>OX637488.1:6043084-10843084 GCA_951800055.1 Cenopis cana
AGTAGGTCTTATATCGTTGCAATAGGGTTCACAAATTATCAGTTAACTGTAGTACCTGCAGTAATTGATTATGGTACAATGCTACTAACAATATCTATCTTAATAATTTTAGAAACCGGCTTGATTTGTTTATTAATGGATATTACATTGAAGTTTATAATGCAACACAAAATGTTGTAGCAGAATATTTAACCTTTATTAACTACAAATTTTACGCAAATTGCGGAAGCATCTCTCTCTAAGACTTCAAGATTGATGATCCTCATGATAAGTTTGTATGGGTACATGGAAAGTATGTATTATAAGTATAAATATGTATTTTGTATGTATATTGATTGATCTTATACGTATTAAGGCGATATATCGATTGAAAGAGACACCCTTTGTTTTTCGCTCACGACAAAACGGGACGCAGCTGACTGTGTGCAGGTTTATTAAATTTCCTCTTGTCAGTACCTAGATGAGGTAAAATACCATCATATTAATATACACTCAACTTTGGATTTATTTTCTATCGAGAACATTTTAAGCAATTATGTTTCGCTATTGTCAGTACTACAAGCATATAGTCAAGAATCATATATCTGAAAATCAGCCCCTACTGTTTGCTAGTTTGGGCAGGACAGCGTTTCAAAGTCTCCAAATTTCTCAGTGTAGCGCCTTAATTATAATGATTTGTGTTTAGTTTCGAACTTCTGACTTTCTGGCATACGCGGCCAATCGCTCTAGCCTGTGAGCTATCGGAGCAATCACACTCAGGCTCCAAATTCATCAACCGTCACACAACGCCTTAAGGAAGCGTACAGCGATATCTACCTGAAAGACTCAGGCTTCCTTAACTGCACCCTTGACGTCTCAAATTACGTTGAGATATCGTCAGTAACAATGCGACATTTCAAGAAATTTTAAAGTCAAGTAGGATTAGAGTTAGATCTTCGCAAATCGCCTAAATACCTAATAACCCCCGGTCGCTAGATGGCGCATAGGCCAGGTTAGGTCGCTAGGTTATACATTGTACGGGCATGACAGCTAAATGACATTGTGTCACCACACCCTGCTTACCCAAGCTACGAGTATAACTCAAACTTTTTATTGCACTCATCACATACTAAAATATAATGGACCACGTACGGGCACAGCATTAGTCCTTAAACTAGGTTACATTGTTGATGCCTAGATTACTTAAGCAGTCTTAACTATCATAAATGAAATAGAAACAAAAAGTTATCTTTTACGAGTGTCATTATCAAAAAAATCTTGTAAGTTATAAAAACTTTTGTGTATTGAAAACATATTAAGAATTCACTTTACCCAAGAGTTAATTCGAAATACCGAAGGAAGGATGCTTATTGAAGCAGTGACAAATTAACTGGCCCATACGTCGAATTAACTGTAACTAACCAAACTATACCATTAATCGCATTAATCGCGAGGGCTGCCGCGATAATTGAAGATGGAATTTACGATAATTATATTCATTCCTAGAGAGCAATGGATATAATTATTCGAAATTCCTGCAGCTGCAGCAGCTGCTGTAGTGCTTACAATATTTCAGCGACAGAGATGGAGATAAGTAGAAGATCTTTGGAACTCAGTCGTTTTGTGGTAGCCTACCAGGCCGAATTAAATTGAAGCATCCTACAAAGCCTAGTTTTTGCAGTAAAAATGTTTTCGAGCCTATAAATATGCAAATTTAACAAAAATTTGCATATAGCTATTACCGTTGAGTTCGATATAAATCTCAAGTTGATACGCGCTATACAGTCGTTCTAGTCTCGAGAAATAGGGCAGGGACAGACTTGGGTAACGAAGTGAATACAAACGTTTTTCGTTTGTAGCACCCCTGAAAACTGCAATTTCAAAATGTGGTTAAACAAGAAGAGTGTTTTTTCTCAACCTAATCGCGTTAGGGCGACCGTCATTTGTTCCATTATTTGCAGGCTTCGTGAACCCTTTAAAGCAGCAGAGTTAACAGAAATCTTTTAATCAGATGCTTATATTAGTCGTGGAATTAAAGTTCGTATCATTATAGACCTTAATGCATTAAAATAAAGTCTAAAATGGGTTAATCGTTTTATTCCTCGACTAAACTATACTAGTGGTTGCGTCTTTACTTGGCAGTTTTATTTGTATTTACACGATCTGCTTATGCGAAATATAATGTTGATTTCCTTGTACTTTTAAATCAAATATAGGTACGGTCAACCAATTTGATTTCTTGGCCATTTTGTACCTTGTCACAGTGACATTTATAAGAGATCTCTAGAGGCTTTCATATTGATTCTCATTATGGTAAGGTACAAAGTGGCCCAGGAATCAAATTGGTTGACTATTTCGCATTACAATACAAATACTCTTTATTGCACACCTCAAAAAGATCATAGTACAGGAACATTAAGCTTAAAGTAGAGGTAAACAACAGGCGGTCTTATCGCTAAAGAGCGATCTCTTCCAGACAACCTTTGGGTAGCGGAGATAATGCAACACGTTAAATTGTAACTGAGTAGGTGGCAAACCGATATATGGATTATACCGTTTTTTTTTTTAAATAGATACGTGATCCCGCAAATAGGTTTGTGCAACATGGATTTTTGTTCTTAAAAATTTGAATATAATTGTACTCAAATTACTTAAATATTGAGCTTTGTAGATACGAATTTATCCCTAAAATAACGACCACATATTTGACAAATTATTCGATTGAAAAAAGCAAGATAGCTTTATGGCTATGGTGCATATGAATTATTACGAACAAAAAACCGGCCAAGTGCGAGTCGGACGTCGCACTTTTAGGGTTCCGAACCAACCTCAAAAAAAGTGATTTATCAATATATAGGTAGTATTTGTTGGTAAAATATACGTAATACATTATCACCCAAGTTCGTAGGTCAAAGGGTAGTTAAAAAATTACATAGCGATTTTTGTATTCCCACCGACATAGATAGATAGCTCCTATTAATGGTTGATGCTATGGTTGATCACAGATTAAAAATCATCGCAATAACAATATAATTTTTACAAGACTTGTGAAACAATAAGGTAAACGTTGAAATGCTCGACATTGACCTATTTTTTTTAAACCTGACTGGCTTTATAGGCCAGGCCCAATAAATCGACAGGAGCGCGCGGTTGGAGAGTGGCCTGTTGAAAATCCAGGGGAAACCTCCGACAAGACCACGCGGGCGGTTTAAACAATGGAGTACTCTAAGTTAGCGATCCAGTGAGATTCGTTCACACGGCTTCAACCGTAGTTAGGTATGAGTGGAATTGAGCTACTGGGAGTTTTGTCGCTGGTTCACTAAACCTAGCCTAGCTGAGAAGACTCCAGCAAGAGACACTGACCTAATAAGCGGCACTTTCAATCTTATGTCATTAATTTAAACTATCGTACAGTCAACTACAAATATATGTAGGTATAAACTTTATTACCTACCTTCTGACATTGCTATAAGGTACAAATTGGATAAATCTCATAGTAGTCGCCTGTGCAAAAGTTCTAAAACCATCGGGAACAATATACCGTTAAATATAAGTAACTCAAGTTAATAACTGCAGTCAGTAATTAATTACTATTCAAAATTAATTTTATTAATTGGAAAACTGGCTCCGTAAAATGAAAACAAATTTTACGGTAAATTATAGTCCTAAAACCAAATTAATTTTCTAACACAATTGAACTCTTTGATTGGACTAATAAATTAACTTCTCCAACCCATTTGATGGCGCCAAAAACAATTTTTGATTAGCATTTTGATCACTTTATTGTGCGGTTTTCAGCGAAAACGTTATTAGTGAAGTCTGAAAATTGTTTAACAGGAGGAGTATACTTATCAGACATCTCCTCCTAGTATAGTTTGTTATTCGCTTCCGATCCCAATTACTTACCCGTTAACATCAGGGTAATTGCGTAACTTTTCGAACGTGTTTTATTATTATTGACAAACGGTATTCGCGTACTATTGAAATTTATTCAGTAAGTATTAAGTATCTTTATTGCGAAAAAGGAAACAATCCATGCAATAAAACATATAAAAAGAATAAGAAGTGAGTAGGTACAGCGAGATACACATACATAATTCCAATTTAAATCTACAATTTTATACAATCTAATGAATAACAAACAAAATAAAAACATCATCAATATGTCAGCATTAAAGAATAAAAATAAAAATTAGAGCAACATTATAAAACTAAAAAAGAAAAAGAAAAGACAAGAAAACATTTATTCACTGCACGAAACGAAAGACACACATACAAAAAAAACAATAATAATAAACGCACCACATAAAACAAGAACACACAAACACACACACACACAAACACTAAACGCATAAACTAGATAAAACATTGAGTATAAAATCATAAAACTACAGGTCACAATGTTAACAATAAATCTAAATAAATCAATCAAATACCTTACCAAAGTATTCGTCAAGATTTTAGAAAGGCCTACATTTTAATATATTTTAAATTTTAAACTAATCTCTAATGTCAGGGGGCCGATTTTTGAGTGTCGAACGCTCGACTTTTCACTCGACATCTATCAAAACATCATACTTTTTGGACGGACAATCAAAAATCGACCCCCAGGTTCGAGATTATTGTAGAATTAAAAAAAAATGTAATTAAAGCAAGTAAGAAAAATGTGATTCAGGTAATGCAAGATCTAAGTTGCGACGTAATGGATAATCTTTCACATAACATGTTAGTTTTATATGAACTTAAGTTTTTATAAATAAATAAAATAAAATAAAATGTCTTTATTTCAGACCTAGACTATGATCTATGGATCGATTGTTAGTTACAGTGGAAACTTAACACACGTTAGTGACAAATATTAACAAAACGAGCATATTTTAATAAATGTAACTTGGCTACGGTGAGTCTTATTTAGCCCTCCCGATACCTAGCCACCTCAACCCAGTACTTGACGAGTGGACAGTCGAGCCGCTCCGCCAACACCCTCAGAAGGCTGTTGCCGCTGCCTCTCAGACGTCTTAGTAGCGACGCTACTCGTTTTCGCCTGATAATTGTACATACTTGATAAATATACAGTAGTGACTGGGTAAATATTTTATTGCCCTTTTATTGCCCGACGTTTTCAATCGAATCTTTCGAATATTTGGTTCTGAGTTTGCATGGTACGCTTTAGTTGAACTGGGTGTTATTGAGCGAATTTTTGAATCTTTGGTCTTGAGCTCGCATTTCTTGAGTTGAGCGAAAGTGCAATGGGATATCATTCATCATCCTCCCAGCTTTTCCAGGACGTAACCTAATGGAGCTCGGGGTTCACTATGGAGGGGCGCTCAAGATTTAGAGTAGGCACTAGTTTTCCGATAGCGACTGCTATCTGACCTTCCATTATTTTAAGACTGATTTTTTCAAGTTGTTCTCTTTCGCCAAAATCTACTGTTAAGTTAAATATGAATTGATACTTTCTTTTTTAATCTAACGTGAAAATGTTGTATAATTTTTACTTATTTATATATCGGGGATCTCAGAAAAAGCTCTTATGAGTTTGATGAAATTTGCAACCTATGTGGGTATTCGGGGGCGAACATTGTAGAGTAAAGTAATTAAAGTAGGTACTAACATTTAATAATTTATTTTTATTTATTTAGTTTCCTCTTGGACCATTTTAAACCTACTCAACAAGGTATAAGGTCGAAAATTCTATATACAGTATGCTATAATTCTAGTTTCAACTTTTTTTTGTAAGGTAACTGATTAAGGGTTACAAGAACTAAAACAGATGAAAGGCATTGTATAGATACAATGGCTTTGTGTCATAGGCTCAGTTCAAAAAAATACAAGTATAACTGTAATTTTTACATTCAATAAATTTGTGATAGTCCACATTGATCTTATGGCAGTAGGCGCTTACGTCGCACCGATTCACTATTATATGCGAAAATCCCTTGCCCTAGTACATATGTGAACTATAGTACGTTCAAAACGTAGTTACCTACGTGTCTTCAGGCCATTACAATTAGTGGCTATACCATTAAGTGTACAATTGTAATAACCGCATTCGTCTGTTCCGTCTAAATCCGTCGTATACTACTTATAGACAACACGGCTGACCATACGTCAACCTTAATGCAATAGAATAAGGTGCACTGGTGGCTCGTTTGTACCAACATTAATGTACCGATCTAATACCTACATAGCACGAAATAGTCCACAAGTCAGGTACCTGAGCTAGGTAAGCTATAAATTCTACAACGAGTTAGCAATTTAAACTGTAATAACTAAATTAATACGTTTAAAAGTTGATAATATGTGTCTTTTTGGATTAGGCCTCGCCCACCTCTTTTCAGATCTTTCTGTCTCTAGCTTTGCTCATCTGGTGTTGTCCAAAATGTTGTTTGTTTTCTGTTTCACCCATCTTATTCTTTAAAATGTTAAAAGTTCATATGCCCAGCTACTTTTAATGCTGACTATACCAATCTCCTGGGATCTGTTCAATGATATTTTTGTCCATTTATTGTCTGTCATACGACACTGTGCGGAAATGACAATTTATTTATTTATTTATTTTATTTAATCATTTATTTCAGGCATCTGTGGCCCATAATACAAATAACTTAAAGACTAACATACATATTATATCATTATATTTCCTAAAACTAAATAGTAGTATAGTATCACGTTGGGACGACGACGCGAGACGCTTACTCTGGGTGTCGAGTAACTGGCCGCGAAACCGCCGGACAATATTTTGTCTCCGTTCATGGAACGTTCACGTTGCTTCATGACAAAATCATCTGCATTATTTACAAGGTATCGCTTGAGAAGTCGGTTGCTGACTCGCGGACTAAATGGGTGATTTGACACACAAAGAAAATACCCCTTGCACGCACGGTTAGTTGCAATGATTTCGGTTGGCGTTATCATTATAACGTAATGGTATTATTTGTATGGTTTGGTTTCATGGTACCTATCAGTGGGTACTGGGTAAATAATCTGGGGACACGGCATCGGCAGTGTCCCCGCCAAGTCGAGCAAAACAAAAGAGGCGCGGCCGTACCATCCTTTTCTCGAAGCCGTTCAGGCCGTTTTCAACATCCTGTAATTTTGTTCTAGCTAAAGTTGTCGTAAATACGCGTGGATTCTAATAACTTTACGATTCACGCTTACCCAAACCGGAGAATATGATGTTGATGGATGAAATTGAGATGGACATTATTGGAGATTCCGCTAAGGTCAGTTTTTAAGATTTTTATTCCGAAAATCTTTCCTAAAGAATGGAGGGGTAGGTATTGGTATGAGGCAGTGATTTTAGCGCCCTGTTAAATACAATCACTCAGACGCCATGACAGCGGAATATCAAACGCGAAGTTGAACCCTATAGAAATGCACATTAGACGCCGTGATGAATATATGCGTCGTTGGTGTCAAACCGATGGTGCGCATATATAATTATCTATGTCGTCAGCGTCGATAAGGTTAAACTTGCGTCTGAAATAATGTAAGTAATAACAATTATTTATCTTAGGCAATAATGAGTTTTACGGCGATGAAGTAGAAAAAAGCAATTTTTTGTAAGTTTTAGTAAGTACAGATTCCAATACAGATGTTTAAATAGGTATACGTTTATATGCAAGAGATTAACCGAATTGAAACACAGGTCCGTACTTCGAAGTTGAGAAGTGAACGTAAAACCCATTCAAACATTGACAATTTAAGAAAAAACCTTCCCGACCTATTTAGCTTCCGAAAAAATATCGGAAATATATTACGGCTATAACTTCCAATGCGTATCAAGCCACTTTGCAAATATTAACCACCTGTTGCTTCTTTGTGGCGGAAATCAGGCAGTTTATATAGTAGACAAAAGAGTCGTTTTTAGACGATCCATTTTGTTAAGTAAGCTGTGGGCTGAAGAATAAACGTTTGACCTAATACGAGAATACTAAGGTCGCTGTCATGTTGAAAGCGATTGTTTGATTCTTCACAAAACTGGCTATTCAAATTGTGAAACCATAGGATAACCACGTTCCTAAGTAAAGGCTTTATTACACCTGCTATTCAGACATCATCTATTCAGTCATAGTCGCCCTCGAATGAGGGATCAAAGTCGTACTTTTCTTCCCTCATTTGAGGGAAACAATGGCTCTTTTCCACATAGTCGGTGTGAGAAGCAGTATGTGTCACACGGTAGCAAAACTATTTTCACCTTGTGCGTTAGCACTTAAATCCCTCGCTACGCTCAAGATTCAATATACCGCCTCACCGTAAATATCATTTTGCTCCCTTGAGGTATGGGCTCGACTCCACTCACACCTCAGATTCAGTTCAACCAATCTCACTGGTTTGCAGTATTCTAGAGTATTTCAGTGTTATGGTCGTGTCGGAGTTTTCCCCTGGATTTTCCATAGGCCACTCTCCGACCGCGCACCCTATCGCTTTCGCTAAAATAAGCTTGTTTGCCACCTTTGTGGCATTTTAAATCAACCTTCACCTTGACTTCTGCTTACCCAGACATCAGACATGTTAATTCCAAGCAATTAGGTTTGACGTAAAAATACAACTATTTTATGAGCTATAAAATTGCACAAAAGCTGTGTTTTACTGTTTCCGACTTTCTCATTAGATAGTGCAATCAAATCACCTATTTGCAAAAGTTTTGAGTCACGACGCTTTCAGTACAGGAAAATTACCAAAACAGCTCACAACATTGAAAAAGCTTAGTTGGTAGTGACCATGCCTACGAAGCTGGAGGGTTCGAATCCCGGTCAGGGCATTTATTTGTGTGATGAGAATCTTTTTGTTCATGGGCCTTAGATGTTTTCTATGTATTAATCTATTTATCTGTATAAGTATGTATCGTCGCTTAGTACCCATAATAGTCCAAGCTTTGCTTGGTTTGTGACTACGTTGATTTGTGTAAGACTGTCCACAAATATTTATAGTTGTTTATTTATTATTATACAAAATTCATTACTGTGAAAAGCACAACACAGTAAAAATAAATGCGGATGTACATTTTCATTCTACATTACCATGCAGTTGATGTACTATCATTATCTGAATTGATAGCAACTACATTTACGTAACTACGTAGTAAGAATTTATTTTGAAAAATTAACCCGATTTAAACAAAACTTATAGTTCTTTCTCGGAGTTTTTATAACACCTCGTGTAACAAAGTAAGCTCGTAACAATTTATGTAACAGTACCAGAGGGGGTATTTTCACGTCAGTTAGCGTTAGTTTTAATTTGCATATATAACTGCTTAAGGTACTTAATTAACTAAGTCTTATTATTTTAATCTTGGCTACAAGACACGACAACATAGCATGTAGTATTTACCAGTACGGAGCGCAAATCTTTCATGGACACATTATCATTATACTCGTTGCACGTTGATTAGTTATAAGACAACTAACAAATTATGCATTATTTACACTTCAAATTTTGAAAAAGTATTGATAATTACCATTAGAGCCATCACAGCACACGATGATTTTATTAAAGTTTTAGCCGATATCTTGTTTGATGTTAAATGAAATGAAAATTTATGCATAAAAATGCACTTATTAGCTCGATAATAATAATAAAAATATATTATATTACAGTACATCGGTCGTTTAATGGTAATTTTTTATTTATTACAAAATTTTAAATTACAATATTTTTAATAATGATTATATTAAAAAAGAAATGAATACTTCTAATGGAATATTTTTATGGTGCTAAGATATCCAAACTTCAAATTTATTTTTTTATACAAACGGCCAGATATTAAATTACCTATACTTACTGAATATATGAAAATAACATTTTCAACTGAATCTGAGAAATTACGCCAGATTCAGGGGCATCGTGTCATGAGGGACATTCCAGATGCATAGAGTTAGAGCGTAATTAGTCTCCTAGTTCAATTAATTCCCCTAGGAGCAAGCAACCAGTTATTAGATACAATGCATATTCATTTCATTAAATATGCATAGAATTAGAATGATGTCGGTCAAACATTGCACAAAGTTGTTGATTTTATCACGTGATGGTTGAGAATTTTTGGAAAGCGATAGTTTAGTAAAAGTAATGTTATATTAATATGACTGATAAGATAATCGTTGCGTTGTTTAAAAAAAACGAAATACTTCTTTCACTGCCTTACGTCCAAGGCACATTTACAGCTCCTGGATAAATGACGTAGACACAAACGCATGGACATAAAAATATGTTTACTTTATTTAATGCCACATGTATACACAGTGTATATATACGAGTATTTATAAATTAATCTTAATATAATATTAAACTTGAAAACTGGCTTTAGACAGTACAAAAGGTATATTAACAATTAATTTAAAAATGTGCTATATCACAGATTATTCAAAAAAAGGACGACACCAAAATAATTTTGCGGTCTTGTTATGGTAATGCAATTTATTTATAATAATAATTAAATCATTGTATTTAAATTGTTTATTTAAAAAACGACCCTCACAAGTTTTAAAATAATTTTGATTTCTAAGTATGACAATATAATTGATAATACCAATAACGTGATTAACGAATACGATGATGTTAGTAACGTATTAGAAAGTAACATTTTGTTTTTTATTTTAATTTAATTTAAGCGGAAAAAAACTGTTTTTTGCTTGAAAATGGTCGATTTGGAGTGGTGTTTGAAACGATATTTATTTTAAGTAAAATCCAAAAAATACGCAATGTCATTAGGTCGTAATAGTCCTGTTCTAGATAGTAACATCGGAGAAATGTCAAGATACGTGTCAGTCAAACAGAAAATGGCCTAAATACCTAGATGAGCGTTTGTTATTTGATAAGGACCCTTTATACTTAATACCATGAGATGCGATAATTTTAACTATAGATATTTTATAAATTATATAATAAGGATTACCCGCGGGGTAATCACGTCACGATATGTACTACCGTTGGTACGTATTTAATGCCAGTTTTAGTATGGGATTTGACATTTGAATCTATCGTACTAACGGTCGAAAACGTTACGTGATTACCGCGCGGTTTACAAATTCGCAAATGTATGTTTTTATTATTCCACTTTCTTTTAACCCTATTTTTTATTAGGTGTATAAAAGCATTCTCGTGTGAGACTTTTTTTAACCTGACTGGTTTTATAGGCCGGGCGCAATAAAACGATACGAGTGCGCGGTGAAAAAGTGGTGTAAACCTCCATGTAAGAGTACACAGTAGCTTGGCAAGACACTTCAAATCTCACAAATCACAATTGTGTTGGACCGATGTTTTCGTATTCACTGAAAAGTTAAAGCAAAGTTATCATAAACCTCTAAGAAAAACAGAGCACTTAAGTGACTTTTTTCTTGAAGTTAAAAGGAAAGGTAGTTTTTTGTGAATAAAATAAAAATAAAATTGATTTATTCTTCAATTTATGGTAGGTATATGAATTTCATTACAAGCACAATGTAACATTAGCTGTAAGGATAATAAATTAGTCTATTCTATTGGAGTTTAGGAAACTAGGATTTTTTGTGAAATATATCATCTTAGTTCATCTTCACTTTCTTGGGATTAGCGAATCTCAGTGTGTGTAAGCGTGACGCACTGATAATCACACGGCATTGAAATGAAATTATGTGTATAATGATATAATAATTAACAACAATAACTAAAATAATAAAAAATAACCTAAACATACCTATCAAAAACCCTTATCTATTAAGGCGCCTGTAGAGGCAAGGCCTTCTCTATACAAACTCTGTGCAAGTTTTATTCGTCGGTTTTGGCACTCCCGCATATAATTTTATTTTTTGCTTGTTAATATTGAATATACGAAGAATGTCAAGAAAAAAAAAACAAAAATTTAAAAAAAAAACTTGAGGTTCCGGCTAACAGAAAAAAAAGCATACTGATCAATAATCATAAGTGTAATGCAAACACAAGCAAATAAAAACTTGCTCAAAGTTTGTATGGAGAGTGCTTCCCTCTACAGGCGCCGTAAAGCGCTGCAAGTTCCCAAAATGCTGGCCGCATTGCCACGTTGCATGTCAATGCTGAATCTTTGTGCCAGATAAAGCCCAGCATTTTGGTGACGTTGTTTCGTCGACTAGACGACCGCAGATCTTTCAAGATTTTATAGGCTCCCGGTCCACACGGCCTAAATGTGAAATTATTAGTTACAATATTGCTACATTGATTATACATATGATTTTGTAGCTTTTCTAGAATATATACAATCGGTTGATCTGACATCCACCCCCAACTAATAATACTTTTTCTTATATACCGATAATGTTGTCCACATATTGATAAGCCAGAAATATCGCGTTTATATATGTAGGGCACCGCGGCTGACGAAAAAACGGCAACGAATTTAATACAGTAAATCGCTATGTTTACTTCCGACGAAACAGGAATTGCATCCTTGGTATTAACAGACGGCCTCGGTAAATCCCGGTGTCTCTACTGCTGTGTGTGTATTAACACTTGGCAAGCCCAATCTCTTTTTTCCCGGCTTTTGGAGTAATATATGTACTACTATGACACCCTTGGCCGTAAAGTGACCTTCGTGACGTTTGGCGTAAAGTGGAATCCCTTGTTTTTTCCGCTTTAGGTATATAATGTTTGTCTAACTATACGTACAAATTACACTGACCGTCGTCGTTAAAAGATAGTCATAGGGTATATGGTGTTCAAACTACCGAACACTAAATAAATTGGTCCATAAAAAAGCAATGAGGTAGATAATGTTATAGAGAACCATAACGTTTATGGGCATCCCGTTCCGCTAACCAAGCACTTAATGCACTTGGTCAGTAAATGAAACATTAATATCTAATGAATAAATTATCAGTAATGTTTATTCGTGCCTGCGTCAGTTAAAGTGTGAATAACAATATGACAGTTGAGTTCAGTTAGAGGTCTGTTTATGCGGGTTACTAGACCAATCCAAAATAAAGCTTTGTAGCCCTAAACTTTTGATATGTCCACTGAAAAGAAGCACACCTAAATCTGACAATGACCCAAGAACTTTGGCATTAATGTTATGTGGATGCAATAGGTATATATAGTCGCTTTCGTATACAATGCCAAATCTTGGGCTAATAAACCTTTGATCAGAAACAGGTGTCAGTGACCAATTTCCTTTCGCATGAAAACCGTGATTCTTTCTGTGGGTTGAGGAGCAGCCTCCCAAAGACGTAAAACAAAAAAAAACCGTCATTTCCTCTCCACTAAGACTTATATCAAATGATAGTTAAAGGAGTATAAACTTCGTCTGCCGGTTGTTCTAGAAAACCCGTCAGTCACAGGAACATTTAATTTTTTTTTAATTTTTCCTCTCGCATGAAATTTTTGTCAGATGACAGTGATTAAATAAATTCGTCTGGCGATGGTATCGCGTTGCGAAACCCGTCATTCAATGCCCTAGAGATTGTATGGGATGAAAAACAAATCATTGAAAATAGAAAGAGACAACAATTTCAGTTAAATTAACCCGACATTTACTATGTGGGTGCTTCAAAAAAGGTAAATGGTTACAATTTACCCAGTTCGCAACAATGGCGCTTTCCCCAAATCGTTTAATTCGTTAGGCAAACTCACGTACCGTGGTCGTGAGTGCACTTCGTATCCAACAATACAGTACCTACTGGAATAATTTATTCAGTGTAGGTACTAAAACAGCAATATTTACTTTCAACACTATTCACCATACAAGTATTTAGTGTTGTGTTCCTGGAGGTGAGCAAGGTTGCCAGAGCTCTCGAGTATGCACTGTGTTGAGAGCAAGGGACCTAAATTTGTCCCTTCTGCTGTCAACACAGTGAATCCTAAAAAGTTATAAAGCGTGGACAACGCACACGTTACTCTTTTGGAGTTGCGAGCGTCTGTAGGCTGCGGTGTCCGCTTACTATCAGGTGGACCGTATACGTTTGTTTGCCACCGCCGTTGTATAAAAAATACTCTAACTTAAACGATATTTTTCATGAGAAAATCATACAGGAAAGTACATAAACCTACTGATTATAACCGCAATAACACTCACGCATCGGCGTAACTCCGTCCATAAAGCATAACGACTCCTGGCAATCACCGAAATGCGTGACAACTGTTATGCAATGCTTTGTCCCTATCAACCCTTCAAACATCGCCCAATGGGACTTGAACTACCCCAACAAAGAATTGTATCCATAACACAGTTCTTTTATAACTGGATGTTTTATATATCAGCTATCTAATTTACAGCTAGCAGTAAAAATGTAACACAGAAAGATAACAGTAACGTAGACGATTTAAGGACGGAAGAGTGAAAAATATTTGTATTTATTAGAATCGAATTTAAGGTTGACTTATATGGACCTTTCTTGGTACCATACTTTTATTACAATGTTTTATTGGTGTAATAAATTTGTTAGGTGTTTTGCAGCCACCCTTTTCCCTCCAATTAGTATTAAGAGGCAATAAATTTTCGTTACGTTAAATAAAAGTAGCAAAAATTTTCAAGATAAACGGTTTTTGCCTTCAGCTTCACTTCCTTTCGATGCCCGCTGCACTTATTCAATTCAATTCAATTCAATTCAATATCGTTTATTTCAGGCATTGTCCATAAAGTGTTAGTGGATACAATTTAAAAATCTTACAACTACTATAACCCCCCATCTATCTTACCCTACTATGTATATAAAACCGAATTTTGACAAATTAAACAAATAATAATATGAATAATTGAGTATTCAATATCAGTAACAGGATTGAATAGTTACTACAGCCTAGAGCAGGAAATAACTGTCGCAAACTGTACTGACTGACCGCCGACCGCGGGCATGGAGCAGACAGCTTCCCGTGTCAGCGTAACACTAATAATTTACCGAAACGATTACTTTAACACGTTTAAATATGCACTAGTTACATCGCCTGGTGTCGCTTGACAAATGAATATTAGGACTACTAAAGCGCGCGCGACGAATAGAAAGAATTTCGTACATTGACCCATCATTACTTGTCTCTGTCACTCGCGCGCAATTTAGATATTTAACATGAATAGGTGTGAGATTTCGAATAGGAGCTTATTCAAAAGTTACGCAATCGTATTTTAAGTTTTAGGTAATGTCTACATAATGTCATTTGATGTTTCTCATTGAAGCGCGCATGGCCAAATGTTACCTGCCTTTGGTTGCTAACTGAGAGCTTCTTCTGTGCTTTGAGAACCCTTGATCCTAGTTATTGTTATTGAAAGCTGATTTAACGCTGATTTGGAGGCCTTTGGGTGGCATTAAAAACCTTCTAACAATCAAGTCGTCTACTAACCCCAATAAGATCCCGTTAGATTGAGAAGTCACCAATATACGTAGGTAGCAAGTGGACCTAGTGGTTATTTTCGGACGCAATACCGAACTAATGAAAAGGTCTAATATTTTTTCCCGTTTTTCACGTCTCAGGCTGCGTGCGGGATCACGGTTTATTTTTCTTCGTATTCGTTCTGTCTATCCACAGAATAGTATAATAGTATTACATACAGAACGGACACGTACCCCCCCGCACTGAGGTCAGTTACCTCGTCCCTGACAGGCCGGGTTACGATCGGGTTACCGTCGCGTCTCGCGATTCGTCCGCGCCACGCGCTACGCACCCGCGCAATCAATTGACGCGTGTACCGACAGCGCACGCACACATACTTACCCACAGTGCTTACTTTCCTTCGCGTGTCACCCCCGTGGTCTATCAAATAATTGGCTAATAATTTATTTACCGAAATGCCAACTTTATCACATTTTCGTAAAATACACAGCATGTTGTACAAAATGTACATAATACAGCTTGACAAAGAAATATCAACTCAAGGAAACCGTTTTACGTGGAAGACCGTGCTAAGTTGAAACTGAGGTACTTACGTTAACGAGAACACAGATTTATCGCAAATATTTTTCAGACTCCTAGCGTATGTCACTGCAAAGCTAGGTAGCGAATTGTATTGTCTGAAGTTGCTGAGTAAGATATCATCGTTATTTGTGACCGTCCATCACACAGAGGCCCTTATGGTCGGTATTGAGTTACGCACGGATCTATAATCTACAATACATAAGCTACCAAAAACAGTAAAAACCATGACCCTAGGTGCCATACTTTTTTTAAAAAAAATCATCAAAGTTACGCAATCCAAAAATGCACTTTAGAGAAATAACTAAGAGAAGTTTAAAACTCATTTAAAGTATGTTCCCGTGGGAAGTTACATAGATGATGGTAGATTCTGAATCCTGAGGTTCTCTTCTATAGGAAACAATCAAAGATTTTTCAATTCCACTACCCCGTTGAGAAAAAATGGCCTTTGATCAGTGCAAGGCGCCGATCGTAAAAAAATAAGGAAATTTGTAATACGTGAATTATTATTTCGTATTTTGTGATCTTTGTCATAGTGTATGCTAGAAAATAGTTTTCTTTACACCTCGAATGGAAAATATAAACGAAAAACTAACGTGATATATTTTTTTAAATAAATATAGAAAATTATATTTTTTCTATCTTGTCACGAATAAATTTAACAATTTCCGTGTAGTACACCATACTTACCTGTAATAAGTCTAGACAAGCATTACACAGGTTTTAATTTTTTTATATGTCAATTAGTTTCATTTTTATGACCGATTAAAGTTACATGAAAAATCAAGGTTTACTTCCATACATTTGAGAAAAGGGCCCTTATGGACGAATGTAACCAAAAATGTAAGTAAATAATGATATTTACATTATCTAAGTAGCAATCTTGTATTAGAACGTAATTCTGAATAAATCTTTTCATTACAAGTTTTTTGAATTTTGCGTAATTTTTAAATTATACGAAAAAGCAATTTCGCATAGTAATAATTATTTTTTAACTCTATTAATAAAAAAACCGACCAAGTACGAGTCGGACCACGCACAATAAAGAGTTCCGTACCGACACCTACTAGTCCATATTTAAACCCACTATCTGATACGTCGAATCGAAAAAGGTCGTAAGTTCATAGTAAACTCACTGCACTTACGCCCTTTTGTTTGGGCAAAACAGTTTTTCAGCAATTACTCAAAAACCAGTAGCCGTATTTTTATCAAACCAAAAATCGTCGTAAGTATTTATTACTGTACAGTCACCAGCATCAATATCTGCTATAACAAAGGCGGCATAAATATCTGACCCGTCCTTACGGCCCTACAAATGGAGCTGTGTCGGATATTTAAATGCCACCATTGTTTTGGCAGATATTAATGCTGGTGACTGTACACCACCTCATTTATTTTTCAGTATTTTCATACATATGGAAATTAGAGGGTGGGAGGGGGGGGCACTACCTATTTTTTTTAAAGTTTACGTTACTATTATATTATGTAGCAATTCATAGAATAATACTTTCCTACCATATGTTGTGACATACGGACGGACGGAAGCACGGACGGACGGACTGACGCACGGACGGACGGACGCACGGACGGACGGACGCACGGACGGACGGACGCACGGACGGACGGACGGGCAGACATGATGAAACTATAAGGGTTCCGTTTT
The DNA here is from genome assembly GCA_951800055.1 of Cenopis cana. Classification (NCBI taxonomy): domain Eukaryota; kingdom Metazoa; phylum Arthropoda; class Insecta; order Lepidoptera; family Tortricidae; genus Cenopis; species Cenopis cana. Next base: position 6,060,579 of record OX637488.1, read on the forward strand.
CACCATTTTGGCTACGGAACTCTAAAAATACAATTCAATAGGAAATATAATAAGAAACAATTTTTTTTTCAACGGTCATGCACGACTAGAACTTCCTTGACTTGAGACTAGAAATAGGTATTTGTAACGTGTACCACCTAATCCAGTAAACAGAAAAGGCAAATAAATAATACAGAAAATGGTTAGAAGTAATTAGAATAAGTTATTAACCTATTTTATATCATTATTATCTGCGCTCTGCCATAAGGGCCCTTTTTTACTAAACTTTACAACTAATTTTAAGGTAGAAATACTTAACTTATACGAGTGAAACCAAGCTAGAAATACACATCTAGTCTTATACTTTATCAATATGCAAAAAACAAAAAATATGTGATTTTACCGTATTTTACTAAAACGCTGATATCTACGAAACTAGAAAGTGCCATAAGGGCCCTTTTGTTATGGACGGTCTCATTTCACCTTGAGTATTCTTTCAACTTTACTTTCCCGTTTGTTGTTATTTTGCATAGACTTTCAATTGGACCACTTTCAGATACAAATTATTACAAATAATTTTACAGATCAAAATATAATTCCAAGATAAGCGATAAGAAAGTTAAGGCGCTACACTGAGAAATTTGGAGACTTTGAAACGCTGTCCCGCCCAGACTAGCAACCAGTAGGGGCTGATTTTCAGATATATGATTCTTGACTATATGATTGTAGCGATGACAATATGATGAGATGACGATGAGAGATGACAATAGCGAAACATGATTGCTTAAAAATTTCTCGATAGAAAATAAATCCAAAGTCGAGTCTATATTTTCCTTTTTTTCCTCAGCCTACTAAAACAACGCATTATTGGTATTTTACCTCATCTAGGTACTGACAAGAGGAAATTTAATAAACCTGCACACAGTCAGATATTTAACGAGATTTGTCTAAAAAGCCATTCTCGGAGAGGGTTGCATCCCGTTTTGTCGTGAGCGAAAAACAAAGGGTGTCTCTTTCAATCGATATATCGCCTTAAAACCTCTAATTTCAAATGTTTCATTAGGCGACTTCCTGATTTGTCGGTGCGGAAGCAATACGATATGAGAAAAGTGTCAAATGTCACTGTCAGCTGTCAGTCGACGCGATACCATTTTTTACTGCGCCCCTACATTTAAATGAGTGCTTTCTGACTGGCGCGGGATGCGCGGTAGCGGGACGATCCGAAGGCGGTACTGCTTCACTTCTGCGCATGATATTACTACTGCGCAAACGTAATACTGACAGTATTATGTCAAGTGAGAATCTTTGCGACGTCAGTAAGTTTACGTCAAATAAGAAAATGTCACATATCGATCCCGCCCCGCCAAGTCAGGAAGTCGCCTTAAAATCGGTTTATTATGCTCACTTTCATTCGTTAATGACATATGGAGTACTCATTTGGGGTAACTCAACGGATGCCAATCGAGTCTTCATAACGCAGAAACGGGCATTACGAACGCTGGCCGGTGTGAAATCTCGAGTTTCATGCAGGGAACTCTTCGTAACGCACAAAATTATGACGCACTACTCCAACTTATTTGAAATTCTAATGTTTGTTAGACGAAACTTACCCATGTTTAGGCGTGTTGAGGTCGCAGGTAAGACTATTCGTTCTACAGGGAGATTAAGAACAGTCCCCACGACGCAGAAACGGGCATTACGAACGCTGGCCGGTGTGAAATCTCGAGTTTCATGCAGGGAACTCTTCGTAACGCACAAAATTATGACGCATTCCACATACTTATTTGAAATTCTAATGTTTGTTAGACGAAACTTACCCATGTTTAGGCGTGTTGAGGTCGCAGGTAAGACTATTCGTTCTACAGGGAGATTAAGATCAGTCCCCCGTCGCATGGCACTTGCACAAAAAAATCCACGTGTCATAGGCCCAACGTACTACGAACGTCTACCCGCTGAAATACGTACACAGACCTCGGAAACAACATTCAGGTGTCGGCTAAGAAACTTTCTACTGGAAAATCCTTTGTATTCTGTGAGTGAATTTTTTGACATAACCGCATAATTGTAATTATATTGGAACATTAATTTTAATTCTGACTTCATTTCTTGTATTGACATTATATTATTATTAAATTATTGTATGACCATGACGATCCTCTCAGGTGAATTTTAACATACTGCGTCCACTTTTTTAGATTAAGCGGACATCACTGTATTACTTAATTGATATTGTATTCATTGATTTTATTTGTATTTATTTTTATTGACGTTCACAATAGAGATTCTTGTAAATTGACTTGTAATTTATAATGTAATCGTATATTGTGAATAAATGAATCTGAATCAGAATCTGAAAGTTCGCCTTTGTGCATGTATAATCTGTTTTGTCTGTATTTTTTTTCCTTTTGTCTTGTGTATTTACAATAAAGTATTTACATACATACATACATACATATAATACTACTATTATTAACCCCCTATTATCTCTTTATTTATTTAGAGAGTAGTTTCTGACTGTGAAAAAACGTGAAATGAAATTTTTGACAGAAACTTATTTGTAATAAAAACCGGCCAAGTGCGTGTCGGGCCACGCGCAAGGTAGGGTTCCGTAGTCGTCCGCCCGTTACATTATATGGACTAAAAAGTTCGAAAACTTATATTTACTATGTTTTTGAATGAATTAACAACATTATCTAAGATATCAATGGAAATTGTACGAAAGTTTGCTTTTGCAAAGTACATTTCTGAAGTTCGACTATTACTCGTTAACTAGTAATGTCTACTTAGCTGTGATAGTTTTCCTTTTAAATTCATCGTATATACTACTACCATGATTTTTTTCACATGCCTAGTAGCCACTGTTTAGCTGGCAGGGGGGGGGGGGGGACACTTGACCATAGCAAAAATTATCACTTCAAAGCTTAATATCACGCTAACCAATTCTTTAATCAAAAAATGCTTATAGAAACCTTATAATATTTTAAAAGAGCTATCCAACGATACCCCACACGATGGGGTTTGGTAGAAAAAAAAATTGCACCACCCCTGTACATGTAGTGGAGGTACCCTAAAAAAAATTTTTTTTAAAGATTTTATTCTACCGTTTTGTCGGCGTCATTGATATGTATACTCATGCCAAATTACAGCTTTCTAGCACTAACGGTTACTGAGAAAAACGGGGGTCGGACGGACGGACGGACGGACGGACATGGCGAAACTATAAGGGTTCCTTGTTTACTTCGGAACCCTAAAAAATGGGTGACCGTATGCCACGCTCATCACTCTTAATATGTTCTCAAAAAAAGAATAGGTAACAAAAGTAATCTCACTACTGGTTCCCTAAACACAAACTATTCAAAAGCTATATTTGCACTGTGAATTCCTAGCGCGAACATTTTCTACATTTCAAAGCGTATCCCTACATTTCGAGCCACTTATTGTTTCGTAAGAAGTCTCGTAAAGCCCTGTCGCCGGATTTTACGGCATTACTTCAAGCGTCATGGCGTGGTTCACAGTTGCACTTATTTTCTGCGTCTACGCGCTCACAGAGGGTAGGGAAAATGGAGGTCAGAAAATTGAACTGTTTCTTATGATAGGTCAGCTTTACTCAAGATTTGGTATATAATTCTATATAATGCGTTTGTATCTATACAATGTGTGTACATTGCGTGAAGTTGTGCTCTAATAACAGTCTTTGATTATGGATTAAACCGTTTCTTTTTAGCATAGTAGTTTAAAAAGAAATGACAAAAGCAACAGCTTGAGATTATTAATTGCGGTCTCTATTTCAAACCGAAGAAGAGTCATATTTCTACACCGACAAATGGGCATCCTTCAACCGTCCACTCTACGTACTTTGTGATTTGTAATAAAACTCCTATTCACGCATAGAAACAGAATACAAGCTTTTTACGCCAACTATGATTAGTCACAAAGTTGTTGGAAACAAAAGGTGTTCGCGTAAAAATGTGTAATTATTTTCTAAGCCAACCCGCGGCAGCCTCACATTGTGCGCATAATTTGGATTCACTAGTGGGCATCTGGTGAAATTGGTAGGTATATAATTATGTTCGAACATATCTATCTGCGCAACTAATTAGTGTTAGTTGGTTTTCGAATTTTCACAATAAACTGTACCTATCGGTTAAGTAAAAAAAAAGTTATAGTATGCGGGAGCTGCCACTCAAATTGAGTGTTCATGATAGTGGATAGAAGGAACTCTAATTCGAAATACATAATTAATTTATTGGCAATCTTACACAAAGCACAGTAAAGCTTGTACTATGGGTCCGAGGCGATATACGTAGGCACATTATTCGATACATTTTGGGCAATTATTTACTGTATTCAGTGATTGAATTGCTTATGTTCATTAATGTGAATAAGAATGTCACAGGCAATATATGCGTTATCGAAATATAACAGAAGTGCACTACCAATATTTACCTAAGGAAGTTATTACCGCTGGAGTATTTCATAGTTATCAATACTATATCTGTAGGGGGGTATTTCGGAACTCAATGTACTGATTTGGAATCGCATTGATATTTATAATGTGCGCCAATCCTAACGAGTTGGAAAGATTAATCCTATCCTATTATTGTTATTGTATTTAAAAGAAGTACAAAGTAGTTATACGGTGAAAATTATTTCATTTTGTACATTGGTACATTACTTATGAGTTTTGTGTATCAACTGGTATATATTATACAATAACTCCGGATGGAAAGAGCGACTTCATCTGACACAAGCATTGATACAACCTGGAGGGACCGCTCTCATCCATATGCATATATGTTACGAGCAAATTTTTTTTAGGAAGAGCTCGCGATACTAGTATCTTACCTACCTAATACCAAATACTCCTCAGTTGTGTTAAGTTACCCTACAGCTTTAGCCAGTGTGGTAAACAACTCATACTCACAATGGTCAGGAGCTTCAAACTCGAACAATACAAGAAATCCACTAATGCTGACTTATGTCTTACTCGTAAGAGTCTCTCAGAATATATCTGTACATTATCTCATCAAGTGGCTTCTTATTTATTTCATGCAATTCAAAATCAACCTGCTGTAATACTAAATAAAGATCAAATTTCTGTATAACTCTGAGAAGGCAAATCAGAAAGTAAGTATTTTAATTGTAAATATAATTTCAGAGTTCAGAGTCGCTGCTCCCTCCCTGATACGTTTGTGCAATGACATCAAACATAAGGTAAGATCTATTTTATAATCTTTCATTTGAAAGTTAATTTTAAAAACTTTATTCAATAACTAACGATATTTGTACAGTATATAAATTATAAAAAGTGTTTTTAAGCTCGGTCAGCGCCATCGTCGAACCCGAGCCATCTGGCAGCAGGTTTGAAACGGTGCCGTGTGCCGCGGATGCACATACTGGTGGCACGTATTACAGCAACGCTGATTCTTGCTCTGAGCCAGCCCAGTATTCATTTGAAAGTTGCCAAGTTGTACTCGTAAAAGTGACGTGAAAGAATCATTTTTAATACTTTACTTGTTTTTAGGGTTCCGTACCCGAAGGGTCAAAACGGAACCCTATTGGTGACGCCCAGGCGTCCGTCCGTCGTCTGTCACAAAATTTTGTTCCTAAGAATTTTTTAACTTCCCGTTGACCTATGAACTTGAAATTTGGTGATAATGTTTATTATTACGTATATTATACCAACAAATACTAATATATTGAAAAATCACATTTTTGGGGTTGTTCCGGAACCCTAACATTTAATGTGCGAAGTCCGACTCGCACTTGGCCGGTTTTTTAGTTACCCTCAATTTTAAGGGTTATTTAAACTAGCGTTTCTTCATTATCATTTAGTGTATCGGAGGATAATATTATACTAATTTCAATTACTTCAGTAACTTATGTTTCAAAAATAGCAGGCCGCATATTATGTTCCTGTTTCAAGATTATTTTCTTCAAAATCGCATGACGGATAGGATAACGACCAAAAATAATACCTATGACTGTATCCGTCCGTAAACCTAAAAACACATTTTTTTGGAAAAACGTGACCTAAAAATTTTGTAAGAATGTATTTGGGGCCTTTTTTTGAAACTGCAAGACAATTATAGACTCTTTCTTATCTGACAGAGGTGCTTTGACCAGTAATGAAGCGCGTATGTTCAAAATTGATTATTACTCGCATTTTTATTAATAAAAAAAATATAGGTACATACAAAACTACTTTTTCGGCGGCATAATTCTGAAAGTTTCTGGCTGTATCACATGTCTCAAGGGATATTAACATAAAGTAGACCTTAACAAAAATACGGGTCGGGCCAAGTTTGGGCACTCTGCCAAGTGTGCGGGGTGCGGAGTAGGTGCTCAGATTGATAAAATATTTTCCTCGCCCTCTATTATTTTTGTTGTTGGTATTCGGTGCTCAAAGCAGCGTGTAAACAACCCGTTAGGCAAACGGCACTACAATTTATCATAATTTAGACGTAAATGGGATAAAAAAATACAAAGATGTAGAATTTTTACTGGATTGGACGATTGTAAACCTGGACTGTTTGACTCAGCGATAAAATCTGGGATAATCTATTGAAAGTCGCACCCAGCCAGGAGTCATTAAGCTTTCGAATTTGATATTAATTTTGGATACCGGTCTAATCCCAATAAGTTCTAGTTTTCCCTCTGCGTTGGGAAGTCAGATGACAGCTTTTCGTAAAATTAGTGCCTACGCTAAATCTTGGCGTTAGATGCTAAAGCAGATTCCAGAGAAAACCGTTAGGATATAACTGGCAAAATGCTTGTAGAACGATGATTCATTTTAGGTTAGATATTTTTATAAAATGGTAACAGAACACAATTTGGCCCTTTAACATTGAACTTTATCTCCACAGCCTTTATTCTGCTTCATCTGCAGTGGCTTCAACCCTTCCTGCTTCACAACTGAAGGCACTACGCAGTCTACTTCGCCTACTACAACAGTTTCTACAACCGAAAGCACCACTACCACCACAACCACCACTGCTGCTCCTGAATAAATATAATGTCTCGATAGTAGGTAGGTAGGTATTTAACGCTTTCACCGCGGTAGCGGCTATAGCCGTTCTTGCCATTCAATTTAGAACTTCAATAGGTATTAAAATTGGCTGTATGGCAGGCATTTGGCAGTAGTACCAGCGGCGAAAGTGTGCAATATAACTTAAGTGTGACAACAACGCATTTGTTCTGAAGGATTTGATGTATTCTCATATCCCGCATGTAATAGTTTTATATACATGTACGTTTTTATGAAATGTATAGCTGTAAGTTTTGCCATTGACCTTTTTGATGAAAACGAAATAAAAATCTAAAATAGAGGTCAAAAATAAGAAGGTGTTATTCATTAATAAATGACACAAATAATTATTTTACTAGTCAGTTTTATTTAGTTCTTAGTAATATCCCATGTAGGTACTATTAGTACTGAGAAGATAGATTTCAGTTAAATATTAAGAGGTTATTCCCATTATCTAAATAATTAGCAGTTAATATTAAAATAACTGATCTCGGCAAATAAAATTTGTATTTATCTTGATAGCGGTCAGGTAAGTGCACGTTTAATGTTCATTAATTCTGTAAAATCAAGTACTCCAATGTCAAAAATAGTGGTGTTAAATAAATAGAAAATAATATCATTACCTGGTAGAAATTTCTCACTCGAACCAATAAGCGCCTCTCATCATCTTTTATAATGCGCACTGCTAAGGTTTGGAATTCCCTGCCCAAGACTGTATTTCCGAGTTCGTATAACCTGGATATTTTTAAGACACGAGGGAATAGGCATTTTCTGGGTATCTCGCTTCACCGTCGGTCTCGTCTTTGCCCCCTGACTAGATGCTGGCCAAGAGCAATCCCATTTTTTATAAAAAAAAGTATATTTTTATTACTCACGGGAATTATTTGAATTATATAGGAGCTAAACAATTATTGCATAATAAACGCGAAGATATTCGTCCCTGATTGTCGTTTATTGAGCTTGTAGCTGAGTGTTATTGTTTCAGTAATAGCGCGTGGTACGCGAGCAAAATATATTAAGGGATGTCGACGCAGTTTGTACCTCTATTCGCCACGCGGTAATGCGGTATTACGCTCATGGTGTAAGAATTTACTAGAGGTAAACATGAAATGAAATCGTTCAATATAGTTTAGTGTAGTGTTGTGTTCCTGGTGGTGAGCAAGGTTGCCATAGCTCCCGAGGATGCACTGTGTTGAGAGCAAGGGGACAAAATTTGTCCCTTTTTCTATCAACACAGTCAATCCTCAAATTTTATAAAAGCGTGGCAATGCGCACGTGACTCCCTTGGAGTTTCGTGCGTCTATAGGCTGCGGTGTCCGCTTACTATCAGTTGGACCGTACGCTTGTTTGCTAGCGTCGTTATATAACTACAAGAACCTCACTAATACTCAAATAGTGGGGCGTTTCCTTACCGATTGAGCAATATATAAGAATAAACCGCTGCAGATAAGTAGCATCGCCTGCTAATACACATTTTTTTTGGAATATTACATTCAATTGTATAGAGCGCGCCATCCACGATGACGCGCCCCCCCCTCCACAGTGAATCTCATACTAATCTGTGCGCAGTTGTACGGCTTGGGCTGTGGAGGGGCGCGCCTTCGTGGATGGCGCGCAATATAGAATGAATATACTCGTACTATGCGTAAAAGCTTCTATGAAGCCTTGTTCAAAAGGGACACTTATCGCTATCAAGCATAATATAGGACATAATTTATTATCTGATAAAATCAAAGTACCAGTGACCTCTAGTCGGCATTCTTGCAAATACTACTGTTGGAAGAGAGTCAAGAAAAACCACTTTCATTCCAGATACGCTTGTTTCATTTTACAGTGTTGCCATTTGGTTTGGTGAAAGCATTACAAACAGCAATTTTACTTGAAGGACGACACTTCATTTTAGAATCAGATTCACTCGATAGAAAGAGATAGATGCTTTATCCTTTTTAGGACTTTTAGGTAAACTTTGCTTGTGTTTCGCCTCGATTTACATTAAAAAAGCATTTAATGGCATACTTAAATTATAGATAAGGTGAAACAAGATGAAAATAAATAGTAAATTAACTTGAAAAATTTATTCGACATTTGGTTCCCCCTCGACTGAGACTGTTATCTCTCTACCAGTAGAGTGTTGTCTCAATTTCAACTGGCTTATCTGGGAAAATATTATAATTAATCTTTTAATGTCAAATAAAACAATTTGGAATGAGTTTTAAACAAAATAGTTGTCTTGAAAATCTGATAATTTTCGCTTTTTTTTCACGACCAGTAGGTAAGTGTTACCATTTAACAAGCGATTTTGCCCCGAATGGTGTGATAATTTAACCAAAACGACGACTTTATTTTCAAAACGTCATATGACATAATAATATTCAACGAATGTTACGACTTTTTCAGATTTTAACGCAGGCTGTCAATAGTGTCAATATATGGAAACTGAGGGAATATAATAACGTTTTAATTAAGAGTGGGCGCTACGGGATGCCACGGACAAGGGCCGTGACGTGACAGCAGCCTTGATTACATTAAGACGAGTTATTCCGAAATATTTTAGGCAAGCTCCGTGAAAAGTAACTTACACTTTAGTTATTTTTAGGGTTCCGTACCTATGAGACATATTAAGCACTTCGCTGACCGCTGGTCCTGAGTTCTGCTGCCACCTTTGTGGGAGACAATGCCGTTCCCATATAGGCTTACTTAGCATGTGAAGGTCTTACTTTTATATGTATTATTATTTCTGCAATTCTTTGAAGCTGAGAAAATATAAGTTCAACTTAAGTAATGCAATCAAAAGAGACAGCCGTTTATGCCGCATATTTACTGCAGCTTGTTTAACACTCGCAATAAGAAAGGTTGCCAGAGCTCTCGAGGATGCACTGTGTTGAGAGCGAGGGACCTAAGTTTATCCCTTCTGCTGTCAACACAGTGAATCCTCAAATTTTATAAAGGGTCGTCAACGTGCACGTGACAGCTTTGGAGTTGCGAGCGTCTATAGGCTGCGGTGTCTACTTATCTCATTATTTGCTTGTTTGCCACCGACAAACCGACATTGTATAAAAAAACGCTTGTCGAGGTTGTGAAAGAAAATTTGTTTATTTGTTTTTTTTCATACAAAAAATGTATGATATGAAAGCTGGAGCTGTCACGTTGGAATGTTTACCAGATAAAAGCGGTCCACCCGATCGAGTCTTAAATACTTAATCTAAGGCTCCTACTCACCTTTCCCGGAAAAATCACCATACGCAGACTCCGCTACAGGACACTAACCAGGTACTGGACTATAAGTACCTAATACACCCTATCTTATTTTTGGTCACACTCACGAAAGTAATTATTAGTGCTTTGGTATTCAGTCGGGTACATCCACGAACGTCTGCAAAATCTGATTACCTGGCAAAGAGCAGATACAGCTACATTTCCCACCGAACTAGAATCGTGACTGGAAAACGAAATTCGAAGATTATGAGTTATCTACCACTCAACACTTAAGAGCAGGAGTTCGTTTCAATTACACTACTAGCGAATCCGAATTAGGTATCTATATCTATATATAGATGTTGGTGGTAGGTATAATCACTTAAAGATGATGTATGTATAATATAAGCAAGTTTTGTACACTCAAGAACAAAAAAATATGGTACCTACTCTTTGTATAGAAATTCAATACCGTTCAAACTCAGTACCGATTTTATAATTATGCTCTTGAGTCTACAAGCCAGTTATAAATGTCTAGTATTTATATGCGCATCAAAAAAGGACCTAACATAACAACCTGAAACTGCTGATTTGCACTGCATAAATACTTATTGCAAAATCGGGTTTTGCGGTTGGCAATTGACAACATTTCATATTTTTAACTACTTTATTTCATGAACTAGTTAGAAAACAGGTAAAAATTTAAGCCACTCGTATTTTTTCTTTTTCAATTTAACTCATTATTTCATACAAAAAAAACACGTTGAAAAATAGGTCATTCCAAAAGGGCGTAAGTAAAATATGACGTCATCTTCCCAACAAGAATCCAGAGCCCCTCCAGAGCAGTGATTGTCTGGTACTCTGTACTAAGGTCTCCCTGAATACAGCGAGGAAGATGACGTCAACTTTCGGTTTACAGTAATTTGCGATTTTTTCCAAATTTACGGAGAAAAAAATCTAAAATAAAGTTTTTTGTGTACTTCACACGTTTTTACCGAAATGGTTTTCGAATTAAGACTTTTGGAAATTATGAAATATTGTCAATTAGTATTTTCTTGACCCGAAGTGAGTATTTTTTGATATGCGTTAATATAGGGTGTCTCAAAAGAAAGTTTATATTTATTTAGCTTACTGCGTGAACGCAACAAATCCTAGGGGATCTCTTGGGAACTCAGTCGCTATGGAGCATTTCTCGGGAGCAACCCGCGCGTTGTGCGTGCGAGAATTTTACAAAAATGGTGATTCGGCGACTATAGCTCGTAGAAGATGTGCAGTATTCGAGGTTTTCGCCACTTAAATGATGCGCCAAGCATTCCTCTTATTCGAAAATGGGTCAAAAAGTTTGAAGAGACCGGTACAACGCTGGAAAAACCATAATTCGGGCGACCAAGGTCATCAAGAACGGTAGAAAACGTGGAGAGTGTTAATCAGTCTGTTCGTGACGACCAGAACCTTTCAATTCAGAAGCGCCAGTTGCCGAATCACCATTTTTGTAAAATTCTCGCACGCACAACGCGCGGTCTGCTCCCGAGAAACGCTCCATAGCGACCAATAGCGACTGAATTCCCAAGAGCCAGGCTACTGATTGACATAACCCACGCACCCCTCGGATTTGTTACGATCACGCAGTAAAAGCGAAATAAATGTAAACTTTCTTTTAAGACACCCGTTATATCCTGATATAAATTCGTCAGTTATTTTCTATCGTTCTCTATAACATGTAAAATGTTTCAGAGAGGTGTACCTCATGGTAATTGAAGCTCTGTGAACGTGGGTGGGTTGATTTAGTACCCTAAAGCAGGAAGCACAAAACGTAAAATGCGCTAATATTATTACAAGCAACTACAAGTCTCTCATAAAAGCAGGCGAGGACGCTCGTTGGAAGTAAAGTGATAAATATTTTATTACTAATGTAACGTTAGTTTAACTGGCTTATCTTTACACTGAAGGAAAATAAACCTACATTCTGCCTTCTACAGGCTGTCCGGTTGCGCAGGTTGGTTTTGAAAATTAATAAAAATACTAGCAATTAAGGAACAAAATGTTACATTACAGTTAAAAGAAGCCAATGCGGATTTCATTTTTCAAATTCACATTTTGTAAATTTTGAACACAGGTTCTGAGTACGCACTCCTCAATCTATGGTTTAGTTTTTCTTAAGACGCCGAGCTGGAAATCGCGATTACTTCAGATGAAATATTGCCCTTTAACATATTGATAATTTTAGACTTATTTTAGAGACCGATTAGGAGATGCTGTAGCGCGAAGAGATGGAGGTATGGTTGAAATTCTTTTTGTTGAACGTATTTGTACTAAAATGTTATTGGATTTTGAACCTTATTGTTTGAACAGTAGAGTAGCTTTTTGAATGAATTGTTTCGGAGCAATTCGTTTAACTGAAATGATTTTAAGTTTAAGAGAATTTTGAAAATGCCCTGACCGTAATCATTTGATTACGTGGAAAGTGGGTTTCTCGTATCAAAACGATGTGTTGCGATTAAAAAACCTTGAATATGATTTATCTTTCGAGAAAATTATAAGCACTAATCCGAGAAAACTAAAACAATAATATGTATCAGAAAAAAAATCCTGTTTCCTTCCTTCAGAACGGCGTTCGAAGGAACGTGATATCTTTGCTCGAACGCCCTTAAGTAATTAAACTTTGATGTGTTCGATGCTTAAATAGGATTGGTCTCAGGTTACATTTAATGATACTCAGGTTTAGGCACTATTTACTGTAATTATATGTGTTTATAAAGGACTAATTAATAAAAGGGCTTAGTGGCGGCGGCTGGATCTAGTGTGTGATTTACCCGAAGCCTGGAAAAAAAGGGAATCAATTAATACTGAATTGAGTAATAGCAATAAAGTTACTATTATTTTACTACTTAACGTAAAGTTGCTTATAAGCCTGTAACTAATTATTGACGCTGTACCGGTGACCGCAACTTTAATCATGGGTGCTTCTCTTTAGTATCGATATTATTGAACAATTTACTTTATATTAAATTCAATTCAATACATTTATTTGAAATGAGGCCATCCGTAGCAGAACCAAAGTAACCGATATAGGCTTTCGAATCGCTAAACTTAAGTGGCAGTGGGCGGGGCACATTGCACGTAGAACCGATGGCCGTTGGGGCCGAAAGGTTCTCGAGTGGCGACCACGGACCGGAAGGCGCAGCGTGGGTAGACCCCCCACAAGGTGGACTGATGACCTGGTAAAGGTCGCGGGAGTCCGCTGGATGCGGGTGGCGCAAGACCGGTCATTGTGGCACTCTTTGGGGGAGGCCTATGTCCAGCAGTGGACGTCTTTCGGCTGATATGATGATGATGATGATGACATTTATTTCAGGCATTGCCCATAAAGTGTTAGTGGATATAAATTACAAAATCTTACAACTACTGTTAGTATACGTACCTACGTACGTACGTACGTATATTCACGTACCAAATATTATTACAGCATACTATAGTTTCATTTATGCTTTTATGTAGATATGTTTAGTCATGCTGTGCTTTTATTAATATAAATTTCATATTGTAGAGAACTCAAGAAGATTTCGCTCACTTTAAATAAAATCACCCACGTTGTAGCATAACAAAAAGTAATTTTCAAGTTTACTACATTGTTAGTTTGGCATGTATACATAATTGATGATAAATGTTAAGTGGAAAAAAGCGTGCAGTTAACCTTTGAAAATAATCTTAATTGGAGAGGTTATTCAGAGGGAAGTAGAAAACTACCACAAAAGGAAGGAACTCATGATCCCAGGAAAAATAAACTATAGCGCGATTCAGAAATGGACTCGTATGGCACAGCGCTATCTAGCGGGTGATTAGACCAACCTACATACATTAACGCTATGCACACTTGCTGCGCGGCTGAACAGAGATTGTCGAAGTTTTAGACATTTCTCACTGAAATATCGAATGTGTGCATATACACACAATACTATTGAACACAAAACCACTGAATATCATAGTGATGTACGAAATAAATATCACATTATTTTATGACGAAGTGCTAATCGTAGTATAACGGATATCACTTCATTCATATACTATTATTCCATTTATCAAATCAAAGCCAAAGTATATAAGGCAATTAGAGCATTCACTGTCATCCCCCGAGTTTCGGTCGCCTCAGTCACTTGTGGCATAACTTGGTTTCACAAAGTGCACTCAAGTCGAGACTAGCAGCTTCGTTATGTTACAATATCGGTTACTTATGAGGATAATGCACTTTCACTTAAGTAGTAAGCTATCATCAGAAAGATACGTGTAAGGCGACTTCCTGACTTGGCGGGGCGGGATCGATATGTGACATTTTCTTCTTTGACGTAAACTTACTGACGTCGCAAAGATTCTCACTTGACATAATACTGTCAGTATTACGTTTGCGCAGTAGTAATATCATGCGCAGAAGCGGAGCAGTACCGCCTTCGCATCGTCCCGCTACCGCGCATCCCGCGCCAGTCAGGAAGCACTCATTTAAATGTAGGGGCGTAGTAAAAATTGGTATCGCGTCGACTGACAGCTGACACTGACATTTGACACTTTTCTCATATCGTACTGCCTCCGCACCGACAAATCAGGAAGTCGCCTAAGAAAAGTAATTTTTATTCCGGAAAACGATAACGGAGGCGTTCATTGAGAATGCATTACTTTAAAAACTGAAATCTATGGTATCTCTTCTATTATTAAGAATAGCTCTTTTTGTATGGTGCAAATAATCAAATGGTAATGGTAGTCAAGCTGTTCTATCGTGTTTTAAGATGTTCTATCTAAATTCTATCAATACTATGTATATATGTCTAGTTTAAGAAGTTTAATTCGGCCTTATCAAGTTTGTACTGTAATCTTGAATGACATATTGTAAAGAAAAGAGAAGAAAAGAAAGCAAAAAAAAAACTAGGTATTTAAAAAAAATTTGGTATTAAGGTATTTTTACATCACCACCCGATGGTTCATCTCCGTCGCTAGATGGCGATGGCGGTCCGCCGTATTCGGGAGGCACACCAAACTCCCCAATACTTTCTGGTTTTGGCCAATCGTTCTCTTCTGGTCCATCGTTGTTGCTGTCTTTGGTCTTGTGTTTGTTGCGACTCGCTGAAAATAAAAGTTGGGTTTAGGTCTTTGTAGAAAGTTACCTAGGGCACAGTAGAATGTCATTTCACTTGATAAAATACGTTTCACCTCAAAGAAGGATGCAGTCATGATCTTACTCTGTAGCTAACTTTGTATATTGTGTTCCTGATGAACAAAAAGTCACCAGAGGTACTAAGGCAACTTCCTGACTTGTCGGTGTGAAGAGCGTTACGATATAAGACATCTACTGTTGGCTATGAATTTTAAGTTTCAGTCGGGCCAGTAGCTCTAGTATAAGATTTTTCGAAACATTAACCAATTCGAACGCGTTTGCGTTTTGTCTCAAAATGTATGAAAACGCTTTCACGGAGTTTGAAATACGCGCTTTCATCGGTTAGCAACAAATGTTATACTCGCTGTTTTAGTTTCTACTAGTGACCACCAGAGGCGCTGTTCACGTTTTCATACCACTTTCATACATTTTGAGACAAAACGCAAACGCGTTCCAATTAGTTAATGTTTCGAAAAATCTTATACTAGAGCTACAGTAACTCTATTTCGCCATTACATTTATTTCAATGAGTGCTTCCTATCTGGCGCGGGATGCGCGAAATCAGGACGATATGAATGAAAATTAAATTATCTTTGCAAATGAACAAACTAAAACTGCTGATTTTCATCGCAATAATACTAATTCCACACCAAAACCGCGTTTTTTTCGTCATCAGTATTTTTAGGTATGTAGTCAGTATTTATTGATGTGCAGGTAAATAAATATATCCCATAAATAAATTAAGTAAATATCAGCATTAAGATACTTATTATAGCTAAGCGAGGTAGGTTATTTTAGTAAGTGGTTTTATCCACAAATCATACGTACCTAACTCTAAAGTTAATTTTAATTACTTTTATAATAGACTGTGGTCATTACAACAAACAATCATTATTTATCCAAAATAGGACACTGCGAAGTGCCCTGACGTAATGAAATTGTCCCAATAGGTACTTAGAGTCAAGTAGAATTAAATTTTATACGACATTGTGATACGCAAACAAAGGTCACGTCGCCAAAGGATAATATGCTTGCTCGAAATTCGCAGGCTGAAGTTTTGAATTTAAGGATAAATATTTCGTAACGTTTTATAAAACACAAATTACGAGAATTTTCATACAAAGATGTTACGGGCTACTTGACTAATTCTGAGACAGCCAGTTTTAAGAGACGATCAAAAGTCTTTGTGAGACTAACTACAGAACAAAAAGGGAAAAAGATCTAAGCTAGCGGTCCTCGAAACTTACGTCATAAACGTCAAGTTATCGAACCAATCGCTGAATGGGAAAATATACGAGTACCTAAAGTATTTTTCTATTTTCCCACAATTTGTATGAAAGAGCGAATTCCCCATGCCACAAGTTTTTAACTCATAAGGCAACAACACAACTTAAACTCGCAGCACGTAGTTAATCCGTGATAATGGCGCTTTCAACAGTGCCGAAATATCTCGTTAGTAATCGTAATTTTAAAATCATTCGTTAGTCTTCGTCATCATGAAAATAAATCAGCGGGAAATTGTGTACGAGTTTTTATTATATAATTCATTTTTCCTTCACAAAAGTCGTGCGGTAAGCACGGCAATTTACTTAACAACTAATGTGGTGTATGTCACACCCTAATAACTCAGCTGATCACAGCTGATCACAGCTGATACACATCTGATGGAAACTTAAGTAATATTAACCTTTGTACTTTTTCCCGGAAGTACTAAGGAATGCAAGAGACCTTGATATTGATTCCAAGAAGATAGTATTACCATATGTTCTATTTCGCATACCAAACTGTTAGTATAAAAGCAGTGTAATTGTTACTCAATAAATCAGTATTAAATCAGTATTTCCTCGAGTCTCGTCTTATCATTATTACCCGTAACGCTCCACATCTCATGGCTACCCTGCCAGGCGGGCTGCCCCAGGCAGCCCTGAATTAGTGAACAAGTGCCAGAACCAAGATACTGAGAGCAGGTCACTTCATCAGCGACCCTGCCAGAGCACCGCACGTCTCATGGCGACCCTTCCGATGCCGAACAACTAAGTGGAGGGCGCCTCTCATGGCGACCCTTCCAGACGGTCTGCTCTAGGCAGCCCTGATATAGTCACCAACGTCAGCCGCCTCAGCACCGCATTGCCAACGTTATTAGAGGAAGAATCAAGTGTCAGTGCGGCTTTGTGCCGTACTGGCGGCGCACTGCGCCAGCCATCCAGCTCCACTACGCTACGCCAGCCAGTCAGATCCACTGCGCCAGCCAGCCAGCTCTACTGAAGCCGAACAAGCCAGAGCAGAGCGTCGCCAGCACCAGCCGCGCCGCCGCTCAACAGCCCAGCTGTTCAACAGCTGATACCACACAGATGACTTCAGGTCCATAAAAGCCAGACAGCTGATCACCAGCTGACCATCAATCCACGTGAATAAGTAATTAATTAAGGTACTTATAAAACTTTTACTATAATATATGTAGTATGTAATAGTTAGTAATATATAAAAAAAAATATATTTAACAATTTGAGTGACGTAGATTTTTTTCATAATAAAGAACGATAATAATTAATTTTATCAAATTGTTAAAAGAGTAATTTTTTTTAATCTAATAATGTGTAAACTTTATGGTATTAAACCAATTTATGTTATAAATAATTAAGTAAATAAGAAATAATGCCGCTTGATGACGAGGTAATAATATGATTAAGATTTACAAATCTAAAAATAGCAACCAACAGTCCACCTGTACAACAACTGTTCTCGAGTTACAATACGTTCACGATACACACAGACGTATCGAGCATAAATATAGGATCAGTTTTATCAAAATAAAAATAGATTCCCAGAATATAAAAATAAAATATTAAAATAATATACTAGAATGTTGAATAGTTTTAAAATAATGACAATAAGGATTCCAACTATGACAGGTCTGATCAACCAAGAATAGTGGAAATTCTTAAAAACAAAATAATTTACCTGAATTAAGTAAGTTTCAATAAACGAGATTATGACAAAATAATGAAACAAACAGACTGTATTACCAGTCAGAATAATAATATTTTATGCTCGCCATCCTTACTAATAGTGTGTCGAATCTGGTACTCAATCGCGTACGGAACGAGCTTTCCCCGCGAGAGAATTAGGTATGTTTTGCAAGGCACAATAAATAAAAATGTATGCATATGGCAAACTATATAATGACGACACCGCGTGTATTATTAGCTACGAGTATAGCTCAATGTATAAATAAATGTAAAACCGGGTACTGCAGATCCCGAGTATGTATAATTAAAGGTGTCTCAAAAGTAAGTGATAACGATGATATGCGAGTCATAGAGTCATATTAAACAACTTTCATTATTTGTCTTTGAGTGCTTAGTAACTGAGCGCTCCCGTGCTTTGGAATGCACGTTAAGCCATTTATCCAACAGCTGTCTATGATAGCAGTTGTTAAGCCAAGTTAGAGGCTTGAGAATTTCAAACAGTCAACTTGCCCATTTAGTTACTTGACAAAAGCCTAATCGAATTAAGGTCTAGTTTCCCCTCAGGTTGGGAGGTCAGATGGCAGTCGCTTCCGTAAAAACTAGTGCCTACGCCAAATCCTGAGATTACGTAGGAGGACGATTATGACTAGGATTAAATAAATACAGAAATCGTGTCCCGCCGCAATCAGTGGTAAACCCGAGAGGTGCCATTGAGCGAGTAGGTAGATACATAATTATTAGCAAGGTACACCAGAAATACAAGGCAGGCAGCAAATCCTTGAAACCTTGAACATGATTCGATCGAGCATCAATCGTGCAAGTCCTTGGACACATAGTATAATGTAGTGTTAAAAGCACTGTCTGAAAGGTATATACCTACCTCTAAATGGTATTTACGCGCGCTTATGTATACAATTTATGTATAAAATCCTTGTATTACTGAGTTATAATTAAGGGTCGGCCGGCCATAAAATAATGCATGCCGTGTACCTTACTAACTTAGCAAGCTTAGCAAGCTTAGCATAAATAATGACAAATATTGATGTGCACAAAATATTTGTTATTATGTTCACAAACAAGAGAAAAATAACGACATAATACAACGTCGTAAACACAAACTAATAATGGTAGCATAAATGTATACCATAATTTATGTCCTATTTAAAAAATAAAAGAAAATACCATATACAAAACAAACGTCGTCATCAAAGCGTGCATTCAATTCCAGTTAAGTATATAGTACCTAGTATAATACAATGTCAAATTTTTATCTTTACTTTTAGTTTAGTTATAATTTAATTGTAACCTTTTAATAAATATTTCTCATTCTGTTTGGAGAAATTAAAATTATAACATTGTTTTAATTTCTCGTAATTAATATTTAGAAGTTCATTTATATTTAGTTTTAATTTTTTTAATCACTTATTTTTTTATAAATGTATAATCTTATATTATAAATAACTGTATTAACTAAAAAAAAATAACAATGTTTACTTCAAAAATTTAAGTACATTACGATGCTTAAACGATTATGCCAATCCATCTGATCGCATACCACCTACCATATAAGGAACGAGAAATGTAAAGATTATAAGTAGCATTAAGATACATTAAATAACCATGTATACCATAGACTTAAGTTACTTTAAGAAACCATGTAAACCATAGACTTAAGTTTACAGAAGCCAAAAAATAGTAGTTATGTATTTTACTATTTTTTGTCTCAAAAAAACGGGGAAGCTGTGGTGTATGTCACACCCTAATAACTCAGCTGATCACAGCTGATCACAGCTGATACACATCTGATGGAAACTTAAGTAATATTAACCTTTGTACTTTTTCCCGGAAGTACTAAGGAATGCAAGAGACCTTGATATTGATTCCAAGAAGATAGTATTACCATATGTTCTATTTCGCATACCAAACTGTTAGTATAAAAGCAGTGTAATTGTTACTCAATAAATCAGTATTAAATCAGTATTTCCTCGAGTCTCGTCTTATCATTATTACCCGTAACGCTCCACATCTCACTAATATAACAGAAGTTATATTATCTTTTATTACCAAACCTCAGGTATTTAAGTGCTTCATTTAACCGAGCAATTCGTGTAATTAGTGTAGAGTAAACAGAATTATTAACGAACAAGTGAATCCAGAGAGGCGGGAAGGTGAGCCAAAATGTTAAATACTAGTTTGTAGTTTACGAATAGCTTTTATATGAATATACGATGCTCTGTATTTAACATAACTTATTATCAGGGCATAGTCGTTGACTTAAATGGCTTTTAGCTGTTTAAGTGCTGTGTAATGAAACCAATTAATTATGCCACTTCATCTTGGTTATGAATAGTTCAAGTTTCAGTTCAGTAGCACTCGTAACCGTATACCTAGTAGATATGAAAACAATCCCGGAATTTTAGGGAATTTTCAGCTTAGTAAGCTAGTTCCGGGTCTGCACCCTAAGGCCTAAGTGTACTGCTGCCATTTCCGCTCCAAACAAGAAGTAAAAGTTACAAATTAAGAATATTTATCAGTTTTTTACTATATTTATTTTCTTCAGGCCTTGCTTATTAGTTTTTGCTAAATTAATGCTAAGTTAATAATCATGTCTGATACTTCAACAGTCGACTCCTATTGCTCGCCTTTATAGTTGTTAATTAAGATTGTGTCAAACACAAGGACGTTTACCTTGTATAAATCACACAGCAAGAAGCCTTTGTGTGTCGCAGAAAACTGGTATATAGTAATTATAGCAAAACAGGTAGCAGAAAGAAAGCGCTAAACCAGTTTATTACGCGCACGCGGTTTTATGTCCGATTTTTTATTTATTATTGACAGTTTATTTAAAAAAAATATTTTACTGAAGTTACTTACTTTTTGTTATAGAACCGTGGCGATTGTCACCCTTTAGTTAGGTATGTTCCCATACAAATATCAAACTGTTAACCACATCCTTTGCAAGGCCTATCATAGTCACGTCACATAGTAAGGACTATCATAGTCTATGGGGGTAATTTTAGGATAAAAAAAATCTTAGCTTCTTTCTTCTGTCTATCATAAAATAAGTTAAATGAATTCGTAAAACTACAACTAGTATATAGTATAGCTGCGGTTTTGCCATTTTGAGACGGAGACGAAGACGAAGACGAGAAAATTTCAGACGAATTACAATTTGAGGACAATTGGTAAAAATGACAGCACTTTTTTTTATTCAGTATATATTTTTTGCTTGAGTTGAACGTCTAAGGTAATGTTTCAATTAACTTTTCATAGCTAAATAGTAGCTGAAGTATTGCTGCGCTACTAATTATATCAAGCGTCGGGACTGTCAGAACCGATTCACCCTTTAGAGGCAAATAACAGTTGAAATGTTCTAACGTCAGGTTCGTTCGAGGAGTTACACATGTATATACCATCCGTGTTTTCGGCCAAAGTCAAAATACTGTCTGAATAGGTCTTTAATTAAATCGTGCCGAGGTGATTAATATTTACCTAAGCCTGCGTCAATAATTTTAATCGCATACCAACCAAGTTGTTTGAGCCTGCGGTTTGTGCTCGTCATTTAATATCCGTCGTTTTGAATGTAGTGTGTACCCCTTGCCACCATTCCAAGAAGATACATGCTATACGGCTTTCTATCGTACAGTTCTACGGGGTTCAAGATTTAAAAATAAAGTTAATTAAGTATATGAGCTTTTCAGGGAACGTTTTAATGCATCTAAGGTGCAGCGGGGTAATCTAGACTGCGGGAAATTAAAACTAATCGAAAATATCTTCCGTGCTTTAAATTATTTACTAGAGTGATATCTATGCCCGGATAGCGGAGAAGTACTTTCATAATTTCACTAACATGGCACTGTAGTAAATGATGTAAAACATGGAAAAAAATCGATTAGTTTTAATTTCCCGCAGTCTAGATTGCCCCGCTGCACCTTATATAGCCTGGCAAAATAGTCTAGAAACGGAACTATATTTTTTCGACACTGGCAACTTCGATTAAATTGTCAAATATGTCATGCTTTTGTCATGTAATTGACAACAGTATTGTTAACATTTCCTATTTTAATAAATTTCGCTGATCAATTTATCACAGTTAAAAGACAATAAAATCACCAGATAACGGATACAATAATACGTAGAAGCACCCCGTGAACTTATTTATATAATGTTTATAAGCGATGTCTTGCTGAATTTGAGGCGGGAAATATTTTGTCGAAACAGGACAGTGTTTATCCAAAAAGTGCTGAAATTACGAGCTGAAAATCATTTCTATGTAGGGTGATGGCACCAGTTACCGGCACTTTAAGGAGGTTGTGTACTTTCATCAATGATAAAAATAATATGGTTGTACTTAGGACAAAAATAACTGAATAAAAACGTTAAATATATCTCTGAGTAACAACATATTAGCTTTTTGTTGACTGAAGAGACACGGATAAATAAAAACATTCTAATAACCAAAAATATAGGTAATCTCCAGTTATCGGCAGTCAGTCTCCAGTGTTCGGCACCCAGTAATCGGCAGTCTCCAGTATTCGGCACCCAGTAATCGGCACTAGTTTAGTGCAAGTATTTCAATAAGGTGCTTTTGTTTTGATGTATTTTACGGAACAGGATAAAAAGTTATCGTTGAATGAAACGAATAAATAAATAATCGAACTGTAGAAAGTTGCTTAGGGTGTTCTGTTTCTTTATATAACCTAAAAGAAACTTTTAGGTTATAAAATGTATGGAAATGAAAAGTGACAGTGAGAAGTTGAAATATTCCGAGAGAGCTAGCTTGGAAAGGTAGATAAACAGTAAGTATAGGCTAGAAAGACTACTGTAAAATAAATTAATAGTTTAAAAACACTAGAAAAACACGCCATGCGTGTTAATTGAAACCTGATCGTGTTCAAAGTCCATTACGTGACCTTTCTCACAAGTGCAAACACGACTATGATACGATATTTCATCATGGAATGCCAGTGCCTATCTTCCGGCTTCATCATCAGACCTTGAAACCTAATCGTGGTCAAAGTTAATTACAAGACTTTTCTAACAAATCCAAACACAGCTATGATACGATGTTCCACCATGAAGTTCCAGTTCATATCTTGCGGCTCCATCATCAGATCAGTTCGACTGTACCATATTAATGTATTGTCATCAGAACCACATACAGCTGCCAATTTTCATGACGCTACGATGCTTGGAAGATGGTTAAATTAGTAACCTTAGATTCCATTACATAGTTACATACAGGTCGACCTAATAAAAGCGTGTTAAAAACAAGCTTCTACGTTCAGTAGTTTTGTTAGGACGTTGATTTTTTAAATTGATATATTAGATTAACACTGCAGTTAGAATGAAAATGATGTATGTCTATCATGTTTCTCTCACTATCTGTCCTCGTATTGATATATTGGGAGTCATTGCGTCGGGCAAAATCTATGTATCTACGAATAATTTATTAATGGCATATTAATAATCATTATTATCAACATCTGCCGATTACTGGCGAAAGTGTACTTTCACGGGACTAGTATTCGGCACTATATTTTTTAACAAGAATAAGCTAACATTAAATTTTTCTAATACAACAATATTTGAAGGATATTTATAGCTATACATAACGTAAACAAAAACTCAAACATCTTTCATAGTCATTAAATAATCGACAAATATGTACAGTCACTCTCTTAACTATTTCCTTAAGGATTATTCATTTTCTTCAGAAGCACTGTTTTTCTAATCATTTTCATGTTATCATCTTTAAATAAAACCGCCTGTGTCTATGATATCGTCTTGGATGAGAGTAGAATATACACTGTCTATGGTCCAGTGTTGATTAATTGGAATAATTGTTGGCAGTCCTAATTTTAATCCAACTTGTAAAAAAAATGCCGATTACTGGAGCCTGCCGGTTACTGGTGCCATCACCCTACTATGATGTGTTGAATTATTGATGGTATTACTAATTATATATATTTTAAAGGTACAATCACGATTTATGGATGAAATTGCGTCCGGGATAATAGCAAGATTTTGAAGGGTATGTTTACTTATGTAAACTAAACCTACTATAATAAACTTGGTACTTGCGATATATTTTATGAATTTCGTTTCGGCAGTAAAAATATCTTAATAAATATATGCACAAATAAAGTTTTCTAAATTTTTTTGTCATCGAGTTTAAATTTCACCTGGCTAATTAATAGTCTTTTCTCACTTTAGTTACTAGTAAATATATTTGATTAACGTATTTCTTTATTACGAACTTACTAAAAATGTTTAAGTTGAAAATATAGTATCGTGATATTCGTAGGTATCTAACCATTCGTGTTGCCATATAAGCGACAGTGGCGCCCCTATTAATTTCTACTCTTTTTTGCCAGGCTATAAATGATTAACAGCCTAAAGATAATAACAGAGAGACAGGGAACCTACTTGTATTCGCAGTTTTATCGTAAACGTAAAATAATTACGTAATATAATCTGGGCGATATTTTGTTTACAATTTATACGGCATATTTCCTTAATTTAACTAGCTGACTTATGCGTTATTTAGTACGTTATATAGAAATAAGTAGGATTAAATAGTATTTGGACCAGCTTATGTGAAAAGTCCCGAAAATCCTGGGATTCTCGGTACTTATCTAAATAGAAATTTGACAAAATTATTGTAATGATAGTCGTCCTTAGAATAAGAATAGCCTTTAAATAAGAGTGAATGCCTACTACTATTTAATATTACTACTGTCAACTTTTCTTACAACAATAAGTAATTATGATAGGGGTCAAGTTGGCATACTTTGTCGGTATCATAATTACTCATTGTCTCGATGATGATACGATTTCGAGCACTGGGCCGTTTACACAACTAATTTAAATGGTCCAATGCTCGACATCGTAATGCCCCCCCTGTCGTTCAACTTTATCACTATGATTGGAAGTGCCAAGTTTTGGGTCAGTATCACAAGGACCTTATTCTGGATCGGAGGCGGACAAGCGTAATCATAATGTGACTTCGAGTAGACGAAACTTTACTGAAGGTGTTTTGCATACTTAACGAGAAATGCTGTAGGTAAACTACTAACTGGAAAAGTTGAGCCCGACGTTATCTAAGAGGGTTGGGAGCAATTACGGAAGTGAGCGCGATATTCGTAAAGAGGTTGGTTAAAGAAATGTGACTTGAAAAATGAAAATCGCTATTCATGACTCTTAAATCCATGAAATTCCCATCACCTCTTAAATCCATGCTGACTATTGAAATTTAAATTGAAATCTTTATTGTCATATTATGAGTTACAGGGATCTTAAAATTATGTAAAGGTAGGTACAATCACAATCAACCGCGACGCGGCGTACAATATTTACAGCATCCATTGTTATGCTGATGACAGCGCCAGGGATACCTATTATACGGGCCGTGCCAACATTACTCGTTCCTCTGTGGTTGAGAGTCATGAACAACTTGTGTCCAAGATCGAGACTATTCTAGTTAAAGTCTCAGAGTGGGGCCAGGATAATCTGGTCCGGTTCAACTTCACTAAGACACGAGTATGCGCGTTCACCGCTAAAAAAAAAACCATTCACTGTGGCCCCACACATCCCTTACCATCTCCGAGAGTATTGGGATCCTTGGTGTCGAGATCTCCAGCGACGTCCAATTTCGGAGCCAAGAAGGTGTGTATATTAAACAGGTGCAAACTGAATTTAAACTTTCGTGAGACATGTCATAACTTTATTTTACTAAACGGTTAAAACTTACGTATTAATTGTCACGTTGTGCAATCGGCGCGGGTCGCAGACGCATTCATCCTGAGGAAGAACTCCCGAAGAGTTCGAAACATGTCGCCCGAAGTGACAATTAATACGTGAGTTTTAACCGTTTAGTAAAATAAAGTTAGGTGCAAACTGGCTTTGAAATTTTAAAGTATAGTGTCATACTAGACATGTTTTTTCCGTGGACCCTTCTAATAATAGAGTCGATAAGTGGCAAACCAATATCTACGGATTTACTGCACATTAGCATCAGCTTAACCTTTTACATCGCAAATTAAAAAAAAAGTGAGTTTAAGCCTGGATGGGAACCTATTAGTAGTAAAAGAAAAACCACTCCTCTACTGGAAGCATTTCCAAATAATATTTCGGAGCCGAGTCTAATCTTACTAAATCTCTAGGACAACTGAGGACAACCCAATCTACACTACGTGTAAGTTTGCTACAATTTGTTCTATTACAAAGCTCGAGGCCTTATCGGTTTCAAAATATTTTGATTTCAAATTTCGATAAATGTATTGATAATACCTACCAAGAAATAAAGGTTGCCTGGAAGAGATCGCTTTTTAGCGATAAGACCGCCTGTTGTCTACCATCAACATGTTTAATTTTAATCTTGTTTTTCTTTTGTAATTTTTTTGTGAACAATATGGTGCATTTGCATTACTTATCTAGGGCGATAAAACAACGAGTCTCAGATCGCAGGTACCTATTTGACGCCCGAGCCGAAGGCAAGGGCGATAAATATGCGATTTGAGGCTTTCTTTATTGGCGCCCGTGGTAAGTACAAAATTTGATCTCCCCCTGGCCGGGAAGTGGGATTTTTCGTGCGCGTAGCGTGCGGTAATTGCAACTCTAAGACCAGGTGAGTAAGTGACATAAAGAATATTTGTATTGTATTGTAAAGTGATTAAAGGATACGATTATTTTATTAAAGTTTTAGATATTAGCATAGCCCTTTTTTGATCTTATTAATTTGTGTAATAGAATATAAGCGCAAAAAGCAGTTATAAGCTTGAAAATGGTCGAATTCGAGTGATGAGTTGTGAGTTCGAAACAATATCCAATATATCATATATCAATAATATATATATATGAAAAATCCAAAAAATACATTAGGTCGCAATAGTTCCGTTCTAGATAGTAATATTGATAAAATGTCAAGATGCGTGTCAATTAAATAGAAAATGGCCTACATAGATGAGCGTTTTTTAACGGATAACTTATAAGGACCCTAACGTATATTGTTATCATAGAAACGAGGCTATTAGCGCCAGCAAACAATAATTCACGAAACTCATAAAAATGTCACTTACCAGTGACAGCCGCGAATGCCACGACCAGAACGAAGAATAAAACAATTGTCTTCATTTTCACGAAAGTATGATAATGGTTCTCTTACCAACCTTTTATATTGTTCAGAACGGATGCTTGGGAGAATTAGGGAGATAACGAGCGTTATCTGTAAGAAAATGACACACTGAAAGTGGTCGAAGCGTTAAATAGCTGTTTCCGGGAGTTATTGAGGTAGATTTAATAACTTACCTACGGTTACGGTAAGGTTGAATTTGTTTTTGTTGCACGTATTTCTATAAAAATGATTATGAGGCCTATTCTTTGAACAGAAAAATACCTTTTTGAATGAGTAACTTTGATACCCGTGTAAGATTTTTACGCATTTTATAAAATTTTTGCGCATTTCTTTAAAGATCGCTGTGAAGTGTATTCGTGTCCAGACATTAAGGGGAGTATCTACAGAAGCCACTTAGAAAAAAAATGCCTTACCAAAAAAGTGACTGCGCACCAAAAATACTGACTTAAACATTTAATAATTGAACCTCAAAACGATTAGAAATTTAGTTGTGCAAATCAGTATTTATAGGTTGTTAAGTTTTTTTTTTTATAGGTACTCTTACTGTTCGAAGTTAAGTGTTCGTATTAATATGAAAGTTAATATGATACATATAATTTTGTTAGGCACTGTAGGTACTTCTGCTGCCCACTGTATAATCGCCATAAAATAGAATAGAATATCATTTATTTGCCAAAAAAGGGTATGTCTGTTTACATGTCTTACTCGTATTGAAATACAGAATTGTTCGCCTTCTATAGCCACAGCTGTTACAAACAGCATGTTTTAATTACAGATTATTTTCGGAAATCAACGACAATATTTAATAAATTACGGCAAAGAATATTAGAAATTCTTTGTTACGGTCATTAAGCCTCTCAGAATACCTCCCACATTTCACGAAAAATTGATTTTTGAAGTCTTTAATTTTACTTCGCAATGTCGGATTATCTTTCGTTTCTTTTCTCTACTTTACTGTGAGATTACTGGGGATATCTTCCAATTAGAAGTTTAATTCCTCTTGTTGTCCCTTTATTAGTACGTACTTAGTTTACATTTATAGTACAGTCAGCAGCAATGGTTGCTACGCGGGTGAGGTGCTCAAAATAACCTTCACATATCTTTATTATAAGGGAATAAGAGCGTGTGAAGATCATTTTTAACACCTCGCCCGCGTAGCAACCATTGCTGCTGACTGTACGCAATTGTATAAAATCGTACCTATGTGTATAAATTATAAAAAAGTGTTTTTATCATAACAAAATCTTAAATATTACATAGATATCTGCAACGTTAACAAATACATATCTATCATCCGGATTTAAAACTGTGTCCATGGAAATTGAAATTATACGGTCAACTTTAAAAAATGTGTAAGGCGACTTCCTGATTTGTCGGTGCGGAGGCAGTACGATATGAGAAAAGTTTCAAATGTCAGTGTCAACTGTCAGTCGACGCGATACCATTTTTTACTACGCCCGCCCCTACATTTAAATGAGTGCTTCCTGACTGGCGCGGGATGCGCGGTAGCGGGACGATGCGAAGGCGGTACTGCTCCGGTTCTGCGCATGATATTACTACTGCGCAAACGTACTACTGTCAGTGTTATGTCAAGTGAGAATCTTTGCGACCTCAGTAAGTTTCCGTCAAAGAAGAAAATGTCACATATCGATCCCGCCCCGCCAAGTCAGGAAGTCGCCTAAGTATAATAAATGTTTTAAAATATCGGAAAGGAAGGAATTGTATGTACAGGAAGATCGTACCTAGTAAAAACTGTACTAAGATTTTTTTTAATTCTAAATATTAGCCCGTTTGCACTTTATCCTTGTAGTTATTTTAAACAATTATCACTTTACTCCTAACGACAAGACAGGCAGCATCAAAAGTAACTACACATATGAATTTTACTCACACAACACAAAGATTAAAGTTGATGAGTAAAAACTTGCCAAGTCACACTATTAAGTAGCAAATAACTTAACATAACAAATTATTTTAAGCAATTGAAAAATGTTCTGCATGACTGCTGTGATCTAAAGAGGTTTGAAAGGAATCGTTCGTATAGCGAAATCGTTTACGAACTCCGGTATTTATTCACATAAGTATATGTTTTTGATGGGATATTTTTTTTAGACCGTGGTAAAATTAAGACCGAAGCTTGATGTGATGTACGGTACACGATGTCGAGTCTTTGTGCGTCATGATAACAACATCAATTTGCTCTGTAAACGCGGCGTCATCGTGCCTATTTATAAGCTCCAGTGTGGCACGTTATGATTAGGGACTACGTTAAATTAAACAAAAGCAGTTAAGATGCTTTTTGTTTTATTATCTAACACTAATTGCTCATTTTTCACGTGGTTTTTTATATATTTGTATCATGGCGGTATATAGGTATCACCTATCTATATGATACCGTAATTGTTAATTAAAAAAGGTGACGGGCTTTTGCGTAAATGTTTATTAACTATGTGGTCGCTAAATCGCCTCTGCCTTGATAAGATAAGGGTTAAGATTGTTTTCCTTGGACATGTGACATGTCGGATACTATACGACGGCATGACGGATAACGCACGATATTTGTCACAATGTCTCTGGTTGTCTTTGTGAAGTTGCCAAACCAATGTTAATTAAGAGGGGTGTTAAGTTTTATGAATGCAGTAGTAAGTACATATAGTTATGTTTGTTAATATAAACACAACATTATGATGTGATGACTAAATACTTATAGACAGTTTTTAGAATAAAATCTGAATGTCAAAAGGAATATCACTACGAAAATAATAAGCAATATTTTTTTTTAAATATATAAAGGCCCCAAAATAATGCCCCAGATACCTTGGTAAAAGCACTTGGATATAGGATCATTATCGTTGATAGCACGATTCAAGAATAGACTCAGCCGGCACAACGCCATCTAACTGGTAATTCAACCAACCTATTTAGATAAAATGAATTATCTATCCGTCTCTGTTTCGGCAAGAAACAAATGTAGAATTAAATTTACTTTCTTAATTTTCTTTAATAGGATTATAGAGATTTCTCCTCGGATACAAGACAACACAATTGGTAAAGAATCAATTTTCCTTGTATCAGTTTTGTGTTTGCAACGCCCATCGTCTCAAAGCCATAACCTGGACATTCATACGAACCGTACTGTGGTGAAAGTGTTTAAGAAACAGGCTGCGTGCTCCATCCCGGAGACCACGTTGTTGTGGTTTGAAGGAGCTGGACTTCGATGGGTGAGCTTATACAGATTACTGACTTAACATTATCTTTTTAATTGCTACACTCGAGTAACTACATGGCGACTAGAGTTGCTAACTCCATAAAACGTTATACGTCTGCACTAATTTGCAGCACATTATTATGTACTCATAAAGGACTAAGGAAGGGAAGGGAGGAAGAGGAATTGCTCTCTAGGTATCTATATCATCTCAAGGAAGTGTCTTTGTTTCCCCTTTATTGCTCGTTCGCTCCAGTTCATATGTAAATGAAGAATTAGTCTATTTCAAGGCTTAGAATATGTAGGTTGAGAAAATTTAAGATCTATCTTTGTCAGACGAGCAAATATATAGACCTTCTAAGGTACCAGCCAAGTTTCAAAATCGCAAATCGTGACCAAAGTCAAAGAGTTGAGTTCCTAAGTTCGCAAATTTGGTTTTTCGATTAGTCATTCGTATCGACGTCTTGTATCTATAGATTTAAGTCTTGCCTTTACATTGTGTGGAAACTTTTTTCTGTAAAATATTTATTAAAATACGTGCGGGCTAAACCGCTGGCTGGACTGTGAAATTATGAACAGTAAGATGCTACTTTAGAAGAAAGACAATCCATCTGCAGAATACCACCAATAAAACCAGCGATAAGAAAACTCTGCTAATCATTTACTTTTCCTATTTTCAGAGCATTATTCGCTACTGTGTTGAAGTCTGGGGTAGTTCACGTGATGTTCAATCAGTATTGCTTATGCAGAAAAAAGCTATCCGAATTATTGAGGGGTGTAAGCGGGTGCCAGTTACTCACAGAAAAATGTTTGTAGAAAATAAGATTTTTACTGTTGTGTCCATCTATCTCTATCGAATTTGCATGTATGTTCATAAAAATATTGATCGTTTTCCTAAAGCTAGAAATTGTACTAATCGAAATTTAAGAAATATGAATAATTTAGCTGTATGTAGACCTCAATTTAGACATTTTGATAATAGTATTAATAACAATGCAATTAAAATTTATAATCACTTAAGCAATGACATTAAAGATTGTAATGACATAAACACTTTTGAAAGACAACTGAATTTTTTTTTCCTAAGTAGACCATTCTATTCCATCAATGAATATTTTGCTAATGCACTAGAATAAGGCAAGAATGTACCGTAATTTTTAGTATAAAATTTCAATGATTTTATTATGTATTTGCATGTATATTTATATACTTATAGCAAATAATAGTACATTACTTACCAAGGGCGATAAAACAAAGAATGTCTTAGATCGCAGGAATTTTACACCCGAGCCGAAGGCAAGGGCGATAAATATGCGATCTGAGGCTTTCTTTATTATCGCCCGTGGTAAGTACAAAATTTTATGTCACCCCCTGGCCAGGAAGTGGGTTTTTTCGCGCACGGAGCGTGCGTTAATGGCCACTTTATGGCTAGGTGTGACATAAAATAATTTTGACTTTGACTTGAATAGCACTCTGGCATACTTTACTACCGGTGCATCGGTATGTGGTATTTTGTTCTTTGATATGACCGTACAGTAGGTTAAACAGATTTCTCGCTTGACGGGATACTATAAGTATCCGTATGTGCAGTAGTAAAACGGGTAGGTATCTTGCACTGAAGCAGAATGCAGTGCTTACTGCCAAGATGCAGCAGTGCTGCATTAGTACCGCCCGTTCTCCCCGCTTCTGTACATCACGCGGCAGTCAGGAAGTGCACTCATTTAAATGTAGGCGCACATCGCCCGGAGAACCGATGGGAGGGGGGCCAGCGAGTTCTCGAGTGGCGACCACGTACCAAACGCCGCAGCGTTGGAAGGCCCCCCACGAGGTGGTCTGATGACCTGGTTAAGGTCGCGGGGATCCGTTGGATGTGGGCAGCCCATGACCGAGCATTGTAGCGCTTTCTGGGGGAGGCCTATGTTTAGCAGTGGACGACTTTCGGCTGATGATGATAATGATGATGCACAGTAAAGAAACGGTACAGACTCGACTGACAAACTCCACCTATTCACTTCTACCCATTATCTTCTTCTTCTGATCACTTCAACCCATTCCGTTGCTCAGAGGTTGCTTGATAATTAATACAAGTTACATTATGGTATGGTACTGTTCGAAATTAACTTTTACAACAAAACAAAAAACTGCACGTCGCGTAGAGCTACTCTACCGCACTGTAAGACTTACCCTAGATCCTTTGATGGCTTAATTATCTACACCCGTTTAAGAAAAGATACCTAATTAAAACGTCTCTAGCAAAGTCACATCTTACGCTAAGTTTTGTTTCTTTAGTCTGTCTGTGAAATCCAATAACTGAATAAACGAAAAGCGGAGCTCAGAAGAGACCAAGGCTCTCAGCGACAGTCATTTTGAATCTTATTTAAAGTTAACCGTAACTTATAGGGAAGCGCAACCAATATTATTCGAATGAATTTTTAAAAAGACTAGCGCATCATGGGCTTATTAAACCTTAAGCCATGTGGGCTATGGCTTATCGCCAGGGGTGGCATTTTACATGGTAATTTTTTTCTTGACTTATAGGGTGGTGAAAATTATTGGTTGGAATTTTAATATACGCCAGTGTGGTGCGTTCTGAAAATTAAGCCCCAGATATCATTACCCGAAGGGACGTAATATCCATGTAGGCAGACAACAACCTCAATTTCGTTTCGTCAAATTTCTACCAGGCTGATACCAACCTTCGACTATCCTGATAAAGTTCACACTCAGAACACCTACGGACCAAGTAAGCAGTTCACATTAGTAAAGTGTCCTTGCCTCTCAAGGAACCTTGGTTACGGCGCAAAGCCTCAAACTAACGATTTGCAAACAGCCAAAGTAAGCAGAAACAAATGACTGGGGCGAATTCGGTGAGTTCTGAGTCCACATATCATTTGTCTCAAGTGCTTGGTAAAAAGACGACTTTATTTGGAGTCGTAGTCATGATAATTGATACTTTGGTCTAGTTTGTCTTTTGTAAGACTTGTAAGCTACTAAAAAAGTTTTCTCGAAGATCTCACAGTTCGAAATAATGGCCATACGATAAATAATAAATAAATTATTACATACAGATTGACTGATAATTGGACCTAAAAAGATTATTTAACAATAATTAGCCTGCTAATATACGAGTAGGCATGGTACAGGTTAGGGTTTCTTTTCCCGGGTACCCGGATTCCGGGGTGTAATATCGCGTGGCACGAAAAGGTTATTTAAAATTTCAAAGCCAGTTTGCACCTTATGTCATTATGAAGTAGGTTGC
The DNA here is from genome assembly GCA_951800055.1 of Cenopis cana. Classification (NCBI taxonomy): domain Eukaryota; kingdom Metazoa; phylum Arthropoda; class Insecta; order Lepidoptera; family Tortricidae; genus Cenopis; species Cenopis cana. The sequence continues at coordinate 6,094,492 of OX637488.1, forward strand.
TTTTTGTTTTGAAATTTATTGGACTAAATATGTTTTTTCCTTCATTTTATTTAGCAGAAATTTATTAAATTTTATGAATAAGTGAGTCTTTATATGATTTTTTTATTACCTACCAACCAGCTAATCCTAATAAGAGAAAAGTGAGTGTTCCTGAGAAGTGAATGTATATATACGTTTAAGATAATATTGTCGTGTTTATATCATAATTGTAAATACATCAGTTAAGGCCGTGTATTACCACTTTTGAGTTTTTAAAAACCATCTGAGACATAGAATATAGTGTCTTAAAATCTAAAAAAAAAATATTTGTTACATAAGGATCTTGTCTAGTCAAAATCGCAGTCAGTTAAATGACCTGATGAATTTCACTCGATAGAAAAAAATCGCGAAGTTACCCCGTTTTGGAATGTATTTTCAATACTACGGCTATATTACTGATATTTAACATTTAATTTTTGTACTCAATTAAAGATCGTAAATAGTTATAGACAAATTCGCAGGGTTTGCTTTGATAAAATGATTGGCTTAATGACTATGGCTAAATATTTACAAAACTGCGCGCAGAGCTTGCGTAGAGAGCGGGATGGTTAATTGTAAACTCACGCGTATTAGAGCGGGACAGTTGCGTTGGGGATACCTCCCCTTAAGGCGATACCTATATTGATCGATAGAGACGCGCGTATGTTTTTCGTTCACGACAAAACGGGACGCAACACTCTCCGGGAATGGCTTTTTTAGACAAATCTCGATATCTGACTGTGTGTAGATTTATTAAATTTCCTCTTGTCAGTACCTAGATGAGGTAAAATACCATCATAATAACTTAATCGTGTCTTTTAATAATGCGTTGTTTTAGTAGGCCGAGTAAAAATAAAGGAAAACTAGCTGTTGCCCGCAACTTCGTCTTCGTAGAGCTCGGTCATCGCGTTAGAATTTTATCGTCTTTTATTTCAGGCGGTTACCTAGTTATCTTTGTTCTATACAAACTTCCACTTCCTTAAGAGGGATGGGACTATCTATCTATCTAACTATTAGTGGCGGAGCCACAGGTTTGCCTAATTTTCAACCAGTCCAGTTCGTTTACTACGGCTCATGAAGAATAAGAAAAGCAAATTATTTTCGGCTTCCCTAACAATATTTTTGACGCGCCGCCACTGCTAACTATCCTATGTCCTTTCCTTGGACTCGAACTGTATTCACACCAAATTTCATCTAAATCGGTTCAGCAGTTTAAGCGTGAAGGGGTTACAGACAGACAGCCATACTATAGCATTTCTAACAACAATCCACAAATCCTGAAATCAGTTTAGTTGTATTTAAACATCATCTCTCAAAGAGACTGTCTTTGCGAAATGAAAGTCTCACAATTTAAAAGAAATTGCTCCCCATACAAACTTTGAACCCTTTTTTAAGACATTTAGGGATGAATTACGAAAAACGCTGAAATTTCTTTGTTGTATTTAAACAGACTGTAAAAAATTTAAAGTCTCTCACTTAAAAAGATGTTGCTCCCCATACAAACTTTGAACCCCTTTTTAACCCCTTGAGGGGATGAATTTGAAAAAAGCTGAAATTAGTTTCGTTATACCTATTTAATTTAAAAAGAGTTTCTGTAAGAAATTTTAAGTCTTTCACTCAAAAAAATTTTGCTTCCAATACAAATGTTGAACCCCTTTTTAACCCCTTGAGGGGATGAATTTAAAAAAACGCTGAATTTAGTTTTGTTTTATTTAAACAGTCTCTGTAAGAAATTTGAAGTACCTCACTTAAAAAAAAAATTGCTCCCCATACAAACTTTGAACCCCTTTTTAACCCCATTCGGGGATGAATTTCGAAAGACGCTAAAATCACTTTTTTTGTATTATTATAAGAAACTTTCATACAAAGTATGAAGACTATCACTATAAAAAAAAATGCTCCCCATTCAAACTTTGAACCCCTTTTTAACCCCTTTAGGGGATGAATTTTAAAAAACGCTTAAATCACTTTTTTTATATTATTATACGGAACTTTTACACAAAGTTTGAAGATTCTCACTTTAAAAAAAAATTGCTCCCCATACAATATTTCACCCCCATTTTCAACCCTTTAGGAGACGAAAATTTTGAAAACGCAGATATAACTTTCATTGTCTTATTTTAGGGAGTCTTTGTGCAAAGTTTCAAGTCTGGACCTTAAAAAAATTATTGCCCCCCATACAAACTTTGCACCCCTGTTTTACCCCCTTAGGGGTGGAATTTCCAAAAATCCCGTCTTATCCCTTGCCTCCGTTATATAACCGAACTATAGTGTAAATTTCAAATTTCTAGGACCGGCAGTTTCGGCGGGGCGGTCACCCATCAACTTTATATATATAGATTTAGACTCAACTTTGGATTTCTTTTCTATTGAGAAAGTTTTAAGCAATTATATTTCGGCTATTGTCAGTACCACAATCATATAGTCAAGAATTATATATATGAAAATCCTCGTCTGGGCAGAACAGCGTTTCAAAGTTTCTAAAATTCTCAGTGTAGCGCCTTAATTTAACTTATAAAATTATCAATTATTTGACGTCTGAAACGTTCCGTTATTCACGCTGATTAATATAGTTTCAGACCGTTTTTATAGGCGAAAACTTTCTCAGTAAAAGACAAAATCTAGATCTGTTGTGCGATTCTGAGTTCAGCAATGATTGACTGCCATATAAATAACCGAACACCGAGGTAGACTCATTAAATAACTATCAGACTAGAACTAGTGCTTGAATGTGGTTACATATTACTTGTTCCAAAAAAAAAAAGAAGAAATACCGATGATTGATTGTAGTAGTTGATAACTTTTCGGTGTGGTTAGATGTGGTTCAGCATTAATACACAAATACATATTTATCATGTTTCCGAACAAAATATGGCTGAAAGATTTGCTTTTTGGAGCTAAATTATTAAAATAGGTACCTAATTAGGCAGCAAAATCTAACTCTCAAAAAATGTACTTATTCCGAAAAATATAATGAAAACTAATAAAACAATTTTATAAGCCGGTGTAAACTACTGTTCAGCAAAGTCCCCTTTGACTCTTCTATGTACTTGTGTTGTTTTGAAGCAGAAATTGTTGGCCTGTTAGAAAAGCTAGGTCATCTCGCCATGACCATCAGCAAGTCTTCTTCTTCTCGTGTGAAGGGACCAAAAGCTTAAATAAAATTAAATTTTCTTTTGCCAGTATTTGGTCACCTCTATCCCTCAGGCTTTCATGAAGTCTTCCGTAGTGACGAAGCCGGACATAGGGGACCACTGCGTCATATGCTGTGTCGTCTGAATGGTGCCACATTCGCAGAGTATGTCGCTATTTTCTGTTCAGATTCCCCATTTCTGGAGGTTATCTTTAGAACGACCAACTCCCGTCCTCAATCTGTTTAGAGCCTTCCACGTGATCCAGTTTTCATTTGCGCCATGGGGCTGGTGTTCTGCAGCTGCGATATGTAGTGAGAGTTCGTTGAGTTGCGATTTCAATGCCCTTAGGCGAGCTTCCTGAGGAGGGCAGCGTTTGTAGCGAAACTCCTACGGGACTTTAATCTGCTTGTTGCTGGAACTTGGTCAAACATCGGATGTCAGGGTCGTGCAGTTGTTTGTTGCGCTCCACGGCAACAGCTACGTCTCTACGATGGGTGGTGGTGCAATTCCGCTTATTTGATACAAGTGGCCGCATCTGGTGGGGACCATCATCAAGTCATCATCAAATCATCTTCCCATAAATGACTAAATGCTTATTGCATACATTGTCGTATCGTGAACAAACTCCAGCTTTTGAAATAAGTGAACATTTTAAAACGCCATTCAAATTTATCCAGCCAAAGGAGACTTTGGTATCTGTATTGGCAATCGAAAGAACGGATGTCAACAATACGCTCTATTTGTGCCTAAATTGTCTCTTGAGATGCCTGCTTTTTGAGTAGGTATGCCAATTTAGCGGCGAAAAGCGCGCTTTTGTAACTTGCAATATGAAATTGCTATCCTAAATTATCCACGTTGAATGCGGGGCTAGCACAGCACATCTGTCACCGCGAAACAATGTGACGCGACAAAGTCTACCCTTTTCATTCTAATTTGACAGGAGTCCTTGAGTCACGCGCGTCGTCACTAGGGTTGAAAGCAAGTTATGCATTAGGGTTCCGTATTTTTAAATAGGTACCTTTGTTTGCAAGCAGACGCGATAATGACGAACTCAATAAAAGCACAGGCAGTCAGCTGTTGTGGGACCCTGTCACGGCACTCAGAAATTTAATGTCACAGTAATGGACCTGTTAAGTGTATGGTCTTTCTTTTTTTTATACAACGACGGCGGCAATCAAGCGTATTGGTCCACACACTGCAGCCTAGTTTTTTTATTACACGTAGCTTTTAAGGGCTATTTGTATGTAGTATTTGTTTAAAACAAATAGGTAATGTGAATTGAATAATTTAATTGGATCATTATCTATAGTATTACTTAAACTATAAAAGAAAAAAAAAACCTGTCCTAACGCGTCGGGTACTGGTAAAGTGAGAAAAGCTTAAAAACTTTTGTTTTTAAAGTTCTTCTTTTGTAGCTACAATAAAGCCGAGTGCAATAACTAGGCTTTGATTCGCTATCACAGTTTTGTTGCCCCATTTATCAGGAATTCTATTTAAGTATGTCGCTTAGTATCACAATCGGATTTGAATGTGTTTCCTTTCACAGATTCCGAGATAACGTGTCAGACCACGCGAGAAAACACAATGGAGTGTTGGATGTAAGAAAAGTGTGTAAGCAAAAGACATGACCCAAATTGCGGCCCTGTAGCACAGTAAATATCTTAATAATAGGTAAATCTTCTGTGCGTGTGTATGAGTAAATAACCCCCCTAAGACGACTTCCTGATTTGTCGGTGCGGAGGCAGTACGATATGAGAAAAGTGTCAAATGTCAGTGACAGCTGTCAGTCGACTCAGTACCAGTTTTTACTACGCCCCTACATTTAAATGAGTGCTTCCTGACTGGCGCGGGATGCGCGGTAGCGGGACGATGCGAAGGCGGTACTGCTTCGCTTCTGCGCATGATATTACTACTGCGCAAACGTAATACTGACAGTATTATGTCAAGTGAGAATCATTGCGACGTCAGTAAGTTTACGTCAAAGAAGAAAATGTCACATATCGATCCCGCCCCGCCATGTCAGGAAGTCGCCTAGCTCCTCCTAGACGGATAGACCGATTGGATGAAATTCTGTGTGTATATTTCAATGGTTTCAACAATAGGGATGTTGACACCAAATAAGAAAATCAATGAATCCGAATTTTCTCGAAAAAGGATCAAATTCTCAATGAAATAGCGAAAAAAGTGATTCAAAAGAATAAATAATTACATAATTATAAGTCTTCAAAGTTGGCATTTTCTGTCCCTGTTCCGCAAAACGCACCTCTGTATTGAACGATCGTCATTTACTATGGCGCTCCAGGTAAGTGACGTCACTGATCTGTAGCGCTTTCTATCTCGAACTAAAGATATTCTAATGGTTCTAGTTTCGTTATTTTTTGAGATATTTGAATAGGATTTTTACCGTTTGGCATAGTTTTATGTATTCTTTCGTATGGAGTAATAATAATTCTTGAGTCAACATCCCTATTGGACCCGCACGTGGCGCTGCTTTTCCGGGCAGGACGACGGCGACGTCTGCCGGGTCCACTAGTACAAGCATATAGTGCGTATCATCCACGAAGGCGCGCACCTCCACAGCCACGCATAGAATAGTATGAGATTAGCTGTGGAGTGGCGCGTTGTCGTGGTTGACACGCACTATAGCTCTGTGAGCTGTGGACTTCGCAGATGATATTGTTTAAAACGAGTCTCCGCCATTTTGAAAAAATTCCATTAACTGATTCGACAAAAAACAAAATAATTATTGACCCTGCTCCCAAAATTTCACGACAATCGGTTGAAACATGCGACCTGTATAGGAGAACATCCGGACATTTGTTGGAAAGCAGTCAAATCTCAATCATTTAATGAGACCTTTTCAGCAGCGCTTTATTTGAAACCGAGGGTAATTGTCCGAAAGTAATTGTCTATGCTCAAAATGACAGATTTTCCTAAAGTAAATTTGAGACGTTGCAACCAAATAGCTAGCAGATTAAGGCTGCGTTTCCACCAGAGATGTGCGAGGATGTTGTAAGAGGTTGTATAGTACCTACCAACCAATAGACAACGGTATACTTCATACATTTACTTTTTACCTGTAACCTAGGAAACATTCGTCTTCTGAATAACAGCGAATAAATATGTCTGTCTAATATACAGCTCAAGTATTTTATTTAATTATAACATGGTAGCAGAGCTATAAAAGTGCAAAAAGTTATAAAAATGGAGTCACAAAGCGGTAGCAGTTCAGGAATAAAATTGTTAAACGGAGAAAATTGGGCTATATGGAAATTCCAAATTAAAGTGATATTGAAAGGAAGAGGGTTGTACGATGTTGTAACGAAGAAAAAAGCGAAGTTGAACGACGACGACGAAAAAATTTGGCAAGGTACGGACGCGAAGGCACAAGAGATAATCGTCACCCGAATCGACCAAGGTCCCATGACGCATATTCTGTCATGCGAGACGGCTTACGAAATGTGGGCGAAGCTCAACACCGTGTACCAGAAGGAATCTGAGGTTAGCGTTCATCTTCTCCAACAAAAGTTCTTTTCATTGGAATACAACACAGACGAAACTATGTCAGAATTCTTCTCTAAAGTCGAAAACATCCAAACTAAATTAAAAGAATGCAACGAACCCGTGTCTGACAAAATGGTGATGACTAAAATACTGATGACTCTACCAGACTCCTACAAGCACTTCAGATCCGCGTGGGAATCTGTTCCAAGCGAAAAACAGACATTAGCAGAGATGACCTCAAGATTACTCATAGAAGAGGAAAGATTACCAAAACCTGCAGAAGAGACGGCGCTGAAAGCGGAAAAAATGCAGCAGCGTTTTGGGAGAGAGAGGAGGGAACGAGACAGGAATGACGATAGAAACTGTTTCTACTGCAAAAAGTACGGGCACAAAGCCAAAGACTGCTGGTTTCGTAAAGATAAACGCCCGGATGGAAACAGGAGAGAAGAGTACGGAAAAGAGAATAGAAGACAAGATCACGGAAGAGGAAATAGAAGAGAGGAAAACGGCAGAGAGAAGTTCCACAACGCGTTCATAGTGGGTTCCTATGAAACCCAAGAAAAGGTGAAAAAGGAAGAGTACTGTTTGGATACGGGTGCCAGTCAGCATATGAGTTGGGACAGGAGCGAATTTGACACTTTAGAGCTGAAAAATAACCTGGGTAAGGTGCAGATCGGAAACGGAGAAGAGGTGTCTATAGAGGGAGTCGGGACAGTACAGTTGTATGCGAGAGTAGGAGAGCAGCTCATCGAGACTACTCTAAATAATGTATTGTTTGTTCCAGAACTGACTTTCAACCTTTTCTCAGTCGGTAGTACATTAGACAAAGGGTTTGTACTGTCGTCAGATAAAAATTCTTGCGAGATTAAAGATCAAAATGGTCAGGTAAGGGCTGTAGCTTATAGAAAAAAATAAGATGTTCATAATGGACTTTACAAAACAGAAAAATACGCCTCAAAACGAAAATACTCCTGCGGAATGCCACTTCGCGAAAACAATTGACAAACTGTCAAAATGGCATAATATTTTGGCCCATCAAAATTTTTATCAAGTTAAGCACACACTCAATCGAGCAAATATTAGGTATGAAAGCGATAATATTGTGTGTGAAAAATGTTTAGCAGGGAAACAACATTGTTTACCCTTTCCCACAAGCCATAATCGAGCGTGTGAAAGAATAAGTTTGGTACATGCTGATGTAGCGGGGCCAATGGAGGTAAGTTCTATAGGTGGTGCAAGATATTTCTTGTTGTTAAAAGACGATTTTTCGTCATACCGGTTTGTATATTTCCTTAAGCAGAAGTCTCAGGTAAAGCAAGCAATCGAGGACTTCATACAATCGGCGGAGCGCGAAACTGGGTGTAAAATAAAATGTTTGCGTTCGGATAACGGTTTGGAATTTGTAAATAATGAACTAAGTAGCTTGTTAAGACGCAAAGGCATTGTTCATCAACGATCGGTAACATACACGCCTCAACAAAACGGTCGCGCTGAACGAGAAATGCGAACTCTTGTAGAAGCGGCACGATGTATGGTTCAAGAGTATGGGAAAAAGTTCTGGGCCGAAGCGGTAAATACCGTTGCTTATACGCTTAATAGAACTGGCCCCAGCCCCATCAAAGACAAGACTCCATATGAGCTATACCACGACTGTGCGCTGTTCAGTGATATCGCGTCAATGCATGAGTTTGGGTCAAGGGTATCAGTTCATATTCCCAAAGCCAAGCGTTTGAAATGGGACCCAAAGAACCATGTTGGGATGTTTGTGGGTTATGGAGAACTAACTAAAGGTTACCGTGTATTTTTTCCAGACAGCAATAAGGTTGAAATTGTACGAGATGTGGTCTTCTTACCAGACAAAGAAAAAATAACCCAAACTGGGGTGAGGCTAATTGATGCACCGGCTTTAGAAGATAATTCAGAGGAAAACCATCAAAATTATGGTGTGCCGGGTCAGATTGTTGCTCGGGATCCTATGCCATCGTCATCGAAGGAGCCCGGAGCAGAGGGAGCGAGCAATGAGCATCTGGAGACAGCAACAGGTGAATGTAGCGGCAGTAGAGAGGAGACTGGTCAGGAGATAGAGTTACCTAGACTAAGAGACAGAAGTACCTTAAAGAAACCATCATACCTAGATCCCTGCTACTTATATGCTGCAGTGACTACAGATCCAGATGAACCAGAGCCCCTGACATACTGTGAGGCAGTATCTAGTCCAGAAAAAGAAAAATGGAAGGAAGCTATAGACAAAGAAATAAAAGCTTTGGAAGATAATGAGACATGGACACTTTTGAAAAGACCTAAAGAAGCCAAATTGATAGACTGCAAGTGGATATTCAAAAGAAAGAAAGATGAGACGGGAAAGGTGGTCACTTATAAAGCAAGACTGGTAGCCAGAGGCTTCCAACAAAAAGATGTGGATCCGTCAGAAGTCTATAGTCCAGTGGCCAGACTATCATCGGTACGTTTCTTTCTTGCCATGTGTAATGAATATAAAATGCAAGTTTCACAGTTAGATGTATGTAGTGCATTTTTGAATGGAGATGTAGAAGGTGATGTGTATATTTCTGTGCCAGAAGGTTTTGAAAGCAAAAGTTTACCAAGCGAGACTGGATGTGTGCTTAAACTTAAGAAATCCTTATATGGTTTAAAGAGCTCGCCTAAAAACTGGAACAGTAAGTTTAACAGTGTAATATTATCTCTGGGTTTTGAGAGATCAAGTTATGAACCTTGTTTATATGTAAAGACAGCAAAGACTTGTAAAGTTTACCTTTTACTTTTTGTTGATGATATGTTATTAGCTTCATCAAATAGTAAAGAGCTAGATAATGCTAAGAAAGCCTTAGGTGACATGTTTAAAATGAAGGACTTGGGCCCTGTGTCACACTATTTAGGTATGCATATAACACAAGATTTGGCAAATGATAAAATAACTTTAAATCAAACTGTCTACTTACAGAATTTGCTTAAAAAGTATAATATGCAGGATTGTAAACCTGTAAGTACACCTCTAGATAAAAACTTTGATCATAGCTGTCTTAAGCGTGAAGTTTCAGAAAGCCCTGTGATAGAAGAAAAGTGTAGACAATTAATTGGTGCTTTAATGTATGCTATGCTATGTACAAGACCAGATCTGAGTGTTAGTGTTAGTATTTTAAGTCGATATCAGTCTTGTGCAAGTCAGGAATTGTGGGGATATTTAAAAAGAGTTCTCAGATACATTAAAGGAACAATTAATTTGAGTTTAGTATTGTCAAAAACCACTTATGAAAATGTAATATCCGGATATGTGGATTCAGACTGGGCTGGTGACAAAGTCGTTGCGAGGTGTCAAATGTATGAAAACGCATCCTCGCACATCTCTGGTGGAAACGCAGCCAAACATTTTATACGTGCAGCCTGTGGATCAAATATTCGAAACGAACATACAGTGCCTTGCGAGTCCAATTTAATAACGGGTACAGAATGCTGATGGGGTTGCCCCGATTTTGCAGCGCATCTGGGATGTTTGCGGAGGCTCACATGGATGATTTCCATGCAATAATGCGGAAACGCATTTATTCCCAGATGTGCCGAGTTCGGGGCAGCGCCAACAGTTTTCTGGCAGAGATAGCGGAGAGACTTGATAGTCCCTTTTATAAACACTGGGTTTCGATACATGTGCCCATTTTCCAGTGTCCAAAATAAAATAACTGTATATACTACTAACTGTAGTAATAACTGTACCTACTAGCAGTAAGCAATTTGTAACTAACAATCTATGGATCTGTGATGTCTGTAATAAAATATAAATTAAATTAAAATTAAAAATTAAATTAAAATTAAATTATGCTCACATGCGCGGCACACATGACTCAAATACACCTATACTTCCGAGTCCATCGAAGACGTCTCATGTCGGTTCTCAAACAGCCCGTCGAAGTTTGCTTAAAATTATGTGAGTACGTCAAATAAAACGTTTGTACTTATTTGTTTTACTGCTTTAAACTATATATATCTACTGTGGCTGTAGCTACGAGCATCTGTAGCTCAGCAACGTTGCCATGACAATGGCAGTAAAATGGGGGTTCGGCCAAATTACACGGCGAATTCGTCGCTAGGATTACCCGCGCGTAAAAAAGATATAAAACGAGCGCTGATAATGCGATTCTCTAAATACTTTATGATCAATTTAATCACGATACAATGATTCTGAAGCTTTATTAGGACACTTATGACGGACTAGAGTTGCTGATATTCATTTAAACATCAAAGTAGGGGTAGTTTTTTTTCTCTAAACTAAGTCCTGAAAACTTCATGAAATGGATACCCCTAGTTATACATTTTCTCCTAAGTATATAGTATACAGAACTCAATTACTGGCTGTTTTCCCAATAGGGCTAGGTGTATAGAGCTTAGGTAATGTGATTGGATTTTTAGTGCCACTCGTACACGTACATATACAGAGAAAACGGACATTGATGGAATCATCACTGCTCAAAACAGGGATCAAAAGAAAAACGACACATTCATATATTATTGATTATATTGACACCTGGATATAGAGCTTCTTTGAAACTAACCACTCCTGGGTAATATAACATAGTCATCCGGCCACCTTGCCGGATGAGGAGGCCGATTGCGCGGGCTACCTCGAAAACTATTCTGGAAATATTTGTGAGGACCCTGGTTGTCCATATACTCATAGTAGTTCGGCACTCTGGTTCTAGCATATTGATTGTAATATTCTGGCAATTCATTGAACAGAGTTATTATATGATCAAAGTCGTGCTCATCAATGCAGATGACAGATGAAATCGTCACAAGGATCAGCAGTACTAGGTATACCTTTGCCATTTTGATAATCTGTAACCAAAATTGTAGATTAAACTGAGAAAATCTGCGGCATTAAGTAGTGCACGCACCGTTAAATACCTTCCTAATTGCGTATACTAAAATATCTGTAATAAATATTTATTTAATCCTTTATTCTTCTTCCTCCTTTCATCCTTTAATCCTTTAATCCACAGAAGTAAAACTTATCGTACAAAAGGCGGAATTAATGTCATAAGCATTCTCTACCAAACAACCTTAGGACAAAGCAGAGAATGTGTGGACTAAAATCAAGAAAAAAAGATTACAACATGCATGTAGATACTCTTCCTCATTGCATTCACTGAAGTATCTGTAATTTACATTTATTTAATACTTTATTCCACAAAAGTAAAACTTATTCCACAAAAGGCAGACTTAATGCCTCTACCAGTCAATCTTAAGATAAAGCAGAGAAAGTGTGGACCAAGAAAAAAATATTACAATATGCATGTAGGTACGCAAAATACCCGATCTGAAAAGGTGAGATCCTCCCTTATGTCACAATGTTAAATAGGTACCACTGTTGGTTGAATTTCTCGAAAGATCTCAAACCCATACCCATTAATTAATTGTTATTCTATTATTTTAGTGACTGGGGCATATAACTTGATCAAACTTCCGTCAATGACTATAAAATGTTACCTATACTATTTATTATTATAAATGCGAAAGTTTATATGTTTGGATGCTTGTTTACTCAATCACGCAAAAATGGCTCATCAGATTATGATGAAAATTGGTACCTATACAACGAGTTTTAAAGCCTGAATTTACGTGTAAGGTATTAGCCTGAAAATCATCCCTCGAAGGAATTAAATAGAAAGAGGAAGTTTACGCGGACAAAGTCACGGGCAAAATCTAGTTGCTAATAAGCTGCTCAACTCTCGTCTAGCTATTTTTGCGGGACAAAGTAAAATGTCAAGATATTAAACATCACAACGCAATATTGTTCAGTTAGTCTAGTAGAGATGAAATTGCTTAAGTTAAGCCAAGCAAAGCCAACGACGCGAAATATACTTCATCCTTGTCTGACACGTCATTATTAGTATCTCTCTCCTTTTCTCTCTAATGCCATAATTTATTTGGTATCGCTGGCCTTAATTTATTTACCTGAAAGTGTCCTTGCAGCGTCGGAGTTTTGAAATTATATTACAGTCCCAGTTACTTTTATGCTGAAATTAATAGGTACCTATTCCAATATGAATCTACGCAATCTGAGTAATGTGGTGGAGACCTATTTGAGCAATATCAGTGGTATCGTTATAACAGTTACATCAATGGATCAATAATCCGCCGCCGGGGACGTCCACCGCGTGATCGTGACAACACAGACACATAATGTCCCTATTCGTCCCGGTACCGCCGCATACCGGGTAGCGTCAGTCCTACCCAGGTCGGGCCTTGCTGAGTTTCTTGATGGAGTCTTCTCAGCTACGCTAGGTTCAAGCTTAAGCCACACAGAGAGCGGGCGGGCGGTAGCGGCGCGGGCGCGGGCGGCAGCGGCGCGGGCGCGGGCGGCAGCGGCGCGGGAGCTGCTTTTGGCGGTGGCGGCCGCCCAAGCGCCGCTGCCGCCCGCGCCCGCGCCGCTGCCGCCCGCGCCCGCGCCGCTACCGCCCGCCCGCTCTCTGTGTGGCTTAAGCTTTATGTAACAGTTTAATTTTAAACTGCTAATTTTGTTTTTATAAGTCTCATAATTCATGATTTTAGATACTACTAATTCCATCTAGGGAGCTGAGAGTGAAACGTTTCGCCTCTGTGGCATTGATTGAATGCGCACGCCATCTGTGTGAGCAAGCTAGCATTGATTTGTCGGAGCAGGTTTAACTAGATCCTCAGTGGAATAATATTATTATGGATATTCATGATAAGGTTTAAATTTTATTTTACATGTTCCGAAATCTTCACGGCAAGGAATACAGATATCCTTGTTGTTTCCTTTTTTTTTAAAGTTTGGTGTCAACTATTGAGTCTTCCAACTGGCGGTTACTTGAACGTGTCAGGAGGGGGGCGCTGATAGCTAGCGATAGGAATTTTCTCGTTCTTTCCAAAACTAGCTGCCATGACGTGAGGAGTCATTGCAAGTTCTGGGGAAGCAATTTCGGTCGGCCGCCGGGCCAAGGAAATACGGAAAGACGAATTCTCATAAAACCATTGGAAACCAGGTTTGAATCATTTTTTCAACCGGCGTTTGTTATTGGAGGTTACCTCAAGAGTCGTAGCTAATTATTTTGATATCTTTTCAGCCTTACCTTTAACATGGACGAGCACGTGGTCTCGCCTAAATCTAACTCTTTGTGAAGACGGACTCCGAGACAAGGGAGAAGGAATTTAACCAGAATCTTCAAGCCGGGTGAGTTACACGTCGACACTTTTGTAGGGCTTAAGACAGTACTGTGTTTTTTTGGAGACGTCCTCTAGATACTTACTTTGCTCTCTTATCACTCTTTACAGGAGAAACACCATAATTAATGTGATTTAGTGGCTAATACAAACAATTTTTACAGCTGTGAAAGCCGGTCGTTTGACGTGGCGTAAGCGCATGGTCGGTTCGTCGGTACTTTGTCGACATGGCTACGGGTGTGGTCGGAGAGTAGCGGACGTGGCAGCGAGTACGTGGTCGAGTCGCCGGCCTGAGCTCCACAGTGAGGAGGCCATCACGGGCATGTGGCCAAACTGTCACATGGGCATCCAAACCGAAGAGCTTCAGCCAGGCATGCGGCAACAGTGACTAAACAGGTGACTCCGTTCCTTGCCTCACACGACACACACATATACACACGCGAGTGCCTCTCTGAACTTAATAAGTGCAATTTCCTTCTCGGGAACAGTGCCACAAGTGCGCTTAGTGACGGACAATTTAAAAATAACTTCTATATGGACAATTCATTGCTCCGAGGGTGTCTGCCACTCCTTGCTCCTCTAGCAGTCTAGTATCTCTTTAAGCTCTCTATGCTATAATTAGTTATAATCACTTGTAATTTAAGCTAATGTTTGTATCTACTGGCCATATAAAATAAGTATAAGTAAAATAACGAAGTGCTGTCATACCTAGGTTCTATATCATTGATTGTGCTTTCACTCTTTGTATGATAATGTGTATGTGCAACTTTTGAATAATAATACTTTCTGTCAAGCTCATGCAATTGTTTAATTGAATAATCCTACTAGTTTTAAACCTTGGTGTTAGTTATAGGTTAAAACACCTGGCGTCCAACTCTGCTACTTTCTTCATTGGCATACTGCCTTGGCTAAGCATTTCTTTTTTTACTAATAAGGAAAACAGGACTGAGTTGGAACAAACGTGTAGAGTCACAGCTGAGCAGGGAGCCCACTACCGAACCTGAGAATCTCTCATCAGCTGACCAGCCTGGGCAAACCTTGTATATGAAACTCGCTACACCACCTGCGCAGTTATCTTATTACATTTAAGCGGCCTACACACATCCCTAAAATCAGAGGCGATATCGGGAGAGTGGTGGGGAGCACCCTAGATTGCCTCGTGTGTAGGTAAATCGTATACGATAATCATATATGCCGCTTTAGTGAGTATTATTACACTGACACCTCAGATTCGTTTGAAACCGCTCAATCAATCACACTGCAGCGCAAACTCTTAGAGAATTCCAGTATTCAAACCGAGTGGTCGTGTCTGAGCTTTTGTCCTGGATTTATCCCAGCAGCACTCTGGCGCGCATTCATTTATATATGTATTTTCTTTATTGGGCCGGTCTATAAAGCCACAGCTAGGTTAAAAAATGATTAGACAGTTTCACGTTAAAATTAGTTTTTCTGAGATAATAGTCAAAATTATGTTTTTTTTACCGTTTTATGGGTATGTCATCATTGGCGCGCAAGCTAGCTAGCTAGCGCCGGCTAGGCGTGTGCCATAGGTAGGTAGACATGGGGAAAAGCGTTACTTTTCGATCCCCGTTATTGTTATTCCCGTTCCAAAAAAATCACATTGAAAAATCACCGTGACTTTGTCACTTCGGTTATTTCGTGTCACGACATTTGCGTGTCGATCGTTCCCGGCAGTTACTGATATTTTTGTAACAACTGATGTTACTCTGTGACGGCACACCGCAGTCACAGTCACAGTTAGTAACAGCGGTCACGAGGCACGACGCGACGCGTCGCTTACATACTGTTCCAGTGATATCGTCGCTAAGTAACAACGTTATTTTGTAACGTTGTTACTTCGTGAAAGTCACACTGTTACTTTTTAACGGCGGATCACCGTGATTTTTTCATCGTGTGAAGTTATTTATCACCCACCTCTATAGGTAGGTCGCTTCACCTGTTACATGTTTTACATTACAGTGTTAATGCCTAATGTAAAAATAGAAAAAAAAAGTTTCTTTCTTTTATTATATATTGTTCAAATGGGGACACTGCATTACGTTGCACTTTATTTATCAAACATGAAAATAATAAAAAGCAATCATGTAAACAACTAAATTATATTAGCAGTTTCATAGTAGGAATATTTTTATCAAGATTTATTGTGTCGCATACTAAATTAAGTAATATTGAATTACTTTACCACTTTTACATTTATACCTACACAACCTTGATAAGAAAACAAGCAAATTCATTTCTTGGTTTAAAGTTTCAAAGCATTAACCTTCCCTAAGCAAGCGTGGTATAGTACATTACTTAACAAGGGCGGTAAAACAAAGAATGTCTCAGATCGCAGGTATTTGACGCCCGACCCGAAGGCAAGGGCGATAAATATGCGATCTGAGGCTTTCTTTATTACCGCCCGTGTTAAGTACAAAATTTTATGTCACCCCCTGGCCAGGAAGTGGGATTTCCCGCGGATATTGTTTTGTCATTTTAAGATTTTGCATATATATATAGTATAGGTATTTATTTATATTTACTTTGGTAATAAACTTGCCCAGAACAAAATTGAGGTAAATAGTTTTAGGCTAAAATTAAAAGAGCAAGATATTGGAACTTGATAAAATAAAATAATATATAATATGGAACGTCTGGCATTACAGTACTTACTTTTACCCCACGAGCGCGGGTGAGCCATGGTTGTGTGTTGAGCCATGTTACGCTGACGCACACATAGACAATATCAATACATTGTCTATGTATGTCTCAGCGTATTAGCTATGAGTTTAAATTGGCTATGTGTTCGAATATACTATTGCACTTTGATACTGATATTACTGATGGTTTCTAACATAAATAGTAGATTGTACAAGTCGTACACAAGAGCGTAAAACGAACTATTGTATCCGAACCGGTACGGCTAGGGCGGATAGTCACGTACGAGGGTAAACGCGTCTGACAAAAGTTGTACAATATTTAATCCGATGTCACTTAATTTCAGTTTTAAATATAGTCAAAGTTGAGAACCTCCCAATGATGTTATCACTAACTTCTGAGGTGTTCTCAATATCCAACAAAATTAAGCTGAACTTTGCATTCGAAATCGCTGAAACTATATGAATTTGTTTTGCTTTGTTTGTAAAATATGGAATATTTTATATTAACTTTGTTACGTGTGTTACCTTTCATAACTTTGTTAAGAACAACAATATTTTTTGGAGAATTGTCAGACAGACATACAGACAGACACACTTTCGCATTTATAATATTAGTGTGGATATTAGTATGGATATGGATGGATGTCTTTTATGGCATCTGATATTATGGCAAATAAAATTATGAGATACTAAGACCATTTTTTATTTAAATTAATATTTTGACCATTTACATTTTAAACAAATTTTAAACTAGCTTATTATTATATTTGAATGCCATATTGTGGCGGATCATACATTCTTGACAAATATTATTATCTCGCTGACATGTAATCTTAACACCCACATGTTCGTGCAAAATAAATCATTTTCATTGTTATCCTCCTAGATTTATCCCAGTACAGTTGCATCCTGAAGGATGTCATAAATAAATTATGTTTCGTTTTCAAATGATCTTTATTTCACAATAACAATTTAAATACAAAGTAATTAATTGTACAATACAATCAGTTAGTTACAAATAATCCGTTACATGGTATATACTTTAGGTATCAGATTGAAGCACAATAAAAGATACGACATCGATTTTATTGTAATACTATTTTAACATTACTGTTATTTGAATTTACTTACATGATTAAATAACATGTAATAACAATTGTGAATTTATTAGTAGTAAATTCACTTTTAGCATTAATTATTTAAAATGATTTTAATTTAACTAATCATAGAACAAGTACAACAATAAATATTTGAGGGTTGACGAGCAACATTAAACTATTCACTTATTTGAGCCGTCCCGGCCACACATTTCGCGCCGGCGCAGCCAATAAATTATGTGATTTATCATTATGGCATATGAAAATTATAGAAAATGAGGGGCTCCCTTAAACATTACCAAGAACTATATCAGATTCCAGTCACGTTTTGAAAGCTTCAGGTAAATTCCGAAAATATTAAAACCACGTAAAGCAAATAATGAACTCACCTTGTCTTATTCTTGGCTGCTTCTCAAAAGGAATTCGAAGAAAAGGAATAATTGTCTCAGATTTTTCCTTTCCTTTTCAAATTAGTTCCTAGATCCCTGACGAATTGAGTTGAATATATAAAAAATATTTAACTCAATAAAAATATTCAATATCGTATTTTTTTATTTTATTGCCGTAAGTCGTAACATTGTTTTGTTTCGTTAGATGTAATTGGCCTGCACTGAAAAAAGAATTACCAAAGAAATTCAATATGGTATTATTTAAATAACATCATTTGAACAGATTTAAATAATTTGTCCGTTGCATTAGAAATTCAGAATAGACTACCTTATGTCTTACTCGTACACTCCACACTGACATAATTGTGAAAGGATTTTCTACTCTGCCCGTACTCTATTTCATAGCTACAATACAATAACTCTTTATTGCACACGTCAATTAAAGAACACAGTACAGTACAAAATGTCAATAAGTAGAGGCAAACAACAGGCGGTCTTATCGCTAAAGAGCGATTTCTTCAGATAACCCTAGGGTAGCTGAAATCAAATCTAATCATAACATAACGATTGATAGTAAGTAGGCGCGGTGAAGAAATATGAAACCTCCTAATAATTAAAACAATTATACATATCTATAATTAGCTCTTGTAAATATTTATGTAGGTATAGTTCGGACACAACTCTAAGGCTAAATTCTGTCAAACGATCGCAAGCAAAACTAGACTTACAGCTCTGACTGTAAGGTAGATTTTTGCTTGCGTTAATTTGACTGCACTTTGGCCTTACAGTTTCGTACGAACTATAATTCATTAGATTCTGTTTAAATTGGTGTAATAAATTATTGACTTCTACTCAAAAGAATGCAGGTAAACAAAGTCAGTAAATTGCTTCGACGACAAGACTACTAATAGATTTATGTCCTTTAATTTTTGAAGTAATCGATTCGCATTTTGCAACAAACTTTTAATGAGTCTTAGAGGGTTCCGTTCAGAATAATTAATATGTAAATCGATCGCAAGGAGAAACTTTTACCTAATCCCAAAATTATCATTTATATTATAGTAAAGTTCCCTAAATACTTTCCCGAACAAATCATGATAAAAAACTCATTCTCAATTGCCAATTATTTAGAAAGTTCTTTATTGAAACTTTTTAAATTCGTAATTAACTTGATATTGAAAACTAAGTTTTAGGTTGCCAAGAATAGAGTTTATGTTAAGATAAACCTTTACAATTTTGTAATCAAGCCACAGATAAAGTCTTTATTACTGTTTGGTCGAATCTGGCCTAAACTCAAGAATTCAATACCCGAAATGACAATAGTACATTATTTTAGATGCTGAAAAGGAAGACGGCTCGTCTTTTTGAGGGTCTCACCTACGACTCGGCTTTCGAACTCACTAGTCCATCGCATTTCCCAATTATAGTACTTTTATCTCACGAGTGCGGGTTGGCCATTGATGTAGTTGTGACATATACGAACACATAGACAACGTAAACTCATAGCTCCTACGCTGACGCACACATAGACAAATGTTGCTGAATTTGTCTACCTCTAACGTGAGACATAGTTACACTTAATAAGAGAATATTGACACTCAATTGTAAAAGTCACTATTTGCGACATGTTTTGGACTGCAATTGGAGGCTTTCATCAGGAAGAGATCCCTTAAAGGGATAAGTTGGCCTTTGAACATATTATTTCCTTTTGTATTTTTCATATTTGTGATTGTGTACAATAAAGAGTATTACTACTACTACAATATGTGCATGAACAGCTCAACCTGCTCAACACACAACCAAGACTCACCCGCCCTCGTGAGATAAAAATACCTAATCTGCCAGCTTTTACAACAATGTACCTACTATTTTTATATTTTATGTGTACAACATGCCGTTATCAAAAGCTAGCAATGTGCCTGGAGTACAGAAAACGTGTCATTATCATACTCCAGTTAATCTTGGGAACTATAATCGCCACTTTGTATTCAGATGGGCAAACTGGCACTTTCCAGCGGGCGTCAGCCATTTTTAGAGGATTTATTACTAGATGTGTTCTTGTAAGATTTACTAAAGTACTATAACACAAGGGTCGGGTATAAATTTACCAAAATGTGTTATAAACAAAAACAGTAGGCAAGTATCAGCGAAGCAGCGCAGTTTTTGCAATATTAACTGGTTTTTTTTGAATAACGATCCGTTTAATTTAGTTTTGTGTGCATTTTAATACGTGCTCGTGGGATTGAAATATGGCTTTTACTCCATAAAACCTTTTCTTATTGCTTATTGTCTACCTGAATTAGATACGATTTCCGCTACCCCACGGCTGCGCTTCTAGAGAAGAGAACGCTCTTTAGCAATAAGACCGCCTGTTTTTGCCTCTACTCAGTATCAGTATGTACTATAAGGAGTTTTAGGGTTGCGTACCCGAAGGGTCCGAACGGAACCCTATTGCTGTCACTCACGCGTCCGTCCGTCCGGTTCCGTCGTCTGTCACAAAATTTTGTTCAGAAGAATTTTTCAACTTCTCATTGACCGATTTACTTGAAATTTGGTGCTGATGTTTATTATTATGTATATTTTACCAACAAATACTAATATATTCATAAATCAGATTTTTTGAGGTTGGTTCGGAACCCTAAATGTGCGAAGTCCGACTCGCACTTGAACGGTTTTTTTTGAGGTGGTGTAATAAAGAGTAGCCTAGGTATATGAAAGAAAGGAATAATAATTATAGTTAAATACAAAGGTGGCAATAAATTATTTAATTAATTACTAAAACCAAGGCGCCGGTCTACGTGTAATTTCATCGCCAGAAAACTTTGTTACTACAAACAATAAGAAAGTTATTATTATGACAATTAAACTCAACATCAAAATGTTTACATATCACAGTTAATCGTGCTCAGATTAGCCAGTGTTTGTGGCAAGAGTGGGTAACAATTTGTAACTCATGCCTCGCCGTGCCCTGATTATGTGGGAGTTTAGCCTCAAGTACGGCGGAATGCTTTAAGCTAAAGCTAGCCAAGTATGTGCATAGATTAATTATTGTAGTTCAAAGGATGCGTAGCTGACTGTAAATAATCTGCTAATAGGCAGTTTCAAAGCGTAATTGGGTGAGGACCAAGTTTTTGGCATACCGTTAAGGTATTTAACATACCTTTATTTTAATTGATTCCGTTGTGACATGAAAGTTACCAAATAATAGTGTATAACAAATTTTCGTGTCACAGCAAAAACAATTAAAATGTAGGTAGGGTGATGGCACCAGTTACCGGCATTTTAAGGAGGTTGTGTACTTTCATAAATGATAAAAATAATATGGTTGTACTTAGGATAAAAATAACTGAATAAAAACGTTAAATATATCTCTGAGTAACAACATATTAGCTTTTTGTTAACTGAAGAGACACGGATAAATAAAAACATTCTAATAACCAAAAATATAGGCAATCTCCAGTTATCGGCAGCCAGTCTCCAGTGTCCGGCACCCAGTAATCGGCAGTCTCCAGTATTCGGCACCCAGTATTCGGCACTAGTATAGTGCAAGTATTTCGAATAGGTAGGTACTTTTGTTTTGATGTATTTTACGAAACAGGATAAGAAGTTATCGTTGAATAAAACGAATAAATAAAGAAACGAACTGTAGAAAGTTGCTTAGGGTGTTCTGTTTCTTTATATATAACCTAAAAGAAACTTTTAGGTTATAAAATGTATGGAAATGAAAAGTGACAGTAAGAAGTTGAAATGTTCCGAGAGAGCTAGCTTGGAAAGATAGATAAACAGTAAGTATAGGCTAGAAAGACTACTGTAAAATAAAAACAAGCTTCTACGTTCAGTAGTTTTGTTAGGACGTTGATTTTTAATATTGATAATATTAGATTAGTACTGCAGTTAGAATGAAAATCATGTATTTCTCTCACTATCTGTCCTCGTATTCATATATTCTGAGTCATTGCGTCGGGAAAAATCTATGTATCTACAAATAATTTATTAATGGCATATTAAGAATCATTATTATCGACATCTGCCGATTACTGGAGAAAGTGTACTTTCACGGGACCAGTATTCGGCAATATATTTTTTTACAAGAATAAGCTAACATTAAATTGTTCTAATACAACATTATTTGAAGGATATTTATAGCTATACATAACGTAAACAAAAACTCAAACATCTTTCATAGTTATTAAATAATCGACAAAAATGTACAGTCACTCTCTTAACTATTTCCTTAAGGATTATTCATTTTCTTCAGAAGTACTGATTTTCTCATCATTTTCATGTTATCATCTTTAAACAAAACCGCCTGTGTCTATGATATTGTCTTGGATGAGAGTAGAATATACACTGTATATGTTCCAGTATTGATTAATTGGAATAATTATTGGCAGTCCAAATTTGAATCCAACTTGTAAAAAAAATGCCGATTACTGGAGCCTGCCGATTACTGGTGCCATCACCCTATGTCAAATGCCTTAACGATGTGCCAAAAATTTGCTCCTCACCCAGTTGCTCTGTCTACCTTTTACGATTAGAGCCTTGAACGAAACGTACTTACCTAGCGTGAAGATAGATTGAGACCCTTCCAGGGTACAAATAATAATTTTTATCCCGGAAATCAATTCTTAAAGGGTTTTAAAGATGGGTGGATCTTTGTATGGAAGAGTGATAGGATTTTTTTAACCCCAGGCCTGCAACACTTCAATTCAATTATAAATCCTCTCAAATTGGTCAGAGAGTTTAAATACCTGGGGCATTGGGTCACTGCATCGCTCAGTGACGACATGGACGTGGAACGGGAGCGTAGGGCGCTGGCAGTAAGGAGTAATATGTTGATTCGTAGGTTTGCAAGGTGTACTTACTCTGTAAAAATTACCCTTTTTAAGGCGTTCTGCCAGTCATTTTACACCTGCAGCCTATGGATCAACTTTACTCAAAAAACTTACAGCGCTCTACGCGTCCAATATAATAATGCTTTTAGGATGTTGTTGGGGCTGCCGCGCCACTGTAGCGCGTCAGGCATGTTTGCGGAGTCGCGCACAGATGGTTTCAGCGCCATCATGCGCAAGCGCGTTGCATCCCTGGTGCGGCGTGTGCGCGGCAGTACCAACAGCCTCCTAGCCACAGTCGCGGACAGAGTGGATGGGGCCTTCCTGCAAGCTTGGAATGGCCTACATTTGTCACATAGGATAAGTTACATGTAATACTAACATAGTTTTTAAGTTCCATTGTTACTAATAAGATATGGACATTTCCGAAATAAATTATTATTGATTGATTGATTAAATTTTATAAATAAATATATTTATAAAATGTTACATTTAAAACACGCGTCATATGTGACATTCTTTGTTTGCGACTTAACAAATTCGGTTAGAAGAATAAAAACGTACAAACAGGGCACTGTGAGAATACCGAGTCTTAAATAAAAAATGATCTCGACACGAAGTCCATGGAGGAATGCGTGCTATCGTACGGCAATAATACGCAGTTTAGACTCTACCAATGCGAAATACACTACTTTAATTTGATCCAAGCTCATTTCGTCTGTAAGGACTCTAAGGTTTCTCAAAGCATAGTGTTAGCAAGCGGAGTTGACCGAATTTTCGATTGCTTCCAGCTCTCGTTCCGAGGAATTTGACGTGATTCACTGGGCTCGCAAGTCGCAATTCATTATCATCAACATCTACGGTACCATGCCACCGGGGCCCAATTTTCTACATAATATATTTTAGTTTAGTTATAATTTAGATCTAGAGGTCTAGTTTTAGTTCATTATTTTTATTGTATTTTTCTATTCCTGTACTTTTTTCCTAATGAATTTGCGATACCTATCACAATTTAGTATGAATTATTTGACTAAGGCAGGGTTGCACCAAACCGTCTGTAATCGTAAGCGGTGTTCGTCAAATCTTATTGTATGGAAAGTTTGACAAGTTTCTATGGGATGACAGCTGCCGGCGCCATTTTGACGATGACCGGTCTGTGTTCGTACGTTGGTGCAACTGGCACTTAGTCAATAACAAGTTCTACGAGGGATGAAATCGCGAGCAAAAGCTAGTTATAAATATTGTTTTCCTTTGATCACTAAGAGCACATTCCTAGTGCTTCGCGGTAGGAAAAATACTTCATTAACTTAAAATGAAAAATGCCTGAGCTTTGTTGAACATCGTCCATCATTTACTTGTTTAAGCATGAAGCTGCATCACGGTCGCGCATAATTTAACCCGTGTAAGTGTCCAAGAGTCCTATAAAGACTTTAAAACTTAAGTAATATATTTCACGAGGAATATTTCTTTTGAACTTCTACCATTGATATGTATATAAATAAGAATCATATATTTTATATCATTATGTTATGTGTTGTTGTTGTGTGTTATTATTACAAGTTCCTCAAAATTGTCTATGTGTAAATTTTAAGTGACATTGTATATTGTGAAAATAAATAAATCTATCTATCTATCTATGAGTACATCACCGATGTTTCTGAGTCGCTTTTTATGCAAAGTTCGATTTAAATTGCCAGTGTCTTAGAGTTTTGTAATTAAAGTTAATGATGCCATACATTTTGTGAAATAAAACAAAAAGTTAAGTTAGCGTATGAAATATTACCCAGATACGCGTTAAAATTAACCTAATGAGTTATTGTAAAAAGTTTCGTTTTCGGATACTTAAAGTGTTTTATGCCCGGGCCTCTAATTTTACGAAAAACCTGTGAAAATGAATGCGGTACAATTTACAGCTACATAAACACTTTGTCTTCGCGATAATATTTGTAGGTATCATTATTTTGGACGTTGGTGATCAGTTAAAAAAATGCTCTATCTATTGATCGAAACAGATATTACAATATAATTGTACATTACTTACCAAGGGCGGTAACACAAAGAATGTCTCATTTCGCAGGTATTTCAAGTCCGAGCCGAAGGCAAGGGCGATAAATATACGATCTGAGGCTCTATTTATAACCGCCCGGGGTAAGTACAAAATTGTATGTCACCCCCTGGCCAGGAAGTGGGATTTTCCGCGCGCGTGAGGTAATTTCCGCCGGTCGAAGATCGGTGTCCATGATCGCCTTTGGCATCTTATGTCAAATCTCAACCAATCACGAGGCATCAGGGAATTTTTGTTCTTTTTTGTTATGATTACGGCCAGTATTCAGACGACAGTTGAAGTAGGTAGACAATTGACAAGTGCAGTGACTTGACTTTTTTCAGTTCAAGAGCGCGGCAAGCACTGTCAATGTCGACATATTCATAAAATGAGTCTCCTTAAACAAATTGTTGTGTTAACGGAGAATAACTTTTTTCATAAAAATACGGCGTTCTATTTTTGAATGAAATTTCGGTACTGCGCACAGTTGTACAACAAATTATTTCATAGGTTTTTGGTTCAGCTTTAAATGTAGGGTATTGTGTATATGAAGTTCTAATTCAAAGATTATAGTAGACGAGTAGAAAAATAATATTAAGAAACCATCTTACACAAATCGTACTGGTATCATAGTAAACTTAATAAGGTTTGTTAATGGATATGGAAACTAGACGACGATAGATTTAATAGATTACGTAAATATAGTCGAAAACACTCAAGGGCTTCAAATAAAATATTCTCTTATTTGGATATGAACCTAAGACCGTATTTCGTTTGCTTTAATCGTTCAACATGCGGGATAATCCCGTAACTTTTCAAAAGCTTAGAAAAAACCATGTGCTAACTATAGACTTCCATTATTCTTAAATTTAGGAACACTTATGAGAAACTCAGTATGATTGCTGGACCCTTTTACCCCGCTGGCTCGTAATATTTTATACCCCAGTCACGTAAAGTTGGACTTTAATATATTATCACCGGTTTCAGTATTTCAACGCGTGTTAGCGCCATTTGTTACTTGGTCGATTACGTAGTAGGTACGAGTAATATGATAGATAAAAGGATGTTTATTACGACCATTTATGATACATAATAATTATGTTTATTGCAAATATATATTTTTAAAACTCTGAACAATTGAAGCATTTAATATCTTATTCAAGGATCTTTACACGTTTTGATTAATTCATAGAAATATGACGTATGTCAAACTATGAACCGTATAAAAACCGTTGAAGCCTATTTGCAGAATAAATTGTTGACCATTTCCGGTAATAAACTTGCTCATAAAGATCGATTTTTTCTTGCCTTAACATTACTAAAGTGTTCTGTCAAATAATTTTTCCACTTTGGGCCATTTATGAAATATTACAAATTCCTAATGTTCATTGGAAGAATGTTAATAACCGTGAGGTAGGATCGACAGCTGCCGTAATAGGCCCAGTCCCTCCCACCTTGAGAAATACTGAGGAAATTCTGAATATTATAATTGGATGAGGTGATAACAATCAACGGATTAAAAACAGTAAGTACGATAACAGTCCTTTCACCGTGCAGGCTATTCGACTGTGGAATGCTCAACCCCTTATCTTTCGACAGGCTGAGAGTAAATTCTCATTGCTTAAATGAGAACTTGCGCGAGCATCTCCTTCGAAAATCTCGTGACTCAGGTTATTCATAGTTTTAGTAGCAGGTATTGTATATATATATATATATATATATATATATATATATCCTATCTATAAGCATTTAACGCGTATTATATGTTTTATCGATTTCTGCATTGTAGTTTATCCCGCGTGACTGGCGTGAGGTGGCGCACAACAGGGAAGAGTGGCGTTCTCTTGTGTCAGAGGCCAAGATCCTCTTTGGGTCGTCTAGCCAGCGTAGTAAGTAAGTAAGTTTATCCCGCACCTACTACGTATGATTATTCTCTGTTTGGCCTGAAGGTTGACTGGTAGAGCATGTCTTATGGCATTAAGTTCGCCTTTTGTATCAGATGTTTGTTACTGTGCAATAAAGTTTAAATAAATAAATAACACAGCACGGTGTTTCACAGATTGTAAACCTGGGGTCCGAAACCTAATCCCAAGATTTGGCGTAGGCACTAGTTTTTACGGAAGCGACCGCCCTCTGATCTTCAAACATGAGGGGAAACTAGACCTAATTGCTATTGGACTTCTCAAATGAAATGAGTGAGCAACAGGACTGTTAGAAGTTCTCAAGCCGCCCGAAGTATCGTAGAAGTGGGGAAGTACCACCACTTTACGTAAAGTGGTGGTGGTACTTCCCCAGTAAGGCGACTTCCTGACTTGGCGGGGCGGGATCGATATGTGACATTTTCTTCTTTGACGTAAACTTACTGAAATCGCAAAGATTCTCACTTGACGAAATACTGTCAGTATTACATTTGCGCAGTACTAATATCATGCGCAGAAGCGAACCAGGACTGCCTTCGCATCGTCCCGCTTCCGCAAATCCCGCGCCAGTCAGGAAGCACTCATTTAAATGTAGGGGCGCAGTGAAAAGTAGTACTGAGTTGACTGACACTTTTCTCATATCGTACTGCCTCCGCACCGATAAATCACGAAGTCGCCTAAGGCTACTTTAAATATGAGCGCAAGAAGTTTAGATACATCCAGGTTGCGTGCCGAACATTTGTTTGAAGCTAGAAAATATGGCCTTGAATGACGTCACTGTTATATTGAATCTCTTTCATTCTAATATAAGATGGATATTATAATAAAAGAGATACAATATAACACTGACGTCGTCGTCGTCGAGAGTATCTCGACTTATCTCGAGCTACGCGTCTTTTTCTGATTGGCGCTGTTAGAAAGTGACGGATAGCTCGACATACGCCGACATACTCTCGAGCGCAATACGTGCTAGGCCTACGGGCTCATGTTTGATAGTGCTACTATATGTAATTTTTGTCACCTACATAATATGTAACATACAACATAAATGCAATAAATTACTTGATTACTTTTTTTATTATTATTTATTTATTAATCAAAGTGCAAAAAAAGTCTTATAATATCCTCTATATATAGCATCCATGAGATACTTTTTCAGGCGATATTTAAATCAAGATTTTTTAGCTTCACGGACAATGTCCGCGGGCAAGGTATTCAGCAGGTAAGTACGGTATGCGGTTCCCGTAGTAGTTGGATTTGAATGCCATAATAATCTACTCATACTAGCCCATAATTTAATGATATAGTTAGAATTATACTTGTAATGATCTTACCGTGGTGATATTAACACTGTGACTTTGACGACCAAAATTTGTGAGAAAATAGGTACCTACTTACAACGTGTGTCGCTCTAAGAGAATAGCAAATGAGATGCTTGCGCATTCTAACTGCCTTTTTAGCAGGCATTTAAATGGGCTTCAATGTGTTTTTAGCTTTTTAGACGTTTCTTTGGTGAAATTGTAATGAATATGTGTCACGTCTCATTTTCTTTGTACTTAGTTCACGATAATGGGAATGTGTGTTTAGGCTGGCGGGGAATAAATTAAAGTAACAAAACAACAGACAGCTAAATACAAAGCCTTTAAAAAATACTGTGACCAGTTTACAGATATAGTGTGCTGATGGCCATACGGCACATACGTATACGATATGGTATATCTTGATAGGCGCTTGCGATTATCCGTCTAGCGGAATTAAATATTAACAAAATACTCAATGCTCAATGGTTTCGCCGTGAATAACTCACATACATTTTTTTAAGCAGCTATACCGAAATCCACATATGATATTTTACCTACGCTTAAGCCAATTTTCTCGCTAAATTAGAATCTTTACCATTTCTTTAATAATTCTTCGATCCTTCATTGGGCCCGATCTGCTGAAATAGAGGCTGCTACACATTACATTTTAGCGATTTAAAATGCCGAGTAAAGATCAATTTGCGAGTAATACAAAATACAAAAAAAACTGTCGGGAAATTATTAAATGTTTTCATTACATTTTGACACTATGAATTTACAATAGCTTTTCTGACAAAAAAATAAACACTTACGGTAAAAGTTTTACAAATTTTGCGCGCTGTTCGTGGAAATTAAGTATAAAATATATGCGTATTAGCAATTAGCACTGGCGTAAAATTGTTCTCGTGAGGTGCGTTAGTATTAGAAATAATACATATAATTAAAATAGCATTATCAAGTAGCATTTGAAAAATCACGATCTAATATATACGTTTTCTTTTTGTTTTAAAAAATCTGTCTTTTAATAGCTCCCGCAAGCTGGGGCAGACAAGCGGATTTCGCTTCCGCACCGACGCAAAGTCCGCGATCGCTTATTTTTTATTCGAAGTCTTAAGAGCCCACATAAACATCTATAGTGATTAAATATCTGTCCTTTCAGTATATTAACCTTGAAGTATTTTCCTCCAGTCTGTTAAAAGTGAAACACGATATGCAAAAATTCTCTTGATACTTTTATTTTTCAAACATAACCCTTTTTTTCGATGTTTTTGGTTGGATCTTTAAAACCCTCCCATCTTTAACAATGATTTTTGGTTTAATAGTTGTAAAATGATAAGTTCTCAAACCTGATAAAAAAGATTATCCTTATAAATGTACACGTTTACAATAAACATCAATTTTTACGAAAAACTCGCGCTGAGCTTCCGTAGAGAGCGGGATGGTTAATTGAAAACTCACGCGTGTTAGAGCGGGACTTTTGCAATGCCATCTACGCCCTCTTAAGCGCGGTTTAGAATAGCAGGAACTTGCGTTGCGTGCAATTTTTATTGATTTTTTATTACAGAAGAAACTTGCATGTAACTTCTTGCCAATTGCAATGTACCTAAATCGGCCTTCATACTGAAAAAAAAAAGTTAAGTACCTACTTAATGTAGTGTGAACGAATACGTTTATCTAAAATCTAAGTTTTAGTTAAGTAATATAGTCTATTGAGTCGTACAAAGTCGTCGGCAACAAAGAAAGAAAGAAATAAAACATTTATTCACTGCATAAAAGACACACAGACAAAAACCCTCCAAACTTATTTAACAAACCTGAAAACTGTTAACAGCGTAAATTAGTCTGGAAATATCTGTCGAAAAACGTATTTTTCTCGTTAAATTGTTTGTTAGCTTTATTCTGAAAGACAATTAAGAACTGAATGGCATAGAATTGAGAGTAATTCAAGTTGAGTACGAAAAACTTAGGTAAATATTTTTCTTTCCTGTTTCTGATGTCTCATTTTCTCTTTGTGTGATTTTAAATGTTGTATTTTACTAAATCTACCTTTAAACATAAGTTTCGGAACGTCTGTATCAGTGCCTGATATTTGCAGTGGTGCCAAACATGACATTTTAAAACTGTAGGTATATTATGTATATAAAATGAAAAAAAAAAAAACTTTGACACGAAACAGTTTTCTTTTTTCCAGTATAATGGACTAATTCAGTACATATAACGGAATAGGAGAGATGATCTACACTCAACAATATTACGCCCTGTAAAGGCATCTATTGCGACTCTTTGCCACTAACGTTTAAATATCTAAAATTTTATAACAGCAATATTCTAGCGAGCTCGATCTCGATCTAGCGATATTGTGTTTACTTTTAATGCTTCGTCTAGTCTCGAAACAGGTTTATGAGTAAGTGTATCATAAAGTACCACAGCACTAAGTCCGAGTCCCCATGGAACTGCAACGTATGTATGTACTTCATGATTGTTTTCATTGTATCTAATATTATGTTACCATCCACAACCTAATTCGTAAAGACGAAGTGGGATTTTATTTTTTTATTCTTGTATAGTATATTATTTATTTAGAGAGCTGTTTCGTGTTCATTTATATTAATAATAGAATTGAAGCTCTCTAAATAAGCATATTACCTATAAAAACTGATATAGTCCACTCGCACGCACCTAAGTTTATTCTTAGTTTACATATTACTTAACTTGTTTTAACGCCTCTAAATCTGTGTACATTACTTTCACCAGACTCCGCTCACCTATTGCTACTGAGTACACCCTTCGTGGAATACCACTTCAAAAGACCGACGAAACACACGACTTAACTTAGGGCTAACTTTCGATACGCAACTCGATTTCAGGAACCATATCGCCATACAAGTTTTTCGAGGAATCGGTGCTAATTAAATTTCATCAAGTTTACATCAGAAACAGAACAACAATCATGAAAACAATATAATACCTACTAGGCTAAAATGGACGTCAACTTACATCATGTCGTTGCGATATCTGACTTATTTAGGTTATTCGGTTTTATAAAGGTTATTTAGATCACTCGGTTTTAATTTTAATGCATACCTCTCAATACAACTGTAACAAGACATACAATCTGATTATAGCTAAATAGCCGATTGCAGATAAAACAGTAAAAAAACGGATCTCTCGGTTTTATAAAGGTTAATTAGGTTATTCGTTTTTAAAAACGCATAATTAGATTATTCGGTTTTATAAAGGTCATTTGGTTTTATGAAGGTTATTTATTTATCGTATGGCAATTATTTAGAACCGTGAGACTTAGGTTACTCGGTTTTATAAAGTTTACTAAGGTTACTCGGTTTTAAACAGGTGATTTAGGTAATTCGGTTTTATAAAGGTTAGTTAGATTACTCGGTTTTATAAAGGTTATTTAGGTTACTCGGTTTTATACAGGTTATATTGATTTAAACTTACACGATTTTCACACATTATTATTGGGGAACGGGACTTAATCGCGTACAATTATAACTAATTTACCTTTTTTAAGGTTTTTGTCCGACGTTTCGAATGTATCACAACATCCGTGGTCGCGAACTGACTGGCGTGAGCGGGTATCAACATCTTCTAGCCGCACGGGTTTTCCGAACTACCCGCACTTGGTCTTCATTAATTACATTCTCACTAGGGTTGTCACTCGCACGACACACAACACTAAAATCGTCAGGTGAATAAGTCGGCCATAGCCGAGCATTTACTGGAGTCAGGACCAAACCACTGGATTGAGCTCCATAAACCGAAAGTCCTTTCTACAGAACGCCATTTCTACAGTAGAAAAGTACGTGAAGCCGTTGAAATTAAAAAACATCGAAATTTCAACCGGGACGACGGTTTCAAAATCTCATCTTCGTGGAATCCAGTTATTAGTAAGTGCAAGTGTGGAAATACATCGTCCATTACATCAACGGACATTGTTAGTGTTGTGTGTCGTGCGAGTGACAACCCTAGTGAGAATGTAATTAATGAAGACCAAGTGCGGGTAGTTCGGAAAACCCGTGCGGCTAGAAGATGTTGATACCCGCTCACGCCAGTCAGTTCGCGACCACGGATGTTGTGATACATTCGAAACGTCGGACAAAAACCTTAAAAAAGGTAAATTAGTTATAATTGTACGCGATTAAGTCCCGTTCCCCAATAATAATGTGTTTATACAGGTTATTTAAGATACTCGGTTTTATAAAGGTTATTTAGTTTGCTCGGTTTTATAGAGGTTATTTAGGTTTTATA
The DNA here is from genome assembly GCA_951800055.1 of Cenopis cana. NCBI lineage: Eukaryota > Metazoa > Arthropoda > Insecta > Lepidoptera > Tortricidae > Cenopis > Cenopis cana. Next base: position 6,126,850 of record OX637488.1, read on the forward strand.
AAGATCCGTTACACTTTGTCTGTATGTTACGTCAAAAAATGTATTGGAAAATTTTACCTAACATTTTGGTCTTACGGAAATTTATAAAACCCAGCCTTAATTTACTTATTTCGATCATTATTTAGGCGTTTGTTCCGAATGAATGAATGAATGAATGAATGATTTATTGTTGTATGTGGGAATTGGGTTACAGTTTGCGGTTTTAATTGCATTACATTTTATAGCTTCACCAAATCCTACCTTTTCAGGTGTACATACATATAAGCTTAAAATTAAGGAAGGTTAAAAAACTCATTTAAATAATCACTTACATTATAAAAACATTTCTTTAGGAGTAAATTCTTAATGACATTCTTAAAAGTTTTTAAGTTGTGGCTCTTAAAACTATCTGGTAACTTATTATATATTGTGATGCACATGTTATAGGAATTTTTAGAGGTAAGTGATAATTTAGCAGCGGGCTTATGTAGTTTATGTTTGTATTGCGCTCGTACCTTACGTGTGCGCAGCTGCTGTACCTCTAAAAATTGCGTTTTATATTTATGAACAAAAACCAAAACCTCGAAAATATAGAGACAAGGGACGGTGAGGATGCCGTTATCTATGAAGTACGGTCGACACGATTCCCTACGACCTATTCCAAAAATCGCTCTAATACACCGTTTTTGGGCTAATAGTACTTTGTCTTTATCAGTGCAATTTCCCCATAAAACGATTCCATAGCGTAAAGTAGAATTCACATAACCGTTATATGCAACTAAAGCGGCTTCTATAGAAACAGTCTGAGCAATTCTCTTTAGTGCATACGTGAAACTATTGACTTTACCACAGACGTTTTCCACATGTTTCTGCCAGTTGCAGTGACAGTCTATGACTATACCAAGAAACTTAGTTTGCTGCACCTCTGCAATAGGTTCGTTATTAAAACAAACACTTAGATTTTGTGCGTCACTACGGTCAGTATGGAATTGCATAAAATTAGTTTTACCTATATTAACTTTTAAATTATTATTATTTAGCCATTCAATGGTATTGGATAATGTCATATTTATGTCGTAGTTATATTTTGATAATTCATTGCCTTTTATTATAATAGAGGTATCATCAGCGAATAAAATGCACTCATGGGATAGATAATTCGGTAAATCATTAATATACAATAAAAATAATAAAGGGCCGAGAATACTACCCTGAGGTACCCCATTGACATTATTAACATAAGACGATCTGTAAGAAATTAATTGTTTGGATTTCGGACAATATCTTAGAGTATCTACACATTGACTTCGATTACTAAGGTAATCCTTAACCCAGTTATGCGCGGGCCCTCGTATCCCATACCTCCATAACTTGCATAGTAATTGCTTATGGTTCACAAAATCGAACGCCTTACTCATGTCCATGAATAGCACTGTTGCAGGGGTGCGGTTGTCAATAGCATTCAATACACCTTTGATCAGTTTAAATGTTGCTAAGGAAGTACATCTAGACTTTCTAAATCCATGCTGTTGTTCATTTATTATGTTCTTACGTTCTAAAAAATTTATTAACCTATTGTACATTATCTTTTCATACATTTTGGAAAAGATAGGTATAAGCGTGACAGGCCTATAATTACCCATTTCAGATGTATCTCCCTTTTTATAGAGAGGTTTAACTACCGACTTCTTAAGAGTGTCGGGAAAAGTACCCTGCGCCAGCGATAAGTTGAGTATATGTACCAGTGGCTTTGCAATAATAAAAACGCTCTTTTTTATTACATCTGTCCTCAGATCATCGTGGCCAACCGCTTTAGAATTTTTGAGTTTCCTAATTATACTAATCAGTTCATTTTCGCTTAAAGGACTGAGAAAAATTGATGAATAGTGATTGGGAATATTAATGTCAAGATTTTCATTTGATGTCACATTATCGCTAACATATTGAATAAAATAATTATTAAAACATTCGGCAATTATTTGTGGGTCATCAATGCACTTATTATCTATGATTAGCTTTTCTACAGATCTACTGCTGCAGTCAGATGTCGTATACTTTTTAACTATGTTCCAAACAGCTTTACATTTATTGCTGTTATTATGTATATATTTTAAGTTTAGCCTCCTTTGATGGGAGATAATACATTTTTTTTAAAGACGAGAGTATTTCATATACTTTTGTTTATATCTTATTGATGTCCTACTTAACATATAAAATTGCCTTTTTTTTCTACAGCAGTTACGCAATCCCATTGTTAGTGGTTTTGAATAACAAGATTGATTCTTAACCTTAACTCTAGTTTTTGGGAAGCATAGATAATATAAAAGAACATACAGGTCATAAAAAGCATTAAATGCTCGAGATGCTTCATTTTCCCTAAAAACCTCCTCAAAACTTAAGGAAGATAAACATTTCAGAAATTTCGACTCATTGTCATGATGGAAATCTCTTTTCATTTCGTACCACCAGTTTACAGGGGGTGGAATACGCTTTTTTATCGGTATTTGACAAGTTTGTGCTGTGTGATCGGAGAGTCCTAAATCGTGAATTTTTGCCACAGCTCCCTCTGTACTAGTAGCAATATTATCGATACAGCTTCTTGAGTGAGCAGTGATCCTCGTTGGGCCATCAATAGTTAATTGTAAGCCATAGTTTTTTAAAATCACTTTCACTTTCTTGGTCAATATTTTATCGAATTGAATAAAGATTTTAATTCCATTTTAAGTTATTTGGTAGAAGTACGAAACCGCTACCAATTGACTAGGGAATACAAACCGGTTTTAACCGTAACCGAAATAACCGGTTATAACCGGTTATTGGAAACTTGATTAACCGGTTACGGTTACGTTCGGTTATATACTTTTCCTAATATAAACTATTAATTACTACGGAACCCTAAAAATGAATTAAATTTCCTGTATTATTTAATGTGATTTTTACAAATATGTGAAGAGTTAATAAATGATATAAAAGGAGGCAATAGTAAGTTCATGATCATTTGATTCTAACTATAGACGCCTATGTGTTAAATTTAAACTCAATCTTTAATTTGTTTTATGTTATTAATCAATCAGTGGTGAACTTGGATTGGTCTCATTGTAATTCCTGGCGTTTTAATTAAGTTTTTCATGATTTTATCATTACATAACCGTACCCGGTCATAACCGAAACCATAACCGGTTACATAATTGTATTCCCTACAAGTAACACAGAAATGCCACCAAAATCTACAATTCGTCAAAAACGTGTCCACGAAAGTGAGGCGGTGGAAACGCGCGAATTATGAACCATTTCGTAAATCCGCTTCACGGCGTTTTGAAGTTCCAAAACTCCACTCGCTATCTACAAACCATGTAAACACATAATTCCAGAGCCCTTGATATCTCTCCGCAACACTCGTAACAACTTAACTATGACAAGGGTGTAAGTCCTGTACGTAAATGTACAAAATTGTTACTTTCTCAAGGTAAGTACCAAATCGAAATCGCCCTAGTCCGAATTGATGGCGCTCGCGTGCCAAGTTTGCGTGTCTATTGATAATCTGTTTTATTGTATTGCTGGCTTATTTAAATTGTTGAAAACTAGGTAATGTATGTTTGCTGTTTTTAAAAATAGACGGTTTTAAATGGACGGTTCATTGTTAAAGCTCCAGTTGAAAAGAATTTCTCACAAAAGCTACTTTAATGAAGCGAAGTAAACTGAAGACTTTTGAAAAATGTGGAGTCGTGATTTTCTCTCTTCAGTTTTATTTTCGAAGCGAAGGTAACTAAATAGTTAAGAGGTCGTTGTAAAGATCTTGGCTAGTATTTCAGTTTAACTTATGTAGGTAAATAGGTACGCGCACCGGTCACGCGCTTTAAATTATGACCCATTTGGCGAACTTGTTCTTTGACTTTCTATACAGTTTGACAGGACTGTCAACCTTAAGTGGGTCTGAAATTAAAACTCGTGACTGTACACAACATGAATGACTTTCACCACTAACTTTTCAGGAAAGGAACCTAGAACAAAACCTACAGTGAAGAACCTAGTCACATACTGCTGCGAAGAAATCAAAAGCTGTACTTAGTTTATATGAAGTCTCCAACCCACACTGATCTATCGTTCGAGCAACACAGGCTTCCGAACTAAGAGGGTGCACACTATAACCAGTCCACTCTTGAAGTCTTGACTCGTGGGAGGATGTAAGTATATATGCCGAGCTATGACACGTTTATAGGCTGATGGTGGAAATTTAATTTTCATTGTACTAATAAGACTTTCTGTTAAAAGTTTTTCTGTATGATATAACAGAAATAAGTAACAGCAAATTCAGCTGCTGCTTATTTCACAAAAGGAACAATTTGGAGTTTTAGGCATTCTGGCTACGGAACCCTAAAAAAGTGTTCAACATTTTATATGTACAATTTTCGGATTTCCGTTCCGTTACCTACCACCATACATGCTTAGAGATCCCTTAGAGGGATAAGTTCGCCTTTGTACTATTTATTTTATAATTTTGTTTTTTGTTCTTATGTGCAATAAAGTGTCATACATACATACCATACAAGCTTAGTATGGAAACATTAGAAATGGTAACGGAATCGAATAAAAAATCTTGGGACATTTTTTCCCCTATAACATTCGATTCTGAGTGGAAACAACACGATTTTATCAAATTTAAAACAAAAGTCGTGTACAACTTTCCGTAAAATGGCCTAGGGAGGGATTTTTCAATTAAGTATTCCTTCAATTTTAATTTTGTACTTTGCGTTAGCAGATTATATTTGATGTGACTGAACATCGCGGCTTTGATAAAGAAATGGTTGTTGTAATAAGTTTTCGTTTACATAAAAAAGTTATGTATAACTTAATGTGATTATACAATATACATGATATAATACCAATTTAGAAATCAGTAAAAATAAAGTTAGTAACCTTTTATATAATTATTGAAAGTTCTACCATAAAAACCGGCCAAGTGCGAGTCGGACTCGCGCACGAAGGGTTGCCGGTTTTTGTAGACAAGCGCCATCTATTCCATTTTTCGGGAACTTTTTCGTTCACTAGGAAACTATCAACACAGCCTCAAGCTAGCGTCGAGATTGTGGAAAAACGCCAAGTTTCCAAGGTTTCAGTTTTGTATCCAAGTGTATTATGCAAGTATTATGTATTTTATTTTAACTCGGCTGCGTGATAGCAAATCTTAAATGAACAAAACTGCGAATCGGACATAAAAATTGTGAATTGGACGTAAAATTGAATGAAGGTTTTTTGATGATTAAAAAACCTAGCTAGAGATCTAGCCTAGTTTTGTTATAGGTTTGCTATTCGGTGATATGAATTTATTCGGTGATAGTTTGTGATAGTCTTATAACGGTGTTACCTGATATTTTTGTAGCTTGTTCTATTTTTCAATGTACGACACTTACCTACATTCATTATGATAGCGTAAGGTTAACGTTTGTTATATTGTTTAATGTTGCTTTGCTATCAGACGATAACAAACTATCACCGAATAGCCAAGTTTACCCTACTAGGGCAGTGAAATTGTACTGCATTTTTGGTAGTTTATTTTGATTTTGATCCCTTAGGGTAGTGTGAAACTACATTTTGCAAGCAAAAAAAGTTGTGCTGCCTGCGTAATACGAGAAAAAATTTAAAAATTTTGGACTTTTTTCAGTTATTGTAATTTAATTCAAAAACTATGGCTTTTTGACATTACTTGTCTGTAGCATTTTTAAAGTATATTAAATTTGCAACAATTTAAGCCTACCTATAGCTCAATATATCTTATAGTTTTTGAGACATGATGTTTCAAAAATACTGGTTTTTTTTTGAGTTTTGCCTATAGCCGTATATATAAAATCCGGCGCTCGTTTCCGAAAGTGAAGTATTTGTTCGACGGAAACCCGTAACAACACGCACTATACGCAAAACTTAATAAAACAGTATTTTTGAAACATCATGTCTCAAAAACTATAAGACATACGGAGCTGTAAGTAGGCTTAAGGTTTTGCTAATTTAATATACTTTAAAAATGCTATCTACAAATAATGTCAAAAACCCATAGTTTTTGAAATGAACAACAATACCTACCTGAAAAAAGTTCGATAATTTTGCATTTTTTATTTTACATTTAGTTCTACACAGCCGAAACTGCGCCGCCGCCACAGCTATCAAGCCATAAACTGAAGGACAGACTGACTCACTCGAAGCAATCAGTCTTTTCACTGAAATACTGCGCGCTTATTTTCTCAATCAGATAACGTAGGTACTACTGGACTAAATGAATAACAAAACAACCTTGAAACGTTTATACCTGAAGTAGACGGTCAAGCCCCAAAATCAAGGTTAGATGCCGTTCAGATTGGGGTTTCAACCACTAGTTATTATTATGGTAATAGTTACTTTATAACCACGTAAATTCGCTGTAATACTTGGCCATGAAATCATTATGGTGCCTATACTGAGGGTTTTCTTAATCCGTTAGATGTAAACGTCGGTAATATACAACAAATTGATCTGATATACTTGTTGCCTAGTCACCGCAAGATGAGAAGTCAATTCCATACATTTCCATACATTGTATAATCTAAAAGACACTTGTGAGTTTTTTTTTTGTTTAAAAATGGCTTTCCATCAAATTTATGATGATTTCGCCAACTACATGTGCAAAGACGTTGTTCGGTAAAGACGCCATGACAGTAGGCAACTGGTTTTGTTCGGTAATAATGGATTCTGCTAGTCGTCGCGCCGAGAGCACGTGTGTTCACCAACGCGGCCACTACCAAAATCCCACTTGTGAGTTATTAAATGTATGGAAATGACAAGTGCAGGTCAGAGCGCATCACGTCAGATAAACGTATAAATTTACTATTTGTAAAACGTATTCATTTCATAAAAATATATAAAAAGGGACAAGTATTTAGAACATTTGGAGCTCAGTCCAATAATTTGATCGCCTTTTATGAAAGGCACGTTCGCAATAACTTGAAATTCTCCGTAACTTTAAATTCCAAAGTGTCCGTGGTCGGTAAATTATTAAACAACCAAGTTCGTTTCGGCTGGATATCTGGATAGAAACTTTTTATTTATTACGTAAGATGAATTACGGAATCGTGGGGGGGGGGGGGGGGGGGGGTTTGATTGTCCTTACGTAAGATCACAAAAGTAGGTACCTAAGCAAAATTATAATTACGAAACCGGCACAGGCCTTCTCATAATCATCAGATCATATTACCTATATGTACTTATATATACCTAAGCCTTACTTTTTATAACACAAACCAAAACATTCTAATATTTTTGTCACTTGTTCTTTGCAATTTTGGTAGATACTAATCTAGCGTAAGGCTGGAAGGGGATGCAAGGGGTTTATTCATGCTCCGGTTGAAAAGCGGGCAAAATTGTCTAACGTAATGAATGAACAGCCCCATATTAGATTTACCTCTACAAGCCATCAAGAAGTTTGGTCAAAAATTAATTTAGCTGGAAGGAAACCCAGAAATTTTAGATTAATATTAATTAGAACTCCGATAAGAGATTAGTGGATAACTTGGGTACTTAGCAGTTGAAACTGGTCTGCGATTACCGGGGGGTTTCATTGATTTAACATTCATAGTCGGTTTCAGTTCTACGATTTAAAGGAAATTCGAGTTTAGTTTTATTGACTTTGTGGATAGTATATAGTAAAATATTTCAGTCATCATATACTTAAATATAATAATGATTTAGTCATATTTTTTATAAACTAAGCATGTTAAAGGCTTTTATTTATACTATTTTCCCTCATTTTTCAAATATTTACTTTGCAGAAAAAAGTAGGTATTCTTTCAAAATGTGCAACTCAAGCCATTTCATGAGATACCCCAAGTGTGAGCTAGCAACTATTTATTAGTTATAATTTATATTTTTTTGTATAAACCACTATTTCCTGTTTTTCTTGCAATTTGGAAATGTTTGTTTATCCGATTCTAAATAATTTTTAGGCTTCGACAATGTGGCGGTGTGTTGGCGGTCCATACAAACTGTGAAAAGAACGTCACATAGTGAAATTGGTTTTTTTCATCACAACTAAAAGTGACCTAAGAACCAAAAACCTTAATTGTGAGAAAAAAATCTAGGTACAATTTTGAGTAAATATTTTATTAGTACATGTTTTTTTTTATCAAAACGCCCATTTTTAACATTCTACATGATCTGTTTTTCACTGTAAATTCTTTACAACTACCTATTCTAAATTTCAAATCGATTTTATAAGACCGTGCTTTTAGAGACAAATCGTCCGACACAAACGGACATACAGAGTCATCTCTGGTCACCTTTTTGGTATGGTATCCTAATAAGCACATTATTTCCAAGTAACGATCGTTAGGTGTCGGGTTAGAATAGCACCACCCCTGCAAACCGTGGATATCGTAGGAAACGACTATGGAAATACATTTTAATCGGTTGTGGGCAATGGGCTACCAACTTGTCATTGCAATATCACATTTTTTCCATCTACTATTGCTAAAAATGACCCTGAAAATGAATTCATATTCTCTGAATACCCCTTTCGTGAATACGGGCGTAAGGTTGTGTTCTATGTATGATTGTTAGTCCCAAAAGTATGGCCAGTCGATTAAAGACGGCTGGACGTAAGCCAAGCCTTGCCAACCAGATGATTTAGCCGCCCGTAATATTTCCCTATAATACTGCTCCCCATAACCGAAAGGTCACGAGTCTATATGTATATTTTGGATAAAGCTGTCTTTTATTACCTAGCAGGAAATGCCCGGGTGTGATTTATTAGGGAGCCGTGATTGTAGATGCAGGCTACATCAATCAGAATGATTAGAAATTATAATAGCTCGAGGCTAAGGACCGGGTGTGGTGGCGCAAATTAGGGAAGGCCTATGTCCAGCACCAGCAATGGACGACTACAGATGAGGCCAAGGGGATCATAAAGTTGGTGAAAGAAAAGAACGTACTTAGGTTGTCAAAATTAAAGCAAATAACACCAAAGCTGCCCCAATCCTCCCGATACACTATTGGAGGTTGAACCAAAAAAAATGGTCCATAATAGTCTACTAGATCGGGGTTCTTTAGCTATGATACATGTTCATGTTCTTCTTCTTTCTTCTTCATATTTAAGAGGTACGCTTGTGAAGTTGATTATAATAAAAATGAGGTGTGGTATTAATGAAGAACCCCGGGACGGAACGCCGCACTAAAGCTTAAGGTGCTTCGTATTATTAGCACCCGGCTTTCTACTACATGCTTCCACAGGCTGATGACGTTCATTGGCCACATAGCCCGGCAGGATCCGTCCCATCTAGAAAAAAATATAGTGGTTAGCTGCATTGAAGGAAAAAGGTAGATGCCCACGTGATGGACGGATGTAATATGATATAAAAAGAGGGCTCTAAACACATCTATTTGGGCTAGTGGTGTGTAGTGGTGGTGAAGAACTGCTCCTCCAGTAGTCACGACCTTGCCTTGAGGAATCGACGAAGAAGATTAATGAAAAAGTGTAAAGAGAATGTGACGAAAAACTTTAAACCTGTTCAACAATTTTTTGAGAAGGTTTTCGTAGAATATGAATTTATCGAGGACACGAAATTAAAGTTGATGCGGACTTATCCGTTCTTACCGATATATATACTTATTCAGAGCTAGAAGAAAATATTTAAACATAAACAGATTTTAATAATCTGAACGAGGTACAGTACCAGATAGTTATGATAACAACTTCGATTTGTGTAAAAAAATGGCGAAGAAAATACTTGATAAAAAAAAATCCACGACATTCAGAAGAAATTATATAAAAATAATATTATAACAAGCCATTTAAGTTTTTGGCGATGGAACGTTCAAAAGAGTACCGAAACTAATTTCCCAACTGAATACTCTGTTGACCTCTCCCAAATAAGTCTCAAGAGACGTATGAAAGATTCTTTCATCTTGTTAAAGTGGACATCAAATGATTGTTGAACAGGTTTATTGACTCCACATGTGACCGAAGAGTTACCTCGGCTAACGCATTAATTTAGCTATTCAGAGAGGAAATGCTGCCATTCGGGACAATAATGCTGGGATATTTTTTAGATTAAATTTTTTTGAAACCCTAAAAAACTAAATCTAAAAACTTTCGTGAGACATGTTATAACTTTATTTTACTAAACGGTTAAAACTCACGTATTAATTGTCACTTCGGGCGACATGTTTCGAACTGCTTGCACTGCAGTGTGCAATCGGCGCGGGTCGCAGACGCACTCATCCTGATGAAGAACTCCCGAAGAGTTCGAAACATGTCGCCCGAAGTGACAATAAATACGTGAGTTTTAACCGTTTTGTAAAATAAATCTAAAAAATTTAAAGGGTGTAGTTTAGGGTTAGGGTTAGTTATAATTAGTTTTAATTTTGATAGTTATATGTCGCAGTAGTATGTATCTTAGAAATAAATAAATGAAATAAATGAACTTTATTCTGTAAGTAGGCCGCAATGGCACTTTTACAAGTCAAACCCTACTAGCGTTTCACAGAGGCCACTGCCGAGAAGAAACGCCGAAAGAAACTCGACAGTCAGCCATTTTGTCACAAAAATATGCTTATTACAATGATAATACTTAACCTACTTAAGATCAAGAAATCTAAGACACATAGAATTCAAAATTCAGAATTCAAACACTTATTCTGCAAACAGGCCACAAGGGCACTTTCACATGTCATAATGTTAATGTACAATTTAAAAAAAGTCTTACAATATAAGCATATGATAGATTTTTCATGAGAAAATATTAATTTACAATTTAAGAAATATATCAATAAGAATTTAATACATTTTTCATGTCAAAATTTTAATTATCTATAGCGAATAAATAAATTTGATTTGAATTTGATTTATTACAAACATTACAATAATAGTAAAATTGAGAGATGTATAAGGTCTCAGTCTGAATAACAAAATTTAATATAATATCTCAAAGATGTAAATGGTCTCTGAGCGTCAAAATATTCTTAATAATGACTATTCTAACGTGCTTTGAGATGTACATGGTCTCAAAGCGTCAAAATAAAAATAATAAGTTTTAAATATAAAAGGAAAAAAAAACAATTTAATATAGAGGTCTCTCTCAGAGTCAATGTCAACAAAAACTAATCCATAACAGGGTGATGTCTCTCGTCAATCTCCAAGAGAAGACACTAGTATTAAAGTAGTTACTATGTCCTTGCAAGCATGAACGACCGGACTCCACAAACAGGTTAGGTATAAATAAATGTTTTTTTTTGTTTTGTGAAAGTGAGGAAACAAAAATGTTTTTTCCTAATGTCGTCCCTAATGTGTCTGCAACTCCGGTTGCAACTCCGGTTGCAGACACATAAGGAAAAAACATTTTCATTTCTCATACTCTGAAAGTGGGTCATTGTTCATCTAAGCAGCGTGCTGAAAGTGGTCCATTTCTTCTCTAGAGCAGAAAAGTATTTAAAAAAATTGTATGGTGAATCGGAGTTAAATTAGGCAACGCCACTAACCTATACAGCCACATAGTACCAGATTCTACAGAGATCCTATACTTGTTCAAATGTCTGACTGCTTACCATAAACAACCTCCTTAATTTGTTTGTTTTTTTTTTGCCACAGTCGAAAGTAATATCAATAGTTTGTGGCAGATAAAAAAGGGAAACTATGACTAGGACAACAAATCATACGTCTCTCTCTGTATAGAGTATATATAGAGATGTACTGTTATGTTCTCACAGGTCTGTCAGGGCCTAACAGTACATCTCTATAGTAAGCATTGTGACGCAGCGTACGGCGTGACGCTGTAAGCGGCCGATGGCGTTTATAGGAGACCAAGGCCTAAGAACCAGATAATGTTAAAGATGTACCAGTAACGTCAAAATTGAATCATTGTAAAATCTCGCCTACCTACACCTTTAGTTTTAAATTATCGTGCCAAATTTTACCGTCAAAACATCATAAATATTATATTGATTTAAGACTGTACGAACAAAAAGTTGGTATTTTAGAAAATATACGGTTTTTTCTAACGTCATATCTTTGTTCAAGTGACTACATTGTTAAAGTAAACTTCTGTTTTGTATAGATAAACTCTTATTCTAGACCATAGCGTTGCTAAACTTTTATTTCTATGTACGATTATTTAAAACAGTCAGGTTTTCGTCGGAGTGTTTTGCAAAAATACGCGTCAGAGCTATCTTTCAGGTACAATATTTCCATTTTAAATTGTCAAAAACGATTGGATGTTTATCTTTTACAATAGGATGTATAGTCTTTTAGTACATAGCGATCGCACTAGTTCTGAAATATTGGTTTTTACTATCTAAAAAAAATACTACAAAATGTCTAAATCGGTTTGTTTAAACTTTTTTTTCCTCACATGTTTTATAATATTTTGAAAAAAAAACTTATTATTATAAAACTACAGGTTTTGCTTGATATATCTTATTTTTTTTAACGCTTATGGATAACCCACTTAATTTAGACGAATTTTTAAAAACCACTATAATTCACAATATAACAGCGCGCGACAACGTTGTTCGATTCATTACGCGCCGGGCCTTCCCAAGGAACGCACGTGTCGCTCTCCTCGGTGCGTTAAGGTCGGTGACCAAGCTCACACCGATACTGCTATTCTGTAGATGTAGCGCGTCTGCTACAGATTAATAATTTGATACTTGGTATTTTATTTCTTCTCAAAGCAATAAAGTAATATGATTTTTTACAGAAATGGGCAATAAACGTAAATTGTTTGGGACGAAAAAATCCAACAGTACTACGGCCACACAAGTTAAAAGGTAAAGGTATGATTCCGCTGCCGACTGCATACAGCAACTGCACGTTCCGCTGCACTCCAAATTGAACCGTAATAGTATGCGTAAAAAGCTCAATTTGAAATGAGCGGAGAAGTGTCGGAACAGCACACGCCGCTCACTCTAAATTGGGACTTTTAGTCTTATGATTACAGTTCAATTTGGAGTGCGGCGGAAGGTGCAGTTGTTGTATGCAGTCGGCAGCGGAATCATACCTTAAGGCACCATGTTACCTATTACCTATTGCTGCTAGTGATATTTCTATGTCTGGATATGTGCTTCTATGTTCTTGACGTTCTGTGAACATTTCGGATCTTTCCTTTAATTGTAAAATTCAAACTAATATTTTTTTATTCTTAACGAGCGCCCGATAATTTATGATTGCGTTGTTTGAACTAGTTATTGAATTATATGTATGTGCAATTTCAAATTTTTAAGCCAAGTAGTTTCTGTGGAAAGTAATTTAAAGTAAAACTAGTCCCCGAAACACGTGGACTCCACGTAATTATCATTCCAAATTTGACTTTTTTCCTGACAAACTTATTCCAATTTTGTTGATTAATTCGTGTTCATGCACCTCTAAAAATAGTTTGTATAGTCTCCCAACATATGTTTACTGGTTGTTATCTTTTGTGTGAATTTACTCTCATATTCATATTCATTTATATTTTTTTATTCTTAACGAGCGCCCGATAATTTATGACTGCATTGTTTGGACTAGTTATCGAATTATATGTATGTGCAATTTCAGATTTTTAGGCCAAGTAGTTTCTGTGGAAAGTAATTTAAAGTAAAACTAGTCCCCGAAACACGTGGACTCCACGTAATTATCATTCCAAATTTGACTTTTTTCCTGACAAACTTATTCCAATTTTGTTGATTATTTCATGTTCATGCACCTCTAAAAATAGTTTGTATAGTCTCCCAACATATGTTTACTGGTTATCTTTTGTGTAAATTTTCTCTCATATTCATATTCATATGCATTTATATTTTTTTATTCTTAACGAGCGCCCGATAATTTATGATTGCGTTGTTTGAACTAGTTATCGAATTATATGTGTGTGCAATTTCAGATTTTTAGGCCAAGTAGTTTCTGTGGAAAGTAATTTAAAGTAAAACTAGTCCCCGAAACACGTGGACTCCACGTAATTATCATTCTAAATTTGACTTTTTTCCTGACAAACTTATTCCAATTTTGTTGATTATTTCATGTTCATGCACCTCTAAAAATAGTTTGTATAGTCTCCCAGCATATGTTTACTGGTTATCTTTTGTGTAAATTTTCTCTCATATTCATATTCATATGCATTTATATTTTTTTATTCTTAACGAGCGCCCGATAATTTATGATTGCGTTGTTTGAACTAGTTATCGAATTATATGTATGTGCAATTTCAAATTTTTAGGCCAAGTAGTTTCTGTGGAAAGTAATTTAAAGTAAAACTAGTCCCCGTAACACGTGGACTCCACGTAATTATCATTCCAAATTTGACTTTTTTCCTGACAAACTTATTCCAATTTTGTTGATTAATTCGTGTTCATGCACCTCTAAAAATCGTTTGTATAGTCTCCCAACATATGTTTACTGGTTGTTATCTTTTGTATAAATTTACTCTCATTTTCATATTCATTTATATTTTTTTATTCTTAACGAGCGCCCGATAATTTATGACTGCGTTGTTTGGACTAGTTACCGAATTATATGTATGTGCAATTTCAGATTTTTAGGCCAAGTAGTTTCTGTGGAAAGTGATTTAAAGTACCAGGCCGAACGTCACAATGTACATGACAGTTATCACGCTCCCAAACGTAAAATTTATAAAAAATTAACGTTGTTTTTTGCGTAATTTCTGTATGAAACACAGGTTTTTTATTAATTTCGCGAAAATGAATAGTCAGAAGTAAATAGATTAACACATATTTAAGTATTAATAATGTGTAATGAGATAATAAATGTCGATCGTTTTTTGTATGAAAATCGAACCACCTTAATAAGTGCGTAGGTACGTAATGTTAATAAAATAAAAACATTTAAAACTCACCACATTTTTTCCTACCTCACTCTAACTCTATAACAATGATCAAGACATGTCAGTTCAACCGGCAGCACTCGAACCGCACGCACACAGTAATCGTTTTAGTGTGTAGCTAAACATGGCCGCTCGCAGGGAGATCGCGGCTAGGATGAGTTGGAGCGAAATGTTCGTACCCTCTTAACCTTACACGATTTTCACACATTATTAAATCGAAATTTCAACTGGGACGACGGTTTCAAAATCTCATCTTCGTGGAATCCAGTTATTAGTAAGTGCAAGCGTGGAAATACATCGTTCATTACATCAACGGACATTGTTAGTGTTGTGTGTCGTGCGAGTGACAACCCTAGTGAGAATGTAATTAATAAAGACCAAGTGCGGGTAGTTCGGAAAACCCGTGCGGCTAGAAGATGTTGATACCCGCTCACGGCAGTCAGCTCGCGACCACGGATGTTGTGATACATTCGAAACGTCGGGCAAAACCTTAAAAAAAGGTAAATTAGTTATAATTGTACGCGATTAAGTCCCGTTCCCCAATAATAATCATAAATATTCACTACGAAAATGCATATTTTCTTAGACATTAGATTTTTCAGCAATGAGATTGAATACCTCCCTTCGCGTATTATCTTTGTAATCATCTAGTTACCATACATTAACATGCAAAGTGTGCACATGTGTATCCCCGCCGCCGGCCGGCATACCGCAGTGTGAAAGGGCGCGTTCTCGATATTATTGCTCGCTTGCACGACATGCTATCGGTATATTCATAGACTGCAGTGTTTCAATACAAATCTATACAAGTTAATTAACCCATTAACTTTTTTTTAATAATTCCATAAACTGATTCAACAAAAAAACTATGTAATTATCGAACTTGCTCACAATATTCCTGGAGAACCGGTTGTGAAATGCATCATGTCATCATCATCCTCCTAGCGTTATCCCAGTACAGTTGCATCCTGAAGGATGCCTGGGGTCCGCTACCTAATCCCAAGATTTTGGCGTAGGCACTAGTTTTTAAGAAAGCGACTGCCATCTGACCTTCCAACCCCAAGGGGAAACTAGACCTTATTGGGATTAGGCTTTGTCAAGTGAGTGGGCAACTTGACTGTTAGAAGTTCTCAAACCGCCCGAAGGCCTCCAACTCGGCTTAACAACTGCTGCCATAGACAGCAACCGGGATCAACGGCTTAACGTGCCTTCCAAAGCACGGGAGCGCTCAGTTAGTAACCACTCAAAGCGGTCACCCATCCTGACTCGATTGAAAATTATAAAATATCAAAAAACTGTCTCATCATCATCATGATCATTGATTGTCGAACCTGCTCAAAAAATTTCACGAGAATCGGTTGAGAAATGCGACCTGTACAGTATTTATCACCCTATTATGGGAAAAGGGAAAACGGCAGCAATTTCAACAATTTCTGTTCTTTTTTTATACAATTATTAAGTTTAGATATTATAATATCTAGATTTAAGGATTACAAACTCTAAAATGCCTACCTCCTTATAAGTTTTTAGGGTTCCGTACACGAAGGTACCCTATTGCAGTCCGTCCATCGTCTGTCACACAGGTTTTACAGCCAAACGATTGGAGCTACATAACAGTCTTCAAATTTTCACATCATCTTGTTGGCCAAAACCCATACAAATAGTCAAAACTTATTTTTAAATGTTTTTAAAACATAAATTAGCGGTTGGTTCGGAACCCCTAAATGTGCGAAGTCCTCGCACTTGGTCAGTTTTTCTAGTTGACGAAGCCGGTCATCAATGTCATCGCCGCGTACGGAAATATGTTGGATTCAATAACAAATACAAAATATTCGAGTAAATAAATGACTCACCGTCTTGACCTCTATAAGATGAGGTAAGTAAGAAACAGAAGCAAATGCAGTGACGGTAAAGCTCGCTCCGGTCACGCGAGCATCGTCACCGCTCGTACTTGCTAACATTTACTCGAATACTACTAGAACAGCCAGGATTTATGCCTATTTATGAATAAACAATTTGTAATTATTTATATATTTTTTAATAAGACAAAACCTATTGGTTAAAACCTGTTAGCCAATAGCTTTTTTATTATTATTTATATGCATGTATTTCACTGGAATTTTTACATATACATTGCTGCACCAGAATTTTAAAATTTTAATTTAAGTTTTTATTGTAAAAGTGCCATAGTGAAATAAAATGTACGCAACATTTGAAAATATTAAAAATAGAAAAATACCTAATATATGATAGCAATAAATAATTTCATTTATTTTTTAACATTATGTTTGGATTGCATACATTAATATAACTAGGTATATGTATTACTTTTCCAATTCTGTACTCTTTTGCTTTTTGCATGATAGCCAGTGGGCCAACGAAAATGTTGAGCACTTTAGTACTTTGTCAAATTAAAGAGGTTTCAAATATTATGACGTTTCAGTCTAAATATTTTTTAGATTTCGATGTGACAAGGTTCCAAGTATGCTCAACATTTTCATGGTCTGACTGTACATGTAACGTATACTTTGCTATTATAATGTAAGATTTTATTATACGTACCTGAACTAGTAGAACTGAAGTATTTTTGTCTGCTTACTTGAACTGAATATAAATTCATGGTTTATACATCCATATAATGTATATTCTAACTGAACTACTTACCGATTCTAAAAGAACACAATCGTACAATAAACACACAGCCAAAAAAGAACTAGTGGAAATACTAAGTACATAAAAATGGTTATTCATTTCATACAAAACTAAGCAATAAAAAATTGCAAGTTCATTCGCTGGCGTATTTCATTAAAATCACGGGCCCCTCAATATTAAACAAATAGCCACTTCTACTAGACTTGCGGTACACAAAAGCGATTCCTTGGTCGCTATAACAACCACCAACCCCCATATTTACGGGCCGAAGCCAGCACGAGAACAGTAACGCACCACCTTCGAACAAGAGCACCCACCAATACTAAAATAACAGGCATTATAAAAAAAAAACAAATGCACTTGGAACATTTGAAATGACAATTTCATTCGATATTTGAAAATGAAACAAAAGAAGTGTTGTTCAAAAAAGTGCTAATTTTATTTTTAATATTGTGGCCAGTATTCCAATTATGATTCGCGTAGCGTTACTACTGTTGTCAACAAACCTGGTGTTCTCAGCTAGGGAATTAAAACAGATCAACTTGGTCAATCAAGGGCCGATAACAGGGATGTACATAACGCGGTTTCGAACAAAGAGAATCGCTGCGTATCTGGGGATCCCTTACGCTCAACCGCCAATTGGTAGTAGAAGGTTTCAGGCCCCAGATTATACTGTTTTACCGGCTTGGGAGGAAACTAGAAATGCAACTAGTTACGCACCAGATTGTATGCAGAGCGAACCAATGGAGGAAGACGCAGATGTGCGGAGAATACAACTGACTAAACATGATAAGTTGTTTAAGACGCTACTGGAGTCTCAACAGGGGGAGTCTAGGAAGAAGGAGTATAGCGAAGATTGTCTGTACTTGAATGTTTACGTGCCTGATGGTGAGTTTTAGAATACGAATAAGATATTAATCTCATCTAAATTTAATTTAAAACATTAAATGATCCCTCTAACATTCCGCAGTGGTTTCTGAGTACAATAATAACTATATAGATCACTTCTCGGCGTCGGTTGAATATTTTTGCGTTTTTTAGAATGAAGATATATAACAATTACTTACCGTTGTTGCCCTTAATCCAGGTAACATCATACATTTTAAAATAATTGGTAAGAAAGCATTACTGCTTGCATTACTGATTAAGCATTGCTGTTTAATTTACATTAAAGGAAAAATATAATGACACAACAGACCCTTTTTCCGCTATTGTAGAGTAAAAGCGAGTTTAAATACTGACCTGGCAGTAATTATCTGTCCTATAATTATGTCGCAGATATGTAATTAAGTAATGTTGTCGCATTTTTATCGCAAAACATACTTATACCATTCATAACCGTTCATCAAATCTATTTTAGTTACGTGTATTTTTTTTCTTTTTTGTCAATTACTTGACCAACTTATTTGACCACTGTGTTAGTTAGACAAGGACAAAACGGTGGGTTGTTCAATTTATGTATAAGGGAGTTACTCTCAATTTTACAAATAGGTAACAACTGGCAAAAAACTAGGGAGTCCGATCTAGTCTGAGTGATTGAACTAAATTCAGTTATAAATTGAACTAACAAAATAAATTGCTCGTAGACACTTTTAGAGGTAGCTCTGTTTTAGTATTTAATTAGGATCCTCAATATATCTTAAGCTCGATTTTTGTCTAATGCAGGTAATAGAGCACTACATATTTGTTACTCTTAAATTCACAAAATTAAAAGACAATCGTGCGGAGCGCTCAACAGAGCAAAAAAGCCGTTCTTGAAAAAAAATCAAAAATATGACTATAACACGGTTTATATTATTAGAACGCTGCCAATTTAAGGGTTTAAGTTTAAACGCGTGCCGAAGGGATTTTTGTGCCGCTTTTTATAAATAAGTTGGCGTGATCCATCAAATACACGGCAATATCATTCATAAATATTAAAATTGTATAATAAAAAAGCATACGTAGTCCTTCATTAACCTAGTTTTCGAAATTCACAAGGTTCCCCTTCAATCAGATAAGGGGGCCATTTTCTAGGGCCGCGTACGAGTTGGCCCATTTGATTCCCATTTTGCCAGTTTCAACGAATTTCGAGCGTAAAAGCTTATAATACATACCCGTTTGCACAGTCGAATTTAATCACAAGTTTGCTTTTTTATTCAACTAATCCTCTGTTACAATCAAATACAAAAATGCAGATGCTGCAAGCATCTTACTCAAAAATATGCCCCAATAGGTACGTCGGCGAATTAAGGTTAATGAGATTAAATTCAATACGCATTTTGCACTAGACTGTATTAAACTTTAATAGGTAACTGATTCATTTGATCACATCGTGAGGAAACCTGCATACATCCGCGAAGAAATTCAAAGTTGTATGTGAAGTCCCCAACTCGCTCTGGGCCAGCGTGGGGGCTACTGCCCAATCCCTCTCATCTATGAGAGGAGGCCTGTGCCTAGCAGTGGGACGTATATAGGCTGATGATGAATGAAGAGGTAACTGATTTATGTTAATGTATCCCAGATTTCAGTGAATTATTGAATTGGGACCGAATCGCCTATGGTGGTATGGACATGGATGCGGAGTGATGAAATTCTTGTAAGAAGAAGAGTATTAGCTTAGCTATGAGGGGGTAGGTCAAGGAAAATGTGTAAGGACTGAATAAGAAACGATATGAACAGGAAGGATGTGAGAGACGAGATGACAGGCGAAGAAGTAAGGAAGAATAGGATGTCTATAGGCTGCGGTGTCCGCTTATCAACAGATGAACCGTACGCTTGTTTGTCATCGTCGTTGTATAAAAAAACAATGCTGCATCAACCACAAGTAAATGGAATAAGGCTAAGTCAATGAGGATGATTTTTTTTAAATTATTATTCACGGATTTAACTAAATATTCACTTAAATTACTTTACGTCGTTTCCACGAGAGGTTTAATAGCAGTGGTTGCTTTAATTTGTCTGACAAAATAAATTAGACATTGGGCTAAATTAACGCATATTGTTTCTTAAAGGAACAAAACGAAATAACATTAACAATAACACTCAAATACATTATATACTTTGTAATTTAAAATGAAATAAACTAGTTTGTCTGTCACACTCAAATTAGTCTAAAAACTAAAAAAAACAAAATTCAATTCAAATTCAAAATTCAAACATTTATTGTGCAAATAGGCCACAAGGGCACTTTTACATGTCAATTTACAATTTACTCGTAATAAAGTCTGACTATACAAGCATATATGCTACATTTTTCATGAGAAAAATTAATTAACAATTTAAGAAATAATGACAATAAGAATATAATAAAATGTTCATGTCAAAATACTAATTATCTATTACAATTATTACAATATGAGTATAGTTATAGGTCTCAGTCTGAATAACAAAAATTTAATATAGTATCCCAAAGATGTAAATGGTCTCTGAGCGTCAAAATATTAATAATACATAATACCTAATGACTATTCTAAAGTGCTTAGAGATATACATGGTCTCAAAGCGTCAAAATAAAATAATAATAATAATAAGATCACAATATAAAAAAAAACCGTAATATAAGTAGAGGTGTCTCTTCAGAGTTAATGACAATAAAAACTAATCCATAACAGGGTGATGTCTCTCGTCATTCTCCAAGAGAAAATTAAAACTAATTATGAAACTAAAACATAGGATAGAAGACTACTAAAAACTAATAAAAAATAAAAAAAAATTTGTTTCTTGTTATTCCTGGTAAGTATTTAAGTATACCTACATATTTCCAATTTTTATTAACTTATTCAGCGCCGGGGACACGATGTCGTGTTCTCCGTTTGTAGACAGTTTCCGCTACAAAGCAGAAAAACCATGTACGAACGTAGCGCGTACCACTCGTTGGCAATGAATTACTCGCGACTGATCAATTACATGGCACTTACACATTACCTACCTAGATATTAACAATTACCTAGTCAATCAATGAAACTAAGTACTTACTACTTAACTTACCTCATTTACAACACGAAAATTCATATGGATACCGAGCAAATAAATGGTCTAATATTCTATATGCTACATCAAACAAATCATAATGCAAAGAAAGTTCTTGTTTATTCAAATATTGTTAGCAATAAATCGCGTCGTCGGTCGAACAGCGCTGGCTAGAGTTGGCAATATTTTACACTGATATGCTTATATTTTACCGCATTGTCAAAGTGCTCGCAATATTGCTTTTAAATCTAGACCAATTCTTTGTCCTCTTTATATAATAGAAAGTGGTGAAACAAGAAAGAAGTGTTTTTACCCTTAGGTTTCTAAAAGTAAAGCGATATTCCTGGGATATCACTTTCTGTCAATTAAGGAAGGAGGACTAGAATCGCGCCCTTTCCGGCATGTCGGTCGTTGGAATATAAATTAAGACTGTGGTAACTCATGGACGTCAATTAAGGACCATTGGATGGCACGCCTGATTGCGCACATTTATCACTGATGCAGACAGTGGAGCAAGGGATGAGATAAAACAATATCGACGAAGAATTAGATTATCAAATTTGTGTTTCCTGTAAGTTACGACTGTACTTTGTGATAATGTTATTCAAGTGTTGGACAAGAACAAAGAATTTAAGATTTAAAATGAGTTTAATGACGTCACCTTGTTACTCCTTTCATATTTCTCTCTCACATCTTCTTCTCGATCACATCAATAAGATTAATAATAAATTGAGCAGCTTCACTTATGCATTGTATAATTTAAAAAAATGCACAAACATAAAAATAGCAACGAGCGCTTACTATGCTTACGCGCACGCCTGGTTGCAATATGGCATTGTGTTGTGGGGTAATAGTACAAATATCGTTCAGCTCTTTAGACTACAGAAGCGTTGCATTAGAATACTTGTAAATATAGATCCCATGGTAAGCTGTAAACCGTATTTTATAGAATTAAAAATTTTGACTTTAGTGTCTATCTATATTTTAGAAGTATGTTTATTTGTTAAAAATAATCAGAACCTCTTCCCGCAATATTCGCACTCTCAAAACTTACGACCCAGAAACAGACTAGCTAGACCTAATTCAACGCTAAAAATGATCCATTCTGGCCCTTACGGCATGTCAATAAAAATTTATAATAAAATCCCCAATAATATTAAAGACATTGACAATTACAAACGATTTAAAAATACAATAAAATTATACCTTACCAAGAAAGCTTATTATACATTAGATGAATTTTTCAATGATGAAAATGAAGCGTGGACATAATGTTTCTTTTTTTCCGAATCATAACTGTGATAGTAACAAATAAATATTGTAAACTATTATTATCTGTTAATTAATGTGACATATGTGAATGAATATTGTAGATTATTATTATTAATTATTTATTGTGACATTTTTGATTTCATTTTTTAATTTAGTGAATTTTTTATTTCATTTTAATAATTCTTTAATTTTTATTTAGTTTACCAATTATAAATTATACCCTTAACATAAGTGAACGTGCGTTAGAAATATGAAAATTAAAATGTTACAATTATTACTATTATATTTAAATTATAAGTTAATTCATTGCTGTGCCCTTACAGGGTTCATGTTGAACTGTAATCTTTAATAGAAGAACTGTATACTAACATGAAAGCAATAAACGATTTGTATTTGTATTTGTATTTGTATTTAAGAGCCCACATATGCACTTTTGCCAATGTTTATCGACATAGATCTCAACAGATTGAATATATGAGTGATTAAATATATGTCCTTTCAGTATATTAATCTTGAACTATTTTCCTCCAGTCTGAAAGTGAAAACACGATTTGCAAAAAATTTCTTGTTACTTTTATTTTTTAAACATAACCCTTTTTTTCCATGTTTTTTGTTGGACCTTTAAAACCCACCCATCTTTAACAATGATTTTTGGTTTAATAGTTGTAAAATGATAAGTTCTCAAACCTTACAAAAAAGATTATCCTTATAAATGTACACGTTTAGAATAAACATTTACGAAAAATACGCGCTCAGCTTCCGTAGAGAGCGGGATGGTTAATTGAAAACTCACGCGTGTTAGAGCGGGACTTTTGCAATGGCATCTACGCCCTCTTAAATTATAATTTTGTATAATTCCATACTATTTTTGCCTCTCGTCTACCGGGAAATAAAAACCAGCAATACCTATATAACAATAACATGTGGACGGAATCTACATCTTACGGGACTACACGGTTTCTTCACCGTCCGCTCGTGCATAGTGTCTTAATAACCGTGGTAATTCATGGCGTCGATTAAGGGCCGCCTTCTGAATGCGCACATTTGTCACATTACAGAGACAAAAGTACGCAATGAGGCGTCTTCGTGAGTATTATTTTTGATCTGGTTCTGTTTGCCTTATGGACCTTATGGCTTACTACTTCAATTTTGGAACAGGCGCCATCTTTTGGAACGTTATGAAGCATTATCATATCACCATCTCTAAATTTCCGGGAGTCATTCTCTGAAGGGTCGGTCTGTCGAGTACCTAAAGATGACATCAAAATTGCCGCCGCTGAATTTAGAGAAATCACAATTAATTTAAATGAAAGTTAAAGCTCGCTAGTTGTACTGTGAATCTACTCGTATGGTTATTTACTGGTTTAGTATATATAATTATGCTACATGTCTTCCTGACTCGGTGAGGGTCGGTATATGATATTTTGTTTTTAAACGTGGGCTTACTGATCTCGCACAGATTTCCTCACTTGTCGGGATACCGTGCTGTCAGTACAATATCATTGTTATTTACTCGTATTATTAGTTATTGGTATTTTTTTAGACAATATCATGCATCGTACCACCGTGAGTCCCTCGCTAACCAGGAACTCATATAGGCGCGCAGAAAGAATCGGTAGGTATACTTACTGACTCGAATGACAGTAGACACCGACAGCTTACTAATATCGTATAATATTATTTCTATCGCGTGATATTATTTGTATTTGTTGATATTCCCTAACACGAGTCGCGCATTAGTATGCGGTATGCGGTCCCGCACACTTCACTGGATCCACAGAAAACCAGCGCCATTGCAATACTGTGTCAACTGCATTGCGAGAAACCTTTTCTGTAGCACATTTATGTTTGTGAGTTTTTAAGGTGGAGTTGGAATTTTGTGTTATCCGAATAAATATCTTTCTATTCTATACCAACAAATGTGTAGGTAAGTTAACTACAACGGTTTCTTTCACTGCCCGCACGTTGATCGTGCCGTTATTCATGGCATCGATTAGCGGCCACCGGCTGAATGCGCACATTTGTCACTGATTGCCGGGACACAGCCAAATGGGGGGTTGAGATAAAAAACGTAATATTAACATGGGAGGTTTTTTTAACTTATTCATAAATACTTACGCAATGCATAAATTCGCATATCTATCTAGAAAAGGAGTAGGTAGACTACGTCAAATTAAATTTTCAGTGGACATTTCTAGGACCTAATTGACAACATTTCATATTTTTAACTACTTTATTTTATGAACTAGTTAGAAAATAGGTAAAAATTTAAGCCACCCGTATTTTTTCTTTTTCAATTTAACTCATTATTTCATACAAAAAAAACACGTTGAAAAGTAGGTCATTCCAAAAGGGCGTAAGTAAAATATGACGTCATCTTCCCAACAAGAATCCAGAGCTACTCCAGAGCAGCGATTGTCTATACTCTGTACTAAGGTCTCCCTGAATACAGCGAGGAAGATGACGTCAACTTTCGGTTTACAGTAATTTGCGATTTTTTCCAAAATTAACGGAGTAAAAAATCTAAAAAAATGTTTTTTGTGTACTTCACACGTTTTTACCGAAATGGTTTTCGATATTAAGACTTTTGGAAATTATGAAATATTGTCAATTGGAGATGACATAGAGAAAATTAAAAGCAATTTGTAAAGAAAACTGCGTTACTATTTATATCTTCTATAGTATTGTAGTTGTTTAAAACCCTTTCTTCAATAGTTACAGTAATTTACGGAGGACACGCCTCAAGTGATTTGACAAAGTAAATTAAACAGCGCCCAATATTAGTAAGCTTCTTTATGGAAGAATAGAGGTGAAGCTCCAAAGAGGCATAGTAAGGCTGCATAAGGCAATTAAATAGTAATAAACGGAAACGGTTATCTTACCAACTAAATCACAAGATGTAAGTACTTCTATCTACATTTAGTTCCTTGTCAAGGGCGTATTTCACTCAATACCCATAATGTAATGATCTTTGAAAAAAGTAATTAATTTTTAATTTTATTTTTTATCAATTTTTTCAATGTAATTTTCAGCATTACTTATCTAAATAAAATAAACTTTTTGCGACTTGTACTAACCACTAAATACTTCTTAGTATTTCATTAACACACAGTATTTTATGCATAACAAAACTAATTGGCCCAAGAACCCGAATTTCAAAGTACGTCCTGTTTTTTGTGAACAATAGGTACGTACTTCAATAGGCTTGTAAGACAAGGGAAAAGTCTTCTAACAGAATCATTTTCAATAGAACTCCAGCCAGTTCATCTAATCCAGGCAGAAAATGTCGTAACTACCCCAATTTTCCAAAAGAAGCTGTCGTTTTGTCGGTGTACTTTCAGTCCTTAATATTTGCTGAGATACTAAGGCCACGACCCCATTCTCCAATACCTACCAAAGGACCCCGAGTTTGTTTAGGCTGTCTATTGTTCTTTCTTAATGCAAGTCACTAAATTGACATGGGATTCTGAAACTGCTGGACTAACTATAATTGGAATTGATACGTAGTTTAACGTTGCTTGATTTATTTGAATTTAGAGTATATCGTACGCTATTTAGATATACTCGTAGGTACAAAAGAACCTACCTACCCTTATAGAGACAAAGAAGTCGAATTCATAAATTATTGAAGTCGAGTTTTATTAGTTTGGTATTATTTAAGGCGCGGTGGTGGGCAAGCTCTCTCCATACAAACTTTGTGCAAGTTTTTCTTCGCTTGTGTTTGCATTATACTTATGATTTTTGGTAAGTATGCTTATTTCTCTGTTAGCCAGAACCTGGAGATTTTTTTATATTTTGTTTCTTCACTAACTTTCAAAGTACCTACCTAGTAGGTTAACGACAAATAAAGTGTTATGAATTCATAAAATTTAAAAACAACTCAATTTTCTAATTAAACTTTAAACAATTGTAACCTAATACCGCTAGGCAGGTATTTGCCTATTTGTGTTAATGTAAACAATGCCTAGTGTTAACAGCTGATTAAAAATTGCATCTCATGTCATAATGTGATTATGGAGTGTACAATAATCGACTACAATTCGTAGCGTGCTGCAATTCCACGACCAATGACGGTAGACACATGGAAAATGATCCTTTTATAAATCTCATAGCAAAACCGTGTGTCCTATATTGAATTTCCTACATGCATGTAGCTTGTTAGACTGGCTAAGGAGAATGTATGCAGGTAATTGCTAAGGAATGTTAGCATTTTTGTAATGTCTTGCTTGTTTTGTAGGCCAGCGCGAGCCTCGTTAATAAATGTGTGCACTGCATTGTTGGCCTAGGGATTTAAACTTTGCATACCACATAAATTGAAAGAGTGTAAAGTTTGAAACGTACGTATTTCGATCTTGCTGTACTGTATGGGTATTATATTTACCTTAATAATTGGAACGATCGTCGAGAAATGATATTATAATTTGAAAGTTCTGCAAATTATCGGTACAACAGGGCCAGTAATTTGCTTCCCTGTCTAGATGAAATAATATTCTTGGTAGCTAGAGGTAAGTTAAATTTTCGTCAAATAGGTATTTTTCACCCGAGATAGGGTTGCGCCTAATATTCGATTATTATTAAAACGGTATTCGTGATATTTTTAAATGTTCGGTATTATATTCGGTTCAACTGCCGAATATTTAAGGACGATTCACGCTAGACCGTTCCGTGTCACGGAACGGCCTAGCGTGAATCATCCTTAAAGGATGATTATTATCGAACAATTCTGAGAGTTTTTTGTCTTCAAGTTGCGTTGGCTACGTTGAACCGAATTATTCGGCCGAT
The DNA here is from genome assembly GCA_951800055.1 of Cenopis cana. Classification (NCBI taxonomy): domain Eukaryota; kingdom Metazoa; phylum Arthropoda; class Insecta; order Lepidoptera; family Tortricidae; genus Cenopis; species Cenopis cana. The sequence continues at coordinate 6,154,320 of OX637488.1, forward strand.
TATGTACTCGGTTCAACAAAAGCTGGCCCGAATATTCGGAAAATTTTCGTATTAGGTGTGTAATCCGTATTCGGCGCAAGTCTATCTCTCACATAATTTGCTCCACATTCAAGTAACTGACACTTCTTCGAACATGCAAACTCACTTATTTTAATCCGATAAGATACTTGATATTTAAGGCGACGCTCTGATAAACTATGAAACTCAAATAGTGTGCAGAAATCTCCTCACCTCATCCACCCCGGTATTTCTTACGCGGCTCGCAAACGAGTAGCGCATGACAGAGTTGACAGACAGAGCGCCGCACGGAACATAGACATCAAAGGAGACTTATGCGAGTAGATTTTTTAATACGACTGTGGCAAACAAGCATATGGTCCACCCGATGGTTAGCGGATACCGCAACCTACAGACGCCCGCAATTCAGTGCGCGATGCCGAGCCTTTATTAAATTTGAGGATTCATTTATGCATTCCACATTTCTTAAATATTTTTTTGGATTTCGTAATACCGTTAAGGATTAGATCGTGTACGTAATAAATGAGATATATATCTATTTAATAATTTTTAAGAAACAAAACCGACTTCAATGGGGGAGGCCGGTGAAAGATTATTATACTTAGATGGTGCACTCTTAGATTTCATACAATGAAATAAAAACCGGCCAAGTGCGTGTCGAGCCACGCACAATGAAGGGATCCGTAGTTGTCCACCCGTTACATTATGTGGACTAAAAAGATTGCGAACTTATATTTATTATGTTTTTGACAGAATTAACAACATTATCTAAGGTATCAATGGAAATTGTACGAAAGTTTGCTTTTGCAAAGTACATTTCTTAAGTTCGACTATTACTCGTTAACTAATAATGTCTACTTAGCTGTGATAGTTTTCCTTTTAAATTCATCGTACATACTACTACCTTGTTTTATTTCACATGCCTAGTTTAGCTGGCAGGGGGGGGGGGCACTTGATCATAACAAAAATTATCACTTCAAAGCTTAATTATATCACGCCAACCAATTCTTGAATCAAAAATGCTTTTAGAAACCTTATAATATGAAAGATAACCTTTTTGAAAGAGCTATTCAACGACACCCCATGACCCCACACGATGGGGTCTAGAAGAAAAAAAATTGCACCACCACTTTACATGTAGGGGAGGTATAGCCTAAAAAAAATCTTTTTTTGAAATTTTATTCTCCCGTTTTGTCGGCGTCATTGATATGTATACTCATGCCAAATTTCAGCTTTCTAGTACTAACAGTTACTGAGAAAATCGGGGGACAGACGGACGGACAGACATGGCGAAACTATAAGTATAAATACTAATATGTTGATAAAACACATTTTTTGAGGTTGGTACGGAACCCTAAATGTGCGAAGTCCGACTCGCACTTGGCCGGTTTCTTGATATTGGTTAAAAATACTCTTAAAACAGTTTATAGGTAAGTAGGTTTTATGTATCAAATACTTAGGGAGTATTCGATTCGCAAAACTTATATAGCATGACATTTTTTCTTATTCGTTTAAATCCGGAGACGACTCCATGGCATTGTGTTCTTTTCCAACTAGAACATTGAATGACATTTACTAACGTTGGTGAATTAATCTATTTGCGTTTTTGCTTACCTTTTATAACCATATTTTTACACTAATCAATTAAACAAGCTTTCCTTTTTAATTTTGATTACTTCCTCGTGTTTTTACGCGAATAAAATAACATTTTAAACATATATTTACGTAGTTTTTCGGGAGCGCGACGAGCACAGACCCAACGTTGACAGCGGCCGTCGGCCGATTGAATTGACAGAGGGGGGACGTCTTGTCATCTTCTTGTATAGAAAACACGGCGCGCGCTGTCTTAAACTATAAGGTCGTATACGACGAAATCGTATTTATCGGTTTAAATAATAATTATAAGCTATTTTAATAAAATGCGACGGCCAATTTGAAGTGTTTGTTTAGATGAATCTATATTGAAAACTGAGAGGCTTTAACAAGTGCCGTTTCTCTGTAAAATGCAAACCCCTGTAAACACAGAGGTGTGTTTGACGAAGAAAAGTCTGTTACAAAAGTTATTCAATCGTGTAAATACAACGGCCAAATTAAAGCTAAAGGTATGATTGATCATGTGAGTCAATTTCGCTTTCATCAGTTGCTTGGTTCCTGAGAAAAATGCAAATCCCTGCAACCAATATTCTCATATCGTCAGTAGGTATTCAGTGTCGATATAATTTAGACTTGTTTAAACTTAGACTATTGAAACCATAAAATAAGGATAATGACGTGTTTGAGATTGATACTTTTTGATGGTTGTGAGGTCCTTCGATTGTAGTCTGAATTTCTTTGGAATGGTGAATAAGTTACCGGATTTCACGGATTACGCACGTAAGTACCATGCACGTACCTACGCAGCAGTGGCGGAGCGTCCATACAACTCGATTCCCACCGGCTTACCTAATTTTCAGCTAGTGCAGTTCTTTTACTACGGCTCATGAAGTATAAGAAAGGCAAATTATTTCCGGCTTTCCTAAGAATATTTTTGACGCGCCGCCACTGCTACGCAGTGTAAAAGTTGACTAAATATTAAAAGATTTTCATCGTGGTGTTACAAAAATAATGGGTATAGAATAAGTTCCGAATTACACCGCTACTGAAAAACCGAAAACAACTATTTAAATTCAATCATAATAATAAAATCCAGGAATAATGACCGCAGTTTTTTTTCAATCAATTTGGCGGAAATATTGCTCGAAATTTTTAGTAGAACCTGTAAGTATTTCGTAGTGGAAGCCATGTTGAAAATATATTCGTATAGAGATATTGTATATAAGAAGAAGAAGAAGAAACATTTATTTACTATATCTACGAAGCATACGAATCCTCAAATCAAATTAGGGTCGGAAACGCTTTTATGATCCTTCTGAAATCGCATAAACGCAAGCTCGTATCTGCCGATTTTATTTTGTTTTGTGTTCTATTACGGCACGTCCGCGTTAGAATTACGATTAAAAAGGGCATATTTACCATGTAGGTATATTTGTGATATTGAGTTTCCGATATTCCGCGGAGAAAAGCAAACCAAGAAGAAGGTACTCGTAGATCGCTTTCGTGTCGTACCACAACTAAAACTCGCAGCACGTCAGTTAATCCGTGATAATGGCGCTTGAAACGAAATATCGGCAACTCAATACCACAAATATACATAGTAAATATCCCGTTTTTAATCGTAATTCTAATGACCATGTGAGATTGAAATCTTATAACGTCCGCGTTACCCCACACTCGAGAACAATTTCCAATTTTCTACACATATTGGTCTTTAATCCGTCGATTTGTCAACATTACCGATTGGGTTATCGACGGCGTAAAGGTTAAACGGATCGCTTGCTCGTGATGAATCGCCTTGATGAAACCGTGTATCTAATGTCTAAGTTGTATTACTCATGATTGAGGATGAAATGTTACCCGTGTTAGCTGTATTGACGGTTTTTTATGTACAACTAACCCAGTAGCGGATTTACACATTTGCCGCCCTAAGTCTACCCAAATACCGCCTATACCTCTACAATTCGATATCACTATTAAGTTAGAAATAAAAAAACGTTTAGTCACCAAATTTCCTGACCCTTAAATCACCGTCTTAGGCTCCTGGCTATTAGTCAATCCGCCACTGAACTAACCGGCGTTTGACCGTCGGGAAAGACAAGTGACGATGATGCCAAAAATTGGGAACGTAAAAATTAAGGGACACTTAGGGCTTTTCCCGCAATTTAAAACAATGCTGACCTCAAAAGATACGCATTTTTACGTAGGTATTAATAATATTTTCATTCCTCATACTCTGAAAGTAGGTCATATTTGACCTAAGAAGCGGGTTGATTGGGTTGAAAATGGGGCGTATCGCCTCGTGGTTTAATATAAATGCATATTTGTGATTTACGAAACATTAAAATTCAACCAATCCATATTTAATGCACCAATCACAAAACACATCGACAGCCAAATTAGCCAATTATAGCGTTGGGTTCTTTTATATGTAAAAAAAATTGAGCAATGGCGGACACGTGTATAGCTCAAATTTTAATTGATTTCTAACTATGTTTATAATTATTAAAATTTCAAATTATCGTTATAAAAACACTAAATAAAAACTCGTATATGTTATTATTTAAATACATTTTAAGTAACCGACTTTAAATATAAGCGCGTCCTAAACTCATTAAAAAAAACCAATTGGCAGAAACTTATCAGCCACACTGCTATTAATTTGTAGTAATATTGGAAGCTAAAGGATATTCGTAATTATATTGAATTAAATTTAAAACAAATCGAAATAAACAAATATCTTTGCGATACTTTTCAATGTTTTGAATAAATTATAACCAGGATTCTTTTGTTCATTAATTACCCTACAGATCCGCTTTCACTATTATCTTAGCCTGGCAAAAAAGAGTAGAAAATAATAGGGGCGCCACTGTCGCTTATATGGCAACACGACAATATATGGCGGTTCGATGACAATATCTAGATACTTTGTTTCAACTAAAACATTTTTAGTAAGTTCATAATAAAGAAATATGTTAATCAAATACATTTACTAGTAACTAAAGTGAGAAAACACTATTCATTGGCCAGGTGAAATTTAATCTCAATGACAAAAAAATCAGAAAACTTTATTTGTGCATGTAATTATTAAGATATATTTAAAGAAATTTGCCCGAATTAGCATGTACAATGGTAATTATCACTTGTTTGCTGTGCACTACATGTTTCTCTATGAAACGAAATTCATCAAATATATCGCAAGTACCAAGTTTCTTATAGAAGGTTTCGTTTACATACGTAAACATATCCTTCAAAATCTTGCTATTGTTCCGGACGCAATTTCATCCATAAATCGTGATTGTACGTTTAAAAATATATATAATTAGTAAAATCATCAATAGTTCAACGCATAATAGTACATAGAAATGATTACCAACCCGTAATTTCAGCACTTTTTAGATAAACACTGTCCCGTTTCGACAAAATAATTCACGCTTCAAATTCACCAAGACGTCGCTTATAAACATTATATAAGTTCACGGGTGGAACTACGTATTAATTTATCCATTATCTGGTAATTTTATTGTGTTTCAACTGTGATAATTCATTCATATTAAATAAGAATTTGTAAACACAGCTCGTGACAGACTGTAATAGACATATGCCAAATATGTCAATATAATCGAAGTTGCCAGTGTCGAAAAAAAATAGTTCCGTTTCTAGACTATTTTGCCAGGCTATACTTAACGTCTAATAGTGATGCCCGCCAAATTGGTCTATGCACAAACGATTTTAAAATGGTTTCAATAGAATTTGACTGATTCAAACAATGTTTTTGCATAATTGTTTTTTTTTAGTTTCCTCGTATTCGGAATGAAAGGCAGAGTTTTGAACTCGGGTGAAACCACCCATTTCAGCCTCGAATAAATAATAAAATAAATTGAAGAGCCCTAGATTTCAAGTTCAATTTATCAAATCATACAATGTCCATAAAATATATTAGTAAAAAATGCTACACTCATTTTACCAATACTAATACTACAAACTTATATCTAATGTTATATGGTTAATGTGTACTGAGCCAGAAGCAGACCTAATTTTGACTAAGAGAACCAGTGTAGAATAATCAAAGTAGGGAAATAAGGAAGGCTGGCTCAATGTTAATTATAGAAATCGACAAATCATTAGAGAACAGACACTTGAGGTTGGATTATATTCCCTTCAGGCAATAATTTAACGGGCCTTAACTAATCTTCTAATGACGGACGTTAGAAATTAATTAAATTCCCAGGAATTTATAAAATAATATCCCAAACCCACGACCAGACATAAATAATTTGTGCAAGTTACACGCAAGATATAAGTGAGTCATGAAAAGTATGCAGTGACCGAGTGACCTAATGACTTAGTCAATAATGACGTACGTAACTAACCACAATGCCCGCAGCAAATAGGCTTTACTCCGTCGTTAATGCAAGTATTCCGTGCCAATTTACTTACCCCTTCGTTATAAGCCACTTTACTGGTTCAGCATAACCTTAATCCCACTTCTGACCTAAATATACGTAGGCAGTTAGACTTCTGACATGGCAGCAGCGTTTGGAATGATTTATTTGACGTCAAAACTTCATCAGAGCTAACTTTGCGAGCCATATGTCACTCGGAAGTTACGCAAACGATTATGAATGCGGTGGTGTAGGGATAATTGGGTGTGACGACCTAGCAGCAGGTTAGCCACGGAAGCTTCATTGAAAGTCCGCAACTTTTTTAATAAAGTTTATTTAAATTAAATAATTTATTGATGCTTATAAATATTCAAAACTAACTTTTGCCTGCGATTTGTCCCTTCGGATAAAAAGTATTCTGTATGTTAATCTAGTCTAGGCTATAAACTCGTTGTATACTAGAAAAGTTTCATTGTAATCCCTTCAGCCGTTTACTTGATTGAGTAACAAATATCCAAACATCTAAACATTCAAACAACTAACATCGAAACATCCAAAGCCAAACATCTAAACTTTCGCATATTTATCTTAGTAGGATTATCCCACTTTATTAGATGAATAACAGTATATTTACTTGATCAAAGAAGACCATATACTAACGTAACTTGATTAAATTATGGATTCCCGAAAAACGGATCCAATGGTTTCGATGAAGTCCGAGTTTGAGGCGAAAAATCGATTTACCGAAAAATATTTTGCACTGGATTTCAAAGCGTATCCCAACGCAAATACTGTTAACTACATACATACAATCTATGAAATCTCACGAGCGCGGATTGTAAAAGTACCATCGAATGTTGCACAAAGCACATATTGCGCGAGTAGTCTAAGATAGGTCAGAGATAGAAACCGAGACCAAATATATATGTTGTTCAAATAGGCTCTAAATTGTCATTTGTGTCTCGATGAGAATTAATTGTGCGGATGCTTCGGCGCTTTGTTTCACTTGTCCAGTAAGTGGAACGATTGATAAACAGTGTTTTTCTTTTGTTTCAGGTTTCAATGTTGAAGGATATCCAACGATGGTGTGGTTTCATGGAGGCAATTTTATGAGAGGCAGTCCTAATGATTTGAACCCCTTTCAAATTGTTTTGAAACAAAAGGTTAGTTCCCACTTGAAAATGATTTTTGATTCGGTACATTAAGTATTGTTTCAGTGTTGAAGAGTTTTTTTTTTATTACAGGTTATATTTGTTTCCGTCGCCTATCGATTGAACATCTTCGGGTTCTTTTCAACATTAGACAAAGAGGCTACGGGTAACTACGGGTTACTGGATCAAGTTGCAGCTCTAAGCTGGGTAAAGAACAACATCCAAGCCTTCGGTGGTGACCCCGAAAATATTTGCATATTCGGACATGACGCCGGGGCGGTGAGCGTCGGCCTCCACTTAATTTCTTCTTACTCGGCAGGACTGTTCAATAAAGCTATAGCAATGAGTGGAAATGTGTTGTCACCCGACACGGTTAACACGCCACGACGGGAAATAATAACCGTAGACAAAGTAGCTACAGCATTCAGTTGCTTCCGAAAACCATCCTTTCAGCTTCTAAGTTGTCTTCGGAGAGCAACGTCTGAAGTCCTCTTACAAGAGGGAGAATACTTGACAGAATGGAAACCTATCGTTGATATAGGCTTTAGTAATGAATCACAGCCGTTTCTTCCTGACTTGCCGAGCAAATTGTTTAAGGATGAAGTCGTCAGTCTAGTGCCAGTTTTGACGGGTTACACGAACATGGAAGATGCTCTTCTACTTGCTAAAGATAGTGATGATACGGGAATAAGTCAAAGAGAGTTTGATGCAATGCGCGAAGAGATAATCTTGGCGGATATCACAGTGGATAATACGTCTTGTTTTACTAATCAGCACCACATTCAGGACGCTGTTTCTTTCTTCTACAAGCCTATACCACCGACGTCGAATGAGACTATTCTGAGGAAACTATTCTTGGACTTTTACACTGATAAAGTACACGGGGCCACGACTTATCAGTTAGCAAAGCACATTAGCCAGGGTGCCCCGGTTTACCTTTACCGATTCGATCTCAAGCCCTTCTCTGATATGGCCAACGAAGGTATACCCGACTGGATTTCAGTGCCTCATAACTTCGATTTAATTTTCACTTTCGGCTTGCCCTATTTAGCCCAGCCGGCGGATTTGAACAAATGGGATTATCGAGATAAGAGCATCTCCGAGATAATAATGAAAATGTGGTCCAATTTCGCTTGGTATTCCAACCCGACAAATTCCAGTGTGAGAATTCAATGGGACGCTTTCGAAATCGAAAAGCCGGGATATTTGATAATAGACAGGCATAATTTCACGATGAGCACTCCTGAAACGATTAACTATAAGGCTTTTGAATTCTGGACGGATTTTTACCCAAAAGTCGTAGAGATCGGTACGAAATGCTGTAAGGAACAGCAGGAAGATTCAGGAACAACGTCGTTATTCACTAGACGAATTGTCCAGAGCTTGATAACTGTTCATATTTTATCAGTATTAGTCTCTTAACATTAGCAAAATCATCAGATTCGTAAAAATCAACTCGTTATTTTTATAAAGTCTATAAATCGTAAATTGTTTAGTTTACTGATAACTATTATTGCTATGTCATGTTGAAATGCAGAAAATATTTAGGTCTAAGTAATTTCTAGAAATAAATAATATCGAAGAGATTTAATTTTTTTAAACTTTCCAATTTACGCCGGCAGCTAACCGTAAAGGTAAACATAAACTTCATTACATTTTAAACCTACTGTTGCGCTTAAAAACCATACTGCCTTAACCATTTATTTCTATACTTTTAAATAAACATCAAGGGTAATTTGCGACGTACATCTACCTCCTAGACTGTTTTACTTCAAAAGGTTTCTGCTTACATTTCACAAATAATAATTGTATACCTATCTCAAATTTTCAGTCGCATATAAGGGCTTGGGTAGGTAGTAGTCGTTAATTGTAATATCATTTAAATATGTCAAAAGCACGTTCTGAAATTCAGCTCCAGCAGGACAGCGCAAATTTTCGAACGCACGCTAAGACATAATCAACTGTCTTTTTTTTCAAGTGAAAATACCCTACCAACACGCTTTCAATAAGTTACGTACGCAATTGTTCGATCGCAATTCGCACTCCCCTTAAATATCCTATTTGCATAAACAAAGGACAAAGTCTTCGTCCTTGAAACGAAGGTCGATTGGTCAGGCAACCTTCAGTTTCGTCACGGTAACTGGCACCCTCGATTGTATCTTGATATTTTTACAGTGGCTATTTGACACGAAACAATATATTTACGCTAAACTTCTAGAATTATTAGACCTTGACATCGTTGGACAGGTTTCCACGAATTATTTTCTTCGGTAAGTAAAAGTTTTTCTTGCATATAGAAAATTACTAAGAAAGTGCTGTGGATATAATTTTAGCTAACAATAATTTTATTATTTTCATAATTTGTATTAACTGTAACCGAGCTAAGTTGTAGTTTTGTTTTTTTACAAAGTTATAAGTAAGTGGACAATGAGTTTCATATGAATATTTTTTTCATAATTTTAAAGGACGAAACTGCTGGCTGAATTGTAGTGGTGTGGTATATTTTGGTTCACCTGAATCTTAAATACTTATAAAGATTCTTGATCACCTCTCCCAAAAAATTTGACAAGTCAAACATGATAGTATTCAGGGAATAATAACCTATTCATCGCAATCAAGCAAGTATTCTTTAATTAGTTAATATGCTGGTGCAAAAAGTTGTCACCTGGCATCAAATTGTAAATAATAACATTTTAGTCTCACATTTCACACAGCACGGGTGTAGTGTAGGTATTGCTCTTTCAGTGACAATGAAAAGTAGTCCCGTCATCCGACTTGAGTGGGTGGCGCTTTTTGCACCAAAGACCGTGTACACTGTACATATAGTCAAAGTAAAAGCGTAACTTAACGTCTCTTTTTTTGGTACTCAAAAAGTACGAATAAGTGTCCCTGCTTTTCAAAGCTTTAGCAGTTTTCGTGACGGCGCCTGCATGAACGAAGTAAATGGATTTCAGACGAAAAAGCATTTCAAAGTGCATCGTTGCAATACTTTTACTTGCCATTCTGGGCTTTGAGTAAGTACTTACCTGCGGGGTAATCACTTTATTTTTCGAACGTACGGTAAGCATATTTTAATGTCATTTTTAGTATGGGACTTGACATTTAGATCTATCTTATCATACCTTATGAATGGTCGAAAATGTTCCGTAATCGCACCGCGGGTATTTAAAAAAGGTAAACCGACTATTTTTAGCCTATGTTTAACAAATAAACACCTTTGATTGATTGATTGATTGATCGACTTTTTAATTCCCGCTTCGCTCGCTTTTTGTAATGAGTTGTATTGTTTTAATAGGTAATACTTTTGTGATATATGTTACATATCGAAGTCGAAAGTAAGCATACGAGCATATATTTTCAAATTGTTTTACGGGCGAAGGTTCGTGCTTCAAGACCATTATTTATATAAAATATTGTTCCGAACGTCAACTTGTATGGGCGATAAGGCCATGGCAAATTGTTCTTTACGACTGTGCATTTTAACGCTATTTATAAGACAAAATGATGCAGGTGCATGTTTGCATTTACTTATTCAGAAATATTGTTTTAATTTTAATTTGAGAATTTTAATTTTAATTTTTGTTTCTTTAATAAATATTAATGTTATAAGTAATTTAATAAAACACTAACTTGGTACCTAGTTGAAAATTTTGTTTTAAGCACACATCAAAAATTAAATTCATCATTTACCTAAATATTTAATGGCATTCATTAATGGCACATGCAAGTAACAACACCATGTAAAAAATTTCGTGTAGGTACTAATAATTATTATTACTCACCGAGCCCGTTCCACGGAGTGGCAGTTACAACTGTTACAAGGCTTTAGGTAAGCCAATAACAGGTACTTAATTTAATGCTGGAAGTTTCCTAGAGTTGGTAAGAATTCTAGTAAATACAATCGAGACATCTGAATGTGGTACGGCTAAAGGATGAACCATTCAGTATAGTTTTAACCGTTATACACAAAGTTGGTACAACTTTTTTTTTCCCAGGCAAATATTTATTCACACTGTAAATACACTAAAAATTTTCAGGTAATAAAGTCGATAAAAAATAGGTGAAATATAGAACTACGTACGGCGTGCAGTATGGAATGGAGGTATTCTTACTACGTGAATCATCCCTTAACCATTATTCAAGGCACGGCTTTCAAAGCTAGTTTTGTTATGTGCTCATTTTCTGGAATTGAAGAAGCCAGGAAATGCGAATGATGTCGCATTTCCTCCCTGATCCTTGGAAATTAAAGTTTAACTCTCATGGAAATGAAAAGATTCCAGGCCGGAAAAATCAGCCAAGCTCGCAAATCAAGAAATGCGACCTCGGGCATTTCTTATTACACAAACCATTTCGTAATAAGAGGATGCAGCTGCACCTGCATCAACTTTGGTGCCTGAAATATGAGACACCGCCAGGGTATCCAATGTTCCACGCAAACGTTCACATATTTTTTCCCATTTATGTAATAGGAATAATAGAATTGGTAAACAAAACGCGCTAAAAATTATAGCACCCCATTCAAACGTTTAACCATAAAACGATAATAGTACTATGTTACTGTAAGATCTTTATGAATTAATAAGCACAATAATAATAACAGCTTAAGGGACCACAATCTGTTGCGGTTGGAGTTAGAGAGAAGCCCATATTATTATTATGTTATTAATGCGTTGCCACAATACCATATCTTATAGTATATGAGGGAGGGTATATTAACTTTGGAGAATAGTTGTTTACTATACATATCTAGTCACATATTACTTTGACTTCACCAAGTAATTAAGTTTGCTTATTAAATTGAGGAATTAAAGTTTAACTCCTGATTCTGATTGCTATAGCAAATGCCTTTCAATAGGTATTACCTACATTTTGATTATATCTCGTATCTCGTTCTTTTTTATCATTTCACGTTCACTGATTAGCATAGGTACTCATGCCACAGCTTGCTAATAGTAAGAGTTACTGAGCTAAGCCGCGGACGGATAGACGGACAGATGTACATGACGAAACTATATTATGGGTTTGTTTACTATGGAACCCTAAAAAGCGGTAGTGACTCAAATGACTTTTGACAGCTTTATTTATTTTTTTATCGTATGGCAATTCTTTCGAACCGTGAGATTTTCGAGATGGTATAGTACCTACCCATTGGCTTATAATCGCTTCCGCCCCGCTAAGTCAGAAAGCGTGCGTGTAAAAGTTCTTAAACTCCGCCATAAATCACCATAATATCGTCGCCCCCATGCTAAACTAACATAACTGCAAAAAACAAAATGTTGAGGAGAGCGATTTAAAGGTGCTAAAATTTTTATATTGATTTTTTTTGATGTATTAGTTGAAGATGTATTGATATAGTATACATGTAGTGTCTTCAAAATGGATGTATTACATGATCAATTTCTCAGATAAGCATTATTTTATTGGATTTAGAAATTATAGCACATTCGCAATTTTGCATCTCCATAGAAAGTGCAACAAAGGTAAGTTTTTTCACCATGATAAACTCACGAAACTACCACTTTCGCAAATTAAAACTCCTTTTAATATATTTGAACCCAGGTAAAGTTACGAAAATGACAGTTTCGTGTGTTAACTATGGTGTATTTGAATGCCTTCCTATGCATTTGTATTGAGACATTGATTTGCGAATCTGTAATTATTTGTAATTCCAACAGAAATATATTGTATAATATCATTTCAATTCATTTCAAAATACTTAAAACCATTACAGGAATTTATAAATAAGGGTGAGGCCGTCATTTCTTGTTCAAGATTCCAGTTTAAATCGATTAAATCGATCGAAATCGATTCAATCGATCCAGTTTCAATCGTCCACATTGTAATCACTTCCAATCCTTCCGCCTATAAGATATATAAATGGATTATTAATATTCGTAATCAGCCCAAGTCCTATCCAGCATGGAATATTGTAGGCCTTTGGGATTGTTTGGCTAAGTACCAACTTGCCGCAATCGACTCGGTAGATCCCAGAGCAGGGGGCTCATACGGGGACAGTACGGTAGTAGCAACTAAGCTGCAGAGCCTAGCATATACGCAAAGTAGCGTGTCTGTGCGTCTTCTACAAATTGTACTCATACCGCCTTCCCCCTTCTTCCATCGGGCGTCCAGACGAACAGCTGGTTAGGTACCATCCTTATCTGGTTGAAATTGCTCTTGCTCGAACCAAGCTCTTTTTATGAGTAAATAGGCATCTTCTGGGTGAGCTCGCTTCACAAGAGCAATCCTATGTTTAATAAAATAAAATAAAACCCAACCGAAGTGATTAAAATATAGATGATTCAAAATGCTGAATTCGATACCATGTCTGGGAAAATTACGCCAAATACTAAATTAATAAGGGGATATAATTCGTGTAGATTTTAAAATTGGTATAGTTTTACATTGCGGTATTCAGATGAACATGCTATAAAAGATAACTGTACCAATTTTCAAATATACACAAATTATTTCCCCCGATTTAATAAAGTTTCTCGGAATTCTACGTCCACTATCGAATAGCCAAATTTACCAATCTCAGTAAGGATCGCATTTCAAAGAAATTCTCATAGCTAGTAGTCCTTACGGTCCTAAAATACGGTGACGTGAGACGTCAAAATAGCGGCCAAATACGAATATTTTTTAATCGATTTGGGTATGGATGCTCGATATATGATTTGAATTAAATCATTAATGTTGCAGAAATATTTAACTGAAGCAAAAATAAATGTGTATGTGGCGATAATTATAATATTTTTGTAGATTTGATAAACTAAAAGGTTTTTCCACCCAATCGATTAAATAAGTAGTTTTTATTAACGTGGCAGATTTTCCTCCTGTACCTTGGGCAGAGGGTTAAGTTCGAATATATTAATGGTGTCTCCAGTCTTTAATGTTTTATAGAAGCCACGGGCACAGATGACTCCTATGACACTGACAGTGAGATACCTGATAGTTATGAACATGCTTCTATTTTTTTAATGCAGCTATGTTGGTCGACATGCTTATTAATTTTAGTATACACACTTCTAACAATGTCTTACATATTTTTAAGCGCATTTAATTATAATACAACGCTGTTTTATTTATATACAGTCCCGTAATCCCATTACAATATAATTGGAATATAAGACACGTTTTATAACTTTTATTTCAATTATCGATATCTGTTTATCGACAACATCGCTTCGTTAGTCGATACAGACCAACTTTTGCAGTACGTCACCATGTAAGCAATATAAGTTTCTATAATATTAATATTAGTAATTTGCATGTACTGTCAGGATGAAAGTTTATAAAACATGGTAGGCAAAGGCATTTAACGTTTCAGCCAAAAAATACTCTTTTAAAAAGTAGGTACCTACATTGAAATAATTAGTTTATGTATAAAAAATTACACCCCGCACCATTTAATTTAATGATTATCAACGATAACAAAAACTGCCATTAACAAACATGCATTATTTTAAGTTTTTCTTAAGGTACATACGAATGATTTACTATTACAAACTCGCGGAAATGTGAAATTCGCAAAGTTTGATAGTCAAATTTATGTGATGTGTTAATAATAGCAACCATGCAAAATAACTAATATGCCAGATTCGCAAATTTGCTAAAGGTTATGAATGTATAAGAATTAAATACCACCATAATAAACTGACGTATGTGCCCGATTCGCCAATTTGCTGTAGTCTACTTTTTTGGTTGAGTAATAATTGCCACTATATTAAATTAACCAATCTGCAGATTCGCAAATATGCTATAGTTAATAATATGGATGAGGAATAAATGCCACCATAGTAAACTATCGTATCTGTCAGAATCGCGAGTTTACTATAGGCTAATCGTACCGGTCATTAATAATTTCCACCATAGAAAGTTAACGAAAATGGCAGATTCGTTAATTATTCACAGGCGTCCTAACTTTATCGGCCAAGGAAAAATGCCTTATCTACACTTCGCGAGTCTACCATGGGATAAAACAGATAAAATGTCAGATTAGCACAACCGTAACTTTGAAATCTGAAAAGATAGAAGTCTAGAAATTTGTGACATTGTAGATTACCATATTTGGTACATAATTACATCAATAACTCAATTTTGACAAAAATGCACTTATGTTAGTTTAGCATGGGGGCGACGATTATATGCTCCTAACTCCTAACATATTCTCGAAGATATTTTCACCGTAAAACCCGATCTGTAAGCTGCCACGGTTTAACGGAAGAGTTTAAAGTTAAAACAATAAGTTTGGCCGGCAGCGCCGACGGGTATCGTTTGTTTTCATTGATGTTTTACAGCGAAGCAATCACCAGAAGCGACAGTAGTGGGTGATTTTCACTTCAGTAAGTCTTAGATTAATTAATACCTATGTAAGTATGTCAGAAGGTTCCTTCCTTTATCAAATTAAAATCGGCATTTAGGGTTCTGAACCAACCACCAAAATTAGTTAGTTTTAATATGAAAAATAAGAAAAATATATGAATGAAAAACTCAGATTTAGGTATAGGTCGATGGCAGACGACGGACCGACGGACGGACGGACGAGTGAGTGACAGCAATAGGGTTCCGTTTGGACCCTTCGGGTACGGAACCCTAAAAATAATGTTTGACAACTAGAAAACATTAAATCTTGCTATCTCGCTCTACCGCATACCTAGCACGTGCTGTGTCGTCCCAAACTAGTCTCAACGTTATAAAGAGTGCAATGTGTCTTCATCGATTGAAAGATTTATGTGTTGCAGGCTTAAAGTCAATTACAATTACATAACAATAATGCGCACGTGCGGCGCGATGGTAAACGAAGGATCGATTATAGGAAAAAAATACATACGGACAGCCTTTCAGACAGCTTTTGTACCTTTGGTACGGAACCCTAATAGGAAGGCTAGAATTAGAAAGATTAATGTTTCAAAAGGTATAAAAGTAGGTAAGAAGTGAAGGTGTATTAAGTAGGTAAAGTAAAATAAAGTGGGAGCACTGATTGTGAAATAAACTATGAAGGTAAATCCAATCCAGTGATCTTTGGATGTAATTTGTTTTCATTCGCTTGGTCAGCAAGTTCACTCAAATTGAATATTTTAAACTAGAAAGTATAAAATACCATAAATTCCTTACCATGGCTATTATTTTTACCGAACACTATAGGTACAACAACTAACTAATTCCCTTTCTTTTAATATGTTTTTTTTTGCAAACAGTTTTTCTCATTTCATATCTTACCGCTAACATCGTATGAATGACTAGGTTAAATGGACTTTAGATTAGGTATAAATATTGTACAGTTAATGAAATTAAGTGTCTAATGGGTTATTCCTTTATTCGTCATCACCATTCTTTATTAACGGCATAAAAACTTAACACAATAGTAATACTGAGACAAACTGATTCGTCAATATGGGTCTATAGTTAGTACTTATATCTCACGAGCGCGGGTTGGCCATTATTGTAGTTGTGACACATACGAACACATAGAAAACGTGAACTCATAGCTCCTACGCTGACGCACACATAGACATAGACAATGTGCTTGTATATTTAGCTCAGCACATAACCCTGGCTCACCTGCGCTCGTGAGATAAAAGTACTCTTCTTACCTAAGAATAGACGGTTGAGCTCACAACGCATTTGTGCAATGTGCATTACCCCGCCGGGCGCTTAACGTCTAATAGATTTCCAACGGGTACAAGTGAGGACCTTAAGTTTCCAACTACTTATGAGTTCGTCATTTCAATTAATTTAGCCGCGGGAATTGCGGTATGTAATATTATACTATTCTGTGATTGCGGTCAACTAATTCTAGATGTGTCACTCTTGGATAAGACTGGCTAAAGACCGGGGCGAGTGGCGTACTCGAAGCTCTCTTCGAGATCATTATGATCAGCAGTGGGCGATTACAGGCTGAAAATAATGATGATGATGAATTATAGATGGACCATCTATATTAGAAAATAGAGAGGTAGGTATAAATTAGAGAGGGCACAGCCAAATGACATCTTGCTCGAATTTGGAGCAGTTCAACTGGGGAAGTACCTCCGCCTTGCAGAATTCCATAGCCATGATAACATTATTTACTATACAAGTATGTAATGTTGTGTTCCTGTAGGTGAGCAAGGTTGCCAGAGCTCCCAAGGATGCAATGTGTTGAGAGCGAGGGACCTAAATTTGTCCCTTTTTCTGGGAACACAATGAAACCTCAAATTTTATAATGGGTCGGCAACGCGCACGTGTCTCTTTTGGACTCTTCTGTAGGCTGCGGTATCCGCTTACCATCAAGTGGACAGCGCGCTTGTTTGCCACTGTCGGTGTATATACGTAAAAAAATTACAAGATAAAGCATCTTGTCACCTTCTGATACCACCCGATAGAAAGTGACAGATGCTCTATCTTGTCATTTATCACGCTATCACGTGACCTTCATAGACCCAATTACAAGCGCGATAATACGTTTATTACCAACGCTCAGGGATGATCACTTCACGTTTTCTAAGGTGCGAAGAGGAGGTGGGGGAAGTACTCTCACCGTACCTACAGAAGATACCTAGCAAACTTTAATATGTTTGTTAAGCGGATGCGTCCGCTAGCGAAAATCTCATTATTTTTTTAATCAAAATGAAAATTGAAAATTTCAACACCACAGGTGGGATTTGAACCCACGACCTCTGGAATCCGTCCGTGGTCGTGGGTTCAAATCCCACCTGTGGTGTTGAATTTTTCAATTTTCAGTTTGATTAAAAAAAATTTAATTACCTAGCAGTTGGTCTGCTCCAAATATGAGTGAGATGATATTCCGCTGTGCCCAAAGCCTTATTTATACTCATACGAGGCTCGCATGCGAGTTTCACTATAATAGTGCGTGCAGTCATCTACGAAGGCACGCCCCTCCACAGCCCAATCCGTACAATTGCGCGTAGATTTGTATGAGATTCGCTGTGAGTTAGTGGACGACACGCACTATACATTGCGCAGTTATAGATCGATTGTTCTCATTTACACCACGGTAACGAGCAATGTTTTGAAACTCGAATGCGAATATCGTACGAGTGTACATAATGCTAACTCGCTAATATTCTCGCTTATCCATAAACACGGCTTGCGGACTCCACGAATAAAGTCGTGTGTACATCTATACATACTTTGTGTATTATTGTTAT
This sequence comes from Cenopis cana, assembly GCA_951800055.1. Lineage (NCBI taxonomy): Eukaryota > Metazoa > Arthropoda > Insecta > Lepidoptera > Tortricidae > Cenopis > Cenopis cana. The sequence goes on from OX637488.1 coordinate 6,172,617, forward strand.
TGCGAAGTTATATCCCTTCGCTTCCGTTTCAAACTTTCTCTATTAAATGCAGCTTAGTAGGTTAATAGCATACGTAATTTATTTCCTCTTTTCAGCTTTGAGAAACTTGACAGTGTCGAAGGATTTCACTCGTATCGTATTTAAATTGGAGTAAAATGTTTTTATAACCACTGGTTGTGTGTTATGTGGCGTAAAACGATGGCAGGGAGGTACTACCTACCTAAACGAATTAAAAATTGGACAGTAAATTATTGGCTAACTTATGCTAGGTTTACACGAGCATAGTACGTATCTTTCATACTTGATAAGAGAGATTATCAGTTGCTGAGAAAAAGTTGCTCGTGCGCGCATAGCCTTAGTGTTTTTGACTATAGACTCGTTTGACCGCGGTTTTCCTTAATCGTAAAGTTTTTATAACGAGTTGAATAAACCAGTATTCCAGTACACGCATCGCCGATCTTCGCGGCGGTTGTGTCGACAGATTAAATCTGTATTAAATATACCTAGTGCAAAAAGTCAACCGGTTCAAGTCATCAGTCAAGTAAGTTTGTAAACACACGACCGTTATCTATTGAGGTTAGTTCTTGAATTAGCTTTGTTTGGGATTGATTTTGTTTTTGTTAGTGTAGGTAGCAAAAATGGTGGTACTCTCTTAGTTGACTGTTTTGCTTTCTTTCCGAGCTAATACAAAGAGGTTAAAATATACTTTAAAAATCTCGGCATGAAATATAACTAACCTTTCAACATTACCACCAACTAATAAGTACCTTACTCACGTACAGAATAATAAGTATACGTAATGGCTAAAAACTTTAAGTTTACGTATATGTACCTATGTAGGTACTCCTAATACTATAATGTTACACCTGGTTGGTTTTTTTTAACAAAATAAATTAATTAGGTAGGTACATAAATAATAACGTGAGCGACCGTTTAATTATATTTTAATGTTATTAGTAAGTATAATTGTTTACAGAAAATGTTGACCTTTCACGTCGTTATCGTAGCCGCGTTGGCGTCGCTTGCGCAGTGCCAGCGAGGTTCCTTCGCGGGCACGAGACCGATTGGCTTCCCAGAGCTACTCAACAAGACAACAACCACAGTAGACCCGCTTGGAAATCGGTGAGTTTGGAAGAAGAAGAGGAAGAAGAAAAACATTTATTCATGACGTTACAAAAACACGGAATTGTCACAAAAAGGTCTCGCTTCAGCATAATACTGACTCAGGGAGCCGGCGCTGATCTTCCGGCGAGACCCAGGTGTACAAACTAGCTTCAAAGAGCATTATAGTCCGTGTCATCCACGATGTATGTATTGTATGTATGTATCTACATACATACATTAGCCTACGTATGTAAGCACTTTATTGTACACAAAACAGGTTAAAACAATATCTATACATGTCACATAAGATAAGTAGATATAAAATTAAATAAAGGTAATCACCATGATTAAAAAAACTTACAACCTCGCAGTACTTATTTTAGCAAATATGATGGTTTTTTAGCGACCCGTATTCTTTGTCCGCGAGTGTATACGCAATTGTACGGATCGAGCTGTGGAGGGGCGCGCCTTCGTGGATCACACGCAATATACCTATGTGTTCTATAAATTATAATAGGTAGATTAATTTTATATTCTGTATAAGTACTTATACTTTTTACTTTTCCCTCTGAGTTAAGTCAGATTGTAGTGACTTGCCTGAAGCTAGTTCTACGCCAAATCTTGAAATTACGATCTTGTAGACAACCAGAAAAACGCTACGAGAGGATGACTAAGTCATTAATTTGGCTTGAATTCAATTATGTAAATACGGGTATACTTAACTAGATAAGCCATTTATTCCACTTGGCTTGAAACGTTTTGCAAATGTGTAACAAATGACAAACGGCTTAAGGAAAATGCGTTTTGATTAATTCTCGTTAGGGCCGTCCTCCCAATACTGCGTCACAATACGAAGTAGGTAGAAAAATATATATGTGCATTTGGGGCGTGCTACGAATATCAACTTTATTGTGCGAAAACAGAGTTTATATGTTGCGAAGGTAAAATAATGTAAATTGAGACCATTATTTTCGTGGTTCAGATTGAATGACATTTACATATACGTGCTCATCTAGGTTTTGAAAGGTGATGTTATCCAAAGCATAACATAATCGCTTCGGCGTGTATTGGCCAAGGTGTTTGAAAGTACAAAACGTTATAATATCCAAATAATATTATAAATGCCAAAGTGCGTCTGTCTGTTACCTCTTTACCGATTTAGATGTGGTGTGGAGATACGTTTGTGTCACGGGGCCTTCCCATATACGATACATATATAGTTACATACATACGACACATATATGATTTTTTTATTCCGGAAATCATACCCCCGTCGTCTACCAGTCCCTGGGATCCCAGGGCAGATAACAAAAGATTGGCATTGTATATTTTTTTCGCCAGGAGAGGACGGCTTAAGGGGATGGACGTTCGTATTGGGAGAGTTTTAATTAGATACGCGCCTGAAATAAAATAATAGCATTTAAATTCTAACGCGATGACTGAGTCCTACGCGGACGTATTCGCGGGAAAAAGCTAGTTTATTATTAGTACGTCCAAGTTCCGAACATATCAAGTTACTCATAATATACCTACGTATCCACTTGCGTCAAGGTACTGCTGGTATTTTTTATTTAATTCCTCATTGAAATATGTTCATTATTTACAGCTTTGGTGAAGGCGACAGCACTACTGAAAGACTGCCACTAGAAGCTAACGGAGATCGCGACCTGGTGGACAGAATCAGCAAATGGCCCATCGACAAACAGCCCTTTTGGTATCTCAACTGGAAGGCGTTAGAGGAACGGAGAAAAAACCCCCAGACATATCCGCAAAGGCCTAGCCAGTTCGGCGAGACACCAAATTTCAATGCTGCTAACAGCAATACGGAAACATTAAATTCTAGGTTTGGATCTGGAACTCAAAGCTCTAATACTGGAACTCTAAGTTCTAATTCTGGAACTCAAAGCTCTAATACTGGTAATTTAAGCTCTAATTTTGGAACACATAATTCAAATGCTGGAACTCTAAACGCGGCTACCGATTTAAATACTGGAACACAAAATCCGGAAGTTACAAGCCTAGGAAATCGGCAAGGTGGTGTTGAGAACAATTCTAATATTGGTATTAGAAAACCAGTAAATACTGGATTTCCTATGTCCGGATATGGGCACTATCCGCATAACAGATATGGAGCATAGATTTTTGGGGGTTTTCCGTACGTTCTGTGGACATGAGACAAAAAAGGGAAATAATATGAATCATAATCAATATTTTGTCCACGGAATATAGTAAAACAGTATCAATATTATGTTATGAACAAATTAAACTTCAATTAAATGTAATAAAACACATATATTGACTTTTTAAATAAATAAACCTTACAGACTATCTAGCCCTAATTTAAGAAATTAGATAAATTACAAATAATAGCAAAATGCAATGTTTACACTAAACATTATGACTCAAAAAACATTATTTGTTCGTTTCTTGGGTATGTATTGGGTTCCACTTATTTATAATTCTACAACTACTTTTAATAATTTGTCCGCCAAGGCCCGGCCTGAGTAAAAATTATTAAGCAATAAATTTGATCAATCACTTTGCTGACATTGATCATTTTCGTATAATAGGGTGTATCAAAAATGGTCAATAAGCTATAATAATGTTTAATAAACGTAGTTGTAGAATTATATCTAAAATAGATCTTTAACATGCACAGCCCTAAGTGATTGACGATTAAAAATTATTCGCAAAAATAAATGACAAGTGTTGCCTTGTTCAAAAAATAACCTACAAGTCATAAAACAAACCTAAACCAAATCAGACCTTCACTAGCGATAATTAAGGTTCATAATTTAGTCGGTTCACTAAGTTGCTCATTTATTCATATTATGCTCTACTCACTAATTTCAAATCATTCATTCAAACAAAACTTTGCATTATTAGGAACTTCTATTTAATAAGGTGTATCGTTGAAAAACTCGGTGAATTCCATACAATAATTGATAAAAGCAACCTATTAGTAAAATGTAAATCAATAAATATTGTTACAACATTATAATTGCGATGTGACCTACATAATTTATTTGAAAGCTGTCCACTGCACTCTTTGGGGGAGGCCAATGTACAGACATTGGCCTCCCCCAAAGAGTTCCGCTATAATAGGTCTTGCGTCGCCCATGTAATATCATATTATTTACCAAGGGCACAGAATAAGTAATAGTACTACGTACAGAAGTCTCACTGTTAACAAATCCGCGCGAGGCAAGCCAAACGTGCCGAAGCTTGGCCATCTCCTTCTATCGCACGCGCATCACTCGCTACATCACTTTATACTTATTACTCTCGCATTAAAGTCACCCCACGTGGGACCTTTGAGCGGCGCGATGACGTCACGCGAGTGAGTCGCCCCTGCCAAGGGCGGTGATACAAAGTATGTCTCAGATCGCAGGTGTTTGACGCCCGAGCCGAAGGCAAGGGCAATAAATATGTGATCTGAGGTCTTCTTTATTACTGCTCCTGATAAGTACAAAACCGTGTATGTGTCCCTGGCCAGGAAGTAGGATTTTCACTGCGGTAACTGCCACTTTATGGCCAGGTGTGCCACAAACTACTTTATTACATGATAATTTGATAATACTTGCATAAACATTATGTACTCCTAGATTTGCAACCTTATTTCATAAATGCATTATTTTATAATCGGAATAAGGCAACTATTTTAGTTTGGGATTTATATAAATCAGTCATAATAATAAGTCTCGAGAATAATCGATAAGTTTATCAACGTCCAAGCAACACTAAGTGTAACTATCGATTAATATAATAATACCAAAGATTTGGTATCGTTACTTGCCTTAAAATAAACAATTACGTATAACTACGTAAGACTGTTTTCATGCCCCCTCCATGAGCAAAAACTCATAAGTACAAAAATCACATACATTCGACTTTATTAAAAAAACATGCGAAATGCTATACAAATCAATGTCACAGCATTTAAACTCATCTTTTACACTTAAAAAAACTTAAGACACTATTGTCAAAAAACGATGGATGCTACATACTTCCATTTTATAAATAAAATTGTTGTTCGTAAATCAAATAAATACTAACATATAGTTTGAGTAAAACGAAATCATCCAAATCTCAAAGATTGGTAATTTATCATACAAAAATACCTATGGGATTCAACTTCTCGATAAAATTTTAACAGATATAATTATCACCAATTTGAGATTGTGATTACGTACACCAATATGAAAATGAATAATAAAATATTGGAAAAATATGAATCCTTTCAGAAACTGGCTTTCTAAGGCGACTTCCTGACTTGGCGGGGCGGGATCGATATGTGACATTTTCTTCTTTGACGTAAACTTACTGACGTCGCAAAAATTCTCGCTTGACATAATACTGTCAGTATTACGTTTGCGCAGTAGTAATATCATGCGCAGAAATGGAGCAGTACCGCCTTCGCGTCGTCCCGCTACCGCGCATCCCGCGCCAGTCAGGAAGCACTCATTTAAATGTAGGTGCGTAGTAAAAAATGGTATCGCGTCGACTGACAGCTGACACTGACATTTGACACTTTTCTCATATCGTACTGCCTCCACACCGACAAATCAGGAAGTCGCCTAACAATAATGCGTAATTTTCCGCTGTCTTTATTACGGACGTCTGAGCAAATTTTATAAAGAAGTTGCGAATCCGGCATTAGGTCTCCCAAGACAATTCGCGGCATAAACAATAAAAAAATAACAAATCATTGGCCTCGGTGTACTTTTAAAAACAAACTGGTACTTTTTTTTACCGCGCGACTATGATCGACGCGCATACAGCCACAACTGTTATTAAGGAAGCCTGAAGTCCGTTGGTAGATTTTGTGACTGAACCGTGTGGTAATCTTACACTTTTGTAGTTACATGACTTTTCTGCTGTCTCGTTGTTGGTGAGTTCAGTGTAGTTGGGGTAGTTCTGGATTTGTATGGGCTGAAAAAAAAGTATAGATTGCGGAAAAATGCTTACTAAACGGATGTTAGAAGTTATAAGAAATAAGGAAATGTTTACATAAGGACCAAAAAGTAGGCCTCTTGGTCCCTATGTAAACTTAGTCTTAGGCTCCTGAAATAGGTTTCATGTATCAGATAATCTTTTTTTTATTATTAGACGATTTAGGCCTGTATTCTTTCTCTTGGTAAATATTGTCTCTAGAAAATCATGGTTTCGAAAAATCAACCTACAATAAAAAGTTGGCGATCCATATTAGACTCTCTGTAAGTAGATAACCAATTCAATAAATAACGACACGGGGCGGGCTATTTTACTGATTTTATTAATTATATTTTTGTTGTTTGACGTATTTAATTAATAAATAACGAACTCTTAGCAGACATCTGTACCTCTAGTATAAGTTTTTTTCTAAACAGAACAGAACACAAACGAACGCGTTTGCGTTTAGTCTCATTTTGTAAGGCAACGCGAGCAGCGCCGCCTTACGTGAGGTCCTAAGAATAACATCTCGGCAGGTAAGGTATTATAATAACTTAGGTAAACATAGCCTAATCCCATTTGTGACATCGACTGGGCCAGCTTACTGGGTTTGGCGAGTTAACAACTATGCGTGTATTTCTATATTTTTAATCGGATGAGAAGTTCTTAAAGACGTCAAGCACTCATGGGCAAGGCCGTATGTTTGCCACTTTTTGAAAAAAAAACACTCAAAATTTGAAAGTACATAAAAAAACTAACTAGTAATTATGTTTATCTTATTATATTTTGTAGCTTTCTAGCTATTACAATTTCATCTCAAAGTTAAAACACAATTTTAATTAAAACAAATTTAGCTTTATTCAGTATAAATATAATTTATTCAGTAAAAATAGGTATAAATAAATTATTTTTTACTCGACTAATAAAAGATCTAACGAAAATATTCGGAAAACATCAATTATTACTTTATTTTAGCTAATTGAAAGATTTTATAAACTAAAGGATTTAAAAAGGACGCTGATTTGAACATATCAATTCACACTGTCTTAGTGACGTCACTAAGACAGTATTTCCCAACAAACTTCATATTAACAAATCGTTTTTCACATTTAATAAAAAGTTGCTGATTTGACTATGTGTGAAATACCGTATTTGGACGATTTCAAAGATTTTAAACAACAGTTTTTTATACTGCTTTAAACTCGTTAGTTTCGTGTTACTTCTACGTTACCGTAACGTTGAAGTACCAACGTTACTCCGTGTTACTAAGTGGCAAAATCTACGGCCTTACCCTCATAAAATATTATAGACACATACCGCTCCCCAGCTATCGTCTCTCTTCTTGCAGAAGGTCATATGCATTCCCTTGTATAGTGACTTCTCGATCTGCTCAGTGAGCAGTGGCTCCGACCACGGCATCTCATTCAGATGCGCCATGAACGTCTTGTTTTGGAACTCCACTGGTTCGCGAATTATCAGCTCCTCTGTAAATTGAAGGCAAATTCAATCGTGTGGTTCAGGTGACAAGGTCGCTTGTTGGGTACATTGTGCTTGAAGCAAATTCATAGTCGAGTTACAGTTTGTTTTATAACGACGAAAAACACTTCAAGCGGGATTGAAAATCTTTTGTTGCTAAATATGAAAGGAGTAACAAGGTGACGTCATAAAACGAACCGAAGTGCGGTATTAGGTATATGGAGTTGCAAGTCTATATGCTACGGTAATCAACAGTAATCGTACATTTTGTAGCATTTTTGGTGCAGTGCTAGGGTTGTCAGTAGTGCCCAATATTACATGTTTTGAACCAAGAATCAAATAAAATCAAAAATAAAAATAAAATAGCGTATTAAATAAATCGGAAATACAGAAAATATTCTCATAACATGTAAAGCCCAACCCAATATGCATAATGAAATGAAGGGTTAATTTCTATGATGAGAAAATGTAACAAAGTTGCAATAAATCCTTATCTCAGGTTAAAGTTCATATTTATGATTAAGAATTGATATATTAACTATATATATAATATTAGCATAGACAGTATATAATGCGTAGGTAATTGGCAGTGCATAAATATTGAAGTCATTTTGTTTCTTCACTGACGTCCCGTCAAGTGCTAAGAAATGTTGCGTTGATTTTGTGTGTGAAAATAATAATTATTAACTGATTAAACGCAATGGAGAAACTGTTAAGTGAGCATAGTTTTTTATTAAGGAAAGGTTCTTCAATATTTTGTACCTATTGTGCTAAAATGACACGATCGAAACATGTTGTGACAAGGCATATAAAAACCCGCACCCATATTCAGAAATCTAATAATAATTCTGCTCATTCACATGCTTTATTAAAATATTGTTTCATTTTCAACGACAATATAATATTACATAATTTTAAACGTATATACGTCGACAACCCTAGGTCGCTGTCGTGTGTCATTTGACGTCATCGCACCAAAAATGCTACAAAAAGTACGATCACTGGTAAATAATCACAACCATCGGGCGGGTCGTACGTTTACTTTAAAAAAAGTTCTTTTTTGTCTATGCATGTTAAAAAGGTAAAAACTGCATTTTGCTGTGCAAATCAGTATTTTTTTGATGCACAGTCAGTATTCTTTTGTGCAGTTTAATACAGTCTATTCATCCCCCTAACATGTAGCCAAACTCTTTTTGAAGACATTAATCATTATCACACTTTTCTCTAGTGGTACACAATAACCATCACTTACAATGTTGTTCTATACATAGAAGCTCACAAAGTGTTGTAATGTAATGTGATTATGATTAACGTCTTCAAAACAGTTTGTTTACATGATAGGAGACGTAAAGCTCAAGCCACACAGAGAGCGGGCGGGCGGTGGCGGCGCGGGCACGGGCGGCGGCGGCGCGGGCGCGGGCGGCAGCGGCGCGGGCGCGGGCGGCAGCGGCCTTTGTCGGCAGCCGCCACCGCCAAAAGCAGCTCCCGCGCCGCCGCCGCCCGCGCCCGCGCCGCCACCGCCCGCCCGCTCTCTGTGTGGCTTGAGCTTAAGGATAAATAGACTTTATATACAACATAATAACACTACACTATTTGAACATTGCTAGGTAGAGTGATGGCAGGTGGACCAAAAAAGTGTCAGACTGGTGGCCAATTCATGGCAAAAGGAGCGTCGGCCGTCCACCGGCTAGATAGGTCGATGATATTAGGAAGATCGCGGGTCACTCTTGGATAAGACTGGCTCGAGACCAGGACGAGTGGCGTACTCAAAGTCTCGAAGAGAGGCCTATGCCAAGGGGCTTGCAGTAGGAGGCGCGCGTCGCTTTAAATGCCTACCGCTCGCTCGGCCCGGGGCCGGCCGTCAGTCGAGGGCCGCCCGCCGCCGCGCGAACGCGTCTATATGCGACGAGCGACGAGTCGATAGCCCTAGCGCTACACGTGCCGCGTGTGAATGAATACAAGTTATACGATAGACAGAGATGCACAGAGTAGGCATGTTTTTTTATGCCTAAACGCCGTTTTTGTTAGAAAGTGAAGCTTCTGTACTTATTCTTACATTCATTCATTCATATGCTCAGCAGTGGGCGATTACAGGCTGAAAATTATGATGAATGATTTGAATATTGGTATTACTCACTCATAAATCCAACGCCTTGGTCGTCTCCTTGCATGGCGTCTTCGGGGTTGTGCTGTTTTATGTCGAACTCGAGCTTTGGCGGTAAACTCTCCAGATTACTGCAAAAAATCCGCATTTGAATACCTAGGTACTGTCATTACATCCTACTAATATTCCCAATTAGGATCTGCTTACACTTTTATCCCTGTGGCATTCGAAACAGCAGGGTGCTGGGGGGCTGACGCTAAAAAACTTGTCCGCAGAATAGGCCGTCGGCTCCGGAGTCGTTTTCGGTGCAAAGGCTGTCTGTGACTATTCAACGAGGAAACATCGCCAGTGTCATGGGCACCTTTGCACCGGAAACAGCGAGGAGCTTATTTTATTTTATCTATAGTTTATTGTGTTAGTTATTGTTAAGTATCGTTTAATTAGATATAATCATTGATATTTTAATATTGAAAGAATAAATTCCTATTAATATTATAAACCACCTTGATATATCTGGATAGCCTAGATAGACGGAGGATTAGGTAAACAATCCATACTAATATTATAAATGCGAAAGTGTGTCTGTCTGTTACCTCTTCACGCTTAAACCACTGAACCTATTCAGATGAAATTTGGCATGGAGATAGTTTGAGTCCCGGGGAAGGACATAGGATACTTTTTAACCCGGAAATCATACCTTCAAGGAGTAGAAGTTGAAGAGCGATAGCTAGGTAAGCGCCTGATATAAAAAATAGATATATATATATATATATATATATATATAGGTATAGCAATTAAGACGGTACAACGAGAAATTTAGAAACTTTGAAACGCTGTCCTGCCCAGACGAGGAAACAATAGGGAATGATTTTCAGATATATGATTCTTGACTACATTATTCTGGTAATGACAATAGCCGAAACATGATTGCTTAAAATTTTCTCGATAGAAAAGAAATCCAAAATTGAGTCAATTTTTTCCTTTTTTTACTTAGTCTACTAAAACAACGCATTATTAAAAGACACGATTAAGTTAATATGATGGTATTTTACCTCATCTATACTCTGACAAGAGGAAATTTAACAAACCTGCACATAGTCAGATATTTATCGAGATTTGTCTAAAAAGTCCCGGAGAGGGTTGCATCCCGTTTTGTCGTGAACGAAATACATACGCGCATCTCTTTCAATCAATATAATTATCGCCTTAAATTCTATTGCGATAAACGAGTTCCGCGTGGACGAAGTCACCGGCAAAAACTAGTTTGAAATATACCAAGAAGTATTTACTGACATTTAAACATTAAGTGTAAATTTACTTACTCAGAGAATAAGAATATGTTTTCCACTTCGGTCATGCTGAGCGAGTAGAATTCTTTGACGCCGAAGGTTTCGAAGAACTCCTTCACGGGAGTCATGGAATAACAGCCGGCCAGCTGCGTGCGGGGGTAGTACAGGATAAATGACAGGCACATTTCCTGTACAAACAATAAAACACCTCAGTAAAACACCGGCCAAGTGCAAGTCGGACTCGGGCACGAAGGGTTCCGTACCATTATCTCTAAAAACTGCAAAAAAATCATATCTGTTGTATGGGAACCCCATTAAATATTTATTTTATTCTGTTTTTTTAGTATTTGTTGTTATAGCGGCAGAAAGTAGCAAAGAGTGTAACGCGCATTTGGTAACCCTAGAGTTACAAGTGTCCATAGGCTGCGGTGACCGCTTACCACAAGATGGGCCGCACGCTTGTTTACCACTGACGTGGTATAAAGAAAATGTATTCTAATACCTATACATACTATTTGTACTATGTCAGGATCTGGCATAAGACTAGATTTTTACCTTATTTGTGTCAGTTGTCACTGACGAAATATTGTGACAAATATAATTAATAAAAAATATTTTAAACGAACACTCATTCAGTATTAAAGGACAGTCAACCAGTGCATACATCCGCTTTGTTAGGATTTGATCTATTTGCATTTGTGTATCCGGTGTTATAAATAACTAATAATAATACTCCAAAGAGATGGGAAACCCTCTGGAAATGTAATGACATTTGGCCGAAACAGACAGTTGAAAAGCTCTGAGGCATCCTTAGCAAGATTTTGAAAATGGTAAGTACCCATTTAACATTGTTAACAGAAAGTCATACGCCTCTATAAACACTATACCAGTCCCAGTCAGGTATTTAAAAACAACAACAAAATACGTTGATAACAGAATGTATCTATGCATGGTTTCCCTACCCCAACGATCCCTTAAAAATCGACAATTATTACGGTTAGTCTTTCCTTTTCCACTTCATATTTAAAGGATCAGGGGTCCATTAAAACACATTACGGAAATCGCTTTACCTGTGACGCGGAATAACCCCCCAAAATAGGCTTATCTCGCCCCGAGCTGTCATAAGTGCACTCGGTGATCAAAGTGTCCCCTTTGAAGAACCTCCTTCCTCCCGGCACGATACGTGATTGCTGATAACGAACGTCATAGGAGTTTTCCTGTAATAAAAGATATTTATAAAAGCGCCATCTAGGCAAATCGTATACGTACTAATAAACACTACAACATTAGCTGTAGTCATCAAAGCAAGCTGGTATTCGTATCACGCTGCCATCTAGCGACAAAATTCCGAAGTACGTTAGTCTTCTTGACAAAATACTGCCGGCTTCGTGCTTTGAGTTAGAAGCGCTAGATGGCGCGGTAAGAAAAAAACGCGGAAAGTGTTCATAATATTGATAATAGATGGCGCACACATACAGAATGTTTCAAGTATTGATACGTGATACGAACCTCTGATATTCTCGGTAATTCCTCGTTTCCCCGTATGTGCTTCAATGAAATCTTCGTCGCGGCTCCATGTGCATGTAGAAGAACCGAGACTATGTTGATTCCTTCTTCAGGCATGGTCTGGAAACAGAAATTTGATTATTAGAATTACGAGTATATGCGGGCGAGACTTATTTATTCTTTTATTTGGATTCTTTGAGTCTGAAATAAATTATTTTTATTTATTTTATTATTATTTTATTTGCGCGAATTGGTGCGTCGCAATAGAGATAGGTAAGGTATCGGTACCTATCCCATTTCTGTCTCTTGGTAGATTCTGCTTCTCATTTCCGATCCATTTAAAAAGATTATTATTTAAGATTTCCATTTTCCATTTATTTTTTAAGTCTAGTCAATCGTCTCGCCAATCGACCTCAATAAGTGTACTTATAATATTTTTACTAGTTCATGTTTAATGTTTATGTATAGGTATCTGTCGTCAATGTTTTAATTACTAACTCGTCATATTTAATTTTGCCCTACTAACCCTAAAAATAGGTTCTACACTGTGAATGTGATGTGTGCAATTAATTGCAAACTCGATTGACCTAGTTTATTGGTGTCGTACGCTGACACGTTAAAATAATGTACGCAATAATTGTCTTTCTTGTGTATGATTTAATTTGATATTCTTATGTATAAGTAATTAGTTCTATATTTGCCTAAGATACAGGAATAATCCTAGTTTAGGCACATGCAACAATTTATCTAATGTATATGAAGTAAGCACAATGTAAACGTTAGTTATAAGAATTTTAAATAAATATTCTATTCTATTCTATTCTATTCTATTTATAAATTTGATTTTCGTTATAATATTATTAGTCTCGATCGCACGAAAAAAAATTAAGACTAGTAGGTAGCAGTATATACCTTTAATATAAATAATGTATTATAATTTATTTAATTTATAAAAAATATCACAGTGCCGTATTGCCATTGCTTATAGGTAATCTTATCATGCTAAAGTTCCTCATAGAAGTCATGACACTAGTTTAGTAGATATAGTGCGTTTCATCCACGACGACGCGCCCCTCCACAGCGAATCTTATACTAATCTATGCGCAATTGTACGGAATGGGCTGTGGAGAGGCGCGCCTTCGTGGATGACACGCACTATACAAATTGTCATACCGAAATATATCGGTTGGGGTTTTAAGAGTAGGTGCTCAGTAGGGCTACAAATCCTACGTACCTTATCTACTGTTTTTGCTTGGATAGGTAGTGGATCCTTCTAAGAGTTGTCATATTGAACCCTTATAGGAACTAGATCGATTGTCTGTTAGGAGCAGAGCGCGAGACTAGTTTACTCTATGCAGCAATTTAATCAGATCCCCACATGGTACGATACTGTTCGGTATTCAAATCACGCTGCCATCTAGCGACAACATTCCAAAATACTGCAAGTGTCGTGTTTTGAGTTAGACGCGCTAGATGGCGCGGCACACAGTTCATAATTTACTCGACGCTTCAATGACCCGGCATTGTATCACCCTGAATCTTACACTTACATTGTTAGTACACTCCAGACTGCAGATCCCCACGGTCCGATACTGTTTGGTATTCAAATCACGCTGCCATCTAGCGACAAAATTCTGAAGTATGATAATCTTCTTTTCGTGCTTTCAGTAAGAAGCGCTAGATGGCTCGATATATAGTTCATAATTTACTCGAAGCACAGAATAAGTAAAAGTACTACGTACAAAAATTCCACTGTTAACAAATCCCTAATTTATAACCCCAAAAATACAATAGGTAAATAACAAACTTTGACCATAACAAGCGAATGACGCGACGACGCGACCGTCGGGTAGCAATGCGCGGCAGACACTGATTGGTTCCACCTACGGATGTACTTGCAGCGGCGCGGCGAACTGACGGAGTGAGACCACCTGCTCGATGCAATGGCCTACGAGTAGCACTGTATTACCCATGTACTCACTACACTTACGTTGTTAGTACACAGTACACTCAGGACTACAAATGCCAACGGTCCCGCCGCCGAATCCTGCGCCGAGGAGCGCCGCGTCGCTGCTTATAGTAGGGTACTTATAAAACACTCGATCGATTGGCTGCTCAGAGAGCAAGATTTATTTACTCGATGCATCAATGACCCAGAATCTTACACTTACGTTGTTAGTACACTCCGGACTGCAAATGCCCACGGTCCGGAACTGGCGCTGCTTGGGCGGGATCACGTGGAGCGCGGAAACGCCGACTCCTGCGCCGAGGAGCGCCGCGTCGTGCGCGCGCAGCGACGGCGTGTAGTGGATCCTTATACCGGAGTTGTCTAACACTGGAAGGTGAGACAAAGATGGTTTTCACACATGTTTTGTTACCCTCGAATGAGGGAAGAAAAGTACGGCTTTGATTCCTTATTGGAGGGCAACAATACTGTTTTCTTTACAGATGATGTGAAAAGCAGTATATGTCACTCTGTAGTAAAATGTTTTTAGCAGTGGGCCTCATAGGCGGTGTGAAAAGCAATGTCACATGGTAGCAAACTTATTTCCGTCTTGGGCGTAAACACTTGAATCCCTCGCTACGCTCAAGATTCTACTTTAGAATCCCTCGCTATGCTCATGATACTATTGTCAAATTTTTCGTTTCACTCAGGATAGTCAGTAGGATATACTGCCCTCGTCTTAAATATATCAAATTTTTTTAATAAATGGGATCGCTCTTGGCCAGCATTTTACTCCCTTGACACACTATCTACTATTTCACACCTGCTATTCAGAGAAGCGTCATTGTTGCCATGAGAAATCAAAGTAGAGTACTACTGGGAAAGTATTCCTTCCCTTGTTTGAGGGCAACCATTACTCTATTCTTTATAGAACGTGTGAAAAGCTACTCGTATATGTGCCACTCAGCAAAATTATTTCCGTCTTAGGCGTAACACTCAAGACTTATTTGGCCTGCGATTTGCTTTGGCATCTAATTCCAAGAGTTGACCTTAGGCTAGCAACTGCCATCTGACCTTCCCGCCCAAATGCAAAACTTGACCGTGTCCAGATTGCACCGGTTAGACGATGATTTCCTTCACCGAAAAGGAAACATGTGCACTTAACACTATAATTAATAAACTCACCGTCATGAAGCGCCTGATTGTCGTAATGAACCTCGAGCATGTAAAATGAGACGCCCGTTTTCTCACCCAGCGGGATGCCGACGTTTTCGGGAAGGAATTCACCTGAAATTAACATTTAGTTATCACTAATATGAGCTTTAAATGCAAGGGTTTAAGGTGAGAATTAAATATCCCAGAAGGCTGTCAAGTCAAGGACGCTTAAGTGATTATTTGTTAACCTGTATGTTCGAAAATGGTACTACAAGTGTGAGTTTAACCACTCATGTGCTTTAGACATTTAGAAAACATGGCCTTAATTGGCCCATAGAGAACCCAGTTAAAAAAAATAACTAGTTCTACCCAACTGAGTGACTAGTTTTTATACGGTTGTCATGTTGGTAATCTGTGTTTCTAAATAAATCTATAGGTACCATACTATTTGAGTCTTCCACAGATTTCGTTTAAAGAGTGTGCATTACCATAATAGCCTCCCAGCGTAGCTAAATTCAACCAAATTTTACCATTTTGTAAACTTGCAAGTAATCATTTAATCAATCGTGGAAGCCGTGGGTAGTTCCGGCGCAGGGTATATTGATTTAACCAAAAGGTCTTTTACAAGTGTGCAACTCGATGGCGCATACGCCATTTTGGGTTTGAACAGCGGAAAACCCAGGTCGGTATCGCCGGAAACCACTCTAGATAAACCGCATTGAAGTTTTCTTATTATACTATATACACAATGTTACAAACGATGGAACAATTTGAGGTTTTGAACGACATTATTTAAAAAAAAGTTTTCTTACGATCGATGATGTTGAACCATTTCTTAAACTATGATATCCGCCTACCAAAATGATGTCTGGGGCCCCTAAAATATCTACGAACAAGCAAGTGCGAATGAAACATTTTGCCAGTATAATTTTGGTCGGCGGACAGTATAAAACCATTTTTTAAATGTATTTTCCTGAGGAGTGTTTTCGCTCGGATCTGAATCGGATGCTATATTGGCGTAATATATGTAGAAACTTACACGTTGAAACCATGTATAAGTAGGTAATATGATACGTTTAAGAAACGGTGTAACTTTACTCATAAGTATATAGCGAAAATTATGAGTCTAGGTTTGTGGTGTTGTGTTCCTGGTGGTGAGAAAGGTTGCCAGAGCTCCAGAGGATGCACTGTATTGAGGGTGAGAGACACGCAACGAATCTTTAAGTCTATAAAGGTTCAGCGACGTGCTCTGGAGTCGCAAACGTCCATAGACTAAGGCTGGGTTGCACCCAACCGTCTGTAGTCGTAAGCGGTGTTCGACAAATCTGATTGTATGGAAAGTTTGACAAGTTTCTATGGGATGACAGCTGCGCCATATTTGACGATGACCGGTCTGTGTTCGTACGTTGGTGCAACTGGCACTAAGTCGTACGGTTAATATCAGGCAGGCCCTAAGCTTATTTACTACCGTTATACTTATACTTATTTGCTACCGTTGTATAGATTTAATTCAATGGAAATAAAATGACTTACCTTTAGATCCTATAGCCCAAGCTGCAATAGGTGTCACACAAGTCGCCCATTCTCTGGGCCTATTCGGTCCATAGAAACCCTCTTGTTCGGCCCAATGATTCCACATATGCTTGTCCGGGTCTTCAGCGCATTCGTAAAGGACCATATGATGAACGGGGGAAAGACTATTTTTCTCTAGCACAGGCACGTCGTTTCTGAGTGGGCGGCTGTCGATGAGAGGCTGGTAACCAACGATGTGGTGTTTCATGGGTAGATCGGGAGCTTTGAAGATTTTGCACCAGAACAGTGTTGCCTTCACGTGAGGTATTGTGAGCTGGAAGGATGAGAGAGTGATATATAAATAAATTAAATAAGGAACAATGCTACACATACATATAAGCCACAATAAACTTGTGTTACATAATAAACCACTCAATTCAGAAAGAAATATTCACGGCGATAAGAAGTTGAGCAATATAAAAGATGCTACGAGGATGACGATGAAAAACTTATTTCGATCCGAGAAGAATATTCAACGTTTCGAATGATTTTGAACAGATACGACGTGGAAAGTGGCATAAAATATAACGATTACTTAATAAAAAAGTATTTACCATAAGATTGCAAACAGCGACCAAAGCAAGTCGCTTTAACCTACTGATTAATTTGTTTATGATTATCTTTCTCAGTATTTATTTTATCCTAAATCCTAAAGTGAGTTAAGTGGATCTCGATCGCTTTCTGTTGGTAAACAAATCACCTATCGTCCATCGTTTACGTTCTATTTTTCATAAAATTGTTTAAAACTAAAAATAAGTATATTAACAAACCCAGATTTTGATTACCTACTTTTATTTTTGACACTAAAATTATAACTTGGCACTCGGTGGGATAATCGTGGATGAGACTAGCTCAAAACGGCCGAATGGTGTGAACATGAGCAGGCCTTTACTCAACAGTGGGTGAATGAATGAATGAATGTAGATTATAACACTCACATTGTTCAACCTGACATCCCAGTGTCTTAACGGTATGGTCTTCGGTTTGGACATGGGCTGCAGCAGCCTCAGCGGTCGGGAGCCACTCTTCACATGCTTGGGTAGTTCTCCGTCTGAGCCGTCGGGACCCAGCGCCCATAATACTTGCATTGTGTCGTCCTGTTAAAAATAAAATAAATAAGTGATACATATACAAAACATCCGTATGTTTCAGACATTATAGAAACTAAACCGATCACTCATATTTTTTAGGTTGAATATCGTTCGCCATGTTAAGGCGCTACACTGAGAAATTTGGAGACTTAGAAACGCTGTCCTGCCCAGACTATCAAACAGTAGGGGCTGATTTTCAGATATATGATTCTTGACTGTATAATTGTGGTACTGACAATAGCGAAACATGATTGCTTAAAATTTTCTCGATAGAAAATATATCCAAAGTCGAGTCTATATTTTCCTTTTTTCCTCAGCCTACTAAATCAACGCATTATTAAAAGACACGATTAAGTTAATATGATGGTATTTTACCTCATCTAGGTACTGACAAGAGGAAATTTAATAAACCTGTACACAGTCAGATATTTAACGAGATTTGTCTAAAAAGCCATTCTCGGAGAGGGTTGCATCCCGTTTTGTCGTGAGCAAAAAACAAAGAGTGCCTCTTTCAATCGATATATCGCCTTAAACGCGCCGGCATCGTGCTCATGATTAAAAACCGCGTATCGATTTGAACATTTCGAGCGATTTTCGACCTTAAAGCCGTGAATTTATTTTAATATGTGATTAAAAATTATATTACGGAATAATCTTACACATATCGGCACAAGAGAGGTAGCCGGACAAATTATATGTATACCTAAACTTTTATGAAAGAGCGGAATTTCCTACCACAGGTTTTCATTCCCTTTCTAGGAAATTTCAACCTTGTAGGTGTTACCTATTCATTTTTCATAGCCGTGAATGATGAGATGATGCATAACAAAAACGCATGTACGAATAAAATTCTGCGCCGACCCAAAAAAATGGAAAAAAGGGCAAGCAATTGAAGAATCTTACACATTTTAATCTAGTCCCACAGTGAGCGTGCACTTAGGAAATAGAATAACAATTCAACATCCATTTAGATTGTTACCAATGCCAATCTCGGTCTATTTTAAGTTTCTGAGCACGTGCGAAATGGCTTCACATTTAATTCGACACATCGTTAATTACGTCTTTCTTTCAATATGTCGACACATAGAACTGATGTTGAATTAACAATCCTTCAACAGTCATTAATGGCCTGATGTCAACAAAAAGTTTAAAAAAAATTAATTATCTTGACAACAAATGCGTGACAATCTTAGTGATAACACATTGTAACGATATATAAATAGTAAAGTAACAAACTCTCGTAATCAGAATTCACCTCTCGTAATAGGTAAAGTTGACGAAATATAATTTGCACCGATTCCTCGAACAACTTGTATGGCGAATCGGTGCAAATTATATTTCGTCAACAAACTGTGATAGTATTCCCACGACGCTTTGCATATTTACGATGTATTTATTTAAGCTAGCAGCTAGAAGGTCTCGCAAGTCTGGTCTAGATAGTTGGAAGCGTTAAGCGTTTCAACACTTCCAATCTCTCTTTTACTGGCATCTTGACAATTGTAATCTGTCTCACAATGACAAGTCCCAATACATTACTAAATCGATCATTACAGATCATCTTTACTTGTAGCCCCATATCATCCTCACCATCCAGCCAAAAGACGTCCTCCCCCAGATGCACGGACAATTATCATCAGGAGAAAATTGACAAGTGTGTAAATGAGCGTGGTTGCATTACGAAAGGTTTCCGTGTAGTTTCGAATTACAATTTCAATTTGTATTAATAATGCTTGGACTTCTAGAAAAACTATTCAAAGTCTATGCTAAATGAACTTCGATTTACGACGTACGTAGACTTAGCATCAGCTTCATGTCTAAAATAGACTAATAAAATAATTGAAAATAATACACAAATAAGAAAATGTTTCTAAATTTTAACTGTCAGTTTTGATTGATAAACTGATTAGCAAAACATCTCCAACAAAGTGAATCTTCAGATATAACGATGAAAGCTTAGTCTGATTTGCATTCAGAGTATGATACTATATCTATCTATGTAGCGACTGAGGGCGGGCTAATGACTCTGCTCTTCCTTTCCTCTGGTTTATTGAGCAATTGTTATTCATGAATAAAACGAAATTTAATTGTCCCGTAAGCCCGTACAATCACTGACATCAGGGTTACGTGCATGATTTACGTTTTGAATTACCTTCGTGTCGCTAATACGGCACTCATCTGACTCATCTGCTTGGGGATGAAATTACAAAGAGTTCTATACTCTTCTTTAGCGTTATCACGGCGTCCGCTTTACTTTTTTGCTTTTCTCCACTTTGTGCGATCCTGAGCATCCTATTACGTGATCCCATTCTCGCTCATGTCCGCCTTCACGACATCCAACCAGTGCTTCTCGAGTCTAATGCGGCTTGATTCCGGGTTAAGGCAAGGAATTATTTGCTTTCTACGTAGACCCAGACAAAATTCTATAAAATATGAGGAGAATACTCACACCAATAACGAAATCTTGCATATCGCAAGTGTCCAGCATGCGTCTAAACTCGACAGTGGTGTGCGTGGAATTTTGATAGCCCGAGACCAGCTCGTAATTTTGTACCTCGTCGGCCACAGCCCTGTCTTCGAATTCCAGTCCATGGCAATCCTGGAAAAGATGATTAGCTATAAGAAATGGGCAACAAATATTAGCTTAGAGGACAATGTAGGATAAACTTATGAAGAGGGACTGGTTGAATGAATCGTTGAACCAAGCAATGTTTCCGATAGCTGAGTTGATTGAAAGCAACTGGCCGCGTAGGTATAGTTATGTCAGATGATCGCTGGTTAGAATGCGGCTTGGAGCAATGGTTTCTGCAATTATTTTCCTTTAATTTGAAATTAACTTAACTGTGGTTAAAGTAGGTGAGCTTAATAAAGAAAGTAAAACATATCTATAAATGTAATCCAACTGGTATCAAAGTTACCTAAAAGGCTTAATATCTAAACAAAAGGATTTTATCATGATACGACTCAATATGAAAGTCGTAGATGGGCCATTTTACGGAAAGTTGTACACTCGACTTTTTTTTTTAATTTGGATAAAATCGGGTTTTTTCTACTCAGAATCGAAAGCACTTTCGAACCTAATAGGAGAAAAAAAGTGTCCCAAATTTTTCATACAATTTTCAGTTTTTCCATTCCGTTACCACCATACAAGATTACAAACTTAGTATGAAAACGGTAACGGAAAGGAATAAAAAAAATTTGGGACACTTTTTTCCCCTATATCATTCGAAAGTGCTTTCGATTCTGAGTAGAAAAAACCCAATTTTATCCAAATTAAAAAAAAAGTCGAGTGTACAACTTTCCGTAAAATGGCCCAGATTCTGGTTACGACGAAACCAAGCGGTCTTAAAATGATTAACGGGTAAAGAGAATAAACCCTTAGGTGTGTACCTAAACAAATTATTTATTGCTTGGTCTAGTATTAGAGCGAGCTAATTTTAGGTTTGAATTGTAAAGTATTCGCTAGAGAATGCCAAGATTTACGATTAATCGAAAGAAACAAAGTTAAGAACGCGTTTGTAAAATGAAATATCAGAAAATTAAGACCATGTTGCTAAAACGAAACTAGCTAAGTCATACCTATTACGAATATTAATAAAATGATTTACAGCAATTTTACGTGATTCTGAAACTTAAAATGACCGTTATAAAAGAAAAACGAGCACCTCGAAGGGACGTCCATCCCAATTACTTGTCCTATCTAATCCCTTGAGGGTT
Source organism: Cenopis cana (assembly GCA_951800055.1). Taxonomy (NCBI): domain Eukaryota; kingdom Metazoa; phylum Arthropoda; class Insecta; order Lepidoptera; family Tortricidae; genus Cenopis; species Cenopis cana. The sequence continues at coordinate 6,194,505 of OX637488.1, forward strand.
CAACTGAAGATTTGTTGTTGTTATTTTAAGAAGTAATATTAAATTCCTAACAAAGTTAGATGACACTTTATTATTTATAAAATACCCGACCGCTCGACGACTAATGGAAAAACGGGATATATAAAAGAGAAACAGAACATTTTTATTTCACTCCCAAGTTTATTTGTATTTCGAAACTCAATAAAAGATACGGAAACGTCGATTAAGCGTCCGCAATTGATCGAGGGGCAAACAAAAGTTTCAGCGACGATTTTGAACAGAAAACAACCTTTAGGAGTCGCGAGCAATAAAAGCAAAGAATTTGGGTATCGGAGAAATTATCCCAAACCAGCCTTTATCCTTTTTATGTTAGGTTCGCGTATATAAAAAGCAATTCCTTCGGTTCTATGCGGCAGATGATATTGAAATAGAGGCAGATGCGTTGTAAGCGTGCAATAAAGATATTTTTTTTTGCCAGCAGATGTCGTCCGCACGTGCCGCCGTATGCCAGACACCTGGTGCTTGTAATGACACCAAATGTCAGTTGGGGTGAAGAATTTTATCTTGCCCTTTGTCGGTTGTCGACCTTCTGTGTGAGATATCTATAGTAGACTGCGCTTCTCTATACAATAATACAAGCGAACGTCACGACAGTCTTGAACAGAGTCCTTTTTCAGAGAATACGTGTGCAAATATTCGGAACTGTGTGCGGAACCAATAATCTACCTAGCTTTAGGCAAAACTGAAAATAGTGAGAGGTTAAATTATATTTCTCTTAAGCAGTATAGTTAGGTGTACGTATTGATTCTAGGAACATTTTGCCCGGCTACCCTATGTTTAACCTATGTTTAGTGGGGCCCGAAAAGTGGTGTCTTAATCTTAATGAATGAATGAATGTACACAGCGAAACGGCGTTTTTTTATATTATGAAATTTCTCTTTATGCAGAAGATTACGAGTGTAGGTTTTAGGTAGATAAATATTGGTAAACAATCAATTAATTACGATGCAAATATAGCTACTGTATATACTGTAATTCCTGTATTGTAATACATAACATGTAAGTACATAATAAGTAGAAGTGCGATAGTTAGCCAATTTCATTCCCCTTTGAGTGTGTTATCATTAGGCTAGTAACTACGCGTCAACGCATAACTCAATCAATTAACTTGTGAATTGATAGGAAAAGGGCAAGTAGCGCAGTGGTTTTCCGTTTCCTTTTGATAAGTATAATTATGCAAATTGCGGCATCTTCAACACATTCGATTGTTTACAATTTGGATTCGATAAATGGGTTTCCAAAGTGACACATAATTTTGATTAATTTATCTATCTAATTTACTATTTATTGTGATGATTCGATGGTCTTATATCCATATACCTTCACCATATTATTAATTTTAACATGTGTCAAATACCCAATTACCTACGTAGGTATCATAGTAAAGCAAGTATATAGCATCCTAACTGAGGCTATGATAAAAAACGATCGGCATTGAACCGTGGGAGCGGACGTGCGCGAATCTGTGAATCTCGGAGTGCAAAACCTGTTTACTGTAGTTATTTCGTACTGCACAAAGTCTGATTTAAGTTAAATAAGACTAGCTTGTACCCCAATCCGTTTACAATCTACGAATGAGTCATTTTTTACTTGGTTAATATCTCAATGTGTTTAAAAATAATAGATATAATAATTATGTAATTGAAATTATAAGGGCCCATGTAGGTAGCCTAATTCAAACAGATAATTATCATATCTGTACAGTTGCATCCTGAGGGAGGCCCGGGGTCCACTATCCAATCCCAAGATTTTGTGTAGGCACTAGATTAATTATATATAATGAGCTTGACAATATTTTGACGCAGACGCAATTACAAAACCACCTCAGATATCAACAAATAGGGACCTTTTGCAGAAAGAAGATAAAGAAAGAATAATTTTATTTCAAATATTTGCTATGCTAGCAAGGAATTGATGCTTAGCTTAGATATGCAAGCCTTTGTCGTTTAAGTTTCATGCTTAAAGTACAGAAACAGAGATAGCTTTATCTGTTACAGTCTAGGTTTGAAATTGACTCAAAATATGGCGGACTGAAGAGGGGTTCAAAGGTTGAAATGAGTCCAGTTCAGACACTGAAAATTTGAACGCACCCTTCATATTGTAAGTAAGGACATATATATAGGCCGTGATAGTACAAGAAATACTTCTGATCGGTAATTTATGCAGGTTGTAGAGTATTCTTTCTAACTGAAATGATTTAAAATTCATATAGTAAAGAAATACGAAAAGTATTTCTTTTCTAGTTTGGAGTGTCTACTAAAGAATATGCAAATACTTTTAAATGAGAAATCTCTTTTATAAATCGTCGGCAAACTCAACTTTAATAACCGCAAAAGAATCAAGTTCAGAAAATCTTTATTCTATACCCATTTTTATCGAACCTTCATAAATCCTAGAATTCTTGAACACGATCATAATGGGATCAAAACGTTGCGTAACTTTATTGTGCAATTTACCAAGTTCAAGCGGAAGCATTAACATTCTTTCTACGTTCACACAAAAGAATAAGTTTCGAGAATCAGCCTGATGGTTTGCGCATGAGCATGAGAATCAGGGGACAATAGCGCAGCATGTAAAACGAGGTTCCCGACGTGTAGTCTCGCCGCAAACTAGTGTTGCCATGGGACTTAATGACCTTTGGTCTGTAGCTATTCCATTTCTGTGGTAAGAGTTTGTCGTTTTAACAATTCTGACCTTAAACTTTGTAGAATCCTACTAACTACAGTTGTGTCAACCACGATGACGCGCCCATCCACAGCGCATCTCGTACTAATCTATGTGCAATTGATCGGTTTGGGCTGTGGTGTGGAGGGGCGTCTTTCGTGGATGACACGCACTTATACCCAACCGAAAGTTTGTGTCGGTGAGTTTCTTATACTCACCGATCCAAATCTGTATTCCGTCACAACTATACATACATATAGAGGTGTATACCTACCAAAAAAGTATCCGAGCTCAATAAAAATAAATCCTTATTATTTTTTATCAACCTACCGTTGTTATTACGCAATTGAACCTTTGCTACACCTGATTGAGCTCAATGGAATATAACCCATAAGGTCTTGGTGTTTAAGCTTATAATATTGTACACACGAGCCGCCTACCTGGTAAAGAATGTAATTTCGGCAACCCTACATGTTCGGCGTTAACAAAATGTTGTCCTAATCAGGCATTTGTAATCTTTGCGGGTTTTTCGCGATGTTTTCATAATGTGAGTACAAATGGGAGTGGAATTTAAGGATTTATCGATGTTGATTCGACTGAATGAGATATCACCATATCGGTTTGGAGAATCGCTAAACATTGCCATTCAGTCGTCGTTAAAGATACGTGTAAATTTTTCGCCGTATTACGTTGGAATAAGGTGCAACATTGGAAGCATTTTTGACCTCAAGTACCTACGTGATCGGTTCATAGATTATATTATGTATTTTCTATGCATGATGGATCTAAAAAAAACCATAACAAATTCTATCACGTTCGGCTACAATTTGACATTGCTCTTTAACAGTTCGAGACATTATTATATAAGTTTGCCATAACATAACCGCTTTAAAATTCTTTGACATTCCTATTGCCTCTTCGTTAGCAAAATGACAGTTAGCTAATGGCTGAATTACATTAGCAAGAACTAGCGTGCAAGATTTTTTTACACTGCGGGGCTGAGAGTTACCGAGGTAAGATGAATACGATCAAACCCTGCAATGCAATGAAAACACTGAAAACTGCATGCAAGTTATTTCTTAATAGCATCGCCACTTTAATAGAAGACATAAGGCCACAAGCAGTCATTTAATTAAATTGCGTTTCAGTAAATGAAAACCTTAGCATAAGTTAGAGTCTCTATACCAGTACAACTCATCAGTATTCCGTGAAATTAGTTGTATCAAAATTATACAACCAATAATTGATGCAAATTGTGCTTTCCTGCATCGTACTATGGTTCTATCTTATTTACCCGCGTTGTAGCAAGCATACTCGTATAACCCGTTCAACCTCAATTTGTAATGAAAATCAAATCAACTCTGTGGCTGGATGTCAACACTTGCTGTTCATTAAATAAAACATAGTGTTTGTGTTGCGCTTGATTGGACCCATCCACTAATTATTGAGAGCATTTACCTTCGAAACCTCACACTGAAATTGCCATTGCAAAATTAACTTTGCATTGAGCCCCATAAGGTTCACTTTCATGACCGCTCAAATTGAGTACAGTAAACTTTATATGTGCAATTGGTGCAAAGTACTGATTTACGATTAATTTAATTCATGACGCTAGTAGAACAAGGCACGATGCATATTTTAAAATCTTGTTATGTTCATTTTTATACGTTTTACATTGCGACGTATAAAAATGAACATTAAACCTTCGAAGGTTATTCAAAAATACTCAAATTTCACAGATATATAAATATCGATAGGAAAAATCCCGGCATTCTCGATTTGGATAAAATGTATTCGATCATTAGTTTATCGTTGAATTCTGATCGGGAATAACTTAAAACTGTGTGATCTGTACGTGTATTCACAATCGTTACGAACAATTCGGCCCAGAACCGGTATATATGTGCGAGCGAAACTTAGAAGAAACCTTCGAATTCCGGGGTCAGCTTATACTGGGAGTGGTCTTGAATATAGGTTGTTGAATAGCTAAAGTGCTTGTGGTTGTTTTGGAAATCCTCGAAGGTTCGTACAAAGGAGATAAGATTAGTTAGCGAATAAGCTTTATCCAATTAAAATCCGTCAATGTTAAACGCCTTAGAATTTCTTAGTTTAAATTTTACTGTAACGTAAACTGCTGTGTAGTTTACTTATATATATGTTACATTTTAAAGGTTGATTTTATCAGAGTAGTCGATATTTAGTAATCTAATAGTTGACATTGCAATAAGAAAGGACAGTTAGCAAAAAAGGCTTCAAAAGAAAATTTTCATATCTAAGCAAATAAAATGTATCTTACGTCATCGGCATCACTTGATCATTTGTTTGAAAAAACATTTGTACAATAAAATAGCCTACTTACGGGTCAACACACGCTTAGCCTCTTTAATGCCTCGCACGTTCGAATGCATAACGTCAAAGTGCAGGTGTCCCTGCACCTTGCTTATGCGCAGCTTGTATCAATGAGCTCCAAGGCGACCATATATTTACATTTTAGTAATTAGATTAATTTGACTAATAAAAGTGGGTAAGAAGTCCGCCGGCCGGCCATGTTTGCCGTATGATTTACTAGGTGGTTGCCACAGGACGAACACATGCGGTGAGGCAGGCCCAGGCGAAGATGTCGGGATGACCTAGACGCATTCGCAAATGCGGCGGGGGACAAAGATGTGCGGAAATCCAGGGGGAGCTGCCCAGTTCTGCCCAACAGAACACCCTACTAGGCTAAAAAAGTAAGAAGATTAATGAGACACATTTTATCTCGATTGAAAATCTCCTGTAACTTTATAGTACCTATTAAGTTAAGACATTTTATCTGGATTGGAAACGTTGGAAGCTGAAATAGATGAAATATGTGAACATGGACATTAGACATGAACAAGACATGAACATATCAAGCAATTTGCACGATCCAACCGGCCGAATTCGAACCGAAATAGGCTTAGATAACATGAAACAGTCATAATGGAATTACGAATATGTACTACATGTATTTGTGTATGAAATAGGCAGGATTGAACACATTGATAACAATTTCACCGAAATACCTGATAGCTACTGTATTCACTATAGCTATTCACAGTTCTCAGTAATATTTGACCCCGAGGCGAAAGCAAAACAACTACAAGTATTCGAAGGTTAAATTTAAACTGGTTTGCTTGAAGCGAGTTTTCAGTAAGTGTTATGAATGAATACTGGTACTTGACGATGCAAATCCGAAGCCAGTGAACTTGGAGCTTATAATGAATGGTCTAGTTCAGTCTCTAATTCTACAGTGCTTCACGTATAGTGTGTGTAATAGGATTATTGAAGGTTCAAGCCATTATTAGTCAGACAGAGTGCTTTGGTTTTAGTTCCGTACCAAAATTACATTGCTGTTTATAGTGTTTATGCTTTAAAATCAAGATCTTTCTTTTCGGTGTCTTACTTCGTTCTGTTCACTGGAATAACAGGGTTAATCTAAAATTGTTATTTGGTAATACTCGTAATACAGTCGATATCGATAATATCGATAAGCTTTTATTAAAAATAAATGAACATGATTTGAATGTCAAAAGAAAGTATGAGTAACGGACAATGTAGAATGAGTTTGACCGTACCTACATTATTAATTTTCTAGGTGAGCTGAATTTGACTAACCAAGTAACCATACTCGTACTACCGACTATTGATAGTCGACATAATCTACCAATATGTATAAGTATATTAAGTATAGGTACAACTTTTTTATATACATTAATTCAACAATACAGTACCTACATACGAATTTAAACAAAGGGCGTTCTAGTGGTTTTTTCTAAGTTTCGCTCTATAAGTATTATAGTCATGTTGTTTATAATTATAACATTTACCTTGCATTAAAATATGTTTTTATATGTATAAAAAAATATATTTTTATACCTTTAGCCACTGCAGGATTCCAAGTTCATAAGTATATAATATTATCAATTTGATTGTATCACATTCTTATTTATACTGTCAATTTACTTGCAAACCAAATCGATACTTCTAATGGAAATAAGTGAAAATCGACTTGCAAAATCGATTACAATACAATGTACGTAATTGGCTTGAACCATTATGCCTCTAAATAATTTTATGTCACACCTAGCCATAAAGTGGCCATTATCGCACGCTCCGCGCGCGAAAAAACCTACTTCCTGGCCAGGGAGCGCCATAAAATGTTGTACTTACCACGGGCGATAATAAAGAAAGCCTCAAATCGCATACTTATCGCCCTTGCCTTCGGCTCGGGCGTAAAATACCTGCGCTCTGAGACATTCTTTGTTTTATCGCCCTTGGTAAGTAATGTACTATTACTGCATTCGAAGATATGTCTCATTAAATATATTGACGATGGGTCAAATTGAACAATCATTTAAACCTGTGTATCAATATTAATAGGAATATCACGAATCACGATTTCCAATTGATCACGGACTTGAATCTAATGTTGATAATCATTCATGGTATCGTGCGTGTCCTCCAAATGTTACCAATTCAAGCCGCGTGTAAATGTGACGGTAACATACATGAATATGTTCGAATGCAGAGTCCATTTAAAATGCTGCAGTGCTGAGGGAATTTTAAACAGACCGAATTGGACGTGAGAGGGTTAATGAAATTGTGTAACTTAGACCATATTGTCTAAGGTGAATCGGACTTCGTTGGATTGTCGTCTTATGCCAGGTCTGTTAGGTAAAAGTCTTTTAATTTAGTCCTAGAGCCAGCAATGGTATATTTTTTTGCGGTGGTTACTGACAGCAGCTCGAAAGCTTTCGCTGGTTTTCACGGCTGTCCGTGAGCGGGCACACTTTGGGCCGCTCGTCGGAACGAGGCAAACCAGCAGTGGTATAGACCGATCGCTTTACTAAGACGGAGCCTGCAACGGACCAGGGGCGCGGAGGGTGACGGCAACCGTGTCTCAGTTAACCGTTATGATAAGAGTCCTACTTCCTAATACGTGGATAATTATTACGCAAAACACTGGGATTAAGTTCTAACGGCGCCACGTCACTGTAACGTGACAAAACACTAGAACCTACGCAATTAAACTAAGGGCGTACTTCCTTATGGATTTAACGAATTAGGAACTTTGCGGCACTAGTTGTCTTTAAGGCCTTGAAATTACAATACGTTTTAAGTATATACTCACCAATCATGTTGAAGACAACAACATGTACAGCATTTCGTCGACGACAGTTGTCACCTACGTTTGATCGGGTTATACCGAGTAGTAGCTATAGAGGTAGTATCATTGTTATGTTTGTAGCTGTAGAATCGATACAGATTCAATCGCGCTTGAATGAAGAGAGCTCTTGTCTCGGCTAGCTTGCTCGCCATTCGAGCTCTTACGTGTCTGCTAGATATATTACATATACAACGCACGTATAGCATAATGATGAAAATAAAATTTTATTGTATATTGTCGATGATATAGAAATTCCAAGCTCTTTCTATATCGATCCGGTGTACAGAAATATTTTTCTTCTCTGTGTACTGAATAAACTATCGTGGAATCATAGATAACACTGAAGTACAGAAGAATTCACTGATAATTGCCATTGCCACGAAAATGGCTTGTCTTCGTTGTGCCTATATTACAAGATTTTTCTCACTAGGGTCATCAACTTGATGTTTAATAAACATGTACTTACTTTAAAGCACGCTAGGGTTATTGATTTATCATTGACTTCACATAAATTATGAAAAACTGACATGTTGACATGTGTAGTTAGACATGTCAACATACTTAGTGTACTTATTTCCGACAACCCTTTGGGAATAGACTTAAAATGCTTGCCAAATATTTTGTCAATTCGTGCCTAAATATCTGCTCTGACTTACTATGACGGCCTTCTGAGTTTTAAAATTTTGAACACTTGTTTAAAACTAATACAATAGCTATAGCAAGTGATGTAACACAACACAATACGACCCCAGATTAACTGACCTTATTGTCTTAGACACTATAGTAGTAGAATTCAAATAGTATAAGTTCATCGTATGGTAATTTATAAGCTTAGGAATGTAAATTTACATAGCAATGTAATGTAGTGTTTAACATGATTTAGTGCAAACTTTTTATTTGCATGTTTAATTCATGCAATGTTTTCAATTTCGCTAAAATGTTTACAATTCTCACCTACCAGATGTCGCTATTTTCTATTGCGTTTTAGAATGATGACTGGCAATTTAAATATGTATCTGTCCACGAAAATAGGTACCTAGGTCTGCATCAAAACTCGATAAGCACAACACAAACTCATGTCAAATGAATTAACAATGTGCGCGGAAATAGCAGGTAATTATGATCATCATATCAGCCAAAAGACGTCCATTGTTGGACATAAGCCTCCCCCAATTTGGGGTAAACGTAACGTATTTTTGTATGTAATGCGCGTTTCGTCAAAGTTTTTAGTGAAAGATTTAGGAAGCCAGAATGTACTGCTACTAATGTACTTATACTAATATTACGTCCTAAAATCCAATATTCTGTCAGTTAAGAGGAGGGGTAAGGCAAGCTCTCTCCATACAAACTTTGTGCAGGATTTACTTCGTTTGCATTCAAGTTATGATTTTTGGTCAGTATGCTTATTTTTCTCATAGCTATTTCGTGACGTGATTTTTTTTTAATTTTTTTTTTTAATTTTGAATTTTTTTCACATCATGATCTTTGCATATCTAATATTTACAACCAAAAAAAAATATTATATTTGTTAGTGCCAAAACCGACGAATAAAACCTGCAAAAAGTTTGTATGGGGAAGGCCTTGCCCTACCCTGCGCCTTAATGTTTACATCGATACGGTAGTTAACCCATTAGCGGCTGAATTTTTTTCATGTCGCCGATTTTGATGATTTTCAGATATATTACTATATTGGACCTTAGAAACATAAATATGAAATTAAAGTACTGTAGTTTTGAAAAAAAATACCGATGCCGCATGGCATCTCTAGCCGTCTACCGTGTCAATAAAAACATGTTACTATGTGTTAGCATTTATTGAAAATGAAAGTTATTAAATTATTTGGCACAAAGTCCATTGTAAAAAATGGTTTGTTTTTGTTGTTGGGAGCTGCACGCTGCACGAGGTCCCGGAAACTCCGGAAGAGGACCCCGATTGTGAGGCCAATTCTGTACATATGTAGAGCCTCCCGAGCCGAATGTGCGTTCTGGCGAGGACTCCGGCGACGGAACGCGGCCTCGGCAAGTGGTCCTGGTCGCCGTCTTGGCGCAGTGTATGGGGTCATGGTGTAGTGTTGTCGTTTCATCAGTAGGCACCTTGCGGAGATCTCGACGACTGCAGGCCGGGTACGGCGCTTTGGGGGACGCGCCTTCGCCATTCAGCGCTGCTCGCGGGCAGTCTTGCTGCTTCTCGCTCGCGTTCACGTGGACGTGGATGCAATGGTAGTCAAGGTTGGGCTTCCAACAACACGCCAAGTAACCGTGCTCGGCCTGTCGAAGGCACCTAAAAATTCAAACATTTATTCTGCAACTAGGCCTCAAGGGCTCTTTACGCGAATCTTGCTGGTGGGGACGACGGTGCCACTGCACATCTTGCGTTTGGCTGGTGACTGCCAGGATTGTTAATAGAGGCCTCGTCGTCAGCAATTTGTGTTCGTCTCGGGAGGCTCCACATGTGTGGAGTTGGCTTCGTGATCGGAGTCCTGCTCCGGAACCTCCGAGGCCCCGTGCAGCGCGCGGCTCCTGGTGGTAGAAACAAACCATTTTTATATAAACCGATACAAAAATAAATAAATATCTTAAGCAAACACCAATCAAAACGTAATACAATACAAGTACAATACAATATAAGTCACAGACAATAAAAGTAACTTGTATAGAGTTAGACACGGTATTGGGCTACCGGTGCCGCATGGCATCAGCAATAAAGAGACAGTTGTAAAATCAACAAAAATAGTATCTACTTAAATATTTTGCCATATTATGGTTCTATGATGTTTATTGATAGCATCAAACACAAAAACACTAGCTTTCAATCACAAATAACTAAAAAAAATTACACTTACTTGAGAACTACGTCCATTTTTGGCCACTACTTTGCAGAATAATGTTTACCGCGATAGAACTCGCCATCAGTGCACTGTAATTGGCTATTTACCCAGCTAATCAACAGAAGCCTTCCTCCTTAACTGATTTGACGTATAACATTTCAACTAATCACAATTGACGCGAAATTGAGCGCCCAAGTTTAAAAGTCTGAAAGGTGATGCTAAATGGCATCGCTAGCCGTTAATGGGTTAAGATTCCACGAAATTAATTCTCAGAAGTTAGAACTGAGATGATAGGTATGTGGATTAAAATTGAATGGGTATTAGAGGCCGATTACCGCCCGGGGTGCCCATAGACATTAATTCGATCCTCGACACTCGACTAAATAGTTTTGTCCTATTCGCTCGATACTGTTAAGGTTAGAGTGTGAGCGGAGCAACAAATGCGATTACATTTTAGGACTTCGCGGTATCCCCGAGGCTCGATCATAGATTAGCTCCACTTCCTGCTTCTAAACCAATTTGGATTCCGAAATGCTTATTACAACGTAACGTTTAATACTTTGTGTTTTGTAACGAGGGTATTAGGGTTCGGATTTGTTCACGAGGCGCCGTTTGTGGTTAATGTTATTGTTTTGTTTTTATACGAAATAAGGCTGTCCATTGATTCCAAAATGCTCGGATGAAATTACAGGCGCTGTTTTGTCGATACTTGAACTAGTTTTATATCTACGAGTATGTAATATGGTTCTAAAGTTTGATATAAGTGATTATAATAAATGTTAATGCATGCATTTCTTTAGTTTATATGTACAAGATATAACATTACACCTGCTTACACATCAAACATTGTGTTAGGTAGATCTAACTGAATATTTTAAATAATAAAGCCATTTATTCAAGTCACAATAGAGATACAAATAGAGGTACAAAAATAAAACGCTTAAACAAAAGTCTAAGCCTTAGTAGTCAAACATATACCGTGACTGTATATTTTAGTATGAAGAATGACATTTATATCAACCTTACGTACGGTCTTAAACGTTACGTAACTAATCGTAATCATCTCTCTGGTACCTAATATTTTTGAGCATTTATTGTACTGTATTAGCAATATTTTTATTTTTTTAACCTGAAATGCAATATAGGTGGGGCCCAATAAAGCGGTAGAATGCGCACTTGGAGAAAATCCCGGCCCGGGGAAAATCCACGCGGGCGGTTTTAGCAAGTTTGTATAGAGTTTTACTCGTACTACGTATTCAGAAGTGATTCCTAAATGATACCTTTCAATCCACATCGGCAACTAGACCCTACTGATGAATAAAACAAGAAATCAAATAAAAACATTGGTCGAATAAAAAGGAGCGATAAAACTGAGCCCTTAAAAGCCCACCCTTGTCTAGTCGTAATACTAAGCCATCTTATAAATTACATGTAGGTATGACACGCAAGCCAGACCGATTTATCTGATGTTCCTAATGGATCGAGATTTTTTTTAACTGGTTTTTCTGTCAAACTATCTTAGGTAGAGTGAGCTACGTTCCTGTTGTGATAGCAAAGAAAGCTTAGCTTAGGTTTTCTACGGAATCTCGCTCAGAGATCATCAATTCACTACAGTAGATCACACACGATCGTTTGGTGTGTTTCACCAGAATTCACCGGTACTTCTTTTTGTTGGCAGGATTTCCATAAAAATGTTATTGGATTTTGAGCCCTATTATTTGAACGGTAAAATAGTTTTTGGGACGAATTACTTTGATGCAACTCGGCCAAGGCAAATTATTTCAAGTAGGTATACAATTGTGAGCTACGTTTCAGGTCTGATAGTAAAAAAGTTTTATGTTACTTACCTATTCTATGAAATAACAACTGTAGCTCTAGTACAAGTTTTTTCGAAACATTAACTAATTCGAACGCGTTTGCGTTTTGTCTCAAAATGTATGAAAGTGGTATGATAACGTGAACAGCGCCTCTGGTGGTCACTACTGGAAACTAAAACAGCGAGTATAACATTTGTTGCTAACCGATGAACGCGCGTATTTCAAACTCTGTGAGAGCGTTTTCATACATTTTGAGACAAAACGCAAACGCGTTCGAATTAGTTAATGTTTCGAAAAAACTTATACTAGAGCTACTGAGCGCTCGCTCAGGGATCGTCAATTCGACACAGTAGGTTTTTCTTTTTTTTTAAATGGGGTTGCTCTTGGTCAGCATCTAACCAGGGGGCAAAGATGAAGCCGACGGTGAAGCGAGCTCACTCAAAAGATGCCTATTCACTCTTGCCTTGAAAAGGCACACACACACACGACTTGGTGCGTTTCACCAGAATTCACTCTATCAGAATTTTTGGCCTGATCTTTAATCCGTCCTAATATAGATCGTTAAATCAAAGAAGAAGCACCCTTATTATACCTGCAACATGGACAACTCGTGGATTGAACTACATCTACTTCCACGCGACACAACTATTTCCACGCGAAATCCACACACATACACGTACGCTTGCACATGTACTCACCCTCTGACACACTTACACACGAAATATACGCACACATACACACACTTTCTCTCTCTCAGACACATACACACACACACACACGCATATACACAGACACACACAAATACGAACTTCTAAAAATGTATAGTCACTACGACCGTAAACTTATAGTTAGAAATGTACCCTTTATAGCCAGCTGTGTTTTTTATTTTTTAATCTGTAATTAGTACTTAGTTTTTTGTCTTACCTCTTTATTGTATAATCTACTATTATTGTTATTGTTACTCGCTCTCGCAGACGTCCAAAATACAGGCTCAGCCTAGTTTGGAGTCTGATAGATAAGTTCCTAATTTGTAAACACTTTTTTTGCCAAATAAACCATTTGTATTTGTATTTGTATCTTACCTATATCTCTTCAAAATAAATAATACACATGTACATAACATTAGGCATTAAAACACTTTCAAGAATTTATATTACCCATAGACTGCCATTATTTATAAGTAATAGTACAAGACTGACTCATTCTACGTGACTGTACTACGCTACGTCGCGAAAGGCTTTATGCTGAGTAGGTACAGTTGCGCGGGAAATTGGTTTCCCAACCGTTCGGGAATTCCTTATCCCAAAACTGCGCAGAATTGATGTTTTCGCGGAATACTAATGTACAAGGAGCGGTTTGATTTGCTCGAGTAGCTTCTGATTGGTTTATTTTTATTAGCAGAAATACAGTTTATTTTACGTCCTTTCTTACTTTTATATATTTTTTTGTGTTTCTGTTTAGGAGGCCATCGCCTCGCTCAACCACTATGCCGTGACTATGCAGCCTACTCAATGTGTTTTCGTAACTTTCCAGCCAGGTTGGGGCAAGGCGCTCTTTTTGGATTCTTCATTTATATTGAGGCTAGTAATCATGTATTTCGTCGTTCTGGGTAAAATGCGAGGCCAAGCGATTTTAACACAGTTATCCGTGACTGATTTTTTGTGATAGGTATAAAACTAAACACCTACAATTTGTGGTCCCAATTATTCGAAAACTGACATAATATTTAGGTGTATCATGGAACGTGCCTGGCAGGGTAACATAATACTGAACAACGGTAAAGTTTTACTACAGAAAGATAAATGCTGAAAGCGGAATTATAGTTATAGCATATTTATATTTTTCCACTCAAAAAATTACAAATATTTCATTAACAATGTATTCTCAAGACTTCTACCTTACATTTCCCCTAAAATACGACGCAATGACAGACCCATTTTACTTGAATAATACATAGTTTGCGAGACTTCTAAAATGGGAGGCGAATTAACTTTAAAGGGAATAAATAATTTCAACGCGCGTTCTACCCGAATGTAACATTATTCGTCCCTGAAGCCAGCATGACATTAAGCTCTAAACACGTAAAAATAAAGTCCTTATTAAACAAATCGCGTTTTCAGCAATAAGTAATGGACACTTTAAGCAGGGATTTAACACGGGAGTGGTTAACCATTCGTTACCTTAAAACGTCAGGGGTGACATTTGTATGGCGTCCGAATGATACCTTATTTATATCCTTAAAATGTATGTGAAACAGAGCAACCCCGCCTTACCACAATTCTAAATTGAGAATATTGAGGGAACGTTCATACAGGGACTTATGACAAATTTGTTGTTCTGTGGCCGGTAATTAGGATTGCTTTTATTTCTTACTTATTTAATTAAATAATTAACTTTAAGTAGTTAAGTTTGTAACGCGGCTTCACTGCGAGTTAGGGTTCTACTAGCAGGGATCATTATCCCTGCAGTATGAGTTATAGGCATGTAGTCAAGGTCCCCTTACGGGGACCAACTATAATTAGTCAGGCATTAAATTAAATAATCACAAAAGTTACATACTTAGACATAAAATGTAATAACGGGTGGACGGTGGGATCGGCAGTATCTTATTAAGGCATTAATTATTGTTATTCGCAGTTATTGTATTATTTGTATTTGTATTATTTCCGGAAAAGTATTAAGAATGTGTTTTTATCCTTCGGGGGTATCTGGGCTTTTACTATTCTTGTATATGGAATATATGGATGCTACGTATTCAAAACTATGACGGACAACACTAAAGGCCGCGGCATAGTCACGCGTTTGGAAACTGCGGTGCCGTATGTGCCTTCATTAACCCGTGTACGATGTTTTCTAAATGTTAACCGAGAGTTTTTTCAAGGTTTCGGAGTTGCGTTGGTAATGTTACACTCCAAGGCATCCTAACAAAACACACATTAGTTACCTTTTGACGTCGACTGTACTTGAATACAATGGAGCTTCACATGAGGTGAGAACAAGTTGTATCCTTCCTCTTATCAGTTGGTATCCGCCCGATTAAAACTTCAGAAGAACGGCTATTTACTAATTTACCAATATCGCTACTCTGTCACCAGTGTAACTCTGATCTCCAGTTTTCATATTGTTTACTGATTTAGGGATCATGTTACACTTGGTATGGGGGGTAGTCGAGTTTAAAGTGGTTTGTGAATGATACGCATTGTACTTTTAATCGGATTGTATCATTGTCTTTTGTTTTCATATCGAAGTAATAGAACCGCTTTGTAGGATAACTTAAGTACGAGACATCGAGACAATAAGATTACTTACTAAATTACCTAGGTAAAATTCAACAGGACAGAAATTACTAATTTAATAAGAGTTGCCATATAAGGACATCTGTGCAACACTTCCTTTACCATTTCACAAGGTTTGACAGTGAAAATTCTATATTCGCTTCTTGATATAAGTAAAGCTTACATTGCATTGCTTACATTGGCATTTGCCGTGTAGTACTAAGCTTTCAACACTTTTGAGTATCTTCCAATATTTCACTACAGTCAGGAATTAGGTACCTTAGAAATATGATAAACATAGCAAAGTACACACCTATGTATACCTCTATAAATATCCATAGGAACCCATTTCTTCAATAACACAAGAAAATCTACTCATATATGTTTTCATACGTTTTTGTAGGTAAGTATATACATACGGCTGAAGGCAGACACTAACATAGCATAAATTTAGCTTAGGATAGTGCATTCCGTATGCAAATATTCTTACAACTTGCGTCTCTCTAATCTCCAAAGTTTTAATCCTCACAGCTCTGAGTGTTTGGAACTCACGGAATGAGATTGCAATTTGATTATTTCCCCTGTGAACCTTGAGTGAAGATAAATATGTAGCAGGCACTCCGTTTGCTAATGTTTCAGCCAGTTCAGACTAAGCTATTTTGATCCCGTGTTGACATTGATAGTTGTCCCTTAAGCTGTCAGTACATAGAATCCTTTCTATTACGCTATTTCTCTGGATTTACGAGACGTACCAGTTGTTTGCTCGTTTACTTAGAAACTTATTTCGGTAATGGACAATTTTACTACCAGGCCATCAACGTACGAAGGCAGAGCTATAATTACATATACATACATTGCCCGTTGTTCGTCACCACGTAAAATTATTTATGACACACCTGGCCATAAAACGGATATTACCGCACGCTTCGCGCGCGGGGAAATCCCACTTCCTGGCCAGGGGGTGACATAAAATTTTGTACTTATTACGGGCGGTAATAAAGAAAGCCTCAGATCGCATATTTATCGCCCTTTCCTTCGGCTCGGGCGTCAAATACCTGCGATCTGAGACATTATTTGTTTTATCGCCCTTGTTAAGTAATGTACTAATATAGCCGTACAGAGGCAAGACTTCCTACAATCGCATAAATCACCCAAATGCTGTAAAATATAGTATCGGTATGTAATGTACCGTCAAAATTATGGGTGCATACAATTTGCTCAAAAATATGTCAGAGCCGCCTATGTCGGTGAATTAACGTTTCGGTACATAGGGTGACACCACCAGTAATGGACAAGGCCCAATGATGTACATTAACTCTAATGTAAAAGAAAATAAGAGTCATTAATTTTTTATAGAACAATCAATTTAAAACCACGTGATCTTTGAATAAGGGTTGTAGTGTCCGTTATTGGTGCTTGTGCTTAAAGTGTCCATAATTGGTGGTGTCACCCTATATACCTATATTTATGAGAGGATTCATTCGATACGTATTTTTGCACTTGACTGTACAGTCAGCTGCAGAGAAAAGGTACCCCTCCTGCACATAAATTTCTATGCACGGGGGATCAGGGTTATCTGCAGCTGACCGTACCTACTATTACAGTTACCAGCCATACCGCGACAGTTACAGCGTAACACGCCACTGTGCCCCAGTACAAATTATCTCAAATTTGTAAAACAAGAGGCAAGACGCGCGACGTCTAACGTTCCAGTTCGATGCCCAGCCGTTGACATGCCCAACGAAAACCGCAGCCCATTGTCTTTTTGTACCTTTAGAAAAAATCATCCTCCCCAAAAAAACCCTTATGCGCCAAAACATACAGATGATAATCGCGAGATCGGACCGCAAAATTATATTGGTGTAATCTGTAAGTGGGCCCGGTTTCGTCTTTTGCCACAGGATAGAGATATTTTTGATGTAGAACAGCGTTTATGGAGATATCCGATTACGTTATCGGATTCGCCAGTGTTCGACAATTTGTCTCTTCGGTATTGAATGTCATAGGTACAATACAGGGACGATTTGGGATTGTTTCTGTAGTTATTAGGATTCGGTACTGTGGTGTACTGGCGTTATAAATAAATGATGGCGGGTAGGTGCTCCTACCAAGGGTACAGCAGCAAGCAAGGATATAGCAACTTCTGAATTGATTGGTTACATGTGAACAATTAATACAGAACAATAATTTGATTTTGTTATTGATGCAAATCGGAATCGTGCTATTTCCAGGACAATTTACATTAAATCGCAATGTAAACAACTTAAGACACTCTTTGCTCTTAAGATATTTTATGTCACACCTGGCCATAAAGTGGCCATTATCGCACGCTCCGCGCGCGAAAAAACCCACTTCCTGGCCAGGGGGTGACATAAAATTTTATACTTACCACGGGCGATAATAAAGAAAGCCTCAGATCGCATATTTATCGCCCTTGCCTTCGGCTCGGGCGTAAAATACCTGCGATCTGAGACATTCTTTGTTTTATCGCCCTTGGTAAGTAATGTACTATATAATCGTCGGAGCAAAACTATTTTATGGTCATTTACGAGCATTAATTTCTACTAAAACATATATAAACTGTTTAATTACTCTAAAATAAACATTACGACATAATCCTTGAACAGATCGACCACCGACTACGTGGGAATAAAACGACAGGTGCAGCTTAAACTTACCAAAACATGCGCATGATTATTCCTATCGTCGACCCAAGCCACGAGCAAGTCGGCTCCTCGCATGTTCCTTGCCGAGTTGAACCCGATTCCGACGTACCCACGGGTCCTCGCCTCAACCCGAAAGGTAATACTCGAATCTGAATTCACCCATCTAAGTATAACATCGCCGTTCTCATCTAGACGCTCCGAATGAGCCCATATTAAACTAGATTCGTTGTAACTTTTCGAATTGAAGACATCCCTACGATGCCTTCGTTTGTATTCGTTTACGATACTGCTAGTTTTAGAGCTTTTAACTTGCACGTCTAGGAGACGAAGCGCTTGGGCGTTTTGCGTCGGATTTGGAGGCAACTCGTTTGGCTGTAAGTGGCTCTTATGTGTTGGTAGCTTAGCATCACACGTCAAAATCGCGGCTAACGTGATCACTGTTTGTAGACGCATTTTTCTTCCAATCTTGTTAGCTCATTCCTGGTCCACCTGAAACAAGAACAAACACAAATAAATAACAGGTTAATTTAAAGTCGAGGCTCGTGAGAAAAAATTCGATGATGGTATCCCGTCGTGCAAGTTAAAAAAGTAAACTGACACTTAAAACATGGCTCCCAAAACCTGATGATACGCAACAAATAATGTAAGATAATTAAAATTATAACACGCGGATGTAATCATTAAACGGGTATTATTTCCGGAGGAGGGGCCCCTACCATGGTACTAACTCGTGATTAAATATGATAACGAAACTGACGACAGGCAGGTACGATTATAATTATGATCAAATTTGAAGGTAAAACGACCGGATGTGATAAATAGATTTTATACGATTGAAAATGAAGATGCTTCGAAAAAACGCGGCTACAGACGTATGATCTGGTGCCAAGCGGGAAGCTGGTCCGCCTGCTCAAGTGTCCTCATATGATTGTTCACCAATTTGAATTTGCAAATCCACACACCGAGGAAATGACAGGACTTCTTGTACATAATGGCGCATGACGGCTACAGATGGTTGAGCCTATAACAACAGCTCAACTATTGCTGATGCCAAATTTTCCTTCACGATTTGAAATAGCTGTACTGTAATCAGTGCTGGACGCCTCCACTCCTGACTTACCGGTTGCGCTTCCAAAAAAAACAAATAGTAGTGACTACATATGTAAATGGCCATTAACATACTAGTCACAATTCGGCGCCTTCCGACCGTGTCATTGGTCCCATTAAAACTAAGATATGCACACTGCTCTATTAGGTGTTTTATTCGTTGTCCGTGGTCGGTTGTTTGCGCATGATTTAATTATTTATATATATATGAGAATTTCTCACATTGGTTTGATGCGAACATATTACTAGCGTGTCGGTATATATTTGTAAGCAAAGAAGAGGCTAATATACTGATTTAGGATAAGCCTTTCGCTTCAAGACATGTTTAGTAGGTATTCGTAGATTGTATACATACAAAGTTGGCCTAAGCAAATGTGGATTAATTGTATGAGAGACGCTGTGAAAAGAACGAATGTGAATAACGAGAAGATGCACCACAAAAATAAGTGGAAGATGATGTCTTAAAGTATGTATGTATGTATGTAAGCACTTTATTGTACACAAAACAGGTTAAAACAATATACATGTCACACAAGATTAAAGTACGTAGTAATAAATGAAAAAAATTAAAAGTCCTTAAAGAAAAAATCCCTTAAACATTTACCCGCCTTCCAGACCTATTTGCCAACCGATCGAACGGCAAATAGTCCTCTATAAAGGCATCATGCTAAGAGAAAGTTTCATGCAAAAACAGAACAGAGTCATAAAATCAACGTAAGCCTTTTCCGCAACAAAAACGCAGTCCTTTATTCCCCCCTTCCATTTTAAGGGTGGTAATAAAAAGACAGTGAAAATATACGGAGTAAAAGTAAGTGAAATTTGGTAATGGGACTGTGAAATGCCTTGTTTTCATTGCGGAATTGGTGAGTTGTGTAAAAACAAAAGTGTTTTTGTTAAAGTACAGGCTTTGTTGTTTATGCGATGTAGTCTATACTATACCAGAGCTGATGAGAGAAAAACGCGCCTAATATCGTATTTTGATTTTAATCAAGTGAGGAATTTTAAATCTATATTTATATAGTTAGTTTAGCTGTAGAATATAATTTAATTAATAACAAAATTAATTAATTTAATGACAACAGTTGCGAAGATGTTATCTTTTAGTAACTCTTCACCTTTAATCGTACTTCGTACGACAAGATAATTCGCAGTAAGTACCTAGAAGTCAAAGGCGGCACTAAATTAGATAAATTCAATGCAATGTCTGTTTTAACGTTGGCATGGCGAATATTTCCCAAATTCCATGAAATCACACATTTGTTAAGAGCAAATGTAAATTAACACTTTTGATCCTCATTTCATTGTGGTAAGGTGAAAAACTTAATTAAGTTCTGCTATTGACAGTACATCAGCACACAAATTTCGATGTTCCGATTACTTAATAAAAACTGACAGTGGTTTATGTTCCATTTTATTATTTTGCTACTGGTCCCTAAAGCCGCCTGCGTTGAGCAAAAAATCCCACGCTCCATCTGTTACAGAGGCACCTCTTGTACGGTTTGCAATTGTATCTTGAATCTCGGGTATAAATCATATTAACATCGCATGTGTGTTGTACGACTTCTTAAATAATAAAACCGGTCAGTACCGAAAACGAGGAGATTCCCATGCGCAATATTGCAAAAAGTTAAGCAAAACATTCCAACAGGCACAACAACCAGGTATTCACCAGTGACTGCGCAAGATTCAACAATGACTGTCACCTCAGTATCTGACAGTCGCACAAGACTGAAAAATGTCTCATTATTTCGTTGTGGATTTTTAGGCGGATCGGAAACGTAGCCGTCACTTCACCAGTTTTTGTGCAAGACTGTCTGTCTGTCATTTTATTTAGTGATGCATTTTTATGCGAAAATGGTATAAGTATGGTTCCCTCACTAGAGGTAAGTTTTCTGCGTCAGTCTACCAATCTATAATCTTAGGCGCTTGACACATTGATGTAACCAGACTTCCAGCCAAATAATAATTATTATGTAGAGTTCAAAGAAACCGCCCATCACTAATGTATCGAATTAAAACACCTTCCATTATCGGTATCCGGTAAATAATTTCACGATTTGGAAGTGCCGGTATAAAAACTGGAAAGTAATGTAAGCGGTTTTCTGGTATACATTTTCGGACAAGTGATTAGTTGGTACGGAATTTTAATTGGTGTACGAATTGTGGTGGCGTTTGATTGTAAAAGGGGTGTAAGTGCCTTTTTTTGGGCCTCATACACGGGTTCAAATAAAGAGGTATAGTGTGGCGATATAAATGTATCTATACTTATATCTACTTAGTCGATACTATCGTGTAAAACGCTAATCCTGTTTAAAATGTCATGAACTGAACATTTTTTAAAAGTACAAAGAAAGGGATTTACTCTTTGAATTTAAGTTTAATTGCAGTTGCAACAAGCTCCGTCTTGGATTCATTTCGAATCTAATTTAATTTTAATCCAACTTCACAATCAATTCCGCTGCGACGACGTACACTTTCAAGCTGATTGTAATCTGTAGGAGAAGTTTAATTTATATTTATTTGTAAGATACTAAAGCAAATTACAGCAAGTTCAACAATTTAAATATTTAGGCAGCATAATAACAGAAGACTCGAGATGCACTACAGATATTAAAACTAGAATAGCAATAGCTAAAAACGCCTTTCACAATAAGAAACATATTTTTAAATCAAAAATGGCCAAATCTGTAAGAAAACGTTTCATTAAAACATAAAAAAAAAAAAAAAAAAATGAATAAAATGAACTTTATTCTGTAAGTAGGCCGCAATGGCACTTTTACAAGTCAAACCCTACTAGCGTTTCACAGAGGCCACTGCCGAGAAGAAACGCCGAAAGAAACTCGACAGTCAGCCATTTTCTCACAAAAATATGCTTATTACAATGATAAATGATAATACTTAACCTACTTAAGATCAAGAAATCTAAGTATCTATATAAAGCAACACAAAAACAAAGAATAAAATGAGGAAAAAAAAACCAGTTATGACAGTGTGTAATTCTGCAAGAAAACATTTCGAAACTGTATACCTTAGCATTATCAAATTCTATTTAGGAAAAAAAAATTGAATCCTTTAGACTATAAATTTAGTTATAAATCTTTTGATATGTTTTCTTGCAAGAACTGCGTCAACTAGATAAAATTAAAAAATACACAATATATGAATCTTTACTCTATTTAAGTATCTGGTTTGGGCCATGCTTTTCTGTCTGTTAGATAGTCCTCAACCTTGTAATAAGCCTTCGACATCAATGATTTTTTCAAGTACTTTTTAAGAGCTGGAAAAGGTAAATTCAAAACTTCATCAGGTAACTTATTATAAAAACGGACACATTGACCTACAAAAGATTTGTATACTTTACGGACACGAAATTTTTTAGTGGCAATTTTATTTTTATTTCTAGTATTAAAATTATGTATATCAGAATTTTTACAGAAGGAGTCTATGTTCTTAAGGACATAAACAATATTCTCATAGATGTACTGGGACGCTACAGTTAAAATGTTGATTTCTTTAAAGAGTTCTCTTAAAGATTCACGTGAGCCTAGGTTATATATGGAGCGAATGGCTCTTTTTTGTAACACAAAAATTGTCTGTATGTCAGCTGCTTTACCCCAAACCAGGATACCATACGACATAACACTATGAAAATAGCTATGATAAACTAGGCGAGCTGTTTCTACATTGGTAAGTTGCCTGATTTTTCTGATAGCATATGCGGCTGAACTTAATTTACGCGCCATAACGGCTATGTGGGGACTCCATTGTAGATTTTTGTCTAATGTTATACCTAAGAATATTGCTTTATCTACTATTTCTAAGCACTCGTTATTTAAGAGTATACTAGTTTCCACCGGTCTAACATTAGGCAAAGAAAATCTGACACATTTAGTTTTCTTAGCATTAAGTAACAGATTGTTAACGGTAAACCAGTCAAGTACTTTGTCCAGTGTGCCATTAACTCTACTATAGTCAACTGATTTTCGGTCAACCTTAAAGATTAAAGATGTATCATCCGCGAATAAAACTATATCACAAAGATTACTTACTATAGACGGCAAGTCATTTATATAAACCAAAAATAAAAATGGACCTAAGATAGAGCCCTGAGGCACTCCTAACGTTACTATTGCCCCACTAGACTGGGTTCCATTTACAACAACTGCTTGAGTTCTATTGCTGAGATATGAAGACATAAGACTTAACGCATTAGCAGACAAACCATAATGTTTAAGTTTCATATATTTGGAGTATTGCACTTTATGCCTGCGAGACGTGGACCATGACGCAACGGGATAGAGAAAGGCTTGAGGCGTTCGAGATGTGGTACTGGAGAAGGATGGAGGGAATAAGCTGGACGGAAAAGGTCACCAATGAGGAAGTATTGGAAAGAGTAAAGGAAAAGAG
The DNA here is from genome assembly GCA_951800055.1 of Cenopis cana. Classification (NCBI taxonomy): domain Eukaryota; kingdom Metazoa; phylum Arthropoda; class Insecta; order Lepidoptera; family Tortricidae; genus Cenopis; species Cenopis cana. The sequence goes on from OX637488.1 coordinate 6,218,495, forward strand.
ACATTTGCCATGTACAATAGAAACTCGAAGAGGGAAAATGATAGGTCATTTGATACGACACGACGATCTAATACGAAAGATAATGGAGGGTAAAATTGAGGGAAGAAGAGGAAGAGGAAGGCCGAGGATTAATTACATGGACCAAATAAAGAAAAAGATAGACGTCGTGTCGTATCTAGAGAAGTCAAAGAACTGGCGTTAAGTAGAACGGACTGGAGAGAACTGCACCGACAAGAGTGAAACTCTTAAATAATGATGATGACTAAAGCAAATATATCCGACCGGTGGAGCGCTCGTGGCCCAGCGGCGCCTGCGTGCCGCGTGCGGTACTTAAGGTTAAGCAACGTGGGCAGCGGTCAGGAGTTGGATGGGTGAACGCTTTGAGTGGTTACGAACTGAGCGCTCCCGTGCTTTGGAAGGCACGTTAAGCCATTGATCCCGGCTGCTGTCTTAGGCAGCAGTCGTTAAGCCAAGTTGGATGCCTTCGGGCGGCTTGAGAACTTCTAACAGTCAACTTGCCCACTCACTTGACAAAGGGGGGTCGAAGTTGCACCACGTCCGTAGGGAAAGTACATACCCACCGCTACTCTACACGTGACCCCTGGGTGGTGCTAAAAGTGCAACAAAAACTGGCAACCGTACTGTCTTCTTGAAGATCACACGGTTCTAAATAATTGCCATTCGATAAATATATACCGGCCGGTAAGGCGACATTCAATCTTGGAGGTCGAGGGTTCGCACCCCGACTCGTACAGTCAACAGCAAATGTAGATAATCATTTTTTTTACCTGACTGTGGCTTTATAGGCCGCGGGCCCATTAAAGCGATAGTAGTGCGCGGTTGGAGATTGCATGGCCTGAGGTGTTAGTGGAATCGAGCTAGCTGCTATAGCAGCTATAGCTGGGAGTTTTGTCGCTGGTTAACTAAACCTAACCTAGCAGAGAAGAGTCAAGCAAGTTTGAGCATTTAAAAATGTGCCTAAATTGTGTTTACTCAAACTTTATTCAACATTGCCTGTGTTACTTGGGATGTGCTCCGATTTATTCAGTTAATCGAACCCGTTTCGAATTATTATGTAAGTGTACTATCCACCTTAGTTGTGTTTTTAATTTTTTCGCCTTATTAACAGTAAAATAAAGAACAAAAGTGTAAACATTATATCTTTGAAGTCGAATTAAGTACGCCTGTACTTTCGTGGGCTTGAGCACGTTCATGACTTGGCGGGGCGAAATCGATATGTGACATTTTTTTCTTTGACGTAAACTTACTGACGTCGGAAAGATTCCCACTTGAAAGAATACTGTCAGTATTACATTTGCGCAGCAGTAAAATTATGCGCAGAAGCGGACCAGTACTGCATTCACATCGTCCCGCTTCCGCGCATCCCGCGCCAGTCACCAGGAAGCACTCATTTAAATGTAGGGGCGCAGTAAAAAGTAGTACTGTGTTGACTGACAGTTGACACTGACATTTGACAGTTTTCTCATATCGTACCGCCTCCGCACCGACAAATCACGAAGTCGCCTAAATTATGATTTAAAGTTTACACGTGTAACCGAATGTAAAAACGGAAAATGCGATCAACACGTGTTAAGTAAAGAGCAACATAGCATACCATACTCTAAGGAAATTCTCACTTCAGAGGCTTATTAAAATTGATTTTCCATAATGAGAAAACTTGAAATGTCTTCTAATTAAACATGATACGAAGACTTGCTCTGTTTTCTTATAAAGGTGGCAGGTTATAAAATTAAAAACTGAATACAGACGTACAACTAAGCGTTCCCTTAATTTGTTATTAATGAACGCATGGTAATTTTCATACACTTGGAAGAAAATTAATTAATTTTAATTTTCGCAACAAAATGTGAACATAAATTAAGATTGAAGACGAGGTCAGGGGGTCGATTTTTGAGTCTTCTTTTCACTCGAGATCTGTCAAAAAACTATGATGTTTTGACAGATGTCGAATGAAAAGTCGAGCGTTCGACACTCAAAAATCGCCCCCCAGGTTTCTCTGTAACTGACAGTACAGTCGCTTAAGAAAGTGGTCTAAGTACCAGTCCAGTCCCTGGCTCTATGCTTCTGCAGGGAAGACCGCGGAGAGATGGAGATCTTTTCCCGGACAGGTTAGTAGGAGTTAGTAAGTATTTTAGACTCGGGTGGACAACCGTCACCTGGTACATTTTCCAGCTATGATGTCCTCGGTTTTTTGTATGGAGAAAAGAATATATTTTCTTGTCCTAAATTTTTTGTATGGAAAAAAGAATATTTTTCCTTCAAAAACATCGAGTGGGGTATCAAACGAAAGGCCTCCATGGGCTGATTACAAAAATATACAGCATTTGATTTCAGTCAGTGTCGTAAAAATTAAAGCTCATTGTCAAAATACACCAAGTCATAGGGCTCTCAGTCCCAGTGTTCGACACTGATCCAATCTTATGTCATAGTGACATAAGTGATGAAAGATACCTGTTAACTATTGGGCATTAAGGTGTCGAACACAGGCATTTACCTTATTAATAATCCTTAATACCCACTTACCCAGCCCATATGGATTACGCGAACGCGAAACCAACACAACTGGCCCGTTTCACCGGTCGGTTCCCAACTTCCTCCCCGTAAGTGGATAATGATCGCGTCTTGTTATGTCGGTGTGCAGCAATTGGCGCTTTTTGTGCCATTTCCGCTCTATTCCTAAGACATTGAACGTTTTAAAGCTGGTGTTAAACAGGTTTTATACTAAGGTGAAGGTTAGTTTCTGTCAAAATCATTTTTGAGATAAGCTTTTATCGCAAACTTTAATTTTTAACACAGTCATCAACATGTCATCCTATACTAGTTTTAATAATCGTATTTGAATACTAGGCAATTCCCTGTTTGCAGGGAAGGCCCTCTCTTTTTTTTTAATCTGTGGTTTTACAGGCCTGGCCCAATAAAGGGAGTGCGCGGTTGGAGAGTGGCCTGAGGAAAATCCATGGAAAAACCTCCGACAAACCACGCGGGCGGTTTAAACACTGGAATACTCTAAGAGTATTCGCTCCAGTGAGATTGGTTGAGCGGCTTCAACCGAATCTGAGGTGTGGGAGTTCCTCGTTTTGTTCCACCAGTATAAACAACTTACCTAATATCCTTCTCCTGTTTTCTCATTCGAGTCGAGATATCAATTGAACACGGAAAACAGAGAAATTCATTTTCAATTTAATTCGATTATACATGTCAAACCATTGAACAATCACTTTTCATTGTGCTCACAGCTCATCGTATTGTAGCCGTTTTTCTGTCCCTCTCCTTTGATGAAACGTGCGATTTACATTTGCGTGTTTGTGCCGTGCGCGGGGACCCGTACCGATGGAGAATGTCGTCCTGGTAGCTGAGCCGAACAGCAGTCGGGATAGTTACTGCTGGGAGGCAACACTCTACTTCGGGTCAGGATTCATTTCACACGGGAGGTCTCGGTCCAGCCAACCGAGATCAATCGGCTGTTGCGTTCCAGTCTGATGGTCGCGTGGCGAGCTTCCTGGGGTGTGGGGTCTGTAGTCGGCGGAGCACGAGTCACGAGTCGTCTGAGGAGATGACGAGTTTCTTGGCACCGTGCGGACTCATGGATAACACACTTTGGGGGGCTATATCTGATTGGTAGCCCTGGTGCACTAGTGCATCCCCAGTGTGAGGGCTCCGTGGCGGGTGGGGAGCCAGTCAGATGAACAAAGGTCGATGGTTACATGGATTCGAATGTACCTAAAACGACGAAGGCGGGAGAGAAAGCCGTACCCGAAAGGGATGAGGCAAAGGCGCCTAGCGCAAATGCTGCACCGGCGGCACGTAACACTAACCCAGTTAGTGGTGCGCGAGCTGGTAGCAGGGGAGCAAGGGGGTCCGCATGGACACATAAGGCGCCTAGCGCAAATAGAGGCAGAGACCATGGTGGAGCGGTCCACCCCGGAGGCACCGTCCGATCTTTTCCCCGCGGGTCGAAAAGGGGACACGCCCAGCAGGTCCCCGCAAGGAGACCGGCAGGGGCGGGTGCCGGAGGGGTGGGACGCGGAACTGTGGCCCACTGCAACCAGCCGGCTGATACCCTTCCGAATCCTGCTGGCGAACCGGTGGCTGTTGATAGCGTGTCCGTGCCTCAGGGCGTGGATGCGCAGTCCGGCGGAGGAATCGCCATCAGCAGGAGGCAGAAGAGGAGGGATAATGCGAAGGCGAGGGCTCGGTTATCGAGCGAGGGCACCTCCCAGGATGCACCCACTTCGGGGCCCGGGGCGGTGCAGAAAAAGAGGCCATTGGGAGCCAGTGGTGACTCCTCGATACTCGCTAGCGACTCCAAGAGAACGAAAATCACAACGTCGTTCGCTGAAGTCGCTGCGAGTGAGAGGATGGCCGTCGTCCCGGTGACCTTTCCAGCCGAAAGGATTGGGGTGGGGCATCTGGGTTCCATCCAGGGGCTCATTCTCGAGCGTCTGGCTGATGCTCCGGATCCCCTGCCCCGAATAACTTTCGGCAACATAGTGGCGGGCGCTCTCCACGTCAATTGCCAAGGGAGAGAGTCCGTCACCTGGCTCAGTTCAGCAATTGGAGGAGAGGAAATTGCTGGACTGCGCTTAAAGGTCGTGAACGCCAGGGATCTTCCGAAACCTGTCAAAATGGCATGGAAGACGAAGATCGTTGGCGGCCACGACATTAAGCTGCTCCTGCGTGTGTTGCAAAGATATAACCCTTTGCTACACACGGAGGAGTGGAAGGTGGTCGACACCTTGACGTCGGAAATGAGCACCAGGCGCATCATACTGATGGACCGGGTGTCTTCCGACGTCATTAAGGCGGCTGGCTACCAGCTGCACTCGGGAGTCGACCTCAGCACCTTCAAGCTTCTTGAGGACGCGGAGGAGAAGGAGCTTGTGGAGGCTGGGGAGGACGCCGAGGCGGGGAAGGGCGATGGGGGACAGACGCCTGGGGAGGCCGAGGGAGTAGCGCCGGTCGTGGAGGCGCTACCTACCGGGGGCGAAGAGGTCAAGGAGGCTGAAGAAGAGGGGCAGTCGGAGCAGGGGGCCGGCGACATGGTGGACTTAGGAGAGGGGAGTGCCAGGTCTCGTGTGACCCGAGAGTCATCGCCGATATCGGCGATAGGCTCGGAGGACTTGCGGGGCATGGCGGACCTCTTTCTGGAGAACACCCTGTCGCCGATGTCCTGCGACGACACCCTCCAGGAGGCGGCTGCTGACCTCAGCATGCCCAAATAATAAGCAAGGCCAATGGCGGGTATAAGGTGTGTACAAATTAATTTACAACACAATAAGGCGGCCACTGCCCTTCTGGCTCGGCAGCTAAAATGCGACAAGTTCGATATTGCTCTTATTCAAGAACCATATGTATATAAAGATGAAATAAGAGGTTTAGGTGGTACGGGAGGAACGATTGTTTACCTGTGTCCAGACAATAACATGAGGACATGTATATATGTCAAAAACGGCATCAATGCTATGCCTTTGTATGCTTTCTGTTCCAGGGATCTCACTACGGTGATGATCCAAAACAAGGGGGAGGGCAAGGAGCTCATCTTCGCATCAGCCTACCTTCCCTATGAGGCAGCGGATCCCATCACGCAACAGCTGCGGGATCTCGTTGCATACGGCAGCCGGGCGAACAACAACCTGGTCATCGGCTGCGATGCAAACGCACACCACGTCATCTGGGGCAGCTCGGATGTCAACAGGAGAGGGGAGAAAGTACTGGATTTTCTGGTAAGCTCTTCTTTACAATTACTAAATAAAGGCAATGAACCAACTTTCGTCAATGCTAGGCGAGGAGAGGTAATTGACATAACGTTGGCTACTAACATCACTTATAATAGTATCAACTCATGGCATGTATCTGATGATATTTCCCTTTCGGACCACAGATACATTTGCTTTAGGTACCAAACCAAAACATCAATAGCTACGGTACGTAAACGGAATCCCAGGAATACTGACTGGTCGGCCTTTAGAAGCGACCTGAAGCTGGACTTGGGTGACCCAAAAGGTAAGCTAAACTCTATTATTGACATAGAATTTGAAGCGGACAAGATAGTACAAGCCGTATACACGGCCTATACTAATAACTGCCCGGAGAAAAGAACCCTGGCTAAGAAGATACCTTGGTGGAACCCGGAGATAGTGAAACTCCGGAGGGAAACTAGGGCAATATTCAATGACGCAAAGTTGGCTAATGACTTTGGGTATTATGCACAAAAACTCACGGAATTCAGCAAAGCCGTGAGAAAAGCCAAAAGGAGAGCATGGAGGAAACACTGCGATCAAATTGAGTCCATACCAGAAGGCATGAGACTGACAAAGGCACTAGCCACTACAAAGTCGGTTCCGCTCACAACCATCAGGGACAGTGACGGAAGTATGACAAAAACCGGATTAGAAACCCTTAAGGTGATGTGTAATACACACTTTCCAGGCTCCAAAATACACGAGAGCGTAACAGACGTGGAGACAATTAGTGCGGTGGAACAAACCACAAGGACAACAAAGCACAATTGGGACACGTCCAAAAAGGTAGTAGATCACATAAAGATAAAGTGGGCATTTTCAACGTTCCAACCATATAAAGCCCCGGGGCCAGATGGAATTTACCCCATTCTACTACAAGAGGGCGCTAACGTACTAATTCCACATTTAAGTAGATTGTACAGAGCGTGCTTAGCCTTTGCACACACACCACGTGTGTGGAGGATGGTAAAAGTAACCTACCTACCCAAACCAGGCAGGGCGGATTACAGTGAAGCCAAATCATATAGGCCAATAAGTCTATCATCATTTTTCCTAAAAACACTAGAGAAACTGGTAGATAGATATATAAGGGATGGCCCATTAAAACGACATCCACTGCACGAACTACAATGTGCATATCAGCCAGGGAAGTCAACAGAAACGGCACTACACCTGGTAACAACGAAAGCTGAACAGGCAATAGAGAACAAAGAACTATGCCTGGCAGCATTCTTGGACGTGGAGGGCGCATTTGATCGCACCACGTATAAAGCTATTAGCGAGGCGGCTGCTAAACATGGCATAGAGCCGACCATATGTAAATGGATAGGCAATATGCTAAATGGCAGACTAATAAAGTCATCCCTTCTGGGAGACGAAATTACGGCCACGGCCACAAAGGGTTGTCCCCAGGGTGGGGTACTGTCGCCAACTCTATGGAGCTTGGTGGTGAACTCACTACTGGAAGAACTCAATAAAGGTCCTATTCGCACAGTAGGATATGCCGATGATTTAGTGATACTAGTTAATGGGAAATTCCCAAGCACGGTATCGGAAATCATGAATGAGGCACTAAGGAAGGTGGAGAAATGGTGCGACTGTCACCAATTGTCCATCAATCCCGGCAAAACTGTAGTAATACCATTTACTAGGAAAAGGACCCTTCGAGGAATACAGCAGTTACAACTGTATGGGAGGGTGCTAGAAATGTCCAATGAAGTGAAATATCTGGGTGTCACACTGGATAAGGAACTGAATTGGAAAAAGCATACAGATCTCACCATAACCAAGGCCTTGAGAGTGTTTGGAATGTGTAGATCAGCGTATGGCAAAACGTGGGGGTTGAACCCAAAGGTACTGAAATGGATTTACACCATGATGGTGAGACCCATAATTCTGTACGGAAGCCTTGTATGGTGGCCAAGGACTCTAAAAAGCACGTGCAGAGATGCACTAATGAAAGTGCAAAGGACAGCATGCATGGCTATAACAGGGGCGTTTCGAACCACGCCAACGGCGGCGCTAGAAGTACTACTGGACTTACCGCCGCTTCACACGGTGATTATGTCGGAAGCGCGTAAGTCGCTCTACAGACTGAGGGTTCTTGGACTGTGGAGCGATAACAAGCCGAAGACTAAACACACTAATATGGAAACGGATAGTTTCCTAGACAGAATAACAAACATGGGAAGCGATAAAATGCAACCCAAGTATGTGTTCCATAAGAACTTTACGACAAAAGTTCCTTCAAGGGCCGAATGGGCTGAAGGTCTGGAACCACCAAACTCTGGTGGCGAAGAAAAGATCTGGTACACAGACGGATCAAAAATGGGATCCGGTACGGGAGCAGGCATTTATGCAAATGACTATAGCAGTAGCGTAAGCATGGGGCAGTTCGCAACTGTCTTCCAAGCGGAGACATATGCCATAATTGCCTGTGCACAGGAGAATATAGACAGACATACCAAGGGGGAGACTATCTATATACTCAGTGACAGTCAAGCGGCCCTCAAAGCGCTTACAGCGCCGAGAGTGGACTCTAGACTGGTCTACAATGGCATCCAAGCTTTGAATAAGCTTGGAAGGCACAACAAGGTGCAACTGGTATGGATACCGGGGCACGAAGGCTTCATCGGTAACGAGAGGGCTGATGAGCTTGCAAGAATGGGATCTGCGAGTCAACTCGTTGGTCCGGAACCGTTTGTGGGACTCTCGCAGGGAACCATAACAACGGCCTTAAAAGCCTACGCCAAAACCAAACACCAAGCCGAGTGGAGGAAGGAGGCAGGCCTAAGGCACTCAAAGCTCTTCATTGAAGGAGTGAACTCTAGCTGGACCAAAAAACTTTGGAAATGCAGCAGGAAGCACCTCAGGATCATATCTGGGGTGTTCACAGGTCACTTCGGGGTCAAAGGACTATTGGCCAAGATGGGACTATGCGACAACATGGATTGTAGGATGTGTGGCGAGGAGGACGAGACAATGGAACACTTGCTGTGTGAATGTCACGCCCTCGCCAGACAAAGAATGAACGACTTTGGCAATGGTTACCCAGAACCAAAGGAATTCAGAGTACTCCCGTTGAACTCCATCATCCAGTTTGTGGAGAGATTGGAGAACAGCTTGGAGTAGGTATAAAGGAGGGGGCAATTGCACAAAAGATCCCATTGGGTCGAAGTGCATCCGCAAGGGCCCTCATCTAGATAAGATAAGATAAGATAAGAAGATACATTTGCCTAATTAGATGCGCACGAGTGGTTTGATCAGATAGGTTTTTATCTCTGTCACTCTCGGTTTAGAAAAGGTGGTAACGATCGGAAGTATCTAGCTAGCATACTGTCTTTTGAAAGTCTGCATTTTTTCAGTTCAATGCCTTCAGTTATCTATATAAATATTTGTTGCCATATAACTGTTGTTATTAGTCACTTTTGAACTGTCAATCTATATCTGGATTTCTTATTCTTGTGCGCAATTTCAGAACAGGGTATTTTTTATTTGAAATGAAATGAAATTTATTGTATGACATGTTTAGGAAGGCGTATTAGGGGACTTAAGATTAGGAATTGTCAACTGTCGTTTTTAGTATGGGGAAAGACATTTATATCAACCATTACGCACGTTACGTAAACGAATTCACGCCTTAGTCAAAAGCTTATCTTCAAAGTTAAAGTTGAATAATCTGTTTTAGCCAAAAAAGCTCAAACCAAACTTACACTACCTTCCTAAAAATACACTTAAAATATTGAATTTGAAAGCTAACTAATACTATTATTCTAAGTACATATATCCACCTATAAAACGAAGGAAAGAAGCCGCATTGAATTATATTTATATAATATAATAATACATATGTAAATGTTTCATTGTAAGCGAGACAGCCACCAAGAATGTTATGTTTACATGCAAACGAAAGTATCAGTTACGAACTTCGGCGTATTGCAGATACTTCGTACATATTTTTGTTACTGTATTTTAAGTGCAGTAAGCTGCAGAGAAACGTGACGTCCCTGTTTACCCTATGAAAACTGTAGAATAATTTGTAGAATAATAAAAACGAGATGCTCTCGAGCGACCGCGAATTCTAGGATCGAGCCACGGCCACGACAGACTGCAAAAAAGGTAAAATCTTTTAAAAAAAACTTTTTATCGTTGAGTTAAAGCAATGTTGAATATTGTATCTCAGCTTTGCCTTGTAAGTTATACTTTTAAAACCACGCGACCCGTTTCTCTGACTCTGACTGTATGTACATCATCCTCCTAGCATTTTTTACACGACTGCCCAAAAAAAGGAGTGTAATGTTTTCTGGTTTCATGTATATATGTATGTATGTGAACTTTTTTTGTTCCACCAGAACTTCTCAACCCCTTAACCAATTTAGATGTGTGAGGTATCGTTGGAATCCTTACGTCATCCCGGGTGACATAGGATATGTGACGTTGCAATAAAAACATTATGGACGACAAGGTTTGGGCCAGCCTGTATATTTTTTTCTCATCTATTAACCAGCTCATTACAGAGCCTTAGCGTTTCCAAATCTATACTTTGGGGTGTATCCATGCCTTAAGGCCCCGGCCTTTTGAGTTTTTAAAAACCATCTGAGACATAGAACATAGTGTCTTAAAATCTAAAATAAATATATGTGTTAGGTTACATAAGGATCTTGTCTTGTCAGTTACATGACCTGATGAATTTCACTCGATAGAAAAAAATCGCGAAGTTGCCCCTTTTTGGAATGTATTTTCAATACTACGGCTATATTACTGATATTTAACATTTAATTTTTGTACTCAATTAAAGATCCTAAATACTTATAGACAAATTCGCTGGATTTGCTTTGATAAAATGATTGGTTTAATGACTATAGCTAAATATTTACGAAACTACGCGCAGAGATTGCGTAGAGAGCGGGATGGTTAATTGTAAACTCACGCGTGTTAAAGCGGGACATTTGCGTTGGAGATACCTCCCCTTAAGGCACAAGTTAAACACAGTCTGTTTTTTCGGGCACCATTGTCCTCTTCCTGTTACAATCAATACATCGTAACTTGATGCCTTTTCCTTACAATAACATGTGTGTTTTGATAAACAGAGTCGTGTGTTATCTTTGTACATTAATATTGGAGGGCACCGAAATAAGCTAACCAACTTATTGGTATGCATATACTTAAGATTATTTGATTTTGCTGAGTTGTGTGCAAGTATTTCGTCCAAAAAGCAACTTAATTGTACATGCTAAAAGATTCACAACTCAACAATAGTTTTGTAAAATATCAGCCAGCGAAAAAGATTTCAACAATACATTCGGGCTTCATTGGATTTATATTGGAGATATGTTATTTATCGCACCGGTTTTATTCTGGTAAATGTATAAAACAATGCAATGGGGTATTTACATTGTTGGACAGTTTGGGAATATTAGTGTTTTTTGGCAAGCATTTGTAGCATAAAAATAACTGGGATACTATAAACATGCCAATTTTACTACAGCGTTTTTTAGAAAAACGTAGCTGTCCAATGTTTTTGCTAATTTATTTAAATAGGCATGAAGTTTTAGTTTGATTATATAAAAACTTCTTGATACATGTGAAAATTATAGGCTCAAAGTGTCTATCGAGCGTACGATTTATAATGAGAAATTTATTTTATGCATAGCTTTTTATCTAGTCTTAAAATGTTTACATTAAACTTATCTGAGCTTAGTTTATATTTCCTAAAGACACTGTCTGCTCGACTATACATAACAGTTCAATAATGTGTAACTGTAAACAATAGATAATTATTCTGACCACGTCTAGAGTTAACACGCATAGCTACAGCGCAAAAACGCATCCGCTTTCGTTATTATCGTATTATTCTTATGGTAGGGTAACAGCACCAATAATGGACAGTTACCTAAAGATGCATTTTTTTAAACAACGACGGTGGCAAACTAGCGTACAATCTAATGGTAAGCGGACACCGCAGCCTATAGACGCTCTCAACACCAAATAAGTCACGTGCGTTGCTTTGGCGCGTTACACATTAACTTTTATTTAAAATTATGTACTTATTTAAAACAAACAAAAAGTTATGCATATTTAATACAACTATAAATTTAAAGCTGTATAATCTTTGGATTAAGAATGAAGTGTCAATTTCTCAGCTTCAAGTGTGTAACATTTGTGCTGTTACCGTATTTTTTTAGTACAGTCAAGTCAATAAAATAGATGCATACAACTTACTCCAAGTCAAGTCTTGGTACCTACGTAGGTATAATTACGAATATTTTTTCACGTTTTTAAATCCCATCGCTCCACCATTTTAAAAAATTCCGGGAAGTAAATTAACAAAAAAAAAAGTATAATTAACGACCTGGCTTCTCAAAATTTCTCGATAATCGATTTGGAAATGCGACCGCCACCTGGACCTTCCAAACCCGAGGGAAAATTACACCTTTTCGCAGGATTAGACCGGTTTCAAAATACGAACATACAATTAAAACATTTAATAAATAAGTACAATACAAATAAATATTATCAATATTCCCATATTCATGATTATGAGCCGGGTCGCGACTCCATCTGTATTTATCAACAAAGAGGAATATCCCTAGGTATAACTTTCTGATTTTAAATCACAGAAACGTGTAAGTGGAGATATCCCTAATGACATGTCAAGGACCTGGTACTGATATTTTTACTAAGTAGGCATTGCGTGTTTTGGGTAGCTTTACCTACTACGCCATAAAATTTATCTGAACTCTTCAGGGTTATCAAAATAACTGAACATGCACTAACGAATCGTGTTCAGTTATTTATAAGCACCTGTTTCGCTTCTATATATCTGATTGACTGTTCACATACACGCATAGCTAATCTTATGCTACATAATGCCTATGCTACAAGGAAGACTAAATCTCCCACGGTATTTAAACTTGTTAGACGAGACTAAAGTTTAATTCTTTGCACGGAATTGTTTTATGGCCAATTTTATGTAATGGCTATTACATAATAGAGCTTTATTAAAATCAGTTTTAGCGGAATTGTCTGTTTTGTCTAAGTTCGAGACAATAAAGAATATCTTAGCTTTTATTTGGCCCAAAGTGATAATAAACATACGCCACACGCCACTTTTACTGTCCTACGACCGTAATATTATGTTTGAACAGTGGACTTTCTTGTCAAGTTCATAATATTGAAAAAATATCACATTACCCAATACAACTTGTATTGGGTTATTTATCATAACCCAATACAAGTTCAGCCAACCTTAAAAGTACTCCAGTTAGAAGAAATTTAAAAAATAGGTGATCAATATTTGGGTAAGAAGTGTTTCAGAATATATATACGACACAATAATTTAATACTTAGGTATATTAAATACCGGCCTCTTTCTATTAAGTACGTATACCAACTAAGTTTACTATGTGCTGAGTACATTTTTACCTACTATAATATGTTAACATATTGTGTTTATAATACAATATTACAAGACAACATGTCTTAATGTGTTCCCACGATAATATGACGACAAGAATAATATGATCCTTTATATCATACAAAATAATGGGAAAGACTTAGTAGCCTCGCTTGGCCTAGCCACGTAACATAATAACATAAGCTTTCATACAAACTAAATAATAACATGAATACTGAGATGAGTTGTGACTACTTGTGACAAATTGTATCCTTCAATTAATGTGGTCCATATTATCATAAAAAGCCGCTTCATTTGTTTGTAGTTTGCAGGTAATCGCTTAGTTTAAGTTTTAAAGGAATTGTATAAAAACATTCTTCAAGATACGAGTACCTACGTACTTGAACCTTGATTTTTTTAATTACTAAAATTACCAGAAAACCCCACATAAAAGGAAAATGAGGAAACCACATGAAATGAGGTTCATCAAACGTGTAAGGGCGACCAGAGAAGTTGCTGAAACTTAAATTAATTCAATGTTTTCAATAGATGGCCGATGTTGAAGAACTCTTGAAAGATTGCTACCTTTATAATTACTCACTTTCATAGAATAATATATTATTAGTTGTATTTGTAAAAGTACAGATAGTAAAAAGTACCTAATGCTTTGTCGGTATGTATAGCGCAGCGCTTTATTGCCGAACGACCGACAAAGCGGTACCTTCTACTTTAAAACGAAATTTATAATGCACACCCATGAGTAGGTACTCATGTACTGCCAAGGTAACGTTTCAATTATCAGTGTCAATTATGCAAGACACATTCCTCCCCTGAATTACCTTTGAAGCTCAAATTACTTGCATACCGGCAATAATTGTGAGAAAATGAGAGACAGCGGTGTGAAAACCTGAGAACAATAGATTTCCAGACATATTGAGTTCTTTGTTGCTCCCACTGGAGCGAACTTTGAACCCCTGCGGATCCGAAATATCGCAACAAACAGAATTTAATAATATTCATAAATGCAATAAAAATGAAAGTAATACTGTTATGTGAACGAACCGAGACAAAGAAAATGAGCAAACGTTACCTATCTCAGTAAAATTCAACATATTATTTCAACTGTTATTCGGGCATATTCGACAGGGTAGTAAATTATGTTTAGAACTTATTGAGTATATATCAGATTATTAACGAAATCGTCAGACCATTACACACTGTGACACAGAAATTTACCTTAATTTAATTCGGCACTTAAGACACAGCCGTCAATTTTGTTCAATGACTCATCAAATTAAACGATGAATCGAAGAGGACATTCTTAATACTAAACGCCAAGCTTGAACCCATTCAACTATAATGTATCCCGTATATAAAATGAAGAAAACTTATCGTAAGATTGCCCACGAAACAAAGCAATATCCTGCAGTTTAGAAACTCTTTCTAAAGTAAAATATTTAGCGTCCAGGACAAAATATATCCTAGAATCCTTCTTAAGAATGTTATTGAAACCCTGCCAGAGAATTTAGAAATCGGTTCAATAATTCAGCCATGTAGAATCCTTTACGTTAATACGTTCCAACATTTTTCGCTTGTTCGATTTCCAGTGTTACGAAAGAAACACCTTTCAGCGTAATATGGCACGAGTCTCGCAAAGTTTGAAGGGATGCAAGATGCTACAAAGTTGGCGATATCGGCACCTACACCGTACGTTCCAAGACTTATCCATCTGTTGCCTGCAAAGTTTATGGCGCTGAAACAATGCAACATTGTGCAGGGATATGAATAATCTTCGCTACACTGTTCACCCTCCCCTCGGCAGATGGACTAACATCTGTCTAGAATTTATAGCGAATAAGGACACGAAATGCATCCAACTAGGAGCTTTTAAAAAAGGTCACAATTACTAGTGATTTGTATGTGAAACACTAGTGGCTCAGAGAACGATAAATGTGACAGAATAATGCATTTTAATGTCCCAATGTTGTTTCAGAGTGCCTCAATCCTCTCGAAGCAGTAATTCACATTTAAATATACTTTGGGGGGTCGTTTTGTCAATGGGAACGTTGTGTTTACCAGTCCTGTCTCTTTTGCCGCTTCGGGTAAACTCGCCTCCGGCGCCCCTCGAGGGTGTATCACGGTATAATCAGTCAGTTTGATTCGCGTTTCGCGTTTGATATTAATCCGCGAATCAAACTGACTGGTGTGATAATGTTATCTCTTTTACACTTTTATGGTCTTACGGAAGGTGTCTCACATCTTTTAGTTATGGCCCCAAGCGTCAGTTTGGTTTGCGGATACTATAGGAACGAAAGAGCATGTGACATACGGCGAGCGCGTGCGAGACATAAGTACTATAAGTACTATTTAAGCTCGAAACGCACAGAGCGCGGCGCGGCGCGGTCCGGGGCGGAGGCGGTACTGCGGTAAAGCGAAAGCGGTCCGGAGGACGTCGCACCAAAGAACCGCCCGGTATCCGCGCGGGATTGCGGCACGGAGGCGACGTTATATTGCCGATTTTCTCACTTAATAACTCCTTTTTTATTGCATTGCGAGTACAGTAATCTTTTTCCTGCGTATTATAAAGGCTCGGGTGCGGTTTAACAAGTTTAATATATTTTTCATTGCTACGCATTGCAGAAACGAATAAAACGTAAAGTTGTAAAAAAATACAACTCCTGTCACCACTCTGAGCACGCCTCCGCACCGCGCCGCCACCGCCGGTGCGCGCCGGTACACTGACAGCTGTGTAATACAACGTCACACCGCTTTACCGCCCCGCCCCGCCTCCGCGACGCGCTCGCCTGTCTGTGCAGGTGGTTCACCGTCTCCGCGCCGGTAACCGGCTCCGCGCCGCCACCGCCACGCTTTTTCCCCAGCCGGTTTTCTGTGCGGACCCTTTCATATTAGCTCGAATATTACAACCGGTTCCGCCTCCGCACCGCGACGCCCCGCCCCGCTACCGCTGTCAGTGCGTTTCGGGCTTCAGTCTGTGCGTTTACGGAACCCTGAATTCAGAAGCGCATCCGATTGCGGACCGCCTCGGCACGAGTGGTGCCGTGAAGGGAGCAACGCCCCTGCACCTGCCGCCATCACGATCAGGCATTCCAGCATCCGTTCCTTCGGATTGCGAATTCGGAGATCCACGACGACGATTTGTTGGCCGATCTGTCTGAGACGGATTTACATTTATGTTCTGTGCTCGATGAAAAAGCAAGTCTTGCAACTGCCGTATATGTGCTAGTTTTATCAGACAGTTGCAGTACAGTACAGCACATAATCGTTTTCATGTGATTAAAGACATGCCTAAATACGGCAGTTGGCATGGTATTCGGTACAGTTACAAAGGATTTGCGCTCCTGAAAGAGCTTAGCGCACACGCCACAATTTCATTTAGTCAGGTTAATAGACACTTTGCGTGCACCGCAGCGTTCTACAGTCTGAGTTTTGCTCAATTTATCTCGATACGAACAATTTAATGCAAATTAGAAATTTTAATATTTCAATGTTTTCGGATAAAATTTACATCTCACTTACCGTAGTTATAAACAAAACGGTAGAAAGTAATAGAAGTTTTAAAGTTACATTTGCAAAAAAACTAGGACATTTCTCTGGAGCTGAAAGGTTTATTGTTCACTCGTAACTAAGTGGAACAAAGATGAGCAAAGAGCCAAACTTTGAATAGTTTGGCTTAAATCTACGGATACATTGTTGAAAACTTTGCCGTAGAAACTTAAAACTAGGTGCTCGTCGTTAGCACGTATCGATCTTGCAGATCATACAAATTAAAACGGTCAACACTTCCAAACCGACACAAATCCATTAAGCCATATCCACACAAAAACATTTGCACTAGCGCGTTCAAGAAGACTGTTACGAAAGGCTCTGCGGACCGTGAACATTCCTCCAGTCACCGAGCATGAGCCAACTAGAACAGACAAAAACAACAATACACACTTTTATCTGGGCAAGGCTTTCTTTGAGATAACAGGAACGGCGCAGCAAAAACTCATTCAAGTTTATGGATCAATGACGTTTTTACAACGAAATTTTAAATGGGATATATTGTAAAGATCGCAACTGCAATCAATCCATATGACACGTATTGTCGAAAAGTTCGCCCTTATTTTTATTCAAACGCAAAATTCTGAACTAATGCCATATTTACCAGTACTCATCATGCAAATGACACAAAATACGGAAGGTTTTGTTTTATGATTTCTACGTTGGAGGCAAGAACAAAAACGCGATCAGAAGTGGTCCGTACGTTTAGCAGCTGCACTGCATGCGGCTTCCACTATCCCCCATTCTTCACGGCACCGTTAATGACCGTTCCGTGGCAAAACGGCTACAATGATTCCGTAATTAACACTATTCGGAGCACGCCGCTCTTACATGCCGGCCTTGTTTCTGATTCGACTTGCTCTATCGTAAATCGTTTCACATTACTGACAATAAACTGAGGGTTAATGGACAGGTGCGAGTAGACGATCACCAGGTCCAAGCAACAAACTTGAATCCCTAAAAAGAACGCAGTGCAGTAAATGATACAATATGAACTTTAATCAACATTCAAAAAGCCTAATTAACAAACGTGAAACAAAATTTATTAATTCTTAATTACAAATTACACCTATCATTTATTCCAAGAAACACATTAATAATGGAAATTATACAACGCCCACAGGGAATGTGGTTAGATAGGACGAGCTAAATTGTGATTGTGCGGAATATTCTTATTTGCCTAATCTAAAATTCCAAGCCAGTCGCTTTTCATTTACGAAAGGCTTCCCCCATGGGGAAAAAATTCAAATGATTTGTTAAAATATCAGTGAAAATTGCGTAGACCTATCGTTAAATTGACAATTCGTCGTTTCTTTTAGACAAATTCGAACAACCAAATTACGGATTGTAATAATCGCATTCCACGAACTTCTATCATTTTAATCAATGTGCTTCGTAGAAATAGATCGTGAAGTATTTCCTACATCTCACAGTCACGGGTTATTTTTTGTTAATCGATGAACGCTTTTATTAGACATGCGTGAGATAAGTGTATCGATGAGCCGCAGACGTTTCACTTCCTTTCTTTTTGTCCGCATAATGCAAATGTCTTCGATCGTTCATCTCACGTCCGATGTTTCATACTTAGCTATACTGACTTCCTCTCCAGCCTACATCTTATCATCAAATGTTTATTGAAAGTGAACTTTATCACGTACGTACAAAGTTGATTATCCGATTGCATCATTGGATAAGATATGAGCCTTTGAAAGCAAATGGACCGTATCTGTTCTGTACGTTGCGCTGCGGCATTTCAAACATCGGCAAAAGAACTTCGTTCATAACTGAATGCAGTGATGTCTTTAGTAGATATAGAAATGAATTTCTTGTACATAATGGAAACAGGATGCAGTTAATAGTCGTAATACATAGTATACATACACGCATTTATTAACCCATTCAAACTTACATACACTTACTTACACTTAGGCAATTGAATAGCTTCAATTTATAAATTTCAGAAAGTATATGTATATTGATGAAATGTTAGCATCAGCGAATTATAAAATATCTCCTAGAAAGTCATCTCACTATTACATTGACATGTTGGCAACGTGAGAAATATCCGATATCTCGGAACCGAAAGCATACTCGTGGCGTGTGAAGATTATTGATATTGTATACCAGTTGATAATGTGGCTTCTGTAGACAGATAATTTCTTTTTCCTGAGAAAACCTATGAAGATCCCATGACAACGTGCAATAAATATTTGACACCTAAGAAGTCGTTTGAATTCCATTCTTTAAAACTAATACCAATCAAGCAGACTTTTAACCGTTGCAACTTGCAACATATTGTAAGGGAAACAATCCATTCATTCTTACTTTATATCGAGTTGACAGACTTTAAGCAATTTTCGACGATGGACCCTAAGATATAAAGAAGAGTTTATCATGCGCCCCGTCATGGCACTTGCGCTGTTCTGGTTCTTGGTAAGAATACGGGAACGGACGTTGAAAAAAAGGGGCACGGCGGGAACACACCTGACAGTAGTGTTGCCAGTTTTTGAAAGGAACGAGTGAATGGCGGCTGGGTACAATAACCTGTTTGAATTTGGAAGTTTGTAAAATTGATAGTTGAAACATTTGTTAATTTCGTTAAAAAACTTTCCCAGTTAAATTGACAATTCACCGTCAGTTGAAGTTAATAGCGTACCTATCTATTGTCTAACTAGGCCAAGTAGTTTGACCGTTCTAACTAGTTAACGTGGAAACTTCAAACAACACAAATTACCACGTAGGGCGCCATGGTAAACGGACCTACATAACACTTACTTCCCATTGTTTGCATATAACCGGACCCCAAACGTAGTAAGGCACTCGACGACAGAAAAACTTGTTGACAAATTGCCTAAAAGAGTTCGTAAAAGCGATATGTCATCACTAATTTGAATAAGGATACATTTTATTCAACATTACCATAAGTTTATTTAACAAGCGTCAACGTAATAGAAGAGTCATTCACATTGTATCTCAACATTACATCATTCAGTTCAGTGACAGATCAGTCAACTCCTGCGCACCATTCATTCGCCCACACCGACCGTTGCGTTCCTTTCCTAAACTCGTTCTTTATATTTTAAAATTCGAACCGTACCTTCCGTCCATTTTTAGGAGTTAGGAGCATACTTGGCAATAGCCGCGTATTACTGAATATTTTTCTAAAAAAAGGTTTAAGTTATCTTTTCTCGTGCAGCTCGTAATTTATGTTTCAAATCCACAGACATGAGGTCTAATGCAGCAATAACCATTTACATATATGACCTTATGACCTCATACAACCTTTGTAGTTTGTTATGCGACTGTGTGTGTTCTGAATGAATAAAAAATTAAAAAAAAAATCCTCTGAATTCATATGTACACTACTACTAAACAATTTCAAAGCCTGCAAGCAAGCCTGTTTCGAAGCCTGCGTAGCGGATTTGGATTCATCTATGCGTTACTTCTCCTTATTTGGTTAATAAATGATGCTTACCCATATAACAATTTCGTAAAACGACACAACATCATTACACTGCACAACTCAATTGTACCATAATCGCTATTCATCTACATACTTAGGTAATGATTTACCATGTCATAATGACGCTCATTTTATTCGTTGCAAGATATTCTACGGCTGTTTCTTGTACAGTTATACCTACTAGTTTTGGTTGTTATGCCACTAAGAACATGTTAAAGTGGTTATTTAGGGGTGGACTGCAAATCATGTGGGCAATCTACTCTGTACCGCAGCTAACGTTGACTTCACTTCCATGTATACTTACCACCCACCCACCCACCTTGCGTACTTATACTTTGTAATATGGTGTGTTGTATCACATTCCACAATTCTATTCTAATCTACACATATAAACGTTTCTGGAAACAAACTCGCGGTCGATACGATAGTATACAGATTATTCTTGGTCCGTTCGCGGCATTATTATATTTGCATAAAGCTTACCTTGGCAGTGGAAGGAATTCTTAATCAGTTTTCGGTTTAACATTGGGCGAAGTGTACTTTCATTATTGTTATAGGGATTTTGTTTCTGATCCCCCTCTTTTGAATATCCGTTTGAGGTTTTGGGACAGCCATTCTATCTGCCTATTGTTGAGTTAATCTTTGAAGTATTGTCAAATAATACTTGTTCCATGATTCAGGAATAATGACTTGTTCAATTTGTCTCGTCTATGTTTATAAAATAATAGACGGCTCAAATCACAAAATTGTCTTGTCTATGTTAATAAACTAATTAGACGGCTCAAAGCACTAAATAAGTGATAATATTGAATACTGATACTACTCTTAAGATAAAGTAAGGGCGCTTTTACGGCAAACCAGAGGCGCGGGTTCGATTCCCGGCTCAGGCTGCGTGCGAGATCACGGCTCATTTTTTCTGTGTATTTGTAATCTGTAAATAATTGATAGTATTCAGTGGATTATTTATAATCAAAGAGCAAATGTTACTCTAATAATTATTCTACTTAAGGCGCCTGTATACGCAAGGCCTCCTTCATACAAACTCTGTGCAAATTTTATTCTTCAGTTTTGGCACTCGCGCATATATATATTTTTTTGCTTGTTAATATTATATATATACGAAGAATGTCAAGCAAAAAAAAATAATCTAAAAATTCAAAAAAAGAAAAAATCAGTGAAATAAAAATAAAATAAAATCTTGAGGTTCTAGCTAACTAAAAAAGAAGCGTACTGACCAAAAATCATAAGTGTAATGCAAACACAAGTCAAGAAAAACTTGCACAAACTTTGTTTGGGGAGTGCTTGCGTATACAGGCGCCTTAAATGATTATTTTGCATTTATTGTAGGTAGTATAAACGACCAATAGTTCGATTCGATAGTATTATGCCATTTTTCCATGGATCATATGACAAATTTCTGCATCTGCATTTGTTTCGTCTTTCGTCTAAAGAGCTCTACAGTCTTATTTTGGCAAATTATAATAAAATATCTGGGCGACCGAACTTTGCTCGTCGTTTTCCCGGGCATGAGAGCTAAGCTAGATAGATTGCTCGTCCCCGAAAACCCCCACATACCAAATCATCAAAATCGTTAGAGCCATTTCCGAGATTCCCGAAATAAATAAATATATATACAAGAATTGCTCGTTTAAAGATATAAGATATCAATATGAATAATACTAAACCGCATCGCGCCGACTATAGATAAGCACATCCCTCAGGAGCAGGCAGGGTTCCGGCCAGGACGAAGCTGTAGCGATCAAGTGCTGGCGCTAACGACCCTACTCGAAAAAGGTTACGACGACAATCTCAAGTCGTCGACGGCTTTCGTGGACCTTACAGCGGCCTACGACACCGTGTGGCGCCAAGGTTTACTATTCAAGCTTCTTAAAGTTATCCCCTGCCTCAAAATATGTAAAATCATTGAGGCCGCTCTCTCTAATAGGCCATTTCAGGTTTTCCTTGGCGACAAGTCCAGTGGCTCTAGGATACTAAATAACGGCCTGCCCCAGGGATCGGTTCTGGCGCCTACATTGTTTAACTTGTATACCTACGACATGCCGGAGACAGATTCGAGGAAATTCGCATATGCCGATGACCTAGCACTGGTCGCACAGGACCGTAATATGGCCATTACAGAGATCCAGCTGGAGCGTGACTTGGCCATCATGGATGAGTACTTTACCCGCTGGCGCTTACGCCCTAATGCCACTAAGACCGAAGTATGCTGCTTTCACCTAAATAACCGACTTGCTGAGCAAAAACTCAACGTCTCCTTCAGGGGTTCTACGCTCCACCATAACCCCTTCCCAAAATACCTGGGTATAACTTTGGACCGAAGCCTAACGTACAGCCACCATCTCAGTAACGTCGCAGCAAAACTACGGACCAGAATCAATATTCTGCAGAAGCTAACTGGGACTACATGGGGGGCATCTGCCAGCTGCCTACGTACGTCTGCTTTGGCGCTCGTGTATTCGGCGGCCGAATTCTGTGCCTCTACTTGGCTAAACAGCGCACACACTAACATTGTCGATACGCAGCTAAATGCCACAATGCGCCTGATTACGGGATGCATGAAGCCTACCCCCATTCACTGGCTCCCTGCTTTAAGTAACATCGCTCCCCCCCACCTCCGCCGCGAATCCCACCTGCTCAGAGAGGTAGATAAAGCGCACAAACGGCCGGAACTTCCAATAAACCGGGAATTGACTACTTTTACTAAAAAAAGACTGAAATCCCGAAATCCACCGGCGCTGTTGGCCCACCAACCCAGCCACCAGCGAACTCTGAACGAGGCTTGGTCTGATGAATGGCTTGCTGCAGACACCTCTTCCGATCTTTTCGAGTTTACCCCGGGCAACCATCCGCCTGGTTTTAGCGAACCCCGCCGAGTCTGGTGCATGCTGAATCGCCTGAGAACAGGTGTTGGTCACTGCGCCTATCTCCGAAGAAAATGGGGTTGGAGCGAACAGGAACACTGCGAATGTGGATGCCCTAAACAAACTGTCCAGCATATCGTCCTGGAGTGCCCACTTACAAAATATGACGGACCAGCAGAAGACCTTAAAAACCTAACGAGCGCAGCTGCTAAGTACCTGGAAGAATGTAAATTTAGATTATAACAGTGTCATGTAATTGCCATACGATAAATAAATAATCAATGATATCATATTATGTCACTGTGTAAAATATGTAGGTATGCTTCGGTTCACAGATGAATTCAGAGTAATTTAAAAGGTACACTGCTTGAATTAAACAAACACACTCAGAATGAGTGCTGCATCGAATTTAAATCGTTTAATTTTAATACTGACTTGATGGCTCGCACACAAAACAGTCATTTTGTGAATTCCTTGCTTGCCTTGATTTTCTATTCTTAGAATTAACTTGCACTTGAAATAGCATTTTTTGATGAAAATTCAAAACAGTATTATCTTAATAGAAAATTGGAATACGTGTTATCGTTAGTCATTCTCGTTAGTCTAAATCTCATTCCTCCTCAATCCTCCCTGTCAATTCATAAAATTTAATCAAACCTCCGTTAACCAAAATATCACAAACACTGATGTCAGTATATATATATGACTGAATTAACAGCATTAGCTAAAATAGGTTTGATATACACTTATAAATAAGGGCACTATAGTCCAGCTAACAAATCCTAATCATGAGACAATTTAAAATACAATTTTGAGAAATCCAAAATGAGGCGAAAAAAATTGAAACATCCAAACGTTTCGTCTGTCAGTTGGGAGCCAGTCGAGACCATCATTAAATGAAACCCCAGCAATCATTCATCATCAGCCGTGATTTGAGCAGCTCTTAGCCCGCCAGACCGAGCCACCGTAGGTAGTAATTGAGAAAAAAACTCGAACGCATAATGAGGCATGCAAACCTCAGGTTCCGTGGCAAAATCAAACAAGAGAACTAATTTCGATGAAGACTAAAAATAAGCAAAACCTACAGAAAATGCCTATAATTTTTGACAAGCATTAAATGCTTATCAAAAACTATAATCCACAACAATAAGTAAATTTTACTTGTCGTTGTGGATTTAAAGTTTGTGCAATGTCTGTAATTGTTTAACGAAGCACGTCGCTGATGCTTGATGTTCGATAGATGGACGAAGCCTGCGTTGTGGACAGGTTTGTGTTTTTCTTGAAGTCAGGGGTTTCTTGAATGTTTTTTTCTTATCGAGGTACATAAAATGTGTTATTTTCTTTATGAATGCTAGTTTCGTTCATGTTGTTTATACAGTGGTAAATCACGGAACTCCAAAACCTTATTACGTTTTATTTTTATTTCAGACGTCTGTTTTAATAATAAACATACACTCCAACATTGCAGCCGAAATTCGAGTCGATTATGATTGATTTATTTTTTTATGATCTCGATTTTGAGTTCTTCTTTCAAAACAAAATTAATCGACGGCCGAATTCATTCCGAGCTCTAATTGCTTTGAACATTGTGGCATATCGATCTTTATCACGCTAGTACCTAACTTAAAAGTCGATCAGTGTACCGTTGTCAATTTTAGTTATACAAACAGATAGCAATAAAACCGTAACACTATTAAAACACAATTTCATGTTTCAAGAACACTTATCATCTTAATCTTTCATCTCGCAAACAACGTACCCACGCAATATAGTTCTTCCTATGCAATAGTTTATCTACCACATAAGTGTTTTGGTATCATACTGTGAACTTATGTGCAAATAAATAAATGATTAAGATGAATCTATCTTTATGGAAACAATTTGTAAAACAAGAGGACTTGCATCAATCTTTATACTTACGTAGTACAAGATGTTTCCTCCATTCAATGCCAAGATGTTACTAAGTAGTCGTCTAATTACGACCTTATGTTTTAAAACGCAGGTGTATTGCAAAAATAAACTAAAAACCGGCACGCGAACCCGAAGGAAATTGCTAAAATGTGTTTCTTCATTAATGTTTCCTCTTCATTTTACTCCCAGTGTAATTTTAGGCACGCGAATTAAGCCCTTGGGCAAAAAACCAGTGAGTAAACGGTAGCCATTCGATATTATTAAAAATGTCTTTTTGTTTTCCGTTATTATGTTTATATGTAGAGGATGTCCGTTCGGACTCAAGTAATCCACAGTTTTTGCTGACATATCCTATCCTACAGACAAGGACATTATGGACGTATACTAGCGGCTGACATTAATTTGCGAGTGCCATGGTGGTAATTGACACAATTTTATTTTAGGGTACCGGACTGTAGTCATGACTGCAGAATTGTCAAATACCTAAAAACCTATTCCTCCTACAGTCCACGGCAATAAAAAGTCAATCCTGATTTTTAGGATAAAAAATCTACGGAAATGACAGGTGTCAGGATTGACTTCTAACATATTCTAATTCTACTTAGGAGTACCTACAGTCCCCGGCAGATAAAAAGTCTATCCTGGCACCTGTCACTATAAAAGTGACTTTTAGGCTATAAAATGTATGGAAATGTGTTACTTGATACTCTATTACATTCGAGGAATTTGAATGTTTGTAACTTTTGGACTCTATTAGTAATGAAGTGCCACACATTCAAATTCCTCGTCTGTACATTCAAGTTCAAGCATGTATTTATAGAACAGATGACTAACAGGTCAATTGCACCTATTAGAAAAGAAAAGAAACATTTATTCGTGACAACCAAAAGACAATTCCAAATAGGACATTACAAACGGGATTTTGCCACGAAATGGTCACAACTCAGCGTTATGCTGGCAGGGCCAGCGCTGGTCTTCCGTTGTGACCATTTGGTGAATTCACGGCATAGTGACGAGACACATGCACACACAAAACAATAAGAAAGAAATTTTACAAAATATCCACGATATCCACGAAAAGCAATATACCTACACGTCCTGAAGTTTCTTAAAGTAGAAGTAAAGTAGTTTTTCTTTACTTCCCTTAAGAAATTTAGACGTACTTACTAAATAATATCGAACAGACAGTTTCCAATCCAAACAAAGTAACAACAGCAACGTTCGAGTCAACGTTAATTCAACTAATTATAAATCCATACAATTTCAGATGTCTAACTGTAACTGTACATGGATAAGACAGGTTCGTGACAAGATTTAACAGGTCACGACATGTCTCCATTTAGAGTCAAGATGTTTAGTTCAGAATAAACAGATGAGATGAGTCACAGTTACAGACATTTGTAGTGCTCGGTAGTGTTTCATTGCTTGTTAATTTATTGCACAACGACGAGTTTGTTACCACATGTTCAAAGTAAGTGGTGGAATTATGCCTCGATATCCCTCATTGGTTTCGAAGCTCAACAAAGTCTCAGTTTTGCTTCTATGAAACCACTAGCTACTGCCCCCGACCTCGTCCGCACGGAACACGTTTAAGTACATATATCGTACCTCCATACTAACTTCCGCCCCTTATCACACCCGTTAGGATTTTATTTCTGGGATAAAAACTATGATTAGTATTTCCCCGGGATTCAAATTATAACCATAAAAAATTTCATCATAATCGTCCCAGTAGTTTTAGCGTTAAAAGGTAGGTAGTAGTCAGTGCATTACTTCGGTTTTAGTTCCAGGTATTACTCTTCCCCGTTCTATTATGGCGCAACGATGTTCATACATAAATCTTCACCGCTATCCATACACACTTGTGTTCTCTTTCGCTCATTGATTAGCTGTTCCCTACATTTCCCTGGTTCACTGTTCGCCTTTTTAGTATACAACTCGTAATCCGATCTAGGTGCTACTTTTTCTCCCGGATTTAGAAATTTCATCAGGATTTACTTGTAACAAAGTCAGCTCATTTCAAGAACAAAACAATTTCAGTTTGTCTTAGGCTGAATCTCACAAATTCATACAAGAATTCCGACTACAAACGAAGTCTTGGAACGTGAATATAATGTTTTCGGAAACAAAGGGAGTCGGATCTTTATGTTGAGTTTAAGGGCCTATCGTGCGGGGTAAATTCTCAGCGCCTGTCAAATTTCATTTTTTTTAATAATTTACCCAATTAACCCACACATGCATTATTCACGCACACTACCTCATTTTGCTGGGTCGGGTCATTGACCCATGTTTATGTCAACTTATGACAATATAGATTTTGAATATTTAAAGGTTTCTTGGTGCATAAGAGAAGTGTAACAAAAATCGTCAAGTTCTGATCTGTAACCAAAACTCAAGTATTAGTTGTATCTGAAAATGTCTTGAATTTGGAATTTGTGGTAGTAAAATTCTCAGTTCCTTGTTTATAAAATAAAACTTGTCAAACCCCTGTTTTGTAAAATGTATTTTGTTTTGCCCTTTCCTCACAGACTCATTTTTATACAACTTAAAACAGAGAAAGAATTTTCCTAATCGGTTCGTGCATGTTATGACTGTTTTATGTTTATGACTTAGGTACTTATTTTGAGAGTTTACTTGGTGATTTTCATGATACGAGTATATGTTGTACCTTAAATAGGTTATTTTCATAAATTGATTATTTTCTGTTTATCAGTTGGTTAACTCTAAAATGGACACTGATTTAATGCAAGTTTTAAGAGAAGAAGCGGTAGTTTTATTACAATATATATAATAACTACTGAAACTATTTATACGGCACGGGATAACTGCAGCAATATTGTGAATCAACTTTGTATTTGAGGAACCAGTACCTAACCTTATAGGTAGTTCTTGTTATTCACGACCTCCCGTCGTAACCCAATGGCAGAATTGCGCATAGAATAGTATGACATTCCCTGCGCATCGTCGTTATCGTGAATGACAAGCACTATAAAACCTAATGATATAACAAATATCATCAAGAAAGTCATTGTAACAGTCTGCAATTGTGGAACTTGGCCGGACCACTACTGTATCAGCTCTGACAAATTAACTTTTATACACTTCTTATAAGGTCCATAATTGAAAGGAATAATTAGCAGGATGCGTTTACATATTCTTCTAGTGTGAGCAATCGTGCCGTCGGTGACACTTGCAACGACATAAGGTTCAATAATGGTTAACATTGCGTCTATTTTCATCAATAATAAATAGCAATTATTATTATTTGCTATTCGTTTACTATAACGTCGAGACAATTATTGCGATGCGACATAAGTACTTACTTGTACAAAATCAAAGCAACGGGATTTCCAACGCATGAAAGCTTATAGAAACTAGCGCAGTTTAATATTATAAGTAATTACTGCATATTTGTTTGTTAGACATCGTCATTGTCACCACATCCCCAACAACTACTTGGTTTATTATTTATAAATGAAACATAGGTTTATTATTTTCATTCTAGGTATAATTATATTATGACCAGGCGGCTTAGACACTACACAATTTAAATCCACATCACTCAAACTGGCGAAGAAACTCCGATATTCTTTCTTCTGCTCCCGCTGCAAGAGAGCACTCTAGATCTGTTTCTTGGTATAGGTAACGCTGATATTTTATAAACTTCTGTTCAAAGCACCATAATAATTGTGCCTGTTTTTACAGATTCTGGGATATGTTTTGTTTATGCAGATTCTGCGATATATTTAGGTAATCATTGTTTGACGTGAAAGCGCCGTACATATACACATAAAATATAACATTAGATTCGTTAAATTATTGAAATATAAAAATACAATTTGTTTACAAATTTTAATTTGACATATGACGAGTGACATAAATGTCATAACGTTCCGTTCTGGGTGGCCAATTTATAAAAAGTAAATTACTTTGAAATGAAATATATCGGTAACCTTTTTACGTTTAAAATGCCTTTTCGTAAAGGAAATCATTATAATTTAGTTGCATTAGTAAACATTGGGGACCAAAGATTGCATTTTTATGTTATAACGAATGGCTAATACTAAAAATTCCATGTTAAAAGAATCTTCAATAGCCACACGTCAACATTTATTTACCCTACTTCAATTAATGCAATCTTTGTGTGTGGTATACATTTTGTATTTGTATACGAGCAAGCTGTCAAAAAGCGTGTTTTTATGAGATGTCAAACTGAGAAAAGCAGCATACGTCTGCTCCCATTGAGGGCCGGAGCCCATCTGCCGGCAAGAAAACTACGGCGGCCGGTCAAATTTTCGGAATTTCCTTTGCATTGTTAAATAATCTCCACATTTTGCAAATGTTAAACACATACGACCTAGATAACATGTAGTTTTGTTACTATTCAAAAATTGAAGACCTTTCATAAAGTATTAACGTTGTCGTTTGCGTTTATTTCCTTTAGTAGAGCTAACTTTGGATTGAATTTTTATGAAGAAAACTATAAGTAATTGTGTTTCTGAAACACATGACGTGTAGAGTGTATCCTTAAATATCATATATAGGAATTACAGTATTCAAGCTTTAGTAATAATAATACAGCAAGTGATCCAACCATCGCAATTATTCAGAAATTTGCTCGGTGCAGTCTTAATGGAAACACAATTAACTGGGATGAACCTATTAAAACAGGCTCTTAAACTTTACGACTCAGTTTTACAAATACAAGAACCTTAATACACATCTGTTGCCATTCAAAACTGAAGTAAACACATGCTTAGGTATTATAACCGTACGTTACGCTGAACCGATATACATGAAATTTGGCACTGAGGTATTCTCAATCCCGGAGAAGGATACATTGTATCTCGGACAGCTTCCCCTAAAGTTGAAATGTAATATAGAACTTTTTATGAGGTAGTGGTAATTAAGACTACGCCAGTAAGAACTGAATTGCAACAAAAATCATCTAATGCAATTAACGAGTTCTATGTAGACGAAGTCGCGAGCAAACGCTAGTAAAGTAGTCGTCAAATATTTCGTAGTGAACAAGACTATTGTAAAGGCGTTAAAGAGTGCATATTCAGTCAATATATATTTGACGGCGACTGTGCTTAATGTTTTGTAAATTTTAACAATCCGAACATCGGCGCGCGTTCA
Source organism: Cenopis cana (assembly GCA_951800055.1). Classification (NCBI taxonomy): domain Eukaryota; kingdom Metazoa; phylum Arthropoda; class Insecta; order Lepidoptera; family Tortricidae; genus Cenopis; species Cenopis cana. The sequence continues at coordinate 6,248,612 of OX637488.1, forward strand.
CTCTTCCCCAGGATATGAAAAAAAAGGAGAAAGTAAATAAAAATAGTACAGCGGTCTCGAAGCTGCGGTTCGCGTATAGCTGAATATTTTTCCTTCAATTTAGTTGGTGACATAATGCGGGTTATGCTCTCTTTGCAGTAAATCCAGAATAGCCTATCTGAATGTAAGCTTTGACAATATGAATATCTTTTTCTGCTAGCGCGGCGGTAATACGGGGACATATGCAATCCCCCACATATATTCCGTGCAAGCTTCACATTTAACGTTGTATCATGGTTGTATCAGGCTTAGATATTTTGTGTATGTGTGTGTGTCCTTACTATATTGTGGCATTTAAAATTTGCCTTGTTTCTTGAAGTTGTTGAAGCACGAGCGAAATATAAAATCCTGCTTGACACAGAAATTATTGATGCAACAATGGCTGATCGCCTGCATACCGCAAATAGTGCTCCTAACCAAATCGATTATAACAACTACACTAGAAGCACCAATTCATAACTGACCTATCCTTCGTACTTTTTAGTAGATACTCGCGCTTAAACGTTGGTTTATAATTAACACCTCCCACACTCCCACGGATCCAAATATGCCCCTGTCTGGGAAACACTCTGTTTGATCTATACTCGTATTTGACATGTTGAGATGGGAACGTTGCTGTTACATTTCATTGGACCAGTTTCGTAATATAAACATGTACATTTGCAGATTCGCAGAATTCAAGTTACCGGGAATTTGGTAACTAAAGTTGTTGTACGTGATGTATTTACGGTATATATAAAGTGAAGTGTCGTCGTAACTACTCAAGTATTCATTACTATTTCCAGTGTGATATTTGGAGCTCTTTTAACAACCTCAAAACTCAAAAGGGAAGAGGTAGTTTATAATCCTTAACAATTTTTCGTATATTGTGTCCGTCATGTGTCCGGTATATCTATATAGACATAAATATAGACATGTCCTCACATGCTCCTCACTGTTTGCAAAAGCAGACGTTACACTAGAACGTGCTCTGATAGTAGGCGTAATTCTGTAGGTTTTGTTTTTACCTTAATTTTTTCGCTTTTTAGCGGTGTTTTGTTAGTGCTAAAAAAACTTCAATTATAAGGAGACTCATTTTACGTAACCAATTCGAGTTATTGTTCCAAAGTATTCGCAGGTGAATATCATTCCTTTATTTTTCCATTTCATGAAATACGGGCCGCGAAAACCCACCGTTAATACATTGAAACACTAGTAGAGTGTCGTGAATCAATACTCTTAGAAACCTGTCATGATAACAGTGAATGAATAGAATAGGCCTGCAAAAAAGAAACAAAAAAACTAACACTAGTAGAAATATCGAAAAGGCTTCGACCATAAAAGACCCTTGAGATAATATGAAGCGACGTTTGGTCAACAGCGTTGAGAGCTTCACTAACTTTTGTTTTATTGCCGTATTGTTTGACTTGTTATAATCTCAAGTGTTTGCGGATGCACGCGTAAAAACGACTTAGTCGATTGTTCAATAACAAAATACAATTGTACACCTTATTTCAATGATTTACGGTTTGAAATAGTATGTTTTAGTGTGTTGTTTTAATATTTGTCACTATGACAATAATCCGAATACCAACTGTTCCTTTCTGCCCGTGTAGAACTTATACTATAAAATAGGAACTTTTACTAAATCTGTGTAACTTGCACTCCCATAAAGCATTTCTTCATTTTACTCCCGGGATATAATAGTAAATACATTACTTAACAAGGGCGGTAAAACAAAGAATGTCTCAGATCGCAGGTATTTGACGCCCGAGCCGAAGGCAAGGGCGAAAAATATGCGATCTGAGGCTTTCTTTATTACCGCCCATGTTAAGTACAAAATTTTATGTCACCCCCTGGCCAGGAAGTGGGATTTCCCACGCGCGGAGCGTGCGGTAATTGCCGCATTATGGCCAGGTGTGACATAATAGTACATTACTTAACAAGGGCGGTAAAACAAAGAATGTCTCAGATCGCAGGTATTTGACGCCCGAGCCGAAGGCAAGGGCGATAAATATGCGATCTGAAGCTTTCTTTATTACCGCCCGTGTTCAGTACAAAATTTTATGTCACCCCCTGGCCAGGAAATGGGATTTCCCGCGCGCGGAGCGTGCGATAATTGCCGCTTTATGGCCAGGTGTGACATAAAAAAGTTTATGTTCTCCAAGATCCAAAATATCTCCATACCTTTATCTAAATAGCTTAGTCAGTCGTAAAGTAATAGACGGACATAATCTTGCATTTAGGTATAAGGTAGAAGAACTAACGTTAAAACATTAATCCAGTTCAGTCCAGAATCGGGATGTAAATTGATTGAAATTGACAAATACATACTCGAAACGACATTTTGATCTGCATTGCAGACATTGCAGTTGATTATTATTTATGACAATACGTTGTTCCTTGAAACAACGATCGTAGACTCTATTATATCATACACAGACGGTTGAAAATTGTTGGTTTAGTAAAACTGTTTATGGAAGGGAGATTCAAAGTAATTGGAAGCCAACCCTTTGCGCGCACGCAGCTGACCGGTGCGAGGGTCTCATTGTTAACTTAGTAAGTACTTCTTTTAGGATTAACGGTTAATTTTAACTTTCATTTGAACTTGCGGCAGCTGCTGTTAGGTTATCTGCTCGTCTGTCAACAGGCTACTCGTCATAGATCATTGAGTGAATGTTAGCGTGTGGTCCGGCCACGAGAATTAATCTATAGTCGATCGATAATCGGTGGATTAATTTAATGCGCTCGACGTCGACGATTGAACGTCGTGATGTATAATGTTAAAACAATGTAAGAAAGATCAAAGCCATGTATAAATTCGTCTTAATTACAAAAATAGATTATTTTCGCTTATTATAAGGGCCAGTACACATCATTATTAGCTCGCACTCGCAGTGGCCTCGACCCCCCGAGGCCCGCATTGTTGGCAGTTCACGTTCACACTGCACTTACACGACAATGATTTAACACATACAAATGTATTGGGAAGTACTGGCATAACAATTTGTATGTTTTGTTTGTTGTTGTTCATTTTAAAACTTATTTAACCCTACTACTTTACAATATCGTTATCGTTCATAAATTCATTCGCTTCCTTTTGTATAGGTATCTCAAAACCATCCAATATGACGCAATGAGGAACATCTGATGAACTAAGAAATGACAGTGTTAGTTATAAAATGAAGACTTACAATAGTTCATCCTCCTAGCGTTATCCCAGTACAGTTGCATCCTGAAGGATGCCTGGGGTCCGCTACCTAATCCCAAGATTTGGCGTAGGCACTAGTTTTTACGAAAGCGACTGCCATGTGACCTTCCTTTCCAACCCCAAGGGGAAACTAGACCTTATTGGGATTAGGCTTTGTCAAGTTAGTGGGCAACTTGACTGTTAGAAGTTCTCAAGCCGCCCGAAGGCCTCCAACTTGGCTTAACGACTGCTGCCATAGACAGCAACCGGGATCAACGGCTTAACGTGCCTTCCAAAGCACGGGAGCGTTCAGTTAGTAACCACTCAAAGCGGTCACCCATCCAAGTCCTGACCGCTGCGCTGCCCACGTTACTTAACCTTAGATACCGCAAGCGGTACGCAGGCGCCGCTGGGCTACGAGCGCTCCAAGCCGAAGACTTAATAGTTACAACACAAAATATACTTTATTGCACACCTCACACGAATGACGAAATAAAAGACTGCCTATGTTTCGTTGAGTATCTTTCGACATTTTTGTTCTGTACTTACTACTTTTACCTCTCGAGCGCGGGTTAACCAATTTTGTGTGTTGATCTACACATGCACATTGTCTATGTGTGCGTCAGTGTAGGAGCATGAGGTCACGTTGTCTATGTGTTCGTATGTGTCACAACTACAACTATGGCCAACCCGCGCTTGTGAGATAAAAGTAGGTACTATAATAGTTTTGAGTCACTCGAAACATATTACATAGGTATATTCATATACCTACTGCTATTCTGATTCACGAGTTCATGAATAAGCTAATTAGACATGCGCAAAATGTGTCACTAAAAAGAAAAGAGTGATATACTTCATTCCTTCACTGTGAAGTATATCACTCATTTAGTTCACTAGTTCAGTTTCGTTCAGTAGTTCAACAGATCCATCTACGATATAGATTGGGTAAAAATATCAGTCATTCATTCAATCATGCCGTCTATATCACTCTCGGGGCGAATGAGTAGGTAAACAATATGAAGTATATGAATCCGAACTGAACTAGTGAATGAATGGGTTACACGAGGTGAAGTACTTCATTTGAATCATTCATTCGTGATCTACTCATTCATGTCTAAAGCTAATTAGACAGGTACTTCAATGAATAACATTCCGTAAAAATATACGTCTTACTTACCTACTCAAACTGTTTCTTGTTGTTGTTGTCATGAATCATAATTTGTGACTAATAATTCTGTTAAATAATAAATGAGTAGGTAAGCGTTTGTTATGACAGTACTTTCTAAAATAGGACATAACTTTCTCAGGAATAACAATTAAATATTTAAAGAAATATAAATATTCAGGTATATATAGTAGTGGTTAAGTAAGTATGGTTGACGAAATATGAGCTGCACTGATTCGGCATACAAATACAAGTTGTTCAAGGAATCGGTGCAGCTTATATTTCGTCAACTATAATACGTTTAAAACTGCTTGAAGATATATATATATATATATATATATATATATATATATATATATAATAGATACAAATAGTTTATTTCACCAAATAAGCATACATAAAGGCAGGAGGAAGGAAACGCCGCCAGCATCTTGGGCTCATTTCCGCCAATGAGCGACCTAGGTGTTTAGGTTTCTTTTTTTATATATTGTTTTTCATAGTTTAATTTAGTTATATTTAGTTTTAGGTGATATTATATAATAAATTAGATTTTATATTTGTGATAATTTTGAACCATGTTAGCCGATCTTTAGCCGAGAGGGATTTCCTACAATAGATTTAGATTTAGATTTATTTATTTCATCAATTTGCATACAATGTCAAAATTATAAGAATCCTTATCATGATCGTCAACAAAATAATTAATAATAAAAATGAAGTTAAAATGTCAATACATTGAATGAATAGGTATCTCGGGAAGGGATCGTCAATAACATATAATAAGAATAAAATAATCAGTATCGATATAAAAAAAAAACAATGATAAAACAAATCAGATAAATAATAATGTCAAGGAATCTAACGAATTACTTAAAATATTATTTCCATGAACTCCTTAACTGAGTACAGAGGGTTATCCAACAAAAGATTTCTCAGTTTACGCCTAAATGTTTCGTCACAGGGTTCGTTTCTTAGATCGGCAGGCAGGTGTTCAAAGTAAGTTGGACCAATAACTCGGGGATTTTTCCTTGAAATATAAATAAATATAACAAATTGTGCCTCAAGAGAGCAAAATGATACATTTAAACGAGGGCGGTATAATTAATTCTGAGCGAAGCGATAGATTCTGCTATAAAATCCTGAGCGTATCGAGAGATTCTATAGTAGAATCTTGAGCATAGCGAGGGATTCAAGTGTTTACGCCCAAGACGGAAATAGTTTTGATACCGTGTGACACAATATACTGCTTTTCACACCGCTTATGAGGACCGTTGCTTAAAACGTGAAATGTCTTACAAATATTTTTTCTACTGAGTGGCATGAGTAAAATAGTCATTGTTGCCTTTAAATGAGGGAAGAAAAGTAGGAATTTGGTCCCTCATTCGAGTGCAACAATAAGTCTTTTCAGAATAGCCTGCAAAATATATTCCTTTAGTTTGTACATTATGGTTAAATCCGGTATTAGAAGAAAACTAGTTTATTTCCAACGGTTTTGGCAACCCTGACTATAAATAGGCAACTCAGTGAGAAATAGGGTGACCTCATTTAAATACTAGAATTGGCACATGGCTTGACATTGTTAATTCCGCACCCCAATTTAATGACTGGCTCTAAATGTGAATCAAGGACCCACTAATTTGTGGTAATAATATTATTGAGGACCTCTGTTTACCTAGATAGTTAAAATGATTTGAGGTTCCACAAAAGCTGTTATTACAATTTGAACCTAATAGCTTAGACAGTTAGATCAATTTTAGAACAGTTTAAATTCTCATATAAAGTACACTTATTTAAAAATAATTTCATATACTAAATCTTTAGACCTTACTTTTTTTACTGTGATTTAATTAAGTTTACCGTATTTCTGACTTTATTCTTATTAAATATGCCATTATACACAGTCATTGTGACGCATTCAAGACAGAGATATTAGTATCGTTAAACTATGGTTTAACGATACTAATCTATGATTAATTAGTTTACATCTTATTTGTTTTAATTACGGTACTAAATACGTAATTACTTTAATATAATTATGCATACGTACATTATGAATCATAAAGACATTTTGTAGCATTTGTCAATGTCGAGACTTTCTGACTGCTCTTGACTCGTGCTAAACAACTTCAGTGCTAAATTTATGTACACGTAATAAAACAACTATAAATTAGCATAATCAATAAAGTTCATTATAATAATATGTTGTCATGACCTTTAGAAGTCCACAGTTGCAATACGGATCTCAAGAGCGTTGTTTTGCATCTCATGGCTTAATATTTGATCTTATACCTACAGACACCACAGCAGTTACACCAAACAGCATATCCGTCTCTAACTACCGAATTAACTCCATGCCAATAAATTTACAATATCTGATACTATTCCGATGGTTTCCGGGAGTAAAAATACTTTGATTCACTTACTATAGATCAAAGATCACCTCTTCAGATTAAAATAGAAGTGACTATTCAAGGTGCGTAAACATGAAAATAAAATAAGAATTTTCGTAATCCACCTTTACGAAATTACAAATCAACCTACTCGTAAAAAATACAATTCAGTTGAGTTTTACAATCCTGTTTCAGAAGTTACTTACCTAAATAAAGACAAAATCTTATTCCATTAGTAACGAAAAATCTTTTAATTTTGGTAAGAGTAGTTACGAAATGCATACGACAGATTAGCAATTTGTTCTTATTAGGCTTAATGGAAAATCGAAACGTCTAGACAATCTTAAACTGTTGGTGTGCAGGAAGAGGACCATCCATTAACTACGGCTTTTTACTCTTTTCCTTTACGCTAACCACGTAGTTTAGTTATCTCGAGGCACACTTTTTAAGTGGTTAATTTATGGAACATTATTCTTTATTACCGACTTCGAGACTTTATTACTTTGTGCCCCAGTAATGTAAAATTGGAAAGGTTGGGGGAGGCCTTTTGCGCTTAATGCGCCATGCATGAGAAATAGAAAAAATATGTCAAAAAAAAAAACAAAAAAAAATAGAAAAAATGTAAAAAAACAATAACAAAGAGAAAAAAGAACACAAAAAAGAAGAAAAAAAAATGTTCCATAGAATTATACTCATGCATTAAAAAAAAGGCTATTTGTATTAATGTAAAATTATTTTAGCCTGACTAATGCAATATCAAAACTATCAAAAGTGACTAGGAGGAAAATCGTTTTATTTCTAAGCATGGACTGGCTGTAAAATTAATTACATGTATAATTAAAGTAAACAACAATTATGTAGATAAGCATAAGGTATTGAAACATTGTTATGTATCGCAACTCAAGGTTAAAGCGTATTAATGGTACAATATTGTACATATATTTTACTTGAACTAACAGGTTTATGTAACAAAGGACAGTAAGGTAAGGACCTATTTAAGACCGGTGCGGTTGCGTGCGCCGCACGTAAGCGTCGACGTGCACGTGCACGTGCGCGTTGTAAAGTACGAATCTCCATAGTAGATGTCACACCGCTTGCGTGCGCACGCGCACGCACACGTCACGCAATCGGTGTGACATCGACTATGGAGATTCATACTTTACAACGCGCACGTGCACGTGCACGTTGACGCTTACGTGCTGCGCACGCAACCAATGTGCACCGGCCTTTAAGGTGCGAGAGAAGAGGACAGAGGTAAAGAAATGACATGAAATGAAGTGAAGCTACTTTGTACTCCAGAATCTAATACGTATATTAACGTAGTACTATATGTATTATAAGGGTTGTTGGTATTAAAGATTATCTGAAAGAGATCGCTCTTTAGCGATAAGACAATCTGTTGTCTACCTCTGCTTATATCTCGATATGTTACGTTTCTGAACTGTTGTGATTTTTTATTTAGGTGTGAAATAAACAGTATTTGTACTGTATTATGTCCTTCCTCTCTTTTTCTTTCGTAATTTAGGCACATAATTTAGGTTATCCTTTAGTACTTGTTTACATCTTAAACAAGATTAAATTAGCTATTTCAAACTTTCGTTGTTAAAAAACAACGAAGAGAGCCCAACCCCAGATATTAAATAGAGTAAAAATAAAATGAGACTGTCCCAAATTAGGCAACCGCAAGCTTGGCAACAGTACAAAAGCGGAAGTGCCTGTTTAGCTTATCTGCCGGCGCGACGAGTTTGAGGCCCCACCTGCTTAGCATTTGTATGGAAAACCCTTTGATTACCCATACAAGGAGGATGAAGACCAATCTGAATTACCAGGGAAATTATATGGATTCTTTTAATTTTAATAAGTAGGTGTAGGTATAGGTAGTCATGTGGTGGTAACATTATTTACTATACAAGTATGTAGTAAATACTAGTGTTGTACCTTGAGATGAGCAAGGTTGCCAGAGTTCCCGAGGGTGCACTGTAATGAGAGCGAGGGACCAAAATGTGTCACTTCTGCTGTCAACACAGTGAATCCTCAAGTTGTATAAAGAGTCTGCAACGCGCACGTGACATGGACCGTACGCTTGTTTGCCACCGTCGTTGTAAAAAATAGTAGGTATAGTTCGGACACAATTCTAAGGCTAAATTCTGTCAAACGAACGCAAGCAAAACTAGACTTAGAGCTCTGACTGTAAGGTAAATTTTTGCTTACGTTCATTTGACAGCACTTAGCCTTACAGTTTTGTACGAACGTGGTACGAACTAGGTATACCTAGTTGTTATGCCAAGGGCTGTTAGTTCGAGCACTTTATTGTAGAATGCTGCGTCTTGGCTGTAATGGGCACCGTATTCAAGACGTTTGACATATGAATAGGTAGGTATGACAGCTCGTGACATGACTGTCATTTGATCATTTTCATTTCCAATGTTTCGATTCTCGATTACAAAGTACAGTGGGCCAACGAAAATGTTGAGCACTTTAGTACTTTGTCAAATTAAAGAGGTTTCAAATTTTATGACGTTGCAGTCTAAATATTTCTTAGATTTCGATGTGACAAGGTTCTAAGTATGCTCAACATTTTCATGGGCTGACTGTACCTACCATCCGTAATTTGTATCCCTCCGCAATATTTATGAATCGGTGCTCATATAAAATTCATCGACCGAGGATCGGTCAACGTCTCTTGACTCATCAGTCATCATGATTATTAAAAAAACTCTTGACTCATCGATCGCCAATAGATCGATCGGTGTGTTTACACCCTAACTAAGGGCGCGTTGTTTCAATTCCACCCATCTGCTTCTATGAAGACACTGTCTTTTAAGTTATAAATATATAAGTTGTACTTTTATGAGAGAATGAAAGCAAACGATATTTTATCATCATGGACGTCGGTACCTACCACACGGTGTGGTACTTTCAGTCTCAATACCGTACTGATCATTCATTACCTAAATAACTTGGAAAAAGATAGAACGTTGCTTTGCTTGTTACATAGAAATCATAGAATAGGTAGTTATAGTAAAGTTACGTTAGCTATCATAGCACGCATAAGTATTAAAACTGGCCAAGTGTGAGTCGAACTCGCGCACGAAGGCTTCGGTACCATATCTATAAAAAACCGGCCAAGTGCGAGGCGTACTCGCGCACGAAGGATTCCGTCCCATTATCTTTAAAAACGGCAAAAAAATGACGTTTGTTGTATGGGAGCCCCCTTAAATATTTATTTTATTCTGTTTGTTAGTATTTGTTGTTATAGCGCCAACAGAAATACCTACATCATCTGTGAAAATTTCAACTGTCTAACTATCACGGTTCATGAGATACTGCCTGGTGACAGACGGACAGACAGACAGACAGAGTACCTATTTGGGTAAGTAGGACCTGAGAATGTATATAGGTATAAGTTCCATTACATTAATTAAAAAACCGGCCAAGTGCGTACCTAAACAAACAGAACGTTTGCTCGTTTTAATTAAATTAACTACTTAGTTAGAAATGGTATAAATAGCAATTTAAGACCGTTGAAATACCATCACTAACGCGTTCCCAGGCACACAATAACATTCCCCGCCTAATGTCTACTAAAATAAAATTAGCGCCCAGATACTTATATTCTAGTTGGGTTGCTAAAATAACTAAAATTTTTAGCCGGCCGGCTTCGGTCAAAGGAGCATGCAAAACAAAAGGCAAAAACAAATGAAACTCACTTGCGATTCCGTTGAAAACTCCACTGATCACGTATTTGTTCACAATAACCGAAGTTTTAATACAAGAAACAGGTTAAAACTGCAGTTATTTATCACAAAATTTCACTTGTTTTGTTTACGTTCGTAAAGCATGACAGCTCGAAGTTTGCGCGCATGCGTATAAACGCTCGATCGGTCTGCCGCTGGTAGACTGACTGAATCTGAATGTAATTCGAAATGAACGAAACGGAACGCAGCGCAGTGTTGCCAGCAGTGGTGAAATAAAAATCGCCACAGTACGATTTTATAGTTGCGGTGCAGTGCAGAGTAACGTTTTTAATTTTTAGTAATAGGGAAGATGCAATTATAATATTTACCATTGTTTTGTGACCAAAATGGTGAAAAAACATAAAATAATAGCTACTGAAACGTTTTTACTTTATTATATACTAATTTCAGACAAAAATTTCGATTTGAATTAACATGAAACGGAACGTGTTTTAAAACGGCAATCAGCGCCTGGTGATGTCACACCTGTTATGACATTGACAACCAAAGAGAATATATGTAATCTGTATGGCTAGCACATGATGGCAACGTCAGTTTGTCGGCTTATCTCGATCTATCCGTCACTTTCTAACAGCACCTATCAAAAAAAGACGGATAGCTCGAGATAGGCCGACAAACTGACGTTGCCATCATGTGCTAGCCATACAGATTATATATATTCTCTTTGGTTGTCAATGTCATAACACGAGTGACGTCACAGGAACTGTAGATCCGTTTAGGCGCGAAAGTTTAAATTGTCAGTTTGTAACAGCAATTTAAGACTATAAATCATAGTATTTTAATTTTTTAATACACTCGTGGTGTATTCTAAATGCAATTATTTCAAATGAAAGCAATAATAAAAATATTGCTTCTTGTCTACTGCATATATTTTTATGCTCGCAAATTATTCCACATATTGGGATTAATTTTTCTAATTAAAAAAGTATTCATGAGAACTTTTAATAATAGTTTTGATTATACAAGCTATTTCTTTTGATTAAGTAGATTTATCCATCATATTTATTTCAAACTTACTAGTTAATATCAGCATCAGAATAGTTTCAATAAGTAGTTAAGTTACGGATTATGATTTTATAAAAATTCCGCAAAAGTCGCGTAACTGGCAACATTCGAGTGAGTGAAAGAGAAAAAATAATATAAGGTACCGCTGACTTACAAAGTTGTGTAGTGGCTGAAGGGTAAATCGTTAATGTGTGAGTGAGCGCTTACGCATCTGTCGAGAGGGGTGTTTGTAAAAAAACTTCAATGAATTTGATCGTTTTAGTTTCTAGTGTTTTTTTACGTGAGTAATTTGTTTGTATCGTTTTTACTTTTAGCGATGCGGTGAAAATTAATCGATAGGTACTTAACTAAAATGTTAAAAATATCTTCGAGTAGAAGTTAGGAGTGAGAGTATAATAAAATTGATTAATAATATAGCTACATGCTCAATTCTATAAAATAGGTACTTATAGGCAAGAAGGCAAGGCAAATGTTCCAGTGCTTGACACACAGTTGACAGATATTTATTAAATCTCTCATCATGACATAGCTAAGATTAAAAGTGTCGTGTAGGTATTAGGACGGTGTCGAGCACAGGGATATTTACCATAGTTACAAAAAATACAATAGCTATTGAAAATACATACCTACAATTTACAAATCCTTACCATAGTACATCGTCAATCTTCTTCAAACGGGGCCAGCCCAGCTACCTTTTTTTTTTTTTTTTTTTTTTTTTTTACGTGGGGAAATGCCTTTATGCATTCCGCCTGGGGAGGCCAGGACGGATATGTCGGACTCCCGGGAACCGCCCGGACTACCGACTAAAACCCCACGGCGTTCCAGCTCGTCACCATGTTGCCGTTGGTTGGTAGGTATTTAGTGTCTGTATAGGTAGGGACTATTCTAGATGTTGGACAGGCAGCCTGACACTGCCTGGTAAATAATATCTTATCTATTACTACCTACCTACTGGTGTCTATCTGGTATCTATCTAAATATTTTCATAATATCATAGACCATTATAGCCTCGTAGCTCGACAAATACATAAGAAGATTTAGAAGGTAGTCCTTAAACACGTAGACATACCTATTACAGAATTACACACTTGCCTAGAGCAATCATTACCGGCACCTAGGTACTACCACATTGCACAAAGTTCTTCCCCCACTTACATCAATCAAAAACCAACCGTACGTATCTGCGATACGGTTCATTTCACTTCCTCCTTTTGTTTTATAGGTAGGTTACTTATAGGTGTGGGGATGGTCTTTTATTTTCAAACAGGATATCCTGGCAGGCGTCCCGTCGGTCGTTTCCGAGCATACGCTTCGTTAGGAGCGGTACTATAAAAAACCTAGCACGTGTAACGGACAAGTGGGGTTGAAATGAGCGTCAGTGTCAGAAGCAAATGGTCTTATGTCCAATTTATGTTATGATTCTGAGGTTATGTGGTTGAATAGTTGGCCGCCGAACTAGATTTTCCTATATTTTTCTATATTTTCCTTTTTTCCTCAGCCTACTAAAACAACGCATTATTAAAAGACACGATTAAGTTAATATGATGGTATTTTACCTCATCTAGGTACTGACAAGAGGATATTTAATAAACCTGCACACAGTCAGATATTTAACGAGATTTGTCTAAAAAGCCATTCTCGGAGAAAGTTGCATCCCGTTTTGTCGTGAGCGAAAAACAAAGGGTGTCTCTTTCAATCAATATATCGCCTTAATTGAGGTCGGCGAACGTCTTTTTCGTCAATACATCAAGTGTCGCTCCAAAACCGAACACTCGCTAACCAATTTTTCTCAAAGTATAAACAAAAAGTCGAAGAACTCTAACAAGGGACACCCACTCAAAGTAAGGGCATTCACAAAGAGGATGGCTCTAGGGACACTTGAGGCGCAATTATTAGCTCAGTAATGGGATTTTACTGGTGTTTGCGCTACTGAGTATTTTTTTAGGATCTCGAGATTCCAGGTAAACAGGGCTGGGCTGTTCACAATGCTGCGTCGCATCACTGCTCGGGAGAACCAGTTTAAAGGGAGGTAGCCCCATTGCAAATGTCCCACTCTAACAGGTGTGAGTATGTAATTAACCATCCCGCTCTCTACGGAAGCTCTGCGCGTAGTTTTCGTAATATTTAGCCATAGTCATTAAGCCAATCATTTTATCAAAGCAAACCCTACGAATTTGTCTATAATTATTTAGGGTCTATTGAGTACAAAAATTAAATATAAAATATTAGTAATATAGCCATAGTATTGAAAAAAACCATCCAAAAAGGGGTAGTTTTGCGATTTTTTTCTATCGAGTGAAATTCATCAAGTCTGGTATTAACTGAGTACGATTTTGACTAGACAAGATCCTTATCTAAGACATATATTTTTTTTTAATTTAAGACACTTTATTCTATCTTCAGATGGTTTTAAAAACTCAAATTAGGGTCTATAGTTTTTCACAAGGTTTACGTTTAGGTGCCTGGGCTGCTACCGCGAACAGCATTCGAAATTTTTCCTCTCTGTCGCACTTGCAAGTTTGCTCTTAAGTGCGACTGAGAGGGAAAACTTCGTTTGTGATTCGCGGTAGCACTCCTGCACTACTTGCCACTCACCTCAGGTGGGTGAGCCAGTGTTTTTTGATAGGTATTTATTGCGGATTTCGAGGCCACAATATACTGGGAGCTTGTGAATTGCGTAACAGTTGAGAAAAACTTTTGAACGACGGGATTCAAGGGATACGATACGATACGCCCAATTCAGAAGCGGTTTACTGACGTACTTAAATTCGATAGTATTTGTATTGGCCGGTGGTCTCGCTTTCTCCTATGTCAGGCTGCACATTAGCGGAAGCTCTAATCAATGGTCAATTCTAATTTTATAAGTACTAGCGTTCTGAAATCGAGCGTCGGGTATATATAGGCCCGCCTGAATAAACCATTTTGTTTATGGCTGTACTGTTAGAGTTAAGTGTTGTATAATAAAGACACAACACACGTAAATTGTTTGAATTTTAAATAAGATTTAGCAATTGTTTCAAACTTGGTGTTTAATTCTTGGTGTGAGAGGAAACTGTATTTTTTTTTGTTAATAGTTTTTTGTCCCTACTGAATGAAGCCGAGATTTTGTACAATATAATCTAGGATTTATGTTTTTTTCTGTTAGCATTCTGCTACCTTGTTATCAATATAAAAAGTAGGTGCCAGTCAACAATAATTCATTCAATTATTGTTAATGGCATAAAATTAGTAGTAATTAATTAGTCCCCAGTGTGGGCTCCCCATTACAAAATATACGGAACTAAAAAAGTCTCTGCTGATAGAACTTAAAACGCGCCACAAAGCTCGTAAAATAGAACTAGGAAATTAGTACCAGTAGTACCAAAATTCACATTGAAAGGGATACTGTTCAAAGTGGACGTAAAGGGAAGGAATTGACTTCATAGCTGTTCAATTAGCATTTTCAAAAAAACATTAGTCAACATTAACTTTCCTTTTATGCCCTGAAACACTACACTTTTATGCTTTGCATTTGTTTTAAGTATGATTTACTGAGCATAGGTTAAGTAGCCAATTGCTTTATTTAATAAATAAATACTAAAAAAAGTAGGTATTCATTGTAATAAGCGTATTTTGGGAAAAAAAATACTGATTGTCGGGTTTCATTTGGCGTTTCTTCTCGGCAGTGAGCCTGGTGCGACCTCTTTGCAAAATAATAGTAGATTGTTTGACAAGGGGCTAAAGTAAGCCATATTACCACGAGATGGTTATTTTCCCGAACGTAGAGAGGGAAAATTGTTCGAGTGGTAATATGGCTTTTAGACCCGAGTTATACACTCTACTTTTCACTTCGATTGCGAGAAAACACATTAAACACAAATTATCCACCTTAAATGAATAATTTAACTCTTGGCGGGCGTATGTCTAATTTGACAGCATGTTTTTTTTCTAAGGCCAGTACCACGCCTCGCTATGCGTAGCCTTATCACACTACCCTATCGGTAGGGCCTTACCGATAGGGTAGTGTGATAAGGCTTTTACGTATTCGCCTCCCTTTCTTTTGCTATATTAAAGAAGGAGATGCAACACGCGCTTTGTTTTCAGAGACGCAAGTCCTTTGACCATAGACACCGCTTAATCTTTAGAGAACTGAAAAACGTCTTTCCTGATTGGTCGATTTTAGTACAGCTGTATTCTGGTTGATTGATATTTTGACCAAATATTTTTTAATCTGTCAAATTACTGTTCTGTGATTGGTGGATTTAATAGGTGAAGTATTTTGATTGGTCAAATTAAAATGTTTAATGAATCATAAATATGTATATATATTTTCCCTAGGGCATAAATGTACTACTTTAGCCCCGCTTCACAAGTCTAATATGACACACTTTTCGAGCATGAGAAGTGAAAAGTTCTTTTTTTATACCAGGCCGGTGGCAAATTAGCGCACGGTCCGCCTGATGGTAAGCGGTTACCGCAGCCTATGGAAGCTTGCAAATATGGGGTTAAAGGTTAAAGTAACCCCAGTTTACAGGTGCCTTATATACATAGGGCCACTGTGGGGACCGTTCCCGCTAATGCTCTATCGGCTAGATATCCTTTTTTTTATTAACCAAAGTCGCTAGCATCAAACGCACGCCAACTAAATAGGTAGGTAAATGAACTACACAAGGTCACAAAAATTATACGAATGTTCTTTTGTGCCTAGTCCAGTCATATCTATTTAAATTAATGTGGGTTATCTAGTGATAACCACATTAATTTAAATAAGTATGCCAATTAGACATGTGTATGAATAACACTAGTTTTACGCTCTAGGGGATTTTGGTTCTAATAAAAGTACCTAAGTAATGTACATAATTTGTTTTTTTTTCCGATAGTACATAGATCAAATAAGTAACTTATTTTTTTCCTGGCCATATATATAGATAGGTATACCTATATAAATTATCGACACTTTTTCTTATAATGCACATTTTGGAATACTTGGCCTTCATTTCAATGTATCGTGAATATCGTGATTGAGACAGAGGTCTAATTTGAGTATCACTAATTCATTATGGATAGTTTTGTAAGTATTTTTTTTTAACAAACGAGAAAACTTTTAATTCTTATGAACAAATGTATGTATGTATGTAATAACTTTATTGTACACAAAAAAAAACACAAAAAATACAAACAAATAAGGACATTTTGGACAAAATGTATCAATTATCTTGAAATTGACATCTAAGTATATTCTACCTATTTTATCCTTGCACGTACCTACTTAAAATAAAATCCAGACAAAAGATTCGTAATTTTTACAATAAACAGCTTAAGACGCCATTTCTAAATAAAAAACCATTTAAATGCTTCTCAAGCTTCGTTCGATCAGTCAAATATAATAAATATTAATTTCAAGTCTGTCATTCAATCCCAACAATAGCAGCAGATCCATGACGATATATGAATGGATTGCACAATGCCAAAATTCTCAGCTTCAGTATCTATGCAAATTATATTCAAACTCGTAAGTAGGTAATGCGAATATTTCGCACGACTCCAGGTATGTAGGCGGACAAGAGCCCCATTTTATAACTAACAATTCAATTTAATTCCATTCCAATATTTCCAATCCCGTATTATATCTTTGTATCGCGCTCTCACAGCCAGCCATGTTCCTCTAATGTAAGAGTAGAGAGAGAGATAATAAGTTATCAAATAATTAGATAAAACTTAATAAGACTGAAGAATCACTTTTTTTTAAATAATTATGTGAGTAGGTGTCTACCTAAACGCAGTGCATTTCACAACCAAAACGTAATACTCGTATAGATAGAACATACTTACCAAGGGCGGTAAGTAAAACAAAGAATGGCGATAAATAAGCGATCTGAGGCTTCTTTATCACCGCCCGTGGTAAATACAGAATTTTATGTCACCCTCTGGCCAGGAAGTGGGATTTTCCGCGCGCGAAGCGTGCCGTAATTGCCACTTTAGAAATGGCTAGGTGTGTCACAGAAATTTAAATTGCTTAGGTAAGTACCACTTAGTTTCCCATGCGGATTGCAAACTTTGACGATGACGTCAAATCATCCAGCGATTATGGAATCTAAAGATTATAATTATGTATGTATGTATGTAATAACTTTATTGTACACAACAAAAACACAAAAAATACAAACAAATAAGGACATTTTGGTACAAAGGCGAACTTATCCCTAAAAGGGATCTCTTCCAGTTAACCTTTGAGCAATTGAGTGGAGACAGGAACCAGAAGATAGACAAACACGCGTGTACTTATAAGTGATAGTGTAAAAATTATAAGTTTTATTCTGGTAGCCTGTGGAACGCTTCACCTCACCCTAGGCGAAGCAATGCGTCTGATGGTCTGATCTGACCTCCGATTACGTGTTGTTATTACGAGTCTCGGCGTCAAGATATGGGTATTAGGTACTATGGTGAGCGGTGAGGTGAACAATGTAAAAGCATTCTTATTCGCGGGCGATCGATTTATATTGTTCTTGAATAAAATAACTATGAACTATGATGTCTCATTTTGAATGTCCTTTTTGCTTTTTGTAGTGTTCATAAGTATATAATAGTTGGTCCCATACAGTTTGACCCGCTCTAACTTGTATCAATCATGGAAATGGATAATTAATAAAGTTCTTAATTCATATATTATTTAACCGCGATTAGTTTGGGAATGGAATAGCTGTCAACTGTCAATTGATATAAACTTCGACTTAAGTGCATGACAAAACTGTCACCTCTACGAGCGGCTAGAGAGGCGAGATATCACCATTTACACGTCAAAACGCGTTCTAAATTGGGCCTTAGCAAGAATCCGCCTTCAACCCACACTATTGTGATTTGACACTCGATATTATTAGCAACACTACAAAGAGTTTTTACCTGGATCGGCCATCTTGGATTCGCGTCATTCAGTAAATTCCATCGGGGGTCGGAGAATTCCAGGGTATTGCGCAAATTGCGTATTATAGCGAAAGGGATCAGATCAGGTGTAGGGTTAATACGGCGGTGGACACCGAATGCCTAGTAGTCACAGCATAAATAGGTACAGTTGATGATTGATACTGAAATCAGAAACTTTTAATAAAGACTCAAAAATGTTATGTAACATATGTAGTTTGTAGGGAAATGCAAAAAATGTGACAAACAGCGTCCATTTTATAATCTTTATGTACCTATACAAAAATCTAGGAAATATAATGTTTCTAAATAATTATGTGGAACTCATTTAGTAATCTTGCTAATATATTATGCGCTCGAGACCATTGCTTCTGCCATTTAAATATGAAATCTAACTTCTTGATAGAAAGTTCATATTTCGCAATATAACTTCCTAGAATAATCTAAATCTCTTTGAACGGCGCAAAGTAATTTCCAGGTTAATAACTCGTATAAATTTAGATGCAAAATGCAACAGAATTTCCGCGAACCAGCAGCCCTTAACCGCGAATCGAAATTGAGGTATTAAGTATCTTCCTCTCTGTCGCTCGAATAATGAATAACGCAATGTGGCAGAGACGCAAGCACTTTGTGTTTGGTTGTAGCATAGTACATATTTAGGTTTGTTTCATCAGTCATGCGCAGATGAAATGCCATTGCCGCTTTTGGCAATTGTCAAAATCCTATCTGTATTTAAAGCTGCTACTACACTTCGCTATGCGTGCTCGCGTTGCGTATTCGCCTCTCTTTCTTTTGCAATATAAATATTAAAGAAAGAGATGCAATACGAATATTTGCACAACTATGGTGAAGTATGGTGCTAGCATCATATCCCAACATTGCCTGTTCGCCTACCTATGGTGATTGTCACACTGATATGCGTTTTCCGCACGATGGTGCGGTGTGTGAGCGAGACAGCGCTATGCAAGACTATAGCGGTGTCCCGCTCGTGACAACCGCCTAACAACCTAATATCTATCTAATCCCAACAAGGTCTATATAGGTAGTTTTCCCTCTGGGCCTGTACTCCGAACATCAAAATCCGAACTCCGTATTGTGTCCTCTCTTTCACTTTTATAGTGTATATAACACGAGAGTGAAGGGGACGGCAAGATACCTACGAATTTCGGATTTCGATGTTCGGAGTAGAGCCTCTGAGTTGGAAGTTCAATAAATACCTTGACCGGCGGTGCGACTACGGAACGTTTTCGACCGTTCGTACGATAGATCTAAATGTCAAATCCCATACTAAAAATACCATGAAAATATGCCTACCGTACGTCCGAAAAGTTACGTGATTACCGCGCTGGGTGCGAACCCGGGACCACCAGCTTCGTAGATAACGGGTATATTATACATATAAGTACGACATACTGTTTACACAGCTCCATTTGATTTCAGGCAGCTATATTGCGTGTGTACTCTATATGATTGAATGAAAACTTGAAACCAACATCGGAATCCATGATAATTGCGCGATAGCGTGATAAACGACAAGATAAAGCATCTGTCACTTTCTGATACCACTCAATAGAAAGTGACAGATCGTTAATCACGTTATCGCGCGAACATAAGCCGGTTGTCACACAGATGCGGTTTCCGGGCGAAGGTGCGGTGTGCAGGCGGGACATAACGATATAGTGCGCGCCATCCACGACGAAGCGCCCCTATACTAAAATCTCATACTAATCTGTGCGCAGTTGTACGGCTTGGGTAGTGGAGGGGCGCGCCTTCGTGGATGGCGCGCACTATACTTTTTTTTTAATATTCATAAAATTTGGTTAGGTACTAAGTGCTAGTTTAGACAAATACATTGAATTACGTCTCTACATTACGATTCCATGATATGCAATTCTTCTGCTTTCTAGTAGTTCTAGTACCAGTATAGGATTTATTTTTTTATTTTATAGGAGAAACTTTATAATCAGTGCAGTGCATAAAAAGTATTGCGCCTAAATAATCATAATAGCACGAAGTATATCGTCCTTTAAGTGATTGATTGCTGAACGTTTAATGTCAGGCGTTGATATAGAACGGTGGTTAACTCAGTTGACTGCGGTTTAGTTAGACTTGTATTGTACAGTCTATTCATCCGTATATGTCCTATCATGTAAACAAACTGTTCTTGTAGACATTAATCATTTTCACCCTTTTCTCCAGGATTAGACTATAATCATAACTTAAAATGTAGCTGTAGGTACTTATACTTAAAAAAGCTCACAAAGTATTAAAATCCTAGAGAAAAGTTTGATAATGATTAACGTCTTCAAAAAAAGTTTGTTTACATAACATGATACGTAAGGATGAATAGACTGTAGTGATCCATTTTTAAAGGAAGAAATTTTAATATCTGTCGACATTGTAGGTACTTACCTACAGTCTTTGAGAGGGTGTCGTTCCAAATTGCATTGGAACAATATAATCTGGGTGAGTTTAAGGTCCCTGTGACTAACACACTTTTGCGGAGAAAGTTGGCCAATGAAGCGTTAATTGTACCTAGAACAGTCAATTATTATGGTAAGAGAACCAGACCTTATCTCGTTCCAAAAATTTATAACAATATACCGTTAAATATTAGGAAAAGTGCCAGCAAAAATATCTTTAAATCTGAATTAAAAAAGCTTAAATGTTAAAACAATTGAAAATACAACAAACTTAATTAGTTAATATTGTTAGAATAGTTTATGTTATAACATTTTACTTAAACTCACATTTTTAAATTAATCAAATAGCTAACCTAAAACAGTAATGTAAAGAAAGGGAGCTTATTTCTGCCAACAAACTGTTATACAGTTTGGCGGAGGTTAATATAAGTTGGAAAAGAGTACTGTTTTCGTAAATAAATGCTTTATTTAAAATAAAAAAAAATAGAACCAAGACACAACACGGTGAAAACCTACCACGTTGTCGTTAACATGTTTCCGATTCTATTTCATTAGTTACCTAATCAGGCACTCTGAATTCTGTAATTAAATTTCCTAAATAATTCAAAGCACGCTATAATCTACACACAATACTATCATTCTGAATTTCACGCGTTTCAACCGTTCACTACGGCGTGACATATTAGATTTCCCCTTTTCTGAAGTCCTGAAAATGACGTCGAGGAGACAATTTCTCAAATTGGTATCACTTCGAGCATTCTGAATGTGAGTGAGGTTTCTTTGGTTAGGCTCGGCTCGTGTTTTGAATATAAACTACTTTTGCCAGCCAAAATCAATACGGTACCTCGGTAATGACGTAAGGTCGTTCGGTACAATGGAAACAAACTATGGAATATTGCTAAAGTCCTCTTAATGTAGTTATTAGGGCAAATTGATGTTTTTTTTGTCGCAGTTAGCCTAAGAAGAAGTTAGGCGAAGGAAAAGGTGGATGAATTGCATGAGAAACGATAATATAAACAGAAAGTGATTGATTAGAGTCACGAGTGAGTATATGACGGGTTATAGATAGGTATATGGTGTTACGCTACCCTACGTAAATGGGATAGTTAAGGGCAAACGAGTGAGGAATAATTTTTCAGATGTCGATTTCTTGTGCTACAAAACGGGCCGGCCCGGACATGGAACGGTCTAGCGTGAATCATCCTTTATCCTTAAACTAACAAAAAAGCTCTCCATAGCTTATTAACCTAGAAATAAATATGATGTTACACGTATGAAAAATGTCAGTCACGTTTTAATAATTTTAAAATACCTATGTCAAAGATTACAATTGACAGGAATGCGCGATGAACCCTTTTTCTGCCACTTTTAAACAAAGACGACTTTAGCTGTGCGGCTTGCGACTAAACTTGACCGGGTCGAGTCGGCAAATGTATTTTTCAGGTCGAGTTTCCATTTTCTTTTCCTATTTGTTGATTAAACCTAGAGCTTGCAAACCCGATGAGACCGCCTTGTATATTATGTAGTAGGATTTTTCATAGATCTAGTCCCGGCGGGGTACCTAATCACGTAAGGCGACTTCCTGACTTGGCGGGGCGGGATCGATATGTGACATTTTCTTCTTTGACGTAAACTTACTGACGTCGCAAAGATTCCCTCTTGACAGAATACTGTCAGTATTACATTTGCGCAGTATTAATATCATGCGCAGAAGCGGACCAGTACTGCCTTCGCATCGTCCCGATACCGCGCATCCCGCGCCTGTCAGGAAACACTAATTTAAATGTAGGGGCGCAGTAAAAAGAAGTACTGAGTTGACTGACAGTTGACACTGACGTTTGACAGTTTTCCCATATCGTACTGCCTCCGCACCGACAAGTCAGGAAGTCAAATCCCATACCAAAAATGACATAAAAATATGCCTACCCTACGTTCGAAAAGTTACGTGATTACCGCGCGGCGCGGTATTTGTATACGTACCTATATGTAGGGAATTTTATAAAAATAAACTGAGCTATGTAACAGGGAAAACAAACAGATATATTTTATTGAAGGTGTATCTACTAATTCCATTATTTTTATGAACAACCGAATAGCGATTGCCCTAGCTGCGAAAAGTGACATCATGCCACATACACGTGCCGCTTGCGTTCAAAAAGCCTGAATTATTCGAATTTCATTACTTAGCATGTACTTATTTTTCGTTTTCCTGCAAGGTTTAGCTTTTCCTCTGGTTTGGAAGGTCACATGGCAGTCTCTTTCGTTAAACTAGTTCCTGCGCTAAATTTTCGGATTAGGTGTCAAAGCCGGATCTCTAAAGCCAAAACGGGAAAGCGCTAGAAGGCAAACTTTTTCCGTTTCAGACAATACTCGTACAGTCCGGTGGAACCCGGTGGCTTGTTAATTTTGTTTTGCAGCTAACTGTACCCAGTTAAATAATTACCGTCGTCAACACAAACACTCGAAGCTGGGTACTTTCGCGTGCGAAATAGCTGAAAACACGCTGCGGATGGCATAAACTTTATCCAACGCGTGTCGCTAATAGCTAAGTTACACGCTGTTTGTGGAAGATAAACAACATAATCATGTATACGTTCTAGGACTTTATCACTCAGGGATAAAGTTGAAAATTGTTTGAATATTTATGATGCTGATTGTAAATCCATCCATACTAATTTTATAAATGCGAAAGTGTGTCTGTCTGTTACCTGTTCACGCTTAAACCGCTGAACCGATTTAGATGAAATTTAGTATGGACATGGACATAGTTTGAATCCCGGGGAAGGACAATGGATACTTTTTATCCCGGAAATCAGCCAGCGTTGGAAGTTTGTATGGAAGAGCGATAACTATATTAGTGCCTGTGGACTAAAAGAATAGCGAACGCGTACGAAGTCGCGGGCAAAAACGAATACTTAGATATACGACCGGGTACAATACATTTGTGGAACAATTAAATAGCGATGGGAAGTTTGTATGGAAGAGCGATAACAATATAAGTGCATGTGGACTAAGAGAATAGCGAAGGCTTACGAACTCGCGAACAAAAACTAGTTCTTAGCACTTCACGCTTAACTGGTACTTATATACGACCGTGTACAGTCAAGGGCATAAAAATGTATACCTACATTTTTGGACATTATTTCAATGGACTAAGGTGAAAAAGTATATACCTATTGGTGCCCTTGACTGTACATTGTACGTTTGTGGAACAATTAAATAGCGATGTGTTATATAACATACAATCTAATACAATACAGTAGTTAAATTACTTCCATTTCTGTTCCTCATAAACATTATTAGCGACAATAAGTTCGTCTGCAGGGTGTTTACGTAACATTCTCGAATGTACGTAAGGTTGCTTTTAATGAATGTTACGTAACTAAGTAATAGGTATGCATTATCATGGATTGAAGGCGCTGGATCGGGCATAAACCACACTCTGTATCAACTGTCAAGAGGGCTCTCAACCCATCAAACAGGCTCTTAAAGCCTACCGCGAACCGACAACTATCTCCTTCTCTATGGCTCAAATCGATGTTTTAAAAATGTGATGTAAAAAGGCACGAGCACGGTAAATGTTTCCCCGCCTGTTTACTTGTTTACTTTACGGGAAAACGCGCTCTCAGCTCTACATAGGTATATCTACACATTAAGTTACCACAGAAAATAATTCCAACTTTTGATATCATGTCATCATTTAATGGATATAGTATATCCATTTAATGTATCCTCGTCTAGTATTCATATCACAAGCCTTATTGAGCTTGATATGGGGTTAAAACTTTCTACAATGAATGTGTGACAACACTGACCCACTACGTTAACCTAAGAAAAAATACATCCCATACATTAAGAATAATTTAAGGTTGTCTGGAATCGTTTGTGATCGTTCTTTAGCGATTTTGCCTACCGTGTTTTTTTTTGTTGAGGTTGTGCATAGCGTAGCATAAACAGTATTTGCAATGTATTAGTGCAGAACGTAACTAACAACACATTCTCAACTTTGGCCCTCATTTACGAATACCAGCGGTGAAGAGGTAAAGCGAAAACCACAAGATCCTAATTAATGTAATATTCAAAAGTTCCTAAGTAATTTTGAAGTTGCTCGAGTGACCGGGGGAAAAAGCCTCAAGAAGTTAGGGCCTTTGTTTGCTTACTGAAGGTACATTTTAGTTCAATGTTGCGTCGTGAATTTGAAGATATTTTTCACTTCTCATGCTCGTAAAGTTATTCTTTATGTCGAGAGGCGGCTGCATAAAGTGGCTGTTTATGCTCTAGTGCATAAAGAAAAATCCGTTTCCGAATCCTTTTGTACTTATTGTAAAATAGAGATAACTTTAATTTTTTTAGTCCCTATTTTAAAAAAAGTGATTAAATCGTTTATGCAACACTTTGAAGCGCTCAATGGAATGGCATTTGTCGTGTTGTCTTTGCCTTCTCAAAGCGGTATCTCTATAAAGTTTGGGTCAAAAAAGTTTATAAAAAAAACATACCACCGAATTATGCTGTGGATTTCTCTGATTATAGTTGAGTTTAATTAGAAGGCGGTGGTGTAAGGAAACGCAATCGCAAATCGCATCAGCGCGGTAGCGATTCTTAACGAGACGATTTAAAAGTTTATTAATTAAAGGGAACTTTGGTTCGTTACAGCGATCGCCTTTTGCCAGGAATCGATGTGACTACCGGACCGGACATGAAGACCGGCTTCCACCAACCAGAGATAGGCTGGGATGGGATGGGATTAATCGATTAATATTTTAGTCAACTAATTAATCGATTAAACAATCAATCGCCACAAGATTCGTTTCGACTAATTTAATCGCGATTAAATTAGTCGACAGTGCTTTCGACAGGAACTGTTTACGATTACAGACGGTTCGTCGTCGGTACACACATCGTCTCCCGTTTTCACGCGAGTCAAGACAAACGTGTCAGAATGTTTCTATATAATACTCAAGTATGGTACGGAAACGTGGTCGCTCACCATGGGCCTCATAAGAAGGCTCAAAGTCACTCAGAGGGCAATGGAGAGGGCTATGCTGGGAGTTTCTCTGCGTGATCGCATCAGAAATGATGGCCATCCGTAGCAGAACCAAAGTAACCGATATAACCTTTCGAATCGCTAAACTTAAGTGGCAGTGGGCGGGGCACATTGCACGTAGAACCGATGGCCGTTGGGGCCGAAAGGTTCTCGAGTCGCGACCACGGACCGGAAGGCGCAGCGTGGGTAGACCCCCCACATCCCCACAAAGTGGACTGATGACCTGGTAAAGGTCGCGGGAGTCCGCTGGATGCGGGTGGCGCAAGACCGGTCATTCCTCCTTGGGGGAGGCCTATGTCCAGCAGTGGACGTCTTTCGGCTGATATGATGATGATGATGACTCGAGTATATAGGTACCTGACTAGTTTTAAAACGATGAAACGCGCGTTCAAAAAGTTACGCATATGGCCTGCAGGCTCCTATACTAGGTTTTCATACTGCGAAATTCGCAGTGCGAATTCCATTCCAACCCTATTTAAGCTTAATGTCATACATTTGGCCTTTCATTGACGAATAGCCTCAGCTAGCTGCTAGACAATTCACAAATAATTTCAATACGTGAAAACCGCGATCCATTTGGCCTCTGATTAGTAATTCTGCTAGGTTTCACAACGAACAAATGAATACAAAATTTCCACACACCCTCAGTGGTCCCTGAAGCTCGCTTGGCCCGATTTCCTGAATCCACCGTTTAACCTACTTCGCACTGAGTCAGCTGTGACACATGCAAACAATCTGTTACGTAATTCCAATTAGGTAACAAAGCCTTATTTTGTGCTGTTATTTGAAGCGTGACAAAAGCGCATCATACCTGATCATGCAGCCTCGATGCTCGATTTTCGGACAACGGTTACGTAATTAATTTGCTATTTTTTTGTTTTCGCGAGACCGAGAGCAGAGCCCGGGACCGTTGCCATGGCAACCGGGATCGCTGTCGGCGCGCGCCGCCTCCCGCGGCAGACGTAAGTGACCCTCCGACGCGGCCGCCACGTTTCGGCGCATCGTCCCGCTCAACGAGAACGCACCGTGATGGTGCAAAACAACTGACAACTAACCTCAAAGTGGTTCGCAGTGCTGTGTGTGTTGTGTGCAATGGTGGGGGTGTGTCTGTGACAGCGCTTAAAGCCTTAAGATGCCGTACGACTTGAGATCAGGTGAGCTTTTCAGCTAGTTTCAAGCTTTTGATTTCCGTGACGCTTTTTCTAAGGCTTTTGTATACACTCGTATGCATGGAGAGTTTTACCTACTTATCTGAATTTTATGAAGTCTGCGCTGGTATTCCTGGGGTCATTACTCAACGGTCGTAAAACTGGCATCGCTTTTCTTGAGAGCTGCATTTAAAGTGAACCTTATTTTAAGGAACATTAGGTGCATTATGGTCATTAATACTTGTTTTATTTTGCAGCTGATCGTAGACGTCCGCAGTATTTTTCTCGAGAATTTCTCGTTGTTTGGAACAGCCATCCATCAGTTTTAGATATAGAAACTTGGTGCTTAATAGAACTTTCCGCCCACGTCTCTCTGTAGATTGTGTAACTTTTCTTCATCAATATAATTACTCTAGGTTAGTACAACTGAAGATATATCTTGAAATGTATTGAACGCTACGCTACTACACCTTAGATAAATGGTTTGTCCAGTTGTCCAGGGTGCCTACCGGGAACCGATAACGAAGTATCTCCCTCTCTGTTTCTACAATAAGCAAGTGCGACAGAGAGGCAGATTGCGTTTTCGGTTCGCGGTAGGCCCTCAGGGGTAACGCGTAGCACTTGTCGGCAATGACGTTATAGCCATTATTACCTTAAAGTCATTGTCGACAAGTGCTACGCGGTGCGTTACGCTCGTAGCCGATCACATGGTTTTCCCGCTTTGTGGCGGAAAAACTGTCTACGGATGGGGATCCCAACTATCGGGTCCTCGGTGCTGAAGTGTTAACACTGACTTGAGTAGTGAAACTCGCAAACCGTGGAGATGTTAAAATAGTTTTACCTCACACAGAGGTGTTATAACCAAATTATCGAACTAGGATGTCTTGTATTTTGGCCTGTTAGCAACATGGATACCCTATAACAAGAACACTCTAGATTGTTCAATCATCGAAGATCCGCCCTATAGTCGTACGCTACGGACAAAACACTTATACTACGATATATGCCATTAGAAAAAAGTGAGTTTTTTATGGAGTGAGCAATCTCTATAGGTATTAAGTTCTACTTAGACTGGAAACGGTGCTCGACCGACGGTCAGTGCGTACCGTCGGTCGGGCGCCGACCGACGTAGCTATCGCTGTATGAAAGCATACGAGCGTTCAGAGCGATGCTCACCGTCAGCCGACCGAACATACGCGCTGACCGTCGGTCGTGCTCTGTTTCCAGCCATAGACTTGCATAGATATAGCTACGTCGGTCGGCGCCCGACCGACGGTACGCACTGACCGTCGGTCGAGCACTGTTTCCAGCCTTAATATTATACACACTTACTAGCTTTTGCCCGCGACTTTATCCGCGTATAGGTAACTCGTTCATTGCGTTAGAATTTAATTGTTATTTTTTTATTTCAGGCGCTTACCTAGAATCACTCTTCCGTATCCCCGGTTTCCAATATTTAACTACGTTTTCTTAAATCTAAATCTCTAGAAATTGATCTTCTAAACATCCCCGACATATACTGTTCCGTTGGATCATTTTAATACGGAACCCTGGTAAGTATTCGTAATTGCGGTCCCATACATTGCGTATTCCAATTTTGTTATTGTCTTGTGCTCACTTTCGCACATTTCCTATGGATACATAGAAGCAAGCTGGAGAAACACATTGGGAACAAATTGGAATATAGCCGGCCTCATAATTAGCTGGAAATAGTACTTTATCGCTTTCATCCTTTACACTTTATTCCATCATTAAGAAATGAAGCATCACAGTTCAAACTTGACGTTAGAGCGACAAGGTGTTAAGCCACTTGCGAGGCCGACAGTACCTAAAAAAGTAAGATAGTTCCCCTGAAGCCTAGTTGAAGTGGAGTAGTGGAGCGCTCGTGGCCCGCGTGCTGCGTTCGGTATGCGAGGTAAAGCAACGTGGGCCGGGGTCAGTTCTTGGATGGGTGACCGCTTTGAGTGGTTACTTACTGAGCGCTCCCGTGCTTTGGAGGGCAGGCTTAAGGCGTTGATCCCAGCTGCTGTCTATGGCAGCAGTCGTTAAGCCAAGTTAGAGGCTTTCAGGCGGCTTGAGAACTTTTAATAACCGTCGAGTTGCCTGCTCACTTGACAAAGGGGGGTCGAAGTTGCACCACGTCCGGAGGGTAAGGGTAGTAGGTACCCATCGCTACGTGACACGTAACCCTGGGGGGTGCCAAACTGGTAACCGTACTGTATTCTCGAAGATCTCACGAGTCGAAATAATTTCTATACGATAAATAAATAAATAAAGTATTGGTTTCGTAACTTATTACCAGCAGGATTTTGGAATAAGGGATCTTTTTATTTTCGCTATCAATATCGTCAGCTGTCGTTGACATAATTTACTACCCATTGTAATAATAGATAGTCGATTAACTGTTAATTAATCCTGTACAAAAGTGAGAGCCGTTTATGCCTTTAGTATTTCTTTTTAGGTAATTAGCCAAGGCCAAGGACAACCAGAAGTACCCTCATTTGGACTACAAATTTTTGGCCTGATGTTTCACTGGACCAATAATTTTTTTTCATAAAAAAGTAAGCATTTCGGACGTTCGAAAATAAGTAACTAGCTTTTGCCCGCTACTTCGTCAGCGTAAATTCGCACTCCGTATTTCATCCTTTCGAGAGATGATTTTAAGAATAATAAAAACCGGTCAAGTGCGAGTCGGACTTCGCACATTTAGGGTTCCGAACGAACCTCAAAAATATGATTTATCAACATATTAGTATTTTTTGGTAAAATATACGTAATAATAAACATTATTACCAAATTTCAAGTTCATAGGTCAATGGAAAATTGACAAATTATTGGGAACAAAATTTTGTGATTGACGACGGACGGACGGACGCGTGGGCGACACATAGGGTTCCGTTTTGAACCTTCGAGTACGGAACCCTAAAAAATTTCTTTTTCACTTCTCATGCTCGAAAAGTGTGTCATATTAGACTTGTGAAGCGGGGCTAAAGTAGTACATTTAAGCCCTAGGGAAAATATGTATACATATTTATGATTTACAAAACATTTTAATTTGACCAATCAAAATACTTCACCGATTAAATCCACCAATCACAGAAAAGTAATTTGACAGATTAAAACATATTTGGTAAAAATATCAACCAACCAGAACAAAGCTGTACTAAAATCGACCAATCAGGAAAGACGTTTTTCAGTTCTTTAAAGATTAAGCGGTGTCTATGGTCAAAGCAATTACTCCTCTTAAAAGAAAAAAAAAAGCGCATGATGCATCTATACGCCAAGCAAACACACATAGCGAGGCATATGGTGCTGGCCTTAGAAAAAAAAAACATGCTGTCAAATTAGATATACACCCGCCAAGAGTTAAATTATTCATTTAAGATGGATAATTTGTGTTTATGTGTTTTCTCGCAATCGAAGTGAAAAGTAGAGTGTACAACTCGGGCCTAAAAGCCATATTACCACTCGAACAATTTTCCCTCTCTACGTTCGGGAAAATAACTATCTCGTGGTAATATGGCTTACTTTAGACCCTTGTCAAACAATCTACTATTAAGTACATGTACTGGTATTATATACAATTTATATTAATCCAAGCTGTAAATAAATAAATAAAATAAATAAATATTTGTGGACAATCTTACACAAATCAACCTAGTCCCAAACTAAGCAAAGCTTGTACTATGGGTACTAAGCGACGATATAGATACTTATATAGATATAAATAGATACTTAAATACATAGAAAACATCCAAGACCCAAGAACAAATATTCGTGCTCATCACACAAATAAATGCCCTGGCCGGGATACGAACCCGGGACCTCCAGCTTCGTAGGCAGGGTCACTACCAACTAAGCTAAAGCGGTCGTCAAAAGCCACTAACCCACTAAGCTAAAGTCGTTGTATACCAAGTTATATTGTTTTGAGCCGTTCTCCTGTAGCAGGCGAATTTCCTGTAGTTCAATACGTATCCTCGGAACTACCGAAACAACCCCTACGCCTAAAATTCACGACTATTTGAAATGGAATATTTGGGACGCTTTTTGTTCCTTGTATATGGATCGTTAGTACAGTAGAATCGGGATACAGCGACCGTCAAGGGACCGGCGATATTACGTCACACTAACAGGACGTCGTACAAAACTGACTGATTTTCTTTGAAAATGTTTGGTATGAATCCGAACGTCGGTGATTAAGTAGTCGTTAAAAGCGGTCAAATGTTATAAGCGGAGTCGTTATAAGCTGATTCTACTGTATAACCGAATATGAAGAATCCTATACAAGTACAGTTATTTGAAAAACCCTCTTTTATCTCACTGAAAGCATATAAAACATGTATCTATTGCGCTCCCTGCATAGCGTTTCGTATGAGATGAATCGACACTCATACATTTTGCATGAAAAGAAATTGAAGAGGCAACCCTCTCAACACTGCACCGGTCTCATTATCTACGGGTCCCTACCGAGAAATATTACGGCACAGACTGTCTGACCATCTAAAATCCGACTAAATCAAGTCGGGCGTTGAAATAAATGAGCGTGCATTCGCGCCATTTGTTTCCTTAACTTGGTCGGTTAGCAATTATTAATGTTATGTAGGTAAGTACTATAAGTTTAGTATATTGGTTGTGCACTATCTATGTAAGTATGATGTATGTTTTTGAGTATCTACCTATATACTGGGTGGAAAAGATCTTTTGTTTTTAAAAAGAAACAAAACAGCTTCCAAGGATTTTCTAAAATTCGCCTATTTCACCCGGGAATCGAACCAAATAAAAAATTCAAAAACTAAACATTCTCTTTTTTATTTTAGTAGGTAGTCGATACAGTCACTGTTAATGATAGAAACATTAGAGCTTACACTCGTCTGTCGTACAAGATATCCATAAAACCAAATTATAGTTTAAATTTAAGAAAATCTATGAATGCAGTTTAGTTTTTTTTTAAATAAAAGAATGTTTCCTTTAAGTCAAATGAGATATCTCAAGGATTTAAGGTAGTTTTCCTCCAGGGCCCATATTTTTTTTCCATCACCCAGTATAATACAGAGAAGTTTAATTTAAATTAATTAAATCGATTTACCACACCACCGGCCCAAAAATGTTTCGAGCTGCTAACGTTGATGCGCGATTGTTGCACTTTTAGAACCACCCAGGGGTCACATGTAGGGTAACGGTGGGTACTTTCCCTACGGACGTGGTGCAACTTCGACCCTCCTTTGTCAAGTGAGTGGGCAACTTGACTGTTAGAGGTTTTCAAGCCGCCCGAAGGCCTCCAACTTGGCTTGACGACTGCTGTCACAGCAGCCGGGATCAACGCTTAACGTGCCTTCCAAAGCACGGGAGCGCTCGGTTAGTAACCACTCAAAGCTGTCACCCATCCATGTACTGACCGCGGCCCACGTTGCTTAACTTTGCATAACGCTTGCGGCACGCAGGCGCCGCTGGGCCACGGGCGCTCCAGCTATTTTTTATGAATATTTGCAAACGGGTGGATCTGGATATCGACTCGCAAGAAGAAACTTCCTCAAACGAAAGGCGCATATTGTGCTCGCCATAGCGATAATACAGACGAATAATGAGTTTCCACAGCTCGTCGGCTCGCAATAAGAAGGCTTCAGACTCATTTCTGGGGTCAATTCAACTGAAAACTTTAAAGGAAATGCTAAGGCTACTTCCGCATTCGTCTGTGCGGTAATCTGCCAACTGTTAGTCAGTCGGTAAAGATTTTTTACCGCGCGATTAAAAGAATGTGCACGGACGTAGTGATCTTGTGCAAGGTTGTTCAGATATTGAACCTCAGGGAACGTACATATATACACTTATACATATATTAAATTTATAAACTAGACTGTATGCTACTGTGCAAATGTAATACTGTCACCAGTGAGGAGTAACGCGATAGCGTGAATTACGTAAAGATAAAGCATCCCAGTGGTATCAGAGAGTCACAGAAACTTTAGTTATTTGATACAGAGAACATTTGTTCTCAAACAAAGGAAAAATTAACCGTGATCACGCACGCAGCCTCAGATGGGAATCGAGAGGGCGCATGCCCATGCACTGAGCGAAAAAAATACTAATTATTACAGTTTAGTAGTAATTAGTAGTTACAAGGACAACTTTTTTGGTATTAGTAAATAACTACTATTATCAAAAACTGTTTTGTAACCGTTAGTATATAATCTCCTTGTCCTGGGATTTACTAAAACTTACTAATAAGAAGTACTTTTTTTCGCTCAGTGTGCCTCTGGTTTGCCGGACCAACGTGCTTACCTTTACACCACCGAGATCACTACGTCATCCAGTGAATCTTTGCCTTGCATTCTTAAGTCACTATTAGCGACCTCTCTGTATTTTCTTCAAAGGCTCACAGCCTTTCCTTTTTACAGATACTTTATCTTGTCCTTTATCATCCTGCCGCGCGACCATCATATTATCTAACTCCACCCGCCAAGTCAGACAGTAGCCTTACATTATCAATACGCCAGTCCAACGATCCGCCATTGTCAGGCGAAAACTTTGTTCAATGGAAATATTTTCGGCCTATTCCCGTACTTGTCCCCTGAGCCAGCCGGAAAAGTGTATAGCCGCATCCATTATTTCCTCTGCAGGGTAACCACGTTAGAACGCGCGCGCACTTTTTTTAGGAGAAAAAAACAGTTGATACGTATTTTTACGCTTTGGTCACCCGACCCCCACCGTCTCGTCGTTCGGCGTCCACTCGATATCGACAGTGTGGTCCTCGGGTGGACACCGCGTTGTCACCAGTGAACTTCGCGTGAGCAACGAGTGAGCCTTGCGTGGTCAACGAGTGGATCTCGCGTGATCAACGAATTTTCGAGCAGCCTACCAGTGCTTGAGTCTAGGTGCACCCGTGTGTTTAGTGATGTCAATTTTACAATCCGTGATAGCTAATAGCTAATAGTTGATGATGAAGAAAATGAAAGAAGAAACAAAAAAGGAAAGCTTATTGAGTGCACGCTGCGCTTATTGGTTAACGCGCGGTTGACGTGAGGCAAGCATGCGAACAACGAGCTATTATCGAGTGGACCACTCGTCGTCCGCGCGTGGACCCCTCGCGAGCGAGACGATCCGGTGACGCCACGGAGTTGATGTAGTGAGCGCATGCCCATACAAATCCACATAAAGAATACTAACCGCTACGCGAGGCGGTGCGGGTCTGTGACCTTTAATCTTAATGTTAAGATTACTTTATGTCAGTTCAGATGACCAGTTTTTTTGACAGCTATCATCCCGGTTCAAGAAACATATTTGTAACTAAATTGATAGCGATCCAATTTTTACAAGCTTTTATTTGACTTGCACTGTTCGTATGTACATAAGTGAAATACCTATGTAAATTGTCCTCATTTGAAGTTCAGCAACAATGCAATATTATAGCATCATCGATCTGATAGAAGATAGAAGGGAGCCATAGCAAATCCTAAACTACACAATATATTACACATAATATACGTCATTCGTGATCATTAGAATCGGAATTCGGAACCCTATCAACAAGCAGTTGATGACTGTGGAAAAAGAAGTACAGTTGTCAGAAAAAGCATGTAGTTTTTTTTTAAACATATATAAAAGTTTAAGGATATAATTTCATGCCTAAGTATTTCTCATTGTTTAAATCAGTGCTATTAAAACAATTGAACGTTTTTCGTGTTGTAGCTATATCGTCTATCTCTGCGATGGATCATTTCATCATCATCATTATTTAAGAGTTTCACTCTTGTCGGTGCAGTTCTCTCCAGTCCGTTCTACTTAACGCCAGTTTTGTGGACATTTTCATACTGCATAATTGGGAAAATAGTGCAGTGGTTTCCCATTGCCTTATTTAATCATTTAATCATCATATATTGCATCCATGGTATTACATATAGGTCTAAAAATTATAATTTTGCGTTCACATGGACCCTGGTAGGGCACAGCAATATGTAGTCTTATATCTAATTTTAGTTACTAACTAGTAATAAATTAATTAGTACATTTTTTCCGCATAGTCATAAATAATCAATAATTAAGCGTAATTCAAATTCAAGATAACAATGATATAATAATAATAGTAAAGTTAATTTAGGATTAGGTTTCGTTCATGTCAGGTAATGTCACAGCTATTTTAATTATTAGTTAATTCACATTTTATCGTCAAGGAAATCTTTAAGAGTATAATAACACTTATTAACTAAAAAGTCCTTCAACCGTCGATTGAACTGCTTTTCTGTCTCTATTTGTTTTATGTCGTCACTAATTTTATTGTAAATATTTACTACCATCACGTTTGGGCTATTGCTATGTAATTTAAGTTTCGATCGTGAGGCTGGTGCTAAGTTATTTTTAAACCTAGTTTGGAACCGTCGCGGTTGATCTACGAGTTTTGGGAAAAAGTGTGGGTGTTTTCTCACGAACTTACAGATTTCGAAAATATAGATGGATGTTAATGTCAATATTTTATATTCGATAAAGTAAGGTCTACAACTCTCTATATTTTTAATATTGGCTAGTATTCGTATACATTTCTTTTGTTGAAGGAAAAGGTCATTTACATCTGTGCTATTGCCCCAGAGTATGACACCATACTTGAGCCACGAGTAAGCATACGCGTAATAAGCTGTTAAAGCGCAGTGAAAGTTGGTAGATTTTTTTAATTCTCGTAGGGCGTATATAAATTTTGACATTTTATTTTTAGTTTTTTGGATGTGTGATTTCCAGTTGATTGAAGTGTCTATGTCCATCCCTAGGAAAGTAAAAGTGTCTGTTGATTCTATATTTATTCCGTTGTAGGAAAAAATAATATTTAATGGATTCTTTTGGTGGGGCCTAAATTGCATAATTTTGGTCTTTAAAAAATTTATATCCAAGTTGTGGTCGTTCATCCAGTCAGTAAGTTTGGTCAGTATGACATGTAAGTTTTTGTATAGATCTTTATCGTTTTGGCATGACATTAAAATTGAGATATCGTCTGCGAAGAGGACACATAATTCATCCAAGATGCTTGGGAGATTGTTAATATAAATTAAAAACATTAAACATCCGATGCAGCTACCTTGCGGAATTGAGTGTTTGACATTTTGTACGTCCGATTTTACTAAGTTTATTACTCCGGATTTGTGGTCTAAATATTGAATTTCCACATATTGTTTACGGTTTTCTAAATATGAGGCAAACCAATTATGGGCAGTATCTCTGACACCACCATTTGGCAACACAGAGCAATTTGTAAAGCGTGAATAATCGCTTCAGAAACCCGTGTAGATCGTTCACAATGATGAAATGGGATTTGCTTTAATTCTCGTATAATCCTATTCTACGGGATGTAGGTAGTGTTAGGGGTATATCGGAAAGTGTACAGGACTAATTTCTAAATTCTAACCAATTCTCACACACTGTTAACAAAAGACCACCATTAGATTATAATAAATCAATATGAAACTTGGCAGCGAACTCTACTTCATTTGGATCTGCTTGGCAAGAAATCCAATTGCCATGACTGAATGAACATGAAGAAAAAGCCAATCAGTATCAAACAAAAGTTTTTCTAGTTTGCATCCATAGCGACTACTTAGCTTTATTTAGTCAGCTCTTTTTCCTCACCATAATTTTTTTACCTCAAAATCACACTTCATCTTTTTGTGGCTTTCACATAAAAAGCTGCGGGATTGAATGAGGTAAATAGATAAACTATACGAGTACCTCTATACATTGCGCGGTTTCGCATGCGAGAGGTACGTGTGTAAATAAGGCTTAAAGGAGCAATACACAAAGATCACACATTGAATCAATGTCTTTTGAAGAATTATTTAATCCTTAATTCGATAATATTTAGACGGCTAGAGAGTATTTTCGACCGTGTTGGCCGTCAACTTTTTTCTTTTCGGCTTCAAGAGCTTTTGTTATTTCTGTCTAATTAAGGTTAACAAATGCCAGCTGAGCGCAATCTTGAAAAAAAAGACCCCGCATGGAAACAAAAATAATATAGATTATTTTATAAAACACACACGGTTGTAATGTATTACTGCAAGCAGCTACAGAGTAACTGTTCTACGTTGAGCGGTAAAAATAATAATTCGATTTAACACCGCCTCTTTATGAGTCTCTCGCAACGCAAGACAATTAACTTTTTACAACGTGAATTCATTAACCTCGACAGATTTCTGTTCAGTCTCGTTAACAACTGACATTAAAAACGCTGATAAAACTTTTTCAATAATTTCAAGTGTCACCATTAAATAGAGTTTAGCAACCCATTAATAGACTTCGGCAACACATTCTAGTATTATATCTCAATAGTAATAAGCGTGGTAGTGTTGCGGTATATTTGGCTTGTGCGGCTTCTGCTATCAGATCTATAAGATGCTGACTGTCAGTATCCAAAAGGATCTCTGGGTCCGCTTTTTAGCACCTAATTCTAAGACTTAGCGTAGGTTTACGGAAGCCACTGCCATCTGACTGACTAGAGTAATCCGTTCAGAGTTGGCGTGAAGAAACTGAAGAAGTAACAGACAGACAAAGTAACTTAATATTGGTATGTATGACTTACTTGACTTATATTCCTATGTCCCCTAGATGGGGCAGAGGGCTTCCAGAGTGCGCCGCCATCCCGTTCGGTCTACAACGTCTTCCCTATTGTCTTCGCCTCTTTTTTTTTTTTTTTTTATTAAAAATGGGATCGCTCTTGGCCAGCATCTAGCCAGGGGGCAAAGATGAGGCCGACGATGAAGCGAGCTCACCCAGAAGATGCCTATTCACTCGTGCCTTAAAAAGGTCTAGGTTATATGAGCTCGGAAACACAAACGCCGGCAGAGAATTCCAAACCTTAGAAGTGCGCATTATAAAAGATGATGCAAAGCGCTTGGTTCGAATAAGAGGAATTTCGACCAAGTAAGGATGGTATCCAGCCGTACGTCTGGATGTCCGATGGAAGAAGGGGGAAGGCGGTATGAGCTCATGGAGCTCCTGAGCACACTCTCCGAAGTACAATTTGTAGAAGACGCACAGACATGCTACTTTGCGTCTATGTGCTAGGCTCTGTAGCTTGTTTCCTACTACCTGACCGTCGCCAATGAGCCTCCTGGCTCTGCGGTCCACCGAGTCGAGTGCGGCAAGTTGGTATTTAGCCGAGCCATCCCAAAGGTGACTACTAGGGAATGCAAACCGGTTAACCGGTTAACCGAAAAACCGGTTAACCGGAAGTTTTAGAGATCGGTAAAAAACCGGTTTTTTACACCACTAACAGGTTTTTAACCGAAATTGTATTTAGTATAAAAAAACAACTTCATGGAGAGATTAGAGCGTTCTTTCACTTCCAAATCACGTTATTTAAGGATGGTAGGATGTACGTTTAAAGAAGTTAGTTTCTTTTTCTTACGACTGTGGATAGAGCACATGAATATCATAATGTTAAAATGTTGTTAGTTTCCCATATCCCCACTTCATTTGAGTCTGCCGCGTCAAAAGCGCAGAAAGGGTTTATGGCCGGGTAATCCCTATTGTTTTACTTGGATAGTTTTGCAATCAGTCTTATTATTTACAGGCACAGCCTGGAGTTTTTGTCAGGCTTTTGAGAAATATGTTATTTTTAATTATGCTGATTATTTATAGTATAGTAATCATTATTACTTTTTATGTAACAATTTGTAAAGAGATTTTTTCTCAAATGGCGGATGGGAAATTTTATTGTAGAAGGCCAATAAGATGATCAAACGTTCTTAAATCTATCTTTTACACTTATAAATTTTTTGATGACATGTGAATAACTTGATCAACTTATAACCGTTATGCATGGCCCGAAATTGATCAAACATTGCCCTTTTTTATATTAGAATGTTTCATAATTTTATTTGTCACTTGTCGATTTGTTTTGAAGTTTATAAAGATGATGATAAAACCCAAATTCGTTTTATTTATTAGCTTACTTATACCTATTGACATCACTAGAAACATGCCCGGATTACCAATAGAACCCAGAAATAATAAATTTATAGTCCAATACCGCGATTCCAGGCGATTTCAGGTAGTTTGTAAAGAACCGGTTAACCGGTTTTTGTCCAGTCAAAACGGTTAATAACCGGTTTTTGATTTTCACCGGTTTTTGCATTCCCTAGTGACTACAATACTCCATGCAAGATCGGACTTGGGCTTTGTATAAAGAAAGAAGCTGCCCAGGCGTGAAGTATCGTTTGACCTTATTTAGGATGCTCAACTTTTTGGCCGCTGTTCCGGCTTTGGACTCGATGGCAGTGCCGAAGTTAAGGTTTGAGCTTAACCTCATGCCAAGCAGCTCGAGATCGTTGGCTACAGGTACGGTTGTACCTCGGAAAGTAGGAGCCAGATTGAATGAGCTCCTTTTTGCGGTAAACAGACACGCTTGCGTTTTGGTGGCGTTGAAACTAACCAGATTGTTGTCACCCCATTGGGAGACAAGACTTAAGGTTGAGTTCATTCGCTCTACCATTGTCTCTCTCTCAGATCGAATTTCGTCACGACCAGCCCCTGCGCTAGACAAATATCTCTCCATGACCGTACTGTCATCTGCGTATGCGACCACTCCTGGTAGAAGAAGGTCGTTAATATGAAGCAGGAAAAGGGTCGCGGAGAGAACAGATCCCTGAGGAACACCGGCATCAATAGCCATGAGGTCCGACGAGCAGCCATCGATGACTACTCGGATCGACCGCTCACTCAGGAAATCAGATATCCAGCTACAGAGGCCAGAAGGGATACCGTATGCAGGAAGCTTGCGAAGCAGACTAGCATGCCAAACCCTGTCAAAGGCCTTCGAGATGTCAAGAGACACGGCAAGAGCCTCACCGTGTTTCTCGATGGCCTCGCCCCAGTAGTGCGTGACATACACAAGAAGATCCCCAGTGGAACGGCCCCGGCGAAACCCATATTGCCGATCACTGAGAAGGTCGTTAGCTTCAAGGCATGTCAGCAGCTTACTATTCAGAACTCTCTCCATAACCTTACAGAGTATGGAGGTGATGGCGATGGGTCGATAATTGCAGGGATCGGCATGACTACCTTTTTTGGGCACAGGTTGCACATTGGCAAGCTTCCAGGATGCCGGTACGGTATTCATCTTGAGAGAGCGACGATACAAGCGTGTAAGAACAGGAGACAACTCGGGACCACAGTGCTTCAGAACCCTTGCAGGTATACCATCAGGCCCACTAGCTTTGTTCACGTCTAGACTCTGCAGTGCTCTACGGACCTCTTTGTTATGAATCGTGACCTCCGACATTGAAGAGCCACATTGAGGTATTGATGGTGGCAGATGAGAGCCAGTGTCCAGACGCGAATTACTAGCAAACAGAGAGGCAAAGAGATTGGCCTTCTCTAATGCCGTGAAAGCTAGCGAGCCATCAGACTTCTGCATGGGAGGAAGCATCGGACGACAGAAATTAGTTTCGATCGATTTAGATAAGGACCAGAATTGCTTACTACCAGGGGGGTAGGCTGCTAGTCTGGCCCCTATTCTACGGATGTGATCGAAACGAGCCTTACGGATCACCCTTTTGCAAGACTTGGCGGCTAAGTTGAATGCCCTCTTCTTAGAACGAACCCTTCGAGCTCGAAGTTTGCGGTCACGAGCTTGAACCCAGGCCTGGTAGGCAGACTCTTTTCTGGCTTCAGCACGCGCGCAGTCCGCATTGTACCAAGGCCGGGCTTTGTGACCGAGCGGGATGTCTGAGAACGGAATATAGAATTCCATCCCCTGCCGTATCACGTCAGCAATCGCGTCAGCGCAGAGCGAGGGGTCGTCCGAAGAAAAGCACATTTGCCGCCAAGGATAAGACGCAAAGAAGTGCCGCATCTCATCCCAATCTGCTGACTCGTATCGCCAAACTCTCCTCGTGCCTCTGGGGCTGTCATCAGGAGGAGAGCGGATTGATACGGCCTTCACCAGACAATGGTCGGATGACCCTAGGGGGGCGGAAACCGACACGGAGTACTGGTCTGGATTCGTTGTCAGCAGAAGGTCAAGGCAATTGGGTGTATGTCCGTCAACATCAGGCACCCGCGTCGCAACGTTCACCAGCTGGGTGAGATCTAGCGTCAATGCGAGTTTACGCGCCTCTCTCCCAGCGTGGTCGGTTTCCTGCGGTTCTCTGCGATGATCGTCCGCCGCCAGGTTTGCTTAGGGCGGCCACGCTTACGCTTTCCTTGGGGATTCCAGTCTAGGGCTTGCCTCGGAATCTGGTCGGGATCCCTTCGGAGCGTGTGACCGATCCAGTTCCACTTGCGGCGTTTTATCTGCTGGTCGATCGGAGTCTCATGGCAACGTTCCCACAGTTCGCAGTTGGATATTTTCTCGGGCCAGTTAAACACCGAGAATACGGCGAAGACATCGGTTGATGACAACCTGAAGCCGGCGCGAGATGTCCTTCGTAACCTTCCACGTTGGTATGTATCGTTCCATTGGGCATTGGTATGTATAGTTATTTATAATATTAGTATGGTTTTTAAAATTTTAATAGACGACGGATGTGAGCGAACACTGGAGGGGCGTTGAGATTAATATCGGTTTTACTATTCCTACTTTGTCAAGTGAATTTTAAGACTGAAAAAATAAATTCTGTTTTTACTAAAAGTGTGCAGCTTGCTTTAGGACCACGACTCTCTATAAAGACTCCATTTTATCATGAACATTCTATTCAGTTATTGATTGCTTAGCTCCGGACCGATTCAATTCATTGGATATATTACTTTTCTTGGTAGAATGAAAAACTGGCAGACCAATCATATATTATAGTCATGAGTGAATTGATTTTGTCGCCTGGAAAATATTGGTTATTGTACTAGCATTTGCCCGCGACTATCCGCGTGCTCCCTCCCTCTGAGATCATTTTCGAGATATGTTTTACTACGCCGATTGGGCAACAATCAACGACACTTTTCATATTTAAGGATTTTTATCATACGAATACGAATACGAAAAGCTAGAATGATGATGATGATGATGTTCTCATAGCCGATTTCGGCCACAGCGACTGTATGATCTGGTTTAGGTGAGTATTGGGTTGGTCCGCTCTCTGGTGCGCTGGCATGTGGCTCACGTACCCTATCTTGTTAACAAAGGTACGAGCGCACCTTGAGCAGGTTAACACCCCACCGAGGTAGTTATACCTCACGGCTGCAGGTGGACGGGCCTTGAATTCGTCTCGCTTTCTGTCAAGCTCGTTTCAAATGTGTTAACCTGCTCGTAGATGTGCCGTCGCCATTCGGGCCGCTGCGCTGCCATCTCCTCCCACTTAGAGGGCTCAATATTGCATCTCTCTCTTCATATGTCTTTTCAGAACGTCTGACGACGAGACGTTCTGAAGCTAGAATTCTGCCCGCTTGATGTTAACTGAATTCTAAGCCAAGAAGTTTTAGATGTTTGTAACATGTCGTCAGGTAGAGGTAGGTAAGTAATAGTACCTATAGATACTTTGGCTGCTTTATTCTACAATAACAGCTACCATGAGATGTATTGGAATATTCAACTATAAGATGCAAGCCCCGATATTTTCAGATAAGTGGAGTACATTTATAGACGACAACATTTTCCCAGTAGAGCTTCTAACATGAACGACAATCGACATGATATTGCAATGTGTCCTACCTCCTACAAATAACTAATCCATTAGTTGCTTACCTACATTTAAATTAAATTCCTTTGTGAGTATTTATGACGCTTATTGTGCCTCGCCTACGTGTATTCTTGATTGCTACAAGTACGTCATGAAATATCTATTTTTTATCTTGACATATCTAACATAATACACTAAAAAGGCCAGTGATTGATCGAGTACGAATTAGGGCCAAAAATAAGGGT
This sequence comes from Cenopis cana, assembly GCA_951800055.1. Lineage (NCBI taxonomy): Eukaryota > Metazoa > Arthropoda > Insecta > Lepidoptera > Tortricidae > Cenopis > Cenopis cana. The sequence continues at coordinate 6,291,485 of OX637488.1, forward strand.
GAATTTGACGTAGAAATAAACACTGTTGTATTTCTTTTCAACATATCACAAGTCTTGGCCCCAATACAATCACTTACAACATGGAGCATTCATAATTTTTATAATACTTTAACTTTATAAACTTTATAATAGGAGCGTTGATAATTTTGAGACTGACATGCCACTCCACAGTCAAACTTATAAATAGTTTTGTGGAGCGATATATTATATGATATTAAGACTTTTCTTGCACTTATGATTAATAAAAAAATAATAAAAAAAACTAAACTGATCACCTAAAGAGATAACGTAAAGAAAAAATGTTAATTAGTGTTTTATTAAAATTAATACTCATTTAATGTGTTAGCTAGATGAACTCATAAACACAACTATAAAAGGTTATTTGGTATCGAATAAAAAAAAAAAAACACGAATGTATTTTGAAAAATAATAATAGCCGTACTTGGCATCGATTCCTAAATGATGTAGCTCTAAATAAATACATACATATTTATTATTAACAGTAAAAATAGGAAAACATCGCATATTTCTCACAGCAATATTGCTTCCCCCGCTAAACGCAATAACAAGCTCAAAAGATATGAAAAATAATTTTATTTCTTCGACACCCACTGCGGCTGCATTTTCGCTGCAGACACGAGAAAATTAACTCGTCTACTCTTAGTCATATTTCAATATCCCTGCACAAAACTCAATGTGTGAAAAATCGTTTCCGATCAAGTCTTATCGCCACAACTGGTAATTACTTTCCGCACCGCATTTTATTTGAAATTATTATCACAAAAGCGGGCCAATTTATATTTCGGAATAAATTTTACTATAAACAAAGCAGCCACATCGCGTACAAATAGCCTTACTTTATTGTATCTCCACGGAAAATGCTTTTACCTTTTTCTCTGCAAAGCAGGAAGATTATTTTGCGCAAAAATTGCCAATACGTTCTTTACTTTTAATTTTGGGAAACTTTATGTAACAGTGACTTGTAGGTATTAACAATTTATGTCACGACTATCTAGTAAATTCTGCGTTGTTGTAGATATTATTTTAGAGACAGACACAGCTATCTAAACATTTCGACGGTTTGTGTACACGATATTACAATGCAGATAAAGTTACCCCTGGGGAATATGCGTAACATATAACACTAATATTGGTCTGACCAGACCTGAGTTTATGAATGTTTTGTGTATGAGACGGGGTTTCCACCCTTGAATAAAATTATGGTAAAAAGTAAAGCACGAGATTACAACTCTACTAGGTACAGCACTTTCCAAACCTTCCTGCCTACCTAAAAAGAATATGTTCTCAATCACTATTTATTCTCAAGTGGTTATTCAAGTCCGGCTATATTTTATTCCGGTCGATCAAAGGCAAATAGCTAACCTGAAAGTCTCGAAGGTTAAATGAAACTTTGGGTAAACTATTTTCAGACTGAGATGTGAAAGTTCAGGTCAAGAAGGTCAAGAATTTAAATATTGTATGCCCGAAAAGGGTAAAAACTGTTGAAACGCACAAAAATACCTTTGAAATTGAAATTGAAATTGAAATTATTTATTTTGCAAGAACATACACGGGTGTTAAGATTACATGTCAGCGAGATATATAAATATTTGTCATGAATGTATGATCCGCCACAAAATGGCATGCAAAAATTACAATAATAAGCTGGTTTAAAATGTCAAATTATCAAAATATTCATTTAGATTATAAAATGGTCTAGTAAGCAAATATGATTTTAATTTTTTACAAAATTCGTTCATATTATTAGATTGTTTTATGTCATCGTTTAAGAAATTATAAATTTTAATTCCATTATATTCCAGACTTCTTTTATAATGTATATAATTTTTTGAATTAGGTAGTTGAATGTCAGAGTTAGGTCTTAATCTAAGTGGTCTATATCTATTGTTAGTGTTACATGTAAATCGAGACTTATTTTTATGAACAAAAATACACACTAAATATATGTAAAGCGATATCACTGTCAGTATTCCATGTTTCACAAAAATGGGACGGCAATGTTCGAGCGGCTTTGCCTTGTCAACATACCTAACAGCTTTTTTCTGTAAAATAAGAACAGGTTTCACGTGAACGCTGTTACCCCAAACCTCAAGTCCGTACCTTATTAAGCTTTCGAAATATGCAAAGTAAACTGTCCTAAGTGCAGAGGTGTTTAGCGTTTTTGATAGGTTTTTCAAAGCGTAACAGGCACTGGCCAATTTTTTTCTTAACGAATCTATATGGCTTGACCAACGTAGTTGGGAATCTAAATCTACACCTAGGAACTTAACATTATTGGCTTTTGCTATCGGTAAAGTCAAGTCATATGTCATACTATTTGCATGTCTGAGAAAAGGAAAATATGATGTCTTGTCTAAATTCATTTTAAGACCATTACATTGAAACCAGTTTGACAGTTCCATCCAGGTCTGGCTAACTTGATCATTTAATACTGGAGCACTTTGATTAGCAACAATAACACTAGTGTCATCAGCATAAAGATAAGCTGTACCATGAGCTATATTATATTGTAAATCATTAATAAAAATAATAAATAGCAGTGGTCCCAGGACAGATCCTTGGGGCACCCCACAGTCAATAATTCTATTTGTGGAGTTGATGAAGTTAATACATCCAGACTTATCTATGTCCACTAATTGAACAAATTGGGTTCTATCAGTCAGGTAGGCTGTAAGCAGTTTAAGAGTAGGTCCACGAATTCCATAATATTGTAACTTATCTAGCAGTATTTCATGGTTCACACAGTCAAATGCTTTACTAAGGTCGCAAAATATACCGGCACATTTTAGATCCTGATTAAGATTGTTCATAACTTGCAAAACTAGTTCAGTAATAGCTGCTACTGTGTTTCGATTTTGCCTAAAACCAAATTGTTGAGAGCAAAAGTAATTGTTTTTTTCAAAATGTTTAATTATTCTGGTCGCAATCGCCTTTTCAAAAATTTTGGAAAGAACACTTAATAAGGAAATTGGCCTATAGTTGGATATCTCCGTTTTACTGTTCTTTTTATGCAAAGGAATTACTTTAGCTGTTTTAAATTGAGCGGGGAAAATCCCTTCATAAATGCATGTATTAAATATATTGCACAGAGGTACGCATAGAATTTCGATGTTGTATTTAATCAGATTTGTATTAATATCATCTGGGCCGCAAGAACTTGTGTTCTTGAGCAATTTGACAATTTTTATAATTTCTATTTCATCAATAGGCGACATGAAAATGGATTTTGTGTTATTAACGTGGTTGTTTCGTAAAAGGATCATATGTTGTCCGCTTTGGTTCGCATTAATATCTGATACTTTACCCGCTCTGATAAAATACTCGTTAAAAATATTACTAATGATTTTAGGATCATCAGTGATCTCGTCATGAACCCGTAGTTTGATCATGCTTTTGTCGGGAATTGAACGCTTACCTGTATTGTCATTCACAATTTTCCATATAGCTTTACTTTTAGATTTCGCCTTTTTTATTGTACTCTTAACATGTATATTTTTGGCTGCAAACACAAGTTTCTTTAATGTACTGTAATAGATGTTATAATGATGTTGAAGATCTTTGTCGACCTTTGTCGACCTGTATACCTAACCTTTATAACTACACAGTTTTATACAATAAACTTTCTGTTTCTGTTTCTGTCAAATGTTTATCCAGATTGGAAAATAATCTCACTTTAAATGAACTGTCCGATGCATGGCGGCTTTTTGGCAGCGTTTATATCGGAGTCTTCGGAAATAATTGGAATCAACTGAGCCTCGAAGCTGGGAGACTGTTCTTTTGTTTAGGTTGTTTATACCAATTAGAGTTGTAGCATCTTACTTTTTTAGATTTAAGGGTTTCACATCGTAAGTCCTCGAGTACTAATAAGAGTACAAATTATAAATAGAGTTTCGAACTCTAAAGAAATTAACAAAGGTCCTAAATCGAGGCACTTACAAAAGGCCTTACAAGTTTTAATTTTTTTTGATTTCAAATTGTGACAAAAGTATTGATAATACCAATACAGAGATTATAGGATACGACGATATTAGAAAAGTTTTAGATAGTAACATTGCCCTTTTTTGATTTTATTGTGTGTAGTAGAATTTAAGCGGATAAAAGCAGTTTTTAGCTCGAAAACAGTCGATTTGGAGTGAAGTTTGAAACGAAATATCTTAATGAAAAAATGCAAGAAATATATTTTAAATTTATGTCATTAGGTCGCAATAATCCTGTTCTAGATAGTAACATTGATAAAATTTCAAGAAAATTGTCAAAGAAACAGAAAATGGCCTTAATAGATGAGCATTTTTTACCTTATAAGGACCCTTAATTGTTTTTTTTGGGGTTATTTTTATGTATGTTGTTTAACGATTTGTTTTGTTGTGTCGCGAATTGGCGAAAAGTCCAAAGTTTTTCTACCTAAATCCTCTGACTTAACTGGAAACTTTCCCAACTAGAGCAAATACTTGTTAGATACTGTCTTGTTAGGTTTGTAGGTTAAGTTACTGTAGCGGCTTTGAGCAGTAGACCCTGCTAATACAATTGTGCCTGGATTTTGGTTCCCATTAAACTATAGTTTATCTTTGCTTCATGGTTTGTTTTGAGTTTCAGACTAATTGCGTGACGTAGGGTAAATTAGTGATTAAAGTTGTCGTAGTACTACAATATCAGTAGGTACCATTTCCCTTATTGGTACCTTTTTAAACAAAACGATAATTACATAGATTAACAAAGACTGCGTGTACAGACCTGCGTGATTCTCAATGACAGTACAGTCACCAGCACCAATATATATCTGCCACGTCCTTACGGCCCTACAAATAGAGTCGTGTCAGATATTAATGCTGCTGACGTACAGTCACCATTAAAAGTTACTCCCTGTCCCTATTGTACTTAATTGAAACGTCTATTATCAGCGTATTATTTTTTGGCACCTTGAACGAGTCCTACATCTACCAAAAGCTCGTGATTTAACTAGTTTCGTTACAAGGGCTGTTAAAACGGCAATTAGTTAATTACCCATCCAATATCGTAACACAACTTTAACAGTTGGAATCGAAAAGTTTTCCTCAACTTCATTACGTAAAACAGGCGGCCAAATTAATTTTGTAACTCGGTGCAGCCATCGTCCGTGTTAATTAAACATTTCAGTTAAGTAAGCCAGTTTTTCTGGTTTCCTGACATGTAGGGCTGAATTTTGAAGCCGTGTAAAGCCGCGTAAGCTACGCGTATATATACGCATAGCTGCAAGTATGGACATGGCGTTCCAGGACACGCGTAACCGACAACGCGTACCAATGTACGCGCAGTCCGACGCGCAGTCCGTACGCGGCTTACGGTGCGCGTACATTACATTGGTACGCGTAGTCGGCTACGCGTGTCCTGGAACGCCATGTCCATACTTTTGAGTTTATCACGTAAGACTTTATGTCCAATGCGTTAGAAAAGTTTATTTTTAATCCATGGTCAGTATTCAATTTCAACAGGATCAAAGAAATCTCAAGAAACTAGTATGTCTGTTTTACTAGTCGTGTCTCACATATTTTCCAGTAGTATGCCAAACATGTATGTAGTCCATGAAATTGTGATTGTGATCATAACGGTATGTTTCTCCTTAAGGCGCTACACTGAGAAATTTGGAGACTTTGAAACGCTGTCTTACCCAGAATAGCAAACAGTAGGTGTTGATTTTTGACTATATGATTGCGGTACTGACAATAGCGAAACATGATTGCTTAAAATTTTCTCGATAGAAAATAAATCCAAAGTCGAGTCTATATTTTCCTTTTTTTCGTCAGCCTACTAAAACAACGCATTATTAAAAGACACGATTAAGTTAATATGATGGTATTTTACCTCATCTAAGTACTGACAAGAGGAAATTAAATAAACCTGCACACAGTCAGATATTTAACGAGATTTGTCTAAAAAACCATTCTCGGAGAGGGTTGCATTGCATCCCGTTTTGTCGTAAGCGAAAAACAAAGGGTGTCTCTTTCAATCGATATATCGCCTTAAGAGAAATTCCATTAATTTAAAAATTTCATTCCATTTCCCCTTACCTACAGTGTTAATATTAAAGCCCCTTTCGTGGTTTTGGCAAGGAAAGAGAGTCAGAAACAGATTATTGTCTTTATATTTCTAAGAAGCAGAACAGTTAAACTACATTCTGATCACTTATTTGCACAAGTCAGTTCCTTATTTTGCAATTGAGTGACCTCAAAATTGAATAACATTGAATAATTTAACTAAACTTGTCCGATTACAGACAGCAGGTTTCTGAAGTCTTCAATTTGAGTTCTCTTCCTCTCTTCCTTTAGTTATGATGTGAAGCAAACCCAATTGTTTAAATGTTTATTCACAACCATATTATATCGTTTTTGTGAACCGCGGCACAATTATTCGTTATTTTGTTGAAGTACTTGCCCATCGTTCTTTAACACAATTAACACAATTTCAACAAAGCCTTACATGTACACAACGATTTTCTCATTATTATTGAATTATTAATAGTACGTATCGTACTTTACATTAAATTTCATATTTGTAGCAATACTTAATGGTAAATATATACATAATTAAACCGACCTTTTTCAATCATTAAAAAGGTACTAAGTAATTATCTAAGACTGCGCGCGGGAAAATTCTTAAACTCTATGACACTATGAAAACCAGCGTTTCAAGAAAGGCGCCTTAAACAGACATAGCCAATAACGAAATTGAAAGGAAAAAAATAAAATATTGCACCGCTATTTTAAATTAAACGTCGCCAGATGTTACTTCCTCTTCGCTCGAGGAAACAAAATAAAGTAAAATGAAATAAATAATGCAGTGCCTCTGCCTTGTGCTCTTGGGTTCAAAACGATTCTTTTGTGCGGTCTTCGACATTTCTCTGAGGACGTGCATGAGAAATAGGGACACTTTAGAAAATGACGAATTCAGTTCGGTGGGCAAGAGGCTTTTAAATTGGGATGGTTTTACTCGCTTAGACTTTTATCGGAATCACGTGAAACAGTGATATATACCTATGAATGATTTAATGTGTGGGTATTATAGGTTAATCAAGTGAAACTTATTATTTCTGAAACATATGGCTTCTTATTTTCTGAAGCAAATCGCGAAGATAAATAAGCTTGTTCGATCACCATCATCTAGCGCTTTCCTGGTTGTCCTAAAGGAGCTTCGCAAACACTTTGGCGCGGAACCCTAAGATTTGGCATAGGCCCAATTTTTACGTAAGCGTCTACCATCTGTCCTCTCAACTGAGAGAGATTGGGATTAGACCGGTTTTCTCACGATTTTTTCCTTCACCAATGACTACTGTTAAATACCAAAAGACATCTTATTCTTTTTTAAGACGAGGCCAGTTCATAAATCGATGAAAATATGAAAGTTTGAGGTTAGAGTGTGAAGAAATAATGAAGAATTACACTACACAAAATTGCCTGTAGATTGAAAAAGAAAGAAAGTAACAAAATAACCGAACAAAATATTGAAAAATGCTTTGGTAACTCTGTGAAAAAATCCTAAATATCATGTGAAATAAACTTTCATGCTGATTATTTCGTAACTGTCAACGGCAGTGATATGTTTTTTTTTTTTGCAAAAAGGGCAGGTTTTTTATGGTTCTAACAAAATTACCGGATAGATTTTTGATAAATGATCCAATATTCCAAAAAATTATCAAAATAAACTAAATATTCACGAAAACTACGCTCACGTAGAGAGCGGGATGGTTAATTGTGAACTCACGCTTGTTGGAACGGGACGTTTGCAGTGGGACTGTCTGGCCTTAATAACCTGTGTGGTACGAGCCAGGGTTTAAACTCGGCACCTCCAGATAGAAAAAAATACCGTTCGGTTACAGCGAGTGCCTTTACAAAGCTTCCTTGTTCGTTAAAATATGTTTCTAAATGAAAAAGTTTCAAATTTAATGCATTTCAATTCCAAGTTGAAGCGCCAAAGGGACGTTAGTTAATAAACTAATCCTTTAATTGTATTAGCAGTTGGTTCAAAGCTTTTACAGAATTATCACGCCTCGCAAGCAAACAACCCTCAAGCAAGTAAATTAATGTAGGTGACCCGCGGGCCTCGTGCATCTGGCATTCATAACACTTCGATTTGGCCTAACTTAGAACCAGTATAAGCTAGACCTCTGATTGCGCGCTGTTATAACGGATTCCAGCTTTCAGATACATTTGGTTTGAGAGATTAGACGTGTGAAAGAAGTTGTGAATATTACAACTGGGCACGAACCGTACTGTACGTGACGCTTCTGAAGTTGGTTGTGTATAGCTTCACCAATTTTAGCTGCATAACAAGTTATGTAGGGTGCCAAATATAGCAGGTAAAGGGTACAGAAATGCTCATATATTGTATATACTGTTTGTTGAGTCAATATCATGCGTAAGATAAATCTCCATCATACCAAGCGGGATAAAAATTGTTACAATACTTATTCTTCAAGGTATACCAATATACTTGGTGGTGAAAATTGGCGTAAAAATCGGATTAAATTAATTGTGGCCTGCAGTCAGCTAGTGAATACTCGTAGAGATATATGTAATGAATAGAAGATATTGAATATCTGTATAATGTATTATGTGTGTATGTTTTAATACTCAATCATGAATAAACGGTTTAACGGGTTAGGTAAGCATATAACTCAAGTGAAGTTTTGTAAGTGTGATTTTTTTTAAATAGGTATGTAATATTTAGTGGTCACACAATTACATACAAAAGGGGCATTAATTAACATGTTTTTTACCAACAGTTTACAACCTACCTAAATTGAATTATATAGGACTTATTCACTATACACTGAAGACAAACCCCTAAAGAGATGAAATTAGGAGTGAAGGCTGAAGTATAATATATTATTTACTTTCTATGAAGTTGCAGCTTTTCGGCGCAATGTTCCTAATTTCCTCAGGTTACTTATGTATACGCCTCCGAAATCAGGCCACTGATTCAATTCAAAATACGCGACTTACCTAACTACGTTTCCCACTATTTCAAACGCGCCCCGCTAGGTGTGAAACGTATTATGAAAGTTTGCGTAATTATCCGACTACAACGGGGGAGGTAATGTTTTCACTCCCCGCAGCTGAGTTTGCCATAACAATGTTAGTTTGAGCTGCTTTCTATAACGTTCTAGAAGAGCGTATGCGTTTTGGTGTTTGGATTTGCTTGCGTCGTTTTGCGCTATTTAAGATCGTATTACCTGGTTGAGGTCGTAAAGGTTAAAGGAAGTCGTTACAGACCTGATTGTGGCGTTTGCTATTACAAAGTTGTGTCTGTTGTATTCGCGCAAGTGCTTAGCCCCTTAGATACATTTACTTATGTCGTGAAATTCAATGCATGTTAAACGCGTTCCGCCATATTAGGTACATTACGGCGAGGCGTTTTACAAAACAGAGTTGTTTTGTATTACAGCGGGTCAACATAATAGGCGTATTGAATGCTGAATGAAAATCCGCAGGAAATTGTGTTGGGCGCTTTACGTTCTTCAATATTGTCACCTCTTGACAGCTTTTAGTTCTCATTTTTAAGGTTCCGTACCAAATAGGTAAAAAAGGAACCGTTATGGTTTCACTCTGCCTGATACATAGAAGATGATTTTTGTATGTATAAATATTTTATAAAATTCAAAATTTCAAAGTCTAGTAGTAACTATGTCAAATGGGGTGCCATATGAAAGAGCTTGACTTGCTCATTCTGAAACAGTTCTTCGTTTTTCTTTTCGTTGGATAATTTTTAATTTAAGAGGGAAAATGTAAAAAAAAAACTATTTCCCCTCCTTATCTCCGAAGTTACCGAGAAAAAATATGAAATTATTATATAATGTTAATATTAATGTATATACTCAAGCGCTCAGTTAGTAACTACTCAAAGCGGTCACCCATCCAAGTCCTGACCGCTGCCCACGTTGCTTAACCTTAAATAACGCAAGCGGTACCCGGCGCCGCTGGGCCACGAGCGCTCCTTATGAATTATTTCTTATGGAGTAATAATACATTTTGAGTCAACGTCCCTATTGAACCGGAAAATATGTCGTAATATATAGTAATCGTATAAATCATGTTATAGTAATCGTGTTGAAGGCCAAGACTCACTTTTGGTCGGTGAGCCATAGTAGTTAGTTAGTTAATACCTAAGTAGGTATAAATTGAAGCATTCAACAAAAATTACGATATGCACAATAAAACCATTTCGTATGCTACTAGTAAATTGCTTTTACATAATTGTATTAGTTTATTAATGAATCAAACTCACAATGTTCCCAATTCCATTATAAATGTTGAATTAGATTTAATATCCCCGGGCAAACTATACCACAATTAAATCAAATACCTAATTCAAATATAACTTCATTCAAAGCGATATGATTTAAGCATGTCTACATTGTCTACAGAATAGCCGAAAGCGGTAAGCCAATATTGAATACTTATATTGTAAATCATTTTAATCAAACTGAAATAAAGTTCTTACCGTCACTATAACATAAGAAAAAGGTCTCAACAGCAATGTACGTTAAGGAGACATGAATTCAAAACAGACTTAGTTAAGACTCAAATTACATTACGCAGCAATTTTTCTTGTTTGAAATCGTCATGCTATTATGAACTGGTTAGCTTTCCATTGACGAAATCAATTAGGGCAGCTTTATTGTGCCTGTCAATGCCCAGCTTGGGGATATTTAAAGCGCTTTAAATATTGTCAAGCGGTAGCGTCGACTTACAATTTTCAACACACACACACACACATTGTTACTAACGGTTCTCAATGTAATTTGAGATGTTGGTGCCGTTTCTGAAGTAGTAATATTTTCGGGTTAGATGTCGCTACGAGCCTCCGTAAGGCGTAATTAGAAAAGCGAAGTGATTGAGAGATTGGTCACCACAAGGGATACCTACGGTAGCTCAGTTGGGTTTAGTAGGTAGGGCACAGCATAATGTCATCTCTTGCTCGAATTTGGAGCAGCCCAACTGGGGAAGTACCTCCGCCTTGCAGAAGACCACAGCCATAATAACCTATTTACTATACCAGTATGTAGTGTTGTGTTCCTGGAGGTGAGCAAGGTTGCCAGAGCTCCCGAGGATGCACTGTGTTGAGAGCGAGGGAGCTTTTGGCCCTTCTGTTGTCAACACAATGAATCCTCAAATTTTATATAGGGTCGGCAACGCGCACGTGACTCTTTTGGAGTTGCGAGCGTCTATAGGCTGCGGTGTCCGCTTACCATCAGGTGGACCGTACGCTTGTTTGCCACCGACGTAGTATAAAAAAAAAAAAAAAAAAGTTGGGAACCATTGCTCCATCCATTCCCGTCTATTGACGGGTGCGATTATTTTGTCATTTTGATTGAATATTATTTAAACTCTATTTTAAATGGAAAACTACCGTGAGTCTCAGACATATTGAAATGTAACAAAAAGGTCACTCACGATAATGACGTTGAATACGTGGTGACCCGTTTATTATATTTAAACTCCTTTAGATAATTATAAAAGTTGCATGGTATGTAAAATGGTTTAGTAGACTGCCACAAATTTGCCGCCTGTAATTTAACTAAACAACATGAATGTTCTTTAAAACTAAACAATTGAAATCAAAAGATTTGTTTCAAAGCCCGACTGCCTACTCTACGGCGTAGCACACGTAGAGGTCGGCGGGACTTGAATGGGTGAAGGCATCGACTAAGCGGCTAACGACTTACTACGAAAATATCAGCACTGAATATGACATAGCAAAATCTTGTATAAAACATCGTTAGCCATTACAAACACTTGGAAAGGAAAGTCCTTACTCAGCGACTTCCCCAACCCACCACGACCCAACAAACCACGCGAAACAAACAAACGAAAACGACGATAATTCTAAAACGCTGTTCTTAAAAGAGTAATAAAAATAACAATTGTACGAGTGCGCACAAAACCTGATATATGAGATTATGTCAGTACGCCAAATAGGATGGAGGGGAGAGTCCCTCTTCCCTCCTCCTTTCTTAGCCCATACGAGGCGGATGCTAATTTGTTAGTGTCGTGTGTAAAATGTTTTTATAATTACGGAATTTGCTGCTATTTTATTGCTAAATTAATTACTTATCTGGTTTGCCGGACTGGCTTAAGAATGCAAGGCAAAGATTCGCTTGATGACGTAGTGATCTCGGTAGTGTAAAGGTAAGCACGCTGGTGCGGCAAACAAGAGGCACGGGTTTGATTCCCGTCTGAGGCTGCGTGCGTGATCTGATCACGGTTAATTTTTCCTTTGTATTTGTTCTCTGTATCATATGTATAATAAAATGATTTTCCGTACACAGAAAATAATGTACAAAATATTATACTTTCAACAAAATAAATCTGTTTTCGTTCAGTTTCCTACAAACGTAGGTGTATGTAAACCGACATCATTATCCGATTGTGCGTTCCCGGAGGGTAAAAATTGGAGCACCTCTTGAATCTTCTATAAGCTTAATATCGCTTTACCTTACGTATACGAGGCAGGACTTATTTGAAAATATCAATCTTTCGCATTTTATTACAATTTTGCCTCACTCATTTTATTAATCCTGTTAAAAAAGCAAAAATAATTTTCATATCATCAGTATACGCTGGCGGTCGTTCAAATAAAAACACAAGTTACGCAAATTTCAACGGCGTAAAACATTTTTACGGGTATTTACTTGTTAATGGCGGGAGGGAAAGTTAGCCTGTTACAATATAAAGGCAAGGACGCTGCCATTGTCAAGAATTCAAAGGGTACGTGAAAGATATGTACAGTTGTGCCTTATTATAATGAAATTATGTGCAAAATTGTAATTATATCTTTGACGTCGACAATGCGGCTTTTTTTAAGTATGGTTTCTAGTTGAATTTAGTCCCCACGAAGGGTACGGGCGGCTAAATTCTCAGAACCTGATTAGGTGATAGTTTCTGAAAGGGTATGGCTTTTCTGGGCGTAAATGAGAGATGAAATGATACCTAATAGGTGAGGAATAACTGATGTGTGATAGTTGGAATAAACTATGTATGTAGCGCAGTGGCGGAGCGTCAATATAGGTAACTCGGTTCCCACCGGCTTGCCTAATTTTCAGCCAGTCCAGTTCTTTTACTATGGCTCAAGAAGAATAAGGAAAATTATTTCCGGCTTCTTATGGGTTGCCCACATGTAATATTTTAAATACCCATTAAGTTAAGACATCCTAAATTTTGATGATTTAAATAACGAATTTATTTATTAAATGAAAAATAAAATATACATAGCATTATCCTAAATCGTACAAAGATAGTTTACTCTGATTAGCTTTGTAACTGATTGCGTAGGCGATATTCGAAATGTTTCGAAACAAATTATGGCGCCCTCGCATTTTGTCAAACATTCAAGGCTCTCACATGGTCGTAAAATACGCAGGCAATTCTAGCCCTAAGGGGTCGTATTTTTCATAGGGGGTTAATAAAAATGGCATGCGTAAATACTGCCGACGAGGGATATGGATTGTTTGCTTTTATCAAACTCACATAAGCCGCAAGTGTTCATGGAAATGTAAATTTTATTTCACTGGAAATACGAGTGCTTTTGTATTCCACGTGTTCATAATACGCGAGTTTGCGAAAATACGCTGGTGATATAGTTGACCTCTGCGATTTCGACACAATCATTTATAGGGACAATCTCGATGGCACTTTGAGGTATAATAGTATATTATATATCGGGGTATTTTATCAATGTTACCTGAGTCAATGAGTTATGACTCTTTAGGGCTCAATATATACCTTTTATATAAAGGAATAATTGACAAATTTAGGCTCCGAGCACACGGAGAGAAAAAATTACCACAAACAAGTAAAAAATATTAAGCATTAGTAAGTTTTATTGAATCCCAGGACAAGGAGATTATATATATATACTAACGATTACATACTAATTTTACTAATAGTATTTACTGACTCCAAAAAATATATACTTGTTATTAATGCTCATTTGTAATATTTAGTAATTTTACGTACTGGTTCTAGTAAACCATTTATAAACTTAAGGAAAGTTTTATAGAATTTATACAACTCTGTTATTCCGAGTCAACAATATTAATTTCATGATTAAGTAAAAGGATTTCGTATTTCCTATACTTTGAAATTAATAAAGTTTCCTTAAAAAAAATTCTAGCAACTAGGAGAAAAATGTAAAAACGAATAGACGTTGATATTCCTGTTTTAGAAATCAGGTTACTAACTCGATTTTTTTTTCTCAGTGCAGGATTCGAACCTGTGACCTTCTGGCATTCGCGGCCAATTGCTCTAGCCACTGAGCTACGGGAGCAGTCATGCTCTCAGCCCCCAAATTCCCTAATCGTTCTCTCCTACAAAGCCTTAGGGAGGCCCTTAATTTCAGACATTAGTGCCGTTAAGGAAGCCTGAGTCTTCTAACTAGATGTAGCTGTACATCTCCCTCCAGTAAGGATAAATTAAGAAAATGTGACAGGCAGAGAATTACCCAATTACATAAGGCGACTTCCTGACTTGGCGGGGCGGGATCGATATGTGACATTTTCTTCTTTGACGTAAACTTACTGACGTCGCACATTTCCCACTTGATATAATACTGTCAGTATTACGTTTGCGCAGTAGTAATATCATGCGCAGAAGCGAAGCAGTACCGCCCCGCATCGCATCGTCCCGCTACCGCGCATCCCGCGCCAGTCAGGAAGCACTCATTTAAATGTAGGGGCGTAGAAAAAAATGGTATCGCGTCGACTGACAGCTGACACTGACATTTGACACTTTTCTCATATCGTACTGCCTCCGCACCGACAAATCAGGAAGTCGCCTAAGTTTCACGGCAGCCAGTGTTGATTTTCAGCGGTTCAACATTTGTCATTGTTCGTTAACATAGCGCACTACGTTCTGAGCCTTATTTTGTGAATCAGGCACTATTACGTAATTGCTGCCGCGTTGTCTATTTAGGGGTTGCGAGTGAGTACCGGTAAAGAATCGGTACATTTGGAGGGGAACTGGTATTTGAGTTGTGATGCGGTACACGAGTATACCTACTAACATTATAGTTCTAAGGTTTTACCAATGAGTCGCAAGATTAAGATATTTTCACTAACCATGCTTTCATGTATAATAGGTATAAAACGTAGGGGTATGGGAGCTCAAGAGGACATTTCCAATAATAATCCTTGAATTGATAAAATCCTTGGCTTGATTTGCTTTTCACGTCAAAAAGTGGAAAGAGTATGTGGAATTAATTATGAAAAAAATTGAACTTAATTCTCCAAATCAGTTCATTAAAATACGGTACAGGTATTCCGGTACAAATAAAACTGGTACGCGCTACGGTCGCGTCCCGAAATCCAATCTAGCCTGTTTATGGAATATTGTGTGTCGACGCCTCGATGCCATTAGATGCTCGCTTCACGACCCATTTGTTTTAGTTTATTCCTCCTCGGCCCGGGTTTTTGCCCCTACTTGTCAATGTCGGAGCGTTTAGCTAATAAGCTGCTTCTATTTATAGGGCTTACATATTCATATCTCTGTTTATATTATAAATTTTCGCTGTAAAATTAGGCGAACGACCCACGCACCATTTTCTAAATACAATTAAGTATGTTTTACGTGCCAGACGGGCTGTTAAGGCAAGTTACACATGCCAGAAAAGGTATTCTGTGTGAATTTTGGATTTAATTACGCAGTGGTTATAACTTTCTCACTCTACCCGCTTGAACATGCTGTGTTAACAATGTCGATTTGTCTATTAATACGTTAAATTCGTTTCGAAAAGAAAATTAATCTGTAAATCTAGTAGGTACCTATCATAAATTAAATAAAAAACTGAAGACTGTAACTGTTAAATCTATGTAAAATTGACGCCATGCACAGGTCTTCTGATATAATTAGTTTCTCTCATCTCAGATTTCTACAGCGTATTGTTATAGTTACCTATAATTAGATAAACATCAGCCCCTATATAGTATATACTAGATATAAGAGCATGTTGATGTATTATCTGTTGGTAATCCTTAATAATAAATAAATGTATATATTTTTTAAAGGATTTATAAATTTATCTAAAACAGTTCCACCTAAATATAATACAATACAATACAAATACTTTTTATTGCACACCTCAATAAATAAAACTAATACAGCGTCTCGCGTTTCCTTCTTACGTTTTCGTTCCAACAATTAAATAATACCTAGATCATAACATGAAATTACAATACAAAGTAAAGCTAGCTAAATCTATACGAATTTATATTATGATCGTCAATAGAATTTAGAATTTCCGTTTTAAAATATCAAAAAAAGACAGTATATTACTTTTATGTCACACCTGGCCATAAAGCAGCAATTACCGCACGCTCCGCACGCAGAAAATCGCAATTACTCGCCAGTGGCCAGGGGGTGACATAAAATTTTGTACTTACCACGGGCGTATAGAAAGAAAGCCTCAGATCGCATATTTATCGCCCTTGCCTTTGGTAAGTAATGTACTAATTCGGCACTCTTTTGTCGAAATTCTAGTATATAGATAATATGTATTATTCACAAATAATAACGCTTTAGCCAAAATAAAAACAGAAAAATACTTGACTGGAAATTTTAGTGGAATAAGGAATATATCGGTCATGGTCAGCGTCAAAGTGATCGTCGCCATTTGTGTTAATCTTCGCATTAAATAAATGGCAACCCACATATAAACGTAAAATGAGAGGCTCGTAGTCGTACACGGAATAAAAAAAAAATCCTTTCTACTTTGTAGAATGGAGGGTATAATGTGGCCAGAAAAAGTCACCAATGAGGAAGTATTGGAAAGGGTAAAGGAGAAGAGACATATACAACATACAATAGAAATTCGAAGAGGTAAAATGATAGGTCAATATTTGATACGATACGACGATTTAAGGCGCTACACTGAGAAATTTTGATACTGCTGTTCTACCCAGACGAGGAAACAATAGGGACTGATTTTCAGATATATAATTCTTGACTATATGATTGTGGTACTGACAATAGCCGAAACATGATTTCTTAAAATTTTCTCGATAGAAAATAAATCCAAAGTTGAGTCTATATTTTCCTTTTTTTACTCAACTTACTAAAACAACACGTTATTAAAAGACATGATTAAGTTAATATGATGGTATTTTACGTCATCTAGGTACTGACAAGAGGAAATTTAATTTATCTGCACACAGTAAGATATTTATCGAGATTTGTCTAAAAAGCCATTCTCGGAGAGGGTTCCATCCCGTTTTGTCGTGAGCGAAAAACATAGTGCATCTCTTTCAATCGATATATCGCCTTAAAACAAAAGATAATGAAGGGGAATATTGAGGGAAGGAGCGGAAGAGGAGGCCTATATTAGGATTAATTAACAAATCGTATGAGTGTAACAGAAACTCTATTTTACACTTTCTTTTGTGCACACTTAGCGTTAAAGTAGACTAAGAGCAATAGATTAAGAGCATATGTCCGTGTCAATCTCAAAATGATCGTATTGTACAATATGATCAAAAAACGACTGTCGTTAACAGTATTCGTTGAACTATTTAGAGTACCTGAAGAATCCGCCATAGCCAAAGTAAACCTTTTCACTACTTTTCAGTATACAAAAGACTTTGGCCGCACTGAAATCTTTCGATTTTTCTAATGAATTTAAGCAATTCCACTCACCTTACCTCTCACTACTAGCATAATGCTGACCCGTGGGCTAGTAATAAATATGCGTAATTAGAGTTCAGTCTTAGTGTGGTTCTACTGAGGTGAATACGAACCCAGTTTCCACCTGATTTAAGATGGTTTGAGTGCTCTTCTATTAGAGTTTAAGGAGGCGATCTTAAAAGATTTTATCGAATCTTTTATCGAATTGATCCGAGATAAAGTTGTATGCATAACAGTGTTTTATTTGTAATCCCTTGAAACATTTAGTTCAAGCATAGCAGTATGTAATATTCCTTATGTAGGCTTCCTAACATAATTAATAAAATAATTACCACGTAAAATAATTGCCATATACGAGTATGTAATAATAATCTTACTATAGCAACGGGTGTCAATTGTAAAATTTGCTTCGTACTTGCCCTGAAGTGAAGGACCTTCATTGATGTATTGTTGATTAACAAGTGATTGTCCACAAATATTTATTTATTTATGTCATTTGAGTTGTAATAACTCATTATTATTGGGAAACGGGACTTAATCGCGTACGTAACTAATTTACCTTTTTCAAGGTTTTGCCCGACGTTTCGAATGTATTACAACATCCGTGGTCACGAGCTGACTGGCGTGAGCGGGTATCAACATCTTCTAGCCGCACGGGTTTTCCGAACTACCCGCACTTGGTCAATATTAATTACATTGTCACTAGGGTTGTCACTTGCACGGCACACAACACTAACAATGTCTCGCTTCACCGTCGGCCTCATCTTCCCATTATTATTAATAAAAAAAAACCAGTATGCGTTCAAAAAAGTAGTATTACGCTCAGATTTCCATAAACCTAAACCAACATACCTGAGCGGAAATCAAAAGCACTTACCGGCCTCCGTACAATCTCTAATCCTAATATTAATACTCCGCTTTTGTCCTTTTAACTAAAATATTTTGTCGCTTCTTTTGTTTTCTGACTCCAAGTTACACAAAAAGGAGCTCAGCGTTTTCAGTGACTGAAAAACATTGTTTGCGCACGTTACAAGGTATACATGGCTTAGTGCTCCAGGCAGTTTTGTGTACTGGACAAGTTGCAGAAAAATTATGCAAGTTTAAACCAGTTATTGATAGGTAATATAAAAAAGTGTAGAACTTATTTAGATGACAAGTGGCTCGTATATAACAATCAATATACAACACTTTAACAATGTCCGGTGAGACCTACCAGAAAAGTAGGTTAGGTTAGAATTGCGACCCTTTTGAGAAAAAATGTTTTGTATGAAATAAACATCCTGCGAACAATACATTCTACATATAAAACTTCTGTCTGAAACAAATTACAACAATTTACATACATTAAGAGCATAAAGTAACACGAAGAGATCGAAAAAGCCATTTGTATCCAAAAATTAATCCAAAATCCCATTAAAATAGTACAGGCATACTAAAGAGAAGACTCCCCTCATAAATCACAGAAATATGTCAAGAAATCGTACACAAAATATTCACTGTGCACCAAAGAAAACACACGTCCCATACCGCCCTTATACCGCTGAAATAAGGTCCAATGGCCCGTAAAGTGTATCGTTTAATACGTTGTACAAAGACCGTAAAACCTAATCTAACTGTACACTTGTGTCACACGGATTCGAGCGAAAATTAATTTCCGTTTGATATTTCCGTTTCTCGTTATATTAAAACGCTTCGTATTAATATGCAGGTAGATACTTCCACAGCAGTGCACGAACACGCTACGTCACTGAGACACGCGTGGCCTGTTCCGAAGAGCCTCCCACGCACACATTAGCGCGCGTGTCAGACGAAGCCCCACTGCGACCCACGCTGTCCACGCTACGGACGAATGCCGTATCTACCGGCGGGGGTGTTTATGGGATATTAGCCATGAATTTGAATCCTAGGTATATAACAACAACAACAACAACAAATACTCTTTATTGCACACCTCAATTAAAGGACACAGTACAATACAAAAAGACATAATAAGTAGAGGCAAACAACAGGCGGTCTTATCGCTAAAGAGCGATTTCTTCCAGACAACCTTAGGGTAACATATATATAGAGACATCTCTCGAAAAGATTTAGCTACCCGTGAGTTGCAGTGCACCATCTGTTCTACTTAGCCCGTTTCATGCTTAGCGTGGGCCCCATGCACCGCTGTGGTTTGTACACGCAGCTGACCAAGGTACCCACGTGGGATACGTATTTAGCGTGTGCGTGTATTGGTTGCTGTGGTGTGGAAATGTTGACATACGTAGCTAGACCTATGCATCCACGTGGGTGCCGTGTATAGCGTGTGCGTGCGTAGCATGCGCAGCAGTGGGGCTCCGGCTAATGTAACTTGTAAGCAGTCCCTTTGAATAACATTTTATTTATTTATTTTAATGA
Organism: Cenopis cana; assembly: GCA_951800055.1. Taxonomy (NCBI): domain Eukaryota; kingdom Metazoa; phylum Arthropoda; class Insecta; order Lepidoptera; family Tortricidae; genus Cenopis; species Cenopis cana. Next base: position 6,311,545 of record OX637488.1, read on the forward strand.
TCGTTTTACTAAAAGTGTACTTAATGTCGAGCTTAGTAGTTTGGAATCAAATTTAACATTAGTTTGAAACAAGGTCTATAAACGTCCCAATGTTTGACAGTACCTCGTTGTTGACACCTATTGTTAACCTAATTAGTAGATTAAAATTGTGGTTTTTCTATTAGATTTACGAGTGTTTTGTTTATAAACATGATATAAAAGTGAGGATAGGATATACTTAATATTGAACATAATAATATAAAAATCTATTGACGTTTCTAATTAGCTATTTCACACACATATATCTCAAAGTGTGCAATAAAGAGTATTTGTATTGTATTGTAGGTAGGTATCTCTCACCTTTATTACCAAACAAATACAAAACAAACACACACAGCAAGCACAGAATAAATACAAATTACAAATCAATAGCCGACTAATCGGTGAGGTGGCAGACTGTCGCCGTCTGTCACTCACTAATCGCCGACTATAAATGTGGCCGGATAGTCGGCTTTCCCGACTAATCGGTACATTTCTACAAATCAATAATCCATGTAGGTATGTGTATGTTTGATGCGTCCGCTAGCGAAAATCTCAATTTTCAATCAAAGTGTAAATTGAAAAATTCAACATCTCGTTGAACAACTCGTTGTATTCAATTCGTTGGTGCCGTTTCGGAAGTGGTAACAGCTTCACGGTAGATGTCGCTACGAGCCTTCCTAATAAGGCTTAATTAGATGAGTGTTATGGTTATGATTAAAAAATTCACCAACATAGGGGATTACAACGGTGACTCAATTGGTGCAATGGACGGATTCCAGAGGTCGTAGGTTCAAATCCCACCTTTGTTTTGAATTTTTCAATTTTCACTTTGATTCAAACAGTAGGTATGTGTATGTTGCGTTTGTTTTAAAACATAAATAGATGCGATTACAGAGCTTTACAGATCTCTCCACCTTCCAAAACTTCCATCTTTGGAACAAACGCTAATTATTTCAGTCCCCTTTTTCGAGTACCCGTTATTCAAACTTCGTACTTATTTCCATGAAACACACACATTGAGAACAAGAAACTGCGTTGAGATTCTAACACAATTATGTACTTTGCTAATTGGAAACATGGCGGAGTTTAGAAAACATTCCCGTGTGTAATTTGTCGTGTCGCATGCGATAGCGGAGGCTCAATCTTACGCATACGTTTCGTATTCTGGTTTGATATCAAAGTAATTATAAGTTGTAATTCTAACTGAAAACATTGAAAAATTGTTCGCACGGGTTTGACGACCTCTGCGTTCCGTGCAACAACTGAACTATTCCGGAGGTCCCTTGTGGTATTATACTTTTATCTGACGAGCGCGAGTTGGTCATTGTTGTAATTGTGACACATACGAACACATAGACAATGTGCATGTATAGCTCAGCACACAACCATGACTCACCCGTGCTCGTGAGGTAAAAGTGCTCTAACGAAAGCACCGTGCGGTCTTGGAGTTAGTGTAGCATAAATTATAAACAGCCTTTTCTTACTTTTTTTTACTTAAGCTTTAATGTATGACTTTATAAATTGTTCTCTGGATTACTTATTAGCATAGTCGTTCAAAAAATAACATCTAATGTTACTAGTTCTCTTTATCATTTACAGTGACAATTCCTTTATATTAAAAGTGCTTTTGCATTGAATGAGTCGGTGAACAAAGTAGGACTGGGCCGGCCACGTCTGTTGCATGAATAGTTGGGCTACTAGCCACCAAGTGGGTGACAGATGACGGGCGACGGAGACCTAGAGAGAGATGATGATGGGATGACCCATGAAAAAAAAACAAAATTAACGGAGCGAAATATCGCGGAAATAGTCTATTTTGGACATTGATATTTTTATGATACGAGTAGGATCCAAAAAATTGCTAATACAGTTGTGGGCAATACGAAGAATAGTATAATATAGGTATGTAAATAAAACGAGTGTAGAATATTTAATAAAACCTATTGAGGCTATTTAAACTAGGGTGACCCGAAATTTTTGATCGCGAGTGTTTTTTTTTATACTATGACGGTGGCAAACAAACATACGGTCCACCTGATGGTAAGCGGATACCGCAGCCTATAGACGCTTGCAACTCCAAAGGAGCTACGTACGCGTTGCCGACCCTTTATAAAATTTGAGGATGCACTGTGTTGACAGTATAAGGGACCAATTTAGCTCCCTCACTCTCAACACAGTGCAACCTCGGGAGCTCTGGCAACCTTGCTCACCTCCAGGAACACAACACTACATACCTGAGTATATAATGTCATTATGGCTGTGGTCTTCTGCAAGGCGGAGGTACTTCCCCAGTTGGGCTGCTCCAAATTCGATCAAGATGACATTTTGCTGTGCCCAGTGAGTGTATGTTGCTAAGCGCGTGAAAACGCCAAAACCAGATTGATTAAAACTGGGATCGGAAATAACAAAGCAAAATATACCTGCAGGGCGTGAAACAATTTGATTATATCATAAAGGCGGCGTCAGTAAAGCGTACTTATGCAGAGTATCGCGTATGTTTTGTATTATGGACGTAGACCTGGCATAAAATTGGAAGATATAAAACATAAATGACTTGCGCCTTTGTTTGTTTACACTGTATATATGTACATAAGAATACGTACGGTGAAATTGAAATTTTCTATTTTTGAACTCGCTTCACGCATTGAAATCAGTAACTATAGTATAACAAGAACTATTATATAATCTGTGGTATAACTACTTACATGTATATTATGTTTTCATTTTCATATATGTAATAATTTTATTGTTCACAGTAAAGTGGGAGTCATACTTAATTACTTATCTTACTTGATTCACGTGATGGAGCGCTCGTGGCCCAGCGGCGCCTGCGTACCGCTTGCGGGATCTAAGGTTAAGCAACGTGGGCAGCGGTCAGGACTTGGATGGGTGACCGCTTTGAGTGGTGACTAACTGAGCGCTCCCGTGCTTTGGAAGGCACGTTATGCCGTTGATCCCGGTTGCTGTCTATGGCAGCAGTCGTTAAGCCAAGTTAGAGGCCTTCGGGTGGCTTGAGAACTTCTAACAGTCAAGTTGCCCACTCACTTGACAAAGCCTAATCCCAATAAGGTCTAGTTTCCCCTCGGGGTTGGAAGGTCAGATGGCAGTCACTTTCGTAAAAACTAGTGCCTACGCCAAATCTTGGGATTAGGTAGCGGACCCCAGGCATCCTTCAGGATGCAACTGTACTTGGACAACGCTAGGAGGATGACTTGATTCACGTGATGCTCCCTGAGCTTTGTGTCTGCTTACCTTCAGGTAGATCGTATGATTTTTTGCCAGCGTCGCAGTATACAAACAGCTTTCAATACCTATATCTCGGTAAAAGTAAATTACACGTAGGCACTTACTCGTACATAATTGTATAATTCCAAAATGTTCAAACCAACGGTCTGGACTATTCGCAAATGTGCAGAAGGGTGATACGCGGGAATTAATGTCCGGGATCAGTGACATTCGGTCGCATTCATCCTCTTTGGTGCATCCAATGCGCATTGCCGATGAAACTAAACTGTAGAACGCTCGTAGCAATTGCTACGCCGTAGATGTAAGCCGTAGAGCTTAGGCTGATTCGTAGCAAGTAACGGAATATGCCGTGTATATATAACGCAATGTATTAGGTAGGTATATGTAATGTTTGTAGGTGCAGATGGAAAAGTTTAATTTTCACGATAATCACTTATGCATACTGAACCATTTTTAATATAAATTTTCTCAAGTTATAATTTTCGACACACTTTTCAAATCTGTTCCTTTAGGCGCTAAATGAATTTCATTAAAGTTAAGGTGGCTACGACTTCGGCAGCGGAAGCGAGGCGCCATAGATAGGTACGAGATCATTCTCTGAAGGCCTACAGCTAACCGAAAACGATACATCTGCCTGCCCCTCTGTCGCACTTGCATATTCGAGCAACAAAGAGATACTAAATGTAGAACCTGAGTGGACGCTCGAGCGTTGCGTCCTACGTTGCATCCAGCGGGGCGTGCATGTCAAACAATTGAAACTCATACTGGTGTCCTGAGTCACCGCCGCACAAATAGTATGGACGCTCGACCGCAACGCTGGACGCGACGCCGAACGCTCCGCTCCGAGCGTCCACTCAGGCCTTACACTAAGCCATCTGATTTCAAGCTCCCACACCGCTGCCGCCACCGCTCGAAAACGTGGCCGGAACTTGAGCGACTTTCCGTCTTAATTATACATTTTGTTAATGAATATGCATGGGATTCAAGAGGCGCCACGTTAACTACCCACTTAGTAAAGTTATCATTTTGAGTCGTTGAATTAAAATGTTTTAAGAAGCAGAGCATTTGAGTCAGTCCATAACAAAAGGGCCCTTATGGCACTTTCTAGTTTCGTAGATATCAGCGTTTTAGTAAAATACGGTAAAATCACATATTTTTTGTTTTTTGCATATTGATAAAGTATAAAACTAGATGTGTATTTCTAGCTTGGTTTCACACGTATAAGTTAAGTATTTCTACCTTTAAATTAGTTGTAAAGTTTAGTAAAAAAGGGCCCTTATGGCAGAGGTCAGATAATAATGATATAAAAAAGGTTAATAACTTATTCTAATTACTTCTAACCATTTTCTGTATTATTTATTTGCCTTTTCTGTTTACTGGATTCTAGTGGTACACGTTACAAATACCTATTTCTAGTCTCAAGTCAAGTAAGTTCTAGGCGTGCATGACCGTTGCAAATTTTTTTGTTTCTTATTCCATTTCCTATTAATTGTATTTTTAGAGTTCCGTAGCCAAAATGGTGAAAACGGAACCCTTATAGTTTCATCATGTCTGCCCGTCCGTCCGTCCGTGCGTCCGTCCATATGTCACAGCCGACTATAAGCTCTCAAATTATGAAAATATATGGTAGGAAAGTATTATTCTATGAATTGCTACATAATAGTAACGTGCAATTAAAAAAAAGGTAGGGCCGCTCCCCCCCCCCCCCCCCACCCTCTAATTTCCAAATGTATGACAATTCTGAACAAATGAGGTGGTGTACAGTCACCAGCATTAATATCTGCCAAAACAATGGTGGCATAAATATCCGACACAGCTCCATTTGTAGGGCCGTAAAGACGGGTCAAATATTTATGGCGCCTTTATTATAGCAGATATTGATGCTGGTGACTGTACATTAATAAATACTTAAGACGATTTTTGGTTTGATAAAAATACGGCTACTGGTTTTTGAGTAATTGCTGAAAAACTGTTTTGCCCAAACAAAAGGGCGTAAGTGCCGTGAGTTTACTATGAAGATACGACCTTTTTCGATTCGACGTATCGGATAGTGGGTTTAAATATGGACTAGTAGGTGTCGGTACGGAACCCTTTATTGTGCATGGTCCGACACGTACTTGGTCGGTTTTTTTTTAAATAGAGTTAAAAAATATTTTTTACTATGCGAAATTGCTTTTTCGTATAATTTAAAAATTACGCAAAATTCAAAAAACTTGTAATGAAAAGATTTATTCAGAATTACGTTCTAATACAAGATTGCTACTTAGACTATGTAAATATTATTATTTACTTACATTTTTGGTAACATTCGTCCATATGGGCCCTTTTCTCAATTGTATGGAAGTAAACCTTGATTTTCATGTAACTTTAATCGGTCATAAAATTGAAACTAATTGACATAGAAAAAAAATAAAACCTGTGTAATGCTTGTCTAGACAGGTAGGTATGGTATACTACACGGAAATTGTTAAATTTATTCGTGACGAGATGGAAAAAATATCATTTTCTATATTTATAAAAAAAAAAATATCACGTTAGGATTTTGTTTTTATTTTCCATTCGATGTGTTAAGTAAACTATTTTCTAGTATACACTATGACAAAGATCACAAAATACGAAATAATAATTCACCTATTACAAATTTCCTTACTTTTTTATGATCGGCGCCTTGCACTGATCAAAGGCCATTTTTTCTCAACGGGGTAGTGGAATTGAAAAATCTTTGATTGTTTCCTATAGAAGAGAACCTCAAGATTCAGAATCTACCATCATCTATGTAACTTCCCACGGGAACATACTTTAAATGAGTTTTAAACTTCTCTTAGTTATTTCTCAAAAGTGCATTTTTGGGTTGAGTAACTTTGACGATTTATTAAAAAAAAAGTATGGCACTTAGGGACATGGTGATCATTGTTTTTGGTAGCCTATGTATTGTAGATTATAGATCCGTGCGTAACTCAATACCGACCATAAAGGCCCCAGTGAGCTGGACGGTCACATTTCGTTTCAAGTACCTTCTATGCTATATTCATTATACAAGTACAATTCATGTAATCAAATTGAATACTTTAAAGGGACAACTTCAAGTTACTAAAGGAAAACATATTATATACCTTATACTACTATAACTGAAGAACGTAATCTCCCTCTTGCATGTATTTGTAGACTGTTCGGATACATATGTGTTTTGTTTGTGTTCCAAATTTTAAATATGTTATGTGTATTCGAATAGTTCTCAACAACATAGAGGGGAATTGCTCGAGTTTTTAACCTATACATAGATATTCACTATATTCAGATGATATAAATACCTAGCCTATATTTATTTGTAATACCTATTATTACCAATAAATTATGTCTATGTCTATGTCTATGTCTATGACACCGCTACTATCACCTCGCGCCGCTGTTGCCCTACCCCGTATCGCGTCCACCCATAGTTATAGTATATTTGTATAAATGTCGCAGCCCGATTGTATAATCCGCCGTCTTACATTACAGCTATCCGTTTTACTAAACAGAGTCGTTTTGTAATACGGCGGGTTAACGTTTAGCCGGATCGTCATTGCAATACGTTCTACAATATGGCGGCTCACGTTAAGCCGGATTGTACTTGCCGGATTGCATAATCCGCCGTTTTACATTATGGCTAGCCGTTTTACAAAATGGCCGGATTGTCATTGCTAAACAGCGCTGCGAGTGTTAAAAATGGGAACTAAAATCTGTCAAAGAGGTGACAGCTAAAACGACGCTATTTTGTGAAAAGGCTAGCCGTAATGTATTACGGCGAATTATACAATCTGACTGAACCGCTTTTACTACATTACGACTAGGCGAATTGAAGAATGCAAAGCGCCGAACACATTTCGGCCGATTTTCAATCAGCCGTAACGTATTCAATCCGCCTAATCGTTGACCCGCCGTAATACAAGACAGCTCTGTTTTGTAAAACGCCTAGCCATAATGTAATACGGCGGATTATACGATTTGCCTGCGACACGGTTTGCAGAGCTCTTGCTTAAATAAATAATATCATAATAAAACTCTTTTCTATTTCCGCTTATAGTAATTGCAATAAGGCTGTCTTTCTCTATCAAAGCTTGTCAGGCACTTGACCCCGCGCCGCTTTTGCCCCACCCCGTATCGCGTAAACCCGAGCATGTGAGGTAATAATTGTAGCAATATCCAATTCACACATCACGTGTGACGATTTACTGTGTAGGTATTGTGCGGTGGCACACATGACATTGTTCACGTGTGAATTGATGTTGTAGGGTAATTCATAAATGTCACTCTATTTGAATAACGACTAGCATATCAGGATAGCATGACAGGTGAATAAGACACATTGGGTTTTTAGATTACCGCGTAAATTGTTTTTTCTCGCTAATCCTACACCTTAATTTATTACAGCTCTTAAACTGCCTATAAATTAAGGTGAAGGGTCGTTAGGTCGGTAAGCAACCAGGCAAAGGACATTAGCTCAATTTTTTTAAGGATTAGAGACGATAGGTTCGTTACCGGACCAGCTAATTTACTGCGCCGGTTCGCGACCACTGTGAACTGAAAAAATATTTTCTCGTGTTTTTTAAAAAGTACTTCATTAACTCCCAATTATACATATACAACTTATTGATAATTTGCGATCCGTAACAATACAAATATCTAAATGAAAAACGCTAACGCTGTAACCGGCCTAAGCGACACTGGCGACACTATAATTCGATGATTGCGGGGGACAGCGATGTGTGGAAATCTAGGAGGGAGGCCTTTGCCCAGCAGTGGGACACTATCAGGCCACCAAAAAATCTACAATTTATATGCGTACCAAGTCATGGGCAGCGACTGGTATCTGAGTAACATTGCGTTAAAAGTACACCGACACAAGTGACATTCAAACACCAACTCATTGAATAGTAGCTATTCCAAAAGGCTCCTAATCCAAAGCCCAATCTCGGTCACTATCAATCTCCGTAAGTCCACAACAAAAGACAACGGCAGGATCGGCGATAATGAAATTAGTATAGGAATCTGGGGATCTTCAACTGTATCGGAATACGGGATTATAGGAGAAAAAATCTTTTAATAGGTAGGTAAACACGAAGAAGCATGTGGAATGACCAGGTTTAACTAATATTCAATTCCCTATTCTGACTAAAAAAAGGTTATGTATATGTAGATAGACTAATACCTTTCCTTGTCTAGGGTTACTGATGATTGAATAAGTAAAAAAATAGTTAAGTAGGAAGTTCTTACCTTCGTAAATATTTATCTTTATTGCATAACTTAACTTTGATAGGTACATAGTTTTTAAGTAACCAAAATCAGTTTATTAACGTTGTTATGCATTAACGTAAATAAATGGTTTTTCCCGCAATGATGACATAAAATTGTTTTTATGTCTTTGTTTTTTCAATTTTACTATTATTGTAATGTTTGTAATAGATAATTAATATTTTGACATGAAAAATGTATTAAATTCTTATTGATATATTTCTTAAATTGTAAATTAATATTTTCTCATGAAAAATCTATCATATGCTTATATTGTAAGACTTTTTTAAAATTGTACATTAACATTATGACATGTGAAAGTGCCCTTGTGGCCTGTTTGCAGAATAAGTGTTTGAATTCTGAATTTTGAATTCTATGTGTCTTAGATTTCTTGATCTTAAGTAGGTTAAGTATTATCATTGTAATAAGCATATTTTTGTGAGAAAATGGCTGACTGTCGAGTTTCTTTCGGCGTTTCTTCTCGGCAGTGGCCTCTGTGAAACGCTAGTAGGGTTTGACTTTTAAAAGTGCCATTGCGGCCTACTTACAGAATAAAGTTCATTTATTCATTTACGCACAAATTACTCACCATGAGCCTACCTACTTTGCGCTGTTGTTGTTCATAACGAAATGACAAATGCAAGTAATAAAAGTACTCCCCCTAAGCCGACTAAATGCAAAGGATAGGGTTGTCTCTTTCAACTTTATATTCTCTGAGCTCTGAATAAAATAAACAACGTCAAAAGCATGTGGCTTTTTGAAAACTTGGGAATTTTGTTTTGTATTGAGTACTAAAGAATAGGTAGGTATTTCAGTCAATAAAATTTGGCACGTTTTCTAATTAATTTGCACACATATTTGGGTTCTTAGTTCTCGTATGTAGTACATATTTTTACAAATGCGTGTGAGTGTGAGTTGAAGCAAACCAATACAAGCGTACCTACCTATAGGAATTGTACCCTAAACGTCTTGCCCATTATTACGTATACAAAGGTAGGTAGGTAGGTAAAGACCTAGTACTACTAATTTAGCTAGCTTTAAGAGGAGGGGTAGGGCAAGCTCTCTCCATACAAACTTTGTGCAGGATTTACTTCGTTTGTGTTTGCATTAAAGTTATGATTTTTGGTCAGTATGCTTATTTTTCTGATAGCTATTTCGTGATGTAATTTTTTTTTATTAAATATTTTTTTAATTTTTAATTTTGTTGAAATATTTGAAAATTTTCACATCACGATCTTCGCATATCTAATATTTACAACCAAAAAAAATATTATATTTGGTAGTGCCAAAACCGACGAATAAAACGTGCACAAAGTTTGTATGGGGAAGGCCTTGCCCTACCCTGCGCCTTAAGTAATCAATTTTTTTATTTATTCTCACTTTTTTATATATCACACTACTTTTCTTTCATGAAAAATGGGTTTGCTTCGTGTCAGATCAGTCATTTTGCGTTTTCTTATCTCACATATATCATAAGCAAATACGGAAAACTATGATAGCAATTTTTACAAAAAATTGGAGGTCCCAGACAAATGACAGCCCTAGAAAAGGCTTACCCGATAGTTTGTTCTTGGCGGGAAGACATGATAAATTGCCTCGTGACGACATCGTTTATACGCCGAAATAAACTCTTCCACCCTTTCCGAAAAAGGCTAATTTGATTTCTCTATTTAGAAAAATTCGTGTGCCTTGACTGGAATAGTAGGAGCATAAAGTTAGTTTAACGTAAAGGATTTAGGAAAACCCATTTAGTAATATGACGAATAAGTTAGTTATATAGTATTTACGATTCAAAATTCTATCGAGGTAGGTAACAAATCATTAAACCATTAAATAATATTCGCTAGATAGAATGGAATTTCAATTATCACAAATACGCTAGGGCATACCTCTCCTTAACATAAGATCACTGTAAAGTTATAATCTTGCAGTCGTTTTAGGCAACTTCCTGATTTGTCGGTGCGGAGGCGGTACGATATGAGAAAACTGTCAAATGTCAGTGTCAACTGTCAGTCAACGCAGTAATACTTTTTACTGCGCCCCTATGCATTTAAATGAGTGCTTCCTGACTGGCGCGGAAGCGGGACGATGCGAAGGCAGTACTGGTCCGCTTCTGCGCATAATATTACTACTGCGCAAATGTAGTACTGACAGTATTCAGTCAAGTGGGAATCTTTGCGACGTCAGTAAATTTACGTCAAAGAAGAAAATGTCACATATCGATCCCGCCCCGCCAAGTCAGTAAGTCGCCTTAGGGAAAATCCGCGAAGTGCGGCAGTTCTATGTAGTTTTGACAGTTTAATATTTTTTACTGCAAAAATTCCCAACAGATGTCGCTGATACAATGAATACAATGTAAGATTTGTTTGGCTTGTTATTTGTTAACTTTATACCCGAGGGACTAAAATCTATGAATAATTTGATGATTATAAAACGTCAGCTGCCAAACAAAGTCATCAACAATAATAAAGGCACTTTGACCTGTGTAGTGTAATGGCATGTCAAAACTTGGAAGTTTCTGACAGATGAACAAGCCAGGTGCGACGAGGGTCAAATTACTGATAGTAGGTATTTAATACTAAGCGCCAGTTGCACCAACGTACGAACACAGACCGGTCATCGTCAAATATGGCGCCGGCAGCTGTCATCCCATAGAAACTTGTCAAACTTTCCATACAATCAGATTTGACAAACACCGCTTACGACTACAGACGGTTTGGTGCAACCCAGCCTTAGTATTGCTATTCATAATGATCAATTTTTATTTAGTATAAGCAATTTAGTAGGTAAATAGTTACCTACTAAATAGCTAACACTAAATCAAAATAAACATTGTTACGATGTAAGTAAATAATTAGTTTAGTTTAGTAATTTTGCATATTTCTCTCTTTTTAATTAAATTATCTGTCTGTCATGTTAACGATTGTGTTTTTGTGAAAGGGATATAACATTTTAGTAATGGTCTAATATTTTGAACAACGGGGCTTCTGTCTTTGTAAAGCGAGTTTAAATGCATTTTATCTATGTAGTAGATTATGTAAAATTTATTAATATCTGAAGACCATGATACCAAAAATATGTGAAAATGGCTTTTGTTACTAATACCTACATTGTTTTCACTGCACATTAATTTAGTCAACAATATACTAGTAATACCAATTGGTGGAAATATTCTTTTCACAGCAAAATAATAACAATCATTTATCATGCTAACAGCTTCGTAGCTTACCTTGGCCAATTTGTATTATAGCCCTACAAAAGATAATACAGAAAAACCTTCAGGATTTTATATCGGGACATAAGCATTAATACAAAATGAGCACAAAAGCATTCTCATGTTGGCTTAATAAACGAGTATTTTGTTTCGCAAAAGCATATTAAAGTGAAATATTGCGATTCTATGTTCTATCGAGTGAACTTTGCACTTAATCGTGTAAACATTTGCAGGTTTGTTAGTTCCCATCCAAACTTACACTTATCATACCCCAGTCAAAGCCTACTGAACAGCTATTGTGACGGATAAGCAACCAGACAAAATACATTCATCAAATTGCTCATGACATTTCGATTCACGACGTCATGGGAAAGACTCCCTCTTGTTTCTTGGGCGAGATACCTCTGTTCAAGGAAACAAATGCGGGTATTTTCAAGACGAAGTTCCAACTGAATTGCAATGGAGGGTTACGTACTGAGTTAACGTGTCGAAACCACATTGCGATGCAAAGTGACGAGTCACATTCGCGATCGGTTTTGGCTACTACGGTGACCTACTAAGGTGACGGTCCTGGGTTCGAATCCCGGTCAGGGTAAATATTTTTGTGATGAGCACGATTGTTTGTTTGAGCCTTGGGGGTTTGTTCGTATTTAAGTAAATAATCTATTTAAATACATCGTCATCTAGCACCCATAACAAAATTTGCTAATAAGTGCTGGTTCGATTTTGTGTAAGATTGTTCTATAATAATATTTATTTAATTAATTGAAATTGTTCCTTGCATGAAATTGCACGGACCGCCAGAGGCAAGGCTCTAAGACTCAACAAAAGCCATTCATCGCCGCATCCATCACAAGATCGATAGGTAATTAGTTCCGTTGTCATGACGACCCGTGAGCTTGCAGGTCGTAAGGTTTCACTGCCAGCTATGCACATTTAGGCGACTTCCTGACTTGGCGGGGTGGGATCGATGTGACATTTTCTTCTTTGACGTAAATTTATTTACGTCAAAGAAGAATTTAATTACTTTTGCGCAGTAGTAATATTATGCGCAGAAGCGGAGCAGTAGGTACCGCCTTCGCATTGTCCCGCTACTGCGTATCCCGCGCCAGTCAGGAAGCACTCATTTAAATGTAGGGGCACAGTAAAAAATGGTACCGAGTCGTCTGACAGCTGACATTGACATTTGACACTTTTTTCATATCGTACTGCCTCCGCGCCAACAAATCAGTAAGTCGCCTTATTCGGGTAATATAAGTTAATTCCAACCGGGACATCCCATCACTTACACTGTACAGTCGCAATCAATTTGAATTCTGGGCCACTTCGTACCTTGTCACAGTGACATTGATATGAGATCTCTAGCGGCTTTCATATCGATTTTCACTGTGACAAGGTACGAAGTGGCCCAGAAATCAAATTGATTGACCGTACAGTGGTGGCGACTAAAAAACTCTCAGTAGCTCGATTCCACTGACAGCTCAGATTCGGTTGAAGCCGATCAACCAATCTCACTGGAGCGCAAACTCTTAGAGTATTCCAGTGTTCAAACCGCCAGTGTGGTCGTGTCGGAGGTTTCCCCTGGATTTTCCCCAGGCCCACTCGAACCGCGCACTCCTACTGTCGCTTTATTCGGCAACAAAATCTCCGATTCATAAACGGTCGGTTTTGACTTCTACAGAGTTGCAAGCGTCCACAGGCCACGGTGCCAAAAGTAAGGATTAACAAAAGACGTTTGCCAGCGTATACAGTCATAACCTCCGATCCTTCCTCCCTGTCCTCCCTGATTGCTAAAATTGCCGGAAAATTCGTACTTTACGTGATAATTAGTTCTGTGGCCATGAAAACACCGTTGTTTGCCGCCGTCGTGGCATTGAAAATAAGCAAAAAGAGTTTATTGTCAACCCTAATTTGACAGTTACCCTTGGGTTCGGATATTGTTTCAATCGCGCCTTATTTTATCTGAACGCGCTTCTCAAGTCAGCACCTGACTGCGACGTGTTTGCAAGTAGTTGGAGGATAATATGTGATGAATGTAAGAGGTTATGTGAGGCGATGGATGACCGCCCATCTTCAGTTAGTTATTAAGATTTATCACAATTTTTGTTAGTACTTAAGCGATCTTGTATGCATTTCACAGTGCCTTGGTGTCTCACTGTAATACTGTGTAATATGTTTGAACTAAAAATCAAATAAATACAAAAAATCCTTTTTCTGTGGTATTCTAAATTTATGAAGTGTCAACGCTAGAAATAAGCTGATAATAATCACAATGATTGATCGATACGCTCATCAGTAACCCATAAGTCGTCAGATGCAGACTGCTATAAAGATGGATTGGAAGATGATTATAGATATTCAAGAAAGTATCTCTGCGAGAATAAAGATTAACGGCTAATATAAAATATGGCCTTAAAATAAGTCTTACTGACATCTTTCTTTATGTTGGACCGGTCCAACGTAAAGACCGTGTTGCTGTACGGGTGTGAGACGTGGAAGGTTACGAAGGACATCTCGCGCTGGCTTTAGGTCGTCATCAACCGATGTCTTCGCCGTATTCTCGGTGTTTACTGGCCCTAGAAAATCTCCAACTGCGAACTGTGATCTCGACCACATTCCGAGGCAAGCCCTAAACTGGAATCCCCAAGGAAAGCGTAAGCGTGCCCGCCCTAAGTAAACCTGGCGGCGGACGATCATAGCAGAGGCGAAGACAATAGGGAAGACGTGGAGCGAATTGAAGCGCAAAGCTCAAGACCGAACGGGATGGCGGCGCACTGTGGAAGCCCTAGGGGACATAGGAACATAAGTCAAGTCAAGTCAAGACATCTTTCTTTAGGTAAACCTTCAAGCTATGAAGTTAATTACGTTATGTGTGAAACTCAAGCTGGGGAGATCTGACACACATTTTAAAATTGTGGAACAAGTGACCGTTGTCCCTAAGCAAAGGCGCGACATGGGTCTATCGGTGTGAACCGAGTGTCGGTGACCTTGGAACGCTACGATTCTATACTTTGCCCGTCCGAGGAGTGGTTTCCACACACCGCGCCACCCTCGCGCGCCCCCGCTCGCGTCCGGACACGCACACATCGCCGCGAGACGGATTTACAGCACACATGCTTCGGTGTCGCTTCTTGTAACGTTAGTATATATCTTCTTTGCCTTAAGACAGTCCCAGTCTGTAGCATCACTCAAGAGCAAGTTGAGGAATTTGACTTGTGATTAGTATGGATATTTATTTAATTATGGGTAGGTATGTATGTGTATTTATATATATATAGATATATATATATATATATATATTATTGCTATAATAATGTGTTTATCTATTTGTAGTTGAATTATTGAGAATATTTATTATATATAGGTATTTGTACACGTGTTGGTTTGTCTATCGTTTGATTCCTATTCTCAATTGCTCAAAGGTTAACAGGAAGAGATCTGAATGAAAAAAAAATGAGAATCTGTTTTATCTGTAGGTATTTTTTTTCCTTTTCTCTTGTGTACAAAAAAGTATTTACATACATACATACATTTAGATCTACTTTACGCACGCTCGAAAACGTTATGTAATCACCTGGATTACACATGCCGTGGGACGTGCTTAACGACATCGGATATATATATGGGTTGCCGCTCGATATATCGCGCGTCACATGGATGGTATAAAATGTTGCCAGACATGGCAAGCGAAATCGCGCGAACCCCTAACCCCTATCTGGATAGGAAGATTATGTAAAGATCATTGACTTATAATATAGAAATAGACACACAATGCCGAACAAAAATGACGGAAAATGTGGCACTGATTGACACTGTCAGTTGCATACACGCTTTGTCACTGTCACTGTCTGCCGTCAACACGAAAGTACCGCAACGCGGTACATTTGAGGGTGCCATTTTTTTCGCCTGACTGTGTATCTAGTTCTTTTATAGTACATCTATGGTAAAGATAGATTATACTGAGGCAACTAAGAACTCTGTAACTTTTTTAATCTGTGGTGATGAAAACCGTTTGCTCAGGGGTCGTTAAACTTGGCCAATTTGAAGCAAATTACACATTGAGGGCATTGTTCTAAAACGTGTTAAGTTTTGACGAGGCATTTTAGCAGACTAATGTCACAAAATAAAGAATATACAGAAGGTCCGTTCCCGCCGTTCTTGAAAATACATACCTAAACTACAGGGTTGCTTCTGTATTGATTCTGAATTTTAAAAAGGAGCAGATAAATTAAAAATTCTTCAACATGACATTTAAATATGAACCAGCGTATCTTGGTAAAAAACCGGCCAAGTGCGAGTCGGACTTCGCACATTTAGGGTTCCGAATCAACCTCAAAAATATGATTTATTCATATATTAGTATTTGTTGTTAAAATATACGTAATATTGAACATTGTCACCAAATTTCAAGTTCATAGGTCAATGAGAAGTCTAAAAATTCTTCGGAACAAATTTTGTGACATACGACGGACGGACGGACGGACGTCTGGGCGACACCAATAGGGTTCCGTTTTGACACTTCGGGTACGGAACCCTAATAAATTGATGCGTGACCCGCTGCGAGTTGTGACTTGTGACCGGCGGCGGTCGAGAGCGCCAACAAAAATATACCTAATTAATTAGGTACCTACTTAACTAAACCATAGTACTACTTAAATACTGGCGTTTTACCAGCGAACGATAAGATGAATGTGTAATGGTTGATCGTCGTTATCAAAGCGGCAAGTTTCAAAAAATTACCTACCTACCTAGGTATTGTAACTACCAAAATGAGAAAACCGTTTTATTTACCTTTCAATATCGTTTGAAAATTTGAAGAAAGTGTAGGCACCGTTTTTTGTTGTATTTAAGTGTATTTAAACAATAAAATACATTCCAACTGTAATAATATCGGTTATTCATTTTGACGTACGTGACATAAACTATCTACGTAGCGGCGAGGACGTCAAGTGATCAACGCGCGCACAACTAGCACTCGCGACGCGACAGTGACAGTCGCGACTAAGCTAGTCCGAAATCAACCGAGAATGCCTGTAAATGTTACGTCATTGTGCGTGCGGCGAAAATGGCACTTTGTACTGAGCGGACTCTCTGCTCCGGCGCGCGCCGCCGCTATTTACTTTGTGCTAATGTTCAAGAAGGTGGGTGATGTAATTTCATACGTAATAGGAGCTCGATTAACAAGTAATAGCCTTAGTCTTATCTACGGTTGGATCAAACTGCATATCAGGGGAAAGGTCGAAAACGTTTAAATTCTGACCTCGAGCTTTATCAGTCAAGTGGAACTCATAAATTATATACCTAGAAGAAAAGGATGAATGTGACTAAAAATTCAAGCAGCAAAATAAAATATATATTATCTCAGTATATTAACTTACAATGGAAAAAATCTCTGGCACCAGAAACGAGCGGCTCGGGTCACTGCGCAAGTGCACCAGCAAAATAAAAGTACACATTGTTTTTCAGTGGAATTAATGACGTCATAATTTCCGTGTCGACGACCACCCCAGCGGGCCGGGCGTGAATAATCGTCATGGCGTTACGTGACGTCATCCACCTTTTTAAAAACATGATCCATTGTCCCAGATTGTCCCTAATGGGATAAAAAGGTAATCAGCGCATAATTATGTGGTTAAATTTGTTTGAGATCTAAGTGGATGAGAAAGGTTGAAAGGGTGCGATGAACGCGATATATTTAAAAGGTTGGGCAAAGGATTAATTAATTGCTGAACCGAATTAGAATAAATTTCGTATGGATATAGTTTGAGTCCCAGACAAGGAAATAGGATACTTTTTATCCCAGAAATCATCCCTTAAGGGGGTGGAAGTTTGTACTGAAGAGAGATAACTAGGTATGCGACTGCAATAAAAAAATAGCAATAACATTCTAACGCGATGATAGAGTTCTACGCAGACGAAATCGCGGGCAAAAACAACTAAATAATTTTATTTGAATATCTCAAGAAAAAAACGAATCGTGCTGCTCAAAACCTAAAAATAAACATACACAACAAGAGTTGCACCATAATACATCGCAATTAAAGTTTGAATTGGCATTTTCGGATTCTTTATTCAGTCGTGCTGTACCTACCCATAATTCACTAGTTAATTTACAATTTCACGGCGCTCGGAATCAAATCCTATAACGTTCAATGTGCTTTGCGTTTGAGTGCGCTTTCCGCATTTGATTCAGTTCATCTTCGATGGATAATTCTGCTTCGTGTATGCTCGCTCACCCATGTTGAACTGCATAAATTTACATTTGTTTAGCTCATACTCATTTATTCATAATATTATTGGAATATTACATGTCAGTTGAGATGTTATTATAATGTCAGTTATAAGTATTATTTCAATATTATTGTGTATTCCCCTGCTTTGTTTTTCCCATGTTGTTTTTAGCATGTAAAAATTACAAAATAAAAATCAGCTATAAAGTACACACCATACCTTTGTCTCATTTTCTTTTCAGGAGTGCTCATAAAAAATGATCCACTCATTGAAATCAGAACCAATGTATTCTTCTCTGGGCCATTAATTAAACATTTTTCCTCGCCATCGAACATAAAAGAATCCTATTCGTATTTGAGAATTCGGCCAGGCTTTTGAATTGTCAAGTTAATCTGTAAGAGAAATAAAAAGGTTCTTAGTCGCCTAAATCGCTTTGACAGAAATTGAGCAAAAACTAAGGTCCGTTATTTATTATGTAATATCTGGGTATTTTGCGTTCTTTTTTTTTCTTAAATTATCCCTAGAGTGTACAATTATATCTACTTATCTCCCCATAAGTTACTTTTACATTAGTACTAGTCTCCAAAATGGGCGTCAGTTTTGAATCCCTTTTCCCACCACAGTTATATTGAAAATATAACGTGAAATGTGTGTATAAGGTCCGTGTATACTGTATACACAACAGTTTAATAGGAAATGTGACACTTAAAATTTCATTAAACAACACCTGTCCTATTTCAAGCCAAAAATAAATTTAATAAATATTACCAGCTGCTCTGACGCAGTCAATTATGTCTGCTGGACCAAATATCAACTCTTACTATAACAATCTCGT
The DNA here is from genome assembly GCA_951800055.1 of Cenopis cana. Classification (NCBI taxonomy): domain Eukaryota; kingdom Metazoa; phylum Arthropoda; class Insecta; order Lepidoptera; family Tortricidae; genus Cenopis; species Cenopis cana. The sequence goes on from OX637488.1 coordinate 6,330,366, forward strand.
ATCACGCTCTTGTGTTGGTTTGTCAATTTGAACCTTATTTTGTGTTGATTAAAATAGTTTTTCTTTCAATACCTTTATAGCATAGATACGAGCCAGGGAAGTTTGTCCGGTTTAAGCTTTTGAAACCGGCAGTGTGGCGTTCGCATCGCCTACGGGTGCAGATTTCAATTGGATTTTGGTCCGTGAAAGCAGAAAGTTGTAACCTGAAGGTACAACGCCTTTGAATTCTGTAGCCCATACCTTTTTTAGTCAGCTAGAAAACAAAAAAAAATGTTAATGTCGATTAAGAAGTATACTGCGAAATTAATGTCCACGAACGTTTAAAACGATTCATCCATATTTTTTGACAAAATACTTCTCATAGAAATATTCCTATAGAGGAAAGTCGGACTAAAACAAATGATAAGGCCCTGTTTTGCGTGTATTATTTTCTCACAGGGTTCATTGGTTCGGGTAAGAAAACCAAGAAAACGTCTACCAAATATCAAACCATACCAAAATGAAAACGACTGAAAACTTAGCCTATGAAGTTTTTCACAAATATGCCAGCATAGCAGAATTGTGCCGATACAACAAAATAGCAGTCTACTTTATTAAAAGTACTAAAATTTTATTATCATGTTTTATCTAAGGCCTAGAAACTAATCTTGTCAGCGAAACTACAAAGCACTTTTACGTCGTATCAAAATTCAGTCTCGTTTTATGTTCCTATAGGGTTACGATTACGAGTCCCTTGATTATTTAGACCTAAATTTAATGACGGTATTTATGCCTCCTTTCATTTAGGTTACAGAGGATAATTCAATCTGCTATGGAAGATGGAAATTTAGAGTTATTGCATGTGACTGTTATTAAATTCAAAAGTAATAAAAGTATTAATTCAAATTACAGAAATCATTCATTATCATTTGATAGGATAAAAATTAAAATGAATATAGGTAAAAATACTATAATTTACCAATAACTTGTTATATTCCATTGTACGTCAACAAACGGGAAATTTGAATATACACTTTCTCGCTCTGTTGGCCGAATTACAGGAATTCAGCGGATACCCGAATATTCAAATATCGGCATGACCTAGATTGAAATCCAGACTATGTTTGTATTGATGGATTCGGAAATAGCGTTAACATCGGGCCGATGGACTAGCCTATACTAGAACTAGACTATATAACATCAATACGCTTCTGTCAAAACTTTTATTTTTGGTACAAGCTTTTATTGCCGACTGTCCCTTTTTTTAACAGTCACCAACTTCTCGTGGAGACGGTTCCAATGAACCCAAACACGATGGGTTAATTTTATGTAGTGTAGGAGTTGCCTCAGTATTAATAATGTGCTTTGGGAGTTGCTATGGACACCTGTCCAGTGTCCATCCTGTCTCCATCATCAGATCAGTTTGATGGTACAGTCAGCTGCAGAGAAACCTGACCCCCTGTGCATACAAATTTCTATGCAGGGGGGTACCTTCTCTCTGCATCTGACTGTACCATAATATTGCATTGTCACCGAACTTACATAAGTATGCCACAGTTCAATTGGATTCTGGCAAGCGGTTATGTACATAGCTACATACCTACTTACATTGCAAGTTAAAAAAGGTTTTAATACTTACTGACTACGGGTGGGCTTAAAACCAGCTTATCGCTGTGCTCACATCGATTTTTCCATGTCAATTAGATATAAGATATTACTAACCGATACACCATTGTAATTTAAAGAGAAAAATAAACGCATTTGTATTTTTGTATTTGTAATAAAAGTTTTAAAAAAGGTTGTCCACAAATATTATTAATATGGAATCATATAGGCATTAACACCTTCATCTCGTATTGATAGTTTCTACCATCGTTGGTTGAAATCGTACGGAACGAGACACTCTTGATAATTTACAACATTTCAAAATTTATAATGATGCCTAAATCGAAAACCATTTCGGTAAATTTGCTACCTCAACGTAATAAAATAGTTTTTAGATTTTTTTCTTCGCTAAATTTGAAGAAAATCGCCAAAATTTATATAACGGAAGGGTGACGTCATTCCTACGACTGGTTAAGAGCATATTGTCCGATCTCCACTGTCCGGGTTTCATATTGTTTAGCTATTTACCATTCTCTTTCTTGTTCACAGGTATGGCGAATTGAAAAACCTTGCTGCTGGTCAGAGAAATAAGTCCTGTAATAGAAACATGGTATAGAAAATTATCACTTATTCTAATAATTATAAGGTTACAAATATTCTTCAAGATTTTGCTCACCAGCTTTCCTCACTTGTCAGTTTCCTATCAGTATTAGACTTGGAGCGTTCGTGGCCCAGCGGCGCCTGCGTGCCGCAAGCGTTATTCAAAGTTAAGCAACGTGGGCCGCGGTCAGTACATATCCCATCCGGGTGACCGCTTTGAGTGGTTAGTAACTGAGCGCTCCCGTGCTTTGGAAGGCACGTTAAGCCAAGTTGGAGGCCTTCGGGCGGCTTGAGAACTTCTAACAGTCAAGTTGCCCACTCACTTGACAAAGGGGGTCCAAGTTGCACCACGTCCGTAGGGAAAGTACCCACCGCTACCCTACACGTGACCCCTGGGTGGTTCTAAAAGTGCAACAAAAACTGGCAACCGTACTGTCTTCTCGAAGATCTCACGGTTCGAAATAAATGCCATACGATAAATAAATAAATAATTAGACTTGCGCAGTAGGTAAGGTTATATTGCGTGAAGGCGGGGCGTCAACGCTGTAGTAAGTCTTATTACAAAAAAAAACTGTGCTCATTAGTATTTGATGAAGGGGCGTTAACGCCGCATCTTATACATATAATGAGAACAAAGATAAAATTTACGGATTTGTGGAAATAGTACATTCGCACCGTACCTACCGTTTAAAAAACTCTCGCTTAAATGTAAGCGCCCCGAAAACGACGTTTAAATTGAAATTTGGTGTATATTATTGTAAAAAAAAAAACTACGACCATTTAAAGTTTGTGAAAGAGGTAAAAAAAAATCTAATATCCAACTTTGAATTGTATTTTAAAAAAGTGAAAGATATCCAGAAGTTCTAATTCCAGGAAAACATGCAATACAAATATTCTTATTCTTTTTTGTTTACCAAAAATAAATAAAAGTCACACAACACATGGAACACACGGTACAAGGAACTTAAACTCTAAGCCTCCATAGAATTTTACGCACATAAAAGCATTACCGTGACGTGGTATATCTCCCATCTTTGGAATAAGTACGTACGAGTACTATAAACGATTAATTCAGACAATAGTACATTTAATCTTAGCAGTTAAATAATGGGATGCCAGTACCGTAAATTAGGTTAGTTTAAGTCTATTTTAACGACGAGAGTGATATTTATGTATGTATATTTTACATGTACAATGTACAAACAAGAACCGTGCTGATTTAAATGCTAATTTACACATAGGGAACGGGTCGATTTCAGCTTGTAATATATTCGGCGTTGGATGTTTGTGTTTGTAGTAGCTGTACATGTATATGACGTAAGTTATCTACTGTAGTTTAATATTGAGAAATGTTATTCTTAGAACAGATAAATGCTAAGTCGAGTCGGATATGAAAAGTGTGATTTGATAAAAAAAACCTTACACAAATCGACTAGTGCCACTCTAAACTAGTGCCTATACGCCAAATCTTGGGATTAGGTAGAGGACACCAGGCATCCTTCAGGATGCAACTGTACTGGTATAACGCTAGGAGGATGATGATGATGATGACACAAATCGACTTTTATTAATTTGATAGTATGCCCAAAAAAATGATTAATGACTCATTTGTTCTTAATCCAGACTCCATATTCAGCCCATGGGAGGAAATCTAACTAAACGACCTATAAGTACAAATAATAATGAAATTACATCATTTGGTATTTTCTTTTGAACAAAAAGAACTTGTAATAAGAAACGAACGCACAAATAATAAAAACGTTTCCTTAGGAATTGTACGTAACTGAAATATGATCCCTAGAACTTGGACTTTTATTAGTTTCTAGTAGATTAAGTTTATCAAACTAACTGTTTACCTATATAAGAGTAGGTACTCTTTTTTACATATGTATCCTTAGAATATTTACGGGTCAAAATACGGGACGACCGCTTTAGCTTAGTTGACGACCGCTTTAGCTTAGGTTGGTAGTGACCCTGCCTACGAAGCTGGAGGTCCCGGGTTCGAATCCCGGCCGGGGCATTTATTTGTGCGATGAGCACGAATATTTGTTCTTGGGTCTTGGATGTTTTCTATGTATTTAAGTATTTATTTATCTATATAAGTATGTATATCGTCGCTTAGTACCCATAGTACAAGCTTTGCTTAGTTTGGGACTAGGTTGATTTGTGTAAGATTGTCCACAAAAAAAAAAGATAGGTAAATATGAAGAATTATCAAGTTGCACTAAGGATAAAATATGGCTGACACGGTGATGTCAAAGTAACTAAAATAGAATAGAAAACTTTATTGTAAAACTGTGTACAAAGATGACAAAGAAATAATAATTAGATTCAACAGTTTATCCCTCACGAACATACAACATATATGAGAATATTATTTAATTACATTGCATGCATTCTTAGATAAAAATATTTGCTAGTAATGAAACATTGAAATTCGCATCACTGAAAAATTAATTAGTGAAAAGCATTATTGATGAGCCATTTTTCTAGCATCTTAATTTTGATGGGTAATTTATTGAAAATCGCATGGCGGCAATGAAATCTCTCTTGTGCATTAGTTTATTGAGTACTCGAGTAATTTCGTAGTTATAATTTTTAGTGTGTTCTCAGATTGTGACGCAGAGACGATATTTTTTTGAAATATTTGCCGTTTCGTTTGACAAATAAACAGAAATTGTGAATGTAGATCCCTGTTAGTGACAGAAACTTATTTTCTTTGAAGACAATAATATCTCGAAGCGAATATCTATTATTCAAACGGTACATGGTGCGTAAGCATCTTTACTTTGTATAAAGTCTCTTGCTTTTTACTCGTAAAGTCATGTTCGCTTTTTCTGTGTTTAAGTATGTATGTGTATATTTAGGTATTTAGTTCTAGTTTTAGCTTCAAAATACCTTCACAAATTGAATACTTGTTGTGCACTGTAGTCTGTCTCATCTCATTCTTCCACTCTCCACTTCCTCTAAGGTTAGCTGGTAGAGGAGCTCGTTATAGAGTTAATCATTTAATCATCAAAGTTCGCCTTTGTACTTTAATCTTACATGACATGTATATTATTTGAACTTGTTTATTGTGTGCAATAAACTGATTATACAGGTACATAACTATAGCGTAACCATCAGTAACTTAATGTTTGGCTTGCAATAGCTCAATGTCTCTAGATCGTTGAGTGTGTTTACGCAATCTGGTGACTAGAATAACATTTACATTAGTTAGCGGCTGATTCCATTCTAGAAGCGTCCGATAAATGACTTTCGGTAGTCACTTGGGGAACATTAGTGAGGCTATTTGGTACGCAACATTTTTGTTATGCGGTTTTATATAAAATATTCATATGTGGCTTAAACTAGCATCGGTATTAATGCCATTCAAATGTAAATTTTTAAACATAGCACAGCTTGAATGTGAATGTTTAAAGTTAATTGGTAAACGGAACTTAATGAGTGAAAATTGTGCAAGTTAAAATAAATAAAAAGGTTTAAATGTTTCCCATAATGACTTTATTTGCTGGCAACCGAGAGTCCATACACGAATTTGAAACAAAATTTCGGATTATTTGTTCAACCGGACTACGAGCAACTGTTTAATGAAGCTGTACTTACTTTAAATTAGAAAATAAAAAAAGAAAAGAAAAGAAACATTTATTCGTGACCAACAAAACGTTTAGAAATAGGACATTACAAAACCGAATTTTGCCACGAAATGGTCACAACTCAGCGGTATGCTGGCAGAGCCAGCGCTGGTCTTCCGTTGTGACCCTTTGGTGAAACCACGGCACAGTGACGAAACCAACACACAGAACAACAAGAAATAATACAGAAATACACGATTAAAACAAAAAAAACATTAATAAAAAAGTACAGCATTATATTTTTAAATTAGATAATGTTATACATAATCGTTAACTAAAATAGAACAGGATGTGAAATGTATTATACACAGACATTTGTTTTTATATAATAACGTTTAATTTAGACAAACTTTATAAAGTTTTTCCCAATAAAAATATTTTTATTTGAAAATTGAATAAGTGTCCGTTTATTCCCTAGAAGACTACCAATGTTTTTTTTTTAATGTTGATTTAAAATCACCTGTTTTGTATAAACATCTTCAGTAGAAACTGACAGAATAGTCATTGAGTTCAAGTTTAAGTATTCGAAAATGAATCAAAACATTGAAAAGGTGCTCACTTCTCCAAAACGAAACTAGAAACAATCTATCAGATAATTTATTAAAACTGGCAATGCGTAACTATGAGCAACGACGTTATAAAGTTTTGTAAAATTTTTAGGCCCTATAAAATTCGTAGGTCCCGCTACATATTGCTACTTGCTACATCTTCCCATCGATACTCAATACCATTCAAAAACTGCCATCCGTTTAACATTTATGCCTCATGACTTCCATCGTTAACTTGAATAGGTATGAAAAATATTTCTTATCTGTGGCGAAGAGGCATTAAAACAGCCACTCAGATATGAGAAGTCATTCCACGTGATATACAACCGCCATAAAGAGAAATCTCGCGCGATGAAAGCTCGTCCAGTGATATACGGAATATTAGGCCTATCTCAGATAAAAAAAGTTCGTGACTTCTGCCTGAATTACTGCTGCATTAATTGTTACTCAATAATTAAAGTTACCTTTATAAATAAATGAAATAAATGGACTTTATTCTGTAAGTAGGCCGCAATGGCACTTTTACAAGTCAAACCCTACTAGCGTTTCACAGAGGCCACTGCCGAGAAGAAACGCCGAAAGAAACTCGACAGTCAGCCATTTTCTCACAAAAATATGCTTATTACAATGATAATACTTAACCTACTTAAGATCAAGAAATATAAGACACATAGAATTCAAAATTCAGAATTCAAACACTTATTCTGCAAACAGGCCACAAGGGCACTTTCACATGTTATTTATAACTATTTATTTAAAACGATAACATAAGTAGTTCCTGAGACACATTAGTGGCAACAAACGGAAAGACAGAGTCGCACGGTAAGTTTCCTTTGTTAACTTTTGCTACGCATATCTTAACACAAAGAATTACCGCTATTGACGCCAATAGAGACATGAAAACATGATTAGACTAAAGTAGAGCTAAGCCATGGTACTAATTTAGTAACCATTGCAAAATGATAGGCTAAGTAAAATGGGTCAATACAATGATGATATGATTGTACGGAGTTGGCAGAAGCTTTCTCAAGAGATGATGATGATGATGCCAATATCTAGCGAGGCTTTTGTTTGAATATATGTGATGGAAACCCGTACTTTACAGACTTGCCTTCACGGCTCGTTAGGGTAGCGTACACCGGAACATTAATGCACTGTCTTGTAATATTTGCCAGTCACGCTTAGTCACTTGAAAGATACGTCTTAATATGCGATATAATGCCGTAATAGTTTGTATCTTCAATCTTAACTAATGAAGATATCAATTAAGTATTGGGATTAAAGTCAAACATGAGTACGTTAACTACTACTAAAAAACAGGATCATTGTCCCGAGAATGACGATAAATCTGACTCGAAAATGTGCCGGTTTCCGGATCATGTTTATTTTCTTTATGGTTTTGCAAACAGGCACTTCAGACTTAGGCGACTTCCTGATTTGTCGGTGCGGAGGCAGTACGATATGAGAAAAGTGTCAAATGTCAGTGTCAGCTGTCACTCGACGCGATACCATTTTTTACTACGCCCCTACATTTAAATGAGTGCTTCCTGACTGGCGCGGGATGCGCGGTAGCGGGACGATGCGAAGGCGGTACTGCTACGCTTCTGCGCATGATATTACTACTGCGCAAACGTAATACTGACAGTATTATGTCAAGTGAGAATCTTTGCGACGTTAGTAAGTTTACGTCAAAGAAGAAAATGTCACATATCGATCCCGCCCCGCCAAGTCAGGAAGTCGCCTTAATAGCAAAAACTTATTAGTACAATTTTCAAATTTTGTTTAGTCCTATCAAACGTCATGAAATATATAGCAGATGAGCTGCGTATTGAGAGAAAAATATTTACGTTGTTTGCGTTAGTTTGTTTCTCTCAAATGGCTCTCAAAACAACCTATATTATAACACATCTGGTTGCCTGTTGTAATTACTAGAACATCTACTACACTTTCACTCATATTGACACAAACTTTTGCTACAGTATTTCATAATTGTACACGGACTCAACATAGTTTTCACTCTTATTACTAAACTTGACCACAATAGTTTTACGAGCCATGTACCATTGTACCCTACGATAGAAGTAAACGAAACAAAACAAAACACTTTTATTTGTCCAGTTTACAAAGTGAAAGGGATTAACACTCAGACTTTGTAGTAACTATTATGTTCAAGTTAAGTTTGTATTTTCTAAGGAAGTTTTAAAGGGTTTGTTGATTTTGTGTAGAATGTTCGTCTATATTTGTATGACTACTTAAGGGTCCTTATTAGATAAAAAGTCTCATCTATTTAGGCAATTTTCAATTTAATTAACAAGTATTTTGACATTTTATCAATGTTACTATCTAGAACAGGACTATTGCGACCTAATGACATGCATTTTAAATGCACTTTTTGGGTTTTTCATTAAGAAATATTGATTCAAACATTTCAAACATGCGTTGCATTGATTCAACGAGCTAAAAGCAGCTTTTTTCCGTTTACATTTTACTACACACAATACAATCAAAAGAGGGCAATGTTACTATCTTAAACTTTTATAAAATCATCGTATCCTTTAATCACTTTATTGATATTATCAATACTTTTGTCAACATGTTAGTTCAAAAAATTTTTTTAACTTGTAAGGCCTCTTAAACTCACCCATTTAACCGACTTATAAAAAAAAAGGGGGTAGGGGGGGGGGGGGGGGTTCTGTGATCCATTGTATGACTGTAAATATTTATTATGTACTTAGCCATTGTGAATCCACCCATTTTGAAACGCTATCTTGTAGGTAATAAAGTCTGATGTAGGTTATATTTAAAGCTACGTACTTTCATTGTTCTCGCGTTTTTGAAAAAAAAAATCTGTACACCACATACCCCCTTTATTATATTAATTAAGTATGGAGTTTATAATACTTATTGATTTTGACTTTTCAGTGTTCATCAAAAAGAATAAAAAAATATGTTTTATAGTAAAAAAATCTATATACAATACATGATAAATATAATATATTATTTTTATGTCATAACTTACTAACTAAATCATGACACAATAAGTACTTTCAAACTCCTCCAATCTCTAGGGAAGTAGGGACGGCCTAAGATTTCGGGGCAGTTTTATATCGTCCGTTTTACGACTGAAGTTACACCGAGTCCGTTCTTCCCAAACATTTCGTTTTGTTTACGGTTTATTCGTGAGAACCCTGGCTTGGGATAAGTTAAGCTAAGTTACGATTGCTTTTATTTCAATCTACGTAACTCGTTTTCATAAGTGTCTGCATTAGTTTTACGAAACTTGGCTATTATAACGTAGGGTTAACGTGGGTTACTAAAGACTTAGCGATATATGTTGTTGTTTACTTTTGAGATACCCTGAGGCGACTTTTCTTGCGATAGATGTTACTTGTTACTTCAGTAAGTAAGCCCAATAGAAAACAGAGAATATTCCTTTAAGTTTATATCGGATTGTCAGTATGTTCAAGCCCAAACTACGTCACGATTAAGTAGTACAATAGTAGTAGTGTAGTAGTGTTCTTGACAATGTATGATCAATACAATAAATGATATCTATCTATCTATCTACAAAGACTAATTATAAGTTCTTACTGGATCCTCAAGATAATTCAATTTAGCTTAATCTAGATGTTTACGTGTTTTACCGACTTGATTGAAATAGAGCGATGTGGTAAACATCGGGGTTTAATTCTGTACGTACTCTGACTTAAGAGTGGCGGTGTTGATTAGGTGACTACTGTCATAATGTAATAATTCTGCGGGCTGAGATACATATTCATGTGGTTACTACTTATGAACCAGATAATCATTGCTGACAAAACTATCTACAGGCCACCGAATTAATTCACTGTTAGAGAGACAATTATTGAATTTTTCGTATAGATTGCAAGTTTATTGCGGTCCAGATACTATCAATTAATAATATAAAGCCTTCACTCCAAGTCCTGGTAAGTACCAGGTAGGAGGATAGGTAGTGGCATTTTAAAGGTAATGTTATTGTCACTGATGGCTAGACCTTGTGACTCCTTTGGAGTTGCGAGCGTCTATAGGCTGCGGCGTCCACTTACCATCAGCTTGTTTGCCACCGTCATAGTATAAAAAAGACCGTATAACATAACTTCCCGGTCCTAAAATGTTGTTAGTAAGCTTCATTATAATTTTTACGACGAGCTGTACTGTACTGGTCTCATGCAAGGCTACTTTATTCGTAGTCGTAGTATATTCATCCACAATATATCAAAAAGCGTGAACACTCGCCGTTCCGTTTTAACAACCTGACCTTTTACCCTCAGTGTTCACAGTAGCTGCAATAACATCAGTATTTTATTCTGAACGTGGATGTGCATATTGTGCATTTAAATCTTGATTGGACCTATTTGCATTTTCAAACGTTTTTAGGGGGTTGGTCTTGGCTTAATGATGATAACTATATACCTAATTACTTTTAGGCGTGCATCAAGGACTTTATTAACTTTTTAATTGGTGCAAGTTTGATAATATAGCCGCCGTGCGCGCGGAGGTATCCGTAACGAATTTTCCTCACATTACAAAAAAAAAGCACTAGACATCAAGAGGAGGTCGTTTATTCGAAGTGATCTCGCATCTTCCTTATAACTACTTCCATTCCACGTCTGTGTCCAGAGCGGTGACATTCTACTCCATGTTCATGCCTAAATACGTGCCCTTGCTTGTCTAAATGTTAGAGTGAAAGCGTCTACTCCGTTTACTAGTAGTTTCTGTTTTTGTTCATCAAGTGATTGGACTGAAGTATTATGATGATTTGTGTTTATGTTTATGATTTTTATCTTTGTTTTATACCACTTTTTAACCTAAAGTTATGTCATAGCATATGCGCACTAAAATTTTTATCCTCATCTAGGTATCTACACTGTCTTACTGTTTTTACTATGGTAGGTACCTAGGTTGGCCCTTTGTTACCGTGGCATTTGCATAATTCTCTACGCGAATATTACTCACACATTTCGTTCCGTAATTTATGTTTAATGAAAAATAGACGAATATGTTTATTTTTTTCATTTTCTTGATGTTGTGGGTAAAATTAACGAAGAAACCTATTAAATACGGCTATATAGCACGTCAGTAAAATTAGTAGTTGTTTCACAACACGCTAGTGTATATTATTCGCATATAGCACTAAAGGATGATTCACGCTAGACCGTTCCGTGTCCGGGCTCGCCCGTTTTCTACTACAAGAAATCGACGGCCGTCGCGCGTCCGTCGATTTTTTGTACTATAAAACGGGCCGGCCCGCCTTTCAATATGGAGCGAGTAACGTCCACTTGAGGGCTATGTATAATTTTGGAGAGGCCTGCGTCCAGCAGTGGACGTCTATCAGCTGGTATAATGATGATATTGATGATTATGAACGTACATTTACAATGACAATGAAAATTAAATTTTAATTCTAACAACTTTTCCACAGTCCTGGTGATATTTTATGGGAATGTCCTGAAAACTTTGATAGGAAACGTCTTTTGTCACTTTATCTGTAGTGTTTCATCGCCTAAGGATTAACCAGAGAGCTAAGTTGAGACTTACGGTCGTTTTTAAAAGAAAACCTTAAGCTAAAAAGTTTTCTTAATTAAGCAAGTCTTAATCTAGACTGAGATAGATCTCCAGTGCGGAGTCCTGACTGAGGTAAGTTAATGAACCCCTTTTCCCTTGACACTGTTGGCTATGTCTTGCTTTTTTATTCTCTATTGTCATGTCTACTTCGACGAAACTTAATTATAAATAGAATTTAGTTTTTAATTTAATAAGTAAAACAAAAAAACTCTGTTTCGATATCTCTCATGCAGAATGTATCCACAACGCAAGTTTCGTCCAAAACATATCATTGTGAGAATCTCAAACAAACTTCGTCAAAATTTCCAATTGTATACAATTCGCAACATCATTCGTCATATAACACTGCTACAACAAATCCCCAGTACGGCAGGTAATTATAAATTATTCGTTGTACACCTTTTTCCGAATGTCATTCTAAATATTAAATTAATTTTACAACATTTCTGTAAATGGATATAAAATGAAAAATAAGTAAGTAAAAAATTTAAGGGACCTAAAATTTTTATTATATCTATAGCGTGACGTGGCATATGGCATGGTAGCTCTTATGTCATCTTTGGTGTCGACGAGCCTTTTGCCAATGTTGTACCTGTGCCAATCGTTATTGCTTTAATTTAAATTAATGTGCAAAAGATATAATTATATGTATATTGTAAACTACCGATATAATAATATATTGAATTGAAATATTTATTTCAAATATATGTACCTAGGTATTGTTTCAATTCACTTGACTCTTAAATATGCAGTGTAGTTCCGATCAAGAATAGGTTATCTAGTCTTCCCCACCGGTCATAAAAGTGCGATTAAAGCAGTCACATGTCATTCATTATTCAGTAAGCAGGCACCCCAACGAAGATGGCGAAACTGAATTAAACGTACTGGAGAAAGTTAATTTTCAGATTTTGTAGTCCTCTGCATCAAAGCGCACATGGCGGACGCGGGGAGGTTTTAGGGTTTAGTAAAACCTAATACACTTTTCTCAAAAACACCCAGCAAATTGAAAGTTACTCACTACATATTAGAAGGTAAAATGTATTGTTTAAGTTCAGACAAAATATTAAAAATAAAAATAAATTGCAGCCTTAAATTATATTAAAAGTCCGGTTCCAAACTTTTTAAAAAAGTAGGAGGGACATATAGTTAAATAGAGGACATAAGCCGTATATATATATAGCCGATTCAAATGCGAAAATCGGTAAAAAAATACACTAGCAATTTTGTTTACGAAAAATAAAGGGTGAGAAGTTTTTGACGTCTTGAGGCTATATTTACTAAATATTAATTGATATTTTGTTTTGATTTTTTAGAAAAGATCTATCTTAGCCTCGGACGGAATTGCAGGTGCAGGCTTCGAATTATAAATTAACAGACTCGCAAGCTCGACCGCTTTAAACAAATACTCAGCCTGCAATTGCCTTCTCCCCGGCCACGGCAATAACCTATTTCCCCAACTAGTGAATAATAATAAAAGATGCTTAGACAACAACTGTAAATCCTATATACTTTGAGAATTACCCTAGTAATCACTTACATATTATTCGATCCCCAGATTCCTAGTACCTGGATGCGCGCCAATCGCACCATATTCGGCCTCACTTGATGACATGGGGGACTTAACAAAATCCCCGATAGTATTACCGACGTCCCGGGTACAGGTAAAGCGTGATATTAGATTAATAATAGAGTATTTTTCTCGTGGTTTCAAGACTTAAGCAAAAACTTGAATTTTAGATTGAGATTGATAGTTTTAAATTGTGGCCTAAAATGACATTGACTGATGAATAGGTCTAAAATTCATTAATTTTTATTTGCTGACATTGTAACCGTCTTTTTTTATAAAATAACGTAAATTTAAATAGAAGATTTGTAACGCGCGACGACAGAACGATATCACAAAATAATGAATAGTACTTACACGTACGTACGTATAAGTAGAAGGTTTTCTGTCTAACAAAAGCATTTGCCGCATAGCACGTGCTCTTTCCTTCCTAAGTGCGATGTCGTATCTAATCTAGATACCATGGAGGTTTGCCAGAGCCAAGTTGAGTCTGTCACGCAGTGCTAGACATGCCGCCCAGGATAAATAAGAATGTAATCGGCTATCGCGGATGGTTCTCATGATTAAGGACCACGTATTGGTCCGAAACATGTCGAGCGATATTCGACTTTAAAGACCCGTTTATCAAGGTTCCGTACCGAAAGGGTTTTTACCCTACTACTATACGGGACCCTATTACTAAGACTCCGCTGTCCGTCCGTCTGTCCGTCTGTCACCAGGAACCGTAATAGTCAGACAGTTGAAATTTTCACAGATGATGTATTTCTGTTGCCGCTATAACAACAAATATTAAAAAACAGAATAAAATAAATATTTAAAGGGACTCCCATACAACAGACATGTTTTCTTTGCCGTTTTTATAAATAATGGTACGGAACCCTTCGTGCGCGAGTCCGACTCTCACTTGGCCGGTTTTTTTATAACATCACTGAAATTGTATCGCGCGGAGACAAAATGATATCACGAAATAATGAATAATACTTACGTATAAATAGAAGGTTTTCTGTCTAACAAAAGCGTTTGCCGCATAGCACGTGCTCTTTCCTTCCTAAGTGCGATGTGGTATCTAGATACAACGGAGGTGTGTCGGAGCAGAGTTGAGTCTGTCACGCAGTGCCCGTGCACGCCGCCCATAAAATAATGTATTCGCGGCTGTCGCGGCAGGTTCTCATGATTAAGGACCACGTATTGGTCCGAAACATGTCGAGCAATATTCGACCTTAACGATCCGTTTTATTATATTTCCTACGTTTTTTGTAACTTAAAATTAAATACATCAATAACATATAAAAAGCATTTGTAAGTATTTTCAATGTTTGTGGAACATTCTTGATGTTGAATATTTATAAATTCAAGGCACCCACATAAAAAGGCTGCCAAATGCCACATTCCATTCACAACATTATATTAGGTAGTCACTGCGTCCTTTGGCTGGCCAGCTGACCCAATTCTAAGCTCGACCAACTCTGGATAGTCTATTCCTTGTTTCATAATACTAGAGAGACGTATGTGGACTTGTATGCTATGCACAATACTCCCTTTTTATTCACGTGACAGAACTAGGAGACTCAATTAACATTTGCTCTTATCCTTAACATAATAGAGTTCGAATTTGCGGTAAACCTGATTTAAAAAATATCGGACACGGTTGCAGAGTTAAAATGAGTACAATCGAGTTTTCACCATATACTGTACAAGATAAAGTCGAATTTGTTTTGACGAACAGATGCATGGAAAATGATTTTCAGGATGAATGAGTGGCTGTAACCATGAATGCTTCGCAAATGACAAATAAGCGGCCTATTAATATGAATAACTCACAACCAGATTCAGGGTAAGTAAAGCTTTTTAGGGTAAATGATAACCGTAAGGTGTATTAATGGTACAATCTTTGAAATAGGTACGTTACAATGTATGTAAAAAGACCCTGAGTAAACGACTGGGTACGCTTTTTTAGGGTCGTTACTGATGACTCAGAGAATACCTGTGGGCTAATGAAGATTTAATTACTATGCATTTTAAAGTGGAGCGAGAGGTTTGCGCTGAAAGTAAAGCCGACAAATTCATCAAATCGTGGGCAGTAGATAAAATGATTTACCAAATGCTGCATGGGTGCCGCAATTGTGCGAAGTAGCTTCTGTGGGGGTTTGTGGGAGGAATTCACTTTGCACTATAGACAGCACAAATCATGCGAGCAGGGAGGTATGGTATGGACATGGACCCCTTGTGTGCCAGTCTGACTCACACTTGTCAGATTTTCTCCTTAATCAGAATCAATAGCATATTCCGAGGAGGAAACATGCGAAATATCCAAATTCAACAAAGCAGTTTAAGTAAATTTATACCTATTACCTACCAATTATTTATACCTTTTTTTTTTTTTTTTATTTAAGACAAGCAGATGATACAAACTTATTGCGTACATATGAGCCACTATTTAAAACCTTTAACGGTTTAAATAATAGTTGGCGAGATCGCGCGGTTCATGCCGCGTTATAATTTAACAATTTCAAAATTATTCTGCATTAAACTCTGGGCTTCGAATAAGTCTCGGTGAGCTGCTACT
Organism: Cenopis cana; assembly: GCA_951800055.1. Lineage (NCBI taxonomy): Eukaryota > Metazoa > Arthropoda > Insecta > Lepidoptera > Tortricidae > Cenopis > Cenopis cana. The sequence continues at coordinate 6,346,449 of OX637488.1, forward strand.
AGACATGTGTCGTCAGCAAACTGGTATACGGAAACTATTTTTTGTATATATTTTTTTTATTTATTGGTACCTGAAACCTGAATGTTGACATCTGATTTAGATACCTAAAACTAAGAAGATTGCCTATTTTAAAATGCATACGATTAAATAGTAAATGTATTACAAGGTAAAGCAGAATAAGTATAGGTAACCTCATTTCGCTGCAAAATAAAAGAGGATAAATAAAAGTTCAATTCTTGACCTTTACAAATGAAATGTAAAACTGAGTTTAAGGATGAAACGCGTTGTTTTCCCGGTGAATTAATAAAGGGCACTGACTGACAAACCGCAACTTCGGTGGAGTTAACCTTCCAATACTTCCCTAAAGAGGCACCAAAAGCTTATTAGGCCGTATACTGTTAGTAGGTTAGTACGTTTTTCTTCTACACAGGAAACACACGGAGTTCCGAATTGCGTTCCAACAATAAGAAACTAAGTTTCACTCGGATAGACGTGTCCGAAACGGAGCTATCCGTGCCGTGGTAATTTAGTTTGGAAATATACCATTGCTAGGAATATTCCTGAATTTATAGGTAGGTTTCGATAGGTATATGGAATAGCTCCGAGCGGGATTTCCGGTTTCCCGGCAAGTCACATCTCTAGTCACATTTGACTATGTTTGAGCCTTTGTGTGGATGTCCACAAATTTGGTCAGCTTTGAACTGAATAGATGAAAAAGGAATGTATTTATTGGTTTCGTCAATTTTGTGCAGACTATAAAAACGTGACTTCCAAGCTACAGCGTCAGTAAACTATAAAACCAGCGGAAATGAACCGCTAAAATTGTTTTGGCAAACTTGAGATAAAAATGTATTTAGTAGGTACTTAAAGGAAAAAAAAACGTTAGTATTTAGTATATAAGTTACTGTAATGTTTTATTCTGTTTTTATTCTCTAAATGTATATATGTGTAATATTTTTAAAATTAACTTCAATGACGAAGCTAATACACGTCGACATGATTTGCATCACATTCGCATCGCCTAAATTGGATAGCACGTGCAATATAATATTACTGTAATTTATGTAATTGCAGTTCCGTTTGCAATCAAACAATTGATTATTCAATGATATGCGTCACACGTGATGGGTAAATCTACCATTGACAACTAAAGCTATTACCGCATTTGGCGGTACGGGGTCGGTATGATATCAGCAAGCTGTCGGTAATGTACATGTAAATGCTCTGTTCCGATCGTCACCAGCGCAACCACGGCAATTAGGTGCAAATTAATTCGCGTATTGCCACGGAAATTAGCATAGGTAACAGAACTAGAAACTGTGCTCACGTCTAGGTAGTTCTGAACGTGTAGCGCTAATTTGAAGCTCATTCACTGTGCCGACTTTGAGCTATGGGAAGTCAAATTCAATTACGAGCACTGCAGTATGAGGTTCTTAAAGAAAGGATAGTACATTTGGGTTGGCAAGTGACACCCCGGATTTGCAAGTGTACATAGGCTATGGTGACCATATACCATCAAGCGGACCGTGAGCTTGTTTGCCACCGACGTTTTTTTTATACTACGACGGTGACAAACAAGCGTACGGTCCACCTGATGGTAAGCGGACACCGCAGCCTATAGACGTGGTATAAAATGAGCTTTTGCGAACTAAGGTAAACGAACCAACGCGTGACACCTTAGGTGGACCGTACGCTTGTTTGCCACCGTCGTTGTATATAAAAAAGTCATAATATTTGACACATTTATTGTTCTTATTATGGCATAAGGGCATAAGATTGAAATTGGCATTTGTTGGGTCCATGACAAGGACCGACCTAAGCTATTTAAGAGTAGAGGTTGAGATCGTGTACGAGTAATATAAAACCTTTTACATTCAAAGTACTTATGATTAAAGTAGGTACGTATACTAATTAAACACTGGGGATATTATAAATATTAAAATTTTTGAGTTTCAACGTAAACTATATGTACATAAGTTAGGTTTTTTCAGAATATTTATGACAGAAGAGAAATATAATTTAAGTATCAGTAAAACACTTACGCAAATGTAATTATCCTAGATTTAGTTATACCGACTAACCTCTTGGGAAATAAGTAACTCATTATTACTTATTTCTTACCCAAGGTAAAATAATAACTTAATTCCACTCAATCAAAGTTAATAGTTTGAGTTACTAATTTAACGTCGGGTAACTTTTGCACCTTATTCCATTGCAATAAGTTGCAAAAGTGTAAATGTATCTATGGTGTTGACTGTACATCATGTCAACTAAATAAAACTAGGTAAATGAAAACTAACCGTTAAACTAAGGAACTTAGAAATTTGTTTACTATATGTCTGATTAGTACCTAATCAATAATCTCACCTTCTTATTTTGCTCTAAATATTGAAGTAGGCTTATATGACGTACATAGCAATGTCAAAGTTGCCCATTATTTTCAAAACAGCAGGAAAGCCCTATGAAATTTGCGCAAACTGTAATAATTTAAAGCTAATAATAAGTCCACAGGAAAGATTCTGACAGGAATTTTTCATTGATGTATCATTAATATTATGTTTAACTTATTATTTATGTAATAAATAAATAAAAATAAAATAAATAAATATTTGTGGACAATCTTACACAAATCAACCTAGTCCCAAACTAAGCAAAGCTTGTACTATGGGTACTAAGCGACGATATACATACTTATATTGATAAATAAATACTTAAATACATAGAAGACATCCAAGACCCAAGAACAAATATTCGTGTTCATCACACAAATAAATGCCCCGGCCGGGATTCGAACCCGGGACCGATGGGAACCGGGGATAAAAAAAATGTTAATATCCAGAGATCCTTTTTAGGGTTCCATAGCCAGAATGGCAAAAACAGAACGGTTTTTTCTTTAAATGTATCTTTTAATGTAATTATGATGTTAAATAAATGTATTTTATGTCACACCTGGCCATAAAGCGGCAATTACCGCACGCTTCTTAGCCTCAGATCGCATATTTATCGCCCTTGCCTTCGGCTCGGGCGTCAAATACCTGCGATCTGAGACATTATTTGTTTTACCGCCCTTGTTAAGTAATGTACTATTCTTTCTTTGCTTTCTTTTTTCTTCTTTCCTATTTAATAAATAAAATAAAAATAAGTGCATGTTTTCGATGTAAATGATGAAATAGAGATCGCCTCGTTTCGAACATTTAGGTACACTTAAGGCTTGAAACAATTTTCTCCGTTTACATGTCCAGACACTAGACACTAGAATAGCATCAATCAGATCGACTTGCCTCTTATATCTGAATAGGTTGTCAATCTTAGCGAATGTCAGAGAGAAATAAACGGGCAGCCGGACGTAACCTCGATTCCCAGAGAGGCAGAGCAAAAGAAATAGCTGGAAAAAACATCAAATTCATTGTCACAAAATGTATCAAGATTACAGGGACCTGCAAGGGAGTTGCGTAATATTTTGAACGTGAATTAGGAAATTCAGTCAAAGTCAATTCAATTCTTTAAAAAATGGCTTTCCATCAAATTTATGGTGATTTCGCCTATGTCACGTGTTCAGTGACGTTGTTCGGTAACGACGCCATGACAGTAGGCAAGGTATTGTACAGTAAATGGATTCTGCTCATCGTCGCCCCGGGCACGTGTGCTCACCAACGCGGCGACGACCAAAATCCCTCAGTCAAAGTCAAGTTTTCTATGGGAAAATGACAGTTGATGTCATAACGCAGTTAAGCACGTTCGAAAAGGTCCGCAATTATCCCGCTGGCCACACTTTTGCCAAAAACCGGTGTATCTACAGTTCTATACCATATTACTTTACTGCAATGTAATGGACCCTAAAAATCTTACATTTCAATAAAGTAATATTCATAAACTTATTATAAAAATATGGGCACTTCTATCTCTATAATTATGACTTTTGTGGCAGTGCAGGTGGGAAAGGACAAACTATAGTTTTGTCAACACTGGCTATTTATATCGTATGAATAGGGCATATATAAACCTATTCCTACTCAGTAATTCTCCATTAATAAATAAAAGATGTAAAGAGACTTTCACTTTAATCACCGTCATAAGTATATTAAAGAGGTTAAAATTATACATAGAAACATTTCTAAATTAGTTGAAATAATTTTAAGAGAAAAGCAAATTCTCAATATAGACAGACGAGCGTTATTTTCTCCTCACTGTTTCTTTTCATCTTTAAATTCAGTAGACTTTGCCTCTCAAAGGACGATTTTCATAAACTCAAGAGACTTGTCGGTAAAGAAATTCATTATTTTCGTCGCCGAGAGGTGCATATAATGTTTTACTACCATCCTGGCTGCTAAGCTTCTCAGAAATTTCAGCTTGTATTCCAAGGTTAAAAATTAAATCTGACAATATTATTACAATTTCAAGGTTAATCTTGTATGTCAATTGCAAAAAAAAACGGTTCTAACCCATTATATTGATTATGCTTTCTAAAGCAAAATCAATTTAAACAAAATCCCCGACGTAACTAAACGTATCAGACAAGACTTTAAGATTAAGAAACCATACTAAAACCGGTTCATTTGTTTGGAAGCCACACAGACAACGGGAATTAAAAACATGTGCATATTTGAAATCAGTCGGACGCAGTCGGACACGAGAATACATATGAAATGTTTTCTACTCTTTGGACCTTGAAACCACCAAAATAATATTAGTATTTCATTTTTACTTTCAGTGTAGTAAAAACTAAATTATTTATCATTCCAAAAGCCATGGAACTTGCGGTCTTAAATAAAAAAGACCACCCACCGAGGAGAAATACCGTAACAAACTCGTGGACTTGCGTGCATAATGAATAGACCCTCAGATGGGATGCAACTGAAAAGCGTCAAAGCATGACTTTAAAATTTTGCCAGACCCGTCGTTGCTAGATTTTGCATTTAGGCGAAATGCTGCGGAAATCTCTTTAGGTATTTAGACGAATATTCATAGGGTTGCCGCGCCTACACTAAGGCGACTTCCTGACTTCGCCGGGTGGGATCGGTGTGTTCTGTTCTTTGCCGTGAGCTTACTGATGTCGTACAGATTTCGTCACTAAGCGGGATACTGTCAGTATTACATTTGCGCAGTAGTGATATCATGCGCGGTAAGTAACTGGGCAGTAGTGCATTCGTGTCGCCCTGCTTCCACGCATTTATTGCAATAAATAAACAGACACTGCAGGATATGGAGGCTTTCGCATCCAGAACAACATCGTTGCTAATGTCAATACTATTGATCCCAAGTATGTTTTACGAGACTAACATTCTAAAACATTCAAGAAGTGGTCTGTGCATTCAAGTAAAAAAAAAATACAAAACCTTTACAATCTTGTCTCATCCGTTAACTTAATTCCATGAGCACATTTACGTCTTCAGCTTGCGCCATTAACCAAGCTTAAGGATAGCTTAGTTGTAGTCTACAGTGGGGACGATCTCTTCAAATTTGACTACAGGGACTCAGACAACCATTACGGGGATCTAGAGTTCATCCTTACAAATGAATGCTGATTATTTTATGACGGTACTTGACTGCGTATTCGATGAATGCTGGGTTAAGTGTGAGCCATTTGTTGGATATGTTTATCGATTCTTTGTTTCCGAGTCCTTGAAATTAGGGAAACCTTCTAATATTTTTACATCTTAATTCATAGCTAAAGACGACGCGCCCCTCCACAGCGAATCGCATTAGTATGAGAGTCGCTGTGGAGGGGCGCGTCATGCTAATCTATCCGCAATTGTATGGATTGGTTTGTGGGGAGAGGGCGCGCCTTCGTGGCTGACGCGCACTATAAAGACTTTTATTGAAATAGTACTAGACTGAAAGTGTTAGTACCTAATAGTTAAAATGACTGGACTTGATTGATGTGAATGCTTTTGTGTCTCTAACGCATTTCTTTCATGTTTTATTAAAAGATTATGAAACAAATAATAAAAAAAGGATTACTATTTGTATAAGTAGTGGAATTTGGAAGTTTAGTAATCTTTCTGCTCTTTCCAAGGCAAAACTTCATATTTTTTATCAATGAATATGGGAAAGACTCTGAGACGAAGCCTAGCCGAATGTTATAGACAAACCAACCAGGGAGGCAATATCAAAATTACATTCCGAATTTTTATTTCATTTCAATGGTTTCGAATGCTTGTTCCGTCACAGCAACGCTATTTAAAAAATGATTTATCAATGGTTTATTTCCCGAACTGAGTCCTTTCTTTTGTCTAAGTATAATTACACTTTGACGTATGCTTGTCTTACTGGTAGTATAGGTGCACAATAACACACCATTAGCGCACTGCACAACATGTGACGTGCAATGCACACATTACTGAGACATCGCTTAATGACGCCATCACGTACAATGCGTCGCACATAACAACAATGTACACGTAGCAGGTAATATATTTTGCCGTAACTTAATTACAGAGCTGTACCCAGGTCAGTTTATATACATATGCATACCTAACCTACCAAGTCTCCCATCAAAGTTCTTCGGATGCATTAATTTTTACCTTAACTACTACTAGCCTAGTGGATACTATTATACTATTCTGTGCTAGTGGTCCAAATATGCGGCTGTCAAGCGGCAGTCGCGGGTTAAGATCCCGGCTCGTACCAATGACTTTTTGAAAATTACGTTCCTAGTTCCTACCGAAGATCATTTGATATTTACTGTTAGAGATTCGGTGACGGGAAACATCATGAGAAAACCTGCATACATCTGCGAAGGAATTCAAATGTGTATATGAGGGCCCCAAACTGTAGATACTGAGCCGGGAGCGAACTATACTGCCAATTACCTCTCGAGAGGAAGTTTTGTAACCAGCAGTGACACACACACACATCATCATCCTCCTAGGGTTATCCGAGCACAGTTGCATCCCGAAGGATCCTAATCCCAAGATTTGGCTTAGGTACTGGTTTTACGAAACCGACTGCAATCTGACCTTCCAACGTTCCAACCCAAGGGCAGACTAGACCTTATTGGGATTAGGCTTGTCAAGTGAATGGGCAATTCTTGACTGTTAGAAGTTCTCAACTCAAGCCTGCAGCTGGGATCAACGGCTTAACGCGCCTTTCAAGCCACGGGAGCGCTCAGTTAGTAACCATTCAAAACGGTCACTCATCCAAGAACTAACCACGGCCCACATTGCTTAACCTCGCACCCGCATGCGGCACGCAGGCGCCGCAAGGCCACGAGCGCTCCCATCAGTGGTACACATGTGGGCTGATAATGTTGATGATGAATAATAGATATGCGATTTAGGTACCACTAGTCACAGGACAAAATAGCACAATCGAGATTTACGCTTCAAGTTACGAGTATAACACAATGGAGAAATCTTTCCCATTTCACACGCTAGATATAAAACGTTTTCTTTCATAACTTGGATGAAGATAAACCCGTCGAGTTTTGCATCAACAAGTTTTCGTCTTTACCCTCGATACGTATAAAGCCCCTTTGAACAACCACTATCTTGCGCAAATAGATTTTTCCAACCAAGTAAACATTTAAACGAGTTGAAATGAAGTTAGGTTATTTATGCACGAACTTGGTTTTATAACCCTTTGAATATGTGCCTTTGCCTTATATGGACTGGTTAACCTATGGCATTAGTTCAAGTTGAACGACATTTTGTGAGCGATTTTGGCAACATGACTTTTTCGAAATAAAAAAACTTGCTGCATCCAATTCTGAATGATGCCAAGCCGGATTTTGGCAGCTAAAAATCAAGACATCGGCCAAAATGGCGTTTAAACCTGTCTTGCCCAAGCAAAAGGGCGTAGGTCCCGTGAGTTACTTCCCTATGAAAATACGACCTTTTTTTATTCAGTATATTGGATAGTGGTTTTAAAAGGTGACTACTAGTAGTCAGTATACGGGTTCGTTCACTGTGCATGGTCTGACACGCACTTGGCCGGTATTTTTTATCAATGCTATACAAGTTCTATGCAAGAAGCAAATAAACGTGCCATATATCTTACTTTGAGCAATACTTTATAGATAATGGCGCTTTTCATCATCTTTTATAAATGCGCACTGCTAAGGTTCGGAATTCCCTGCCGGCGTCTGTATATCCGAAATCATATATCCTTGGCCTTTGGCATGGGTGAATAGGCATCTCCTGGGTGATATCGCTTCACCGTCGGCTTAATCTTTGCCCCCGGGCTAGATGCTGGCAAGGAAAAACCTATTTTTAATAAAAAATAAATAAAATAAAAACAGAATATAGAATGATCGCGTTTATGTCGCACGTACACAACATTTTGTCCCTTACAAGAAAGTATATATATGTAAAGAGTAAAATTATGTTGCCAGAGGGTGCAATGCTCTATGTCTGACATACTGGAAGTCCAAACGAGTGAAACAGAAGCAAGGGAGTGCGATTAACGAGCCAGCGCACGAGCTACTCGAATAATATTTTCACGACATCGTCTTAATAAATGTATAATCTATTCAGAAAGTCTTTTTTGTTAACCAAATCCTCTTAATTAAATCATGGTAGTCTTTCTTGAGGGCATGCTATCGCTTTTTTAATATCATTATTTATTAATGAAAGAGATGAATTAACCTTGCATTTCTTCTTCATATATACGCCTGAAATATAAATGCATAGTATCCGTCAAGATTTCCTTTTCATAGCATGGCGAAATTATTCAAACAATAAAGGAAAAGGCAACGTCGTAAGATTTGATTATCACCCGGAGCCGTCGTATTGCAGTTTAGCATTACCATAATATGACTGGTACTATTTATTATTGTTGCATTGAATTTATTAAACTTAGAACAATTTCTGTTACAGGGCACTATTTATTGTTGAATTGAATAGAGGATAGATTCCCCGCCGCTGGTAGACGCAGGAGAGTCTTGAGACCTCGAAAATAACAACAACACAATGATAATAAGGTTCAATTTAGTTATTCTGTATGGTTGCCCCAGGTTCCCCAATTAAGGGTGGAGGAGCTGGTGTGTATACAGTCTTCGTATGCCAAAATGTCATCTAGTTAGAAGAAACGTATTGAGTTTGTCTTGTCAAGAATCCTGCGCTTTGTTGTATATTTATAGCGTAGAACAGGTGCTGCCACTGGTACATATAATATATAACATAAAGACCAGTTGATGTATAGTCGAGGAATTTGTATATCTAAAGTTTAGCTATTTAGGTCTCTTAAAGAGCTGCTGAAGGGAGACCTTCCCTTAACCCTAAAGCGAAGACTCGCCGATAAGTGTGTCCTGTCCTAACCTACGGTGCCCAAACATGGTCACTCACTGAGGCACAAAAGACCAGATTAAATGGTTTGCCAACGAGCTATGGAGCGTAACATAGGTACTTGGAGTGAAACAGATCGATCGTGTCCGAAACTCTACGCTGCGCTCAAAACCTGGCATCGCTGACGTAGGAGTTAAGATCGCCAAGCTCAAGTGGGATTGGGCAGGCCACGTTACCGCATCCATCCACAAAGGTGGGCCAAACTGGCCACGGAGTGGGTGCCAAACGATGGGCGACGACGAAGTGGCAGGCCAAGACGGAGATGGCGGGACAAACTGGACGCATATCACGACGATTGGGCAGAGATTGCTCACAACAGTCACAACCGCGACGAATGGAGATCAAGAGGAGAGGCCTTTGCCCAGCAGTGGGACACTCCATACTATAGGCTTAAAAAAAAGTTTGATATCTAGTTTTTTTATGATAAATACTACGGTGATCACTACGATCGAGGAGAAGACTCTAAGTCTCTGTAACATATATACAAATAGCCTTTTTTTCGTGCATGAGTATAATTCTATCGAACATTTTTTTTTGTATTCTTTTTTATTGTTTTTTACATTTTTTCTATTTTTTTTGTTTTTTTTTTGACATTTATATTTTTTTTATTAAGCGCAAAATGCCTCCCCCAACCTTTCCCATCGTACTCTATCTTGGGCCGATCTCCACCAATAATTGTCGTACTTTTTTAGTTCGTCTCTCCATCTGACTCTTGGTAGGCAGACCAGGAGAGGCCTCCTTCTCGTCTATTCTCTCTGTAACATATATATTATGTTTTGTAAAAGAATTTAAAGTAGATGTTTCTGTGACACATAGGGATGTCACATTTTGAATTCCCAATGAGCCCTATAGAATTTCATGACAAGATGGCCCAAAATTTAGATTTTTAAAATGTCAAACGTGAAACCCCTTAAATGCAAACATTTTACATTGTCTCTTTGTAGAAAGTATCCAAAACGGGCGTACTGGAATAAATTTCCGTCCGCTCCGGGATTTGAGACATTATACTTTCCTCATTCCAATGAAAACCTAACAATGATCCCTTTTTTCCTGCCTTTACAGTCCATCGATCTTCTGCGTAAAAGGTTTTGTTGTGAGGTACAAATGGAAGGTTGACAAGAAAAATTCAATCCCTTGATGTTTACCTCTCGTCTACCGGACAAAAAACGAACATTACAGTAACATGTGGACGGTAATAACCGGGCGCGGTGCATAACGATTTGAAAATGTTAGGCAGTTAGTATTAATGGTGATTTTTTAAGACTTACCTATTTAATTTCCTTCCATTTTCCATCTATTGATGCTCATAAGATATCTGTGATAAAACCTTTTTGATGATGATCATGTTAATTAAGATTCAAGACAATAGTCAACTCTGGTCAATTTACAACCAAAATATTACTTGGTGAAGAAATATATTAGGAAGTTGGTCGTAATAAAAACGCCATTATTAAGCCGCTTTAAGTTTTCCGAGAAGGGTATCAACATCGAGCAGGGAAGTCTACTTTGACCGCTGAATAATCGACTGGGAATAATGGGGGTCCTGTCAGTTGAATTCAATCTCAAGAAGGGTGAAATGAAGCACTAAAATCATTAATGTTTGAGTTTTTGTAGGACCGTGGCGAATGTTTGTGATTGGAAACGGGTCAGTCCCTAAGTGTTCTTTGTGAGGAAATATAAAGAGTGGTGCATAGAGGGAAGTTTTTCTTTCTATTATTTTTATTTCTTACATAAGTACTGCTTACTACCTATATTTTTTTCTTTTAATGTTATTTAATAACGGAATGATTTACTTCTTATTCGTAAGTATCAAAAAATTGTTATTAAATACTTACACATTCAAAAATTAGTTTTAAACTGGATTTTGTAATTATATGTTTTGGTTACACATCCATATTATATATTTGTATTATATTATTAATATCTGGGCGGCCTTATAAAGATATAAGACAAAGTAATGTTATAAATGTGCTAAACAGAGCATATTTTACCAACATCTTGTATCCTGCACATGGAAATTTCGTTTGAAACATGCTTTTAATAAGACATTTAATACCTGGGCGGCCGAGCGTTGCTCGGCGTTTTCCCGGGCATGAGACCTAGCTAGATCGATTGCTCGTCCCCGAAAACCCCCACATACCAAATTTCATCAAGCCGTTTCCGAGATCCCCTGAATAAATATATATAGAAATATAGATCTATATATATATCTATAGTAGGTAGTAGGTACCTAATGTCATTTGTTCAAAGTGATATTTACAGATGTTTTGTTCTGACGAAGCTGATATACAGCACATAAAAGAAAATGCCTAGATTTTCTTTTTCTTTTTTGTAAAACGCTGTGCCCATTTGTTTAGAAGATGTACTAGGGAGACTAATATAGTTTATCAGCCATAAAACACACACGGTCTAAGGATCAAGCGATTCCCTATAAATATGCGTCGGCATATATTATCGTATGATACAATGAAGGCTCATTTTACTTTGACCCGCCTTGAACTATAGAGTCTAGACTCACGTGCTGAAAGTTTAAGGTCACACGTGCTGAAAGTTCAAGGTCACTATTGTTGTATTTCTGAACGTATTCGCAAAGGTTGGATGTAAGAGGGCTTTTTACTTGATTGCGGCCAAAGAGAATATAAATCACTACATTGCGGCGACATGATGCCTTGTGCAGGTACTACTTATATAGGTATATTTAGCAAATATTTTCCTACTAGACATCGTTTTTGTTACTAGTAAAAATATTTGCTTATGCTTAAGTAAATATAATAGTAGTTTATGCAACTGCTACATAATGAAAGGCATAAGAGACAGACAGAGAGGGGAAAAGACATTAATTCAACAAAACGTACAAATTTGCAGTACACGGGGCGATTTTTTATTGAAACCAAGAAGGTTTCACAGGGGGAGTTTAATATTATTGGAACTTCCATGAGAGTTCTATGATGAAGGTGCCAATTATAATTGAATTTAAAATTGGAATAAGGAATAAAGAAATAAAATAATCCTGCGCAAATCAGGAAGCACTGGTCTTTTAGGCGGGCGTTTAGAATCTGTATCGACTCGGCTGACAGTTGACACTGACAGCTTAAGAGCTTACTGATATCGCACCGATGCCGTACCTAGCCTATCGGTATGGGTACGAATTCTCTATAACAAAACAAATTCCAAAGGGAACCTGACAAATTACTGACGCGCCTTCGTAAGAAAAACAGTCCTCAAGCGTTAAAAGGCAATCGGGTTTTTACACGACTTGGAAGGAGAGTTAGGGTGGCAGTTTTTCTTCCACGTTGATTTAATCATTGTACTTAGAAATATGGCCTATTGGTTTTTCTTGACTTCGAAAAAGTACACTTACGTGAGATAACCGTTATCCCACTCTTGTACTTAAGCACCTTCTTTCAGTCTTTTTGTGAACGTTTACATTTCAATACGCGTAAGTGTACTTTTTCGGCGACCGTTACGGTCGTAGAGTTAATTTAGTTGTCTTTTATAACAGGGTCAAAGAGTTGCTTTAGGTACGGCAATCATGAAGTGTTAACGCGTCTTTACGCTGGATACATTCAGGATGGTAATTTTATCCGATACAATTTCATATTAATGGTTTTCGGAATTATTCCTTTTGACTTCGTTCTTGCCGAATTTCACGCTTCTGGGTCAAGATGAAGTGCCCTAGAGGTTTTCATTTCTTTGCGAATTTCAAAATATACCGATACGGATCCCTAATGACACTGTAGTTTATAAAAAAAACAAAAAAAACAATATTTAATTAGATTTCTGCACTATGTGGCAAAGGATTTCCGGATGAAAAGGCATTAGAATTTAAAGAGAAAAGCCGTTTAAACCTAGTATAGAACGGTTAAAACACAGAGCAGCTTCACGGGTCAAATATCGGGAAACCGGTAAGGCTCCAGCAAATCGTTGCACTAAAAATGTCGATGTTCGTTTTCGAAGCTCATTTCAACATTTTTCCAATTCTGAAATGTGAACTCTATTTTATTCTGACCAAGGTTTATTTTAGAAAAAAGGGTGAGCCAAAGTAAAAATGTCATTGGTCTAAAACCTGCAAGCGGTTCAGACTTTTGAAGCGTAAATATAAATTCGACCGACCATGAACTTATATAGAATTGGAGTAACCAATACAAAGTACTGGAACGTGAATGCTATTGGAAACTTTTAGCACCGATTTCAAGAGTAGATATTTTCGTCCCGCCCGTCCGAACATTAGGACCAAAATTTTTTACACCTGCGGGGTAATCACGTATCTTATGTACTATGTATGTATGCAATTTTCATTACCAGACAGTATCTTTATGACAATTTCCGGGTATAAAGTTAGTGTTCTATGTTTCAGTCTAGATGGGTAATTGCGTAAGTTTTCGGATGCGAAATACGTTATTAAAACTGACCTGGCTGTTTTCATATGATGGAATAAAAACGTACAAATACGAATATCCTCATTTTAATATTAATTTGTACATAATCATTTTATTATCATGAAAACAGTTAAATTATATGAAATGAAAAAAAGGTGCTTTTTTATTTTTCATAATATGTGCCATGTATGTCTTAACTTATAGGTCATTGTTATTTATTTGTAATATAATACAATTATTTAATTATACTACGATTGCGCATTGCAACTGAAAGTTTTTTTTTATTGTAATCGCTAGTCGAATGCCGTGTTCGCTCAGATATTACTGACCGCTATTGCACTATATATATATAACAGAGCGGAAACAATATTATGTAACGAACTATTGACTAAATGCTCACTACTACGCGCACAGCAACCTGCGAAAAATATTGAAATAAATTTGGGATGGGATGGGAAATGCTAATTACAGATTGAACGCTTTCAAGTACAATTCTTTTTAATCCCTGTGCTAGGCTTTCGTTGTACTTTGTTTTATTCAATTTTACACGATTAGCTGAATAATTTATTGAATTTCAAGTTTTTTTTTATTTGCTTGGAAACCCGGGGTTCGCTGTGGTTGTTTGAATATAATATGATTGACGAAGCGAGCGAAGCGTCTCCATTTCAGCGTCTGCAAAAGTACTCTATTTGTCAATCAGGTTTTGGAATTAATTAAAAAAAAACCACTCGCGTGGTCTACAGCTTACAGAACCACTAGTTCAAAAGAGCATTAAATATTCATAAGAGCATTAAATATTCAGCTACAGTTAATCAATTATTATACCAGCCTTCGAAACCTCACCGAGACAACCCCTGGAACCCCTAACCTTTTTGAACAAGAACCTTTTTGAACAAGAACAACGTTGACCCAATCGCTATCGGTGGGCCGAAGTTAAAATGTTTCTACAAATAGCTGGGTTGAACTCTTGGGAGTTAAGATTAAAGTTCAATTGATATGGAATTTCGCTTTCTTAAGCATGATATAAATGAAAAGTATTTATTTAGTTTAAATAAATAATAACTTAGATATCGTTAATCCTTTGAGCAATATACCTATATTATTTTCCCACGAGACTGTTTTGATTCTGTTTCATATAATATAAACTGTTTCATATATTTTAGAGGACACTGTTCCAATTTGAGTGAATTGACAAATTATACATTGAATAGAACCCTGTATTTGTATTATACATCACCTTCATTTTGGATGACATGCAATACGCAATGGGTATTTCAACGCTATGAATCAGCTCTTGGGAATAAAGCCGGTGTTTTCCTAGAATAGTTTCCGGATTAGCTATTGCGATGCATGTCTGAATACAGGAATTGGAGGATGAAACCGGTGAACTATTCATGTGTCAATACCGATAGTCTCTCAAAGGACCGGCCCCAGTTATGACACTAGCATAGGCGACACGTTGGACGTGGTGCAACTTCGACCCCCCTTTGTCAAGTGAGTGGGCAACTTGACTGTTAGAAGTTCGCAAGCCGCCCGAAGGCCTCCAACTTGGCTTAACGACTGCTGCCATAGGTAGCAGCCGGGATCAACGGCTTAACGTGCGTTCCAAAGCACGAGAGCGGTCAGTTAGTAACCACTCAAAGCGGTCACCCATCCATGGACTGACCCCGCCCTACATTGCTTAACCTTGCATACCGCTAGCGGTAACAGGCGCCGCTGGGCCATGAGAGCAGGGCATTTATTTGTGTATTTGTGTGAAGAGCACGAAAATGTCTTCCTAACTCTTGGATGTTTTCTATGTATTTACGTATCTATTTATCTATATAAGTATGTATATCGCCGCCTGATACCCGTAGTCTGACCCTGATACAAGTTTTGCTTAGTTTGGGACTAGGTAGATTTGTGTAAAATTGTCCACAAATATTTATTTATATTTATAGATTTATTTAACTAGCCGAACTAGCCAATTGAACGAGTTCTGTTAGTAAATAAACTCCAAAAGCAAACAACCAAGTTATAATTTTGCTGAAGCAACTTATTATTAGGAACTTTGCTTCATTAACAACTACGATGCGCTATAACTTTGCCCAACTGCGGATCAACTAATTGCATCACTTCAAAGGAAACGACTGATTCCAAAGCGGAACCTCACCTATATACACAACATAATTTCCTTTCCTCGTATCTATATTAAAAACCGTTTTCAATTATGAACCCAATGACTCGAGAGTAAAGATCAAATTTGCAATGACGCTTTAAGATTAAAATATTCGCACATGTATTGCCAACAAAGAGGCACTCAAGATATTTCCGCGAGATAAATTAGCGGAAGGAAGAAAAGTAATTTGAGCATCAGAAGTTTGAGAACATCTGAAAGAGGTGTTTGGCAGAGTTTGTTCCAGCTCACTTTTTTTTATTAACGCATAATGCGATGGCTTTTTGAGTTTAACATTGAAGAGTAAGATAAAAGAGGTAGTACCATTAGGGTACTACCTATTTGCTACCCTAACTGATCCGTACCACATACTATAAAAAACAAATTTATCCTTTTAGCCTTTTTTGTCGATTTATATAAGGTTAAGAGAAAATATTGAAGAGAAAATATTGAAGCTATCTTTAAGTGTTAAATTTTCTGGTAAAAGTATATCACAAAAAAATTGATTTCGCACTTCAACATTATGTACTCTGTAATAGTTCTATTTATTGAGGTATTTGTATAAAGTATAAAGAGTATTTGTATTTGTATGTAAATGACCCATTAAAAAACCTCCATTCGAATTATCATATTGAAATGTTATAAAGTTTATTTCATCACGTCGATATACAGTTTATTCATGGTAATTAAAGGCACTCTTAATTTAACAACGGCTTGTTTTTCGTTTACATTATCGCCCGAGGCCGTTCCGGAGGTGGCGTAAATTTACGCTCTCGTGAACGTCATTTGCTTCGCCGTCATTGTCCATTTAACGTTACGAGTATTTTTAGCGTAAATTTACGCTTAAGTTGGCGTGTTTACGTTAGAATGAGCATGGTTTGGGGTCATGGCCGGTAACTATTTTTGGATTTAATGCGAAAACAATGTTGTTGTTTTGGTAAATTTGCATTCTCTAGGTATTTTTATACTTACAACATTTTAATCCTGTTTTTTATACCTGTCTATGTACTGAAATCATATTTGAATCATTGAAATGAAATCATAACGATTGCTCTTGCGCTAGCGCGTAGCCACGTTGGTATATACGTGCAACCCACTTACTATCAAGCCCTCATCTAACTATTGATGATACTAAATATTGAGTGACAACGACCTTAATACAAATTATGTAGAGTCTACATGTCATCATCAGAACTGGATTCTGGTTATAACGGGACCAACCTGAGAGCATAATATGCATTCAAACAAAGAATTGATTTTTCAAATCGGTTCATAAACGACGAAGTTCTGAGGTAACAGACAAAAAAGAACATACAACCGAATTGAGAACCTCTTTTTTTGAAGTCGGTTAAAAACATAAATCATTTTTACATATGTATATTTTACGATAAGAAATTTCTCTTTAGTCAGATTGAATGACAAAATCTGTTAGTTATGGATAAGGCCCGGCCCTGAGGGTTAATCGTAGACATCTGTGTAGGGGGTCGCGAAGAAATTTTGATATCATTAAGGGCCGTGACACCAAAAAGTTTGAAAAACACTGATGTAGACAATTACAAAATATAAAGACGCGCAGCAATTCATTTAAACGTTAATATGTATAAGTTGGTCGAATTACTCGCCAGATGGCGCTGTACCCTACGATGCGATTTCTAAACCTCGCTATCTATATTTTTCCTGGGAAGGTGACCTCTGCCTGCCAGTTTTTTACTGGTCCATTAATTCTTTATATGTAATGTATAGTTATTTAGTCAAATGATATTAAGTTGGGATTACCTTGCATGAGCGAATTAATAATGCCTTTATTAACTCGCTCATCAGTCAAGAATTATTTCTTATTAAATTGCGAGTGCCCACTACGTATTTGGCACCAAACTTACTCCAAACACTATTGGCTGCGTGTATATTGTTTGTTACTCAAATAGCTACGATGACATGGCTCACACGTCGGCTGATATGCGAATATTGATTTATGCAAAATAATGTGTTCCCCGCCAATTTCGCACATGGTGAGCAGAGCAGTGCGTGTTGTGACACTTTCCATGCATTTCACCTTGAAATTATTCAAATGAGTTCCTGACTATGTCAGTTTCGACAGAAATTTTAAAGACCACTATATTTTTTGTCGCACAGCCATTAATTATCATTAACCACACATTTAGACGATTCTAATAACGCAAATACGATGTGTTTGTTTTATACGTATACGTACAAGACACGTCACTACATAAACTTTACGTCAGCGTATTGTGTGGGCGATCTTTTATGATTCTTATTACGTACCTGTCATAATATTGGCAGCAGTATTTCAGTGCTAGAGCACTCTTACGAGCGCGGGTGGGCCATGGTTGTGTGTTGAGCCACATTGTCTATCTATGTGTGCGTCACCGTGGGAGCTATGAGTTCACATTGTCTATGTGTCCGTATGTGTGACAACTACAACTATGTCCATCCCGCGTTCGTGAGATAAAAATGCTATAAATAAATAATAATAAATAAATCAATTCTTTATTTAGGTATTTACCCATAAGTTTACAAGTTATAAATTATTAAGTTTTATACTAAAATTAAAATTACAATAAATAAGCCATATTTGAGGCCCCACTCGTTATATAACATGTCGTGTATATTACGTTAACAATGCTGTTCGTCGATTCGCTCACTCTCCCGACAAAGGACCAGTGTCTCTTGCGCATTATAGCGTAGAAGTCGTCCACTCTGTTTGTAGCGAACATACCAGACGCACTACACCGCCACGGTAGCCGCAACATCGCACGAAACGCGTTGTTGTACTGTACTCTTAGTCTGTTGAACAATCGTTTCGTGAAATGGTACCACAGGTGACTAGTATAGAACGCCTGGCAGTAAGCCCCAAACAGAGTTATTTTAACTTGATCAGAGCAGTGAGCGAACCGGCGCGCCAACATGTTACTTTACTTCGCATAGCAACGCATAGCAGCTATTCTCTCTCTATATATAGTAAGACATTTTTGAAGTAAACGGTACTCCAGAACTGAGAAGAGTAATCTTCACGAATAAATGAAGATAAACTCAACAACGTGATTGTTGGAAAGCCAAGTTTTGCATAACTTAGACGTGGAAAAATGGAACTCTGAGAATACAATTGCTTTCCATAGCATAAGGCTTTCACTACCACAAAGGCGGACAAAAATTTAAAACTGAATTTGTACGAAGTTTAAACGTATTCTTTCCTTTCGTAAATGGTAATGCAAGTTTGTTTAAACCTTGTCAAGCTAGCTAATGGTGTTGTAACTTGTTTATCCACGTTATTCGTGATTAGATACGGTCATTAATCTCGCTTTAGTTTAGACATGGAAGTAACATATAAACTGAATAATTACTCTTGTTAACAAGTACAGTGTGTAGTATTTAGGGCTTAGTGCCACAGCATAACAAACTAAAGACACACAGACAATAACACTAAAGTACAGAAGGATAATATCATAGATTACATTCACCAAATGCTTAACAGGCAGTTTTGTTTGGTTAACACACACTCTTATCTCTTAAATACATTATCTGCGTCAAAATCAAATTATGTCAATGTGCTCCTCATACACTGGGTTTGATGGCCCGGTCTGCTCCGCTGGCGTGCTCGTACCATTTTTTATACGTAGGTACCTAAAATAAAATAGTTGTGAATACATATTCCACATTAAATAACGAAACATAACCATGTTTCAAAATGACTATTCTAGTAGCTTGGTATCACAATTGACAATATTTCATAATTTCCAAAAATCTTAATTCGAAAACCATTTCGGTAAAAACGTGTGAAGTACACAAAAAAATTTTTTTTAGATTTTTTTCTCCGTTAATTTTGGAAAAAATCGCAAATTACTGTAAACCGAAAATTGACGTCATCTTCCTCGCTGTATTCAGGGAGACCTTAGTACAGAGTACAGACAATCGCTGCTCTGGAGTGGCTCTGGATTCTTGTTGGGAAGATGACGTCATATTTTACTTACGCCCTTTTGGAATGACTTACTTTAGAACGTGTTTTTTTTGTATGAAATAATGAGTTAAATTGAAAAAGAAAAAATACGGGTGGCTTAAATTTTTACCTATTTTCTAACTAGTTCATAAAATAAAGTAGTTAAAAATATGAAATGTTGTCAATTGTGTACTTAGCAATCCGTTTATTCCTAATTTATTTGGTCGTAAATCTAAAAATACCAGCAGCCGCACCCTACCATCGAAATGTTGTCTTTACAATGTTCAGTATTCGAGCATTTTGTAGAGTGCTTGAGTGCTTTGAATTGAAAAGAACTGCGAGAGTTCACACGATTCCTTGTTCACTTTTCCAATATTCCTGAGTTTGCTGACGTTGCGTTTTCAAATGTCGTTTTGGTTGTATACTTATTTTATCTCACGAGCTCGGGTTGACCATACACATACGAACACATAGACAGCGTGAACTCATAGCTTAGGAGCTAGTACGCGCTGCGTAGCGTAGCGTAGGCGCTGAGGCACACATAGACAATGTGCATGTATAATTGTATTGCTCAACCGCTCGGCTCCCCGCCTTCGCGAGATAAAAGTACTCTAATAACTACATACCTCATTGTATGTAGTGAATATGTCGTAAAATATTGTGTATAACATGTTTATTATAAGAAAGAAAGAAACATATATTCATACCCACAGAAGACACACAATTTTAATAGAAGAAAAACATACATAAAAGCACACGTATGTCCTCGCGGTAGTGAAACGGACACTGACTCAGCATTATGCTGATGTGTTAGACACCTACAGCGCTTAAAGTATGAAATTATTTAAAAAATGTGTAAGTAGTCAAATTTTACGGCGAAAGGTGACTTAAGAGGTCTTATGATAATGCAAAATATGAGAGTTAAATATAGCACAGAGAAAAACCTTCGTGAAAAACCGTGAAGTTTCATTCACACAATAATCTCACACCTGTCACAAGTCACAAGCTCACGAGTGATATCTACAGCAGTACGTGACGAGACGTCATACCGTAAGCCCTTTGCGTCGGCCTATGGTGATTCCATACGACTTCCTGATTTTGCCAGCTGGGGTGATTACATGTGATGTTCTATTCTTTGACTTATTATACTAACAGTGATATCGCACAGATTTCCTCACATGGGATATTGTGCTGCTAAACTAAACTTGCATGCGATAAGTAAACGGGGAAAGTCCCATAACCTATACCTTGAAAGTAAAGTACCTAGAGGTAAAAGCGATATGGAATCTGGCAGCTATTGTTCGAGCATTACAAATGGTTTCAAACTATCGAGTTTAAAGATTCACCGCAGTCTGTCCGCTTGAACACTTTGACTGGGAGTTTAGTTTGAAACCAAATGGAAAATGTTGCCACTTTGAATACGTATGAGGCAAAGATTCGGTACAATGTCGCATCGTTATTTTATTATCATCCTTATTCATTTATTTGTTTAAACTTTATTGCAGGAAAACGAAGCTTAAAACACGTTCATCATACACAGATTACTTCCAATTGACTTGTCAGGATATTTTTTTTTTAATACGATGACGGTGGCAAACAAGCGTACGGTCCACCAGATGGCAAGTGGACACCGCAGCCTATAGCGATAATATGTTAGTTTAGCTAAAGTGGATTGCTAAATATTCACATTACACAAACGTTACACCTGACCCGTACCACAAAACTTTACAAGTCTACAATTCGACAAAATTGTACAATTTTCCATAGAAAAAGTTGACTGTCGAATTGTACGCTTGTAAAGTTTTGTGGTACAGATCCCCTAGTGTTACTTGAACCTTTTATTTGAATTTCGCAAGTTGGTCCGTGCGTGGGCAAAGAGCAAGGCATATCTAGATACCTACTTGTAATATTTCTGCTCCTAGGCGGAAAAATTCTACGCGTTAGCAAAGCGTTGCGTTTCGTATCGTTGCGTAGCCTCTATACGCTAGTATCTGTATTAAAATCTGTATTTATGAATACTATATCGTGAAGTAGGGTCTTCTTAAAGTGGAAATCGAAAATTTGTGCACGGAGAAATGATCAAAAGTCACATGACATGAACGCGACTTTAAATTATTATTAAGAACATAAGCTTGTCCACATATTTTTGGGAACGTACACATAGTTATGAACTTAACTGTATATAATACCCATTGTTGAGTGGAATACGACAAACAACATTATGTAAAAACATTATGTAATATAATAAGCGTTACGACATTCTTTATTAAACTTTTCACAAACAAGTACAGTTTTCAAGCAACTTTGGAAAAGTTGTCCCGTCCTAACTGCCGTAGAAGATATTGCACGCTTGAAAATGTACATATTTAATATTTTCATGTATCTATTTTGTTTCAGGTATGACAGGAATATGAAAACTTTTAAAGAAAAGGTAAAACTAAACTATTGAAATAAAGTTGTATCTATGAGTTAAACGAGTTTATTCCCAATGGTTCCGGAAATACAAACTCTTCTAACTTACGTTATTTCGTAATGATCTCCAGGTTGTGCCCTAGGGAGCCCGGGATAGGATTTAAGACCTTCAATTGTAAAAAAAAACATTATGTAGAATCAAAACATTAGATTTAAAGCAAAACCAGGTACCGTATCGTGTGTCAGTGCTGAAGATTACAGACTAACTTTTAAACTTGCAACAATTAGTGGAAAAACTAAATTAGAGCGCCGTTAAATTTTACTCACCTGGTTTGGAGTTGCCTTTTAAAGTCCACCACATATTAATCATATAACACATAAATTTAGAAATAAAGGAAAAATTGAAAAACTTAGGCACCGAGCAGGATTCGAACCTGCGACCTCCCGGCACTCGCGGCCAGTCGCTCTAGCCAACTGAGCTTTAGGTGCGATTGCTACCCGGCTTGAAATTTGCCAATCCTTCCTTCATTTATACAACGCCTTATGGGAGGCGTACAGCGACATCTACCAGAAGACTCAGGCTTCATTACGGCACTAACGTCTCAAATTATGTTGAGAAATCGTTAATTACGATGCGCTTCCTGCGCGCGATTTTCAAGCCGGGTAGCAATCGCACCTATAGCTCAGTTGGCTAGAGCGACTGGCCGCGAGTGCCGGGAGGTCGCAGGTTCGAATCCTGCTCGGTGCCTAAGTTTTTCAATTTTTCCTTTATTTCTAAATTTGTAGTTTGCGTTAGCACCGTTACTGCTTAATACAAAATTAATATAACACATAATTTCAATAAATTTCACATCACATTGGTTTCATTAACCTGATGGTAAGTATCAATGAATCGCGTCCGAGAGAAAGTCGGTTGACTATCGATCCCTTTCTGACTTACAAAGCCTTACCTAGCTCGTATGCCTCGGTCAGATGGCGTCTGACCTACATTCTTTCACAGTTTTAGGGTACCGCGGGGTTTGCGAAGTTTTATTATTTTATGTCACTGGAGAAATGGCATATTCAGTAGAATAAGTGCATTTATCGTTATATCATTTACTTGAAGTAAAAAATGTTGTTTATTGTGGTTACAAAATGGAACATGAATTTTCTTCAGCTAGCAGCAGCTTAGTGACCAAATTATGCATTTCTTCTCGTCAAAATGCAGCACGGCAGTTTGTCGAAGCAAAACATGCGTATTAGACAAGCGATGTTTTGTTATTTTATTCTAGGAGGATGATGATTTGTGACAAAACGCTGGTCCGGCCTACCAATACAACTAACTCTGTTTATTGTAACACGGGATTGTTTTTCATCGACGTAAAGTACCTATTCTTCTTCTATCAAAGCACAGGCAGTGAGAAAACTTACTGGCTTATTTGGTTCTCTTACTGGCTTATTTAGGTTCTCTCACTGCCTGATGGTTGGTGTCATGAATGGACTCCATTGGAGTCGCTAGCGTTCACAGGCTACGGTGTTAGCTTACCAATAGCCTGGCCATATTCTTATTTGCCACCATCATGGTACAGAATAGAAAAACTTCAAACGCGGCTATCATAATTTAGACCCATGGAATATACCGTGTCTATATCTACTACGGAACCATCATTGCTAAAGCGGCGTTATCTTACACTTTTACTTATCACCCCTTTTTGAGCCGTTCGTTCTAAGATTTCTAACAGACGTGATTGCCCGAACGTCTAGCAATTTTGACCCCTTTTGACTAAAAATTGCTGCGCTGAATAAAGATTTTGATGGCTTCGAGTATTTTATACCATTCCTGGGCTGTTATTCACAAACCACCTCGTCATTTGACAGTTCCATATCTTCTTCTTCTTTAAAAATGGCTTTCCATCAAATTTGATGATTTCGCCAACCACGTGTACAAAGACGTTGTTCGGTAACGACGCCATGACAGTAGGCAATACTGGTTTTGTTCGGTAATGGATTCTGCTAGTCGTCGCGCCGAGAGCACGTGTGTTCACCAACGCGGCGATGAGCAAAATCCCAATCAATACTTGTTCAGTGACGTTGTTCGTTAACGATGCCATGACAGTAGGCAACTGGTTTTGTAAAGTAGTGGATTCTGCTCGTCGTCGCTCCGGGCACGTGTGTTCACCAACGCGGCGACGACCAAAATCCAGTTTCCATATAAAAACGGGTGAGGTGAGAGGTGACAGGTGAGGACGAGGCGCTTAGTAAATCGCGTAGGTGCAGTGCGAATTATATCGCTTTGTCGATAGTTAATTAGGCGTTATTGGCTCATTTATACAATTCATTACAAACAATCTTACTCTTAAAAAGCGTAGAATATAGTGTCTTAAATTCTAAAAAAAAATATGTGTTTGATAAGGATCTTGTTTAATCAAAATCGTATTCAGTTACAACACCTGATGAATTTTGTTGTTTCAAGGCGTTATTGGCACATTTATACAATTCATTACAAACAGTCTTACTCTTAAAAAGCGTAGAATATAGTGTCTTAAATTCTAAAAAAAAATATGTGTTTGATAAGGATATTGTTTAGTCAAAATCGTATTCAGTTACAACACCTGATGAATTTTGTTGTTTCAGTATATGGGTCTATATACAGTAAAAATATTTTTACTAACGAAGAGACTATATATTAAGGAGGGTACCTTGATATAAATAGTCTATTCGTTAAAATTTGAATTCGATTATAACAGAATAATACATCTTTATTATGATCAACGAAAACCGAAATTTATAGTTTTGCCATGCGGCTTAACAATTCTACAACCAAAATACACGTCAATGGGGCCGTGTTACATACATGGTGATTATTGTTACAATATTGAGATGTTAATTAGTAATATCACAAATTTCAAACTTTTGGATTTTGCTTGAATATTCATCATAATTCACGACATAAGTACCTATCGCGATATTATGAGTGCATCGCGTGATAATAATTACTTTTTATACGGCCCTAATAGTTTTCTTGGCAGTAATCAGCAAGACTCTTGTCTTGCTGATTAGTGATTACTCCAGTAATATATAAAACCACAGCCCCGGCAGCACGATAGTCTATACCGTCACGTTATATGGCCAAAATGTATGAAAACGTCACATAAAACATCACGGTATAAGCGATCATCTTAGCCCCTCTGAAGTCCATAGAAATTGATCCTCGAAACGCAGTTTAATGGTTCCATCGGTAATTCGATAAAAACAAGATAGGACCCAAGATAAAACTAAATTTTGCAGAAAATATTAAAGAAAACTCTGGGTGCAAAAAAATCAGGATGGTATTTTAAAAATGGAATTGAGATTACATTTGAGGTGTAAGAAAGCGGGAAATAATTTTCTTTTAGCTATTTTGCTTGAAGTTTAATAGAGGAAAATATCTATTTAGGGTGAGGTGGGGTAAGATTAGATAGGGTTTAAAGTGGGAACAAGAAAAAAGTACAGTCGAGGTGATTAATATGTATACACTTTTTAACCTAATCGAATGCGTTTGCTTACAAATCGCAGGCGACCGCATTCGATTGGATAAAAAAGTGTATACATATTAATGACCTTGACTGTACCCCTTAAGTCGGATCCATTTAAGTCCAATTAAGTTAATAGGTTTTTCCTAAGTTATTAAGCTTAACATAATCATAGCATGAGTACCCAATGCCTAAATGAGAGTGCTCGTGGCCCAGTGGCGCCTGCGTGCCGCTTGCGGTACGTAAGGTTAAGCAAAGTGGGCAGCAGTCAGGAAATGGATGGGTGACCGCTTTGATTGTAACTAACTGAGCGCTCCCGTGCTTTGGAAGGCACGCTAAGCCATTGATCCCGGCTGCTGTCTATGGCAGCAGTCGTTAAGTCAAGTTGGTGGCCTTCGGGCGGCTTGAGAACTTCTAACAGTCAAGTTGACTTCACAAAGGAGTGTCCAAGTTGCACCACGTCCATAGGGAAAGTACCTATCGCCACCCTACACGTGACCTCTGGGTAATGCTAAAAGTGCAACAAAAAAAATGGCAACCGTACTGTCTTCTTGAAGATCTCACGGTTCTAAATAATTGATATACGATAAATAAAAACTAAACGTATCCCGAATAATCAGTTTTTAGTCACCATTCGGCGGGGCCTGTGTTCGTAGATATATATATGTCCTACAAGACGGAAAAACTACGATATAAATATGCTACCCTTGTTAAACTGCGAAAACGTTGACATTGATTGTATTAGCTCCAGTTTTTGAATTTTGTAGTTATTTTTTTCAATGGAGAGGAATGGATGGTAGAGGAAACGTTAACACGTTCCTTTTTAACCCTTATTATTATTAAGATATGTAATAGTGAAAAAAGCAAGTGTTGTTTTCTTTGACGAGACGAGTCGCCACGAGAAACAAATTGATTCAAAAATAAACCTATGAAACAGTATGCACGTTATCACACTCCATGGAACACAAATTTGTTGTTCGCACAATTGAATAAACACTTTGAGAAAAAAACTTTTGTTTTGCATTATCATGATGAGCGAGTCTGAGTCACTTTGTCATTTTGTTGGATGAAAAACGTACCGCAACTTTTTTGGGGGGAAAATTTATGTTACTCCGGATGTGTATGCGAACAATGTTTAGCATTCACCTGGTTTGTTAAATAATTATCTCGCTGGTAATAAATATCTTCGTACAGCTGTTGGTAAATGTTACAATTGCATTATTACATTTTAGTAGGGTTTACCTTTTCATTATCAACTGATTGCTAAGTTAATTTCAATCTATTCATTACTGTTAGTAAATGACTGAATTATTTTATGTTAGTAAATTATGATCTATCAAAAATCTATCTATTTCAGGGAGTATTGTATATATTTTTGCAATAGGCTGAAATCAATGGTTTCGTAGTTGTGTATATCATAAATGTAAAAAGTAAGCATTGTTATTTATAGTCACAGTAGGAGCGCTCGTGGCCCAGCGGTGCCTGTGTACCGCTTGCGGTATATAAGGTTAAGCAACGTGGGCAGCGGTCAAGACTTGGATGGGTGACCGCTTTGAGTGGTTATCCCGGTTGCTGTCTATGGCAGCAGTCGTTAAGCCAAGTTGGAGGCCTTCGGGCGGCTTGAGAACTTCTAACAGTCAAGTTGCCCACTCACTTGAAAAAGCCTAATCCCAATAAGGTCTAGTTTCCCCTTGGGGTTGGAAGGTCAGATGGCAGTCGCTTTCGTAAAAACTAGTGCCTACGTCGAATCTTGGGATTAGGTAGCGGACCCCAGGCATCCTTCAGGATGCAACTGTACTGGGATAACTGTAGGAGGATGATGATATTGATGATGTTATTTATAGTCACAGACTTAATACCTACTTACTGAGGTAATTGTTTATTCATATAACAAATAGATATAATAACACAGTGTAAATATGAGATTAAAACTACTATTAAAATAAAAACTCAAACTAAACCCTAAACTTAAAAATAAAATAAAATAATTAATATGATGATGGCCGTGCCCATCACGCAGGCAGCATTATTCCCGCGCTGAACTGCGATTTTACTACATGTTTGCTTTCTGGCGGCGACATGCACATTGTCTATGTATTCGTATGTGTCACAACCTCACAACTACAACTATATGACTAAACCGCTAAGCGCTCGTGAGATAAAAGTACTGTGACATGTTTGTTATATAAATTGAATATAGTTAACTGGTCAATTAATATATTAGTCGAAGTATCATAATGTCATATGACAAGTTATGTAATATATCACTCTCAAAACTTGATAAGTGTCGGAAATGCACGCCCCATGTTATAAATTAACCAAACCATAGTTACATGTATGGAAAACGAGTAATATTCGAAATGAGGGACTAGAGAAACGTCGTTTGTAGTAGTATATAGGGTAGGTTAGTGGGTAATTAGATCAAAACATTAGGTAAAAATAACTAGACTACCCGTGCGAAGCCGGGGCGGGCCGCTAGTAGTTACATATATTAGTAATATTACTTATTAATTACAACATACAGTAAAGTAATTAATAATATTACTATCATCTACTATGAAGTAATTAGTAAAAAGTGTACTGAAACTCGTGGGCGATAATCTCAACTAAAATGCGATATAAATCGTACCTATTACTCTATTACTAAGTCAACTCTGGACCGTCGCAAATTAAAATTTTCCATTTTCGACCCTCATCATTAAAAGTTACGGCACAGCGGCCATGTCTATGACGCAGATAAAATAATAGCAGAATATTCAATTTAGTATTATAACGCCGAGTTTTGCAGGTTTCAAAAATACTAAATCGGCTTAACTATACGGTATATTTACACAAACAATTTATATACGAAAAACATGCCGGGTATTAGTACATTACTTACCAAGGGCGGTAAAGCAAAGAATGTCTCAGATCGCAAGTATTTGATGCCCGAGCCGAAGCCAAGGGCGATAAATATGCGATCTGAGGCCTTCTTAATTACCGCCCGTGGCAAGTACAAAATTTTATGTCACCCCAGGAAGTGCGATTTTCCGCGCGTGGAGCGTGCGGTAATTGTCACTTTATGGCCAGGTGTGATATAATAGTACATTACTCAACAAGGGCGGCAAAACAAAGAATGTCTCAGATCGCGGGTATTTGACGCCCGAGCCGAAGGCAAGGGCGATAAATATGTGATCTGAGGCTTTCTTTATTACCGCCCGTGTTAAGTACAAAATTTTATGTCACCCCCTGTCCAGGAAGTGGGATTTCCCGCGCGCGGAGCGTGCGGTAATTGCCGCTTTATGGCCAGGTGTGACATAAAATATATTTTAAACGCAATGCTGTGTAATAAGTACAACGAGTAACACACACAGCCGCCGGTCACGAGTATAAAATACATTTTGAAACACATGTCGGTAAAAATAACATTCAAAATCACAAAATTGAATTTCACCTTGCCGTGGAAAAGGTTTTATCTGTATGTGCCTTTACTCTATCTTGGTATGTTTAACTCTCCACGCTCGCCTGTACTGGAATTTCACGTCTCACATTATACGGAAGGAAAGTTGATAATTTATTTTAGTAATTCATTTCCACCATAATGGCAAGTAATTCTACAGCGTTTTATTCATTTCCAGGGTTCCGTAACCGAAGGGTCCAATCCAGAACACCATTGCTGTCACTCACGCGTCCGTCCGTCCGTCGTCTGTCACACAGGTTTTACAGTCAAATGATTGGAGCTACAGTCTACAAGCCATACAAATTGTCAATTTTTTTTTGACCTACCCCATCGAGTGAAGTATCATTAGAGCTCGTTGAGTAGATAAATATACATTTTTTTGTTTAAAAAATAGAAAACAAAGAAATGAAGATGCCGCCAAAATCAGATCTTCAAAATCCGTTCCGAAGAATTTACTTTATCGAAGTAACTTTGTCGTCTGAAAGCACGGGGCAGTGTGCGTCGAATCCAGTAGGTACCTAGTTCTGATTTTTAGCAGAATTGTTTATGATGTTGGTCCAATCAATAAATCAAGTTTGTGACCTCGAGCGCCAAACGCACCAATCTCAAAAAACGAATTTAAAAAATTACAACCCTACAGTGCTAGTTCCTGATAGTACCTTTATGTTCTTAAAGTAGACTTAATTTGCTATTATATGAGACTAGAATTGTTTCTGTAGACTCAATAGTTTCCGAGATAAATCCATTCAAAGTTTGAGAATGTCGAAAAAATTATGAACTTTGAAAGGATTTAGCTCGATAACTTTTGGGTCTACAGAGACTATTTTAGTCCCAAATGGTAGGTAGCAAAAGTCTTGCGATGCCAATTAACATGGTTAGCCAACATTTTTATAAATAAGAACCGAAACATACACTGCTTCTTTAATAAACTTTCTTACTTCCAGATTATTAATAAAATAAATGGAAAGCTAGTGTAGTGTGTCAATGCATGATACACTAGCACCGTCCCATTTTCCAAGAACCTCATCCAGGACTGGCGGGGCAGCGGAGGCGGCTAAGTCAAAAAACTGGCCAAGTGCGAGTCGGACTTCGCACATTTAGGGTTCCGAACCAACCTCAAAAATATGATTTATCAATATATTAGTACGAGTATTTAATTGTTAAAATATACGTAATAATGAACATTGTCACCAAATTTCAT
The DNA here is from genome assembly GCA_951800055.1 of Cenopis cana. Lineage (NCBI taxonomy): Eukaryota > Metazoa > Arthropoda > Insecta > Lepidoptera > Tortricidae > Cenopis > Cenopis cana. The sequence goes on from OX637488.1 coordinate 6,376,765, forward strand.
GTTCATAGGTCAATGGGAAGTCAAAAAATTCTTCGCAACAAATTTTGTGACAGACGACGGACGAACGGACGCCTGTGCGACACCAATAGGGTCCCGTTTTGACCCTTCGGGTACAGAACCCTAAAAAAGCATTGAAATACCGGGGTGTTTGCACCCAATACAATTTCATGGCTTTCAGAGTTGTTTTGTCGTCGACGCAACTGGTGACCAAAGAGCTGGCAGCTTCCTCGCACAGCGTTTATGTATATATAGCCATACAGCGAGGGAAGGCTGCCAGCGTCTGATACGTTGCCACGGGGGCCTTTTTAGATATAATATAATATAAGTTAATTACTTTTAATTTAATTTAGTTTTTGTTATTATTAGGTTATTTATCAAATTTTTAATCAAAGTGAAAATTGAAAAATTCAACACTACAGGTTTGATTTCAACCCACAACCTCTGGAATCCGTCCATTGCTCTACCAATTGAGCCACCGTGGTAAATATTTCAAAAAAAAACACTGGATACCACAACCACCAACACGGGGAATTAAAAAAATGAGATTTTCACTAGCGGACGCATCCGCCTAACGAACATTTAAGGTTATTTATCATTTTATATTCACCTTCAGTATTGTGGTCAAAGCAGAATAATTTTAGCTGCCGGAATTCATGCACAACTATTAGAACTATATAGCAGTGGCGGAGCATCCATAAAACTCGATTCCCACCGGCTTGCCTAATTTTCAGCCAGTCCAGTCCGTTTACTACGACTCATGAAGAATAGGAAAGGCAAAAAATATTTCCGGCTTCACTAAGAATATTTTTGACGCGCCGCCACTGCTATATAGGTATAGTACTTTTACCTCACGAGAGCGGCGGGTTAGCCATGGTTCTGTTGTGACACAGACGAACACATAGACAGACGAACACATAGACGACGTGAACTCATAGCTCCTACGCTGACGCACACACAGACATTGTGCATGTATAGTTCAACCCACAACCATAGCTCACCCACACTAGTGAGATAAAAGTACTCTAAGGGAAAAGCACAAAATGCTTCTTCTATACACAACCAATAAGAATACAAAACGTTAATGACAAAGTTGTTAAAAAATAAAACCAAGTTAACAGAAGAAGAAAGTAATTGCTACTGTGAAATAGTATTTCATTCTGCATCTCGTTCAGAGTTTCTAGCGAAAATAATACCGTCGTTAACTTGAGTCGCGAAAGGAAGCAAAAAAGGGAACGAGCTTTTATCTCAAATCGCTTCAAATATTTTAATTGAAACAGGTCCGTCACATTGCGACATCCAGCAGATTGTATTTTGAGTCGTTTTTATTTTAGGATTCTGTACCCGAAGGGTCAAGATGGAACCCTATTGCTGTCACCAGGCGTCCGTCCGTCCGTCCGTCATCTGTCACACAGGTTTACAGCAAACGGTTGGAGCTACAGGCTTAGTTTTCACCGTATAAGCATTTTGGTGGTCCAAAGCTATACATATAGTCAAAACTTATTTTTAATCTTTTAAGGAGGGCTCCCAATGCTCCCATATTACCTAAAGTGGGCGCGAAAACAAATCAACTTAATTTTGCGGTTGGTTCGGAAACCTAAATGTGCGAAGTCTGACTCGCACTTGGCCGGTTTTAAGGATATACAAGTAATTTATGTTGATTATAGACAACCGAGCCTTGAAATTTAACAAAGCCAGGTACAGCTAGCAGCATAAGTAGCTACGCGTACGAAGAGGAAGTCTGAGATATCTCTTTAATTAAAACGCGGAATGGCGTAATAGAGTGTAGCTTCGTTTGTTCGACTCGAATACTTGGACCATCTAATCTAAGCGCCATCTACGGAAGATTCGACCCATGCCCTCAGAATATATTTACTTGACGCATTAAATGATCAGGCAGTTTATACTACAAACTGTACACTCAGTGTGACCAACCATTTATATCAAAATTCGGTTTAGCGTGCCATATCCGTAGTCGCCGTCAAGCTGCCTTCAAGTTCCACCGCCGCTTTTCGTACTGTACAAACGGAGTCTTGGTCAAGTCGGCAGCTTAATTAGGACAATTATTCTTGATCCGCCGTTTACTGGAGACATTAATATCTGGATATCCGGGTACGATCTGGAGTAACCTGAGGACTGTGAACTGCTAGTTAATTAGGTACGTAACGATTCAGACTTACGCTAGGTAGTCTAAAAACTGACAATTTTATTATAAAAAATGTCATTTAGTGATTAAATAATTGTCGTTATACGTAATCGCCGAGGGAGATCAGAGGCTGTTATTAAGGTACTTATATTTCACAACATTACAGGTATATATCTTCCTCACCTGCTGTATTATGTCCTTAGACGAAATAAAATGGTATACCTTCAAGTGCCAGAGCCGCTTTTCTTCCTGTACAAATGGAGGCTCGGTTAAGTCGTCGTAATTAGGGCAACAATTCTTGATCCGCCTGTTCACTGATGGGTTTACTGGGGGACATTAATGCCTACGGATATCCGGGTGAGATCTGGATTGACCTGACCGTGACCCGGTTTTCTCTTATTAGATGGCCTTTCCTTTTTTTATTTTTTTTTCCTTTATTAAATGGAGATTATGCTAAAATAGGTAGTATGTAGTAGGCTATGGAATGAACTGTCGCCTACGGTATTTCCGGGCCGACGTGACATTCAAACCTTCAAGTAGAGAGAGTACTCCTTTACTGAAAGGCCGGCAACGCACTTGTAACTCCTCTGATGTTGCAGGTGTCTATGGGCGACGGTAATCGCTTATTATCAGGTGATCCGTCTGCTCGTTTGCCCCTATAACATAAAAGAAGTTAGTATTACATTGAGCATTAAATTGCCTAATAATTTAACTGGACAATGGATAATTAACCAATTATTATGAAAGCCTCGTTATACTGGTTATATGTATACTATGTATGTATGTATGTTGGTTGGTATGTATACTAGTCTTCTAACATTTTTCTGGTACTGACGTTTGATGTTTTCCTTATACCTTACCCATGTGTTTTCCTATTAGGTACTTATTTAAACATAAAGCGAACTGGAAAATAAACCTGAAATTGAGGTACTGTAAGTTTCCCACAAGCGAACTATATGTAAATCCAATTTAATCTAAAAGCGTTGAACTTCTGGTAGAATTCTAGTTAGTTTAATTCCGATTGAACAGGGGTTCAACTAAAAAGTTTCAAATTCGTCACTAATGAAACTAGTATGAATTAATTTTGTAACAGATAGAAGCGAGATACAATGGGCAAAAGTTACTGAAAATTGGATGCGCAAAACTTTAATTATTATAGGTTTTTTTATTTATTTATAATATTTAAAGTTTTATAGAGGTGTTACATGTCCTTTACTCAGCAGTGGGATAGATGGCTGGTTCAAGACTCAAGAGTCAAATACAGAAGGCGGTACTCCTGCGCGGTAATCACGTAACGTTTTCGACCGTTAGTACGATAGATTTTAACATCAAATCCTATACTAAAACTGACATTAAATACGTACCAACGGTAGTACATATCGTTACGTGATTACCCCGCTGGACACGGCGCGAATAGTCAGGAGGTTCCTCTCTCTGTCGCCCTGACCACCGGTAGCTTAGGCCCTGCCTCGCTGCCGGCGGCACTCTAGGCTAGGTTTTTATAACGTTTTTATGTTTTGTAAGTGTATTTTTATATTTTGCTTTTTATAGAAATGTTATACAAACCTAAGCTAAGAAAATAAATAAATAAAGAGAATAATAATTACATGTCCTTATAAATATACTGCCCAATCCCTCTCATCTATGAGAGGAGGCCTGTGCCCAGCAGTGGGACGTATATAGGCTGATGATGATGATGATAATGATAAATATACTGTGACATTTTATTTTTTTACTTCTTCTGGCAACTATTTTGTAGCACTCAAGGCCTCATTGGCTATGAGTGCTTATGCAAAAAAACCGTATATAGCGACACACGCTGGAACTAGACAGCGCCTACCTAGCGGGCCCCCGGAACTAAGTGTTAACAATGTTTTCCAGTAGATCGTAATTAAGTATATAATGGTTGTCTGGCATAATTCTTTTTTTGTTTATAAGACTTTTGACCTTGACCTGACCTTTACAATAATGTATAAAGGTATTGTCTTTCCACTGTACAACTAACTACCTACTTTATTCGTGTGAGGTGTGCAATTAAGAGCGTTGTTAAACCCGCTTTATTAAAAATAGTTGCAAAAATAGAATACATACCTTACTCTCTTAAAGCAATGGTAAAAAACCAAAATGTCCGGAAAATGCATAACTTTGTCCTTATAAGAATGTCTACACAAAAATTTTATTATGGAATTTAATTTCACAAAAAATAGGCTCAGGTGTGCGTTATTTCATCTTTTTATCTTTGGGCCACCATTACTTTTCTACGTTTGCGTAACTTAAGATATTTTTTTTAGGATAATTTCAGATTTAAATACAGAAGAAAGGATGAAACCGGATTATCCCTTTTCCAGAGGAAATGATACTGGGCGCCTTTGTCAACCTATTTTAATTAAAGATCGGAAAAATAAACGCGTAATTATTTTGCTTTTCGTTAAGCAGAAATACTATTCAATTTATTATATCCGTGTTTTCTAAATTTAGATTTTATCTCTATTATTTGTGGTTTTTATTTCATTAAAATATTTAACATAAAAAGGATACATTAAAAAATCTTTCCTAAGTATCCTGATACTTTTGGTGGACCATTTCAGCGCAGACTTAAGAAAATGCTACTCGCAGAGAAAATCAGAACGGGTACAATGCACCCTGGAGGGTGTCACAAAGTTGCTTAGCTGAGTGCGTCTGTCGTCCATTGTGATGTGAGAAAGTTGTAGCAATTTCATTTGTCCACTGTACTCTGGAGAACCGCAGTGCACACAATTGTTCAACAAAAGTTCAACTATAACTATAATTAGAAAGTACCTAAGTAAATTGTATTATGTTATTAATTTCTTTTTTTATATCATCGTTATTACACAAAAGTACAGCCGACTTAATACCATCCATGAGGCATTATCTACCAGTCAACCTTGTAGGAAAGCAGAATGATTGTAGACGGCGGCGCAACGAATAACAACAGAAAATAAAACTGGTAAAAAAGTACAAAATTGACGTTTTTTATCTATTACGTGTATTATTAGGTAAAGGTACTTTTAGTTATTATTCATTTCGTTTTTGTTTTTATTTATATTAATTATGTAACAATATTATTACAATAAATTATGTGAAATCAGATTTAACTACACATATCCAATTAAAAGTTAGTTTTCCTGTTCGTTATCGATAATTGATTTATTAATTCGCTCACTATGCGGGTACATTGTTGTATGTTTTAATCAGCATTACCAACCACTGTTACCACCAACAAGCAATATTAACCAGAATTAAAACACATAGATTGGTGAAAGTTGAAACTCCCTCATTCGAGAAATGTACGAATTACCATCGTTTTTGGCCCGCGGTTGGCCCTCGTTCAAAGAAATAGACTTCGGTTTATTCAATTCATTTTTTATTTTAACCGAAGTTCTGTTTGAGAACAGCATTTTTGAAACGTTACTTATTGCCGGCAGCGCTTTTAATAGACTAGTGTTTTTTTTTACATTTAGTATAAATATACCTATTTAGGTTAATTTATTATGTTTTTATAATGTTTGTAAAATTAAAGGAGCTTATTTCTTGGAATTATTGATTTCACATTTATTTAAAAATATAAAAATATTGAAACGAGTTTACTACTGGGGTGATTGACATGTTTGTTAGGCGACTTCCTGATTTGTCGGTGCGGAGGCAGTACGATATGAGAAAAGTGTCAAATGTCAGTGTCAACTGTCAGTCAACTCAGTATTACTTTTTAATGCGCCCCTAGGGCTCAGTATTACATTTAAATTAGTGCTTCCTGACTGGCGCGGGATGCGCGGAAGCGAGACGATGCGATGGCAGTCTTGGTCCGCTTCTGCGCATGATATTAGTACTGCGCAAATGTAATACCTATTGACAGTATTTCGTCAAGTGAGAATCTTTGCGACGTCAGTAAGTTTATGTCAAAGAAAAAAATGTCACATATCGATCCCGCCCCGCCAAGTCAGGAAGTCGCCTTAGTTACTTCAACACCGCGACGCCAATGGGTATTTCTTTCGCCTTCTTGACACATGTCATTGTGCACTTATAAAGTGTTTTGCACATAAATCTTTAATAGGTATTCCGCTGGGATTCGGCTCGTCGCCGCGTTGGTGAACACACGTGCTCGGCGCGAATAAAACCAGTTGCCTACTGTCAAACTGTCATGGCGTCGTTACCGAATAAAGTCTTTGTACAAGTATTGATTGGCGAAATCAAGCTTATGTTGTCCATAACTACCAATATTACAAATGCGAAAATAACGCTATCTATTTATTTGTTAACCTTTCACGCTTAAACCAGTGAAAGTTTAACATGCGATGTGGTAGGTATGGGATAGTAAGTTACTAGTTACTACACAACAAAGTCACAAACGCAAATCTTTGTTTCCCAAGTATAAAATGCATTCCACGTTTCATTTGCAAAACAAACGACAAACTAGAAAATACGTTTCCAATATCTTAGCGAGATAAAAACGAATAGATGCGATAAAATAGAGTAACCACACACCCGCTGGGCGCCCCAGTGCAATGCTATGATAACGGCAATTTTACATTCACAACGGAGTGTTACATTGTCGGACTAGGGGTAAAAGTTGCGATTTGGAGCTAGGAGTAAACAGTATTTATCCGCAATAAGTATATATATATAAAAAAAGAAAAATAATTTATTTCACCCTATATAGTACCTACCCCAATTTAAACTTAACGAATATTGTTTAATTGAAAATTAATTGTATTGCTGAATGCCAAGCTTATAATGTGTAAAAACACATATAATTTATAATATACAAGATCAAATTAAATTAAATTAAATCAATCAAATCATTAAAATCATATTGTTTAATTATTTATTTATGTAGGATGAATTTCACGACTCTCAACAACCATATGCAAATGAGTTTGATATTCAACAAACTTAAATATTGAATCATAAATGTAAAATGTTAGTTGTTTCGTTTTAGTCACACACAACAAATAAAACAATATAAGTAAAATGAGTAGCATTTTGTCCACTACTGAACTTGTGTACTTTTTTATCCAGCCCTTCCACAGTGCTTCGATCTTGGAGACCTTTTTCATTTAATTTTAGTTGTTATGTTTTAAATACATATTTAGATAATATTTTTTATATGAATGAATGATACGTTTATTTACAGAAACATATTTAATGAGTATTAAACTAGATATATTCTCCAAAGTTTTTAACCATAAATCTGACAAGCTATTCGGGTTCCATTATTAACTAAGTACTAAACATTTATTGATAACAAAACAATTCAAAGCACATGCTTACAAGATAAAAAAAATACGTTTTTTATCACGTTAGTTCAATATTTTAAACGGCCGCTATAACTCACATTACCTACCAATGCCCGCCCAATATATTATCACATTTTCTATGAGGAAACCGATATAACGAGGTAATTCCCGTAAGATTGGCAAAATCCAATTGCGAAATAGAATTACTTTTAAAATGGAATTCTGGATGATGTATGTGCGGTGGTTATTGCTGAATGCTGATCACAGATGGCGGCACTTTCCAATAACCGTCATTGCAGTCTATTATGCACTGCTTCTTGTAAAAGAGAATCTAATATTCTCTTCTGCTTCTTGTTACTTGAAATACTTACTTTGCTTTTATACAAGAATATTCTACAAGAATTCAGGATGTTTCCTGTAACAGGAGCAATAAATTAAATGGTAGATAATTAACCTTGCCTGTAATTATTTCCACGTGGTTACAATTGAAAAAAAAATTTTTTTTTTTTTTTTTGGCATTGGTAGTTGTCCTGTGTTTTATTACTTTTTCGTAGTGATATTAATAACAATTTAAAAAAAAACACGATAATTTTTTTTTTCCTAAAAAAGCCATAAATTATCCTTTTAAACTAAAAATGCTAATACTATGACGACTCATATCTTGATGCTTCCTCTGAATCCGGAGTAACGGATGTGCTATGATCTCGCGGTGTCGCGGTGTACTTGAGGGTCCTAACTTTAGATCAAATTTTCTCCAAATTGAAATAATAAATAAAATTTTTGGATTACTGCAGATGCTCTAAGGAAGCGTCCCTTTAATTTATTGCTCCTGTTACAGGAAACATCCTGTATTCTTGTAGAATATAATAATCATAAATATTAATAATAATAAAAAAGTAGTAGGCACCCTACGTACCTGAGTGCTCCTAAGAGTGAGCCTGGTGTCAGAGTCTGATCGGTTGTTTGGTTAGACGGGCCCGCTGCCTCTGGTTTGCCTTAACCGGCCGTCCAGAGTGGAGTCGCAAGAGCTCGAGTGCTCGAGGGTAGATGTGGTCACCTAAGTGGCGAGTTGGCTATATGTTTAAAAGTCCAGTGCCACCTCTCTACCCACAAGCATTTCAAGTTACAGGAAGCAGACTAATATTATCTTTCACAAGAAGCAGAGCATAATAGACTGCAATAATCAGAGGAATTTATATAGAGACTTTTGTAACTCAAGATATTTTTATCAAAAGGAAATGAGAGCCTTTTCGGAGAAGAGATATATTTTTCTTCAATTATACTTGAGCTTAATTAAGATCGAGCTTAGTTGCCTAATGTTTCTTGTTATACGTATTTAATTATAGTCTATTCATCACTACGTTTCATATCATGTAAACGAACTGTTCTTGAATAGATGATCATTTCTTTGCCCTGCCCTTTTCTCTAGGATTACAGATCATCACTTAAAATGTTGTTGTATACTTAAAGAAGCTCAAAAAGTATCCTAGAGGAAAGTTTGATAATTAATGAATAACGTCTTCAAAAATAGTTTGTTTACATGTTAGGTCACGTGGATGAATAGTCTGTAAGTTGTGACATTTTCTTATGTCGATTTTCCTGACCTTGTTATATTATATCACGAGTAAATAATTTGGGCCCGGCGTTTATAAACTTGTTAATAGCCTGGTGAAAAAGACGTAGGTAGGTGCAGAATTTCATTGATTCAGTTATAGCTGCATTGTGTTTGGTTGTGGGCAAGAAACCTATATTCAACAAACGCAACAAACTCTTCATTCAATTCTGGGTTTTATGAAAAACGATCAACATATAGTGCTTCAACATTTAAAATTTTGTGCCATAATAGGTATATCAAATAACTTTTTCTGAAAACTCATATCATCACCAGGTATTTCTCAACCGAAAACTCATATAAGTTATTGTAAAGATGTACAAACAAAATTCACTTACGCGAATGAAAAATAGAGCATTTTTAAAATTGGAACACAATGGAGCGGACAAACAGAAGGCTAGGCTTTCGGATTTAGGTGGATTTATTTAGATATTTTAGCTCCTGAATTAAAAGTACGATTTTATTTGCAGCAGCAATGTACACTATGTTTGCAACAGCGAAGTGTTATTGCTCAATAGGACTCGATTTCCATTGGTTTGCTTACTGATAAATCTGATAACATTTATGATCCTGAACTGAGTTTTACCTTAGTTTAATGAGAGTGAAAGCCTAAAACCCACTTTATTCCTTAAGACAAGTTCTAGCACCAGATTCCAATAATTATTGATTACTTCACTGAAAACTAAAAACCTAAAACTTAGTCTGGATTTTTGTTTTTAATTTTAGTTTTTTTGTGTTGCTTCAAGGGGTCCCATACAAAGGAAGATAAGCGCTAGGTATACTATGTCAGTCTAGTAAGGTTTATGTAAATATTGGGCCTTGTTGCCTAAAACAAGTTAAATTGTTAAAATAAAACTAGGTATTGTCAACATTGTCAGATTATTCGCCAGTTCCTCGAATTCTCCAAGAATATTCGTTGCACATTTGATACAAACAAACGCAACACTGAAATCGGAGGTAGGTATCAGTTTCCACTATGATAGACATTTGGCCGGTTTTGCTTCGGGCCAGTTACGTCAAAATGCCAGTACCGTTAGCTTAGTTTTGTTGGATACGAGCAAAAACATATGACTAACGATGAGTTCTACGTATTCCTTGTTAAATATCAGAGAATTTAAAATTGACGCAACCATACAAACTTATTGCACTAAATTTTAGGTTATTACATTTTCTGAGCTTCAGATTGTAAAAACCGTAACATTAATCGAAAGATTGTAGTCTGTCTACCGAAAAATAAAATTTCAAATACCGCTAGATTATAATTTATCTTTTTCGTCTTCATTGACTTTTGTGATGTGAGGATGTCAATAAGTTAAAATTTACTAGAATTTAAACTTTCACTAGTCATATTCAAAACTATATATACTACTTTATATTTAGTTGTAGTTTATATATACTAAACGGTCATAACTCGTGTATTAATAGTCGCTCAAAATTTTCGGGTTTTTTTCTTCAGGAACAGTACTTACTTGCCTCTGCGGCACATGTCGCGCCGGAGTAACAATTTAATAGGCGACTTTATAGCGTTTAGAAAAATACAAGTTATTTACTGAAAATACATCGATGCAAAGACTCGATAGTATGAGCATGTCGTCCCGCTATTCTTATAACCATTGTGATTGCAATCCTTTGTCCTGAGGCGTCGTTGATCATTTTGTCCCGGCGGTACCATTTCCACGGACGAAAGTGTCCATAAATACGGGGACAGGACTCTCCAGTCTCAACTCAATCTCAATAACTTGCAAGGGAGTCCCTAATCTTTCAAAGTTTAGAAATAACAGCGAGGCAAATATTTTATTATTTATCTTCCTGTTTTATCATTTTTGTTGTCTATTTATTTTATATTTCTCTTAAGGGAGTAATATTTCTTGCCTTAGAAACGTCGCATCTAAATAGTATTACTTATTTACTTGTAAATTATTCTAGTGACAAATCTGATAAAAAAACTGTTTAGTTATAAATAAAAACAAAAGTTACATTTCGATCTCATCTTATTTTTCTAAATTTTGCCAAAAATATATTGCATACCTAAACAAAATATACAATTATAGTATTGGAATTCAGTTAGTGAGAAATTTCAAACGAGTTTCGCAGATACTATTTTTTACAATGCATGTGCATGAAAAGTGCATTTTCTAACCAGTCAAACTGTGCGGAAAGTACACCACTAGTGCTTTTTACATTATTTTTTTTCTAAATTGTTTAACTCCGTCGTCAGCCCGACGCAAAGAGTTTTTATTACCTACTATTTATTATTTGAGAAAAGTTTAAAAATTAGCAAATTATAGACTTGCATTCTTATAAAAGGGTACCTACATAAATATTAATACTTCATTAAACGTATCCGTGATCATGACGCAAAAATCGTTTCATACAATCCATTCGCTAGCTCGTAGTTCAACACTAGAATCCATTCGCAAGCACGTGTTTCAATTCCACACTCGCGGTTAAAATACAACTTTGCACCGTTGTATAATAAGTAACTATTAAGTGTTTATGGAATTCAGAAATAGGCTAAAAGTGATTTAAATCCACATTATTGCATAGAACATTTTTATGGCTATTCAAAGGATAAATTGCAGAAATTCAGCATTTAAAACACAAAACCATACAAAATGCAATAGCCAACACAATAGTAAACGCCAGCATAATAAAAGCCACCGAAAACTCACAACAATGGAAGAAAAGAGTTAATTCTAAAAACATACGCATTAAATTTCAACCTACCTAAACCGTGTTAAGACTCAGGTTGGCTTGCATTTGTTTTTAACGTATTATTCTATGTAACATAAACTGTGTTCCCTATTTACTGTCCCATTAGTATTCTGAACCTTCGCTAACTCATGAGTTTATAGCTCATAAAAGTAATGGAGAATTTTAGCTTATGAAAAATGTGCTAAAGTTACTTTTTGGTTAGACTTGTACCTATATTCACGTATCTTATTCCGTTTAAATTCAGTGCTTCAGTACAACCCAGTTGCTAAGGTTGAAATGAGCTCAAATGACGTCACTAAGTACCGTTTAATGAATAGATCCTGGCATTCCGTTTATATGTGTTTATCCTTGTCACTATATTTTTTCCTTCAGTCCTCTGCTAGAGTTGACACTGACTGCTCTAACAAATTGTCCAAGTTATTCATAAGAACTAAATGTTAGTTAGCCACCATGTATAGGTTACGAAATTTAGATAATTAACACACATTAAAAAGCATAACGATAATATTCACCGGTATCAAACATTTAGTTAAATTTTGCAGTAGTTTAAAACATCACCTTTACTTTGAGGAAAGATTTTGAAAAAACCTATACTCCGCTATTCAACCGAGTGAAGCGAAGATCTCCGATTCAGCTTCTACAAAAAGCGAGATTTCCAGTTCTCTTCTCTTCTTCAGGTCGCATTTCTCAACCGATTGTCGGGAAATTATTTGAGCAGGCTCGATAATTATATAAAAATCTTTGTGGAGTCGATTTTTGGAAATTTTAAACACTTAATTTTATAATTGATAAAGAAAACACTCGTTAATTTGAATAAAAAAAGAAACAGAAAAATGATTTACATTGAACTGTATTTGAAATGGGCTTCCCATAAAAGGACAATGTGTATACGCATTGCTTTAAAACTACTTTTGCGAACTACGCGAATCACTTGTTCACTCAATAACGCAGCGATTACAAGTGGTTGCCTACCCACTTGTAATCGCTGCAGCGTGAAAAACGCATCTATTTCAGTTTTCACAGCATATAACGGTTCGCAACTACGCAACCATTGTCCCACGCCCCCGATGTCACCGTCCGTCAGTCGCACGGCGGCCGCGGCAATGAACGCTCCTCGAAACAAAGCCCTCCAACAGCTAAAGGGGTTTGAATTAAAAAAAAATATAGAACACTGGGATTTCGTTTAATAAAAATAAATTGTGACATTGTTTTTAGTTAATTCGAAAAGTTATAGTGACAGGTTTAAATGTAGGTACGTTAAAAAAGTTTTATTGCAAATAAGATTATTAAATGTTCGAAAACTAAAAGTCAGTGATAAGTGTGTAAATAAAAATAGTCAAAACATTTATGTACTTATAAACTAAAATAAACTGTATAAATAGTGTTAAGCAAGAAACTTAAACAAAAAAAGAGTGTCAGTGTTAATAAATGTATACCCAAGTAGATTAGAAGTGTTTTGTTTACGTTCCATAATTAAATGAGAGAAGCTTAGCTCAGTATATAGTCAAGCAAATAAGTTTAAATTACTTCGCAGTTGTGTGTCTATAATTCGTAAACAATCATCAAAGGTAAGCCTTCTCATTGTTGTAATTTATGCGCTATTATGTATAAATTCTCATTAAGTATTTACTCAACTCCCTTTGCCTTGAGGTTAATAAGATGATCGACACGATTGTAAGTCTCAGGTCCAGCTTGAGTAAAAATGCTTTCATATGCCAGGAATTGCGTCTGTTCTTCTATTCTACAAGGTCGCAACTCTAACCCGATTCTAGTTAAATATCGTGAACAGGCTTATTGATACCTACTTATATCAAAAAAAGAGTTGCGAGCTTACAGAAGCTCTAGTGTTTAGTTAGTTTATTTGGATCAACTAGCAGATACGGTATCTTGGAGCCAGTAGTTAAAAACGTCAAAGCGCTTAAAATAAACTGTTATATTGTGTGTGATAGTGAGATACATGATTTTTATAGCATAATAAATAGGTAGCTGAAATGAATGAAAATAAAATAACTCGTACCAACTTATTACTTGAACATACAACATGACGTAGGTATCGCAATTGGATTTTATATCGCGAAATTTTATTAGTTTTACAATATATCGCGTCTTTGCTCCCTGGCTATGCTGGCCAAGAGCAATCCCATTATTAATAACTCGCTTTTACCCGCGACTTCGTCCGCGTGACCTTGTATTTGAGGGATGATTTCAGGGATAAAAAGTATCCTATATGTTAATCCAGGCTGTGAACTCGTTGTATACCAAATTTCGTCTTAATCCGTTCAGCCGTTTTTGCGTGATTGAGTCACAAACATCATCACAACATAACATTCGCATTTATAATATTAGTAGGATTAAAAAATCGTTTGTAAACAAAAATCTTTTCACATTTAACTATAACGCTTTTTCAAACACCGGCAATAAAACTAAAGTAAACCCAAAAATTTCAAAGCTTCCAATCAATATAAAGGCCTAGTCAAAGATTGTGATAAAAGGTAACCAAGCCTGTTAAAACACATTTCAATTGATCAAATTGAGGATATCGCTAAAAACCCCTGGAAAACGCTCATTTTCGGAATCTTTTACGATTACTTTAATTTAAACCTTCGTGATTTCGCCCAGAGTGACAAAAAATAGCACGTGAGTTAAGTAAAATATAGTGAACGATTAATTCTTTTGACAACTTTATGGACAATTTTACATTAATGATTTCTATATTCGCGAGAGCATATCCCTTACCCCCAGAGTATTAATAATTTTTACTTTAACGATTATGGAATAATCACGTGCGTTGTGCGCCCGAAAACGTCAGTTTAATTAGTCTTACTAAAAATACGAGTAGAGGCTTCTGCTTTATTTTTTAGGTTAATAAAATTAAAAAAATAAGTCAATATTATTTGCCACGAAGTGATTTTGAACCCGAGTTTCTCATTCTGTGAGTCTGATAACAAAACACCCAGTACCTATTGATTTTATGTCAAAATTCAATTTAGTACGAAAAGCACAGTCATAATGCATCTATAAAATTTTATGCGGAACACAAAAAAAGCTCTCTCACAATAATCGTATATTTTGATAGCCTGTGGGCGAAAGCTTTTTGGTTAAATTAAGCTTCCGATCTGGGTAGAATTCAAATATCAAATTTATTTCTATGGCTTATAGACGTAATTGATATCGATTTTAATCAAGGTTTAGGATTAAATGCTTATTGAACTGATTTGGCTTCAATCAACTTATAACCGATTTAGGTTCTTTACTTAGACTTTCTACTTAATACCTATGAGTTTTGTAAGCGGTAATTTCAGGCTTAATTTAAGGTTAAGGTAAGTTTACATTATACATTTTGGGATAAATGTGTTAAAAAGAGAGTGATAAGCTGTAATACAAATTGGTGTATTCAAACTGTACGGTAGGTAATAGAAAAAATAAGTTTTGTATGAATATTCCACACAAAATGTTACCGTGTTCGTTATGTTGTCGATTTACCTATTATATGTAAACAGAACATATGAAAAACTATATCATCGCAAATAAAATGTAAATATCATAACGGGCGATTCATTTGATTATTGACGCTTATGCATACATAAACCCTTAAAAACAGTAATTCAAATTTCCATTATTCCCTTTTTAAAACAAACCAAAGTTTTGAGAATGCGGGCCTTAAACACAACAATAGTTAACAAGGCCCTCACTAAACTCCCAACTCGGGTCAGGTTCGTAATCCGCGAAACCTTAAATTCCGCGATTTTAGAGCCGAGCGAGTATTCGGTTTCGGTTTCTAAGTAAAAACCCAAAGCTTTGACTTAAACTTTAAAATCTAATATCAAGCCAACTATAACACCAATACCAATATTATTAACTTTTTTTACTCGTTTAATGTCAAACGTGAAGTTGAAACAATGTTATTGAAAATTGTTTACACAAAAAAAGGCGCAATCATCTTATATGGTCCAAATTTAACCAATTTTGTTTGTCAAAATTGGGTTTTACAGGGCATTTCTCCGAAACTCGAATTTTGGCAGTTTTCTACGAAAGAATGGTCGTAAAAGTCGTTTAAATTTGGTCTCGCGACTACATTATGTGGAAAATTTGTATAGGTATCGAGGCATATAAATACTAAATTAGCCTTTAATATAAAAAACGTATTTTATTTAGACAGATAATAGTCAAATATAATTAGTCTGGCGCGTCCAAATTTCGGTTTTAGGTACTTATTTTACGAAAACGCTCAATTTCAACAGCATTTCGAACTTATTAGACACTTAAATCTGTATTTCAATAAAAACCGTTTCTATTTATATATTACACATAATACCAATATAATCAGTTTATTAAATAATTGCGTGAAAAAAATGTCCACACCAAAAAACATAATTAATCTGGACGCGCTCTTCAATTTGTGTACCGTGTTGTAGTGTACGATTAGTTGAATGACTAGCAATCGGTCACGTAGGTCAGTCGGCGGTAAGCGTTCGAGTGAGAGTGTTGTGTGTTTGAGAGTTCTCTGGGCGACGCAAAGTATTACCAAAGTGTGTAATCTGGCCTTTGTAAGGTAAGCAGCATAATTCTTCTGTCTGGCTTTATGCCACTATTTTTAAGGTTCCAGTTTGTCTGTAATTGATAACTATGTGTTGCCTAGGTATATCTGTATAGTGGAATTGTATTGAAAAGGTAATAATAATATTTTAAAAGGTAGTGACCATTTCAACGAAATATTCTCATAAGTCTGGTTTTAATTTGTATGGTTTCATCTGGCTCGCTATGCCAGACGAATTAGTAAAGTGCTGATGAATGATAACTTAGTGCAATTTTTTTGATTTTTATATAGATTTCATTGCATTGCAAGTATTGCAACATGGCAAAACCGAAGAAACAAGGACGAGAAGAACGATTACGCAAAAAGAGGTTGGCCGAAAAAAAAAAGATATGAACGTATTAAAGCTAACGAAGATTTGTGGAAAGAGAAACAGGAAAAAAACAGGCAATCCTATTTGCGAAGAAAAGAAGAAAAAAAGGTGCTGTCGATCAACGAAATGAATCCCCGGGATCAAAGTCGGCAGAGAAAAAAGTGGAGAAAGAATTTTAAATCTCATTATATGAGAAAAAAGCAAGAACAGAGAACGATTGCACTCTTAAACGAAAACACGCCTCCCTCGAGTCCTATCAACAGTCCGCATGACGATGTTGTGTCTGCGCTAGACCCACAGGAACAGGACCCACTTCAAGTAAGTACGCCAAGTCCTTTGATCTCACCAAATGTTCCTCCGTCGGCTCCGTCGCCGACTCCGGGGCCGTCCACGCGGGGTAAGATAAGAAATATGGAATCCTCACCTGAGACAGAGCGTGCAGACATAGTCGATGATAATAGCTATGTTACACCATTAAGTGAATCCAGAAATATTCACGTAGGATCTTCATTTTGGAGTGGATGTGCAGAAACAACGCACGACGATGATCAGCAAACAAGGGAAAACAGTAACAAAATATTACAACAAAAAATTAACACAAAATCACAATCAATAAATCTATTAAATCAGCAAAGAAAGGAAAAAAATAACACGAAATTAGATCAACAAAGAAAGAATACAAAGAAACCAACATTTGATCAACAACCAAAGAAGAAAAAGACTATAAAACAAACCAAGGAAAACAATAATACAAAATTAGGTCAACAAGTAAAGGAGAAAAGGTTAATAAAATTATATAAACAAACAATGAAGAAAAATAATTCTAAATCAGATCAACTAAAAAAAGAGAAAAGAGAACAGAGTTACTCAGAAATACAGAAAAACTACAGACGAGTCAGAAAGAAAGACTTACACAAAACAACCACAAAAAAATGCTATACCAACAGCTCCAAGAAGTACTTTAGCATCAATACGCATAAAATCATTTAGAGAGAAAATTATTTCTAAAGAGAGAGAGAACAGAGAAGAAGCAGTAGCAAGAGGTGTGGACAACCAAATTGATAAGATGCTGGATCATGAACAAGGAGATTTGGAAAACTTGAGTTTTTCTAAAAAATTTAACGTAGATTTAAAGAATATCCATGCATACACCATGAGTGACGACGACGACGATCTAGACTATAATATCTTTTAAATTTATTTTGTAATCACCTGACTGATAGTTGAAACTAAGTGCCTGATTAAGTGATTAGTTAATCAGGCACTTAGTAAGTAAGATTTATTATCTTAACTGTTACAGAATTTTTGTTAAATATAATAGTTACTTAGATTTTAAATGCAAATTCTTAAGATCTCAATTGTTATCAGACTGTTCATATTAGCAAACATTTGGTAAATTTTAGTGGGTTAAGTGAAAATACTATTATTTCAGATTTTTTTACAGATTGTTAACATAGAGAAGCTGTATTTTTAGGATTTTGTTACTAATTTGTTAACATTTTTAGTTCTTATAGGAACGTTTAAGATCTCAATCGATAAATAATGAGACGCTATTAAAAATCTTATTCCTGTTCATTAATATTTAAATAATTGCACCTTCTTACTAATAAAAAGTATTGGGTAAAATCTATTATTTGTAAAGTACTTGAATCTCGGTACTATGAAGGCTATTATTTATGGTTACGAAAATTATGTTTTTTTAAGTTACCTTTTTTCTATAAAAATGATTATAACAAAACTGTTATTTTTTTCATTTCTTTACTTTTTAAAATATATTTTTACTGGTATTGTACGGTAATTAAACTAAAAATCACATTAATTATCTAATTTAGCTGACCAGACTTTCATTAATATGTGTACATTTTCTCATTAATATGGCATATGTATCATTCATATGTGTACATTTACTCATTAATCCGGCGTACTTCTCATTCATCTGATACACTCATTAGTCTGAGCGAAATATCAGACAAAAAAAAGGCAGCCATACCTTGCCTACGATTTATGTTTCTAAATATGGTATTTCCTATTCGTTTAACATGTCGTGTCGTTTCTATAATCAACATTTATAAAAGGCAGACTAATTAGGCGAAAATCGTCTTTCTCGAAGAAATGCCCTACAGGCAATTTGTGACGCTGTCGCTGGGTGATGGATGGTACTATCATATTGACTGACTTCTTCATTGTGAACAGGTTTCATTAAATATTAAATCACATCAATCTTCATGCATCTTTCCTTTTACGATTAAATTTTATGAGAAATTGACAAATAGTATTTTTACGAATATCCTACCTAATACCTAATACCTAAAGCTGCTTATCTCTTTCCTTTGCACTGCTTTATTTATAACTCGTTCAACTACTATCTCTTTTGCACGCATGTCACTCATTATATGGTTGATTTTACAGTTACATTACGCGTTCAATTTTTCTGCGCACCGCTATTTAATTTATCAATGTCTTTTGGTTGTATGCATCATTTCAAGTACCTATCTAATTTGTTAATTACGCTGTCTTACGTATCTTCGCTATATAAATGGCTAATGTATTGGTAGATGAATATCCTTCTATTTACTACCAGAACGTTCGGGGGCTTAGATCAAAAACCTTTACATTTTATCGCAATTTAAGTTTGGCCTCTTTTGACATAGTTATTTTAACCGAGACGTGGCTGGTGGATGGGGTCTTGGACTCGGAATTATTTGATGATAGGTATGTTGTGTGGCGTCGGGATCGGGACGTCAACCTAACAGGACAAAGTCGCGGCGGAGGCGTTATCATAGCTACACGCCGTGAACTGACGGTAACCCCGCAGCCAACATTCCACTCATCAGCAGAGGATTTATGGATTACGTTGACGCTACAGGATAATCGGAGTAGACCAATAAAAGTTCACTTGTGTGTGTTGTATTTGTGTAAACAAAACAATGGTTTTACTTTCTCGCAACAGTTAAATAACTTTTTGAGCAATTTAAGTAATATAGTGTTAAACAACCCTGAAGATAAATTCTTGCTAATTGGAGATTTTAATATGAGTAATATCGTGTGGACACCGCAGGACTCCGCTATGACTCCTTCTAATTACGTAAGTAGCGATGAGTGCAGTTTTGTTGACGAACTTCACGCTCTTAATTTTAATCAGTACAATTGCATCCTCAATCGGTTTGGTAAGATGTTAGACCTAGTTATATCTAATGACCTTGTATGTGTCAGTCACTGCACGAGTCCCCTGGTGCCTATTGACCCATATCACGAGCCCCTCATTATTAAAATGGAATATATTACGATTAATACGCTGCAATCAGCTCCACTAGTTAAATATTTTTGGAATAAAGGCGATTACGCGTCTATTAATAGTGAATTAGCGTCTATAGACTGGGCGGAGGAATTTTGCAGTCGCTCACTTGATCAATCGTTAGATTTCTTTTACATGACTTTTCGCAGACTTAGAGACAAATACATACCTAGTAAAAATATAAAAAAAGAAACTTATCCCGCATGGTTTTCCTTTCCTTTAAAAAAGACTATAAAAGAAAAATATAAATATTTAAGGAAATATAGAACATATAAGAATATTTCAGATTTAATTTCATATAACATTTTGAGGGACAGAGTTCGCAAATTGGAACAGCTTGACAGCTTTTTCTGATTACTTTTTTACCAATTTTTCAATTAATTCGACCACTTATCAGTCGCCTGTTTCTACCACTGAGTCGGACGTTAATTTAAATTCAATTGAGGTCGACCCGTGTCTCGTCACCACATTACTGCTTAAGTTGGACCCCTCCAAGTCTGCCGGTCCCGATCAGCTGCCAGCACAGTTCTTAATAAAATGTGCGAACACCCTGGTACTGCCGATAGTTATGCTTTTTCAGCGTTCCTTTTCAGAGTGTTATATACCCACTATATGGAAATCTGCTTTTATAACCCCAGTACATAAAAAAGGGCCCAAAACTAATGTTGCGAATTATAGGCCCATTTCTAAATTATGTATTTTATCAAAAGTGCTTGAAAAAATTGTTTTTAGTCAAGTTTATGATTCCCTTCGTAACTATTTTAGTGTTAATCAACATGGGTTTTTGCGGCGCAGATCGACAGTATCTAATCTTATTCTATTGAACGAATATGTTACCGATGCTATGGATAGTGGATTCCAAGTAGACGTAATATATACTGATTATAGCAAATGTTTTGACAGAATTGACCACGGCTTATTAATATCAAAATTGAATAACATCGGGATAAACGGGGATTTACTAAGATGGTTTACATCCTACATCGAGAACAGGTCTCAGGCTGTGGTGGTTAATAACTATATGTCTGGGTGGGTCACTGTCCCTAGTGGGGTACCGCAAGGGTCCTTACTGGGGCCATTGCTCTTTAATATCTTTGTTAACGACATTGAGAAATGCTTCTTACATTCTAAGTTACTTTGCTTTGCCGATGACATGAAAATTTTCTTAAAAATAAAATCTAATGCGGATTCAAAACTACTTCAGTCCGACCTCGCACGCCTTGATGACTACTGTCAACTAAACAGATTAGATCTAAATCCTTCCAAGTGTTTCTCAATGTCCTTTTCGCGCCAACGTAATTTAATTGCTACTTCATATGCCTTAAAGCGCCAACCCCTTCAGAAAGTATCATTTATGAGAGATTTAGGAGTGATACACGATTCAAAGCTAATTTTTGATAACCACATTAATAATATTATTAGTAGCGCTCTTAAAGCACTAGGTTTTATAATGCGCAATTCTGTCCACTTCACTCAAGCCAAAACACTTAAAGTGCTTTATTGTTCCTTCGTTAGAAGCAAGTTGGAATACGCCTCGCAGGTCTGGAACCCTTGCTACAATACATACATCGACAGAATTGAACGCATACAGCAAAAATTTTTAAAATATCTTTGTTTTAAATTAAAATGCCCTTACAGTTCTTCCAACTATCTTAATATATGCAAGCAGCATCACCTTGTCCCTTTACATAAACGTCGTAAAATAGCAGATATAACCTATCTTCTAAACATAACCAGTGGCTTAATTGACTGCCCTGACTTGCTAAGTAAACTTTGCTTTAAGGCCCCCACTCGTTCTAAAAGGTATCATCCACCAATGGCACTCAAAAATGCATCTTCCAAATATAGACAGAATAGCTTCTTAATGCGCGCCAGTCGTAACCTAAATGAGTTGTCTAAGAAACTTGATATTGATATATTCAACTGTAAAATTTCTAGCGTGAGACGTAACATAGTGCAGCAGTATTTTGAGTGAGTGTGTTAGCATCTCATTTATTATTATAATTTTTGTCCTTGTCACCATCGGGTTAGTATCCTTGTCACGGCCCAACTATGCTCGTTATGTACCTTGTTATACCTACATTGCACTTTTAAATTAGTTAGTTAGTTGGAATCAGCAAAACTTCAAGTCTTGCATTTGTATTAGTTTTATTTTCTTTGTAATACTATTTTCTTTGTTCGCATGTGTGGTTACGTTAGTGCGTAACAATAGTTAGTACCTACTAGTTAAGTATCATGGCACTACCTGTGAGTTCCTATAATTGGCTCTCTGTATCTACTTTCATGTTTAATATATTAACATAGCTGTTGGTTCTCCAAATAATAAAAATAAAATAAAATAAATATCAAAACTTTTAAAGGCAAGGAAGGAAAAAATAGCTTCATTTATTAAATAAACTAGATAATTAAATGCATACTAAAACAACTTATTATTTATTTAAATATTGTATTATGAATCGAAATTTCCTTTCCAAAAAACCCTCAAAGGTTTTCTTTTTCTGATACCCTAAAAATAAGATTAACAAAAGTGAAGAAATTATAAACCTACTAGCTTTTGCCAGCGACTTCGTCCGCGTGACGATTTCAGGGATAAAAAGTATCCTATGTGTTAATCCAGGCTATAAACTCGTTGTATACCAAGTTTTGTCATAATCCGTTCAGCCGTTTTTGCGTGATTGAGTCACAAATATCCTCACAAACATCCTAACTTTCGCATTTATAATATTATAATATATATATAACTAGTAGTATTAGTAGGATTGATATTAAATTTAGTAACATACGTATTTTACAGATGGTATCGTAGGTAATTCGTTTACATTGCAAAAAAAACGGCTAAGTGCGTGTCGGACTACGCACATTTAGGGTTCCGAACCAACGGCAGAATTTAGTTTGTTTTTATGGGAAAATAAAAATATTTTAGTATTTGTTGTTAAAATATACGTACTAATAAACATAGTCACCAAATTTCCAATTCATAGCTCAGTTAAAATTTAACAAATCTTCGGATTTTGTGATAGACGACGTGACGGACTGACGGACGGAAACGTGAGTGACAGCGATAGGGTTGGTTGGATCCCGCGGGTGCAGAACGCCAAAAATTGGACGTAATTTTTTCCAAATTAATGGTTTCGGTTTAAGCTGAAGAACACGGTTTACTCGTAACCCAGCACTACGCAACCCTTCTAAACTTTTTCAATTATAAAACGATGTGTCGCACTTTAATAAAATATGGGGTAATCTTCAAACAATTTAATGAGAAAGTTAGTGATTTAATTTTGACAACTCAAAAAAGTGAGTATAACTTTGCTACGTACGATGAGTTTGAAATGATAGTTTAATTAATATTTTTGATAAACTTCTAGTTTGATCCTATGTCGACGTCAGTCTGCTATTTGAGCGAAGTTTTCAATTGTAAAGTTAATTACATTTCAAATACGTTAAATTTAACTCAATATTAGTTTTAATTATAAAATGCAAATTACACATTAAAAGCAGGTTGAGTGAACATTGTAACCAAACCTATTTACAACGGAGTCGATTTTCGTTGAGGGTTTGCCTATGAAATGTGGTAAACTCTATTTGGATTTACATACGTTGTCATGTCGTAATGTTACTAGTAAGTATATTGTGATTTATTGCATAATGCGTGTAACAGAATAATTCGGAATTTATAGAATGTTTTTTTAATAGATAATTATTTTACGGACGGTTTAGCTTAGTGGGTAATGACTCTGCCTGCGAAGCTGAAGGTTCTGGGTTCAAATCCCAGTCTGGGCATTTGTGTGATGTATGATATCTAATAAATAAATCGCCGTCTAGTTCCCATAACTTAAGCCATATATTGAGCTTACAATGGAGCTAGTTCGATGTGTGTTACATTTTTTTTATACAACGACGGTGGAAAACAACCGTGAAAACATTTAAATCCGTTGTAAAAAAGGTAACATCATCATCCTCCTAGCGTTATCCCAGTACAGTTGCATCCTGAAGGATGTCTGGGGTCCGCTACCTAATCCCAAGATTTGACGTAGGCACTAGTTTTTACGGAAGCGACTGCCATCTGACCTTCCAACCCCGAGGGGAAACTAGACCTTATTGGGATTAGGCTTTGTCAGTGGGCAACTTGACTGTTAGAAGTTCTCAAACCGCCCGAAGGCCTCCAACTTGGCTTAACGACTGCTGCGATAGACAGCAACCGGGATCAACGGCTTAACGTGCCTTCCAAAGCACGGGAGCGCTCAGTTAGTAACCACTCAAAGCGGTCACCCATCCAAGTCCTGACCGCTGCCCACATTGCTTAACCTTAGATACCGCAAGCGGTACGCAGGCGCCGCTGGGCCACGAGCATAAAAAAAGGTAACAATTAAAGAAATCTAACTATAGTCATATCATAACGGCTTATATATTTATCATATCATAACGGCTTATACGAGTATATTTACCCCTTAACCTTTTCACCGCCATTAACTTGATATAAAGTCAGGTCATTATAGGTGCCCCACATTCCAATGTCTTCATATCAAGTCGATGTAAAGGCAAGCTACGTGCTATCAAGTAGGTAGGTAGGCACAACTTACAGAATCTGTGTCTGTGGCGGTGAATAAGTTAAAATAATATAAATAAAATAAAATTCGTTTGCACACACACTGTTCGAACTATGATCACAAGTATCACAACACGTACTCAAAACCAAATTACTCAGTAACTGAAAGCATATAAATGAAAACTACATTTTCAACATCGTTATAAGTATCAAAACTAACATTGCTAATAAATATTTGTTTTCTATCGATATTCCAGCTAATTGAAACCATTGCCTACGCCAGTACGCCAATAAACCACAAACTTGGGAATGGATATTGGAGGACTTATCAAGCGGATCTAATTGCTATCGCCATTGCATTCACTTACATAAAACTCGTCAAAAGTTTACGGCGGATTTTGTTAATATTGACGAAGATTTATTACCCAGCGGCGCCCGCGTACCGCGTGCGGTATGCTCGGTTAAGCAATGTAGGTCCAGGTCGATTCATGGATGGCTGCCCGCTTTGAGTGGTTATTAACTGAGCGCTCCCGTGCTTTGGAAGGCACGTTAAGCCGTTGATCCCGGCTGCTGTCTATGATAGCAGGACGTCCTTAAGCCAAAGTTAGAGGCCTTCGGGCGGCTTGAGACTTCTAACGGTCAAGTTGCCCACTCATTTGACAAAGAGGGGTCGAAGTTGCACCACGTCCGTAGTGTGTACCCACCACTACCCTACACGTGACCCCTGGGTGGTGCTAAAGTGCAACAAAACTGGCAACCGCACTGTCTTCTCAAAGATGTCACGGTTCGAAATAATTGCCCTACGATAAATAAATAAATAAAATAAAAGATTTTTGGACAATCTTACATAAATCGACTTACCTAGTCCCAAACTAAGCAAAGCTTGTACTATGGGTACTAAGCGACGATATACATACTTATATAAATTAATAGATACTTAAATACATAGAAAACATCCAAGACCCAGGAACAAATATTCGTGCTCATACATAAATAAATAAAAAGGATTTCTAATTCAGCCCAAATTGTACAACGAATCCTGAAGTCAATAAACGGTCAGCAGCGCGGATAAAATTCTTCTGGAATTGCAAGTGTCCATAGGCAACGGTGTTTGCTTGCCATCAGGTAAGCCGTAAAGCATGTTTGCCACCGTCGTTGAATAAAAAAGACCCCTTTTGGTTGAGAATTACATTCATTTCAATAAGCCATTCATTATGTTAGGGTGGTATAGTTCGCACAAAACTGTAAGGCCAAGTGCTGTCAAATTAACGCAAGCAAAAATCTACCTTACAGTCAGAGCTCTAAGTCTAGTTTTGCTTGCGTTCGTTTGACAGAATTTAGCCTTAGAGTTGTGTCCGAACTATAACGTATCTAACTTGAGAGCACATATTTAATTACGCTTAAACATTGTAGCATCCATGCACCTCTCGTTAAGGGCCCTTATCAGATAAAAACGCTCATATGTTTAGGCCATTTTCTGTTTAATTGACATATATTTTGACATTTTCTCAATGTTACTATCTAGAACATGACTATTGCGACCTAACGACATAAATTTTAAATGTATGTTTTTTTTTATTAAGAAATAATGTTTGTAACGTCACTCCAAATCGACCATTTTCGAGATAAAAACTGCCTTTTTGCGCTTAAAATCTACTACACACAATAAAATCAAAAAAGGCTGTGTTATTTATCTAAAACTTTTAATAAAATCATCGTATCTTTTAATCATTTTATTGGTATTATCAATACTTTTGTCAAAATTGGAAATAAATAAAAAAAAACTTGTAAGGCCTCTTAAATAATTATTGGAGATTGTAGGCAATGGAACTCACGTGACTCACGTAATGAGCCCGAGGAGTGGTTCACAAAGTTATCTTGACTCGCTTCACCACTCGTATCTATTATAATTTAACTCCAAGCTCTTCACAACCAAGTTACAGTTACAGTGGTTCAGTTAAAGCTAGGCGGTGTGATTTATGAATGACGCCAAGGATTGAAATCACGTAATTAAATCGCCTCGTGACCCCAATTGATTAAATTGTTAGAATTTCACTTAGCCGCAAGACATTGGTGTTCGAGAGTATTTCAACTGATTAATTGAACGTCCTTATGAGAAATTAATAGCTTTTGTGACAGGATTCGTTTGAATGCGTAAAGGAAGCGGGCTTTCTGAGGGGTTTGGTCCCAACATGTTTGGAATAAAAATATATTTATTTACTATATCTAAAATTATGTAGTTGCCATAACCAACTCATTTTGTTTATTTCTACAATATGATATAACATGGTCTTATCTGTAACAACAATTTACTTAAATTCACAATAAAGAAGGATGCAAGATCTCTGTTAAACTAAACAACTAGCCTTCTCTAAATCAATACAATAATTAGTTAACAGAACTATGATAAATTAACTAAGTTCTAGTATAACTTAGCTTCAGCAGACAAGATCTTATTACGATGCGTCTTAAAATGCGTGATTGCATTAAACAAGATCTCATTAAAGCGAACACTTATTTATTTCAGTGTATAATTAATGTAGTTCTCATCACACTTTCGCGTAAAGGAACTTATTGTACATGTACGCAGGTAGGAGAAATACTGAAGGACCTTACAACGATCATTAAAAGCTTCTAATAATAATAAATTCTTTTGTTAGTAATCCCTTAATGCACAATGTGTTATTATTAAATATTATACTAGAGCAGGAACAGAATTGGAAAAGGCGTCTCCAAACAATGCAAGCGGCAAGTCATGTAACAGTTGGGGTGACAACGTTATCAGAGGGTTTGGACCCTGCAGAATACGGATCTGCCTGTCGCCATCTCGAAATTTGAGCCGGAAGTACGGTATACCGGAAAAGGTGCAGCCCATACAAAAAATTTCGTAGTACATTTAGTAAATTGTTGCTCTGGTACTCTAAAAGAGGTCCGATTGATATGGTTTTTTGGTATGTTGTGAAGGACAATATTAGCCATGCTAACCTAAAAATTTCGGCCCTCCAGCTCCATAACATAGTTCTACAATATTGTAGAATACAAAATTTCCTAAAACTTTTGGGTACAAAGATTTTTTCCATGACCCCTAGGGACGAAGATATGACAGGATATATCATTAAAAATTGCCACTTTTTTCTAGTTTTCCGTTCATGTTTTCATTTTAAGTGCATTTTAGCACTAACTATAGTTCGGCAATATTGTAGATCACGAAATTTGCTACAACTTTTGTATTGAAATATTTTTTCCACGACCATTAGGAAAGATGATATGAAGTCATCTATGGAGTAGCACCGTTGAAATTTGCTACTTTTGCAGTTTTCTTCTCATATTTAGGTTTGAGTGCATTTAATCGCAATCTGTAGGGGATCTATGATGGTCGAGTGATAGCTGGATAGACGACAAGATAAAGCATCTGTCACTTTCCGATCTATACCACTTCAATCCCTCAGAAGACAAAATCGTCTGTTTCCACGACACCTAGAAGATCGTAGGTACTTCGAATTTGCATATAATTTTGTCTTCTATAATATTGCTGACCGAGAAATGCACTACAACGAAAATATGTGAAGAAAACTGGAAAAGTAGTAAATATCGACGGTAGTACCCCATAGGTGACATCGTATCTTCTTTCCTGATGATCGTGGAAAAAATATTTCAATACAAAAGTTGTAGAAAATTTTGTAATCTACAATATTGCTGAACTATAGTTAACGCTAAAATGCACTTTAAACGTAAACATGAGAGGAAATCTAGAAAAAAGTGGTAATTTATAATGATATCTCCTGTCATATCTTCGTCCCTAGGGGTCATGGAAAAATCTTTGTACCCAAAAGTTTCAGTAAATTTTGTGTTTTACAATATTGCCAAACCATGTTTAGCACTAAAATGAACTATAACGACAGTACAACAAAAAACGGAAAAAAGTGACAGATTTTCCAAGATGGCGGAGGAAGACGTGGAGCTGGAGTGTCAAAAATTTCGGGATACGATGACAAATATTGTTCTTTACGGCATATCAAAAATCCATAACAATTGGACCATAGTTAGGGTACCGGAACAACGATTTACCAAATGTACAACGAAAAAATTTGTATGGGCTGCACCTTTTCCGATATACGTAACATTCTTCCGGCTCAAATTTGGGGATGGAGACAGGCAGATCCGTATTCTGCAGGGTCTAAACCCTCTGATTACGTTGTCACCCCAACTGTTACACGATTTGCTTCTTGTATTCTACTTCTTCAAAAATGGGCCTACTCTATACGGATTTATATTGTAATTAGAGACGAAAAGACCTTGCCATTTTATTCCAGCTTATATTTCTGTCCACTGTCCTGTTAAAAGCTATCCAGTTGTATTATTTGTGAACGCGCGGCAACTGCACACAAAACTAATTTGCCATTCCGTTGCTGAGGCCGCAACATGCATTCAACGCGTCCAAATAACCGAATATAGAACGGCTAAGCGTGAGAGTTATATTCGTAAATTTTTAACATAATAGCTAGATGAAAAATGTATTAGGTACCTAGGGATAAATACATGGAGGTAAACAGTAAAATCTTAAGGCTTGGTATAAGTTCTACGATTAAGCTGCAAGCCAAGATTTTCATGGCAGTACCTAGCCCATATAACATATTACGTATTATTATTAAAACGAGAATTTAGTCGCGCTGTGCGCATTCAATTCAATTCAAATTCAATTCAAATAATTTATTTGCAGTTACAAGTATACAAGTTGTTAAATTATGGGTACATAGTCGCTGTGTAACTTACCAATTAGGCATGCAAATTTATGTACTAATTCTAAATCTAAAACATTCTTCATTCCTGTTATGATAGAAAAGTTAGTCGAATCTATGCTTCAAATATTCGTCCACTGAGTAAAAACATTGCTGAGATAACATTTGAAATAGCTTACACTTAAATGCATTTTGTGGCAACTGTTTGAACTTATTTGGTAGGTGATTGTATATAACTAAGGGTATGTGAAATGCACTTTTCCTATATGTGCTTGTTTTTGGACCTGTGTAACATACATTGAATTTATAGCGTGATCGTTCTTTCGCTGCGTCTTTGGTTTTATAATAATGCATATTATTTTTAATGAAATTGCACGCTTCAAAAATATACAGTGATGGTAATGGAAGTATGTTATGCTTAATGAAATATGGTTTACATGTATCAATTTGTCTTAGTCCAAAAATTGCTCTCATACACTTCTTTTGCGCCCTGAAACACAGCTCTTTATTAGTTGAGTTTCCCCAAAACATTAAACCGTAGCGCATATTTGACTGTACATATGCATGGAAAGCTGTAATTGCTGTTCCAATTGATGAAACTTTCTTAAGTCGTCTCAGTGCGTATATAAATTTATTTATTTTATTATTAAGGCTAAGGATATGGGCTTTCCAATTGCAGTTACTGTCTATAGTTACACCAAGAAATTTATATTCGTTTACCTCTTCAATTGTATGCCCCTCAAATTTAATTTGGAGTTTATTAGGTTTACTTTGTGGAAAATAAAACTGCATCAGCTTTGTTTTTTCAAAATTAAGAACTAGCTTATTATTATCCATCCAACTTTTAATACTTTTTAAACTACTAATTATGTTGTCTTTGAGGTTTTCTTTGTCTTTCCCTTTCAATAATATAGTGCTATCGTCGGCAAAAAGTACCATTTGATGTTTAATACTTTTAGGCAATTCATTTATGTACAGCAAAAATAGGAGTGGGCCTAAAATGCTGCCCTGTGGCACACCTGACCTAATGTGTTTTTGGCTGGATTGAAATTTATTCTGGGTTTTATATTTGTGATTCGTATTCTGAATTTCCACATATTGTGTCCGATTTGACAAATACGAATTTAGCCAGTCGAATGCAATTCCCCGTATTCCATATTTGTGAAGCTTCATTAATAGTGTTTTATGGCAAACGTAGTCGAAAGCCTTCGACATATCCATAAATAGAGCGATTACATATATTTTATCATTAAGGCATTCATATACAGTTTTTAACAAATCGTAGGTCGCTATTGTTGTCGATTTATTTTTCCTGAAGCCGCATTGCTCAGAAACTAATATGTTATGCTTTTCTATAAATTTCGTTAACCGGGTATACATTATTTTTTCGAAAACTTTAGAAAGTGTCGGTATTAGAGCAACTGGCCTGTAGTTTTTCACACAATCTCTTTCACCTTTTTTAAAGAGAGGTTTGATGACTGTTTTCTTCAACTTACTTGGAAATACGCCTTCGGATAGGGATTTATTCAATATATAAGATAAAGGATATGCAATAATATTTGCTGACTTTTTAAGTATCATAGTTGGAATTCCATCAAACCCCACTGATTTCTTATTTTTTAAATTTTTTATTACTCTAATGACTTCATCTGGGTCAGTCGGAAAAAGATAAATGGAATTAGTATTTTCATTAATATTATCAACCGACTTATTTATATTCTCTTGTATTCCTGCTAAATTTGTGAAATATTCATTGAATAAATTAGCTATATCCTTGGGATTTGTATATGCAACGCCATTATCAGTTAACTCTTCAATTTCTTTATAACTAGTTAGAGCTGCAGTTCTATTTCTAATAATGTTCCAACATGATATAGTTTTGTTTTCTGACTTATCCATCGTTTTCATATTAGCTAATCGTTGAGCGGTATCCATACAGTTTCTAAAAGTTTTCCTGTATTTGATGTAGCTGGATTTTAATGATGCATTCGGCGATTTCCTATATTTTAGGTAAAGTTTCCGTTTATTTATTGAACAGACTTTTAATCCCCTTGTAAACCATTTCAATTTATTTTGTTTTATTTTTATTCTACATAGGGGAAAACAAAGGAAACATTTATCCCTTTATTTTTAGACTCAATTGAATGAGTAGGGACTTTCATTTAAAGTGGCACATGAAGGTTAACTGAAGTCACGTGTAACCTATTCGTTTTTAGGGTTCCGTACCCGAAGGGTCAAAACGGAACCCTATTGGTGACGCCCAGATGTCCGTCCGTCGTCTGATACACAGGTTTTACAGCCAAACGGCTGGAGCTACAGGCTTCAAATTTACACAGTATAAGCATCTTGTTGGCCCGAAACCATACAAATAGTCAAAACTTATTTTTAAGTGTTTTTAAAGGGGGCTCCCATACAGATTAAGGGGGGCGCAAAAAAAATTATCCTACCCTACCGAGTGGGGTATCGTTGTACGAGTATAGAGCTCATTGAGTAGATACTTACTTTATTTGTAATTTAAAAAAATATTGGAAAACAAAGGAATGAGAAGCCAACCAAAGTCAGCTTTTTTACGAATTTTTGTTCTGAAGAATTTTTTAACTTCGCTGATACCTATAAACTTAAAATTTGGTAAGAATGTTTGTTATTACGTATATTTTACCAACAAATACTATTATATTGATAAATTTAATTAATTTTTTTTTTTTTTTAATTAGACTTTTTCTTTGAAATTTCCTTATTTTTCCTGTAAAAACCAGCTTAACTTTGCGGTCGGTTCGGAACCCTAAATGTGCGAAATCCGACTCGCACTAGGCCGGTTTTTTTTACTTGCCATATGCATTTGACATTGACTTTCAGTTTATCATCGGTTAAAAAAAAGCCAATATGCAAGATTTATTTATTTAAAGTTAAACCTTTTAAAGAATAATACTGGGTACTCTTTTTTATAACGAGATTTTTTATTGGCTTACTTGTAAAATAAGCCGGCACTTAGCAGCCCGCTAATCGGGTTCTTTGTAGCCAGTTTCCGATATAAAGTGGGTTCCGATAAAAATGCAATCGGCTACGTAGGTAGTGCTACATAAAGGTTGGCAGTTAGTACTGAAGGATTGCTACTAAACTGCTGCTACGCGTCACGGCGTAGCCTACTTAAGTAGTGTCGTAACACTTTCGCTGCCTCGCGTTTTTTAATTGTAACGCTACGCAATTTCCTCTACGGTAGTGGCGGGAGCAGAACAGAGTTCCTAGCAGTGAATGTGTTAAAAAGTATGCCCAGTACGACTGCTGCGGTACCTATTGCGCAGTAAGGGCGACAGAGAGTGTAGGCGACTTCTTGATTTGTCGGTGCGGAGGCGATACGATATGAGAAAACTGTCAAATGTCAGTGTCAACTGTCAGTCAACTCAGTACTACTTTTTACTGCGGCCCTACATTTAAATGAGTGCTTCCTGACTGGCGCGGGATGCGCGGAAGCGGGACGATGCGAAGTCAGTACTGGTCCGCTTCTGCGCATAATATTACTACTGCGCAAATGTAATACTGACAGTATTCTGTCAAGTGGGAATCTTTGCGACGTCAGTAAGTTTTTTTTTATACTACGTCGGAGGCAAACAAGCTGACAGCCCACCTGATGGTAAGTGGTTACTGCCGCCTATAGACGCTTGCAACACCAGAGGCCGTACTCACGCGTTGCCGACCCATAAGAACCCTTTTCACGCCTTTTTTTAAAGTTTACGTCAAAGAAGAAAATGACACATATCGATACCGCCCCGCCAAGTCAGGAAGTCGCCTAACACGCGCTGTAGCCGGCATCTTTTACTTTAGGTATATTACGTATACGTGTTGCTTCGCGAGAAGTTTCTTTTTAGGGTTCCGTACCCGAAGGGTCAAAACGGAACCCTATTGCTGTCACTCAAACCTCCATCGTTATATAACAAGCCTGTTTTGATAGTAATATAATAGGTTAGTAACTAATAGAGCTTGTAGCTTATACTCCAAAAATAAAATTGTATGTTACGTCATTAGACATGTAACAAAACACGACCTCGAATTTTTGTCGAAAATTGTACCAATTAGTGTCAACGGTTGCGGTTACAGAATCAAGGACACAGCAATTACGCTTTCTAAAAAAACATTTAATAGGTTTGTTATTGAGCTGATTACGGGAAGAGAATTATCATTCAAAATAATATATTACTTCGCATTGCTCTTAAAAACAATTTTATTGTGAGGTTAGATTTTTTTGTATAAGTAGGATTCATATATGTCTTCTTCTTTGGCGTTACACTCTTGACAGAGTGGTCGTGGCCGTCACGTTGATTTTGTGGCATGTTTGACAATGCGACGCCATTCTTCGCGAACTGCCGCCCTCCTGGAACATTCGTGAAGGGGACCATCGACGGCGGCTTTTATTTGGTCCGTCAACTTCATCGGCGATCTTCCACGTGGTCTGGTGCCCTCGACTTTGCCTTGCACTACCAGGCGTTCGACAGAATCATTTCCGCGCCGCGATACGTGCCCAAAGAAAGTCAAAATGCGAGCTTGTACTGTACTTGATAACCTCTGCTTGATATGTAGCTCTTGAAGAATGGACTCATTAGTTCATAATATGTATTCATATATGTACTTACAGTCAAAATTTTAGCACTTTTCTTGATAGTGAATACTTTTCTAAAACTCTCATATATATGAGGCAGAAGACCAACTTAGGTATCTACCAAAAGTTTCAAAGTCCAAAATATGAAGCGTCCGTTTTGCCGCATTTTAGTTTGAAAATCCCTGACGCAATTCGCCCGAGCAGCCCCGTACCGGGAATCCGGGAAATTACGCTAAAAACCAGAACATGCAGTGATAAAGATAAATTGTGGTAAGTGCTCGAATACTCGACGTTGTGCCATTCTACTTGGTGTTAGTGGTTGCTGGAATGCTGGATAAATAAAAAAGAAGGGTGGATAGCACTAACATACAATTACATAACGATAAGCGGTAAAGGGTAGGAGGTAGTAATAAAAGTTCCGAAAAAGTGTAACCTTACCTAACCTACAAAATATTTTTTTTTTGTGGACAATCTTACACAAATCAACCTAGTCCCAAACTAAGCAAAGCTTGTACTATGGGTACTAAGCGACGATATACATACTTATATAGATAAATAAATACTTAAATACATAGAAAACATCCAAGACCCAAGAACAAATATATTGATTTAAACTTACACGATTTTCACACATTATTATTGGGGAACGGGACTTACCAGTAGAAAAGTACGTGAAGCCATTGAAATTAAAAAACATCGAAATTTCAACCGGGACGACGGTTTCAAAATCTCATCTTCGTGGAATCCAGTTATTAGTAAGTGCAAGCGTGGAAATACATCGTCCATTACATCAACGGACATTGTTAGTGTTGTGTGTCGTGCGAGTGACAACCCTAGTGAGAATGTAATTAATGAAGACCAAGTGCGGGTAGTTCGGAAAACCCGTGCGGCTAGAAGATGTTGATACCCGCTCACGCCAGTCAGTTCGCGACCACGGATGTTGTGATACATTCGAAACGTCGGACAAAAACCTTAAAAAATAAGGTAAATTAGTTATAATTGTACGCGATTAAGTCCAAGAACAAATATTCGTGCTCATCACACAAATAAATGCCCCGGCCGGGATTCGAACCCGGGACCTCTAGCTTCGCAGGCAGGGTCACTACCAACTAAGCTAAAGAGGTCGTCAAATCAAAAAAATACTAAATCTTAGCGACTTAAATCCTAGACACTAGAATGTCCATGTACTGATTCGTAAAAGGTAGTATTTTATACAGTACATTTATTTCTTCTGTCTACCGGTTTATTATTTCTCAACGTTAAATATCAATTTCATTGGAAATCATAAGTCCCAACGGCCGTTGACTTACCCGTACGACTGCAATAATTAAATTAAACCTGACGTTTATTACGTAAAGTTTTTGAGTGTGCGTTTAGGCCGAAACCGAACTTACTGTAATTTTCCGTTTCCATTCCATTTGACAAATTAAATCTTTTACTAGCTGTCCACAAGCAAGAAGATAAAGAGATAGAGAGAGAGAGAGATATTTTTAAAAAACTTATGTTATTTTATCAAAAACAAATGCACTGGCAAAGCATGATGCCGGTCTTATCTAACTTCAAATTTTATTAATGTATGAAACTATTAGGTGTCTAAGTATAGTATTCCTTACATAGCCATAGGCATAGCTAAGTTCGTTATATGTTTTTAAATACTTTTTTTTTTAATGCTAGCGCACATTAGGCAGTGACAAGGGGAACGTACCACGTCCAGAAAAACCTGCGGAATCACTTCGAGGAAAGCGCGGGAGTCCGCATGAACACTCTACGGTCATTAAGAGGGTACGAACATTTCGCTCCAACTCATCCTAGCCGCGATCTCCCTGCGAGCGGCCATGTTTAGCTACACACTAAAACGATTACTGTGTGCGTGCGGTTCGAGTGCTGCCGGTTGAACTGACATGTCTTGATCATTGTTATAGAGTTAGAGTGAGGTAGGAAAAAATGTGGTGAGTTTTAAATGTTTTTATTTTATTAACATTACGTACCTACGCACTTATTAAGGTGGTTCGATTTTCATACAAAAAACGATCGACATTTATTATCTCATTACACATTATTAATACTTAAATATGTGTTAATCTATTTACTTCTGACTATTCATTTTCGCGAAATTAATAAAAAACCTGTGTTTCATACAGAAATTACGCAAAAAACAACGTTAATTTTTTATAAATTTTACGTTTGGGAGCGTGATAACTGTCATGTACATTGTGACGTTCGGCCTGGTACTTTAAATTACTTTCCACAGAAACTACTTGGCCTAAAAATCTGAAATTGCACATACATATAATTCGGTAACTAGTCCAAACAACGCAGTCATAAATTATCGGGCGCTCGTTAAGAATAAAAATATATAAATGAATATGAATATGAGAGTAAATTTACACAAAAGATAACAACCAGTAAACATATGTTGGGAGACTATACAAACGATTTTTAGAGGTGCATGAACACGAATTAATCAACAAAATTGGAATAAGTTTGTCAGGAAAAAAGTCAAATTTGGAATGATAATTACGTGGAGTCCACGTGTTACGGGGACTAGTTTTACTTTAAATTACTTTCCACAGAAACTACTTGGCCTAAAAATTTGAAATTGCACATACATATAATTCGATAACTAGTTCAAACAACGCAATCATAAATTATCGGGCGCTCGTTAAGAATAAAAAAATATAAATGCATATGAATATGAATATGAGAGAAAATTTACACAAAAGATAACCAGTAAACATATGTTGGGAGACTATACAAACTATTTTTAGAGGTGCATGAACATGAAATAATCAACAAAATTGGAATAAGTTTGTCAGGAAAAAAGTCAAATTTGGAATGATAATTACGTGGAGTCCACGTGTTTCGGGGACTAGTTTTACTTTAAATTACTTTCCACAGAAACTACTTGGCCTAAAAATCTGAAATTGCACATACATATAATTCGATAACTAGTCCAAACAATGCAGTCATAAATTATCGGGCGCTCGTTAAGAATAAAAAAATATAAATGAATATGAATATGAGAGTAAATTCACACAAAAGATAACAACCAGTAAACATATGTTGGGAGACTATACAAACTATTTTTAGAGGTGCATGAACACGAATTAATCAACAAAATTGGAATAAGTTTGTCAGGAAAAAAGTCAAATTTGGAATGATAATTACGTGGAGTCCACATGTTTCGGGGACTAGTTTTACTTTAAAT
Source organism: Cenopis cana (assembly GCA_951800055.1). Lineage (NCBI taxonomy): Eukaryota > Metazoa > Arthropoda > Insecta > Lepidoptera > Tortricidae > Cenopis > Cenopis cana. The sequence continues at coordinate 6,413,779 of OX637488.1, forward strand.
TACTTTCCACAGAAACTACTTGGCTTAAAAATTTGAAATTGCACATACATATAATTCAATAACTAGTTCAAACAACGCAATCATAAATTATCGGGCGCTCGTTAAGAATAAAAAAATATTAGTTTGAATTTTACAATTAAAGGAAAGATCCGAAATGTTCACAGAACGTCAAGAACATAGAAGCACATATCCAGACATAGAAATATCACTAGCAGCAATAGGTAATAGGTAACATGGTGCCTTAAGGTATGATTCCGCTGCCGACTGCATACAACAACTGCACCTTCCGCCGCACTCCAAATTGAACTGTAATCATAAGACTAAAAGTCCCAATTTAGAGTGAGCGGCGTGTGCTGTTCCGACACTTCTCCGCTCATTTCAAATTGAGCTTTTTACGCATACTATTACGGATCAATTTGGAGTGCGGCGGAACGTGCAGTTGCTGTATGCAGTCGGCAGCGGAATCATACCTTTACCTTTTAACTTGTGTGGCCGTAGTACTGTTGGATTTTTTCGTCCCAAACAATTTACGTTTATTGCCCATTTCTGTAAAAAATCATATTACTTTATTGCTTTGAGAAGAAATAAAATACCAAGTATCAAATTATTAATCTGTAGCGGACGCGCTACATCTACAGAATAGCAGTATCGGTGTGAGCTTGGTCACCGACCTTAACGCACCGAGGAGAGCGACACGTGCGTTCCTTGGGAAGGCCCGGCGCGTAATGAATCGAACAACGTTGTCGCGCGCTGTTATATTGTGAATTATAGTGGTTTTTAAAAATTCGTCTAAATTAAGTGGGTTATCCATAAGCGTTAAAAAAAAAAGAAATATCAAGCAAAACCTGCAGTTTTATAATAATAAGTTTTTTTTTCAAAATATTATAAAACATGTGAGGAAAAAAATGTTTAAACAAACCGATTTAGACATTTTGTAGTATTTTTTTTGGATAGTAAAAACCAATATTTCAGAACTAGTGCGATCGCTATGTACTAAAAGACTATACATCCTATAGTAAAAGATAAACATCCAATCGTTTTTGACAATTTAAACTGGAAATATTGTACCTGAAAGATAGCTCTGACGCGTATTTTTGCAAAACACTCCGTAGAAAACCTGACTGTTTTAAATAATCGTACATAGAAATAAAAGTTTAGCAACGCTATGGTCTAGAATAAGAGTTTATCTATACAAAACAGAAGTTTACTTTAACAATGTAGTCACTTGAACAAAGATATGACGTTAGAAAAAACCGTATATTTTCTAAAATACCAACTTTTTGTTCGTACAGTCTTAATGTCTACTGATGCGAGGGAAATGTTGCTAGATTCCGCTTTTTGGGCTACCATTTATTTAAATTAAATGAGAATGTGTTGTTATTTTTGCCTCATGAATATAAATATTTGTAAAGGATGTAAAAAAAAATAGATAATGTGTTATAATTAATAAGACGATTAGGTATGCTCTTCATGATGTTTTTTTACTACACCCACCTTTGTTTGTCTTTTTTGCACTATGGTTGTCTGGTAGACAATGCCTCGTGATATAAAGTCCGCCCTGTGTACTTATATTTAATTATGTGATAAAATTTGTGCAATTAACAATAGTGACATTGAACAATAGTGAAGACAATTAGGGTGGATTCTCGCCACTGCCGCCGCCACCGAGCAGCCGCGCGTGCCGCGCGCTCGCGCGCAGTGTGTTAGATGCAAGGCCGTCGCGGTTACACCTCATGATTAAGGACCACATATGGTCCGATACATGTCGAGCAATATTCAACGTTAAAGACGTGAGTGACCCGTTTATTATATTTCAATATGTCTGACCTTCACGGGAGTTTTCTATTTAAAATTGTGCAATAAAGTTTAAACAAATATTTTGGCACTTCGTATTACCTGCCTGCGGTAAGTAATTTTATAAAACTTATTACAAAATAATGAATAAGCTTTTAATGGAAAATGTTTAGGTATCTTCGATTATGCCATGAATTAAAAATAAATTCGGTTTTCGCGATGAATACTAATACTAGTGCAGCAATGGTCTTCTAAAGGTACCCATAGTCCAATCATTACTTCGTTTAGGACTACGTACGTTGATTTATACTATAATGTACATAAGATTTGCGCATATTTTTTATTACTACGGTGGCAAAAAGCTTAAACGGTTCACTTGATAGTAAGCGGACACCTCAGCCACATTAACTCTTACGGAATAGAAAATAAGAGTTAGGTATTCATTTTTTTATGCAACAATTAATTTAAAACCATATGATCTTGGAATTAAGATTGAAGTGTCAATTACTGGTGGTGTCAACTTAAAACATGCTTAACAAAAATAACTTAAATAATATCGATACGAACTTAAATCTAAAACAGGCCCTTGTGCCATTGTAACACTATAAACATAAGTATATCATTGACATCGACCCAACACTTTCTGAAGCGAAGAAACCCATTATCCCTCAGTAACGCAAATATTCCCGGTCTCAATTCTTTATCGATCACCACTATATGTATTCAAGATAAACATTCACGCAATATGCACGGAGCATCACTCGAGTTACTATCCGCTTTCTTACAAAAGCCTAACTCGGATAAACCAAACTTATTAGGCTCACTGTATTCCAACCACGCACAGTCCCGAGCTATTCAGGAGTTATTGACGGTTCTATACTTTATCGAGAAATCGACAAAGAAAAATTACTCTCATTCATTCTATTTTATGACAGGTGGATTAGGACAAGAGGGGATTTGCTTGGCTTTTAGACCAGACTTTTCCACTATTTTTCTTTCTTTTTGAAAATAATACATTACTTACCGCCTTTGGTAAAACAAATAATGGTCTCAGATCGCATGTATTTGACTGCGTAAACGATTTGTATGCCGATTCTTAATTCTATTCAGTAACCGCCAGAGGCGCTGTACTTTTGTCCATACAATTTTTTACGCAGACGCTAGCGAGTACGGCCATGTAAACTCATAGTAAGGGCACAGATAAAGCATCCTTCGCTTTCTATTACCTAAGTCGTGGCATAAAGTGATTTGTCGTTTATCACGCGATAAACGAGACCATCACAGGCTGAAGTCCTTGCTTGACAACTGGGGGATTCGTTGACCTGATAATAAAAAAACAAACAAACAGAAAAAAAGTCCAATTAGCATCAAATAAAGTTTCACTAAATGATGTCCTCCTAGACGTGTCCGTCGACGGCGACATCCTGGCAAAATTTACCTTTAATATTTAAGGTCCGGAGACTTTACGCGCATGGGCGCGAATGTGACTCGCAAAACCGAATTTGGTTTTGAATGTGCGGTCGCAAGAAACACAGTGAAGCTGTCCGTCACTGTTATACGTGTATTGGTAGGAGGGTTTAGGCCGAGTTTTACGGAACTGGCGTTTGGCGTCTAGATCTTCAAGACGGGCGCGTTCAAAGTCTTTAATACCAGTACTGACAGCAGTACGCCAGTCCGATCTTCGAGTCGCAAGATCCTCCCACGACTCACAAGGAATGCGGGTGGCTGACAAGTGACGTTTTAGGACATCCTTGTAACGTAAGTACTGCCCACCAGCCTTACGCTTACCCTGGGCTAACTCAGAGTAGAATAGAGCTTTGGGCAGCCTCGATGGTGCCATACGTACAAGGTGTCCAGACCAGCGCAATTGGCCTTTCATGAGTAGGCATTCCATTCCGGCCATGTTTGTCCGACGTAAAACCTCCGAGTTCGGAACACGGTCCTGCCACCTTAGCCGAAGAATTGCTCGGAGACATTTTAGGTGAAAGGAGTCGAGACGTTTAATATCCCCTTTATACAGGCACCATGTCTCCGACGCATAGAGCAATAAAGGAAGGATAACTGCCCTGTAAACGGCCAGTTTAGTCTGAAGTTTGAGATCGTGAGATTTCCAAACTCGATGGTTCAGTCCCCCAAAGGCTGCAGCGGCTTTTGCAATCCTAGCAGAGATTTCGGACTCGAGGCGGTTGTCACTACGCAAAAGACTCCCGAGATAACGGAACGTCCCTACCTCTTCCAAAGCGTTGCCTCTTAAGTAAACAGCAGCATCGCTCGCAGATTTTCCCCTTGCGGGTTGTTTAAGAATCTGAGTCTTTGACGCGCTGATTACCAGACCAAATTTGCGACAGGAGTCGTCCAAATTGTCTAGATAACTCTGTAGAACGTCCAAGCTGTCAGCCATGAGACAGACATCATCGGCATATAGTACTTCTGTGACCGAGGCTGATTGAACCTTTCGCTTAGCTCTTAGTCGCGCTAGGTCAAACACACCTCGGTCCGTACGGAAATTAATTATAATTTGCTCATTACATTTCCGGAGTGCATCGTTCATAACCGCGGAAAAGTAAATAGCAAAAAGGGTTGGAGCCATGACGCATCCCTGTTTTACGCCGCTAGTAACCGGAAACTGGTCTGTGAAAGCGTTTTCGTGACGTACGCGGGCACTCATTCCCTCGTGAAACTGACGCACTAGGTTAACAAATTTCACAGAACAGCCACACTTCTCTAGCACAGACCACAGAGCAGCCCTGGGGACACGGTCAAAGGCCTTTTCAAGATCTACGAAGCACAAATAGAGGTCGCGGTGTTGTTCAAGACTTTTTTCTTGCATTTGCTTGACAACAAAGATGGCATCAACAGTACCTCTATTTGGCCGAAATCCACACTGCGACTCAGGGAGGACACTTTCAGCGAGCGCGTTAAGTCGCCTGTTAATTATGTGTGCTAAGATTTTGCCGGCCACAGAAAGTAAAGCAATGCCTCTAAAGGAGCTGCAATCTGAGAGATCTCCTTTACCTTTATAGAGTTTTGTAATGCAGGCATCCTTCCAGTCTTGGGGTATGTTCTCAACTACCCATATATAGTTCACGAGGTCAAAAAGCCTGGACCTGATACTCGGTCCTCCATATTTGTAAACTTCTGATGGCAAGCTGTCTGACCCCGGTGATTTTCCGTTTTTTAGACGGTTTATGGCACCAACAAATTCTGAAAAAGAAGGCGGATCGTTCAAGCTTGACACAGATGGAAGGGTTTCGAGCGAGTTGACATACGACAGATCTACCCCTTGACTTCCAGGATTAAGCACTTCATTGAAATGCTCAGCCCATCGAAGGAGAAATTTATTCACTTATTCACTTATTCACTTATTCACTTATTCACTAAATAAGTATAAAGTAACGTAAAAATTGTATTTAAAAGATTGAATAATTGTATTAGAAATATACTTAAAGAGAATTGTTATATCTGTCCAATTGATCTTCACTTGATGATGTATTCTCGTAATTTTGCCAGTAGATTTACTTATAGCGTATCAGTAACTTCGCCCATCACTACACCGATTTTCTATTCGAGCACACTTTCAATGAAATTGCCTACCAAACGTAACCAGTGGTGTGTTAAAAATGTATAGCTTTTTAAATTGATTACATTTTGTATGCGGCGCGTTCGTCCGATACCGCAAAACGACATCACTGCAAGGTTCATGCACAAAGGAAAAAAGTTTACAGCAGAAATACAAGAACGCATACTGAGCAAACTTTAACCTCATTAAAGTTGTTGTACCTCATTTACCTACTCGAATATACTATAGGAGGCTACGAACTATAGGAGGCGTGCGAGTGACACATTGGCATTAGACATGTGCAGTTCACGAATGAATGATTCAATTGAAGTACTTCACTTGGTGTCCTTCATTCATTCACTAGTTCAGTTCGGATCTATATACTTCAATAGTTCACTTAGTTCAGTACTTCAGTTCATGTGTCATCGTTTCAATCATCTATCTCATGACGGTTTTTACAAAAAAAAATATTTTCTTTAAATTCAAAATAAATGTAAAATTTGAAATCCTTATCCCCGAATTAGTCGAAATCGAGTATAATGACAAATTTTTCGTAAAAAAAATATTTTTACTTAAATTATTCAAAATATATATATAATTTGATATCATTATCCCCGAATTAGCCTTAGAATGAGAGAAACGCGACGCGACGAATGACTGATCAATATGATTAGTTGAATCGGTTGAGCTATTGAACTAAACTGAACTAGTGAACTAAATGAGTGATATACTTCACATTGAAGTATATCACTCTTTTCTTTTTAGTGACACATTTTGCGCATGTCTAATTGGCATCATTTTAGGGTACTCAAAAGCAATAAGGGGAACCCATAGGATCGCTTTGTTGTCCGCCTGTCTGTCAAGCCCCTTTAAAGCTATCGAATTAAAATTAAAACCGTATACAATCCCTTGAAGCTGTGAAAACATCAAACTTCTCAGCTAGTGTGAAAAGTCAGACTGCCTTTTAGAGGCTCGTACTTGTCCGGTTTTTTTACCACAACGGTGGCAAGCAAGCATACAGCCGGCCTGACGCTTATGATTCAAATTCAAGCAAATGCCGACTCTCACTCTAAACACAGCGCATCCTCGCAAGCTCTGTGAACCTAAGGTATGCAAGATCAGGAAAACATTACCACATAAGCCCTACTGTCCCGGTAAGGCAAAATGAAATGTTGTTTTTCGTCTCGCTAGGTCGCGATTTTTTTCGTGACGCAGACAAATACGGGTCGGTAAAAAACCATCATATTTCCTAAAATACTGCGAGGTTGTAAGTTTTCTTAATCATGTGTGATCTTTACTTAGTTTTACATCTATACTGCAAAAAGTAACATCCAAAAAAAGTAACGTTTCCAGGTTTAAATCGGACTCGTAAAAATCCATGAAGAAACAACGTTAACGGAGCGAGATATCGTGAAAATCGTCATTCCTAATACCCGACACCCAATATAGGTATATAAACAGACATACATCACATTGGGTAATACGAAGAATAGTATATTATGTAAGCAAAGCTAGTGTAGAATATTTTACAAAACCTATTCAGGCTATTTAAACTACGTTGACCCGAAATTTTTGACCGCCAGTGTATTGCTTTTCAATAAAACCACATACCTACCAAAAGATGTCCTACTTCACTCCTACTGTAGTACTGTATTAGTTATGGTTTCATCGGCAAAAAATAACAGGCCGACTGTGATTTATTTAACGTGACGAATTGACAAATCATTATTGTTGTTCAGATTTTATTTCTTTGAAATCAAACCATGTAAGTGTAAGTCGCTCATAGTTAATTTTAATACTAAACCTACCAGGTTTATTTTCTGTGAAATACTGATTTCACTGCTAATTTCATATGATGCAGGTATAATTATAAAAATAATATAATGTGACATGGTCGTTCCCGAAGTCTTGTTGAGCAGGAATATGGCTTTCACGAAATAAGTAATTCAAACTGATAGCGCGATTACGCCGCATTCACGATATACAATCAATTTTTTTTATTATAATTACCTTGTCACAGTGAAAATCTATATGAAAACCGCTCATGACCTCATAGTTATATCACTGTGACAAGGTACGAAGTGGAACCCGCCCGACTCGAGCGTCCACTCAGGCCTTATTAATTGCAAACGAGCGCTAGGCGCTACGCTCGTAGCCGATAACATGGTTTTTCTCATTTGTAGCGAAAACTGACTACGAACGGAGAACACGATATCGTGTCCTTAGCGCTGAATGTGTCAGGTGGCCCGTAGTGTTGTCCACTCATAGACGACCTAGACACTCAGGGAAAACCGAAAGGCTGCTGCCCTAGACACTCAGGGAAAGCCGAAAGGCTGCTGCTCTAGACACTCAGGGAAAGCCGAAAGGCTGCTGCCCTAGACACTCAGGGAAAGCCGAAAGGCTGCTGCCCTAGACACTCAGGGAAAGCCGAAAGGCTGCTGCCCTAGACACTCAGGGAAAGCCGAAAGGCTGCTGCCCAGTAATTTGTTAAAAACAACATCGCTTTCTTAGAAATAATGTAGTTAGGTTAGTGAGCTAAAATTGCTGATCTAGTTTAGCGCGCACGTTTAGGTACGTATTCTCATTAAGAAATAAAATAAAAATACAATATGCAAGTTAATTAATTAAGATTGTCGTGGAACAATGAAACAATTCCAAGTCAAAAAATTATTTGTCTGTTAATTTGTTTAAAAGGGGAAAGTTCCTTGTTTCATGGCTTCGGCGAAGTAATTTCAAAATGAAAAAAGTTCAGATAGGGTTAAAAAAACGTTTATTTTGAACGAAATATAACTTTTCTTAAAAAGGTTGTAAGAAAGCAGGGCGGTGACTAATTAAATCACTGATCGTTATATTTATGAGAACGTTATAGCAAGTCAATTCAATTGTCAGTGAACATTTTTCTGGGGTCTTTTTAAACTTATTACAGACTATAAAATTAAATTACTTATATTTACAAGAAAAACAAAACTAATTTTCACAAAACAAGACTATTATAACCCGAGGTTATTATTACGTTGTTTCAAAAGTAATCAAGTAATCAATCAAGTAATCAAGTAATTTATTGCGTTCATGTTGTTTTACATATTATATGTAGGTGACAAAATTTACATTAAGTAGTAGTATCAAACATGAGCCCTGCAAGGGCGTCGCAATTGACAATATTTCATAATTTCCAAAAGTCTTAATTCGAAAACCATTTCGGTAAAAACGTGTGAAGTACACAAAAAACATTTTTTTAGATTTTTTTCTCCGTTAATTTTGGAAAAAATCGCAAATTACTGTAAACCGAAAGTTGACGTCATCTTCCTCGCTGTATTCAGGGAGACCTTAGTACAGAGTACAAACAATCGCTGCTCTGACGTGGCTCTGGATTCTTGTTGGGAAGATGACGTCATATTTTACTTACGCCCTTTTGGAATGACCTACTTTTCAACGTGTTTTTTTTGTATGAAATAATGAGTTAAATTGAAAAAGAAAAAATACGGGTGGCTTAAATTTTTACCTATTTTCTAACTAGTTCATAAAATAAAGTAGTTAAAAATATGAAATGTTGTCAATTGTTGCCTTAAAACTAAGTAATTAAAATGGACTTAAATCTACAAATTACAAATTATTATATTGTGGCTGTTAGATACCATATATGTAGGTATATGACACACACAACAATATATTATAGTATAGTTCAGACATTTTTACATTACATTATTTAGGTTAAATGTGGGTTAATTAATTTGTCTTCAAGGTATTCATTTAAAGAATAGTATGCTTTGTTTATTAAAATCTGTTTTAACTTACTTACTCTGTACGTACTCTGATGAACACATTGTTTTATATCTTTAAACGAGCAATTCTTGTATATATATTTATTTATAGGTACCTATATATATTTATTTATTTCGGAGATCTCGGAAACGGCTCTAACGATTTTGATGAAATTTGGTATGTAGGGGTTTTCGGGGACGAACAATCGATCTATGTAGCTAGGTCTCATGCTCGGACAAACACCGAGCAAAGCTCGGCCGCCCAGATATTGTTCACTAAACGTCAATGAATTCCCTTAAACTTTACAGTCTACTGAAAAAAAAATGCTTAAACAAAATGTATTAAGTATCAGTGGCGGAGCGTCCATACAACTCGATTCCCACCGGCTTGCCTAAGTTTCAGCCACACCAGTTCTTTTAGTACGGCTGATGAAGAATAAGAAAGGCAAACTATTTCCGGCATCCCTAAGAATATTTTTAACGCGCCGCCACTGTTAAGTATCATCATCATCATCATCCCCCTAGCGTTATCTCAGTACAGTTGCATCCTGAACAATGCCTGCGGTCCACTACCTAATCCCAAGATTTGGCGTAGGCACTAGTTTTTACCGAAGCGACTGTCATCTGACCTTCCAACCGGAGGGGAAACTAGACCTTATTGGAATTAGGCTTGTCAGGTGAGTGGGCAACTAGACTGTTAGACGTTCTCAAGTCGCCCGAATGCCTCTAACTTGACTTTACGGCAGCTATATCAACGGCTCAAAGTGCCTTCCAAAGCACGGAAGCGCTCATTTAATAACTACTCAAACCGGTGACCCATCCAAGAAAGGTCAGTTCTAAAGGGCTGACATTGCTTAACCTCGCATACCGCACGCGGCACACGGTCTCCGCTGGCCCACGAGCGCCACAAAATATAGGTATAATGTAAACGTTTATAAACAGCGTTAGTAAACGATAATTACAAAAACAAAGGCAAATCGGATTACGACAACAACAAGAACAATACTCCGTTTTCCTGCTAAAACCAAGTAAAAACCGTTTTAAAAGTAAATCTACTTCTTTCTGATGCAAACATCCTTTGATTAGATTGAGTAAAGGCTATTTTATTTTAAACGCACTTCACTTTCGTTTGAGTCTGAATGACTGTTCCGTCAATTTACTTCAAATGAGCACTGAGCGGGCCATGGCAATTTGATTAACTGTGTCTGTAATAAAGGAGTTTCGAACATTTTGGACGCATTATTTCAGTTGAGTACTGTGCTCAGACTATGATCAAGGACCGCCTGTCATCCTTCGTGCGTTATCCAAGTACAGGTGCATCTTGAAGGATGCCTGGGGTCCTCTACCTAATCCCAAGTATATTCTGAAAAAAAAAAAACTTCCAATTTTTTTTATCTTGATTCAGTTAAAATCAAATTTTCTACGAAGTTATTGAACACGAAGCTCCAAGTGTGGAACCAATATTTTACATCTGAACTGATTTTATGACGTGATCAATTTGTAACTTTTTCCCGCCTTTACCTTTTCGGCAAAATGGCACGAGAAATTAAGGATCGTATTACTCTTCGTAAAGTTTCACCGTAAATCATGGCAAGTTTCAGTAGAAACAGATTCTGAATCGTAGGTAGCTCAGACGTGGGGGCAATAAACTGGTGTCGGTGACCAGACATCATTTATGTTGCTGGCAACGAGGCTAGGTACTTCTATCGTTAGAATTATTTGAATAACTAAGTACGAGTACTAAGCATACACAATTTCATTAAGGACAATGATATAAAAAAAATTACAATGCTCAAAGCAAGCAAGTAAAGGGATGGATTCAGTTAAAACCGGATTTGAAGGATATTGATGAAATGATTTGTTTTCTAAACAGGAATTTCAAACAAAATTTATATTGACACATGGTGCAACGAGGTACAAATTAAGATATGATGCCTTAACTACATTGCAAAGGACCAAATGCATGAAATATTAGCAATCTTACGCTAAACCAGGAGGGAATAAAACTGTTTTTAATATTACCTTTCTTGGGTTAGTCAAGTAAAAAACATTAAGATAGGTACTAATTCAGCCAGTAGATAGGGGACCTCAACAGTGCAATCTTCATCATTCTATCTCTAACTTTCCTTTAAGCTTTTCCCCTGAGAATTTAATTAAAAGGTAAGTATGAGTCTTTACATCCAGAATGTCTTTTTCTTCATTAAGTGACACTTGCTGAAACATACAATGTCTACTCAAGGAGATTTCCTTTCACTAAGCCTCTTATTTTCATAGCATGTTGAGTTGGTATATAGTTTCTGCAGGCAATTTATAGGAGTAGAAAAATAACAAAGCAGTAAATTTAATCCGTGTGGGAAATAGTTTTTAATATGAAACTACGGCTTTAATAGGCTTAAAGATGAATTAAGTAAATCGTTCGACTCTAATACTTTTAAGCTTTTACAAAAGCAAATTGATTTTAGATAAAAATAGAAGTATGCTAAAGTTGCAGCTTTATACAAAAATATTTTGAGCTGGTTAAATACAGAGTGGGGGTGCTTGAAAAAATTGAGGGCATAACGTTTTGGCATACAATTTTTATTCTAAAAGGCTCAGTGCAATCCGGCTAAATGCATATCGGATTTAGAGGAATATTTTCACAAAACAAGCATTTGAAGACCACTCAAAAACGAATATGTATTTTCGTAAACTGGGCCTTATATTATTTATTAAGTTGCATGTATTTATTGTATAAACATGGTTGCAAATAAGTTGAAATTGGCAAAATTAGAGATTGAATATTGGAGAATATTGTCACGAGAGTTGCATTAAATTATTACCAATACAGCTCTCACATCATAAATAAGGTATTTATAACAAATACGATGATACATGGTCGGCGAGGGAATGTCCGGCCGCGATTAATGATAAAGTTACAGCGCGATATTCACAAAACAATCAATTTTATGCCAATGCACATAAATATAATGTTATAAATAGTCAAGTAATTAAAAACATGCCGATAGCATTACGAAATGGACGTTGTTTGTCTCCTAGTTTTTTTTTCGAAAAGAGCTGTACGATCAATTTGGTATTTTAAGTCGTCTCGTTCATTGATTGGTCTTGATATCATTTGGCTGTCCGCATAAGTTATTGATGACTCACTTCTTCCGCTGCCTCGCTCTCAGTCCATACAAAACCAAACGCCCTCTCCCTATCTACGTAATTTTCGGGGGCCGTCCTTTTGAAGTTCAGCGTTCAGCATTTCTTTTTATACTAGCTGCAATTTTAATGGTTTCTAACGTATAATAGGAACTACGTTTTTTAATAAGCGTCTTAGCGATCGGTGGGGAAGATAAATTGCCCTAACAATTTGCTGTTGGCATTTATCTATCGGGAATCTCCAATGGTGGAGCAATTTTTCCGTCAGAATGACGGATTTCAACGTCGCCGCTCGGTCGCCTCAAGGCTTCTAGATGTACATTAGGAAATAGCGGTAGATATATAAAGATTGCTTGAAATGCATCTTACAAAGATATTGGCTACATTGTTTTATTGAAAAGGCAACATTGAACAGATATTTGTCCTGAACTAATTATTGTTCTTTGGATCAACTATAAAACAACAACCATAGCAGTACTAATGTAGCTGAAGAATCATTTTTAGGTCCTTATTATTTTCTATATTCTCTTTATCTTATATCTGAGCAACTACTCCTGTGGCATCCACTTTCTTGCGTCCCCCATATTTGTAGTCAAACCATTGATATATCTCGTTTCTTATCTTACCGGGATGGACTTTTCGTAAAACATACGCCTTGGAGGCGCCTTTTTTGCCGCTTTTATGCAGTAATACAAACGAACATCTGAGTAAGCCCAAAAATAAAAACGAAATACCGGTCAAATACGCATACCATTACAAATAACTTCGCACGACCCTTCCCACATTCACAGAACAAACGAGCGTCCAAAATACGTCGTCAAAATACGAAATTACTTGGGTGCTATAATAAAATTGCAATAATCATAGCTTAAGGCCCGCTGTCCGCTCAGTGTGTTTGAGTTTGGTCGCAGCTGCGTGGGGCACGTGGAAGTAACTTCACATACGTGCTTGGGTACGTTTCACGGAATTATTTAAAATACTCGAATGGAAATTGGCAACGCTGGAGGCGGTTTATGTGAGCGGTAGAAAGCAATTTATGGTGTCTTTCAGGGGTTTAGATAAGGTATTAATATACCATACCGATTTGTTAGCAGTAGTCCTTATTTTATTGCCCCTTATATGACTGCACAGATTTTATATTACCTTAATTTCCTAGGGTGACCTACATTTTATCCACGGCGTGACCAATAACATAATATATTGTAAACCTACCGTAGATCAGTGTAGATTTGTTAAACAAGACGAAAAAAGAGTTCGAGACATGCCTCCATGCTTAGTAAAATATAGTCAAATACAAGTACAAGTTTTGAAATGAAAATACGAGCTCTTATTTTCCCAGTTCTCAACCAATTCTGACAAAAAAACAAACTTCCAACGTGAACTCCTTTGACAGAGACATTAATTTTGGGAATATTTTCTTTATAATTCGTAGTTTAGTCAGTTTTGTGAATATAGCAATATATCCACTTTTTGCGAGACCCTCTTTCTTGTATTACCGTGACTTGCATTTCTGTATACAAAAGCATTTCTTTATGCAATCTGAACGCAGAACCCTCGTTAGCTAATGACATAATTAGTGTTCCAATGAATGTGTATGTCAGATTGCGATGTTGCTACATAGTCTGAATCATTCGTATCGTTTTCCTGGTCGTCTATAAAGAAGCCAGGGGTCCCAAAATCTAAATCTCAAATTTGTAGGCACTAGTTTTATGAAAGCGACTGTCATTTTAAGATTATGAAATCTTATTAAAACTTAAAAACCAGTTCGTTTGAATGATGCTTAAAAAGTATATTTGATAATTTGATAAATTTGTCTGCTGTGTCCTAAGGTTGACTGGTAGAGAATGCTTATGGCATTAAGTCTGCCTTTTGTAAGATTAAATAAATAAATACATCAGTAACTACAATTTTTCGTTGGCCCTAGCTAAAAAGCTCCTTTATCTAAATCTTCTTTATCTTTCTTTATATTGCTGGATATGGATGGACTTCATCTTTTTATTATCACTTTGTCGTGTTTTATGTAATAGCTACAATAAACCATACATAATATTCGTTATGCGATAATATATTTCATACGCTGTTTAGGCTTGTCCGGGATAAGGAAATACGCTTTTTATCTGAGTAAGCAGACAGGAAAAGTAATGCCACGAACACGATCCCTCGTTCCGGCATTTGACTCGTGGCCTAATTTTGGTAGACCAACATAAATACATTTCCAAAACAAAATTCTATACGTAATCACGTATAGGTACGGCATCGAAATGAAAGTCGCAATGTGTGATATAATTGTACCTGAATAATTATTTCAAAACTACTACAAAACAAGGTATTTTATCTTATAAGTTAATTTAATTTTATGTTAAACCTAAAGTGGTCGCTAATGACCTTAACTGTTCCAGCGACCTTAAATAAATAAAAAGGTATTTTATCAAAATTATATTAATAAACAAATATCCGCCTCGAGGGACCACGAATAGAATTCTTCAAAATGAATTTGCTGGTACATTTCTCGCAAGGTTATCGCTAGTTTGACCTTAACTTGTGAGACCTTTTTCATAGGCATTTGCACGGCCGTCCCACGGGCGTTGTCAAAGCCGTAAGTGATGATTTTGTTTACAAAAACGGGATCTGTAATAAGATAGATGGTAGCGGGTAGTTGGCGAATAAATTGGATGGCTAGAGCAAATATTGTCTCGGAACAATTGAACGCGGGAATATTTTGTTTAGGTTATTCGACAGTTTAAAATAAACGTATTCATTGCAGTATCGATGATAGTGCGCCTACTAATGTTTGTTTGTTGGCATGACGATATTTTGTTCACAAAGTGTGGCAAATGCAGGTCAAATTTGATTGTGAACGTTCGTTTATCATTTAGCTACGATATTAGGGTCACAAGTTTTTGCAGAATAATTTTCGGAACTCCGAGGCGAAGGCAAGGACGGCAAATATGCGATCTAAGGCTATTTTTATTACCGCCCGTGGTAAGTAAAAAAATGTTATTTGCGGTAATTGCCACTTTATGGCCAGGTATGACATAAAATATTGTAACCATCTATCCACACTATATATATTATTAGGTAGGTAATATTATTCTTTCAGTTCACCGAATATTGCAAAATCCCTAATATCAAACAGAAATTCGTAGGTATATTTAAGTCTTCCTAAAAGGTTGAAAACTCCTGAATCTCTTACTCTTAGGTATGTATAATAGATTGACAAGACAAAGGATTTTATTCAGATATTTTTTGGACCTTCCATTAAGGACGGGTGATGTCGATTGATTTTAATGCTTCACTTTGGCCGCCATCTCTGATGTCAATACAAAAAATGTCAAGTCGAGTGCGAAAAAGATGTTACGCCCAGTCGGTCCCTCGATAACAAAAGAAAACTTTTTCTGTGACTTGTTTACTTCTAAAAGAAGGGTAAAAAGTATCAAAGGCTTATTACGAAAGTTTATTAATAGATAATTGTTCAGGGCCCCAAAAATATATTTCTGATACTTATTCTCTACTTTCCATTGGGATTATACTTTATATCTCTTTTTCTGAAACACTTGCAAATTCAAGCGAGAGAAAGAGTTACACTAACGAACTTGTTTTCGGCTCGATGGTAGTCCCACTGTTAGGTACAGTCGACCAAAAAAGCGGTCTATCACTTTTCGACTCTATTATGTGTACGTTAAAGTCCAAAATTGGTAGAGGACTTTCTTTGCTGACTGTACCAACCTAGATGTAAAAATAGACTGAATGTACATTCGAATAATAGATACCTATTTTTAGGGTTTGGCCGTGAACGGTCCATCAAGGTCGCCGAAGGACATTTGCGACGTAGAATCTAAGTCGCAAATATCCCTCAGCTATATTCTGCCTCTGCCATGCCGTGAGCACTAACTCGAGTTTTAGTGTTTTGTGCTAACATCGATAATTGAGCTATTATATTTCACATCCACTTTTCGTTTCCTCATTACTTTTCATACTATAGTCAGATAGGTTGACTAATTTTTGTATAAAATAGTACATTACTTAACAAGGGCGGTAAAACAAAGAATGTCTCATATCGCAGGCATTTGACGCCCGAGCCGAAGGCAAGGGCGATAAATATGCGATCTGAGGCTTTCTTTATTATCGCCCGTGGTAAGTACAAAATTTTATGTCACCCCCTGACCAGGAAGTGGGTTTTTTCGCGCGCGGAGCGTGCGGTAATGGCCACTTTATGGGCAGGTGTGACATAAAATCTGTTAAGTGCGCACATAGGGTTCCGAACCAACCGAACAACCAATAAGTTGGTTTTAATATGATACATAAGGAAATTTCGATGAAAAAATTTGATTGCCTATATCGATATATTGGTATTTGTTAGTAAAACATACATTATCACCAAATTTCAAGTTTTTGTTAAAAAAAACTGACTTTGGTGGCTTCTCATTCCTTTGTATTATGGCATATAAAAATGTAGCTCGAAAAATCGCAAGATTTCCCTAGAGGATATTAACTACGTGACTAAGACCTATGCCCCATGACCATTGACCAAGCGTAGGTATTTTGAGGACTTGCTCGCCTAAACGCGTAGTAAGGATACGTTCCCTAATCGTCGAATTTTGTCATCGACCGTACACTGAAGAAAGTTTAATTGATAATTATCGGATAAAAATGTTATCTAGACTCTCATCATCCTCCTAGCGTTATCCCAGTACAGTTGCGTCCTGAAGGATGCCTGGGGTCCGCTACCTAATCCCAAGATTTTGGCGTAGGCACTAGTTTTTACGAAAGCGACTGCCATCTGACCTTCCAACCCCAAGGGGAAACTAGACCTTATTGGGATTAGGCTTTGTCAAGTGAGTGGGCAACTTGACTGTTAGAAGTTCTCAAGCCGCCCGAAGGCCTCCAACATGGCTTAACGACTGCTGCCATAGACAGCAACCGGGATCAACGGCTTAACGTGCCTTCCAAAGCACGGGAGCACTCAGATAGTAACCACTCAAAGCGGTCACCCATCCAAGTCCTGACCGCTGCCCACGTTGCTTAACCTTAGCAAGCGCAAACGGTACGCAGGCGCCGCTGGGCCACGAGCGCTCCGTTATCTAGACTCTATACTTTGTATAAAACTAAAACCGATTACTTTTATTCAAATTATACAATGCTGCTCAAACATTTATATACCTAACTGATTAGTGATTACACAACGAAATCTTTTACTTGAATAATTTGTCAAAGCTAGGTGAACAAACTTGAGCTTGGGGCGTCTGGAGGTTGTTTGCAGTTGAAGTTCAAACATCGTGGAAATATTATTGTCTTTAGAACATGCCAACCAAAGCTGTAACTTCCAATTATGTTTGTTTATTTTATGGTAGTTTTGGCATGGTATTTAATGTTTTTCAATAAATCAATTGGTCCGAATATTAATAAGACATTGTAATATATATTGCTATCAGAACTATTAGCCGGATCATTTTAGTCTTAGCTTTTCGAAAGAGACATTACTAAATTTACTAACCAATTTAACGTTCCTAATCCCAATAAGGTCTAGTTTCTCCTTGGCTTGGAAGGTCAGATGGCTGTCGCTTCCGTACAAACTAGTGCCTACGCTAAATCTTGGGATTAGGTAGCGGACCCCAGGCATCCTTCGGGATGCAACTGTGCTGGATGATGATGACTAACCATTTTAACGTTCGCGTCATATTTAGATGTAGAAAACTGCATTAGGATGTTGGTGTTAGGTTTTTTATGCACCTTGAGAATTCATGCTTCCTTGCTTGCTTGCTTTTTAGTATAGTAAATTTTAGGAACAGCATAGTTTCGACAGGCGTTTAAACATAATTATATTCGTTGATCATTATGATATAAGTTCATTATGAAAATGTATATTATCGCTATCAAATACTAACACAGAGTGATCATTACAGCGTTTGGTAAATAAACAATTGATAATCATCAATTGTTCATAATCATGATATGATATGATATGATATGATATGATTTATTTATTTCACAATATACAATGTCACTTAAAATTACCCGTAGTCAATTTTTAGGAATTGAAATTGTGATCGTCAGTTTTTTAATATTATCAAATTACATTAAACTTAGCAATAATTTAGAAGTATATAATGTCAAACAGTTATAAATAAAATAAAATAATGAAGTTGTCAATGGGTTAAAATTAAGATCACCATACAAGGATCGTCATTGATTTTAAAACTATTTTGGTACATAAACATAATCCAGATGTCAAACTAAAACAATTCAAATGTCGTAAAACTAATATACAATATAATAAATTCAATCAGTAATGTCATAATACTCATTTATTGAATATAATGGATTTTCCAATAAAAAGTTTCTTAGTCGACTCTTAAATTTTTTATTTGACGTTTCTTTTCTTAGTGTTTCGGGTAGGCGCTCGTAAAATGTCGGACCAATGACACGTGGATTTTTACCTGCCAGTGCCATGAACCTTAATCTTTATAATGGATGATAGTATGCAAATAGTTTCAGTGTATTTTGTATTTATAAAAACTTATTATTTATGCAAGTTCAAATTATGCAGTTAGTTTGTACGCATCATGATAATATGCAATTTGTTTTTATATGTAAACATTAAACAACCTCGATAAACAAATACACTACACAAGGGCCATAGGTTGTTCATCAACTAACAGGACTTGTATCATTTGTCGACCACAAATTAGGTTTCGACGCCACGTTGTGTTCAGCGGTAAATTGGTCCTAACATGAACGTACGTGGCCCCGTGCAGGCGATTTACGATCTATTGTATTATAGCCCGCCGATATTGGTTAGCCAGATATTGAAAGGCTTTCAGGTGTTGGCCGGCCACGGACGATGTTTGGAAACTGAGCGTTATACAGCATTTACCTACATTGAAAATATTGAAATAGTACTACATATAACAGAGGCCGAAAACAAGCTGACACCGTACCTTATGGATACTTTGGATTCTATCGGTGACAGACGGACAGCAGAGTCTTAGTAATAAGGTCCCGTTTTACCCTTTGGGTTTGGAATCCTACAAATTTAGCTCAGTCATACATACGCACTTAAATAAGTGAACTTAACTAATTCATAAAATCTTCTTTTGTTCATTTACAATCCGCTTCGGACTGTGACTTTGTTCGTGTATGAATTAAAACCTACATACCTATGTATGGAATATTTTGATTACTATTTAAGTAAGTATGTTACCGGAAAAAATGTTCAGAAGTTACTGTGTCAAATCATTAATTTGTTTTGCCAGATACCTATTGATAGATTTGCCCTAGGTAAAAAAAATTGCATTTGTAAAATTTCAAATTTTAGAAAAAAGGAACTGTTTATTTTGGGATGCCATTTTGCGATTATACTTATTTCAGTTCAAAAATACTAATGACAACAAAAAATATATTCAAACATGAGTACGTATTCTTACATAGTTTTCCAGTAACTTAAATTAGATAAATGAAGGCCTTCCAGAGTCACGAAAACCCACAATAATTTTATTGCAGAGCCAAAGGATTAAAATTTAAATGCGGGTTGGGGGCGTTAATATTCTATATAATTTTCAATTTATAAAAGGGATGTGAAAGGGATATGCGGTAATTTGAACAATTCTCGTTATAATTAATGCGCTATTCATTTGTCACATCCAATTTTAGTACTAATTAGTACCTACGCGCTAGAAATCTAGTACGACGATATATTACGCAATAAAATTATTATTTTATTGTGTAATATATTAACGAAATGGCAATTAGTAGGTAAGTAATATAATCCACATATGATGCTTTCAAAAAATATTACTTTGTATATGTTGGTATGCAGATATAACAATAACAGTTTATATCTGCGAAGGAGAAGAAGGAGAGAGAGCGCTCGTGGCCCAGCGGCGCTTGCGAACCGCTTGCGCTTGCTAAGGTTAAGCAACGTGGGCAGCGGTCAGGACTTGGATGGGTGACCGCTTTGAGTGGTTACTAACTGAGCGCTCCCGTGCTTTGGAAGGCACGTTAAGCCGTTGATCCCGGTTGCTGTCTATGGCAGCGGTCGTTAAGCCAAGTTGGAGGCCTTCGGGCGGCTTGAGAACTTCTAACAGTCAAGTTTTCCACTCACTTGACAAAGCCTAATCCCAATAAGGTCTAGTTTCCCCTCGGGGTTGGAAGGTCAGATGGCAGTCGCTTCCGTGAAAACTAGTGCCTACGCCAAATCTTGGGATTAGGTAGCGGACCCCAGGCATCCTTCAGGATGCAACTGTACTGGGATAACGCTAGGAGGATGATGATATGCGAAGGATGAAAATCTCTCGTTTACAAAATAAAATCGTTCTTCATCGAAACAAAACTTATTCCAACGCATATTTTGTCTCCCGCATTCCCCGCTATTAATATTTCCTTACACGATGTTTCATTTTTTCACAATATGAAAATATGGTTGCGAAATCTCGCTACGATGTCGGAATAAAAATGTGAATGTTGTTTAACTTTCCTGCTACGCTGTGTTTCCTATGTGTGGAATGCACAAAAACGGCAATTTCATAATTTCCTGGTGTATATTAGTAATTCATCAAATCTTCTTTTGTTCATTAAGAAGCCGCTTCGGACTGCGTTCGTGTATGAATTAAAACTTAATATGGAATATTTTGATTACAAGTACAAATATTGTTCAGAAGTTACTGCGTTTAAGAACAACAACAACAACAACAACAAATACTCTTTATTGCACACCTCAATTAAAGGTCACAGTACAATACAAAAAAACACAATAAGTAGAGAATTGCATTCTCAAACACTCAAAAATTCGTACACACTTTCGTTTTGATATTTTTGTTAAAATGTTATTCATTACCTATACCTATAGATGTGGAAACCTGTACATTACATGTCTGAAATCCCCGGGCTATACTATAACAGAATGGGAAAGGAGGGTTGATCTTCAATTTTGTTATCGCATCCATATCGAAAGGTCACACAGACATATGTTAATAAAACATATTTTACATTAGCATTATACCGTGTTTGTCGTATGGAACTGTCAGCATTTTCCGAGAATTTATTTCATTTATTTATGCTTAACGTTTGAGAGACAACAACTCTTCATAATAGAATGTCGTGTTGAATTTGTTTTGTCTAATAGTTATAGTTAACTGATCAGACAACTAAAACCTACACAATATTGGTAGTTACATTACTGAGCATTTCCATAAATTTAAGATGAATGTTAATAATATGAGTAATAGAAAAACTAACTTTTGCGTTTTGATTTTGACAGTCACTCAGCCAGCATAGAACAGCAGAGCTACCCCCAGTGACTCTTTTGGAGTTGCGAGCGTCTATAGGCTGCGGCGTCCGCTTACCATCAGGTGGACCGTACGCTTGTTTGCCACCGTCGTAGTATAAAAAAAAAAAAATACTAGGTACTACTGTCCACCAATAGTAACTTAAACATCTAACGGTATTCTACAGTACACTTATGTAAAATAGAGACTCAACTCATCCACTTACCAGATTGTTTTGTTAATAACGTTTGTTCATAGTTGAACAGCGTAGGAGATTTTATGATTTATCGTTGTACATATCTCCTCTATCTTGTCATATGACAAATGTTTTATAGACTGCAAATGCAAAATGACAAAACACAGCCATTACACTCCTGCTGCTATTATTCTGGAATCAAACATTACACATATCTTGGCTAATGCATTGGAAACTTTTCCGTCTCTTAAACGATACGTTTCCTTAACCATAGGAAACTTTTCCGTCTCTTAAGCGATACGTTTCCTTAACCGGATCGTTTTCCTCGAAATAACAAACACTTGAGCAAATGAGCATTATACGAGAAGTTTTTCGTATCTTGTTTGAGTTTAATACATAAATTTATGCGCGTTATTTGGCGCGTAACGTCCTAAGGCGGTCGGTTAACATTCACGAGTCGCCGGGGAGCCGTTTTCGTCTTATCAACTTTTGCTCCGATGACTGAATGCGAAAATGACGTGTTTTACATACGAGGATAGCTGAACGGCTGTGTTTTATTTTTCCAGAAAAATATACGCAAGGAAGTAAGAAGCATGGTTTAAACACAAAATATTTTTATTTTTCTGATGTTAAAGTTGGTATTTTCGAGTTCTTTACATATTTGACTATTTTTTTTCTTTTCGTACTTACTGATAAATTTATTAATTTAACGTCCATCACTATGTACTTACTAATGATAATGGTTATTAGATACTTATCTGACAATGTAGTTAGGCATTTTCTTATTGCTAAATTAGATTATAACAATATGTAATCTATGTAACCCTTCAGAAGATACATAAATGTATCGCAACGATCTAAAGATCACACGTTTCGAGTTCTGTGAATAGTTTAGTTTGTATATGAGTGCGTGAGCGTTTGCTTAGGTACTTATTATGTAGGTATGGTTAAAAACTGGCTTCACTAGGTTGTTCATAAATCTTCGTCTACCTTTTTCCTCGGTCTCAGATTTTATTTACGATAACTGTATATATTTTCCTAGGCTAGAAGACGGCAGCGAACCAACCAGCGACCGCAGACCATCCCTAAGGCGCATATAATACGTATGTCACAGCTATCAGGGTTTATGGGCACGGTTTCTGAATATTGTGATGTAAGAATTGGAAGTGAGTCTCGATAAAAGTAACGACGGGTGTATCTTCACCGTAAAAATTGACTGAGTTCTAAATTAAAGTAGGGAACTTGGCGAGTTCCAGCTTGGGAATTACAAGTCAGAGTATCAAACAGGTGACGTTGTCCTAAAAGCTTATATTCTAAGGATAAATGAGTTTCGTGTGTTATTTTTATACTCATGTATTTAATATTGGCAATAATGCGCGCGCTTGTAGGAACGGTACAAGTCTGATACAGTGTTTTCATCGTTTTATATTTTATGGTGTAGGTATACCGTGATAAAGACATATCGTTTTGAAATAGGCGCAAGTAACGTGTATACATACCAACATCATTACATATAATATGTAGTCAATGGAATTCGCCCCGCCCGTCAATCTCAAACCATCATAGCAATTTCCTGTTTCTGCACCCTAGTCAACCTTACACCACATAGGTATCACCTCTCACTGTTGCCAGAATTCACAACTAATTTCTCGGTTAACGTCCAACTCTGTGTAAACCGAATTTTTGAAATTTCACCCAATTTCCAATAAACGACTTTCATCACATCAATCTAAATAAATTCGCTTATTTGCATATACCCTGTCAAAGTCTTCGCTTAAACCTAGTTTAACAGGATTTAATTAAAATCGTCACGTCATGTGATGTTGTCATAAATTGTAATATATTGTGTAACGGGCTTTAGGCTTGAAACTGGAGCGCCATGTATAATTAAACACGCGCGATTATAGGCCGTAAGTCTCTCTTATTAAGGGACAATGGGCTTAGCTGGCTGGTATTAACCTATTAAGGCGATTGGTCGTATTTCGTGGAAAGGTTCCAATAATACGTGTGATATCGGTGCACGTTATGAGTGTAAAATACGATATTACTTTATTAAAAGGTTGCACTCTGTTTTATAATATGTGATTGATAATTTTAGGTTGCTTCCATATTAAAAAAGGATGCAAACTAAGGATCATCGTCATCGTCATAATTATATCTCATTAAAGTTGTCAGATTCTTCTGTATGCGAGGCACAACGCCTCTCCTCTCGTGACTAAGGCGACTTCCTGACTTGGCGGGGCGGGATCGATATGTGACATTTTCTTCTTTGACGTAAATTTACTGACGTCGCAAAGATTCCCACTTGACGGAATACTGTCAGTATTACTTTTGCGCAGTATTAATATCATGGGCAGAAGCGAACCAGTGCCTTCGTATCGTCCCGCTGCCGCGCATCCCGCGCCAGTCAGGAAGCACACATTTAAATGTAGGGGCGTACGTAGTAAAAAGCGATACTGAGTTGACTGACAGTTGACACTGACATTTGACAGTTTTCTCATATCGTACCGCCTCCGCACCGACAAATCAGGAAGTCGCCTAAGGCAATCCGGGAACACTATCTGCTCCCATTTTTGAGAATTAAGGATAGAATCACATTTTTATTTAACATCACGACTTAAGTTACACTTTTGTAAGATGCTTCAATGCTCCCCTCACCTACTGTTGTATGCAAGGCAGAGATTGGCTGGGACGACGTAGTGATTTCGGTAGTCCAATAGGACGCAACGCTGGTCCGGCAAACAGGAGGCGAGGGTTCGATTCCCGTTTCAGGCTGCGTGCGGGATTACGGTAATTTTTTTGTATTTGTTCTCTGTATCAAATAACTCCCTATACCTACGCCCTAGAGTGCCCGGCAGATAAGCAGTCATAAGCATCATGTATTGGGTATGTATGGAAATGAATGACACGTGTCAGGATTGACTTCTTATAGATCTGCCAGGAACTACAGTATCTCAAATATAAAAGATACAAATTTATTCATATGAATGCCACTACTCACCACAACAATGAAGGCAAGCCCTATTAGCGTCCAATAAAATCCATAGCTCTCCATAGCGAGACTGAAGACTTTTTCCACCAATCATGTTTACTTTCAATATTGATATTACCCAACTCACTGGCAGGCTAAAATGAACTGTCTGTCATTGGTGTGCAATTCAATTTAGGTCCTCGGTGGCAGTTGATTAACGACTCAAACAAACAATGTCAGTCTCCTATCATGGCGTAGTGACGAGCAATAACAAGGAGTGACGATAAACTATTATGTCAGCTGTTTTGGATGAGTAACAGTTCAATTTGTAAAAAGGTCACTCGATTATTTTCCCTCTACTTGACTAAAATCAGTTCAAACTCAAACTCAAATGTTTTATTTGCCGTAAGTATAAACAAATATACATGACTATTAGCAGAATGATACAATTTCATTTTACACATAGAGGATGTAATCCAGTTTAAAAAAGAACTACACAGATTTTTGACCAAAAAAGCATATTATTCGATTAAGGAGTATCTAGATGACCCGCATGACATTTAATTAAGACAATTTCAAGATTATCTTTATTTATTATTATAGTTATTATTGTAAATTCTATTTTTATTTCGAATATTATAAAATTGACTTAAAATTTTACTTGTAAACATTAGTTAATAGATAATTATTCGTTCGTTTTTAATTGTGCATTTTAGTTTTGATATAATGATTTGTATGTCTTATGACAAAACACAGTTGAACCATATTGTATTACATTACACCTTTGTACCTGTGTTTAACAAATAAATTATTTGATTGATTGATTTGATTGATTGAAAAAATGATTCATCCCATATCCCGGTCAGGGATTATTTGTTGTCTTGGATTTGTTCCATGTATTCATAGTATTTAATATTCATGATCATCATCAAGCTAACCTATTAAGAGGCTAGACAATCAATGAGGTAGTATTTGAGCATTTTTACTTTCCGGTGTACCCTCTACTTTTCTTCGGATCTAGTTAATTTTGGGATTTCTGACTCAGAATCACGAGTATTATTCATTTCCGTAAAAAAACGAAGTGTCACCAAAAAAATCAGTTCTGTGACACTTTTATCATACAGTTTATATGACTCGTCACGAAATGTCATAAAAGTGTGGAAAATCAAGGACAATTTTTTTTATCAGAATAGATTCTGAGACAGAAAACACAATATGACCTAGAGCTGATTAAAAAAGTTAGGGGCACACCGGAAACTGAAAATGCCCATTTAACAAGCACATTGATAAAACACACACACACACACACATGAATAAAAGTTTCTTATCCACATGAAAGTCTTTTAAACATTAACTCAATTAAATGGATAACGACCTACTTCCGAGAACCATATAGCCGCGAGCCTTTAGAAATTGCCCTTTTCCTTTAATCGTAGGGGCAATCTCTCACTGATGGAAGTCGAGATTTATCTTCAACGGAACACTAATTTGCTGTAACACACTGTATTAGATATTATGCTACATAAATGATGTGGTTCTTATTTCACGATAACGATATTTCCATCAATTCGTTTATTTCAGAATTTTTACTCAAGTTTAACGAGTCTCTAGCGTTCAAAAAATCTTGAAAAAAATGTTTTTATGTTTCTTTACAATGTCATAACTTTTGTTATTCAACTATAAAACAATTATAAATAAAACTGATTCTGTTTTTTTTTCATCTTGCTACTAGAATCCAGAAGTTTAAAAACATACAAATCGGTTAGTAAAACAACATTACCCAGTTATCTTTAACCAGTATCCGTGTCCTAAAACCGATATGTTTGTTTGAGAATCTTTTGAAAGCAAGAATGATAAAGCGATCTTTCTATGATTTACTCTCGAAATTTCGCAGCACCAAGTAGTTTCCGATAACCGCTGACACTAGCGCCCATCTTCTGTGTGATTCACGACTCCCCTTACAGCCCTTGTATAATTATAATTTGATGCAAGATTCTTTGCAACACACACACGCGCGCGCACACACACACACACACACACACACACACACACACACACACACACACACACACACACACACACACACACACACACACACACACGCACGCACGCACGCACGGACGCATGCACGCACGCACGCACGTGTTGCATCAACGAGACGCCCAGACAGATCTCTATAGATTTTATGGGCTCTTGGTCCCCACGGCCCAAGTGCTTCTACCCCAAAAGGCTCAAAATATGTACCCGCTGTCGAGGGTACTATATTTGCGCCTTTTGAGGATTTCCGCCGATTAAGCCGTCGCAACAATGAGACGGCGCAAGGGTGTCTACGCAGGTAGCGTCCCTCACCAAAGACAGTCCTATCCTCTACGGAATAAGGCTCATCCTCTAGGAAATAAGTCTTTTACAGTCAGTCATGTCAAGTCATGCATGAGGCTACTTGGCTCTACTATGGGCTTACTGGCTGGCACAGTGGCGGTGGTAAAAGCCCGACGGAAGACGTCATTAAGGCTGGAGTGACGGCGAATCCTTCCTGCGCTTCTCTGGCAGGATAAGCCGTGGTGACCGAGCCGGTCAATGGCAGCGCCACACTGGCAGCGGTGTGGAGCACAGCACGAAGCGCCCAATCAAAGCGACGCCGCAATGGACCAATCTTAATTCCTTATAGGGCAAGCGTGCCTCTGGAGCACAGAATAATTAATTAACTTACTTTATATTAATTATTTATAAATTAAACTTCTGCCAGAGCCGAATTTAGCCGAAGCGCAAGAGGTAGAGGCCTGACTGAAACTGCCAAGTGTGAATCAGACTTCGCACATTTAGGGTTCCGAAACAACCGCAAAATTAAGTTGGTTTATATTCGCGCCTCTTTTAGCTGCATGGGAGCTCTCCTTAAAACATTTAAAAATAAGTTTTGACTATTTGTATAGCTTTAGGCCACCAAGATGCTTTATGCTGTAAGAATTTTAAGACTGTAGCTCCAACCGTATGGCTGTAAAACTGTCCGTCGGGTCGAAAAACGACATTTAAAATGCTCTAACTCTAAGGCGGGGCGGGATCGATATGTGACGTTTTCTTCTTTGACGTAAACTTACTGACGTCGCAAAGATTCCCACTTGACATAATACTGTCAGTATTACGTTTGCGCAGTAGTAATATCATGCGCAGAAACGGAGCAGTACCGCCTTCGCATCGTCCCGCTACCGCGCATCCCGCGCCAGTCAGGAAGCACTCATTTAAATGTAGCGGCGTAGTAAAAAATTGTATCGCGTCGACTGACAGCCTGACACTTGACATTTGACACTTTTCTCATATCGTACTGCCTCCGCACCGAGAAATCAGGAAGTCGCCTAACGGTAGTAGGTAGTACGAAAAATTACATGATTACCCCGCTGGAAGTGATATTTGCAATATGATTTGAAATATTTTATTTACGAAACTCAATATCATCTTAATATCAGTCTGGTCTGGTGGTTTTTAGCAAAAAATATATTTTATTTACTGTTATTTCATTTTATTTCACAGGAATTAGCATTCACGAGAGTGCACGTCAATCTAATTTAAAATAAACCACGTTTTCGCTGATATTCATGATTGACCAATTCAGCCCCCGGTTTTTCCTCAATCGAGTGATCTGTTTTTGTTCGTCGTTCGTTCGAATTATGATTTCAATCACATTGTACCTATTGCATTTGATGTCGCACGACCCTCCTTCCGCCAGTCCTAGCTAACTTATCAACGATTGCGAGAAACATATTGAAATGATGTGTAAAAGAGATGAATTTAAACGAGGCCTTGGAATTTTTCTAAAACCGACCTAGAGCCTTCGGGGAATATTGAATCACACCTATCGGATATCACGGATCTATGAGATTTTTTGAGACCTTATTTATCTCAGCTCAGAACACATGTTGTATATAAGATGTTAAAAATTAGATATGTCCAGTGCATTAAGGCTGCACGCAGGCCTCCACTAGTTTTTGCTCTGGCACACACTAAACTTGGTAGATATATGCTGCTTTTCTTGATAAATTTAATTTACTTTTATAACGGCACGATGCAGTGAATTCAGTTTAATATGATATAGTTACCTACGATAGAGTGCGAAATGAAGTCATCCGCCAACGCACCAAAGTCACCGACATTGGCAAGAGGGTGGCAAAACTAAAATGGCAATGGGCCGGTCATATTTGCCAAAGAGACGACGACCGATGGAGCCAACGAGTTCTGCCCTGGAGACTTCCAGCGGCAAGCCGTAGCGTAGGAAGGCCGCAAGCCAGATGGTCGGATGACATCAGGAAGACGGCAGGGCCAACCTGGAGCAGAACCGCTACATCCAGAACGAAATGGAAAGGCATGGAAGAGGCATATGTCCAGCAGTGGACGCAAATATGCTGACAGAGAAAGAGTTACCTACGATATTGACAGACGATTTTATTCTTTACTGTCATCTCGTCAGCCAGGTTGTAGATCCGCAATATGCGCAAGGAGGTTATACCAAATATGTTACGGCGTAACCACCTTTCTCCAAGTAGAGAATTGTTCAATTGGTTGCTGTGCGTTGCGCCTATAGGATTTCAACAGATGTGAGCGGAAAAATCTGACAGGTTTAGTCTGTTATTTTAGTATGTCTGGTTTTCTTTGAATCCGATTTTGGGTATCAACGGAATCGTGCCTTTGCAATTTTCGCGTCTGCTCGTCATCTTCAAAAGTGCGTACAAAAAAATAAACTAATTCCAATTCAGTACAAAGTCAAAAGAAAGTGCGTGACGTCGGAGATGTCATCACCAAACTCAAGTGGAGTTGGGCAGGACACATTGCTAGGCAGAGTGATGGCAGGTGGACCAAAAAAGTGTCAGACTGGTGGCTTATTCATGGCAAAAGGAGCGTCGGCCGTCCACCGGCTAGATGGGTCGATGAGATTAGGAAGATCGCGGGTCACTCTTGGATAAATCTGGCTCAAGACCGGGATAAGTGGCGTACTCGAAGAGAGGCCTATGCTCAGCAGTGGGCGATTACAGGCTGAAAATGATGATGATGATGATGATGATGATGATAACAAAGTCAAAAAGCGGCATCAGGCACTCAATATAGCATTCTCCATGCTTGGAATATTCACGGGAGGTCAAGCGTTGATAACTCGATCGCAATTGCGTTTGAACTTACACAATAAGAGCCCCAGTTTGATTTATACTTTTGTTTACTTAAACCTCGCTTACTTAGACTTGTTCAATTTCAACTGTGTTAATTTCCAATTTCTTCCAATAAAACTTATTATTGGAAAAAGGATTCGTTCTCGCATGTCATAAAGTTCACAGTTCGCTAAACGTTAGTTTGATACGAGCTTGAGTTAAACGGACGATTTAACTTAACTTATTTGTTGTTTACAATTTCAGCTGCCAGAGGCCAAGACAAACGACCACTGCCCTTTTATAATTGAATTGATAATGTTTTATGCTTAATCTTTGCGTAAATATAGTCAATCTGAACATCAAAGCTTCTGAAATAACTTGAAAATATAATTGTGTTGGTTTGGTACACTATGCGTGCAAAAGATACGGGTTGAGGGGGAGTTCTAAATAGGTTTCCTAAATCTGAAAATTAAACACAAAATAAACTCACGCCGCTATAATGTATTCTTTTGCTACATTATAGTTACAATCTACTTCACGTCCAGCTCTGACGGTGTCTAGATTAAAAGTCCCCCCGAAAAACCAACTGTTTACCAACGAATGCCGCTTGACAGGCATTCAAATTTGTATAAATGATATGGTTCTGGAACCACATGGCCATGGCCAGCCTCATAACATAACAACCTCTACAGTACCGTCAAATAGAAGACAGATCTAAGTCTCAAAGATTATGAATATTATGATGGGACGAATTGGTAGGTATTCTTAATGTGGAAACATTTTACATATTATATTTGTGACATTTTCATGGCAAAGGTAATATATTGTCGGTATTGAGTTATTGGTACCTCCTTATAGCTGAGAACACTCTCCTTCATATACAAAAAGAACGAGATCGCTATGTTGAGTATTTTATTTTTAATAATTTTTTGAAGTTCCAACATATCATTATACTGTTTTGAGATATTCGAGTTTAAAGTTTGGAAGCCTAAAAAACCTAGTTATAGGTTGAAGTTATGGAGATAGTGGTTTTAAAACGTTCCACATACATTATATTACTCGACAAATCATATGTTGTCTCTAACATTTTATATTTTATAGAAATAATACAAGAATAATGCACGTAGGGTGTAGAGGCAAAATCAAAAATAAAATATTTTATAAAACTCAAAATCGACGGATTTTCTGCCGGCTTATGTTAATTTCTGAATATGATTTAGGTAAGGTTTATAATAAAAATAATGAAACAACCATATCTCAAGGCATAATGTTTTTAAATAATAAAACAAAAAAATCAACACTTATATAAAAAATATATAAAATGAACATTGTACTGTTTAATTCTCATAGTTTACATTAATTTAGGAATAAAACTAACGATCAAGTGTAATTAAACACAAAAGTAATGTAGTTTTCTATCAAAAAAGTGACTTCAAAGTTTAGTAATTTTAACATGATTTTTGTATGAAAAGTGATCTAGGGTACCACATTGTCGCTATTCATAAGTTTAGAGAAATAAGAATTCCACTTCCATTATTTAACATAGTGTCCGCACTAGAAGTGCATATATCTAATACAAATATTATTATCAATCCATAACATAACTTATTTTATAAAAAATAACAGTCTTTTCGTCAGCTTTACTAATTTAGATCAAGTTTGTTAGTTTAACATTACTTAGGGTACCACATTGTCGCCTTATGACTTATGAGATCAAAATTATTATTAAGACTTATTATATTAAAATTATTACTTGCACAAGTAATCATATGCATTTAACATCATTATGAAAATGATTTACACCACTATTTTTAAAAGGGTAACAACACATAAAGCTAAGTGAACGTAACGGGCAGCTGAGTTACGAACTGTCAAGCAAATGGATGGGAGTAAACTTCTCTTTAGACAACACGTGTTACTACATTTTCCAATGGCCCCGATATAAACTATTATTATAATATTATTAACGTTTGACGGCAACCCGATGTAGTAGAGAGAGATAGCATGCGCCTGCGTCGGCTTACTTCAAAGGTTTGTGCCTACCGCGCCAACTCGCTACTTAGGTAGGTAGAAAGAAGTGTGGTTTATATCGAATCAAAATACATAATTTTAATTAAAATTTAGTTTAGGGTTTAGAACATGTGCCTAACAAACTAGTACATCGTGTTAGTGTGGGTGATAAGCGTGACGTGAACAAATAATACCTACCTAGTTAATGTTGTTATTTTATGATAATTTATAACGCACTAGCTTTTGCCCGCGGCTTCGCTCGCGTTAAATGCTCCATACAAACTTCCACCCCCCCCCCCTTTACGGAAGGGGGGGGGGGGGGGGGGGGGTTAGAAAGAGACAAAAAGTAACCTATGTCACTCTCTATCCCTTCAACTATCTCCACTTAAAAAATCACGTCTATTCGTGGCCCCATTTTGCCGTGAAAGACGGACAAACAAACAAACAAACACACACATACACTTTCCCATTTATAATATTAGCATGGAAGAATGGATTTTACGTCTGCAATTATTACATATTATGTTTTCTAAATTATATTTTCATTTTCAAAGCAAATAAGTTTAATGAGTTTACTTCAAGCTTATGAGCGACAATGTGGTACCCTAGTCGGTAAACTTTGGCCGTGTTTTTTTTCGACTTTTAGTTGAAAAGTTTAACTTTTTATCAATACACCGTATTATTTTAAGTGTGTAGAAGCTATTTTTAATCAAAACAAATTTTCGCTATTTTCGAGTTGATTGACAAAATCAGTGATATCTCGGAATCCATAAGCGACAAAGTGGTACCCTAACCCTGATAACGTCACATTTCTTTTTCGGTTCTCCTAATACCCTGGCCTATTGATTACATCTGGTAAGATATCAAGCAATATAAATTCAATTTATTCGCAAAAAAACTAAATTCTCAATAAGTCTGACGAGATTGGAACCTGCCAATGTAGAAAAATAACGTTTCCAACAAAATATTATCTTTATTGTGTGTCCTATCCAATACTTCGCCATTCAGGATGGGTATCGTAATGAAAATTCAGGGTATAGATATAAGTACCTACTCGTGTTTTGTGAGAGCTAATAATTAAAGCTGGAGACCATATTTTCGCTTTCACTCTGTTGGTTGGTTTTTATATTTAGAAAAACCTACGTCCCGCCTGATGATAAACAGTACTGTAACAGTAACATAGCGTTGAGGATCTTTCTTTAAAAATATGTACACCTTTTTTTTAACCATATACTCTAGACGGTTAATTTAAGCGCAGCATTCATTAGTTGTACGACTTAGCGTAGAGCAATCTAGACGAAGTTTTATCATTAACTTCACTAGAACTCCAAAAGTTTCTGTGCATATGAAGTACTTCGTTATTTTAACTTCAACACTTTTGTACAACTTGCCATACTTACGCCATGTTAATATGACTAAGATAAAGTGCGATGTGACTTTCATAGGTCGTTGACACGTAAACGACTCTGTCACCTAATGCGTGTCCGTTTACATACTATACGTACATAATACTAAGATATAATCACGCCTGTATCAAAGCAGGGTAGGCAGAGATTATTGATTCCCAATCGCCACGGTCCAAAAGATTTCTTTAGAATATGTCAGATTTGGTTTACTCTCCTAATCTTCTTTCGTCTTCTAATATTACTCGTATTTTCCTCTTAGTATTCATTTTTTCGTTGTCTCTTCGTTAAGGTTACTTCCCCATTTGGCGGTGCGGGGTCGATGCAAAGTCGAAAGCGAGGGCGAACTCAGTGTCAACTGTCAGCCGACTCGGTACAAATTATTTACTTCTAGAAATTACTGCAATGTAGATTATTGGTATTGCATTGTGATTAAAATAAGTTATTATTTGTACAAGAAACACACAGCAAAAACAGAAAACCCTAGTTAGAATATTAAAACATCCGGCATCGTCTATTTCCTAAATAACTAACTAGTTGAAACAACGCATTGTTAGTTATCTAACTGGAACAAAGGATTTTGAACTTTTGACCTGGTTCTATTGCTTTGTACAGCGAAACTCCTAACAGATATAGCTAGGTACACTTAACCGCACAGTGTCAGCTGGTAGGAAATGTGACAACAATACTACTAGAACTCTGTATCTGTTTTGATAGATATCAAAACTTATTAGATTAAAACTCAAATTTGACGCTTCAATGCATCAGATTATAATTGTACATTACTTACCAAGAATGTCTCAAATCGCAGGTGTAAGAGTATTTGACGCCCGAGACGAAGGCAATATGCGATATGAGGCTTTCATTAATCACCGCCCGTGGTAAGTACAAAATTTTAGGTCACCCCTGGCCAGAGAGTGGGATTTTCCGCGCGCATAGCCTGAGATAAAAACACGCGCACCAAGCCTAAGTAAGTTTACCGGATTGTTAAAATCGATCGATCAATAAAATCGTTGTACTTATGTAATTTTTACGTTTGTATAAACGGGGTTTTATATAGGAGAAAAGGTGTTAATTTACACACATAGCAACCACAGAGATCGCATAGACCTGTAGAAAAAAAATCAGCCCAGCAGCTATTATCTCTCGG
Organism: Cenopis cana; assembly: GCA_951800055.1. NCBI lineage: Eukaryota > Metazoa > Arthropoda > Insecta > Lepidoptera > Tortricidae > Cenopis > Cenopis cana. Next base: position 6,448,159 of record OX637488.1, read on the forward strand.
GCATATACTATTTTGGCTAGTGTTGAAATTGCTATAATAAATCTAGCTTGACATGTGTGGACTGTGGAGTCAGGGAGTGTGACTAATACCAATTTGATTTCGGTTAATACGTTTACTCAAATAGACTTCCTGCAGGAAAGAGGAGTGAAATCTACTTACCCGATGGCAGCATTTATTTAACCAGGATTAGGGTGTCAGTTGTTTTCTTTTCTCGTTTTGTAACTGGCAGCTGCAGTCGGGATACCTCGGTATTCCGACTTTAAAATAAATAAAATCCGGATTTTATTTGGTTATCTGTCGAGTAACTAGGCTATCTATAATTTGTTTCTGTTTTGAAATGTTTCCAATGCGTTTGTTTTGTGGATTCCGTTGCACTTATTACAGTGATTTCTACGGGTAGGTATAACTGGCAGTCAATTAGGAAACGATTTAAAACGAAAAGTACGTTATTGTTAACGTAAAAACTTGCAGCTAATTTTAGACTATTTATGTATTACTTGACATGGCACAGAATATATGATATATATTTTATATTTTGTTTTTATTTTTACCTGTGTATACAGTTGTACATGTTTACCTTATTCATACCTGTACACTGTTCATTAAATACGAAAACAACGTGCAACTCGCAGGCCATTATACAATGTACCTATTATTTCCTTACAGAAGCGGGACGTGATTTTGTTACCGACCTCTGAATGGACAGTGATACCAGTCAGCATCAAAAGTAGTTTGGCATATGAAAGAGGTCAAAAGTTCCTATGCCCTTGTAATAAAGACTTTTGATGCTAATTGTACACATTTTGCAACTCTTTCCCGAAATTAGAATATACTGCAACCACTATTCAACATTCTAATAAAAAATTGGATCCAAATGTTCTATATGCACTTAAAGCACCACATAATCTACCCAGTATTCTTTCCTCACAGAAGCCAGACCTAATTGTGTTTCCGACCTCCCTGTGTGTAAAATGTACAATTGTACACATTACGCAAATGGCACAGCGGGGTTGATTGCGAGCCAACAACCAACTGATTTGCGTCTGTCCGCGTTTAACCGTTCCAAACGTTATCCCTATTAAATACTGGAACACAACTAACTATCCTCCTGTGATATCTTTGTAATTTGGAATCAATGTAAGAATTACTCAAATTGTCTCGAAAATCTTATCTTAAAGAGATGAAGTTCAATTTAGGTCTGCTAATTCAACTGTTATTTACGTAGGTACTACCAGTGATATCGCATTGCCTTGTTAAAAGTTGCGTAAACACAAGTAAAATCTAATTTAAGTTAAACCTACAAATACATAATGGTTGTTTTTTCATATTATATATATTAAGGATAAAACACGTATTAGTTTAATAAATTTCGAGCACATATATATATTTGAAATGTGCACAATAAAATCATGATCTTAAAGTGTACAACCCTTCTCTGAGCGTGTAATGTAATGTAGGTACTACCTCACCCCAGGTGGTAAATAGCTGATCCCTCCTACCATTCACGATCAGTAAATCTTGCTAGCTGAACAGGAAAGGTTACAACAGTCCACGGGTGGTAGTAAAAAAGGCAAGATAAGAAGATTGTACTGCTCTCGTTTTCGTCTCGTGGGAAAAATGCGTAATAGCGTACTGACATTTAGTTTGCCGCCATAGTAAAAATAAAATAAAAACAGATAGGTACCTACTGTTGTTATGTAACCATTTTAAATGCGTAGTCATTTTCAATTCAATTCAATTTATTTAATTCAGACAATGTCCATAGAATATGGTAGTAACAACATGCAAAAAATAAATCTTAAACCCTATGTTAGTATTAAATGTAATATAATTTAAATTAAAAAAAATCATACACATGATTTTGATTTTGTGTGATGTTATCTTTTAACGTAGAATTACCACGATTCATTGAATCATTCACAAAACAATAAAATTCGTTTCACGAGAAAGAATCTTAACTGCTTAATCATAACTACAGTCCTGTTATATTTATGTTTACTAAATGTAATTGACGATTTAGGATCAGTGAGGGTAACTTAACTACTAAACTTCGGTGTAGTGAGAGAATTAGCTCAATTTGGGCCTTAAACAAATCTACGAACCCGTATTCACGCCCGTAGTAAAATGCGTAGTGAAACAAATAGACGTAATACTATTTACTTATTCTGTGGAAATAGACTAATGAACGGTTATTTGCTGAGACGGTATTGGAAGGTGGGTGAATGGTGAATCTAGCGATATAAGGAAAAACTGCTCAGATAGAAAGGATAGTATTGCAAAAATGTTACATGGAGACTATCTATCTCTCTGGAAACAACAATTAATGTTTTAATTTCAAGTCTTTGTAAATTAAGTGTTGTATGGCCTTCAAAAAAGAGCATGAAACATCTCATTTAATGGTCTTATTAAGAGAGGTTATCTCAGGAAATTGTTCACCACTATTATTATGACAATAAGAGAGTGTCGAGTCAGTGCCCAGCAATGGTACTTTTACCTTACTCTGGTTACTTTAAAATTACCCTGTGCAAAGATGCTTAAAAAGCGGCTTTTATCCAGTCTAAAGCCGACCTCTACGATCAACAACAATTGAAAACGCTTTTATATTCAAAAGACAACGATTTCCTTTTTCAACAATAATTTATTCATCCACAACAATGCCCTCACCGCAGTATAATAGCTTACACGTGCCAATGAATGATTAGCTTGCGTTTAGCGTAGCCTTCAAGTTTCCAGGGATACCTAAGTGGACCACGTGGATCGAACAGCCAGTATATATAGACGATAGCACAGAGTGAAGTCAGATGACTTCACTTATAGGATTTTTCTGTGAAACTATACTCATCATCTTCCTAGCGTTATCCCAGTACAGTTGCATCCTGACGGATGCCTGGGGTTCGCTACCTAATCCCAAGATTTGGCGTAGGCACTAGTTTTTACGGAAGCGACTGCCATCTGACCTTCCAACCCCGAGGGGAAACTAGACCTTATTGGGATTAGGCTTTGTCAAGTGAGTGGGCAACTTGACTGTTAGAAGTTCTCAAACCGCCCGAAGTCCTCCAACTTGGCTTAACGACTGCTGCCATAGACAGCAACTGGGATCAACGGCTTAACGTGCCTTCCAAAGCACGGGAGCGCTCAGTTAGTAACCACTCAAAGCGGTCACCCATCCCAGTCCTGACTGCTGCCCATGTTGCTTAACCGCAAGCGGTACGCAGGCGCCGCTGGGCTACGAGCGCTCTATACTTACTGTGACTGTGAAACTATACTCACGAGCAAAAATAACGGGTACACTTCCTATGGAAGTTCCATAGAAAGAGTACCCGTTATTATTGCTCGTCAGTATAATGTGTCACCCGCGCAGGCTATGTCGTGTGATAAAATTAAATACGAGCGAGGGCGCGCAACAGTTAACTTCGAATCTCTAGGTCCATGGGGTCAGAGCGCGGACAAGTTACTTACTGAAATTGTGAAGCGTCTGGTTGACATACCTAACTGATACGTATACTTAAAATTATTTGAACTGTCCGAGTTGTATCAAATTAGGCCGTTCAAAAAGCGACTTTACTGTCCAAGCGTGAAGATTCCAAGTCCAATGTCAAGTTTTATAAAATGTCGGACATTTTAAATAATTTCTACTATAATATCAGCATTGCGATACAGCGAAGAAGTGCCACTAGCATCCTTTGTGCAATGCATGAAGCAGGCCCTTGGGGCATTGTAGGTATAAGTTATTTCTAACATTATTTATATATTTAAGTTGTTTTTGTTTTGTGTTCTTAAAGATATAGTAAATAAATACGTAATTAGTATTATTCCGTAATCATATCTTTGACCAGCATCATTACTTATCTAGTTTTGTGCGTCCCAATAGGCCCAATGGGCAAAGCATCAAGGGAACAATAATAAAATGATTTATTATGCACTACAAGGAATATTAATCATTGTAGCTCACTCTTGTATACATTCGTTCATTTTCATAACTAAACACTATTAAGCTTGGATTTAATTATAAAGTCTGTGCTAGCTACCTAAATGAAGTCCTCGAATTTATGTGAACTACGTGCCTGGACTGCACTATTATAAATTAACGCACCATTTTAGCTGTGCATTAATGGGAGAAAATTGGTGAATACACTTAAGGAACACGAACTCGTAGTAAACTTATTCTGAAATATACAAAGTGGTATAAAAGTTAACAGAGATCCGTTGTTACCCTTTTTTAATCTAATTAATGCTTGTAACCGAGAAGTAACCGTCTGAGAATTTGTTTGTATTTGTCATTGTGATATGTATACTTAGGCAGAGGCACATTATCATGTGTGCTCTCATACAAATAAATAAATATATTCACCATGTGACGTTACTTCCTAACGTATAAAACGGAGTGTAAAACATTACCTAGGTAACAATGAAATTTTTTAATCTGGTTCAATTATTCACGTAATGGTACGGATTACTAGGTACGTAATTAATAAAATACATTTTAGGATAATCTTCGATAGATACTTATAGTAGGTATTGTAGGTATAGGTTTATTTATATTATTTTTTTATTAATACAGTCAATCGTCGTCATCATTATCATTTGGACATTGTCATTTCATTTTAACAGGGCAATTTCGGGATACGGCCATGATACTCGGCTATAACAGCGGAGGGCACAAAACGTTTCTTCTCATTTCTTCCAAACTGAGCCGTTTCTTTTAGAGTCTATTAAAACATTATGCCGGGGACGTCTCATCCAATTTATTCCAAGGAAAATATTATATTATTTGTCATGAAAAAACGATCTTTGCCCACGTTTCGTTCATTTTCATAGTGCTTTTAAAGTAAATTAAGTACTGCGAGTTTAATCTCGTTTGCTTGTATTAAGTGTTCTTTAATGTTATGTTCGGGAAATGGGATTGCCACCGCTCGGTGGAAATTTAACTATGTTACCTAGCATACTATTTACAATGTTCTCCTCACTGCTCACCACTAGTATACGTAAGTATATATCTTGACGACGGGACTCGTTATAAAAATACCTAATCGGAGGTCTACAACATTGGTTCGTCTGGGGTGAGGTGAATTGTACAATACAAACAGAATAACACTGCCGTTGTGCTATTCATAACTTGTTTCACTCCTCCTTACCGCCCATCCCTCACCCTTTGTATTTGGCGGCCAGATTCATAAGAACAACGCATAATAATCGGAAGTCTGACTTACAATGATTTACTAAAAGAGGTGAACCTTGAGAAAATACACCCACGATGGGGTTTTGCCTCGTGAAATGGTAGAAAATGGATGTGAGGAAACTGTAAGGATACGTTTTCTAAGGTGTTTCGTTTTGATTATAATTTATTGTTGTCGAGCTGCGTTGCCGCAAAATTTTGCAACTTTGTAACCATAACAGCTCAGCGGTATTTATCATTTTTTTAAATATAAATGTACAAACAAAGCAGATAGTATTATTTGCTCATTCTGCTTTTCAAATGAGATCCTCAGTCGGGCCTGATCTTAGTGGTACTTAACAATATAAAAATTTGCCTTTTGCATACAATTCTTGTCCCGAGCGATGAAACATGCCAGTACCCTTTGTTTGAAAGGCTAGGAAAAAATGTAGATGTAATTTATCGAAATGAAAGGTTTCAATTATAAGTCTTAGTAGGTACGGTCAGCAACAGAGAAAAGGGACCCCCCGTGCATACAAAACTTCTATGATGCCGGTACCTTTTCTCTGTACTGTACATACTTGAAATATTTTCAGACAAAAGATGTTCAGATTCAAGAAAAATATAAATATATATATATAAGTATTTAAAAAAACATGTATTTTATTGATTTCTTGCAGCTTTTTAATAATGGCTTAAGTAGGGATCGACTCATTGTGCAGAAGCTACGGTCGTATTTAACTTATGTTCTGAGATAGTAAATGTTTAAAAAGAATATAATGTAAATGTAATAGACATACCCATCGTCTGTATTTTTTTTTTCAAATTGTTTAATAACAATTAATAAGCCTCGAAGCTAGTTCGGTCGTTTACGAAATTAACCTGTTGGTTATCTGTAAATATGAAGGACTGTCATGAAGAAAAGTCGTTTGAGAATAGAAAAAAAATAGTACCGTTTCCAGGACACTAAAATAACATAGTACTTGTAGTTGTAAATTTATAATATACACGTCACGCGGGGTAATCACGTTAGTTTTCGTACAGTAGGCATATTTTTATATCATTTTTATTATGGGATTTGACATTTAGATCTATCTTATGAACGGTCGAAAACGTTCCATAATCGCACCGCCGATGCTCGACACCTGAATGTCCAGATGACACCTATTGTTCACATCTGTCATTGTGACATTAAGTTGAAAGTGTCATGTATCGGGTCAGTGTCGAGGACTGGGACATTGACCTTAGATCAAATTTTGTCTAGGGCCACAGGAGTTCAACGTCTCTCCACAGTCTCGTTTATGGCCTGCATGTCGTTCCTGCGCAAATGTATAACTCACATTATGCCGACAAGTGAAGAGATCTAGGCGACGTCAGTATGGTGTCGGTAAAATAGAAAATACCACATACAGGTTGTATCCCGCCAACTCAGGAAACAAACGCCAAACCGATCCCAGTCGAATTCTCAACAATGGCGTCCAAACATAAAGGCTCGTAAACACTGCCCTGTGGTACGGTGTGAGCAATAATTGATTTAGAACAATTTTGGCAAACTGCCACGTCGTCTCCGTTGGGATATTATGTGATGTCACGTACAGTTGTTGAATACTCTTGTTTAGCAGCAGTGTGACGTGGTACTGTATTTACAGAGATATTTTGATGCAGTATTAGCAAAAATGTTGTTGTAGTAATAAAATACAGCAATTTCCGATTCAATATGATTGTCAGAAAATATTAAGGCTGAAAGCTAAAAAGGTATACCGACCAAAGGGTACGGTATTTTTATACCCTCTAAGGACTTGAAATTGTGGCGATAAAGCATTTTTATTGTAGTTTTTTTTTTATTATATACTTAGTACCTCCAACCGTGGCTCTTCTAGAATGCGACAAAATTAGAACATGTTCAGTCTTAATACAATTTTTTTAACATTAAATCCCTAAAAGTAACTCCGTTTACAAAAATACTACATCAACCAATTACTGAATTTCTTGCCACAACGACCCGTCTTTCTAGTTATTTTGTCTCAGGATTTCTTCTATTGCATTTTATTTAACAAAACTTTATTTTCCGCACGTTCCTTGCAGCGAAGTTGTAACAGTGTATAGGGACTTACAAATCCTAGAATTTCACATGTGGTGGTACAGTGTACAAAAATTAAATTGATTTAACCAAACTCATAATGATCGCACCGCCAGTGTTTACGTATCGGTAATTAAACTAAATTTAATGCCGTTATGATATATAATAATAATAGTAATCAGAGAAACTTAAGTTACGTAAGCACAACGGAGGCATGTTCAGTTCAACGATATAGTTTTACTTTGCTTCTGACTAACCTAAGCCTAAGTTACGCAAACTAAGTAACATAAGTACTTAAAATACCTAAATACAAAACTATGACTATGACTGATAAATTGCTGACACTAACAGCGTGAAAGGATAAAATGTTTTTTATTCATATAGGTATTCTATTCGTATATCCTGCTGTCAGATTATCTTGTCAAACTGTACACTGGGGTCAGTAGATTCCAAACTGTGGAAAGGATTTATTTTATTTATCCCTCCTGTCACCAGTACGTGACAGATTGCAATAAAGCTAATTTATGTTCCTATATTTGAAGCACAGTGCCTTTATACCACTGTGCGCAATGTTTATGATGTATTCAGAGTATTATGTGGATTGGTGATATATTTTTATGCACTAAAAGTTTTTTTTTACAGGTACATAACTGTCACTATCTATGTTCAACTGATAAGGGACCGTCTAAAACTAAAATTAGGTAAGTTTGTAAGCATTTTTCCCGACACTTGTTGAATTTGCCTCTGAGACAGACGATATTATATGGAGTTATTTGGGTACAAATGGAAGTCTTTTACAATGTACAAAATGGTTCAACGCCCTTTCTGCGCTTGTGTGGTTGACGTCAAAGTATGTGTACACTTTTGCGCCTTATTCCTTTGCGAAAAGGCGCAGAGTGTATACAACTTTTTGGTCGCCGACTGTACTAAAGAAGCAAATAGAAGTAGCCACGATTGCGCGAGCGTTCCCTTTAAGAGACTAGCAAAGGATACTCAGCGTTGAGCCTTAGGCTATATGTAGCGGAGATGCGATGTAGCAACATATGAATGCGGCGTTTTGATACAGACCTTAAGTTTTACTTGTATTTAAGAGACGTAGTTTTTTTTTATTTTAATACCTAGTTTTTATTTTAATGTTTTTTAATTATATTGCATTCCTTCTTAAATTAAAAACGAAAATATGCAATTTTTACTTTAGGTAAACAAAGTGCGGCTTAACACTTTAAACTCTCGCGCTTTGTAAACATACTTAAAAGGTTTGTTTTAACGGGTCTAACGCGATATTTATGTATTTACCTTTTTTACCGACGCGGATTTTTTTTTCGTGGTCGCGTCATATCCGCGGCCGGTGAAACCCGTGTCGAAACTTCGGTAAAAAAGGTAAATACATAAATATCGCGTTAGACCCGTTAAAACAAACCTTTAAAGTGCGACTTTCCAAAAAAAGCGACTATAGCGACTAAGAAATAGTATTTTTTACGCAAAGTGTTTAGTATGCGACAGAGAAGGGGACCTTTTATGTCATTATTTTTTATGATATCAAATAAAGGTATAATCCTCTTTTGTCAAAAAAGATGGATAGAATAAGCTACTTAACAGTCATGTCACAGAATAGATAGCGGTCTCACGAACCGTAACGTCTTAATAACAAATACAATTGTGCTCTAGAACCATATATAATATTCATAACAAACTTACTAATATATTAATTCCCAAACACGGAGTTAAAATTAAAATGAAAGCACAAGTAGTTGTGGTTTGTAACAAATGGCAGTTTGTAATAAAGAGATTCAAATATTTGACGCTATTCGACCAATTGACCATGGAAAAGTTTTGACGTCACACATAATAATATCTCTACAAACTTCATATGTAACAACATTTTTTGACGTTTCAAATTTGACTAGGTACATTTCGGGGTTAAATAGATTCGGAATACCGACACGAATTATAAACTTATTAGCTGTGCTATAATGTCACCTAAATGACTGGTAATAAACGTACTAAAAAGTCCCTTAATTATGTCTGTATTTAAAACAATATTTAAAGACGTACAGAGAAATTATCACTTTGTTAAAATTGGTTAAAAATGCGTTGCAGTACAAAACCGAAGTAATCTCGAAAGAAAAGACGAAACCCTGTAGGTACTAATCGGTTGAATACCCAATCCAAAAGCAGCTGTGCGTCATGTACATCCTTGGTAATAAGTCCGCTATTGGAGCGCGAACACTGTCTTTGAAGTTAAAAGAGACGACTGTAAAGCAAAAACTGAAAGAAAAGAAAACGACGCCAAAAGGCGTGCTACTTCCCAACTTCCTTCAAATCTTCTAAGACCTTGATTGCTCGAGTTTACACCGTAAAGTACCGTAGGTTATTAATCGAAAACGTGACTTGCTTTGTTATATTTTTTTTTTATATAAACATATCCTTAAAGGGAATTTCGTTATAAGCTTCATGATCGTCGTAAATCTCCCACATTAAATTTTATAAAGGACTACGCTTTTCATTTAATATGTATGTCTTCAGCTTTGCGTCGAGTTTAAAGTAAAAATTAACGCATACTATTAAAAATTGTTTAACTCGATGATATTTTATTTAAACCTATTTCAAGCAATATAAATTTAAAGTGTTTTACTCGTAATTAGTAACCCAATTGGTTGAAAATTTAAAACATTCATCGCTAATGAAAAACGTTATTGTAATCCAGACGATATGTCGAATTTAGTAGCTGAAAGGTATTCTGAAATTTAACGGGTTATTTGGGGGTACACTAGGAAGACTAGGTATACTAGTTATGTTGACCTCGACGATTACATGCTCAATTTTACGTAATTGTTAGTGTAGGGAATTAGTTAAAAATAAAACAAAAGACGTCTGTGTGCTGCTGCAGTCTTGGAAGGATTTGTTACGGTTGTCATATTTGCGTTTTAAGTATCTCTATACGAAACTATCATTAATCTGCTATTAGGTTGGTAGTGAGTCTTAATCAAAAACAATTTACTAACTTACATCGTTAGTCTAAGTTTTGAGTTATGATACCGCTATTATGTCCTAGTTCTGAACTCCATCGGAAGTTTAGACTAAATGCAGATTTTACAGTATTTGGATTTAGCTTCAATGTAATACCTACACAATCAATAGCTTACCCGAAAACAACAGTTCAAACTAAAAATAATACTAAGGGTGTTAATGTGTTGAAAATGGAAATGAGACTTTTTTGTTTTTATTACGAATCTTTATCAAAATATGCCTTTTTGCAGTAAATCACATTCTGAAGTTTCGTTAAAATAATTTAAGCCTAGTGAAGTACGAAAAGAAAATATACAAAGTTAAAAAAACTTGATTATACTAACTACAGTCACTGTTATTGCATTCATAACGTTTAATATCTTTATATTAAAAGCAAATTCTAACACAATATCATTGCGATTTTCTTCTATTAATAATTCCACCATACCCTTACATATAGAGTTGCGACCCAATTAATTAGGTATAAACCTCACTGAAGAAATTATATTCTTAAATGCTTTATGCAGTTTGAGTTATATTTTAGTCAACACCAGAGAGAGAGTTATCTTTTCACTACAAACACTTCCACATTCTGAAAGTGTTAAATGATAAAGGTATATTACCGTATCGAATTGCGTAAGCCATCAATCATACGGAATTCCATTTGCGAGTCCGCACTCGTTGTGTCAGTCAACGGGAATGACAGCCTATTCAGAATGTTCACCTCACCGTTCACCTCACCGCTCACCCTTAGTATATCTTGACGCCGCGACTTGTAATAACCAACACGTAATCGGAGGTCTGACGCACTAGTTCACCCACGGTGAGGTGAAGCGTTGTACACACTGACTACTACAATAACACGACAGCTTACGTGTCCATTGTTGGGTGAATGGGGAACATAATATTGAAAATATTTGGGATTATACTGCTTATATTATAAGGGGTTGGTATTGTTGATGTATGAGATGGGTTGAAGGAGACACGGGTATTGACCTCGTTTGCTTTGGTATTTTTGGCTTAGAAATGTTAGTTATAAGTAGACGCGTTAAAAAATACCTACGTCTGTCTGGAAGCAAAAAATATTATTTTAGTAGTAAAATAATAATATCTACGGCGAGGGCAGTATATTGAATTCCGAGTGAAGCGAAAGAATCTACAATAAAGTACAATCTTGAGCGCAAGGAGGGATTCAAGTGTTAACGCCCAACACGGACATAATTTTGCTATTGAGTTGTACTGACTGCTGACACTTCTCTGAATATAGCAGGTAAAAATAACATACAATATTTGTAAAATAAGTACCTGTAATATCTATTTTCACTAAATGTGTATATCAAATACTGTCTAATAAACTTCATCCATTCCATATTCACTAGATTTTAACTACTACATTCGCTAAAACAACAGAGTAAAAGGCAATTCCCGGTTTTCATATGAGACCGAATTCATATCCTAAATAATTTGTTTCAGTTATACAGTAAGCGAAGAAATTGGTCTACCATTTTGAAACTTATCATTTAAATAATAAAGTCGAAAAGCAGTACACCACTTTTCTGACTGCACCTACAGGTTATATCACGTACCGTGAGCGCCTTTTGTTATTTTAATACCGACGCCCATTCTTCCATGTGCGATTGCGTTAGCAGTGAGGCAAATTCATAAATATAGGTATGTTCATATAGGTGTGTAACTGATTCATTTGTGCGAGGTATGCAAAAAACAGTATTTGTATTTATTATTTAACAAAAATACAAAAATAAACTAAGTTACAAACTAACAATAACTGACAAAGATATAAATTAAATATAAAATTAACTTAAAATATATCTAATTAAAATTAAAGGTAAACTACAAACTTAAATCTAATTATAAAACTAAAAATTAAAACTAAACTAAAATAAACTATACTAAACTAAAACATATTTAAAAAATTGGGTCCCCGAGGCATAGTCCCTATTTGTGTTGTATGTTTCAAAATTCAATTTAACTTAGCTTTTCTACATTCTAAATGACAGAAGCCTTTTATGTTATTAATAAAATATGTTTACAACTTACATCCATTATTTAGTATGGTTTTGTAAACTGTGTATGTTCCTTTTCCTCTTGCCGCTTCGGCTAAACTTGTCTATCGTGCGATTCGTCCGATTCGCAATTAACCCGAGAGCGATTGACAATGTTTTGACTTGTGACAGTGAAACTCGTTGATAGCCGCTGTTGTACCAAGACAATGACACGTAAGCATGGCGATCCTAACTTGACGAAGAGGATGAGGACGGTAGGAGGACAACGCTATGCGGTAGAAAGGGATACACCATGGTGAGAGTTTTTTTAGTTAGCTGCCAAACATCTGATTTCTTGAACAGATTATCTTCTGTACGTAAGTAGGTATTATTATTTATTTTGTACCAACAGTGAGGCTCAATTAGACGGTGCTTCATTTTCCAACAATATTTTTTGAAAAGGGTGCCGTGGTTAAGATCAATGAAATGATTGAGAAGGTTTTCAAATGTAGGCAACGCGAGTGCGACTCCTACACAGTTGTTGTTGCGTCAATAGTCTACTGCAACCGCCTAGGATCAGATGGTAAAACAAGTACCTACACTATCTAGGTACTCGAAGTGCCAGTCAAAATCAAAGGTGAAGAAATCATAATGACAAATTGTGTGATTTGATGTCAGTAGATAACAAAAACTCGGTAAAATGACGGGAACGAATGTTAAATGAAACGCGATATTACATGAAACATCGCGTAAACATATTTTCCTTTTTCTGAGCTAGATTTCGCTTTGAAATATTCCATTTTATTAAGTCAATAAGCTGCCAACGTTACGGAGAAAAATGGCCCATAATGATAGCCAAAGCACTAGTAGGTATTATTATACCTATGCATTAGTACATTACTTACCAAGGGCGATAAAACAAAGAATGTCTCAGATCGCAGGTATTTTACGCCCGAGCCGAAGGCAAGGGCGATAAATACGCGATCTGAGGCTTTCTTTATTATCGCCCGTGGTAAGTACAAAATTTTATGTCACCCCCTGGCGAGGAAGTGGGTTTTTTCGCGCGCGGAGCGTGTGATAATGGCCACTTTATGGCCAGGTGTGACATAAAAAGTATTAACGATGCTATCTAGTACACACGACTGTAATAGAAGAGTATAATGGTTTATTAATGTACCCGTAACAGATATAAAGAGGTTGGAAGAATACTATGGAAGAATTTTCAATTCAATACAGATCTTAATTTAGTCGTGCAGAAAATGCACTTCATGGTTGCTAATGCAGAAAAGAAGGATTTTCTAGCATAGTTCTATAATAAAACAACTATGCTAGAAAATTACACTAAAGGACGATGCTTGACATAAAAGTACCTACATACATACATACCCTTAAGAGCAAAAATAACGGGTAAACTTTCTATGGAAGTTCAATGCAAATTGTATGCATTTTTTTGCTCGTCATACAGGTCGACTTACAACTTGTATAATTCGATTGTACCTAAGCTATTAACTTTTGTATAATTTATATCTGAGTATGTGAAAGACGCCTACTTTTTGTTCCTGACCTTGACTCGTTTATGGGCAAATGGAAACTAGCTCTACGCCTATAGCTATAGGGCTTTAATTGAAACAGTACAATACAGACTCTCATTCTCAGGTACAGAATTATTTAAAAAAAATATTAAATTAATTAATTATTTAATTATTTTATTTTTTCTGAGTAATTATGATTAAGATAACACATTCAAAAATTTGCAATAGTCTCGCGAAAACGTTATCAACACTCATAATAAAAACTTTAAACGTACGACTCCTTTCTTCTTCGTCTCCGAATTCGTCGACAATTCCTATTTCATGACTCAGTTCACCTTACTTATCAACTCTTCAGCTCTGAAACCGCCCATTATCCCTATTTCATGACTCAGTTCACGTTGATTATCAAAGTGATTGTCAATTACAGAACATTATAATTCCCACCCTTCGAGTGAAATAACATAATCAATATTTAAATTATAAAAAAAATAAGCGGTCTGTCTCTCTGTTACCTTTTTACGCTCAAAGAAACCGAAAAATATTAAATTTAGTATAGAGAAGTTTGAATCCCGGGACTTACTATCTTTTTTTCTCGGAAATCATCCTCTAATGAGGTGAAATACAAGACGGAGATTTGTATGGAATAACGATAAACGAGTTCCACGTAGATAAAAACACGTTCTAAATCTGGTTTTATATGAATTTACAAACCTCATTTATTATTTCCGCTATCATGTTATGTTTTTGAGCCAAGCACCTAAGAAAACCGTGCAGAAATGTTATCCTCGAATAGACAGATTTAATTAATGAAACAAGAATTCTGAATTCTGCGAAATGTATGCCTAGGGGGTATCCGTTTTCGTGAAATTGACTTGGTTTCTCTCATTTATAAGTAAATTATAATAGAACTTTTTTTTATGTAGGTAGGTAGTTTTATGTACATGAGGCTCCTTGCTGATAGTACTTGGCTGTCTTTCCTCTTCCTTATACCTACCACGTAAGCATTCCCAAATGTCGACTATGATAAAAAACAGTGATTAGAAAACTTGCCCTTGCAGAAACCAAATTATCCACAAGCGTATTTTTAGACACCACTTCTTGTTTTTTTTTTTCATGTATTTGCAAATACTTAAGCGTCGAAAATTGATAGATTTTTTTCTTGGTTTATTGTTTTACAAAACTTGTTCATGCTTGAACAAATAGAGATCCTATTTTAATATATAAATTATGAATGACAACAATACCTAATGATTTTATCGCTAAAACCTAAATAACGTAAAACTGCTACCGGGATTTGTATTATTAAAATTTAATCCTTTCACCCGGACGACCTACATGTATTAGGCTTTAAATGAATAATATTGATGACCACCCGAATTCAATTATTTCATTAATTACGAGTTGACAGCAGTTAAGCTGAATTTTAATTGTCAAATCGAATGAAAATATTCATTATTGTATAATTTATTGTTAGCTGAAAACTGTCGTAACTTTGTTGTTTGTTGATGTGCTTGAACTAATTTGCATTGTATAACTAACGTTGAAATTTGCTGGATAACCCTTAGCTTAATAGGTAAGGTTTTTTATGTCGCCGTGTGTCAACGGCTTATTTTAATAGTTTTTTCACGCAAAGATTATACACAAAAACTGCCACAAAAATAACAAAAACAAACATTCTAAAAGTCACCACGATGTTTTTTGGCCTTCTTATACAATTAAGATTATTTGACAGATGTATCCAAAAATATTATGAAAATTTGAGCAAGAGGCGTGCCACGTGCGACTTGCATTTAGCTGCTGTCAGCTCAATTAGTGACTTAGAAAATCAACGTTAGATATAATACTTCATCCTTCTCTGATACGTCATTATTAGTGTCGCAATCCTTTCCAACTCATGTCTTTATTTATATCTTTCCTTTGGCCTTACTACCTTACAATACAAATACTCTTTATTGCACACCTCAAAATGAACACACTACAAAATATTAGGCTTAAAGTAAAGGTAAACAACAGGCGGTCTTATCGCTAAAGAGCGATCTCTTCCAGACAGCCTTTGGGTAGCGGAGATAAGGTACCTTTAAGGATTTTAAGTAAATACCATGTGTACTTTATTTTTACAGATACGGTTCTAGCATTTCATTCTAAAATTACTAATATAACTACTAACCTGCATGTTCGTAAAATGTAGAATGCTCTCAAAAATTGTTTCAAACTAGCCGCGAGCGTCCGATTTCCTATCGAGTGGCCGGGTAACGTCCTTACGCTCAATTTACAAACGGCATACCATTTGACGCTTGTCTGGTCAATTTTATCCTTTTATGTCACGCTTGTGCCCGTTTTTATGCGTGTTTCAATAAAGCTAAGCTTAAAGGATATTTCCATTTTTATTTTATTACGTAAAAACGTGAAATCAACCTTCTAAAAAGTTTTTTGTTTAATTAGATACTTAATTGACGATTTTCTTCTAACATTTTTAATAGAAACTAAATGGTTTCTACAAAAAACGAACTTGACGAACTATTTTTAAGGCGTTTTTTTTTCATTGATCACGCATTGGCTTGTAAAATTATATCTTCTTAAAAGTACTTCCATTCTATAATGGTTGAGAATTCAAAGAGCGCATCGCTTGACATTCATTTAATCATTAGAATTCCATTAATCAGTAGCTACAAGCTAACGACAGAAAACAGTGACTTGGACACTTCTAATGAAAATATATTTGTAAAACAACACTTTAAACAAATTCCGTGCCACAAAATTTAAATTCCAACAGCGAGATTTATTATTACACCAGAGCTGCTACGCCCAAAAATGACAGGTCGTTTATCTCTATCTATATCACTTGAATACGGCAAGTGCGATAGAGATGGAGATATTCGAAAGATTTATTATTACACAGCGGGTCGGTGCTCATTTCCGGATTGCAAGGCAGTATTGTTGAAAGCAATTAAGCTGAGAATGGGAGCCATTGAAAAGCGGGGACTTCCATACTAATTGTTTCGAATGCTCCAGATGATGTCACGGTTCCGTCAATATTTAATAATAGGATTTATGTTCACTTTGAAGCGTAATTCTGATCAGGAAATGCTGTTTATGATGCCTATTAATTTTTCTTAGTGACTGTTATGGAATTATGGAGGTACAAAAGAGAATATTCGTTTTGTTATATGATTTAAACGTCACTTCAAAAACTTAAAACCATAACAATCAATCATATTAAACCATGATTATATGTACAATGATTTTATTAGAATTAAGTAACAAAATACCTTTATTTAACCTCAAATACCTTTTGATTTCTGATACTTTGATCTACTCTGAACCTATTTTAGTTTAAAGCCGTTAAAAATATTTTCGCTCAGTCTTTTGGTAGATGTCGCTGTACGCTCCCTTAAAGAGTTTGTATAAATGAAGGAACGGTTGAGGAATTTGGGGCCGGGTGGTAGTTGCACCTATAACTCAGTTGGCTAGAGCGACTGGCCGCGAGTGCCGGGAGGTAGCAGGTTCAAATCAAACTCGGTGCCTAGGTTTTTAAATTTTTCCTTTCTGTCTAAATTTGCAATTCCGCTCTCTTTAACATTTGTGTTTGTTAGAAAGGGCAAACATGATGAGTATTTAAGTTAAAATAGGCTTGTATTTTGATGAATAGAGGAAGAAATAAGTTATTTATTCCTATGTTTTAATTAAAGACCTAAAAGGAACGAGACGAAATCAAATGTAGTATACTTACCTAGAACTAGTATGTCACATCACGATTAGATTAAACAGAAAGTAGAAGAAGTTATTTATTTGCTCTCAAAAAACACACAAGAAAATAATATAATCAATTGGGCATAAAAAATATTTTCCTAAAATATAAGTATTGTGTAATTGCTACAGCACACAGAAAGTTAAACCCCCATAACTGTGTCAAGGATCTGACGAGTTTTCAAGTCGTTCCAATAGAGGAGGTGCTAATTGGCCAAACTGAATCGAGATTCAAGTTTTAGGGCAAAACGAGAAGTCGTGCCCTGATTACATAATATTGAAAGTGAATGCTAAATTCCAAACTAAAACGGAATTAAAAAACCGACCAAGTGCGAGTCGGACTCGCGCACGAAGGGTTCCGTACCATTATCTATAAAAACGGCAAAAAAATCATGTTTGTTGTATGGGAGCTCGCTTAAATATTTATTGTATCCTGCTTTTTAGTATTTGTTGTTATAGCGGCAACCGAAATACATCATCTGTGAAAATTGCAGCTGTCTAACTATCACGGTTCATGAGATACAGCCCGGTGACAGACGGACAGCGGAGTCTTAGTAATAGGGTCCCGTTTTACCCTTTGGGTACGGAACCCTAACAAAAAGGAGCGTTTACAAAATATAAATACTATTAAGGCGCTACACTGAGAAATTTAAAAAGCTTTGAAACGCTGTTCTGCCCAGTCGAGGAAACAATAGGGACTGATTTTCAGATATATAATTCTTGACTATATGATTGCGGTACTGACAATAGCCGAAACATAATTGCTTAAAATTTTCTCGATAGAAAAGAAATCCAAAGTTGAGTCTATATTTTCCTTTTTTTACTCAGCCTACTAAAACAACGCATTATTAAAAGACACGTTTAAGTAAATATGATGGTATTTTACCTCAGGATGGTACAGACAAGAGGAAATGTAATAAATCTGCACACAGTCAGATATTTATCGAGATTTGTCTAAAAAAGCCATTCCCGGAGAGTGTTGCATCCCGTTTTGTCGTGAACGTAAAACATACGCACGTCTCTTTCAATCAATATATCGCCTTAAAGCATATTATTATGTTAGACTTATGATAAGAGCATATGTAATTCCAACTATGTGTAACCATTATGTGCAATAAAGTATTGAGTATATTTTCCGACAGGTCCTGTTATTGTAGTTACTCGTAGAATTGTACTTTTGGATTATTTAAAGTGGAATCTTTTCAAGTTTTCTTGTTTGTAAACTGGCATCGTATAATACTTTGAAGCGAGTTCTTGCTTTAATCCTCAAAGTCTGCGTTGGCCGAAACCTGCTCGAGCACTGAATTATGGAGCTTCAGTTTAATGTGAGCTGAGTGGCTATCTACGAGGGGCATTATGAATACAAAAGTGGCTTTAAAATTGAATTATTTACTAATCAGTGGATAAGTTGATAAAAATAATGGATCCAATTTCAACTTTCGCTTGAGTATACTATAGTGAGTATATTGAGTATGAGTATATTGAGTATGAGTATATTGAGTATACTTGAGTATATATAGTATTATAATACTGTCATTATAAAATAATTCTGAAGAATATTATTCAAAGCAAACAAGCAGCAATAGAATTTATATAATCACACTAAAATTATTATCCTGATGTCATATTTTTGTAAATGAAGCTAGATAGAGTCGTGTCACGAAACATTCCAATCCTAGGTAGATAATTATGATATATTTATTATTTAGGTATCAATTTAAAAATCATACGAAATTGAAATACTTTCATTTAAAATAAACATCTGACTTTTAATTATAATGCCTGATTTTAATGACACAAATTGTCGTAAAGACCGTAAATAACAAAGGTTAAGTTTATATTTTATTCATAATTTTAGTTTGAATGCCCTGTATTATGCGATCACTCAGTGGCCTCAGTGCTATTAAAATAGTATCATAGTACTCATAACTCTCTTAATCCAATAATTCCTTTACGTCCAATAAAGCAATAATAGGTACGGCTCTAACCTTTGGTATAATATAAGTAATATTGGCGTCCTCATAAATATTTATAGAAGCACCATGTATACCGTAGATTGAATCTCTCACAGGGCTCACACCCTTTATTCTAAGAGGCATTTCTTTGCATTACCCCTTTAGAAGGTTTAGGGATATATTTTTTTCAGGTTAAATCCCTACATTGATACCTTGTTTGGATATTTGCACAGGGTTATGTATTTAGGCACATTGTTAAATATTTAAGAGTTTATTGTTATCTCTGCATTATATATGTCATTTCTACTGAAATAGTAATAGCTAAGGCGTATGATTTATCAGTATTTATATTTCCTCAATCGGTCACTAAAACTACAACCAAACTTTGGCTCAAGTCCCAAACACTCAATATAATCTCCTAGAAAGGTCAGATATTATTGTAAGTTTGACACAATGTCAACCACATTTCTCCCTGACGTGCAACGTATTAAATATTTTGTTGTTGAAAATTCATCTCAGATTTGTACGTATTATTGCGCATTCAATGCGTTAAGACCGATATAGATATGATATCTATACACATTAAAATTATTGATTTGAAAATACTCGGGCACTCGTACCTTACTTGTTATTTGTAAGATATATAAGGTGTAGGTTATAGTTACCTTTGTTAACAAGATAGGGTACGTGAGCCACTTGCGAGCGCACCAGAGAGCGGACCAACCTAATACTCATACCTAAACCAGATCACACCGTCGCTGTGGCCGAAATCGGCTATGAGAACATTAAGGTGTAAGTTAGTAATATTCACAACATGTTAATTAGGTGGTAGTTTTCCCTAGGAAATACACATATAGACCAAATTTGCATGTAATTTTTTTATTGTACTACAAATTAGCAAATTGAAAAATGCATTTCCAAATCATATATTAACGAAATGTATCATATCATTCAGAAAAAGAATATGAATATCATCCGAATTCATTCCGAACTCTAGCTATAAATAAGCCATCCACGGCTTTAGCAGTTAAGAAATTCCAAACTCTGCGATAACTTATAAACTAAACATAAACTTTAATAATAAAAAAAGTAAAGGAAACAATTAAGGAAAATATAAATTAAAACTAAATATAGCTAAGCTTAATTACTTGAGGAAATTGTGAAGACGTAACTATAGTGCGTGCGTCAACAAAGGCGCGCCCCGCAGCCCAATCGGTGCAATTGCGCATTATTAGTATAAGATTCGCTTTGGAGGGGCGCGTCGTCGTAGATGAAACGCATTATATAAAAAAATAAAATGACCGTGTATTCTTTGCTGCAAATAAAAAAACAAGAAAAAGCAGGAATTTTTGAGATAGTTAACAAAAAAAGATATTTTAGAACGTATTGCGAAAATTCTGTCTGGTTTTAAGCGATACTGGCGCGCTCTGTTTCAAACGGGGCCTTTTGTGCAATTACTCCTTTCAGTACCTCGTATATTGCATAGTTTTGTGAACCGCACCTTTGAATCGGACGTGGAAATACAGGTAAAGCTTCGCCGTATATAATCGAACTAAACTAGGGTTCCTGAATAAACTTGTCTGCTGCCTTTTGGACTTCGAAACGCCCCGTTTTATGCCTTTACTAAACTATTGAACAGTTGACTGATAATGACTCTCAAGTAGAAGAAAGAAGAAGAAGAAGAAAAGTATTTATTTAGCACGCATTACAAGACAATTAAATTAAGAAACAACTTGAACATCTTATGTGCTAAATAGGACACCCACTCAGCATGTTGTCACGGAGACCGTGACGCTGATTTTCAGTGAGTGCCCCAAAACTAGAAATAAAATAAAATAAATAAACTAAACAATATATAATCAAAACTTTTATAATTTTTAGGCAACTTGGGCAACTTATTACCCAATTTTAAGGGTTTTGTTTAGTTGTAAGTAGAGCAAACTATAGGAATATCGTTAACTTGTTTCCTTAATGTATAACTTAGGCCTACAAAAGTCCATCGCCTGGCGTTTTTTTAATACCACGACGGTGGCAAGCTGGCACGCGAGCTGCCGGATCACAAAAGCTTATGGATGCTTGCGACTCCACAGGAGTTATGAACATATAGCTGACCATTTATTGTTTTGAGTCATTGAGTTGACAATAAGAGGCAAAAACAAGTCCCTTCCTCTTAACCCTTCGCATAATCGGGCGTTCTGGCGACCTTACTTACAGGAACACAATACCACATATTACAAAACAAGTAGTGGCTCACATTTATATTTTCCAAAATCGTCCATTGTTCTTTATGTTATCCAACCCATTGTTATTTGAACTCATAAGGTTTAAATGTAACGTATGGCATAAACTTTATTAACATACGGCATTTTTTTTGTAAAAAGTCTTCATGCAGACAAACTGTTAGCAGTTTTGCAGGGCTTTTGTTTAGTTGTATTTTTTGTTGTTTACTTAGTAAATAAATAAATAATAATAAATAAGAAAACGTATCAAAGTTTTCATGAATACAGCCGGCTAAAGTTGGTATATTAAACTGATTTCCAATGCTCAATTCTACAGTTAAACTTGCCTCTTAGTATAAGTCTGTTGCTTCATAAAGCCGGCTGCACGGCTTCTGGAAATTTCGGTTTATTTTGTTAACAGGTTCATGCTTTCAAGCATTCAGAATTTCTAAAACTTGTTGTAGGTAACTGCAATTTAGTGGTACCTATTCTAGCGCTTTGTAAGCTATGCAGCAAATGTAATTTGCGACTTGATTAATAGGTATTTGGAGTGAAATGAAAACGAGAATGTTTGCTTCACGGATTAATTAATTAAAATATGAATGATTTTCCATGTTTACCGTGAATTTTGAACATTTTTGCCCCCGCGTTGACTCAGTAACGATCTTCAAAACATATTGAAGCCTACAGAGGAGCAACGAATTTCATATTTAATAACAAGTAATGATTTTTTTCAACTCGTGATTAACGAGACCATTTATAATGATCTAAAACTCATAAGCTGTGCATTTTTCGACAAAAACATGTACGTTATTAAAGTTAATTAAATTAAGCCCAACCACAAATCTACCAGTCCTCTCGGGACCAAGTTTCGGTCAGGTAAAGGCCATTCAAAAATAGTCCATTTTATGTTCCTTTCGTAGGAATTATCTCCGAACATATACGATACAAAACAATACAAATTTTCTTTATTGTTTAAATAAATAAACCAATTTGCAACCTTAAATATATTTACTATATCGAACTATTTTACTAAATGGTTAAAACTCACGTATTAATTAATACGTGAGTTTTAACCGTTTAGTAAAATAAAGTTATAACATGTCTCACGAAAGTTTAAATTCAACTACCCTAACTGATCGATACAAATATTAAAAATGCAGAACTACATCAGGCTTTGCGATTTTAGCCTTTTTAAGTGTCCGATTCTAATGCGTTATAGCCAAAGAAAGCAAACATTTGTGACATAGACAAGAAATACTCAAAATAATGAGGACAAAGAACCAATAATTTATGTCCTGAAGGATCTCCTTATCCATATTTTCGCATCCTTGGTATCACGATCGCATTCTTTAGAGTTATTGTAGCGATAAAAACTTAGCATCTTAACACTCTCAAGCATGAGGGATCCGGTCATAAAATAGAATACCAAGAGGATCCATCACGAGTAATAATTTCCACTCATGTGAGGCATTTTGAGCACTTATTTCACACTCGACTTAAGGTTGTAAATTGCGCCATAGCCTCTCTCCAGGCGGATATTGCAGCCCTTCCGGTCGATTAAGCCCTTAGCCTAGGTGTACGTACGGATGTCTTGGATGACGGATGATATATTAATGAACGTACGTTTCATCGGAAATACCTAAATCTGACTAGAACGATTAAAATGAAATTAGATTAAGCCGATTCGTGCTTAGCAAGGCACAGTACTAAAAATAAAGCTGTCTCCATAGCCTGCTGCTCATTAGGCATCTGTTGTCAAGAAGAAGAAGTACCTCCTTAAAATTTGAATCATGCCTTAAAATCATCTATTATTTAGGATTTACACTTTAGTGAAAATAGCTTTAAATTCAGCCCTGTACGAGTAGGATCCTTAATATTCATTCTTCTAACATTCGTTTAATGTGCAATCTGATTCCGTCCAACTATCTAGTGTCTTGGAGCGAGGCCACCATGCTAGAAAGCGTTTGCTTTGGCGATATACAGTCGCCATCAGATATATCGGAGCGAACGAGGTGCTCGCAAATATCTGAACACCACTCTATTTTCAAGGCGTTACAGTGCATGTTCAGATATTTTTGAGCACCCTGAAGAGTACAGATATATTTGATGGCGACTGTACAAGTCCGGACCAGTTCCATTTCAAGATGTTCATTACTCTGCAGTTTTTGGGTTGTGTAGCAGGAAATTTAGAATACGTCAGTTAACAGGTAGTGCATAATTATAAGAAAGGCAACGATATAAACAAACAGCAATACTATATAATAAACAAATAAGACAAATTACTAAATTTATACAAATATATTTCTATACACACATACGAGTACATACATAAATATACAATTATATAAATGCAATGGCAATCAAGGGAGCTATTAATAAATTCTTTATAATTTGAAATCGTGATACATAATTAGAACTGATACATAAATTAAACCGAATTAGTACATATAATAGAACAGAATCTCAGCAAGGTATTGGATGGTTTAATTATGCGGCCTCTTTATTAGTATAACTAATAAATGTTTGTGCAATTGCTGCAAAATCAATTAGTGGAGTGGAAACCAAGAGACTCTGTTGCGCTTTTGATCGGATTAATTTTGAAAATGATGACAATTGTTAGTGTTTAATAATTAAATTGCTGCAATGTCCATCAACCTATTGTTTAGTATTATTATTTGTATTAAATATTAATATCTTTCATTGATCGACGACGATACGAATGACGACGACCAATTTCAATGTATATCGCGCACCCATTTTAACACGTTTGGTGACGCGTGAACTACTAATTGGTATATATTGGTATTCAAAATGTAGGGGCGAATTGGCCTCCTAAACTAAGCTCCATGGAAATGCAGCTGTTGCTGTGTAACGTTTTTGTCAACACACTGAAAAACGAACGCCTCACGTGCAGCAAAAACAACAAGTGCTGCATCCGCGAGTTTCATTATTTCGTCGAGACCTTTGTCAAATGGATTGACACACGCCCTGTTTCCATTTTCGCCGTGTACTGCAACGGACGAATACGAAATTGTGTAGGCAACAATAGCAGAGTGTCATCACTTGTCGTGTCACGTCATGTCGTTGTACAGGTAACTACAAAGAGATCAGGAGTGCTACCGCGAACCACATACGAAGTTTTCCCTCTCTGTCGCATTTATGTGCAAACTTGCAAGTGCGACAGAGAATTTTCGAATGCCGTTCGCGGTAGCAGCCCAGTAGCTCTAGTATAAGTTTTTTCGAAACATTAACTAATTCGAACGCGTTTGCGTTTTGTCTCAAAATGTATGAAAACTCTCTCACCGAGTTTGAAATACGTGCGTTCATCGGTTAGCAATAAATGTTATACTCGCTGTTTTAGTTTCCACTAGTGACCACCAGAGGCGCTGTTCACGTTTTCGTACCACTTTCATACATTTTGAGACAAAACGCAAACGCGTTCGAATTAGTTAATGTTTCGAAAAAACTTATACTAGAGCTACTGAGGGTCTAATCTGAAGATCGAAATCTGTAATTCGTATCGTGCCGTCCCATTCACTCTCGCGTTATACCTACATTATAAGAGTGAAAGGGACGGCGCTATACGAAGTTCGGATTTCGATGTTCGGAGTACAGGCCTCAGTACAGTTGCATCCTGAAGGATGCCCTACCTGATCCTAAGATTTGGCGTAGGCACTAGTTTTTACAAAAGCGACTGCCATCTGACCTTCCCATCCAGGGGGAAACTAGACCTTATTGGGATTAGGCTTATAAAGTGAGTCGCCAACGTGATTGTTAGAACTCCCCCGAGGTTCCCTAACTTGGATTAACGACTGCTATCATATACAGAAGCCGGGATCAACGGCCATGCCTTCCAAAGTTATAACCACTCAAAGCGGTCATCCATTCAAGTGTTGACCTGGGCCGACATTGCTTAGCCTCGCATACCGCACGCGGTACGCGAGCGCCGGTGCGCCACGAACGCTCTCAACTCAAACAAGTCAAACAACCAACCTTATGCGATTATGATAAGGTCCTACAATGGATATATCTCATTGTAGTTGAGCAACTGTCCCATATTCATAGCTTGATAGGTTTGGGACCTAAAGGATCATTACATTACATTAGGTAAGTATGGAAAGTGTCATAAGATGATTCACAATGTCATTTGTCAATTAAATATATCTCACCCACAGAATAAGTAATAGTAAATAAGTTGCACTGTTAACAAATCACCAACTTACAAACCCAAATGGCCCGGGGATGTACTTGCAGTGGCGCGGCGAACTGACGGAGTGAAAGCCGCCTGTCTCACCTAACTATAACTACCTTGGCCCAATGTGTACAGCTTCGAAATTAAAAGGCCAACGATGAAGTTTCTTTTATGAAATTAATCCCTGCATCATCCTCAATTGCGAGTCCACGAGGAGTTAGGTACTACGAAAAGCGCACGAAAGTAAGACGTGCAACATATATTCTATTCATGCTCAAAGCTAGTTTCCTAAATAAGTGTACTAATCTACGTTGCAACTCTGAAATATTCACTCCACAAAGTCTCTCTTTGATGCAATTTCAATAGGAAGACATGCTGTTCAGTTCCTTATATACAAATGAGCCAATACATAAGCTCCTTGTTCCATCAGCATGAAATCGCTATTCAGCGTTCATGTCTATATATATAATCTTAGCCAGAGTAGAATAGTAGAGTAACTGTTACTTAATTAGTAATTACATGAGGGATAATGACTATGAAACGCTATGAAATGGATATCGATCCGAATAGGTACTAAAGGAAGATCAAAATGTACTTTTCCAATGAAGTTAGGCCATTTTGTGTGTGAAAAGCAGACCTGGTTGCAACAAACGGCAATTAGCAGTCCTGTCGCTGTCAGTAAACATCGCAGTGTTGTTTCCTATTGAAATTTGATGCGAGTTTACGTCAGTAAATATCGATTGCAGAATCTATTGAGAGCGAGTGATCTAAATTTGTACCTTCTGCTGTCAGCAGGTCGATAACGCGTACGTGCCTGCTTTGGAGTTGCGGACGTCTATAGGCTGCGGTGTCCACTTACCATCAGTCCACCGTAGGGTTATTTGTTCACCGTCGTTGTATAAAATATACTACCTATACTTACCTAATATTTGTTATGACCCGTATATTATATCATAACAAAGTTCCAGTATTATATTAGCTTTTATGTCACACCTGGCCATAAAGTGACCATTATCGCACGCTCCGCGCGCGAAAAATCCCACTTCCTGGCCAGGGGGTGACATAAAATTTTGTACTTACCACGGGCGATAATAAAGAAAGCCTCAGATCGCATATTTATCGCCCTTGCCTTCGGCTCGGGCGTAAAATACCTGCGATCTGAGACATTCTTTGTTTTATCGCCCTTGGTAAGTAATGTACTATTATGGTGCCATTAGAACCAGTTTTTAGAGACGAACGAATATCTATATAGAACTAACCACGCTAAAGATGAAAATGAGTAAATTTTTTAACGCTTCATAAGAATTTAAACGCTTCATACTGATTGTCATTGAAAAGTAACGTCACAGCACTGCACCTAGAATTTCTTTTTTATTATTTTTTATTGAAACAAGAAAATACTAGATTTTATATATAGGGACTATAAAAAACAATTGTAGTCCCATGTTCTTTTATAATTTCGTTTTATTTGTCTATTATTATTTATTGTGATACCTACTTTATTTGATGGGTTTCTATCCATATAGCCACACTATGTTATAATGAGTCAAATCAAAGTGTTGTCATGTGTCAAATGTGGCAAAATAAAGTGTGAATTGGCTCACACTTTATTTTGCCACATTTGACACATGACAACACTCACAGATGACAGAACGTAAATGCGCATTACGCATCTAAATAAGTAAATGCCTATTAATACGTATATACGCTTGTTTGAGGTCCAACGACATTAATGTTAATGTACCTAAGTATTTGGGCCCTAACGAGGGCTCCTTAGGGCACAATACTTCGGTATCCGGGTGGATACTACCACTATAAATACCTACCATCAGATGAACTCAAAATCTGTCATGACGCTACTCCGTACTCCGTTTAATCAAAATAGAATTCTTGTACAAATTCGCAGCAATAAGTAAATATATCCTGACGTCAACCGGCATCGACATGCGCGACGTCCGGATATTACGCGGCGTGACGTTTGTTTGCATCTCGTTTAAATTGAAACTGTATCAAACCAAGTTTATTTGACTTTACACAAATTGGTCTAACTTATTTAAAAAACTCAAGTTGCCCATACAATGTTTCAACCCCCCTTTTCACCCCTTCAGATGGTGAATTTCAAAAAACTCAGAAATCAGTTTTCTTAATATTTAACGCTAGGTCTACAAACGAAGTTTCAAACTCCTCATTTAAAAAAATGATAAATTTGCTACCGATACAAAATTTCAACCACCGTTAAAAATAAACGCTTTTGTATTTGTATTTATTTGTTTCACCCCTTTACAGGTCGAATTTCGAAAAACGATGAAAAATGTTTTCTTCCATTTTAATTTTTAGTCTATTAGAGGAGTTTGAAGTTTCTATCTTAAAAAAAATATATACTTTTTCCATACAAAATTATCCCCTTTCAACCCCCTACGCAGTTGAATTTTGTATGGCTCCCCTTCTTAAATCATTCTTTCAGTCCTAAGGACCAATGCAGCAAAAGGAAATAGCCTAATCATTAATCGCCGCATAATTTAGTGTACCCACGCACAGACATCAGAGTAAAGCAGATCGCTGGTTTTTAATTGAACGTTTTCTATACTTCCGATCTATTCTCACTAACGTACTTGTCAGTGAGTAAGAAGGAGATACTTCCCATACTATCTGACAGGTCTTCATCTGTCACTGTCCCCACTTCGTGGCGAGAGTTTTGTTTTGACGTTTCGTTTTCAAATTTAATACTGATTTGACAGTTCGGTTTTGCTTAAAATGGGGGGCAGCTCGGTGATAGCCGAAAAATGAAGTCTTATTTGTCCCACTCTAACTCATCTTGGTTTCCATAAGAATTTTAAGAGACAACTATATGACAAATCGTTCAATTAAATGGCGCTTATCTGTCTTAATCTGTGTACCCACGGGACTAAATGTATATAACATAAAGACCACGTGTCAGTGACAAATTGAAATTAATCGTATAAGTACATTATATTTACCTACTAAATGTGTAACACGCATAATTTTTTGTGTTAATATTATTATACAATAATGCCGAAATTTTATATCTTTTCAAGCGACTTAGATTCTATGAATACGATATCACCTTTCACGAGCTTCTTCTGTCGTAATTACATAAGAAAACAGAAGCATCTCTCTCATTTTCGCCAGGGTTGATATTTGCAGCAATTTCTACAATGCAAACAGGCAGGAGTTTCAACTGAATACCTATATTTTGTACGTCGCGTCTCATCTTATAACTTATCGAATTTAGCAAATTGGTTATAAATACATTCATCTTGAAAGGTATATAAATATTAAATGAATAACATTTCTTATTTTCCTACCACCGGCAAAGAAATCCTTCGAGCAAAGAAAAAAGTGGGAGCGGTCCTAAATTCAATCAAACAGATCCAACCCAGTATAAATATTTGTTAGGTAAACAACTGAGCGTCAAATAAAGTAGGCATTGAAAGCCAATTTCCCCAACAGTCGGTGCTAAGTCGGTTAATCTTGTTTTCGAGGAGTCAGTTACGCAAGCTGCTGTCACTAATTTATCTTTAATTGACAATTCAGCCGTCTGAATTTTGTTTAAGGGAATTTAAATGGTAATTTAAAATTCCCTCCAGTTGTTTTGTAGGAACAATTTACGTAATGTTTATTTATAAAATAAAATCTTAAACTTAGGTAATTTAAGACGTCGTGTTCTTCTATGTTCTATATTAGATTACTAGTCATTGCCCGCGACTTCGTCCGCGTGGAACTAGTTTATCGCGATAGAATTGAAGTAATTGCTATTTACTTATATCAGGCGCTTACCTACTCATCGCTATTTCATACAAACTTCCATCCCATTAAGGGATGATTTCCGGGATAAAAATACCCTATGTCCTTTCCCCGGGACCCAATCTATCTCCATGCCGAATTTCATGTAAATCGGTTCAGCGGTTTAAGCGTGAAGAGGTACAGACAGACAGACACACTTTCGCATTTATAATATTATTAATATGGATTTGCATTTTCTTTCACGGTAATAATTAACTACTTCTTCCTCCTCTCATCTCCTCCGCACCTGGTGGTTTGTACGGTTGCCAGAGTTCCAGAAGATGCCAGAGTTCCAGATGCTCTGTTTTAGGAGTGAGGAATCTGCTTATATCTCTAGCTGTCAATATATCGAATCCTCAAGTTGCTCGTCAACGTGCTTGTGATACTTCTGTCGCAAGTGTCCATAGGCTATGGTGTCTGCTTACCATCAGGCATGCCGTAAGCTTGTTTGCCACCGTCGATGTATAAAAAATCCGGCCATGTGTGAGTCGGACTCGCGCACGAAGGGTTCCGTACCATTAACTACGGCAAAAAAAAACATGTTTGTTGTATGGGAGCCCCCTTAAATATTTACTGCATCCCGTTTTTTAGTATTTGTTGTCATAGCGGCAACCGAAATACATCATCTGTGAAAATTTCAGCTGTTTAACTATTACGGTTCATGAGATACAGCCCGGTGACAGACGGACGGACGGACAGCAAAGTCTTAATAATAGAGTCCCATTTTACCCTTTTGGTACGGAACCCTAAAAACAATTGAATAAATCCGTCATTTAATTCCACCGTGTCAAACTAGAAAAATGAATTGGTTAATACTTAACTCTCGAAAATTCATAGCGCCCAAGATTTCCTCGCGTAATCCATTATAGAAATTTAATCGAAACCACACACACACTAAGTACATCTGACTTCGATTTCCTCGCGTCCCATTAGATCATCCGTGTTGGGAACTAGTTATTCCAGGAAGCCAAGTTATTTAATCAACTACTGCTAAGAACCCTCTTCGTATATGTCATGTGCAGACTCATTTCTGCCATAGCAAGTTTAAGCGAGACATATCGTTTTACTCGTAAACACTCACACTCATTAAAATTAAGAGCAAGAGAAATGTTCGAGAATATTAATCGCGGAAGTAAAAGTTTGCGTGTACGTGTTCCTGCGAACAATTAGGTAGCTACATACATTACACTCACCGGCAGAAAATTTGGCCCAAAAACTTTTCGTGATTTAAATAAATAATAAAAATAAAAATAAAAATGTTTTATTCAGTAACACAATCGGTTTAACAATATTCAGGTTGGTGCCTCTTTTTAAGTATCGAGATACCTGTGTCAAGAGACACCGCTCTTCCATTATCTTAGTTGCTTTAATGGCACAATGTGTGTTAATAATTAAATTTAAAATTAAGAGCTAATAATTACAAATATTGAAAGTTTATAGGAACTTAAAAATTGATGATAAAGATAAAGTTGTTAGTACAACTTATATCTTAAAATGTTTTTTAAAGTTTTAACTTAGTATTAACCTAGTAATATAAATTTGTAGATTAGACGAGCCATATTTTAGTGTGTGTGTGTGTGTGTGTGTGTGTGTGTGTGTGTGTGTGTGTGTGTGTGTGTGTGTGTGTGTGTGTGTGTGTGTGTGTGTGTGTGTGTGTGTGTGTGTGTGTGTGTGTGTGTGTGTGTGTGTGTGTGTGTGTGTGTGTGTGTGTGTGTGTGTGTGTGTGTGTGTGTGTGTGTGTGTGTGTGTGTGTGTGTATGTGTGTGTGTGTGGGTGTGTATGTATGGGTGTATGTTTGTGTGTATGAGAGAGATAAATAATTGTGGATGTGTGTTTAGGAGTTATTACCTGATAATATGTTTTCTATATCTGCATAAGATTTCAAACTATAAATTGAATAAATTAAATAATGATGATGATAGTCTTGACCGATTTCGGCCACAGGGTTTGGCATATTTAATTCATGGTGGGTGGTTTCGTAGTGCGCTCTTGCGTGGTTGTAAATAATGTTCAATATATAAAAATGCATTTTTCTAATTTGAGCCTTTGCTGCCGGTGAGTATATATGCGAGAACAGATACTTAATAGTACATTACTTACCAAGGGCGATAAAACAAAGAATGTCTCAGATCGCAGGTATTTCACGCCCGAGCCGAAGGCAAGGGCGATAAATATGCGATCTGAGGCTTTCTTTATTATCGCCCGTGGTAAGTACAAAATTTTATGTCACCCCCTGGCCAGGAAGTGGGTTTTTTCGCGCGCGAAGCGTGCGATAATGGCCACTTTATGGCCAGCTGTGACATAAAGTATTACTCATAAAAATATTTATATATTCTACTTGTTATATTATGATTAACATCATGAATATGATTGAGAAGATTTCATAAAAAATAATGTAAACAAATTCGTTTCCACGGTAGAAAAAATTTCTGCAATTTGCAAAGATTCCCCTCAAGCGGCCTACACAGCCCTCACCAAAGCAATTCAATTCCAATGGTCATTCTTACTACGAGTCCTGAAAAATTCCCATGAATTTTTTGAACCTTTGACAGATGCACTACGCACGATCTTCCTGCCAACACTCTTTGGTAGTAATGTCTCTACTGTGGAAGCCGACCTATTTTCTCTACCTGTACATAAAGGTGGATTGGCAATCTCTAACCCACACGCCACTAATTTAAACTACGAAATTTCCATGAAAGGTTGCACAGCTCTCACAGGTGCCTTATTAGAGAAGAAACAGATTGTCCTATCCGACCATAATACATGTCTAAAAGATGCACGCAAAGAAGGCTGTAAAGAAAAAGATGCCCTCGACGAAAAACTTTTAGAAACTACCTTAGCAAAATTCACCTCTAGCAAGAGAAGAGCGATTGAAAGATCCATCGCATCCAAGATGAAAACGAAGTCCTCAAATTGGCTATCAATCATTCCTACAAAAAAAGATCACTTTGATCTATCCCCACTAGAATTCAGAGATGCGCTATCAATTCGTTACCACAGAATACCAAACTCCATGCCACAGTCATGCGATGGCTGCGGCAATGGCCAATTCAACATTGATCACGCGCTATGTTGTAAAACTGGAGGCCTAATCACTAGGCGACACAATGAGATCAGAGACCTCTTATGTGAACTTTGCCAACATGCCTGGGGAAACGTAACAAAAGAACCAATTATTTCCGAAAATGACAGCGGACTACGTGCAGACCTATCCTGCCGTGGCGTATGGGATGCTCAGAGGGAGGCGTTATTCGATATTCGTGTTGTTGACACCGACGCTCCTTCCTACCTCTCACGTCCGGTCACATCTGTTTTAAAATCAGCCGAAGCTGAAAAGCAAAGAAAATACTCAAATGCCTGTGAAATGCGACATGCTACCTTCACCCCACTTGTAACATCAGTTGATGGAGTCTTTGCACCTCAAATGTCCTCTTTCATAAAACACATGAGTGAAAGAATATCTGAACGCTGGAATCGCAGCATAAGCACTATACTATACTGGGCTGGCTCAGAGCAAGAATCAGCGTTGCTGTAATACGTGCCACCAGTATGTGCATCCGCGGCACACGGCACCGTTTTAAACCTGCTGCCAGATGGCTCGGGTTCGACGATGGTGCTGCCCTCCCGCATATTGATTAAAAACACTTTTTACAGTTATACAGTTTGGCGGAAAGCAATACTTAATTAAGGCTCTTTTATACAATAAATAATTTCAAACCTCTGAATATGTCTTGGTCTATCTCAACCACTCACCTAATTGAATCATGTTTGATACATACACATTTCGAATGCACTCTGATTTAGCTTTTAAATCACAATGGTTAAGTTCTAAGTGGATTGACGTGAGACTCAGCACTGAGATTAACCACGAAAATCTGATTTCGAAGTTCAGATATATCTGTCTCTACCGCACTTATTAAACTAGAGCGACAGTGACAGAATGATACCAACTAACTAATTACATAACGCTCCTGAATTTTACCATTTAATTGATAAAACTCCTTTGTTTAAATTAGGTAGGTACCACGGACACTTTGATAGTTAATGTTTATGTGAATGTTCGAGATTATATATTGGCAGCTCAGGTAACAAATGGAAGAATTATAGACCTTTGGTACAGTTGCCATCAAATATATCTGTACTCTTCAAGGTGCACAGAAATGTCTGAACAAGCACTCTAACGCTTTGACAATAAGGTCGTGTTGAGATATTTCATGAAAGAAGATTTATGGATATGCATGTAGATAAAGTAGTGTATGCCACTGTGTACATAATGAAGTCTTAAAATATTCGTGTTTTGGGAACCCTCATTATGTAACATTTGCATAAACTACTATAACCCGGGGTGTTCACGGAAGACCAGCGTCGGGTACTCTAAGTAGCACCTGGCATTATGCTGAGTGTACACCTTTTTCAGTGTAATGGTCAGTGTACAATTTTAGTTAATAAGTTTTTCCATTGTTTTCTTTTAATTGACAATATTTCATCATTTCCAAAAGTCTTAATTCGAAAACCATTTCGGTAAAAACGTGTGAAGTACACAAAAAACATTTTTTTAGATTTTTATCTCCGTTAATTTTGGAAAAAACGCAAATTACTGTAAACCGAAAGTTGACGTCATCTTCCTCGCTGTATTCAGGGAGACCTTAGTACAGAGTACAGACAATCGCTGCTCTGGAGTGGCTCTGGATTCTTGTGGGGAAGATGACGTCATATTTTACTTAACGCCCTTTTGGAATGACCTACTTTTCAACGTGTTTTTTTTGTATGAAATAATGAGTTAAATTGAAAAAGAAAA
This sequence comes from Cenopis cana, assembly GCA_951800055.1. NCBI lineage: Eukaryota > Metazoa > Arthropoda > Insecta > Lepidoptera > Tortricidae > Cenopis > Cenopis cana. Next base: position 6,482,659 of record OX637488.1, read on the forward strand.
AATACGGGTGGCTTAAATTTTTACCTATTTTCTAACTAGTTCATAAAATAAAGTAGTTAAAAATATGAAATGTTGTCAATTGTATAATTGTATTACTGTGTTCTTGCACTGAAATAAATTATGTTCTATTACTATTTCTATAAAAACTTGTAAAAGCAATAGAAATGTTCACAAGTGTCGTAAACACTCGTGCATTTAGTACTTAAGGCATTCGTAAATCATTTGTTTTCATACTTAAACAGATAACAACAAGTTCACGCTAAATAACGGACATAGACAAAAGATTCCATATATGTCAATGACAATCCTCTTAGATACGTGGAGCGGCATCGGCTGACCCCTTTTGATAAATAAGGTTTCGCTATCACTAGACAGATGGACTGCAAGGGCGAAGATCGGAAATCGGTCGCCTCGGCAAATAGTTTATGAGAAATATGTGAGTGCCGGGAAGGAGGGATAGTTTTGGGAAATTACTGCAAGGTATGATATAGGTTAGATAGGCATTCTTAAAACTACTGAAGCATATTTTCCGACACGGTTTAGTTTCCACTTTGGTTTGGATAGTCGGATGGCGGTCGGTTCTTTCTTCTTAGCTGTGTATGACATCTGTCATCTCAGTAATTAAGGAGAAAACGTTGAAAAGAATCAGTTTAACCCTTTGACCGCCAAAGCGATAGTGTGTCGTCGTGCCCACTACGCCAAGCGCTGTTGAATTGGTGTAATGTCTAAACCAATAAAAACAAATTAAAACAATTCATAAATGATTTTATTCATGATCAAAGTATACCTTCACTCCGACCTTTTAAGTGGTTGTTACGCGGGTGTGCACACTGGGCACGACGACACACAACCACTTTATAGGTTCTTAGCGGTCAAAGGGTTAAGGAATATTAAGACCATAAGTAACTGTAACCCACTGCAAGTGTAAATGAAGACAGTGCAATGCGTAGGTTAATTAAACAGTTGAATAATTTGGGGATATCGGGATTAAACGAAATGGGGAGTCGAATGGGGGAAGAATAAATAAATAAATATTTAAAAATTAATCAATAAATAAATGAATAAATATTTAAAAAATTAAACGTATATAACAAACACAGGCATCTTCTGGGTGAGCTCGCTTCATCGTCGGCCTCATGTTTGCCACCTGGCTAGATGCTAGCCAAGAGCAATCCCAATTTTTTAATAAAAAAAAACCGATATGTGTTACGTATAGTGAATTTACATCACCTTGTTTTTTAGGGTAAATGTCCGTCCATCGTCTATCACAAAATTTTGATTCGAATATTTTTTAACTTCCTTTTGACCTATAATTTTACAGATTTACGTTAATTATGTACATTTTACTAGCAAATACTAATATATCGAATAAACTGTTTTTTTTCATTGTCCTTATTTTTCTATTACCAACTTAATATTGCGGTTGGTTCGGAACCCTAAATGTGCGAAGTCCGACACGCACTTATCCGGTTTTTAAAATGGTCGTAGACAACTAGAACCACTGACTACAACGAACAACATACGTCTTATTACTGCAAATACCGGTTAAGTGAGTTTAAGTCGAAAATTAGTTTTTTAGACCATTAGAATTAATTTTTCAAGCTGTACAAACTGGTAACCCATTTTTTGATACGACCCTTCGTTCCGAAGATAGCTTATAGCATAAACCGGCTTAATGATGATTTTTTAGCATTATGTACTGGAAGAATGACATATGTCTATGATAACACAAAGATTTATAATTTCTCCTCCAAGTAAAAACTGCTATCGCGTTTTAACGTATTTTTGCATACTTATTTAATGAAATTATAGTATTTTTTTGTTCTGAAAGTAAGTACTAAGTATACTTATTTGGTATTTGTGTAGAAGATTATCTAGTAAAATTATTTACTTTAAGTCAAGCTAAATATATTAAACATGTTTATAGTGTTTTTCCTGAAAATGTAAGTACTTACCTAACTAGAGATTTTAATAAAAAATATGCTAGAACAGTTCTGCATAGAGAGTAGATACTTTTATTTCGGGTATTTGAGTAGATAGATTAATACAAGGTCAAAAGGTAATAACGCGAACGCCCCGTGCCGTAGTAAACAAGCTCTAGCTCCATGCCGGCCGGTTGAAAGTGTAAGTTAGTTTACAGTGTCTGAGTCATCATCATCATCATCATATCAGCCGAAAGACGTCCACTGCCGGACATAGGCCTCCCCCAAAGAGTGCCACAATGACCGGTCTTGCGCCACCCGTATCCAGCGGACTCCCGCGACCTTTAGGTAGGTTTAGAGGAGGTCATCAGTCCACCTTGTGGGGGGTCTACGGTCTACCCACGCTGCGCCTTCCGGTCCGTGGTCGCCACTCGAGAACCTTTCGGCCCCAACGGGCATCGGTTTTTCTTCATTGGTTCTACGGCAAGTCGACATCCAACGTGCCTATTTTGCGTGAAAAAGGGGTAGCACTACACTAACCACCCTAGTTCCTGTATGAAACCTATTAGTGTCTTTATATTGTTTACTGTTTCCTGCAGTGTGTTCGGATTTCCTATGTGTTTCTTCCTGTATACTTCTACCTGCTTACAGTCTAGTAGAATGTGTCTAGCAGTCTCTTCTGCCCCCATGCCTGCTCTGCACAAGGGACTGTCGGTGATTCCCAAGTTGTAGAGATGTTTGTTTAGTGTGTTGTGTCCTGTTATGATGCCTACTACTTTACGTAGTTGGGTTGGTTTCTGTGTGTTCTCAGTAGTCTGGTTGTGAGTTTGGGATTTTGTTTTAATATTATTTCTTTTGTCTGCCTGCATGTGTCTAGGTCTTCCCAATGCCTTTGATGCAGGTGTTTTATGTATCGATTTAGTTCATTCTGTATGTATTTTTGTGGCAGGGGCACAATTGGCTCTGGCCCGTATGCCGGTGTTTCTGAGCCTTTCCTGGCTAGTTCATCCGCTGCATCGTTTCCTCTCGAGCCGCTGTGTCCCTTTACCCATTGTCTTTACAATAACCTAACCTAACCTAACCTGAGGTAACTTTTTACCTTGTTCTTGTCTCCGCATACCTCTGCGAGTGTTTGGTGACATTCGTATATTAGGTTAGGCCTGACGTGAAGTTGTCGCTGCTCAGAGCCTGAAGCACTGATTTGCTGTCAAAGAGTATTCGTAAGTTTGTCTTTGATTTTTCACCTTTTTGTAACCTTTTTAATGAATGAATAACTATTAATAAAGTGATTAAATTTTAGTTTTTTATTTCAAACACGAACAAATTATTAATTGCAGGCTATTACATGAATCCTTTACTTCTAAAAACTACTTTTTTAGTCATCACACGGTAATCAGTAATATTTAGTGAAAATATTTAGACTTAAGTGAGAATTTCCAATATTTTGTACATGTAAAACCGCTTATACTTGGATCAAATTTTAGTAAAGTCGAAAAAACTCGAAATCTAAGAGGTATTTACTGTTAGTTTGTGGTTTTTAAGTAAATTATATGTAAGTTAAAGCTAAATAGATAGATGTATAGCCATCAAATGCTTTTCTGAAGGATTTATACAAAAGTGTGTTTGTACAGGAAAAACCGATTAAGTACGCGGCTCTTTCGTTTGAATTGTATTTTTAACGTCAATAACATACAGCCTGGATCCTTTGCATGACAATGTAGTAAACTAGATAAAATTACACTTAGGAATATACCAATGCAGTGTAATTTTGTTTATTATTTTATATAGAAAAGAACATCCAAACATTCAAATGGCTTTATCTCAAAACGCGTTTTTTAGACTTAACCGGTATTTGCAGTAATAGGACGATTATATAACCGAATTATTATTCACTAAGTTCACTACACAAAAGTAAGTATATTCAATGTATACTACGTAATCTAACAAAGTATATTTGTTTTTGTACGAACTACACAATTTTTCGCGCACGTAACGCGATACGGCTTTCACATTTATGACATAGGTACAAAGTATTTCCGAACAGTGAGCGATGGCCTAGCTTGCTCACTAATGTGCAAATATTATATTGAGAGTGACTATACACATTTTAATATGGCTAAAGCAAATACGACGTCAAATGTAGGCTAAGTGAACGAAATAAAGTAGATAAATGCCTGTAACATTAACTTGCTTTTAGTTTTGTGTAAAGAAATGCTGAAGTGGATTTTGTTGTTTGTGCTTTTATGTTTTAATAAGATTGCGGCATTAGATGTAACTAACGCGAGTGGCAAGTATTATCATTTATATTGGGATTTGTGGCTTAATTAATGACGGGCTCTCTCAATCTTAGTCACTTAAATATTAACAACAAAGTACACAATGGTTACCACAATCTTAAGAGTAAATACCCACCAGAGTTATACATGGATCTGCTTTCATACATTAAGGCTGGATATTACCACTTTCGAGTTTTTTAAAACCATCTGAGACATAGAAAAAATTATGTGGTAGGTACATAAGGATCTTGTCTAGTCAAAATCGCAGTCAGACACATGACCTGATGAATTTTACTCGATAGAAAAAAATCGCAAAGTTACCCCTTTTTGGGATGTTTTTTCAATATTACGGCTATAATACTGATATTTTACATTTAATTTTTGTACTCAATTAAAGATTCTAAATATTTATAGACAAATTCGCAGGGTTTGATTTGATAAAATGGTTGGCTTAATGGCTTCAGCTAAATATTTACGAAAACTACGCGCAGAACTTCCGTAGACAGCGGGATGGTTAATTGCAAACTCACGCGTGTTAGAGTGGGACATTTGCATTGGGGATACCTCCCCTTAAACACCTAACTGTCAAGCTTGCGATGTATCAAATATGTGAAAGCACATGCACATATCTGTTGATAATTTATGCTAAGGAGATTTACTTTTATATACCTACTTACTTTTTATAACAACAGCTTTAAACATGCTTCAGCAATATTATTCACGAAAGCTTAGCTAAAACTTGCACTGCAACCGGCAAAGATTTTAACGTCACTCGGAAGTAGGAAAACCTTGCTATTTGTGTCCGAAGTTACGCTAGAGAAATCAAAGCGAAAGCATTGTATTACCATCACGCAAGCTGCACAGTGTAAAGCAATTACGGTGAAGTGGTCCACATGTGGACCTTTACAATGTAAGCAACGGTGCCGTTTTATCCCGGTAAATTCAATGTACATAGTACGTGACTAGCAGCAACATTGCGAGCGATGTGCCGCTAACGTACTTAAGTATATAGCGTAGTAAGGTCCTGACTTGTCGGTGCGGAGGCGAGATATTCGAAAGCAGCGGTATGTCAGAGTCAATTGCCAGTCGCGTCCGTACTTGTTTACTGCGCGACTACACTTACGCGTTTTTCTATATTATATGGCGGGGCGGAACCAGTATGATATTAGTAAGGTGCCAGCTGTCAGATTAACTGTCAGCCCAGTCAATTCTGCTTACTTACTGCGCGTCTAAATAAATAAGTGCTTCTCGATTAGCGCGGGATGCGCGAATGTGGGGCGATACGAATGCAATACCACCCCACTTCCACATTATGACGCTACTAAGCAAATATAGTATTGGCAACACACAAGTGAGGAAATCAGTGCTATATCAGTAAGCTCACGTCAATAAACTAAATACCACATACTGATTCCGCCCCCGCCAAGTCCGAATTTCGCCTCTACTGTAATGTCGTGCGGTAAAATGTATCAGAGTAGATTAAAGATGTACCCTGTATATTCTATATACATTATATATATATTGAAAAACGATTTACAGCCCGTGAGCTCTTGAAACGCATGTCGGGTTAGGATGAAATCGTTTATTTTATATGCTCTTAAGTCGTTTTTATGACAAAATAAATAATTCAATATCTATCAGCACTACAGAACATGGACGAGGAAGGCGGCCAACAGGGCAGTGTGGCGTTATCTCATTAAATTTAAGATAGATTAGATTGTACCTATGTAAAATTAGTTTTAGTTTAATTTATGAGAAATAAAGGGCTTTTTATTTATTTTATTTATTATATCTCTCAGCACACCAAAATCAGTTATGACATGATGTCATTTAACTATTGTTGCAAAGTTAGGCACTGAAACGGATAATCTAGATTGGAACGACGCTAGCAAACAAGCCTATATTTTGAACCCTTTAGCTGTAGTTGAACTGGAAAACTAAAACACAGCCGCTACGTGTCAGCTGAGCCCCGAACAAATGACGAGCGCTCAGAATTAGTCAGTTGACCGACGTGGTATGTCCGTTGGACCGCGCCAGACATGTAAATTTGTACTAGGTTAGGCTTATCAAACGTTCGGATTCGGTTGGGGCCATTCCAATAATTGTCTTAAAATCGAATTACGGTTACGGCACGTACACGTAAATCATATAATCACGTATTCACCCAATCGTGGCGCCTTGAGGGAATCCTGTTAACACACTGAACACCGGCTTCTAGCCTCCGGCGTGTTGCGACTATCCTAGTGCTTAGTATTCCAGGATTAAAGCCGAAACAGACTGGCCGACTTGGTTGGCTTCTAACCAAATTGGCTCGGTTAAGGCGGTTTGCATCCGTTCAACGTTAAGGCGCTACACTGAGAAATTTGGAGACTTTGAAACGCTGTCCTGCCCAGACTAGCAAACAGTAGGGGCTGATTTTCAGATATATGATTCTTGACTATATGATTGTGGTACTGACAATAGCGAAACATGATTGCTTAAAATTTTCTCGATAGAAAATAAATCCAAAGTCGAGTCTATATTTTCCTTTTTTTCCTCAGCCTACTGAAACAACGCATTATTAAAAGACACGATTAAGTTAATATGATGGTATTTTACCTCATCTAGGCACTGACAAGAGGAAATTTAATAAACCTGCACACAGTCAGATATTCAATGAGATTTGTCTAAAAAGCCATTCTCGGAGAGGGTTGCATCCCGTTTTGTCGTGAGCGAAAAACAAAGGGTGTCTCTTTCAATCGATATATCGCCTTAAGGGTTGTTTCACCATACGAGAACCACAACCAGACCACGTGCTCGGGCGCATATTTTGTATTGAAAATGAATAGTAGTTTTGTAGTGATTCACATTTGCCGTCGTGTGGTAGGTACCTACGTGCGAATAGCACTAGCAAGCCCAGGTTGGTCGAGGAACAGTTATCGGATCGTGTTGGCCGTTAGGTGAAACGAAAAAGATAAGGATGCAGCTATCTGGCATGATGAGAGATGAATGATCATCGTCAGTTGTCTGTAATCACTCAGTGCCAAGTAAATATAGGTACATTTAACACCACAACAGCACACGATAACAGTGTAAATAGGTGTACTTTTTGAGAAAAAAGGAAAATTGCGTTTTCTAATTACAAAACAAATGACGCTCCATTTCTGCGTCAAATAAATTCATTCTCTTTTTCTTTCACCACTGAGTCCAATTTACAGGGATATTAAATAGCTTGTAGCTCCCCGGAAAGTGATGCAAGTTGTGTATTTAATTTGCACAACTCCCACACGAACGAAACCGCAGACGAAATTGGAACACTCTAGAGTTGGCAGTGCAATTTGTTATAAAACTTGAGTAAATGCGCTAAAGTGCTACTTAGCAAGATATTACTAGAGATCAAAATAGAGTACACTGATTTAAACTTGCGCTATTGACATATAAATTAAACGGGACTTAATCGTTTTTCAAGAGGTAAATAAATATTAAATTAAAGCGACCCCTGAGGCTTGGAAGTGAGTCCATCTAGAAATTGGAACAATCAAAAATCTTACGAACTCCGCAGGTACGCTAATAGTACCATTTATTCTCAAACCGGCGTAATCACAGTAAAACAAAAAAGAGTCGTTCAGCAAAATCCAAAGAGGCAATAAAATATTCCTTTGAGAGGTCTTGGTGCTAATGTGTCCCTTTCATTCCAGGTGGCACCGTCGGCAGCCAGGGGGTGTCAGTCTCCACTCAGGTAAGATTATATTATACTACGTTATGTAATACTATTACCGTACTATTACTATTTACTATTATTCTGTGACTACGTATTACATACAGGTAGTGTAAACAAGTTGCCTCGGGATAAATCCGAATAATACCGGCGGAAATATTTAATTACTGACCACGTCTAATTTTAATATTTGTGGACAATCTTACACAATTCGACCTACCAATCAAAATCAAACATGTATTCATGCTTTCTTATTTCATGCCTCTTCATCTTCATGCCTCAAGGGCGATTTTACATGTCATAAATTACAATACAATTGCAGCAAGGGGAAAAATGATTGGAAATTTGATACGACACGACAACTTCTTCAAGACCATTTTGGAAGGAAAAATAGAAGGAAGGCGAGGCAGGGGAAGACCAAGGCGCAGTTACATGGACCAAATAAGAGAAACAGTTGGCGTCGTGTCGTATCAAGAAGTCAAAGGGCTGGCGTGCGACAGGGAAAAATGGAAAATACTCCACCGACAAGAGGATAACTCTTAAATTTGATGATGATGACCAACAAACTCAACAAAAAAGTATCATGTATATGTTTATGTTTCCCGGGAATATAAATTTAGATATACAAAGTTAGTATAATATAATACGCTACGTAGAAAATTCATCCAGATTCATCTAAGAACAAAAATGTTAGTCATATTTTTTGTTATGCTGTGTATAATAGACAGCATTTAGAATTTATATGGATTTTTGAGTTCGTTTTATATCAAAGCTTTTATTTATTAAATTGCACGGTTAACAGGTTAATACTGTATTGTATTGTTATAATAAACTACTTTATAGTTTAAGTACCTATGTAATAAAACTGCAAGCCATCTGAACATTTTAAGAGATCGTAACGTACTTTTAGTAGCTATTTGATTTCGCGAATGAAATGTGAAGTTATATTAAACAATAAAGTAAGTAACTATAACAGTGCTGAAATAATCGTTATTCTTGGGTTTATACCTAATAAAAATAGGTATATTTAACGCACTATAAATTAAAGACCCGAAAAAAACTTCGACTACCTAAAAATGTAGGTACAATATCTACTGTTAAGTTTCTTTTTATGTACTTGATTTGTGCAATATAGTGTTTACTACTACTACACTATTTTTCAACTTGATGCTTAGTACTCATTTTCACTGATAAGTAGAACCCGCAATCCGCATGCGCCTTATAAATCACACCTTATATATCACAAAGCATTTAAAAAAGGATAAGCTATTGTCAAAATGTTAGGTAATGCTAATTGAAACTCCCTGTGTACTTTTTTGGAAAATGCTCCACAATCAATCTAATCTAAAATGGAATTAATGGAATTGAATAGGCCGGAGAGTATTGTCTGCATTGGTAACATGATCGTGTTAACGCTTGGTATGAAGCATGAATGTATCCTTTTCACTCTGACCTACTTGTCAGTGAAGGAGGTTTAACACTTTCAGCGCCGAGGGCATGATATCGTGTTCCGTTCGTAGACAGTTTTCGCTACAAATGAGAAAAAACCAAGTTATCGGCTACGAGCCTAGCGCGTAGCACTCATCGACTATGAACGTGTTAAGTTATATGTTTACTCCATCTTCAGTAGGCGGTGAACATGATTTGTGCAATATAGTGTTTTCTACTACTACACTATTTTTCAACTTGATGCTTAGTACTCATTTTCACTGATAAGTAGAACCCGCAATCCGCATGCGCCTTATAAATCACACCTTATATATCACAAAGCATTTAAAAAAGGATAAGCTATTGTCAAAATGTTAGGTAATGCTAATTGAAACTCCCTGTGTACTTTTTTGGAAAATGCTCCACAATCAATCTAATCTAAAATGGAATTAATGGAATTGAATAGGCCGGAGAGTATTGTCTGCATTGGTAACATGATCGTGTTAACGCTTGGTATGAAGCATGAATGTATCCTTTTCACTCTGACCTACTTGTCAGTGAAGGAGGTTTAACACTTTCAGCGCCGAGGGCATGATATCGTGTTCCGTTCGTAGACAGTTTTCGCTACAAATGAGAAAAAACCAAGTTATCGGCTACGAGCCTAGCGCGTAGCACTCATCGACTATGAACGTGTTAAGTTATATGTTTACTCCATCTTCAGTAGGCGGTGAACATGATTTGTGCAATATAGTGTTTTCTACTACTACACTATTTTTCAACTTGATGCTTAGTACTCATTTTCACTGATAAGTAGAACCCGCAATCCGCATGCGCCTTATAAATCACACCTTATATATCACAAAGCATTTAAAAAAGGATAAGCTATTGTCAAAATGTTAGGTAATGCTAATTGAAACTCCCTGTGTACTTTTTTGGAAAATGCTCCACAATCAATCTAATCTAAAATGGAATTAATGGAATTGAATAGGCCGGAGAGTATTGTCTGCATTGGTAACATGATCGTGTTAACGCTTGGTATGAAGCATGAATGTATCCTTTTCACTCTGACCTACTTGTCAGTGAAGGAGGTTTAACACTTTCAGCGCCGAGGGCATGATATCGTGTTCCGTTCGTAGACAGTTTTCGCTACAAATGAGAAAAAACCAAGTTATCGGCTACGAGCCTAGCGCGTAGCACTCATCGACTATGAACGTGTTAAGTTATATGTTACGCCATCTTCAGTAGGCATTGAACATGATAGCCGCGAGAGTATGTCGGCTTATCTCGAGCTATCCGTCACTTTCTAACAGCACAAATCAAAAATAGACGCGTGGCTTGAGATAAATTAAGACGACATACTTTCGAGGCCATCATGCGCTAGGCCTACTGAAGCATGAAACAGTTAGGTGACTTCCTGACTTGGCGGGGCGGGATCGATATGTGACATTTTATTCTTTGACGTAAACCTACCTGACGTCGCAAAAAACCGGCCAAGTGCGTGTCGGGCCACGCGCAAGGTAGGGTTCCGTAGTCGTCCACGCGTTACATTATGTGGAATAAAAAGTTCGCAAACTTATATTTACTATGTTTTTGGCAGAATTAACAATATTATCTAAGATATCAATGGAAATTGTACGAAAGTTTGCTTTTGCAAAGTACATTTCTGAAGTTCGCCTATTACTCGTTAACTAGTAATGTCTACTAAGCTGTGATAGTTTTCCTTTTAAATTCATCGTATTACTACTGCCATGATTTTTTTCACATGCCTAGGAGCCACCGTTTAGCTGGCAGGGGGGGGGGGGGGGACACTTGACCATAACGAAAGTTATCACTTCAAAGCTTAATATCACGCCAACCGATTCTTGAATCAAAAAATACTCTTAGAAACCTTATAATATTTTTAAAAGAGCTATCCAACGATTCCCCACACGATGGGGTTTGGAAGAAAAAAAAATTGCACCACCACTTTACATGTAGGGGAGGTACCCTAAAAAAAATTTTTTTTCAAGATTTTATTCTACCGTTTTGTCGGCGTCATCAATATCTATACTCGTGCCAAATTACAGCTTGGTAGTACTAACGGTTACTGAGAAAAACGGGGGTCGGACGGACGGACGGACGGACATGGCGAAACTATAAGGGTTCCTTGTTTACTACGGAACCCTAAAAATCCCACTTGACGAAATACTGTCAGTATTACATTTGCGCAGTGGTAATATCATGCGCAGAAGCGGACCAGTACTGCCTTCGTATCGTCCCGCTTCCGCGCATCCCGCGCCAGTCAGGAAGCACTCATTTAAATGTAAGGCCACAGTAAAAAGTAGTACTGAGTTGAATGACAGTTGACACTGTCATTTGACAGTTTTCTCATATCGTACCGCCTCCGCACCGACAAATCAGGAAGACGCCTTACTTTTTCCAATACGATAATTAGCTTGACAATCCGAAAAGGAGCGAATTAGGAGTGAGTTTGTATAAACATACAAACACTCCTAATTCACTCCTTTTCGGATTGTCAAGTTAATTTGAACCCCATTAAAACTCGGATGATTAGTGGAGCTGAGCCCCAGACCCCAGTACAACGTTACAAATGTTGCAATATGATTTATTAGGACAATAGCCTGGAAACCGAAATGAACTCAACCGACAAAGAGTATCCCTGTGATGAGCCTAGCTAATTTACGGCGCGATCTTCTTATAATGAAATTCCGACTGCGACGTAAAGGAGCGTGAAAAGTGAAAACCCTTTGTTTCAAGTCTTCAGGTGTCTGCCCTTTGGGTGGGGTACAATGCATAAGGGAAAGTCGTTTTACGTCCTCATATATTATGTGTACCTTTAGGTTATTTCTTTATACATAGATAAGTCATTTATGTTACACTTAGACTATGAACCTATTTGTGTACCTGTTGCAATTATACAGCCTGTATTTTTGATATAGCCACTAAATTTTAATCAGACGTAGGTTTTCGTGGTATGCATCAATCAATATTGTAATAAAATTTAAGTAAACTACCAAAGTAAGTACACTAATTTAAAAACATGGGGGAAGCCGATCAAGTCTTTTTTGGGTATGTAATAAATGTTCATATTCATTTATTTATAATTTCATTTTTTTTCGGCACAGTATCATTTATTCATAAAAATAAGAATATAAGGTAAATTTACAACTAAAATTAAAAATAAACCCCAAATAAAACTAAACTAAAATTTAAAACTAAATAAGCCTAAAAAATATCTAAAAAGTTGGGCGCCCGCGGCACGGTGCTGAGGATGCTGGCAGCATTTCCTCGCTGGATAGCAACACTGATGCATTGCGCGAGGAAGCCGCCAGCTCGTCGGTTAAATAATTAATTTAAAAATTACATGTCAACATATTATTTCATTCCATATCTGAAATCAATTCTGTAATAATAATTGATTCAGATTAGTGATGACGAAAATGGTCGTATTTTTTTAATATGAAATAATAAATCAGTAATTTAAAAAAAAAACAATAACTGCTAACTACATTTAGAGTTAAAACCAAAAATACACTCTAAAGTGGAGCGAACGTTAAAATCCAAATACTTAGTGTAGTAGTATTTATCTTCTCGCTAATATCCTATAGTAATTTTAAATTACTTAGTGCTCATTTTGCCTCGCTAGTGGAAAAAAGACATAAAGACACGTTGTGTCAATATGTTCGTAAATTTAAGGATTTAAAAAAATATATACTATAAACCTACTTTCTTAAATTAGCTCTCTGCTATATTCGATAGAGAATAGGCGTCTACAAGAAAAGTAAAGCTTTATTTAGGTACAAACAAAAAACACATTTAATATGAAACAAAACAAACACTAATTACTCACAGTATAATCCGCCCCTTGCCGTTCCCGGTGCAAAAGTGCCCATAACGCTCGCGGTATTTCCACGCTGGATAGCTTTATTTTATTACATCGCGCTTAGTTTATCACTTGGCCCAAGCCAACTCCTTGAAGTAGTGCTCAGTCAGGCGTGCATTCATTTTCTCTCAGAAATAATTATTACCCGCCGTTATTTTAATTACTTCACCGTTTTATTTCAATTTAAACCCGAAGTTTATTATTTACGTTTACGTCTAATGGACGAAATTAAGATGTGAGATAAATTGTTAAAGATTTAGTGTTGATTTAAATGTTCCCGCGGATAAGCAAACAATTTACCTTAAAAAGAATGTTACACAAAACGTTAACCGAATATTGTTCCTCCATAAAATTATCACTACGGGGTTGTAATGTTACTTCGCTTCTGAAATATTTTGTAGAACTATTAAAGGCATTTGAAACTCTGGAATTATTAAACAATAGCTCTAAAGAATTTTATGTCACACCTGGCCATAAAGCGGCAATTACCGCACGCTCCGCGCGCGGGAAATCCCACTTCCTGGCCAGGGGGTGACATAAAATTTTGTACTTAACACGGGCGGTAATAATGAAAGCCTAAGTTCGCATATTTATCAAATACCTGCGATCTGAGACATTCTTTGTTTTACCGCCCTTGTTAAGTAATGTACTATAAACGCTTATGCTCTTTGATATTCCATAACAGATGTATTATAAAAGTATAGTGAAACACCACCTATGTCGAAAAAATATTCGTAAACTTTTCGACTTATGATTTTCTTTGACATCCGTGTACACATGTTGAAAATGGAACGACTCACGAAGATAAGGGTTTTATCCTGCGTCATGGGAGAAATTCAATTTCCAAGCTGCGTAATGCTTAGAAATGGAACATCGATCATAATTGGGAAGAAAATGTTGACAATGTGAAAAAAGTAATGGAAAAGGGAAACAAAATCAGAGGAATTTATGACAAACATTTTTGTACATCGAAAACATGTTATAATGGTGACACTGTAAATAATAAAAAAACGATTTCATTACAAAATATAAGTGATTACTTTATTTTATTTTCAGTTTTGTTCTAGAAAATCTATATAAATTTAATTATCTGTGGTTAAAATACTAGAGCTAAAAACTAAACAGAACAAATCAAGAAGGAATGTTATTTCTAAATTTAATTATATTAACTAAAGCAAAAGATCATTAGTATAAATTGTAGGAGCCGTTAAATATATTGTTAAAAATACTATTTTCTTATGTAGAAGTAACCCAACATGTAGACTAAAAGTTAACGTACCTTTTGGTAACTTAACTGCAATGAACATTTTAGTTTAGTGAAAACGTTTTCCAGTGAACTAAAGCGAATCAGAACCCGGCTCTTGGAGTGGAAAGTTAGCACAAGACTCGAACGAAACTTGGCCGGTTGAGCAGCATTCAATAATTTGAAACCTGCAGTTGATAGTGCTTTTTACGGAACTTTTGAGAGATACGCAAGAACAGAAATATTAAATTGAGTATTGGGAATATGAAACCAATTCTTCATTTAACATAATTTATTTATTTAAACTTTATTGCACAAAACAAAATACAGTGTACAAATGGTGGACTTAATGCCAAATGGCATTCTCTAGCAGTAAACCATAGGGCCAAACAGAGACACTCAAAGCGGTGCAGGAAAATATAGAAACGTTGAAAGTGTAAAACAAACGTCAATAAAATTAAGGTATACACATGAGTACATACACATAATTACACATAATTTACTTATATACAGACGAATAGTACCTATAACAGTATATAACAGTAGTAACAGTTGATGCTTATTTAGCTATCTTGTGGTCGGGAATCAATATGATTAGATACTACCAGCTCTCTCAAAGACAAGAAAAGTAATATTTCGTGTGTTTAGGGGTAAAATTACCAAGAAATGTTTTGATTTTCGTTGCCTAATATAATTGCCCGTTGCCCATGACCGAACGTTAAGACATTCTCTAGGAGAGACATACTGTCCAGCAGTGGACGTCTTTCGGCTGATGATGATAAATACAGATTTCTGTGTATCTAAATAATTAAAATTGGTACTTTTCGACTCAATTCACTTTCGATATAATTGAATTTATGATAAACTAGCATCAGAACTAAACAAATGTCATATGAAAACTAAGTCGTACTCCAACCAGGTAATTTTTGTACACATACATGCCATATTAAAGACACTGATTGTCGGCATGCACTCGGATTCCTAATAGAATTTAAAAAAGCTATCTATACGTTTCCACTCCGTTGATGAAACAGATAAGATCTCCATTTTATTTGCTTGCCGACGGCACAGCGATCTCCTGACGAAATAATGGTATTATGCGATAGAATAAAATAGGAAATTTCTGGTTAGGGCTCCGTTTCTTGTGGAAGTAACGATGCGCGATTCGTCGACTTGTTATACACATAACGCCGCTTTGTTCTAATTTATCGACTGTGATATTATTTTATATAGCATCTTATTTACAGGGTAAGTACCTAAACTTAAATATACAACATAAAATAGTCAACAAGTTATTTTATAATGTTTTGTAGTCTATTATCTCTACCTTTCCCTCCTAGATACTATCGTGTTGATAAGTATGTATGATTGTATGAAAAACAAAACGCCTGATGATTTTACATTTTTGGATTTTAACAATTTTAACTACCAAAATATCGCATATGAATAGCTTTACACTTATAATGTAACGTTAAAGTTAAAACCTCTATTATACACTACGTAATTTTCAAGCGCGTAAATCTCCTTTTATTACAAATTACAAAAGATTAACGAGGCAGTCCACTAATTTGACCCTCTCGAGCTACGGGGAAAATTGCACAATGAATGTATTCTTACTTGGTGTTATTCCGAAATGAATTTTAATACCACCGCAAAAGATTTATTATCGAACAGCATATGCATGTTGCTATCTAATGCAAAACTTAAACGTGGTTTACCTCAACATACAGTAATCAGAAGGAAGGTACACTTTTCTGCATATAAATTGATACTTATACGTAGGCGTTACAAAGTCCGCAACATAACCAGCCACTCTACAAGGTTGTAGATGTTCATTGAAAATAATACGGGCACGTTTCGTCTACGGTACACGTACGGTAAGCATTGACTTTTGCTAACATAAAAATTGTAATAAAAGTTTCATAGGCCAAGAGCTTCTACGATTTTTAATGCAGTCTAATAAGTCTTTAATTAAGTAACCATCGTATACCATCCTCCTAATATAACTAACAACTTCCTCCTAATCGATGTTATAAATGAACGAGGCATATCGTCATAAGTGGCACTGACAGCGATGTCACAACATGCTCACCACAAATTGGAGTTAACAAATATCAATTTACAGCCCATTTTGTACTGGTATGATATATAGATACCTATCATTATACAAACATTTACAAACAATGTAGCTGCACTTATGATTTGAACCTATGATTCACAGGATTACAAAGTCAGAGAATACTTTTTTTTTACTTAGGCCTGTTTTGGCGCGGCGCAACCTGTGTATTTTCCCGACAGCGTACTTAAGTCGCCTAGATTTTCTTACTTAATCGGTATTCCATTTTCGCAGTAGTTTTATATTGAACAAAATTTGGTGGTACCAATGCAACACTGGAAGACCGGATTCATCCTGAGGTTCGCGAGATTGGAGTCTCGCCATAACGCGAACCTAGAATTTTGGCCGAAGGAAATCAAGTTCCTGCGTTTTTACGGTCGGTTACCTGACACCACGAAGTTGCGTAACACATCGCAGTGAGTGTGTATATTTGTCCTAGGTTTTTAAGTTATAATTTTTGTATGTATGTTAGAAAACAAAAAAAAAACCGAGACAGCACCGCTTCATACGGAAGTAGCCTAAGAAATATTGTAAATTTATACGCAGGCAATGAGAGGAGGCCTGTGCCCAGCAGTGGGACGTATATAGGCTGATGATGATGATGATGATACGCAGGCAACTGTCATCGTATCATAAATTTTTGTCACACCTTAAAAACATCAAAATTGTTCTGAAGGTTAGTTTAGGTACCTATATTAGTTATTTCTTTAGTTTACTGTTTACTCTTTCTGTTTAGTTTACTGCCATCCTATTAACTCTTAGTTATGTCGCTTTACTATTATTTCCCAACAGCAGATTCTTTTCCAACTCCACCCGTAAACTCCTAGCTTTCGCATTACCGTCAAAATAATAAAACTAAGCTCAAATTTGGAACATAATAAAATAAAGTCTCCCCTGTTTATTTCCTTTCGAAGTAGGTAAGAACAAATGGTTTCAACTACAGCAATAATTGCAAGCTTGAGAGTTTGGTCATTTCCATTTCAGATTGAGTTCCATTGGAAGGAACTTTTGGAGCGGCCCAGCGCCTTGATTCCTTTGAAACCACAGCACGAGTTGTTCAGTAGTGAAATTTGAATTTAATGCTGTGTGTGTATGTAATTGCTGGCTCTATAAGTATGTCACGAATGTTGCAGTTACTTGCGCTTTATTTATATCTATTGCTATGTAAAAAATGTGAATAATTAACTCTTTTAAGGCCGTATAAGAGAATATCATATGTCATCAGTTTAAATTGTTCATGCAATACGTGCCAATTTTTATTCCCGAATTGGTTAAAAGCATTCATGTTTTGACGTCCCAAGAATAAAATTGCGGACAAGGCCTGGTATTGTTTCAAGCTGTAGATAATCGTGAGAAGGTAAGTAACCTTTCTTCAAATTTTTGGTAGGCAACTGGTGTTGTTCGGTAATGGATTCTGCTAGTCGTCGCGCCGAGAGCACGTGTGGTTTCCAACGCGGCCACTACCAAAATCTCGGTATGGAACTTTCGCAGTCTTCTAAGGGTGACAATGACAGCTGCCTACACCATATTTAATGTTAACCGGTTAGTAAAATATGGCTAAAGTAACTCACCCACATTCTTTAAAGTAAAGTTAGCATTCAAATCAAGTTGAAATTTTACAGTTTACATTTACACCCACCCTAAGGGTGGTGTGACATTATTGGCTCCACGATACTACTGTGTTACTACCTAGAACGTAAAACTTGTTAATGCTAGTAAAAGGAATTGAGCAGCCTGATTAATTTACTAAAAGTATTGAAAGCTTCTGAGAACTCCATTTTCACATGGATCTTTCAGAATACCAATTTTACCACATAAATACATAACTTTTAACATGTGTTTTTTAAAAATCAACTGCTGATCTGTGAGCATCTCAAACTGAATAAAAATATTTTCAAGTACTTATATAATATTATCAAATGTTCAATTATGAAGACCGTTAAATTTATTCTAAATCGCACAGATAAATGATCCTAGGAATCGCAGAGCTAAAATGCTCTTCTTCAACTTAAATGACTTTTCCTGATAGCGTCTGCAAGTATTTGTATTTGCATAGAACATTGTCTATTGAATTAATTTGAATTTATGGGGTAATTTTAAGAAGGAAATTCTCAATGCAAATGCATAACGTATTTTTTCATGTTTAATACTAGACTTCTGCGAAATGGAAGCATAACCTAGCTATAATAGAAGCTGTGCCCACGAAAATTGTGAAGAAGACGACTTTTGTAAATTTGCCACCATTCTTTAATAGGCTGAATTTCCGTTAATAGTAGCCTCGAAAATATGTTTCAGTCCCAGATTCCATTTCCTGATTTGGCACAACTATCGATCGGACCGTTTTGTGACTAGGCGTACTTGTACTAAAGGTTTAATGATATGTTATTTTGATTTACGAGTATAATCCTATTTTGATCCAAACGGACGGCACTGAAATATTAATATGGGGCACAATAGTAAATAGTTTGCCTTTTTGAATATTTCCACCACCTAATTGCAACATTTTTATAAATCTTTATTTAAAGAGTTTAGTCACAAGGACGATGCCACTCCATAGTGCAACTGACTAACTATTACAGATCAGGTTCTTAACACTATGTACCCTAGTAGCTGGTGGTCATTTCCGTCTGCGTATGCCCGTAAGAACCAGGCCATACAGGGCTCTGGCGTTACAGACATCCAGCTGCTTAAGGTCGATGCCTTGAGACAGGAGTTTAGCTCTCTTATCTTCGTTGCGTACACACTCCACCATAATATGATATGCATCCTCTAGTTTACCACATTCTGAGCATTCTGGCGAGGGGACTTGCTTCATAAGAAATGCAAACTTGTTCAGTGGAATGTGTCCGGAACGAAGTCTGAATGCAGTTTACAAGTTGTGTTCGACATAGATTACCTTCATCAAACCATGGTACTTTCATACAGATAGGTACAGGTTCATTAATTGAATTAAAAGAGATTTCCCATTGGACCCGTCCTTATAATGCCCTTGCCCTTTCATAATGATAAAATAAATAAAAATGAAAGAATATTAAAGACGATACTCGGTGACTTCTATTTATAGAACTAAATTGCTCAAATACCTGCCCACTCTTGGCACTCTCCAGCTGATATTATTTACAAATTCATATTTTTTCTTTTAGTAGTTTTCGCGTCTGTCAATTTATAAACCCACGGACCTTTCGAGAGAAACAAGGTGATAAGTACTTGACGACGCGATTACATTGACAGGGACCGAGTTTTGCTTAAGGCGACGTGAGTTCAGCGCTTAGGGTCGTTATTGGTTAAAAAAGGCTCAACTATTTAGGCGATTTTCTGTTTACTATCTAGAACAGGGCTATTACGACCTAATGACATACATTTTAATTGTATTTTTTGGGTTTTTCATTAAGAAATATTGATTCAAACATCGCTCCAAATCAACCATTTTCGAGCTAAAAACAGTTTTTTTCCGCTTAAATTCTACTACACACAATACAATTAAAAAGGGCAATGTTACTATCTAAAACTTTAATAAAAACATCCTATCTTTTAATCACTTTATTGGAATTATCAATACTTTTGTCATATTTTTGATCGAAATTTTTTTAAACTTGTAAGGCCTCTTAACCATGGAAAATTGAATTGGATTAATGGTAAATTTCGTAATATGACCGATAAAGATCTTGAATTAAAACCTATGATAAGGGTGGTTTACACCAAACCGACTGTAATTGTAAGTGTTCTTTAGAATCTTCTTGTGTGAGACAGTTTAGTATGTCTGTCTGTCGTAAGTTGCTCTAACCCACCATAATAGCATAGGGCAGTCTCTGTACCTCGCATCAATGAGTCTATTCACTAAGTATGAGCTCAAAATCAAAGTAAGGCTTTCCTCTACCTGCAACCAGTGCGTCCTCAGCTTCTTTGGCCATCTGATCAGGTCTCGAGTGGAGAGCCTGAAATAGCTTTTTGTGGCATGTGTAGTAAAATTAGTTTTATTTGTTCAACAGGCGGACATAGCGCATTCGGCCAAAGGCTACGAGTCAGAGGATGAGAACGCGGGCAGAAAGCGGCATAAGGCCAACGACGACCGGCCAGCCAGCAAGACCACCATGTACTCCAAGCAGGTAAATAAACTACTGTATAATATGACTGGCATGTAAACCCATCATGTACGCATGCGTGCTAATTACGTGCACTCTAAGGCTGGAAACAGTGCTCGACCGACAGTCAGTGCGTACCGTCGGTCGGGCGCCGACCGACGTAGCTATACCTATGCAAGTCTATGGCTGGAAACAGAGCACGACCGACGGTCAGCGGGTCGGTCCGCTGACGATGAGCATCGCTCTGAACGCTCGTATGCTTTCATACAGCGATAGCTATGTCGGTCGGCGCCCGACCGACGGTACGCACTGACCGTCGGTCGAGCACTGTTTCCAGCCTAAGTTTTCTAGTACTAACTCATTATCGTGAACAGGGTATAGGTCGACCGCTTAACTGAAACCGCGCGGAAGCGACGCGGGAGTAAGGTAGCACTAATCACCTGATACGATAATAGTATCGGGTATCAAAGGACCGGTTGAAAGGAAACCCTTGATTGAACAGTGTTATTGAGCCATTATGGTTTCTGTCGTTTACCACCCACCCTTCTCTAATTTACTACAGGTCACAATGAAAAGCTAAAACGAAATATCTGAAAATTATTTTATATTCTATTCTAGCAAGTTCTCTTAAATTAATGTAACAAATAAAATTTAGGTTATCGAAATAAATATGTGTTAAGAATTCTATTCAATCAAAACATACAATAATTATAAACAAATTACACGCACACACAAATAATACACATAAAATCTAAAACTAAACTTAAGCCGAAAATTATATTACTCGAACAAGCCACCCCGAGCCACACCTGGCGCAAAGGTGCCCATCGCACTGGCGGCATTACCCCGTTGAACGGCGACCGCCAGCCTTTGCACCAGGTGTTAAGTAATGAAAAATACTAAATAAATAGTCAAAAATACTCCTGTCACAATTAATGAAAGAAACATCGTAATCTGATTCAGATGGATAAGTTTATCGAAAATGTCAATGTAACTCCCTCCGGCCATTTTGGCAACCAAGTTCCACAACCGGTAAAAAAAGGTCTTCTCAACATTTCCTGCGTTACGCAAACCGAAAGGCATAAATGTGAAATCGAAAAGCCTACAAGATGAACACACACACGATGAATGTATTTTGCTTTGAAATATAGTAAATCTCGTGGTTTCGTGAAAATGATTTAAAATATAGAATTTTAATAGACAGTACAAATATAAAAGGTTTCATTCTCGATGTAATTTTTGAGTAATAAAGTAATAGAGCACTTATCTGAAAAGCGTTTACTTTTAGGAATTCCGGGAGCAGTACTGTATCAACAACAAGCAACTGGATCTGCTGGAACTGGAAAAATCCAAGAAGGACCGATTTCTTGGATGCCTCTCACAGTACCACATCGAGAGTCCCTGTTCAAGAGCCAATCGGTAAGTTGCCATTCCATTATATTTAAATAGCCTATACACACAAATTATTCCTGTATGCTAATATTAATTATTGCTCAAAAGTTTAAAAAAAATAGTTAAACCTGTTTTAAAAGTTGGGGACTTGGAAATATTCAGAACTTTAACTTAAATTGACGAACAACCAATTTTATAATGGAAAATATTCCATTTCTAAGTGAGCAGAAAATATGCTTATAATAAAGTTTCCACTACAAGGTTTCATTAAGTTACTCGTTACAAACATCGCGAAATTAGCTTATTAATTAGCCTCCTTTCAATTTCCAGGGAATGTTTCTCTAAGATTTCTTAGCAGCTCAGAAAGTATTAGAATAACAATAGACAGAGGCCGAAGCGAATTATAACTTAGTTCATTTCCTTAATTTGTAAAAAAGCCGATCCGAATTTTGATGAAAATTTAAGCCCCGGTAGACAAATCAAACGAAATTGCTTCTTCAGAAAATATTATAATTAAATTTATTTATTATAATTTGCTAAGAGGATATTACGCTACCCCTTATTCTTTGAACTTAACAAGCTCCTGTCTGTTTTAATATATTTTGTCTCATTTAACAAACATTAATCTGAGATAAAAACAAGATCGTTGTCCCTAAATGTAGTTTCACGGGAGTTCCTGTATGTGGATTTAATTATTTGAAGTGAATTCACTGCACAAACACGAAAATTACCTTATTTATGCAGTCTATATTTTGTGCATGCTACGACGCTTCTGAAGTACCATTTTTCTCAATAAGCCTACACACATAAACTAACTAGGTAAAAGATTTATCGCATAAACTTTTATGCCACTTTGCGAAAATTACTACGAAGTGTACTTAAGTACTTGCCTAATCTTACTTGGATCGTCGATTAGCTCGTGTCTTATGAAACACTCGGGAAAGTAAGGCAACATAATATTAATCTTGTAAGCACTTTTAAAATTAGAGAAGTTAGAATAAGTAGGTTGTAGGTATTTACTAAGGTCTAATCCCCTATATTTCACCGTTACCTATTAAGAGTAAAGAGCTTGCAAAGCATCAAAAATCAGAAAAAACATTGGATATAATATTGTTCGCTTTACATATAATAAGGCTTTGGTATTGCATTCACACACGCTTCAGTCGCGGATCGTATTGTCTGGGTGATTTGATACGATTGGTAATTACAATTACCATTTTACTTTTTTTTATCAAAACGCATTGCTCTGGCCAGCATCTAGCGAGGTTACTTGCTTTTTCTTAAAACCCAACCGTCCCTAGTTCGTTTCAGTTACCTTTCTGTTTTGATACGTTGTGTCACAATACTAGTTTTACTGTTAATTCTTGACTTTTGACCCGAAAGAAAAGTCACAACTGATGATAGTTGTATTATATAGTTGTCCTCTAATCCTTAATAATTCAGCTCCATTAGGGCGGACTAATGAAGAGAAAGGTCACCTTATTAATGATTTAAGCTGACCCTCCAATTTCAAAGGCCGTTGTTGGCACATAACAATCCCGCGAAGGCATCCCTTAATGATAGACAGTCTCGGCCATCACATCCTCTTTAATAGATCATTTTGATGTGCACGCAATATTATAGGGTAAGGACACCAGGGGTTGATCAGTGGTTTCAAAAGGGTAATTGCATAACTTTTCAGTCGGGCGCTAAGCCATATTCGACCGTAATTTTCCCTTACAGTGACATTTACTTATATCTACCTAACGTGACATATATAGTTCAAAAACCAATGCGGTTTCCGAACCACACTGACACGTACGTACACTACGTACCGCAGTGAATAAGGCTGCCCTCAGCTGCCTCTGCAGCTTTTTCCGTTTCTGAAATTTGTAAAAGATAACAACTACAAATTGCATATCTAGTTTCCAACTTTCATTAAATCATCAAAATTCGATCAGGGACTTACGAGACTACATATAAAATCGAAATAGTCATGTTAACTTGCGTACAAAAATAATGTTTTAATCCTAGCATCATTTTGAAGTAATTGGATGGCCACTTAATTTTAATATTTCAATGGAGATTAAAACTTTTAATCAGATTTATGAAACCCTGAAATGGTATCAATGATGTTATAAGCTCATTAATGTTGGGCTGATCTTTTATTTTGAAATCGTTTATAATAAATTTTATCCACGTGAAATAGAATCTATGTCTCATACTTTATGACATAGATTTCATAATGTATGAAAATGAACACGAAATGATTACCGATTTCATATCTCTTTTTAGCATTCATGATATTTTAAAAAATATGATGAAGACCGTTCGTAAGCCTTTTGTTTAAAACGAGTTTATGAGCAAAATGGAAATAGAAAACGGGACGAAAAAATATGAAAAAAGCTAATGAGAAGACTCGGAGCCCAATAAATATTTGACTATTGCATCTTACTATACATTTAATACTAAAGGTACAGTTTTTGTATACACTTTTGGACTTCAGTGGAATAAGGTGAAAAAGTAAAAATAAATAAAAAATAAATAAATAAATATTTGTGGACAACCTTACACAAATCAACCTAGTCCCAAACTAAGCAAAGCTTGTACTATGGGTACTAAGCGACGATATACATACTTATATAGATAAATAAATACTTATATACATAGAAAACATCCAAGACCCAAGAACAAATATTCGTGCTGATCACACAAATAAATGCCCCGGCCGGGATTCGAACCCGGGACCTCCAGCTTCGTAGGCAGGGTCACTACCAACTAAGTTAAAGCGGTCGTCAAGTGTATACATATTGGTATTGGTGCCCTGCACTTATAAATCAGAGGGGTGAAAGAAAAACTTAGGTTTAAGATATTTATTGTCTTGTCATCCTTACGATTACAATACTTTAATTATACAACAAAATTATAATTGTGATGATTATAGTCCAATAGAATCCTAGAGAAAAGGGTGAAAATGATTAATGTCTTTAAGGAGAATTTGTTTACATGATAAGACAGGTAAGGATGAATAGACTGTACGTAGGCATTTTATAAACATGGTAAACGAGTAGCTAGAGTAGGTATTGTAAGCAATTTCGCCGCCATTTCTAAGTGCAGCTCATGCAAACTTCCTTAAGTTTGTAACTAAAATCATCTTAACTATACGAGTAGCTAAGTTCGCCAGTACTTAACCGCTTCCTCTAACTTGTAGTACGTACTGGTTAGTTGAAACTTATTTAGCTAGGTCACAATATACCTTAATCATGATGTCCTGTATTTATCAAATTTCTGTCAATCTACCCTACTTATAATAATTTTACGTACATCTTATATTCGCCAATTACAATCAGTCTAGAAAGCAAATTATTCACTGCCTATTCTAAATACCCAAGTATTATTAGTAGCTACTAAATCAAACTCAAAATAGAATTATTATGAATATTATTTTATTAAATAACAAAGTAGTTTTGTACTTATCTATTTGTTTCTTCTTCTTCTTGTTACCTCTATGGGCGAGTCTCTCGTTCACTGCTCTGCAGGCCGTTTGGTCTTAGTCTTTTGTATTTTTATCATTAGGACAATCAATATTATGAACTTCTGTGAATCCAACTTCTTGAGATGTCTTCAGTTCAGTATTAAAATGAATTCGCATATGAGTTTTATCTGCGTGCAACTCAACATTCAGAACCAAAAAATTTTTTTAAATTTCATGTGAGTCTTGCCTATTCAATGAACTGTTAGAACATGTGGTGAAAACATGCAGCTAATTGCTCTGAAACTTTTGAGAGTCATTTGGACAAATGGCCATGAACAGTCAGCATCAAAGTAGGTAGCTTAGCATATGAAAACGTCAAAAGTCTTTATTACAAGGTAATAAGAACTTTCGACCTCTTTCATATGACGTCAACATTATTTTTTACAAGGTAATACGAAGCCGTCCTCTCCCGGTGAAAAAAATAAACAATGCCATTCTTTTGTTATCTGCCCTGGGATCCCAGGGACTGGTAGACGACGGGTTGCGTCTTTCATATGCCAAGCTACTGCAGACTGAACAAAATAGATGTGAAAAACTTTCGTATACGCAAGTACAAGGAATGTGCCTATGTCATAAGATAGCGACCTAAAAATAAATTGGTCTCTTTTTGATCAATGTTGTATTGCTCAAACGTTTCAGTGTACATTATTATATTACTTACTCAACGAACGTAATACTTATTGAATTTTCTGACACCTGAAGCAGCAAATTAAATCGGCTAATAAATGACGCCTCCAATTCAATACAAAGGGTCCATATGAAAGTCCACCCGAAATCAACCCAAGGGTAATTTACGATTGTTTTCATTAGAAACGAATTAGAAAGTCCCCGACGACTCTTACCATGGATCCGTTTCTTGACTAAATAGATTCCCAAAATAAACGGAAACCTGCTCTTACAAAGGTAAAGGTAACGAATTGAGCATTTTATTAGGTATACTTTGCACCCTTGTAATCGTATTACGTCTTAAGTCGAGTGAAAGGCGGAAGGTACCTGAATTTTATTTGAGCATTTGCTTTAGTTCCTTTTGACCTTCCCCAAATAACGCTACTTAGATATACGAGCAATTTAGAAATGTGCGTGGTAGGTGCCCTCTGGGTCTACACCCAGGAGGGCCCTAATGTTCGAGCTACGAGGCAGTACAACTCACATTGAATGTGTTAGGATCTGTATTAAGAGGAGGCATTAAATATTTATGAGGGTAAAAAATAAAGGGCTCATTTTATAAGAAAAATGAGCAAAATATTATTCTCTGAATTTGCTTCAATATCTGTCTAGGTTATTGAATGGTACTTAGAAATTCGTGTCTGCTAAATTAGGTTTTCAAATAATATTTTTTCTTTAATGTAGTATTTTGATAAGACGATTATAAGGCCGAGTTTTATAAAGATCCGTTAATCCAAACCAAATGTTGCTAACTCAGTACATTTTTTGACATAACTTACCGACATAAAATTATGGTATAAATAACAGATACATATATACATAAGCTTAAATTAGAAACATGTCGCACTAAAATAAAATAAAAAAACCGGCCAAGTGCGAGTCGGACTCGCGCACGAAGGGTTCCGTCCCCATTATCTCTAAAAACGGCAAAAAAATCACGTTTGTTGTAAGGGAGCCCCCTTAAATATTTATTTTATTCTGTTTTTTAGTATTTGTTGTTATAGCGGCAACAGAAATACATCATCTGTGAAAATTTCAACTGTCTAACTTTCACGGTTTTTGGCTGTATCAGCCTGGTGACAGACGGACGGCTAGACGGACAGACGGACAGCGGAGCCTTAGTAATAGGGTCCCGTTTTCCCCTTTGGATACGGAACCCTAAAAATGGTATAGAAGAAACTCTACATGATGATAACAAAACGAATACATCAGATTGGCTTTATTTAAAGATACAATACAATACAAAATACTCTTTATTGCAGACCTCAATAAAAATACAAAAACAGTTCAGAAACATGCGAGAAGAAAGCAAAGAAATGTACTTGTACATGAATGGAGATAACATTTTGGAACTATAGTTAAAGCTTTTAATTTTCCAACATTTAAATTGATTGCGTTGTGACACAGAAGGTACTCGCATTAAATTGCATGGCAAATGTCACAATGGAATCAATTAAGTTGTAAACGAATATACATAGCTAGCCCAAAAGTTTGAAATCCATCCGCATTTTAACTTTAGCCGTTATACACTTCAAATGTCTCTAAGTGTCCTATGTAAAAACTCTTCAACAAAGATAATATGCAACGATCGGCGACTCATTGCCTCCAAAGTTGACTAAGTAACATCAACTCACGAGGTTCTGAACACTGTGTCCTTTAATTGTACTTACAAGATGTTAATAATATTATATTATGTTCTGTATTGACTAAGGTTCGAGTTTTGTATAGACAGCATCAACAGTAACTACTAGTGAAAATGTCATAAGCTCTTATTACATTAAAAAAATACTATTGAAATCTTCATATGCGTAGTTACTTTGATGAAAAAGACCTACATTGTAAAATGTAGTTTTTTTTTAGCCTTCCAGAAAGATCAAGTATTAGTTACGCCTTTATAGGCGATTCGCTTATGACTTAGTTTAGTATTTCATAAGTTCTTTAACGGATAAATTATTCACTTTCGTTCTGACCTGTAGCTCTAGTATAAGTTTTATCGAAACATTAACTAATTCGAACGCGTTTGCGTTTTGTCTCAAAATGTATGAAAACGCTCTCACCGAGTTTGAAATACGCGCGTTAATCGGTTAGCAACAAATGTTATAGTTTCCACTAGTGACCACCAGAAGCGCTGTTCACGTTTTCATACCAATTTCATACATTTTGAGACAAAACGCAAACGCGTTCGAATTAGTTAATGTTTCGAAAAAACTTATACTAGAGCTACTGTACGAAATCTCCAGTTCGTTGCTGACCATAATTATAAATTAGTCCCAAGCAGTTTCAGCGATAGTTAGTGTAGACCTGATGATACTGTGCACCTATTTAGCCAGTTAGATTTCGTAACCTTTATATAGTCACGGAATGAAAAATATTGATTTAATGGTACCTATTTGGTTTCAGAGCATCATTTCTATCCGTGTGTGTCCGTCGTCGAGTGCCCTCGGATGAGAATCTCAACACCGACTATGCACCCATACAGAGGTATCCCAGGTAAGAACAACATTGACACGATTACCCAATAGTGTCAGAGATAAATCCTTTCAACGTTTACGAAGTTCAAAAAAATTATGAACTTTGAAAGGCTTTATCTCAGAAACTATTGGGTCTACAGAGACAGACTTAGTCTCGTATTGTAGCAAATTTAGTCTACTTTTAAAACGTCATAAGAAAGTACATCAACTAGTCTATTAGGCTTATAAATGATTTTTCTGTTTTTGACGAAGTTGCGTTCGCTCACAAATTTGGGTTATTCACTGGGCCAATTTCATAATACAAGTCTTCAAAAAAAATCAGAACTAGGTACCGAATTTTACGCAAGCTCTGATGTATTATAAAGTTTGTACTATTACACTGTTATTTGAAACATTCGAAATAGAGCACGTTGTTTGCCTTAAATAGCAAATGACGCTACACTCATGTGAGAGTGAGAGAGAGAAAAGAAATTAAAATAAGATAATTTTTAATTCTCTTGATGATAGGACGGAAAGTTCATCGGAATATTTTTAGTTAAACCGCCCCTTTTGCTTGTCTGTCTGTAACTGGACCTCACGTTAGCAGAATATGTAAAGTAAGCACCAGAATATAGATGTGATAGATGTCGTAACTTGTCAAGAAGTTAAAGTAGCTCAACCATCTCTATGCATGAAGACTCCTGTTGCTAGCTTTAGTTCTTCTATTCCTTAAATTTGAAGCATTTCAATTGGTACTTGAAGTGTTAAAATGTGTTCTTTGGTCTACGAGTGCTTACCCATCATTGACTGGCAGATTGCTACAAAAATAGAACTGGTAATGTCGTCCAATGCCGTTTCTTTGTCCAATATTGTGTCAAATGTTTGTTCAAGGTTCGGCCAACCTACTCCCGTGCCACCGGAGCTATGTGCCCATGACGCCGATCTTGAGTGTTCGTACTTCCGCCGTCGGCCAAGATCCGTATGCAGCCAACCTGACCCCAAACGATACACCTGGATGCCGGAAGATGAAGACTTCAACCGGATGGAGTGGCCACAGTAAGTTTTAAGATAATGGAGATTCGTACTAAGAAATTTTGAAAAACCTTCAAATATAAACTAACTTATAAAGTTCTGTGACGCAAAAGTTGAACATAGAGTGAGAAAGAGAGAAAAGACAATCTCGTCTAGTCACATCGCAGGATAACTATTCTCATATTTAGCTACTTTCAATTCTTGTTTTGATAAAAATATTTTCTTAGACAATATTAGAACAAATCTATTCGAAGCGAAGTGTTTGCCATAGACATAAGGGTTTGTACAGACGGTTCCAAATTCGCATTTATTTGCGTTTAGACGCAACATGTTTCCTTACAATAACGAATTCTTGTGAAGAAACTCTTTGAAGAACCATGTACCATTTTTTTTTGTGAATGTCAACAAACGACCTCGAAATCTTTGAAGAAGAAACAATCCTCACGTAAAATATAAGTACCAGGACTTTCATTTCCAGGCAAACACAAATAACTGTGCAGTGCCCTTGAGTCACCTTAAGAATTTGCATAACTGGGATAAAGAAACGTTCGTTAACTTGACAAACTCGCTGTTGGCATAAATTTCTCGAAGGCCCTCGCATTTGTTGAAAATACCTTTGGATTTTTGTCGCCATCTTTATGAATTTTCTTCGAAGGGCTAACCGATTGTCGTAATATGAACGATGATTTTTTTCCCCCAATTTTTTCTAGTACTGTTAGCTCATTTTTCAATATCATTCTAAATACCTACAAAAACAAAGCTTAAGATTTCATAAGAATCATGTCATGAATAAAATAAGGTAATTTTGTTATGCTGCCTCTGGTCCGTCTCAGTTTTCCAAAGCAAATATACTGTCAAAAAAACGTTCAATATTCTACAACAATGGAAGAGCTGCACTGTCATTTGTGTTTAGATTACATCTTAGTGCAGTCGACTTTAAATCAAACCTAGACTTAAGTGCTGAACTATTTTATCACTGGAAAGTGTCGACCACCGCATTCCACGCTGTGGGGTCGGTCGACCGCAGTGTGACCTAGAATCTTCGTCCTATATCCGACCTAACTTAACGCTTCAGCTAACTATACATATATTATACGAGTATACGTACATTACGTACTCATCTCTAAAGGGTTTCTACTATCTAGTAAAAGTTTGGATTGTATAACGCTTGCATGGACAGAGTTGTACACCAAAATGATCATTTGTGCGAGTTGTTATAAATGGCATTTGGATGTTTTTTGCATAACTGGAAAGTTTATTAATTTAGTTTATTACGGTGTTTCTCCTCTACAGTGGTTTTCTTTTCAAAAACGCTAGTAGATATTGACTTCTAAAAGCGAGATGGCGGCCTACGTGCAGAATAGTTCATTTAAATTATTAATGTAACTAGGTACATTTGGCTTTGATCGCTCTCTGCAAGCCTACGGTCAAATTTATCACGTCCTTATCAACTAGTTTTGACTTAACTGTGTAGTAGTAAGTTATTAAATAGTAACTAGTATAATTCTCATCCATGAAATATGGTTATTTCGTGGTGCTGGAATCTGCATAGTTCGGAAGTTGGCCTCATTGCAAGTTGCTTAATTGTCCTTTGTGGGCATACATAAATTAACCCTTCCCGAAAGTTTCGGGTAAAACCAAAACATTTTCCACGCCTACATTCAAAAACGTTCGTTTGTTGATTAATATTTAGTTATGTCGGTGAAGCAAAACACTACGTACCATTTCCGGTCTTGTCGTACTCGTAATAAGGTATAAAAAGGTATGCTTTCATTTCGTTTACCGTACAGTCAGCATTATATCCATGGATAACCTTATTGAGATAACATTTGAGAAAACACATTAAATCGCTATAATGAACAGAAAATAACTGTACCTACCTGTTACCTAACATATAAAGGGGATTGTAATGAAAACTTTCTACTCCTACTACTGTACAATGTACTTTTTTTGACCAATGTGTGGTATACAGACACTAGGGCAAAAGATAAGTACTACATTAATTTCCTATCATTATTTACATTTTCAAATGAATTGGAAGTAAAGTAACAGTAGGATTACCTCAGTTATGTTTATTGTAACTCTAAGTTTTATTTCAGGGTGCTCTTAAAGTAACAGAGTCAATAAAATTGAATTCTAACACTTATTTTATTACTATAAAATCGACTTTATCTCTTTTAGCAAAGTTTTACTTTTGATCAAGAGCATAAAACTTATTACAACTTTATGAAAACTGCATCTCTATTAGCAACGACTTTGCTGAAAGTTTGCCTTAGTAGTCTACAGGGGCATATTGAGGGGTAACTCTCGTAATTTGCTAAAAAGTTCTGACTTAATTTTAATTATATTACAATGCAGTATAAAGACTATTATGGAACAGCAAGATGAAATTACATTCGTGCTTATGAAACTAAATGTTCAATAGCTTCACAGGTGCGAGCCATGTCCAATTGTCCATTTTATTCTCCAGAAATATCATAACCCTAGTGACCCTCGTAAATAACTTTTTACTGCTGACTCACAACAAAGCAAATTCAGGGGGCAATAGAATTAATTAACTTTTGTCATAAACTTTTTACTCACGAGATTATAAACGGTTTCTGTTGCTGTATTATTGTGGGTAAAATTCAGAAGATCCATAAAAAATGAGGGTTTTTTATCTAGAATGTCCAGTGCAATGTACAGCTCATACACTATCTGGAGTTTTGGCGGACTTCCAAATTGAGCAGTTTTTTGCACCCTGTTCTTTATCAGACTAGCACACCAAAAGTAGAAAATGAACTGCAAAAAGAGAAAAAACTTGAATTAAATTTAAATTTACTATTCCGTATTATAATTAGGGACGCTATAAATGAAGTACAAATATAGTTTTAATATACCTACCTAGAGGTGTATTTCTTTGTAAAAGTTGTTCCGTTTTTATGTACCTAACCTATGTAGCTCCCACCTAAAATACTGGCAATGGTTACCATTAGTTGGTTCGTTGTTGATTGGTTGACAATCAGATCAAGCGAATTTTTAAAATCAGTACAATCATATATAGACTGATACGAATGGATTTTTTAAAATAATCAACGCCTCAGAAATGCCACTACCATTCCTGACCAATGAACCACAAATAACGTGAAATATGTAGCCAATTAAGATTAATAAAGATCAATTTTATATGTTATCTTTACATCTCGATATATTTCTTTTCAGATCGGTAATAGAAGATAACGCGGGTTGGCCGCAGAATTATAATCTGGACCAAATCGCGTCAGTCACAAGAGGAGGCTCTTTACCCAGGCCTCCTTCAATAATACCGTAAGTATTACAATATTTCTCCAGAGCAATTGAATTGCCTTGAGTGTGTCTCGACCTCTATTATGGGCTATAAACAGTCCAAAAATTTGCAGATCTGCAACCACACTAGCTCAGCTATTTTTCAGTTATCGCTTCTTTTCGTAAACAAAAGAACTTATGCCGTACGTTTCCTATTAAAGCGAGGGGTAGGGCAAGGCATTCTCCATACAAACATTGTGCACGTTTTATTCGTCGTTCGAATATTTGCACTCATTTGTATTGCCACTCCCGATTTTTTTTTGGTTGTAAATATTGGATATACGAAGGACCTGAAGCAAAAATATTCAAAAATTTCAAAAAACGGACAAATAAAAAAATAGTTATAATAAAAAAAATTAACCTACAGGACAGGCTAACAGAAAAATAAGCATACTGACCAAAAATCATAACTGTAGTGCAAACACAAACGAAGAAAAACTTGCACAGTTTGTATGGAGATAGCTTGCCCTACCTCACCTTAAGATATTAAGCTTGTATTTAAGTCTATAAATCTAAATGTAGCAACAGTTTTGACACGACGAATGGCATCAGAAATAGACGGACTGGGGAAGTTATTTATTTCTGTTAACACATATAACTAAGTCTAACAAACAATCTATACATATAATAAAGCAGAAGAGGGTCGAAAATCTGTACAATGAAAATATATGTAAAAAAATCGATGGAGGGGTCTAAGAATCGATAACAGAACACGTTTCAACTGTTTTTAGAATTCGTGTCTGTTTGTCTGTTTGTCTGTTTGTCTGTTTGTCTGTTTGTCTAACTATCACGCGAAAACTAGCGAATGGATTTTAATACAGCCTTCACTAATATGTTTATTGGATCTTCGGCCAGGTTATAGGCTATAAAAATCATATAGGTTAGGGATGAAAGGGGGTGAAAAGAGGGGTTAAACTTTGTATGAGAAGTCTTTCAGTTCATGATTTACAGGCTTGAAAATTGGTAAGTATATAC
The DNA here is from genome assembly GCA_951800055.1 of Cenopis cana. Taxonomy (NCBI): domain Eukaryota; kingdom Metazoa; phylum Arthropoda; class Insecta; order Lepidoptera; family Tortricidae; genus Cenopis; species Cenopis cana. The sequence goes on from OX637488.1 coordinate 6,516,659, forward strand.
ATGGACGCAAAGTAAATAGAACCCCATTCAAACATTTTATAATAAACAGATAGTATTTGAAAAAATGGGGGGTGAAATAACAATACCTCTGCCTCTCAGGGCTAAAGACAAAAATACAAAAGTCCCTCAAACCATATTAACTGTTTGAAATGAGAGATCTAATTATGTTGGTCAGTCAGTCTCTATCAATATTCACAAACCTTACTACGAAACCTCGGTTTTTTTTTGTTTTCGATGGAGGGAACCTACGCAGAGCGGCGGGCTCTCGGTTGCATTGCATGGTAGCACTTGCGACATGTACCTATATATTAGGTATGCGCAATTTTGTATAAAATATTGTTTTTTGAGGTGCTCATTACAAGAATGTTATCCATTTTCAAATCGAAGATGGCGGACATTTACTTATTATAAGTTTTCTTAATAATCGATATGGGTGTCATTGAGGTTCTTCGAGGTGCCGATTAGTTGCGTTTTCCGTCAGCAAAATGTATAAAATACGTTCATCGCGTAACAGACATAAATTTAGGGTATATTGGTATTCGTTAGAAAAATATACCTACGTAACAATAAACATCAAGTATGACCAAATTAGAAAGTTTTAGGCGGATAGGAAGCAAAAAAAAACATTTCTCAGAAAATCACATAACTCTTAGAAGCAACCAGGGTGGGTGCGCTATCAACCAAGGCCTCTACTCCATCTTCGAAAGTGAAAGAACAGACCAAAGAAGGTATTCAGTTATACCTATGTTTTACAACACAGCACTTTGAACTTTGAAAGGTATTCCACTAATTTATGAACAAAAAAATATCTATTCAACCACCTCTTTACAAAGCCATTTGATACTACATTGCTTGATGCGTATGAAGTATTTTCCGTACCTGCATCATAATGTTCGAATCATTTCGCACTCGCTTTTTTATCTACATTACTTGACGCGTAGGAATTATTTTCCGCACCTGCATCATAATGTTCAAAAACGTTAGCGCGCGCTACGCTCGCTTTTTCATCTAAATTACTTGATGCGTTTGAAGTCTTTTCCGCACCTGCATCATAATGTTTGTAAAAATTTCGCGTTCGCTACGCTCGCGTTTTCATCTGCATGACTTGATGCGTATGAATTATTTTCCGCACCGGCATCATAATGTTAGAAATTTCGCGCTCGCTACGCTCGCGTTTTCATACACATAACTTGATGAGTATGAAGTATTTTCCGCACCTGCATCATAATGTTTGAAAAATTTCGCGCTCGCTGCGCTCGCGTGTTCTTCTACATTACTTGATGAGCATTTTTCGCATCTACATCATAATGTTCGATAATTTTCGCGCGCCCTACACTCGCGTTTTCATCTACATTATAGTTGATGCGTATGAAATATTTTCCGCACCTGCATCATAATGTTCGAAACATTTCGCGCTCACTACGCTCGCGTTTTCATACACATTACTTGATGAGTATGAAGTATTTTCCGCAATTGCATCATAATGTTCGAAAAATTTCGCGCTCGCTGCGTTCGCGTTTTCTTCTACATTACTTGATGAGCATTTTCCGCACCTACATCATAATGTTCAAAAACTTTAGCGCACGCTACGCTCGCTTTTTCATCTACATTACTTGATGCGTTTGAAGTCTTTTCCGCACCTGCATCATAATGTTCGTAAAAATTTCGCGTTCGCTACGCTCGCGTTTTCATCTGCATGACTTCATGCGTATGAATTCTTTTCCGCACCGGCATCATAATGTTCGAAATATTTCGCGCTCGCTACGCTCGCGTTTTCATACACATTACTTGATGAGTATGAAGTATTTCCCGCACCTGCATCATAATGTTCGAAAAATTTCGCGCTCGCTGCGCTCGCGTTTTCTTCTACATTACTTGATGAGCATTTTCCGCACCTACATCATAATGTTCGAAAATTTTCGCGCGCCGTACGCTCGCGTTTTCATCTACATTATAGTTGATGCGTATGAAGTCTTTTCGGCACCTGCATCAGAATGTTCGAAAAATTTCGCGCTCGCTGCGCTCGCGTTTTCATCTACATTACTTGATGAGTATTTTCCGCACCTACGTCATAATGTTCGATAATTTTCGCGCGCCCTACGCTCGCGTTTTCATCGACATTATAGTTGATGCGTATGAAGTATTTTCCTCACCTGCATCAAAACATTTCGCGCTCAATACGCTCGCGATTTTCTTCATTTCTTGATGCGTATGAAGTATTTTCCGCACCTGCATATTAATGTTCAAAAATTTCGCGCTCGCTGCGCTCGCGTTTTCAACTACATTACTTGATGAGTATAAAGTATTTTCCGCACCTACATCATAATGTTCGAAAATTTTCGCGCGCCCTACGCTCGCGTTTTCATCTACATTAGTTGATGCGTGTGAAATCTTTTCCGTGCCTGCATCATAATGTTCGAAACATTTCGCACTCACTACGCTTGCGATTTTATCTTCATTACTTGATGCGTATGAAGTATTTTCCGCACCTGCATCACAATGTTCTTTTTTTTTCATTTTGCGCTCGCTACGCTCGCGTTTTCATCTACATTACTTGGTGCGTATGAAGTCTTTTGCACACCTGCATCGTAATGTTTGAAAGAATTCGCGCTCGCTGCGCTCGCGTTTTCATCTTCATTACTTAATTCGTATGAAGTATTTTCCACGCCCGTATCAGAATATCCGAAAAATTTCGCGCTCGCTCCGTTCGCGCGCGTTTTCATCTACTTCCTTCTCAATATATATTTTGTCCTCTGTCATGTGTTTCATGTGGGCGCATTGAGCCGGCGTGCGCAATGTTTGGCGAGACAGCCGGTGTAGAAGTTGATATGGATATTCACGCGAATGAAGTCGCGGGAAAAAGCTTAGATAAATAAATTTAAATCATAAAAAATCCTCTCCCTGTGATCCTGATCTGTGTCCTTTAATTGAGGTGTGCAATAAAGAGTAGGTATTTGTTGTTGTTTGTTGTTGTTTAAAACTGGACTACCCGTGCGAAACCGGGGCGGGTTATACATGCGAAAGTAACTCTGTCTGCCTGTTTCCCCTTAAAATGCTCAACCGATTTAGATGAAATTTGGTATGGATATAGTATGAGTCCTAGGGAAGGACATAGGATACTTTTATCCCGGAAATCATCCCTTAACGGGGTTTAAGTTAGAGTGGAAGAGAGATAAGTAGGTAAGCGCAAGAAATAGATTTTTTTTTAAATTAATAATGGGATTGCTCTTGGCCAGCATCTAGCCAGGGAAATAACATTCTAACGTGATGACCGAGTGCTACGCAGACGAAGTCGCGGGCAAAAGCTAGTTATAGATAAATTACTGACGCAATTATCCAGACTATGGTTACATTTGGACGTAACAAACTTTATTTTAAAAGCACAAAGGTCCGTTACAAAGGTCATGAGACTCATGAGCCATGACATTCAAGTTGAGCAAAACACAAAACCAACATTTTCAGGCACTTTTATTAAATTCGCCACAAACCTTACAAATGAATAATAAGCATTAAAATGTAAGGCAATTAGGCTTCAATTAATATTTTTCCAACCAAAGAACAATAGAACCCTTTTAACCTTTTTAAAGGGCAGCAGGCGCAGGGTAGGGCAAGGCCTTCTCCATACAAACTTTGTGCACGTTTATTTTTTGCTTGTTGGATAAACGAAGAACCTCAAGAAAAAAAAAACAAAAATTTCAAAAAAATTAACATAAAAAAATAGAGAAATTTAAAAAAAAAACTGCAGGTTCTGGCTAACAGAAAAATAAGCATACTGACCAAAAATCATAAGTATAATTAATGCAAACACAAGCGAAGAAAAACTGTCACAAAGTTTGTATGGAGAGCTTGCCCACCCCTGCGTCTTAAGTAAACATTTTTATGGTAATATCTGCCTTTCTAACATCACGGGTACCTAAGCTCTTTTTAGGATAAGAACGGGTGCCGCTAAATCATAATGTAGCGGTTTCTCCGATCAATGGGGCCGAGATTTTTTTATCGCACGTATTCTTATAAAAAAATATACATTTTATCATTTTCTGTGTCAATACACAATTTCAATAGAGTTGGGGTACCTAAAGTACGTACTCGGTATATCGAAATTCGTTAATAATACAAGTACGTTATTGGCGAGGCATGGAAAGTAAAGTAAGTGGTTGCCTGGCGAGGTGGATGGCGGGCCGAGGCGTGTAGCTAAGAGCTAAGGTCTGCCTCTTGGCACAGAATAAGTAATAGTACTTGTACTACGTACAGAAGTCCCATTGTTAACAAATACTCAATTTACAACCCCAACAAACTTTGACCACACCAAGCAAGCAAGGTAGCAATGCCCGGCAGCCACTGAAATGGTACCACAGTACCACCCTACGATGTACTTCTGACGGAGTGAGACCCCCCCCGGGGGGGCCCGCCAAGAGCCGAGTTAGGCAACTACGGTTTCCGCCAAGGTTGATATAGTGCTTTTCTCAAACAATGTGAGGAAAATAACACAAAGATATTTCCAAAAATATTTTCGTGACATAAGTACATAAAAACAGTTTAAGTACTCCATACAAACTCTGTGCACGTTTTATTCGTAGGTTTTGGCACTAACAAATGTAATATATTTTTTTGATGTAAATATTAGATATGCGAAGAAAGTGATGTGGAAATTTTCAAATATTTCAAAAAAGTGAAAAATGAAAAAAATTAAAAATTATATCAATGAAAAAAAAAATTACATCACGAAATAGCTAACAGAAAAATAAGCATACTGACCAAAAATTATAACTTTAATGCAAACACAAACGAAGAAAATCCTGCACAAAGTTTGTATGGAGAGAGCTTGCCCTACCCTTCTTAAGCACGGTGATACCTATTTTGAGCACTATTTAAACGACTTCTTTCAAATGCGGTATTGTTCTCACACTGCTTTTTACACTCAAACTTGGTTTTTAAAGTAATAATAACGCATTTAGTTAATTTAGTTACTTTATACTATGTTAAATGAAATTGTTTATTATTTTATTAATTTTTCTTCAAATCATAGACAATGAGAAGCAATAAAAATAGAAAATTGAATAAAGGTTCACCCAGCGCGGTTTTTGGGCGGTTTTCTTTGGTTGAATATCATCTCGATTTTTAGGGTGTTGCCAGTATTTTTAAGTTTAACTTAGCGGGAATAATGAGTTTCGGTAGGACCTTTTTAACTTATTAATTCAAATTAAGCACTTCCCGTATTCGGTTTTCAAATAAAATACAACCCTTTCCGAGCATGTTGGAAAAAGTTTTTTTAGTTGTAGCCAGATCACGTAATTGAATAAAATTTTATATATATATAATTATATTATGTCCCACTAATGAGCACAGGGCACCCGCACTAGCTCAGTGTGGCGACTACTGCCCATTTACTCTTAATTAAAGGAGGCTTGCTCATCATCATAAATATCATAATCATCATTATATGTCCCACTACTGGAAAGCCACCGGCCTTTCTAGGAATAGTAGTCCCCACTCTAGGCGAGAGGAGCACTGTTCAGAATACAATCACTAAAACTAACTGGCAGAACATTATTGATTGGCGCAATATTTTTTTAAGGCAAACATATTGTCTCAACTACGCCATGAAATATTCAACTGAACGATTCGATTATGTTAAGGAACAGTTTCCATTTCCTGCTGTATTACAAAGCTGTTTGTTTTTAATTTCAGCTGCCCCGCCCACACGCCGATACCTCCACCGCCTCCGCCCCCGCCTCTCACAATACCCCCTCACAGGTAATTTTATTATGGATAGGATATTTTGAGCATAATAGATTTTGTATCATAGATGATAGAGTTAAATTATTTACGATACAAGTTCGGAAAGCAAGCAAACCCCAACAAGAGGCGGTGGAAAAACCTACGTACAAAAATAAATTTTGACAAATTTGCAAAACGTTTTTCAAACATAATGACAAGTTATTTTTGTGTCGGACTAACGACCGAGTTAAAAATTAAAGAATAATTGAAAAGTAAAAAGCACTAGAGGGGAAAAGTTTTCATACTGGCTGCTTAGAAAACGCACTTTTCGAGCACTACGAATTATGAAATAAGGTAAACTTCCCTGTGTTGAACATCTTTTGTTTTAAATTGAGATTGAAAGCGTACAATAAGTGTCAACTATTATAAATTATTATGGTATTTAACATTATGATGTTTATCTTAATAACTAAAGCAAGGAATGGAGAGATAATATATATCTGATAATTTAAACTCTTTGCGAAAGACATGCGATTAAAGGAGTCATTTTAAAAGACGTCTTGTACGCATTGCAATTTCTTTGACTGTACTGGTTACGGTATTCTTATCTCAGCAAAGTTTCCGGAACCAATGAAGGATTATCAGGATCTATATTTAACGATTATATTTTCGGTGGTGCCTGGATTATGCATAAAACCGTGTACAGATTTGACAAAAACATTGGATAACAAGAAACATGGTTGAAAATTAGGTAATCCAGCAGGGTAATCACGTACTTAATATTTTTCAATATGAAATCCGACATTAATCCTAAAAAGCGGCCAAGTGCGTGTCGGATCACGCACAGCGAGGGTTCCGTACCGACCGACACCTACTAGTCCACATTTCAAAACACTATTTAATATTGATTGATATTGGGTTTTTGATTTCAAGGTCGTATCTTCATAGGGAAGTCACGGCACTTACGTCCTTTTGTTTGGGCAAGACAGTTTTTCAGTGATAACTCAAAAACCCTTAATTCCATCTTGTTCAAACCAATTTTCGTTGAAAATATTTATTGTTATACACCACCTCAATTTTTTTCAGAATTTTAATCTTCATAGTTTGGAAATTAGAAGGGGGGGGGGACACATTTTGTACGATTTTGGGAGCTAATATCACACCAACGATTGACTTAAATGAAAAACTTTCTTAGTCAACTCTATATCATTTTAAAGGCCTATCCAAAAAAAATCCCACACAACCAAAAAAATTAGTCCCCCCCTTACATGTATGGGGTGCCCTCCCTAAAATATTTTTTATTTTTATTTTACATCACATTTATATAACGGTTCATAGAATACATCTTCCTACCAAATCTCATAATTGTAGTACTTATAGTCTCCGAGTAAACCGGCTGTGACATACGGACGGACAGACAGACAGACAGACATGACGAATCTATAAGGGTTCCGTTTTTGCCATTCTGGCTACGGAACCCTAAAAAGATTGACTTTTTTCTTCACGTATAAAAGGCTAATCACACTACTCTACCGGTAGGGCCCATACTGGTACTAAGTGTTGATATAAGCGTTTTAAATATTTTTTCCAGGGCTAAACACGTATCGTTTGCTCGCTCGCACACGTTGACCACATTCGACGACTCCGTGATGCCGGCTGCAGTCAGCGGCAATCGGTTTAGGAGAGACTGCGAACGGCTCATCGACGGACGTGTCATTAAGGTACTTGATATCGCACATGAGAGCAAAACAACAGAAATCCAGTCATATTCACACAAATTTCAGAATAAGGGTGGGTTGCACCAAATGTCTGTAATTGACAACATTTCATTTTTCTCACCCCTTCATTTTATTTAGGTATTTTATAGTACTCAAAAGTTACGATACGTATTTTTTCTTTTCAGTATAATATTTTCATTAAATAAGGAGGATTTTAGTAATCTAAAACTGCTGCGTTCTGTACGTAATTAGGATGAATAAGATTAGCTATCTGGTCAAAATATTTAATTATAAGTAAAAATCTGTGTCACCTGCGACAGTGATAGTGACAAATTTCAATCCTGACCAACGGAAGATCGAAATTCATATGTTTCTTTCTCTATCGCTCGAAGCAAATGAGTTAGAGATGGAGATATTCGAAAGATTTATTACCCAGTTACTTCATTTGACAAGATAGCCCCTGATAGCCCCCAACTGACAAGTGTCGATATCAAAATTGACAATGTCGCATCCACAGACAATTTTTATTGTTTTAATAGGATACATAAGTCATGACACGGATTATTCTTATTCAGACTCGCAATGGCTTCTTTCAAGTATTTTGCAATTTGTTCGAGAACTATCAAATATAAAAATTCAATATTTTTTATATACGCTCAGCAAGCCCATATCTCTACATGGATTTTTGCTTCAAGCCGCTAAGATAAAATGACATGTTGTCAATTGTAAGCGGTGTTCGTTAAAATCTGATAGATAGTATGACAAGTTTGACAAGTTGCTATGGGATGACAGCTGCCGGCGCCATATTTAACGTAGATCGGTCTGTAATCGCAGATGTCTTACCGCGAACCACGACACCGCGAGGCTGTCATGACTTCACTAGATGGATTCGTTACTTTGGTTCTGCTGCGGATAATAAGGCATATAAAGCATAAATATAAATTGCAATGGTCCGCTTACCATCAGGTGGACCATACGCTAGTTTGCCACCGTCGTCGTACCTATAAAAAACTAACTAGTTATACATTAAGTGACAGAACCATTTCCGTGTGTCACGCCAATTAAAATCAAATCAATGTCAAAAGTGTATTCTCTTTATTTTCAGCCTGAACCAAAACCGTACTCCACACTGCCAATTATGTTCCAACCGTTCACCCCGTACTCGCAATACATGGGCGCCCAACCCCCTGCGCCGATGCACTACCCACCAGTTACACCGCTGCAGCCGCACGCGCAGACAGTACCCATACAAACACAGACTGAACAGCCGAAAGTCGTCGTGCTTGGTAAAGTTTATAGGACAAGTAAGGGTTTTAGAGAAACTTGTGCATGATGATTTATTGACAACTTCTGGCACTTATTGGGTAACATGCTATAAACACGCTTTACGACTACCCTCTTCTTACCTCAGTTTCATCATTCATTGTTTAATATGAGATTGAGGTAAGAACGCAGACCGGAAAGAAGTACGCCATGTTTTGACAAGAAACAAGATGGACTTCAGAATCATACGAACATGCTTTAATAATACAAAAAGCATCAGCACAGTCTTCTTGAACTTTATGGTCATTGTTCATTATCATCATGCATTTTGTTTGATTTCTTTAGATTCAATAAAGAAGGGGGTTATGAGGACACAAGCGACGCAGACTGAAGTATGCCTAGGAAGAAAACCACTGCCGCCGAATTACTTGTCACTAAGTCCTAGGACTATTAAAAGGGTAAATATAAAAGAATCACTTATTATACTCATATAGCACTTTTTATGTTTATTGCTATAAATCTATCTTTTATTTAAGGTAAAGATGGTAGCTACCGGTGTCCAAACGAACGGAATCACTGTTGGTCCCCGAAGGTTAACAAAATCCTTTTCGGAAGTTGGTGGTGACCGTTTGGCTGATCGAGATGCCCAGAATGATATTACCGCTTCCATTGAGAGGTATTATTAAGTATACCAAAAGTTTTATTTTTAAAATAGAAGTCTAGACACATACATAATAAATAATGGGTACACTATATGTTTTGGATTTCCATAGAAAGTGTACCCATTATTTTTGCTCTTGAGTGTATTATTAAAACCTTAACGACGTGGGCCCGCTTAGTTATATTTTAATAATCTTCATTCATGGCAATAAAGTTCCTTTAACAGCTGTTTATTTTTTCTAGTTTCATTGGTATTGATCATGAGAAACTTCATCGAACACAATCAGAAGAACCACCAAGATCGCCTCGTTCACCCACTTCAATGAAAACACCATCACCACACATACAAAGAGGGGATTCAGAAGACACTACTTCTTCACCCATGAAATCAGCAGCATCATCACAAATAGACCGATCATCAGAACTAAGCGCATTGCAAAGACAAGCGCAAGAATATTTTCAACAGAATTTTCAATTCATCCATGAAAGTGATAGGGACGACACGATAGATGATGATATAGAAACTATTGAGAAAAGTATGGCGCTAAACAGGAGAAACTTAGAATATCTACAACAAGAGATTGCTAAGCAAGCTAAAGGAGAAAGATCTTTAAGATCGATATTATCTAAAAGTACTAGTGATACATCCCAAAAAACAATTTCTCATCCATTTTCAAAAACTTCAACTTTCCAATCTGAACCTTCTACTGAAACGTCCGCTACAACAACTGACGATAGTGAGAAAAATGAAAAAGAAATCATTATAAATTTTGAACCAAGGCCTGATGAAGAGGCTATACCGTTTACAACTCTGCGTAGAAATAGGCGTCTGCTCCAGAAGACTTTATCAGAGGGTGAAATTTTATTAGATGTGTAAGTATTCTCTGCTTAGCAACACTTGAAGGAATATTATTTACAATAAAACACATAATTGTATTTTTTTGTAAATTCAGCTTATTGGTATTATTCTGTTAGTCATTGATGGTGTGGTGCTGCAACTAGTAATGAAACATTTATTGCCATATGGGGTTCTCGTTCACCCAATTTTTTTTTTATTATGATTATGACGACCATTAAACATGAGGATAGTTAAGATAACGACCTTGGAATGTAGAAGAATCATATAATGTAACCATAAAAATATAATATTTTTAAATATACGATTGTAATAAATAAGGGCCTACATATTCTTCAACTTGAGGCCTTATTTCTTCGTTATCTATACAATTTCTAGCTCCAATACTTAAATAGTAATTTAATTTTATCAATGTCTTGTAAATTCATTTCCAGTGCAGATATGTTGTTTTTGTCAACATCTCTTCACTTCATTTTGTATTTTGATACGACGTAGTGGTTCTTTTACTGTTTTCAGTTTGTTTTTTTTTATATCAATAACATTTCTTTGTTTAGGCGTAAAACTGAAATTTACAGCAATGGCGACGGAGTCAAAGATGCACCTCTCATTATGTCTACCAGTCAAGAAAATATGACTCGGGAGGATCGTGAACGAGAGGCGCTTTACCTGCAGTATATTGGTCAAAATTATAGTCAAACGCCCATAAAAGATGAAGGTATCTTCGGTTTTGAACCAGATGGATCTTTTAGGTAATTGTAAACATCATATGCTTATTAGGTCTTTATAGGCCTTTCAACTTATAGAGCTTAGACGAAGCACTTAGACAGTTTCCTAGCACATAACACTATTCTCAAACCTACATCTACACACTTTTACAAATACCGCTGCGCTAATAAAGTCATTAATAAGTTTCACATAGAATCATTGATACAATTTTTTCAACTGCTGCTAGTTCTTATAGCTCTTTGTGTTTGACTTTTTGAAGTTGTACGTCGTGCTTTCATTCATTCACGTTCATTTAATTTTCTTCATAGTTCTTCGGACGGAAATGCACCATACGAAGACTTTCACGAAAAATACATTAGTTACAAGCATGATTCTTTTAGAATTCGAAGCGTAAGTTTTGAAGAGCAGATTGAAACTGTTAATGTTAAAAAGGATGATATTCCCGCAACCAGGTATGCGCAACATGATGCTAAGTAATGAGTCAGTAGAATTAATGCATTTTATATTGTTTATTTTAATGCAAAGCTTGAGGGCGTATTAATTCTTCAAGCGTAGGTATAATAATTTTTACGAGCAATACCATATTGTAAACGTATTTTCCTCAAAGTCCTTTATGAATTGAAACCCTATCTAGATCTACTTGCCTACATGAAACCCTTAGAAAGATCTGATAAAAATTAAGTACTGAGTTTTACTATAAATCTTGACTAAGATGACCGAGTAATCAAAATGTGTAACGTCGCAAACAAAACAACAATATTAAATTTTCGTGAATTATAATCTAATTTGATGTGTATCATGATTGGTCACGTTAAGTACTTTTACATTTTCAGCACCGCTAAATCGAGCCCAGGTTCTCCAGAACCAGTAAGCCTTGACGTTGATATTGACCATAAGACGAAACGAGCAGTTGTTTCTAATACTGCAGCTTCTCTTACTCCTCTGGACAAAATATCACCATGTGCATCCAATGAGTCGTTAACTGTGGATCCTAGCAGGTAGGTAAATAACAATTTATCAATTTAAAATATGCCTAATTTTTGTACAACTACTTTCATAAGAACTCTTATTTTAGGGATCATTCTGATGGAATGTGGAATGAGTCTCAAACAACAATTTTACAAGTCGACTCAGGAACCGAAAATGGAACTGTTATAAGGTAAGCCCGTTTGGTTTATACTTAAGTACCTAGAAAGTCACAGTGCCTACACAATTTTAATACTAGCATTTATATTTCGACATTAATGATTTCAGTTCCTCAGACCTAAGTTCATTGGCTGCATCGCCAGGGGCTTTAGCTTTACTTACTCCTACATCTAGAAGAAAACAGTTATTGCTATTGCAACATCAGCAAAGGTCATCATTAGATACCGATGTATTAGATGAAGAATTTGATGCTTCGCAGGTAAAGACTAATAATATGTCATCAATATAATAATCTCATTGCTATGAAGTAAAGCCGCTAATTTGTTCAACATCTTTCAGAGTCAATCGCCAACATCGCCAAGAAATAAATTAGATACGTCCAGTTCAAGTTCTCAAGCAAGAATTTCACTTTCACCGCCAGCTGTTGTTCCTAATGTCACGTTGCCAATAACAAAGCAACCCATGATATCAAAAACTATCACGTCAGTTGCACCCGCAAAGGCCAATCATACGCCAGCCATTGCAATCACTCATCCTAGTTTAGACTTAGCGGATGTTCCATTTAAAAGAACTCCAAGTTTTATTAATAAGAAGAGAGAAAGAGCACTGAGTCCGTCAAGGAGAAGAGATTTACAGACTAAAGCTAAGCCAACAGAACACAAGCCAACCGTTCCGCCTTTAATAGCAGAGACACCATCAGAAACAGTGACGCTTTCCAAAGCCGGTAGTAGTGAGACAAACTTAGCTAGAACAGATTCTGGAAAAACCAATACTACTGATATTTCGGAAAGCACCACAACTACTGAAGACTATGTGACTGCTAACTCTGATAGTTCTAAGAAAAGTACCAGTAAGAATCAAAGTCAATGTTAGTACATGATTTGGGATCTTAATCAAATTTATTATATACCGGTAATAAAATAGTATAATACTAATTAATATTTTCTATTTTAGATCCTGAAAATAACAAGACACAAGAAGGTTCATCTTTCGAAAGTGCATCCAGTTTATACTCAACCACTCGAAATGACAACACCACAGAAGACTTAATAGTGCCAAGTTTTTCTCCTCCTTTAGAAATCAATGATGACTTTATAGTACCTAACTTAACTTCTCCTCCATTACCGTTACCCGACAGATTACCAAAAAGAACGGTGGAAAAAATTGAGGTAAAAGCAGATATAACTCCAAGAACTGAACTCATTAGGAGAGATAAGACTGATAAACATAAATCTAGTGAAGAAACCCCTAGAGCTGTAAGTTTTTATCCTAATATGAATGCATTGTAATAAATTAAATTAAATATCCGTGTGAGAATTAGAGAAAGTACTACCTAACGTTAATATTTTAGAGTACAACACGAGACGCAGTTAGCGGCAAAAGTAGTTCTAGTGGAAGTTACAGTTTAGGTGGTTCAAATCCCAATATGGCCGAAGATGTGGGAGAAAAAACTCCTACAAATAAAACAAAAGAACTGCTGGATAAAATAGAACCTCCGAGAAAAACAAAAGATGACAACGTTACAAGTCCTATTAATAATGTTCAGCGAGCTCCAAAAATGATGGTAAAGTTTCTTTTTTAGGACTGATTTTTTGTTGTTAACTTTTGAAATAACACCCGATTTCGTATTTTAGGGATCACTGTCCGACGACGAAAGAAGTGCTCATTATTCATCATCAGGCTATTACGAGAGTCCTGTGGATGATGAAGATGATGGCGGACTAAGTATGAACACGAAACATCAAGACATGTATGTCAATTTCTTGAATATATTTTCTTACCGTACATTTATTTTCAGCGTATAAACATTCTCAAAAATATCGATCATCACAGAGACAAAAAACTTGGTTGTTGGATGAAAAGCGAAGGAAAAAGAAGGCTTTTACTTTGGAATTCTCGAAATCTTACGATGATTCAGTTTCTACATCACAAGATGATTGGGGCAAAAAGCCTACAGAACCCGATAGTATAAGCCAACGATCTGAACGTAGTTCACTAAAAGGAGCGAGATTAAAATCACCCGACGAAAAACCTCCGGAAGTTAGAAAAAAGAAAACTCATTTTGCAGATAGGACAAAAAGTGCTCAGGCGTCACCTAGAGATGCAGTTGATGTCGAAAAAGCAATCAAAGAAAAGCTGAAAAAAGATAAAGAAGCTGAACCAAAACGATTAGAAAGAGAACGACATGTTAAACGTACGAAGCTAAAAGCTAAGAGTCCTACTCAATGTAAGCCGATAGATGGAAATCATAGACCTCAAATATACGACAGAAGGGATAGCGTGGGACCAAACATGAAATTACATTTAAATATCCCTACTTCGGATGACTCTAGTGAACAATATCGGAAAGAAGGTTAGTAGTTAGTACCTAACAAAGATACTAATTATAATTCCTATACATATATTTTTAAGAAATTAATACTAAAACCAAGTAATTACCTATTCCAGGACCAAGTAACGGTAATATTTCACCCAGAAAACATAGACGATTACGTGATAGTCCGAGAAGAAAAACCAATCAAAATACAAAATTAGCTAGTTCGCCAACATCAGCGAATAATCATACAAGTTATAGGTAAATTTGATGCGATAAATATGACCATATCGCTGATAATACGGATACTTTTGCACATTTTGAAATACTTATTTCTTATAGTTGCCGTCCAAGAAGAAAAAGCGCTTCTAATGAAAGTATTTCGCTCCCTGGAAGCTTACCCAGAAGAAAACAATCCATTCCTATTGCCACTGGTCTGAGTTCATTAGAAGCAGAAGACATAGAAACGACAAAAGTCCTTACTAGCGCTGGATCAAGACTGACGCCATTACGCTACGTCAAAAGTCCCACATCGTCACCGCGGCACCATCGTAAACTAGATAAAGGTAAAAATTATAGCAACACTTGACAGCAAGTTCTCCTCTCGAAACCTTTAAATACCTACAAATTGGCTTGTTATTATCCTCCCTTGAATCTATTTCCAAATTCAAAAAACAACGATTCAATGAGGTTTTCTTTAGAAGGGAAATTCGCTAAAGCAGCATCTGCAGAATCCCTCCGCTCGGTGTCTCCTGGATCAGACTCTGTGTTTTATTCAGAGCAAACGGACACAACGCACAGTTTCGCTGGTGCCGATGGGGAGGCAAAAGCGCATTGTTTACACTGCGGGAAGGAAGTTCACATTGTGACGGCGGCACATGAACATGACAGTTTGGCTTCCAGGACATCACATACCGACGTGAGTTGTAATATAGAAAAAACTTTAATGTTGCATTTTCAATAATCCTTGAACGTTAAATCAGTGTAATACCAACGTGAAAGATAATAAGCGTCTCATTTTGCAGGAATCATTCGCTGATGCTACTCCTGATATAGTACCAGCTCCAGCTGGTTTTGCTGACTCACCTAGCTGTACTTCATCAAAAAAATCTGCAAATGGTGCGCGGTTGTACAAAAAGCTGGAAAAAAGATACCGTTCTGAAGACAAGTCACGACAACACAGGCATAGGCAAGATGTACGAGCTAAGGTAATAAAGGCTTTGTAAATATTTGTAATTATATTAAGCACATGATTAAATTTATTTAATGTATAGTAGGTTATAAGACTGCAGTAATTCGGTAAGTTATTTGTCATTCTGCACATACGTTGTCTCTTTCTACAAAGCATTTTTTATGTGTGAGACGCAAATTAATGGAAATACAATATTCCTGTACTATTTAAAAATTTAAACTGATGCATGCTTCCATGTCTACCTAAATAAGTGCTTTTTGTGAAAAAACATAAGCAATTCAAAATAAATCAATTAAACAACGAGAATTTAACCGATTCTTTTTAATTTGTAGTCCGAAGAAAGAGGTAAAGAGGAATATGCAGCCAGTGAAAAACCTCAGGATACACGAATCGCGCGATCTGCTGGTAACAGCCTGGACAAATTGGCTGGCTCCAGCGGAAGCGTCGACCCCGATGGTAATCATCCAGTTTAGTCCAAGCATGCGACTGTCAACCCGGTGGGCTTAGATTCTAATCCCAGCTCGTACCATTGAATTTTGCGAACTTATGCGCGGTGAAGGATAACGTTGTGAGGAAACCTGAATACATCTGCGAAGAATGTTAAAGATACATATATAAAGTCCCCAACCCGCACCAGACCAGCGTGGTAATACTACCCGTTCCCTCTCATCTATTAGAAGAATTGGCCTAGCTGTGGGACGTATAAAGGCCAATGATAATGATCATGATGATGTTAGGTTACTGAACCTGTTTTTATTATAAGTCATAAACCAATGTGCCTGAATATATTACGTCTTTATTCGTACCTCTTGAAAAATGTTGCTATTATGTTTTAAAGGCGCACTTTGCAAAGAAACTTATTTCACAAGGTGCATCTTCTGTATCGTTTTTCAGAACATGAAGATTGTTCAGTAAGTTCTGAAGGAGCAGATGGGAGTCGCAACGAGAGGGGAGTTTATGCAGCGCCCTGGTGGTGCGGAAACTGGATCCTGCTTTCTGAATGTGATGACAGTTGGACAAGGATACCACCAGGTAGATATTTAAATTTTACAACTACTTTGACGTGGGTATTGATCGAATAATATTAATTTGTTTTGTAATTTAATAACCATTGTTTATTTAGTGTGAAACCAACCCACTTAGTACAGTCGAGGGCATAAATATACATACAAACAATACACATTAATAATATACATACATTAATATACCTTTTTGGACCTTATTTCAATGGAATAAGGTGAAAAAGTGTATACATATTGGTGCCCTTGACTGAACGCGTGGGATTAAAATCAGCTTTTGTGCTGTGCCTACACAGGCTTTTCCATGTTTTTTTTTAAACTCAAACTGATATGATATACGTACCAAATGTAAGGTGAAAAACAAATAAGAGTAAGTTTTGAGTAACATTATTTCAAAACAAACTCGTTCTAAAAGCTTTTTCACTAAGAAAATAAGTGTTATGGATGTATGCATAAAAACAATACTTGTAGTGAGGTATGTAGTAAAAGATACAGAAACATTATATATGTACGTTCTTTGATCGTACTAATGCAATTTTGTGCCAAATCAGCCTATTTTTGTTACAGATCTAATAGATATAAGCGACATGAGTCCAGAAGACCCCACAGAATCTGAAACAGAGTTCAACAAGCGATACGTCGCGCTTACACATCGACTAGTTCACCGGCGCGCGTGCATAGAGCTCAACAGACGACAATCTGATAATACGTTTGGTAAGTGTTCGTTAGATAACCCCCGCTGGTTCCCTTCCCCCCTGGCCAGGGTAAATTACTGGCCTATAGAGGAGGACTCTAGAAGTAGAAGAAAGAAAAATCGTTAGATATAAGTCAAACCGCCCGCGTGATTATGTCGGAGGTTTACCCTGGATTTTCCCCAGGCCAGGAGATGGGCAAAATTTATTCGAATGACGAATAACGAATTAGAATAACCAATTTATTCGCGAATGACGAATAAATTTCTCGAATGATTATTCTTATTCGCGAATAATTTATTCCCGAATGATTTATTCGCGAATAATTTATTCGTGAAATTATTTCGCGGAAAAATCATTCGCGAATAAATCATTCGCGAATAATAAAATCGTGAATTATTTTTTATCCGAATAATTATGTGTCGTTTTAATGGGACCGCATATAAAGCTTATACGGTCGGGATAAAAAATGTTTAGTATTGAATAACTAGCATTTTCCCGTGTCCTCCTCTGCATTGACTTAGAAAATTAGGAGTAATTGCTATTAAATTATTTTAAGCGCAATAATTATAGCCCTCTCAGACAAACTTCGAACCCCCTATGTAACATGTAACTTATACCTATACGATGACCTTTTACACCTTACTTAACGATGTTATGAATTATTTGTTCATTTTCATTTCATTCATTTCACCTCTTTGAGGAATGTTTCCGAGCGAAAAACTATTCTAAAGTGTTCTTTACGGGGTCTCAAACTAAATCCATGGCTTAAAGCGTGAATAGGTATTATGGAAACAGAACGACAGTTACTTTCGCATTTGTAATAGTAATAGTAGTATGGAAGGGAGCAATATTTTAACATTTTCACGTTTACCATTTAAATTTCCTGCTTCCTAATAATGATCACATAACCGGCTGTTGCGTCACTGAGTTAACTACTCGACTAAGTGACGTACAGTAAACCAAGAAGTAATCTACCACTTTTGAACCTTCTTGTACTAGTAATAGAGTCGAAAAGTGATACACTACTCCACTAAGTGACGTACACCGCCTATTTCTAGTGCACTCACTCCGTTTTAAATAGCGTCACCTATTATTTTAAGAGTGCCCCCGAATTCTTTCGTTTATCATGACTATTGGCACGGAAATAATATACACTCAGTTGTGTAATTCCATGTTATCGGTTTAGTTCCGCCTTTTATGATTATTGTTAACGTAATTCAACGTGTGACCAATAAACTAGCAAATGGTACTCAACCAGAGTTTTTTATACCTTCATTTAGAAACTTATAAGCTAAAAATACATCCTAATTTTCTATTAAACGTGCAACGTTTGAATATTTGCATGTAAATGGGTGGTCTAACAACTATTTTTTTTAATACAACCACGGTGTCAAACAAGCGTACAGTCCACCTGATTTCGGTGATATCTACTATACACGGAAGCAAAAAGTCCATCTAGGTAATATTTTTTGGAAAACTCATTTTCTTCCAGATTTCACGCATGACGCTCGATTTTCCAGGTACTCAGTGGTAAAACACGGCTATAATTTCAATATTCAAAGCAATTGCAGTGCACTGTAGAAAAATATCACTAACCCTAGACCTACAATCAGTAGACAACAAAACTCATACGCTTTAAGACTTGGATGTACAGTCAGGGAATTTGAAAGTTTGTCACTTTTGGACTCTATTTCTATTGTAATAGAGTCCAAACATGCCAAACAATCAAATTCCTCGACTGTACCTTTAACCCGATCTATCGTGACTGAAAGCGAAAGCCAATTCAACTGTAACACTCGTAACCGGCCGGCTGGACGAAGCGAACTATATTTAATTCTCAAAACACTACGGACGTCAGCTCTCAGTTGTAGAAGACACGCGACTACGGACTGGTGTACGGGAAATGTGAATAATTATAAATGTATCGATTTTCGGCAATGTTAACTAAGAAAATGACGTAAAACGTAAACGCATGCAACGTTTGTGATAGGTATATAAAGAAGTTCAAGTGTAAATTTAGAGAATCGAAATGGGGCTTTATTGTAAGTAGACATTTTATTATATTCAGAATGATAGTTACTATAAATGTGACGGATATTTAATGATTTTTGTTCTTGGATAGTGTCAGAAGTATTAATGAATCCAAAAGGCAGCCTGAGAAGCAAGCTCGAAGAGATATTTAAACTCATGCTCACGCTGTGGTGTCGGCAGTGTGAAGTCAATAAGCTTGTCGCCGCTGAACCGTGTGGTAAAATCGATTCTGATTATTAGTATATTTGTTGACATACTAACTTTTTCATTTATATTAATTAATTTATTAATTCACTCATAAATCTCTAATGTTATCAGTTTCCTCAGAATGTCAAAAATGTATCCCTAATGTAGGTGCTACGGGCAATTCCTCCATATAGATGAGATGATGATGACACGTGATGATGTCATGATCACATTCACGTTAAAAGATTTAACGGTTTACTGTTTGGAATACCTATAAATTTTTCGCAAATGACTCTTATCACGTAAGTTTTATTTCCCATATCTCATTTCTTTCTGAAACCGCAAATCTTTCACGATTATTATAAAACTTATGGGCTCTAAATAATGATTTTTTAAAAGTCCTCAATAGTAAACGGTTTTATCGATTGGGCAATGAATCTTCTGCAAATTGAAAAATATGCTAAAATTAGTTCGCGCAGCATAAGAAATTGCACCACTATTTTTACAGGACATTTTACTTTTGGAAGTGACGTGATAAGCAAACAGAAATCTAAAAATGTCACATTTCAGTATACCTTCAGACACAGTTCTGAAGGACTGAATACAAACACTTGCGAATAACATCTCATATCATTTCCTTCTGGCCTTACAGACTGTTCTTACTAAAGTGTATTTAAATGATAACCTTAACCATCACTAACAAATTATAAATCGTTCAATTTCGTCGTCTGGTTACGGGCTGTCCGAGGGTCTTTGCTCGCGTATTAGCAATAAGAACAAATAAGTACTGGAATCGAATGAGTTGTTCCGGAGATTTTTCTTTACGTACAATTTTACAATCTTTAACTTCTTTATTTTATTGCTAGGTCTATCTATAGTTCTTACTGTTGTCCTAATGTATGCAATATCCTGAAAAAAGGTCCTCGTCAAAGTTGAGTTCCTCTGTTATCAAGATGCATCAAGAAATAATATTGATATCCCTTGTTCCTTAACAATTTAGTACTTAATTTGGAACTAATGTCACAAATTTAATGAATGAACCAAAGACGCATAATTGAAAATTTGGTGTTCTGCCAAATCATTTAGCGCAAATTGTATTGTAGCAAAATATTTGGACTGGTATCCGTGTGAAGTGTAAAGTGAAAACTGTGTCATGGCCACCTTTCTTGAAGTTTATTGCCGTCCATATGTAACCACTGTCCTATTTAGATATATATAGCGAATAAATAATAGATCACTCCAAAGCTTGCCCTTGATTTGCATTCTAAATATCAGCATTAGAATTAATGTCTGCGAATTTTATATTTGCTTGAGCTCTTCAAAATAATCGTAATTCTTGAATTTTATAAATAGCCATAAGTTATTTACGATACTATTGAGCGTTAAATTTATGTTTAATGTACATTATGAACGCGTTCAATTATAATCGTATGCAGCTTAAATGCTCCAGAGTTTAAGATCGTTTTAGGTGAAGACATGCTGCTTTCAAGAAGAATTGTTTAACGCTTGCTTCTATTATCAACAAATTCAGTCCTTGACATACTTTTACTACATGTCGTCGCCCCCATGCTAAACTAACATAAGTGCATTTTTGACAAAATTGAGTTATTGATGTAATTATGTACCAAATATGGTAATCTACAATGTCACAAATTTCTAGACTTCTATCTTTTAAGATTTCAAAGTTACGGTTGTGCTAATCTGACATTTTATCTGTTTTATCCCATGGTAGACTTGCGAAACGTAGATAAGGCATTTTTCCTTGGCCGATAAAGTTAGGACGCCTGTGAATAATTAACGAATCTGCCATTTTCGTTAATTTTCTATGGTGGAAATTATTAATGACCGGTACGATTAGCCTATAGCAAATTTGCGATTCTGACAGATACGATAGTTTACTATGGAGGCATTTATTCCTCATCCATATTATTAACTATAGCATATTTGCGAATCTGCAGATTGGTTAATTTAATATAGTGGCAATTATTACTCAACCAAAAAAGTAGACTACAGCAAATTGGCGAATCGGGCACATACGTCAGTTTATTATGGTGGTATTTAATTCTTATACATTCATAACCTTTAGCAAATTTGCGAATCTGGCATATTCGTTATTTTGCATGGTTGCTATTATTACCACATCACATAAATTTGACTATCAAACTTTGCGAATTTCACATTTCCGCGGGTTTGTAATAGTAAATCATTCGTATGTACCTTAAGAAAAACTTAAAATAATGCATGATTGTTAATGGCAGTTTTTGTTATCGTTGATAATCATTAAATTAAATGTTGCGAGTTGTAATTTTTTATCCATAAACTAATTATTTAAATGTACCTACTTTTTAAAAGAGTATTTTTTGGCTGAAATGTTAAATGCCTTTGCCTACTTTGTTTTATAAACTTTCATCCTGACAGTACATGCAAATTAGTAATATTAATATTATAGAAACTTGTATTGCCTACATGGTGACGTACTGCAAAAGTTGGTCTGTATCGACTAACGAAGCGATGTTGTCGATAAACAGATATCGATAATTGAAATAAAAGTTATAAAACGTGTCTTATATTCCAATTATATTGTAATGGGATTACGGGACTGTATATAAATAAAACAGCGTTGTATTATAATTTAATGCGCTTAAAAATATGTAAGACATTGTTAGAAGTGTGTATACTAAAATTAATAAGCATGTCGACCAACATAGCTGCATAAAAAAAATAGAAGCATGTTCATAACTATCAGGTATCTCACTGTCAGTGTCATAGGACTCATCTGTGCCCGTGGCTTCTATAAAACATTAAAGGCTGGAGACACCATTATATTCGAACTTAACCCTCTGCCCAAGGTACAGGACGAAAATCTGCCACGTTAATAAAAACTACTTATTTAATCGATTAAATATGTCAGTCTCAAAATCGTTTCCGGCGTCAGAAGAGCTTCGTCAAAATACCTTTATTTGCTGTTTTTGGGTGAAAAAACCTTTGAGTTTATCAAATCTACAAAAATATTATAATTATCGCCACATACACATTTATTTTTGCTTCAATTAAAAATTTCTGCAGCATTAATGATTTAATTCAAATCATATATCGAGCATCCATACCCAAATCGATTAAAAAATATTCGTACTTGGCCGCTATTTTGACGTCTCACGTCACCGTATTTTAGGACCGTAAGGACTACTAGCTATGAGAATTTCTTTGAAATGTGATCCTTAGTGAGATTGGTAAATTTGGCTATTCGATAGTGGACGTAGAATTCCGAGAAACTTTATTAAATCGGGGGAAATAATTTGTGTATGGTATATTTGAAAATTGGTACAGTTATCTTTTATAGCATGTTCATCCGAATACCGCAATGTAAAACTATACCAATTTTAAAATCTACACGAATTATATCCCCTTATTAATTTAGTATTTGGCGTAATTTTCCCAGACATGGTATCGAATTCAGCATTTTGAGTCATCTATATTTTAATCACTTCCGTTGGGTTTTATTTTATTTTATTAAACATAGGATTGTTCTTGTGAAGCGAGCTCACCCAGAAGATGCCTATTTACTCATGAAAAGAGCTTGGTTCGAGCAAGAGCAATTTCAACCAGATAAGGATGGTACCTAACCATTTGTTCGTCTGGACACCCGATGGAAGAATGGGGAAGGCGTATGAGTACAATTTGTAGAAGACGCACAGACACGCTACTTTGCTTATATGCTAGGCTCTGCAGCTTAGTTGCTACTACCGTACCGTCCCCGTATGAGCCCCCTGCTCTGCGATCCACCGAGTCGATTGCGGCAAGTTGATACTTAGCCAAACAATCCCAAAGGACTACAATATTCCATGCTGGATTGCTGGATAGGACTTGGGCTGATTACGAATATTAGTAATCCATTTATATATGTTATAGGCGGAAGGATTGGAAGTGATTAAAATATGGACGATTGAAACTGGATCGATTGAATCGATTTCGATCGATTTAATCGATTTAAACTGGAATCTGGAACCAGAAATGACGGCCTCACCCTTATTTATAAATTCCTGTAATGGTTTTAAGTATTTTGAAATGAATTGAAATGATATTATACAATATATTTCTGTTGGAATTACAAATAAATACAGATTCGCAAATCAATGTCTCAATACAAATGCATACGAAGGTATTCAAATAGACCATAGTTAACACACGAAACTGTCATTTTCGTAACTTTACCTGGGTTCAAATATATTAAAAGTAGTTTTAATTTGCGAAAGTGGTAGTTTCGTGAGTTTATTATGGTGAAAAAACTTACCTTTGTTGCACTTTCTATGGAGATGCAAAATTGCGAATGTGCTGTAATTTCTAAATCCAATAAAATAATGCTTATCTGAGAAATTGATCATGTAATACATCCATTTTGAAGACACTACATGTATACTATATCAATACAACTTCAACTAATACATCAAAAAAAATCAATATAAAATTTTTAGCATCTTTAAATCGCTCTCCTCAACATTTTGTTTTTTGCAGTTATGTTAGTTTAGCATGGGGGCGACGATGTGTCTTTTGTGGCATTAGGTTATCATTGCAAATATTTGGTAAGGACGCGGCAAGAACAAACGTCTGTGTTTGCAACTCTTTATTGATTTGTAGAACAAGTAAAATAACTGAATACTCTTATAAATCCATAATTCTAGAAATTAATCCGTTTTCTTACAAGTGAAATAAATGCATGGTTGATTTTCATTACAGTTAACAATCGTTTATTTACCCAATCAAGCAAAAATAAATTGTCTGTTAATAAATTTAATTTCATAGTGATTTCCCTCTCAGTATTTGTCTTTCATTGGCGTAAGGCGACTTCCTGACTTGGCGGGGCGGGATCGATATGTGACATTTTTTTCTTTGACGTAAACTTACTGACGTCGCAAAGATTCTAACTTGACGGAAATACTGTCAGTATTACATTTGCGCAGTAGTAATATCATGCGCAGAATTGGACCTGGGGGCCGATTTTTGACTGCCGAACGCTCGACTTTTCACTCGAGATCTGTCAAAAAACTATGATGTTTTGACAGATGTCGAGTGAAAAGTCGAGCGCTCGACACTCAAAAATCGGCCCTCAGTACTGCCTTCGTATCGTCCAGCTACCGCGCATCCCGCGCCAGTCAGGAAGCACACATTTAAATGTAGGGGCGTAGTAAAAAGCGGTACCGAGTTGACTGACAGTTGACACTGACATTTGACAGTTTCCTCATATCGTACCGCCTCCAAATCAGTAAGTCGCCTAACTCTACAAAGATAGCTTCAACCATGACAAAGCTCGATCAAATTCGATTAAGAAAAAAATCCTATTTAATATATTTATTTTTCATTTAATATAATGTAGGTAAAATGGTACCTTTCCGAGTATATATTGCACCAGTTCTTCTCGTGGCAGAGGTTTATTTATCGAAATGGTGATGGTTTATTGATATTTACCTATAGTAAAGGTGCATACTGTACCTAAAGATTAAAGAATGACTATGGTTATTACAGAAAGCGACAAAACTGTCGTCGTCCGCCGTGGCAATGAGGAGTTTGGCTTTAGGATCCACGGGAGCAAGCCAGTCGTCGTGTCAGCGATCGAACCCGACACGCCCGCAGAGACCTCTGGCCTGGAGGTCGGGGACATCGTCATAGCTGTTAATGGTACGTTAGGATTAGGGTTAATCGGAGCCTCTTCAAGACTGAACCAGCGAGGTAGAGTTGAAATATTTTTTGTTGAACGTATTCCTATTAAAATGTTATTGGATTTTGAACCTTATTGTTTGAACGGTAAGTAGCTTTTCGGAGGAATTGCTTTGGAGCAATTCGTTCAACTGAAATGATTTTACGTGAAACTAAGGCCTATCGCTTTTCTGTCATTCATAAAAAATGGTGATTGCAAAATGAGTACGTAATGAAGCAGACGTTCCTTTTTATTGGAAAACTTTGGTCGAAAACAGTTACACCTGTGAATCATCCAATTATTGCATGTTTTTGATTTATTAGCATAAAATATAGTGATTTCATTTGGGATTCTGTAAATGTTTTGGTTTATTTCATATAGCTCTTTTTTGAAGTTTTCTAATTTGGTTCAAGAAATTCATTTAGATAACATTCGACCGGATTTCCTCTGCCATCAGTCTTCAGGCCCAATTTACTCACCCGGAAAAATATAATTTCTCTCCTCTTGTTCAATCTTATTTATTCTAAGAGAATCGGGATTTAGATCTTTCATTCGTCGTGATTACGTATAAATTAATAATATCCTTAACTTAATAGTAATTCGATTTATCATATTTATGTATGCTTTTCTTTTTTTTTTCTAGGTATCAATGTATTGGACAAAACACATTCAGAAGTAGTTAAAATAGCGCACTCCGGTTCAGAAATACTGGAATTAGAGGTATGTCGATGTATAGACGTCTAATTTTTTTCTACAGATAAGCAATGTGAACTATTAATACCAATACAAATAATGTTATTATCATCATCAAACGATTTCAGTACCTACTTTTTTTACCATTGTGGTGGCAAATTTTTCATTTTCGTAATCTTAATCTGTAATACTAGCCGCGGTGTTTATTAAGCGAAGTTGAGCTGCTCATCATTTGACGGGATTTTTTTTAATACTACTCTACAGATGCCCTAGCAGATAGGTATGTTCCAACATCTTTATTACTTCATAAATATCTCTACAAAATTATATTCCAGGTAGCAAGAACATGCGAAGTTGTAGCTTCCTTAGCCCACGAGAGCGGGCCAGCGGCACTATACTCCGGCTACTTGTGGCGAGCCGCTCCTCTGAGGCCGCACCACCCACCGCGTTGGACGCGTCGGTGGTTCGTCTTGAAGAGGGACAACTGCCTGTATTATTATAAGACAGATTCGGTAAGATCTTCATGCTCCAATACCATTCAATGATTTACATAGATCTATGGAGTTGCATCCACAAAGGTCACTCTGCTCATGCAGAGTGGGTACGACTGAATTTTGCTGTAACTTCAGTTAGCGGGGTCAACGGCTGCTAACTGAGACAACAACCGTATGCTTTGATCCGAAAAATATCAGTCTTGCTTCCAAGTTGTCCTGTGCAAGAGTCAGCAACCCCAGCAATTAGCAAAGTAGCTTTTCTCATCTTGCGTCGGGTCGCAGATTTAGTCATGGTACTATTAACGACTTGCGTCTTTTATCAGCTCTATGCGAATTAAAAAGAGGATGTTCGATTTCCTCGTCCCGCATCGCGGCGTCTCTTACGCCAGATCAGCAGATATTTTGTGACCGTTCTTAGACTACACATACTCGTAATTAACAATATTTCGTAATTTCCAAAAGTCTTAATTCGAAAACCATTTAGGTAAAAACGTGTGAAGTACACAAAAAACATTTTTTTAGATTTTTTTCTCCGTTAATTTTGGAAAAAATCGCAAATTACTGTAAACCGAAAGTTGACGTCATCTTCCTCGCTGTATTCAGGGAGACCTTTGTACAGAGTACAGACAATCGCTGCTCTGGAGTGGCTCTGGATTCTTGTTGGGAAGATGACGTCATATTTTACTTACGCCCTTTTGGAATGACCTACTTTTCAACGTGTTTTTTTTTGTATGAAATAATGAGTTAAATTGAAAAAGAAAAAATACGGGTGGCTTAAATTTTTACCTATTTTCTAACTAGTTCATAAAATAAAGTAGTTAAAAACATGAAATTTTGTCAAATGCTTTAGAAGGTCTAACAATGTATTTATGTCAGTCTAGCATATCAATTTGACTTCTTTCGAATCTATTCCAACCAACACAAGAATTCGACTTTATACCATTATATCCGCACATACCTATTTAATGTTCCTATAAAGTTATTCGTATAATTTTCCAGAGTGTTCATCCAGTCGGAGCACTTATGTTGGTAAACTATCAACTAACGGAAGAGGACGCGGGCAGACCGCACGGTTTCCGACTGCAGCGCGGCGGCGGCAACAGGCTGCAACTAGCTGCCGATAGTGCGGAGGCTGCCGCTAGATGGAGTGCTGTTTTAGCGCATGCCATTGATACTAGTAACCAGGTGCGTGAGAAAATAACAAATTCAGTGTTAACAGACATTAATGCTAATTAGTGTGAACTAAATAGAGTAAAATGGTTAACAAAGTAGAGGCAATATTTGGCTTTAGCGAACTCCGTTGCCCATATAGCTTTTGGTAAGGTCCGCTAGTCCATGTTTCAGAAGTCCGTCGGAAGATGGCGTAGAATTAAAAAAACTATTTTTGACGTAGAAATAGGTACTTAACGCAAGATAAGAAGGAAATCCTGACACCTGTCATTTACCCACAAGTGACTTTTAGGTTATAAAATGTATGAAAATGACAGATGTCAGGATTTACTGCTTATCTAGCGGGGCCTATACTTAGGTCAGATATAGGTACAAAGTCGTGAAGCTCATTTTTATACTCATACTCATACTCATAAAAAAAAGGGGAAAAAAAAGTAGTATGAGTATGAGTAAAACTTAAATGATAAATGATCCAAATACAAATAGTACCTACTGCTATGTTATTTTTTAAGTACTTTTCTATTTATTCAGACACCTTTATTATGTATTTTTCTGATTTATATATCCCTCATAATAACCCCTTAATATATTTCATTTCAACTTATTTGGGTTAGATAACTAAGTAACACGAAAGGGTATAAAACAAAAATATAATATTATGTTTCTCCACAGCGTGACGGTTGGCTTGAAGTGACGATGAGGAACATGAAGCTGCCTCCTTCCTCAATACCTCGGCCAGACTGCTTCGGTTACCTCATGAAGCTGGGCTCAAAGTGGAAGTCGTGGGCGAAACGCTACTGCGTGCTTAAAGACGCCTGCCTTTACTTCTACAGTGAGGGGACCAGCAAAAATGCATTTGGTAGGTTATTTTTCTTAACAACTATGATTATTTGAAAATGCAAGAAAAATATAAATGCTGAGCTTAAGAAGCATATGCTTATTGAGTATTTATGAGCTCCTCGTCATAGTCCTGAGCTATTTGGGCACAACAAGCACTATCGAACCTAATAGGAGAAAAAAAGTGTCCCAAATTTTTCATACAATTTTCAGGTTTTCCATTCCGTTACCACCATACAAACACTACAAACTTAGTATGAAAACGGTAACGGAATGGAATAAAAAATATTTGGGATACTTTTTTTCCCCTATATCATTCGAAAGTGCTTTCGATTCTGAGTAGCAAAACCCCGATTTAACCCAAATTAAAAAAAAAGTCGAGTGTACAACTTTCCGGAAACCCTTGATTTTATATATTCCGAGAAAGAGTAAGTAAATAAAAAATGAATTAAAACTAAATATATAATTACCCAAACTAAAAAATATATCTATATAATATAAAACCTAAACACCGTCCTCAAGGCAAGGTCGCTCAGGCACCACGCCCAGCCTCAGGAGAAGATAAGAAGGATGGCATATACCTACACCATTTAATAAAGCCGTAGGTAGTGAATTTTATGCGATTAAAATTATTTGGGTCCATTTATTAAAATGCACCCGGTTTAACTTTAAGATAATGAAGAGTATTCGCAAGTTGCTGTACTTGAGAAGATAAAAAGG
Organism: Cenopis cana; assembly: GCA_951800055.1. Taxonomy (NCBI): domain Eukaryota; kingdom Metazoa; phylum Arthropoda; class Insecta; order Lepidoptera; family Tortricidae; genus Cenopis; species Cenopis cana. Next base: position 6,545,789 of record OX637488.1, read on the forward strand.
ATGGCATATAGGTACCTTTTTTTTGACGCAGAGGAAATACATTTACGCATCCCCCCGGGCCCGGGAAGGCCCATGGTGGGGGGGGGGACTCGTCCTTCCACAGGGGAAGGGAATACCCACTAAAACCTCTGCGGCGTTAACCCTCGCTGTTACGCCATATAAATCCGTAGTGCATTTTATGCGAATAAAATTATTTGGGTCCATTTATTAAGATGCACCCGGCTTAACTTTAAGATAATGAAGAGAATTCGCAAGTTGCTGTACTTGAGAAGGTAAGAAGGATGGTTTAATGTAGTAGGTATCTCAAGTCTTCGGAATGTCAAAAATGCGAAACATCCTACGCTAGTCTTTTGAAACACGCAACTCGACTGCAATTCACAACCTGTCATCTCAGCATTTATCTCTAATAAAATTTGACCCTGAGATTCATAAAAACTGTATGTAATTGTAATTCAGAGTTATGCTGGTGGTTTAAAAACTAGTTTTTGGTAAGCGTTTTGAATACCATGAGAGCCCGGCCTCTGGCGATGTAATCAGAACCCCGTCCTCATTAATACGCAAAATACGATAAAAACAAGTTTCGATCGATAAAAACTTTAACTCTCGTTTTAAGAACAGCCCGTAGGAAATACTTATTAATTTTACAGTCATAGTCATATATTATTTATAAAAGTAAATTCATGCCTTTGTGCAATGCATCAGTACCAAGTGTCGAGCTGTATTAGCTCTCCGTCCCATGTCTTATATCCTGTTTCTACAACCGACTTGTTATCAATGCAGGTATTTTTTTAAAGGTATAAACTATAGATACGCGTTCTTACTGATTGAAAATTTAAATAAAGTAAGTAGGGTTTATGATGAAAAATACTTTATTTTTATTTTAACTGCACCTAATAAAATTAACTTAGTTTGACAAACAGGATAACCAAAATTCTGTTTACGTCAATGATGTGAAAAAGTGTATAGCAGTCGCCTGCAAAATTGTCATCATTGCTCGTTTACTAACGACCATAGAGTCGGGGTCAAAATTTTTGGCGCTTTAGAAAAATACAAATACGCTTCCAGTCCAACTTTTAGTAACTTTTTTATCTAGTTATGCTTCACAATTGCCATGCCAGGCTCAAGAAATTCAATCTAGATACGTTGAAAGCCAAACGTCAGATAAGCGACCTATGCACCTTATATAAGATTGTTAACTCTGTAATTGACACGACTTTATTAAACCATATTTCTTTTAAAGTACAATGTAGATCCAACCGTAGGCAACATTTATTCAGCGTACCCCCAGCTACAAACAATGTATCTCACTATAGCCCAATACCGCGAATGTGCTCCCTTTACAATGACATTAACAAAGATCTAGACATTTTTCAACACAGTTTCATTACATTTAAGCATAAAGCTATATCCCGACTCAAACAACCTTAAAATAGTTATATATTAATCTGCTAAAATCAATGAGAACCTTTAAATGTTGTGCACGGTTGTTATCGATGTACAAATTTACCATGATAATCTTGTAATATCTGTCCTTGTATACTTTTTGATTTGTATATTGTTACTGTGCCTTATAAATAAATAAAATAAATTACCCTACACCTACTTTTCCTTACAGGTATGGCCTGTCTTCACGGCTACAGGGTCCAGACCTGTGCTCCAGGAGGCAAGAAATACGCTTTCGAAGTTATGCCCACCGAACCGAAGCAGCGCCACTTCTATTTCCACACCGAATCCGAAATGGATAGAAAGAGGTTTGTTTATTTTTAAAGCATTTATAGCCCAAGAGATTAGATTTCAGTTTTAACGTGTTAAACGCAACATTAAGTGGCTCGTAAAATTTGGGCCTTATGTCGTTCACGAGGAATCGAACAATTTTAATGTCGGTTTGACCTGTAATTTACATTAATCTTTACACAAATAGATTGGCAGTGTTGCCAGTAATATTATTGTACTTATGTAAATATTGTAAATAATGAAATACCTAACAATTCTTGGATAAATTTTGGAATACATACCTAATCCAACTCTAAATATTTAAATTTCTTGCATTTTCAATCATTAGCATTCATTTATGCATTGAGTGATTTTGCTTTGTGCAATAAAGTTTAATAAATAAATAAATAATGCATTTCAATAGTTACAGCAACAAAAAAATGTTTGATACGATAAATGGTGTACTTCATAATTGTAAGTAAATTCAATGAATAAAAAAAACATTGTTAAATTTATACGTAGATTAACTTTCAATTAGTGAACACCTACGTACGTACATACATATTTAACACTAAAATTATTGTGAAAATGATGATAAAAATTTAAATGAAGATATTTAAATTCAAAATCACTAAACAAAAAAATATTATTCTGAAAATAAACATATTAAATTCACTGAATATTTTAAATCGGGTATTTACATTTCCTCATTTTCTCCAGGCGATGAGTTTATTGGCTGGAATTTATGAGGTAAAAAAATTATATATTTATTTGTTTTCAGATGGATGGCAGCTCTGGAGTATTCCATAGACCGGTGGATGAAGGCTGGTTGACGACAATGTCTCGCTTTAGAGGACTCCTACATATTCTTTATATTTTAAACTCAATTATAATTTTGTTGATATTGTTTTATTTTATTTTCCACATTTATTTCACAAGCTAAACTTTCAATCTTTGATTTCAATCAGTTGTACAAAAAAATTAACGTTTTTTACAATAATATTTATAGTTTTCGGAATCCTTCTAAAGTAAACCATCCCTGCCTCCTACCTATTTAAACCAATAATGGCATAAGAACTAATGACACTAACTAGACTTTTGCCATTTCTACTCGGATAATCATGTTTTAAGCTACCATTTATAGTTAATCACAGATTAAAAGTCCCCTTGTATTTGGACATGAGTAGCAAAAATAGACATTTAACTACAAACTTTACAATGATACCTAGCATAATCACTTATATTTGTAACCAACTCATCGAATATAGCTATAAATCCTTCATAACGAAAGCTTTAAAAACGTACTTAGATGATTTCTGAAAAATTCAACACCACAGGTGGGATTTGAACCCACGACCCGACTGACCCGACCCAACCGACTGTGGTGTTGAATTTTTCAATTTTCACTTTGATTAAAAAATTGAGATTTTCGCCAGCGGACGCATCCGCTTAACAAATATATTAAGATACACTATGTGAATAAAATGGGAGCTATAACAAGAAAAACTTACAAAAGGCTTCAATTGAGGTATATATACATGACTTAACATTTGTCACATTATGTAGTGACTGTTTGTTTACCCAAACAAATAAATAAAATATATATGAATATTACGATATTGTCACAAATAACTGATTGAAATTACTATCACAAATATTTTACCCAAGATTTAGGTCAAGGAACGAAAGAAAATTTGGCGGAAATAATTCGTGTATGAGCAAATTTTGGCACAGTTGTAGGTAAATATGTCCTTAACAACATACTTAAAGTCCTGAGATAATGAGTAGAGGTGGGTGTAAAGGTATTTTTTTTTAGTTTTTCGTGAAAAACACTTAAACGGTGGCCTATACCGAAAAATATTCTTAAACATAAATAATCTAAATAAAATAATCTACACAAGAAAGGTTCTACGCACTTTTTCGCTACGATTAATATTTAACGATAATATAAAGGGGGAAAGCTAATTATAATTAGCCTTATGGATGGGTATCATTACTTTGTTTCTCAATATTCTAAAAACAAAAATACAGTATTCTAAACACAAAGGTTTAAGAGATTTCACGAAAAACTTAAAAAAAAAAACCTTTACACCCCCCTCTACCTGTTATCTCCACCCCTATCCCCCAGGACTTTTAGTATGTTGTGACATCTTTACCTACAACTATGCCAAAATTTGCTTATACACGAATTATTTCCGCCAATTGGCAGTTAGTTTTCTTCGTTACTCGAACTAATTACAGATTAAGAGAAAATACATGGACATGGAATCAGAAAGCGATAAAAACGCACAAGTCAATATTAATAGAATTATCATTGGCATGTAATGTGTGCGGAATTTATGAGAAAAGTATTGAATGTACAGTTAGCTCTAGCTGTACATGTAGCTTGGCATAGGTATGAAAGAGTAAAAAGTTCATATTCCCTTGTAATAAAGATTTTAGATATTTTCATATGCCAAGGTACTTTTGATGCTGACTGTACATGCCACAAAGGACTATAAGATTGACGATTTAAAAAAAAAACGTTTTTAACATCAAAACGATCAAGCCAAAGATATAACTAATAAAGCATATACTGCTTTTTTAGAAGGCTTATTACACGATCTAACTGTAATTGTCATATGATGCTATTATTGTTAGTATGATTTACATGAAAATATGAATATTATTAGGCCAAAATGTAAAATTACTAATAAAAAATGTTATTATTACAAGAATAGAGATTTAGAGAAGTTTTCGGTGCGGGTACCTATTTATTAAGGTGGAAATATTCCTAACGAACCTATTCACTATGTATTGTGTATTGTAGAAGAATTAGGAGACGTATTAGGTATATTCCTAAATAAGATTGATGTGCCAAAGTCTGTTAGTTAAGAAATCGTTGACTTTACGAAGCACAATCGTTTGTAGGTAAATAAATGTATCTGTAACCCCTCGTACTAAGATCTTTATTAAATCCGTGATTGTTATCAGTGTTGTGATTTTTGTAATAACATATAAGTTTCTTAATTTGACTTTCATTTGTAAAAATTGTAAGTATAATTACTAGATTTTAGCGGGTTACAGATTGTGCATAATGCATCATTTTATGATTATAAATATCTATGTTTAAGAATCACGAGTATTCAATATCACTATATATGTTTCCCCATTAGAACGTGGTCCATACTAGGTGACTTAAATTGTGCATTAATCTGATAAAATATAATAGAGAATTTAAATCCATGGCGATGATATGTACATAAATAATCACGTTAAAGCTCAAATATGTTAAAATAATAAATAAAAGACTTGAATATTAACAGTATTCGGTTAAATAGAGTAGCCTTATATTAGTAAGTGTTTAGCGCGTAAGAAAATTGGGAATCCTGTTTAATAATCGCAAAAAATATTAAAGCACAATATATAAAACTTTATTTGTAATTCATATAATAATTATCGAAAACGTTTAAAATAAACATAGTACATAATGTGTTCAGTAAGAAATTAAAGAGGTAATTTTGGGAGTCGAGAAAAATATCTATATATTTATTTGAATCGTCATCATATTAATACCTATAAAATATTATACCTTTGTTTATAAAGATTTTGTGCCAGATTATATTAAGAAAGTTGCCAATTTAAACTATATTTATTTGAGGACATTGGTTTTCGCCACATTGTCATCTAGGTAGTAGATAAACATAGAGATTTAAAATTGTTGATAATTACGCCCCAAATTAACAGAATGGGAATCAGAAGTGAAGAACTACGAGTAATAGGTGATTTTTTAAATATTTATGTGACTATATCGATAGATTTCGTTGTAATAAAGAAGAAAAAATAAACGAGCCTTTTATTTAACTTCCTCACACTCCATAGTCAAACTGTTGAACACGGGGAAAAAATCAATTAGCAAGGACTAACGAAATTCGTGAACCTCGAACCAGGCGGCGTTAATTTACGTGACTTATAAGCTACTAACACGAAAAATAAACAATCCAGAGATATCCCTTTTTTATCGCTCCAAAAGTAAAACAGTGACAGAAGGCTTCGATCTGGTGGCGCGGGCGCAGCGCGGGGCGAGAGGGGCGACGCTACGGGAGCGCTACTGCCTCCGACGCAGGCGCGGTAGTACGCGCTCTTGACTCCCACCAGTCGCGCGCCATCACCGCATGCGCAGCCTCTATGCCACGCCACAGATAAACACAAAGTGACACGCCAGCGCCACCAAATTTCATACAACGGATTACAGTGAACCGAACATAAGTGAAGTGATACCGTGACATTATGTGACGAGTGATAAATTTATCGTAACCGCAATAACTTTTTCACTCACTGTGCCTATTAACTGTTTTATGACCTGTGCAGTGCGGCTATTGTTATGTTCGCGTCTACTAATCTCCTATTCACCTGTTGAAGCCACTGCGGTTGGACTGTGAAATGTGACAAAAAATTGCAATGAGCTTCTATTGTAGGTCTGTGGACCCTTCGTTTGGAAACATCGTGGGCAACTACCTGACTACTGGAGGGTTGGACATCTGACGATCGATCGGCCAACCCGTCGACGCCTTGTGAGTTCTGTTAAGTTTTTATAAGGTAATTTAATACAACGGATGTGGAATAAATTGGGTAGGCAGGGTGCACTTGATTATCGCTACCTGTTTTATAATCTAGTCATGTGTGTCTTCGTTGGGGTGTTATTGTTTACGTAGCAGATGCCGTATAAAATAAAACAATTCTGAGAATCAGTTCTGCTTACCCATTGTTCTTGTGGCTTACACCGTTGTTTTTAATGTTTATTTAAATGCTTCCTGCCACTGTGTTTCGCGGTAATTATCTAAGTATGAGATTGTCTTGGTTCAGTTGTCAAGGCTGAGAATTTATGATGATAATCCTACTATGATGTATCTTTTGTTGACTCTAGGTAGAGCTGATTTTGCCATTCATAAAGAAGCAGGTTGCGGTTTAAGTCAACAAAGCCTCTTTGAGCCACGGAGCTACGTGGCTCAAAGAGGGGCCAATCACATTTTGACTTCATAACTTTCTCACTGCTTACAATTTCTTCGACTGGTTGGCTCACCTTAGGTTGATAAACGTTGAACATACTTCATAACTCCCTGATATTAACCTGGATTTACAACCCTCGCCATTATCAGATAAAGTAATACAAAGCCAACGCCAAAAGCAGACACATAGTTGAAAAGCTATCAAAGCCGTTGTTAGCCACAATGTCAAAATAATAGACGATAATGGCTTTTATCGCAACTCAAAAGCAACCGCTAAAACGCTAGCGAACCTACCTACCAGTAACACGGTAGAAGCGTCAGGTTATTTAATTGCTAAACAAATAGTAGTTAATCTTCACCATCAACTGATAAGGATGGTAATCTGCTAGAATCACACATATCTCGAGTGATATTTATCATCGAACAAAGCAACCTTGCGGCAACGACAATAATTCTACGTTGTAAAATGCTATCAATAAACTTAATGGTTTTTAAATAAATGAGTTACGTAACATAGTTTATCATGTCCCATAAAATGTCGTGTGTAAGTGGTTACGTGATTTGTATTCCTTAAAAACAGTATGATTTGCGGGTGTGGGTCTGCATATTTCTAAATGAAAGAGACCGTAATTAAGTTTAGCACGAGCTTGGAAGCTTCTTATAAGCAAGCTAACGAAGTTAAAGAAGAAGAAGTAGTTAAATTCAGAAAGATTATAAGTCTTGAAGAACATGCTACTTAATTAGAAACGGCCATTGCTTAGCAATTACTTCTCATTCATTAGTATACAGAAGACCAATGGATGATGCAACTGCACCAATAATTGTAACTGGAGCTTTTTCCACCTACACTCTAATTATGTAACGATAATTAGAGTCATCTGCTTGTATAATAATAAGATCACAATGTTAAATTCAGTGTGAACTAACGATCCTCTATGATAATTCTCAGTTCTTCGTTAACATTGTAAATTGAACGACTTAAAAAGTAAACTTTTAGGATGACAATCTACACCTTAATAGCTTGGACACAGTCTCAGATTAACTAAATGTAAATCGTCTCTGAACAGGTTCCCAAGAAACCTCGCTGCTATCAGTAAACGCATTAAACTTTCCAACCAGATTACTTTAAAACCTTCCTTTAATACGTTTTATTGAATAAACCAGTTACATCTGACTCCATTTGGTACTTACTGCAGTGTCTGAATACATATTCATATCTTTAAAATCCTCGAACTAAAATAGAGATAAAAGTATTTCACCGCTTTGGAGCGAGGAAGATGGTAGAAACTCGATCAGCCGTGCCCTCAGCGGGAGCGAGAAAGAACCAAACACCAGATGGTTGAGTGAAAGGGACGGATAATCAGAAGGCTTTTACGGTAGAACGGGCAACGCGTAGTGAAATGTGGACCTGGGGCGCCGTCGTTTTCGATCTCGCTTGAATAAATTGATTCAAAGATTAATCTTTCAAAGTTGCTGCAGGTAACTGGCATGTAGAAAAAGTTTTGACTTGTAGCAGTGGGATAGATGTTGGATTAGACACTAACGTTGTATCTACAATTAATGAAAAAAGGAAGAAAAATGTTTCATAAAGAGTGCCTATGAATCTTTTGCGACATCCGTACATAATCCGTTTCTATTCAGAAAGATATAATTATCACAGTAGGATTACCAGTCATTAAAACCCAGAAAGACATAAAATCTCATACAAGTCGCAGGCACCGGAAATCTTATGAAAACATGCGTACTGTACAACCACGGCAGTAAAACGGAACGTCAGTTTTATTGTCCCTAGCCCGTGATACTAATTTCAGTTGGTAATAGTCGGACAAATCGTAAAGCCCGTGATGGCACTCTATTCAGAGATGTGATTCGGCTTATACAAATAGGCAAGAGCAGAGAAAGTCGAGTTTATGGGTCTAACCCTATTTAAATAAAGTTAAAGATACTAGAGAAACCTTTAAAAAGTATTTCAGAAGTTAGCTCAGGGATTATAAAATTTGATGGATATTTAGTACCAAACCTTTACAGATCACTTTCTCCAATAGGTATTTTTACAGCCAGAGCTCTTAGAACAGTATTGGGGTTCGGATAATCGTTTAATTTGGCATAAAATAAGAACGTTAAGGACGAACAAGGGAGAAATATGTACTCGAATGCTACTTTGAGTTCTCAAAAGCTGGAGAGACTATTGAAGTAATGAGAGATGGAGTACAATTTGCGGTAGCATTAGCAAAAGGATTATTTTAATATACTCTTATTACTAATCGTCCTGATTATTGCAATGAACGAAGTAACAGACTAGATGTCCATTTCAATCTGACACCACACATTTAAATCTTTTTAACAAACGTTTAGTGATCATAACTTTAAAATATATTATTTATTAATGAATCGACATCAGTGCTAGCATTAAAAAATCCGGCCATCATTTACATGTCTAATATCACCAGAAGCTGAGAATTGATTGGAATCGAAACTGATGAATGATGCATCAGGCAATAATTAATAGGATTAGAATTATATCAAAAATAACTTACAATAACAATTTTATTTATGTACGTATTTATCTAGAGCAAAATAACTAGTCGCTTATGAGAATCAATTAGGTAAGTACTTTCTATCAAAATCATTATTCGGTCGGCACTTTGAAAAGTGTACGAAGACCTCGTGAGAAGTAATGAATATTTTATGTTAATTGATACGTGGAAACAATGTAGAGCTACTTAATTAAGCATGTTTCTCGATCCATAAATCTTAATGGTCAACACCATCTTTTTAACAAGTTGGAGATTATGGACATGCAACCGGTCAGATTGGGATCGTTTATCAAACTTACAATCAAGTGAAAGCCAATATAGATAAAAATCGGTTGGAAAACACAAGTAAGGTGACCTACGTGAACTATTGGAACAGATATATTAACACACCTCTATCTAGTATCTCGTTGAAGAAACAAAGTGAAAATAATTAATCGTATTTTTTTATTGCAGGTTAATTGCAAGTCGTGATGTCGGAAAATGGAAGCACGGTTGTATCTCGGGCGTCCACACCACGCCCTGTCACAGACACACCTGTTACGGCCCCTTTACGCTCGAGACATGACCAGTTCCTGGCCAGTTCCGCTGAAAGAGCACCCCAAAGGCCGTCTTCCAGTGGCCGTAACCCTAGCGGAAACTTCGACTCCCCACCTCTGCCATATCATCGGCAGATGACTTCAGGCTCGTTACTTTCATCCAATCATCGTGAATCATCGGCTTTTGTTCCAGTTGTTCCAACCAGAGCCATGCACCCAATGATGTATCCAAATGAAATGCATCCAGCCTTAATACCTTCAGAGATTATTGAAAGAGAAAGAATGTTAGACCGGGACAGAACTGAACCAGCCAAAGGCTCTCCTGATAGAGTTTCGGGCAATTTCCCTAAAAGAAATTCATTTGATTTAATGGCTATGATGGTTGAGAAACGGAAAGAGGTGGCTCTAAGAGAAGCTGCTGCAGCAATGCTCATACCGCACCATCGTGCGTCATCTATTGAAGGCATCATGACTGACGGCACTTCACAACCACCTATATATGGGCCTCCTGGTGCATTCCTTGGCGCTCCAGGTCCTTCGCCAACAGCTTCTAATACCTTCACATTTCCCGGTGCCGGTTTATTCCCACCCGGCGCTGGACCTCACCAAATGCATCCGCATCTAGATAGACGGCTTTTGAGAGCTCCAGGAAGAGCATCTAGACCGAAGAAACAATTTATATGTAAATTCTGCAACCGACAGTTTACAAAATCATATAACCTGCTGATACATGAACGGACGCATACAGATGAGCGTCCGTATTCCTGCGACATTTGTGGCAAGGCTTTCCGCCGGCAAGACCACTTACGGGACCACAGGTAAGACATGCACTTTATAATAACTGGTAATTACGGCGGTCCGCTGAGTATCCGCTGCTTGCACATTTTAATTTTCTGCCGCACTAATCATAGTTATACGTATAAAATTCTAATTTATATGCACGTAACAGGCAGCCGGTGTAACTCAAGTTGCAGATGTTAAGCCGAGTGTGGCCGCATCCGCCCCGCTACTTGGAAATGGAATATTTATAAAGTTACTCGATTGTTGTAGGTAATGGGTACTAGGAAGTGCATCTTGATTAATTATTATGAGTTAACTTTATGTTAAAGATAGAATACGTAAATAATCAGAAGTTAACGTAAAACTTCAGAATATTTACGACCGTATTGTGGAGATTAGTTACATTTGAAGTAATTTCGCAACTTAAATGGTGGACATATTATTTTGATAACTAATCACATTATTGACAAGATATCATTGTAGTTCACTTTTACTTCGTTTATGGCGAGACAAAGAAATGCTGGATTTTCGGACTTTACAGTGGTCAATTCAGTTCATTTATTTTAAACCAGGACAAAGATTATTTCAAATTACTCCGATAAGAGCACTGTAAAGTCCCCTTTAACACTTTTCCGTCAATTTACTATCGTTTTATCAGATCGTAAAACAATAATATCAGCGATAAAGATCTTTGGTACAGTTTTTTGATGGAATTCCTTGTCAATCTTATCTCCTCAATCAAGTTCGTCGATCTTTACTAATGCTATGATACAGTCAAATAACCATTAGTCTCATTAAGGTTGAAGAGCTTTGTGTGTAAGCAAAATCAAGTACCTAATAAGGATACGGAAATTTATTTCTTACAAATTCTTTTTCATTTTGGGAACAACGAACTGAATAATTGTATAAAAACAAGTATAAATTCAGTAGTCCATCATAACATTTTGAAAAACCAGCAAATTTTAAAATTTAATGATTTGTGTTCAACAAATTATAAATCTTACCCTATTCATAATATGGCATATTTTACTTAACCTCAAATCGGATCCCAAACCTCAGACCATGGTATTACGGATGTAATGATTTTTGATGGACCCAAATGCCTGACTGAGATTTCGTCTCACATTAACTCGTGTTTTTTCCTTTTGGTAATTAGTTTAGATACCGATGAGTCATCCGAATCTATTGGTACGGTCGGTAATGTAAGAGCATTGGTAGAGCCTGATGTAGTTACAATTGCTTCGTTAGAAAATATAAGGCAATTTTAAATTAGGAACCCTATTACAGCAATGTCAAAATGAAATTATCTATTATTCTACAAATGCAAAGTCAAGATTTTACACCGTTTTTAAAATTGTAATGTAATCTTAGATACATGATCATCTTATTTTTTTGGTTTTTCGAAAAGAAAAATAAAAGATTGTTCTTCGTTAATAAGTAAGTAGTATGAATGAGTAGAATGGATGGTAAAACTACAAGGCATAAATCAATAACATAATTTAAGACTACACTATCCAAAAACTCAAACAGTTTCTATAAAACATTAGTTTGAAAGGATATCTTTATATACACATACACTTCAACATTTATAGACTTAACCTGCTAAAATTAGGACTATACTTCTGCTGACGTTACTAACTTTTATTCCTTCAATTCTGAAGCAATTTAATACCTCTCGCTCCTCGATCGCTCCGCCTTATCATTTCGGAATTGTCGGTGATTGAATGAAACGTTACAAAACACTTTTAAAGTTTTTTAAAAGACAGAGCTAGGCTATTTGAAAGCAGCGTCAGATTTTTTGCTTGCTTTAAAATGTGTATACATCCTGCCTTAATTATATTTATTATATATCATTCATTAGACGTTATTCTTTATGTACATGGTACTTAACGATTTAGTTCAATAGAAATATGGTCTATATGTCAAAATTAAATTGAAAAACCTTAAGATTTATGAAAGATGCGTTATTACATTGTATGGAGGTTAAATCAATTGAATATATGTACTCAACATCAAAAACGGAAAGGAATGTGAGCTCATCACAGGTCCGTAATTATACGTGTTTACGTTTTTTGTCGCGAGCACATAAAGATTGCCGTATAATCGAGATGCACCGCATAAGACCTGCATAATATCAGGCTATTATATCCCCCGCCATAATTAATACCCGAAACCACAACGCCTTTAATGCATCAAGGTTTTCGATTCGGCGACAAGAAACACCGCGGTTATTATTCGCGTAAAATCCATCACGCATCACGCCCGCAAAACTTGCAAATTCCCACGTGAAAAGTCGACGTCACAACTGAATCGAAAGTCGCCGATAAATTTTCATGAATATTTAATGAATGCTACAACCGGCCTTACGTAAATAAGAAACGTAACGACCACGGCTTATCCGCCATCGATCGAAAAAAGTTTCGGATCTGAATTTTTGACCACTTAATTTTTCGATAAAAAAGTGAGCAAATAATGAGCCGATCGACTGGGAGATGGGGCTATCGACATTAATATTCAAAACGACGGGTTAGCGTAATTTCGTTTAGTTTATAAGTACTGTGAATTTTTGCCTTCAAAAATCAAGATTGCTCTCCTGCTCGGTGCCTAGATTTTAAAAAAATTCCTTTATTCCTATAACTAGAAGATTGCTCCCATCATTATAATTTACTTAGGATGTATGTCAAATTACTGTGGTGTATAATAAGTGCTTGTGGTTTCTAAGAATTCACTAGTTTGCTTGCTACGTTACGTGAAACTTGCTATCGGCGCGCGTGTACCCATTTCGTTTCACTTGTCGTCGTACGTGTTTTGAAGTTGTTGGTAATTCTTTATGAGACTCGTCGAAAAGGATATTTTATTTTCAAGTAAACAATAAACTTATTTCATGCAACAAACAATATTCATGTAGAGCGCTTTAGGGTCTTTTGATAAATATGGTCGTAATTAAAAATTGTTCCACCGATATTATTGAATAATCATTAATTTACTCTCGACAGCGTCGCTTGCCCAGCAAGTCCTTATAAAAACATTTTTGCATTGAACATAATTTTATCTCGGCGCTCATATGCAATTATGATTCGCCCGAGACCACCATATAATAGGGACTGGGCAGAACTCCGCTCGCTTGTTCAGATAGCTCAAGGGGTCTCGGCAAAAAGGGATATCAAATTAATACTGAATCCATAATAAATCAAATCGGGCAGGTGGACTCGGTCGCAGGAACAACACTTTAGCCTACGGATAACTTTTGAAATTATCATGCAAAGACCAATTTAATCGTAACACAACGCACCCTTAGGCGCCGTTTTCACAAAAATATGTCCAAATTGGGGGCAAAAATTTGCAATATGCGGATCTGTTGGGTCCAATGGAATGGTCGATCCGAGTATTGTCACGCAACGCTTTAAATTTTGTATTATAATGGTATGCAATCGTTAAAATAATAAAAGCACATCAACCAAACAGTAAAGACCCAATTTTCATATATTAAATCGGATTTCGAAACTCAATTTACTCTGCTATTATAATCATTTTAGAAACTTGTGAATTTAATGTCGTTTTGGGTGAACACATGGAATCTGCAGATACAAATAGTTACCTACTCAAAAATTACATTATAATTATAGTCGTTTAAACATAGATGTAAATGTAACATATACAAGTACGTATGAGTTAGAAATAATCGTGACTATAGACGTTGAATAATTAGCTACAAACGCGCGGACCACTCGTCGATTTCACAGATTCTTATTGGCTTTTGAAAGTTCTTTCTGGGCATGCCCAGTCTTGTGCAATTCGTTACATGGTTATTTAAGGTTATGTTTTATAAATATTTTGCACCTGCCTCTTTAATACAATTTACCATGTACAATAATAATTTACTTCGTCGGAAACTAGGGAACTCGATGGGAAGTGCAATGACTTAAATAAGTTCAATAAAGCAGGTTAAGGAACTACTTTTGTAATAGCAGCTGCCTCAGCAACTATAATAGTCGATGGAACGGCCGTCATATTTTATCGGATCGATATAGACAGCCATTATTGCTATCTAAATTATACTCAACACGCTTGCGTGTTAGGTTGCAAAACAGTTTTTGTCGCTGCACCGAACCAATTAAGTTTAGGATTCGCGTGATTCAGGTTCTTATGTTTTTATATCCCATTATTTATTGTTGTTGCAGTCGATTTTTTTACATATTTAATAACAGTGGTTCATCCATCATACATTTTACAATTTTGTTGCTTTTAAGCCACTAGAATTTATTGGTATCTGAGGCATTCAAAACATTTAATAAATATAATTTGCTCACTAAAAATATTTCTTAATCCGAATATACTGAAAATATAAATCGGTATCCAGTACACCAAGGTATCGTGAACAGAGGTCATCTACGACATAAATTTTGAGCACGAAATGGAAGCTATTCGGAATTAAAACGAGGTTTTTTGCGCTAATCCCGCAAGGAATGTATAATCCGCTTCAGCGGTATCCTCTCACAAGTTATTCCTTATATCTCACCATCACGAAACCATAAATATGTATCCGAGTATGAATAAAACGTGTTTTATCGAATGTTATTAAGATTCACCGAGCTAGCTTCGCATGACCTGCGTATCGAATTTGTAGACGTTCTTTTAAATGTTATTAATGAGTTCTTCGTTGTAGGTATGTGGTCCATGTTCAAACAATAGGAATAGTAGTGTTCAACATTATGTCGAAATCAAGAACAGGAGGTAAACGCCCCATTAGATCTGCTGAACGAATATAATCCGTATTTCATTAGTTTAACGATCAAAATCGCCAAGCTGAGTATTATCTTCATTCTTACCGCGTGGGTTGACAAGACGTATGCTTATCGTCGATTTGGCATTTCTCTGCTACTTAATCCAGTTTTAAAAAGCCATTAAAGTTGTAGTAGCTGTATCATTACTTTCGTGCTTTTGAATTGTAACGTGAATTTCACGTAGCAAATTTATCACCTAAGTTTGCTTTAACCTTATCCTTAACGTAATGTGTTGTTTCGTTTATCTCTGAAGTTTCCTATTGTGCTTCTTCGTTGCCACGTTTTATTTCTTATACAATATATTTGTCCTTGGTTGATGTGTTACGGGTTTGGCTCCGTTCATTCTTAAATTCAAAACCAGGCACTTATTGCGCTTGCTCAAGAGTTCTTAGCTCAAAATATTTCCGAGTGCTTTCGAGGAGTCTCAGAGCAAACAGTGACCGGTCGGTTGAATAAACAAACGTGACGGCGGTGTGTACCGGTGCTATACCTAAGGCCTCGAAACCAGCCCACACTGCTTGACAACGCTTTGTTGACTCTACGACCCTCCGATATTTGCATGTGAATATTGTAATTAATAGTAAACTTTACCTGTGAAACTATTACAAAACTACGCTTTGAAGAAACCTTTTGGGAGGCTGGATGTATATATGATGATATTTGTAAAATTATTATACGATAGTTTATTTTACCTTGTCCAATATATGTGTAGTTTACACACATCATGAAGTATTAAGGTTAATTTTTGTGGGAATGCTTGAACCAAAAACACATTTTTACTTTAGGGTGCGTGCCTACGTTGGTAAATGCCGCATTCTTTAGCGTAAATATACTTAAATCAAGTAATATCGCCGAAGGGATATGATTAAGTAATAGAACTATAATGCGTTGTCATGATTGTTATCTCCTAAAGCAACAATATTTCCCATAGAATACACTTAATATTCTGTTTTAGAAAGAATTCTATCTTTTCACCCGTGACGTTGTAACATTAGTAGACGTCGAATTTCAAATAAAATAGTTTAGTCGCCTGTCCCCAAAAACAAGTTTTGAAATTATTCCAAAGCCTCAGTAGATACCATTGTTATTTATGAACTTATGGAAGAAAGAGGTTGAGGCGACTTTCTGTACGATCATTTATCATACGACGACGTCTGCCTCAGATAAAATCCATAGCGACATCGACACACACACTGACGCAGCACATTTGTATACAAGTCCTCACACTAGCAAGGTTAACTAACCTGACACTCGGTTTTTGGTCTTACGAATAACACATAAAAGGACGTATATTACGTACTGTATCGTTAATTTTTTACGCAGAAACCTAAAATGAAACGACTACCTATATCCTGACGCTCTGATGCTCCTGAGTCTATATCATTTAACAAATTAAATGAAATAGATACTACCTAGTCTTTTTAGATTGTAAGAAGTTTTTAGCCACAGTATTAATAAGGCATATGCGATGGTATCTTTACAAAAAGAAACCAGATAGGTTACCATGGGGCTTAAAAGCCATACTGCTGTTCAACCGGTTGTCCTTGATGGCTTGAACCCTTGACTCGCGTAACCATAGCTTTCCTTCATACAATTATTTAAATTGTAAAGCTTTTATTCAAGTGCATACATTTCCGTGAGCCCGTTCCTGAAAACGTAAGCCTATTGACAATAACTTCATCAGCTTTTGTCAAACGGAAGGTAGCTGTTTCGTAAAGTCAGAAAAAAATACTCACCGGTTATTTCTTCTTAATGCCGTTAACAAAGTGGTCTTTCGGTTGATTTAACTCTAAAAGAGCCTCACAGAATATTGATGCCAGTTTCAAAAGGAAATAATCACGTTATTTATTACCTCTGCTGAGCTGAGGCCAACCATTTTTAATCTGTTCTAAGCGCGTAGATCGATTATTATGAGAGATTAAAAGCATTGATCGACTAAGAAGTTTTTCGGAAAGCAATAAACATTTATTAGTCGAGACAGGATTGAAACTAGAATCAAGCTTAATCAGACCAATTACTATGCTCCAAGTTAACGGCTAGTGGCTTTATAAAATCTTTTTTCTCACAATCTAAGGCAATTTTTTTGTTTTAAAACACGTCATATGAGTTGAGGCTGTGAACTGAAATCGTTATTAATTATTAAAACAACCTCCGATCTGATATGGGCGAGCGCTTCAATTTGACATTAATTCTGATTATGATGAGTATTGGCAATATTGGGAATATTGGGATATATAACAAGTAAAACTAGAGTGTTTTTACGTGCTATTTTATGTTGTTGGTTATGATTTCTGTAAATAACTAAAACATAAATACCTAAATATAGTTTTACCGCCAATGATATTTGCCAAACATCGATTACTCTGTCGGCAATCAATATTTTTTTCATAACACTGATCAAGAGCAATCTTGTTATGACTTACCCACATTAAATGCTGAATACCAAACGGCGATTACAGATGATTAGAACCAATTACACTCAGTACTAAAACCGAATTTACGACTAAACTAAAATTAACACTCTTCCCAGTTGCCCTAATTGCACCTCTCTGCATCGTAAATCGTAAAACATTGAATAAGAAAATTGTGGGAAGGATCTAAACTCTAATTGGATTTGTACATAGCTCGGATCTATCAATATACTTTGATTAATGGTTTCGAGGGACCTCAGCGTAATTACAAGCTGAGACCGTCATGAATCAACTGCCAGAGTTATAAATCTGATAAGTAGAACTTGTTTTAAACAAGTTAAAGTATCACTTCCTAAGCTACCTACTTCTACAACGTTCGATTCTCTTTTCTTTTTTACAGGTGTGTTTTCTCATTTTAATCTTATCAACTTTTTATGTGTACTGGAACTGGTCCCGAATCTTGTGAGTGCGTCATTTTAACTAAAGTAATGTCATTACTTTAGTCCTGTAATGACGACCGCAGTTAAACTTTACATATGCATTTTATTTTTTCACATATGTAGATAATAAAATCGGCCAAGTGCGTGTCGGGCCACGCGCAAGTTAGGGTCCGTAGTCGTCCACCCGTTGCATTATGTGGACTAAAAAGTTCGCAAACTTGTATTTACTATGTTTTTGACAGAATTAACAATATTATCTAAGGTATTAATGGAAATTGTACGAAAGTTTGCTTTTGCAAAGTACATTTCTGAAGTTCGACTAGTACTCGTTAACTAGTAATATCTACTTAGCTGTGATAGTTTTCCTTTTAAATTCATCGTATATACTACTACCATGATTTTTTTCACATGCCTGTTAGCCACCGTTTAGCTGGCGGGGGGGGGGGGGGGCGGGGGGGGGGGCAATTATCACTTCAAAGCTTAATATCACGCCAACCAATTCTTTAATAAAAAAAAATGCTTTTAGATACCTTATAATATTTTTGAAAGAGCTATCCAACGATACCACACACGATGGGGTTTGGAAGAAAAAAAATTGCGCCACCACTTTACATGTAGTGGAGGTACCCTAAAAATTTTTTTTAAAGATTTTATTCTAACGTTTTGTCTGCGTCATTGATATGTATACTCATGCCAAATTATAGCTTTCTGGTACTAACGGTTGTTGAGAAAAACGGGGGACAGACGGACGGACGGACGGACGGACATGGCGAAACTATAAGGGTTCCTTGTTTACTACGGAACCCTAAAAATCAGTAAGAACAGAACACGGTTAAGGAACTGTAATTTCAAAGTAAAGCACCTGCAGCGGAACGGCAAAGTCAAGTACGCAGCTCAATAAATGTTTGCGTCCGTCAGAGGTGAAATTGAGTGTGAAGCGGCAGCGGCCCGCCGTCGCTCCCAATACGTCGCTTGGACTGCGCGAGCGCAAGAACCGGCTATAACCGACCTGTGGTACGATACTGGGACCTCACTCCCTAGCAGCGAATGAGTTATGTATTTAAAGGGCATTTTCACTTAAAAGTGTACCCCCTACTTTTTTTTCAGATCTCGGTTTTCTGAATCAGAATCACGAGTACTATTGATTCAGATGAAGAAAAAAATGTCCTTGATTTTCCATACAAATTTTCTGTGTCAGTTTTGTGAAGAGCCATATAAACCGTATGAAAAAAGCGTCACAAAACTGACTTTTTTTGGTGGGACACTTTTTTTCTTTACGGAAATGGATAGTACTCGTGATTCTGAGTCAGAATACCCAAAATCATCGAGATCCGAGAAAAAAGGTAGGGGGCAGTGGCGGTGCGTCCATACAACTCGATTCCCACCGGCTTGCCTAATTTTCAACCAGTCTTGTGCTTTTACTACGGCTCATGAAGAATAAGAAAGGCAAATTATTTCCGGATTCCCTAAGAATATTTTGGACGCGCCACCACTGGTGGGGGTACACTTTAAAGTGAAAATTCCCTAATACGCATGGCTTCGTTTAATAAAGGCAACAAATATCAGTAAACACCTTTAAAGTTAAGTATCCCAGCAAAAAAACATTTGATTGGGGATTGAGTTTTGTTAAATTGAATGAGAATTATAGATTATTAAATAGTTCCGATACAAATACTGGGCAATACTGGGCAACAAATACCAAAAATCACTTTTGACAAATGGGCACACTTATCGACCTATCCAAAACAAAAAAACCAATCCGAATTGCAACCGATGAAAATAATATGTACCTTATGCGAGTAGGTAGTTATGTATTACTACCTAATAGAAGATATATGAATCGTAATACCCAGCTGCTGCCATTAGCACTCACGTTAGTCACACATACATAAGAGCTCAAAATTTATAGTTGTTAGCATCGGAATCTTCAAGGCATCATACTTATATGTGTAATATATCACGACGATATAGTGTTTTTATGCTTAAATTGGCACTTCGTTATCTGAAGAAGCAAAACACTTGAAACAAGTCGGTAGTCATTTCCTTTCTTGATTTTTTGCACGTATTATTATAAAATACGCCTATTGCAAACTCTGGCATTGAAGGATTCAAATAAATTGTAGTACCTAGTAACTTTATACAAATTGTGGTAGGCCGTAGCAAAAATCTCAAAATGAGAGCGGCAGCGGTCCAATCTCACGGCAACTTACCATAGCGCGTTCGGCCCAACCTCTTTGCCTCGCTCCATTAGTATTTTCCATTTATTTTTTGTCCTCATACCTGTCCGGCTTTGGGGATTTAGTTTTTATACTACCTCGCGACGAATTCAGAATTTCTTCGGTATACAACGGAAAATAAATGATGTAACGTGAAACTACGCAACCCTATAATGCGGACTTTATTATTTTTCGATTAACTTTTTTCTCGCTCTTTGTATCAGTAATGGCCGTACGCAGAAGTATGTCGTTATTGGTTATTATGCTAATGGAACCACAAGCTCCACTCTTAAACACACGCTATTTCGTCAGGCACCGTTTATGTCTGTCTTCAGTATCATTGAAAACTAAGTAACCATTTCCATTAACTTAAGACTTCAGTTACTAAAATTCCGTTCCCATGGTTTTTAAAGGCTGCTAATTACTTAGTTACCTTAAACAAACCTTTATTAGTAGGAGTAGTCATTATGTCGGGTTGATAATATATCAAGCTGTACTGATTGGATACTGCACATTCATTATACCGAAAAGTTCGTTTGTAAGTAGCATGGGCACACTAAAGACGGCGCGTCTACCACAGTAATGAGTCATTGTACTAAAGTGAATAGTGATTGAAAGCCACACACCCACGTAGAATCTATTAACATGCGAACATACTATCATAGTAATGATCTTTCTGGTTACACACCAAGATACGCTAATATATAATGATAATAACTTAAAATAATTGCATAGGTACCTACTGCTTAAGCCACCAGAATTACAACGATATAAAAAAGTAATGTTCTTAAGTCTTATGGAAACTCATGTTAAATACTCGTATTATAATAATATAGGAGATAAGAGACGTGTGACAATCACCACTAGAAATTAAAGAAGTAAACATCGTAATAGTTTTGATGCAATTTTATACGACAGTATGCTGAGACAATGATTGTGAAAAGGCAAGGCAAGAAAGATTTAATAATACCCCCAACATAAATTCTAAATAATTTCCCGCAAATAAATTAAAAAGAAACGAAACATTTCATTCCAAAGAAAAAAATGTAGCTCAGTTTATTGACGTCTCATTTGTTAAACCGGAGGTGCAAAAAACGCCTTATAATTAGAATACTAATGTAGCTCGAGTCGTTGCTAAAACATTCATGTGAACCTGCCTCATTTGCATAATGTCATATACTACTTGATGTGTTTAGCTACCGACAATGTAAATACTGGTTCCTCTTATGGATAGTACGGTAAATATAAGTTGGGTAAGCTTAGCTGTATAAATCTTTGAAAAGCATTATACCCTTATTCATTAAACATTTTTCTTAAATGCTGTTTAAATTCATTTCTCTGTCACTTTGAAATTTTGTTTGTATGAAAGGGACAAAACACAATTTAGAAACAGCGCAATTTAGCTAACCGAGGTGTTTTGAGTTTTATAATAAGGGGATTAGTAATGAGCGTGGTTCCTTATTTAAGGAAATAAAGTGTTTTAGGTAGGTAGCCTGACTATTTGTTATCGATAGACTCTTCAAAGAAAACCATAAAATGACCTATTAACTATTATTAATCTGAAAAGACACCGGCAGATCTCAAGTATCCCGACCATCCGGGTTGTTACAAAAAATTTTCAAACGAACTCTTTGATAATGTTGCTTGTAATTAATGTTCGACTAAATACAAACCTGTATAGTTTTCTTTTTCTTCATTTGACTAGTCGCGAAGATTGCCTCTATCGATATTCTAATAGTATTCACATCTTCACGGCTTACGACTACGCTTTAAGTGTTACAAGATTACATTAACAAGTATTCAAGAATTATGATTATTATCACAATTCTTCTTGGTAGAAGTGCATTATGTATTTTGTATTATCATTATAACATTCGTACCTATAGACATGTTACAGTACTAGAATTTAATAAGACATGTTACAGTACTAGACGTTGGAAGAGAAGGTACTAGTAAAATGTATGTAACTTATTGAAATTGGAGCACACTCAGAAGACAGGTTTCTCAAGATGTTCGTTAACAAGGTCTAACAAATCTGCTATTCTCATGTTAATTAGTTGAAAGTCAAGCAGAGCGTTGGCGTTCTACTACTGACGCTAAGATATTAGTAGCATAACAATAAATCGACTTAAAGGAAACCAGCTTAGTTGGCTGTAAAGAGATAAAACGTTGCGTGGGAGCAAGCGACAGCCCAAAGACGCATGGTTGTTTAAGCAATGCCTTTATGTTCAAAATCCAGTGGACGGCCGTATCTTCTTCGAAAAATCTTAAAATGAATTATCATTCAAGAAGTTATATATGTGAGAACCTCATACTAAAGTCCTAAACTTGCAAGAGGAAGTTAAAGCAACTAGACAAATAGTCGCTAGTAATTTAATCTGAGATTATGCAAAGCTTTCTAACATAACTTTCAAAGTCAATGTAAAATCATCGTGTTTTATAAATGATCAATAAAAAATGTTTTGAAGGTATGTCGTGGAGAACAGTGGTTCCCAATATGAAAATCCGCCACTTCATTATACAAATCGCGTGATTATGATAATGCAAGCTATTTATAAGCAGTTTTGATTTACTTACAAGTCTGTTTGCTGTTTGTAACCATTTCTGAGAATAAATTTATGCATTAAATTCCGCTACCGTTTTGCATTAGTGTGGGTTTCGCAAAATTCAATTAAATCTTGTTCACTTATTAACATAATTATATGCAGCGCAGGTATGTGTGACATTTCTGCAGTTTAATCTAGATTCTCCGAGATTTAAACTATGGGTGGAAGGATATTTACTTGGCGTGTGTTTATATTCAGAAGGTTTAAGAAAATAATTAAAATTACAAATTAGAAGGCCAATACGATTAATCTAGTCGATAGGAGGCTTAGAGATGTGGAGAGAGATGAGCTAGAGGGGGGAAGGGGAGCGGGAGGGGGGATCGGGCACTGACCCACGCCGCAGCATTCCAGCGTGCTCGGTGGACTTGCTCTCTTTACTTTTAAACTGAAAACGTACGGAATAGTCTTTAATAGAAGAAAAAAAAGAAAGATAAGGATTATATTTTGTCATTAATATGCCGATAACATTAAAAACTATGTTGTCAGAGATAGAGTAAAAATTAAATTCAAATATGCAATGGTTTTGCGCGCAAAAACAATAAATTATCAATTTAAAGAATATTTGAAGTGTTTTAATAAGGCAAACATTTATGAAGTGATGAGTTATTGTTAGACTCTTCATTAAAATTACTCATGTATTGTTAATGTACTAACTTGTATTGTTTAAACCTGTAGAGATTTTAACTAGTGGATACCTACTTGTGACAATTAACAAAAGTATCGTCCATTTGGTAGGTTGAAGCTATCTGGCACTCCAACCAATAGACGATGGAAATATCTTTTGAGAGAAATTGATTCGCTCCAAGACACTCTGGCTATAGAGTTAACACTTGTTTAGAAAAGAAGATGATGATAATAGGTTTTAAGTTCTTTATCAAAAACAGTATAGGTTTTTTACTTTGCAGGTTCAGTTCAGGCATTCATTAAAATCCATTTGACATGACAGAACATAGTTCATTATAATATTTGTAAAAATCAACCATTTTGTTCCACATAATTGATCTTGATCATATGCTCACTAATTAACGTTTTATAATTAATTAGTCTACATAGTTACGAGTCTACACAGTTGCCTAAGTATTTCTTTTCCTGACTTATCTTTATGTACATGCGTAATGGATAAATGGATATACATATTTCAATTTGTATGAACCCATTTCTCATGCCTTATTCTTAGTCTACATTCTGTTACCGGACTCTTGATCGTCGATAGGCAATCTCCAACGCACGAATGAACAGAAAAGAACCATCGAAAAAATGCCTCTCACAGATTTTAGTATCAGTTCAGCTACGATGGGATCTAGAAATGTTAACGATAGTGTTTAAACTCACAACAGTACATTTGAAAGTGAAAAAGACATAACTCAACGTAGGCATGTATTCGTTTCAAAATTTTGTGTGTTAAAAGTAAAATATAGATTAACATATCCAAAAAACAAATTACAATACAGACCATTGTGATTAATAAAATTCAATAAAATTTCAATTTCAATTCAATAAAATATGTACCTAAATCGCGTTTTTCCATACAAACTGTCTTGTCACAACTCGCACGCTGTTTGTAAAACGAAACGAGGACGTCTCTTGGAACCTGTTCTTGAATCTGTTACCTCAATGAATACCGCTTTGGCAAAAACATATCAACGGGTTCTTAAATGCGGTTGTATTACGAGTATCGTCTTTACTTTTTTCGTTTAGTAATATTTTGTTGTTCCTATTTGGTAAATTAGTTAAGTTTTTTTAGTCCTACCATGTTTTTTTCGTTATATTATTCGAAATAAAAACATTCCCAATTTCACAACTGACTTCACAAAAGTCAGTTTTTTCCACCGGCGCCAGGCCAGCTCGAGTTACCTCCACGCGGGCATTACTCGTTCAACAAGTAATGGAAATATTTTTTAATGTACACCATTAGCACCGGGCCTTGGTCCTCTCTGTAATTTCAAGCCTTTTTTTAATCTCCGTTGGCCTGATGGGATTCTGAGCGACTGTCCAACGCGATTCTTATCTCGGCATATAATAAGAAGAGACAGACGTTACTTATATTTTATTTAACGTCAGAATTGATCGAACTGGTGCGATAACGTAGTCGGAACGAAGATTTGTTTGTGTCATTAATTACGTTTATTATTTTTGGTCATTTTAAACTTTTTAACTTTGCTTTTTTTAACTTTAATGATGATTTCCATTGCGACGTGAATTAATTCCGTTCTTTATAAACTTGCTTTTTTCAAAGGTTTCTTGATGGGATACTACTGTTTGTATAATGGGTATCGTATGCAGGGGCCGGTTTGTAAATATTTTTTTCGTAGTAACGTGGTAATTGCCTTGTTAATTTTGAAAGCGGTCTCTTTGATGTCTAGTGTGATTGTTTGCCGGCCATTCCCGAATGCACCTCTTGATCCAGCAACTCAATAAAATAACTAATATTACTTTAAACCTGGATTAAACTTCAACTTTTAATGAAAGTGCAAGAAAATTTGTTACTGGTAAGGACGGCATTATACTTTAAGCACATAAAAATCACAAAGCTCAGTATGATGTTTAAAGCTTTGAATCATAAAAACTATGCACATGCACAACTTAACTTAAAAGTAACTGCTTTTCTCTATTATGATCTTCGATTTAGAATAAAGTACCTAGTAAAAATAGCTCGAGATAAAAAACTAGCATACCTACGTGGTAATATCAAATGACATGAACTACAGTAAAAGTAAAACTACCACATTCGTCAAATTCTCATCGTCATAACTCCGCCGACTGCAGTGCCGACTTACATAACATCAAGAACTTCAAATTAACTGCTAGAAGGTTCACGGAAACACACATTGTGATGTAAAGAAATACCAAACGTAGCATAAATATATGAAGTTCAAATGTAGTTCCTGCATTCTTCTTCTGAACGTCAGTTCGGTGCTTTTTACCTTTTTGTTTAAAGAGTCCGAGTAATGATATATTGTTTACGCGGCGCATTCTTCAGATGGCTGATGGGTAGAGGAATCTGAAAAGTCATTATCATTAAATCTGAGCCACGGTGACGTCTGTCATTAAAGTTTTTTTTATCAGGAATATCAGGATCTTCTTTTGTATGGGTTTTAATAAGTTGTTTACTTATTGAAACTCATTCTTAATTACGTTTAAAGTTTTTATCTTATTAATTTCTTCCTTTTATTTATTTTATTCCTTCGATTTAGTTTTTTATGCATTTACTTCCTAGTGCATCCAAAAACTGTGAAACAGTGCGAATAACCTTATGTGTCGAAACAGTTTTGATATAAATAACTAAATAACTCGTTAAACCTTCAAATGCTGATTCCTCGACAGAAAACAGAAGGGTGTTTAAGAAGTTACATACAGGCAACGAAATTTAAAAACGCAGCGTTTTCGCTATTATCATAATGACTATAAAGGATAAAAAGACACATTTTTCAGTTCCTTTTTCTGTACATACTACATACTTGCATAGGCAAGATTCTACGTTTTGATCGAAAAGAGACAAATTACATACTTTAGTTTTCTAATTGTTTTGATTAGTGATATTTTTTCCGATAAGTAAGTGTAGGTTTTTATAATTTAAATATCTTTCAACTCAATGACTAGTAACTTAATACAATTTTAATTTTAATAATAATCGCAGACCGGCCACAAAATGATTTTAACGTAATTCGATTCGGCCGAGCACTTGTAGAACGGCACCATTTTAAATTGACCCCCTGTATAGTTTTATGGTCCAATTAGGCGAGGTCTTTAAATGTGGTGAGGTGGGTCTCGCGCATGCGTAGCCAGTCTCGCCTTGAGTCTGGGGTCTCGGGTTACTCAGATCACGTTCAAGGTGCGTTAGCGCAAGAACACCGACTTTTGAAAATGTTCCATATATTATAATTTTCAACCATTGCTCGGTGGTGGAATTCAACGGAAAAGTAAAAATAGTGGATGTTCATGGAGTAAACTTGCGTCTATTTTGGAGAAGTGTATACCTGCTATAATAATAGGTAACTTAAATTTTACTAACCTGGAGAAACAAGGTTTTTATTGATCATACTTTAAGTTATAAAATCTTAAAATCTCGGTTTATCTAGAAAGCGATATCAATTACAGTTCAAATATTGTATTTCATTCTACTTACATTATGAATGGGATTAATTTCATATCTTGATATCAATTAATATGAATCCTCTTGCGCTATGCCCGAACCCTTTTAATAGTTTCAAGATCCATTATAAAGATCTGAAGAACTTGTTTCGCTTTTAACTCCACCTTTTTCAGACATTTAATTAAGGCACCATACTTTATGGTACGAATCATATATAATACATATATAATAGTCCAAAAGAAGCATTCTGAATGTAACAACATGAAACATTATATTCTTGTTGTTTTATTCTATTTGTGCAACTTTTAATATGAAGACGGAGCTAAGATCATAGAAAGGGTTATTGTATGTTTTAAATCTAAGTGAACATTGAAATTTGTTTTACTCTCGTCATTTCACATACTTATTTCAAATGTACTCGCAGTATAGGGCAATTTATCCCAGAGAAATCATACAAACTTAAAATTGAAAAATCTGGGTCAATTTTTTTTGATAATAACTAACTAGACCGGCTGTGTTAATCTTCGTCGAAACACAGCAGAATGAAACAATCACTAACTATTTTTTTTATTGTTTCAGGTACATTCATTCAAAGGAAAAGCCGTTTAAATGCACAGAATGTGGGAAAGGCTTTTGCCAATCAAGGACCCTGGCGGTCCACAAGATCCTTCACATGGAGGAGTCGCCCCACAAATGCCCCGTCTGCAGCCGAAGTTTCAATCAGCGGTCCAACCTCAAAACTCACCTGCTTACTCACACCGATCACAAACCATACGAGTGCAACTCATGTGGAAAAGTATTTAGAAGAAACTGTGACTTACGAAGACATGCTCTTACTCATGCCGTTGGCGACGTACCGCCAGGTGATGTTTTAGACGTAGGTGAAGAGGATATCGGAAGGCCCGGTTCACCTATAGAACCAGGATTTGATGACGATGATGCCGAATTATCATCTCCAGATCATTCTCCTGTGAGAAGGGCACGTTCATCTTCCATTGAGAGCATCGGAAGAGAGCCAAGTGTCGAACGCCCGAGACCCTTATCGCCATCTGCAGTTGAACAAACCCACTGTCATCACAATGAGCCACGGGACCGAGCCAGTCCCTATACTATGCGACCCCATCACCCAGAAAGACATCGTGGGCCATCTTCAGATTTATACGAGAAACGGCGCTACACGTCGGATGAAATAATAGAAAAAGAAATGCGCTACACTGATATGTCAGACCCACCTGTCCGTCACCCACAGTTACAAATTCGAAGAGATTTACATCAAGTAGTTCCGCCTGAGTCATCAAAAATGGGCCAAGTACCTAATATGCCAATAGATCCAGGGCCATCGGCAATGTACCTCAGTCCATTTAGAAAGAGAAGCCATCCGCCAGATATTGGTGAAAATGTCAGAACGTGCGCACAAGTGTACAGAAGTCGTTCACCGGAACCTACAAACTTAACAATGCCCCGTCAATCACTTGTAAGTGCAGATGTTGGAGTGGGCATTCCTCCAACAATAATGGGAATGCCATCGTACCATAAATTTGGATTGCCTTTGCCTCCGCCTCATCCACAAATTGCCTATGGAGGCGTGCCACATACTGTGCTCGGACCACAGCAAACAGTTGCTCAAGATTTAATTGTAAAACATGCCCCTCCAAAAGATTCTTTACCGAGTACGTCGACAAGCGTAACTAATTGCAAAGATTTATTGCAGCCTAATGCAAAAGATACTGAAGATTCGAGTCCGAGCCCCATTACTAATGGGATAAAAAACATTGTAGGCATCCAGCCAAATTCTAATCCCAAGCCAGGAACGAGCCAGTCCAGTGGACCTAAAAAAGGATTCAGCATAGAGGACATCATGCGACGATGAAGAGTGATAATAAACGATAAGTTGGTGCATTTTACAAATATTAATGTGTTTACTTTAAGTGAAGTATTAGATTAATGAAAAGTATTATTAGTTAAAGTATTGATTTCACATCATGTATTTACTATCCTAGAGGTATGTTTGTATGTATTTGCAATGTGGATTTGGTTTTCGTAAAGATCTCATAAGGTTTGTTTGTGCAGTGTTTTGTTTACCTCGAAAATTTTAAAAATTAGTTTATCAAAATTTTAATCATAAATAATATTGTGGTTTAATTTTATTTGTTATTGTTGGATATCTGGATCATGTTAGGAGAACAGAACAGTTTATATGTCTCAACTTGGTTTGAACCCATCAATGCTGATTGTAACTTTATTTAAGGTTAGTTATCTTTCGCAATCATACTTATAAGTTAGTTATAGGCATCAGTAGCAATTTATAATGTTATTTATTGTTTAAATATTCCTTTAGTGATAGGTACAATTACTTAATAAAGGAAACTTTGTTAAAGTAAAAATTTATAGTGATTCAGTATCAATATTTAGTACCTAATCTGAAATTGATTTGTAAATAAATGAGTACATATTTTTAAATAATTATAGTATTTTAGGTATTGGTTATATTTTATAAAGTTAAGCTTTTATTGAGGTTATCTTTTACGAATATCTGATGTTTAAAATTTTGAGATCGATTATTATTGTGATCACTGTCAATTTTAATGTCAAAATTCTATAAGATATATATATAGGTATATTAGGTATGTCAAAAAGTGTCATCACAGTGTAAAAACAATTTAGTGTTAGAATATTTTGCTCAGATATGCTAAGTAAACTATTGTTTACGATTTATATATGTACTTACGTTCATTCTTTTAATTAATAAATTATGAAGTAAATATTTGTTTTCATTTCGAAACATAGTAAGCTCACTTATACAAAATAAAAATATTAAATTAAAAAAAGGATGATTGTGCAGAGAAATTAAAACATGAATAAATATAATGCATGAATTCATTTTCAAAAAGTTTTCATGAGTGAGTTTGCTTTTAGGAAAAGCTCTATACAAAAAAGCTTTTAATTATGAAATAACAAAAATAATTTAACATTTTGTGTACATTTCTATGACCAAAAATTATTATCAAACATCATCCCTCGAAGATATCAAAAAGGGAGTGGAGATAAATTTACGCGGACGAATTCGTGGGCAAAAGCGTACTCGCTTCATAAGAATGCGCTATGAGAGAGATATGTATGTAAAAAAGCCTTAAGGGGCTAAAGGCCTAAAGGGGCTTTATCTGAATGACCTTGGAACTGTAATTCTTCATTTTTC
Organism: Cenopis cana; assembly: GCA_951800055.1. Lineage (NCBI taxonomy): Eukaryota > Metazoa > Arthropoda > Insecta > Lepidoptera > Tortricidae > Cenopis > Cenopis cana. The sequence continues at coordinate 6,576,089 of OX637488.1, forward strand.
CGTGTTGTTTTTGTCTCGTAGTATTAACAGCTGCCATCGTTAACAATACACTATCTCACTTTACCTCAACTATAGAGCGGACGTTATACGAAGATCCCTATGACACTGACAGTGACATACCATATAGTGATGTGCATGTGTCGATACTTCAATTGTTTTTTTATCTGTGGCAGTTCTTATCATCGTCCTCTCACGTACATTAATTTAAACCTCAAATGCGGTTATCGTGTAAAAGACGTTTCTGGCTACTAAACCGCCATTTTTAGGGTTCCGTTTCCGAATGGTCCAAACGGAACCCTATTGTTGTCACTCATGCGTGCTTCCGTCGGTCTTCCCTTTGACCTATTAACATAAAATTTGGACATAACGTATTCTTACGCCGCACCAGAAGAAAGACCAGTACCTACAGGTCAAAAACGACCTGTGCTGTGCCGCAGTGAACGTGTTAAATAATAAATAAATATGGGTACTTCCATAAAAGTTGGGTAATTTTCGCACAAATTTTGAAATAGTGTTTTCAGATATTTATTAGAAAACTTTTTAATATTATACAATACTTATAACAGTTTACTTTTTGTATCCAAAGTGGCCAGTCACTTTACTTGATATTTAATGAGAAATTAGTGTTTTTCTGAAATCTATGATCTAGGGACTGACGGGATATGCTAGGGACTGACGCAAAACATTGTTAATAGAATAAAATCACGTGTTTAACTTCCAATAAACATTTATTTAGAAATTCGTGTGTCCGCTTGCACTCGGCCTTCGGCCTCGCTTAGCCTTGCCGCTCACCTTCGGGCCTGCGGCCCTCAGGTTCGTGTGCCCGCGTTCGCTCGGCCTTCGGCCTCGCTTAACCTTGCCGCTCACCTTCGGGCCTGCGGCCCTCAGGTTCGTGTGTCCGCATGCACTCGGCCTTCGGCCTCGCTTAGCCTTGCCGCTCACCTTCGGGCCTGCGGCCCTCAGGTTCATATGTCCGCGTGCGCTCGGCCTTCGGCCTCGCTTAGCTTTAGCGCTCACCTTCGGGCCTGCGGCCCTCAGGTTCGTGTGTCGGCGTGCGCTCGGCCTTCGGCCTCGCTTAGCCTTGCCGCTCACCTTCGGGCCTGCGGCCCTCAGGTTCAGTGTCCGCGTGCGCTCGGCCTTCGGCCTCGCATAACCTTGCCGCTCACCATCGGGCCCGCGGCCCTCAGGTTCGTGTGTCCGCGTTAAGTCTTAACAACGACGGGAATAGTAAGTGTCTGGGTGGGCAAGCGGCCCTCGGGCTCGCGCGGAGAGCGCGCACTGATGGGACGCTTCGGGCCTTCGGCCCTACGCGGAGCTCGGCCTTCGGCCTCACGAGGCCTTGCCGTTCACCTTCGGGCCTTAACATACACGGGCCTTATGAATACTTGGGCAACCCTTTCCTCCCGTAGCTCGGCCTTCGGCCTCGCAAAATTACTTGGGGAGGGGGGGCGGGGGTCGCTTAGACGCTCGGGGCGAGGCTGCGGGTCTTCGGCCCTCCGCCGAGCTCGGCCTTTGGCCTCGCGGCCTGAAGCTCGCCCTTCGGGCTCGCGAAACCTGGTATTTGTATAGGATTTTCGGTTGTTCGGTACTGCGAGGCCGCAGCCTCCCGGAGCCTCCATAACAGTGACCAGGCACGTCCCCCCCTCAATCTTTCAAAACAGCAAGGCTAAGCGAGGCCGAAGGCCGAGCGCACTCGCCCAACCTTACCTTTCCTTACCCATGGGCAACAGCACCAAATAAGGACAACTCAAGGACAATTAAGGACGAGTACAAAATCACAATTAAGGACAAGTACACGATAACCTGTGCTCCAGTTCTTTTTCTTTTTTCTATGCTCACGTGGAGTCATATCTTTCACGCATTTTCGCTGTCCTTTTTGCTTTTTTTTGAGGTATTTCAATCTTTCTTTTTCTTTGTACTCTGCTAATAAAACTGGATCATTTTTAATTTTTTCTAAACGTTTTTTTGCCTGTTCTGACTTTTTTCTTGCTTTTTCTTCTTTAGAAAGCGGTATTTTCTTTCGAGGCGCCATATTCTACAACAAATACAAGTTTCTTATATTGCTGAACTTGCCTCAAAGAGTATGAACGTCAGTCCCTAGCCTATGCGTCAGTCCCTATCCACATTTACGACTAGGGCCTGATGGTCTAGGGACTGACTAATTCGAACAAAATCACTCGTAATTTACTTTGGAAAAGACATACCAAAACTTGTAAGAAACTATAATATCTAAACAAACAGATCACATTTACACACAAATAAAAGGAAACAATAACTAATTAACTTTCTGCAAAATAACTCACCTAGGGCCTGAGAGATTGACTGGTACAGCACGTGTTTTCTCAGCATGGACGCCGACCGCACTGACGTCAAAATGGCCGACGCAGATGGGCCCACGCATGTGGCTAACTTCATGTTATTGCTTTTGAATGAATGAGTTTCAAAAGAGACGGTCAGCACGGATACCGCGTATTTTTAAATTTTCTAAGTGGCTAGGGCCTGATTGTAATTATCGATGACGCTACTTTTTTTTACAAAAAGGTATGAAAAATGATTATTTTTGTTTATTGACTTGTTTTAGTGAAGTAAGGAATATAATTTTTAATGTGTTTAAGTTAGCTATAATTTAAAAAACATCATATTATCATAGAACCGGACGAAAAAATATAGCATTTTGGAAATGTGACAGGGCTAGGGACTGATATTAGGGATACAAAATGAGTTTTTTTTTTATAAAAAAAATATATGATTTAAACAAAAGTGAGTGACATGGTTAAGAATACGCCATTTCATGTGCCAGTCATTTATAATATTGGGTGCATAATATATTACATATAAATATCACTGGAACACAAAGTTACCCAACTTTTGTGGAAGTACCCATATGTAATTTAACGTTGTTTTATTTTTACACAGTCACGTAACAATTAAAATGCAATATAAGACACGTTTTATTATTATCACTTCAATTATCGACATCTGTTATCGACAGCACCGCTTCCTTAGTCGATACAGACCAACGATATAACATTTGCAATACGTCACCGTGTATATTCCGTTAAGCATATTTCTGGGAAATAAGGGACAATTCAAGTTTCTTTCATATTGTTATTATGTAAATGTTACAATCCTACATAAATTAATTAGCTACATTCCCAAAAGATGCTTATTAACATTTCGATGTGACATCGACGCTGTTCCAAGGTTATATAAATGAACTGTCACTGCAAGTGTCATAGGGATCTTCAAATAACGTCCTACGTATAGTTACTGAAATCAAGTTATACCTACACCATAAAACTTTGTAATTTATAACGCAAAAACCAATTTTTACGGCAAAAAACCAGCTTTTTGTACTTTTCTCGAAAAGTATTTAGAAATTTCAACAAAGAGCATCTGCAATGCAATTATGAAAAAAGTGGTGCTAAAATGCAGGTTGTACTAAATTTGTTGATAAGTACCCAGTTTAAAAAAAAACTTAATTTTGAAGTTTTTTGTGTCCAACCTGGCATATTTTTTGTGTAAAGTAGTGTACGGGACTAATTTATAAATGCTAGCAGACGAAAGTGTTAATAAAACACAACACATATATTTTTTTAAATGCGTAAACTTAACAGTCCGTGAACTACTCGTAGTTACGACGCAAAATGCATTAAAATCGGTTGATTTCGCCGGGTCGATCCTTAATAGAATCTAATAAATGCATTCAAACGATTATAAACCGCTTTCAAGTGCTAAATCACAGCAGGTGAATTAAATTCAATCTAGCTCATTTAAATAAGGACCGTGGGCCGATATAAGCCCATTTCAGTCGCAGGAGCAGAATTATGGTCGCGACATGGAGTAGACGTGTAAAACAATGGGTGGTCCAATATAAGCCAGTCTGGTGACCATAAAGTTTTTGATGTCTTGGAGCAAACTTTTTCTGACACGCCATCCATCAATGACGGCTCAATCTTTGACAAAGTTTGATTGGCAGTAGTAACTCAAAGTAAAACTATTAAGTTAGTTAATTATTGCAATCATAATTTTTATAAGCTTGACACAAAAGGAGCGACTTTACAATTTTTAAAAATTAAACAGTAAGTAATTCTTCTTTTTTGGCTGGTAAATACTCACAAAGACAGTGGTGCTCTAAATGGAGTTTGAAGTTTCAGACCTTCATAGGCTGCGGGGTGACCGCTTACAATGGTAAGCAAGCACCTAATGAGGTCGGCCGTATGCTTGTTTGCCACAGACTTTGTATTAAAAAGTGCTCACAAACATCTTCACATGATCTCATTGTCATATATTTAGTATGTACCTACCTATACACATTAATACCTATGCCACATTCTCTCTCTTTACGTTTCTCTACTTTTTACGCTCACAAACATCTACACACGATCTCATTGTCATATAATAACATATAAGTATTATAATAATACTCGTATTTATATTACCTATCTACTCTTACATTTCGTACATATTATGTACGAGATGTAAGAGTAGGTACATTGTCACATATTCTCTACTCTACTCCCTCTATTACTCTCTCTTTCTCACTCTCGCTCTGTACGCATCTCTTTTCTTTTCTCTTCTCCCTAAGTCTCAACAAAATAGGTATACCAGAAAGTCCTATCCAACTATAGAGAGTACAGAGCAAACGCAAATATACCTACTCTACATTCACATTTAATCCAAGCCCTCCGTGCAGACGTTTCTTAAATGGCATCTTAACCCAGAAGCCAGTTTCTGTCCGACCAAGACAATTGAATAGGCGACACATAAGGCCGCTAACTCCTAAAGTTGCCACTTAAATGTGTCTGAACGTATAAGGCAAATCCCATACCCGTACAGCAAAAGAACAACTTCCTTTATAAGCAAAAAGGTGTTTCTTTTATGATCACCATTTTACGACAAGGCGCGCAAACCTCTCACACGCGTCTTCGAACTGGTGGTACAAGTTGTAAGCGGTTATCCCTATAGCAAATATGGTCAGTGTGGAAGCGGAAAAGCGATAATAGACCTATGACGGTGTAGTGAGTCTGGATTGTTTGCGGAAGCCGGAGCACAGACGGTTTCCCGACTATAATACGGAAATCGCCTCATTGCACGAAAGAGTCATGGCATAGCTCTAACAGCATCCTACATGCGATATCAGATAGCAGCTAAGAATGCCCTATAATACTGAGAACCACTTGGTGTATTTCTCGAGCCACGAAAATCGCAGGGTGAAAGGTGTTGGTTCTAGATCACGAGGCCGTTCACCAATGCGATGAACAGATCAGGTCAAGACACTAACAAGTGCTCCACTAATGATAATATAGATTATCATTAGTGGATCACTTGTTAGTGTGTGTAGTCTATAGAGTCTGCTCAGAGAAGGGAGAGAAGTACTTACAGAGGGACAACCAAGAATCCTGCTGTAATAGATTGGAAGAGTAATGCTGATAATAAGCGTCTTTCGTCAAGTTGGATTCTGATTAGTCTTGTGGGTTCTGATTGGAGTGAGAGAAACGTGGCCGAGCCGTCAGGGCTAACGCGAGCCTCAGTACGGTATAAGAGTACGAGTATTTTTTGCAGATAAAAGGTAATTTAATAAACAACTATTTAATAAAAGATGGTGTCTCAGACCTTTAGGAGGCGTACGTGGAGCCAAAATTCCAAATGATCCAACACACGGAGGCCCCTTCGACAATTTAATCAAATGCAAGGGGTACACGGATAGTTAACTATTATTACGATAGTAAAAGTATAAATATAGAAGTTGATAAACGCTCCCACTATCAACTTGTGCCAATCTCCCAGAGGCCATTCCAACTGCTACTTGGGTGTTTATGCAAAGCGTTAGCCGCCAAATGAGAAATAATAAAAATAATTTTACGAGTGAATGTCGTTTCGATATTTCAATCCGGTCGAATCGAGGTGAAAGCACTAAAAACGGAGCGGTGGCAATCAATTATCGATCGCATTCACTCAGTGTGAATAATCCGCGATGTGCGGTCCATAAGTCGAAATGGGGCTCGAATAGACACGAATAGTAGCCGAGTTTTTAAGCTCACTAAGCACACTGGTCAAAAAATCGGTCTGCCACTTTTAGACACTATTATTTGTACAAAAGTTTCTCCCAGGGCCTATTTAATTTCTATTCTACGTGTATTTCTACACAATGCATGATTTCTGTGTAATTCAACCGCACATGATGTCACAAACTCACCCGCTCAAAGGATTCCGAATAATCGTAAATCTAACACGTGCTTAGACTTCACAATCACAACCTGCACACCATACAATTTATAACTTTATCGCTTTAACTCTTCTGCTGCTCATCGAGCAGCCACGTATAAGACATGGAAGAGACAAGGTACTTACTAAATAAAGACTAACTGTTCGGGTATGAGTCGCCCGCGATTCAGTTTCAGATGGGAAACCCAGTATAGGTAATCAAAACCAACATTGTACGTGATGTGGAAATATAAATGCAACGAATAAGTTACAGTCAGCGTCAGTTGGAAGGTGAAATGGCAGTAGCTTTCTTAAAAACTTACGCCTGTTATTCTTAGAAGGTATTAGAAGGCTGACTTATGCAATTTTGAGCCATAGAGCAGTGTCATTTAGCACGAAATTGCGAGTAGTATATAAGCCTGGAGCAGCGGTAAACAAAATGAAACATAGGTACCGGTGAGAAGGATCAACGGAAAAAAAGGGATCAGAATTGCTTCGGGCTTTTTGTAATTCATTTTTGAGTTATGATGGGAATCGTAAAGGACGAGCGAGTTGTTTAGTTTTCTTAATTATTGCTCTTGAAAATAAATGTTTGAGGGTAAGTGTAATTATACAAACTCTTCGTTGTACATCCGAAGAAGTTAATAAGTATTCTGGTAACTTTAATTTAGGTTAGGTACATCCTGATTTTTCAATTCTACCAGGGTATCTTAGCTTAGTGATGTCGGCCGATTTTCTAACTTGTTGATTTTTTGACAAGCTTATATTTAACTTGCACTGTCTGTATAGTATGTAGGTATGTAAGTAAGTTGTCCTCAAAATATGCAATCATTTTGCCAGCCACTTGCCGGTATCCGATTGACACTGAGCTGAAATTTGGCATACATATGTAAGTGTTAGTTCGTTGATATTATGGACCACCGAGCCGATTTGTTGGAGACAGAAGGTGGTCGAGTATTTGATGACAATGATGACTGAGAAAAAAAGGTACAGTGTGCAAGCAAGCAAGCATACAAACTGTATAAAAAAATATTTTTTGACAGAAACTTATTTCGATTCGCGTTGCGTCGCAGCGGCAGTTGTCGTCGCACCATGTCTCCTGGACATCATGTATCATACTGCCTCTTATAACACCTCCTACATAACTAGCGTATGTAAAAGTAAACATTCTCGTCATCATCAAAGTTACGAGTTGGCAGTAGTATGTCAATCGACTCTCAGGTTGGTACTAAGTATTGTGTAGAAAGCTTTACTACTCGCATGTCTTACATAAATCTAATGCCTTCATACAATGCATAGGATAAAACAGTCATGGGTTAGCACTAAAACCCAGATTTCAGCACGGTTAAAAGCACTGCGATCACACAGCGAGTCTTCCCGTGGGCAGGAATGCCCAAGTGTATGCGTCGTCCTAAGAAGCATGCAGGGAGACATGTAACAAGTATAACATTTTTTGAATAAATTCTGTGCCTGATTGATATTTCCCGCTTACAGATCAGAAACATGTAATAGTACATTACTTAACAAGGGCGGTAAAACAAATAATGTCTCAGATCGCAGGTATTTGACGCCCGAGCCGAAGGCAAGGGCGATAAATATGCGATCTGAGGCTTTCTTTATCACCGCCCGTGTTAAGTACTAAATTTTATGTCACCCCCTGGTCAGGAAGTGGAATTTCCCGCGCGCGGAGCGTGCGGTAATTGCCGCTTTATGGCCAGGTGTGACATAAAAATAGGAAACTAATGCGTAAAGACCCATTTGGCCAGTGCGTGGCAGTGGCGTTTGGTCAGTGGCTTTACGTATGAATTTCATCCTATTTTGACATAACATATTACTTTATTAAAACTTGACTTGTGTCCCCCGTTTATTTGTAACAGTTAACATCCTTTAATAACGCAGGGGCTAGGCTAACTGCGATATCCCATTATCCATTATCCGTAATGATTCAGATTAAATCTAGCCACATCTGTACTACATCTTAGACAAAATCACAATTATTACATGGCCAATCATAGCTACTCATGTGGAGGGTAGTCGTAAAACTTTATCGACGTGTTCCTGGAAACTTATTCGAGATGAAGCTGCGTCGTTGGCGAGAAGGCGGTAAGTCGTTTTTTATAATTTTACAGACGAGTGTAATAAACCTGTTTTTAATAGCAGTATAGACTTTGTAAAGTCCTATAATAAGCTCATATGAATACATTGGATCAGATGGACCGTACGCTTGTTGCCTCCGTCGATGTATAAAAAATATATGAGCTGTGAAATACTTTTAAAAGTGGCTAATGCCGGGATTCTGACCATTAGGTGTATGAAGGATCAAGTTCTTGGGTATTAATAGCCATTTTAGATATACATATATGTATATACAGATTTGTTAGGCGCTATTTAGGAATAAATTTTAGGGGTCATTATTTAACACAGGTCAAACCATAATACTTGCCACAGTAATTTCCACTCATGCTCACATACCTATACGATACGCCAAGGAAATATTATTATAATTATTTTAAAAATCTACTGAACAGAACTTGATCACGAATTTACGTATATAGTACCTAAGGTAGTTTTGTTGTAAAAATATGGTGTAATTTTTTTAAAAGTTTAAACAAAAATTATATCAAAACTGTAGTTTAAAACTTATAGGTTTTGATTTAGCCTTGCAGGCTAAAGTTGCTTGCAAAACTGGAAATAAGGCAGTACTAAACGTATCAAGATTGAATTTGAAGATAAGCAACTACATTTTTGCCAAGCAGGTTAAATTAAGCGTTTGTATTCTTCTAAGACGTGACAAATGCTTTATAAATATGAAATAGGATATGGTCTTGTTCCGTGAGTCATTGCCTGGTAGCAAATCATATTTTATACAAGTAATTTAGTGGAAATGTCATGCCGTCTCTTTTAAAACTCCACAATAATAATACAAAAAGTATATAAAGTCCGATTTATACACAGAAGGTATATATAAAAAAGTTACCTAGATAGACATACTTAAAGTTAAATTTTCTGTGAAATTCCTCGATAATCGTTCCCATGTTGTCATAGGAAAGAATTCTCAATATAGCTCAGAAGTTTTATTAAATGCGTAATTATGATATGTAATATTGTTCATAAAAGAGGAGGCAAACAATCGTGCAAAATGGATTAAAGTGAGAATGTAAGCGAACCCTGGCAAAAGCCGATATAGATAGCCATAGAAGACGAAGAATATACCTAACCAGACATAAGATTGTTCAGTCCATGAGGACCCGACGCACTCCTTCATCATTAGCTTGGCGTGTCTTATATATCCTGCAGGAGCCCGGGGTATGTTCCAGCAACTAACCCCAAGATTTGAGCCAGACAATAAGTTTAACAAAAAATAATTGCCTCCTGAGCCCACAACCCAATGGAAAACTAGACCTTTTTGGGATGCGAACGTTAAATTTATAAAAAATATAACTTTAGGTCGCATTAGCCTAAGATGTCAAGATACCTGTCAATCAAACAGAAAAAGGTCTAAATATACTAGTAGTGTAGGTACGCCGTACGATTAAAAAAACCGCAAATCGATGTACAGTTTAGCCGTTTGGCACACGCATACTAGAGGTCAAAACAAAATTTTTGACCCGCAGTTCCTAAAAAAAGTTCCTAAAAAAAAAGAGCCGAGACATTATTTTTTTTGTATGAAAAAAGTTTTTTTTTTTTCAGAAACCTATCGTGTGTAGTATCATATGAAAGAGCTTTTTGAGACGATTCTGAAAATATACCACATCATTACATTTCAGCTATTTTTTTTATTAAATCAAAAATAATTTTCGAAACATACCAAGTTTGAGGTCCTCCAGACACGATACGGCTGATTTTTATTTTGTACAATATACCACAAATGATACTTAATATCCTCATATCTAACCTCAAAAAAGCAATTTCGAAATGATTTTCATTAAGTTTTTTTTTTTAATTTTTCAATATTACTAAGTGACACGGTTCTACTTCAATACCTATTTTACGTGATTTATAGAACTTTAGTGCAGATACGGTACATATTAATCATAAAATGATACGTAGTATCCATATATCCAACGGGAAATACCTCTTTAACCCTTTAACTGCACCTTTTCATCAGTTGGTATAGTGGGTGGGTGGGCGGTGGGGGGGTAAAGGGTTAAAGAGGTATTTCCCGTTGGATATATGGATACTACGTATTATTGTATTTGATTAATATGTAAGGTATCTGAACTAAAATTCCATAAATCACGTAAAATAGGTATTGAAGTAGAACCGTGTCACTTAGTAATATCGAAAAATTAAAAAAAATGCTTAATGAAAATCTTTTCAAAATTACTTTTTTGAGGTTAGATACGAGGATACTACGTATCATTTGTGATAAACTGTATCAAATAAAAATCAGTCATTTCGTGTTTGATGGGCCTCAAACTTGGTATGTTTCGAAAATTATTTGTGATTTATATAAAAAGAAAATGCTGAAATGTAATGATGTGGTATATTTTTAGAATCGCCTCAAAAAGCCCTTTCATATGATACTACACACGATAGGTTTCTGAAGAAAAAAAATATTTTTCCATACAAAAAATAGAATGTCTCGGCACTCCCCTCCTAAGGGAATTTTTTTAGGAACTGCGGTTCAAAAACTTTGTTTTGACCTCTAGTATGCGTGTGCCAAATGGCTAAACTGTACATCGATTTGCGGTTTTTCTTTGAAATTGGGCCTGTACGGCTACCACTACAGCGTTTTTTAACTGATAAGGAACTTTAACGATTGCTAAATAGTCTCGATTCTTCGATTCCAGCTAAGAGCTAACGTTATGTGCTACGTAAATACTGCACTTGACTACAACCGGTTCTCGGCGCGCCACGCGCGAGCTGTTTCACGTGGGTCATGTTCATGTTACTATAATACTGAATCTTAAAACCATGGTATGGTGGCAAATAGTCGTGAATATCTTACCTACATATGTCACTAGCCTATTATCGTCCCTTTTTATTATCACGACCTGCTGATTGTAAGCTTACACCATGGTGTATGGTGTGGCATAGGCCATGGCCTATGGCCATGGTCATCTCTGGTATCTAACTGTTGTAACATTAGATGAGGCGAAACCTCGTTGCCCACCTTTTTTGGATTGAGGAGTTCCTTGTGTCCATAGCTATACAAATGCAAGTCAATAGCTCCCTACGCAGCGCGACCATAATCATCAGAAAATTACGTACCTACAGACAGTCGCAGTCAGGGCTTATCCAGAAATCACGCGAGGTTCCAAAGGGGGGGTTACGAAAACCTCACTACTGATCACGTTGGGGGAGGGGGGTACAAGGAAACCTCACGTGTATGTAACATTTTCTTAAAAAATAGAAGAAATTACACAATCACGTTTTCATAACGCATATACCTACCAAAATAAGCACAAGATCAACTAATATACTTCATTTTCTTAAAAAAATTTATAGGTGGTGAGACATTCAAAAAATACACGTGAGGTTTCGTGGGGGGTGGGGGGTCGTCCAAAACCTCACCAAAGATCACCAAGGGGGAAGGGGGGGTCTAAAAGTGGCCCAAAAAACCTCGCGTGATTTCTGGATAAGCCCAGAGCTGGCTATGTCCAACCGTTGGTAATTTGTAGAGACACGAAATCTGTCTAGCTAGTGTGCCATATTGTTATTAATAATTGATCTGGGTGACTGGTAGCTTTTCAGCGGTGGAATGAGAGTAGTTGGACAACAAAGGGGTTCACCAAATCCAGACCTCTATAAATTGGGCACCTGAGCCTCAACAATCTTAAATAGGTACATGCAGGTTTCTTAACATTACTGTAAAAGCAATTGAAAGGGCCTGATTTATAAGGTCTGGATTTAGCGTGGTATGATAGCTGCTGGCAGTAGGCGCACTAACTAGATTAAAATCGTGTCTCTATAAATTACCAACGGTTGGACGTAGCCAGCTCTTACACCAAGAGCAAATTAGTGGTGTTCTTACAATACAATACAATACAAATACTCTTTATGTCACACCTGGCCATAAAGCAGCAATTACCGCACGCTCCGCGCGCGGGAAATCCCACTTCCTGGCCAGGGGGTGACTTAAAATTTTGTACTTAACACGGGCGGTAATAAAGAAAGCCTCAGATCGCATATTTATCGCCCTTGCCTTCGGCTCGGGCGTCAAATACCTGCGATCTGAGACATTCTTTGTTTTACCGCCCTTGTTAAGTAATGTACTATTATTGCACACCTCAATAAATAGAACTATTACAGAGTATGTATATTTAAACCTAGAGGTAACCTAGAGGTAACCTAGAGGTAACCTAGAGGTTATTGCTGCGGTCTTCTGTAAGTTCTCATTATGATGTGCCCTACCTTTCTAAGTATATTTTATTTAAGAATTCCCTATATGTATTATATTAGCTTATATAATAAGAATAAGAATAAGAATAATTTATTGAAAAACATATTGTACAATAATAATAACTATAGGCTAGGAGCTTACAATTAGATGGTAATAAATAGCACGTGCCTGAGCTAGGAAACCCTGTGTTTCAGGCAAAGAAGAGCTTACAATTACTTAAAAATATTCACATGCAAAAAGAGAAATACAATTTTATCTTAATAAGTAGTACAAATAATTAACAAGAAGATATATGCTATGTTGCAAGTTTATTTTAAAACAATCAATAATTTTTCTGTATCGTCATATGACATGTTTTGAAGGGCTTCTCGTAGCGTAAATTTACATTTCATGTAGTTTAATGGATATAAATCCAGCCGCGCATTAAGCCTGTTGTAGAGAAGAGGACCCAAGAAGTTGAAAAATCTTGAAGAGAAGGCGTGCCTTTTGTTAATATTTATAGGGCAAACAAAATCTTTACGCCTTTTACTAGCATGATCAGAGTTGTATGGGATTCTGGTATGCTGCTTCAAAACTGTGTTAAATATAAATAATTGTCGGACAGTTAAAACTTCACATTTTTTATATAGAAGGTTAGTGGGAAATTGGAAAGGGCGGAAAGTTGAAACCTTGAGGATGGCTCTCTGTGCTCTTTCTAGGTTTAGTAATGTGGTTTTAGCCAAGCCACCCCACGTAGAAATGCAGTATGTTAAAACAGATTGGCATAACGCCTGGTAAACTTGTTTGATTAAGTGCCAGTCTGCTATCGTACGTAGTTTTTTAAAAACAAATATTAACTTACGAACTCTAGTGCATAAAGCTTCTACGTGATATCTAAAAGACAGTGACTCGTCAATTATAATTCCCAAATACTTTGTTTTGTTAGTGAGGGCTATACCTGGGCATTGACACTGACTATTTGTGCTATCGTTACAGTTGTGAGCGCGGAGTTTAGGGTTAGTGGGATCCAAATTGGATTTGCGCATGGAGAATTTTATATAATTTGTTTTGTCAGAGTTCAGGGTTAGTAGGTGATGCTGAAGCCAGCTATTTACAACATTAAAGCCTTGTTGTGCATAGGCATAAACTTCCTCTATTGAATCTGCAGAAAAAAGTAGAACAGTGTCATCAGCATAGGAAATTATTTTACCGTGGTCTATTATTAGGTTACAAAGGTCATTAATATAAATTAAAAATAGTGTGGGACCCAGTATACTTCCCTGGGGAACCCCAAAAGAGGCAGTTTTTAGGTCAAAACTCATGAAATTATCTATTCTTGTGCATTGCGAACGCCCATCTAGATAGTCTGCAAATAATTTGAGCTGCGTACCTCTAATTCCTAATAATTCAAGCTTGTGTAGTAGGATAGGAACGGAAACGGTATCGAAAGCTTTGGCAAGGTCGAGGAAGATCCCTATTGTCTGTTTACCCCGGTCTAGTTCTTGTACTATATGGTCAATCAACTCGTGTACAGCGTCGGTAGTTGAAAGTTTCGACCTAAATCCAAACTGAGTTTTTGACAAAATACCTTGGCCTTCTAAAAATTGGACAAGCCTGTTGTTGATAATTTTCTCTAAAATTTTAGAAACTGAGGGAAGTACCGATATAGGTCTATAATTTGAGATCTGTTCTTTATTGCCAGATTTGTAGATTGGAACTACGATAGCTTTTTTCAGACATATAATATACACATAAAACAACAAATAATATAAATGCTCAGTCCCCTTATCTTCAGCACAGCGTAATTAATTTGGTTCTGACTTTTCCATTATATAAAATGCATATAAATCGCATTTCAATATCGGTGGCGCTTGCATACTGAGTTATTCACATTCAACAAGATAATGTAGTCGAAATTGCAGAACTAACTATACCTTTTTTTAAAGCCTATTATGTGTCCCACTGCTGGGCAAAGGCCTCTCCCCATGTTGTCCAGACGTCCCTGTCTAGAGCCTCTTCCTCCCAGTTGGAGACAAATACGTCCAGATCATCCCGCCATCTCCGTCTGGGCCTGTCCCGTCTGCGTCGTCCGTCATGTGGCACTATATAACTATACCTAGTTTGCTTAAAATATATTTCAAATTAAGGCTTAAAGTATATTTCGAAAAAGGAAAATCATCGATTTGAAGTGATGTTTGAAACAATAAGTATTTCTTAATAACATTCCAAAAAATTGTCTTCTTGTAGATAGTAACATTGAGAAAATGACGAGATACAGTGTCATTTAAACAGAAAATGGCCTCAATAACTGAGCGTTTTTAACTGATGACTGACTTTTGTCCCTAAAACCTCACAGGTTTTTTTTTTCATTTATAATCCGACCTCTAGGCAAATCCCTTCTAGTTTTTCTGCTTGATTGTATTAATTGCTATAAGTGGCATTTTCTAGATGATTTCCTTCGCCGGAAACACGCTAGTCAAGACGGGTATGAGTAGCCCCTAGGCTTTCCGTTTAAAGAAAAAGGTTTTGCTTTATTTGTGGCTTAAGATATTGAAGCAGTCTTAACGCAAACTATACACGATCAGTATTACGGAATGTCAGCTAATGATCACATTTAAACATTGGTCGTCTATGAGATTCATAATAGGTACCTTATATATACCCTTAGGCCGGGTTTTATAAACATCCGTTAGACTAAAATGTCAGATAAAATGTTGGTACCTAACTCAATAGATTTTTTACATAACTTACTAAAATACCAGTAAGCTCTAAAGATCCTTAAAACAGAGCAGAGCCTTGCTTAGTAGGAATTTAACGGAAAAACATACATAGCATTGTATAAAATTCAACACTCCAGCAGCTTATACTACCTACTACCACGTAAATACTAACAAGGTACTTAAGATAGTGTGTGTCATCTACGAAGGCGCGCCCCCCATAGCCAAATCCGCACAATAGAGATGATGACACTATAAAAGAAAATCAATAAATCTAAATTTTCTACATAAAGGCTCAAAATCTCAATCGAATGGCGAAAAAAGTAATTCAAAAAAATAAATACCTAATTAATTACGTAATTATAAGTCTGCAAAGTTTTAAGAGTTTTCTGTCGCTTTTCCGCAATACGCACCTTTGTATTGAACGATCGTCATTTACTATGGCGCTACTCAACAGTGACGTCACCGTTGTTGTAGCTTCGTTATTTTAGGATTTGGCATAGTTTTATGTCTTCTTTCTATTGAAGTAATACATTTTTTTGAGCCAACATCCCTATTGCGCATAGATTAGTATCAGATTCGCTATGGAGTGGCACGTCGTCGTGGATGACAAGCACTAAACTGTAAACTACCTAAATCGTACGACGTGCGACAAAAAAGGTACTTATTACGATACTAACTGAAACCGTCGTTGGTTAATACGTTTTAGAATTGAATAGTGCAG
This sequence comes from Cenopis cana, assembly GCA_951800055.1. Taxonomy (NCBI): domain Eukaryota; kingdom Metazoa; phylum Arthropoda; class Insecta; order Lepidoptera; family Tortricidae; genus Cenopis; species Cenopis cana. The sequence continues at coordinate 6,592,062 of OX637488.1, forward strand.
TAAAGTATCAGCTGCTGCTAGACTGTGGTAGACTACATCGAACATTCTATCGCTGCCTATCAGATCTGAGCCGAATTGCACTGGCGACCGACCGGCTTGGTTAAACTGTGCGAATGTAATACGTATGGCTCGACTACTGTAAGTATGGACTTCATTTTCTCTCTTTTTATGGTTTCATACCAAAAAGGTACAAATGGGACCCTGATTGCTATAACGAGTGCTATGCGCCGCTTGTAGCCGATAAAGGATGATTCACGCTAGACCGTTCCGTATCCGGGCCGGACCGTTTTCTAGTACAAGAAATCGACGGCCGTCGCGCGTCCTGTAGGTATTAGAAAATTTAGAAAATGGGCCGGCCCGGACACGGAACGATCAGTAACGAACCACAAAAATATTTCCTCTCCCGTACAGTACAAGAAATCGACGGCCGTCGCGCGTCCTGTAGGTATTAGAAAATGGGTCCGGACACGGAACGGTCTAGGTACTCTCACAAGAACAGTAACGAACCACAAAAATATTTCCTCTCCCGTACTAGTAACTCGCATAGATGAAGAGACCAAATTAAAGCTAACAGTAAATAGACCACTACACGCGGCATAAGGTTTCCCCTGGATTTTACCCAGACCACTCTCCAACTGCGCACTCCTATCGCTTTACTGGGCCCGGCCTATAAAGCACACCAAAAAAACGCGGCATAAGAAAGGCGGCTGTCAGAGAGGAAAGGAGGCGTGTCGTAAAGGACCGAAATGATGGCCATGCCCTGAGTGAAACGACGAAGAAGACTAGTGGTGATATTGGAATGCCTGGTCTATTTTATCCCACGAGCACAGGTTAGCCTGAACGTAGTTGTGACACATACGAACACATAGACAATGTGAACTAATAGCTCCTACGCTGACGCACACATAGACAATGTGTGCGTCACCCGTGCTAGTGAGATAAAACTACTACTTCATAGTTCCTGTGGTGGCAGTGGGCTGTAGGTACGCATTAACCGCGGCACCGGCCAATGGATCGCGGGCGGTTACGTACCACACTGCGACCCGTAGGGTTGCCTACGCATGTTATTATTTATTTTATCTACACTAACTGGGTTGGCACGACGACCCAAAATGAGTCTTGGCCTCCGACACAAGAGCACGCCACTTTTCTCGGTCCTGCGCAATTTCTCGCCAGCTTCCACCAGCTCCAAGCTCACGCAGGTCTGCTTCCACCACATCCCTCCTGCGATACTTAGGGCGACCCACAGGACGCCGACCGGTCGGTCGGCCCAAGTATGCTCTCTTCACCTGTCGATCTTCTCCCATCCTCTCTAGGTGGCCAATTTATCTACACCCATATAGTCAATCATTTTTAATGTGCTCAAAAAGTTTAGTATAGGTAAGGACCGGCTTTACAATATACCGTCCGGGGCGGAGATGACAGCCTCCATAGTAAGTGCGTGTAGACATCGTATTCGGGTAGGTAATTTACAGTTGAAAAAACAAAAGTCGTCTCTCTTGTGTACGTTAACGTAGTTAATAGTTAACGGCTTATGTGCAATTGAGCATGTAAGTTATGTTTTCATGGATTTATAGTTGGAGACACTGTTTATGGGGGTTATTATACTAATCCAAAATTAAGCATTGTTGCCATTAACTTTTGATATCTCCACATTGTCCGTTCCGAACCTTTAAAGATATAGGTTTAAAGTCTTGTATAGAGGTAAGTAGTAACTTGCAAAACTGTTAACCCTACCGCCGCCATGCAGCCTAATTAAAACGGTCCTGGACCCTTTTATCGGGCGAGATACGGTTACGTCGCAGTGACACGCGAGCGTTCGGCTTGCTTCGGACATTTTCGGATTCCAGATAATGCACTTAAGCGGAGACCGACGACCTGTGGCCCGATTGTGCTAAAATAAAATGTTACCAATTTCATTCCAATCACATCTGATTGTAAGGTAAGGACATTTCGCTCACGCACACTTGGCCAAACCAAGCGATTCGATGATAGTTTCGAATTTTCATTTGTTTAAAAATCGAACTAAACAAAAGTGACTCACATATTTGGGTCATTGTCAGTCGGAAAAACAAAAGTTGTCCATTCGGTGGTCAATAGTTAACGGCTTGTGTGCATGTAATTTACGTTTTTATTACATGAATTTATAGACACGGAATTACAGATTATGCGGGTTATCAGATCAATCGAAAATTAAGCTTTGTAACCTTTAACTTTTGACATGTCCACCGAAAAGACGCGCACCTAAATCTGACAATGACCCATTTACCACAGAACTACTTTGTTCTTTCTATAGCAACCAGAAGGATCAAAGCAAAAACTAGATGCACTGCAAGTTACAGTTATTACTTGTAAATTAATATTTTTCGATGAGAATGTAGTAAGTGATTGGCAAACCCAATTACCTATCTATACGATTTAAGATGAAAAATAAGCTTACCGGTAATTAATTCCTATATTAGGTATATATACTTACTATAAATCCTACCTTACCTCTACCTTTCTTATATGAAGCTTACCTATTAGCTCTTGAGGTGTGATCAGATCTGTGGCACTGTTTTTTATGCTAACCTATTTCCATTCTGATATCCGACCCGTAAGAGAATTAAGTATTTCATTTTTATTATTTTTATTCATTTACGGGTAATCAAATTTGGACTGGTTTTTATCATAAAGCTGTCAAAGACTTTCATACTCGGATATAATCCTTACTTTGAGTTGGGTTAGGTCCTCAAAAAACTCATTTTTTTGTACACTAGCTACCCATCAAAATTTGGTAATTTGCATATGGAATAGTCAACAAATACAATATCATTTCGTTGCTTTTTACAAAACTGGCCTTAGATTTCTTGTTAAAACCTACGTTATGTGTTATCTACGCTATCTGTGAATCGTATTCAAGTAGGTACGTATGTTTTACATATTATACCTCATTAAAGATGGAAAATAGTTAAGTTTCCCAACTCACGCGAAATGAGCCGACAGAGAGCTTTAATTGCATCGTTCTTCATTGCTTTTGAAATTTTAATAAAGTTTTATGATTCCTTCAGAATGCACCCAGCGCTGCGTTTATGTAGTACAGTTGTTGAGGATCGGTCACTTCTAAAATGAATGTATATACGTACAGAAACTTTTTACTTTGATTTTGTGTTAATCTAGCCTGGGACGCTATACCTGTGTAGAAAATCTTGGTTCTATTTCACCTCCACGGGACCAGCAATCACTCAGGTGCGGCGGCCGAAACGGCGGAAAAGCCCAAAAGGCACAAACTTTTGGACCTCATATCCCGTTCGGTTCCGAGACCCTTGGCCCGTGGGGTCCAACTGCCCGTCAACTGTTCAAGGATTTTAAGCCAAAAGCATCAGGGATCATAGGGATTCAGCAAAGAAATGCTGCGAGCATCTTAGGGACTATGCCCAATTGCCCAGGTGACCCAATTTTTTGATAAAAATAATAATTAAGTATTAAATAATAATAACATTTTTTATAAGTATTTTAGTTTAGCTTGGTTTAAAATTTTATAATTATATACGTTTAAGTTATATCAGTTTGGTGTTCTATTCACTAAACAATGCCATACACCACACCTTAAGGCCGTGTATTACCACTTTTGAGTTTTTAAAAACAATCTGAGACATAGAATATAGTGTCTTAACATCTAAAAAATATATATGTGTTACATAAGGATCTTATCTAGTCAAAATCGCAGTCAGTTACATGACCTGATGAATTTCACTCGATAGAAATAAATCGCGAAGTTACCCCTTTTTGGAATGTTTTTTCAATACTACGGCTATATTACTGATATTATCATTTAATTTTTGTACTCAATTAAAGATCGTAAATAGTTATAGACAAATTCGCAGGGTTTGCTTTGATAGAATGATTGGCTTAATGACTATAGCTAAATATTTACAAAACTGCGCGGAAAGCTTGCGTAGAGAGCGGGATGGTTAATTGTAAACTCACGCGTGTTAGAGCGGGACATTTGCGTTGGGGATACCTCCCCTTAACTTTATTCTCATCAGCGTACAAAAAAGAAAAAAAACTGTAGGAGCCAGTTTTCTATAACACGAGTATAGTAAACTGCGATCTCGACCGGCGGGCGCTCGGACGGGAACCAGTTTGGTTGGCTTTATAGTGCGGCCCGCCTGCGCTGCAGCTTGCATAGGGAAGCCAAGCTTTGGAATATTACTACAGTTCTTTTATCTCACGAGCGCGGGTTGGCCATTGTTGTAGTTGTGATACATAGACAACGTGAACTCATAGCTCCTACGCTGACGCACACATAGACAATGTGCAATGTGCATATATAGCTCAACCCACAACCATGGCTCACCCGTGCTCGTAAAAGTACTCTAACTAACTAACTAAGTAACTGGCACGACGACCCAAAATGAGTCTTGGCCTCCGACACAAGAGCACGCCACTTTGCTCGGTCCTGCGCAATTTCTCGCCAGCTTGCACCAGCTCCGAGCTCACACAGGTCCGCTTCCACCACATCCCTCCAGCGATACTTGGGGCGACCCACAGGACGTCGTCCGGTCCGGAGCTAAGCTTCGGATATATAAGACCGTGATCCGCACCATCTTAATGTATGGGTGTGAGGCCTGGACGTTGACACTTAAGGAGGAGCACAGCTTGTTAGTAGCAGAACGTAAGGTGTTCCGAAAAATCCTGGGACCAGTTAAAAGAGACGATGGGAGTTGGAGGATCCTTAAAAATGCCGAAATAGAAGAGCTGGTAGCCGAACCAAACATTATAGGTGAATCCAAAGCACATCGTCTTCGCTGGCTTGGCCACCTAGAGAGGATGGGAGAAGATCGACAAGTGAAAAGAGCAAGTGAAAAGTACTCTACTAAAATATTTCTTATCGTTCGTTAAAATGCGTAAAAGGGACTCCGATGCACTTGTCATCCATGATTCGTGCAAAAGCGTAAAAGAGATTTATGTCACACCTGGCCATAAAGCGGCAATTACCGCACGCTCCGCGCGCGGGAAATCCCACTTCCTGGCCAGGGGGTGACATAAAATTTTGTACTTAACACGGGCGGTAATAAATAAAGCCTCAGATCGCATATTTATCGCCCTTGCCTTCGGCTCGGGCGTCAAATACCTGCGATATGAGACATTCTTTGTTTTACCGCCCTTGTTAAATAATGTATACTATTCTCTTTCCCATGCACATTTTATGGCCTGCGTGCATTGTAAATTACTAGAGACTTATTGCTAAGTCAAGCAAATAGGCATGTGCGCAACAGGCTAATACTCGTAGTTACCTACATTCGTTTAGATGTCTGTATGAGAACTACAATTAAAACATAGCAAAGTGCGCAACAAATGAGAATCTGCCTAGACACGCGCTTTTTTTCCTTATTTCTAGAAATATCTGTCGTTATCTATTAGTTTATATTTTAAGTTAAAAAAGAAAATGTGACACGTTGGTTAATAGTACATTACTTACCAAGGGCGATAAAACAAAGAATGTCTCAGATCGCAGGTATTTTACGCCCGAGCCGAAGGCAAGGGCGATAAATATGCGATCTGAGGCTTTCTTTATTATCGCCCGTGGTAAGTACAAAATTTTATGTCACCCCCTGGCCAGGAAGTGGGTTTTTTCGCGCGCGAAGCGTGCGATAATGTCCACTTTATGGCCAGGTGTGACATAAAATTTTTAACCAACGTGTCACATTTTCTATTAACATATAATACTTATTAAAAATACAACGGTAGCCAGTAAGCCAGCACGTGTGCATAAATGATATTTATGAATTTTGATTTGAAATTGATCATATCTTATATCTTTAAACGAGCAATTCTTGTATATTTATTTATTTATATATTTATTTCGAGGATCTCGGAAACGGCTCTAACGATTTCGATGAAATTTGGTATGTGGGAGTTTTCGGGGACGAGCAATCGATCTAGCTAGGTCTCATGCCTGGGAAAACGCCGAGCAAAGCTCGGCCGCCCAGATATTTATAATATAACAGAGTAAAACCAATTTTTAAATGAATGCCTCTTCAGTATTGTGTTCCCCTATCTTATGTAAGCAATAAGCATAGGTATAGAACCTCACATATTGAAACTCCGCCTACTAGGTAAAATGGTTTTACTCAACCTACTAATTAAACAAAATGTTCTGTAACCACAAAACCATGGCCACCCTAACCGGTTTTAGATACAAACGTATACGCGTGAATTATTATAATGAACCGCAGCAACCTATTTTATTGGACTAGCTCCATGGTGTATCGCAGAGGCTTTCTTTGAAAAACTAATTAAATGGAATTGCTAAAATCTATTGCTCACTCTTACACATTTGCGGGAACGACGTTGCGACGCGAGACAAAAACTCCTTTATTTATGCAACCATGGGCACACAAGCTAACTAGCTGCTTGATTGTAAGCAGACACTATAGGTATGGATGCTTGTAACTCCAGAACAATCACAAACGCGTTGCCGACCCTTTATTGGCTTGAGAATTCGCTGTGCTGAAAGGTAGAGAAATGTGCTAGTACATAGGTACCAAAAAATATTTTTTTATATAGGGTATCTTCAAAAGTCTCCTGTGGGACCAGTTCTTATTTGAAAGCACAAAGTTATATTTACGTACTCCATATTTCTTAATTTTATAATACTTATAGTTAAAATTATAATTGTAAATAGCTGCATACCAACATTTAAACCTAAGTATAATCTGGGATAAATATTATTGTTATGTATGTACGGACTTTCTCTTGATATCTTTTAACCTTTTCACTCTTTCCTACTGGCTGTTTGTTTCTTATGCCGTCTCTTTCTACAAACAATGCCGCATTACCATAAAAAGAATATGCCAGGGTAAGGAAGGGCCACCACGACTCTATGAAATATCGATACAGATGAAATATTATTCATAGTTTTAACAGAACGGAATATATTTTTTCTGTGTCATTTCGGCTTGTACCTACCATTAAAATGTTGCAAATAATAACTGCACCATGTCCATGTGTAATTTTAAGCATCACCAAACTTGAGTTCTCGATGTTAAATTTATAACAAATGTATCCATTGTTTCATTATACCTGGTGAATATCGCTCCACAGTGAAAACCGATAAAAATCGAGATTAAAAATAAAAATAATTCTACTGAAAAATCTGTCAAAACATCAGGGTTTATTAACAGATCTCGAGTGGAAATTCGAGCGTTCGAAACTCAAAAATCGGCCCCCTGTACCTTTACCATGAGTAGGTATGCAATGTTTGCATTTACCGTACTCGCTAGCGACTGCGTAAACGATTAAGCATGGCGATTCCTAGTTCTATTGCGTAACCGCCAGAGGCGCTGTACTTTTGTCTATATTAAATCGTTTACGCAGTGCCAAGAACGCTGGCAGCGTTTCCTTGCTGTATGGCGATACCAAGGCGTTGTGCCAGGAAACTGCCAGCCCTCTTGTTCCCGGTGACGTCGACTAGTCTCTTAGCCAATTGTATTTTTATATACCTGTAATTTTTTCCATACAATCAAATAAACCCTTATAATATTCTTTATCTTATTGTATGTTTGTATACGTTTGTATTTTGTTTTTATGAATAAAATTTCTAACATTGTTGAGATACCACATACCACCAACCAACCAAGATTAACCAAGAAATTTTTGTAAATATTGGACATCAATTTTTCCTAGATTTTGATACATTTTATATCTTTTGGGTAAAATCTTTTTTTCAATAGGTAAGAAGATATTCCGTTACCGATCTATACTAAAAATTCCCTAAATGCATTCAATAGAACAAATCTAATTCAAAAGCGTTTTGGCAATAAAGTGATGTCAATGGACACCAATTTGGCCGGCAGCAGTACCTATTCATCTCTTTCTTTAAAGGATACCTAAAAAAATCGGACGATTCCCTCATCTCGACTGGTTTGGATGGCCCAAGTGGCGGTGGAAAAATATAATCAACATTTAATTTAATTTACTCCTCAATAAATTTTGATTACTATATATCAGAGACTAGGAATTAATTCCTAGTCTCTGCTATATATATACAAAAAGTATCGATAAGCTGTCGACGAAGCACACACTATCGATAAGCTAGGCCGTGCTACTGCCACAAAAAATACTCGTATTTTATCGAGCACGGGTCAGCCTAAAAAACAAACGGGACGGTAAGTCACTCGGCTGAGGTAGGTTATATTTTTTTTGTCACAGCCGACGGCACGGCGGTCAACGCATTGTGAATGCTGGGACGCTGACGACTCTCAAACTTTAGATAAATCATATATAAATGAGTAATGTAAGCGTAAAAACAAATGAGTTCTCAGATATAGTTGTAGTTTAACTAAATAAAGTAATACAGTTAACTTTCACTAAAAATTCATATATTTGCTAAAATAACAAGTTTTAGGTAATTTTATATAGTCTATTGATGTTATGATATTGTTATTGAAATATTCCATAGAAGAAATAATCAGATACAAACTAACCTATGGCCTGCCTCGGAATACAAACTATCTCCATGCCAAATTTTATGAAGAGGTAACAGATGGGCGGAGTTACTTTCGCATTCATAAATAATAGTATGGATTCTAGGACTTTCAAAAACACCAGCTACTTTTATTGACGTTAAAGATAAATTGTGAGGCAAAAGAAATTTTCACATCACCTATTCGGATAAGGGCTTTTTCTTCCCTGCTAGGAGGGATCAAAATGGCACTTTTCTTCCCTGCTACGAGGGATCAAAGTGGCACTTTTCTGTAACGAGTAATTGTTATGTATCGATTTTGATAGTTAAGTATTGTATCGATTTTGATAAAATAAATGCACAACCATTGTTATTTCAGATCTTTTATTATTCTCAATAGGTGATGTGAAAAGCAGTATGTGTCACATGGAAGCAAAATTATTTCCACCTTGGGCGTTAATTCTTGAATCCCTCACTACGCTCAGGATTCTATTTTAGAATCCCTCGCTACGCTCGGGATTCTATTATATAATCCTTCGCTTCGTTCAGGATTCAATTTACGCCCACGCCGTAAATATGTCATTTTGCTCCCTTGTGACACAATCTACTATAGTCTCCTTATTGCCGTCTTTATTTTTAAGCCTTCATTTGTTTATTATAATTATATGCATCGAAATGGTATGTAAGTAGTTAAACTTTCTAAATATGAGAATACAACAATAACTTCAAAGATTGGGTATAAAAAGTAAAATTAAATGAATACTAAAATTAAACTAAGTAAAACTAAATAATATATCACTATATTATACTAATCAAAATTGGGCCCCCTTGGTATGGTTCCCATCACGTAGGCAGCATTCCCGCGCTGGATTGCGATATTTGCGATAGCAATTCTCTGCGCGAGAAATCTGCCTGTGCGCGAGACAAGGGAGTTTGTTTTGAGAACCACTGGTCCGTGGTATGGAGGGCGCATACTCAAACGTTTTGAAACCCTATATAGATAGATAAAGTCGAAATTACTGGCGTTTTGATCTTGAAATATTATGATACATTATGGTGTTCTATTCGTACATTTTACTAATTCTTGTAAAATATTGGTTATTATTTTTTGTCACGCTCCACTACTAACGATATACAATTAACGTGACAGCCTTCTATTTAGATTTTTATCTACTTATATATAAAATAGTAGAAAAAAGGTTAACAATATGGGGGCCACAACAACTCGAATTTTTCCAACCGATTCGAATAAGGGGTGGTGTGATGACTTTCTACAGTTTCTACCCGTGGTAAATTGTGGAAGTGTTTTGTGGGCAATGGGCTAGCAAACTATCATCATTTCAATAACCCCCATTGCCTACCACCACCACCACTAATCCCCCAACCTGTAAATTTGCCCCACGCTGCTTCGAGCCCCCTTAAATATTTATTTTATTCTGTTCTTTAGTATTGGTTGTTACAGCGGCAACAGAAATACATCATCTGCATAAATTTCAACTGTCTAACTATCACGGTTCATGAAATACAGCCTGGTGACAGACGAACAGATGGACGGACAGCGGAGTCTTAGTAATAGGGTCCCGTTTTACGCTTTGGGGTAGGTACGGAATTCACCCTAAAAAGGCGTAGCGTAAAGACGACACGACGAATCCTCATCAAACAAATATAGGTACAAGATGGGTAACTCGTGTTTGACTGCCCTGAAGTGGCAAGTGTCTGCTTCGTATACGCTAGTTTGCCATCTTCTTGGCATAAAAAAGTAGGTAGGTATAGTGCTGTCACGCGTGTGATGCGCCCCTCCACAGCGAATCTTATACTAATCTATACGCTATTGTACGGAATGGGTTGTGGAGAACGCGCCTTCGTGGATGACTCGCACTATACATAAATTGTCGTTTTCAGACTTTTAAAAATCACATTCGAATCTCAACCCGGCCCGTAAATGATCTCGAAAATATCAAATTCCTACGCGACCTCGACATAAACGCACGCGTCAACCCTCAAAGCCTTAATGACCAATTTCCTCTCATCGGTATTGGTTTCCCTAATACTGTATTATAGAAACGAAACATCACGTCTTCGGTAATTTCATACAATCAAGTGAAAGAACAATACAAATGCCGGCGTGTCCTTTGTATAACCCGGGTTTTTAAAAGGACGTATGTGATAGATAATTGTTAATACCTTAGTCCTTATTGAAGGACGCAGTTTGCGTGTCCGTAGTTTTAATGATTCGCGCGCGTGCTATCGTATTTTGTCTCTTTGTAAATTGCAAGGTGTGTCTTATGAATCAATGAGGAAAAGTAGCGAATTATATATGAGCTGATGTTATTATTATATGTAGTTAGGTAATTTTATCAATAGCAATAGTACCTATGTTATCGAACGATGATACCCCACTGATACAAAACTTAGGTAAAACTTAAAGACATGCTACGTTATGTACAATGCTAATGGTGTCACAACAAGATATTTTTGAGGGATTCATGTCACAAAAGATAGAGATCCCCTCTATCTTTTGTCTACGTCCTTTTCGTCCTTTAGGATGGTAATTGTAATTTCCGAGATTTAAACTACCTAGACTAACTACTAAAAGGTGGCATTTATTGATAGAAGGATGCCTGCCGAAAAACAAGTTTTCTTTTTAGGGTTCCGTACCCAAAGGGTAAAACGGGACCCTATTACTAAGACTCCGCTGTTCGTCTGTCTCTTTGTGTGTCCGTCTGTCACCAGGTATCTCATGAACCGTGATAGACAGTTGAAATGACAGATGATGTATTTTTGTTGCCGCAATAACAACAAATACTAAAAAATAGACTAAAATAAATTTTTATGTCACCCCCTGGGCAGGAAGTGGGTTTTTTCGCGCGCGGAGCGTGCGATAATGGCCACTTTATGGCCAGGTGTAACATAAATAAATATTTAAGGGGGCTCCCATACAACGAACATATCTTTTTTGCCGTTTTTTATAGTAATACGGAACTCTTGGTGCGCGAGTCCGGCTCGCACTTGGACGGTTTTCTGTGGTCTCTGGTTTCAACATTAATCTGGAATCAAATTTCTTGTATTTCAGAGCATTTTGAATCGCGAATTGTTGAGTATACCCACCCAAGTTTTTGAAAACTCATATTCCCGCTCAACATGCACCACACTTTAAAATCCTTTAAAGAGGTCAAGCAAAGAACCCACACCTTCCACCGAGAACCTTGAACAAAACAAAAGACAGTCATCCCCGAACTCTCACCCTCAATATCAATCTCTGCCATCTTGATAGTCTGATTACAGGGCGCAGGCGCGGCCCGCCCGCGGGGCCACGCCCCGTGTCACCCCAGGGGGTTGGGGTGAACAGGGGCAAGACAGTTTACTAAAAGATACCGACTAGGGTAAATTTCTGGCTCAAATTGGGTACATAGATCACTGACGAGGATGTTGCTTCCACGGAAACTGGGTCTGAAATGACATATTTGCGTCTGTACTAACCTACGTTTGTGGAGGCAAAATATATTTACTTTCATCAAATTACCATGAGAAAATACACTAAGTATTTGCCGAAATCTACGGTGCTAAGTTTAATTTCGAAATATACGAGTACACACCACACATCCAATAGCATGCTCGTGGCCCAGAGATTGTGCGGTATAATAATGATATTATGGCTCTGGTCTTCTGCAAGGCGGAGGCACTTCCCCAGTACGGCTGCTCCAATTTCGAAGAAGATAACAATTTGCTGTGCCCTACCTCTCAACTGTAGTTTTAATAATATAAATAAAGTCATATTGACATATTGATTAGCCCCGGTTCCCATGCCACTCTTACGACACACGGGCCTGGGCCACAAAATCATTTTCTCACTAAAAACATGGATCAAATCATAACGACGCCGGTTTTAATGAACACCGACATAAAACGAAGCGTCTCACAAGGATAATACTAAATTATAATATTCCCATTTACTTTTACGACATTCTGTCAAAGATTATAACATTTAAATTAAACTTCTTACTTTATGGGTTAATGGAATGTCATTCACTAGTAAGTTATTTAGCCAGCGCTTAAATCTAGATTTGAATCTAGGTAATTATCTTTTTTTATGAATGGTAACAACCTGATAAAATTAGCTAATAATTATCTACCTACTTTAGTCACAAACATTATTAACCCACTGAAAAAAAAAGATTTATTTATAAGTCATAAGCCAAAATCTTTACAATTTTCGGGCTGGTGTCTCTTTTTAAACGATCAAGATGCCTTGTAGAGAGCACAGTTTATTTCAAAAATGTTGGGAATCTAGTCTAGTAAATGTTTCAGCTCTCACCTTCTCTACTCTCTCAACTGAAATAATGTCCATGATCATATTAACGCCACTAATTTAATTTCAGGGTACGGGTAAGGCCGCGAATTTTGACCAATGTGACATAAAAAGTTTCCTTTGCTGATTAAAAAAAACTGGTAACACTTGGATGGTTAAGAATTTTTGTATTACATTACGCATAAAAAGTTCTAAGGGGCATATTTGAGGAAATTCATTTAAATCTTTCTCAAAAAATAATAAAAATATATTTGTACCGTTTACGTAACGAAATTAGTAAAAAAAAATCGACCCCGTGTACTTAAAGCCCTCTTATTTTCATGATATTTAACTTTTCATGATCATGCTTTTGTTTAAACAAAATTATATTATATAACGATAGTCCTATCGTCTGCGGGATGTGCAGAGTGCGGGGCAGCGCCAACAGCTTCCTAGTGGCTATAGGGGAGAGGCTGGACAACCCATTCTTCCGGCATTGGGTGTCATTGCATGTTCCCAAGTACGAAGATTATAAATAAGTTTTAAATATATTAAATGTATTAGGGTTAAGATAAACTAACATAGATATGTAAGCACCATTGTTACTAACAAATATGGACCATGCGTCTGAATTAAAGTAAATTGAATTGAATTGAATTGAATTATGATATTCATATAATTTTCTTATTTTATCTTACTTTCTTTTATTGACCAAAAATTCCGAGTTTTCGTTACGAATACTTTCGTAACGCTTTTACACGCTAATTTTTAATCACATCATAGTGGAAATGCGTTCTTGTACACTGGCAACTCATGCTTTACTAGGGCAACACCGGTGAGAAAAGCAAATGGCGTCAGTTTGTTGAGAAATGGTGACCAAAGGTGACGCTGCCCAAGTTTACTAAATTTTCGTGTGAAGTGCTTGTGTGGTTTTAAAGGTAAGTAGTGATTATTTTTAATTGGCTGTTTTTTCATACGATAGAGTAATGTTTTTCATGCAAGAAACATACATTATTATATTAAAAATATCGTTATTTCACCATGATATCCAAGTTTTTTTCGAAAATACGTTACGTTTTCGTAAGGATTTTATTAAAATTTTCTAGATTGTAACGTATTTTTTGAGTCACGCAACGAAAACATGTGGTAAAGGGAAGTGCACACAGATAAATACTAACTTAAGCACAGATTTTTTCAATGATAAAACACGATATATGTTACCCAGGTGGGTATTTTTGAGAAAAAATAATTCGAATTTGTAGGTATGGACTGGGATCGGCATTACGAGAATTGTAGCGAGTTCTGTGTTTACCTCCTGATATCACATTGTCACAAGTTTTGGCCATTTCTTAGAGATATTTAATAATCACTCGATATAATAGAACACGAGGGTGCTTTAATACGACATTGTAAGAAAGTAAGAAATGTGTACTTCTTCATGCCTGTGTCGAAGATCTGTATAGTAGAAAATATAGTCAAACAATTTAATTTCTGGGCCACTTCGTATCTTGTCACAGTGACATTAATATAAGGTTTCTAGCGGATTTCATATAAATTTTCACTGTGACATGGTACGAAGTTCCCAAAAATCATATTGGTTGACAAAGAATAACAAAACTCCCGTAAAATAATGAAACAGCAACAGCCTAATAATAATATAACTACAGCTGTTTTATTATTAAACAGTCATTTTGCTAGATGATCAAAAATGCAAGTACAGTTTTAGTTACTGCAACTGGCAATGTTTTATTCTTGACTTCGAAACGTATGTTTATTTGGAAAAATTTCTCAATAAAACTTCGTTTTATAAAATGTTGTTGTTTTTTTTTACCTGCCTTAAATCTTATGAGAATATTCACCAGTATGATCTTAGCTTTATAGCAACTTATGTAACGTTTAACAGCAACGTCACGTATTTTTTTATGTTTATTTTATGTCACATTGGTCAAAATTCACGGCCTTACCCATACATGATTATAATACGTAGCAATATTGGCAAGCGTTAAGCGTTTAACCGTATTACACTGGCGGCCGATATTGGGCCGATTGGGCAATTACGTTTATGTGTTTGCTCGCCTGGGGCGGCTCGTTACAGAGTGGGAGCAAGCGTCTGTGTGATAACATTAATCATGGCCGGAATATAATAACGCCTATGAGTATATATAAAATATAACTCATATAATAAGCGATTGCTTAATTAGGTATGGAATATGGATTACTGATGATTCGCGGATGCGCTAAAAAAGCGCATAATTACTGGGCGTGTCAATGGAAGGAGGTACAGAGGACCAAAGAGAATATAATCACTGACGTTTTAAGAGACGGGCAGAGGACGTGCACCCAAGAGATGGACAACAAGGTGTAACAAGAAGTTATACTAGTTCACCTTTATATTTCTACCTAGGAATATTTATATTTTTCTTTCATTAGGAATATTATGAGGTCTGATTTTTGACTATGAATCCCAGTAGGTATTTTGGCTTGCAAATCTTGCAAGTAGACCTAATTATTAAAAAAATTGGCTTTTAGGGCCACTTTTAAGGTCACTGAGACCTTTACCTATAAATACAGAACACAACTCACTGGTGTCCCTACGTGTGCATAGGCACATATTCACGTGACTAACCAATCTATCTATACCAGTCACATACAGCATATTGCGCGCCCAACCCATCACGACCGACGGTGATTTGGCGGCGAAAGCTACTTAATCAGATTCATTACAGCACCGCCCGTGTCTACAAACAGCGGATCAATGTGTTTGAACAGACACCGTAGGCTTTATTGCGTCCGGAATCGATATGCCGATAATTTGTCCCCAAGTGTACGTGTCATTGTTGCGTTGGGGTGAAAAGAAATTAATCAACGAGTGTAAATATCAAGTGTCAAAGAAAAAGGTGCAAATGTTAAAGAAAAGTCGTTTCGTTTTCTTTCACATTCGCGCGTTTCAATAAGTACTAACAATATATTGTTATAAGACTTCACAATGTACCTAACAATATAATATGCATAATTGTTATACCTAATATAAGATTGTTTTCTATAGATAGTTTACTATCATGGGTTTTAATTTTTAGTCGCGCCCCTTTTTAGGGTTCCGTCGCTTAGTATCGTCGCTTAGTACCCATAGTACAAGCTTTGCTTAGTTTGGGACTAGGTTGATTTGTGTAAGATTGTCCACAAATATTTATGTGTTTATGTGTGTTCCGTAACCGAAGGTCCAAACGGAACCCTATTGCTGTCACTCACGCGTCCATCCGTCCGTCATCTGTCACAAAATAACTTTATAACTTCCCGTTGACCTATGAATTTGAAATTTGGCGATAAAGTAATGTTTATTTATTGTTACTATATTTCACCAACAAATACTAACATTTTGATAAATCAGATTTTTTTCTTTCTCTTTATTTTTCCCATTAAAACTAACTTAATTTTGAGGTTGGTTCGGAACGCAAAATATGCAAAGTCCGACTTATCTCCATAATATTTTGATGTCGATTGTGTTGTGCATCGAAGAACACAGAACACGTTAGGCATCTCCCGCCATCTGTGTCACAAAGCCTGCACTACAAAGCTTCATCTCGTTAATCGATATAGTCGAATGTTACGAAGTCAGTTTGTCATTGACGTAGTTGCTTAATGTTCCCATAGATGGCAGTTAAATCGATAACAGGAGTAAATTAATAGTTTATGTGTGAACCGAGTAAACTTAAATATAAAAAAATATAAAAAATACTTACACGAGGAAACCAATATTACCTATGTTATTTGATTTATTTCAATATGGAATCAAATAAATCGTATTACAGACATATAGAAGGTTTTTGATTGCAGCGCCACCTATCAAATTCGTGTAAAACTACTCACTACTAAGTCCCGTGTCATTTTCTGGTACGTTCAATAAATCAATGTTAGTTCCACAAACGACCGCAGTATGGCGCTGTAGTAAATAACGAACAATGTATGGGGTATTGTATAGTAAAATAAATACACTGATTTTCAATCTGCCGTGCATTTAACGAACAAATTGTCAATTTTGTTCATCCCACCAAAACGAAAAATTTGCATGCAGAAGCGCCACTTCAAAGGTAACTGTTGATAACTACTTTTCTTTCAAAGACAACCTATTTCAAGCCAAAATCTACTTTAACATAAGTTTGTAGGGGTTAAATTGGCTTGGAGTAGCTCAAATAGCTCTGCACTCTGAAATTCCTCGAACACTAAGGAAATTGAGGCTTGTTGCCTGCGAAATAAAGATTAAAATACTATGTCTTTGAATTATTCCCGCTGAAACGAAGTCACAGATTAGTTTATCTGGAAAGCGGGGCGGCTGTGGGGTTGTTTAATATAATTTAGTACCGGTGAATGAGTTTTGGTAGCTGCCAGCCATCTTTTGTTTTCAGCTCGAGCTGGCTATGTCTACCATCCTATAGGTACCTCTGCAATATTCAATAGCGACACTTGTTTTTTAACACTAAATCAAATTCAGTAATTACTTGCATACTTAAATACCTATTAGATGACCTCAAGGGGTTTTTATACTTTTTATTACAAATCGTACAATAAGAAAAATATGAACAACAGTAAATACCTGGGCATACGTACAGTACACACAAACACAATACACATATCTGGAGATGTAATAGCGTCTCATCCTGTAATGTAGCGATACATGTATCAAGTCTTTAATGTCAGACTGATCAAATGCAAGTTTATTAAGAGGAGGGGTAGGGCAAGCTCTCTCCATACAAACTTTGTGCAGGATTTACTTCGTTTGTGTTTGCATTAAAGTTATGATTTTTGGTCAGTATGCTTATTTTTCTCATAGCTATTTCATGATGTAATTTTTTTTATTTATTTTTTTTATTTTGAATTTTTTTTGATATATTTGAAAATTTTCACGTCACGATCTTCGCATATCTGATATTTACAACTAAAAAAAATTATATTTGTTAGTGCCAAAACCGACGAATAAAACCTGCACAAAGTTTGTATGGGGAAGGCCTTGCCCTACCCTACGCCTTAACCAGTGAATGTGTTCTGTTTTTGTACCAAATAGGTCCGTCATTGAATAACAAAGTTCAAAATGCATCTCTAAAATCTATCATTAATAAAAATAAATGATTTAAAATAACTGGATTATTGACTCCATGATCGTATGAAGAGCGAAGGGCGTGACATCACAGCGGGAAAGAGATAAGAGATAACGCTAATTTGTAGTTGGCATCTGTTCAATTGAAGTTCTGGGAATATCTGTGTATGATGTAAAATTAAGGGTAGGTATCGGTTATGCTCTATGAGGGGCCCGGGCCCCGCTTGACATCTTATCCTGAGAATTGGCGAAGGTACAAGTTTTTTATAACACATCGGTGGCAAACAAGCGTGCGGCCCGCCTGATGGTATGCAGTCACCGCAGCCTATGGACGCTTGTAACTCCAGGGGTTTCACATGTGCGTTACCTACCCTTTAAAAATGTATACACTCCTTTCTTGAACCCCACACTGTATTCCCTCGGGTAAACCTCGGCAGCTCGGTAGATTTTCGATGGAAGTTTCCAGAAACAAGTCTCTATAACTTGCAAAATGTATGAAATGCTCAAGTATCACATCGCATCTTGTACTAGTTTACATCGCGTTTAAACAAATATTTGTACAGGTTAAATTCGTTTATCTGTTCAAGTAGTCGGTGTCGAAATTTGAATCGAAAGCAAACACAGTGATGTGGCTATTACTTTCCCACACTATTACGCTACTTCAGGCTTGTGCGTGCGAGTAAATTATGACGAAGGGCAGGTCATCTAGACGCAGTAGTACCTAAGGATTTTTTTAATAGTTAGCGAGAGATTGCTTGTTCAATGGTAATAAACAAAAAATCTCTATCGCAGTATCCGGCGTCAACTAGGTATCACTCCGCCAACTATCTTACTTGGGAAAATTGAACACATTAATGGGGCTCGCAAGTCCAAACTTGGTTTTGAAGATGCAGTCACACCGTGCACAATGTAGTTAACCAGAAAAAATCCTTAATATAGCAGGCCCGCAGGGAACCGAACAAGCTAAAGAATTTAATAGTATGGTATACAAGCGACAAAGTCTCCTAGTCAATGGACAGACCAGGTTGCATTTAATGGGATTATTTAGTGTTTTGTTTACTGGGTGGAATTCCATTACGTGATGGAACTTTTTTTGGAAAATGCTCAGTCACAACACAATCACAACAACGATGCGATGAACAAGGCCGTATAAAAGTTGGTGAGAGAAGTGACGCTTCATCAATAAAGACAGCCAGCAGGCAGCGGGCCCTAGGCATCTTTCAGGATGCAACTGTACCTACTAAGAAGAAAGAGGATTATGATGATTAGATAGATAGGTATACAAACTCCCTGGTAACAGGTTAGCAGTTAGCACATGTCTGGTTACCATGTATTATTTTTCAGTCGCCCAAACAGGCGCCAAACATTTTCACACGATAATGGCAAACATAAAACGATGATTACTTATTTACATAAACATACGAAACTATCTTGAGTAAACAGTTTAAAAGTTGTGTGAATTTCCGAGTAGAATCGTTAATCGAAAGTAGATATTTACTAATGTGAACCAGCACGGAAAGTTTAGTCTTTGGCTTATTTAAGTGTTCGATTCAATATATAAGTAGGTACAGTCGAGTTTTTAAAAATATATGCACGGGTGAGTGATCATAAATATGTGAACAGACTTTATGGTTAAGGGAATAAGGTTGCTTATATATTTTTGAACCATTGGATACACCATACAATACAGCCAGCTAACTGCGCAGGTAACGTATTCAATAATGAGTAACATAAGTCGTTACTTTAGTATGTTAAATAAAGAAAGGTGATTATAACATTTATGTATTTTAATTTTGAACAACTTTTACTACGGGACCAATCCCATCGATTCGTCCATGCCAAAAAAATATGCTACTACATACATAGGGTAAATCGCCGGTAACTGGCCACCCCCCAATAACTGGCCACTTCGCAAAAATATACACCAAGCAACTAATTGTTGGTATTTCTGCAATTAAATAAATAAAATTGAACTGGGTTTAGAGCTGACTTCATGTATTTTATTTTGTTGAAGGCGGTCTTCACTGCACAAATTCCGTGGCTAGTAACTGAATGACATTTCCTTAAGTGGCCAGTAACTGGCGATTTACCCTATTTGTAGTCGATCGAAGATAACAATCGAATACAGAATATCCTCGTTATTTGAAGTTCTCTGAAAAGCGGGGTTATGATTATGACATCATAGGCATCGATTATGTTTATCGCGTCAGACGATTCGACGACTTGCGCGTGATACATTTTCTTGTATATAAGTATTACGTATCTATGATGCATAGAACTTGCTCAGGCAATATGAGGAAAATGATAATTAAAAGATTCTGTTTCAGGTTCCGTGTCGTGTAGAGTAACGCTAATTTATAAAAAAAAAATCACTGTAGTAATATAACAATAGGTAGTTTAAATGCGTTTTGTTATTTCGGTTTCAGGGACGGAGTGTATTAATTAGTCCAAACATCAAGCCATTTCAAATTCATTTTATAATTACAAATCCATAGGTTAGGTTAGGTAGGATATAGCCAGGAAAGTACCAGCATCGCATACGAGTATATGAATAAATTTGCCCATCACAAAATATATCATTGTAATAAGCATATTCTTGTGAGAAAATGGCTGACTGTCATGTCGAGTTTCTTTCGGCGTTTCTTCTCGGCAGTGGCCTCTGTGAAACGCTAGTAGGGTTAGACTTGTAAAAGTGCCATTGCGGCCTACTTACAGGATAAAGTTCATTTTATTAATTCATTTTTTATTTTTTATACCATTCCAAGAAAAAAGGAACCCAATTACGTTTATTCATCAGTAGTCAGTGCGTCTACGATAACTAATATCAAACACCGACAAAAACAATCACGCAATCTTATCTGTGAATCACAACTAGTACAAAATTACATGCCGAGTTAGGTCATGGTAAATACCGGTATGAAACGATTCCGAATTCCATTGTACATCAATGAAAGACAGTATGGTGCCTAATGGTTCTTATTATACCTAAGCATCTCATTGTCAAAGGCGATCATACAAGGGAAAATATGGCAACTAAAAAGGTTAACAATTATTATTCGAAACGAGTCGTGGTATCTGTATGAGAAAAAATTTATAAAAAATAAATTCCGAATTCAAAATCTCTATGTCGTAATAAAATACGCGTCCTTTGGTGTCATGGTTTTTTTATCCCCACATTCCTCAAAATTATTTCTGAAATTCATTATAAGCCCGAAATTACTATTAAGTTTATCTCTATAATATGCCTTTGTACATACCATTTCCTTTTGTATTTTTTTTTTCATGTGTTTTATTGTGTACAATAATAGTACATTACTTAACAAGGACGGTAAAACAAAGAATGTGTCAGACCGCAGGTATTTGACGCCCGAGCCGAAGGCAAGGGCGATAAATATGCGATCTAAGGCTTTCTTTATTACCGCCCGTGTTAAGTACAAAATTTTATGTCACCCCCTGGCCAGGAAGTGGGATTTCCCGCGCGCGGAGCGTGCAGTAATTGCCGCTTTATATGGTCAGGTGTGACATAAAGAGTTTTACTGCTGCTACTACTACTACTAATATGAATTCTGGAATTCGGTGAGATCAGGAAGACATCTTTCGTAGGTAAGTACGAGCCGGCGAGCCAACCACTTGACTGATAACAGTTGAGTGATAGCACGGTTCCCATGGATGTGTAGGTAGCACCTAATACCTATTCTTGTGTACGATAAGAAAAGGAATCATATTTATTTACATCTAAACATTCTTTGGAGTTGGATTAGAAATAAGTAGCTCCACGGTCAATTTCGGCAAGCAGCTCTCATCTCCGTAGGTAATTATTGTCGTCTGGAGTTGCAATATGTTACTTATCTATTTGTACCATGATATTGGTACTAATAGGTAATCTATTTATTGACTATTATATGATTTCGCCTAAAGCTTATTTCGATAACATTTGATAGTAAGTGTCCAGAATTAGAAGAATTCTCTATATAGTACGACTCCTTGGCTCGAAAATATGACGAATACGGTCCCATCTGGCAGAAAGCATGAAACTTGGTATGCATGTAGCTTTCATATTTGTGCTTCAAAAATTTTAGGGAAACACGTTGACAGACCTTTGTTTCCCCCCCCCCTCCCCACACTTTTGAGTGCCGAATTACAGTTTTTTTTACTTTATTGAAATCGGCTGACGCTAGGGGAAAACCGTCAAAGGGAAAAATGTTCCTTATAAAATTATCTACAAGTCATTCTTTGGATGTATATCGATAGGACTTATAGCTTTCAAAATATACGAGCATTCATTAGGGTAAGTACAGCAGAAAAGATACTAGAGGGCTGATTACTAACATTTTTGTGCGCATCGGGCTACAAGCATGAAATGAAAGTAAGTACCATAGATAAAGTGTTCCGCGGTGATTGAACCGTATTACCAGATGGGACCGCATTTCGAGCTAAGGAGCCGTACTAATAATGAGATTTTTTGTCTAAATAGTAAAATTTTCTTCTACTTAGGTATACTTTTTGAAAATATTTAAGTATTGGTTTTCTCTTTCGACAAACTTCTACGTAATAAATATCTTCATCAGTATAATAAGGAATAATTTTTAATGACAGTCCCAAACACAATAGTCGCGTGGCGACACCCGTTATTACAGTTTATTGTCTAATGAAACAGGTTAAAAACTCGGCTGATTTAAACAAAAATAGCCTTTAAGTCGATACTGTAAGAGTCTCGATAGGGGAATTAGTATCGTGGTACTGTACTGTAAAAACAATAAAATTAACAGTAAATACAAAAAACGCAGCAGTTTATCACAATAACTTTGAGATGTATTGAATCCTGCCGTTATTTTGGAATTCGGTGGAGAGTTGAAAATTTACTCTATTTAGTGAAATTAACCAAACATACGATACTGTTTTGGTTTTTGGAAATTAAGGCGCGAGGCATCGTTAGTCGGAACTCGGATGTGATTAAAATTGTTAGTTTAGAACTTTAGAACTACTATCGCCTGAATAAAAATAATCGCCGAACGCATAAGAAGAGCAAAAAGTGGGTTTTTTCTTCACATTTTCAACCTACGACTGAGTTTTATAGTATTTATTATGTTACGAGAGAAACAATCCTGTTAAACTCGATTAACGTACAGTAGCTCTAGTATAATTTTTTCGAAACATTAACTAATTCGAACGCGTTTGCTTTTTGTCTCAAAATGTATGAAAGTGGTATGAAAACGTGAACAGCGCCTCTGGTGGTCACTAGTGGAAACTAAAACAGCGAGTATACCATTTGTTGCTAACCGATGAACGCGCGTATTTCAAACTCGGCCACTCACCGCCGCTCGGCGGTTCGCCTTTGTACATACTATTTCCTTTTGTATGTTTCATAATTGTTTAATGTACAATAAAGAGTTTTACTACTACTACTACTACTACTCGGTGAGAGCGGTTTCATACATTTTGAGACAAAACGCAAACGCGTTCGATTTTGTTAATGGGTAGCATTTAACGAACCACCAAATTAGTTGCCGAATGATGCTCTAAAAAATTACATTGATTACCAAAAATATTAGTATCGCACCAAATTTTCAACTCCTTTTAAATATAAAGTGCAGCTCAAAGAAGTAACATGTCGATAACCTATTAAATTAAATTGTTACCAAATAAATTAGTCACTACCCAAAAATACTTAATGATCACCTAATTTCAAACACCAAATTTCATATAATTTACATCCAAATATTACAGGGCTCGTAATCCTATTAAAATTATTTACACCCAAATAATTCTTTCGATATTAATCTACCCAGAAATACTACATGATCACCAAATTTCACGCGGCAATTGTTTTTTAACGCCCGACGCGCAAAGCAGTTCCAATCTAGTCTAACCTCATTGCTAGCACACTGATGCGGTTTTCCATACGGTCCGTCTCGCTCGCACGTCGCACCGCGTGCGAGCAAGACAGCGCTAAATGATTTTATTTTATAGAAGCTTCAAAATTTCTGTATTTTTAATGAGACACGTACATAACATAATTTAATTTAATATATTTTCAACAGTGCTTTCCTTACTGGTCGCATACAGCTATTTGTTTTCAGATGTTTTTGCCTCTACTCTATTCGCTGGTATATAGTAGTATTTTTCTATGATATATATTTTTATTTCAAACTAGTGGACGACAGAATCAACAAAACTCATTTTCAAATATAAGTTTTCAATCAAACGCGCTCACGTCAACGCATTAAAAAATTAATAATAAAACTTCTTGCAGTTTGTAAACCATGCAATAGGTAGTTAGAATGAAACAGCACTTTTCACTCTAACGACATATCAATAGGTTTTATGCTTCAGACAATTCTTTGTATTTGATTGAGTGAGATAGCAGTATACGTGTTATTATTTCACACAGCCACATTGCGCGTTGCTTTTTAAATTAATTTAGAATTTTACTTTCTAATTTATAACATTTTGGAAATGACTAAAATATTTATAGTGCTAAAAACAATTAATTTGTAACTGTTTACTAAAATGTAGCATGCGATGTGTATAATATTTGGATGTAATTCTAATGAAAAAAGGTGCATGATATTAGGTGGTAGTTTAGTGTTTTTGGTGGTACTTGACAATTTTTTTGATGCGATTATTAATTTATAGGAACGCAATAAGTAAAATAGGTGCAAGTGCTGCAAAAATGGTAGAATTTTTTTGGTGACTCGGAATTGCTGATCGATAAATATTTTTGAGTGTTCAACCTTATTTTAGGGTTCGAAAATTTGATGATATCAAAATTTATTTAGGTGATCATTTTATTTTGTTCCCTTAGTTAATGTTTTGAAAAAACTTATACTAGAGCTACGGTGCAAGTTTGGCTAAGTTGATGGCATAGATCGATTGAATTAATTATGCTTTGGTAACCTGCACGCATTCTATTCCCGAACATGTGGAAATCAGTCTTTAATCACATGTTTATATTTATAATTATTAATAGCACACCGTTTCCAAAATTAAACAATTATGAATTCTGCTAGTGGGCCTCAAGGGCTCTTTCACTAGTAGGTGCTGGCATAGCTTTGTCTTAGATAGTCAATATCTTCGTTTTTTAGTCAGTTTGACGGCACAAGCCTCCACGCGCCAAAGTCATAAAGCAATTAGAAAAATAATAAATAATAGGAATTCTCTACGGATCATAATGCAGGGACAATATTTTCGGAAGGTCGCCTTAATGGTTCTTACTAGGCGTTTTTTGAGAAACTGTGTTTATGACGACGATATTTTTTCCGTTTTTAGGTAGATGATTTTTTGACTGGACTCTTTGGCATTAGAATATCTGATATAATATGTAATAGGCACCATTTTTTATATAACGTGGGTGGCAAACAATCGTATGGCCCGCCTGATGGGAAGCGGTCCCCGCAGTCTATGGACGATTGCGACTCCAGAGGTGTCACCTGCTCGTTCCGTTCGATCCCTCTTTAAAAATGTATAAATAATAAAGGAGTTTGTCACACCTGGCCATAAAACGGCAATTACCGCACGCTCTGCGTGAGGGAAATCCCACTTCCTGGCCAGGGGGTGACATAAAATTTTGTACTTAACACGGGCGGTAATAAAGAAAGCCTCAGATCGCATATTTATCGCCCTTGCCTTCGGCTCGGGCGTCAAATACCTGCGATCTGAGACATTCTTGTTTTACCGCCCTTGTTAAGTAATGTACTATATTATTTGTGTACCTTTACATCTGCACAACTGGATGGATATTAAAGAAGTTTAGATTCGTCAAGAGGCAAAATTACTTTTTGATAACATTCGTCGTTCAAGTCGTAAATATTATGTACCTATTGTAATTGTAGTTTCTTTCAACATTACCTATTGTTGTTATGTGAAATTAATTTATTATTAAACTAGAGTACCTAACTTGAAGCGTCCTAATAGTTACTATAGTTATTAACACACATATAAAAATAAATCACGAAATATTTGCTAACAGCGGTAACTACGACATTTAATGCCAAGTTAGATACACCCAGAAATCTATTTATCGAACAATGCACTTGTTAATGCATTGTGTGTACACAAAGTAGGACAATTAGTGTTCGGCAAAAATAGCTAACAATCTGTTATTATGTCGGTTGGCAGTTCTAAGTAATGTTTTGTCGGATTGCGTTTTTTGAAGAGCTGAACGCGTGGCGAATTTTTTAGCGGACTGTACTTTGAGAATAAACATTTAAACAATAGTGAGTTGTAAGCTTACCTTTTTGAGAAACGTTCACACTGGTTCTCACTGATGTAGATCCATTGGGTTTGTCATTAATGCTTTAGCAAATCTAACGTTTACTGCATTCATTAAACTTAAGTATGAACTATAACATTTTTGACGCTACGTTTCCATTTTATTGGCATATTATTTTTTTGCTCCCAAACGAGACTTAATCTCGCGGTTTTCTTTTACTGTGAGGTAGAGTGAGTAAAGTGAGTCGTCAATATTTTGGTCTCACAAATAGCTCGACATGCTGCAAAAACGTAGTCAAGTCTGCCAAACTCCAAACACAAAAGCTGCGAATGGTATAACAGACAGTTGAGAAGAACTAGGTACTTACATACTAAAAACGGAATTATTAAAAGTTATTTATTTTTATTGATCATCTTTTTTATTTTAACAATAATCGAATAAAGTCATTTTCGGCTCGATTATTCGTCATATGTAATCAAAATGTTTTATACAAAGATAAGGATGAAAAACAAACATATTCCTAAAAGTAAAGAAATTATAATGAACGTCTTTAACACTTCCAATCTTAAGTTATTATACCTAAAATTAGAGGTGATTAATAGGTGCCATACCAACTATTGTTTTATAAGGTGTATAATATTTACACGTTTACCTTCTCCAATTGAAGAGCTCGCAAAGATTTCTCTTGAGGTCTACGCCCAGCACCAACCAGCGCCAACAACCAGCAGGGTGCAACAAAAAACCCCGACAATGTTAACACGCGTTAAATGCACCAAATCACTATTTGTATAATTCGGACAAACAGACAGACGGTCCGACATTAACGCGGACACATTAACGCGGACAATGTCAACAATGAGAGACAATAAGTCGCTCGTGTCCCAGTCTTTGTTTACCACGGAAAACCATTAAAAATTATTGGACCCAAGAACCGAGGTACTGGGAATTGTCGCGATTCGGATCGTGCAGGTGGTTTTTTGTTTCTCTAAAAACTAATAGTAATTTACGGTACATATAAAAGGTGTTAATCAATTGCTGAAATCGTGAAAACAGATGGCAGTTTTCGAGCGTGGACATTTGACAAGGTTGATCTAAGTTGAAATTCTGTACTTAAAATCACAAATCTACATAAAGTTTGATACGATACGAAGGTACGTTGTTACATAAACATAACCGTAAAAGATACAATTTGAAAAGCCTTCTGTGGGTCATTTTGTAACTATTCATTTAAATGTTTATGTATTTAGTATTTTTAAGAAGTTATCGTAAACAGCATATAGCTATATATGTATAGCTGGATTTCTACGTAATTTTTGGTAAACAATAAAGAATATTTGTATTGTATTGCAAATGAATGTATTCCACCATTTAAGTATAATGACAAGCTTCATTTTCTGAAATTACTGTAATATATTGGCTTGTATATTTTCTTTTCTTTCTTTATTAATTTTTTATATATGTGTTACTGACGTTACTGTTAGGTACCTTACTGCCAATTCACACTTTGTTATTTCGGTAAAAAATATTATGTAAGTAGTCCGTAACGCCGGGCTTCGTTATAGGTAAGCAAAGGTGTAAACTGCAACACGCATTTTCACGAAAATGTGTGTTTCAGCTTTCATACTTATTTGCTGTGAAAATTTTTCAAATTCAAAATGATAATGATATCCGCAACAGGCTTCACTTAAACATAAGCGGGTTTCGACTAGCAAGAAATTGCGTGCAATTTTCGGTGAATTTTCATTACATTGCAGGGCACGATCGTATTCTTCCTACCTCGCTCGGTAGCCCGCGGACCTGCAATGCAATGCAGTGCTAATGTAAATTGGCCATTATAATGCATAGTTAAGGCACGTTGAAAGCATCGTCAAATGTTTGGCTTGCTCGCTCGCTAGTTTTCGCCCGCGCTCGGGGCTATTTGCGAAATTGGAGCACACCTTGTTTGAAATCGAATTCCTTCGAAGTAGAATTTTCGAGAGTACATCTAGTAACGACACTCTTATATTGTATTGTCAAATTTGTTATACCTACATGTTCAGTTGACCTCGACTGTCCATACTGAAAGGTGCAGCTTTTGTACAAAATCAGGTGCTTATTTCAAAAGGATGAATGACTAAAGCTGTTAATGATTTAAAGCCAATAAATACCATACGATTCATTGCCCGAAAAATCCTACCGTTTTTATAGTCTCCCCTTTAACGTTTATCGTAAACCAAATCGATTAAACCAAAGTCCCAGGATTCTGAAAAAAACCTTTTGCAGTTCAACTCTTTGCCGTTTTTGTTTATATTGTTTGGAGGCAAATTATATGAAAAAAGTAGCGTCGCATGATTGACGTTTTATTGTGACTCGTAAACTTGATTTATAGGTTTCCGAATTCAAGGAATGGTTAAAAACTTTTGGGTGGTTTAACACATTGCGAGTTGCGACCGTAGATACTAGTAAGATTATCTGGGTTGGCCGAATTTTGTCAACGTAATTCGTATGAATAGCGACTAAATTTTTAAAGAAAGAAGATTCAAAATCTAAAGACTGTTTTATAAAATATCGGCCAGCACAAAAGATCACAAACCTAATGTCTAAAGATATTTTGCTGTTACAGCCATGATTTTGATGTGACTAGGCTCATACCCACAAATGATCCAGTTATTAGGAATTCAACCTCATAATAAGCTGGAAACTGGTATGTACAGTCGAGTTCGTAAGTACGTTCTCAAAGGTGCAAAAATATCTAAACAACCTTATATCCCTAACAATAAAGTTGTGATGTGTTCACATAATATAATTATCTTCGCTCACCTTGCATGTGCACATGTTTTCGTACTCGACTGTACACCTTAATTTGGCGTTCTATATTATATAAGTTTTCTTTTCTTATAATATAATCTCGTGTCCGATCTATAAGATAATCACGATCAAATGTCTAAAAAGTGGGCTTTTCGTTATTATCTAAGTTTCTATAGTTCCGATGATGTTACTGTAACGTTCCTCAAGGTACCTTTAAAACACAAAGTCGGAAATAAAACTGAATGATGAGTTACAATCTATTAATCCTTACGTGTCATATCATGTAAACAAACTCTTTATGAAGATAAATGAATCATTATAGACATATACATAGAAAACACATTAAACATCACATTTATAGGTAAAAGTTAAGATGTTTAAAAGGGCTTAACTCAGCATAAATGTTGATGAGAAACGCTGGTGAGTGAGTGAGTGAGTGAGTGAGTGAGTGAGTGAGTGAGTGAGTGAGTGAGTGAGTGAGTGAGTGAGTGAGTGAGTGAGTGAGTGAGTGAGTGAGTGAGTGAGTGAGTGTGTGTGTGTGTGTGTGTGTGTGTGTGTGTGTGTGTGTGTGTGTGTGTGTGTGTGCGTGCGTGCGTGCGTGCGTGCGTGCGTGCGTGCGTGCGCGTGCGTGCGTGTGTGTGTGTGTGTGTGTGTGTGTGTGTGTGTGTGTGTGTGTGTGTGTTTGTGTGTATTATCACTCTTTTCTCCAGGATTACAATACTTTGGGATTTCTTTAACTTTAAAACTACATTTTAAGTGATGTTTATTGTGTAATTCTAGAGAAAAGTGTAATTAATATGTCTTCAAGAAGTGTTTGATAACATTTTAAGACACGTAAGGATGAATAGACTGTAGAGGCTAAGCTGGCTGCCGCCACTCAACTACGAATATCGATCGTATATTAAAGCACTATAATTTACCCCGCCATAAAATTTAAGGTGACAACGACGCCGTATGTAATAAATGTTTTATTGTACCATAGATAACGGAAGCACGGGCATCCATCGATAAAGTGCATCAATAAAAGCTCGTAAATAGTTGCAATGTGTGCGTAGTAAATGCAGTTTGGAGTACAACAGATGGCGTAAAGTAGCAAGGAATGTAGCATTTATAATAAAAATCGGTCTTTATAAGCATGGTCGCTGAAGAGTGGGCATTTTCATAGTTCGTTAACACACATTATAATGTAATTAAACCTTTAAACAGGTTTTTGTTACGCGTCTCAATCGTGTTATTATTGTAATGTAATTCTTGTGTTAAACTTTTGTACAGTGACACCACCAGTAATGGACAAGGCCCAATAATGTACATTGACTCTCATGTATAATAGGGATTGAAGTGTCCATTATTGGTGCTTGTGCTTAAAGTGTCCATTACCGGTGGTGTCACCCTAGTTTTTATATAATGTATATTCTGTAGTCTATACTACTGTTGACTTGAGATGGCTGTCGCAAAATGACGTCACAGACGTCACAGAGTTAATCGTCGAACGACGGTATTACTATAATCAAAGTAGTTTCCTTGTCATAAAAGAAAGAACACTGGCTTCAATAACACTTTGTATGTAAATTGAGCATGTGAGTAAAAATATTTGGAGAAAGCCATAAACCTAGAGTGCAAAATATGGCTTTTTTTTTCTGGCTTGACCACAGTAGATAATTAGAAGTGTTGTACGAGTACGTCGAGCTGATCAATGACGTATAACTAGGTAATGTACCTACATGATACCTACCAACTGACCCGCGCATGTTTATTACAATGCGCTTTTTACTATAGGTACAGTATCTGGGAGACTGTGCGTTGATCAGTGTTATCCCGAAACAAACGATATTACAGGTAGGAACACTAGGAACCTACATTATTAGATGCTTGTGAAAATGTTCACCTAATGTTATTGACGAAGAAAATAATGGACGTTGGTTTATAAAGTCACATTGACATAAATCAAATTACCCGCGATTTTGCAGGTAATGGTCCTAATGGAGTTTCCGTGTAGTACTCCTACCGATGACTGCTGGTTGATATGATAAGATTTGAAAATCACATCGTAAACCAAACAACACTTTAAATATACTCAATCGAGTGTAACGGTCTCCTTTGTATTAATTTATCGATTAGTTTTTCTATCGAAAGCGTAGCTGTTGAGATTGTATCGTTGTCTATTTAAAATAGATCTCCTGATTACGAATTTCATTATATAATGTACGTATTTCAATTCCTACTGGTGTTGTTTCTTCGTCCGTGTAAACACGCACACAATTTCAACCCCATAATTTCGTTCTGTTAGACCAGCGGTCGGCAACAGGCGGACTGAGAGCTCCTTACTTGCGGCCCGCGAGCCTCTTTATTGACCGCCTACAATTTGGTACCTTTTGTCTGATAGAGTCACAAATTATTAACATATGCAGCTTGCGATAATTTAAAGGTTGCTGACCCCTGTCTTAGAGTATAGGTACTTTGTGAAAACTATACTGTGTAGCCAAGCGGTAAGACGCAACTTTCAATATTGGTTTTGTCAAATGTCATTGTGAAATGTCACAGTAGCTTTATTTCCGTTTGCATAAATTTTACCTCCAATAAGTTAAAAGTACCTTTCACTTGGCCACCTTGTATTACTTTATTTTATTCAAGCCGCTTCTGCGTTTTTGAGTAGATAACACACCATTCATCCAATAAGTAAATTACTACCGAACTATAAAAAATCAATGCAATTTATGGGATGAATAGGAGCCTATGCAAAAATATACGTTTCTCGGAGGAATCCCAATTGAGGCTAATATTATGAATTATTGTCTTAAAATTTTAACTTTTAATGAAATAAATAATTATAACTTTCCAACTTTCATCACTTATCACTTCTCTTCACAAAGCAGCAGATAATACCATACTCGTATGAACACTTTTGCCGACACCAAAATTCGAGAACATAGCAACTTATTTTTTAACTCAAGCCATAAACATTTTAAATTTATTGCTTTTTCGACGTAAAAGTGCTCCCCAGCTTGAGCAACCCACTTCAAGTAGCACCATCATTATAAGTACAAGACTACTTAACATTCTACAACATGTGTCAAACGTCTCGCTATTATCCCGGTTATCTGCCAGACTCACTTATGAAGGAGATAATACGCCTCTGATATTTCAGTAGAGAATAACACACCAGGCCCCTGTACCACAAAACTTTCAAGTCTACAATTTGACAAAATTGTACAATTTTCCATAGAAAAACTTGACAAATTCGTCGAATTAGTACGCTTCTAAAGTTTTGTGGTACAGGCCCCAGAATACCTATATCATCTCGCTCATATTTGTAGCGGCCCAACTGGGGAAGTACCTCAATGATATACATAGATAGATGTAGGAGTGTCACTACTTTGCTCGGTCTCGGGTTATACCGACTAAGCGTTGATAGGTTTGGGAAGACCCACGGGAGACCTTTAGTAACCTTACCATGAGTTTGCAATGTTTGCATTACCGTAATCGCTAGCGACTTCGTAAACGATAAAAAGTACAGCGCCTCTGGCAGTTACGCAATAGAACTAAGAATCGCCATTGTCTCTACAACTCACTCTCATCAAGTAGTGGTCTTATTACAGCAGCGTTCTTCTATTATTCTTTAGAATACTTTCCAGTTTCTAGTTTTTATTGCACTCATGTCGTTACAAGTTACAAATACATCGGTTCCCTTCCCTGCTACAGTTACATTACATTTAGATGTAATTTCCTATGTTATTTTAATTCCAATATTAAGTTAACAAATAGCTTAGTTATTTTTAGTTTTAATTTATTTTTTCTGTGCTGAATAAATAGTATTATGTAATATTTTAAACTGCAAAAAAAATTAAGTAATTTTATTTAAGTTATTGTTGTAATCTTGTACATATTTTCTTGTAAAAAATGATTATGATAGAAATTAATTAGTTATGACATCTAAGCATCAACTTGAACGCTCTAAGAGCATAGCAATGTATACATTGAAAACTAATAAATGAAGAGGTCATCGTCACAAAGTAAATACAACTTTCGTTGTCACCATTAAAACCACTTCATCCCAGAACCGAAGAGCAACAGATAAGGACGTGAAAATGTTCACAGAAAAGGTGTCTCTGGAGCGAGTGTATTTTTAACACTTCACTTCAGCTAAGATTAGTTTTGGTAAGATAACCAGGGCATGTAGCAAAAAACACTCTTCATATTGTGAGAAGTTTTTGAGAGGTTGTAGCGTAAATAGTTCTAGGATATTTTTATAAAATCGATATTCCTACTCGTACCTAGGAATTTCATATTTTTTTAAACAGTGGCCAGCATCTAGTCTTAAGCATATAATATTTTTGATCGCCTCATACAACCCCCTATATCTCGGCAACTCTTTGGCTCTTGTTCAAACTCAAAACATATTTATGTCGCAATAAAGCGTTTACCAAATTCTACGCTCTGATTAACGGTACAGATTATATACTGTTGTATTGAGTAAACATACATTACTTACATACATACAAATACGCCGGATTGTTTCAGTCGAATCGGGGATTCGCTTATTTTATATATTCGCGAATATTTCTGTCATGTTATTATAATATTAATCGATTTGAATGAATCTTAATTCCACGGAAGGTCACTATTCTTTTTTAATTAGGTAATACCACCCTATGGAGAATGTGACGTCGCAGGGGGTCCCTGCGATATCACATTCTCCATCTTTAAACCTACAATTGCTACAAGTGGCATTGGAATCAAATTTCACGTGCTCCGCCTACCCCTTTTGGGAATACAGGCGTGAGTTTAATGTATTACCCTAAAATATTACTTATTAATATATAAAGATATTTGAATGTTTAATTGACAATATTTCATAATTTCCAAAAGTCTTAATTCGAAAACCATTTCCGTAAAAACGTGTGAAGTACACAAAAAACATTTTTTTAGATTTTTTTCTCCGTTAATTTTGGAAAAAATCGCAAATTACTGTAAACCAACATTTAAATTACTATAATCTAACAAATCATTCGGCGCTGTTTTGGTCCACATTATATGTAATGTTAATACATTAATTGTATTTTCTTTGTAATGACTGTTTGTGCCAAAATAAAGAGAAAAAAAAAAAAAAACCGAAAGTTGACGTGATCTTCCTCGCTGTATTCAGGGAGACCTTAGTACAGAGTACAGACAATCGCTGCTCTGGAGTGGCTCTGGATTCTTGTTGGGAAGATGACGTCATATTTTACTTACGCCCTTTTGGAATGACCTACTTTTCAACGAGTTTTTTTTGTATGAAATATTGAGTTAAATTGAAAAAGAAAAAATACGGGTGGCTTAAATTTTTACCTCTTTTCTAACTAGTTCATAAAATAAAGTAGTTAAAAATATGAAATGTTGTCAATTGTGTACACATTAGCCTAGTTCGTAGAGGTCACTGCAGAAACCTCTCATTTTTTATTTAAAGTCTGTCGGGTTACTCGTTTCCCAACGTGTATATGGTTTATGATATATGGTTTTCCCGTGTTTAAAGAAAAGTAAGTACTCTACTGGGGCAGTACCCTGGTTTGCTGTTTCATTTATTTTTGTGACGTCACTAATGCCATCGAGGACTATAATGGAAGAAAAAATCTCATCCAAACATGACAGACCCCACCGATAATGATAATGAGTAACAGTAGAGTGGCATTTGGGGCAGTATTGCTGATAAGGAAGCCAGATGCGATGACGATGACGGCCAGTTATCCGCCCACTGATCCTGTGACACTGTGGTAATCGATACTGTGTGCATTGGCTGGTCATTGCGGACATGATGTCAGTCAGTACTTCAGTAGATAGATACGAGGATAAGAGAATGACGAATATCATAAAATGCAGACGACTCAAGCCTAAGTAGCGGATTTGAATTTGTCAATTTAGAACCTAATTCTTCCTTTTTAGGATTCCGTACCCGAAGGGTTCAAACGGAACCCTATTGTTGTCACTCACGCGTCCGACCGTCCGTCGTCTATCACCAAACAATTTTTTACTTCCCATTGACCTATGAACTTGAAATTTGGTGACAATATCATTTATTATCGCTACATTCCCAACAAATACTAATATATTGATAAATCAGTTTTGTTTATTTTTCTTTTCTAATTAAACCAACTTCATTTTGCGGTTGCTTCGGAACCCTAAATGTGCGAAATCCGACACGCACTTAGCCGATTTTTATTTCATGAATGTTGTAGTTGTGCAATACTTTCAGTGCAATACATAAGAAATTAAATAAAACCTCAAAAAACAAGTCGCTAAACACCCGTCACGCCGCTAATAACAGTCGCATAACTAACAAATTTCCTTTTTTGCGCCATCCCTCGTATAATTTCACGAGCTATTTACACCGTGTAAGGATCATCCCGTCACGTTTGACATTTCGGTGAAATTCGTCGGTGCGATTTCACTACCGTGCGGTCCGTGCGACAGCAGTCACACGCGTCAAATTTCAAACTGACACATGTGGATCGGTTTTTGTCATAATTTGCGTGTGGTTCTTGTGAATTTTAGTTTTTTTTCTGAAAGATTACGAGCTACTGTGATCCACTTGAAATAACTGCAAAAGAACATGTGCTAGAACTTAAAAAAACGTTTTAATAAAGCGTGTAATTTAATATATGAAAGGACCAACCTCCAACTATATATATATTAATACTGCTCTTTGAGCCTGAAAAATTGCTAATATTCATCTGAACGTAGCTGCGTATAACCTCCGTAATTATTTATGAGAAAACTAAAAGTTTGCAGAAATACTGACTATAAGAACTATGGTCACTTTTCGATACAAAACTGTATTCGATTGAGCTCTCTTTAACATTATAACGATTATAACATACATTTACATGAAACAATTTCATTGTTTTTTTTAAATTAAATAAATAACTTATTCCAGCCTCACTAAGTGAATTTTTGATTACTATCTGTCACTTTCCGTTTTAATGCTTTCAAAGGTTCTGTTTGTCCCACATGAATAGCATGAAGCCTTAAACTGTTAGTTAACGCTTGATTTACCGTCTCAGCATAGTCAGCATACATTGTCCGAGGACGCCCCGCGTGGCTACAGTTACGACACTATTCGACCAATAATTACTATGGTAAACGTCTTTCTATAGCTTATTGAATCGGTCAAAACACGAAGGCACGCTTATGCCCCGTGCCTTTGTCTAAACACCACGGTGCATTCGACACCGCAGTATGTCCAAATTTCGGTTTCCATTTCTGAGAACAATATTCCGAGCATTTGTAACTTGTCACGTCAAGGTCCGTTCCGTTATACAAGTTTGATCCTCCAGCGTCGACAGTTACCGTTTTTTCTGGCGATATTTATGAGAACCAATAAATATTTCAAAACTGGAGCAGTTTATAAGAGCAGACTTCCATAGTAGTTAATTACTGTTACTTTCAACGAATAGATTTTTTTCCGTAAACAGTGGATGTCGCTTTTGTTTGTGGGGGCAATAAAGTTTCGCTTTTAAACATTGAAACAATTGGGATACAGTAGAAATGAGTAATTGTTGAAGCTATTGATGAAGCTGTGAACCTAACTATGATGAGATGATTCATACATATTATAATTTAAGTAGATAAAAATATAACAGTATAGATATACTAAAACATATCAAAAAGCATCCGCTCGGTTACTTTACTGTCTGCAATTTATTTCAGGTACAGACTGATTTTTGGATAGGTACCTTTTCCAATTAATATGGGGATTTACAAACTTTAAAATGGAAAACAATTAAGAAACTATTGATTATTGCAAAATACATGCTTTGCAGGATACCATGCTTTTATTAAAGTTTTAAATAGTAATGGAGCTCTTTTTTGCTTTCATTGTGTATATTAGAATTTTTAATCGAAAAAAACTGTAGTGATTTTTGAAACGATACTATATTGAAATATAATAAACGGGTCACTCACGTCTTTAACGTCGAATATCGCTCGACATGTTTCGGACCAATACAATATGTCTGATATG
Source organism: Cenopis cana (assembly GCA_951800055.1). NCBI lineage: Eukaryota > Metazoa > Arthropoda > Insecta > Lepidoptera > Tortricidae > Cenopis > Cenopis cana. The sequence goes on from OX637488.1 coordinate 6,628,883, forward strand.
TATGATTCAATATGTCTGAGGCTAACGGGAGTTTTCTATGTAAAATTACGATATTATATAATGAAAAATCCAAAAACATACATGTAGGTAAATTATATGATATTAGGCCGTAATAGTCCTTTTTTTAATAGAAACGAAGAGAAAATGCCAAGATACTTGATAAATTAATACATAAAATAGCCTAAATAAGTGAGCGTTTTTAAACTGATATGGGACCTAAGCTATCTAATTATAACATTCTACATATACATATATATACTTACATAGCTATTCTTACATAGTAATTAGTAAGACGCTATTCTTAAGGCATATAAATTCTCGAGTGAAAGTATTTCAACCCTTGTTTTCCCAAAAAGTCCCACAAAATGGAGCGTTGCGAATGCGCCAGTATTCATCCAAAATTTCACTTTTACATCCTAATTACCCTTTCTCCGACAATACTCCTTTCACGACCAGAAAATCTGAAATTTATGGTTACACTGTTTCGCGCAAGGGGTACAACTATTACGGAACAATGAAGCACAAACGGTTGTTCTCAATAAATGCAACTAACTCTTTCCTTTTGTTACGCATAGCGGTCCTTCAGAACTATTGTTTTGACAATAATTTAACGAAACTGTTTGTTACGGTAAGTAAAAGGGTAAAATGTTCGCGCTAACAGTTACTCAACTAAAATCCATGCTCGTCGCAGAACAATAGAATTTGAACCTTCCTGTGTAAGAATAAGGTGGATATTTGAATTGTGAAATTTCTGTAATGACCTTGTGAATTTACAATTTTGTTTATTTACAATTATTGCTAAGCAGTTACGCGATTTTGTTTAATTGCATTTTACGTCTACGCAGCCTTCGCGAACCCTTTGGCTAATAAACCTTTGCTTAAACCCGTTAGTTTTCTGTAAAAGAGTTTTTTGTTTGCTAAAAAACACTGAGGTTTTAATGGCAGACAATTTGGCATTGCGAAAGGGGTTTGCAGGCAAGATGACATTAACTACTTTTGCTCAATACTTTTTTGGAACTGGTTTTTACAAAACCATTCCTTGACATTTCGCGCACAACGTACAAAAAATAAATACTGATTTTTTATTTGTAAAAGCAGTGTTAAACAAGTACTTCAAAACAAATTCTGATTTCGGTAAATACTTATTGCATTACTTGACTTTAAACTTTCGTGAGACATGTTATAACTTTATTTTACTAAACGGTTAAAACTCACGTATTAATTGTCACTTCGGGCGACATGTTTCGAACTCTTCGGGACAGTGACAATTAATACGTGAGTTTTAACCGTTTAGTAAAATAAACTTATTGCATTGTTGACGGATTTACTAATGTAAATACTGCATTTCTCATGCTTAAATTAGAAATTGAGTTACGGTAAGACTTGTGATTTTAAGTTTGTGATCCTTTTTAGACAAACCTCTATTGCATCTCCGTTGCATCTCTATTATATATAACTAATATTAATACGAAATAATTAAAACAATCAAATAGTACACTTAGTCAAACTTTCTTTAGCTTATTTTAAGAACTTTCTACGTGCAACACCTTGTATCCTGATTGTATATCCATTATTAAATAAAATAAATAAATAAATAATTGTGGACAATCTTACACAAATCAACCTGGTCCCAAACTAAGCAAAGCTTGTACTATGGGTACTAAGCGACGATATACGTACTTATATAGATAAATAAATACTTAAATACATAGAAAACATCCAAGACCCAAGAACAAATATTCGTGCTCATCACACAAATAAATGCCCCGGCCGGGATTCGAACCCGGGACCTCCAGCTTCGTAAGGCAGGGTCACTACCAACTAAGCTAAAGCGGTCGTCAAAATTATGCTCTGTTTATAGTTGTTACTCGTATGTAACGGTCGGCTTCATCTGCAGAAACCTTGTTTCACCTTTAACTTGGGTCTTAATTTTTTACGCTACTGTTCCGTCTACGTACTTTTTACCCCGGATTATTACAGACAACGGATACTTAGTAGTAGTACAGTGTGTATTGCTTAGGTATCTACGCTCAAGTAGGCCATATTGCCAATTTGCCACTAACATTTATCTTTACTTTAAAGTTAAGTAGGTACATTTCTTTTATTTTGCACTGCCTTGCTACGTGAAGTATGATGTTTCCTTAAAATCATAGCCAGAGTGGGAGAGATTTCTTCTGATCGCATAAATTAGTTATACCAAGCTTTACCTCTATTCTGTGATTGTAAAGTATTGACATAAATACACAACCAAGTTGTGTATTTATGTCAATACTTGTGGGTTTCTTATGTCATTAACTATTCAGAATAAAAAAGATAAATGTCTACCATACGAACAGACACACACTATATAACTCAATAATGGATATAATGGAATAATCCCGTGATTAACTCTCTTTTTTCACCATACCTACAGAGGAGTAAGAATACCTAACGGCAAAAATAACTACGCCAAGTTGGTCCTAGGCATTGGTCCTAAATAAAATACTGAAAGGCCTATTTACTTTTAATAACTTAATGGCAAACGCCTTTGCTATGGAGACAACATTTTACTGCAAGGAAAATAGAGCGGGTTCAAACAACCGTTTTATTAGACCTAGCCATTGTTTACAGTTCATTTATTTAACTGTTCCTTTTCCCAGGGTAAGTGTAACGGGTATCAATACAATAAAACAAACGGGAACATTTGTCGGCACTTTCAAAGGCAAATAGACTAACGGAAAGAAAGTAGCTGGTTATAAAAATGTTCCGAAACTATCATAAAATGCTACCTTGGACCGTTTGTCTAACTGTATCGAAGGATCTGGACATTTGAACATGTGCAAAGAAACAGGGGCTGGACATAATATTATACGCATAATTAAGAAGGAATATTTTTCTCTAGCATTACATTTTATTAGTTGATGGCGCTCTTAAATTCGGTTTGTATAAGTTTAAAAAGCACTAGTTAGCGAAAACCAAATAACTTACCTCTATTTGAACAATATACAATCCAAAAGTAGATATGTAAATTATTATTATTGTAAAGCTTGATTGAGAAATAATTAGGTAATACATAATAATGTCTATTGAATTAAATTGAAATATTATCCCCAAAAATAATTATTACTATTCAATATTCACAAAGAGTTAATTTGAAAGACTACAATTTTGTAATATAATTCACTTTGCTTTCGTAAGCTGTTGTGCCTACTTTATTATTAAAAGCTTCGTGTTCTTGAATATAGTTACGTCTGTTTTAAAATATTTAAATTTGTATAACTTTAAAAATAATGTTCTGTACAGAACAACGAAGTTAAAATGTACAGAGAATCTGACCCAGATTACTTTTTAATTTGGAAAGCTGAACAATACCGTTTCTCAGTAATTTTAATATTTATTCTAGGTGCCCCAAAGAGAAAGCAATTTCAAAGCCAACGAGGCAATTACCATCATAACTTTTTATCACAATTTCTCCGGCCCTAAAAGCCTTTTGCGCAATAATGCCATTTCTCTCGAGATCTCCGTACCTACATTTGCCAGTGCAATAAATGGGAAAATGTTTTATGCAATGCAGCCTTTTGCAAAAGCGTCAATAAAGTTAAATATTTTTTTGCGTCTATCGCTGTTTTCGTCTAAAGAAGCCGCTAATGTGTTAGAGCTACACAGCTTTACAATTCGGAAGTTTACAATGTACCTCCACAGTAGGACTAAATTGCTTTATTGTAGGGAAAAATGGATGTTTATGATTCGTCTTTGTTCTTCCTTCTTAGCTCATTTTAAGTAACTTCTAAAGGTGCCGATGAGATAGGCACGCTCGCTCCATTGTGCTTTATGTTTCGTTTGTAGTTACGCAAAAAGGTTCGGAGTTATGCAAATTTTGTCTTCGGGGATTTGGATCTACTAAATGAGTTGTTAGTCCTTCATCTGATAATTCTCTTTGTAAGCTTACCTGCAAAATACCTCCCATGTTTTGGGTATTATGACTTTGACAAAATAACATCTGCCGGAGTATTTAACGTCTGTGCTAATACGTCTACTTTAACCAGCTTTTTAATTTCTTTTAGAACATTAGAGTAGGGAAAACGATTTATTATTTATGTGCGCTTAATTAGTGAAACGGAACTTCGAATCTTTTATATAAATCTTGTTCCCCTTACTAAGATTGTCTCTATTGAGTTACTGTACTTAGGGTATAATGTAACTAATTTGTTGTTCAAACAGGGGATCCTCTGTACACAAACATCATTCAGATATTACTACCAAAACCGTTTATTTAGATTTTCAGAAATAACGGTGATGCCTTATACATTTGTAATAGAGATGATAATTGCTTGACTTTTAGAATTCCGCCTGCATGAAATAAAAGTGTTTTGAATCCCCGGGATATTTATTTGACACGAACCGAAAGTTGCCTCATTGTCACCGAAACGTACTACAAATTAGTGTTGGATCGTGTCGTGATGTTAGGTTTATGTATCGGATTAATTTTTATGGTCATCTGTAGTGACCGTTCATCACATTATTATTACAAAAGAGATCAAAGTAAATTTGTAGGCTCAGGCAGAAAATTTGTAGCATTTTTATTTCCATTTTCGGCCTCAATATCTATTTTGCATGTACTAGGAATGTTTGAAGACAAAGTCAGTGAAACCAGTATGAAATTGTTGATTCTAGTTCATAAAATATATGTCTCACGATCTTTTTGAAAATAAGTCCTTTTATTATTGCTCGTTCTGGTTTCTACATCACCGAATATTCAGATACGTTACCAATTGTGCCCTCTAAATGTATGTAAGTTTAACGCAAAGTACCTTACGATTGTCATTAAATTGAAAACGAAATCTGAATCAAATACGCAGTGCGATTGCCGTAAGTGTAGAATGGTTTACATTTGCGTGCCATTCAATTTCATCTTTATCTATACGAATTTAAAGTTCACTTTTATCTGTTAAACATAATACATTCGTGTTTACTGAACGATTATCGATCGATGTTATTGAATCTGGAAAAAAATTAAACGCTGTGTGGTCCACGTATGTGGGTAGCATCGATTACACTGGAATCAAAATTGCATGAAATTGCGTCACTTTGTTATATGGACCCTAACAGACATAAAAGTATCAGAGACGTTGATTGTTACATCATTTTGGAATTAGAGGTGTAGGATAAAGGTTGTCGTGTTAACTGTGGTTGTGAAGTGACGAATGTATTGAAGAATAGTGTCGCTTCCACTACTTAGGTTAATCGTGTATGAAATAAATCTCCAGCTTAAAATGGCCTTTTAACATTTTCAGAATTGTACAGCATTCATTGATCGAGTGCTCATATTTGATGGTCGAGATAAAATATCGTTTTAAATTGTCATTCTTATCTAAATCTAACCAGTGACAATTTTAGCCCAGATCAAAGCGGCAGCGATATCTGCTACTTAGATGTTTTTTTAAATAGTTAATTAAATAGTTGTACTATCTAATTTTTTTTTATACTAACATTATAAATTCTTTATTCAGATAACTTAGATCCAATTGCTTAGTAAAATACATGTGAATAAATCTAGTGGTTTAGGTGTAGGCGGATAAGCCAACTGTTTTCAAGTAGAAAATTGAAGCTAAAGGCAAGAAAGACTTTTAAGAGGAAAGGAGGCTGAATTAAAAAAAAACCTGGAAATTAGAAATTGATAAGTTTTCGACTATCATTGCATACCTACTTAGAAAATATGTAGGTAGCACGATTTTAAATGAATCCTTATCGAGTAAAAATTCGAATCGCACGTGTTTCTGAAAGTATAATTTACTTTTAGCATCAGCAAATGTTTCGTTAACGACCAGTTGCTTATCTCAATGCTCTGTCCCTTTTTTAGCACCAGGCTGTTAGGCGTGTGTTAAACATATTTTTGACACACTGTACTTTCCACAACTGCGCAAAATCGTCTTGGGTGGTCCTTAAGTGGCGTCATCGCGAAGCAACTTTGGTTGTTTGTTTTATCCTCAAACAACAAATATTCCAAAATACTCTCAATTGCCTTGACATAGAGTTTATATTGTGATTCGTATTCCTATTTTTGTTTTACGTGTGTAACCAAATATTTGGTTTCGTTCGACTGTCTTTATGAATGAAAATTTCCAACCCTTGAGGTTAGTAAGGTAGAAAAAACAAAACACAGGAACTAAGATGCACAATGGATTTGCTCACGACAGCTGACTTTTGAAATTCCTCAGCAAAGTGTTCAAATCCACATACAACATACATACGTATATTAACAGGCCCTAACAAACTGTAATCCAACAAAATCATAATGTTTCATATATTGTTGTAAAGTCGACTAAGGGTCAGTTGCACCAACGTACGAACACAGACCGGTCATCGTCAAATATGGCGCCGGCAGCTGTCATCCCATAGAAACTTGACAAACTTTCCATACAATCAGATTTGACGAACACCACTTACGATTACAGACGGTTTGGTGCAACCCAGCCTAAGAGATGTAATGTATCCGTATCCTTATGCCATTGTAATACGATCCAAAAGTGGATACATTTCGTTGCAGTCGAATATACTTACACCCTGCCTACAAAGCTGACAGTTCCGGGTTGAAATCCCTCTAAGGGCAAATTATTGTGTGATGAGCATTAAATATTTGTTTTTGATTTATTGTTGTTTTTGTTATGTGCTTATGTAGTTGTATATATTAAATACATCTATCGGTAAACAACCAACCGTCATACGTCAGTGAAATCTTTATTGGTACTAGACCGATATCGCAAAAGCACTTGTGCTATAACGCGCTGATTATGCGTCGGTACCGTTGCGATACATTATAACACGGACGCATTAGTGGCTGGCAGAATGTGGTCTAAGTGTGTAGCGTTTTCACAAATAACTCCAATAAGGTACACGTACACTACAATTAGTAGGTATTTTTCCCGAATAAAATGTTGCAACTGCTTAGTATGTCAGTCTCTGTGTTTTACTTTATACTGTAGTATTATATTAATATCACATATTGTACCAAATTCTTAGCTATTGGCTGTCTTATCTATCATTCATTAGATAATTACCTACATTCGGTCAGATGTAGTGTGATGAACACGATTATTTGCTTCTGAACCTTGAATGTTTTATGTATTTAATACTGGTGAACAAAGGGCTGGAAGCTGGCAGCTTCCTCGCACAGCGCATCAGCTTTGCTATACAGCAGGGAAATGCTGCCAGCATATTTGGCACCATGCCGCGGGGGACTCTTTATTTTAGATTTTTTATTTTTAAGTTTTATTTAGTCATAATTTTAGTTATATTTAGTTTTAATTATTTTTTCTTCCTATTCTTAAGTATTTTATTGTATTGTCTTGTCTTGTGTTTAATATCGTATTATATTTTTAGTCAATAAAAGCATAAATGTTTCATTATTAATAGGTATAATATACATGTGTATATCGTCGTCGATTTAGTTTAGAGAGTGGGTTAGATTGAACGAAAATATTTATTTAATAATTTGTATTATTTCAAGTTTTGTTCGATAAGCTGAACAAATAAATATCTGCCAATTTTTGTCTGTTACTTAAACTTTCATTCTGCTGCCCTCTGTACCTATTCAATTCCTAACTTTATATGTTTTACTTCATTAATATGATACATTTTGCGCCTTTACTTCAAATTATTTATAAAAAGAACTTCAAAATGAGGTATCCTAACATTAATCGCTCGTATCTTATGACTTACTTTAATTACATTTGATAGACGTTGTGATAACTCTGTCACAATAGACTTGTCAGGGCTGTTGTTTTTATTGTGGTCTTTAATGTTTTAATACCCGTGGAGGCCGTGGCTATAGATACGTTATATGTGTTTGCTCTTATCTTATTAACATACCTACTTAGCTTTGTAGCCCTTAAATTTTGATATGTTCACAGGAAAGATGCGAACCTAAATCTGTGTATGACTCAAATATTCCTAACCCGTGAATGAAAATTGCGTCCGATTAATATTCATTATCAAATCGGCGACATCAAACCGTTTCGCAAACCCACATAAATTTTTCACGCCAGCTACTGTAATGTGTCGGCCTTTCAGATCCCCTTATCAATTGTCGGCACTTTGATCCGTTATCAAATACTTTGAAATCATATCTTTGACTACCTGAGCATTGTAGCTCTATATACAATGGATAATGTTTTGATAATGCTGCATGTGTGTGTTATCGTGTGACATTACCGGTAGTAAATAGTTCGGAAATTTGTGACTGGCAATATCAACTTTAGATGCCCTGTTTACATTTGCAAGAACTTGCTTGCAGTTTTTATTACATTGCAGGGTATGATGGTACTCGTCATTCCACGGTGGCTTGCATCCTCGCATGTAATGAAATAGCAAACAAATTCTTTCAAATTTAAATTAGTCTAGAGACACTGATTGTCTCATCCACTCAAGCCAAGCTTAACATTTTAAAATGAGTACTAGAGCATGCAATGAATATCAACAAATTTGAAGTCGAATAGACCCGATAATACTCAAACAAATACACATATTGCAGCATATTTTGCAGTCTTACCATCATTAGTTATTATATTATTAACTAAATTAAACAAGTTTAACAATGAAGTTATTATAAACATATGCAGGTTATAATTTAACTGAACAACACCAAGTACAGTCAAGGGCACCAATATGTATACATTTTTTTACCTTACTCCATTGAAATAAGGTCCAAAAATGTATACATATTTATGCCCTTGACTGTACATGACATACATTACCTATACCAAAACTTTAGTAGAGTAAAACTTAGAAGTAGCAGTACCTACAACTCCAGTACGTTTCCACTTACATTGCAATGATATAGGTGCAATACACTATATAAGAGGAGAGGGGCGTTCATTTTAAAATTGTTTAACCATTATTCAAGGTGTTTGTCATTTATTTAAAACGACTCTCCTGTCGTTTTTCAAGCTTTTGGTAGCACGAAGAATACTCGTTCGTTATACTTAACACAATAAATACATAGCTGTACTTAGTTGGTGTATTAAATTTGACCCACCTGATTGTGTTCCCACGTTGCGTTTTATAAACACACTTGAGTTTTGGACAAGGTAACCTATTCATGCTTCAAATTGCGAACGAGTACCTCTGACCATGACTACTACCACTACCGCTTCTTGATACCTATGAAAAATATTTTAAAGTACAACAAATACAAATTATTTATTTACCAAAAATACTTTTTAACGCTTATAACATTCAGCCGGCAACCCCCACACTAGGCTATGCCTGTATCGTGGGAGTTAGACACATGAGCAATTTACCTAAAAAATAGCGGCTTAAATAATATGAAAACTAAGTATACAGAAGTACTTTAAGAGCATGCACATACTACGATTGAAGAAAACATATCAAAAATAAGAAATAATATGTTCAATTGTAAACCTTAACTTTGAAATAACTAACTAAGTAAATACTAATAATATGAACATGACTCAAGTATTGCGCGAGTGAAGTATATCATAGCTTCTTAGTTAGTCTTAAAAACAAGTCCTACTTTGACATTGCTGTAGTATACAAACAAGCCAAAATCCGAGGATGAGATACATATATGTTTCCGGATCGGAAGACAAAGATCACCTGATGCTCAATTATTTATGACATATCACAGCGTCTTCAAAATTCAAGTATGGCATTGCTGTGGTACCTACATGAACAAAACTTTATACTAGAACCGCTACTTTGGGGCTCATCCAATATCCAAGAATGAGCTATCGGTTTCCGGATCAGTAGACGAAAATTCCGCTTTCATCCTCTCGTCGTCTTTACTCTCAACTTCACTCACCAGGAATGTCTACTTTCCTTAGCTTCTATTAAACCAACACAAGCATACCGCATGACTGCATTCATTTCATTATATGATTACTATCGATTAAGTGCGTTAGTGACAAATATGTATTCTTGTTAAGATTGTCGTGTCGCTTGCTTTGAAGTGGGCACTAAAAGGTTTCCACACATATCTGCATTCTGCAATTACATCAGTTTTATGCCTTTCCTGGAAGCAATGCTTATTTACAACATCTATTATTGTTTTCAGATTATGGATATTTCATAGCTTTATTTACATATTTAGGATTGGTACTTCCTATTATCTTCAGAACTAAAATTGTAGGTAGATTTTAATATTATACGCAGTGGTATGGACATGTGAAGACGAGGCCACCCTACGTACAAAATTTAGGATTTCAGCTGCTTAAATTGATGACTAAGTTCATTTTCTATTCTTCGGAACTCTGACGACCTAACTCACTAACAGAAACACAACACCACATACCTACCTCAAAAGCAAGTATAGAGGTATTATTACCGATGCAGTCTTCTGCAAGGTGAAAGTTTACTTCCCTAGTTGCGTTGCTCTAAAGATGTCATTAGTAGGTATTTCGGACTTATTCTTATCTTGGATGTAGTACTCCCAGAAAATACAATACCTATTATACACTGCATGGGGTTAGATAAGGCAAGGTCACATTTCACGACCTCCATAACTTTCTCGAAATAACCACACAATATATTCGCGTGGTGAAAACCTCAGCGTTCGAGGAAAGGTTACACAGTTCACAAGATCTTTTCTTATCACCAGTAGACCTTAACACACATTAGGATTAGGCTCAATGGGTCATTGTTCTTTTGTTTTTTTATCAGTAAGCCAAGGCGGCAAATGTAAAGACTCCCAGTGGCAAATAAGGCACTGTATTACTATTTTGTTCCATTGTAAACAATCATTCAGTATGTTTATAACCTGAGTCGACGTTCCATTGTTTTTCAGTCGGCTTGTTTTAAGTTAAAGCAAGTTAAAGGAAATTGGGCTGATCCGGAGTCGCAAATTGTGTACACGGATGAGTAAGTAAGGGATGTTAGGTTTTAGAATTTGATAAACAAAATATTGAACCGTAGTTTGAAGAAGGTTTGAACTGGCTGTGTTTTCAATTGTTTGGAGAAACCAGGTTGACGTCACAGCTTACGTTACGTATACGCTATAGCGTCAAGTATTTACTATATCTTTGGCAATAAAATAAAATAAAGCTGATTAGAATATAGCACGCAATACGCAGACTGAGAAAAAATAAATTTAAAACACAGATAAACACTGAGCGATAGTAATGTGATCAAAGCAGTCTCGAGTGTAAATTTTGATGGGCCGTCATACATATCATAGTCAGATTACGTTGGATGCTCTGTAGACGGGTTCTTTATGGCTTTTTTAAACTTTCGACCCCTACCTACAATACAACCTACGACTTAGCTGGCGTGCTCCATTACGCACATGAGACCATTCCATAATCTCAATTTCGGATTGTTGACAGATTATCTGTCGCCGAAAACGGCAAGGAGGACTATCATACGAGTATGAATACATCATTGTTTCAATATTTGACTTTCGTGTGTATTGCGCTTATATATTGCGTCAGATGGTACCGGAAACACACTAGAGGTGCGTTCAGTTTAATATTAGATTTAATCTGCTATGTAGGTTTTGCAATAGGCTGCGCTACTAGGTAGGTTATTCCCATAGTCCCCACTGCCTCGTATGAGCCTGCCTCGTCGCTTGTCGCCCCCGAAAAGCGACAATTCATACGATGGATCAAGTTCGAAATATCGCTCGTCGCCCCACTGTCCGCTGGCAGGCTGGCACCCAGACAATGGACGTACGGTACTGTTGCAATATAAAGTAGTAAGAATTTGATGACACATAATAGCGAATTAAAACAAGTTACTGCAGTTATTACTCAATTTTTAAGTCATACCCAAACCGGCCCCAAACAGTTATGATAAGGCGTTTGACTTATTTAAATTACGCAAATAAAGATAGCCCGTTATGTTTGTCGCTGTCAATTCGTACTATTACACTAATTAGATTATATCATTGAGTAAATGAAGAAGTTTATTAGCGGAGTTATGAAGGATTTCGTCTGCTCTCCATAGATTAGGTACACTTTCATATCTCTTATGGCAATGAAGGAGCTGTAAAAAAACCATAATCGTAAAAACCCGGATCACCATTACTTTAAAAATAAGTCGTTTTTCAAGTCGGTAATTCAATTGACCGTGCAAACTAGATTGCTAATTTGCATTGAAAGGGCCGTACGAAATACGAACTTTTGTTTAATACAAATGACGTAATAAATATGTTGTTAAAGTCTTTGATCCATTAAATGGGTTACGTTTGGATTGTCTCCCAGCAGGGAGCTTTTGGTGTTGAATCTGAGATTCAGAGATAAGAACTGATGTAAATGCTCTTGTTACAGTGGAAGGGTTGATACTTCATTTATTTTTTATTACTCTATGGCAAGTACATCATCATCATCATCCTCCTAGCGTTATCCCAGTACAGTTGCATCCTGAAGGATGCCTGGGGTCCGCTACCTAATCCCAAGATTTGGCGTAGGCACTAGTTACTCTATGGCAAGTACAATAGGGTATTAAACTAAGGTAAAAATAAATTATTTTTTACTTGACTAATAAAAGATCTAACGAAAATACTCGAAAAACATTAATTATTAATTTATTTTAGCTAATTGAAAGATTTTATAAGCATAAAGATTTAAAAAGGACGCTGATTTGAACAAACCTACTCACACTGTCTTAGTGACGTCACTAAGACAGTATTTCCCTACAAACTTTATATTAACAAATCGTTTTTGACATTTAATAAAAAGTTGCTGATTTGACTAGGGGTTTAATACCGTATTTGAAAAATAAAAATTCTGAGTATTTGTAGAAAGTAAAAAAAAAAATTATGGCTTTACTTGGCGGAGTTCAGTAATTAATAATTCACTACGACAATATTCCTTTGCTATGCCTCTAAAGAACGTACAAATTTATTCGCTATAACGAGATGTCGCGATGATGATTTGAGCATTGTTTCATGCCGTTAACATGATCCTTCTCCGTCATTCTCTATTTGTTACCATTAAATAAACAAAAGAACCGAATCAGATTCAATTTTTGAGTTTATTTTATTTAAGAAAACTAAATTGACCCCCCCCCCCCCCCTACTTTAACCGTCATACCTAATTAACAAAATCGTCCTTTATAAAAGTACTTGATGCCTACGTAACCTTTTTAAATATATGTGACTGAGATACTACTTAATCTAAGTGAGTTGGTAATCTAATAAAATGTATTCCTGTATTTTACATTATATTTCACTAATCTCAAGGCATGAATATAATCTCAATTCAAACAAGAGTGCCTTTGGAACAGAAGCCAAGTGTAAACATGTCGCAATATAACACCACTATAATAAGAATACTACCTACACTCTGTAGGTATGTCGTGTTTGTTCCTCGCGGCACAGAATAAGTAATAGTACAAGCTCGCGGTGAGTCAAATCACCAGAGCTCCCGATGGACTGTATTGAAATTGAGGGACTTTAATTTATCTCAAGCTATTGACAGAACAGAAGTGCAGGGTGTTTAATTTGAGGGAGGGCATAGCAAAACTTAATCTAGCTCGAATTTGGAGCAGCCCAACTGGGGAAGTACCTCCGCTTTGCAGAAGACCACAGCCATAATAGCATTACTTACTATACGCTCGTAAGGCCCACCATACAACAAAAAGAAACAAAGGAATTTGAGTCAATTTTCTCTATCAATAGGGTTTAAACTATTTTTTCGAAAATCGAACGTAAGAAATGTAAATGCATCTCTATTCGAATCGCAAATACTTCAAATCCCATTGAAAGTACTGTCTTAAATTTAGTACGCGGGGCCTTACGAGGATACCCTCCTGACGACCGGCGTCCTATGTAGTCCTCCTTGTCGTATCCGACAACGGTGACCCCTACAACTTCCTCCGATGAGCAACGGATGTGGCTCGCAAAACCAAACTTCGATAGAAATGTTCGGCCACACTGTGTCTTATAACTTATAACTATACATAGTACATAGGCCCCAAATAAGTTTTGACTCTATGTCAATTTGACAGAGTATAATTTATTCTGGCAAATTTTGATACCCAGTCGTCAGGAGGATACAGGTATGAATTGTGGTGTTCCTGGAGGTGAACAAGGTTGCCAGAGCTCCCGAGGATGTGTGTTGAGTGCGAGGGTCCTACATTAGTCCCTTGTGCTGTCAACACAGTGAATCCTCATATCGGCAACGCGCACGTGACCGCTGGAGTTGCGGGCGTCTATAGACTGCGGCCCACCTACCATCAGGTGGGCCGTCCGCTTGCTTGCCACCGTCATTGTACTTAAAATACGGAACCCTAAAAATCATCCGTCCGCTACCCTTTGACATCTCTCCTCTTGGGCCGCTACTTGATCTTGTGGGGCTCGATTTCCTTGATTCGATTTAAGGGGAGATATCCCCAACGCAATTGTCCCGCTCCAACACGCGTGAGTTTACAATTAATCATCCCGCTCTCTACGCAAGCTTTAGGCGTAGTTTCGTAAATATTTAGCTATAGTCATTAAGCCAATCATTTTATCAAAGCAAACCCAGCGAATTTGTCTACCTATTTAAGGCGCTACACTGAGAAATTTGGAGACTTTGAAACGCTGTCCTGCCCAGACTAGCAAATAGTAGGGGCTGATTTTCAGATATATGATTCTTGACTATATGATTGTGGTATTGACAATAGCGAAACATGATTGCTTAAAATTTTCTCGATAGAAAATAAATCCAAAGTCGAGTCTATATTTTCCTTTTTTTCCTCAGCCTACTAAAACAACGCATTATTAAAAGACACAATTAAGTTAATATGATGGTATTTTACCTCATCTAGGTATTCACAAAAGGAAATTTAATAAACCTGCACACAGTCAGATATTTAACGAAATTTGTCTAAAAAGCCATTCTCGGAGAGGGTTGCATCCCGTTTTGTCGTGAGCGAAAAACAAAGGGTGTCTCTTTCAATCGATATATCGCCTTAATTGAGTACAAAAATTAAATGTTAAATATCAGTAATATAGCCGTAGTATTGAAAATACATTCCAATAAGTTCGCGATTTTTTTCTATCGATTGAAATTCATCAGGTCATGTAACTGACTGCGATTTTGACTAGACAAGATCCTTATGTAACACATACCTTTATTTTTTTTAGATTTTAAGACACTATATTCTATGCCTCAGATGGTTTTTAAAAACTCAAAAGTGGTAATACCCGGCCTTAGCTTACTGTAATTACGAGTACATAGGTATATTGGTGATCGCGCTTTCCCTCTGCGTCAGCGCAACAAGTTTATGTAAGCGACACGAAAAACAAAATAGAAATTAAATTGTTATTTCGTAAATAGAGACTCAATGTTTTTATCAAGTCAAGAAAGCAAGTTTTAGTCACTAAAACAACTTAAACGTAAAAACTAAAAATAAACCTACACGTAGATAAACATATTTGGATCTTGAATTATTGTAAACATAGGTATTGAAGATTACCTGAAAACGCTACTGAATAATATACTGACGAGCAAAAATAACGGGTACACTTTCTATGGAACTTCCATACAAAGCGTACCCGTTATTTTTGATCGTCAGAGTATTTTGAAATGCATGAAATGCCAAGGAGAGTCGCACTTGGACGCTTTTATGAAAACAAGTAGTTACGTGTGTACCTAGCTCAACACTACGCCACAGAATAGTTAAGTAATAGTAACTTAGTACGTAACTACACATAGGCATGTATAATATGTGTAGTGTAGGTATTATACCGATAAAGATGACCGTTGCTTTGATTTGCCAACACAATCCTTACTTAGCATCGTCACCACTAACATCTAGACTCAACAAGGTGTCTAGTGGCAACGCACAGCCGGCATCTATAAATACTATTGGTCATTACCACCACCAAAGCTCAGACAATTATGACACTTAACGTGTAGTAATTGTTGAAAGGTTGGGGTGAAAATCGCGTGGTACTGTTTCGAGTAGTGGTCAAGTTTAGTTGTTGGGTGTAATGTTTGCGTCGGCGCTTTTGATCACGGTACAAAAGGCGCCGCGATGGGTCGTGTGTCTGTCGCCCACCTGACCTATGTTTGCAGTGGGCCATCAAAAACGCTCGTGTCGTGAAACATGGTGACATGCGTCCAATATGTGCGAGAGATAGGGCTGACAAACGGTATTTCCAAAGTTCGTTTAAATTTAATGGTCAATATTAATCGACGGTTTACAAACTCAATCAAAGAGTAACGCACATTACCCTCCCACTGTCTGGTACTAACTACTTTAAGCTACTTTGTTCTTTGACGTGAGCTTAACTGATATTACGGAGATTTCAGCACTTGGCGAGATACTGTGTATTACGTTTGCGTAAGAGTAAGGCGACTTCCTGACTTGTCGGTGCGGAGGCGGTACGATATGAGAAAACTGTGAAATGTCAGTGTCAACTGTCAGTCAACTCAGTTCTACTTTTTACTACGCCCCTACATTTAAATGAGTGCTTCCTGACTCCTGACTGGCGCGGGATGCGCGGAAGCGGGACGATGCGAAGGCAGTACTGGTCCGCTTCTGCGCATTATATTTACTACTGCGCAAATGTAATACTGACAGTATTCCGTCAAGTGGGAATCTTTGCGACGTCAGTAAGTGTACGTCAAAGAAGAAAATGTCACATATCGATCCCGCCCCGCCAAGTCAGGAAGTCGTCTAATAATCATGCGCAGAAATGCGTCAGTCAGTACCGCATTTGTATCGCCCAGCTTCCGCGCATCCTGTGCCAGTCCACGATAGTTATATGTACCTACTTTCAGATAGATTATCTGTAGAAAGCCATTTTGGCAATTGCATAAGTAAGGAGGTACCTACTCCCCTGTAAAAAAAGTGTTTCTTAAATATGTTCCATTAACAAATGACATATTTATATTGCATTGGTGATTGTGGAGTTGAGCAACTCGTAAGTACAACCAGGCAGGTGCATCTTAATTCAAGGATAATTATCTTCATTACCTAATGAATATAAAAACAAGGTAACAAAATTCAAAACTAAATGATTCTAGCTTTAGTAAGTTCTTAGGTATGTATGTTTTAATAATTTCAAGTAAATTATTTGGGTTACCTCGAACATCTAATGGAAGCATAATAAAATTATACCTAGGGGTAATACCCTCGTAAGTCCCCGCGTACTTGTACAAGTAAAAATTCAAATCGAGTTTCAAACTCTAAAAAAATAAATGAAGGTTCCAAATTAAAAATCACAAAAATCTGACAGGGACTTACGAGGCTACCAAATCTCACATAAGTTTTGAAACATTGTTTAAAAGGAGATATTCCTTTTTTTCTATATCTACTACGACGGTGGCAAACAAGCGTACGGTCCACCTGATGGTAAGCGGACACCGCAGTTTATAGACGCTCGCAACTCCAAAAGAGTAACGTGCGCTTTGCCGACCCTTTATAAAATTTGAGGATTCACTGTGTTGACAGCAGGAGGTACAAAAGGTCCCTCGCTCTCAACACAGTGCATCGTGCATTATGGCTGTGGTCTTCTGCAAGGCCGAGGTACTTCCCCATTCGGGCTGCTCCAAGTTCGAGCAAGAGATGACATTATGCTGTGCCCTACCTCTCTTCCTCTCTCTCCTTCTTTTCACGTTCTATGAAAAATAGAAGGCCAATTTTTGATTTGAATTTTGGTGGGTGAAATCCTTTTTGGACAACCCTAAGCTAACAAGAGACGCCTTTATCGTACCCATGTCGAGGTCGACGAATGTAAAATGACATTGATTATTAAAATCGTAACCCGACGAATAAAGTCAGAAATGATCGCTCTGTTGTGTTGTTCACAGAATGCATCATTATGCCTATGTGTGTTTTAATGAAATGATTTCTTACGTCAACTTCATTCTGATTGGTAAGGCAATCACCACAATTATCAAATCTTTACCTCAATGATTAATAGTTGACATTTATTGAACAGACTCTTTTGTTCTTAATTAAGATTGGAAAAATCAATTACTGAACCCAAATGATTCGTGGGGCAGTAGTGAGAAGTAAGCATAACAATATTATAGTATCTTTAATGATTGACTGAAAAAGGTCCTTATAAAAACTAACAAACAACAGCAGAGGAAGGTAATTTGGTGTTAGCCAGAATAGATAATGCCCATAGTGAAATATATTAAACGTCGAAATATAATAAGTGGTCGCGACCACTCATGATTAAGGACCACGTATTGGCCCGAAACATGTCGAGCGATATTCGACGATAAAGACGTGAGTGACCCGTTTATTATATTTCAATATGTCTGAGACTCACGGAAGTTTCCTATTTAAAATGCCCATAGTCTAAAAGTACCATCATATTCAAAAATTCATCTAACAACAATAACCACTATGAAATGGTAAAGGTCAACCCTTTTTTGTAGCTTTTTTGACCTAGTTTTAGGTACACCTTATCTTATCTTTTATGGGGTCCTTTTGTGTGTCACAATATGCACGACCCCCAATTTTACAGTGAGACGTTAAAAAGGGGCAAAAAGTAATAATCATTCAAAGGAGTGTGTTGGAAAATCAAGGCATGATTTTATCACGAAATGGAATGTGAGAGAAGAAGAAGAGGTACTTGTTATTGACAACGTAGGAAAGTATGAGTAAAATTATTGCCAATAAAAAATAGGTATGCCTTTTGACACTAGGTACTCGCAGTACTCGCTCGTCAGACTCAAGTTTTTATGGAATTCTCTAGGAAGCCTCTAGCTCTTGGATGGAGCTTAACTGTATCAAATCGTGATTTGGATTGTTTATTTATATTACAACACGGCGCAGTAGGTAAATAAAACACACATAAAATTAACTTAACTATATTTATGTCACACCTGGCCATAAAGCGGCAATTACCGCACGCTCCGCGCGCGGGAAATCCCACTTCCTGGCCAGGGGGTGATATAAAACTTTGTACTTAACACGGGCGGTAATAAAGAAAGCCTCAGATCGCATATTTATCGCCCTTGCCTTCGGCTCGGGCGTCAAATACCTGCGATCTGAGACGTTCTTTGTTTTACCGCCCTTGTTAAGTAATGTACTATTACAAACAAAAGTACATTTCAGTTCTTTTTAAAATAAAACATTAAAATATAAATAATTACAGGCAGCCTGACTAATTTTCACCAAATCTATTTGCAGAGTGACCAAATCGTCATTTGTTTTTTTATTATTTTCCTAATCAGGTCGCCGAGCGGCCAGTACGAAAAAGGTTAATGTACCTAAAAGAGGCAGCTTTAACAAATTTGTAGGTTGATATATGTAATTTTTAGGCACCTAACATAAGATAACGGCCACTATACTATAAAGCACATCAAAAAAGACCTAACAACCTAAAACTGCTCATTTGAATCTGTCTGATGTTGCAAAAATACTAATCAATCAATCAATAATTTATTCCACATATGAAAACTTGGTTTTGTTGTGCAAATCTGTTTTTTTTTCTGCGTTTTTAGTATTTTTGATGTGCAGTTCGCCTTAGTACACATAGTACAAGTTTTGCTTTGCTATTTACAAGACTAGGTTGATTTCTGTAAAATTTTCCACATAAAATATTTATATTGATATGCCTAAAATAATTAGTAATAATTTAATTCTGAATTGTGATGCAGTATCTGTCTCTTATCAACATGGCAGATTCCTAATAACGTAAGGAATTAGCATGTCATTAAGTAACACCGGGTAAGTCCCACAACTTTATATTTATTTAATTACTTCACTGTTACACGACATGTGTATAATTAAGACAATGTAGAAATAAGTCTGATTAGCATTTGATAGTCATAATGCTTCTAATGGATAAAGGGTTTTCTTTATATCATTTCATTAGGCAGTATCAAATGATATTTTTGAAGAATTGGTTGATTACTAATGAGGTTTTATATGTATGATACCTAATCATATGTAAACAACTGATGACGGACATACCATTAGTAGTAATAAGAGGACTACAGGGTCTGATAAATTATGAGGTAAGGATTTAACTAGGACTATAATTGAAATTTATGAGAGAATTATGAATTAAATATCTAACGAATATTTTACGAGACATAGGTAACTTTCAGTTTAAGTACCAATATCAAATTAATTACCTATCCATTAAAAAGTTCTGTTTGAAAGCCGTAGTGTATGATGCTCCTAAAACTGCTGAAATAATTGGATATTTAACAGCTAAATGAGAGCCGTTTTCTTCATTGCGATGGTCATTCAGCCAGACTAAGTATTACCTCCAGATTAGCACTCTTTATAAAAATGTGTGACGTGTGTGTGCCAAATAAAAATGTGTGAAATGTGTAAGAATGTGTGACGACCGCTTAAGCTTAGTTGGTAGTCCTGCCTAAAGCTGGAGGTCCCGGGTTCGAATCCCGGCCAGGGCATTTATTAGTGTGATGAACACGAATATTTGTTCTTGGGTCTTGGATGTTTTCTATGTATTTAATTATGTATATATTTATCTACAGGTATAAGTATGTATATCGTCGCTTAGTACCCATAGTACAAGCTTTGCTTAGTTTGGGACTAGGTTGATTTTTGTAAGATTGTCGAAAAATATTTATTTACTTATGTTTAAAGATTTAAATAAACTCTTCCAAAATGTAAATGTTCGTTGAAAGTCCTACTTAAAACCCTTGACTGTAATTAGGTACTGAGTAGGTACTTATTGAATCAATTTGAATCCCGTAAAACAAAATCAGTACATATCCATATCCATCAACAGGCCAGCAGAAACTATACACAAAAAAGCTCTTGGTTTCCTCTTTCGTCAGAAAGTTGACTAACTTTTGTAACAAAACGGTTTCACTGAACAAACTAAAGACTAAACAAATAGTCCAAATACAAATGACTCAGCTTTCACTACCTACCAAAAACTAACGTGCATGATACCTAGTTGCAATAAAGCATTTCAAAGAGACCGAACAAAAGCCGGCGCACAAAGACTTGCCTACGAAACGTAATTACTAGAGCAATCCGCTCACCTAATAAGCTTCACTGGGGACGCTGTGTCACCAAAAATTTGCATTAAGCTAGCTATTAATGCATCTAAAACGACTGATGTAGCTAGAGTTTAGTACGAAAAGGTCCTAGGTTGGACGGCGGAATTGGAAGCATAGGGCTTGGTCGAGTTAAATGGCTCGGATGTTAGAGCGATTCGCGATTGTTGTCGATCGATTCCGAAGGCAGTGCTCGGTAGGCCCCGCCTCTTGGGAGGGCAGCTGCCTCGGGAGCCGACACAGGCGCCGGCCGCGCGGCGCGTTTGATGTCCCCCTCCCCTCCCCACGGACAAACGTAGGCCCCGATAACGAACGCACACAAACTCATAACGCTCCGCGCTCTCCCACAAGCCGGTTGTCAGTTGAAACCGGTTTACCGACGCATACAGTGAAGTGCTAAAGACACAGTGCCCTAGTGTTTAGTTTTGTTTGGACAGTTTTATTTGTGGAAATGGAAGATAAGCCGTACAGTGTGGACAGTTCCGACGATTTTGTAATCGAAGAAGAGGAAGAACATATCGAGGACAATCACAGTAAGTCTTGACTTATTTTTAATAAGTGTGAGTTTAATGTTTAGTAGGAGTTGAGTTTTCCATGTTATTTAAAATCCGCACTTCTTTGATATTTACTGATTGTCTTAACTGTAGCTAATCAAGGTATTTAATTCAATTCAATATATATTTTTAAATATATTTGTTCAAGAAAATATTATAGTATTGACAATAATATCTAGCGACTCCAGAGCGTGCATACAATACTTGTTAAGAGAGTACTACTATTAAGATATACATTTGTAAATATCATTAAACGCGTCCGTGTGCTAAATATATTTTTCCCTCAACAGGCTATCCTCCAGACTTTCCGATCGAAGCTTTGGTAAAGCTCGAGCGTCCATCGCCTCCTCTGCCGACGCCGCCGCATACGCCCACCGACGACACGCCTCCGGCTGTAGTAATCTCCCGACACCAGCCCCCGGTGTGGCCACCCGCGCCTCACTACCCCACCTACCCCCGGCCTGCCATGCAGACACCCTACCCTTACGAGAAAGCCCCAGTCCCAAATTACTCGCACCCCGCGATGTCTGCCTACGTTCAAGCTCAAGTCGCTACCTTACCACCGACGGCGCCGTACCACGCTATGCTGGTTAACCAGTGGATCAGAAACGCAGCTCTTTACCACCATTCGCTGAGATACCCCGGAGCCATGGCCCAGAGAATGCCTGGCAGGAATCCGCCACCGATGAGGGCGCCTGGCGTGCCCGGCACACGCCCTAAGAAACAGTTCATCTGCAAATATTGCAATCGCCAATTCACCAAATCCTACAACCTGCTCATTCACGAAAGAACTCACACCGACGAAAGACCCTACTCCTGTGACATCTGTGGAAAGGCTTTCAGGAGACAAGATCATCTCAGAGATCATAGGTAAGATATTTTTAATTTACTAAACCACTATTGATACCATACCTCGTGCACGGACATTATAACAGCCCATAAAACGCCATTAGAGTAATCAATTGTTATCACAATAACTACAAATTAAACTTAACGTCCACTTCTAATACAAACCAGGTGATTTAAGACGTGTTTCAAGAAAGCATTGTTGACGATAAGAAGCAAAAAATGAATTAAAAGTGTACCTTTTTGTGAGGTCGCGACGCGGCGGGCGCACGCGTCTCAAAACCGGTTAGGATTTTTACGATCACCATATCTGTTTCGCTCCGCTGTCGAACAAATTATATGTTATATTTCTTCGCTTTTACGAGACACACTTTTTCCTCCCAAATTCATTACCCATCTAATGTGTCCGTAATGTAGAATTACCTCAGAATTCGTTCGTAACAGTTATTATTTCGTCGCCTTATTGAGCCATAAATGCTAAGGTGTTTGTTTACATTGAGCCAGTCTAACGTGAAATTAGAAAGTTCAAAAGACTTATGTTTATTTTTATTTTTCCAGGTACATTCACTCTAAGGAGAAGCCATTCAAATGCAACGAGTGTGGTAAAGGATTCTGCCAATCCCGTACTCTGGCTGTTCACAAAATTTTGCACATGGAGGAATCTCCCCATAAATGCCCAGTTTGCAGCAAGAGTTTCAACCAAAGATCAAACCTGAAGACCCATCTGCTGACGCACAGCGACGCTAACAAACATCACTTGGAACACCTCGAGGGATGCCAAGAGGTATCTTCGACGAGTCAGGCTGAAAACTCTCTACTAGATCTCTCTCAGAAACCATCCCCACCGCTGCAGTCTTACCAGCAACAGCCTGAAGTGATAGCTCAGCAGTCACCTGTGGACGCGCCAAAGAAGACGTTAGGATTTTCTATAGAAGATATCATGAAGCGTTAATACTATTATGTATTTGAAGCTTTGTTACAATTTGCTGTACATAAATAGTTCGAAGGTCGAGTAGTGTCACTTGCTAGTTGATTTAGAATTTCTTTAGAACCTGATGCTGCTAAGTCAAGTGGTTAGTTTTTATTTTTTGCCAAAGAAATTTAATTTCGACTGATTATTTCCGATACGCACAACTTGATCAACCTTAATTAAAATAGTAATGCAAAAACAAATATAATTAGATAGTAAGTCCCTGTTTCATCTCTGTAAAGACTGAAATATTTGTTTTAGCTTATATTGTTGTTATGTTTTCACTGAAGTTTATTTTATTGTGATAGTCTTACTACTTAATTAGATTTAAGTTCTAACTAAAGTTACCGAAAAGTATTACCTTTGTTTTAAGTACCTACACATTCTTTGTCCAAATTATGTGGCTATGACAATTCTGAGTATGTTCAATGACTGTAGTGTGTTTGAATATCTGGTTAGTTGTAATTTGTACATTTCTGTAAATATGTTTGTAAATTATTTTAAGTCATTATAGGTCATATAAGTTAAGTTGACGAGGCTATATAAAAAAACTTAATTATAAAGAGAAAAGAACATGGCATTGAAAATTTATTTCCCTGTTTTATTTTCCCCACCCAATTGAATTTTTGAAACCTAGGATACCCATTTAGACTGAAAATATCTACAGATATAAACAGTAACGAAAAGAAGTCAAATTTTGTCAATAATTTGAATTCGAATTATCAGTTTATTGAATTATTTCATTGACGACATTTATTTAGAATCCAAGTCAAGTTTTGTAGAATGAAATTGATATTATACTTAGATCATGTTTAGTGGATAAGTACTGTTTTTATAAACCGAAATAGTAGTACTTATCACTATAATATTTGCTTCTCTTAGGTGCGGTTCGAATGGCTGTTGATTTTTATACAAAATTAAGTGCCTATGAAAACTCTGGTATTAGATGAATTTTGGGGTCATTTAGATTCAGTTTTATAAAGATCTGTTAGACCTTATGCCAGTAAGGAAGGTATTGCATGTCTACTATACTCACTTTTATATTTCATTTCTTAACTACTTACCGAAAGGTTATCTGGAAGCTGTTTTGCGATAACACTGCCTGTTGTTATACGTCTGTTTCCCTGTTTGTTTGTTTTTCTTTTATTGTATGTGCTGATTTTTTACATGAGGTGTGCAATAAAGAGTTTGTATTGTACACTAGTACAATACAAATACTCTTTATTACTAAGCTATGTCAAAAAATTTACTGAGTTACAGGTCTTAATAAAACCTGGGCTTATTGGGAATACTGCTATGCTTGAATTTGCTCCACAGAATTAAAAGAGCAACGCATAATAGTAGGTACCTAAATATTTGAAATAGGAATAAGTATATAAAGATTCATATCTGACTAAAAAATACTTACTAGAGTTAGCATTCACAATAATAACAAATACATTGCTAACATGTTCATAGCTATTCTAAACTCTTTTTTTATATCGTCGTCCTCATCTTGAATGAGATACCATAAGTCATCAATCCATATTAACAAAAATACTACAAAAACATAATGACCGAAGAAATTGCGTGATGTACTCAACCATTATAATTTGAACTATGACATACAGTTACCGTTACATGGGCAGACATCTTAAATATTGCAATACAAAAACAATCATAATTATAGGGCTGTATATTATGAAATGATAATCAGCTAAGATGATTGAAAGTGGTTTGCGAAAGGTAAATTCGTGATAGTCAGAGCAATAACGTTTGGTAATATATACAATGTTAAAGAAGTAATTAATAATTTTGATGAACAGAATTTTAATTAAACAACACTTTTGGAAGACATTGTTTGTCACTACTACCTACCTAAAGGCAAGAAGTAAAATGTCAGTATAGTATAGTTAATAATTATAATAATAGTATAGTTAAGTGAGGTATACTTACTTTGTGTAGGTATATTTATAATATTAAGCATCTCATTAAAAAATATAACAAATCATTTTATAACAAGTAGCTAATTAATTAGCTAATAATATGATAATATAATTAAATATAACAATTAAAACTACATAATGCTGAGAAAACTCGTAACAAACCAACCTGCTCCCAATAAAAATGGATCTAACTAAATAGTAACTGCTAATAATCAAGTTTCAAATATTGTTTCCATAAAAATACCAAATACTCAGTAAACATAATAAAAAACGAATGAACAGCAAAACCAATTTACTTCCAAATAAAGTTCTTTTACAGATACCACAACTATTTACCATTACGGGTCTCGAAACGACCCATAATAGGCGAAGTATGATTAAACCTAATTTGGGTTGAAATGATTAAACCCTATGGGTTCGCCTCATGGCGCCACCTAGTTCTGAGTTGCTGAACTAAGCGATGTCATTTGTCTCGACGCGATGTCGCTACGGGTAGCGTAATGTTAAGAATTTCAATATGGCATTGCGGATTCTGTGAATTCTGTGATTGTAAAATTTAGAATACGTACTCTGATTTTGACGATGTTTAGGTGTTTAAATTTAACTTCGCGTATAATCCATAATTATATTGTTGTTTTTAATTAAAATGTTATTTATATAGTTACTTAGGTAGGTAAAACTATTTTTTAATGAAGTGTCCCCCTTGAAATTATACCTAGGATTTAATACCAAAGTGCTTTATAAAAATAAAAATTGACTTATAAATGCACACAAAAATGTTTAATCTGCCATACATATATGTACATATAGGTACCTACTTACAAGGTTAAACTTACACGATATAATATAACCTTGAAACCGAAAATAAGTAAATATACCAAGTATTTCGCGAACTAACGTATTTCGTGTGAACCGATTAGATTTCTCCAATTTAATTGCGTAAATGACTAATTCCCCGTCTTAGATTGATGACTGAAGTCTTAACGTCCACAATTTGCCAGTCAATGAAAATTGCAACGATCTTTCTGATTGAGCCCTAATCGCTCGAATTGCGGTCGAATTCGAGAATCGACCCAAACCTTTTCCCATGACTATTTAGTTTTTTTTGTTTTATTGCATGGGGTAGATAATTGACGACTGGCTTAAAACTATTGCAAAAAATAAGGAGTTGAAGGCGTTTATAAATAAATATAGATAGGGTTGAGTGATACATTGAGTAGATATTAAGGTCATGCTTAATACCCGTATCATTTTTTTGATCTCTTAAAACAAAAAAAAAAGAAAGAAAGAAAAATATGGTAATAAAATATAAAGCGACAATCAATAGGTGCTACAAAAAAGTTTAATATTTGGAGATACTAATTGCTTAACTTTATTTCATTCCCTAATTATCATTTGTCATTGGATAGCGAATATTAGCCATAATAACACCTAAAGCCATGACAAAAAAACTGTAGCGCCAATTTACAACGCATTCTATTAAAACTCTGTTCTTTGGTTTTCTTTAGCTCTAGTATAAGTTTTTTCGAAACATTAACTAATTCGAACGCGTTTGCGTTTTGTCTCAAAATGTATGAAAACGCTCTCACCGAGTTTGAAATACGCGCGTTCATCGGTTAGCAACAAATGTTATACTCGCTGTTTTAGTTTCCACTAGTGACAACCAGAGGCGCTGTTCACGTTTTCATACCACTTTCATACATTTTGAGACAAAACGCAAACGCGTTCGAATTAGTTAATGTTTCGAAAAAACTTATACTAGAGCTACTTCTCTGTACTACTTCTGGACTTAATATCACACAAATAATAGAGCCAAAAAGTTGTAGAACACTTTTTGCCTGACTGTACCTATTAAAAGCAATTCAGGAAGGATTATACTCGAATTTCGAGAAACTACCGCCATATCTCACGTGATTTAATCTGTCAGTATTACTGGCTGACGTTAAAATGATTTATGGACGATCTTACTGATTTATCGAAGTAAATTCAGGCAGTTCTATTCAATTATAGGAAATCAATCTAGTTTATTTCATAGTACGGTAGCTAGGTTTAATTATGATCGTAGATCATGAATTTATTGAAAGGGGTGGCCAAAATCGAATTATCTTTCTATCAATTGAGTTTCCAGTCTTACCCACATTACCCAGGTTAATTTAATTTAATTTAATCTTTATTTCGGACTTACAATCCATATGTTATTAGTAGGTATTTACATTACTTCAATAAATTACATCAATTATCATTATAATGCTTACCTACATCTACTTAAGAGCGTTTTCATGTGGTGTTTTCCACGCCATTTTTCATGGGCCGTCAGCTAGTGGGAACCTAAAAAGATTATATATATGCTTCAGAACTGTTCTATATTTTTAGTGAGGTGTACAATATAAAGTGTATTGTATTGTAAAACTGGATTTTTTAAAATCAGAATAATTAATCGTTGACCCAGCCCAGAGGAAGAGGCAGGCCACCAGCCACTTGGTGGTCAATTGTCGAGAGGGATTTAAAAGCCCAGACGCTTTCGCCTGTGGCAACCCGGGATAGAATATCCTGGCGCCGATGCACAACGAGGCCCGACCCTAGATGAACTGGGACAAGGGCAGGAAGAAGAAGAGAATAATTAATCGTTCACATGATTAAGACCAGCAAATATCAAAAATATTCAGTAACGAGGATACCTACACAATTTTGAGTGGCAACGCCCATTAATAAATAAGGTTACCGAGTATGCTGTGTATATTTTTCTGGTTTCCCTTTCAGGTACCTACTTACTGCCTTTCCTGTTACGCCACCAGAAAGATGAATATAGTTTTTATTTACCTTCCAAGCTTCAATGTACATATAGGGTTTTTTTTTTATGTCAGAAATGGGTATAGTATAACATAATTTTGTATGCGTCCTGTAGGTATTGGTGTTTGTTTTGTTTCAAAAGTGTTAGGTTTCTTTCTTGGCTGACTATACAATACTGACCGTATATATTTACGGTTTAATTTACTTAAGGATAAAAATAAATCAATACAATTTTTTTCTGATTTCTGGGATTTTCGGGATTTATAGAATTATAATATACTTATGCAGATATCAGATTGCTGTTTACAATGCATTTGACACTTTCAATACCTATCATGATACAATAATATACTGCAATCCGGTACATAGGTTAGTATTTTAGGTGACACAAGCTACTCAGTCTATCGATGGTATTCGGACGTGTGAGTGTGTCGTCACGTCACCGGTATCACGATCCGGATTATCAGAACTTGTTTTCTTAGACCATGGTACCTTGTTATCAAAAATAAAATGTTTAGGTTGCATTTCTTGTATCACCTTCACTTCACTGTATCATTTGTATTTTTTTTGTATAGCCTATTATGTGTCCACTGCTGGGCAAAGGCCTCTCCCCATGTTGTCCAGTCCAGACGTCCCTGTCCAGAGCCTCTTCCTCCCAGTTGGAGACAAATACGTCCAGATCATCCCGCCATCTCCGTCTGGGCCTGCCCCGTCTGCATCGCCCGTCATGTGGCACCCACTTGGTAGCTGCATTAGCCCACCTATCATTATCATTTGTATCAGATAATATTTATACCTACTGGAGTCAATCTCGTGCCATACTTCTGAATTATGCTCAACAAAAAGTTAAGCTAGCTGTACTCTAATGGCTGCTACTTGGGTCATCGTCATTACTAGCACGCATGAAACAATCCACGATACTTTTGACATAAGGTCACCTTAGGCAGACAAGGTCTCAAGTGACTGCGAGCTTGCATTAATATGAGCCCTTGTTCTGGTAGGTATGATAACAATAAAATGTACCCTAATGAAGATTCGCCCTCGAGCGTTCGTAACGACCATCTGAAGTAGCACACAAAAAATTGGTGAATTATATAAAGATTTATTACGACTTAGATAATAATTGTCTTGTACCGATATTTTTGAAGGAGATTTATGTTTTGGCTCTAAGGTATGTTTCTTTTTGGGTAATTTTAAAGTTTTTATCGCGTGGTTTGATGTATTGTTGGTTCGAATTGGGTTTTGAAGAACGAGGATTTCTTTTTTAACTCTACGACTGTGGCAAACTGGCATACGGACTGACAGAAATAAAAAATCCTTCGCTTTCTGATTTGAAGAATCGTTGTATTATTTATTTTTTTATTTATCGTATGGCCAATTATTTTCGAACCGTGAAATCTTCGAGAAAGGAGTACGGATGCCAGTTTGTTGCACTTTTAGCACCACCCGGAGGTCAAGTGTAGGGTAGCGGTAGGTACTCCCTACTCCCTTGCAACTTGACTGTTAGAAGTTCTCAAGCGGCCTAAGGCCTCCAACTTGACTTAACTGCCATAGACAGCAGCCGGGATCAACGGCTTAACGAGCCGTCCAAAGCACGGGAGCGCTCAACGCGGTCACCCATCCAAGAACTGACCCTGGTCCAATTGCTCTGGCACTTGCATATCGGCCGCGCCATGCGGGTGCCGCTGGGCCACAAGTACTCCTAATCGTTGTATTAACAACTAGAGATATAAATGCATTTCAGTACCCTTACCATGAGTTTGCAATGTTTGCATTACCGTACTCGCTAGCGACTGCGTAAACGATTTAGTACGGACAAAAGTACAGAGCCTCTGGAGGTTACGCAATAGAACTAAGAATCGCCATACCAAATCGTTTACGCAGTCGCTAGCGAGTACGGTAATGCAAACATTGCAAACTCATGGTAAGGGTACTCATAGCTTTAAAGCAGATATCCAATTTGTGATACTTTCGTATTGTGATAGCCACTTTTCGTCCTAACCTACTAAAAGTAGACCTATGAGAATATTTACACTATCTACTAGGTAACTAACAAACTCAAAAATGTATGTGTAAGTTCTCAAACAAGTCGGTAGTTTTGGCTTCGTCAATTTCTGAAGTAAGTAATTAGAAATGGACTTTTTTTATATCGATAAAGATTTTAATTTTCATGGCTCGCCATCTCACGGATTTCACCTTAATGTACTTAACTACATTGTGAAGAATTCATAAGTTGGAAGGGTTAGAAAGCGAATAGAATACGCTTTTATAAAATTCAATTATCAGCATCGCAATAAAGGTGCTCTAAATACAGCCTTTTATAGTTTATTTTAAGGTCGATAATTCCAGAGCATATTTAAGGAAAATATTTTCTGTGAATTCCGAACATCCTTTTGGAATTCCCATAGTCGCACGCGCGGCTTGTTACACGCACGCTCAACTCATTGGCAGCCTGTCAGTCAATACAAAACTTCCAATTCAAAGGTAATAGTGGTAATATTTATGTTCAGAAATTTTAATTATACATTGTATCGGATTCTTCTTAAATTAATACTATATTATGAGACAGTTAAAGGTCGTTGTATTTATTTTACATTCGAATATTACACAATATAACTTTGTTAAAAAAGGCTATAATTAGTCACGATGGCGACATGGGGGGCACTGTTTATATTATCCAATCATTTATTTACAAGAAAATAATTACATACAAGAATAAAACAATAACTTAAATAAAATAAAAATAAAAGCTAACTTAAATCTAGTCACTATGACAAAAAACGAAATAGACCATTATGACGGGCAAGAGGCGCATATTCAGAGATGTCTCCGTGGTCACTAGGTTCAAAACCGGAAGTGACCACCGACTTGTCAAAGGCACTCAAAGTATCGAATGTAGGCTCGAACGCGTCCGTCTGATGGGGTCTACGCTCCGACGAAATATGCTCCAATCCATGGTGGGGTCCGAAACATTCATTCATTCATTCATCATAAACATTGAAGCTAGAAAACCACAATTGACGTTGATGTTGACCGAGAACTCGACCAAGTGGTGGGTATCCTAAGGGCAGAGGGGACGAAATGCTGTACGACGCAACGCACCGGCAGGAGGTCCAAACTTCACAGAATCTCTGGAACACTGTGGTCACTTCGTCAGATCAGCGAGCTTTGAAAGCTGGTAAGACGTGACCTCCGAAGCTCCAATACCAAAGAAGCAAGGAAGCGATTGAGCAGAATCGAGGCTCCAAAGTCTTTGTTCTAGGTCGAAGCCATCTGACGAAGTTGACTACATCCAATGGTAAAGTCGTCGCCTTAAAACCGAAGATTCTTGCGGAGATTCAGAACTTGTACGGCTGATTGTATACATCCCAAGCGTCTTAATCTTATTTTTAGGTTGTTTTTTTAATGTGATGTACCTACTGTTTTAATGAGTTCATGTTGCTTGTTTTATTTTATTGTCTCATTAAATAAATGTTAACTTTGTTAAATGTAGTTACCTATTTTTACTATTACGCCCAGTGACCACGATGTATAATAAATATTACAATGCTATTCAAATAACATTAGTACCTACCGTCGTACATTGCTCGGAGAATTCAAATTTAAAGCACTTAAAGCTGGTTTATAATTTTTTTCTCTATTTTCGAATTTTTCTGTAGCATTGAATTGTTCTTTCAAAAATAAACATTAATCATAAACCAAGAATACTGCTACTATTTCGTTTATTTTATTTTATAATTATGTACCTAACCCAAACCGTCAATATTATTATTACCCTCTATTAATAATGCATACAATTTTACTCTTTTTTCTAGCATCCCTTTGCACACGCAACGTAGATTGACAGCTGTCAGCGTAAATCACGGAATATAATACTTATATTTGGGCCAATTATAGTCACACCCACCCGACGATGATACGGTAAAACCAGACATGATGGCCAATGTAAATTAAACACGATTTTAGGGAGTTGTTTTGTTCATACTGTATTTTGATGGGGTTTTTAATTTTATCATACTTTTGTTCCTAAAGTGCTCGTATAATTGACTATATTTAGTTATAGGTAAGTAAATTCAGCTAGGGGTTGCAAGCGCAGCTTGTATGAAAAGTCTCGAAAATCGCGGGGTTTAGGGACTTTTAATACAATACACAATCAGAGGCTCAAAGGCTCAATGTCACTCAGAGGGCTATGGAGAGGGCTATGCTGGGAGTTTCTCTGCGTGATCGCATCAGAAATGAGGCCATCCGAAGCATAGCCAAAGTAACCGATATAACTAGCCCTTTCAGGTGAAACGTCACGTACGGTTTTCATACAATTTTCCGGTCGACTACATGCGAAATCTATTGATGTCACGGACTTGAAATTGTAATTTTTAGATAATATACGACCCTCTTCTCCCGCAGTTTGAAAAATAAGACGTAATAACGTCTAGTTATTTAAATATAACCGTTTAAAAAATCATCAATTTTCACTCGGTGCTATGTATGTGTGAGCGAGTTTTATACTGTCCATGTAAAGAAAATGGCCGCGGCTTATGACAGATCGTTGTCCAAAACCTCCAATAGATGGCTCGGATGTCAATTTTAAGCTGTCGTTGACAGTTAGCTATAACAGTAGGTAGTACTTATTGACTTTATAGGTGGCGACACTTTCTTTGCAAACACTTTTATTTTGTGATGAAAGAGAAGGCATTCATTTTATCATACTGCGCTCTTCATTTTGGTAGTGACGTAACAGCCATGTCATTTGTTTTCTGATAGAACGAATTTCAAACTGTTAATGAAGATGAAACGAAACTGAACACTTTATTGTTGCTTTATTGGGATTGCCTTATAAGGCACAGTAGTAAGACTCGACGTGAAAGGTAACGCTTTATTACAAAGGAATAAGGTGCACAAAAATTGCGAAAATGTCTATAACAGTCATGTAACATATTATATTATAGATTATTGAGTTTCTTTTGAGATTATAATTGAGAAGTTTTACGATTTGTGTTTTAATACAGTTTTAAAGAAGTAAGGCGGCTACTCCGTACGAGTATACGTATGATTGGATTATATGGATAATTATTATTTTTGAAGTGAATACAAAACCCCGACAACGAACTTCAAATAATCAAAACTTTTTCATCTCCACCTTTTGCAAGGTAATGTATGGAGTTCTATGGAGGCGAATCTCCTAAAATAAATTTATTACCGACCTGCATAAATGACATGTATTTTTGCTCAAGATGAAACACAACCATTTGTACTCGGACAACTATCTGCCTACATGCAAATACGCGTCTATAAACGCGCGCGTAATATGCGGCTATGGGCTACGGTTGTCCATTGATAAAAAATAGCTCTACGGTGTCAATCGAATATTAAGAACGACCATAGGCTACGGTGTTTATTGAAAATCAACAGAGACGATAGGCTACGAAGTTAAACGGAATAGTCTAATGGGCTACGGTGTTAATAGGATGTAACAGGGTCCATAGGCTATGGTGATAATTGGATATAATAACATCAGTAACTACTTTTGTAATCCCGTTATTACTAAGTCTGAAGCTTCTGTGGACGTTAGGTCAACCAATTTGATTTCTGGGCAACTTCGTACCTTGTCACAGTAACATCAATACGAGATTTCTAGCGGCTTTCATATAGATTTTCACTGTGACAAGGTAAGAAGTGGCCCAGAAATCAAAATTGGTTGCCGGTATATCCCACCCCACCGTGCCATGAGTTGATGAATGAGCATTTTTTTTAATACCACGGCGGTGGCAATCCACCTTATGGTTTGTTACCATCGTAAGTAGACAGCATAGCCTATGGACGATTGTGACTCAACAAAATATTCGATAGCGGTTTGTGCGACCCATTTTTTAGATCTACAGAACTCGTCGTGGTGTCCATATAGTGTGTTATACTTTCGAGATCTGAAATCAGTGTCGTCATCCTCATCCAAGCATGCATTTTGGGAATATACAGGGTGGATTTTCTTTATGCGTCAGTTAGGACAGCTACCAGATCCCGTGCTGCTACGCGAAAATGGTCTCAGAAGACCCTCCCTTAATTTTTAATCAATGAAGATTGGCGTTTACAGATTTTGGAAAAAAACATACAGGATGCGAGAAAAATGTCATTTTTCACTAACTTTTTTTATGCCACTCGATCCCCTCGAGTCCTAACCAGGATCAAAGCTTGTATCTTGTATGGGACCAAATCTAGTTATGCTACCTAATTTTTTGAATTTTGAAATAAATTATAGCCTATGCCCTATTCTGATGTCTAAAGTTTCATAGAGATCCGTTCAGTAGTTTTTGAGATTAAACGGAACGTAGGTACATCCATACATCCGCACAAACTTACACGTTTATAATATTATTAGGATTAGGATTAGGATATTAGGAATTAGGATGTAAATGGATTATGCGAATATGAATATGAATATGGATATGGATTTGGATATGAATATGAATATGAATATGGATATGGATATGGATATGGATATGGATATGAATATGAATATGAATATGAATATGAATATGAATATGAATATGAATTTGAATATGAATATGAACATGAATATGAATATGAATATGGATATGGATATGGATATGAATATGGATATGGATATAGTTATGGATATGGATATGGTTATGGATATGGATATGGATATGGATATGGATATGGATATGGATATGGATATGGATATAGATATGGATACAAATACGAATATGAATACGGACGCCGATACGGATACCGATACGGATACCGATACGGATACCGATACGGATACCGATACGGATACCGATACGGATACCGATACGGATACCGATACGGATACCGATACGGATACCGATACGGATACCGATACGGATACCGATACGGATACCGATACGGATACCGATACGGATACCGATACGGATACCGATACGGATACCGATACGGATACCGATACGGATACGGATACGGATATGAATATCTTTGTTATTTGTGACATTTTCATGGCAAAGGTAATATATTGTCGGTATTGAGTTATTGGTACCTCCTTATAGCTGAGAACATTCTCCTTCATATACAAAAAGAACGAGATCGCTATGTTGAGTATTTTATTTTTAATAATTTTTTGAAGTTCCAACATATCATTATACTGTTTTGAGATATTCGAGTTTAAAGTTCGGAAGCCTAAAAAACCTAGTTATAGGTTGAAGTTATGGAGATAGTGGTTTTAAAATGTTTCACATACATTATATTACTCGACAAATCATATGTTGTCTCTAACATTTTACATTTTATAGAAATAATACAAGAATAATGCACGTAGGGTGAAGAGGCAAAATCAAAAATAAAATATTTTATAAAACTCTAAATCGACAGATTTTCAGCCGGCTTATGTTGATTTCTGAATATGATGTAGGTAAGGTTTATAATAAAAATAATGAAATAACCATATCTCAAGGCATATTTTTTTTAAATAATGAAACAAAAAAAATCAACACTTATATAAAAAATATATAAAATGAACATTGTACTGTTTAATTCTCATAATTTACATTAATTTAGGAATAAAACTAACGATCAAGTGTAATTAAACACAAAAGTAATGTAGTTTTCTATCAAAAAAGTGACTTCAAAGTTTAGTAATTTTAACATGATTTTTGTATGAAAAGTGATCTAGGGTACCACATTGTCGCTATTCATAAGTTTAGAGAAATAAGAATTCCACTTCCATTATTTAACATAGTGTCCGCCCTAGAAGTGCATATATCTAATACAAATATTATTATCAATCAATAACATAACTTATTTTATAAAAAATAACAGTCTTTTCGTCAGCTTTACTGATTTAGATCAAGTTTGTTAGTTTAACATTCCTTAGGGTACCACATTGTCGCCTTATGACTTATGAGATCAAAATTATTATTAAGACTTATTATATTAAAATTATTACTTACACAAGTAATCATATGCATTTAACATCATTATGAAAATGATTTACACCACTATTTTTAAAAGGGTAACAACACATAAAGCTAAGTGAACGTAACGGGCAGCTGAGTTACGAACTGTCAAGCAAATGGATTTATCATCCATCATCCTCCTAGCGTTATCCCCGTACAGTTGCATCCTGAAGGATGCCTGGGGTCCGCTACCTAATCCCAAGATTTGGCGTAGGCACTAGTTTTTACGAAAGCGACTGCCATCTGACCTTTCAACCCCGAGGGGAAACTAGACCTTATTGGGATTAGGCTGTGTCAAGTGAGTGGGCACCTTGACCGTTAGAAGTTCTCAAGCCGCCCGAAGGCCTCCAACTTGGCTTAACGACTGCTGCGATAGACAGCAACCGGGATCAACGGCTTAACGTGCCTTCCAAAGCACGGGAGCGCTCAGTTAGTAACCACTCAAAGCGGTCACCCATCCAAGTCCTGACCGCTGCCCACGTTGCTTAACCTTAGATACCGCAAGCGGTACGCAGGCGCCGCTGGGCCACGAGCGCTCCAAATGCAAGCAAATGGATTTATATCGAATCAAAATACATCATTTTAATTAAAATTTAGTTTAGGGTTTAGAACATGTGCCTAACTAGTACATCGTGTTAGTGTGGGTGATAAGCGTGACGTGAACAAATAATACCTACCTAGTTAATGTTGTTATTTTATGATAATTTATAACGCACTAGCTTTTGCCCGCGGCTTCGCTCGCGTTAAATGCTCCATACAAACTTCCACCCCCCCCCCCCACCTTTTAGGGGGAGGGGGGGGGGGGTTAGAAAGAGAAAAAGTAACCTATGTCACTCTCTATCCCTTCAACTATCTCCACTTAAAAAATCACGTCAATTCGTCGCCCCGTTTTGCCGTGAAAGACGGACAAACAAACAAACACACACATACACTTTCCCATTTATAATATTAGCTTGGAAGTATGGATTTTACGTCTGCAATTATTACATATTATGTTTTCTAAATTATATTCTCATTTTCAAAGCAAATAAGTTTTATGAGTTTACTTCAAGCTTATGAGCGACAATGTGGTACCCTAGTCGGTAAACTTTGGCCGTGTTTTTTTCCGACTTTTAGTTCAAAAGTTTAACTTTTTATCAATACACCGTATTATTTTAAGTGTGTAGAAGCTATTTTTAATCGAAACAAATTTTCGCTATTTTCGAGTTGATTGACAAAATCAGTGATATCTCGGAATCCATAAGCGACAAAGTGGTACCCTTGCCCTGATAACGTCACATTTACTTTCTTAATGACATAAAAAAAAACAACGGGTTGCACTCCGGAAGTGCCGGCAGAAGTGAAAACTCAATAAAGGAAGTAAATAACAAAGATATTCATATCCGAATCCGTATCGGTATCGGTATCCGTATCCGTATTCACTCATATTCATATTAAGTAATACTCATATTCATACTCATATTCGCATAATCCATTTACATATACATAAATATCCCGAGTATCATTGTGTCTTACGCATCGTGTAACCAGCTGAGTTTAGCTGAGTAGACCCCTCCTAACATCGCAATCACGATACTAGGAGGGGTCAACTAGCTGGTCTTACGAATCGTCGCGAGTGTAACTATTTTCTCCTATCACAAAAAGTGCTCAGCGCCGCTAAAGAAGTTTTAACTTCAAAAAAGTTTATCAAAAATGACCTTTTTCTCGCACCCTGTATGTTTTTTCCAAAATCTGAAAACGCCAATCTTAATTAATTTGAAATCGAGGGAAGGTTTTCTAAGACCATTTTCACGTAGCAACACGGGATCTAGTAGCTGGGCTTCAATTTCATATTCACCCTGTATAATATAATGAATTTCACTACGTAGACACACAGACACGCAGACACACTAAGTAGACATTACTAGAACTAGAACTTAACAAAAGTACTTTGCAAAAACAAACTTTCGTACAATTTCCATTGACATATTAGATAATATTGTTAATTCTGTCAAAAACGTTGTGTGGCAGAAGTTTTATTTAATTAGTGTCTTTTTAGTACATTTACCTTAAGACATTATTGATACTGGATAGGAATGGAATCGATGGGCATAAAAAAATAGTAAGTGAAAAATAAAAGAAAAATCCACCCTGTATACTAGGTACTTATCATCATCATGATCATACAAACTTTTGATCCTGGATAGAAATGGGATCGATTGGCATCAAAAAAAAAGTTTGTCCAAAATGACCTTTTTCTCCCACCCTGTATGTTTTATTTTTCAAAATCTGAAAAGGTCAAACTTCATTAATTCAAAATCAAAGGAAAGTCTTCTTAGATCATTTTCGCGTAGCAGCACGGGATCTGGTAGCTGCCATTGCCATCACTGACCGGAAAATAAAAACCACTCTGTATAAATAAATATTTGACGCCAATCTTTAAAAATCGACCTAGACCCAAAATAAGCATGTATGTACTATCGAACCAACTGAATCGTGCGTGACCCACCGTGGAACCTTGTCACAGAAAATGTCATAGTGACATCGTACTGCCTGACAACGAAAATCATTATGACACTTTCTGTCACAAGGTTCCACGGTGGGTCACGATTCAGTTGGTTCGATAGTACCTAAAGCTTGTGCTATAGACGACGGTATTTATATAAATGTAATAAGAAGAACCAACATGGCATAGCGACGTTGCCATACTGTCCCAAGTGCGACCTGACAACGATGCACGAACTCGAACGCATTCAAGAATTTTCAAGGGCTCACGGGCATAATACAAAATATGTTGTGAATATCATTTCATTTTTTGGTTGACGATTCCATGCCACTCTTCTTAGTGAATTTGTACAGATATTATGTGCTTTGATATTATTTATTTCCTACGGAATTTCATAAAATAATTCGGCCACTGCAGTATTTATTAATAAAAGAAACATGCTTGACTGAAAACGCTTCAATCGTTCATATGTACTGAACGATTGAAGCGTACATATCTGTACATTTATTTCGTAGTAGGATATATATTCATATATATGAGCGTTCGTATTTTACTTCACCTAGCAAGTACCTATATAATAAAATATAAGAAAACGCAAAACGATAGATTAGATTATGTATGATATAAATAAATTGCAGTACAATTTTGTGTCTATAAGAATTTACATCGTGATCTTTAAAAATGTATGATAATTGCAGTACAATTTTGCGTCTAATAGAATTTACATCGCGATCTTTTAAAAAAATGCTCTATAACGTAATAACAACTAACTAACTATAACTATATTAAAAAAAAAAAATGAACTTCGAAGAAAAATAAAAATACAAAAAGACTATGGTACCCGACCAAGGCTCGAACGTGGGTCTCTAGCGATACTGCGAATAAATTTGCAAAAGCGTAAACCACAGGACTATCCCATGTCTTCAAGAAGAGTGCGAAAATGTAGCTCTATTTATGTCCGCCTTATTTACGTTCGTCGCACAGTATTTGTAATTTTGTAAACGTGAGCTACTTCCTTGATTTATTATTACGCCCTCTATATTCAACTTGCGTACTGCTTGACAATGACTGACATTCCCTGTGACATTAGGTACGCAAGTGTGCGTGAATGGACGATATTGCAAATATTTCGCTTTCGGTCGAATACACGTAAAAAATAAGCACTGTTTAGTGCAGGTAGATCTCGATTCATACGTACGATTTTTTGCTTCTTCCGCAGTTTGAAAATCATCTTATGTACTTTAGCAGTTTCGCTGAAAACCTTGAAAAACCCCCTAAATTCCAACATGCTGCCATCTATTGACAGAACATCGACAGGAACCCGTAACGTTTCACCTTAAGTGGCAGTGGGCGGGGCACATTGCACGTAGAACCGATGGCCATCGGGGCCGAAAGGTTCTCGAGTGGCGACCACGGACCGGAAGGCGCAGCGTGGGTAGACCCCCGATTAGGTGGACTGATGACCTGGTAAAGGTCGCGGGAGTCCGCTGGATGCGAGTGGCGCAGGACCGGTCATTGTGGCACTATTTGGGGGAGGCCTATGTCCAGCAGTGGACGTCTTTCGGCTGATATGATGATGATGATGATGATTACAATACTTAGAACCCGCTTGAAAATGTCCCGCTGTCAAGATGCCTATACTATTTCAGTTGTCATTGTATTGACCTATTGGGATATTTTTGTAATTGTTGTATAAAACACTCTCTTCAATTTCCAGGGAGTCCCATGAGCTCATACATACCACCTTCCCCCTTCTTTCATCGGACATCCAGAAGTAGTGTATTCCGTTTTCATTTATAATTTGTAGTGACAGTCTGATAGTGGACTACAGATAAATATATTCACTTTTTCATCTTACTGTTTATGTAATTAGGTACAAAAGTGTATAAAACTTTTTGTAATTGACTGCTCCTACGTCTAGCTTATTTTATTATCGAGAAATTCACACATGATTATTTTGAAATATTCGATCAAACCTCAATCTTCTACATATACTCACGCCCGTATCCCGTTGGGGTAGGCAGATATACCAAAGAACGCCAAGTACTACCGTACCTACTTACATACGTCTTTTGCTTCAATCATATACATACATCTACAAACCCTCATAAAAGCTCGTCGGTTGCGGGCCCTGCACTTGGTGTTCATTTATTTAAATGTAGGTACGGTAATAAATCTGTATCACCAGCTTACCGATATTGCACCGACCGCGCACCGACAAATGCGTATATAGCTTTAATATATAGCGTATATAGCTTTAATAATACAACCGCATACCCGACGAGATAAGATCTGAACAGGGACAAAGCTTTAAACGTAAATTGACGAACTGGTTAATGGATAATTGTTATTATAGTATTAAGGAATTTTTGGATAGCAATAGAATATTATGAGTAATTTTGACTTGACATTGTTAATTATAAATTTATTATTGTATTTTGATTTCATATGTGACTATTTATTTATATAAGAATTATTATTCCGTTTATAATCATTGTTTGTATACATGTTGACATAATTATTACATGAAAATTAATATGTTAAGTACCGAATTTAGTGGAATCGCGAATATTTGTATGCCTGCATGTAGGCGGAATACACAGGATAATTAATTGTATTACCATCTAGATTTACTGTATTCTGACAAATAAATGATATTGATTGATTGATTGATTGATATCTTGTTTTGTCAAATTGAAAATTTAGTATTCATTTATTTCTTACATATTCTTATTAATGAAAATCCTTTCACCTTGACTGATATTTTGTTTTTTGTTCAATTTGACCTTTAGGTCCGTTAAACGATTTTGTAATTGGATAGTGTTTCAAATGTTTTCTTATGTACTTCCGGCATTTGGTTAGTTTTTATTCCATTGACTGATGACGGCTTGTTAATGATGTTTTTAAACTAATGCTAAATGCAGTTTAGCCAAGATTTAATTTTAATTTATCCTTCATCAGAGAAAGCCTCCGAAATTATGTAGAGATGTGGATTTCAGCACAAAAAGCCTGAATTAAACACCGACACCAAAACTACCTCAAAAACCTGTACAAAAAATAAATATATCAATAAACAAGCTTTAATTTCTTTCGAAAGTTTTTAAGGCGGCAAAGGGCAATCTATAGTTAAATATAGCTTTGACCGAACAAAGTAACACAAGCCCCCGCTGTCAAACAAACGTCAAACTTTGACAAGCGGGCGGTCAAAATGTGTACTTCCTTGGACGTATTACAACGCCTTTGTAACTCGGGTTATTTTATTATAGCCTTTATTGCTATGGCGATAAAATCGACTAGTTGTAATAGTGAGTGATAAAAAAGAACATGTTCACGTAACGGTTACGCTGACATCGGAACGTGTGGTATAAAGAAAAGATTGAAGTAGGGAAAAAATGATTAAATTAAAAACAAAGGCATAGGATGATGAAAAAGTCTGAAGACACAGAAACAAATCACTTATATGAGTATGTGTCCAGACGTAATTTTTAGGTTTTTAATTTCTCATTAAAACTTTGATACCTAATTATTGATTTATGTAAAAGGAAAATTAGCAACAGTAGGTATGCAGGTGCATATTTTCGATATTTTATGGGATTTCCAAATCCAAGTACCAATTTTAAGTCCTTCGACAAAAACTAAAAAAAAAACTTACGGTTTAAAGGAGGAGAAAATGTGACATTGCAAGTTGGGGTACCTACTACCTATACAATTGCTAAATGTGGCAGAGAATTTACCTAAATTACGTTTTTTACCTGCCATTTTTGGAATACAGGCATGAATTTGTGTATGTAGGTATATTATAATTAATTATCTACGTATCTTGATCATAGTGGTAACATAATTTGTTGTAATACGAAATAAAAAATAAATAAAACTTACGGGGACGATCTTACACAACTCAAACTAGCCCCATAATAATGCTTAGGTACTTATATAATTTTCAATTTGTCTATTCCTAGTGGCACTAACTAATTTGTACAGCACTATTCATATATGTACACTTATTATTATTATTATGGCAACTTTTTTTAAAAAGTCTTCAGAGTCTCTTAAATAAAACCCGATTTTTAAAACGGGAAACCATTGTTAATTTGATTAATTAATATCGGTACACTAAACGAAAGCTATTTTAGTGTTAAAAGAATAGTAAGATTAAGTATTAAGGTTTATCATAACTACCGATGTTGGAGGCAGTTAAATTACTCGATGCAATAATAATTAGAATAATTATACCAAATATCCCGTTAATAACTACTTGTCAGTCAAACATTTGATGAAATTATACGTATCAAAATATTTATCTATTATTACCGTGAAATAGTAACTAATAATTAAATGATACGAATTGAAAGGGTACAAGAGCATCTCACTCAGACCTTCTAAGTAAAACCAGGTAAGGCCAAAATACGGGAATCGATGTTAAAAGTCCGACCTATAATTATAAAAGATCAAAATGTTCGCAGCGCTGTATGACCGGTTATTAAATTTAGGTTTTAGGATCAAATGCGGTTATAATAGGCGTCCGAATGATACGGGACTAGACGCGTAATTTTGTGACTTTTTGCTTCGGGGTTGCCACATGTCGAATGGTCAGTGGTTGCCGTAAATTAATAGTGCAGTATTAGATGGTCTGCCGTGGACCAAAGCTAAATAATTCCGATTAGCGGTCACGACAGATGTTTAATGCACTTTCATAACAGTAATATATATTGTCAAGTTTTATACATATTGTTACTGTGTACTTACAATATACAATACGTAAAGAGCCATGGAAATCGGTATTTTCATTGCTTTTCAGGTATTAATTTATATCTAAGTAGGAAGCATGTTTGTATAGCTAATGTGGTCTCCTTATTGTTCCCTTAGTCCTGGCAACCCTAGCTCCATTTTTTTTTTAATTTGTACCATTTTGCGGTCGGTAGTCGAACGTGCCTTCCGTCCTCGGCTGTCATTTTGCGAACTAATAGGGACAATTCAAAAGGGTCGTATTCATTTTAGTAATAAATAGACACCGCCAATTTTATGTCGTTAATGACAGTGGGAATGACAGATTTATGAATTTATTGTTGTTTGGAATTTTTATGACAAATTCGAATGTTTAAAAGGCAATTCTACTAATTTTATGGCAGTGACATAAAATTATATAGTAAACGAATAATGAATGGTGTTACCTACCATCAGGGACGTATATGTGGGGGGGGTTTAGGGGGTTCAAACCCCCCCCTTAGGGCTCGATGGTCCACTGATCATTCCTAGAGCCAGAAAAAAATCAGGGTGATCCCAATTTTTTTTCCCTTTTCAAGAAAATAAATATGTTTATACGTAGCCAGTATCAACAGCAACTGTTCTAAGTCATAAACTTTGCGTTTTCCGTCAGCAAAATGTATAAAATACATACGTTTTTTGATGTAATTAATTTGAAACAATTTAAGCAAAACCGCAGCTCTATACGCCTAGCTATGGCCATTCAAAAATGGTCAAATTTATGTTCTGGTGTTTCGTAACGGAAGTCAAGTTTTTCGAAGTTGCAAATGTGAATGAACATTAAACTAGCCTTACTGATCCATGGAACCGAAACTCTGGCCTAGAGCATGTCGGACTTCGCACATTTAGGGTGTTTGTTAGTAAAATATACCTAATATTAAACATTAAGTAGGTATGACCAAATTCGAAGTTCATAGGCCGATTTGGCAGCTGGTCTTTGACTGGGGTGGTGGCTTCTCATTCAGAGCGAGACAAGGCGGTAGGCGGTATATCTCTCTAACTATCTCCTACCTGACAGAAAGTCACCTCTCACGAGCAACCAGGGTCGGTACCTAGGCCGCCACTCGACCGAATTCGATGGGTTTCCAATATTTTTTAAACAAAAATACAGTATTCATTTATTCCACGAGCTCTAAACAACCATAGGTACCCCACTCGATGCGATGGGTCAATTTCTTCCCCACTTAAAACATAAAAATAAAAAT
Source organism: Cenopis cana (assembly GCA_951800055.1). Taxonomy (NCBI): domain Eukaryota; kingdom Metazoa; phylum Arthropoda; class Insecta; order Lepidoptera; family Tortricidae; genus Cenopis; species Cenopis cana. The sequence goes on from OX637488.1 coordinate 6,673,292, forward strand.
TGTATGACTTTGGGCTTTGGGTCAACAACATGCTTATACTATGAAAATTTGAAAACGGAAGCTCCAACAGTTTGGCTGAAAAACCTGTGACTGGCGACGCGCCGTTAAGCTTTAAGCCACACAGAGAGCGGGCGGGCGGTAGCGGCGAGGGAGCGGGCGGTAGCGGCGCGGGAGTGGGCGGTAGCGTAGCGTAGCGCGTGTACCGCCAGCTACCGCGCGCCTCCCGCGCCGCTACCGCCCGCTCCCGCTCCGCTACCGCCCGCTCCCGCGCCGCTACCGCCCGCTCCCGCGCCGCTACCGCCCCCCCACTCTCTGTGTGGCTTAAGCTTTAGGCGTGCGTTTGTACGCATACATGAGAGACAGCAATAGGACTCCATTTGGATCCTTTGGGCACGACACCCTAAAAATATGTAGATTTACTTACATTGTGCTTTGGGATGTTAGTTTTTAGTGTCGATTTCCACAGGGTATTAATTTTTTCGGAGAATCAAAAGCTATCTTTACATTAATTATGTATGGTATTTTCGCACCTGCATTATAATGTCCGAAAAAAATTGCGCTCGCTACGTTCGCGTTTTCATCCTAGTCGTCTTGATGCGTAATGCGTATGAAGTATTTTCCGCACCCGCATCATAATGTCCGAAAAATTTTGCGCTCGCTGCGTTCGCGTTTTCATCCTAGACGTCTTGATGCGTAATGCGTATGAAGTATTTTCCGCACCCGCATCATAATTTTCGAAAAATTTCGCACTCGCGTTTTCATCTAGATGTGTTGACTCGTTATGACTTGATGCGTGTGAAGTTTTCCGCACCTGCATCGTAATGTTCGCGTTCGCGTTTTCATCTAGATGTGTCTAATGTTCGAAAAATTTCGCGCTCGCTACGCTCGCGTTCTTCATCTAGGTATGTTATGACTTGATGTTGATGCGTATGAAGTATTTTCCGCATTTGCATCATACTGTTCGAAAAAATTTCGCGCTCGCTGCGCTCGCGTTTTTCATCTAGGTATGTTATGATTATGACTTGACGTTGATGCGTAACATGAAATATTTTCCGCATTTTGCATAATAAATTTCGCGCTCGCTACGCTCGCGTTTTCGTCGTAGATGTGTACTGAATTTATGACCCGTCCCCCCCCTTACAGTTTCTATATCTACGTGCTTGCCTACCATCAAGTGTATTCCTATGATTCGATTATCATCCAACGCTTGACGTGATGTCCATTGTAAAAGGGAGCATATATGTATGTAGCCTAACTACACTTAGAGAAAATATTAAAGTTAAACACAATAACGTTCTATACAATGGCTATTTAATATTTTTCATTATGCTACAACTATAACAGACCCTAGGTATCCCTAAAATATGATTCAGTTTCAAACCCATTATTTTGTCGATATGTAGGTACTTTATCCAAAAAAATAAAAAAAATTGCATGCTGATCTTGGTGGACGTATTAGGTGCATTTTGGAAGACCAAGTTTCAGAAATGTGTTGAGAACAGTGTAGTGTCAAGGGGTTTTAATAATGGATGATTGATAAATGAAATCGAACTGTGTATAACGAAGGCAAAATCAATATATCTAGTTGCAATAAGCCTTAAAAATGGTCAGTGTTGATGGTACCTTCTTAATGTTGCTAATAGTAGCTATGATATGGAGAGCTCTTAGAGAGAAGCTCTTACATAATAAAGCCTTCACGTCCTCTTATGTGTAGCTACTTTTGTTGCTGACTGTATCATACTAAAGCATCCACAGCATTGGGATGACGATGCTGACGATGATGATGCTAAACCTGACCAAAGTTGACAAGTAATATGGAAAGACAGCATTTGGCAAATTTGTTGGCTGACGTGATCACGGACCTTCGATCGAGATCATATTAACGTCTGATTTGATAAAGAAAAATTATGAATGGGACCCGCAAAGTCAATGGTTGCTCGATAAAATGGTTTCCGTAGGAATTTAGTTTTGCACGATTGTCACCGTTATGGTTTTGAAATAGAGTTGAAGGTATCGACAATTATAAAAGAGCCGACAATAGGTAACATTACTTTAAGTCATCCCTCAAATGCTTCAAGTTCTTAGTAAGTAGTGACTAATTTATAGGCGCCACCGCTCAGACAAACCGCACCACAAACTAATCAAACACAACCGGTCATTATGCCGTCATTTTCGGAAACTGCCAACATATTAAGGAAAGAAATAAAAGCATACAAGTTCCATTACGGAAAGTTATTAGGTAGGTAATATTTAAGAGCCTCATTGAGGCGCTAGTGTGTAGATTTGAGATTTCATGTTTAATCTAATATTGTGGTGAAACTAGTTTACTACATTTATTTTCTACGGTACCGCTGGACTATAAAGTTGTATTAAGTTTTTTCCCATTTTTCCGAAATAACTACTTACTTGCTTATGAAGCTAAAGATGAATCATTCGACCACTTAAAATTTACAGTTTTAGTGCAGATAAAATTATCATCGAAATGTATCACGTATTTGGGTATAAGACTGTGATTGTTGATTCGCTACTGAAAATATTCCTCAAAATATATATTTTTGACATGCATGACAGTGTACAAATCCCACTACAAGTGCCATACGCCAAGTAAGGCCCGCAAAGGCCGCAAAACAACACAGCAGTTCAGTCGTCAGTGTAGGTACTATTCAGTCGACAGTATTAGTTTTAAATTTTAATTGGCGTATCTGCATCTTTAAGTTTATCTTTGACCAAATGGAAGGTGTTTACGTTCGACATGTCAAAAATTATGGCGTTCCATATATCCAGGGTTCCGGCAGACCTCTATTACTATAATTATAATTTTTTAAATTTAGGAGCCATTTTATGAAGTAGAATTCGGAAAGTTACGGTTGCAAATGTGTTGCAATAATGTATTTCGAGATGCAAAAAAGTAATGAATGGACGTTGAGAAAAGGCAACTTTAGCGAACTAGGGTACAAAAAGTAAAAGTAGATAATGTTTTTGCAACGAAGCGAAGTTTTGATAGTGTTAATTTAAAAATTGGTGTTAGAATGAACATTTATATAATTTTCTGCCATTCAACAAAATTTTACCTAGGCCTTACCTTTATAAGGCACGAGTGAATAGGCATCTTCTGCGTGATCTCGCTTCACCGGCGGCCTCATCTTTACCCCCTGGCTAGATGCTGGCCAAGAGCAATCCCGTTTTTTTATTAAAAAAAACTTTCAAGACTTGCAGTCAACCATACATATTTATAACTACAGTTTGCGTGTTTAGTCTTCTAGATGATCCTAAACAGGTTTGCTTTTTTAGCAAAAAATGTACTCTGAGCCTTTCTGTGCATAAGGTAAAAAATGATAAAATCTGAAATCGAGAAGTTTTCTTCATACCATTATAAACAATAGGTACCTACTAAGACCGTGCGTGGAGCTCCTACTAAATAAAAATCCTTAATGCATCACGATTCTCAGATTTACTGTCCACTTTCCTAGCAGTCGATAGCAATAAAATCCGCTCCACGCATGTACGCTTTGGACACATCTTTAGAACATTATTAAATTAATGTGACAGATAAATTGTACTGATTGCGCTCATAGGTGGTCCAAACTACCGTAAACGGTCATTTCGTCTTTGATAAGATGTTAATGTGAGAGGCACGCGCTGTTTGTAGATAACGGTCAAAGGTTAAGACGATATTTAAGTTTTTACTTCAGCATCCTCTATTGCTCTATTGGTAGAACAAAAATAACCTCCGTATTAAACCAATTTGTGTATTAGTATTTTGTTTCCATGATTAATTATTTATAATCTGTAAGAAAAGCATCAGTTATGCATAAATTCTTCATTCTTATCCACCCATTGAAATATCACTTATTATTACACCTACTTGGAGAATGTGATTTTGTGTACTAATTGAAGTTCAGGTTAAGAATGGTACCATCGGACTAAAATTCAAATACTACCTTTATCAATTAATTTTATTTGGCACGAGTTTATGACGAATTATCAGTCAATTTATTTTAAATCTATGTAGTATATTGGTTCACATTTAAGTGCGGAGTTGGTTGCCACAGTACATATTTACACAAGTGCAGGTGCACAAAAAATCAGATCCTAGATAGCTCGACCCAAAAACGAAGATCCGAAATCAGCTGCACCAGTAACACCCAAAACATTAAGCCGAAGGTCCCGCACGACTCTTGCCCCAAGCCAAGATGCTTATTAGGGATGTACCACGCACCTGTGTGAATATTTTCATAATCCCTCTAATTAGAGGTTCGCGGATCTTCCCAAAGGCCGCAAACGGTTGGGCCTCACTGAGGAGGCAATAAATTGTTCGACATTTGACCCCGCCGACTGGGTTTTTGGGGAATTTGCCCTCTGGCTGTAAGAAAGTGTACAGAGTAGAGAATGATTAAGATCGCGTCGTGAAGTTGTGATTATAATAATATTGGCTGCTAGAAAGCTATTTGTAAGTACCTACTAAGATAAGAACACTGTACGAATATTTGCAAGAATTTAAATACCTTCGCAAATTTTATGAATATTCGAAGATTAATGTTTGACGTTATTATTTATGATAATGGTATCTCTTAAAAACTATCCATTCATATATATTTTAATCATTTCAGAGTAGCTATCTTAACGTCACGCGGAGCCAAAATTCAAAAACAAATTTTCGCAATTTGTCGCTTCAAATTCAGTTTTCGTTATACTTACTATCCAATATACAATATATTTAACTACACTACTATTCAATATATTTAACACTGCTCTGTGCCACTAATGTTACATATATTTATCAAGGCGATCGTCAACCGTGGCTTGCCGCAGGGCGCCCCGCCTCGGTTGCCTCTTTCCCACGTGCACCGAATGCTCGGATTGCGTGCGACCTCTTGGACCAACCATATAAGCTCACATCACTAACACTCATTCATCAAACCAACCACAGGTTAAATATATTCCTTCATCTACTACCTTAAAACTGTCAGTATCTATACCGTGTTTAAGTCTGTATACTCCATCTGTGGCTGAGATTGATGCGTCGGTGGCCCAGTCTGTAGGTTCACAAACGGACGCTATTGCTGCTGCAGTGGATCTACTGTTTGCTCCAGGCTAGAGATCTGGGTTCTCACCTTTAACTTCTTTTATGACCGTGGGATTTTGACCACAAGCATGAGGAGCCGAGATTTTATTAATGATAAGTGAAACTTGGACTTGTTGTTTATTTGGAAAATGTATGGTGTGGTCGAGTTCTTAAGTTTCTATATATTTTTATTTTATTTCAATGAAAGGTCGCTTACTTCTGCACGTAATTTTGTGTATTTATCTATTCTCATAAGCTTTTTACAGTTACTTGCCGGTCTTCTATGGAAACCCATGATTAAGGGTTGGTAGAGATTCCCTAATTTTATATTTACCCTTAAATTGCGGTTACGATCAAGCATAAGCAATATTAAAGGATTAAGAAGAAATCCAACGTCGCCTTTCTCAGATTCCCGACTATAAATGGTAAACGTTCATAATTTGAGGCTGTACGTTCAACGTAATAACGATACTGAACCACGGAGGTGATTACAAGCGTTTACCGAATTGTTCAGTAATCGATCGAGCACGGGACGAGGGAACAAAATGTCAGGAATTCCTACAGGAACGTATGCTTTCTTAAATATTGTGTTTAGCTGAGTTATGTTAATGCATGGCCACTATAAAAATTCCGAAAGGTTATTGGGTGTCTGGATTAGAGAGTAGGCTGTCTGATTTTGACCTTCTGTAATCAAAATTCTAAAACATACTGATAACATTATGTAGAACTTTTGAAAGAGTTATTTTTAAAATAATTACAATGTTCAATGGTGTGAATGATTGTTAAAGATAATGTAGAGAAGCTGTTGAAGTTTCCGTTATTTTGTGAGTAGTACGAATACTTGTAGGTACTAATTAGTTCGTTATTTTTAATCGTTACTCGTATTTGCTTGTTATTTATTTTTGTCGTCACTTGATCGCTCTATAGTAATAAAACCGCCTGTTACTCAGACTTTTGTGTTAATTTCTGTTTTTGTTTACGTAAGTCTTTATTAATATATTTTTCACTTAGGTACCTGAATTGTTTGAACAAAATGCGTAAAGTAAAAAGTTTCCTAATTTTGCATCACTTTGCGCCTTCGAATTTCTCAGTAAAGCCAGAATTAAAAAGTTTCCTGTTGAATGAAAATGCCCGCTTGATTAAAAATCCTTCATAGAACCAACGGGCCGTCGCCACCCTCACACAACCTTTCGATTAACTCGATTGGTTACGGCCTACCGCCAATTAGGGCAAATTTTCGGCTAGCTCAAAGGGCCCGTGTTGTCCTAAAGATCATTGGTCGGTAATTAAAACAAATAGGGTCAAAAAGGGCCCGCCGCAGGCGCCACGGGGCGGTAACTGGCGCTCGACTCGCCGTCGCCGAGGGCGGCCAACCCCCTCATTATAAACTTAATCTAATTATTGAATTCGTACAATGTAGTGTTTACATTTTTTTTCTAATTTGTTCCACTATACTTAAGAATGGATGCGTAAGCGCTAAATAGCACGTTTAGAGCCATATATCATATGAGAGTCACTGTATCGCCTTCGGCCGTTCTCACGCTGCGCCTACAGGGTTTTTTAGGACATAAGCGGTTTTTAGTTTAGGTTTCTGAGACATTAAGGCGGTCTCATCAGGATTATTATAAGGTTGGTTTACGGTTTTGCCTCTTGATGATTGTCACGATCTTGTTTCATTATACGGCGTCTTTGGTGTTTTGTTTTGATTTGCTTTTAAACAAACTACAACTAAGTGACATATTTGCGTAGGAGGTTTTACTTAAATAAGCAGTCATTTCATAATGACCCCCAAGAGACCATTACATTTTCAAATAGTCAAGGCTACCTTAGTACCTAATAATAATTTTATCCTCTAAAATAGACCAATGACTTATGGGATCTCAGAACACAAATATTATTGTACATTACTTGCCAAGGAAGGTAAAACAAAGAATGTCTCAGATCGCAGGTATTTGATTTCCGCGCGCGTAGCGTGCTGTAATTGCCACTTTATGTCCAGGCATGACATAGGTACAAATATTAATTCATCGCAAGTCCTTTAAAACGTCTATGTATGGCCGTTGAATGTAGAATACAGTCTTGCCCAGAAATATAATTTTAAATTACCAACAACTTATTATTGACAACTCATTTAAATAGCTCAATGTGCGAGATAACTTCAGTCGCCCCCGGCATCTGATGCTATTCACAACATGGTCTCGACTCATCTCACCACTCACCTTTAGTATAAGCTTGAGCAATGTAAGGCTACTTCATGACTTGGCGGGGACTGTATTTTATACTTTATCGAGATTATTAATGATTTCTGAGTAGTTATCGTCCCGCGTTTGCGCATGCCGCTCCTATCAGCAATCACTCATTTAAATGTAGGGACACAGTAAAGAATCTGTTGTGCTGTGTTATAACTGACTGACAGTTGACACTGACAGCTAACAGCTTATATTACATGCCGCTCCTCTGTATTAGGGCCTTATTTATTTATTTAATCATTTATTTCAGGCATCTGTGGCCCATAATACAAATACCTTAAAGAATGAACTAACATACATATCATTTTGTTTCCCAAAATTAAATGATTTCACGTTACCTTAATACTTAAGCTTGTAATGGGAGGTCTTGCTTATACTGGTTTACCTGATAATATAAGGTAAGAGTTGATAATACCACGGCAGCCATCTCAACTGTTTCAGTATGGGGCTGTTCACAAAGCATCCCAAACGCACTGCTACAGAATAACCAGTTTTAAGGTTTCTACGATCCCACATAGCTATTACTAATCTAGAGGTCAAGTTATAATGGTGATTAGCTCTGTCGATTACAAAATGGGTTAGTTAATAGGTTCGGTCGTCGGCGGGGATCGTGCGATCCCCATCCATCATGCACGGTAACGACCAATATGCAAAACACTGAGCTGTTATGACGTGTGCGTCACTTTTATACATACACATAAAGGTTTGAGTGTGGTGCAGTGCGCTCACATTTGAGGTGGGCCACATAGGCGCAATACACAAAAACCCATTGAAGCGACATCTACTAGAAAAGCAGCGTAAATTTTAAATAAAGATAATATAGCCTTTAAGTTTAAGTTTAAGATAATTTTAGTATCAAGGTGTGTAGTGTAATATTTAATATCTTGTTTCTATAAGTGAGTTTCTGTAATTGGCTCCATGTTTCTATTTAAGAATCCAAATTGTGAAGTTAGCTGTTGAAACTCCTTGAATAAATAATAATAAATAATAATAATAATAATAAAAATGGTTTACTCTAGACATATTCTGTAATAAAAGAGCATTTATAGGAGCTTTGACAACCTTACTCGCCAACTTCATAATTATCATTTTATCAACTTCATATTTATTTATGTGCTCAGACATTTCTGATTTTCCAAGAAGAATAAAATTGCTTCGAAAGCTTCTGTTTAACGCAATTGACATCGTTCGCTCGATAGAGAATGGAACAGTCCCACTCCTTGACCTGAACGTAAGACATAAGTATTTAACCTTAAATTTACATAAACTAAGTATTTCATCATCCTCCTAGCGTTATCCCAGTAGAGTTGCATCCTGAAGGATGCCTGGAGTCCGCTACCTAATCCCAAGATTTGGCGTAGGCACTAGTTTTTACGAAAGCGACTGCCATCTGACCTTCCAACCCCGAGGGGAAACTAGACCTTATTGGGATTAGGCTTTGTCAAGTGAGTGGGCAACTTGACTGTTAGAAGTTCTCAAGCCCCCTGGAGGCCTCCAACTTGGCTTAACGACTACTGCCATAGACAGAAACCGGGATCAACGGCTTAACGTGCCTTCCAAAGCACGGGAGCGCTCAGTTAGTAACCACTCAAAGCGGTCACCCATCCAAGTCCTGACCGCTGCCCACGTTGCTTAACCTTAGATACCGCAAGCGGTACACAGGCGCCGCTGGGCCACGAGCGCTGCCAAACATAAACTAAGTATTTATAAAATCAAAAAGTGTTTTCTTTTTTACTTTGTTTTACTAGGGAATGGTACCGTAAATTCAATTTTAGCACGTAAGGACTGTTAGTGCTAATGTTGACATGAATAAATGAATGAAAGTTTCTCACTCGACAGCGTCCCTTTCAATGAACGTGTGACTCACAACCCAAAATTCATTCGCAATTCGAATGGCATTCCTGAAAAACTTTTTAAAATGCGAACATAAATTTTTCATATGAAGAATGAAGACGCGGCGCGCTCGGCTCATTAATGCTCATTTGGTGAGATATTTACCGAGCAATTACCTTATAGGCTGATTCGTTTGCCGAACTCGTATCTAACGGAGCTTGTGAAGCTGAAAACGCAAGCTTGTTTCGAATATCATAAGGTATAATTTACAATAAGATGAGATTGAGTTGTATGCGAGTGCAATAGTGAAACAGTCTTATGGTATCGCTTATTTATTAGTGGCCACAGTCTTGATTCATAGCGGGCCGATGCGTTGTTAGTGTCAAACTGACAGTTTATTTCAGAGGCCGATATTATGTGAATATTATTAGTAATTTTAATAAGTATTGTGTCGAAGTGTCGCTGGGCTTCTAGGCGATTTATGTTTATTATTAGACGCTAGTTGGAAGTGAAATGTCTTTTAGTTGATATAACTCGTGTCTTTTATACTGAAGATGGGATCCGAACGAATACTAGATGAACGATGGATGGAAATTAAAAGATGAAGATGTGAATTTTGTGTAAATAAGTCTCTAACTTACGCTATCAGGTAGATAATATCTGCCGTTTTTAGTGAAGGTAATGACTAATGGCATTAAGATCAAACTTACACAAAAAAGTTACGTAATCACCCCTCTATAAATATAGAGATTTAGCGCTTTTTATTAATTTATTTTAATTTACTTATTTATTTGCATCAGGATTCAGGCAACAAGGACCATATTTACTTATACCTACCTTCAAGACTAACATACAAGCGACAGGATTAGTTGGTTGGAGAGTGGCCTAGGGAAAATCCAAAGTAAACCTCCAACACCACCACGCGGGCGGTTTAAACACTGGTATTTGGAGTATACCAGTTTTGCGCTCCAGAAAGGTTAGTTGAGCGGCTTTAACCGAATCTGAGGTGACAGTGGTATCGAGCTTCTGGGAGTTTTATCACTGGTTCACTAAACCTAGCCTAACTGAGACGAGTCCAGGAAGAAACTGAGCTAGGCCCGACCTGGGTCAGACTGACGGCTCCACTGCGTGGTCAGCTCCAATGTCGGCGGTTGCCCCGAAGGCGCCGAAGCATGATACCCTTCGGTCAGAAGTCCGCACACGCGATGGTCCCCTCAAGCGGCCGCGGCACACACACAACAAACGAGCAGAAGTGAACGTAGGGGCGCGAACGCAGCTGGAATACCCTCAGTGTGTAGCCAGTCCTCTGGTGAACTTACTTCACCACATCATCAGTCGTGGCTGTCTAATGCAGACATGACCATTACACATTCAGCGCCTAATATTATCATGGAGACAAACACAGATGAAGAAGAGTAAACTCCAATTGAATCCGTAGTATCTCCGTTTGATGAGGTAAAATCGCTAATAAGTAAGGCGGACTTCTAAACATGCGATGTACGGTTATCTTTTACACCAATTACAACTCCCACTTTACCTACTTCCTACAGAACGTCCTAGCACATAGATCTAGATGCCTAGATACGGCAGCCGCTGCATTAAGCAAGAACGACTTAATGACATTAGACTTCAAGTACGCTTCAGACTTTTCTAAACACAGCTCCCGTCACAGCGGCGAGCGCGGTAACGAGGGGAAGTGAGCTACATTTCACTACGGAACACGCCTACTAGTTATCTGATAACTAGTGACGTATCTAGTTTAGTATTTAAATACAATAGGTGAGGAAATTGTGTGGTGAAAAAGGAAAAACTTAATTTGACGTTTTGCCGTACATGTGGATGTTGTAAGAGGGCTTGCAAAAATGTTGACCATCGGTCACGAAATCATTACTGCGAATGTAATAATTTAATAAAGCATTGAAAAACACTCAATATGTAGAAGGTAAGTCATGAACGTTAGTTTTATGTACGTTTTTTTGCTGTCCGATATTTTATAAAACTGTTATTGCATTTTGAATTTTATAGCTTGCAAAATTAAGGACCGCTTTGACACAACTTTGACAACTGTACTTAAGAATAGTAGGTGTACTTAGCGCTGGAACACTAGTAACAATAAACTAAATGACAACCAATGGCGGAGAACCTCAACACGAGCAGCTATTTTCCGAAAATTAGGTATGTGATTTCTTCAAACTGACTCCAGTAGGGTAGGCTCTATGTTTTGTATAGGGTATTATCACTCATCCACTATTATAATTATGTGAGATCCACAGTATCCACATACTTTTCGAAGCTAATTCGATTATCAATAAGAAACGTTCTAATAGCCTGAGAACTTCGACCGGGAATCGAACAGGGTCACGCACGCGCAAATTACAAGCCGGCGACCGTACGTGTGTGGATTGACAGTAATTTAGCCCCATATGACTGCGACACGACTTGATATTAAGCGTTTCATTTGGTAATATGTTTATTAGAAATGTCAAGATGTAATGGAAATGCGTTTCGAAAGGGCGTGAGAAAACTATCAATCTACCTATGAGTATTAACTAATTTGTCAGTTTTGTAATTACCCTCCTAAACTAATCTATAGAATAAAGGGAACGCAATTATTTTCACCATCAAAACTCATAGAATAGTCCACCTGATGATACCTATCTAAGTCGACACCGCAGCCTACAGTTGCCCGCAATTCCAAAGCGGTCACGTTCGCTTTGCCGAACCTTTATACAATTTGAGGATTCACTGTGTTGTCAGCAGAAGGGAAAAATGTAGGTCCCTCGCTCTCAACACGTAGTTTTCTTCTGCTTTGTAGGTATGCATACTGGTGCGTAGGTACTATACAGGAACGTACATTATCTAATACGCATCCTAACGGAAGAAGGCGCTCGAGCAAAGCATATCAGCCGAGGCTTGCATCTGATAAGCGATGGGCGGTGTGGGCAGGCGGGATCTTTGCTCCAATTAAAGCGAAATGCAAAGCTGACAGGTACTCCGCTGAAGTGCACAGTGCATAAATGTACTTTACATGTTAGCCAGTAATAGATTCGCACCAATTTGTTAAAAAAAATCTAACCTTGAAGTGTAAAAATGCAGAAGAAGAATTATGAAAAAATAGGAATGACAAAATCGGAAATCTTTGGAACATCATCTCGCTCATATTTCGAACAGCACAATTGGGAAAGTGGGGAAGTACTTAGGTACATACCTCCAACATACAGTAGCTCTAGTATAAGTTTTTTCGAAACATTAACTAATTCGAACGCGTTTGCGTTTTGTCTCAAAATGTATGAAAACACTCTCACCGAGTTTGAAATACGCGCGTTCATCGGTTAGCAACAAATGTTATACTCGCTGTTTTAGTTTCCACTAGTGACCACCAGAGGCGCTGTTCACGTTTTCATACCACTTTCATACATTTTGAGACAAAACGCAAACGCGTTCGAATTAGTTAATGTTTCGAAAAAACTTATACTAGAGCTACAGAAGACCGAATACTAACACCATTACTTGGTATTGGGTTTATTACATATTGGGTGGAGAACAGAATAATGTTAAGTACATGAAAGTTTTCCATGGATATAAATTGTATTACAAATCGTGTCACAACGGAATCAATAAAATGATGAATGTGGACGAATTGAGCCTTGACTATAGTAAAAAAAATTACACCTAAAAAATAACAAAACAAAAAATAAACTACGGTATTCTAATTTTTGTTTAATAATTTGTGTTTGAAAAAATGAAATAAAAGGGGAAATTGAACTACCTAATTATTTCATTCAAGTATTGACAAATTGCTCAATAAACTTTCAAGCAAAACAAGCCTCTGAACACAGCTGTCATTAGTAAACAAATTTCGCACATAAATTACAATTTGTTATCCAAGAAAATTAAATTAAAGCCATGTTACTTGAAAAAGGCTTGGGTTGCGTGTTTGTGGTCACTTAATAATGATTTTATTTGGCTTTAAGGATGCTTGCGTTCAACCCAAGTCCGCTCGCTCTACAAACAAAATATATTTTAAGTAATAAGATAGTTTCGCGTCTATTATCATCCCAAACATAGAAAGACAAACAGATTACAAATGAGACTATACTTACCTACCTATAAAAAGCGATTTAATATTTACCTAACATCCTTATCTGGACTGACCTGGCACTTATCCTTGACTGGTGGTTCAGGGACGAGTGCAAGGCAAGAGAGCACGTGGCCGATCACCAACTCGCTGGACTGACTTGATCAAAAAAGCTACGGAGTCCACCATGGTCCAATGTACTCGCGATGCCTCTAACCGGCAGAAATGGAAGCTTATCGCTAACAGAGCTGCCCTCGAAAACTACAACAACCCACCGAACATCGCTCCGTGTACCTCGTCTACGCAACCACGACCACTCTGAGAAGAGTGACCGACTAAGAAGAAGCGAACATCCTTATAAAAACACGATTCCTATATATATACGGTTGGCAAGATTAGGAGAAGAAAACTAAAGAAGTTGTGCAATGAAAGAAAAGAAGAGTTTAATGAGAAAGGAAAGGACATTAAAATTCAACGACTATACCGAAAACCGGTGCAGAAGGAAAAAAACAAAGGAAAGAGGAAGAGATTTTGGCAATAATAACATATGGATGGACCAAGCATATGGTATATATGTGTTACACACACATGGAAAGTACTTTAGCAAGCTAAGTGTTGGGGTATGATTTGACATGAAATATTTGTACGGCTACCGCAACCCACAAGCCCTTAAGGATATCTCAATAGGGGGACCCAATAAATTGATTGCTACCTATAATAAAGGTCATTAGTCACTCGCCAGCTCGTTTAAATCACGCTGCACTTCTAGTTGCGTGTTTGGACGCTACTCGTGTTGGCACGCGAGGCGTTTTTTGAACGTATTTGTTAGGTTTTGGCCCCCGGCTGTCTCAGTATGACACGGATATGGTCTTGTTGCGTTTTTTACAATAACGACTGATTCAGAGTTCAGTGGTAACAACAACAAAGTGGGCGTAGGAAAAATGCAATTTAAAGTTTGAAATCAATCGGCTAAAGAAAGGGTACGCGACATCGCCTATAAAAGCTGTAGAAGACTAGGTTGGTTTGGTGACACGGGAAGAGGAGGCCTCTTTAAATCTCCATTCCCAGGTGCTAGAAGAAGGGAAAATTTAAATCTTTTATTACTGAATCCATCCAATTTTTATTGGATGGATCCAGTATTAAAAGATCTAAAGTGCTGCAAAGTCTAGCGCTTGACGCATCCAACAGAGCAAAGTGAATAAAAAAGAAAAAAAGAGAGACCCCATAGATGAGATTCCCAAAATATTTGGATGGGAAAAACTAATAAGTCAATGCCGAGAAGACGAAAAAGATAAACATTTTGTTTTTTCCAACTTGATTTAGCCTGCATCAGTGAAATACGAATTACGTTAGGGCCGTCTAGGGGACTATAAGTTGAAAGTTGAAACCAACACTTGAAGTTCGAAGTGCTTTTAATTAATAAAATTACAACGGTGCAGACGTGAGGTGACAAATTAACTTAAGTTTAAAACTAAGATTATTGATCGAGGTCGATCACGACCTTACGCGACCGCGATGGAAGACATAAGGCACTTGTTTCACTACACTTTTCACATAATGTAACCTCGGTCCACGTATTGGCTAATTGCCCACTAAGCAAAAGAGCAATCGAGTTTCGAGAAAAGGGGATGACTCGGTGATGACTCGTGGGAGCCGGCCGTGGGAGCCTTGTGCCGTAACATACGTAATAAGAAGCATTTAACTTTGAAAAACAATATATATTACTACTATTATGACAAAAATATATAGACATAAAAAGTAGGTAGGTTTGTTGGTCGGTCGACTATTAATAGGCTCTATAATAACAACCAATAAAAAGAAAATAATAACAACTCACTTTCAGTCCCCGGTATCAGCAAGTGGATGGGCCTCACTCAGATATTACATCCAATATCAAAATTTTAATTTCAACATGTTGTCAACCGAACCCTAATGGCATATCTTCGATCACTGAGAATAATGTGTGTACTGTACGATCAATAGATTTAAGGTGGGACGCTTTCCATACAAAACGTATTTTGACATTTGCAGTATCACGTGACATCAATTTTTTCAAATTATTTTAATTTATACAAGTTTTTTCTAGGAAAGGCGGAATTTTACGCCAATGGAAAGCCAATTTATGAAAGTCTGTTAGATAAGTTTCTTAAGATATCGCGCCACGCCGTTAGCTTGCGAATGTCAAAATACTTACGTTTTGAATGGAAAGCGTCCCACCTTAATATTCAAACTATTTCGTTACATTTTACTCTTCAATGCCATGTCAATTTAACATCATCACTGTACGACCAACTTCATACACACTTATCTAGGGACCAACTGATGTATTCAACTACCCGAATATTAGCAATATATTTGGTAGGGTTTGCCGTTTCTATTTGGCAACATAATCATTCTGAATTTAATTTCTTACGACACAATAAATATAAAGCTTAAGCCACACAGAGAGCGGGCGGGCGGTAGCGGCGCGGGCGCGGGCGGCAGCGGCGCGGGAACTGCTTGCGGCAGCCAAAAGCGCCGCCCGCGCCGCTGCCGCCCGCGCCCGCGCCGCTGCCGCCCGCGCCCGCGCCGCTACTGCCCGCCCGCTCTCTGTGTGGCTTAAGCTTAAAAGATTGTCTTCATTGTTGCAATGTGTCCTTAAATTGTTAATGGGAATCAAATTCCATTGCCATAAATACGTTTGAAATAAATGTAGGTTAATCTAAATCGGTGGGCAAACGCGCACGTAAGAACGCTGCTAACATGTAAAGAAAAAACGCTGTAAGTATGTAAGGGACGCATATACACTTAAGACTATTTATTTCTGTATTGGTAGCTACCTATTACCCTGTTTCTCATAGCATGCGCCTGAGAACTCCAATCAAACGGGCTATTTTAATGCTCCGATCACTGGTCAATCAATACCAAATCATTCCACTGGTATTCTGTCATTAACTGTACGATAATTCGTGTTGTTGTGGTTGGGGTCTGTGTGAACTTTTCGACTGAGTTTTGTGCGAATAAAATCTGGATTAAGAAAAAGAACGTTTATCATCCTTATGCTACAAATGAAATTATGTTTCTTTTATTCGCAAAAACTACTGAACAGATTTAACCGTAGCAGTCCATAAATGTAGCTTAGACATTAGAAAAAAACATAGGCAATCATATTATATGCGTAGTAAGTAGTCAAATCAGAATTAAAATTTAGTAAAACTAGTAGGTTCTCTCAAAATATGAAAAAATCGTATTTTTTCATAGGCCCTTAGACGATTACTACAACTTCTACTTATCTCAAATCTAGAAACATAATTCATAGTATATTAGACATGATACGATTTAAACTACTTAAAAATGCCATCTTAATTACCGTGGGAAAATATTTCTCGCGAATAACTCTAATAAGAAAGGACGAGTGACTTTGGCCCGATATTATTTTGGACTCACAATGTCGATTATTGTTGGGATCGGCGCACATTACGTTGCTTGTAATGACACAGAGCTGTTACAACATAAATATTTTATTTTTATTGTTATTCCAAGTTAACATTAAAAAATCATCTATTTTTTTTCTATTTAGGTACCTAAATTTACAAACACTCAGACTTGCGTAGCCTGCACGAATGTTACTCCGTATTTACATCAAATATATGTTAATATATAGATGTGCTTGATTACTGAAATGATTATTTCCTCTACATACGATTTGTATTGTTTTTACATGCATAATTTATAACAAGCCTGAAATACACAGTAGGTACATTACATATAAGCATTACCTTTATAAGCATACCAATTATTAAGCATACCATTATTAGCATAACAATTAAAACTATTCAGTTTGAATTGAGTTAGGCACTATCAAAAACTTTGACCATTTGAATTAAAATCTTTGTTATTCGAATAATTCATTCATTCATTCATTTCATCACTCAAATGGAAACATACATTCTTGAATCTAAAAGTAATAACGCGGCGTTTTGGGAAGCAACAGTTTTGTCGATTCCCAAAATGTCAAAATACTTCGGCTAAAATAATGTAACAAAACCTATTTGTAGACAAACGGAAAAAATAGTCTTAACACAATACTTTAGCAGTACATAACACAAGGTTCTATCTCTACATATCTATTAGAAACCAAATACAATTACATAAAAAAGGTTTAATGAAATATTTCTTTATTAACTAAAATACACTCGCGGACAATGAATACGGGTCGGTAAAAAACTATCATATTTCCTAAAATACTGCGAGGTTGTAAGTTTTTTAATCATGTGATTATCTTTATTTAATTTTACATCTACATATACTGCAAAAGTAACAGCAAAAAAAGTAACGTTTCCAGGTTTAAATCGGACTCTTAAAAATCCATGAAAAAAACAACATTAACGGAGCGAGATATCGCGAAAATCGTCATTTTAGACATTGATGTTTTTATGATAGGATTTCGGAAATTCCTAATACAGTTGGGCAATACGAATAATAGTATATTTTTTAAATAAAACGAGTCTAGAATATTTCACAAAACCTATTGAGGCTATTTAATCTAGGGTGACCCGAAATTATTGACCGCCAGTGTAAAACAAAAAATATAGAAATCCATTCATAGGGCAAATTAAATTGCACTATTGCAACACAACCCCAATTAATAACTGGATTATACCTATTTATTATGCTGTTAGCTAATATAAATTTTGACAATGAACATTGAACATTGTGTTTTTATTTTTTAAATTGAGAGTTGGTATTCTCCACTCTATCTTACATCTTCTTATAAAATAAGTCTACACTTTTTGTGACCGGCGAGCGCACGCGTCGTGGGTGTATTTTTCACGTTTCTCGCCGATTAGAACGGTATGGTTATAATTCTTTTTGCTGGCTAAATATCTTTGAAAATGTAATTGGTTTTTGAACTTTATTGCTTGAAAGGTAAAATTGGTTTTTGACCGAATTACTTTAATGCAATTGGGCCAACTCAAAAGATTTCAAGTATAAACACCCTTTTCGCTTTTTACACATCAAAATTCGGATGGATATATGAAAACGATTACGATAAAGTCATAGAATACTTAAAACTTCCATTGCGGTACGCTTTGCTCTTTACCTACCAACTACCTAAGAACTATGAAGAGAAAGTTAGATTTTTGTAACTCAAGTGAGTAGGTATCTAGGTAAAGGCGGTCTTATCGCTAAAGAGATCGCTCTTTAGCGATAAGACCGCCTTTTGTTCTACCTCTGTATCCCTGTTTCTTTGTTTTTCTTTTGTATGTGTGCTTATGTGAGGTGTGCAATAAAGAGTATTTGTATTGTATTGTATTGTATCTATACTTATACGAACATAATGATTAAAATAATCACAAACTATGAGAAGCTATTGAGTTGTTTTAAGAATCGCATCTTTAGCTTTACGTTACCATTGTTTACGTTTTTAAATTCTTGTACTCGTATTCATATAGTTTCTCGTAGGTAACATGACAAGAAATTTATGAAATTGATGATTATGAATATTATGATGTAAAGGCAAATACCTAATTTAAGTTTGTAAGATGGATAAATCTCACTGTTATGTGAAAAAAACCCCACAAAAACACAGTATAATAAAAATGCAGTCAAAGACCAAAATAAAACGATAGATATCTGTTCTATAAGTGCACATCAGTCTGTCCGTCGTAAATGTGCAAACATGTGATCCAGCCCGCCCATCGCACACGTGCAATGTGCTTTCTAGTGCCTGAGCATTATCTCCGAATTAAGGGGAAACAAGAACTAGTACTAACAATAATGAAAAGGAAAACCGCATATTTCGGACACATATATAAGCATGAAATAGTACATTACTTAACAAGGGCGGTAAAACAAAGAATGTCCTTCGGCTCGGGCGTCAAATACCTGCGATCTGAGGCTTTCTTTATTACCGCCCGTGTTAAGTACAAAATTTTATGTCACCCCCTGGCCAGGAAGTGGGATTTCCCGCGCGCGGAGCGTGCGGTAATTGCCGCTTTATGGCCAGGTGTGACATAAAATACAATATTGTAAAATCGATAATAGAAGGCAAACTCGAGGGAAAAAGGGGCAGGGGAAGGAAAAGAATAACATGGATGGATATTGGATAACCTCAAGAGTTGGACGGGAATTGACGCTGCTTCGCTGGGCAGAAAAACTGCGAACCGAGAAAAGTTCCGGACAGTGGTAGCCGACATCCGTAGAGGATAATAATATGGCACCTGAAGAAGAAGGGGAACAATCTTTAGATTTGATAATATCGGTACACTCTCTTAATTGAGTGACGTCATCGTTGGAATGCCTTGTCTAGGAGACGTGTTTAGTAAGCGAAATTTTTAGAGTTCTAATTTGTAAAATATGTACCTAATGAATCTCTTTAAAAATTGGCACTCTGTTTTGCTGTGTACGATAATTCAACTTACTATTAGCATTATTTTGTGTGAGTTAAAGTCGCCTGCAGTTATTTTAAATCTACTATCACGTTATACGAGTTTTCCTGTAAGTTGAGCCCGTATCATACAATATGATTATTAAATTTCCCCTGTTTCGTGTCTCTATGATTGACATATTGAGAGAAAGAAACATGAAGGCTAGAAATGGCACATTAAACTCTGCATTAAATTATCAATATATGTATATATGTAATAGTATTCAATAACAAGCTTTGCATTGAATTATTGAATGATTATCGAAAGAGGCATATAAAAAATTTCCACATTAAAAATAAACCTTACAATCATGAACATCATCGTTTCATGTGATTAACTAGGTACCGGATAGTGAAGGCTCAGCATTTTGAACACCTCTCTAGTCTCCCACTTTTTGAAATACTGCACATTTCTAAGCAAGGCTGTAAAGTATTCTTCCCCTTAACCCTCCCGCGACCCAGTGCCCTGCGCGGACCCTGATTGGAATTTATCGCCCTCCTGCCCTGTAACTTTGTTCGGCGTGCGCCCGCGACTCTTTTTACGCTTTTTGCTGACTACGGACGGAATTTTTATTGTTGTTATTCGCGGGTTAACTAGGGAGGTACGGAGTGAATGGATATGAAAGGTTCCGACTGCTTTGATGTTACATTGTCAGACTGCAGAGCCAAGTTTAAGAACGGCTTGCCCACATGCAATGTTTCGTATGTCAAATGTGAGTACCTACTACTTATATATAGATATACTTATATTAGTCGCCGCTGCACAAATAGTATGCACGCTCGCCTGCCCCGCTGGACGCAACGCCGAACGCTCCTCTCCAAGCGTCCACTCAGGCCTTACACTAAGTGTTTTGGTTATGTACTGTAAACTTGCATGTGTTTGGAATAAATAAAATATATAGATATACTTATTATATTATTGAACCAATCATCAAACTTCTTTACATTCAGTAGGTACTAAATGTGTTTCATAACAATTTAGCTCTTAAAATGAAAGTAAAACAATTTAACTAGCTATAACAGTATATTAAACTTGCAGTTTCATAATGAAACTTTTTTTCAGAACAGTTTAATGATAAGTCTCTGACATATACGATTTTTTTTCCTTTTATATTTAAATCTTATTATTTTTATTTTGACGCTTTGAGAACATGTACATCTCTAAGCACATTAGAATAGTCATTATTAAGAATATTTCGACGCTCAGAGACCATTTACATCTTTGAGATATAAATTAATATTTTCTCATGAAAAATCTATCATATGCTTATAATGTCAGACTTTTTTAAATTGTACATTAACATTATGACATGTGAAAGTGCCCTTGTGGCCTATTTGCAGAATAAATGTTTGTATTTTGTATTTGTATTTTGTATATTCTACTTTTTGTCTTATTAGAGTTATTAGTCTTGTTACGCCAATTTTACGCTCAAGTGAACAAATTAAGAACCTAAATAATAATGAGCGATAATTCACAAAACTTCTTACATAAAAGCTAATCGAAATGCGCTCAATTCCAAGTTTCTTTTTTTCTGTCCCATTCACTTGCAGAGTTTCATGACATGCCTGAGGGCACGCTTCGTTTCCCACGACACTACTTACTCGTGAAATATGTTTCTACCTTGCTTATCTCATCATTCTAAAATACATCTTAATATTACACTGTAAAGTCTAATTTACATAGCTAAAGAAAATACTTTACGGCGTTCTAGAACGCTCTGGAGACGCTTGGGTAACACTCTCTGAAGAAAACAAATCGTCTTAAGATTTTTTAAAAATAGCGAGGGAAAATAACTTTTAGTGCGTTGGAATAGAGATGCTTTAGATAAACTAATGAAGAGATTAGAACAATTCGTTCGTACATGGATCTTAAAGGTTCTCTTAGCTCTTTTTGATGTAGCACGCGTCAATAACTAGCCGGAGTTCACATGAATTTCGATGCGATAATTGTATATTTTTGCTTTATCCAAATTTAACACACGTATGCCTAAGTTAAATTAGTTAAGCAGTATACTTACCAAAGAAGGAGGTAACTCAATGTTGTGTTAATTGACTGTAGATATCTTCTATGATTTGTGGATTTAATATGGTGAAGTATTTTAATTTGTCAAATCATAATGTATCATAAATCAAGTATGTATTTATATTTTCCCAAATGACACCTATCGTTCAACTCTATCACTATGATATACGAGTAATATAAGATTGAAAGTGCCAGGTACTGGGTCAGTGTCGAGCACTCGGGCATTAGCCTCATATACGGTCTACCAATTTGATTACTGGGCCACTTCGTATCTGGTCACAGTGAAAATCTATATGAAAGATCTAGAGATCTAATATTCATATTGGTTGACTGTACATACACCGACCGTAGGTAAGCATATGTATTGCCCACAGGAACTTAAGACGACATTTGTTTTTTCAACATTGCATTTTTGTAACAAAACTATACCGTATGACACTGAATAGCGATGTAAATGTCACCTAATACTCGAGCTTTCTATTCGTTCTACTATATTAGGGTTACTCGTAATTGTATTATCTGTGACTGTAAATCTTGTTCAACTAAAAGCCTTATCACACTACCCTATCGGTAGGGCCCTCACTCGGGGAGGGGAGTTAAACTATCTCGCTCTAATGAGTGAGATGCTTTTACTCCCCTCCCCCAGTTAGGGCCCTACCGATATAGGGTAGTGTAATAAAGCCTTTAAGGCTACTTTTTATGGTTGACGAAATATAAGCTGCACCGATTCGCCATACAAGTTGTTCGAGGAATCGGTGCAGCTTATATTTCGTCATCTATACTCGTACTTGGCGGCGCGGAGTTTATAAACGGTATTTTTTACTTTACCGTGATCTTACTGATGTCGTCTATATCTCTTTACTCTTCAGTTTACTGACAGAATCACATGATTGGAGGGGGGGCAAACATTGCTACAGCTTACCCTACATGCCTAACCTTTTTAAGGCGATATATCGATTGAAATAGACACCCTTTGTTTTTCGCTCACGACAAAACGGGATGCAACCCTCTCCGAGAATGGCTTTTTAGACAAATCTCGTTAAATATCTGACTATATGCAGGTTTATTAAATTTCCTCTTGTCAGTAACTAGATGAGGTAAAATACCATCATAACAACGTAATCGTGTCTTTTAATAATGCGTTGTTTTAGTAGGCTGAGGAAAAAAGGAAAATATAGACTCGACTTTGGATTTATTTTCTATCGAGAAAATTTTAAGCAATCACGTTTCGCTATTGTCAGTACCACAATCATATAATCAAGAATCATATATTTGAAAATCAGCCCCTACTGTTTGCTAGGCTGGGCAGGACAGCGTTTCAAAGTCTCCAAATTTCTCAGTGTAGCGCCTTATAAGGTTAAGGTTATGGACTACCTTTTTCGCACTTAGTCCGTATGAGTCGGACCATTATGCGTGACTGAATGCCAGCTAGGAATCTAGCCAGCCTAATTTCGATCAGAAGCGTTGGATCCTTCTGGTGCCACCACAGGCTTCGCGCAGTGACTTTGGTGCGTTGAGGCTTTGAGTCCGTTGTGCAGCAATGTGTTTCCCTTTTTAGGGTTCCGTACCCAAAGGGTAAAACGGGACCCTATTACTAAGACTCCGCTGTCCGTCTGTCCGTCTGTCACCAGGCTGTATCTCATGAACCATGATAGTTAGACAGTTGAAAATTTCACAGATCATGTATTTCTGTTGCCGCTATAACAACAAGTACTAAAAACAGAATAGAATAAATATTTAAGGGGGCTCCCATACAACAGACATGATTTTTTTGCTGTTTTTATAGATAATGGTACGGAACCCTTCATGCGCGAGTCCGACTCGCACTTGGCCGGTTTTTATTATTATCATCTGTGGCACTTGTCACCATTAGGTATTCATTCTTCTTGTGCTATGCAATCATAATCAATCAAGAAATCAACGCATCACCCTAACACCGCATGCCATACTCGTTCAAATATTCAAATTGCCTGATAATTCAACATGCCACGATAATATTGACAGGGTTTCAATAAATATCATATTGTCGTCGGCTAGCGTGCGGTGTGAAGGCATAAGTCAGGGGTCGGAGTCAAGCGTTCGACAAACTGCGCTATTGTAGCGCCATTACCGGGCAAGGCGGGTCAGATGAAGACTGCTGTTAGTGAATTTTATTTTGATATTTATTAAATATTCCTATCAGCACGGCTACCACAATTCGAACGCGAAAAAAGGTACGATGAAAAAACAGTTTAGTGGTATGTTTTTGAGTTTTCTTTCATACTGCGTTCTGTTTCTCTATCATACGAAAAATGTCGACAGTGTATTTAAGTATGCTATTTTTAAAGCCCAAAGGCCAAGGTAGAAAGTAATACCCGTACCCAAAGGGTTCAAACGGAATCCTGTTGCTGTCACTCATGCGTCCGTCCGTCCGTCTTTCCGATGTCTGTCACACGGGATTTACAGCCAAATGGTTGGAGCTACAGTCTTCAAATTTTCACCATATAAGCATCTTATTGACCCAAAGCCATACAAATTGTCAAAATTTATTTTTAATTGTCTTTTAAGATGAACTTCAATAAAACTAGAGGGGGTGCAAAAATGTTTTTAATCTACTACTACTATGGAGTAGATAAATTTTAGTTTTAAAAAATATTGGAAAACAAAGGAATGAGAAACCATAAAATCAATTTTTTCTTACTGAATATTGTTCAGTTTTTTTTAATTCCAATTGACCTATGAACTTGAAATTTGCTGCTTCCATGTTTTTTTTATTGCGGATTTTATTTTAGTAACAAACTTACTTCACTTTTATGTCGAAATGATAAGTAGAGGGTTTGATTCAAGTGAAAACACCTATTTCATGAAATATATCTCGGGTGAAATGGGTCGCTGTTAATCCTTAGTTAACAATCTAATACTATTTCTTCTTTGGAAGGACGTACCTTTTTCATTGTAATATTCAGTTGCGCTATTGTGCATGGCGCGTCGACAGCTCGGTGGCCGCGGCCGCGGGCGGCGCGAGCGTACTCTGAGCGCCATCTAGCGAAATGGAGATGGAAATTTGTAGAATTAGGTGTGAAGGTAGTTGCATAAACGAATAATGGTCATTGAGCATCTTATTGATTCTCACTGTACTAAAACTGTCATTGTTTAAGGGTATTCATATTTGCCTTGGTCTGTTTTATTTACTCTTAGACTGTAATTCTCAGTTGCGTTGTTCTCCGGCCCGCACGCGGCCACATTCATCGGGCGCGTCGACAGCTCGTTGGCCGCGGCCGCGGGCGGCGCGAGCGTACTCCGAGCGCCATCTAGCGCTCCATTTGTAGAACTGGGTGATATAGCAAATTGTAAAATCACGAACATTTTGTTTGCCATTTATTACATTGAAATTAGAGAGGGTAGTGCTATTCTCATACGACACCACAAAACCCAAATATCTCCGCGTAACCCAAATAAATTTGCACTCGTGTTTGATTGCATATTTAAATTATTTAACCCTTAGATACCTAACTCGTGTAAGAATGCCAGTCACTGATGGTCTGTGATGCCAGTCATTAGTGAAAATAACTACAACAAGTGCTGCTATGTAGCAAAATAGTTGTACCTAAGTAATTACGATCCACCACACTATTGCGCCTATACTATTTTCTGCAAATAAACAGCTTACTTACAAATTTACAATAAATATCTTCAGAACTCGGCGTCCGTCTGTGTGGCCAACCGTGATTCATTGTGCAACTACGAAAATTTAGGCTTTCAGAAACCTTCGTACCCGAACAGAAACCCATTGAAACAATACCAATAATATATTGGTGAGGGGCGTCCATTTTAAAATTGGTTTTACTCTATATATATTTTGACCACCTGTATGAGCCAGATAGCCC
Organism: Cenopis cana; assembly: GCA_951800055.1. Classification (NCBI taxonomy): domain Eukaryota; kingdom Metazoa; phylum Arthropoda; class Insecta; order Lepidoptera; family Tortricidae; genus Cenopis; species Cenopis cana. The sequence continues at coordinate 6,698,815 of OX637488.1, forward strand.
ATACACATGATAGTTGAGTTGGAGTGCGTTGAGAGAACGGAGAAGTTAACTTATAGTTATGAAACTGTTTTATTGTTTAAAATAGATACACAATTACAATAGTAGAGTTAATTGGCCGTTCCTTCAGTCGACGTTGATCGTACGCGAGTTTAGTTTGCACTACTCTTTAAATAGATTTTGTTTTAATTTTCTAATTTAATTGTAATATTATAATTTAATTTGAAATCTACTAATATAAATTAAGAGCTTACTAACACAAATGGACGGTTCATCATCATCATCATCATCATCAGCCTATATACGTCCCACTGCTGGGCACAGGCCTCCTCTCATAGATGAGAGGGATTGGGCAGTAGTCCCCACGCTGGCCCAGAGCGGGTTGGGGACTTCACATACAACTTTGAATTTATTCGCGCATGTATGCAGGTTTCCTCACGATGTTTTCCTTCACCGAAAAGCTAACGGTAAATATCAAATGATATTCCGTACATAAGTTCCGAAAAACGGAACTACTGTGCATTGCAATGGACGGTTGTCTGTGAATAAATGATTAATAAAAAAAATACTTTATTTCGTCATATTATTATTAATAGCGCGGCCGAAACTAGGTCGCAACGTAAACGAAACCATGTACAGCATTGAGACTGTACACCACCCCTTTAGCGTACTTAGTTGGCAGTGGCTCTGCCTACGAATCTGGAGGTCTCGGGTTCAAATGCCGGTCAGGGCATTTAGGTATTTGTGCGATGAACACGAATATAAAATTTATTTCCGAGTCTTGGATGTTTTCTATGTATTTAAGTATATTTACCTATATATGTATGTCACTTAGAAGTACCCACAGTAAAAGCTGTTTTTTTTGGACTATATTTATAATTGACTAGTCTTTGCCCGCGAATTCGTCCCCGTGGAACTCTGTCATCGCTATAGATGTTAACTGCTATTTTTTTTAGATCAGGCGCTTGTTTATTCATCGCTCTTCTGTACAAACTTCCACTCCCTTACGGATGATTTCCGGGTTAAAAAGTATAAAGTATGTCTTAATAAAGTATGTCCTTCCTTGGGATCAAACTATATCCATACCAAATTAGAGAGGTAACAGACAGACAGACAGACACACTTTCGCATTTATAATATTAGAATGGATTGTGTGCCTACCCTTAAACCCGTGTAAAGTTGTGAATGCAAGTCGTTAGTGTAAACGATATGTACACGAGACGACGTCTGTACGACAACGGGCCGGTATTTGTCGCGCCTTATTTATTAGACCGACCGCGATTTATAGCGAGCAGATATGACTGGGAGATTTATCTGGGTGATTCATATAATTAAATTAAGGTTTGCAGTTCATAAAAAATTAAGGTACTTTTCAATTGCAAGTGGTGGAGACTGCGGTATCTTGGGGGGTGGAGGCTAAAACCTTTATTAAGAAATTGGGTCGCCGACTTAGGTATAGGGGCTGTTAATATCCACGCTCCGGATCGTATCTGGTTCAGCAGATTTCGTTGGCTATACAGCGCGGTAATGCTGCAAGCATAATGGGGACTTCTAAGCCGGCTGCGATTCGGGGCGATCCTATTTAGTATTATGTATTAAGTAAGGTTGACTGACGAGGCCTGTTGCGGATTGTTTTATTGTTGTGTGAGTATCTTATGACGATGACTATTGCTGATTCATACTTAGTTGTACCCACCTGACGAAGCCTGCGTAGCGGATTTGGATTTATCAATATGTATAAAAGCTTGATATTAAACAAAAGCAACAGGCAATTCTTTATGGTTACGTTAATATTCGTCATTTTCCTAGAACTTCGCCGGTTATGCTCTAAGGAGCCTTGGGACTGTTAATGACACCTAATCCCATTTGGTGAAGGCACTGTGTACTGGCACGTGGCGCGTAGAACCGATGGCCGTTGGGGCCGAAAGGTTCTCGAGTGGCGACCACGGACCGGAAGGTGCAACGTGGGTAGACCCCCTACAAGGTGGACTGAGGGCCTGGTAAAGGTCGCGGGAGTCCGCTGGATGCGGGTGGCGCAGGATCGGTCATTGTGGCACTCTTTGGGGGAGGCCTATGTCCAGCGGTGGACGTCTTTCGGCTGATATGATAATGATGATGATAATTATTGTGTACCGGCGTTTTACAAAAGCTACTATCATCTGACCTTCCAACCCAAAGGGAAAACTAGTCCGGGCTCGTCACGATTTTTTCCCATCAACGTAACCTTCAATTGTTAATGATAATATTTACTTAATTCCGAACATTGTCTGCTTGAAAACCATCAAACATTTTACTTAACACGCTAATCACTACGTATCGCGAAGATGTTAAGATGACACGGTCAAAGTTCTGCGTGGTTTAGGTTGTATATGTGCGCGTGGACTTGTGCTGACTTAATGGCCAGAGTAAGTACGGACATAGAGCAATAAACTAGTTTCAGACAATTGACTTGAGCTGAAAATCATGGACAATGTTCTCCGACAAATCAAAATTTTCTTAATATATCTTTGCATGTTAAGGGAAACGGGAAACAGCAATGTTGTGCCAACTATGAAGCTACTCTACTGCGAAAAAATACCACTGACTTCATTTCACGATAAAATTCTGATACCAAGATGTAAGCTTTCGGCACGATAATGACACGCTGTACGAGTATATGAGAATTAGGCGACTTCCTGACTTGCCGGTGCGGAGGCGGTACGATATGAGAAAACTGTCAAATGTCAGTGTCAACTGTCAGTCAACTGAGTACCGCTTTTTACTACGCCCCTACATTTAAATGTGTGCTTCCTGACTGGCGCGGGATGCGCGGTAGCGGGACGATACGAAGGCAGTACTGGTCCACTTCTGCGCATGATATTACTACTGCGCAAATGTAATACTGACAGTATTCCGTCAATTTGGAATCTTTGCGACGCCAGTAAGTTTACGTCAATGAAAAAACTGTCACATATCGATCCCGCCCCGCCAAGTCAGGAAGTCGCCTTAGTGTGCATTATGTATATACGCCATACAATTAAATAAATACTGTGCATTGCAAATGTTGTTGGTGTTGTATAAATAGGTACCTACATAAAATACATTACATATCAACACAGCATATGTTATATACTAATTATTGGAATAATGTATTACCGAAAGATTATCAGCAGGAACCTTCATTGTTTTCCCGAACCGATCTTATTTACATACAGTCCATCTGCATCGAGTTACAAAACCGATTCTGTACCAAGACATCATCCATAGCTTAACCAAATTAACTCCTTTTCACTCGCGCTAAGACTTTATATGTAAGTGTGAAAGAGACGTCATCCTTAACAAGTGTCGATTGCATTCCACTGTCGATGATATCGAATAGCACCGATCGATTCTGTCGAGATTGCATCGGAACAACTCTTTTAATTTTGTTTTCTTTTCACTTGCATTCATTGTTGCTTTGAGCTTTTGTGTTGTGAATAAATAAGTGCGTCATCGATGTAGGTCTGACAAATAAAAGTATCTACAGCAGTTTGAGAAGTACTGTTACAAATACATACTTGGGTTTCATTGCCATGTATGAATATAAACCGGATAATAAGTACCAGAGATGTGCGCTTGGAATTTATCCGATTGCATATCGAGTACAGTTAACGTCAATAATATCAATACGCTCTCAATGACAAAATATGCGAACATTACTTTTATAACAAGGACGTGCGTAAGAACCTACAGATATTTTTGTAACTGTGGTAACGTACAGGTAAAGTCAAAGTCAAAATTATAAGTACTTTTATAATTTTGACTTTGACTTTATCTGCAAAATTATATGATTGCTGTATGTTTTTCATTTCGGTTACCACTTATATAGAAAGATAGACAGAGAAGTTGAATCTTAATAAATGATCGAATAGGTAGCTACGTAGTATACGGACAGAACGATACTTACGAAATTTTATATGCCAATCGCTCCTTTCGTTTTTCTCACGGCAGCAGCAGCTTTAGCATGGGAACTTAGTACCTAAAACATTATTTTGCCCATCTAATTTAAAAGAGTACAATCGGGCCTCAATTATGACTTAAAATATTCGAAAATCCAATCATAAGGCACCATTATTCAAAAAGCATCCAATAACTCCGCAATGTCGTTTTAAAGTCAGTTATGATTAATGAAAAGTCGATTGCCTCATGAAGGTGTTGAAAAACAATTTATTCATTTGTTTGACGTAAACATGTCAGTTATAAAAAATATTAGAACATAGATGAAGCCGAATGTTTATCCTCGTATGACTAGGAGAATTAAAATAACATTTTCGCCATGACGATGTAGGTAGAGCAAGGTGTGGTCCGTAGAGACGTGTGGTCACGACGTGTTATCGACAAAGATGGATATCGATGTCGATATAATAACGGCTGCGGTAAGTGCTTTCAAGTTATTTTCATAGATCTGCGTGGTATTTCCTACAGTTTCTCAAATTTATATTTAAGTTTAAATTATAAAATTTAAATTAAATCTATTACGTTGCTTATGATTCGAACCCTGCTGGTATAATATAGCCTGTTTTTTTAATTCGTATAGGTTATTTTATGTTAAATTTTAATTTTTTACTTTCATTGTTCTTCGTGTTCAAACCATTCAAACCATTAAGCAACTTAAGGTAAAACTCAAAATCTTCACATGACCCTATACCTACCTGGCACTATTAATCTTGATTACTCTTTATAAGTTACTTTCTTCTTTAGACATAAGTTATTTATTGGACATATTCTTTTATTCCTAATTAGTTAATGTTTATTATTTACAAAGGTGCTTATCTTTATTATTAAACACTTGCGTCAGTGACATCTCTTTTACTATTTTCTACAATTTCATTATGAATATATATTAGGCATCAGGTGTCAAACATTGAGACGCACCGTACAGCTAAAACTTTTACTGGAGTCGATAGAAAAGTCACAATTGTTAATTAGTTAAACAACTAATAACTATTACAAATAAGCTTTTACATATTATTGACTCTACTTCTATTGGATTTGAATGCAACCATGATTAAGTACGAAAATGACAATTGAAAACTCTTTATATGTTGATCTTAACTGTAATTAAATTAAAAGCCTGGTTATTTCCAATAATTATGTTACCGCAATAGAAAGAAACATTAACAACTTGACTAAATCTATACAGAACTGGAACGAAAGCAATGTAATTCAATAAAAACATGGGTAACTTCTGAGTATAATCTCCGCTTTGCTACTAAGAAACCATGTTAATACACATGCACAGTTACTACGCTATGATCTAACATCTAACGCAATAGCACATGAACACAAACATTGAAATGTTATAATTTCAATACATTACGAGTATATAAATAAATAAGTACTCGTACATACCTCTAACCCCTAAACTCGATACAAATATACCGATGATCACCGTGACATCACTAGCCGCACCTTAGGCCCGCGTGACCTCTGCCCTTCGCCTGTTCATCCGACTCCCCTCCCCTCACATGCCTGTAGCGATCCCGCCCCACACCTTTTTGGTATCAAACCAAAAAATCAATACGTCTGGCACCAAATTCATACCTGCAATTAAACAGATGGCTAAAGGTGTTCGATGTTCGAGTAAAGATCTGATACTATCTATTTTTATACCTATCTTATATGAAAATATAAGTTAGTATATACTATAAGTAAGTTTTTCCGAAACTGTAATTTTTAGTTCAAAGTGCCAAATCAGTATACAAATGTTCGTTAATTTATGCTCGATGGTGTGAACGAATATTTAAATATTTCTGTAAAATTTTGCACACGTTGTGTTGTGATTATCGTTGGCATCTTTCAATAAAACAACAATTCATCTATTACATACAAAAGGTACACTTGCCTAGATTTAGAGTATAGTTCTAATAAATTGCTGTCGAATTACTGGATGAACTGTGCACGAGAACGACTTTACAGATACTCGTAATCGGCAAAATCGGGCATGCACAGAACAGAAAACTCCAAACTAGGTCGGTTAGCCGACCGGCGACCTTTAAAGCCTCACTGTACCGCACGTTTCCGTAGAACACGGTACCGTAAGTAAGCCATGACGTTTCCAAATCAGTTAAAAAATAAAAGACTACAAGCATGCGATCATCCAAAAACATGTGTTCATCATTAAGACGCCTTCAGAATACCTCGCATTCCGCGCATTATTCTCAGAGGCTTTCAACACAACAATGCCCAACAAAGAACCTCGACTCACTTAAATCTTAATTTCTACAAAGGAGTAGATTAATGAAATTAAGTCGGCATTTAGTAGAGTTAACCATCAAACGACTACAATAGCTTTAAATAGTAACAATCAAATGAAAGGATACTCGAAAACGCGGGCCAACAAAAGCCCTAACTAACCTGGCCAGCCTTACGGTGACTATTAAAATTTAATGACATGATTTATTCAGAAAAAAATACACGAGAAAAGGGTACAATGTTACGAATCATTTTTCATATAACGCAGTTGGTAGCGAATGGGCAAATAAAAAATGTTTAACAGGGCCGACACTTTATGAAAAACGCACTCCTACAGCGTGCGGTCTTTGTCATCGGCCGGGGAATTTATTCATGCTTACCTGTTGAGCCCCAGCCGTGATAAAACATAAAGAATATTCCATTTTTCTGGATTCATATTGCATAAGGTGTATAGGTGGACGAAAGTCTCCAAGCTATTGGAGAGAAAGATTACAACACCAATTACTGTCGCAGAAATTTTAAATCAAGAATTTCATTTATGTTTTTTACAATAGCCTTTCTATATATCAGATCATCTATCAGAATCCAGTAGCCATTAGTGCCAAATAACATAAAAGATTAAAATTATACTATGTTGACTAGAAATACCATTATCGCTTACTTATATCTAAAACAAGCCAATCTTTCCCGTTAAATTTAAACTACCTCAAATGGTCACATTCAACAATTTCGTGGAGCCATACACACAGAAATAATATTTGGTCATTCCCTTAGTGGTAGCCGTCCCATTTATAATATTTTATAGAAATCAACAAAACAGAATTGAGAACATTAACATTTTGACTATACAAAGCGTTGACTTGTTCGTGAACCGATTCCGTAAGGCATTTTTATTGTCCGATACTTATTAGGTTGACCATGATATCAAAAAAAAAGATTGTTGATTTACATATTCATACAGAGTTAGTAGTCGTATGTGAAAGGAGTTTCATTATAGTACTATAGTAACAATTGTAAGTATGTTTTACTTTAGTACATACATTATCATTGAAAAAATTATAAATGATACTTATATAAATTATATTAAATATATAATAAAGTTATATTGTAATAGAATAGACTCATGGATCCCACAGTCAAACTGTGCAAACAGTTTTGCGGGACGATGTACTTAGACATAAGTTTTTGTCAATTGTTTTTAATTAATAAATAAAAAAAAAATAAAAAAAAAATGGGCCAATTTTTTTGGCGTTGTAGTTTTTTTTTATTTCTTAGAATTGCATGAAAATTGGTAGGTTGGAAGAGCTCCTGATTCTGTACAAGTAAAAAAAATAATAATAACATGGCCTCGAAAAAAATTTTTTTCCCATACATTTTTTCCACTGAGTTAACAAAATCCCATACGTTTTGTCACTCAATGGAAAAAAATTGTGGGAAAGTGTAGGAAATCGTACACATATTGTTCAGAATCAGGAGCTCTTCCAACCTACCAATTTTCATGCAATTCTAAGAAATAAAAAAAACTACACCGCCAAAAAAATTGGCCCAAATATGACGTCTTGGTTCAAAAATTTAGTATTATTAATATTAGTTTATTTGAAACCAAAAATCACACAGCCATATCTTTTTTTATTATTATTAATAATGGGATTGCTCTTGGCCAGCATCTAGTCAGGGGGCAAAGATGAGGCCGACGATGAAGCGAGCTCACCCAGAAAATGCCTATTCACTCTTGCCTTAAATAGGTCCAGGTTATACTCGAACTTCAGGTTGAACTCGGAAATACAGATGCCGGCAGGGAATTCCAAACCTTAGCAGGCAAATCTGAACTGAAAGGAAGGAAGTGCGATTTTAATTTATTCATACAAGTGAAAATACAGATTACTTACTTTTAATAATTTTCCACTTCGTAATGTGTGTGAAAAGCATTGATACGTTATGAATCTTTTATGTACTTATTACCTATACTATATATACATATAAGGAACAATAACAAACTTTTTAGATATGTCATTCTTATTGCATTATGTAGAATGTATAAGATGAAGTCATTACTATTTAGTATAGCTATTATTATTGTAACGCGCGTCAACAAGGCGCAAACAGCGTACGCTTAGCTCAAGCCAGTCTGGACGTCCACCATAATTACCCGACGCACAAAGATCAGAGTGTTCGGATACTCGGTACTGTACGGATGTGAGACATGGTTCGTAAGAAATGACCTCACCAACCGCTTGCAGGTGTTTGTCAACAAATGCCTGCGGCGCATTCTTGGGGGTATTCAGGCACGAACTATGTCTAACGCGAGACTGTGCCAGATAACGAAGAAGGCACAAGCCCATAAGCCAAGAAATCCTGGAACGGAAATGGCGATGGATTGGACACGCGCTTTGACGATCGGATGACCACTTGTCCAAGCAGGGCCTACGCTAGCAATCTACTTCTTTTTCAACTGAGCGCCTCTATGTGGTACGAGGGGGCGCAATATAGCCTGTTTTTTTTCTATAAAGTACCTACCTACTGCCATATTAATGTTCATGTTTTTCTTGCGAATTCCCGCATAGAACTTTTGAACGGTGCCTTTCCTCTAGAAGTCTAGAGCTATGCTATGCTATCTTTTCATACATTTGACATGTATGTAGGTGAATTAAGAACGCTAAAAATACCTACGCTCCTAAGAAAAACTCGAAGGTTTAAATATAAGGTACTTAAACCAATTTTGACAAGTAAATCATTTTTATTGTTGTAATCTATTAAAGTATCAATGTCTCCACTTACTACAATTCATGGTTTCCACGGTGAATCCCAATCAAACGACCGTTTTTTCTATCCAAGTTGATCTCCGAAGAAGAGGCGTGTTGACTCTTTTAATCCACATGTAGTACTTATGTGGGCCGACAATGATGGTTACAGTAAAATATTGTTATATGTTTGTTATTAAAATTCGATTAAGTATAGCTGTTGTTTAAATACGTTCGGATCGCGGGAAAGATTAATACTTATTACTGTTTACTGCGGTGAAATTTTATTTAATTAAGGAGTGCTGGAGGATTGGAAGAGTGGTGGAGTGGTGTTGGGGCTGGCGTGCTAGACGGAAACATGGAAAATACTCCACCGACAAGAGGATAATTTGAAGTTGTATAAAATTAAGACTGCGTCGTGCAGGGTAAATTATCAGCGCCTGTCAAATTTCTATTTTTTTTAATTATTTTCCCCAGTAACTCACACATACATATTTCACACACACTACTTCATTTTGTTGGCCCGGGTCATTGACTTACATTTTTTTTAAAAGGTATTTTCGGTTGTGTATTGCCACCAGTTAATCAGAGTTAAAAACTCCTTAGAGAAATCGAAATTGTCATAACTTGTCACTGTACAATGACAATGCTCTGTCAATTTCTGTAAGGAATACAAAGTTTTGATTTACAATATTTGATGATTTATTAAGGCATGACAAAAATGTAAAAATAAAAGTCAAGTTCTGATCTGTCACCAAAACCTTACTTCTGAAAATTGGGATTTGATTTTAGTAAAACGCTCCTAATTATTCATATACAAATAGATTAAAATACCTATATTTAAGTGTATCAATGCCATGGCTTAAGCTGTTATGTTGTTAAATTATATTTAATTGAATAAATGGTGAATAAAACTTAAGAATGTGTAATCCTTCTTTCTCACAAACCCATTTTTTACACGACTTATACCTACTTAACCTTTCGGATTGGTCCGACGCCAACGCGCATATATCCGTTATGGCGTCTAATAGACATCAAAACCTACATGCAGGTTCAATCTCACACTTGGCATTCCCGTGCCATGGCGTCCTAAAATACACAGACAACGCAAAGTGAGAAAAATTATTGCATTATTTGGCTATTTTTTGTATAGTTTTGGTTTGCGCCAGAATTAATATATAAATATATATATATATATATATATATATATATATATATATGTATATAAATATAAATAAATAAATATTTGTGGACAATCTTACACAAATCAACCTAGTCCCAAACTAAGCAAAGCTTGTACTACTATGGGTACTAAGCGACAATATACATACTTTATACATACAGATTTAAATAGATACTTAAATACGTAGAAAACATCCAAGACCCAAGAACGAATTCGAACCCGGGATCTCCAGCTTCGTAGGCAGGGTCACTACCAACTAAGCTAAAGCGGCTTTTATAGGTAATGCGAGTTTTAAGCGAAGATGCGGTTGTTTTATTTCAATATATATTATGTAATGAAACTTAATGAAAATTAATGGCAGTATTTTGAAATAAGTTTGTTAAGTATTCTTAAAACCTAATGATAATGAAATAAGTAGGACAAATATGATCAAGTAGGATTTAGTAAATCATTGTCACTATCTGTAATTGGAACTTGGCCGGCCGGACGCGCTATCGTGTGCATGGTTGAATGTACGAGTCCATAGTTATGTTATGACAAATTAGCTCTCATGTTCCTTCTTATAAGAACGATAATTGAATAGAATAATTAGTGGAGTAAATTTTACTGAACTTTTAACACTACTTGGACAATGGTTGCGTATAGCTAAATCCATGTACATGGCTGCATACATGCTGTAATGTAACAGTTATAATACTTATAATATACGCAATTGAAATTGCAATCTTACTATTATTGACTACGTTTACGTAACGTCCAAACAATTACTGCGACGTACTTTTTTTGTTTTTTCAACCTGATTGTGGCCTTATAGGTCGGGCCCAATAAATCGATAGGAGTGCGCGGTTGGAAAGTGGCCTGGGAAAAATCGAGGGGAAACCTCCGACATGACCACGCGGGAGGTTTAAACACTGGGATACTCTAAGAGTTTGCGCTCCAGTGAGATTGGTTACGCGGCTTCTACCGAATCTGAGTTGTGAGTGGAATCGAGCTACTTACTGGGAGTTTTGTCGCTGGTTCACTAAACTCTACTAGGCCCGACCTGGGTCGGACTGACTCTACCCGGTGTGACGTACTTACGTATATCCAAAGACTACAATGTATATAATAAAGTACGTATATCCGTATACCTATCCAAAATCAAAGCAGTGAACCAAATAATTTCAAACCATAAAAAACAATCAAATAGAAATTAGAAACCGTACTTACAGACCTGCAGAAATAAGTAGGACTACATACATATATTTTGTATAAGACTCAGATTATACGTCGTCGTTAGAGATATAACTAAGATAAAAAAAACACATTTATATTTTCATTCTATAATTAGTATGACCATGCGGCTTCGACAATACAATCTTCTGCTGCTTATTACTTTCTTTGTTGTGTGACACTGCAGATTGATAATCCACGATTCCTGAAGTTATATCACGACATCGGAGATATATTTAGCCATTAAATGTATTCCTATTTGACGAGAAAGCGTGAATATCCACACAAATTTCAATAAGTATTCCAATCCAATCAATCCAATCAGTGCGTTCTTCAATGCTGAGGATCGTGACCGCTATGTCTCTGGCGGGGAGTGCAGATGGCTCGCCAGTGGTTCCGATGATGCGCTGCATGCAGCGCCTGGTGTTCTCGGAGTCCGGCGAATTTGGAGATTTTTTCAATCCACCTGGCTGGCCCGAGCTCGTCTATCCTCCACCTTTCCCGTCATCATGAATCATGATGTACTCGAGGCTAGAATAGGTACGACGCGCGATATGTCCAAAAAATGCCAGTAGATAAGTATGCGTTGTTGGCAAACTGTCGAGAGGCGTGTGTGTATGCGTATTTAGTGTTCGATATCAACATTAGATACGTAAAATTATTGAAATATAAAGAAAGAAAAGTGTACACAAATTTTCATTTGAAGTAAGTGACAAATGTCATTACGTTCTAAAGATGTTCCGTCAGTGTGACCATTCATTGAAATTAATTTCCATTGTAATGAAACGCATCGGAAACCTTTTTGCGTCTAGAATGCGTTTTCGGGAAGGAAAACATTATAATTTGAACGCATAAGTAAACTTTCGGGACCAAACACTGTATGTTCTCTAAAAAATAAAAGGCTAATACCAAAAATTCCATGTTAAAAGGTTCTTAAAACGCCACACGTCAATATTTATTTACCCTACTTCAATTAATACAATCTTTGTGTGTGGTATACATATTGTATTCGTATACGGGCAAAATGTCAAAAACAGAGCTGTCAAAGCGAAAAAAGGAGCATGCGTCTGCTCTCACCGAGGGCCAATGCCCATCTGTCGATTTTTCGAAAGTATGGTGGCAGGGAAAATGTATGGAAAAGTCACTAAAGTTTAGATTTACGTTTGAAATTCTCATTGGTCTTTGCGAGGAAAAATGTGAAAAGTGTGATAACTTATAGTGAATACTTTTGAGATTTATTTGAGTGTGATTTTGAAACGAAATAATAGATTTTTCAATTCAATTTTGCCTAAACGCCGACACGCGTTCTTCTCATTTTTAGTGCAACTTTACGGTATTGTATTTATTAAAGTGTAATTTATTATAGATTACTAATAGTGATAACTTGTAAACACACTCTTTCTGATAATAATTACATATATTTTATATATTTTTGTAGAGAATCGTGACCTCCACAGATTGAGAGGTGAAGGCTGTTTTTGCTAAATATGCTCGGCGCCCTCTTAAGTAAGTAGTCATTAGTAATTTTTTAGTCATTTTTAATTCATTCAGGAAGAATAGTTATACATTGTGTTTGAAATAAAAGTGGTACAATAGTACATTACTTACCAAGGGCGATAAAACAAAGAATGTCTCAGATCGCAGGTATTTTACGCCCGAGCCGAAGGCAAGGGCGATAAATATGCGATCTGAGGCTTTCTTTATTATCGCCCGTGGTAAGTACAAAATTTTATGTCACCCCCGGCCAGGAAGTGGGTTTTTCTCGCGCGCGGAGCGTGCGATAATGGCCACTTTATGGCTAGGTGTGACATAAAATAATTACAATTACTAACAGAAAAGTATCAAAAATTAATTTCATAACGTCATATCAAAACTAATACTGATACATAATTATTAAATAAATTAAAAAGTAACGTGGAAACAGAATGGTTTACTTTTCTTTTCACATACAGCAATGAAGAGAAAATAGAAATATCTTTGTTTGCCAAGTAATAAAATGTCAGCTTACAATTGTTGGGTGGAATTCTCATTTCAAGTTTTAAGTGTCCTAAGACCTAAAAAAGCCACTGTTGGTATCTTTTAAAAATAACAATATTATAAAAACGATAAATGTTATAAAACTGGAATGCATCAAAATCTTTTTTCTTGCTCTTCTAAAAGCTAGTAAAAAGATACAAAAGAACAGTTTATTAAATTATGTTCACAATGGAATCTAATCCTGTGAGCAGGCAGACTATAAGTCGCCAGTCATACAAACAAAAGAGGGCGGTGAAAAAGTAGCAAAAACGGAATTTTGAACAGCCATCCGAAATCGCGAAACATCCCAAAATTCAAAGTCATCGTGACTCCTCGCTTCCATGATCCACCCCCACATGTCACCATACATTGTGTTCTATTCAAAAATGGTAGCGAATATGACATTGACAAAGGGTGTTGGGGTAAACTCAACCGAGAACACGTTTTTTTACAAGACTAAAGTAGGAATGGAAAAAAATAAATGTAGAATTTATACGATTTATAAAAATGGGTTCACCTGTCGCTAATTGCCACCTTTTGGCGGCGACGTCTTTTGTGATGACAAAAAAATAAAAATATCATTTTGGTGAAGAGGCTTGAGAATATGGAAATCAAAATATTAAAAGGAAGAGTGGAACCCCTGGGCTCAGGTGATTTTGGAATATATTATTGCTTACATATATGAATAATAGCAATTAACTCGGCTTTCTATCACCGTGAAATATTTGAGCTCATTTTCTCTACAGGACAAAAATATTTATTTCCAAATAAATTGAAAGATAGATACATTACTAGTAATATACCTTATACCGTAATGCAAAATTAGAAATATTTCGTAGACATATTTGTAGGCGTGTAATTCTATTGATTCAAATTAGCAAATTGTTGTCAAGTAAGTAAGTACTCCATCCTATAACAATGCTGAACAAGAACCTCTTTCTATGAACGAGTGGGTTCGGAATATATCTAAGAGTTTAACCAATCTTAAACTGATGAAACACACGAAATGGGAGTTCCCTTCAATGTGTTCGCTCACACCTGAAGTACGAGTAGGCATATTGAGGCTCAATACACAGAAGCTTAAGGCCCTTATACACATGTAGGTATATAGTGTGGAGGGTAGCAGCTCAGAGGTACGGGTTGAGGGGGATTCGAAGTGGGTTTTACTATTTATTAGCTGAAATGAAAGACTTTTACGATATTACTTCCTTGCTTTAATGTATACTGTTCCACGTTAGAGCCAATACAATCATAAACAGGTCCGACCCTGACGGAGTCCAAGCTAGAAGTCCCCCCGAAAACCAACTGTTTTCCAAAGAATGTCGCTTGACATGTATTCAAATTTGTATACGATATGATTCTGGAACCACATGGCCAGCGACATACCATAACAACCTCAACAGTAGGAAGGTCGAGTTTAACTATATATATTTTGTAAATGGATCCACTGAAAATCAGCGTCGTGGCACTTCATGCTTCGACACAATGCTGAGTGGACTCCATTTTGAGACCACGTTCAAATGTGTATTTCCTAGATTTAAGCTAACTATTTTATGTTGTGGTTTCAAATAAATAAGTCATTTATTCATTTATACATTGCGCGGTTTTGTAGAGCGATTGAACTCGTTATAGGTACTTCCGTGACCCGCAGTGAAATAAAACTCGCATGCGACTCTCGCACGTGCGTAAGTAAGGCTTTTCACATTGAAACAATTACTACCAGGATACTCCAAACACTAACTTAAATTCCACCGCATTAACAAAATAAAAAAAAATAACAAATACACACCTTCTAATCAGTTTTGTACTTTCTTCGAGCCCCAAATCAATCCCATGTAGCACACACCTACCATCTGTCGACACAGATAGTTCGTGAGGTTAACATCTGCCGAACTGAACGACACTAATGTTATGTATCTCTATTCCTATCAGTACTACGCCATGTTTGAATCAATCATCAATTTGAATACATTCACTGATATATTATGGTCATTGATGTTAGAAAATGTAGTTCTTGGATAGATATGTGCTGACGCTTTAAAATCTGGTAAGTATATGTAAATAATTTTACCTTTAATTCTTTGTGCTTTACATGACTCTACCATGTTTTCGGTAAGCATATTGATGCCATTCTTCTATATTTATGGATATTATTAAACGTGTTATGTTAATTATTAATTGTCTCTAGAATCACTCGGACATGCCGTCTTAATAATGTCGTATGTCTGCCCATTTATAGGTAATTTTCTTTTTATTTGACATGAGTTGCAAATTTTGTCGTTAGGAAGAAGACGTCATGCTTCTTTTAATATTTTCTTTAGTATTTATTACTTATCCATAAAGCAAAACATGAACATAAACGATGAAAGATCCAAACCGGTAGGTAGGTAAGACAGATATTAACATAGCAAATATGTATGGTATAAAAAAAATATGACCGACGATTTTCTTGACCATGCCTTCTCCATTCCTTCCAAGATCTAGAGGCCTACTAACTTAATAAAAAGTATCCATGCACGCACGTGTCTGTGATTGAAAGAGCACGAGATGTGAATGAAGTGGGCACATTATTTTTAATTAGGGATATATGGGGTTAGAGTTTAATCTGATGGCGTTGGGTCACACACAGACCGGTGTCAGTCACAAGTCTTCAATAACATGATATAGGACTGTTTGATGATGCTCGAGTGATGTGGTAGTAAAGGCAGACATAATCAAGGGAAATAAGTAGTGGCCTATTCTTGTACCTAGCGGTATTCCATCCGCTTTACATATTTGATGGGATGCCTTGTGTCATAATAGTTTTGGCCTGTTGTCCTAGGTTTCACAATTAATCCTTGCGTTAATTCAAAACTACTCAGAAAATTTACAATGTTGATAACTGTTTGTTAATCTGGTGTATATTTTTGAGATCTAAACCCCATGTTTAACTACATTGCGGGTTACAGAAGTGAAACGAGTTCAATCGATGTATCAAAGCCCGGAATGAAGTTAAACTTAGATGCGATTCTTGCACGCGTATAAAGGGGGCTTAAAAGGCTGTATTATATAGACTATAGTAACTACGAACGTGTTTTAATTGAGTAACCATACTTACAAAGTAGTACTTATGATGTGTATCACCAGTTTTCGCAAGCATTACTCGAAGTTGCCAGTCCGCTATTTCAGGAATGCAGAATTAACAGAAGTCACAGTTTAAATAATGAGAATTCCGATACACACCCATGTAAATTGCAATTTGCGCATGTAACTGAGATAAAATGTTGACCAACAAATGAAGTACGATGCCTTCGTGTAGAAAAGGTCGCATTATTGTAAGCAAAACTATGTCTCGTACGACATTTTAGAATAATCGGTTGTAGTAACTAAGGCTGGATGCAAGGGACCTATTAGCGAGTTCATTTTAGGTAGAACTATGAAATTTTTCTTACTGGAATTAGAGAGACGATTAAGTCAACTTAAGTAGTTAAAGCGACATATTATCATGATTAATATGTAACACGACTGCTGTAGAAAAATATTTTGAGTAGATTATTCGCATTTTAAATTTTATTGCAACTACAATTCATTTCTTAAATTATAGATAAGTGCTTTTAGCATTGACAATGACACCGGAAAAATGTTACAGAATTCTCTAATTTCTTCTTTCATTTAAATACATGTAAGTTTACAGCATAAAATACACCAAAGCACTTACATTAGGCAATAATAACCAGAAAATAATAATACATGTCAAAGAGAAATGGGTCATGGTCAAATACTTTAATAGAATAGTTCAAGAAACATACCTTAATATTGTAAACTTTATCTATTTGACATGTAAAATCTCACATTTTATAAATAAATGAGTATGAGTATGAGTATGCAGGTTTGATGCCCTGAGAATACAAATAAAAAACCTAAAACGCTAAGTGAAAGAAAAGCGAGTCCTTAGCACCAAGCATAATCATCTAGTAAATTGAGCATGAACTATAAATAATAAAGACTGGTGGATGCCAATTGAAAATATTGATGGCTTTAATAACACGGTAATGGGTTGAGCATTTAGTATGCAAGGATTTACACATGTCCTAACACTTGGTGAAATAAAGACGTATCGGTGTACTATCCATACAGTACATACAACATGAGACTTTCTTTGATCTAAGATACTAAACTTGTGTCTGTATAAATTTTCTGGTTATTTAACCTTAGATAGCTAATTCACTTATACTACTATATCTTAGAGCCGCCTTTCATAAACACTATTATCTATGAACTATCAATTGTTAATTTACTACCATGCAAGCTTAAAATTTAAAAAAATTCGGTAATGCTAGCACAACCACCACCAATTTCAGATTTATAGAGGCGAAGTAGGTATATACAGTTCCCGAGGCGCGCTGTGTTGATAGAGGGGGACCTGCATTTGCAGCTGTCGATACTACGAATCCACTTCTTAGCTCTGCAATCGCAAGCGTGTATAGGCTACGGTGTCTATTTACTATCATTTTGGCCACCTGCTTGTTAATTTGCTTGCATCGCAATATAAATATTTGATACCTACTTTAGCAATTTATTTCACGTGTTTTATTTCCCCTGCTCCTACGATTATACTTGTATAGAACATACTTGGCTCACCCGCGCTCGTGAGATTATAAGTACCCTACTTACAAACGTCCATTATTTCTTAAAGTTCCTTTAAGTTGTATTTATAATGTTGAATGTGATAAGAGTTGAAAACCCATTATACCCAAGCATTATGACAAAGCACCGTTTTTATATTTCGAATCCAAAAGCCCCTTCAACAAGTCGATCCGAAGCATAAACAGGGAACTTAATTAATAACATCAGGTGCACTCAGAGTAATATGCCATCTGACCAATATAAAATAAGATCACACTGCCCAAGATATATGGCATACCCAATTAAGGGTGTGCACCCCGCTGAGAAGTTCTACTGGAAGACTCAAATCTAAAGCTATTCTAAAGAAGGCGTCAACTCTATTCTTTGCACTAAAGCAGTTAAGTCTTTTTTGGTTAAGGCTTGGGAAATAATAGCCACAGCACGAACAGACGCACATACAAGGTTGTAGGTTAAGAATGAAACTATTAAAGCCTTGCCCTCCGGTCATTATGCACTATTTCAAAGTTTCAGTTATCTGGAGCGTGTTGACAATGAAAAATTGCATAAATTGTGCCGTGAGAAGTCATTTGTAGCTGGCTCTTCTTGTTGTTACGATTCATTTGGTGTGAGTAAGTGAGCTTATGGAAACCATTTATATTTTTTATTGTTGATAAATTCTGTGCTTTCATGCGTAAGTTTTAGCTTGCGGAGGAAAACTGGATTAGTGGGTATTTTCTTAACCAAATATAACAGTAAAATAAGTAAAAAAGTTAGTGTAGTATTATGACTCGAGCAAAATTTGTAGTGATTTAATGGTTTCGTTAAAAATTGCGACCAGAATGCAGTCCTACGAAAACTCCAGGTACCTAGACTAGGGTATATTTTCTGAAATCGATAGGTAGAAAATGGCTCTTGAAAGATTATTGCTCATTGAAAAGGGTTTTAACAATATCTTGACAACACCAATTTGTCTAAAACCTCTTTAATATACTAGCAATTACTCCACAATCAAAACCCACTATGCGAAACCAATCGATATTTCAAACCCCATATATCATTCCCACGCTATCCGGTGACCACTGCGCTATTCATTTGTTTATACTCTCTATGGCAACTTTAACTGATGTTCTATGTCAGCTAATTAAAAGTAAACAAGTATAAGTATAGGCAGTCCCGGGCAATCGCAGAAGTCACGAAGGAGACGAACATGGCCTGAAGCAAGCGTTGATGGATGAAATTGACTACCCTCGAATTTTGGATAGATTATAAGATGATACAGAGATTGCTTCTATTTCAAATAGTAAAAGGCGTATGCCGTTGTTTGCCGGCTGTCGAAGCTTTTATTATTTAAAATGTTTTGAGATATTCGTCGCCTAGCAATGTCTTCACCACTGCTTACATACCATATAAACTTTATTTGGTAAGCAATATCACAGAAGAAATAAAAACAAATATGTACTTTATTTTTAGTTTATATTATATAATCCATGAATCGGTATAATGAATAATTTTGACTAAACTTCTCAGAATTGTTGTGTTGTCTATTGTTTATGGTAACCTGTTGTTTATGGTCACTACTTAACATTATCTGGGTTACGATTGCGTCGTTATCATATGAATCGCTTTACGTTCTGTACTAGAAACCTTCTCCATCTCTCTGTTACCGTTTATACTCTACACATTTCCATTCATTACTTTTCTTCAATTCTAATACCAATTAATTTCTTTGTTCCAATCCGTCAGTTGTAAATTGAGAAGCAAACACTAGTTTACAAGTTTTTTGCTCTCTCATCGACTCTGACAAACAATGCGTATGAAAAACGACCTGTCCGATATGACGCTTAATGAACGCCGAAACCGTTCTGTTATTTATGCTTAATATAGTTATTAATGACTAGCTTCATAATGTTATTCTAGTTAATAAAAGAAACAAAGATTTGTTTAAGACCACGCATAGCTAAGAACACGCTCCGCTAAAACCTGATGAGTTTAATGATGTAGTGACATTTACAAGGTCGGTTCGGGACACTAATTTATTTTAAGACGATTTCAAAACCTAACGATAAAGTTTAATGTTCTCGAGACGAGAGATCAAATATTTTTCAATCCGTGCATCTCATTAAAACACACATAAAGCCGCCATGAAATGACAAAGGGAATTTTAACGCGTAAGCACTGACATTACCTGATTTAAAAGGATATGCACGCGTGTCAAAGCAGTAAGTAAATCACCAGCATCTTAACGAGGAATAATGATTTATAAGTAACAATTAAAATGCGACGTTATTAAGAGTCACCCACTCGTAATATTCGCCGAGGCGAAATCAATCGTAAAACTGATCCAGCACAAAGGACAGAATGGAATTAAATCGATTCGATTCACCGCATCGTTTCGGTTACCATAAATAATTTTGACAATACTTTATCCGCGCATTAGAAATACGGCCATGGTGCCGAAATCATTAAGTTTGAGGTTTCGCAACCTCAAGGGTTAAATTTGCACACAAAAAAGCATGCCGCGCAGTGCGGTTTTCACAATATCCATTCTTATGTCTATGTAATATCAGAAACTAATTTATGTCAAACTGATTATTTCCTTCTCATCACGACTTCATGACTTTTAATTTACACGCATTTTGATAAATCAGTTCTTTTAAAAGACCAAGAAGCAACAACTTTTAGTGTGCAAAAGCCGTAAGATGATGCACAATATACGAGTATAGGTAACATGTTTAGTGAAAACGATCGGGCACAAGTTTCAATGGAGTCATAAACTGCCCGCGAGTCGACTCGTCAGGAATTTCGTGACGATTTACGGAGCATTGTCGTGTTAGTTCTTGCATAAAACTGAGTAAACAAGTTATTTTGTATGACATTTAGTAGACAACAATTAACAAACGATCTCGTTCAGTAAGTGAGATAGCTGGATTGCCTGAGGTTCAAGGTTTTCTTTG
Organism: Cenopis cana; assembly: GCA_951800055.1. Classification (NCBI taxonomy): domain Eukaryota; kingdom Metazoa; phylum Arthropoda; class Insecta; order Lepidoptera; family Tortricidae; genus Cenopis; species Cenopis cana. The sequence goes on from OX637488.1 coordinate 6,719,736, forward strand.
ATAAATGTATAATCATAATAAATAAAAATGTAGACATGTTATTCCACAAATAGTCAGCAAATCGTAAAGATCACGCGGGCCGGTCCTTGTTAGCAGTTGTCTGTCCACTCTGCTGAATGTTTGTTTTGCAACGCAGTATACTTGAAAGAAACTCAATTTTCCATACACACTCGTAAATGTTAAATTTCAAAACTCTATTAACTTTAATTATGACAAAATGTCTCGCAACGAAAGACATTTCATTATGAGGCAATTCTACGCTGTCATGTTCTTTTTCACTATTTTTCTTCATTAAGTTTAGTTAAGCAGGTATGAATTTCTTCGAATCAGGCTGAATCCATAAAAAAGCTAAGACAAACTCAGAAGTCAAATCTCATTTAGACAAAGGGAACTAATTGTTTACATTTCCTGTTCAGAAGCCGTAACTCCTTGTGAAAAAAACCGAATCATTAACCCCAAAAAATAATTATATTTTATAACAACTCCGCCTATTTTTGGCTACCAAATCCACTCCCGGTTCGAATTCTATTAAAACTTAATTAACTTTTCTGGGGAGTTATAAATTTTAAATAAGCTTTTGGACCGAAAAAGAACTCACAATTTGTTTTGCTACTTCTAAACGTCACTTGCTGCGGTGATAAATGTGTTCTTGGCGTAAATTGCATTCTGTTGAGACGCCGACAGAAAGGCATCGTCACGGATATTCCGGGCAATTTACTGCGTTTAGTGAGTTATGAAATTAAATTATGGGGACCTCGACAAGAGTTTTGGGAGGTACTTCACACACACTAATAATCGATTTATGTTGCGGAAAAAGATCGTAGGACATCTTGGCGATTACCTTTATGGTCATGAATAAAGATTGGAAGAGTATTGGGTCATTGTTGAGCACCAGTTTACCTTTTCATTTCTAATGGCCATACGTAATGCGAGATATTTATAAGTATTTATAATGCATGTGCAGACAGTAACAAAAAATATCAAAGGTAGACATTACTTCCATCTGAAACAAACAATGTCAAGTCACTAATGAACTTGACGACATCAACTCCAAAGCAATCAACAAAGAAAACAATAGCCAATCATTTAAAACGTTCCACATTTAGAATTACAAGTGGAAAGAATTCGAGACACGCAGGACATGGCCTAAGGTGCTCAGCGATCACAGGACTGCCCGATTCATATTTCACGGTCGCGGCCCAATGGTTTGGGGAACACCCGCTGTGCTTCTGAATTAAGTAAAAGCCTTCCAGCTCTTGTTTCTTGATACCTCTAGTTGGATGTTAGGCTGTGGTTACGGTGGAAACTTTTTCGTATTCTACTTTACGCCTAAGTATGGGTACCTGGTAGACTGCACGCAGCAGCTCATTGCTTTGTAACATGATAGTACTTCCCAAGTATGACAATTCACCGTTATACAAATTTCAGGCTCAGTAAGAAAAGATGATAATTCATCTTCGGCAGTTTAAAAACTCTAATACAAACGGTGATTCTATCTAAGTACTTGATCACTTTACGTCAGAGTCATAGTTCAATTCTTACTAAATGAACTATTTATCATCATGGACACTAATCTCCTTTAAGACCATGCCATCCCCAACTTAAGCAATCTCTTCACGCAGCTTGTCTTTGCAGAAGCATCATGTAATATACTAAGTTTTTCCTGAAACTTGTCCAATAACTACAAATTTGAACACAGAAGAAGAAGAAGAAGTTTAACAACGTAGCCCCAACGTAACCCCACCTTTACCCCCTTAATAGATGTCTCGGTCCAATTTAACATTTGACGTGTTTTTAATTTAGCGCTGCGCCCGCGGCAGCCGTCGGCTGCACCTAAATAATGCACATATTTTACCCGAAATCATACCTCCGCCGCCACTCATTACTGGCCTCATTTGAATATATCGTGTTTGTGTTCAGTTCTTCGGATAGGACATATTTTTTTTTTGAAACAATTTGAAGCTGATTTCGTGTGGAGTAGCTCGATAATTATAGTTATGGGTCCAAGGTATTATTATTTAAGTTTGATTCCGTTTAAGTGTTTATTTACCTGTCAGTTAGTGTCCTCGGTGTCATGCGTAAATGACAAAAACTAAAAGTAAATATTGTTAGGTATTAAGAGTTATATATCTAGTCGATTGTTACTTAATGTACCTGGGTTCAGAAATGACCCTGGAGTATCAAGTTTTCCCTGAATTGAGATATAGCTTGATCGATTTTTTGCTCCCGTAAATACCTATCCCGCAAATCTCAACGAAATCGTTTGAGTCGTTTTCATGAACAAATTTAGAAACATACAAAATAAATATAAAAAATTTGCTTTTTACTTGGTACCTGTAATCTGTAATTGATTACGTTCTTTTCTTATGTGAATGTAATTACGATTGTTAACATTTTAATTTGGTCATCTCGTCCTTAGATCATGTCGTTATGTTAATTAGTTGTAAGTCGTCGTAACTTTGCAATTTAAACATTCAATGATTTCTTATATTATAATTGTGTCATCATTATCATCCACAACTTTTAACAGGAGAAAAAAGTCCGGGGGGAATTTCAACAAGGCTTAGAAAGCGGTGGTGAAAAAATGATGGTCACGCTGCCTTGAGGAACCGACGGAGGAGAAGAATCAATTTTGAACAATAACATTCAATATTTATTTCAAAAGAACAATACCCACAACACGCAGTTTGACTAGCGTAACATTAATTGGCGAAACATGTATTTGTTTATAAACGCAGTCATCGTCTGCAATATACTTTTGTAAAATTTATATTTTCGACATAGATAAAGTTTAACTAAATCAAATGATTAAAATCACTCTAATTTCCTAAAGCGACAGCATACATCATACTTTAATTACAAGCTCTTAAGTATTATAACCAAAACACTGTCCCGGTCTGAGTCACTTGAGTCCGACCGGTACGAATAGCCATTGGCCGGGTCATCGGGGGTCAAACACTCAACTCTGACCGTCGTCGCGACCAATAAGTTTCTTTGAAGTGGTGTTTGTGCCTTTCCAATCGTGCAATACGCACTGTGAAGGCTAAAGGAAATACTATAAAAAGGACAATTTAAAAAAAACCTTGAAATAAACGTAGGTACTGTAATACAATTATTGTTTTTTTTTCCCTGACCGAATATTCAAATTGCAAAAAGACAAACTTTTTGCAATTTGAATATTTTTATAAACCGGAAGGTATTGAAAATGAAGCAAAAAATAAAGCTATTGCTAATCTTTTCAATACAGAAGAAAAAACCCCACTCAACGATATTAATGATGTAGTTTTTCCTCTAAAATCAATTCAATGCACGGATTACAAGGTTGCCATTAAAGTATTTTTACTTTTTATCAATATGGCCGCAAACGGTCCCATAAATTATAAAATAACGCTAAAACAAGTTAATAAGGAAACATAAAGCCTGATGACAACCAAAGAATAGTAAATTTGCACATAAATGATAATCATTTGCTATGAACTGTCAATGGTTATAAATGTAGATGTATTATATTTCTTCCTCGATGGAAATGGACACGATAACCTTAAAACGGTTATCGATGAAATTTATATGGCGATAAAATTGTTTATGTTCGTTATTAGCGCTTAATGGGAATATCATAATTTGATGAATTATTGATTTTTAATGAAAACGTGGAGACGCATTTCCTTCTCTTAAAGTCATAAAGATAAAAACAAGTAGGACGAGTATTCCGCGTTAATTATTCGTTTACAAAGGACGCTAATTACGCATAAGTTAATAAACACGTTGATGACTGTATCTACAAACAAATTGATATTCTCCGTATTTTGGCAGGCAAATAAGAAAAATGTTACGCTTTTAAAAAACGTGATCTTCCAGTCGCAATGCCAAATCTGATTTTCATATATTTATCGCCACTTTTTCAAAGTTGTGATCGCGCCAATACATTTGGTGTCTCCGCCTAAAACAAACAATTTGTAATCCTGAATTATGTGCCGCTGAATGCATACATAAGATATGAAGAGATATGAATCTATAAGATGAGGGATGTGAAACTACTGTGTCGTTCTTGGAAATTTTGTCGACAATCGACAAAAAGGTTACTAGATACCTCCTGTACGTTAAAATATTAGTATTTTCAATGTGGTAATTTCTAATGACTTTAGTGAAAGCGATATAATAGAAAATCTACTATAATAAGTGTTCTTATCTACTTTTTGGTAAATGACTCAGATCTCGGCACTGATTTAATAGGTACTTGGACTTGGTAAGCAATGTTGTTAACTCTCATTTCAAACACCAATCAAAACATATGAGTGATGTTCATTCTTTGTGACCTTACAGTGTTGTTTTTGATTATCACGTCGATATTTGAGCCTTGATCCATTGTATTACTTTAGCTCTGCTGTGCTCGTATCGATATTTGCCACCACTAAACAATAGTAAGTCATCGACTTAAACAAATAAAAACATCGACATAACCCTGGCACCGACCTTTCCAGAACGGCGTGACTATTTGTCACCTCGCCCGACTCCCGTACGAACTCGCTGTGAACATGCTGATTCGCATTATGATCACCATCCCGCAAAACCCAAATCCCTTCCCCACCACAAGCAATAATCAACTCAAGACCCTTAACATTATAGTCAAAATTACCTTGTCTCTTCATTAAATCTTGTGCCATATTGAAACTTGGCAACAAATTTATTCGAACACATTATTTTCCAAGGGCCTTGTTAATCTAACTGCGTTGCGATCAATTTGACGAACATTGCTTGTATTCTTTAAATTTAATGCAGCATGTACAGTTTTATTTCGGTAAACAAACCATGTATTAATTTAGTTTAGAGTAAGCAGTTTTTTTAATAAGAAATCGTCAAATGCTATGGTGCTGGCACTTCCCATGCATTGATGATCTCGGTGAAAAGTCATGTAACTAAAAATATGTTACGTTAATAACCAGTAAATAATGCACCCGTTAGTCCAACAATTGTATACATCATCATCATCCTCTGCGTTATCCCAGTACAGTTGCATCCTGAAGGATGCCTGAGGTCCGCTACCTAATCCCAAGATTTGGCGTAGGCACTAGTATTTACGAAAGCGACTGCCATCTGACCTTCCAACCCGGAGGGGAAACTAGACCTTATTGGGATTATTAGGCTTTGTCAAGTGAGTGGGCAACTTGACTGTTTGAAGTTCTCAAGCCGCCCCCGAAGGCCTCCAACTTGGCTTAACGACTGCTGCCATAAACAGCAACCGGGATCAAGGGCCGTGCCATCCAAAGCACGGGAGCGCTCAGTTAGTAACCACTCAAAGCGGTCACCCATCCAAGTCATGACCGCTGCCCACGTTGCTTAACCTTAGTAACCGCAAGCGGTACGCAGGCGCCACTGGGCCACGAGCGCTCCTCTGGAGTCTGCTCTGGCACCACATTCTGAGATTTGGCATATTTTTACGAAACTGACTGTCATCTGACCGTAAAATACACAAGCGCCTCAGCACAAGTGTTCCATTTCAATAAAAACGGTCCTAATTGTTCCGCATGAAAGTAATCTAATTTAATATGGACTGCAGTTTAGCCAGACCCACAGCAGCTTATTCATATGAATATTCCTAAGACAGCAAATCATTGAAAGGCAAGAAGTTTAATAGACACTTGACAACAGCCAATAATCTACATTACAATCAACTGTTGTGGTCGGTACTCAGACATGGTAGTAAAACTGGGCCCTAAAATGAAGCCATTACCGACCAATCGTGTAGCTCGATGAATAAACATTTTATTTGCTATTAAATGTTGAGTTTCTATTCCGGCTGACGATGCTACAGAGTTAGTAGGTACGAGTATATTGTATAAATACAGTTTGATATTTAGGGCGCGGTTGGAATATTGAACTAGTTACCAAGCGATAATATTCAGTCCTATTAATATAACTTAACGAAGCTCTGTTAAATAAAATGTGTTTCGTCTCTTTCTCACAAACATATTCTCAAAGACTATTTTAATCTCATTTTAGCTAAAATATGTTTGCTTAACGTTTATGAATAATAATCGTTAAATGTTTTAGCAGCTTTTAATATAAATAGCGGTATTGGTAATTATGAGACCATTCTTCGTGTATTTAGTAATATACTTACTACAAGACTTAATATTAAACACACTACTTACAACCCAACGAAAAGGTCGATTGTTTCAGATATGCCTAATTATAGAATATGTACTTAGTTCGAAAATGTTGACTTACTAATGATATTATATTTGATTTACTGTGAACTACTTAGTACTTATTGGCGTAGGTGTGAAGAAATCGTTTTTTTAGAATAAATGGCTTACGAAATATTTATTTCCGTGCCGTTCAAGTTCCTGTTAGAAATTTCCCATTTGATCACCCGATAAGGCCAGATAGCCTTAGGAACGATATAAATAAGACCCCTCGTAAACATCGGTTACCTATGTCGCGAATAGAACGGATGATATATTGGAAATTTATTCAATTAACACTAAATTAATAGACATCCGCTTTCGATACCATACAGCGCACAGACACACGGATCATAAATTATAGACAGTCAAATTCGAATTAAGTTGAGTACCTCAAGCGGTGCCATAATCATTCTTCATAAGACACTGCACTGGTTTAATGATTCCCAAAACTCCGACTACCGAACTAATAAACATCAATCAAACTAGGAACTATTAAAGTTCCAACGTATCAATCACGGCATTGTCTATAACGAATCTGGATTTATGCAAACAAGAGGAAAAAGAAAAATTAAAGGGAATAAAGTTTGACGTGTACCTACTGTGCAATATAAGAGAGAATCGATTAGTCATTATTTGATTTAGTTCGGCGGGCCGGGCGGCACCCGGGGAGAGGCGGCGGGGGGTTACCACGAGCGCGGTTGCTCTTAACTCTTGCGGTCGTCATCAGCTGGGCCTTCGACACTTTATATATGGCAGTGGGGGAAATGGATGGCTTTGAAGTACTGTGCTTTACCGATGGGAAAGCCATCTCCAACTTAACGCGACCCAAACTAAATTGAACTCAGAACACAAAATAATCGTGGTCTTCAAGCAAAGTATAATAAAATAAATAAAAATTCTTAGCAAGTTTTTAAAATTATAGATTATAATTGCTTATATGCAATAGCTGCTTAGAACCAATAACACAATCTGTCTTTCTTTATCAACAAAAGCATAAAATTTGATAGACGTTCAAGAACAACAAATTGACGCTTCAGAACACCCAATGGTCCATTCAAATTAACAGAACTGCGCACATTCATTTAGTCATATACAGAAGTAATAAAGCTCAAGGGGGGTTAATTATGAATAAGCATTTAATAAGTAAAAAACACCACCCATATGAACTGAATGCAACATAATTTACTGACTTTACATGCTCATTTGTGATTAGTCGGCGCAAAAGGGCAAATGCTGTATTAAGATAGGTAATGAGGTTAATACAAAATATCAATTCGAAAAGGCATTATCTTCTTACACAGTACAAAGCAATCTTAATCCTGGCAATAAGTTATACGGTTCTGATTCATGACGGGACACTTGAAGATGCTGATGAAAATGCGGTAGAAGATTAAGTACAAAAAGGTACAATACTTAACAGTAAATATAGGATTATGGACTTTATAGCAACAGTCAATAAAGTTGATATCGTAAATAATAATGTTAATGAAAGAAAGAAGTTAACGATGGATTGTGTGGTAAGTCGGCACCCTGCTGCCGCGGCCCCCGACCGCGCCTATCACGGACAAGACATCGATTAGTGATCGACTGAATTCAATTGCTTGGCGAGACAAGAACTCGATACCGTCGACGAATCGAGACGGACCGATCGAGATTTGTATTGTTCGGTTTTTCAAAAATTTGCATTTTGTGAACGTCACGTCAACGACAATGCTGAGTCACTTGACAAATGAAACGAATTGATCGTGTCTCTGATATTGGAAAGCGTTGACCGTAAGCTCCATTTTATATTATTGTTGGACCATGATTACTGTCAACTGCAGTATGCGTATTTTTCGATTTAAATCACTGCGTCGTCATTCTTGTCTATCAGATCTATCAACTCACAAATCTACAGCCTGATCGATATATCGGTTGCGGTCTTCCATTATGCCATGCCCTGGTTTTTCGGGTTAACGTTTTGAGGTATTTTAAGTTCCACTGTTTTTGTTGCTATGAATGTATTTCCTATATCTATAAAATGTTTACAATATTGGTTGCGTGAAGCTATTTTTCCGTAGCACGAGGTTGATATCACGCATGCCTCTTTGGTTTATTGGTATAAGTCATGACATCACCGTATGTGGTGGAAGCAGTGACGGGTACATTAAGGACTATATTTTGATTGTGCTCCGGCATTTATCAAGCCCCGCGAGCATAAGCGTCGGTAGCTATATGCTTTATTGTTAATTCTTATGTGTTTAATATGTTTATTATAATCACGAATGTTTATGATCAGTGTAAAGGATAACGAATGAATATGAGAATTTTTATTAAAATTGCCACGTTGTCATGTGGTACAAAAATACCTTCCGAATAAAGTGAGTCACAAATCAGAATAATTACATACAATATTTAAATGTATTTTCTGGTCTATGTTGCTGTTATCATCCAATTAAGTATTAATTTCCCGACATTTTTGGGCTTACAAAACTGACATAATGGGTGTCATACTGCGTTTGCACCTAACTTGTCAGTCGTTTATTAGATCAAAAACACGTACCACATTTCGTAATTATTGTTGCAGATCGTCCCGATCCCGATCATTACAGTCGGGTACATAATAATAATAATAATAATATATCAACGTAAGGCAGCCTGTGGCGGGCTGTTAGGGAGTAGCGACCCTACGTACCTGAGTGCTCCTGGGGGTGGCCTGTGGGTCGGTGGTACAGGCCCCTCCGACTCTGGCTTGCCTTAACCGGCCGTCCAGAGTGGAGTCGCAAGAGCTGTCGCTCGAGGGTGGATGTGGTCACCTAAGTGGCGAGTTGGCTATATGTTTAAAGTCCAGTGCCACCTCTCCACCCCCAGCTCTCTGACCGGTGTTGCCCTTAGGCCATTTTATAATGTCGCTATTTTATGGGGGCCCATCTAGCAGAGAGCGAGTCACCGTCTGCCGGAAATAAAAATCTGAGACAGTTTTATTAGGCAGGCGTCCGTTGTCTCACCCAATAGCCCAGCCATTAGTCCATCAGATTCACCCAATAGCCCAGTTCATTTAGACTCCATCAATCAGCAATAGTTCCTATACACCCTGGCGGGTGCTGTCTCTGTGTGCGTCCCATGACACGGGCAGGGACAGCATCCGCTCGGTGTATCCCTTGCATTTCATTAAATTGTCAAAAGGGCCTCTACGTGTTGGCTATGTGGTACTCGTTGGCACTTCGGTGCCTCGGTACTTCGGCTCCGCGCACGCCTCCCAAAGGGCCGGGACACCATTGTCCCGTGAACGGGAAAGACATAATAATATACTCTATTGTGCACCACAAAGTGAAATACATACAGTTTTAGAAGCGTCTTTTGAGTGGCGCTCAACCCCTCTGCCCTGACTGGCAGCTAAGGCTGGCGCAAGCCAGTGATTGACTAGAGGACAAAATGTCTGTGACCCGTGTCACCAGCGATATTAGACAAAATCGCACTACATTGTTCGCACGATAACGAGATTCCATAGTGCCACGTGTCGAACGAATTCCGGCATCGTAACGACATCGCTGGCGAAACGCGACGCGGGATTTTGACCCCTAGTGAATCCTTGGCTCTATAGTAATTAGTAATGTAACGGGGTCGTATACTGAATAAATTCTACCTCTTTTACACCTCTTTTCTGAGCTTAAAAACGGACGCATAACGTGTTTGCGTTTATCAATATAACTATTATTGAAAATAAAACATCACCATACGCTAACATGAACATCGTTGAAGTAAATGTCTTGTCTGCATCATTATTAAAACTTATGATTCCACAATACATTTGCATTCCCCGACCAGTAGGGCTCCCACTGTTAATCTAATAATGGAATGTGAATAATGCCATTAATAACTCTTTGTTTTTGGTCTTATTGTGCCCCAGCCACTGGGCCTCTAAATAAGAGTTACTTATCTTACTATTAAAGCACTATAATTTTACTGCAGTTTTACGATTTATTATTTTGATGGGATCACGATTGTGTTTCTAGTTCTTTTTTGTGCAAGGATAAAAATACTTAAAGAACCTCAAATACCTTCAATTGAAGCTGAACAGTTTTTTTTGCTTAGTCTAGACATGCAGCTAATTGGCTGGAAAGACGTATCATTGTTATTGAACGTCTCTCAGTATCTTAATAGGGCAATACCTCTCATCCCGTTTCTTGATATTTCTAATTTAACCGTGCACTTTGTTTAAGGCGCTGTAGATAGTGAAACTACAATTTTAGAAAATATTAATAAAATACTTTCATAGAACTTACAACTGCATTTTTTTATATGTATATTTTCAGTCCATTTCCTAGTTTTTGACTTCATCAGAAACACGATTGCTGAAAAAACCTCGATAGCTTTTTATTTTGAAAATTACCCTTTTTTTACACCTTAAACCAAATATTTCGATAACTATCAATATCACAACAAAATTTATTTGATAGTTTTTTAGTAGATTTCGATTTGTGCTTCATAGATTTTTAATAAGTGATCCAGTATTCAAAAAAACAATCAAAATGTACTAAAGATACGCGCAGAGTTCCGTAGAGAGCGGAACGGTTAATTGCAAACTCACGCGTGTTAGAGCGGGTCATTTGCAATCGAATAACGGGGCCTTAACATAACCTTTGCATAAGTCTGACTGAAGTAGTAAATAAATAAATATGTACATTGCATTAATTTTAATTTTTCTCTTTGAATGTGCGAAACGCGCGAGATGTATTAAAATGTCATTGGGATGTAAAACAGATACACTGAATCAGTTTGAACCGAGTTTTTGGTCGCCAAATGCATACTGGGACCCATTGAGATTAGGGATAAATAAAATAAATAAATAAATAAATATATTGGACAATATTACACAAATCAACCTAGTCCCAAACTAAGCAAAGCTTGTACTATGGGTACTAAGCGACGATATACATACTTATATAGATAAATAAATACTTAAATACATAGAAGACATCCAAAACCCAAGAACAAATATTCGTGCTCATCACACAAATAAATGCCCCGGCCGGGATTCGAACCCGGGACCTCCAGCTTCGTAGGCAGGGTCACTAGTGTCACTACCAACTAAGCTAAAGCGGTCGTCGATATTCCCACTTTCATATTTATTTCTTTCTTTTATAAGTCATAATGACTAAGCCATAAGCGATGTCGTAGGGACGTCCTCTTCTGTCAATTAAGGCAAATGGAATCGCACCCCAGGCTTACCGATGTACACTGATCAAGTTAGACAGCAAGCTGTCGGCTGCCATGTTCAAAAAGTTTTAATGACCACCAACACAAATTATTAACTAAACAAGTTTACTGGAAAACAACCTACTAGATGAATGAGTAGAATATCGATTTTTGGTCATTATCTCGTCATGTTTTGACCGGTGAAGCGTGGTAATCGAATTAATTGGTGGCGACGACGTTTGCCTCAAGAGGTATATCTGGCTCAACATATGGGTATATATTATTGGTTTGTGGTTTATTGCGTTCCACGCGCACAAAACTTAAGTGTCAAATATAGTGCACACAGCATATATGACCGCAGAGGAAACAAACTACACACCCGTTTTAAGCATTTTAATAAAAAAGAAACGGATAGCTTATGACTGGTAAATAACACGACTATAGCCGTCAAAATACTGTCTTGGTCGCTCTATATTCTGTGCTCGTTGCCCGCTCGAACTTGGCATGAATATGTAAGCGTTTTGTCAAAATGGATGAAGTTTTACATTGTTGCGTTCTAATTCTTTCCCCCAAAGATCCAAAACGCGCGGCCAATATATATATATATATATATTTGTTAGGCGTGGTGTAACGACTTAATGCGATACCTAGCCAAGCGCAAACCAATATGATACGAATATGTAGAGTCAGAATGACCTCCAGGGAATACGCGTCTTTGTATCCGATAATTCCTTTTTGTTTGCAAAGTGTCCATTTATATTAGATAAGTGAATGAATACTAAACCTCGAGTCGTAAAAATAGTCTAGATAATGATGAAATTATATTATCTTTTGAAATGATCCGATAGGTGTCTCCCATGCCACGGGGTGGGTAAGAACGGTTCAAATTAAGAAAAAGATATATAACTCAGTTATTTTATTAAATAAATAATATAACTACTGCTACTAAATTTATTTATTTCCATTAAATAGAACCAGTGTCAAGATTTTATTGACTGATTTATTACCAAAGATACATAACATTTAAATAAAGTATCCACGTTTTTAAAGGCAACCACAGCATGCAGTAATTAAATACAAAAGCTTAGTTATCTGTGTATCACATTTGTTAGTAAAAAAATTACAACTAAAAAATTAAGTTATTTTTATAACCCTATTAACAGGTATTCTACCTATTTTATAATAAACACTGAACATAAAACGAACGTTGCAAGTAAACAACCCCTAATAATATTTAATACGTATATCACGATTATCACGAACCAGTAGAACAAATCGACGCGCGCGCATCGCAGCCTGTTTACACGGTCAGTTTAATTGCACGACGAAACTTACAAATAAGACATTGCGCTAAGTAATTAGATTAGCTCAGCACGTTATTTATCCCCCGCGTTGTATTGAGCTGGTAATACCGCTCTTTTTCGCTGTTCAATTTAGTGATGGTTGAACCTGCTACCTTTTCGAACAAGAAACTTTTTTTATACCACGTCGACATCGTGGCAAACAAGCGTACTTACGACCCGCCAGATAGTAAGTGGTCACCGCAGCCTATGGACGCCTGAAACTCCATTAGTATCACATGCGCGCTGCCGACCCTTTAAAAATTTAGTAACATCTTTCTTGAAGAAACCCGTCCCTCGGGAAAACCTCATTTAAACTTTAATTTATGTTTTGAAGTGAAATGGTACGTATTTGTTTATGTCCAAACGAGCATTCTAAAAGTTATGTAACTATCCTACAGTTATCAGATTAAATTATTCACAATACAAGATTTAATTATAAATTACATTCATGTCATGTCATTGTCATGTCCATCCTTGCCCTGCTCTTCGATACTACAGGGACCTTGAACCGAATATACTTGTTCTGACGTCGCTGTCAAGTCGCATCTATTGGACTTCATAGATATAGTATACAAGTACACAAGTACGTACAAGTATTTATAGATCGCCACGGAGCGACTTGGGGTAAGAGAAAGAATATTCATGTCAAATTTATACTACGCAATTTGACCGGTTTGCATGACCATTACTTATGGAAGTGTGCCTGTGCCTATAACCCGACCATGAACAAATGCTCGGTCGGTGATAGAGATAAAACATGGCACTCTTTTCTATTTCCTCTTATAGAAATCGCCATAAGCCATTCCTCCCATTCGCCATTTCTCTATCAAAGCGTATTAGGCCGTTAGACTCATATACACGTATTAAGTCGTATTATGTTTTAGATACTAGAAATAGATACTAGATACTAGAATCGTAAAGTGCATAATTGACTCTTTGTCCTAAACTATGTAAGTAATATCAATTTCATATTAGTCTCATTTGAACTTCTCGATGTAGCGAGTATGTATGTAGATGGAACACTATAGTTCGCTTCTGGCGGCCATCTTTAAAATTAGCGTTTGCCGTTGCAATCAAACGAATCAAACTGACCACAACGATCATTTAAAACAAAAAAATAGCATGAAGTCATTTAGCTATTCTTATTTTTTTATTTTTTTTTTATTATTCTTATTTTAGAGTTTAAATTAGAACAAAGTTTATAAACCGAGTTGAGATCTTTGCTTTTGATAAAGCGTTAGTTTTCCAATTAAAACACTATGCACACTTATTCAATAGTAGAATTAGTACTCAGTGAATTAACGGTGTTCCAAACACGAATCGAAAGTCGTTTCTGAAATCAACTCCTGTGTTTCGTACGATCAAGATATTAACCCTGTATGGATTTAACATTTTGATATGTAATTGCAAAGGTCATATGTATAAATCATCTAATGTGATGTATGACTCTTGTAATAATACCATTCAAAATTAATTGGCTAATATTTCAATCAAGACGTTTATTTTGTATTGGTTGTATGAATGGCCATATTGCAATATTTAGTTATAAATTTAATTAGCTGTTAGTCTAGAACTTTAACTTAGGTTTCACTATATCATAGATAGATTCTATATTGAGTAATAGTAACATGACCAATTTGTTAATAATATTTATTTTTATTTTTTAAGACTGCAAAGCCGAGATAGTGATGTTACAAAATTACAATCGATATTGATTGGGCCATTAACTAGCACGGTTATCGATATGTCGACGTTCGGTCAACGCACGTGCCGGTATAAATTTACGGCGGAGTACGTTTTATAAACATTTAGGAAGAATTATTGTCATGTACTTACATGATATATCTGATTGTAGCAACAGTCAATACTGAAGTAAGTATAATAGATTCATTAGAATCAGTCTATACACAATGACAATTAACTTAAATTCTGAAAGTGACTAGTTTATATTCTGAAAGTGTTTTGTTCATATTACAATATTCTTTATAGTAGAATATAAATACCTAAGTGCCGTTTACAGATTTATATCAGTGGATTAGGGTAAGAAAAAATAATTGAATATAAATTTTCATTGAGAAGTTCGTGCATAAGTAATTTAGGGTTTGGTTAAGATGTTATTAACTTTAAGCAAAAGTATTTTACGCGCATGGAATTAATTATTTACCTAACCGCTGGCGAGATGTCGTTAATTCAAGCGGGGCATATATTATTGACGAATAATTTATAATAATTAATTAATAATTAATTTAAAGTTACTATGACCATCATTACTTATGCAACAACCCAATATTATAAGTTTAAACTAACCAAAAAAAGGGCTATGTTTTGAAAACGTATAACGATCGGATATTGTTTGTGACAATGCAAAATATCCACTGAACTCAATATAAAGTACACTGTCGACCAACTTAGGTCCCCATTGAAGGGGAGGGGATTTATTTAATACCTGTGGAATACCTGAAAATATATCACCCTAAAATATAGACAACTGTTGTCAAACTATCAACAAAATAAATCTTTATCACGTTTATCTAAGAGTTTTATCACTTACTCTTGTGGATGGAGAAGTATCGACAAGATTAAACGCAATCCCTATTTCAAGCTCGTGTGTGGTAAAAAACAAAAACACTGATTAAACATTTTACTCAAATGCGGCAGTAAAATGTAAAAAATCGCTTTCCACCAAACATTAATTGCGGCCAATGAAGTAATTAAATGTGACAATCGTAAAACATTGCGGGCCCATAAAACATTATAGCCGTGTCGTCTCGGATCAGTCGCGCGAAGAGCTTAAGGTGAATCCTCTACAAATCCGCGGTCTGTTTAAAAGCTATTTTTTGAGGGTATAACCATTAAATCTTTAAAAAAATCTAGATCACTGTTATTTAAATATCGAAATAAATAGCTATGCAAAGATGGTCTTCTTAAAATTCTCTATTTCTTCAAAATTATAAGTCATATTTTTACCGTTCTTCGGTAAAATATATTACGAGCGCGGAGGAGACTAAGACAGCCTAATGAGCAAAGCGATGAATGAGCGAGACAACATATCGATGGCTAGGTTCGCCTTAAATCTATGTAACAAGATCCTATACGGGGATCTGTAGGGAAACATCGAAACGTGATACCTAACACAAAAATAAGTACTTTATAATTTGGTATAAGCATAGGTCTCCAATAATTTAGGTTAATTAGTAAAATAATTATGTAGATATAATATAATTACTCATCCAAATGTTACCTAAATCTGCATTCGACACGTTCAATATAATCTCATAACATTATAAATGCTCGAAGAACGAAAGTAATCGTTACTAAACTTTGAATTCGATATCTGACATCTCTCACTCACCACGTAAGTGTGAGTAAGATGACGATTAAGATATCCACGGAGTTTCGAAGCATAAATCGGGAATCGAAGGGTTAGATGCTGGAACCGGTTTGGGCTATAAATTAAGACCAAAACAGGTCGGAGGTCAGGATTTTGCCAAACCTGCCTTCGGGAAGTGAGATTTTGGATGGAAACTTAACGATAATATAGAAACTAAATATTTGTCCCAGGATTGCACTGTAGTTAAGAAACTGACTGATCTTAGGTTGGAATTTTAATAGGTAATGCGGTCGTAATATCTGTGCACTCTGCAGCGTGACGCTATTACGACGTTATGTGTACGGCTTGTACGGGCGTAGCATTCCGGGGAGGTGCACATATAAATTGTGTCCCGGTAGGTAGTGGATTATTTATTATCCGAAATGTACAACATAGATGCTTAAAAGCATAATTGGGCCAATTTTCTTGGCGTTCTAGTTTTTTTTCGTTAGAATTGCATGAAAATTGGTAGGTTGGAAGAGCTCCTGATTCTGTACAAGTAAAAAGAAATTACAACGCGGCGCCGAAAAAAATTTTTTCTCATACATTTTATCCACTGGGAGCGCTCGTGGCCCAGCGGCGCTTGCGAACCGCTTGCGCTTGCTAAGGTTAAGCAACGTGGGCAGCGGTCAGGACTTGGATGGGTGACCGCTTTGAGTGGTTACTAACTGAGCGCTCCCGTGCTTTGGAAGGCACGCTAAGCCGTTGATCCCGGTTGCTGTCTATGGCAGCAGTCGTTAAGCCGAGTTGGAGGCCTTCGGGCGGTTTGAGAACTTCTAACAGTCAAGTTGCCCACTCACTTGACAAAGCCTAATCCCAATAAGGTCTAGTTTCCCCTTGGGGTTGGAAGGTCAGATGGCAGTCGCTTTCGTAAAAACTAGTGCCTACGCCAAATCTTGGGATTAGGTAGCTGACCCCAGGCATCCTTCAGGATGCAACTGTACTGGGATAACGCTAGGAGGATGGATGACATTTTATCCACTGAGTTACGAAAATCCCATACGTTTTGTCACTCAATGGAAAAAAATTGTGGGACGCTGTAGGAAATCGTGCATATATTGCTCAGAATCAGGAGCTCTTCCAACCTACCAATTTTCATGCAATTCAAAAAAAATCTACAACGCCAAAAAAATTGGCCCAATTTTACAGAGAAGAGAATAAAAGAAACGAAAATGAGGGAAATGTCACAACAAGCGTATTGTTTCTTAATTAAAGTACACATACATATATTTAATTAATACCTAGTACAAAGCATAAGTATTTAAAAGTAATCTTAAACATAACAGTATTCCAAATTGATGACAAATGTCTGACAATTCAACACTAGACCTAACTGTAACTCATTGACAATGTAACAAGGTATTCTCAAGGAAAACCCGAGGATCTTATACCTAACCTTACTCTTATTCGACGACCGCTTTAGCTTAGTTGGTAGTGACCCTGCCTGCGAAGCTGGAGGTTCGGGTTCGATTCCCGGCCGGGGCATTTATTTGTGTGATGAGCACGAATATTTGTTCTTCGATGTCTTCTATGTATTTAAGTATTTATTTATCTATATAAGTATGTATATCGTCGCTTAGTACCCATAGTACAAGCTTTGCTTAGTTTGGGACTAGGTTGATTTGTGTAAGATTGTCCACAAAAAAAATATTTTATTTATTTTATGGTTGACGAAATATAAGCTGCACCGATTCGCCATACAATTTGTTCGAGGAATCGGTGCAGCTTACATTTCGTCAACTATACCTAAATTCACAGCAAACGGATAACTCTTCGGCGGCTACAAATAACTTGATTACAAAGTTTAGCACTTACGGTATCGGAGTTTAAGGCGTCAAATCGTGGACGTTGATGCAAATTGTCTATCAAGTGCACGTGCGAGTCGGTCATGCACGCTTGACTTGTTGCATAACCTGTAAACGAGGCATAAGATGTAGCGAGAAACGAGTTGGGTATTGCTATTGTGTTAATATCCGCATACCAACAGATGTCGGGGAGAATAAAAGATGGGAGGCACCTTCTGTAAGACCATGAAAGTGTGAAGAACATAGCATATTACAGCAGTCGTCTTGGGTTCGCGACGGATCCTAAAGGATATCTCTGACGCCTCGAGGAAACGTGGACTAGAAAATCTAGTTTGCTCTTTTTGCTTACTAGCACGTACTCATATGTTAGTGCAAGAGGGACGAATGATATTTCCGACTTAAACAAGATCATGCTAATTAGGCAGGTGACAAAAATATTCTTAAACATTTTAGATCACAACTAGTATCAATGATACAATCACAGAATGTGATTTTTGATTTCGTCGTTAAGGACATTGATTATAATAACTATACTTTTTACTGCACTTATTACTATACTTATTATTGCTGCTTTGTTGCTGTATTTTTTCTATATTTAACTGATCCATTTGTGTGAGGTGTACAATAAAGAGTATTTGTATTGTATTGTATTGTTATTACTTCCCAAATGTAAGATCTTATGTTGTACCTAGGTGAATTTGAGTTTATGATACTTAGATCCGTATTTTTTATTTAAATATTTGATGATAAATTTAGTACAGTACACCAAATTATATGTTCATTTTTAGGGTTCCGTACCAAAAAGGTAAAAAAAGGAACCCTATTGGTTTCACTTTGTCTGTCTGTCTGTCTGTCTGTCTGTCTGTCTGTCTGTCTGTCTGTCTGTCACATCGCTAAATATCTCAGGAACTACTTATCCTATCGATTTGAAATTTGGAATAGTTATAAACAAGGGTAACCCAGATACATAGAAGGTGGTTTTTTAAATTATTTTATTTTATTTTCTGTGAATAATGACAGATAAAAGGGGGTTCAAAATTTTAAAGTCTGGCAACTATGTCAAGTGGGGTATCATAAGAAAGGGCTTGACTTGTACATTCTGAAACAATTTTTAGTTTTTTTTTTTCGTTGGGGAAATTTCGATTTACGAGGGAAAATGTAAAAAAAAATACCATTCCCCCCCCCTTATCTCCGAAGTTTACGAAGAAAAAAAATTGAAATTATTACACAACATTAATATGCATGTATATTTTACAGGAAAATTATAGCCATAGCCCTATCTAGTTTTTCTTTTTTTTAATCATCAAAAAACTCTTCTATACTAAGTTTGTAATTTAATCACCTTTGTATATATTTTTGTTTTATATTTAAATTTTCAAAATTACGTTGAAAATACCTTCTTTCAAATAAAAAAACAATTATTGAAATCGGTTGATGTGATAAAGAATTATCCTTGAAAAACCAACATACGTACTAAGTCATTCGGTCGCGCAAATTAGTAACACAATGCGCCGATAGATGGTGTTGTCATGTTTTTTTAAGATTGTTCCTGAATTAATGGGGTCGGGACGGGTACACAACTACATATACAAGAACTGTGTACGGAACCCTCGGTGCGCGAGTCGGACTCGCACTTGACCGGTTTTTTTTACTTTAAAACATAAAACATGGTCCAACGCGTGATATTTGACTAAGTTGATGAGTCGAGATCGAAAATTGAAAATGTTATCCTTACACTTCGACAAAATACATTTCGATTCGATTTGAGAACTTATTCCCGCCATGTATGGAATTTTAGAGCTCCCGAGGATGCACTGTGTTGAGAGCGAGGGACCTAAATTTGTCCCTTCTGATGTCAACACAGTGAAACCTCAAATTTTATAAAGGGTCGGCAACGTGCACGGGATTCCCTTGAAGTTGCGAGCGTCTATAGGCTGCGGTGTCCGCTTATCATCAGGTGGATACGCTTGTTGGCCACCGTCGTTGTATAAATAAAATGAACTGAATCCACAGTCTCCTATGGCATCTTAAACCGCTGCACGCCTATAACTTAAACCGCCATCTAACTCATCTCTATCGCATGCATTATAGTTTACGTACAGTTTTATGCGGAGGAAGATCGGCGCGTGGGCTGTAATGTTCTACCTCGTTATGATTAAGCGGATAATTTCGGTTGGTATCTGTGAGGTATGACACCGATTAGAGGTGAAGGGCCTCTCTCAAGTTGTAGACATTGCGCATTTGTCTTGCTCTAATTGTATTTTCGAACCAAATGTTTGTAAAGTAGTTCTTTCACTTATAGGAACTTATTTTTCTATCAAAATTAGATTTTATGTCACATGGTAGTTTAATTACATGTAAATATTAATAAACAATTATTTTTCAATTTATAATTAATTTATATTTGATGAATAAATGTATTTTTTGGCGAAAAAAAAACAACCGTTCATCCATCCATCGCGACGTTCTTGCATAATACTTTAATTAGAGGTCACGCATAATACCCGTTTCCGGTCATTGGTCTACTAAATCAGTCAACATTTTGAAAACAGTTTGAGATTTTTTTTAATATTTGATAACCCTGTAACTTGTCTAAATATGCATTTATAATGTTGAAAATATTATAGAAGGCTAGTTTTACTGGCCTTTGCTTTATTTAATAATAAGTAATGTGACTAAACCTATAACTCTTGGTTGGATGTATGCCTTGCGCAAACAATAAAAAAAAATGGAAAAGTAAAAAGCACTAGTGCGAGACATCCAACATTGCGAACGATATACAGATACATAAAGTACCACTTTTTGAGCACCTATATTAATAAAATAATTAAATAATATATTAGGGAGTAAAATAGTGGTTTAACTTGATTCAACAGGCTAAAACCTATGTTTTCCCGCATATGCCACCATGGCCCAGTAAACTTTCTGTGTCCAAAAACACGAGCGAGTTTGGCGAGTTCGTAAATCACGCGATAGCGAGGAGAAAGCTAAAACGGTCCGGACTCTTCTATAAGGTTAACCATTTATTGTGTGTTTCTTGAGACTGATATCGATTTGAGAATATATAGCAATGCGCCATTTTGCATGTTTTTTTTAAATACGAGGGATATTTCCAAAAAGTTAATAATAATATTGCTCACAAATAGAACGCTTCGAGTTATAACACCTTTTGTGCCGAATTCCAAGTAATTAAGTCGATCATAAGACTATAATTTTATAGGAATCTGACTATAATATTATATCCCTCTAAAACTCTACTTAATACTACACTCAAGAGAAAATAATAAAACCAGTACTTTGTATTGAAATTGTATACGAAGAGTCCTAATTTTTTCTGCACTTGAGTACAATGTGTTGCAATTGAATACAATAGTGTAGAATCTTGGATAGTATGCAGGCATTTACGTGGGACAAACAGCATTTGTCCCTTACTAGCAGGTATGTTCGAGAGGGACGGATGCTATATGTCCGATATAAATATAAACGTGATCATATTAAGCAAAGGTGGGGCGGCCTTAGGCCAAGTAATAAATAAGTAACGGTTTCATAATATTTCAGTCTCCTTTTTTTGTTGTTCTAGTGCTGGAGCGCTCCTCCATTAACCAGCAAATTACGCTGGCGGGTCAGTCAGGCCAGGGACTCAGTCTCCTTCCCCCACAAAACATAGTAACACCACGGTATAGATAAATTAATTTTATATCTGTTGCGAGTCGTGCGCGCACTGTGCCTCCGGGCAGTGCCGGCGTGAGAACCGCTCGTGCCTCTAATGCAGGCCAGATACATGGCTTGTCAACGGGTGTCATGACGCTTTGAGCATCATGTGTCGTAACATCAAGAACGAAGATACGTAGGTTATGAAGAAATCTCACAGTATGCTTGCCTATGTGTTGTTTATGTTGGAGCGTCAAGCAAATTATGTTGTTAGCCCCATTGGTTTCTCGAGATGGAATTGACGTCAAATCTGAGGGTTAAACTGTGTGCTGTGTCACCAGATTACATGGCTTGTCAACGGGTGTCATGACGCTTTGAGCATCGTGTATCGTAACATCAAGGACGAAGATACGTAGGTTATGAAGAAATCTCACAGTATGCTTGCCTATGTTGGAGCGTCTGGCAAATTATGTTGATAGCCTCATGGTTTTCTCCCAATGGTATTCGCTCGGGATGTTGTTGACCGGCGAATCTGGAGGTTCAACAGTGTATTGCGTTGCTTTTCAATGGGTCTCATGGCACTTTGAGCCCATCGTGTGTCAAAGGTAACAACAAGAACAAGATATGTAGGTTACGAAAACATCTTACAGATTTATGTCTTGGTTGTATGAGATACTCGGAAAAATTGCTGCTGGTTTCGAAGGTGGATGTCAAGCGATAGCGTAGCCGGTCTCGAGGTGGACAGATTGGGTTTCTGCTCTAACAAGGCACAACCGCGATCAACTAAGCCAAGCACCGGGTAGGCTGGCGAACTTGGTAACTTCTTTTTTTCCGCCATGCCCAAGCGGGCGTCGGTGGCCAGACTTGCAAAGTCCTTCCTATTCTCGGCCAGTCTAGCGAGCGTAACCGCGTCCTTAGAGCCTGTCCATTTTTAGGGTTTCGTAGTAAACAAGGAACCCTTATAGTTTCGCCATGTCCGTCCGTCCGTCCGTCCGTCTGTCCCCCGTTTATCTCAGTAACCGTTAGTACAAGAAAGCTGTAATTTGGCATGAGTATAGATATTGATGACGCCGACAAAACGGTAGAATAAAATCTTAAAAAAAAACTTTTTAAGTCCACATAATGTAACGAGTAGACAACTACGGAACCCTACATTGTGCGTGGCTCGACACGCACTTGGCCGGTTTTTTAATGTTGTCGAGCCAGTTCATCCTCGTCCTTCCCCTTCCCCGTTTATCTTCTATTTTTCCTTCTAATATCTAACTTGGTAACAGAAGTCGCCAAAAAGCTTCAAGATGGCCATTATCTTTAGCATTGAAGACCACGACTATTAAAACTCACAGGCGTCGGGTAAATGCGACTGTTGATAGCGCCATGTTTTTGTCATAAGGCTGTTTGACTGTCGGATCATATCAAGATTCATAATTATCATTTTAATTGAGACGATTCAAAATGCTAGTAAGAATTTTTAACTGAATTAAGAAAGACTGTTAAATTGTAAAGAAGAGATTTCGAAATAGTACACAGGGTACAACCTGCAAAGTTTCACATAATGAACGTTCGTTTCCCATGTCAATTGTTGCAATTACCACGCTCTATTGGAGCATGGGTCTTTTTGTTTCTGCTTACAGCCCGTGACATCATTGCAAAACGCTTTGGAAACTATTTATTCTATTAACTACTTTCATGCGGCCTCCTTAAAAAGACTCAATATTATTATATCATTGTTACAAATTAGTATTTACTCACATAAAATATAATATAAGATCACTTAACTCCTTTACTCATGGTAGTAAATAGTGTTTTTATAATTATGTAACCTAGCTTGCTCTGCTTGCTATAGGTATGAGACACAACATTTGACGCGACTAATGATTAAGTCTCTCTCTATAATTATGCTGTGATAGGAACTAGGTATCTATATAAATATTTTTTCTGAATCACCGCATACTTAATTGGATGCAAAAATTAAGTGCAAGAATTTTCTATCAGGAATCCCGAAAAAAATACAGTAAAATTAATAGCGTCCAAACAACAACAAAACCTATATCCGCGGGGGCGAGAGCCACCGATGTGTACACTGGATCTAGACTAAACTACTTAAGAGAATCTTTCAACATCTATGACTTCATATTTATCTAAGAGGAACAATTAGGTACATACTTATCAAATAAAATATCATTTATTGTCAGACAGCAAAGACCAATAAATAATATCTTATAACTGGCATACATGTGTACAAAAATTATAACTTAGAAACTACCAGAAACTACAAGACCAGTTGTTTAGTTTAAAGACGCAGAGGGGATGTTCATGAAGTTACACACATTAACACGAATTGTGCTGGTGTCTTAATTGCATTATTAACTCCAAAATTCACGCTGCTTTGTGGCTGCATGATCAAATTAGCTGCACCCTTGAACACAAAATACACATGTCTCGTTAATTGGTCAAACATAATAAACATGCCTTGAGCAAACATTGCTGTTTATTTTGGTTTGCATCGTTACAAACATTTCATCGTCTTGTTTCAAAAGTTACTCCCTCGAGTAATTTACTGTATCGGTTTCTTTCTTGCTGAGTACACAGAGATTTACAGATTTTTTATAGCACTTCAGCTAATTTAGACAGCCTAATTTCAATATGTTATGTATACAATCTCTTCATTGAATTCCGAAGTTCAGAATAAATATTAATGCTTCGATTTAGGTTCGTGTCTTTCCTGTGGACGTAAATAAAATTAAGGGCAATAAAGCATAATGTTGGTGGAACTCATAAAACGGCGTCTCCTTTTCTATAAATCAGTGCAATAAAAAAATAACTTGCACAGAACCCGTTAACTATTGACCACAAAAGGGAGATTGTTGTTTTTCGACTGTTTTAGCCAATTAATTCCATGTTGTAATGGGTGGTTTCAAGAATAAGTAAATATAATAAAAAGCCAAAGCAGCCCTTCGCAGCGGTGAGCAAACATAAGGCATAAGACTGGCTTGTATTTATTTGGTTGAAGTCCACTTTTGTCTCAGAGCTCGTTTCTCGACTGTTTACGGCTGCAATGCCACTATTAATTTTAATGCCCGTATCCATCGCTCAAGCATTAAACTTAATCCTAAATGACTGACTTATATTATACCTACGCTTGAATTATGAATGTAGACATTTAAAAATTATTGATTAGAAATATTTTATGCCGAATATGAATCTCGGCGTTGGCTTGTCATTTGCGTGATGCGTATGGATGGATACATAATTAGGTATCTATCTGATGAAATATCTATTATTATACTCTGTGCAATACCGTGATACGGTTGACCAGAACGATCACCTTTGATGATTGTTTTCCCATAGCGACCCGACCCGGGACGATTCCATTTGGAATCTCATTACACTTGAAAGGATTACAACAAATCTGGTGCAACGCGTTCTCATGGACGTGTCTGTCGTTAGGGCAGCGTGAGGTGACCATTACTGCGTACAAAGAGTTACCTAAAATAGAGAGCTTTTGTGAGGCGGGAGGAGGCGAGGGGAGGGGGCGGGGCGGTCGCCGGCTGCCCGCCGGCTCAGTCGCGCCGCGTCATACGACCGCCTCGCACGCTCGCGCGCTACGGAACGACGCATGCGCACGCGATACCCTCCGCGCCCCTCCCTCGAACACGTGCATTCACAACCCACCGATGACTCTCGATTAACCACCATGCAAGAGCAAAGTTCGTCGCGTTCAAGCAAATCCACGTTGAACTCACTCGAAAGCGCAATCCTCAAGCTCAAGAATAATCTCCAGATACAAGACAGCAAGAGCTCTTCAGAAATGAACAGCGTGCTAACCGTTGACCCGCCCTCTCCCCGGACGGATACGAAAACCAACACAAGTAAGAGTCCTAGCACAACAGCAACTACGAATCTGAACTTATCGATTGCATCCGCGGCATTGTTGCAAGAAAACATGCTTCAAAGATCTCTGCAAGGCGTCGTCATATCCTTGCAGAACGCGATGATGAATTCGTTACAACAAGCCGCTTTGCTGCCCTCCAACTCCGCAGCCGCCGCCGCTCTTAACTTACAAGCATTGGAATCTTATTTGACTCTTCAGCGTTTAACATCAGTTTCATCTGTAAGTAGCACAATTCAACCTAATGTATCGGAAAGTAATTCAACGTCAAAGCAAGATATATTGAGGATAGCGACGGCAAGCGCAAAGATAAGCGAAATAGATGCAACTGAAAATACATCCCGGGAATTTTCCCCTAAAACACCTGAAGACTATCAACTATCCGATGCTATAGCTGCTGAAGATGTAGACTTATCGGAAGAAGTAGAAGAAGACTTGGCTTTATTAGACAATGAAGATGAATTCACATTAGAACAACATTTGGAATCCACGTCGAAAAGCTACGGCTATGGATCGCCGAGCTTAGACAATGGCTATCCAAGCCTTTTAATGAATTCAATGTACCAACAACAAATGAATGGGAGTCCATCTCAAGCACCTTTGTCACCGCAACCATCAAATACATCTAGTTCCAAATCAACAAATAGTTCAACGTCTTCAACCGGCAGCAACTTATCAACGAAGCAAAAGACGACCGGAAGCGGGCCTAGGACAAAAAAGCAGTTCATTTGCAAATTCTGCAACCGACAATTTACGAAGTCTTACAACTTGTTGATACATGAAAGGACCCATACAGATGAACGGCCATATTCGTGTGATATCTGCGGCAAAGCTTTCCGACGGCAAGATCACCTTAGAGACCACAGGTAAAACACATTGTTGCTACATATTTTCATCGATACATGCCTTGATCGAAACTGGTCGTAAATTATTTTCATTTTTTACCTACAAATAACCTATGTAATAAAATGTAAAAGTCATTACTGAATTGATTGTTTCGAATTCACGAAGAGATAATCGTTAATGAAAGAAAACTATTTCAAACATCCATTTTACGTGTCTTCTTATTTGGTAAGGTCACGCATAACTCTTTCTTATAGCGATAACATATTTTAAAAGATCCACGACTCACCATTTTAGATATCAGTAAAACATTATGGTCGTCGATTTCCAACGCGAAATCTTATTAGGAACTTTTGAATAATGGCGTTGAAGAAACATATATAAAACAAAAAGGGTTAAGTACGGGCCGGGCAGATGGTATCGACAAGTCGTTCGTCACGCTCGTAAATTATTTCACAAAACCGCCGCTAATCTCTGACGATCCAATGTTTTAATTTTGCCTCCTCATTTTGTTTTCTTCTTCTACGCATTCCTTCCCAATCTTTGCGCGTAATCTTCCCAACCCAATGTATTTGGTAAGAATGTAATAACATACATTTTTGTCGACCCGATAAGCACTTAAGCATTTCCAACTTCAAACATCCCATAGATCTTAAACGCTATAAAACATGAGATAATCCAAACAACAACTCGTAATCTCAGTTAATCTATTTCTTTACTTATCTGGTCGATCCACACCCAAAAAGAGCTAAAGGTGTTGAGGTTTTAACACCTGTCTCGGCGATTTCCTCCCAAATCACCGTATCTCTGTGGCAATAAAATAAATTTTGTGTAGACGCCGGAGGGTTAACCCGAGCCCGGCCGCCTGTCGATGTTCAATCGGTGTCTCTTGACACGATACATTATAATGGACCGGAGCGGGCCTTCGACGGGCCCGAACAAAGCACGTGGCGATCTTGACGTGAGGATTAATATGGACGACAAAAAATAAAAACCGTAGTAAATATGCCTTGCATACAAGTCGAGTTTTTGTGTCGGGTCGTTGGTATTTTTTGTGTCGATTGAAATTTTAAATAACCTTAAATTAATTTTTATCTCGTTTGATAATTTGGGAATCATTTTTCATACTGCCAATTTTGGCATTCAATGATGTGCGTTATTATTTCTGAAGCGAGATGATTGGTTCGAGTACATTATGAATGCTAAAGACATGTGGTCTCGTGTAGCGTTCACGAGCTATCAATATGCATTGCGAGCTTAATTAATCAGAGAGTTGTCGTGTTGAGTCGAGTTAGGCCTAACGCGGTGCGCGCCGGCGCGCTGTCTCTACGCTCGGCTGCGCGAGCACCGGCCGGCCTAATCACGGCTATCATCTCGTGGTTTAATATTGAAATTATTCTTTCATTCACCATCTCGAAAGGTCTCTTTATCGTCGCCGATCTAACTAATCCCAACGATTATTACACATATTACGTTACTTTGAACACGTCGTAATTTAGAGACTGTTTGTTTATTCGATACGGAGATGATTTCTCGAATCGGAGAGCCGATTGCTGGTTTTATCGTTTTACGTTATTATTGATTACACGTTGTTCCGTGTGTTAATTATATCTTGTATGTTTAAATTTAATTTAAAATCATAGGTACGAGCGCGTTGGATGGTTATAATTAATGCCTTCTGCTGTGCAATTTTGTAAATCAAATTATTAATGAGAATTTATAGACTGGCGTTTTGATGCATAACCACATAAAGTATAGCTTCAGGTACTAATAAGTATTAAAATCGCATGCTCATTCTGACGTAAATGAACAGCATCGGGAATAAAAATGAGAGGGTTTGCCAATTTATTACCAATATCCCGAGGGCAGTTGTAGGCTTCCCGCCTCTCCCACGAGGTGTCCAGAACACGCAAGCCGGCGTTTCGGCGCCTCCAGACATGATATATTTATTGTCCCTTTCTCATACTCTCCTCGACTAAATAGGTACTTATCTTTGTAACTAGTAAATTAACGATTCTTTCATATGTTTTTATTTTTAATTTGCAGAGTTTTAAACTGTTATTTCCTTCTTACAGGTACATACACTCGAAGGAAAAGCCGTTTAAGTGTTTGGAATGCGGAAAAGGATTTTGCCAGTCGAGAACACTAGCCGTCCATAAAATTTTACACATGGAAGAATCTCCTCATAAGTGCCCGGTATGCAGCAGAAGTTTCAACCAACGATCGAATTTGAAGACGCACCTCTTGACTCACACAGACATAAAACCCTACAATTGTTCTTCATGTGGGAAGGTGTTTAGGAGAAACTGTGACCTGAGGCGCCACAGCTTAACCCACAACCTCGTTGGAATTTCTTCTGTAGCCACTTCTCCTAATGGCAGTAACGGCAAGAGCCCTATCTTAAATCCAAACTTCCCCATTGATGCTCTGGACACTGAGGATGAAAACTAAACTGTTAATAGTGATATAAAATATTTTGATCTTGTTGTTTACAAAAGTAAAAGACTGAATAAGTGCGCATCATAATTAAGTGCCTTTATATTTTAAATATACTTTTCCCCAATCTGTGTTACTTAGATTTCTCACGGCACTTAGATTATCTGTGTTGTTATTGTATATTTGGGACATCGTGCTAGTGCTTGAAAAATTGTTAGGATCTTTAAGTATTATTTCGACTGCATCATTTTGTAAATTATCTGATCTCATTTGTGTTTGTACATATTATTAAGCGTGACTTTTTGAAAAATGAACATTTGCCGTCCTCTAGTTTTTAGGAAACGAATAGTAGTGAAATGTAAGTAATAGCAAATTAAGTTATAATTGTTAATGCATTACTGAAATGAAATTGTCGTCGATTCGGTCTTTTTATGATCAATATTATGACATTGTACATTGGCAATCTTTTTTTATTCCTATGAAACTACTACAATAATGAGTAATGTTATGAAATCGAAGTCTTCCTTGACATATGTAGTTTCATTCCGAATTGTTAAAAATATATTGAATATAATCTGTACAAAATAATTTGCATGAAAATAATGATAAGAGAGATTATTATTAATGTAAATAAAATAAAGAAACAGATTTTGTGAATTGTTTTATTACTTAAAGCACGGACATTATGGAATAAATATGGAATCCGGGGTGATCAATAACAGTTTCCCTATTCCATTGACATGATAGGCACTGAAACAAGTACACCTTATAAATATCTTTATCGTTAACATGCCAGGAAAGCCAGGCAGAGCTTAGGTACAGTTTTCCATTTGTTTGACCCCAATCATAAAATTTGATGAACTTGAAGTGAATGATACTAACTTATGTAGGGAAACCCAACATATCGTACTTACTAAGACAGTGTCGTTTATTATGTGATTGAAGACAACATAAGCAGTCGCTTCCGTAAAAACTAGTGCCTACGTCCAGTCTTGGGATTAGATAGCGGACCCCAGACTTCCTTCAGGATGCAACTATACCTACTGGGATAACGCTAGGAGGATGATAATGAATAAATAGAAAAAAGAATACCTACAACTATATTTAATTACGAAAATACAATTAATCAGTAATCAGTCATTTATTGGCTAGAACATGGTACAAAATAGGTAATTATCGAACAATACATAGAACTACATGTTTGGTCACAAGGACATGCAAATATTTAAGGGATGTCATGTGTATCGCATGCATAATATATATTAAAAAAGTTGTGATTGCACAACCTTTGCATTTCATTTAACTTATAGGTTTACGTGAGAAAGGTGCGATCTTTTGAGTTTGAAAGGTCTACTTATAATTTATGGAACTCAAAACGTATTATGTACACAACAAGTTACTAGAAAAAAATCATCCATATATACCTATTTCTTAGTTTTTTTCAATAATTTAAATTACTTAAGTCGAAAATGATATTCAATTGCATATTATTTTGAAAGTAATGACGGGACCAAAACTTCATTATATTATACATAGAGTATCCGGGGAAATTAAATTGATTTAGAAAAGGTTTAGATGCAAATAATGTGGCGCGTTTAAGAAAGTGTGAGTGAGTAAAATTAAAAATAAATTCCTACTCTGGTAATAATAAAGTTCACTAGACTAGAAACTGCACCAAGTGTAGTAGTAGTAGTAGGTCTACCGACTTAAAATTCAAATCGGGATACATTTACCTGCTTTTCTTTAATTTATGAAAAAGGGCTTGTCGTCTCGCGAACATACCGCACCGTAAGGGCTAAAACAAATCTACAGAAAATAAAAACTTAAATTCTAGACTTTAAAGCTACTTTCAGTAATTCAGTGCCTAACTGCTTCCTCTCGAACCAATTGGCTCACACAAACTCGCTCTGGACACCTCCATCAGTTTATAAAACAGTCATATTTATAAAATCTGCAACAGTTCCAAAATCATTGCAATTTCGGGAGAACTTTTCTCATCAACTAAGCGAACTTGTTTGAAGGAATGTGCGCAAGGAGCGCAGTTGTTAATCACTTCGTATTTTATTAATATGAAGATGTTCGGATTTATTCCGTCAAACCATCTATCACATCTGAACAATACGTCGCATTAACAGACCTTATAAGTGGTAATTACAAAGGTCAAACCGAACTCGCACCACACAGACTATAAAACGTTATTGACACTCAATAAGGTTCATTTTCCCCTAGAATCTCTGTAGCCTCTTGTACGACTATTAACAACAAAGAACGACTACTGAGCTTGAAAAATCGATTCAATACATCCGAATCTATGGAGAACCGTCGCCGATTCACACGGAGAAAAAGACCCATTGTCGCTCCACACAAAAGATCTTGAGTGTATCAAAATGACATAAAGAACCTTACCATACAAAATAACCTTGTAATGGGCCACATGTCTTCGATTTTTTGTATTTTTGGAAATAGATTATGTGTTAAAAAGGCGGATAACAGATTGTGGATTCCGAACAGACTTATTTGCTGAAAGGCATGAAATTAGGAATCTCATTTTATCTGGAGCAACAGATGGAAACGATAAAGATTTCTTACATATCTGAGCAAAAGCAATATTATGTAAAATATCTTCTGTAAAGAAATTTGTCAATTCACTTAATGGGAAAAATAAATAATTAACAAAATTATCAGAAACGCTATAATAAGTTATAATAGTTTTTGACTTGAAAAAGTGCCATTGCAGCCTACTTGCAGAATAAAATTCTTTTATATCATTTCTTTATTAAATCTCGGAAAGCATCCAAGACCTTACGAGCTTTTATAAATTGTGCAAGTTATACATAATCAGATTTCCTTTTCTGGTTTCATGTCGAATCATCTGAGGTTGTCTACCGTTTCTAAATCAAGAGTTATCACTTCATACTTTACTATCCCATTTTTTCGTACAGCTTTTTCTGGACTCATTTTTTATACAATCGGTTTTGGATTATGTGTACCTTAACCACATGACGGGTGATTCGTTACGGCTAAGCCAGCGTTGTGGTTATTTGATTGTACACTTTTCCAATACTTGCTTTTACACTGTGGTTTTTAATTATACCGTGCACTTCAATCGATTTGTAGCGTTGCGCGTTGGTGAACACTCCACTATTTTTTTCGATTATATTAACTGTAGCTAGTGAGTCATACACGAGAAAATCTTAAGTACTAAATAAACCAACTAAATGCAAATAATTGCCGATGTTAAACTAATTGAAATTTTATTAAAGTAATTTTAAAATATGTTTTGGGCCTGGTGTCACCAATTTGTAAAAACTAGATATTGGCTAGACATTTTCAGAGACAAAGCGAAAAATGTAGTACTGCTAAAAGTAGCGAAACGAAAAGGGCTAAGGACACATCATACAGCATGAAATTTTAAAAAATCTACGAAAACTACACAATAACAAAGATCAAGACATTACATTACAAATACAAAAGCATTCAAAAGCGCATCACTTCACATTAAGCACTCGGAGACATAATAATGGGACACCGTATCTTAGACCTTTCAAGCCAAGAATTATTCACAAATTACATAGCAATCACCCCAATCGGAAATCCCGCTGGGTTAAACATAGTACACAGTTAAAACACAACCTTACACTTGCAGCTAATCATAACACAAGGGTAGTCCCACAGCCCGTGCATAAATGAAAATAAAAGTGAGTTTCGTACTTGCTACGCTGATTCTAGGGTTAGCCGACGGTAAAGTAAAATTGGTGTTACTGTGCTTATTTTTTTCCCTTTTTCGCAAACATCACATTGTCATCGACACCGAAATTACCGACGATTGTCACAAAGGATTATGTTTACCCTCGAAGGTGTTTGAAAAATATTTGCTTTTGCCGTTTCGAGTGCGTTTTATTAGTGGAGCGTTTTTATTCGCGACCACACACGGTACTGTGTTTTTTTTTCTTGTGGAATTGTATGAGGTGTTTTGACAATGCGCTTGGAACGTGCGTCCGCGCAGTTTCGAATGTTAAGCACGGTTTCGCTTGACTTGTTTGTCTTTGAGTTGCGTTTTCTTGTTCGGGGCTTTGCACACATTAAATTTGGTATTGGCGAACATGGGTATATTAGAGTTATTGGTCCTTGCGTTTATTGTGTTAAACTATCAAATATAATTTTAGTATAATAAAAAATCAACCTAAATTCCATAGATACTGTTATTTTGATTGTGATACATTTTTAAACACCAGATACATTGAAGTAATACGTCGGCACTTTAAATTCTTCGACAGCAGATTTTTATACATATATAGGCAGGTAATAACTGTTGTATTATTAGGCTCATATAGGACTTTTAATAGTACATTACTTAACAAGGGCGGTAAAACAAAGAATGTCTCAGATCGCAGGTATTTGACGCCCGAGCCGAAGGCAAGGGCAATAAATATGCGATCTGAGGCTTTCTTTATTACCGCCCGTGTTAAGTACAAAATTTTATGTCACCCCCTGGCCAGGAAGTGGGTTTTTTCGCGCGCGGAGCGTGCGATAATGGCCGCTTTATGGCCAGGTGTGACATAAAGTATTTTGTTTCTATTCTTTTACTTATGTTTTTTCCTTTTCACATGTTGAGAATGCCTACTTCACGTATGTACGAGTACCTAAGTTGTCCGCTTCTACCGAAGAAAATTTGATTTCAGAAAAAACTCTATGTAACTTAAACTAAACTAAGTTCGTGTACAGTCGACCAAATAAGTGGTCTCTACCACTTTTCGACTCTATTATAAAAAGTCCAAAAGTGGTAGAGCACTTTCTTTGCTCACTGTAGGTAGTGTTTCTAACGCATGGCATACTTAAGTACCTTAAGAGGAAGGGGTAGGGCAAGCTCTCTCCATACAAACTTTGTGCAGGATTTACTTCGTTTGTGTTTGCATTAAAGTTACGATTTTTGGTCAGTATGCTTATTTTTATGATAGCTATTTCGTGATGTAATTTTTTTTTTATTGATTTTTTTATTGAATAT
The DNA here is from genome assembly GCA_951800055.1 of Cenopis cana. Lineage (NCBI taxonomy): Eukaryota > Metazoa > Arthropoda > Insecta > Lepidoptera > Tortricidae > Cenopis > Cenopis cana. The sequence continues at coordinate 6,753,444 of OX637488.1, forward strand.
TTTAATTTTTCATTTTTTTTTTAAATATTTGAAAATTTTTACATCACTATCTTCGCATATCTAATATTTACAACCCCAAAAAAATATTATATTCGTTAGTGCCAAAACCTACGAATAAAACGTGCACAGAGTTTGTATGGAGAATGCCTTGCCCACCCCTGCGCCTTAAGTGATAATATAATAATGTTCCAGATTAAAAACGAATTTAAGTACCTATTAAGTAAGTACGATTTACCTACATGAATACTTAAATGTATGAAGTGAAAATTTTCACACTGTACTAAAAGGTCAAATTAAAAGCCTGTTTTATTACCCAAGATAGTCGTCGGATGGAATCGTCGCGTCGCCATCGTATGCGGTCACTACATAGCCGACTATCGCGACGACTTACTGTCCGCGGAGATACCGGCGCGTGGGCAGCGACCTAAGAGCAGGCACGCAGAAGAATAGGTAATATGCCACAACACAAGTTACATACCAACTCATTAGTTGAAGTGTTAAATTAATTATAAAATTAAGGTCAGTGCGAAGTTATTTTATTTACAAACTCTTCAGGCCTGTTTTTTTTGTTCGGTTTAACATGACTACTCATATTATATTACAGGATAGCAAATGTGTCAGAACTTTTACAAACTTATGGACGTACGTCCGTCGTAGTACCTATTACAGTCCGCTCAATATGTAGGTATAAGAATCGTAACTCACGTGAGTACCTATATCTGGTATATGCGGTATTACATGGTTTGGTTAAATATTAAGGTCGTTTGTTGGGCGAGTAATTTTCAAACTACCTACCTATCATTAGTTATTGTCTAAAGACATAGGTAAGTATAAGTGCGCACGTTCTTCAAGTTATTCTAAACTACTTAAAAATGACCCATTCCTAGCCATTTCTGTTGCAAAGGTCGTCAATTGTGATTTAACACGGCAATACGGCAAAGGTGATGATGGACCTTTCTATCCGGAATGACACGGGGTGGGATACAAAAAAAAATATAAGAATAACTTTAATAATATTAAAGTTAACATAAATCTAAAATAGGCCCTTGATGCTTTATACAGAGGATGCTGGCGACATTTCATCGCTGTATCGTAATGCTGACACGTTGTGCGAGGAAGTCGCCAGCTATTTGACTAAATTAGTAGAATATATCTACTTACATTGGCACGTAAACTCTCTGAAAATACAAAATTCCTCTATCAGTAACTTCACAACTATGCACCCTCTGCGTATATTTACTTTCATTGCGTATCTCTCTTCGCACTTAAGCTTTCGATGTTCACACACGAATGACATTCGCAATGCACTGATACCGTTAATACTAATTATCGTACCGGTATAGTTAGAGGGCGGATACTAACGTTTAAATGATTTGGCACTTGAGCACGCAAAGGGTTAGTTTTATTTAAGACGGAAAGCAAGAAAATATAGGAAATGCAGATGCATACCTATACGTATTATTTTAGGCTATAATCCTCAGAATACTTAGGTGCATTTATATTTTACTTTTAACATTTTCCAAGTATACCTAAGTACCTAAAATAAAAGCAGAGGACTGTACAGTGGAGGGCAATATAAACAGACAGGTAATATTGATTTAAAAAAAATCATGTCTAAAATAGATAGATTTGTCCCCTCATGATCAGGTAGGTATTCATAATATTAATAATGCAAAGTACCTAGGTAATTATTAGGTAAGTTGATTGTATTGGTATTACCAAAAAATGTGCTACGTACCTCCCTCTATCTCATGTGTACCTAATATAACATATAACATTATTATTTTTATAAATACTGATTTTGATGACATTGTAAGAAGACATTATTTTGGATTGGGTTTGAGGACTTTGAGGTGTCAAGTATAAAAAGTTAAGTGTACCTATTATATTATCCATATAATAAATTGAGTGAACAATAGAAACATAATATTATTTCAATGACAAATAATGCCAATTATACGAGTATAACAATGATATTCATAGTTCATTTTTTCAAGATCATGAAAAGGATTGATAACTCAACTCGAATTACCACATACTTATTGATTCAATCAACTAAATAATAGGAACAACATTAACAACCAAGAAAACTTAACACCATTGCAGAATCTTACAAGCAAATAGAAAAACCAATCCAATGTTATAAGTGAATTAAAACTCAAGTATTTGTAATCCAATACTCACTAAAAATCGTTGAACGGGGCGGTAGGCGGAGTTATCGATGACCCCGCCTACCGGCGCACGCGCGCGCCGCGATTGCTCCATCGCGACTGGCCCGACGCAATCAATTCTACCATAAGCAAAGAATGCAATTCAATTGAAGGCAGTCTTGAACGCTCTTTTACGTGGTAGAGGCTAATAGTTCAATTAAATGGCTTTGTGGTCCGAGGAGGACCGCGTATAAATGGCCATTGTAATTTACGGTAAAGAGACTATAAAATTGGCTGCGACGGTCACGGCTATCTTAGAATTATTTAGACAGTGATACGGGCATTGCTTTGGAGCGCTGTAAAAAGTAAGATCTGATAGATAAAATCCTACAGCCTTAAGCAAGAACACCAGTGCTAAGTTAATCTTACCACCAGGTGAGACTAGGGTCAACTGCTGGTCAGACTTTTTACTTTTATTACGTTTCATGCAAGTTAAAACGTAAGTAAGTTTCGTAGCTTACATGTTTTAGGTATATAAAATCAGTTTATTTTAACCCTATAGCTGGCTGTAGGTAGTCTTGGGGTAATTTTAGTTGTTTCTAGGTACTTATGTTAGTAGGTACTTACCTGTTAGTGGACCTAGCAGTGACGGAGCGTCCATACAACTCGATTCCCACCGGCTTGCCTAATTTTCAGCCACACCAGTTCTTTTAGTACGGCTCATGAAGAATAAGAAAGGCAAACTATTTCCGGCTTCCCTAAGAATATTTTTGACGCGCCGCCACTGGGACCTAGCTACCTAGGTACCTTACCTACCTATGAGGATCTTCTATCAGCATGTCTATGGTGTGTGTGCCTATGATATGATACCTACTTTTTTTTTGTTATATGACACATAGGTCGGTACATTAGATATACCTATTGTAGTAAGTGGAAGTAGGTATAGGTACATATCTTTACCGAGGCGGTACGGTAGGTACCTACGCATTAAAAATGTGACGCATGAGACACGTCACTAGGAACAGTCAACCAAATTAATTTCAGGGCAACTTCGTACTTTGTCACTGTGAGAAGGTACGAAGTAGTCCAAAAATCAAATTAGTTGTCCATACATATGTACTTAGATCTACTAGGTATACATTAATTATAACTTTCTTTATATAATCTAGGAAAAGACAATTACAACACGGTGGTCTCAAAAAATAAGTCTAGTCAGCTTGTGTTGAAGCCACAACTGCCACGACGCTGTATTTCAGTGAATCCATTTACACAAACAACAACACAAAATGTTCAGTTTATTTTGCGAAATAAAGCCAAATAAACACCTACCATAGTTCCATACTATTAATAATATACTTGCGAAAGCTTGGGTCTGTTTGTCTGTCTGTTACCTCCTAACGCTTAAAACGCTGATCCGATTTAAATGAAATTTGGTATGGAGATAGTCTGAGTCCCGGGAACGGACATAGGCTACTTTTTGTCCCGGAAATCACCACTTAAGGGGGTGGAAGTTTGTATGGAACAGCGATGACTAGGTAAGCGCCTGATATAAATGATAGCAATAAAAATATCTATCGCGATGAACGAGCTTTACGCGGACGAATGCGTGCAAAAGTTATTTTGAGAAAAATGTGCTTAGGGGCTCTTTTTATAAATAGGTAGTAGTAGGGAGAGTAATCGAAACAAAATTAACGAAGAAACAACGCAAACTAATTTGTCTATGACCGTATAGATATTGTAGATAAATTAGGTACCTACCTACTTAAAACTAAAGTGACAAATTATACTTAGACGGGTCAGACTCAGCACTCAGCGAACCTAACACTCGCTACCAACAACAATTTGCTACATTTACACCGTGCTAAATCTCTCAAAATACAGACTTGCCGACAACTTTACAACGATATAAATATAGTCACCAGTACTTCAGCATCAAACAACAAACATGGAAATATTCTGGATACACCAAAATACATAGTATTTCAGTACTGCTCGTACAAAATATCAAATTATACCTGTGCCGGAGTTACAAATTATAGACGAATCAGACTCAGTAGTCAATGAACCTTATATTTGCTGCGAACAACAATTTTCTATTGCTAAATCTTTCAAAATAGGTACAGACTTGGCGCTGCCATTATACCTACTTTAAACCACCGCTTTAGTTAACGACCGCTTTAGCTTAGTTGGTAGAGTTAGTGACCCTGCCTACGAAGCTGGAGGTCCCGGGTTCGAATCCCGGCCAGGGCATTTTGTGTGACGAGCACGAATATTTGTACTTGGGTCTTGGATGTTTTCTATGTATTTAAGTATCTAGGTATTTATCTGTATAAGTATGTATATCATCGCTTAGTAGATACCCATAAGCTTAGCTTTGATTATTTTGGGACTAGGTTGATTTGTGTAAGATTGTCCACAAATTGTTATTTATTTATTTTAAACAAATTTTTTCATCAGTGTTGTGTCTCCACAAAATGCATCTAAATTAACAACATATTTAATGATAGTATAGGTATGTAGATAAGTATTAACTAAGTCAGAGTGACAGCCAATTATAAACGGACATAATCAGCACAGAATCATGCATTTGAACAAACGTGCTTCATTAGTTTCAGTACAAGTCACCAAGTCAAGATACTTTTTTTATTTTCACTGTGCTTAACACCTTAACCAATTTTAGTAGATAGAAACAACTCCTGATCGACTTGAAAATGTCCTTAGTCTTGTCGATCTAGTAACTTTATGGGATTAGGAATTATTGGCATGTTTTACACGGATTTAAATGGATGAATGTTTGTTTGAACTCTTTAGAGGGTCATAAGGAAGTAACTTCGGGTTTTTGATTGAAATGTAATAGCTATTAGACAAAAATTTCTAGCTTACCTACATATCATAAAGTAGGTACTTAGTAGAAAGTAACAAATTAACTACAATCACTGTAATTCGCTATTTCACATTTTTTTATGGTGCCATTCAAAGCAGATTTTAGAGACGATGGGACCAACAACGAAATACGAAAATCAGAGGCAAAGTACAGAATAGCTGCCGAGCACTTAAAAAAGCTTCATACTAATTGATAGCTAAATGTGACGTGACGTCACAGTTTTATAGCTTCGTACTACCGTTGCAGAAGGGAGTTTTTTTTTATTGAAACATGAGAATTCTATTAACTTTCTATTTACATTTGGACTGTCTTACTTACTATTTATTGTAATAGTTTTCTATCCATAGGTATAGGTATCCACACTATGCTATAAAGGGTCTAGCAGGCTAAGCGAACAAGAGTGTATGTTTAAAATTAATCCTCGATCTTCTTTTGTTCAACTAATAAGTTCCGTTCGTTCCGTTCAAATAATGAGGTTCAAAATACAATATTTTTTACGGCAAGAAAAACAATTTCAACTGTACCAAACATATAAAGTTATAGGCTATATAGGATGTACATATAAAATCACGGTGAAAACACTCCACCAACGTTTTTCTGAAACAAGGGCTCAATATTTATACACATACTGTGAGATAATCTACCTGGAAACCCTATACAAATAATAGGCAATTTCCACACTAAAACAACCAAACGCACTTAGCCAAAGCGAGCGACACAGTCGGCGTTATCTTAAAACAACTCTAACAGAATAATAATACATCTAGTTTCAGAATTCGCCATTTTTTTTTTTCATTCTTGGACCTCTTTTATTTATTCTTTACTCTTCTGATGTAATTAAATGTATTAATTTTAGTAAATATCATTTATATGCCGATGATATACAGCTCATGATTTCCTTTAATAAGAATAATGTTAAAGAGGCTATTCGGTGCATGAATAGCGACCTGCTGGAGATTGCTAGATGGTCAGCTAGAAACTCCCTCGTTCTCAACCCTAAAAAATCCAAATACCTCATATTGGGAAGCAAAAAGCAAATATCTTTCTTAACTAAAAATGAAGACGACATACAAATTAGTGGTGTACCTATTGAGCGTGTGTACACTGCGCGAAATCTAGGTATTCTCATGGATTGTAATTTGCGTTTCGAGGAACATGTTCTTGACACTGTGCGGAACTGCTTTTATAGGTTAAAGGTGCTTTACAACATTCGTCAATACATATCAGTAGAAATGAGAATTAAGCTTTGTGAATCACTAATACTTTCTAAATTTAATTATTGCGACTCAGTTATAGGACCGTGTCTGTATAGTAAAACTCAAAAGTTAATTCAAAGGGTACAGAATGCTTGCGCCCGATTTTGCTTCAAAATACCGCCCCGGACGTCAGTATCACCTCACCTGGCTAATGCTAATATTCTTAATATGAAACACAGGCAACGTCTCCATCTAGCTTCACTTCTTTTTGGATGTATAAAGTCGGGTAAACCAGCCTATCTTTTATCCAAAATCACTTGGCGAGAGCAGCGACGGGCAGAACGCACAATAGCTAATCATAAACCGCTCATTGTGCAAAAATACAAATGTGCCGCATTCCGTGGCAGCTTCCGGTTCCAGGCTACCAAATGCTGGAATGACCTTCCGCCCCCGATTAGGGATTGCAGGTCCAAGTTTTGCTTCCAGCGAAAACTACGTGAACTACTACATATTATTCAGAAAGCTGGAACTGGTATCCACATATCTACCTGATATATAACATCCAAATTATATACTTATATAAATTTACATATATACTCATGCTTTAATTGTTTTAATAAAGTACAATACGTCATATCATCATATATTATCATATATTATTAAATTGTTTGGTGTTTGGTAACTCTTAAACTCGAATTAGACTCATAGGCTGTGGCAGAATAACAGCGTTGCAATTTGCACGGCCTGCAAATAGCAACACATGCTGAGTCTCAGCCTTTTCTTTATCGCACACATTGCTGGACTCATTGTGCATACCTGTGTGTGTGTTCACCAATAAGGCTACCTGTATTTTTTTCTACCGAGTATTATGCTGTATCGTATATCTTATACTGTATAGGTATTAAGTCCGGTTGTGTGTGCTTTACGGAATAAATTGTTTTTCTTCTTTCTTCTTCTTCTCATTTTGTATTCAAATTATAGGCTATATCTATACATGAGCACAAACATGGTTATTATTGGTGGGTACGAGTATTATTCACAAACATACCTAGCTGTATTAGGTTTGAGTAGTAAAAATAAAATATAATAGTGAACCAAATTATCCGTTCCGTGTCCGGGCCGGACCGAATCATATTCGCGTAAAGTGATACTATACCGACTAAGTGCAGGGTTGGTTGGACTCATATATTTCAGATATCAATATACTTAGGTAGGACAGTTGACAAACTATGTACCTACGTATTTTTGAAGTAGGTAAGTATGCCCGAGCCATCCGTGACGAGCCCGTAGTACACGGTCTACTGTGAATCAACCTTAGAATTCAACCTAAATTTTCAGCTTTAGTCAACTAAATGAAAACTCTATTGACGGAATTCATAGGCTTGCGACTTCAGCTAAACCCCATGTTTTGTACCTACAGCACATCATAATTAATAGTACTTACCAACGTACAGTCTATGTAATTTATTATTATACTATTTTGCGGTAAAAACAGTCGTTTGTTTGACAAAAAAGTTTTATGCTGAAAAAAAATCACGCACGCGCCCACCGCAGCACTTGTTTTTTCGTTTCTAGCGCGATCGGGTAGATATATCGACACGTCGGAGCTGGACTCTTCTCAGCTAGGCAGGTTTAGTGAACCAGCGACAAAACTCCCAGTGACACCTCAGATTCGGTTGAAGCCGCTCAAACAATTTCACTGGAGCGCAAACTCTTAGAGTATTCCAGTGTTTAACCCGTGGTCGTGTCGGAGGCTTCCCCTGGATTTTCCCCAGGCCACTCTCCAACCGTGCACTCCTATCGCTTTATTGGGCCATAAAGCCACAGTCAGGTCAAAAAAAGAATACCTCGGAGGTGTGCTAGAGTCCAAGTCGACAACAGGAACAGATGTCTAATACAGATACCAATAGAAGATATATTTTTTGGAAATGTCACATAGAAAATATGTAATTGTCGTAGGTTTTTTTCGGTGGCCTAACAAAAAATCAATGACTACCTACCTACAAAGTTGGCTGCTGGAAGAGATCCCTCATAGGGATAAGTTCGCCTTTGTACTTTAATCTTATGTGACATGTATATTGTTTTAACCTGTTTTGTGTACAATAAAGTGCTTACATAATACATACATTTATCAATTTACTATTTGTGAAATTTAAAAATGACGACCTAATTAATTTTAATTAATGAAATTGGCAATTTTGTTCAAAATCGTCGTTTTAGTAGTAGGTAAAATTTTCATAAACTTAAAATTTTCTTTTTTGTAAAATGTAGTTTAAACTCTCAGTATAAAAAAACCTATTATCTGAAATGTAACTATCTCGAGTGTGAAGTCTTGTATGAGTATTATAATGGCAGTGTATCACACCGTTGAATGTATGATGTACATTTGTACAAATATGAAGGATGGGAAGTTTGAACTGTCAGCGTTAATAAATAAAATATTATTTATTATGTGCATCTTTTCACTGAACTTTCTAATTATTTTATGTGCCTAATTGTTATTGTTAAATAAAAGACTAGGTGTGGCTTCCAAGATGGCTATTTATTAACTGCCCGCTAAAAGTTTCTTTCTTTTCTTAGACTACCCGACAATAGGTCCGTGAATACACAACAGTTATATAGCTATAAACTTACTGCGTTATGTTGGAACCTAAAGTTAACAGAAGAAACGTGAACGTAAGTCACAAAGTTCTTTAGCGGTGCGCGTATATCTTGATTAATGATATATATTTTATTTATTTATTAATATGGAAATACTGGATCATTTATCAAAAATCTATCCGATTATTTTGTTAGAACAATAAAAAAACTACCCTCTTTGTAAAGAAAAACGTATCACTGCCGATGACAATTACGAAATAATCAGCATGTTAGTTTATTTTTACGATTTACGATGATATTTAGAATTTTTTTAACAGAGTTACCAAAGCATTTTTCAATATTTTGTTCGGTTATTGTGTTACTTTCTTTCTTTCTCAATCTACAGTAATTTTTGTGTAGTGTAATTCTATATTATTTCTTCACATTCTAACCTCAAACTTTAATATTTTCGACTTTTCGTGAACTGGGCTGGCCTTAAGCCTAAGATGCTGCGAAATTCATAACTAACAATGAATAAACTTAATATATTGCAGAAATCGATCGCTTATACATCCCTCCTCACAGAACTTGGTGCACTCCACTCATATAATACCTATATTATTATGGCCAGCAATACTTCTATTATGTACATAATAAAGAAGCATAAATGGAGATCGGAGTAGTCGAGATATTTTATATTTTATATACACGCATCAAAATCTGAATATTAGAATTGTTACACTGAATTTACAGAAGGAAACTAACTAAAAAGTGTCTTGACCATTTGCGAAAAAAAACTGGTAAGTGCTAGCACCTGCAGGCGCGAGCATTTTCGATGAAATGAAAAATGTAGCGTAAAGCATCATGTACTCGTACTTCGTAGTTGGGAAAGTAGGTTCGGTTTGTGTACCTAAGTCACTAACTACCCAAAAACATTACCACTGTCATTTCCCGACGCGTGGAACGACATCGATGATACTTATAATTACAGCACGGTGTGAGAGGCGCCCACATCCCAGCACGCGCTCGCAACGTTGAAAGGCATTCATATGACAAATATTGACACCGCACCGCCCATTGTGTCGGCCTCACCTAAAGCTATCTTATCACATATTTGTGCACCAAACACCGCTGTTTGTTGACAGGCGCTCGTGTGTCTGTCGGTTTGTCTCTCGGATGTTAAATAACTCTTATCTCCCTCGGTAATTGACGTATTGGTACGGATTAGGGATTTCTAGGAAACTAGGCATTTGAAGGAGATGTGTTGAGTTAATGTGGTAATTTAGTAGAAAAAAAACTAAATGAAACACTAATTAAATGTACAATCAAGACAAAAAAACGGGCTGACATTGTATGGAAATTATATATTTTATATTTATATTTATCTTTTCCTTGGTTATTATTCGACCATGATAGGTTTGGGATAGCTACCTAATAAACATTTAAACGTAAGTACCGATAGGTATGACCAAACTGTCATGTTTTACGTAGGTACCTATAAACTCAGATTCAACCCCAATGGTTAAAGACGGGTTTTGACTAAATTGGAATAACATTTTCAAAACCCGTCTTTAACCATCTATAAACTAGGATATATATTTTATTGGACACAGTACATGTTCCAAGGGCGAATAGTGAACGCATAAAACTTTATTCTGAAAAGGACTCTTAGCTAATTAATCAGTTTTTACAACCAGCACCTGTATCCTTTTTATACTTGAAGGATCAAGTAGTTTATTACTTTATGAGGCCTATATTACCTGAAGTGCCTTCTTAATTAACAGCTTTATTTATAAAGAATTAGACCACCGTCCGGCGGTTTTCATTACCGTATATAAAAACCTACAAAATAGGGGCACATCATTAAAATGTCAACAACATGAACATGAACATAGGTACCGCACCCAGCCAGGAGCAAGCCTGACCCGGACAAGCCGGATGTGAGTGAGGATCAAACCCCCGGCACATCGCTGAGGCATGCTAGACGCCCCAACGATGCGCCAAAAACCTGGTCCTCTCCCATATACCAGGGGGCACAAGGTTGTTAGGAGTGACACGCTCTGGGATGGGAAGGGACGACCGACGAGTCGCAACCAATCGGCCACAATCGACCGGCTGTGCAGCCTTTAGCCAATATTGGAATCGAGGAGGGGGAGGATATTACGTCGGTGGATGAGCGTTGGTGAGGATGCTGCACGTTGCTTCGTATGAAGTCTTCTTCCTTTCAGAGTGATTCTTCTCGGGATCTCTGCGTGTTCCACTGATTCGCAGTAATCGTCGCTAGATATCTTCATTTCGTAATTTTTTCAGGTAGTGAACTATTAAATAGTTTTTTGTTTATGCGGTAGTTTCCGTGTTAAAGTGGACAGTTTGAGTCATGAGCAGATGTTCCAATTTGAGGAGGTTTTTGTGGTGTATATGCTTGTAGGTGTCTAAGTTATCAGGCATACTTTGATGATAAGCTGTGGCGTACTAACAATTTAGTCAGCTTCTCTGCACCCGGTGAGAACAAGCGATGCGACACGTAGTTAGGTATAATACTGTTTCTATGATTTCACACACAGACACTTTTTTAGCGTATTCTCCGAAGAAATTAGGTACATATTCCATATTTTCCGTTACTTGCTGGTTTATTAATAGCACTTTATTTTTGCTTAGTTACGGCTATAGGTATTGTCCCTAGTGGCTACGGCGGCCATCTTCTGTAGCCTTTGTGTGTTGCTAACGTGGCACTGCTGTATTGCTAGATTTGGATTTGCTTAAGTACTCAAGGTTGGGTGATAGCGTTTTATCAAACCCTAACTCTGCTATTTGCAAAGCTATTTGCAATAAAGAGTTTTACTACTACTACTACTTTACCGTAAGCACAAAGCCAACTCATATTTAGTAGAATATATTTACACCTCATTAGTTAATTATCCTAAGTACACATTTGCCGCTCTTAATATGAACACACAAAATATTAACACGTCACCATCACAGATACTTTCTTAACATCAACAGCTACACATCACCATCACTAGATAAATAATACTGTCTTTGTAAATACGCAAAATTAATGATTTACGTGTTAGTCGTGTCAAAATTTCTTCGTGTTGAGGTCCTTATTCTCCATAGTTAATTCCTTCTTTGGAATCCAATAAATGTGTCTTCATAAATCCGAATAAAATATTATGATGTATAGGTCTACGGTCGGGTAGCCCTAGGTTCAGATACATTTGGTTTCTCTCTTGAGTTGGTAGGTAAACACTTTACCGATTTTACTGTTAAACGATGATATAACAAGTGGTCTTTGGACCTTATGTTTTTACAACATTACATGTCAGGTAGTAGAATGCTTATCGATGTGCCTCGGGGCGATATTTTTTGTGCGTATGCATTGTTTTAGTTCTGCGCGGCCGATGCACATGTGCATCGGCCGGCCCTCGAGTCTCATTGAAAGCGTCCCGGGTTCGTCGTTTGTTTAGTTATTACGCAATGTTTAAGATTTTAAAATTGTTGAGGAATATAATGGTTTCATCACCGGTGTCAGCTATGGAAGTGTATTTTTGTTATCACTTATCACGTAACGCCGCCGTTTTATTGAGACGGGGCAAATTTGATTGGCCGCTTGTAACTATCCTTGTTTAATAGTACCTACAGATGAAAAATAAACCAAAATTGTCGATAGTTTGTTGTGCTTTTTGTTTGACCGTTCAAATGTTTACTAAGGACAGTGTGATTATTCAGGTGAAGGATGCCTTTTGCGACTTTTTAGTTTACGGCCTGATCTTAAAAGAACAAGGACTGCGAAATAAAAGTGTTCAGCGTCACACGTAGTAGATTACTATAGGTAATCTCTTCAGATTTGAATTCGTAATTCAAATTGAAATAAAAACACAAAGTCTTAGAAGCTTGTATGTACCAATTCAACTAAATAACCAACAATGCAATACAAATAAATGTCAAATCGCAATACATTGACGCTAACTGTTTGCCTTCCACAATTTAAATTGTCAATTGGATCTCAGATATTGGAAATAAAAATACTTTAACCGATTTGTTTACACATTATCAATATTAAAAGCAATATTACCAGTTACCACCATGCTGTTGACCAATACGCTATTTGCCTTCTGCTCGACGGAAATATACAAAACTCATTATCCGAGAAAACAACAGTGGACTCAATTTTAAATTCTCACAACAGGGTACAAATAAAATGCTCAATTCGGCAGTTTTAAATTAACCGGGAACCAAATGTTATTTGGAATAAATATAAACGGCATAAAGAAGGCCGTAAGGGCCAGAAACCCGTCATATTGTGTTTATAAAATGCTGGACACAAAAAATATAATATTTAATTTGGATAGGTTCATTCGATAAGTAACCAAAACTATACTGTGTGTAGCAAAATTTAATTTCTCAAGTTGACATCTTTTATGCTGCAAGTTTTCTAATATACATAGATATTTTATCAGTTATTGGTCAGATACCTATTTGTTAATTGGTTTATTTTTTTCATCAGCTTATTTAGTTTCAGGAATATACGAATAAGAAAATCTGACTGAACTGGCAGTAGGTATTCCATTTGACGAATACCTAAAAGTATTTTGGCATAAATTGACATTTTCGGTAATTTATTTCATTTAAACAAAGAGGGTGCTTTAAAAAGTCATGCCTAATGGCAAAATATAATTAAAAACAGCTTGACGTCGATTGCAGAATATTTAAACACACATTCGCATAATATCGTCCTACTAATTTGAGGCTACCTCAACAGCACTGTAATAAAATTACAAATTTGTTGACGTTACACATTTTTATATCCACACAAATGTGAACGCAGCTCCTTACTTTTAAATTACAATATTTCATATTATAATAACGACAACCATACATATTGAGGGTACTAATTAAAAATTCTATCATTAAAAAAGTAATTATGCTTATTTATGATGTTTCAAGCATTTTATGCCTCGGAATCAAATCACGGGACACATGTTAACGGAGTCCATTATTAACCATTTGTAAATAATGTGAAGAAATTTATAGATTTAGGGAAAACGAGGTAATAAAAATTGTTGGTTATATTTGGTTTTATATGGACTTAATTTTAGAATAGACAGTTAAACGGTCTATAATATTTCGCTATTAAAATGCGGAGGCTGAATTTGTATATATTAATTTAAACACTGGGCTTCTTGATGATGTATTACATATGTAAGCGGTAAAACAAACAAATTTTTAAAGTGTCTGTATGTAACTATCTAAAACAGAGAAGCCCATTTTATCTTATACATGTTTATTTTTTTCTTTACAAATTATCGCTTCAGGACCTTCCTTTTTATTTGGAAGTACAAGAAGGTTAATAAAAATCACCATAATACGACGCTTTTTCAATATAAAATTAGTCCACTTGTTTCCGAAAAACCTCCCGTAAAACTGATACCAAACGGCTATTGCGCTCTAAACCATAATGAAATAATTCGCAACAGTTTATTACACGTGCACGGTTATCATCCTGGCGGGAGGTAATCGAATAACGAATATGATCCTGCAAGATCATATTCACAATTTCAAAACGCTAATTTCAACTCTATCCCTTTAAAAATAAAGGTTGCAAATTTTAATTAACTCTTATGAAATTAAGACGTATGTTTGTTAATGGTGTTAACGAAATCGCATGTTTATATGTTAACTAATTTGCAAGTATGTTTTAATTGATTGCACGCATTGGGTATATTTAATGTTACAGTGATATGTATTACTTAATGATACAATATAGTTATGGAATTAAGATTACGTGCTTGTAACCTGTAATGAAACAGTTGGTTTATAACGATTAAAATATACTTATCCGTTAAGAATGTAAGTAAACGAGAATTAGCGTAATTATAAGTATTTTTACTTCTGCATCTGCAAAAAAAAACGTCTATATGCGAAGTGACATAAAAGAAACCTTCGTGACAAAGCCTTGTGTATGATGTTGGTGACACAATGGCAAAATATTAGCAAATTTCTAGACGTAATAACTTTCGAATTGACAAACTTTTTTTTTTGTTAGTTAATAAAAATTACAATATCGACAAGACACTGTTCATTGATTTCTCTATTTTCTAACGATAAGGTTTTCGTGACGTCACAAAGAAATACTTTTTACACATGTTATTAAAAGTACTTCATCATCATCATGAATTTAAGAGCTGGACTCTTGTTGGTGGAGTAATCGCCATTCCCTTCTTTTCTCTGCCACTGTCTTGAGCTCCTGATACGACGTTACATTAACTTTTTCCTTGGCTTGGTCCATAAAAGTCCGTCTCGGTCTGCTCCTTCCTCTCTTTCTTTCTAAAAGTACTTATATAATTATAAAAATATAGGGCGTCAAACATACTTGATGACGAATATGACGATGTGTTTCAAGTTATCATATTGTTACGAGCGTGGGATACGGGATAGAGTTAAACACCTGTTAGGTGGAACTATGGATTTATTCTGCGACTTAGAAACGCCGGATAAAGCTAATAACTAAGTCCACACGTACTAGTACACTGACTCGACTTACTCACACAAGTCCTCAGAGTTCGCGCCTGCGAGTACCTACTGACACAGTTATTCTTCACTGATACTTGCATCACTGACGCTTTACTGTACTCACATTTTTCACTATCACTTCCCACTACTTATTTCCACTATTTCTCTTCTATTTCCCACCTTCGTTCCACTCCGATATTCACTCTAATACTGCCCTGCACCGGGAGCTCAGTCCGCTGTCCCCTTATATACCCCTATTAGAATATCCTAGATGATAATTTCGATCTTCATTTCGATAGTCATTTCAGTAGTCATTTCGTTATTCATCTGTTCCGAGTAGCGTTCACTATTCCCGAAACCTGTGCCTTAACGACGATATCTACTCAAATCTTCCAATCCCATACATTTGTCGATTAATTTTCTATAGCATGGAATTTTCTGTGCAGTCACTTATTCTAGAACTTTCCATGTTATTCAGTGTAATGAAAATTAACACAAAGATTTTGAAACAACTTTCGAAAAGTGCATGGCCATCGGGATTTGAACCTGGGCACATCGACTCTGTTAGCCACACGCTTAGACAGCTGGTCCACGTAGGTATTACTTAGTAGAAGTCGGCGAATATTCAAATTCCTTGTTAGCCACACACTTAGACCGCTGGGCCACGTATAACTTAGTAGAAGTCGGCGAATATTTAATCCCTTGATGACGTGGCATCTCCAGGGCAACGTATCTGTTTACAGTGTTTATAGCCTCCGTCGCAAGTGTCGCAACAATATATTAATAAATCATTAACAGAAAATTTAAATGCGAAACGCACATGTCTAATCGACCCTTTGCTCTACAATATACTGAGTTATGGGCCGCGATTCCTGATGTCTAATGACATAATGGGACGACCTTTAGAACATCGCTTTTCGTTCATTCTTCTGCCAGTCTGATTTTTAAAGACAAGATTACTGAAAACGATATCCTTGTGACATGCCAAAAAACGTTTTAAATCCTGAATCGGGCTCGGGAATAAAAAATGTCGTAACCACACCTCATCACACGATTAAATTCCGAGACAGAAAGGGTATCGATGGCCGACCATTATGGTCCTATTGTTACCAATCGGCGCACAATGCTTTACTTATGGGCCGTTTAGGACACGAAAAAGAAATGCTCATGCACATACGGCTGGGGTGTTTAGAGAACCATTTATTTAACTATTTTATGTGTGTTCGTCATTTATGTTCATGTTATGTGTTATTCAACATTTATGTTCATGTATTTAAAAAAAACTATTGTAAATTACTAAATATTTTATTATTAGTATTGCAGTTTTAAATAAGAATATACCGTTATTTCTGATCCGATAATTATTTCTTCAGCCACACACAAACACACGTGAAAGAATCTATCACTAGATAGGTACCTACTTTGTTTCATTCGTGTTTTATTTCTTAAATGTATAAAGGTAACTCAACCCTTATTCCTTCCTATCCTATCCTATGGCGCCAAGATGATCTATCTTGGGTGTCGGGTCGAGTAATTGGGCTTTCTCCATAAGCTTGGCCATACTAGTCCACCACGTTAGAGGGTCGCCCTCGTCCTTTCTTGCCCTCCGGGAGAGCCATCGCCTTCTGCACCACGTGGTCGCTGTCCCTCCGCATTACATGGCCATACCACCTTAGTCGGAGTCGGGTTTCTGTGACTTCTCTGAGACGGGCGCTACTTTGAAGCTGCCTCCAACGTGTTCGTTGCGCACTACGAGTCTAGTCTAGTCTCGTAATTCCGCCCGCCCATCTAAGCATTTTCACCCTTATTCCTAGTATAAGTAATAATTTGTACTATTTATCTTTACTATTGCGTTCCATTTGCTTGCATTTGCATTTAATATAGGTACGCGTTATGTGTGAAATATTCTTATTTATTTGCTTTTTCTACACACTAGCTCCAATTTTTGTGTAAACTTTGGTATACAATTGTTCTTAACAATCAACGGCACTCCTAGTTCATATCTTGAAGCGCTAACAAAAGTCAGAAATAGCAGAAAGGCACCAGTCATTCGGTCCATAGCCTCCAAAAAGTTCGGCGACCGTTCTGTACGTGTGTCACGCTTTATTTCTGACCATAACAAATTCGTCAGATCAGCGGCGCGC
Organism: Cenopis cana; assembly: GCA_951800055.1. Lineage (NCBI taxonomy): Eukaryota > Metazoa > Arthropoda > Insecta > Lepidoptera > Tortricidae > Cenopis > Cenopis cana. The sequence continues at coordinate 6,770,911 of OX637488.1, forward strand.
TTGACGTTCGGTCATGCCGCGTGAATGTTATGATGGTAACTTATTGTTAATAATCCGGTGCGGACAGGGTAGTTTGCCTTTTGTGGTAATAATTATTATCATTGATACGATTGATAGCGTTGAATAGAGTCATTGATTGCGCTTGTAAATTAGTTTGATTGAGTACTTATTGCAAACATGTTTTTGAAGTAGAAGATTAAAGGAATACACATTGTTAGAGTACGGTATAAATTAGTCACGTAAAATATTATCTGTGACAACACTTAAGTAGCTACATCATTTCCGTCACCCAATGCTCTAGATCTACAGCGCAATCAAATACAGAAAGATGGCGCTCAAACCATAATCCACGCGCAAATTTATCAACACCAGCCTGTCCAATAAGAAACCAGCCTTATTTAAATATACATAAAGACTATTGTATACGCAATAAGTTGTAAAGCAGGGTAATGGTATGGTACTGGCAGCATGACAGTTGATTAAAGGGGGCCGAAAGCGGGCCGAGGTTGGGGGCCCGCGACAGCGCCCCAGGAGCGACCCGGCAGGAGGCCCCCCTGATGATTGTATTTAAAATAAATAAGTACCTCAATGAACGATTGTTCGGACATTCCGACTGCTTTATGGGTCGCCGTATGCGATAATCTTAAGCTATGACCTAATGTTGATAATATAAATTACGAGTAGGTATGTTTGGTTGCTAACTGCTGCTGTGTGTGCTGTGTGTCTATGTTTGTAGAAGAACTGCGATGAACTAGAATCGTAGTTCAAACTTCTTGAATTAAGATTCAATTCTTAAGCCATACGATGTAAGTTTTTTTTATTGAATTGAATGAGTAATGCCGTAGTATGATATTAAATAACGACGTATTTTACAATTGATAGCCTCTTTCTCACAGTTTAGTATTTCTTAAAACAAAAATGAGATCAAATAATGTGCAAATATGTAACTAAATGGATTGTCATACATTCCATTGAGTATATCGTACGAATCCGTATCATATTTCTATGGATAAATTTTCAGCTCCGAAAGTGTAAAATTGCATTGAACGAAGAAGTCAGTTAAGCTACGCTTATAGAAGATGACGTGTAATTTAGCCGATGGTCATTATTTCGATGAATCATAAACATTTTAGATACTTCAGTAAAAGAACTCAAAAAAGCATCGCATACTAAATGATCACATCCTAAATCGATCTTGCGCTCAAACCTCAAAATGATAAGTTCTACCACGACCTGTAATTAATAGAACAGTAACAAAAAGCTTAAACCAGATACCAATATTAAAAGACTATCAGTAAGTAACCCCTGTGTAGGGCCATTTTGTACCTCAGTACTTAAAAGTAAAAGTATTGCTCTAAACCTCCTGGAGATAAGTCCTTCTGGTTCTAAACGACAACGTTTAACATCCCTACTTAGGCTGTTAAAGGGTAGAATGCATTTATAATGGTTTTATAATGTTTCTAGAACACTCTATAATCACGGGATTATGATCTATCCTTTTTTCAGTGCGGTTTTCATTAGTGTTGTAAAAAAAATAGTTAACATGTAATCAGGGTAAACGCGTCAGAGTCTGGGTAAACACGTAATTGTAGGGTAGGGTTGACTGTAGTGACCTTTTTGTTGCAGTTTGGAGATAGCAGATGTGAGTTTGACAAAAGACTGCATTTTAACTTGCAGCTTCCATAAAAAAATAAATGAAATTAGATAGTTCGTTTATAATAATTTTAATACGGGTAAGTATTTTTATTACTAGTGTAATAACAGTCGTTTAAAACTCCCGAATAAGTTCATTTCATGAATGTTTTGTTACGTTGATTTCGGTACGGAATTCTAAAGATTAAAAATGCAACATTAAAATATGGTCCATAAGAAATAGGTCAATTGTTGAAAGATGATGTTGATCTATGTCCATACTATTGTTGAAAAGAACTTTTCGCATTTTACTTATATCGTTCCGTGTCCTATCCGTGTTATCCTTAGGCGACTTCCTGACTTGGCGGGGCGGGATCGATATGTGACATTTTCTTCTTTGACGTAAACTTACTGACGTTGCAAAGATTCCCACTTGATATAATACTGTCAGTATTACGTTTGCGCAGTAGTAATATCATGCGCAGAAGCGAAGAAGTACCGCCTTCGCATCGTCCCGCTACCGCGCATCCCGCGCCAGTCAGGAAGCACTCATTTAAATGTAGGGGCGCAGTAAAAAATGGTATCGCGTCGACTGACAGCTGACACTGACATTTGACACTTTTCTCATATCGTACTGCCTCCGCACCGACAAATCAGGAAGTCGCCTTACGTGTCCCATCACGTAAACAAGCACTTGAAGACATATCACACTTTTCTGTAGGAATATATAATAGGTAATCATTACTTAAATTTTTTTTATTATATATTTATTTCTCAGAACACATACAGTCATATATAAAAACATAGATATAGCATACAAAAATATATAAAAACAGACCTGGAGGTTCATAATGTAAACATGAAACATCAAAAGATACCAAAGCGTTTTGCGAATAGAAAATAAGTTAAACACAACTAAGTAATAATACTAATAACTAATTATAGTGATAATTTATTGTATCAACAACAGTTTGGATCTCGTGTGTTCTCGTTAATTTTAATGAAATCAACCAAGTTATCAATGAAAAATATTGTTTTTTCTTCAATCTTTGACGTCACGTTTGTTTACATGATATGACAGGTACATAAGAATAGACTATAGGTACTATCAGCCAATAAAGTGGTCCATCACTTTTAACTCTATTATTTGAATATCAAGATTCAAAACCGTGGGTGACTGTACCATACAAAACACTGCCACAACACTACACTGTACGTAACGTATACGAGTCTAAAATTACCCAAAAACATTTTTGGCGCATGGATACATGAATGAAAAGCAAGGATTCTCATTTCTTGAACATACTCGTATTTCGAATACAAGCAAAATTCACATAACAGTAAATTTGAGCAATCGTCAGCGTCCGTTACCTCACCGTACGTATTTATAAAGTGTTTTTATCCAATGTCTTTCGATAAACAATCGTGGATTACACTGTATCGTGCTAAGGACAATATTTCAAAGAATCATAAATTTTAGGACCCCGTTCCACAGAACTCAGAACAACTCCTAAGTAAAAAGTTATTTATTTTCTGATAGGACTGTGTAACTGCGCGCTCTTTTATTTTTCCCTTGTATTTTCGTATCCAATAAAAGAGGTGGCCTTTTTATTATTTCACGGAAATTGAGACTTGAACTCCAAACTACGGAATTTGAAGGATCCGCGTTTATTATTTCGTTCAACAGTTACGTCACTTGCGCATTTTATTCGTATTGATAATTTTAAACTGCATCCACGGTATTGACATTGAGAGTTACCTATGTCATAAAACTAAAGTTGCTTAAACATTGAGGCATATGTTTCAATCCCTTAATGTAAAGCAAATTTAAATTTACAACCATTTCTTATTCCTAAACTAAATGGTTAAATAAAAAAAGTATTGTTGATGACGGTGACATCTACCAGGATTCAACGACAACATTATTATTCAATCATTATTATAAAAAATAATTTTTCGCACAATTCACCTATTTCCTGTTGAGTAAATATTAGCTTGTGATAATGATATTAATTTAATGACTCATCATCATCATCCTCCTAGCGTTATCCCAGTACAGTTGCATCCTGAAGGATGCCTGGGGTCCGCTACCTAATCCCAAGATTTGGCGTAGGCACTAGTTTTTACAGAAGCGACTGCCATCTGACCTTCCAACCCCGAGGCGAAACTAGGCCTTATTGGGATTAGGCTTTGTCAAGTGAGTGGGCAACTTGACTGTTAGAAGTTCTCAAACCTCCCGAAGGCCTCCAACTTGGCTTAACGACTGCTGCCATAGACAGCAACCGGGATCAACGGCTTTTATGACTCATAAATAAAAAAATAACATTTCTCAATTTAAACTAGCGAACTTTCGGCAGACCCCCATTTAACGCAACTAGTTTCTTTTTTGCCCCTGTATTTTAAAATTATTTAGGATACAATCCAGTTATTTGACAAATAGGAGTAATTATAAGTTATCAATAGCCCAACAGCCACATCATTACATAACATGACATTAAAATGGGCGAATATTGTAACATAAGGAGGCTCGTGCGGCGCGACAGTCGAACTAATGTCAAGGCGAACGCAATCAGAGTGCGTGGGCGCGATGCACGCTGATGTGGACATGCCTTTATTTATTTACTTCAATCTTAATGTTTACGAATCATTATTTTCTACCCATTTCGTTTTGGTGCTTTATAACGGCTATGGAAAACGGCCCCCAAAACTAAAAGAAAAAAACTTTCATCAAAGGTTAACTGATTTGAAATGTCATTACCTAAATGTGATTGTCTTTATATGTCTCTTAAACATTGGTGTTTGAAGGAAGGCGAAAATTAGGATTGCAGTTAAAAGTGGTCTATCATTCATGAATGTTGCATTACTTAGATCTTTTGCATGCAGAAATACTGAAAAGGATAATAAATCGATAAAATAAGGGGCGCCATACAGGTATGTGTTCAATCTCACTAATCAACATAAAAATTGACGTTTACCTTAGTACTTAATAGGACAGTAGTAACATATATGTGACCCATGAATTGTTTGCATGAGATATGCAAAACATTACAATATTACAATCAGTTAACTCATTTTCACATTTACCAGTGCTCATTTTTATGACGTATAAACGAAAAAAAAAATTCAACTGTTAATTTCATAACAATAGTTAAGTAAAATATGAAGGCAAATAATTATAAGTACGTAATACAAGGCTGGGGAAGACCGAGAATAAGCAACGTGAAACAAATAAAAGGAATATTAGCAGTCGTGTCGTATAAGGAGGTCAAGGAGGCGGCCCTAGATAGAGTCAGATGGAGAGAGCTACACCGACAAGAGTCTAAGGGTCGGTTGCACCAACATACGAACACAGGCCGGTCATCGTCAAATATGGCGCCGGCAGCTGTCATCCCATAGAAACTTGTCAAACTTTCCATACAATCAGATTTGACGAACACCGCTTACGATTACAGATGGTTTGGTGCAACCCAGCCTAACTCTCAGTGGCGGAGGGTCCATGCAACTCGATTCCCACCGGCTTGCCTAATTTTCAGCTAATCCAGTTTTTTTACTACGGCTCATGAAGAACAAGAAAGGCTAATTATTTCGGGCTTCCTTAAGAATATTTTTGGCGCGCCGCCACTGCTAACTCTTAAATTTATGATGACATAATGCACGACAGTTAGGTAGGTAGGTACTTAGCCACTACAAGTGACATTAGGGAGTTAAAAAGTTTAAGCACTAATCCGCATCAACACTATTCTTCCGTCAAGCGCACTCGCCGTAATTGAACGGCGATGTAAAAGGTATCTACGGTGCAAATAAAAAAACCCCAATAATCACAGGTCGCGGTCGCGCCCCGCTCGCCCTACAGTTATTATGTGACGAAATAAAAATGCGCCATTCAAAGCGCGAGGCGTAGGCAGGCGGGGCCCGATTCATCGGCTTTTTGAAAATAAATAAAGGTACATCACGACTATACTGCTTGGGTAGTCACAGGTTTGTCTTGAACTGGAGACGTGCACACAAAGTTGGGAAAATTCTAATAGAATTGGTTGTTGAATGGTGGTATTGGTGGTGAATTGGTCTGTTGTTAGTGATTTTTCTTTCTGACTTCTACGTCAATTACATTCATTGCGCAATAATAATTATGTATTCGCCTATGTATTCTGCTTCTATTCTCCTAACTGTTATCTTACCGTTAACGTAAATCTTACTTATTAATCAAATTTATGTTTCTCCGGATTGTAGATCAGTCTCATTATGTTCATTAAACGATAATGATTCTTATCAAATGTCTTCATCCTTACATTCAGCTAGAAATTTCATTGCAAGAGCAAAAAGTATCAAAACGCATTGCGTGTGCGCCAGGTGAGGACGCATAAAAATCGCCCTGACAGGGTACAAGTGGTGGCGCCCTTTGCGACCGCTTTATGCGATTCGATTTGTCAAATGATACTTGTTCCTTGTTTTGTCACGCGTCAGTTGCTGTGGGCGAGTCGTGTTCTAGAGACGAGCGTTAAAGAGGCAAACAAAGATTGTAGAGAGCTGGATACCTACGTATATGTAGGGTTGCCATATGGAAAATTGAAATGTCCTGATAAAAATCCGGACATCCCCCTAAAAGTCCTGACATTTCTTCTAACAAGGGGCGAAACTTCGGTTGCCTCGAAAAAAATACTATCACTGTGCAAAGTGGCTTGCTTTCATCAAAAAGTGCAGGATTTTTTTCATAACCCATATTGACCTCCACAATTCAAATCATAGTTCATAAACCTATATTATACTTTTTTTTGCCGTTTTAACACTGAATTAGTTCTTTTTTTTATTTTTTTTTGAATGAAAATTTCAAAATGTTCCGAGCGCGCTGAGATAAATTTGGCATGCGGGGACTCGCGAATTGATTGAGATCACTTTGGCTGTAATTTACCTATTTTATATTGTTTTAGAAGATATATCACTATTTTTGTTGATTACTTACTAATAAATAAATTACATTTATTAAAACTGTGTAAACTTTAAAATAAATTTATCGTAAAAACATCTTTTTTAATAGGGTCATTCCTAAAAATCCTGACACTTGCCAAGTCCGGCCGCAATCCGGACAAAGGGTCAAAAATCCGGACATGTCAGGACAAATCCTGACGTATGGCAACCCTACGTATATGTATTAGTCAAAATACTCAAAAACTTCCATAGAAACACAGGATTTCTGAAAATAATTTCTTAAATTTAGCATTTTTCAGAAAGCAGAAGCACTTTCCCCATCAGTGAGGCACACAAAGGTTGTCTTTTTTTGTGATAAACATACTCAGGTCCTATAGATTTTATCAATGAAGGATTTTCTGTAAGTATAAAATATATGGAAGTAAAAATCAACAAAACGGAATAATACTTTGTTTAGTCCAGTAATTACACATCGTATTGGTTCATAGATCAATGTAGCTTTACCTGTAACATTACTAATGAACGTAAAATAAGATAAAAACGTTATCTTTGTACCGCTTTTGCTAAGCCGACATCTTCATGGCCTCTGACAAGATTATCAAACATTCTTCCTTATCCTTACTCAAATCTAATGATCGTATAAGCTTAGGGCTATACATGGCCTTACGGCTTTTTTGACACGATGCTACTATTGTCTTCATTTTATCTGTGATTCGCTAAGCTTTTTATAAAACCTTATAACGATCTATTGTATGGGTTACATCAGAACGCCTGTCAGTGCATTTTGGTTACTCATTATGATTAAGAATGTTTATGGGAAACATTTTTACCGTGAACAATACTTATAAGAATTTTATTAAAGTTTATCTTTTTATTTCATCGACTCAGTAATCTTTCCAAATCACAAAAATATTTCCGTAACACAACTCCAAACTGAGTTTTTATAACTTACTCAAAAGAGTTACGATAACAGAACATATGAGACGAAACCGCACACCGAGATTTTCGAATCTCAAAATCAATGCTAGGCGATAAGATAAGGGGACATCAGGCAGCGTCGTTGTCCAATAAGGTTGAGCCCTCACGATAACCACGAGTTCTTGATTTGGTCTGTGTTGCAAAGCAACGTGGGTCAGGTTATACCGGTGGTTAGTTGGACATATCGACGCGTTAATTAGGCCCTGTTGTGTCCGTCAACGCGTATTAAGACTTCGTTACATCAGGGCAGCCGTCTTCTGCATGAGAAAGCCGGCGGCGCCTGGCCTGCGCGTACCTGCCCGCCTTTTAAGGTGCAGCATTAACGGATGCGATCATGTTACGAAATATTGGATCGTTTTTAACATGTCTATAATTACGGATGAATATAATCTCGAATGTTTACTAAAAGTAGCAGAATATTTTAGGCAGATCCTAGTTTGATTTAATTTCAATTATTAAAATAACCTGTCATCTTTCGAGTCATGTGTCATGTAGTCATGTGTTATTGTTCGTTTATTTTTTTTGGTCAGTAAACGAGGTAAATCTGAATGAAAAGTTTGACAAGTTTCTAAGCTAAGACAGCTGCCGCCGCCATCTTTAACTTTAATCAGTATGTAATCGTTGGTACAACCCGCCACCAGTAATGTATAACTGCAATTATATTGTATATAAATAGCCAGTAACAAGGCTCGTAAGGCAGTCACGCAAGTTTACACATTACTTGATATAACTAGAATCATTGGGTACGCTGACTTATCGCAACGTTACTTATCAATGTCATCTAAAGGAACCTGTCCTGTTGTTTACCGACTCTAATCTTATTAAATTATCGTTCGTGCGTCATTAAAGAAAGTTACATCTGCCTGCGTGAACGTCCATCCTCTATTTGCCGTACCGGCAAACAACTGCGTATTATCCATTTGTTTAGTAGGTTCCCTAACTAAAACGGGCTGAAATCCTCAAACAGACCAGACGCTTTGTCTCTCAATCGACGAAGATTAACTCTGTCAACCGAGTCAATCCGATTTGGTGTGTTAGTAAAAGTTATTATTTAAAAAATAATCCCACCCAGGCTTTGGATATTTAAAATAAAGCCTTAACAATAAGCCAATGTTTTCCGTTGATGGATTTACGACACTTAAGGACGATTTTTTGACAGGCACGTCAACTAAGTGAAGAGACGTCGATCTTAAATTCTAACTACTACAGTATACAATTCAAAGGCGCTATGGGATCTTAATCGTGTGACAATAGTTAGGCGTGATTTATGACTTTAGAATTGAAAGAAAATAAGAAAGGTTTGCTACTGTCTTTAATACTGTTTTTTGTTTATCAGCCGCAGGATAATCGCTTGGGTAAGACCCTTTCGGACGCAGAGTTAACGCTAATCTTGTCTAGTTAAGCTGAGCTGAGGCTTCTAAAAACATCCGTCTTAGAGCTTCAACTGTTTTCCGTTAGTTTTCTGAATCAGATTCTTAATTAAATTTGCGAGAATGCGTTTAATCTTTTAACGGCATTTTACCGTTGCTGGATAGATTAAGTATACTATTGTTTACACTAAATACTGTATTTTATATTAAATCCGTTCAGGGGTTTAAGCGTGAAGAGGTAACAGACCAACAGACACACTTTCGCATTTATGATACAAATTAGTATGGATTTCTAAAATCATATTAATATAAAAAAATTGCAGTCCAACTATTCAAATTTAATAGATTTGAATATGTCGATAACTAAAAATAACATTTATGTTACACCTGGCCATAAAGTGGCCATTATCGCACGCTCCGCGCGCGAAAAAACCCACTTCCTGGCCAGGGGGTGACATAAAATTTTGTACTTACCACGGGCGATAATAAAGAAAGCCTCAGATCGCATATTTATCGCCCTTGCCTTCGGCTCGGGCGTAAAATACCTGCGATCAGAGACATTCTTTGTTTTATCGCCCTTGATAAGTAATGTACTATTTTCTAACAATAACCAACCAACCAATAGGTAGTTGAACTGAGTGTAACGAAATGCCCGATTTCGTTTTCAATGTGACGGCCACCTGTGTAGGTTTCTCTAAGCTTTGCAAATATTTAACCATTGCATTGTGGCGCGCAGTAGGAGTGAGATTACAGGGGACTTTCATTTTTTCCTTCATGCTTATTTCCCGTGGGAGTTCGGAAAGTAAGTTTTGTTTTCAATGTCCACTAAAATCCTTTGCATATTGTGAAAGTGGCTTGTCTATGATTTAGCCCGAAAAGTGAAGAATAGGGGATTCATATTTATTAAAATCAGTTTTCTATTAACAGGTTTTAGTCTAAAGAGAAATGAGGGTTAATTTAGGTCAATATTATTTTTATATTTTTTGTTAAATGTCAACTTGTTATTACTATTTTCTTTAAATTTCCTTTTGATAACAATAAAACTGTGAATTTTCATTGGTTTTTAGCTCAAGCGGTTGTCAAAAAATGTCCAATCTGTTAAAATAGCCAACTTAACATTAATTGAACAGTTTAATAACTAAGCACAACCTAATTACGTTTACCGATAACCAACTGAGTTGATTGGACGCCATAGAGACATATACGGCTAAAGGTCGTATAAGAGTCGATTATAACACATTTATAACACTTCTCAGCGGTAACGAGTTGGTATCTCAGTGTAATCGTATATGTTTTTGGAAATGTCATTATGGTAACGGCTTACCCGGCGGGTCCCGTCGCCGAGCAAAGTTATGGCTCAATTCTGAGCCGTTTTCAATAAAAAACCTATACGCCTTATCAACATTAAGGCGCTTGAGCCCTTTTAATAAGTACGAGAATTTGGTGTTGAGATAAATTTGAAATGTAAACGGTAATGCACATTTCAATGGTAACGCGATATGGTTGTTTGGAATTAGATTTATACTGAAATTGTGAATGATTGGTTTTTGTCGTTCTATGACAGATATTCCAGAATGTGGGATTGAAGCGTGGGTCCTAAAGTTTCCCATGAATGATTGTTAAAAAAAAATCTTGAATAGCAATTTATGAAATCTATGAATTTAGTCCATACCTATATTACATGTCGTACGTTAATTATTTAAAAATAAGTATCTTAATACTAGAAGTATCGAACGAGGTTATCTATAGCAGAATTTATCAGCGGATTATTCTTCAACTCGTACTGGACGAGCGTAGGAACTTATTGTCCACAGTTAAACATTAATAATGATGTATAAAAAGCACCCAAAAAGTTGAAATTAAATCTAGACCAATAGGGTATTTGACACATGTTAAAATTTATAACACAGTGTCACTTTTTGGATAGTTAGCCATCAAAATATCACAAGGAATCGTGAATTATAAAATTTTACCAAAATCATAAAAAGATATGAAGAATCATCAAAAACTCAGAAAATTATGTAATTTTTTTACCGTCCAAAATTCAAATAAAAGGTATCAATGGAATGCTTATGTAAAAATAAAAAATAAATTGTACGGCAAGTATGTACCTAAACGCATTATTTTACGACTAAAATGTAAGACATCAGGAAGCAGGAACTCTTCAAGTAAAACTTATTAACTTTTAACAGTTTTTATTAGAATATAATAAATTACATTAATTAAATTAATTAGGCAAGGTTCATTAAAACAAGTGATCACTTCGACGATCAATACTAGAATACCCAACCGGGAACCAGCTCCTGGACAAGAAGACCACCGTTATGGTGGGCAAATCCAGCTCTGTGATTGGCCCACGAGTCCCACGACACTCTGTCGCGAGCCAATCAGAGAACCGGCTTATTTTGGCGCCATAAATTCAGCTAATCATCATCTAAAGTAATAAAGTAACGTTTACACTAATTGAAAACGAATAAATTAAAGCATTAAATATCTGAAACCTTAAAAAAAGAAAAAACAATAAAATACTAATTTTCCCATACAACGGTTGGTCGAATGCTGTGCAAGTGACGTCATTTGCCAGGGCCAATTTGTAGTAGCCTTTTTGAAGGCCGCTAGCGTCGAGCTAGGTTTATCCCTAATTTTAGCCCTTTATTGTGCTCTAATAGTTGTTGGGCCGGAAGGCGCAGCGTGGGTAGACCCCCCACAAGGTGGACTGATGACCTGGTAAAGGTCGCGGGAGTCCGCTGGATGCGGGTGGCGCAAGACCGGTCATTGTGGTACTCTTTGGGGGAGGCCTAGGTTCGATAAGCATTATAAAAATTTTTTTGTCAAATAGCGTATTGCTATTTTTTTCACGTCGGTTTAGAAGATAAATCTCAGGTATTAAATCGAATAACTCAATTTGATTTTGGCGTGGAATTAAACTCAATTTTTAAAGTAATATATTACGTATTTCGGGGCACTGTTATTTCATATATCTACTGAAAACCAGTGTTAATGTTATAGGTGTTGCATTAATATGCTAAAAGCGGAAAACAGCTCTAAAAGTGGGTCCAGTGCCACGATGGTGGTCCCCTTATCGGTAATATAGCCCTGTCGGCCCCGGGTCACTCCTAACTCGACCTAGAGGTGTGATTTCGTAATCTTTTCAAGGTGCATAGGGTTGACCCTTCGCTCACATCTTTAAGGCACTGTCTAGTGCTAGACGCGAGGCTGTCGCGGCTTGTTCTCGTGATGGAGGACCACGTATTATTGGTGCAAAACATGTCGAGCAATATTCGAAGTTAAATACGTGAGTGACCCGTTTTCAACACACTATAGATTATTACTAATTTCAATAATTATAATATAGTAATATTAGCTGCTAAATAAGATCTACCTAATAGATTTGACACGTTACCTAATCAACTAGGAGGATATTACTATTTTGGGTACAATACAATACAATACAAAATACTTTTTATTGCATACCTCACACAAATGAATCAGTTACGTACATGGCACAATCAAAACAATAACATGTAGGTAGACAACTTAATATTTACTTACTTAACTTATTACGGTACTTTAATAAGTTCCGTGCTTTGACGAGTAAGATCTATCCCTGCAGTAGAGGCATAATGAAAATTGCATACAAGTTTTATGTAAATTGCCCTTCACGTTCGTAAATAAGAGACAAATTACATTTTAACTAACAGAGTCTTGTTAAGTTTAATGAAGTAGAAGACATGGGTACAATAAAATCCGTCAAACATTTCCTTCAATTTAGGACAGACCCGGCGCCTGCACTGACACATTTCAGCTTTTTTATTGCCACGCTCTTTGCGACTTTACAAGACCGCGGTATGTCTTCGCCTGCCAAACTTAAACTGATGTTCACTTATTATGAAGCCATAAGTATTAATTTCCTTTGACTTTTACTTTACAAAGTGCAAAGTTAACTTGGTATCTATTGTGGTTTTATCCATCTACTTTCTCACCTTTTTACGACATTACGGTGTGAGTCCGAGCGTCGTAGATACAATTATCGATTAGGTAATGTTATCAGCTCCATCTTTTGTCTTCCGGTTGACATTTGTTGATTTAGGGCTGTCCAGTTATTTAGTGGCGCTAGGGTGGCTATTTCCTGTTACATTTCACGACTTCGTTCTGTTAAGGGTTTCTACATTTAACTTTTTTTATAAATTTTTCAGAACTAGCACAATATATTTATTCTTAGTCTTTTTATTATTATTTGTTGTTGCTGACAAATCAACTGTTACCTTCTGACGCGAAAGATCATTGATTAACAAACTATTCAAACAACTATGTTGATCAAAAATGTTTAATGTACCTAGACTACCTAGGTATTAAAGATAAACTTAAGAAGACTGAATACTTGACAATATTAAGGCCGTTCTTGTCATTTAGTATTCATTAATGAGGTATCACTTGCCTCAATTGTTATTACAAGACTTACCTTTAAATAAATAATAAAAATCATTAAAATACGTAGCGAATACCTACCAAATGTTTGTCTCCAGACTTCAGAGTTCACAATCCGTTAATAATCTTTCCGTTGCTTTACATACAAACAAATGTGAAATTAGTAACATTCGGTGAAGTAAATTAAACATCAGTCTGACATGCGCTAGTAAGAAAATTATATTTTCCAAAAGAAATGCGACGAACTTAATTACCAATAAGTGCGCACCTATTTGCCTGGACTGTAACAATGATGAAACACATCGGCTCTCTCGTGGCGAGACTAAAACATCCATTACAGTCTCTTAAAACATATAGGTAACCTAATATTAGTTCCTTTTTTTCAAGCATAAGCTATACCTATTTGTTTAAAATTTACAACACAATACGAGAAAGTGCAAATGGCAGACTTGATGCTTGAAGGTCTTCGTGTAATAAAGAAAGCACGAAAATGGCGCAAGTAATACCCTGTTTACTATTTACTTAGTTGCAAAGCGATTACTTGACGTACATAGACTCGTAAACACACCCGCTTCTTACAGATAAAAAATAAACTTATCCCGAGTTAAACAATTTGTTCAGCAAAGTGAGCTGTACACATAAAATAAGTAAGTAAAGGGCAATATTTTCAGTAAAATATGACCCTTTACATCTACTAAAATGTGAATAATTTGCCTCGTGGTATAAGTTTCCTCGCTACTTCAGTAAGAAAATAGAAGGAGGCCTTAAATCAGGATCAAATTGCACGAGGGCTTAAATAATGTGCATATTATTGCATTCATGCATTCGTATAAAGACGTCAAACCGATACGGCCTGCAAACAATACGAATAGACCAATTAAACTTAATTGTTTGATGTACACAAGTATCGGTTTCATAAAAAAATTAAATGTAGCTTTCATCATAATTGAATTAACGATATTAACTAAGCTGAATATCTTATTTCAGTAAGTACTATACCTAGCCACTCGACTATCTTGGGGTTAACTGATCTCCAGCCGCAAATTTATAGAGCCAGCCTAAAAAATATAGAAAACATAGAAGATATAGCTCTAAACTAAACACATTATAACTTCACTATGTTTTAATTTCCCGGGAGCATATACTGGCGTCGCCTAGATTTCCTTACTTATCGGTACATTTGCGCAATTATCATATTGGGTAGAAGCGAGACTGTAGAGCAGTAGGTACTACATAGGTGTCGGTTGACACTGACAGATTACTGATATCGCATTAGACCTCACACCGACAGTTTTCTACGAGCATAGTTGGTTTCTTTACCAAATCAAAAGAAATAACGACATAATAAATGAACTCATTCAAAACAATGATATACCCAATCTTTGTTTACAAATGTTTTTAATTAGTTTAATTTAAGTGTGAAGACGTAATAGACAGACAGACACACTTTCGCATTTATAATATTAGTATGGATTTAAGAGTTATACCGAAAGAAATATATTCAAATTATTATATATATTCAAAACCAATATAGCTTCAAAACAAACGGATATCACGAAAGGATTTTTTTAAAGGATTTCTATTTTAAACTAAGAATTAAAACTATGCGATACTTAAATCGAACAAGTTCGCAAGCTAGATTAAATTCTAAACGATCCCACGAACTATTTTGCAGACAGTACTTGTTAATCGTTCACGCTTGCACACGAACGATATAATTTCACCAGCGATTAGCGATCCTATTTCACGGGATCTACAGAGCTTTACGACTTTAAAAACGACATAACCCGGCATTTCTGTCAAGTCAGAATCATTCTAATGCGGTCTATAGACCTATCAATTTGTCAAGAGAGCCTTTAAATATATGTCTCTTTCCATCTTCTAGTTACGTCTAGACCTAAACATTATCCACCCTCTTTTGAGTAAAGGCCTTCTCACGCCAATGCACTTTGCCATGTTCTGAGCTAGTTTCATCCACGACATCCCCGCCGACTGCCAAATCGAACCAACGAGAAGGTGGTATCTTGGCCACCACTCGCTGACCGCTTTTGACCATCTGCCATTCTTAGTGACAAATTGATACGTGTGTAGAACGCTTAAAAGTCTAGAATGGCTGCGTGTGAGTGACTATGGCTAGTATGGCGATAACGCAATAGGTCTATCTGACTTAAGCTTGATAGAAAGTGACGTATTTTTATGTTGTCATCTGTCTTGTGATAAACGGGAGATTAATGGGCTGTCTTAGTATATAAGAAAGTTGGCAATTTAAAGTGAAATAACCCTTTCGCACAGTGATTATAAATAATCCCAACACTGGGACGTAAATATTATCGCTTATTTCATAATTGTTTGGATTTTTCTTCATTGTGCATCCATATTCCCATAATATGGTACTGTTTTATATTGCGTTTATGTGAACGAGGCCAGAAAGTTTATTGCGTACTTGATTATATCTTTTTTTAGGGTTCTGTACCCGAAGGGTCAAATCGGAACCCTATTGGTGACGCCTAGACGTCCGTCCGTCCGTCCGTCCGTCGTCTGTCACGCAGGGTTTACCTACAGCCAAACGGTTGATGCTACAGGCTTCAAATTTTCACAGTATAAGCATTTTGTTGGCCCAAAGCCATACAAATAGTCAAAACTTATTTTAAATGTTTTTAAGGGGGGCTCCCATACAGCTAAAGGGGGGCGCGAAATTTTTTTTTATCCTATCTATCGAGTGGGGTATAGTTGTTTAGAGCTCATTAAGTAGATACTTAGGTACTATATTTTTAATTTAAAAAAATATTGGAAAACAAAAGAATGAGAAGCCACCAAAGTCAGCTTTTTTACGAAATTTTGTTCCAAAGAATTTTTTAACTTCCCAAATACCTATAAACTTAAAATTTGGTAATAATGTTTGTTATGACGTATATTTTACTAAAATATTGATAAATTAGATTTTTTCTTTGAAATTTCCTTATTTTCCCTATAAAAACCAACCTTTGCATTCGGTTCGGAACCCTGAATGTGCGAAGTCCGACTCGCACTTGGCCGGTTTTTTTGTAACTGACAATAGCCAATCCAAGCTGACTCAAACATAAAAAAACTGTCAAACTCCTGGAACTATTCATATCGCGAGTTTGAACAACGATTTAACGCATTCCACAAATATTAACACGAATAATAATGAAATAGTTGACGTATCAACATGTTTATCTTAATACCTAAAATGTTTCGACAAATCTCTAATAAGTATAATAAAGAAAATATTCACCCGGTTAAGAAGCTTGCTTGCCTTATTAATTTGTAACTACGTACTAGAGTCCTAAGACCTGCACACACGTAGATATGTCTAAGGAAGTAGGGGCCAAGTTTAATTGGTTTTTGTGAAAGCAATTCACATGTCCTCAGCCTATCTATGTGAAGATCTTTGGGTCGGCAGGTAGAGTGTTAAAAAAGTTAAGTAATAATCCGACCACAAGGCTATGATAATCTGATGGTAACGCCATTTTGTCCTGTGTGGTTTGGGGTAAAAAACCCGTGACATGATTATCGGTAACCCTGGGGACAAAAAGTTTAAAGGTTGATTCACATGAGGACTTAAGGATATCCATATTTTTTGTAGAAAAAAAGGAGATTTTAATTTGTTGTAAAAATATAAGTACTATTCACCCAATTCTCATTGTTCTCCAATAAATAGACACATTTGGACCATTGTCCAATTTTATTCACAATCAGCAGATTTGAATAGGTAATCATAAAAACTAATACTAATAAAATGAGAATGTTTTAAATAATCACAAAATGTTCTAGTCAAATTCCTTATTTAAATAAAGCATTAAAAAAACTCATATAAAGCATTCTAGGTATTTCCACTTTGTAGTGCGCAATAAAGAGTAGGTATATCTATCTATCTATCAGAGGTATATACTCATATAAATAAGTATTCTCTGCTTTTTCAAGCCTGCGGCACTTGAGACAGTGCTAGAATTACTAAACTTTTTCAACAAAATTAAATCTTTAATTTTCATGTGCATCAACCCTAACCAAATTATAAAGGCGCGGTCAACAGCACAGATAAGGGATGAAAGTAATAGGCACGCTCGATAACATCAGGGCTGCCTCGTTAGCCGCAATAAAATAGTTTTTGCCTCAAATTGGAGCGAATTTTTTGCGGCTTCCGTCTCGACTGGCGGCAATTTGTCGTGAGACTTGGATTGTTTTGACGTCATAGTTAAGTGTGAAAGGTTTGCCTTTTCGTTCCTAACGTCATAAAATTTTATGTTAGGGTTTTTGTGAAGGTTTATCGATTTTAGTTTTAATGAAATTCGTAATTTTGAACTTAAAGAAGTGGTAAACAGTTTGAGTCATGAATCGGCAATAAGAAAGCTGAATAGCTAAAGATAAATATGTAACATCAATCATCATAATATTACTTATATATCCTTAATCATACAGTGGCCATCATATATCTGTAGTCTTCAGGATGTTCGTGTGCAGATATTTGTGAGCTCCTCGTTTACCGATATATCGAATGGCGACTATACAATACAGCCACAAATTACCTGTAAGGGGCCTTCTATACACATTCAATCAAAATTCACTTGATACGTATCACGTGAATATTGATAAAAATTAAAGCATTATACTTAATCCAAACAACTTTAAAATCCGCGACAATATTGACATGTGTAAAAGGCCCCTATGTCGCGCGAACGAGAACGCTCCAACCAATTTGCAACTACCTGCCTGGCAAGCAAAGTTACTTTATCTACACACATATCATAAATCCTCTAATATGCGTTCGGAAACCGTAGAAAATGACTCTCATTTCAACATTCAATGAATTTATGGCAATTTTCTTATCTGTGGCTAAGGCTACAGCAGTAATATAATTTTTAATTTTAATCTCATATATGATGTTAAAATATTAAACGTCAAACAAAACTGTCAAAATTTAAATGTCAAAGTTGACATGTCCCTATTCTAGTATCACTGAAAATTCAAATTCAGTTGATGCGAAATGTCAGCTCTATGTTTTTTTTAGTATATATCGCACGAAATTTGAGCTAGAACGACATGATCACATCAGAATAGGGACTCTTTACTTTTTAAAATAACATTCAGGTATCGGTTGCCAGTTCTGATTTCGATATTTCCGCAACCGTGCAAAAAAGGTTGTATTAACACAATTATTGTATTTATTTACTACGGTTTCTGAACCCATCTTAGAGTAGTTATGATATGTGTGTAGATAAAGTAATGTATGCAACTGTACATAATTAGGCATTATGTACCAGTTGCATAAACTACTATTTGATATAGTTCTATAGTATCCAATTGAGTGCCAATAGCAAAATAATTTGTAATATATCTCGCTTCTGAAAAGGTAATATTTTTATATTACGTATTTATTATACAGATTCAAATCCTCAGAATCGATCAATTTATTTCAAACATTATCGAAAGTTTTTAAATATCAATGATGAGCCAATGACATCAGCACACTCGGGCGCAGGTCGCCCCGCCCCGAGTGCATCTAATTACATGTTGCATTAATTTAAAGGTCGAACTCATAAAGATTGTAATGTTGTCCACCGCCTATACTGCAAAGTTACATGACGTTGATATCAGTGAACAAAAATAACCAACAACCAACATACAGGCGAATTGAGAACCTCCTCCTTTTTTTGAAGTCGGTTAAAAATAACACAGACTCATACCAAAAAGTCATCGAAGGTCTTATTAGATCGGGAGAAATCCCAATTTTGAAGTACTTAGGTATAATGTATATCACACTCAAGTACGGTTTTTAAAATCAACGTACCTATTACTTGAGAGCGGCATCAAACTCTACTCTTGAGCGATTCTTAGTGTCGGAGGCCAAGATTCACGTCGGCTCTTATTTTTTTGGTCGCTTAGTGTCATATTCTTTGGCCCCAAATATCACCTTTTAAACGATGGCAAAATACACCTTAAACAATTTTTCTTCTACGGCCCTGAATCGTCAATATAAGTACAGTCTTCAAAGTAACTTATTGCTGGACCCTAAAACGTGCAAGCACGGCCCATAACTACGTAATTAATTCGTACTCAATGTTGGTATAAAACCGAATGCATGAACAAATTATGCAAATGAGTTAATTCTTCGGCAATGACATTGATTAAGTTTATTATAAGATTACAGGTCTTTAGGTGTCTCTTCATTATAATTATTAAGTATCAAGTCATGTTTTATTTAACAACATTTTTTCAAAAGGATTCGGTGGTTCGTTAAATGTTTACTACCTATTGTTTTTATCAATACGTGATTCAATCTTAATTGTCCTATAGAATTGTTCAATCTGTTCTTTTTGTAACAATCCCAAAAATTTACTGCTTTCGAAAAATGTCCTCACTATTATTTGCACAATAATGTTGTATTGCGCGGCGCGGTCGAGAGAAATGGATTCAGTAGGTTTAGTAATTTTATCTCACGAGCGCAGGTCAGACATAGTTGTAGTTGTGACACATAGCTCTTACGCTGACGCACACATATACAATGTGCATGTATGTGTGCAACACACAACCATGGCTCGGCCGCGCTCGTCAGATAAAAGTATGATACTATACCTACCGCATTCTTACCAATCCGTTTCCCTGCGTCAAGCTCCAGTCCGGAAGCTCTTATTTAAATGTAGACTTCTCCCTTAAGACTAAGTAGGTATGTAAGAGATAGAGTACATCGCAAGAAAGATCCCAGCCATATCACATTGCCCATCTCAAATGTGTGCCTCTCATAACCTCGCATAAAGTACAAAAGCGCCTACCGACAAAGTAGGAGCTCTAACCGTTCCCGTTCTAAAATATGGTCAAGATAAATATTTTACGACATTCTCACTTTCAAATGTATCGTCGTACGTCAACGAGGTTTGTTCGTAATCGTAATATATTGTGGTTTCAGACCACCTACTATTTTATTAAGTAACTGTGTTTTTAAAGTCTAGTTGAAAGATGATTTTAATGTTTAATTTATATTTGTGAGTACTAACGATTACCGTGTTTAAATAAAAACAACTGGTCGGAATAGATAAAACTTTAATTTAGGGATTCGTAGCAGAAGATAAATATAAAAAACCGGCCAAGTGCGTGTCGGGCCACGCGCAAGGTAGGGTTCCGTAGTCGTCTACCCTTTACATTATGTGGACTAAAAAGTTCGAAAACTTATATTTACTATGTTTTTGAAAGAATTAACAACATTATCTAAGGTATCAATGGAAATTGTACGAACGTTTGCTTTTGTAAAGTACATTTCTGAAGTTCGACTATTACTCGTTAACTAGTAATGTCTACTTAGCTGTGATAGTTTTCCTTTTAAATTCATCGTATATACTACTACCATGATTTTTTTCACATGCCTAGTAGCCACCGTTTAGCTGGCAGGGGGGGGGGGACACTTGACCATAGCAAAAATTATCACTTCAAAGCTTAATATCACGCTAACCACTTCTTTAATCAAAAAATGCTTTTAGAAACCTTATAATATTTTTAAAAGAGCTATCCAACGATACCCCACACGATGGGGTTTGGCAGAAAAAAAATTTGCACCACCACTTTACATGTAGGGGAGGTACCCTAAAAAAAAATGTTTTTAAAGATTTTATTCTACCGTTTTGTCGGCGTCATTGATATGTATACTCATGCCAAATTACAGCTTTCTAGCACTAACGGTTTCTGAGAAAAACGGGGGTCGGACGGACGGACGGACGGACGGACGGACGGACATGGCGAAACTATAAGGGTTCCTTGTTTACTACGGAACCCTAAAAACCAAAGAACACGTCAGAAGGTTCAGTTTTCAAATTGACGGGTAGGTGCTCGTAATATTTTTGCTCCAATATCCGTGGATTTTTTGCTGACTTGTGTACAAGTTTTATATTCGGTACTTAGTCACGTTGTACGCTTCTAAACTTATTGGTTAGTTGACCAATTCTTTTCTTAAGGCCTGGTTATAGCAAAAATCTGATTTGCTAAACGGTTTTATTTCGAAATACTACATATTAAAAATGTAAAAAAATAAAAAAATACGATGTTATATTTGACACCTTTATCTAGTGCCGTCGGATGTCCGTTACACAATTTGCAAAACTTTGCTCTATAGAAAAAAATGCCAAACATCTATCTTCACAAACATCTATCTATTTTCTATCTTAAAACTCATTTTATTTCAATCTTAATAATCGTAACATGATGAGTAGAATATAATACTAAAATTTGATGGTATGACCGATGTCGGGAATAATATTGTTAATATAGTAAGCCAAGGATTTTTCTCACCCAAAAATGTACTAAAAATTTACGAAAATTACGCGCACAGTTCCGTAGAGAGTGGGCTGAGTGGGATAGTCAATTGCAAACACACGCGTGTTAGAGCGGGACATTTGCAATGGAAGAACCTCGCCTTAAATCACCATAAATACAACAAAAGACAGGGCCAACGCGTCTCCCTTTAAATTGTATTAAACTCGGCTCGGCTCAAACGTCACCCCATAGCCTCGATTCCGCCGATTCGCTCGTAAACCCGCAAGCGTGTAGAGAACCTATAAAATCCAATTGTCACCCGTGAAACGGGCTAATGTACGCACTCCTCTTCTTTTAACATAAATTGTGACGGTACGCGGCCGACATCTAACTAAAAACTGTCCATTCCCTATATTCTTTACTTCCAGTGTATATATATTTTATAACACTAAACTAAAATATTTATTTAAAACTCGGGTAACTCAGCATAGGTCACACACATTTGAAAAACATATCTACATAATATACTACTTAAGTATTTTTCGGTTAAGGAGCATCTGTTGCTGTCAATAACCGTCATAAACCAAGTTTTGACCTATCAAAAACCTTTCTAGTGACTCCTGTAGAGTAGACCCCGTCAAAAAAGCTAAAAATGAAACCAGCCAACCCACTCGCTAGATTTTAATATTATTAACTTTATATTTATTTGCATCAAGCACGAAGTATTATGTTAACATTAGCATATATCTTATTGTAGGCTATAATACATATATGTTAAGAAGATACCCGTTAAAACTGCTACCACTGGTGAGGCTAACTAGTCTATGTTTGCTCCTAAGGCGACTTCCTGATTTGTCGGTGCGGAGGCAGTATGATATGAGAAAAGTATCAAATGTCAGTGTCAGCTGTCAGTCGACCCATTGTTTGTCAGTGTACCATTTTTTACTGCACCCCTATATTTAAATGAGTGCTTCCTGACTGGCGCGGGATGCGCGGAAGCGGGACGATGCGAAGGCAGTACTGGTCCGCTTCTGCGCATATTACTACTGCGCAAATGTAATACTTACAGTATTCTGTCAAGTGGGAATCTTTGCGACGTCAGTAAATTTACGTCAAAGAAGAAAATGACACATATCGATCCCGCCCCGCCAAGTCAGTAAGTCGCCTAACTAAAAAAAACAGCGCGATGTCAGTGCAATTTATTGCGTTATTCGAACACGCATAAGTTACTCCGTTGTTAAGATGATTTGCTGTTATAAGCTGTCATTTTAAATCGAAATCACTATTATCTACTTATACTTCCCAAAAATTTAAAAAAAGTCAGTCTACCTACTGACCAAACCAAACCACCCAACCAAAATAACCTAATTTGTCTGTATTTTTACCTGTGTTTTGTGTACAATAAAGTAAGTAACTACATACATACTGACGAAAACAGTCTCATTATAATTATGTGGTGTCATTGACTTCAACTCGTAAAAAATACGTTGTCCGGTACCTACTGGATATAAATAGGTATCACAAGTACAAAAAGTAATACGGAATTTTTTTCCTCATTATTTAACTCACATACAAATGACGTTGTCACGCACAAGGCACAAGTTGACAGTATTGACAATACAGCTCAGTTCAGATTATGTTGTGAGTGCTTTTACTTGTGTGTCCCAAATCCCAGTGTAGGTATTTGTATACTTTAGCGCCGCTAAATACCTAAACCCTAATACCACAGCAGCAGGTTGATACATGTCGCAAGACTATATCTATAGTAAATTTTACATAAGCTCGATTTGAAGGTAAATAAGTGACTCTTAAGTACACTAGCATCTAGTAAATTAACTTGCCTACTAAATAACGGGGCATTTCAAATTGGGACAAGTATAAAGCAATAAGCGTTTGATTTATTTAAATTAACAACTCAATTGCTCACATCCCACATTTCTGGTGACGAAAGCTAAAAAAAATGTGTTATCATTAATATTATTAGTTTGTAGTAAATTGGACTTATAACATATACAGGTCACATAAGGCAAATAGGCCTAGGTTCTCTAGGTATCAAAAACTAAACTAAAATTAAAACTAATTTAATTTATATAAACCATTTAATTCAGGAAACCAGGTTCCATAATAGTTTATTATAACAATTTCCTTATATTCTTTGTTAGATACATGTCAAAAAATAATATTAAAATAACAATAAACAAACTATTTAGGCCAGACTAAAAAAAGGCCTCCCACCTCCCCCTTTTAATCGCACTCCATTGCCTACATTCACATTTTTTCAGTTCCCCAAAGATTCGGATGTGTCGCAACATCCTTGGTCGCGAGTTGACTCTCGATAAAGTCCTTTATTAAATAACTTTACTAATAAAGATTAAAAGTTAAGATTATTAGATGTATTATTATTATATTATTAATAATAATGTCACACTCATCAATCCAGCCCAAAGACGTCTCATGCTGGCCTAGGCCGCCGCAATTTTCCGCACAGCGACCGCTTCATAGTGCTACCGGCGGCATCTAACTGTTCCCAACAATCTTGATTTGATCTTGGCCCACCTTGTTGGAGGCTCAAGCTGCATCTTCCATTATATGGCCAGTGGCCACTCGTCGTAATCGCCGGTCTCCTTATCCAGAAAACTGGTGCCAGAAAACAAATTAACAATTTCATTTAAAAAAAAGGTAAAGGAAAGTAATTAATGATCTTGAAACCACGATCATGAAGCTTTTATGCAACCTCTTGTAACTTGAAACTTACTTAAGCATACTGCATAAACATGGCTTCCGCAATGGCTACCGTCACATGTTTTACGTCAGTAAGCTTTCTTTGCAATATGGTCTTGAGTTTGAAAGGTCCCGCTACCTTTGACAGTTATGACAGTACCTACTGAATACTGATACTTACATTCAAACCGAATGGATTTCACGGTTGGCGTTGACACCTCGGCCCTGTCACAAGTTTTTCTTTTTGTCAGTTTTAGCATTAAAACATTGCGTTTTATTCCTGGATCACTTGTTAAGAAAGAGTCTAAATCATCATCCAAATCTAAGCCAGAATGAATAACATATCCAAAGAAAAACCTCAGAACGGCAATGCTTAATCACAATTTGAAATTTTGATGATGAAACTTCCTAACACTAAGATTCAGATTAATAATTAATAAATTAGCATAGATGTTCCTCCGCTCAAAATTAATCACAGATAGCATAGCTCCAGAATATTACCTAGGTGTGCGCCCAGGCACTATTCTTGTCATGGTCACAAAATGCCATCTCACACTTGTATGTATGTAATATTGGTTTTTTTGTATTTTTCTATTAGTTGTAAAATAAATATTTTATTTTGATAGTATTTGAAGGGCCCCGCCATCTCTTATGCCTAGCACCTACCGATACCTACTTTAGCAACCGAATGGCTTCCGCAATCGCTATCGTCACACGTCGCGCCGCATGTTTTACGCGATGCGATAGAAAGCATAATAAAAGTAGTTGAGTGTGGGTGTCCATACGTCGTCTTTGTTTTATGTTAATATCTTTTTTATTAAGGCCCCCGCTATTCTGTGGGCATTTTAAAGTTTTGTTTACTGTGGCAGTAGTTGTAGTTTCTTATCGAGTATATTCGTATATCTTACTGAGTGTTAGGTAATGTATTATAATTTTTAAATTTAATTCTGTATCTTTTTGATAATAGTAATAGTATCCAAATCATTTATTTCTGCAATATTGCCAATTTGTTGATTCACTTTAGATTCCATCCCGCAAGTCGGGAAGTATCTTAGCTTAACGCTTACCATTGAAATCAAATCAAGATGGATTGCGGTATACCTAAAGTCGACCGCTTCGTCCATTGATAAATGACTGAAATAATTTGCGTGATGACGTGGACGACGCGGCCACGATAATCCTTTCGGAAGAGCTGAAACATTCGAAATATATACATATTATGTCACCACTCTTCCGGAAGAACTGAGGGATTGGTAATATGTTGCCGCGCTGGTAATTTGAATGAAAAATTTTGGAATATCAATATACCTATGTTTGTTGTTAAAATATACGTAATAATGAACATTGTCACCAAATTTCAAGTTCATAGGTCTATGAGAAGTCCATAAATTCTTCGGAACAAATTTTGTGACAGCTTACGGACGGACGGACGCCTGGGCGATACCAATAGGGTAGGAACCCGAAAAAGTATGTTAATTCATAATTCTAAAAGCATGCTTAAAGATAATTTAATTCAATGTCTTTCCGGATATTTATAATCTAGGCCTCTTCAAGGCAAGAGTGAATAGGCCAGCCAGTGAATAGGCAGTTACTGAACCAGCGAGCTATATCTTAGGCCTTGCCGTCGCTTTCCATCACGTCAACTAAGCTGTTCGCTGTTCAGTTATATAAAAAAAATACTAAAATATTAGTTAATTAAATAATTTCGATCCCGATCTAACTTGGTCCGAACATTATGTGTAATAATCTCTTATCTTTCCAGTCATCTATTATGTAGGTATTACATTTTAATAGCCAACTCATAATAAAACATATTGTAATCGATTATACCTACGTACAGGCGCCTCCTCCGTTCAATAAACACGAATACAAATTAAAAATGTCCGAACAAAAGGCTGAAACCTATCTCAAAGAAGTCAACTCAATCGTTATACGGAGTGTGTTATTTATTAGTTTAGATTATCGCAACAAATCACGCGCGTCCCAGATTCATTTGGTGTAACCCGAGAACACCCCTTATATTTGATGAGTGAACAAATAAATATATTTCCAGTATCCTGTTTATCAGGCATGGGGTGTTAATAAAAATGTAGGGTAGGACGGGGCGGAACGGCTCCAGGGCATTTTATTAAGATTGGTATTATATGTAAAAAAAAATGTAAAACTGGTGAAAGTACAACAACAAGAAGAGAGAATAAGGGAATTCTGAACGATATAAAATAAAAGAACATTGGAAATTGAACATTAACATTAGAATCTCGATAAGCATATCCGATCTTAATGGAATGACTTATGACATGTATATAATGAAAGTATTTATTGAACACACAGCTGTAAACCGCATTTTAAAAACCTTCAAATACTCACACTTCCCTCCCTGTATATATTAGAGGTCGCCACATTTGTCAAAAATAATATTCACCTGTTTGAATTTAACAAGAGTGCACGCCGTAGGGATAAACTTGTCTTGCCTGAATCAATTTTGGACATATACAAAAAAGGCCCATATTATCGATCAGTACAAATTTATAACAAGATACCCAAACATATAAAAGTAATAGAAAAAAAACATCTGTTCATTAAACAACTAAAATCCTTTTTAATAAAAAAAACCTATTATTCAGTACAAGAATTTATGCAGGATACTTTTACATAAACAAGTCTCAAATCAAATTTTTATTTCTTTATTCTTATGCCTTAGCCATAACTCATACTATTTACACGCGACATAATAAATTTAAGGCCTTAAACAACTATATGTAACAAATTATGTAGCATATAACTAGCTTTTAAGTATCATGATATGCCATACCCTAACAGGGTGCCATGTGTGTCTGAAATATATTATTTGTAACAACTGTACAATTACCATGGTTTGCAATAAATGAATTATGAATTAAATTTTATTATTTAAGAAAAATTGATGTAATATAGTGACTATAATTTGATGAATCTAAATGACAATACTGTATTAAAATTATTGCATGCCGTTAAGGTGAAATAATGGAGACTAATGTTTATATTTAAGACCTTTATTACCTTTATATATGACTATTATTTCATGCAATAAATGAATTATGAATATGAAAGGAATAATAATCGTCTTCATAGAAGGAAAACATAGTTAATTTATAAAACAGGGAAAAGCATGTCGTTACGAAAATCTTTGCCTACAAGTTTATCAAGACTCGGTAGAAAGAGTTAATTCTTGGTTGGGTAAGGGTGATCGCAAGGCCCTACACCAAAATACGTTGCACGGATGAAGTCAAAGCATAGATCTGTCTGCTCTGCTCTTCATTTAAATTTTACGTATTTTAAACCTCAGTCCAGAATATAATTAGACAAAGCTCGGACGTGTAGGTACCCCTCAAATCACACCAACAATGTTAGCTTTATTAAACATAGTAAGAAGAACATGTCAGAGATTTTAAAACAGAATATGAGCTGTGTCATTTTTGTGACTCGGCCTTCTATCTTTTTTTGTCATTTGTATTTAATATGTTTGTTACATAAGTCTTATCTTGTATCGAAATTCGAACTGGTGAAATCTAAGCACCAAAATCCAAAAACTCCATCGTGATCGAATTTTGCAAAACATTTATTTTTCCATACAGTACCCTCTCACCACGGTCTCCCCAACCGGCTGAATGGGCCCGTGGCCAGGGTGGCCAATGTCCGTCGTCCTATCGTTCCCAATAAATTAGGAGCCACTAATACAAGCCGTGCCCTTACAGAAGACTGGTCGTGTCAACTCGCCACTAATGTACTGCCTTGATAACACATTCAAAACCACTCATGTGCTTTAGACCAGTTTAAGGAGACATCCAGATACTTAGTGGAGTCTTTAGTGGTTTCAGGACAGTTGGGGATCAGGTGAATTTGGTCGGTTGAGTAGAACGTAAGTGATATTGACTCGCAAGGAAATGTTACCTCTTTTATATCATTAGTTTAGTACACCCTGTCGCTTGGCTCGTTTGTATAATGTAAATTCCTGCGTGCTTTATTGTTGACGATGACTCGGTATTTAATTGATTTAGTATACAGATTTATGGTCATTATAAATGTAAGTCTGTTTATGGTGTGGGTGCATTTTTGCTTGGATTTTTGCATGGTGAGTGTTGAATGGTTTACGTTTAGTTGTGACGTTATGTGCCCTTTCCAAACGTTAATTGAAATAATTGTTCTGGTTCAAGGTATTGACTTATTTGTTTTGGTGACTGGGATAACATAGCTAGATAATTCAATTTATAAGGGGTGAGGAACATGATGCAAATATCCGTAGGATGCGGTGTCTGCAACTTTGCATACTATCAGGCAAGCCGTAGCCTTGTTACTATTACTGTTTGATAAACGAAATAATACATTAATCATCATCATCATCATCATCATCATTTTCAGCCTGTAATCGCCCGCTGCTGAGCATAGGCCTCTCTTCGAATACGCCACTCCGATGTTGACCCGCCCAAGAGTGGACCCGCGATCTTCCTAATATCATCGACGCATCGAGCCGGTGAACGTCCTACGATTCTTTTACCACGAAGCAACCACCATTCTAACACTCTTTTGGTCCACCTGCCACTCTACCTAGCAAGGTATCTTGCCCAACTCCACTTGAGTTTGGTAATGACATCGACGTCACGTGTTAATCTATCACGTTTGAGTAAATGCTAGAAGTGGTGGTCGTCGCTGCGTTGGTGAACACACGTGCCCGGAGCGACGACGAGCAGAATCCACTACCCTACAAAACCAGTTGCCTACTGTCATGGCGTCGTTACCGAACAACGTCACTGAACAAGTATTGATTGGCGAAATCATCATAAATTTGATGGAAAGCCATTTTTAAAGAAGAAGAAGAAATGCTAGAAGTAAGTTGGCGCATGGAATACGGCAGGCGCGGGCATCGAAGCGTGCGCATCTCGCGATTTGTCGCCGCAATCGCACGTTCAGTGCACCAGTGGATGAGTTTAATCAAGATATAACCTCTTCGGGGATTAAGCGAACGCTTTTGTTGTAGTTTATGCTAGTTAAAATGTTAAATGACCGTATACAATACACTCTTTCTTGCACATCTGACACAAATGAATCAGTTACAAATAGAGAAAAACAGCGATATATTTAAGTAGGTAAACAATAGCGATCACTTCCAGACGACCTTTGAGTACCGGAAAAAATGGAGTCTGAAATATTTTAAGATTTTTTATATTTATACTTTGTATGTGCATTTTTAGGGTTCCGTACCTCAAAAGGAATAAAACGGAACCCTTACCTATAGGATCACTTTGTTGTCCGTCTGTCTGTCGGTGAAGACCCTTTATCTCGGGAACGCGTGAAGGTATCGAGTTGAAATTAAAACCATATACCCAGGCCTGCAGTCCCTTGAAGCTGTGAAAAAATGCCTAGCTGTAGCGCCTGCCATTTTGTTGTCAAATTTATACGGAACCCTCGGTGGGCGAGTCCGACTCGCACTTGTCCGGTTTTTTTATATTCTACAATACAATACAATACAATACAAATACTCTTTATTGCACACCTCAATTAAAGGACACAGTACATTCTACTTTTATAAATCTATCTAAAAAACAAATCGAATCTAAAAGAAAATGAATAACACGTATAATACGAAATCGCAGTGTCTTTTGTATGCTAGTTTAGTACGTATTTGGACACAGATGTATGAATTTTGCTTTAAATAACAATAAAATCTGCTTGGTTAATTATCGCAACAACCCATCCTTAATCCAAACAAAAAGTGATGTCGTATTATCTCTTGCTAAGCCTCACCGTCCCGGACAAGCCTACATGGCTTGAACTTATGAACTACTCGACTGTAATGGACTGGACGTATCGATGCTCGCTCAATAATCGAAACACGGACTTCACTAGCCGATGTATCAGGATAAAATATGTGAGAGTGACAGTTTGCGTATGGTTTTTTTTATATGCGTAGAAAGGTGGGTAACATTACATATATTGTACAAGTAAGGTAAACGTTACAATGTTCGCCACCTAGATAAGATTGAAAATGCCATGCATTTCGGTCATTCCTCTGGCATCTGGCATATTTTTCTAATTGACAATTGTCACACGTTGTCCATTCTGTCAATTGCTGTTTCTTCAAATAAAGGCGGTCTTGGGTAGAAAAACTCGTTGTTTGTTAACCCAAAAAGTGTATGAAAATTGGCATGGCCAGGGGTTTTTTTTACGTTGATGAAATAGACTTGGCTATTTATGTTAGTATGTTGTCACTAAACTTGTTAATGATTTCCCGCGAACGAAGCAAATAGTCTTTCCTATTTCTACATAGTACAACAATGTTTCCCGAAAAGTTTTAATGCATTAAAGAACCAACCAACTTATTAAAAATAATATTGGAGGACTAATGATTGGTTGTAGCTAATTTTCAATCCTAATTACTAACTGGCAACTAATGTTTTTATGAGTTTCAAAATTAAATGATTATGCGAACTGGTAGTTAGGCAGCCGTAATCATAGGGTACGTAGTACGAAACTGCGAAATACAATGTTTGGCTAATTGGGTTCTTGTTAATTATTATTGGTAGCAAAAGGGTTGTTTTTATGTTTAAAAGTTACTAAAAATTATCATTATAAGGAAGATTCATATTGTGCTTAGTGTCATCATCTACAATTTTGACAAAATTGAACAATTTTCCTATGGTTTATAAGTTGACAAATTTGTCAAATTGTACGCTTGTAAAATTTGGTGGTACAGGCCCCTTGTAAGTATTCTAAAGTAGCCCGGATTGCGTTTTGGCGTAGTACTAGTACGTTTACGAAAGCGACTTCCAGCTGACCTTCCATCCCGGAGAAAAGACTAGACTTTGTTGGGGTTAGTTCGGTATCCTTACCATCAGGTGGGCTGTCAGCTTGTTTGCCTCCGACGTAGTATAAAAAAAAATCCTCACTATGTTTTCCCTCATTTAAAAGCCAACAAAGCCAGCCCTTTCTACACTCGACGTCAACAAATCGCACATTTCCATTGAATAGACTCACATTCAAAAGCAGTTAAGGTATAAAAAATCAAGTTTAAAATCCATTCACTTAAAACACATCCTTTAACTATTTATGGATTAAAAATTCAAGACGTTATACTACATAGACTCTTTGAAGGCTCATAAGAATTAATTATTGATGGATTAAAAATTAAAGTTGTTTAATTCGAGACGTCATCCTACGTTTAATTTTTGAAGACCTACAAGAAATTTGTACGCAGGAGGGGCCACATTTATCTGCAGCCATTAGATAACACATAATTTTCATTTTACCTGCAAAAACCTTTATTCATTTTGTTGATTTTCTCTCCATGTATACCTAAAGTAAATTGAGTACTGGAAAATAATATAACGTTTTAAAGTTGAATAGACGCATCTCACATTCGCTCTTAAACTGTAACGAGCTTATAGCTAGTTTATGACAGTGTGAAGATCGCAGATTGCGTTACATGCTCTTGTTAGTAATGTTTCTTTGTGATTGAAACTTTGTCTGCGTTAGTCATGGTGAATGTCATATAACTAGTAAAATAAGTTTGCTGCGTCATGTTTCTGACGATCGATCATTGTGTTGCACTAGTTATAACGCGTTTTGCTGTGGAAATATAAAGAGGGTAATAAACTCTACGTGAATTACTACTGAAACACTGAAATACCATTCACCAGCAGCCTAATCACGTAGCTTTATGTACTGACGGTATTTTTGAAGCTTCTATAAGCATGGGTCGAAAAATTACATTAAAATCCAGTCATCATCATATCAGCCGAAAGACGTCCACTGCTGAAC
Source organism: Cenopis cana (assembly GCA_951800055.1). Taxonomy (NCBI): domain Eukaryota; kingdom Metazoa; phylum Arthropoda; class Insecta; order Lepidoptera; family Tortricidae; genus Cenopis; species Cenopis cana. The sequence continues at coordinate 6,803,022 of OX637488.1, forward strand.
ATATATAGGCCTCCCCCAAAGAGTGCCACAATGACCGGTCCTGCGCCACCCGCATCCAGCCGACTCCGACGACCTTTACCAGGTCATCAGTCCACCTTATTGGGGGTATACCCACGCTGCGCCTTCTGGTCCGTGGCCGCCACTCGAGAACTTTTCCGCCCCAACGGCCATCGGTTCTGCGTGCAATGTCCGTGCGTTAAATCCATCAGTGATCGGCGATTACTTTAGCCACTGGTTGGAAATTGAAACTGGTTCAGTCATAGGCGACTCATGTGAAAATAAGTGTCAGGGAGCCAATTCCGTTTTACGCACCCGGGACGATGAAGTAAATTGGTTGTTTCTGATCGGGTCTCAAATACATAAAATAAAATATCTTTTCTTTAATCGTGTCCTTATTAAATGTGTATTAAAAATCTATCATCCATTTTAAAGCTTTAATTACTTGAACTGGAAACACTTCAAAATCTCCACCGCACTACGCAAAATAGCTCCATTGTTTGACTGTCAAAACGTTATGGACTCGCGGGCCGGGGCCTGTAATTATAACTACTTAGCCCCGCGATGGGCCATCAATCAGGAACAATTGTTGTATTGATTTATAGATGATCTATGTGGGCCGTGGGAAATGGGTGCGAGTACTTCATTTGTTTATTTAGTAATGTATTATGAGCTTATCCGTGTGCCATAATGAGCAAAAATGCTAGCAAGCGCGATTGGTGAAATGGGATTCTAGTTTCAAAAACGTTCAGTTTTGATTACGTAACTAAGGGACTAACTAAACTGTGTAATTTTAGTCTAAAAAGTACTAACCTATACGTTCTCAAGAAACAAATGAATGCGCCATACATTTTATTGGCTGACTTTATAGATAGAAAAACAGGCTATAGCTGCCAATTGATTATTTAAGGTGTCAGAAGTACTCTTTGTAAATCTAGCCGTAATTTTTATTATAGAAGATTAATGTGACACACTCATGCACCGAAGCCTACATTCCAAATCGTTAAATTAAAGAATTTAATGTTTTATAATGACATTAACGAAAACTGTCCAAAGATGTCATTTTACGAAGAAAATTCTAAACAAAATGTGGCATTAATGACAATCAGAACTAATCAATATATTTTATGTCACACCTGGCCATAAAGTGGCCATTATAGCACGCTCCGCGCGCGAAAAAACCCACTTCCTGGCCAGGGGGTGACATAAAATTTTGTACTTACCATGGGCGATAATAAAGAAAGCCTCAGATCGCATATTTATCGCCCTTGCCTTCGGCTCGGGCGTAAAATACCTGCGATCTGAGACATTCTTTGTTTTATCGCCCTTGGTAAGTAATGTACTATTAAGAATTAGGTATTAATACTCAAAGCGTTAGGCAATACATACACACTAGACAAAAATGCAACCACAAATTACAGGCAAGGTGTTTTGCAAACAAATCTTACCGAAATTCTTCAATAAGTACCTATATAGGTACAGTCAGCATCAACAGTAGCTTGACAGATAAAGATGTCAAAAGGTCTTATTCCTTTGTAATAAAGACTTTTGACGCCTTCATATGTGTCGCTACTTTTGATGCTGACTGTACGTTCTAATGTTTGCAATTGCACCCCTCAAATACCAAGGGTCACAGAACAATGCCGGCATTCTCCGGACACCTTTGTTAATGCACTGTCTATCCCAGTGATAGACCAAACTAGTAATTAACTGTGATTAAACGCCGATACTGATTTTAGTCTGAGAGCCGACTGGAGTATTAAGATGGCCGTTCGGTATTAAGTGAAACATTGTTGAAATATGTTTCTTGTGCTTAAAACTGGTAGGTTAATGTGTAAAATTAAAATTAAAACTTTTTGTGGACCAAATATTGAGTTGCTGAAATTTAAGAAAAACGTTGCTAAAAGGAAGTTTTAGTTGCTAGATGGAATTGCTAATCATTTGTAGGTAGTTAAAATGAAAGTACATATTTAGTGATATTTTTATCTAAAGTCACGTAGGTAAACAAAACAAAATAATTCAATAATAAACGAAAATTAGGAGCTCTAAGTTATAGTAAAACTTGAAGTTAGTATCTATGTAAAATTTTAAGATTCAGACGTAAAGATTCAAACTGATATTACAAAATTTAATAAATCCTTGATCCTTTTTGTTTAGCTTCAGCAGTTGCAAAAAGATTTTTGTTGTAACGATGACGCAAAGATTTCGTCGACCGGCACCCACACTACAATCAGGGTCCCACGATCGATACGCTTCTCAGAAGTAGGTAACTCCTCGGTTTTACAGCTAAAAGGTTTTAGATTAGATAATTATATGTAATGCGGTGAACGATATGTTACCTTTTAATGAAAAATCTGTTAAGTACACTATGAATAGAATTAGAAGGGTTCCGCATGCTTAAGAAGCCTAACAAATTTTAAAATGATTTGAACTCAAATTATGATAATAGTAGGTATGATTGTCGCAATATAATCAAAAAGTAGGTATTTATAAAAAAAAAATATACCTAGTAACGCAGCATTTTTTGCTTTTGTGTACTTAAATAGTTGAAAAACAAACAGTTCTAGCTTGTTGGTCGATTTAGAGTGATTGTTTTGAAATGACATTCAGTCATATATAGGTAAATTGAACGTAATAATTACTTACTTTATATTTCAACTTCTAGGATATATTCACATTTGTTGCAACACCAGAAAAACGGAAACAAGGCATTTTTCGAGAGAACCCTAAAACACAAGATTTATTTACGACTCACAATACTTACATTGTTTGGGGAGATGTAGAGTTGTAGACAATGATTATGCAGTAGCCCTTATCAATCGCGAGCAATTTTGCTGTCTTATATAACCACTGACATTTTAAGAGACGGGACTCGCATACTAGAAAATGAACGCGATTTGACAGCAATTTCCGTGTAAATCCAATACTGCCGCCATTATCCGCCTCGAGTATTCCATACTATCCTCGGATATCAATTTTATGTGCAGAGTTGCGCGAGCCTGTTACGTTTCTTTACCTTCTATGTTATAAAATTAAATAAGGTTATATGTAGTTTTTGGCCAGTGACTTTCTATTTTTATTCTTTTATTAAATAGAAGAAGAAGAAGAAGAAGAAATACATTTATTTGGTGTAAATAAAGAAAAACAATAACAAAATAGCAGGTACTGCACAAAGTATACACCAAAAAGGTTGCCACTCAGCATATGCCACGACTGACGTCATGACGCTGATTTTCAGGACAACCAAAAAATAAATATATACTACTTAACCTAATAACTACATAACCTAAATACTATCACCAAAAGGGCTAACATGACTGACCGCGATTTCTCTTACTGCGCGCCTCGTCTCCTTTGAGCTGGCAGTCTCGCTTTGTCCGCTACTAAGTAAAGAGAAGGGCTACTGCCTTATGTCACAAAATAATACAAGGATTTACAATGAGGGTTTTTAAAAACAATTGCACTGTGACAGGGACACCTCCTGACGTCACAGTGCTGCCATTTGAGTTTGTTTCAGTTGTCCCAGCTCTCTCTCTCTCTCTCACACACACTCACTGAATCTCTATCGTCAAATTTCTGCAAAAATAATAGAAATAGAGTTATCGTAACTTTCTATATATTGGAACTTACTTTTATTTATTATGCCTTTTACTTACCTACTTAAACTGAGATACAGATATACTTGCATTTCGCATTAAAAATGCATTGAAACAGAGGGAAATGAATTAAAATACAAATTGTGTGGCTCAAATTAACGCCTTACATCTGACGCTTCAGTGCTGATTACCTGAATCTCGGCATTTTAAGAACCCTTCATTACCTACATATTCATCACATCTTCTCCTAGCCTTATTCGGCACCGGCGACTGCTTTCTACTGCTGAGAGCGACGCTGGTGCGCACTCTGGTGACTGACAAAGCCAACTTTGCAGCGAATGTGAGGCTTCATTCGCTGAAGTAGAAGTCAGCACCCCTCCGACACAGTTATATGTTGTTACATGAGACACCATCATCATCATCATTTCATTCCACAGCGACCGGTCATGCACTGCCTATAGATAAGTACCTATATATCCAATGGATCCCAGTTTTGAAAAAATCCTACCTATCGAAGTATCTCAATATAAATATCGCACTAAGAGTCCTTATTCCAAATCACCACCACGAAATTGCAAAATTAATCAAATCTTAACGACGCCATTACAGTTTTTAAGTGCAATTACGCTCATTAGGGCAGCAAGGTCGATCGGTTCGGATTAAGTTAAGCGGTGGTCATTAGGCGCCAGACTTGTGCTCCTGTCTGTACGTAATGCGAGATGCAACGCACCGATAATGTGGACGGGCCGATGTTTACAGGGTGTTATATTTAAAGCAAATTCAGAACAATTTAATTTTATGACAGAAATATGAATTACCTGTTAAGTCAAAAATGAAGGAATTCTTATACCAATTAAGATACATATAAAAATAATAATCGTAAATGACGAGAAATATCTACCAATATGGATCGTCATAAGACAATTTAACACAAATATTAGTAAACAAGCGGAAATTAAGACAGCAGTGCCAAACAATTAAAAACAGAGTTGTCAAATGTCACTAATTAAAAGAAATAAATAACTAATTTGAAACAATTAATAAAGGCAAGAAACAATTAAATCAATTGCCGGGGCGTTTGACCTCCGCACTACCTGACAAACTTGAGTAACCTATGTGTGGCTGACTGACTGACTGACTAACAGACATTTAAATTCAAGTCCCGAACAGGAACAACATGAAAGACATACCTATGACACAATCATCATCATCATCATCATCTTAAGAGCCGAGCTCTTGTCGGTGCAGCTTGATGCAGTTCTCTCCATCTTTGTCGGTCCGAGGCCAGCCTCTTGACGTCCTGATACGACACGACATCCACATCCTCCATTATCTGGTTCATATAACTTCCTATTATTTTGTTCTATGACACAATAGAAAGATGATAATCGGGGAATTCCCAACAGACGCGACAGTACCTTACCTACAAGAGATTACGACAAGACTTTGACCAACAGACAGTTCAAGAATAAAAAGATTAATAGCAAAATAATTAGACTTAATATTCTTTATCTACACACATATCATAAATCCTCTAATATGCGTTCGGAAACCGTAGAAAATGACTCTCATTTCAACATTCAATGAATTTATGGCAATTTTCTTATGTGTGGCTAAGGCTACAGCAGTAATATAATTTTTCCTTTTAATCTCATATATGATGTTAAAATATTAAACGTCAAACAAAACTCTCAAAATTTAAATGTCAAAGTTGACATGTCAAAATTCAAATTCAGTCGATGCGAAATGTCAGCTCGATGTTTTTTTAGTATATATCGCACGAAATTTGAGCTAGAACGACATGATCACATCAGAATAGGGACTCTTTACTTTTTAAAATAACATTCAGGTATCGGTTGCCAGTTCTGATTTCGATATTTCCGCAACCGTGCAAAAAAGGTTGTATTAACACAATTATTGTATTTATTTACTACGGTTTCTGAACCCATCTTAGAGTAGTTATAATATGTGTGTAGATAAAGTAATGTATACAACTGTACATAATTAGGCATTAAAATACTCGTGTGACCTTATTATGAAACTCGCCTTCGGCACGTTTCATAAAACACACTCGTGTTTTAATGCCCCTCATTATGTACCAGTTGCATAAACTACTATTTTCTGTTATTAATAAATATTTGGTACATCATTATCTCAAAAACAACGAGCAGCCTGTATAAGTGAACAACCTCGCAGGATTCTAAATGAAAAACGTCAGGCTTGTCAAAGTGACGAACCTACTTAGTGGACGCATAAGTCAGCTAGCCTACCAAACAAAAAAACAGGCAATTATTGCGAGCCCTTAATGGGTTTTACTTGTAGCTATCTTTTACAAAAGGTTTGCTTCTGTGATTATTTTTTAACACATTCATTGCATATTTTTTGATAGGTATTACGTCGGAATCCCAAGATTTGGCGTATGTACTCTAATAGTTTTTAGCAACTGCTATCTGGCCTTCCAACCTAAGGGGACACTAGGTAGTTAGATTTTATTGGTATTAAGCTTGTCAAGTGACTGGGTAGGTAAGCTCACTGTTGTGTCAAATTAATTGATCAAAAACCTTGATTAAAAATAAATTGATTGAGATATGTATAAGACCGTACTATGGTCGTACATTTGGTCGAAGACCTGTTGTGCGTCCTAGGTACCGATGGGACGAAGTCCAGAGGGACCTGACTGACATCCAGACCTTCATCGACTGGACGTAAATGGCTACGGACAGGGCCGCCTGGCGGTCTTTGGTGTCGGAGACCATGATCCACTTCGGTTTGTTGCGATGAAGTAGTAAGTAAGTAAAAAGATTCTGAATCCAAGTAAATTGTAATATATAAAATACCAGTCAGTATAAGAGATCTCAATTTTGCTAAAAGGATAAATGACAACGTTATAAATTACATTCAACTTACATTATAAGTATTATAACATTCCTTTCGTTATGATATTTGTTATTAACCTAAAGTAATTAAAAATACGAAAAGGTGTTTTTTAAACACTATGCACATTGATAAAAACAGCGCTTGATTAACTTTTTTCGACATTAATAATATCCATAACACATAGGTACCTAATTGCTTAAAACTGTGCGGTAAAATTTCTTTATAGTTTCAAGCTCGTAATAGTAGGTTGTTTGAGGGGTTGTCAGTCGTCTTATGCCACTGAAGGACGTTTTGACAGACGGACAAAATTATAATTACATATTAAGGATAGGTAAGTTTATACGTAATAGGAACGGTGTCAAGCGTAAGCTGCAATCAGTGCAATTAACTGACCCTGCCATTTAAAAATACTCATATTACGTTACAACGTTTTATAAAGATAAAATAATTTTGTTAAATTACAGAGAGTGATAGTAATGGAAATAAGGTTTTAAGCTCACATGGTCACTTACATTAGAATTACGATTAATAACGGGATATTTACCATGTATATTTGTATATTATGTCAGTTTCCGATATTTCGGCACTCTGTCGCAAGCGCCATTATCACGGAGTAAAACAGTTAGGCGACTTCCTGACTTGGCGGGGCGGGATCGATATGTGACATTTTCTTCTTTGACGTAAACTTACTGACGTCGCAAAGATTCTCGCTTGACGGAATACTGTCAGTATTACATTTGCGCAGTAGTAATATCATGCGCAGAAGTGGACCAGTACTGCCTTCGTATCGTCCCGCTACCGCGCATCCCGCGCCAGTCAGGAAGCACACATTTAAATGTAGGGGTGTAGTAAAAAGCGCTACTGAGTTGACTGACAGTTGACACTGACATTTGATAGTTTTCTCATATCGTACCGCCTCCGCACCGACAAATCAGGAAGTCGCCTTACTCCGTGATAAAGGCGCTTGCAACAGTTCCGAAATATCGGAAACTCACAGTATACAAATATACATGGTAAATATCCCGTTATTTATCGTAATTGTAATGGAAATAAGGGTTGTTTTAAGGTTATTTTATTGAATTGGTAGTTATATGAAATTGCATTGAAAAATCGATTCGAAGCTTACGAATAAACTAACCCGCCTGCCCCAGGGTCGTTTACAACCTATTTATTGCACCTTTACCCTTAACAGCATCCATAACAAATCAACAGGAACCAATCCTTCCAATTTCCAAGTTTGCTTCTTCATAAACTATTTGATTAATTAAGAACAAACGCGTGAAGGGTGCCGTCAATAAAATTTGTTTTTTAATTATACTTTATTAGAGTAAATTGGCTTTGTCCAAAGTCCCTTCCTGACGGAACCCTTTGTGTAGAATCGGTTCTATTGATGATTTTACAAGGTCAATAATCATTATTGACTGTTATCGTATAATTAACTAGTTTTAAGGTTAGTATCTATAGGTATCAAACAAATTAATGAAATCTTTGAAACGGGGTTGGTTTTTTTGTACTACTGACTTTGGCCGGTTAGAAGTGATAAAGTAAATTATTTTTAATTAAGTTTGTACTCCTTAGGTGAACTTGTTACATTTTTATTATATTAGTATTTGCTCGGGACATCGGCATGAACTTCCCTGCTTGCATCGCTTTGGCGGACAATTTTTATCAGCAAAAAAATATCCTATATATTCAAGTTTTTCTACAGTAGGTACCTACTTAAACTTCATCTAAATCTGTTCAGTCGCTTTTCCAAGATTGAGCAACATTGGAAGATTAAATTTAAATACGCGTCATTTTCTGATTGGCGCTGTTAGAATGTGACAGATAGCTCGAGATACGCTGACATACTCTCGAGCTCAACACGTGCTAAGCCTACAGGTTAGAACGGAAACCGCAAAAACTAGAGCCTAGCCTACCTCAATTCTGCGGATGGCTACCCAAGCTGAAAGGACTCTTCGGATTTAATATCTAATTGATAGTAATTAGCAGCTTTCTGTAAAACTTTCTAGATACTACCTACTTGCTATTTCTGGAGAGTAAAAGTTCCTACAAAATTTTCTCGATGCGGTCTTATTTTAGAATTATGTTCTTTTTATGTCGTAATTCTGTTATAAAAATCTTTCCATTGTGACATTGCCGCTAATGTAACCAACTCACAACATAAGTAACTAATTGACACAAAAGCAAAGCGACCGTTATCACTCCCGGAAATAAACATTTCCGAAAAACAACTATGCCATGAACACAAAAAACATTTATTTATTTATTTATTTAATCTTTATTGCACAAAAGTAAAACTTATGGTACAAAAGGCGGACTTAATGCCATAAGCATTCTCTACCAGTCAACCTTAGGGCGAAGCAGAGAGATTGTGGGCGGTGCAACTTCAAAATTTTGACATATATTCTAATTATCCTACATATTAATACTAATATATAAATATTAACAATATACATATATTAATATATATATATATATATGTCGGCGCGGGCGGGTTAAAACTGTTAAAATCTCATGATAGCTAATGAGGCCCGCGCAGGGGACACGCATTCCTTCCTAGTTCAATGTTTATATTAACAGCATTTAAACGTAATTGTATTTTGACACAGAGGAAGTCTTTGTGCTTTGAGACGGGGCAATGTGTGAGTTGTTTTTATAAGATCGCATTGCCGAACGTAGCCGTGGGTCTGGGAATGAAATATGATATCTGTTCTTTGTTCTGAAGCTTTGGTTTTGATGCCGAGCGGGCATTCTGTTGGGATCGATGATTGAGACGGGACGTATTTCCCGACCGTGACCGCGCCGTGTGAAGTACCACTTGTGACTTGTGACCCACGGATTCGTTACCGTTTCAACATTGTTGTCGTGTTCTCCGTTAATAATTATTAGTCTGAAATACTTTGTTATTTGATTTCCACCTCGTGTGATTGTGATTTATTGACATTGATTTGTGACTTTAATTAATTATGATTACCGTGCCCGTGTAAGACTCGTGTGCGTGAGTGTACCCACTGTTCCGCCCACTTAATATGAATTCAACTCCTGATCCTTCTGATGCCGTTGTAGAGGCTCTTGCTCGACACACAAAGCTTGACCTCTCCGACATCAGAAGTGGGATTCGCGTCACGAGAAGCAGGTGGAAATCGATGGGCGATTATTTTCTTTCGACCTTTACGCCAGTTATGTCTGAAGAGAACTCTGGCGTATATGATTGTCATTATTTGCTTAGTGCTGTACGTACATATGGACAGATTGGTCATACATCCAATGAATGTGGATAACGATACGATTTACTTCGAACGTGTTTGGCCGGATACATTGCTCCTCAATGTGGTACTCATCGAACATCTTCGTCACAGTCGCCCAGTGCGAGGGAATAGTGAACTGCGATACAGCAGCGAGACGACGGCTGAAGCGGGAAGCCTGTGTTGTTTCAGCTTTACACATCCGGTCAGTCGTTCCAATTATTGTTTTGATTCTGAATGATATCTGATTTTATAGAAGCTTTTGAGCAATTTACCTTGGAGGGCAAACTTTTTAGCCTTTTGTTACGTTGTAGGGCATGGATGATGCCTATGTGAACAGTATTTGCCAGATAATCTCTGAAATCTGAAGAGAAGATGATATCAGTTCAGAATCTCTGTTGCATGTTGTTTGTTTCTGATAATGCAATATTTATGGCATTATACTGGCTTGACCCAGCCAAGGGTTTTAACTACCCATGTTTTTCAGTTGTGTTTTAACTTATGAAAAGTCGGTAAGCCAACTTTAACTTATTGACTTTAGGATTTTAGATGCAGATTTAAGAGTGGTGATCGTTGCGTACGATCTTAATTTTTCTACAGTTCTACGTTGTAGTTGTAGACTGGTTCCTGGTAAGAGATGAGCTCATTACTAGATAATAAAAAAAAGTGTTTTGATGAATGAGCTGCTTATTGTATGCGAGCCCTTTGAGATTTTGTTTTGTTTATACAAAGATAACTAAATAGCAATTTTGTACTGTGGCTGACAGATTCAAAGCTTCTATCACGTGACGTGTACCAATGCGTCTTAATCTGATGTGTGGTGATACCTACGAATATTTGTGATTATAAAACAATTTTTGCACAATGCGGTAGAAAAAAAAAAATAAGCTGCGTGTCTTCGACGCATGCAGGTTGCGTCTAGGAGAAAGTCTGATGCTACGTGTGGTTTCTGGCCAGCGCTGGGCCGGAAGGGCCTGTGCCTGGTGTCGGTATTGCTCATGATTGATGATGATCATTATAATCATGATAATGATGATGTTGATGGTGGTTATGACGATTACGACGGTCATAACATGACTTTGTGATGGACAGTGACTCTATGGTGATTATGATAAAATTTAACATGGTGGTCATGACGAGATTGTGGTCATGATTAATTTATGGTGATCATGATAAGATCATGGTAGTCATGGTGCGACTATGGCAAAATCGTTAATGCAGTTTGAAAATTTGATTACTAAAAACTGATGTTTCGGGAAATCGAGTACTACATTAGGGCTACGAAGCCATGCTTAACATCTGAAGCTAACGACAGCATAAGGAGGCTGTTTAGACTACTAGCTGTGATTTTGTACAAAACGAATGTCAAGTCCCTCTTGTTGAATGTTATGGCAAAACGGGTATCTTCGTTCTAAAATCTCGTTACTATTTTAATGAGCAAGAAAATTCCACGGTTGTTGATGAAGTAAAGCACTTTCTTAATTTTTGCAATGTAGACTGTTCGCAGTTATATTAAAGCCTTAAGTATTTGTGATACATACAATTTAAAAACCCACCAAATTTTCTTGTTATAAATTGATTTTGATATTTTTATAGAAACGGTAAACGAATGGGTCATATCGTTTACGATATGGACATTTCCGAAATAAATTATTATTGATTGATTCATTGATTGATTGATAAATAGTTTTTATTAGCAAAATAGAATTGTTAGATTTGTTACATAACACAAAACAAAAAAAAAAATAACCCGGTTACATACTGACACAAGATGTCAGGATTTTTTTTTATGGTAGGTAACGTCTTTTTTGTAACTAAAGAATTGGTTCTTTGTTGGAATTAAAATAATGACAGAACATAACATGAGAAGATGTCAAAAGGATAAAATGGAGTTAGCCATTAGAGTTACTGATGAAACCGATATGGTTGGCATCGGGGATCGGGTGGTGAATTCTATGTTTAACGGTGAGACGTTAAAAGTTTAAGTCACTGAAAAGTCATTTTTTTGTATCGATTATAATAAATCATACGAGTGGAAATTAAATTAAGTTTATCCCGAAGTTATCGGTCAGATTGAATCACATTTGTTTGAAAGTGACCGCATTTTTTTTTGTAAACTATATTACAAGTATGTGGGAATTGATGCTAAATTACTGTATTCCCACTGAGTTTAAAAAGCTATGGTTTAACGTTTATGGGGAACAGTCAGGAGCAGCCCTGTCGGCGATGTGTTATTGATACACGTATGGTACAGATTTTACAGAGATTTTGTATTGTTTGTTTGTTGCATCCATTTGGCTCTTGCAACGTGGTCTACTGACTTGTTCACTAGCCGTAGGTCACATTCCAAACCCAGTTTAGCTGGTACGGAGACTGCGCGGTTCGGTAGCAAGCAGGAGGATTACGGTTGCGTGTGGTCTGTGGGACCTTGTTTTGGTTTGCGTGTGGTCTGTGGGACCTTGTGTTGGTCATTGAGATATGACCGTGCGTTGGATGCAATATGGTCTGTGGGACCTTGCATTGGGGTGTGGTCTGTGTAAGACCATTTGTTGTGTTACCATCTCATGTGTGATGATGGTTGAGCCAAATTGTTGTGCCTATATGGATTTGAGTTACCGATGTGATATTATGGAACTAGTTTTGGGCTGTACCTGATCTGTGTCCTGAGAAATGTTTTATGGCAGTTGATGACTTGATGATAAATCATGCTTTTGGAAACTATTTTGTGATGGCTGTGCCTTGGTGGCAGGATAGCCGAGCGATTGGTACTGTATGAAATATGTCTCATTAAAGGCTCTGTGATATTGTTTGGCACACGAGGACGTGTGACAGTCAGGATCGCCGTGTCGGCGCGGGCGGGTTAAAACTGTTAAAATCTCATGATAGCTAATGAGGCCCGCGCAGGGGACACGCATTCCTTCCTAGTTCAATGTTTATATTAACAGCATTTAAACGTAATTGTATTTTGACACAGAGGAAGTCTTTGTGCTTTGAGACGGGGCAATGTGTGAGTTGTTTTTATAAGATCGCATTGCCGAACGTAGCCGTGGGTCTGGGAATGAAATATGATATCTGTTCTTTGTTCTGAAGCTTTGGTTTTGATGCCGAGCGGGCATTCTGTTGGGATCGATGATTGAGACGGGACGTATTTCCCGACCGTGACCGCGCCGTGTGAAGTACCACTTGTGACTTGTGACCCACGGATTCGTTACCGTTTCAACATTGTTGTCGTGTTCTCCGTTAATAATTATTAGTCTGAAATACTTTGTTATTTGATTTCCACCTCGTGTGATTGTGATTTATTGACATTGATTTGTGACTTTAATTAATTATGATTACCGTGCCCGTGTAAGACTCGTGTGCGTGAGTGTACCCACTGTTCCGCCCACTTAATATGAATTCAACTCCTGATCCTTCTGATGCCGTTGTAGAGGCTCTTGCTCGACACACAAAGCTTGACCTCTCCGACATATATATATATATATATATATATATATACAAATATTATATAATATATACAGACGAGACTATTAAACAGAAACATTAGGAATATTCGGTTCTGCCGGCGAAAAACTTACGGAGAGAATTTTTAAACGCTATCTTGGTCGGAGATTGCCTGATTTTAACGGGTAAACCGTTCCAGAGACGAGCAACTTGAATGGTAAACGAATAAGACATGAAACCGGTTCGGTGAAGTGGGATAGAGAGGGAAAGGTTGCCTGAAGAGCGAAACTGACGGAGACGATTGACATCTTGGTACTGAAAGAAACTTTTCAGGTATTCCGGAGAATTAGGGTCCTTGAGAATGGAAAAAAGGGAGCAAAGCATGCGAATGTTACGACGTTGACGGATGGGAACATTAATTCTTTTTTCGCCATATTTGACCGATATAACCTCAGAAACGCATTATTTAAAATTTGTCGGGTTACTCGGGCCCACCGTGTATTAAGTATGCAATAATAAGCCGAAGCTCAAAACGTTCCGATTATTTTATTATAATGTAAAATAATGTATTTCACCGAGCAACTGTTTAATAACTTCGATGCCCTTTTGTTTTTTTTTAGGTTTTAAGGGTCCTTATCAGGTTAAAAACGGTCATATATTTATGCCATTGTCTGTTTAATTGACACATATCTTGACATTTTCTCAATGTTACTATCTAGAACATAGGTAACTATTGCGACCTAATGGTATACATTTTAAATGTAATTTTTGGATTTTTCACTAATAAATATTGTTTCAAACATCAGTCCAAATCGACCATTATCGAGCTAAAAACTGCGTTTTTCCGGTTAAAATTTTCAACACACAGAAAAATCAAAAAAGGGCAATGTTACTATCTAAAACTTGATTAAAATCATCGTATAAATAATACGTAAATAAATAATAATACGTATAATCACATTATTGCTATTTATCAATACTTTTGTCAAAATTTCAAATCAAAATCTTTTAACACTTGTCCTCTTAAGTGTGCGTAGATCCGTTACAGCTGCCAAATAATTTTAAACTCGTAACTAATGCCAACACATAGAAACCAATAAAAAGTTCAGTATCACTACCATTAATACTGACACCTAGGTGGTCACCGCAGATAAGATTGTTCGTATATCTCGTATCCACTTCGTGTTGGGACACCATTTTATCTAAATGACCAACATTATTGAAAACCGGAGACCGGATTCCTGTTTTGGGAATAGAATAATTAAATAATTAGTGAACGCTTTTATTGCTGATCTCTAATCTTTGTGACACATAGTTTTTCTTTAAAGTCCGCCAGAAACCGTCTGCTACCTAGTACATTAGACCTACTTACGCACGCTGGAAAACGTTATGTAATCACCCAGTAACGGAAAAAGTCCTTGTCCTTGTAGCAGTTTTACTGACATATACCTATCTACTAATACGGTTTTTGTTTTGGAAATGTCCTCATCAAACAAAGGACAGTTTTCTAGTGGACTACCAAAATACCACCATGATCGTTACTTTAAAAATATAACTTATAATAAACCGGAAGGTCTCATCATACCTATCTTAACTGTAAGGCAAATGTTCTAGTGATCGACACTGGACCTTTCAGTACAAAACAATTTCAATCTTATTGACCGAGTCTCTGCTTCAGCTTCGACAAAAATGCTTTCGTATAGTACGGATCACGGATCAGAAACCGATTCTCGTGAAATTTTGAGAGCAGGTTCAATTATTATATATTTTTTGGCAAGTTGTTTTTGGAATTTTTCTAAAAATAAAACTCTCGCGTGCTATACAGAGACCTCGCGAGTGTTTTTTATGACACAGAGAGATGACACAGAGCCACTAACTAGTATCATAAAGGGACGAATTGGGTAATAAGGTGTTCAAAATCGTCCACCCCGTCATTCATTCAATTCAATTCATCTTCATCTCTAATATACAAACCGCAAAACTACTTCCACCACCAACACTTTTTGGAATACCACACCCATTATTCGTCCCGACATCCTAAAAATTTGTCAACGTACCAAAAATGCGAACATGTTAACCGTTCCGCCTCGTTTTAACACCTCGGATGGTCACTCGTATATCACGCCGTATCTTCCGACCGCTGTCCGCTTGATGTATAGCGATTCTGTACCGGTTGATTAACAAAATTAATTTGTCACTGGAGGGTTGAATTAATTTTAATGTTTTAATCGAATGGGTGGCATAGCTTTTAGAATTCTTTTTTAAGTTCGATGGCATCTCGATTCTCTTCTTTTGTTTTTATTTTATATTGCCATAGATGTGATTGACGCAGATGGACAATCAATTAAAGAGGTTAAAATATTTGCAAAGAATTACAAGAGTTGGTTTAAGATATAGAGCATATTGTTTTCTTCTGTATTTTTCTCGAGTTCGAGTGAATGAAGGTGCCAAAATCTATAATTTTCTGAAATAAACAAAACTAATTACATAAAACCTCTGAACTTAATTACTGATTTGGTGAATTAACAATTATACATGCAAGACTTGGTGTGGCAAAACTATACTTCGGTACTGCTTTAGTCTCAATGATTCAAAGAGTTTTGTCGGCGAAAGACGAGCACACTGCTAAGCACTTTTTGCGTAATAGTTGGATTGAATGAAAACAGTTCTATAAAACACACTTAGTTATTAATGCACTCTGTAAAATCAAGTGTGACTCTCTAGAAAATTAAAGGCTCTGGATTACCGAAGAGACTTTTCTTCCAACGCCATTCATCAAAACGTTATTTCTCTTATAAAATGAAATCGTAACTCTAAGGTCTTAATTCAGTGAATCAAAACTTTCTATGTGTGGGTGTGATGTATTGTAACCGAATAACGTAGACGACTCTATTAGATGTGATTAATTTCAAACATTGACTCGACATACGATAAAACCTCTGATTGTGGGTACTAGATAAGCTAAGAGGTGGGGACTATTTTGGTATAACCATATTTAGGTATTTATTTTAAATACTTGTTATTTTACCAATGAAAAAGTGACGTTTATTATGGATACCTAGTAATAGTTATTACTCATACTTAGATTTTTTTATATGACGTCGGTGGCAAAGAATCGTATGGTCCACCTGATGGTAAGCAGACACGCTCGCATCTCCAAAGGAGTCACGTGCACGTTGCCGACCCTTTATGCAATTTGAGCATTCACTGTGTTGACAGCAGAAGGAACAACAAGTAGATAGTAGGAGATGGTAGTAGAAAATAGGGGATTCCCTTTATTATCTTCGTATGTATGAGTAAATCTGACTAGCCCTTATACTTATGTATCATCATACCTAGTCTATTTTGTAAATTTCATATGTTTAAGTTATATCACATTGGGATAATTTTCTTAGGTATTTCTTTAATTTTTTCAATACCTACGTTATGTCTATTTTTCATTTCATTTTAAATTTTAATAGGTATATAAATAGTTATAATTAGTGGAAGTTGCTGTTCCAAAAAAAACGTTGTGAAAAGCAGCTAGCTCTTAGACACCGTCTTATACAAGAACAAACAGGTAATAGGCATACGTGCGTCATCCCAGAGTTTTGGGCCAAAATGTTCGTTATTCTTTTTTTAGTGAATCAACAAAAAACGGCACGTGACGTATACATATTGATGACAAGCTTTTGCAATTTGGCCTTGTCGTAAGTAACTGCCTTTTGTAAGCTTATGATTAATTTAGATTATTATACTCCTTATAAAAACAAATGTTAGCGCCATTTTTTTATGAAACTAAAGAAGGAAGACAGGATGTTTTAGAATCACTAAAACTTTTTAGGATAGTCAAGAATATAGAATATAATAAAAAAGGTAGGTACATTTTTTTACAATATATCTTAATATTACTTTCTAATAGCAATTAATTATGTTACAAAATATTTTTTGTAATCAAAGAACCTGCTTACAATACTTCACGAGAATCGGTTGTGAAATGCGACCCTTAGAGATGAACAAATCGAAATTTGGCCGCAGAAACACAAAATCGTTGATAAAAAAATGTTTTTACAACTTTCCAAAAAGTGACTCGACAAAAAAATTCTATAAGAGTTACCGCACCTGCTCACAAAATTTGACGAAAATCGGTTGATAAATGCATCCTGTAGAGAAAAACAAACCATTGAATAAAATAAAAAAATCTAGTCATAAAACCTGCGCGGTAATCACGTAACGTTTTCGACCGTTAGTACGACAGATTTAAATGTCAAATCCCATACTAAAACTGACATTAAATACGTACCAACGGTAGTACATATCGTTACGTGATTACCCCGCCTCTTACAAAATTTCACGAGAAGCGGTTGAGAAATGCGACCTGTAGAGGTAAAAACGGCCGCAGAAAAATACGAATTCGTCGATAAAAAGTTTGTTTTTTTAAATTTTTACTAAAACAGGTCCCGTTCCAACCTCTTTATATCGTTAAGTAATTTTGATTTGGTTATTTGACTTCCACTGTCAAAACATAAAACTATTTCGACACTGGCAGACCTTTATTACAATATCTTTTTTTGGTATGGAACTCTAATTACTATATTTACCTGCCTTTGTTTCATATGTTCACTTAAATTTCATAATTCGTTAGCTACACCAAATGTCGGATCACATTTTGGCAACTCAATAAATTTCACATAACTTAGCGGATAGCGACGTAAGGTCTAATAGATCTTTATCAAACGGAGGCTTAGATTCAATGATAATCTAGACGACACAAATTGCTCAAAAATAAAAGAATTAACTTAAAAGTTAACTCCACAGAATGCTTTATTCAGGTTTATCCTAAGGCGCAAAGTGAACATGTAATCATCCCGCCTTCTATCTAACCAGATGAGCGATCGCTTATTGTCCGCCGGCTACCGGTCTTACCTGCTCAGCTTTACCCATAAAAAAGACTTAAACATCATCCAAAAACAACCAATAATCAACCCTAACACTGCTACGTAAAGCACGTTTAGCAACGCCGCTAAACATTCTGTTACGATGAAATGTCTATGTTAATCTCCCAAGACAGGCTACCGGAGTTACGCATTCCGAAACGTGTCAACACAATTCCTACCTCAAGCGTAAGCAGTTACGGTAGCATTTTGATTGCATTTAGATTCCATTGTGTTGAAGTAATGTGATTGTGACCGTTTAAAATGACAAAGAAAGCTTTTAAGATCAAAGAGATGAATTCATGGTTGGATTCGTAGAACCTTTTACAGGTGACAGCGATATGGATTATTAAAAGGAATAAGGGTCTCACCGGAGCTATACTTTATCTCGTGATGGTTTTATATCTTTATCATTGTTCTTGAAATATGCACGTAGCGAGCAATGCATCAGATACTCGAATCTACATAGTACGTGCGCTATACGACTTTCCTGTATAGATAAGTGTTTTGATATTTGTCATTTCTATAAAATCTGACACTAACTGTGACATAAGTTAAATTTTACTGTACCTACCGATGTGTATACCTGATATGAATGACCTAATCCTTTCATCAATATACGAAGTGTAAGTAACATTCTAACGAATCATCATCATATCAGCCGAAAGACGTCCACTGCTGGACATAGGCCTCCTCCAAAGAGTGCCATAACGACCGGTCCTGTGCCACCCGCATCCAGCGGACTCCCGCGACCTTTACCACGTCATCAGTCCACCTTGTGGGCCACCCACGCTGCGCCTTCCGGTCCGTGGTCGTCACTCCAGAACCTATCGGCTCCAACGGCCATCGGTTCTACGTGCAATGTGCTCCACCCACTGCCACTTAAGTTTAGCGATTCAAAGGGCTATCTAGGTATCTGTTATTCGTTCTTTTCAAAATTGGGCTCTTGCAAATGTAGATACTTAAAGGAGATTGAAGAACCAATAACCGTTTGTGCCATAAATATTTATATATAGTTTTGACGGAGGAATATCAACTCAAAACTCGTCAAAATGGTGTAAGTGCAGGCAAGTAAATTATTTTTCGGCGTTACGCCAGTTACATACCGGCTGTTCAATTCTAAAAACTATACATCTTAAACAATATTGATGGATTATATAACATGACACAAGGCTCTAGTCGAGGTTATTATAATATAAGAGTATGTATTATTGTACAAATGTACATAAAACACAATACAGGGAAAATTATGACGTACAAAGGTGAGCTTATCAAGTCATCTCATATCATATAATATTTAGTTAATATCCGCCGCGTGTAGTTTTATCATTGGATGATATAAACATTTGATATGTTCAATGGTTAGCCGATTACTATGACAGGAGTATATGTAAAATCAAAATAACATACAGAGAAAAACAACGTACGTATCGGATATTAAATACTATAGGTAATGCACTAACTTGAGCAATTTTATCGTATTCAAAATTCGACCTTAGAACGGACAATATGAGATTAAAATAAAATATGACGTGATACTTTGAGTTTATTTGATTGTCTATTGTTTTTAAATATCGATAGTTTTTGCAGCATTAAAATGAAGCTCATCAAAACGTCCATTTGCATACAACATTAAATTTTATTACTTTAAATTAATTGCTTCGCACAAAAACTGAACAACTACCAAAACATGTCGAGCGAGCTACACGAATTGATTTAATAACCTGAACGAAGCCGATCGGTCGATCCCCAAATGCTTGATTTGCTGCGGAATTATTATAATCTGTCGCCCAAAACAATGGGGGGCGTCGTGGCTTGCACGAGTGCCGAAGGGTACGTCCATTCATTACGGGCGCGCGGCTCTATGCCGGCTGCCATACGATTTACATACGAGCATCGGTTGAATGGGACAGCTTTACATCAAGTTTAAACTTAAGGTGTACTTATCAAAGTCTTTTGAGGCGGACAGGAATGTCTGAAAGCCAATTTCTCTTTTAATGATACTTGGTAATGTTGAAAGGTGTGCGTTAAATGAGCGTATAAACCACCCTAAATTGATAACCATCGATTTAGTAGTAGTAGCAGTAGTAGTAGTAAGTAGGTACTTGTGAACTGTAAATAAGTAAGCAAACGAGTAAAAATAACTGTGAAAACTGATAGGACTTATTTATTTCCACCTGCAAAAACTACAGTTTAGACACTGCTGGTTTTACTGCCTTTACATCATATTCTTCAAAATGTACTACCTAGTAAAATTCCATACCCTGGCCTAACCTAAATGGTACCGTTTTCAGACCAACTTTAGCTAAGGACTCCAGTATGGGTTTGTTCAAAAAAGGATTGTATACATTTTTAAAGAGTCGGGAACGTACTGTAACACCCATGGAGTTGCAAGTTGCAAGTGTCTTTAGGCTACTTTAGGCAGTCACTACTTACCATCAGGTATGCGACCTAATCGTCCCTTTATTTATGAAATGAAATGAAATAATTTTATTCCAGTCCAGTCCAGGAGTCCATAGAGACATTAAGGAATTTTCCATTTAAAATACAAGTAACATTTGTATGAAACAGCGGATGTCTCTTCGAGAAAGCCTCACTATGCATTACACAATGGCTGTACCTTCTCCGTACGACATAATGAAGAGTCCCATGTAATATTTTTCTTGAGTCAATCAAACAAAAGTTATGGATGGGACGGCCATCAATTCCAAACCCAAAACCAAAACTTTGTTTCTTACTTAAATACAATTTTGTAAAAGTACAAGTTTTTTTTATAATTGTGTTTACATGACCTTACAGAAGCCCAATGCGTCATGAAACTTAAACTTAATACATTGCAATAATCACAAATTAAACACTAATTACGCGCGGTAGTAGGCCTGGTATCCATCATCTCACAGAATCTCAGGCATTCACTTCTCACACTCGTATGGCAATTATTTCGAACCGTGAGATCTTCGAGAAGACAGTACGGTTGCCAGTTTTGTTGCACTTCTAGCACCACCCAGGGGTTACGTGTAGGGTAGCGGTGGGAACTTTCCCTACGGACGTGGTGCAACTTCGACCCCCCTTACTTCACAGCCGCCCTCGCAAACAGATCGCCCTGCGGTGCTGATGCCAGAAGCGCATTACATTAATGAGTGCAAGGGCTCGAAGCAGCGGAGATTTCATACGAGACGCGGTACGCGCCATCGGCACTGCCAACAGATTACGTCGCCGTGGTATTAGGGCCATCCTAGGGACGTCCGGTACATGCAGTCGCACTAGACTCACCAGTTCCGGACAGTCCGAATCACCGCAAAAGTCTGACACGCAAACGACAATAGACCCAGGTTACGTCTCACCTCTAGAGAGTTGTAACCCAAGGTCCCAAGGAAAAAATACCCATAAACGTTCTTATATAAAAATCTTAGAAAGGCTTTCTGCACCTTTTCAAGAAACAAAGCGTACGTCGATTCGTGAGGATGCCAAAGGATCGACGATGTCTCAAGGGTGAATAAATACATAGATATAATATTGGTAATACCTATAATGTTTACAAGACAAGACATTTTTTTTGGTCTGTATACTCAGCAAAATGTATCTTGCTCGAATAGGGTATTAAACTAAGGTAAAAATCAATTATTTTTTACTTGACTAATAAAAGATCTAACGAAAATACTCGAAAAACATCAATTATTAATTTATTTTAGCTAATTGAAAGATTTTATAAGCATTAAGATTTAAAAAGTACGCTGATTTGAACAAACCTACTCGCACTGTCTTAGTGACGTGACGTCACTAAGACAGTATTTCCTAACTACAGAGTATATACTATATCTATGGTATTTCCCTACAAACTTCATATTAACAAATCGTTTTTGACATTTAATAAAAAGTTGCTGATTTGACTAGGGGTTTAATACCGTATTTGGAGCAGCCAAACTGGGGAAGTACCCCTTGCAGAATACCACACCACAGACATAATAACATTATTTCCTATACAGGTATGTAGAGTTGTGTTCCTGGAGGTAAGCAAGGTTGCCAGAGCTCCTTGCTTACCTCAACTTGGTCCCTTCTGCTGTCAACACGATGAATCCTCAAATTTTATAAATGGTCGCGACTGCTTTGGAGTTCCGGGCGCCTATAGGCTACTGTGTCCACGTACCATAAGTTTGAACCGTACGCTTGTTTGCCACCGTCGTTGCATAAAAAAAACATCAACAGCTACCATACAAATGATGTGCACCTAACTTCTCAACATGCAAAAGTTGCACATAGGTATTCCATTACCTATTCAACTTTTTTTGCCTATCGTAGTCGGCTCATAACAGAAAAGGAACAAACATGGCGTCTTACTTCCTGTTCGGCGCTTCAAAGAGCCTCTATTTACTACCCACCAATATTATTTAGGCTTAGGCGCCGGAACAAATACTTGTAAAATACCGGCGCCGAACGCTTCCAAATAATGTCATAATTACCTACATTGTAAATAAGGACGCCTCTTTGAGAAACCCCTCGGTTTAATTTCAACATAACGTCAGGAATGCTTTTTGTGTTATAGGTAATATTTATTTATTTTATTCCCAACTCCCAACCTTTCTACAAGGTTATCCCCCGGAACAATGAAATTCGATTCGAATTTCGATTAGACACTCATCATACGAATACTATATTAAACTGAACTGCGACAATCTCAATGTTACTTTAACGGTGAAAGTAAAAAAAAGGTTTTTACTCTAAACATAATAGGTTCAAGTTTAACCTATTACATACAGAGTAAAAAATAATCTTAAACTGAACGTATCTCCAATTCAAAATACACCCGACAGGCCGACATTTGCATATTAAAGCAATAAAAAAAATTATAACATTATTAATAAAGAAAATGACTAGTTATTATTAGAAACTGAGATATCTATTATGTATCTACCTACTTATCTATATAAGTATTTATATAGTCACTTATTACATAATACGAGTATATGTACAAGGTTTGCTTAGTTTAGGTCGATTTGTGTAAGATTGTCTACAAAATATTAATTATTCATTTATTACGTTTCGACTTTTCGACTAGGTTTTATAAAGGGTTAGTATCATTTCGTCTAAAACGCAACTGGTAGAAATAGCAACTCGTCTAAAACGCAACTGGTCACTGCATCAGAACGCAGCTAAATACAAGTGACCTGGAAAACAAATGGTCTAATAGTACATTACTTACCAAGGGCGATAAAACAAAGAATGTCTCAGATCGCAGGTAATTTACGCCCGAGCCGAAGGCAAGGGCGATAAATATGCGATGTGAGGCTTTCTTTATTATCGCCCGTGGTAAGTACAAAATTTTATGTCACCCCCTGGCCAGGAAGTGGGGTTTTTCGCGCGCGGAGCGTGCGATAATGGCCACTTTATGGCTAGGTGTGACATAAATGTATTTTATTTTAGACCTACATGTATTTTAGACCATTTGCTTTTCAGGCGACTTGTATTTAGCTGCGTTTTGATGCAATGACCAGTTGCGTTTTAGACGAGTTGCTATTTCTACCAGTTCCGTTTTAGGCGAAATGATACCAACCGATCCATTAGCCTTTATATCGTTTACTTATTTATGTTAAATAATATAAGCACTGAGTTACCAAATTTTGACATTAGACATTTGATCTATCCGGGCCATACCTAACTTAAAAAATGGGATGACTTCATAAGGGTTTCCTGCGTGATTAACGGCATGGTTTAATAGTAGAAAAGACAATTGCCCACTTTTTATAACTTTAACTCGTAGACACCCTTAACCGGAAAGCAACCATTGTTGAAAATAAACTAATGAGTATTACAACATACTTGACGATACAACACTTGCAAGCTGTCAGAGATGAATTTAATGCTTGCTATCAGCAACCAAAATGATGACCACACTCCATAAAGAGTAAAAACTACGAAGAAGAAGAGAATATAGCCAACAAGTAAACCGGCTAAATGTGTATCCACATAAAAGCGTTGCTGCGAACGCATCTTTAATGGAATGCTGTAAATGAAATAGCATTAGACATTTAACGTACAAGGCTATATATTTAAAGGCTCACGGGCCCGATTGTGACCTTATGTTGTCTGTCGCCACAGCCGCTACGGGTTAGCGAGATTGCGCCCGCGACGCGCCATCTCCGCTGGGATGCTGTCGATAGAATTATCGATGACATTTTTATTAATTACCAAATTAATAATAAGTACAGCAAGTTCTACGATGTGGCGTGGATGGTGACCAATAGAAGCCGATGGAAGCAAGTCGTACTGTCCAAAAAGACACTAGATGATCACGGTCTTCTGTCATGAAGGAACACAGACACACAGAGACAGAGACAGAGAGATTCTATTAATTGTTGGTGGTCATTTACTGATTCCTTATTGCACAAGAGTAAAAAAAAAGAGTATAGACGTTGAATATACGAAAGGCGGACTTAAATGCTGTAAGGCTTTCTACGCCAATCAAGTACAAATTACAACAGATTGAATAATAATTATGACAAAACGACCATGGATAACCGAAAGTTTGTTACATTACTTACACTTTTTATTAACCTTATAGGGTCCTCTTACTGCACACATTTAGTTTACTAAAGTGACATATAAGGATGCCGATCTTGTATATATGTATAATGTTTGTGTTCATTTATTTTTTCCACTCTATTACATAAAACTAATAACTAAATCAGCTTGTGGTATTTTTTCAGGCCTAAATGTGGTATCTGAGATTCAATTGTATATCGGCCTTACTTTATAATGTACCCATTGTGATAAATTCGCTTACTCAGAAACACGGACTGTGTGTGCATTGGAAATTTCACTAATCATCAAAACTGCAGACAATATCACGTAGGTACTTTTGACAAGCCAAGGATCGTTTTAATTTGACTATACGTTTAATAGTTTACATCAACTATAATCGCATTACTATTAGTAAAAAATGCCACTTATTTTAGATCCCTACACGTCTTATGTACCTACCTGTCAATAAATCTGCGGGTGACGCTTTCGAAGGGTTAATATCAAATACTTATTAGAAATAATCAAACGTTGGTTATGTTTACGTTAATATTATAATAATAACAATTTATCTAAATCCTTAACGTCTTCAACAAAATAGTGATTTTTTAATACTTTAAATACAATATCGATATGAAAGCAACAACATATTAAAAGTTATCGACATGTTACAAAGTTGCCCATCCCTGGCAGACCGCCGCCCACGCAGGTCGGTCGGCGCTCGCGCCGCCCCGCGCTCGTGACATAACATCACGGGATCGTTCAATATCTTTCGCAAGCCTCCCATCCTCAACCTTCGGCAAACCAATTTAAAACAAAAAACCATCCCGTCATAAAAATCAACACTTCCACAAGCCGCAATCCGCCCACGTATTTTATTGTCGTTTCATTCAAGCCAATTAAACGTCTATGAATTGACAACGGGACTGGCTAGTCACAATATTGTAACATAATATCGGATCATTAAGGCAACGCGGAAATGTGTGGGTGCGAAACCACCGTAGCTAAACTATAATTTGAGATTTGTCCGATCCGTTAGCCGGCAGGTAATAGCCGTGACCACGTACAGTATAATTGTTGAGCGGTGATTAGTAAATACGAGTTTTAATTGTTAACACGTGCGTCTAATTTTGTGGATACACTGTCATTTATAATGGCCGGTATTGATGTGGGTGCTCTCAACTTTCTATTTGTCTAAATACGTAAGTTTCGTTTGGGCTCGTACCCTAAACAAACACGCCTGATTTACTTTTGGAACTTGAATGGTGTTAATCCGCTTAGTGGACGGATATTTTAATCGTTCGTTGTATTTTTCGTACTTGGCGTGTGTTTGCGAAAGTTAGCCAAACAGGAAATGAAAAGTAAACAAATATTTGTGTGTGTTATCAGGAACTTTTCTTAATCATGTGGTAGTTTCTGCAGAAGACGTTTAGTCTACATAACAGTGGTAAGTACAAGTATTTCTACCTATATTGAACCATATATATGACATGAAAGGACTCTTCTATTCACTGAAATAGGTGTAAGTTTACGTCAATGAAATTAGAATAACCTCTATCTTACAATTTCTTTTGTCACTTAGCTATATAGGTAGGTACTGAAGTCAGCAGTATAAGGTACACAAAAATGTTTCGTCTGTTTCGCCATATAGCCACTTTGCTACTGTTATCGACAACCCGACATGTTTTATTTTAATCTCCTTACTTTTTCTTTGCTTACAATACATTAAGTAATAAGTATGTACTTAATTATAACAAAATTTTGACCATTGTTTGTCATTTCAGCTAATCCGCTTTTTCGTAAACTTTTCATGTATCATTATGCCTAAGTTTTATTTTTATAATAAGTATATATTTATTTTCTGGCATCGTATTTCTTTCACGATTGTTCTAAAACAAGCTCTATATATTTATGGTCACCCGTTATCGAATAATGAATACGTTCGACACCGGAAATGAAATAATCCATACAAAAATTACACAAATTTGTGTAACCGGCTCTGAACTCTGAATGTGTTAATCAAATACTCGTAATTTCACAGGTCCAGTTGAGAACGCCTGCCCAAGGCACGCGCCCGCACCCCGCCCTCGTCGCGAGAAACCGCCATTTATTCAATGGAATTCTCCAGTTACATTACATCCCTGGCAATATCCACAGGGTTGATTGATTTGCATTTCCCAAAAGTCAGTAACAAATACCTATCATCGATATTCGATACAGTACCGAGAGTTTAGCTATAATGACAGTTTTCTAGTAGATTTTAGCTGTCAACCAGACGATTGCATCTTCAATCATTACAAAAACGGGGATAAGAAGGAAATTGAATTATACATATATAAAACATTGAAGTAATATTACACATTGCAGCCGGCGCCGTCAACTTGCCTTATGCAATCACAGGGCCAAAGACCTGTCATTAAAATTTTGTCAGTTCAACACGGAAGTACCAGTGGCAGTACGTCAAAAATATTCTTAGGGAAGCCGGAAATAATTTGCTTTTCTTATTCTGATATGAGCCGTAGTAAAAGAACTGTACTGGCTGAAAATTAGGCAAGCCGGTGGGAATCACTCGAAGTATAGACGCTCTGCCACTGAGAAGTACTTAACATACACTAAGCTCGCGTATCAAGCAGCCAATGCAGACTCGCCGATGATGAGCCTTAGCCATGGCTCATTTTTTCATGGCTTAACTACCCACTACTAGGCTAGACCTATCGTCAAACTGTTCTTCACTACAGTTCACTTTTACGAAATGATTCTCGTGATTTTTTTGTTGCCAGGATCGATAAATAGTTTTTTGTCGACTCAACTTTAAAAAAAAAATCGAATATAAAAAATATATATCACTCATGAGTTCTGCTGCTCACAGAGCTACTAGTATTTAAGTTCGAACGCAAAGCTAAGATAACCCAATATTCGGTTCTGACCATTTTTGTGGAAATTCCGAACCACCTGTCAACATTCTCCATAATGTTTTTAAATAGGGTCCCGGCTGACCTAAATATGTTTATGTCCGTGACGATTACCGTGTTAGCATATGACGTTAAAATTTTGACAAGACATGTAAAAGGTCACGTTTTACGTCCGACAATTCGCCTACAATTTTTAGCCGAATTTGACGATAAACTTGACCATAAAAGCTGTTATTTTTCTATCATCCTAGCCGGGCACGGGCAGCCCTAGCTAAACTTCCTCTGAATGAGCTTGCTGAACGCTCTGCCATGTTCTACACGGTGTACGCTAACGCTCAAGTCACGTAGGTATCAAACATGCATCACCGACAATATTTATAGCAAAGCCTTTTTATTGATAGCTTGAAACTGTTCGGAATGACTGGTTCATTTTGTTTACATACTAATTGCATAAACGTGGTGTACTGCCTAGCGGTGCCATACCATTTGTTGAATGAAAAATTTAAAAAATTGATGAAGCCCTAAACGACCTTAAATTACCTAGAGCAATATACCTGGATTATTTTAATTGTAAAACATAAAATGTTTCATTCTTTAATGGGTTATGATTTGCATAAAAAACCTTGTAATTCTCTAAAATATTTATCTGTTAAATATATTTTGAATTAATATTAATTTTCGTAATTAATATTAATTTAGTAATAAGTTTATTTATAGGTATTTAGTTTTATATATTTTTTTAATTTATTATGTTTTTCTGAATAAATGTTAGATTAGTATTCTGTTAAAATATTTACATAAATAGCGTAAACGAAAATTTTAACCGTTTCTTGACATGTATTTCCTGAAAAAATAATCTGCAAATTCGTCGAGAAAAATATTTCATCCAATGACGAGTTATGTTCATCTTCACCCTAAGTTTGTAGTACCTACGTAATTATGCCACACGCTGTATATGTATGATAAATACACACTTGTCACATACATATGTACGACTATGATATAGACGCCTTCAGTCCTATTCGCATCCAACCCGAAAGCGAGTGCCGTCGATCTGCGCGACCGCAACGCAACCGCATGCGCAGACGTCACGGCGTTTGACCGCATCACTCATTTTTCCGTGAAGCCATACCGTACCATAGAATAAGTAATAGTACTACGTACAGACGTCCCACTGTTAATCCCCAGTTTACAACCTCGAATTATAATAGGTAAATAACAAACTTTGACGGCAATGCGCGGCAGCCACTGAATGGTACCACCTACGGATGTACTTGCAGCGGCGCGGCGAACTGACGGAGTGAGACCCCCCTGATAGTACCTACCATGAACATTGAACAAGTGAATGAAGTTGGTACTTATTTATTGTTCATAACACTATTGTCATTGACGCTTGATGCGAGTGGCATCGTATCGAAGCCGTTTAATATTGATTATTACCTATTTTTTTAAATTAAAATATATATGCAAGCTAGACAGTATGCACCAATAAACATTCAACAAGTGAAGTCATGACGTTGGTACTTGTTCACACACGCACTGAGGCTTTGGTGCCAGTAACATCCATACACACATCGGATTTTTTTTATACAATGCCGGTGCCCAACAAGCATTACTAAGATCGACCTGATGGTAAGCGGACACCACAAGCTATAGACGCTCGCAATTCCAAATGAGTCAAGTGCGCCCTTCATAAAATTTGAGGAGTCAGTGTGCTGATAGCAGAAAGGACAAATTTAGGTCCCTCGCTCTCAACACAGTGCATCTTCAGGAGCTCTGGGAACCTTGCTCACCTCCAGGAACACAACACTACATACTTACTCGTATAGAAAAGAATGTTATTATGGCTGTGGTCTTCTGCAAGGCGGAAGTACTTCCCCAGTTGGGCTGCTCCAAATTCGAGCAAGATGACATTTTGCTGTGCCCTACCTCTCTTGATAAACTTTTTGATCTTGATTGAAAAAGAAATCTCAACATACAAAAGGCGGACTAAACCCCATAAGTCATTCTCTACCAGTCAACCAATTATGTCATCAAAGTTATGTTGAGTTAGGTTCTATTAGATTAGGTCAAATTTTACTAAACCGAAAATTATCTATATTAAACCCAAGCTAAAGCGATACATAGAAAATAGAACATTTAAGAGATTGGATCACAGCTCTTAGCTTCGTGTGAACACAAATGTGCGGCCTACTTTGAATTGCACAATACTTTGATTTACTGTCCATACAATTTCTCCACACATCAAACGGTATGCCATTCAGTTACGAATAGGCCTACCAATTATTACGTTTCTATTTATGCCATAAAAGCTTAAGTACTTTTGTTTCATAGACACGTATTGTTGTGGTACATATTTTAGCTTTAAAAATAATATTAGTAACGAATTTTTATATCCAGAATAAAAAATAATTGTATTATTAAAAAAAAAAAAAATCCTAATCCTAATAATATTATAAAGGTGAAGGTTTGTGCGATAAAATTGTAACGCAATCATCGAGTTCTACGCAGACGAAGTCGCGGGCAAAAGCTGCAAATCAACCTAGCCTCAAATTCGTTAGGTATAGGTAAGACTCTGATATATCTGTTCATATAAAAATATGTAGATACCTTTACACTAGGTACTTACCACTACTGGGCTGAAGTTCCTAACCTTCAGTAAGTATTTACTGTGCCAAATAATGCTTTATAGTTCCTAATGTATCGTCAAATTAGGTTAAAATTAAAAATGTGTGGTGAGTTACACCTTTTTCCAGTATGTTATGTATGTCAGTATGTAAAAAATGTTACTAAAATTACAAAATAACATTTGGTTTAAATATCTGTATGCGGCTAAAATAGCGATATTTTACGATTATAAATTGGCATAAATTGGTTACAAACTAACTACACTACAAACTATTAAGTGATTTTTATAGGTACAATATTTTACTAAGTCAAATCATCATTATTCGGCGCTCACAGACTCGACTCAGCCGGCTTCTGTGCTAATTACTGTTGGTAGGTTTTATTAGGTACTTTCGTACCTGTACCTATCGTGAACAGCAAAGCTGTTTCAGAGGTGATAACTTGATAATATCGATTTTTCTTTGTCACAATACTTAAATTACTAATTTGACCAGCTGAGACAAATGTTCTATGACCGACAAAGCGGCATATTCTTCTTTTAACACTGCATAGGTAAAAAAAATCCAATCTTGCAAATCTTGCGAGATCTCGTCCGATTTTGGGTGCAAGATTAATCTTGCGGAATTGGTGCGAGATCTCGGTATTTCGCGATCTCGGAATACCGAGATTGCACTCCCTAATTATTACCTATGTTATAATTTACCATGTAAGTGCTTTGGTGTTATTTTATGCTGTAAACTTACATGTATTTAATTGAATAAATGAAATAAGGATTTCAAATGAAATAAATTAGGAGTGCACCTTAAGCAATCAGAAAGTTCAAAGTAAGTATTCTTTACATGTAATAATTTATCTTAGACCCTTAATAAATCTTTATACTTAAAGACGTTAGCTGAAACTATCACTTACAATCTCTTAAAGATAGAATTTCAATCGTCGCATTTTGTATTCCCCGAAATACGATTTTCATTCATCAAAGAAACCACAAGGCAATGAATGAATAAAACGTTAATTACCAAATTAGATTGAATGAATTAGATGTATCATATAAGCTTATGAATGAACCATTTCCTAAACGTATTTAACGATCACATCACACGCGAATCATTATCCATACAAAATCGGTTCATCAATGTAAACCATTCATTTCTAACTAAAAACAATCGGTTTCTTAAAACTATCATAATAATTATGTGAATCGAGAATCAATAGAGTAAATTGCTAGAACATCATGGTTTTTAAACATTTTTGGAGCTTTTGTTAATTAACGTTTTTTTTCTACGCCTTTTATTAGTGCGTTGGAGGTGACCGAACTATTGCGGTCAAATGATTACAGCAGTCAATTTGATTCAGTATATTTTATATGAAGCGCTGGGAAGACAGTTTGGAGACGGTTCTTGTCAGATTCAGGTCAACAACTGGCAGGGATCGGCGCTGGATCGGTAAAAATGGTGTGGTGGTGATTAGCCTGAGACAAAGGCTACCTTCTGACTTTTCACCTTGTATTTTTGCAGTGTTTTCTTTTCTGTCCCTTGTTTTGCAGAAAACTGTTTCATGGAATGTTCCGCAGCTTTACATGAACTTTTTTTCTGAATCGTTTTAGTACAGCAAAAATACCATGGTTTAGAAACTAATTAGATCTACCATCAGAAAAGTAGGTTAGGTTATAGAACTGCGACGCTTTAGAAAATAATAATAATTATGAAATGAAAATTCTGCGAAACCATACATACTATGAATCTTCTGTCTACAAAACAAACTATAACCATTGTCAACTTTCCCGTCAGCACTGCATAGGGTGACACCACCAGTAATGGACAAGGCCCAATGATGTACATTAACTCTTATGTAAAAGAAAATAAGTCATTATTTTTTTATAGAACAATCATTTTAAAACCGTATGATCTTTGAATAAGGGTTGAAGTGATTATTGGTGCTTATTCTTAAAGTGTCCATAATTGGTGGTGTCACCCTACATAACATATCAGTATACTGTCAGTACATTTGTGCAGCAGTATCGTTGCGCAGTTGCAGTACCTATTACCATTGAGAACTTTACTTCACTATAAACGTATGTATAGTCAGCGTCATAAAGTACGTAGCAGCCAAAGTGTCCAAATACTTCGGCACACCATACAAAATATAGGTATGGTGTACCGAACTATTTTGCCACTTTGGCTGCTACATACTATATGACGCTGACTGTACCTACTTATGATCTATACCTACAGACTCGACTGACAGTTGTCACTGACAGCTTAACTGATACAGGATACCGCACCAACCCAGCACCGCCAAATGCGGACCTAAGCTTAAACTAAAAAGTCGTGTGTGATCGTCCCGGATCTAAGACCTATTAAAAGTTACAGATTTTTTATTTTTATTCTAGATCGGTTTGCGCTTGACCACAAATCACCCTTTTATTTCACGAGCGCGAGTGATCCATGGTTGTGTTTTGCTATAAATGCACATTGTCTTTGTGTGCGTTATCTATGTGTTCGTATGTGTCACAATTACAATAATGACCAACCCCGGCTCGTGTAGAAAAATACCTACTATAAGCGATATTGTGGTTTAAGATGGAATGCGCTTACATAGTAAAAACCGATTCACTCTCTCCTTGAAGACCAAGATCTCCCTTTCTACACAAACGACTAATCATATATTACCAAAAGTAATTAACTTTAGCCATTAATAAGCCACGATTACTCGCACTTTACAAACAGTGAGAGACATTTATTCCACAGACAATGTGTGTGAACTGCACTCATTAGCGATAGAACACCTACGCTTGCATTGACCAGTGTGCCAGTGTGGCTTCCTCGTAAGTCTGAGAGCTGGAAATGTCACTTAAATAAAACGCAGTTAAGTTACGAAAATAACTTAGTTTCTTTTTCAGAATAAGTAGTTACATTTATTGCCCGATCCCTCTCGTAAATGAGAGGCCTGTGCCCAACAGTGGGACGTATGTAGACTGATGATGATGATGCTGATAAATACCCAATAACTGCAGAAACGAGAGAAATATAGTTCGAATGTTGTTGATTAAATATACTTCTTTAGTTGGCTCGCACTGAAGCCAGTGTTTTAATTTTTTTTTACAATACGGAATTAGACTCAATCATTGTAGAAGTGACACAGATCCAATTATTTTGTAAGAAAAAAGCACAGTTGGATGAATAACAGAGATCAAGAATGTAATCAAAAGCGATAGCGCGATATTTCCGTTTAGTTCTGTTGCAATGTAAATACACCAAGACCAAATTACATAGTAGCTTATACACTTACCGAAACTACCTATCATAAAATAGGCTTCCTCTAATTTCCCCGCCGAAACCCGGAGGTTAGCTTGCGACGGATCACAATGCCGCAATAATACTCACGTTCTGTGCCTTCCGCGTTTTGTCTGCGCTCGCGCCGGGAGCGAATTTAGCGCATCGTGGATTGGTTGTTTTGTGTCGACCTGGGTAGTCTATGCACGAATTTTCGAACCATTCAATTATTAAACTTTTGACCAGGTTTCTATGCAACTCATACTTACATTAAAATAAAAAGTAAATATACACTAGGTGCCAAGTACTAGGTATCTTTAGTACTAGCCACTGGCTTCGGCAAGAACTGATTCAATTGGAAAATAGTGACTTCAAAGTTAACACGTCTTATCTACATATTTAGTGCTATCTGGGTGTAGTTACAACCTTACAACAAGGTCATTTATCACAATTTCTACTATCGCATTCTCTAGGTTTGGTTATTTGGTATTAGACCAACAAAGACACAACTTCTCATCCTAAACGCTTATACCTTCTTCGTTCCGTCATGGGCACAAGTTGCTGAAAGTTTACGCCCCAGATATGTCTTAGCAAGGTTTTGAATCATGGAAAAATACGGGTGCGACAAACATCCGACTCGCGCAACATCCGTGTCAAACCGCGAGCCTAGACTTGCAAAACCCTTTAGTCACTGTGACAAAACTGTGCCGTGGGAACCCGGTGCTGATGTGAGTTACTAAAAATTTGCTTTCTCGCCGCTCGGGCTTCCGTTGGGCGACCTGACCGGAGATACGATCTAAGATGACTGATAGGTCGCGAAACGACTTGTTGAATCACGGCTCTTGCTGAGCGCTGGGTCCCTGGTACTTTTGTAGCGCTCGAGGTTAGTTTTAGAGCGTCGTAAACACGGATTTCAGTATGTTTTTATTATAACGAGTTTTATAAGTTTTTTGGTAACTGTATTGTTGTATAATTTAATATTTCTTGAGAATTATAAAATACCCACATAAGTGTAAATGAGTCATACGTACTTACCACTTACTTAAAAGTTTGTTGTGTTACGCTACGCAAATAAAGGTATTTGTCAACCGGATGGTTATTACTAAATTAGCACTAATATTGCAAAAACATTGGCTAATACTATGACAAGCGTATAAAACCCAAACAACTAGTAATTCCTAAGTGATGACGAAGCGGAGCCCCGCTGTCTGCCACCGCGTTACGCTCTAACCAGTTTTGTTCACAAATTACCCGTAGGTACACCTGCTCGGTATTCGCTTATGAGATCAATGATTGTTTTATCGGTGTGAAGTAATTAAGTAGGCAGTATCTTGGGGGACCTACGACATCGTCTGAGAATAAACTTTGGTCAATTTCTAAATTAAAAAGTATTTATCTTTCGGAACGTGACTTCAGAAAATAATCAGTATTTATTCTTTTATCGATTTCACCAATAAAAAATATTGAATTAAGTACCAGTGCGCCTTTACTTAAGTGTTTAACCCACTGAGATACCTACAAACGACACAAATTACAGTTCCGAGACAAATTGTTGATATACCTACTATGTATGAGCCACTAGCTTTTTCCCGCGACGTTGTCCGCGTAGAACTCGTTCATCGCGTTCAAATTTAATTGCTATTCTTTTACTTAAGGTGCTTACCTAGTTATCGCTCTTCTATACAAACTTACTCCCCCTTTAGGGGATGATTTCCGGGATAAACGTATCCTATGTCCTTCATGGGGCTCAAACTATCTCCATATCACATTTTATCTAATTCTGTTCAGCGTTTTAAACGCGAAGAGGTAACAGACAGACAGTTTCGCATTTATTATATTACATACATAGTATCAAAGCATGAATATTATTTTAGTCGTTCTCAACCAAAAGATGCTCTTTGTCGACGATTTCAAATTGCATCAGTAAGGAAATGGCGCCATATTAACTCCATCAAAAGGCACACTTTTCCTTGATGACGACTCAATTATTTGTAATGTATGAGTATGTTTACTTTTTAGTTGCCAATTTGAAGAACGAAGTTGTTAAGGCGGTTCCATGAGCCAGATATGCGAAAATATCCTAAGAATTATCCCACTTTTCTCAGAATCGTTGATATTTGTAGACGTGGGAAAAATATATATTATTCTTGATTATATCATCTTTAATAACACAGCTTTCGATACACGATTCATAACACTTCGCTCGATACAATTCCCAAAGTAACCTCCAATTTGATTTCTTTTTCCAACATTACTTGTTTTTTTACTATGTGACAATATGAAACATAAAAAGGAGAAAAATCACTCGTAACTAAAATAGTAATTTGACAGCTTCCGAAATTCGATGATTCGAGGCAGTATTTTTAAATAAATAAAAATCGACAGATTCTACCGTAACAAGATATGCGGCCTGCAAGCTCTATCTCTGTTACCCTTTGGAAATGTGACAGTGACGGCTGAGCGCTCGATGTTCGATTTCATCTGGGTACATGAACGGCCTTAAGGAAGATTAACGAAATCCCTTATTCATAAACTGTCAATCCAACCTATTAATAAAACTTAAATGCCGTTAAAATTAGTTTGTATACTGCCACTTATACATTCGTGTTTAAAAAAGAAGAACGCATATGTATTTTAAGTTTTATGAAATACGAATAGAAGGCATTGAAGTTTTATAAAGAAGGAGGTAAATGTAAGAACTAGCTAACTTTGAAACTTAATGCTAACTTTTTATGTCTAATGAAAACCACAATTATTTATTATTGAATCTTTATTATCATTGATTTACACAATGAAATGGAATACATAATAACATATTCAAAAGATATTATTTTATACAACTACGCTATAAAAAATATGGCTACGAGACAGACGTTCTGTGACATTCCAATGGAAAAGGGACCTTAGAGCGCCCAGCAATAAGGTCCCTATTCAAAAAGAATGACACTTCTGTCCATTATTGGCACATGGATTATTTTCATTATTAATCATCCCTACTATTATTTTAATACATAATGGATATAATAAATGTTAATTTCCGAAGTTTTAATATAGCAGTGTCAAATAGTGTCTCCTCTGACACTTCATATATAAAAATATTTATATACTGTGCAATAAAGACAATAAATGATAATATTTTAAAACCTTACCGCTTCTATTTCGCAAAAGCATCGAAATAAAGGTAAAGTAATTGATGCCAATTACAATAATATCTCATTAAAACTCTCCTTAAACGTTCGAAATTACATGAAAATTTTTAATTTTCAAATGTAAGTTTAAGAAATGAAAAAGTGAAAAAATTACAAGACTAGAGCTTATAACATTTCATTGAGGGTGACCATGTGTCGAGTAAAATTATCGGAATGATATTTTTATCTTTAATCTCTTTAAAGTTTATAAAAGAAAATAATACGACATTACAACTCTAAAGACATTAGAGATATGAAATTATTTCAACTACCTAGTTTTCAATAACAACAGAATGCACTTTCCATCTTGTACAAAGAGAAGTGTAAGTAAACTTTTATTGCATTAGTAATACTATCGTTTTTATAGATCTTTCTTATGTGCTATATCTAGGTCAAACATCGCTATAAGTAGTTTTTACTAACATTCTAAGTATTAGGAACAACCCTCAAAATATACATTAAGCAGTTTATGGAACGCTACTTACTAAATACTAATAAATAAGAAATCATGGAAATACATTTCATATTTAAAAATAATTCTGTTTCGATATGAAATACATTATTATTAGAAATTAAGATTTTTATGTACGTTCCACGTATTAGTAGCTTAAAACCATAACAATATTTTAAATATAATATAAATATTTTTACATTAAGATATAAGCTAAGCAATTAAGCTGTTTAAATGCTACCATCACTTACTCTAATAAATACTATTTACAGATCACCAGAACGTTCTTAATTTAGTTACATTTTTGCTGCGAAAACTTGTAGCTTTACTGTTTTTTTTTTTTCAGGACTGTGATAATTTAGATAAATTCGAATAATAACAAGATCGCATCCTGGCGTGGTTAATGATGAAGCACGAATACTGTTACGTAGAGATTATCCTGATTATAACTTAATGTGGATACAATGCTAGTCTTGAATCACCATCTTATACATGAGGCCTCCTTGTTTGGGTTGTAATGGATTTCTCTGCAACAAATAAATATACAGTAAGTAATGAACAATATATAATTAAAAAGTAAAACGTTCTATTGAATTAGTGTCTGATATCGTTACAATACCTATAATATTGAATTCATTATTAATCTTCGACAAATAAGTCCATTATCAACATCAATTCGATGTAAGAACTTTGTTTGGCGCAGGGTATATTCAAAACATTTAAATTACTGTTTATTGTTATGTACTTCAAATACTATTTATAATTCAGTAAACTTGTCGCCATAAATTAAGATTTTTGCAGACTTAATTTTTTATAATGTTGGCCCATAGAATAATCCAAGTTTGTGACGTCGAGCGCCGAACGCAAATTTGTGAAAAATTGAAAGAACCATTATTACCCTAAATAATTAGTTACTGCACCTACCTTCTCAAAACGTTTTTAAAGTAGAATACACTTGTTACAATATGAGACCAGAATTGTCTCTGTAGAATAAATTTATTCCGAGATAAATCCTTTTAAACTCTGCGAAGTTCAAAAAATATTAGGATTTTTATGGTATTATCAGGTAACTAGTCCTTTATAATCGTTTTTTAGATTTTGACAAAGTTGCGTTCGGCGCTCGAGGCTACAAACTTGGATTTTTCATTGAGCCAACATTATAAACAAGTCGCAAAAAATCAGAACTACCGGATTTAACAAAATTAACGGATTTTAATGTATAAAGTCACTGGATTATTATGGTATGAGGTATGTTATTTTTGTTCAAAAGTGTGTAAGTAAGAGAATCCAAAAAATACCAATGTTAGTAAACAAGTAAAAAATCGATTTCATGGAAACTAAACTTATGATATTGATAAGTCGCAAGTTCATATGAAAAGGACAGTTCACAAATATTGTTAATGATAAGGTTCAAATGCTTGGGCATTTGCACGATCAATTATAAAAAAAAATTGAATCATTTAATGTGCGGTCCTCTTCACAATTTTTTATCATTTAAAACTGAATGAAAATGATGTGGCAACCATGTCATTTCGATTTAACTCCCTCAGTGAATATGATTGATAACAGTCATTATTTGTTATCAAAGTAGGAATCAAAATATCCTTACTCTAACGTGTAAGAGAGACCGCTGAGTTGAATCGTGCTTTCTCCTTCCTTCACCGCCACAAGCATTGACTACATCTACAACAATTGAGAAAAACATGTTAAATCAATTACAATTAAATATTACATTTTCATATTATAATTGCAATTAAGACACCGAAGAATAAAAAGATGTTAGACCGATGCGTAAAAGGAGTATGTGCAAGTTGTGCAACCAGTTACAGTTAAGTTAGAATCAAAATATTTCAACGTGTGCTCTCATTAGATCAGTGTCAGGGTAAAAGTATTGATTACCTATTAAAATGCCTCGCCGACGCCATGATAAGACCCATCCCCAATTATATGATTATAATATGGTCACCCTGTTACTGGTCTATTGAGATGAAATTCACAATACGAATGCCATTTTGACGGATAAATAGAGATGTGTAATTTTTCTTAAAAATAACTAAACCGTTTATATCCGTCCCTTCATCAGTCAAAACGGCATTATAAAACATAACGTTATTAACTTAAAGCACAGTAAATCTCAAAAACACAAACACTAAAAAACCCTTTAAAAATTCTTGCGGTACTCGCTTAATCTGCTGATTTTCCGAGTACAGCTTAAGAAAAAAGACAAACACCGTCGCTTTAAACAAGATTATGTCTTTACGCCTTAAAAAGTAAGACCCTAAAACGCATTTTCGTTGTTTCCGCACGCAACAATGAACAGTTTGAGTTAAAAAAAATATTTTAACGTTTTAAAAAGGATTAATGTCGAACGTGCCGACGGTATTCATATTAAAGTCCTTAAACCGTGGCCAAAGACTCAATTCTGAGCCGTGAAAATTGTCCGCTAAAGTAAGTCGTAAAATATTTGGCAACAAACTTTGAACGTTACGGTCCTTTTGCGCCGCTAAATTTAAGTGAACTCATATGCCTGCCTTAACAATCTCATGCGAGTTTAACTATCTACGTTGCTGGTTACTGAGGTATAATTAGTTCAATCAATCTAAGAAATCCCGAAATGTATTTAAAATTGCATGTTTGATTCTTTGATGTTGGTAAATGGGATTTAAGGGATAAGTAAAACATCCACTTATTTTCGTTACACAATGAAATCCGTTAAATTATGAATTATGAACAAATATAATCACAAATATAACAACAAATATAAGTTTTTGTCCACCTACAAACGCTGGCCGGTTTTTTTCCTACGTAAACGTCCTAATAAGTACGTGACAATTATCATCGCGAATGTAATTTTAAAATGTCATTCAACTATCGTGTAAACAACACGGCTGCAAGTCAAATGACCAGTTAATTAAATTATAGCATCAATTGAAGCCCAATTGTGAATGAATTTGGAACAGTTTTGCATTACACTTAATACATTTTAGCTTCAGAATATGTCGCCAACAAAATTACATGTATAAGAATCGTGATTATGTTATTATGTCTTGTCTTCACTCTTCATAATGTCGGTTGCTCGACATCTTAATCTCTGTGAGATGATCGATTTTTTTGTTGGATTTAATCCAACTTAACTCGGTCGTGTTCAAACAATAGAATGATTAAAATTTATCTTTGTTTAAGCGATTATTTTTAGGCAGCTTTTTTGTTCATATAAATCTTTTTATTAATGTAGGTAGTAGCAGGACAGGGTCGCTATTCCATTGCTTAATTGACAAATCGGTACCTTGAATATCGCATTACATGTCTGTGTCATTAATTGAATGACAAAGTCATGAAACATGTCCCTCTCTATCAAATTCCTACGACAAGACACGATGTTTACCGCAAAGGCCCCTAAAGCTGAAGTTCCTCTATAACTTACTGACAAGACATGTTAAGAAACTCCAAACGTCAGTACATACTCGTATATATGTCTGCACGTATACACAATTACGTATGCGTTGTCATATATAAAAAGTACGATGTAGGTATATTCCCTCTAAATATGGTTACATCAGCATATACTAAGGCTCAGGGAAAGAGGTAGACCCAGATTGACGTACTTCAACCAAGTGAAGGAGAAAATTGGTGCCGAGTCGTATCAGGTACGGTAAAGGACTGAGCGGGAAGACTGGCGATCAGTCCACCGACAAGAGCGTAGCTCTTAGCTTTAATGATGATGATGATGATGAATATGATGATATACTAAGGCTACATTCTCAACAAAGCGTATCCTTGAGAGTATACGAACTAAGATCTAATTCGGAATAGTTTTCTCAACACGATTCCGAGTCGAAGTGTTAAGATCAGCAGATACGGCCACAATGGTGTAAAGGGCGCAGGTGACAGCATCTCCACTTCCGCGCGAGCGGGTTACTTCGTGAGCACCCTGTATGTGACTGTGGGAACTGAGCGCTTTGTTTCTGAATACAGGCTGTTACAAAAATCAAAAGTTTTATTTCTTTTAATTATATCCACACGTGGATTACGATTTAATGAGTGCATTACTATTATATCATATCGTTCTCAATAAGTTAGTTGTTCATGTGTTTTTGCTTTTCTCCATATCCACGAATTAAGACGTCTCTGATATTATATTTTTAAAGAGGTTTGATAGTTGGTAAGCTGCTTAACTATTGACAATTGTTTAATTTATTAAGTACTCAACATAAGTTTAATATATAGGATGTTTATTTTTAGTAACATAAAAGATAATTTCTAATTTAATTGGAACCAAACATCCTGTAATTGCCCTATAGAATACTAATTAGCCAACTCTTGCCACCTTTTCCGCGCAGGCGCGAACAATCGCGCGAGATCGCTTTAGATTTATATGGGAGTACAGACTGCAATGATCTAGCTTTGCGTATTCCTTTTAGTGCCCTATAATTAAACATTTCCGCAGAAGCACATTTAATACTGAACTTGTTATTGTTGCAAATTATAAATTAAATTTAAGCGTTTGGATGTACCTACATACGTATGCATTTTGTATTTATTATTAACTTGTTTACGTAGTTTTAGTAACATTAAAGAATGTCAAACGTTTCGTTCGTTCGTTTGTTTGAAACAACCATTAGGTAAGAATTGATTTTGAGATTAATTAAATTCAACAAATACAAATAATTATATAGTTGTCGAAGCAAATTAACTGTCAAACAAATAAAAATTAAGAACGGCAAAAAATATATTTGTATATCGTTAATGTTATTACGATTGATAATGTATGCAGTGGCATGAGACTTGAATTTTAGATTCATTTTAATTTGGACTGTATAAAATATATATATTTGTGGACAATCTTACACAAATCAACCTAGTCCCAAACTAAGCAAAGCTTGTACTATGGGTACTAAGCGACGATATACATACTTATATAGATAAATAAATACTTAAATACATAGAAAACATCCAAGACCCAAGAACAAATATTCGTGCTCATCGCACAAATAAATGCCCCGGCCGGGATTCGAACCCGGGACCTCCAGCTTCGTAGGCAGGGTCACTACCAACTAAGCTAAAGCGGTCGTCAAATGTTAAATATATTGTGAATTGTGAGCCCCGTACCTTAATTTAGCCAATTAAATGAATCTATTCCCGATTGGAGCGGATCTATAGATGGTCGATGGTCGATAAGCTCGCGCCCGATGGCACACTGCGCTAACTCAGTAGGGCATCGCGGCAAGCGGCAATTAAATCGCATTTTGAAACGGAGTTTGTTTGTAAACCATACCTATTTAAGTATATACCTACATATTATACACATACATCAACTCACGTTTGTATTCCAAAAAGGGGTAGGCAGGGCACATGAAATTTAATTATGATTATGAATTTAATCTACATGGATGCATTTAAATATGCCATCCACGTGCGTAGCGTAAAGGCCGATTCAAACAGTGCAAGAACTTCAATGCGATTTTCGTTACATTGTAGGGTTTAATCGAATACTTCATAACTCGGTGGCCCGCAGCCCGCAGTCTAATGAAAATCGCACGATACTTGCATCATATACTAAATGGTCCTTAACTGTAGCTAATGGACACTTGAGACATTGCGCAATCTTGTTTTGGTGAATTTAGAAGCAAAAATCAATCTATATTTTCAATAGGTTACAGGCGTTGTGATCTCATCCTTTTATTCGCAGCAGTATTTGATATCTTCAATTCTCTTCCTTCTAGCGTTTTGATCGGTTATATCTTAATGGAGTCCGGGTGCAATTTGGTGTAGGCACCAGTACCTATTAACATAATTGGCGAAGTCAAGGCGACGCGACTGCGCTGGCTTGGCCACCTGGAGAGGATGGGGGACGATCGTGCAGTGAAGAAGGCCTATGTGGGGCGGCCCAGTGGAAAACGTCCGGTTGATCGTCTCAGATACCGCTGGCATGACGAAGCCCTCAAGGACCTAGCCAACCTCGGTGTACCCAACTGGCGTGAGTTGGCGCAGACCAGGGAAGAGTGGCGTTCTATTGTGTCAGAGGCCAAGATCCTCTTTGGGTCATCGAGCCAGCGTAGTAAGTAAGTAAGTACCTGTAGTACCTATTACGTAAGCAACTGCAATCTGACCTTCCAACCACGAGGGAAAACTTAATAAACCTTGTTGAGATTAGGCCGGTTTCCTGACAAGGGTTTTCTTCACCGTAAAGCTATTAATATTGATTAATATTGTATATGTAAGTTAATGAAATTCGATATCTTGAACTCGATAGTTAACAATTCAGTGTATTTTCATAGTGTACCGCACGTTTACCGAAAACTATCCGAGCAGGAAGTGATGATATGTAATTATTTCAACAAACAATCGACAGTCGGTAGCGGTACCGCGCCTAGGGCACTCACGGCACCACGTTCACACGGACACGTATGTACGTACGTACATGTACATATGATGTACATCATTACGTGGATGTACATTTTAGGGTTACGCTTCCGCCAATGACGATCAAATTTTAGTTTTTTTTTATTGTGAAGTCAAGTATTTTAGAATGAGGCTATTCAGGCAAGGAATTCTCAACATACTAATAAGGCCATGCTTTGCTGGTACCTATTACAGACGCTGGTATGTACCTACCGTCCAAAAGCGATAAAGTCTCACACTAATACTAAACCATTATAAGTTAAACCTTGATTGTATACATTGAACAACAGTGGAACTAAGCAGCTTTTGGTCTGCATTAAGGAGCATCTAATATGTAGGTAACACAAAATAAAAAAAAATTAGTGTACCTACTTAGGGTGTTAATAAGCGCCACTTGTTAATTTAATTTTTGCTTTCTTGAATCAAGGCCATAAATTTAAGCCAGTCAGTACAAGTTTAAACAGCACAATAGATAGCATTGTCTGTCTACCACAAAATGACTGCTCAGCTTCAACATCTAAGATAAGTTTCACAAAGTCCTGCAACACCCAATTGCAGGCTGTAAAGATTGACAAGATTATCTTCCACTGAACGTAGATAAAATTCTAACAGACGATAAAATACGTAGCCCTATGAAATTGCAGCAAATTGCGGAACTGTTAGGCGCGGTACACATTGTTCCTTGTACGGTCGGCGCATAAGCTGCAAATTATACCGTGGCAGTCACGTGTGCCCGAGTCTTGCGGGCTACCGTCCGCGTTCGCACAGTTTCGGAAGCATTAGTGCCCATTAAGAACCGTTAACACACGAGCACGTCACGACTCACGACTCGAGCGTGAGCGATCTATCGGCGATCTCAGTAGCGGATGCGATGCAGTGCGATGGGTCGCACGGAACGTTTTGTTTTCTCTGTTGACCGTACTTTCTAGGTGAAGCTAATCCGAGGGCGCCAAATG
Source organism: Cenopis cana (assembly GCA_951800055.1). NCBI lineage: Eukaryota > Metazoa > Arthropoda > Insecta > Lepidoptera > Tortricidae > Cenopis > Cenopis cana. The sequence continues at coordinate 6,847,422 of OX637488.1, forward strand.
ACGCGCGAAGAACATCAACAGAAGATTTTTCCTATTTTGCCTTATTCCATCGCTGGATTGTAAACGTTGATGCAATCTTAACTTGTGCAACTGCAAGCCTACCGCAAATGTGTAACGCTGACATTTACCATTATCTAAACCAGAAATGGTCAGAGCATCTGAAATGGCACGCAAAGTACTTTATATTCACGACTCGTCTGCCTCCGCTCGCCTATATGGATGGTATTTAGCGGAGAAAGTTTCGTAACGTCACATTGTCTCTAAGATGATATTTGCATAGGTGAGGGTCGCGACCCCGTCACTATAACTCGTCGCTACCTGCTCATTGTATGTTAAAATTGTGAGTGACAACCGTCGGTTCGCAATCTGAATGACACAAGAGCGCCGGTGTGAACTCGGCTTTACGATTGAAGAGTTTAATGAACCTGCGTTGACAGATAGATTTTTTTTAAGTTTTTTTTGCTTTGACTATAAAGCGCCCTTGAAATAACTCTGGCTGATTCTAGAGAACGTTTTATCATATAAAGTTATACCTCAATGTCATGTAAGAAGTATAATTACAGTAGATGGTGTGTGAGAGGTTAGGCAAGGTTTATCAAGCATAAATCCTAATTGAGTCCACGGTTGCTTCGTATCTCTCATGTTAGCATATATTTTAGTTATCTTGCTTGATAAATTTCACCGTTTTTAAGGTTGCCAACGTTGTTTATGCCTGTTTTATACGTTAATGTGTTTACGGTGCCTTTAATGTTTGAACCCTAATGCAACACATATGGAAAAGATGTCTAAACTAGTAACCCACCGCTAGGCTAGGTGTTTTTCACATATTCATCATTGGTATTGTACTCCTCGTGAGTGTAAATACTCCTTTTATTCCGAAGAGTGGTTCAGATTTTAACCAGTAGGTACCCTTAACATGACTTTGCAATGTTTGCATTACCGTACTCGCTAGCGACTGCGTGAACGATTTAGTATGGCGATTCTTAGTTCTATTGCGTAACCGCCAGAGGCGCTGTACTTTTGTCCATACTAAATTGTTTACGCAGTCGCTAGCGAGTACGGTAATGCAAACATTGCAAACTCATGGAAAAGGTACTGAACAAATGATATTTGGAGTATGGTGACTACTATAAAATGGTATTTATCCTGTTTGAAAACAGTAGTTATGAAATTTTGCTGATTTGTAGGAATCTGTAGTGGATATAAATATTAGTATTTTGATGCCACATGATTGGCAATGCTGTGAACATGTCAAAATGCTGCGCAAAAAGCGTATTTTCTTTAGTATCCTCTCCCGTGTTTAATATAAGTCAGTACAGTCCGTAAGTGATCCAAGTCTCTGTTGTGAAACCATGTAACAGTAGTTGGTTCAGCCGGGCGGATCTGATCCGGCAGACCCTAATCCGAGTCGACACCCAACCGCGACCTTGCAGCACCTGAGTTAACCGCGAACTAGGACAAAGGTTATGCGCTAAACAGTGTGTTTAGTTCAGGTCAGACACTATTAAAAATATTATAGGAATTAAAAATGAGAAACTATTAATAAATATTTGTTTCATTTTAAATTGTATTTTAGGCTTGAAAGGGTAGAATGCGTCCCTAAATTTAATTTCACCAACGATTTTGAAGAGGTAATGCCACGGGCTCAAAATATAAATACTCTTTTTATAATGAAACAAAAGGTAACCAGCGAATTCAATTTGTTTTGCATTCCAATTACACGCATATTAATGGAAAATTGTTTTTTTTTTTTTTTTTGGCTACGTTACAATTCACAAGCCTGGCTATAAGACTGGCGATGTCAGATTGGGTTGTCTACAAAAACTTCGTCACTACCTAACTTACACTTATTTATTTCAGTGTTGCGAACGAAAATGCAGAAACGGTAAAAATTCAGTAAAAATCGTCATTGTACACGGTTACCTAAATAATAAATATTTTTTATCGATTATTTATCCTTCACCAAATCACCAATTAAATTATTAAGTTAAAGAAACACCACCATTATTAAAACCCACTTACCTATGCTGGCGTAGATTATCCTGGCGCTTGAATGATTTCCCACAGACCTCGCAGCTAAAGGTGAGCTCCGGGCTCTTGTGAGTGCGCTCATGTATCATCAGGTTATAGGATTTCGTGAACCTGCGCTGGCAATATTTGCACACAAATTCGCACTTTGGGCGCAGCTTACGCCTGAAATCCCGTGTGTGGTCTTCGTCGATTTGCATCACTGCGAACATTTTGTCTGGGCTATCTTGCTTGTGCAACGGGCGGGGCTAAAGCGCCTGCGACAATGATAACTTATCAAACAACACGTCACAACAAAAGTACACCTTAAGATTAAGAATATACAGTTCAGATTTAAGTGTGATATCGTCTTTTACCATACTGTTTGTTTTATACGAAGGTACATAAGAAGATAGTGTAGGTATGTCGGTAAGATTTGCTTTTATTATACGTACATTTGCATAGATGAATATGGAATAGATACAAGTGCGCGTGTAAGCGCTTATGAAATTATAAACAGATGTTATATAACGGCAATGGATTATTTCACTCAATCAAACTTAATTAATGTAAATTACTATCAACAAATCATTTCGACTAACTTTAATTAACCTAAGTATCGAATACGCACCTTGAAGACGAGCTAATCGTTTTACAAGCGAACTATGTATTAACACTTTCACTGATTTACGACCACATTCACCTTTGAATTAACTAAAAACGCTTTCTATGGCGTATTATACTAATTAAGATCGCGAGGAAAAACACGGGGTTAGTTAGCAAGAAGTGTCAAGAGGTAAGTCGAGACAAGACGTGCGTTCGGGAGCAGGGGCGATTAGCAACTGAGCCTCAGAGGGTGCAGAAACTACTGATAACGTTACACGGAAGGCGAGCCCCCACCACGTGCGCACGAGTGAATGAAGTAGCCACGGTGGGCTGCTGCCGTCGCAAAGAAGGTACTAACTACCTACAACCTTCGTACACAGTTAATCCATTTTTCCCCCACGTCGTTCGCCGGGGAAATACGGCCGGCCGGTGCTATCCTAATGGTGTACAGGTGGATTTTTATGGCATTTGTAAACTGGCCGGTTTCGCAATTGTGATGTGTTGCTATTCTTTAAATAATTGGTGTTACTAAAATTAATTTAAATTGAGCCAGTTCAGTAACTATGTAGTAACATTTTTCTGTCATAATTAAGTTTCCGCATTCAGTTAAAGCGAATTAATTAGTTAAAGTAATATTCTCATGACTGTTTACATTTAACATATTATGAAAACTGTCGCCACAGCTTTTATGTAATTTAATGTCATTGAAATTGTTCCCACATTTGTCCTAAAAATTCTAAAATCGCTGTTGCTGATTTTTCTTCAACTGTCAGTTTGACCAAACAGACATTATTCTATTTATAAAGTCCATCCATACGATTTCGACGTTTAACATAAAATTCAGTCGTTATTTCTAAGTATGTGTTCGGCCGACCCCAGACTATTTCTACCCAGGACAATTTTCTATACTTCCTACTTTCCTGGCAATTAGGAAATATTCTCCCCATTACATACTTGTAACCACGTGGGAACGGTCGGCTCGCGGCTACCGTGCGATCCACTCACGCGCCGAACCCGGTAAATTGAGTAAACTCCTTTCAAAAACCAGTATAACCATCTTAATAACACTTAGAATGTGAATCTTAATGTCTAATTATTAAGGTAGCATTCTGATTAAAGTTAATAAAAGGATTAACACCTTTTGAAAAAAGGTTCTGAATTGTTGATGATTTTTGACTTCTGTCATTACCGCGCCCTGGGGCGGGCGCTTTCTAGAACATTTAGTTCGGTGCATGTAACGCGACATTTACGAATATCGGTGTCTGTATTCATCACGCACGAAGTGATATGGCGATTTACTTTCTGTATAAGGACGTTGTTCAAACTAAGACCTAAATAAATGAACTACTCTTTTGAATCTATTACATCAGACCAGTTGTATACTTATGACAAAAAAACTTCACACAGTATACCTAAGTAATTTAAATATACAAGTTTCTCAGATTTTGGCTAGTTACATGTCTGAGTTAAAAGTTTGACTAATTTAATTTGTGCTCTGCACGGTTGTCGTAGAGACGTAACTTGACAGCAAAGTGGGCTAGCCCATTTGATATCCATTATTTAATACATTCCTTCTAAAACAAAACACGGTCGTTAAGCTGTGTGTATGTATACCCAGGAACAAGTGAATACTCTTACGTCACTTCATTTAAACAAAGCTGTACTCAAAACGCACTCACAAGTCTTAATGAGCATTCATACGTAGATTTCTTTGTATGACCGATCATAAGTATCTGCTAAATATCCGAGATTTGGTTGTTTCAGGGTAGTAAAATTTTATTGACTAAAACTTTCGCCTGCTCATGGGTGTGTTACGAAGTTGTGAGCCAGCTTGGCGGTCAATTAGACTTGATAATTCACATTTTTATATGCGCGCAATCGTTCTGACAAGTTGAGCAGGGTGACCAACATATTTGTATCATGTTGGACTTTTTAACAGTATCCTGATACTAAAACTTCTATCTCAAACTCTTTCAAATACGCTAGCAGGACCTAAGTATTTAATATTGATGACATCTCATGAAAAGGCGAACATTTTTTCTTTAGAACTCACTATCAAATTTTACTTAGGTATAGAAAGTTAAAGTAATATCATCATCATCATCATCATATCAGGCCAATAGACGTCAACTGCTGGACATAGGCCTCCCCCAATAAGCGAAAGTAAGGCCAATAATTTTCGTTCCGTTAATTTTACTTATAACAACTATGACTTTTAAAGAGTTTAATTTATTCTTTTGTAGCTCCACAGACATTGACATAGTTTAATTTATCACAGATTACCTACATAGAAACACGTACGTACCTAAGTAGGCAAAATATCCCTTGTAAGCCATCACAAAAAGGCTAGTAGGTAGCAGGAATTCTTGGCACCAAACACAGTGGTCGGCCTGGTTGCCGACCTACATAAAAGTGAAAAATTCGGCAATCTCTCATCTGGAGCTCAGAATATGCCTTTTATGGCAGTCGGTAGTTTTAAAAGCTCCTCGCTTCGATAAACATCTGACTCGCTCACGAATTACTCTTTAAGAGAGTTACTTTGTTTGCAAGGAAAATATTTAGGAGACGCTTTAGTTGTTACGTAAACTGAGGAGTAAATTACGTAATTTTTGACATTATTTATACAATCACACGATATCCCAACGATCATGCAAAGGATATCTGCCGCGGCGAAGCAAGGGCTCCTGATTGAAAAATATATAACCAACGTTTAATATCACAATCACAATATTCCAAGATAATATTAAAATAAAGTAGTGTAACCAAGAGACTGCCGATCCCACAGTCATACTGTAACCACAGTTTTGTGGGGCGATGTATTATGTTTTCATGTTCTTAACCTGTGTTTTATTAAATAAATAAATAAAAAAGTAAGTTTTTGACTTTGACTCAATCGTTTTTATCCTGAGTTGTTGATTTATATATATCAAAACATAACCCTGCCTCGCAGTCGGGTAATAAAAATATACTTATCAACGAAATAAAATCTACGGATACTACTACTATAAACGGATCTTAAGTATTATTGGTATTTAAAACTACAAAGTTAGGCAGCTAAAGATACCGGGGAACTGGGGAACTGAACGTTTCGTTGTTTACTTGGGTACATTCGCGATCATCTATTATTTTATTACGAGTACAATATTTTTTGAGTTTTCTCCGCCACGATTAACATTAACTATGCATTTCGTAACATTGGCTTTAGTTTCGTCTCAGGTATTGATGAAATCAATATCCACTTGAAACGGATGTACTGTATGAGTCATCGTGATCGCAACTTTGACCGGCCTCATCTTAATATTCCGCGGTGAATCACTGCGCAAGACAATGTCTGAACTATTGACATTTCACAGAAAATTGCTCATTAACTTCTTAGACTTCATTGTCGGTAAAAAAATACATATTAGATAACTACAAGAACCTGTGTTACACGCGTCAAGACTTTAATTGTTTAAAATCATGTATAATTGATCAGAGTCTCAGTGCCATGGGAAATTTGGGATGCCATTTCCTCCCGAGGAGTAACCAAATTTAAAATTAACGGTCCTCTCCTATTCAAGATTGATCCGTTTTGTTCAGTTTCTGTGTAAGGCACTGGGCCTATAGACTTACGTCAGATGTGAGCGGAAACACGCTGGAGGAGTGTCCAGTTTGGTATTGTTTGATTTTGTGTTTGTTTGTAATCAAAATTAGGAGAAGACCAGCGGGGTAATCACGTAACGATATGTACTACCGTTGGTACGTATTTAATGTTAGTTTTAGTATGGTATTTGACATTTAAATCTATCGTACTAACGGTCGAAAACGTTACGTGATTACCGCGCTGAAATACAAATAACACAAAACATACTCGTACATAAGAATTATAAAAATAACTTTCTATCTGTATTTTCGCTGTTGAATGTAAATACAGGTAAATTTAGTAAAAATATACGAGTGGGTAATATTACGTTTCTTGGCGTGTAAAAACGTAATAAAATTAACTCGTCATGCGGCAAAACTTGCGGTTTAACATTTGTTTCGAAAGCTCTGAGTCATTTTAATGATGATTAATAAAAACCCTATTAATTTTATCTTGATTTAGAAGAATGTCGGTGTTAATCATCTTCTAAAAGATCCGCTACCGGCTTTCATTTGAAAGTGAAAATACTTTACTTACTATTCAACATTTTATTATACCTACTTATACTTTACAAGTTTAAATTCAGATCGTAATAACAAAACGATCCTTTTCACACTACGTTTCAGAATACGATTATAATGTGTTTTATTATTTCACATAGATCTCGCAGTTTACTAGTCTTCGCTACACAATAAACATAATTGTCTGACAACTTATAACATTGTATCGAATATCACACATCAGTTTACTCAAGTCGTAATTACGCATAAAAAATGCCACTTCAAAGTTAATAATGCAAAATTCCACATCGAACACAATGCACTGCAAGTACCACAAAAACCTCAGTGTGTTGCAACTTAGTCATCTCGATAAATGTAATAAACTTTGCATCTATTGCTCCTTCAGCAATCAACATTGTCTGCGGCACACTAATTAACAACGCAATGGTATGTTCAGTAACAAAAGATATCGCATGCATACTTGTAAAAAGGAGTAATCTATTATAGGTTGAGTCTTAGTATTTAATGACCGAGAACTATTGAACTATTGAACCGAGGATCAAAATTAAATGGAAGAGCTATAAACGTTACTCGTTGTTCTTTGCTTTAAAGAGTCGCAATTAAAATTTATCACAAGGAATAAAAACCAGGAACGATCGTTATTTCAAAGGTTATGTTCCTCTACTCAAGACCTATATGAATAACTAAAGTATTGCCGTCATATATTAGCGAAGAGTTTTGTGCCGTAAATATTGTAATGGGTTAGAGGTTAAGATGGTCGACCAATGCTGGCGCGTGCTGAAGGACTAGAATTAAGTATAGGATATAAGATACATAGCTAAGTAAGTTTACTGACAAATCTTCTTTGCTTCTTCTATCGTAGGTGGTTGACGGACACAAGAACTTACATATTATGTTACTGGATATTACTGAAACAGTCATACCTATATGAGAAAAATATAAGAAAACTCTAAATACCTAGGTGCATTAGCTAGGATAATAATATCTACTTTTGCTACTCAATTCATGAATATACATACAAATATTTTAATAAGTTGGCTTTTCGTTGGTATGTTTAGTTAGTTATTTAAGTTGGCAAGTTGGTTTTCAAATTATTATCTCTATATTATCTACCGTTATAGTTAGTACGTATGCCATAAGGATATATAAAGTGTAATAATGTACTGCGTTTGCAGTAAGTCAGAAGCTCTAGTTCCGTTTTCGCATTGGTCTATACAGGCACCAAAAACGGTGTACACAAACTACACAGCAATGCTTGAATCGTCTGCAATAGACGTAAAGTTCTGTGATGATGATGATTCTTCGTCTAATAGACACAGAAGTGGTGATTTTCAGGTAAACTGCGTAACCGAGATATCAATCGAATCAGTTACTTCATTCAACCACTATAACATCTTTAACACCACCATTCGTTACGCTTTCTCTTCCCTGGACAGTGATGTCAGTGATCCTTAATTTTATTTACCAATCGTAAATTTTGATTTACAGCTTGTATGCGTAATGATGGTTTCGATTCTTTATTGTTCGACTTGAGAATTAAATTAGTTTGTGGACCGCCTGCTATTAATGAACCTAATTTGATTACAAGTTTGGCTTTCACCTAAAAAGATCGATTTTAACCAGAAGGATCGTTGGAAAAATACGCACAGTTTTTTATTGGGTTAGCTCGAGATTTAAGTATAGTCTTTTTTACATTTTCATGTTCCTAATGCATGATATAGTTTTTTTGTTTTTTAATTATATTTTACTCCTCTAAATATTCATTTTTAATCTGAATTTTACCTATTTGACTACTTGCTTCATAATTATGTTTTTACTTATTTAAAAATAAATTTTCATTGCGAGCCAAAATATTGTACCCCAAATTCTGATTGATTGTGATGTATAACCAAAAAAGTATTGATATTCTACTTTACACACTGTCTGAAATTATATGTTTGTAACAGGAACTCTATTACATCAGTGTTAAAGTTGAATATCCAATGGAACAGAGCATATGCCAATTTCAAACTCAATGTAAACGTACACTACGCCTCATATGCTTATAATATAATTATTTTTAACATAATTGGCATCCAATCCTTTAAAAAGTTACAAACAGGTACTTTAAAATAATAAATCCCTTTCCAAGTGTTCTTGTACCTTAATTAACGACATGTAAAATCGAATATGAAATCGTTTTAGGTCCTTTTACAATACCAGTTGACGTGAATAGTCACTGCGGTATTTATCAAGTTATTGTACCATCGACAACACTAGTAACTGACCACTCATATATCTTATTGCAACGGTATAAGGTATGTTTGTGGATACTGTAAACTTCGTTTGTGCCATTGCCTTTATAGTTGCATCAAATACGGTCTATTAAAGCGCATTGAGCCTATTGTGGCGAGAAATAGCAGAGTCAGCGTGAGTCCATTCGGCTTTCGGCTTTCTAGGAATTTGTCGGCGTTTAAGAATGTATCGACGTTCCTTTGTTAATATTAGCTCGGATAACGGATGGTTTAATTGTGTTTGTATTTATAAACGGTGTTAATTAATCATTTGTGTTATTTATTGTCTAGATTTTGTATAAGTGATTAAAAGTTTTAACAAAAAGGGAACTCTATTTTCAATTTTCTATCTGCCACAAATATAATATATGTCATAAATCAAAAGAATCAAAACATACCATAATTATAAACAAATTACACACACTCACAAATAATACACATTAAATCTAAAACTAAACTTAACCCTGAAAGTCTGAAACTATAGCCACAAATGGGTTTTAAAATTAACGCCTCTCTCCTAATAGACAGTAGGTAGTTTCAGTGTAGATTGCGATTATAAGCGTCACAAGTGTGCATAGCAAGGAAATATGTCTACTATACCGTACAAATTGAAACGATTAAGCATCAGCTGTCAAAGAAGTATCGTTAAAGCGGGTATTACACTGTCCTGAATCAGGCGTCCTAACTAGTGGAGGGGAGTTGAAGCATCTCGCTCTAACGTATAGATCGGAACCCTTCTAAGTGTCCTGAATTCAGGACAGTGTGATACCCGCTTAATACCTACCTAATAAACATTTACTTACACGTGAGTTACACATACCTACCCGCATCCCGTTGGGGACCAAACAACGCCAAATACTACACTGAGCGAAAAAATACTAATTATTAGTAAGTTTTAGTGAATCCCAAGACAAGGAGATTATATACTAACGGTTACAAAACAGTTTAGTAGTAATTAGCAGTTACAAGGACAACATTTTTTGGTATTAGTAAATAACTACTATTACCGAAAACTGTTTTGTAACCGTTAGTATATAATCTCCTTGTCCTGGGATTCACTAAAACTTACTAATAATTAGTATTTTTTTTCGCTCAGTGTACGGTCATTAGTTCCTTGTAGGTACTTCTTTCACTTCGATCACATCCATACATCTCCTAATAGAGGCTCGTCAGTAGTGGGAACTTCTGACCGGGCATATTTTCAGTATTGCAGAATATTTCAATATTAATATTAGTATAAATATATAAATGTAATGGAATTATGTAAATTACAATTTAACACCTTTCGACGATATGTATTCAAAGATTTGGAGATATATTTTGAACAATATGTGTGTCATTCTGTTGAACAATGGGATAGCTTTCTTTGTCTTTCTTGGCTGTGGCGATGTAGGAATAAAAGAGATGCATTATAGACGTCTCCTGCAAGAACGAGGTCGGAATGTGAAATATGAGCTGAATCATGGTGGTACATTTTAGTAGTTAAAAAAAATCTAGTTTAGTAATAGAAGATTGTAAAACAAGACTATAAAACGAGCTATTTTACCCGAGACGTTTATATACCTACCTAACCATCCGAACCGGTACGGCGATGGTAAAATGGGTTTTATGCTCAAGTTTTACACTCTGCTTTTCACTTCAATTGCAACTTGCAAGGAAATAAAACAACACACCAAAATTGGCTAGCTTCGAAGTTTTATTCGTTTTGCGCCACACTAATTTCTTGTTTTTTTTTTAATTTTTTACTTGTGACGTTCGACCATGGTCAGATCCTTGATGCCAAGTTATATTTGCGTTATTTATTTTTAAATAAACGTACGTATCCATCTTAAGGGGAGGTATCCCCAACGCAAATGTCCCGCTCTAACACGCGTGAGTTTACAATTAACCATCCCGCTCTCTACGCAAGCTCTGCGCGCAGTTTTGTAAATATTTAGCTATAGTCATTAAGCCAATCATTTTATCAAAGCAAACCCTGCGAATTTGTCTATAACTATTTACGATCTCTAATTGAGTACAAAAATTAAATGTTAAATATCAGTAATATAGCCGTAGTATTGAAAATACATTCCAAAAAGGGGTAAGTTCGCGATTTTTTTCTATCGAGTGAAATTCATCAGGTCAAGTAACTGACTGCGATTTTGAATAGACAAGATCCTTATGTAACACATATATTTTTTTTAGATTTTTAGACACTATATTCTATGTCTCAGATGGTTTTTAAAAACTCAAAAGTGGTAATACACGGCCTTAAATAAAATGGCTATTTAGATAGTATTACATATGTCACATACCAAACATCATATTAAACTCTTCTCGACTTCTGAACCGAGATTTTTAGCCACGGCCGGGCGCTACCTGGAGGCTAATGTAGCCCCAACTACCATAACTACGAGTATTACATAATTATAGTACCTACCTATTGACCATGATATTATTTATAATTCTAAGATATTTTCAATGTATTACTGTGTCATGTTTGGTTTATACTGTAAATGACATTATGTGTAATAAATAATAATTAATTAAAGGTGTATTGTGTACATCTATATATGACGCTGTACAGTCTAGTTGCCTTAGTCTTAAAAGAGGAAATTATAAAGCCGTTTTATGCAGCCTTGTCTCCACATAAAGAACAACGTGACGAGCATGAGAAGCGAAACTTAAATAATTGCATTAATTATGCTCATTGCACACCCACTTTTAAAGTCAAAAAATAAGAAATCTATTGTTATAACTGTACTAGAAATGTACATACTTAATAAAAATGAACTAAATGATCTCAGTATTTTATAAGACTACTTTACCAACAAAAAATAGTTATAGCATAATTTGTTTATATAAATATAAAGGCCCTAAAATATACAATCAACTACCGACAGACCTCAAGAACACAGAAATATCAGAAAGCATATTTATAAGCCAGCTAAAAGAATACCTAATAGATAGGGCATTTTACTCTGTGGAAGAATTTTTCAATAAAATTAATTGAATAATCTGATAATTAATTGAATAATTTGATTGACATGATGTAATTTAGATATAGGTACCTAGAATATTAATGTGAATAATGTTAATTGTAATTTAAATAAACTGTGCAATGACCTGTAACTAATGTTATCAATAAAGAATTGAATTGAATTGAATAATAAAGCAGTAGTGAAATTGGTTCAAATTAATACGTATAAAAGATACGTACTTAATGGGTCATAAGCACTTGAAAAAAAAACAACAGTCGTCCCTCCTGTTAACGGCTTATGAGCATGTAAGTTATGATTTTATTACATGGATTTATAGAACCGGAGACGCCGTTTATGCGGGTTACGAGACCAATCCAAAATTAAGCTTTGTAGCCCTTAACTTTTGATTTGTCCACAGGAAAGACGCGACCCTGAATCTGTTTATGACCCTGATAAGTATACGTATAGTCAACTTGTGTTCTTATTATGTTTCGAATCTTCTTTTGTTTTAAAATCAACAAAGCAAATGAACAGAGAGTTCCATTAAAATTCTACGTGTCATTCAATTGAACCGTTTTGTCCTTTGTCCAACCTGGAACTCGGGATACTATAACTATACTTATCATTCGCAGATGCCTACGAAGGGTCACCGATTCCCTTCAAATTACTTGAACACCAGACGAAGCTACAAGGTCGATTTTACAGCCTTCCCGTCTATAACTTAGTGGCTACGTGATTTAATCGGAATCGCTTTCAAGAATTACATAGGCGCAGTACATAATGACGGTAATAATAACAATTTAAATTCAAGCTCGCTAAACCGGAGCCAAATTATAATATACAAATGAGTGAGCACTGAGCAGAAATAACGAAACAGTTTATGTCTCGTGCGTTCCCACAGGAACGGTATGCGATGCTCACGCGCAGAGGAATGTGTGGAGACGATATTACACTGTAGAATATTGTATTATTTTTTTAATCAAACCCTCTTTTTCAGATAGCGAATATTTTTGATTTCAGAGGTATGTATTTAGAAAGTTTATAATACATATATAATTAATAAAAGTATAGTTTAGATTATTTTACTTTATTAATATTAAGAAATCTTGATTCTTGAATATTGAAACGTATTTTTTAAATGTAGGTAGGTACATGGAGTCTATTTGGCCACTAGGTATAACCAATTGAGCATTACTAGAGTAGCTAAATGACCGATAGAAAAATGAATTAGCGTTTATCATTATGTAATAATAAGTGTCTCATATTTATGATCATCTTTAGGTAATATTTAGTCAGTGCTTTTTCGTGGTTGTATCTTACACGATCCCGAGGTCAAGTTTGGCACCTAATACTTTTAAATTCAAATTACCCTTACTTTTTTCTGTGTACAATAGGTACAATTATCTACAAAAAATTAAAAAATAGATTGTTAACAATGTTTTTCTTAAAAAAAAACAGCAATATAATATACATTAAGATATACCTATACCTTACCTTAAAGATAAATTTATTTTTTAAGGTTCCGGCAGAATATCAGCGATGTGGCATATTGCCTCATTGTGCTAAGCCAGCGCCTATTCTCTGCCACGACACACAGTTCTCTTCATTTAGTGTAGGAAAACTTTAGTCTTAAATTGCGTGCTGCATTATAGTAAAATTTTGTTTAGATTTAATTCAGTTGTTACTCCTTTATTTTTGTCACTTTTGGATTCATTTTTAAAAACTATGAGACCATATGGTGTGGTGTGAACATATATATGTTGCATAAATGAACAAAGTATTTATCTATTGAAGTATAATAACCAGGTCACTCACGTCTTTAACGTTAACGTCGAATATCACTCGACATGCTTCGGACCAATACGTGGTCCCTAATCATGAGAACTAGCGTTTCTTATATTTCAATATGTCTGACACTGGGAGTTTACTATTTAAAGTATTTACCTATCTGTCATGTTTTAACAAAAAAATCGACTCCACGCCACTCTTGTTTCTCCCAGCCTGATATATTAGGCCCGCGCTCGGATCGCCTCCGGCGCTGCGCGTCGATCTCGGGCCTTCGGGCTTGATAAAGTTCCGGATTTAAAGTTAGGGTGAGAATTATATCGTTATTTTTGCATGGCGAGTAAATAATAATAATGTGGCTATAACGCATTAAGCACGCGTCCGTGAATCAGCTAGAAAAAGAACTTTGAATTATTGACATTTTCTAGTGTTAATAATAGAATAGTATTCAAGAGTCAAGACAGATTTCCTTAATTGTAAGTTGCTACATGCTCTCGTTATTAACTTGCTGAAGTTTCTGAGTAACCTAGTCAGTATATCCAGAGCATTAATTAGGTATAAAATACTTTATCAAAGCGTCGTTATATATAATAGGTACCTACCTACGTTTTCGATCCTCTTAAAGAACTTTAGTACCTAATAGCGATTTAAACAGCAACCGACGAAGTCCGGTATCAAAATTAAAACCTGTTAATTAGACTGACGTTTGTACAATACCATTGCTTTAAGTAGAAAGTATACCTATTTAAAGGCAGAGCAGAACTAGTGCTGTGAAAAAGCTACCGGCACGAATGGACGTTTCTTTTCAATTCGCCCTCCTATAACTTTGCCGCTATTCAGTCTAAATTGTACATCATCGATCTAATTCATCAAATATAAATCAAGTCGCTCCTTTACTTTCCCCAAACTCTCACTAAGTTCCTCCCTAAATAGGGCGGGCCTTCGGTAGCCCGGAGTCATATACTGCTACCGAATGCTACGCCTACGTTATATACAGTATGTAAGTGAGGGAGCCCGCTACTGGTTTACGCGGCGGCCAATCAAAGGAACACATAATGTATAGCTTGAGGCGAGGGATCGGAGAGTTGAGAGCAAGTCTTGATCTGGTTTATATGTTCTTAACTGTTGGCAGGCATCGGATACTTGCTGCTATGTATTTTGATATTACGTATATGAAATTCCTGGATGACATCTACATTTTATAAATAGTAAATAATGTGAAATATGTACTCGGCTGATCGTTTTAACGAATACGTTAGATTGTTAAATTTATACGGCTGTGCCATAAAGCTATATCCTGCAGAGATAAATTGGAAACATACGAGCAACTTTTCGATAGAGAACTTTACAGTCCATGCCAGTACCTACGGGTTATCCAATCCTATGCTTTCAAAGATAAATCCTATTTTTATTGTTACTGATTATTATAGTACCTACTAATGCTACTCTTTAGGACGACGACAGAAAGTTTTGTATAGCTAGGAATATTTATCAAACTAAAACACAAGAGATCGAGACTATTCAGCGATTAACCGACGTTTTACAGAATCACACGTTTACCTCTAACACGATATGGTGGTTTTGTGGGTCCAGCGTGGGCGACTTTCTACCACCTGGAGCGATATCGTAGGCGACAGCTAACAACCTACTTCTATATAAGCCTTTAGAGGCCAATATCGCGTAACGCGGTGGAAACCAAGCCGTTAAAATTGTTAATGGCATTGTCAGATTCGGTAACTAGTTTAAAACGGATGTCGCTAATGACAAAGAGCTACCTAATACTACATGAAGACAAAACTACATTTAAATACGTACGGAATTGGGTAGTTCCGTGAGCACGAATCGTGAAGCAATTATTTTGGAGATATTTTTTTCTACAGCTGTTTATAACCTCATGATTTAGAGGTCCTCCGATAAACCGATTAGTGATGTTAGAATTATACAATCATATTTTTTACCCTTTACTGTTTTCACTAAAACCAGATTTATAATTATCTGAAAGAACAATATTTGTTTAGAGTCTAAACATGCCTCCGAGTTACGCGCCCCGCCCATTTCGTGATTGGTGCCCGTGCCCGGTAGCCGCTCGATCATTTTCAACACGGGATCATAAATATTATTAAATCAATTTTGTTGGAAAATTAAGTTACCTATAAAGGAACACTTGTAAGTAGTTAGCGTAAACGAAAATTTTCCATAAAAGAATGTATTATTTCGGGAATCAGGGTCATAAACTATCCAACAGTTTCTGAAGTAAATAGGTATTCGCGTATTTTGTTCACAATGGCGTAAAGAGGTAGAAATAATATACAGACAGGCATAGTCAGGTATAATCATCAGCCAGTGACTGTACCATGTTTTCCGAATGCGACTGACACCCCTTCTGAAGGAAGTAAATCTTTTAACAACCAACTCCTTGGTCTCCAAAAAAACGTCAGGTACTTCACCTGTGGCGCTCGGCGTTCACACAAAGTGTTGGTTTTGAACGATGGACAAACAGCGCCGGCGCGAACTGACCTCTACAAACATATCAATGAGTGAATTGTGAATGAATGTGCTAACTGCGAGCGGCAAAAAAGTGTAAACGTTTTAAGATTAATAAACCTTAAAACAAAGTAGGTAAATAGTACCGTAGAAGTGGAGGGGAATGTGTTGGGAAAGAAAAGGAGTCCAGAGTCCTATTACAATGAGAAAAAGAGTTGAAAATGCTTGCAGAGTAGGTAGGTAGGCCACTTTGTATACCCCCAAATCGACAGTAACAGCCTTAGTTGCCTAACGGTGTGTCTTTTTTTTATAAATCAATTTAGGGTCCCAATTCTATTCCAAAAATGAAATGAAATGGCTCGGATTTTAAGGTATACACACTTTTGTGATAAGTGATGTCACGGTCACGGACTCACGGACCAATGGTTTTTATAAAAGTTGACAGTCTATAACAATGTTTAACATAATTGAAATTGATATCGCGAAAAGGAACTTGAACAACTGTAGAGCCCGAACGCAATAAATTAAGGCACAATACAATTGCAAAATGTCATCACCACAATGTTAAGTTATTAAGTTATTCTAATTTTATTTTTCTTTGCTCGTAACAACTTGCATTAGTGCAAAATCTACCACGTAGTATCTACCACTGGCGGTCTTTGGTGTCGGAGGCCAAGATCCACTTCGTCTGGTCGTATATAAGGCGACTTCCTGACTTGGCGGGGCGGGATCGATTATGGTGATGATGTGACATTTTCTTCTTTGACGTAAACTTACTGACGTCGCAAAGATATTCCCACTTGACGGAATACTGTCAGTATTACTTTTGTGCAGTAGTAATATTATGCGCAGAAGCGGACCAGTACTGCCTTCGCATCGTCCCGCTTCCGCGCATCCCGCGCCAGTCAGGAAGCACTCATTTAAATGTAGGGGCGCAGTAAAAAGTAGTACTGAGTTGTCTGACAGTTGACACTGACATTTGACAGTTTTCTCATATCGTACCGCCTCCGCACCGACAAATCAGGAAGTCGCCTAAGTAAGGTTGATACCTGTGTTGCCTATTTTAACAAAGTTATCAACAAAAACCACACTCAATCGTGGAAGCCGCATTGTGTACAAAGCGTTACCTAGTATGTATTATTCATAATGTTATCACTTATCGGAGTTATCGGCTCTTTTGTCGGTAAATCTGTTTCGCAGACAAAGGAGCACATGACCCTCCCAAACACAGATACGTTATCGATGAACGCTATCTGCGACTTGCGTTATTTAGTGCAACTACTAGGAAGGTCTTTGTACGAATGATCTTGTGGATGTTTTTTTTTAAATAAGCCCCTGCTTTTGCTAAATGGTGTTTAAAGTTGTTTGTTGACCGCTTTAGCCTAGGTGACCTACGAAGCTGGAGGTCCCAGGTTAGTGTAACATAAATGTTGTTGAGTCTTAAAATAGCTTGTAGCCAAAGTGACTAGGTATAAATTACACTTTTTGTCCGTGATATATCATTTATTCCAATGTTCCTTAGGACACCCCTAGGGGTTCGAGTTGTATGGACGTGCCGCCACTGATAGGTAGAGATACCTATCAGTGGCGGCACGTCCATACAACTCGATTCCCACCGGCTTGCCTAATTTTCAGCCAGTTCAGTTCTTTTACTACGGCTCATGAAGAATAAGAAAGGCCGGCCTAAGCCCGCCGGCCGGCCGGCTTCCCTAAGAATATTTTTAACGCGCCGCCACTGCTACCTATGTTAAAAATATTACCTAGTAAAACAAGTTCAGAGACATACCAATCATTTAGATGGGATAATGCTCACTAAACTGAGCGCCCGTGGCCCAGCGGCGCCTGTGTACCGCTTGCGGTATCTAAGGTTAAGCAAGGTGGGCAGCGGTCAGGACTTGGATGGGTGACCGCTTTGAGTGCTTTGGAAGGCACGTTAAGCCGTTGATCCCGGTCGCTGTCTATGGCAGTACTCGTTAAGCCAAGTTGGAGGCCTTCGGGCGGCTTGGGAACTTCTAACAGTCAAGTTGCCCACTCACTTGACAAAGCCTAATCCCAATAAGGTCTAGTTTTCCCTCGGGGTTGGAAGGTCAGATGGCAGTCGCTTTCGTAAAAACTAGTGCCTACGCCAAATCTTGGGATTAGGTAGCGGACCCCAGGTATCCTTCAGGATGCAACTCTACTGGGATAACGCTAGAAGGATGATGATGAATGCTCACTAAACTCAACTAAATAGATTATGGCACTACGGACTGAGCCTACACTACAACCAAAAGCAAATCCAATGTTTGTCAACCCCAAAAGGCAATGGCGCTCAAACTTTAGCGCTCTATTTGTTGATATTTAACACATCCCAAGAAAGGAATTCGTTTATCTATCACGTCAAGATTACCAAGAGATAAGCTTAGTCGAAACTCGACCAACCTTTGTCTTTTATCTAGCACAAACATACGTTTCCTGTTGCGTTCCTGCACTCTCTAGATGACAAATTAGTCGTTTCAAAGGACGTTTGTTATGTACAAATAAGGTATCGCTTATTGACTTACGAAGTTTGAATGGTTACATTGGTTACCTGTCCGTTTGGTAAATAAAGTCAAAGATTTAGGAATATATTGAGTGATGGAAGAAGTTTCTAAGCATGTGGCGCCTTACTTTTCGGTCTGTTTTCACAAGGCGATGGGTAAACCAGCAACCGGAAATCGGTACAACGTTTTTAACTATTGCTTTATTATGCATAAAACACGACAAAATGGAAACCAAAAAAGATGAAGCATGTTTGCGACGTTTAATGAGATTACCAGAAGATACAAAATATGTTCGTTCTTGCACAAAGAAAAAAATTAAGCCACAAAGGTAGACTTAATGCCACTCAATGGACTTCTTCCATACGGAAAGACAAACAAAACATTTGCTATCAATAATCATACGATTATTGATAGCAAATGTCTTATTTGTCAATTCGTGAATATTTCGGCACACGACACGACAAGTAATTTAATGTAGGTAGGTTGACGTACCTAACATGACCTCTGTAGTAAAACATACCTAAATAGCTAATGTGCATGTAAGCAAATCATTTTATGAATTCAGATGAACCAAATAATAGTACATTACTTACCAAGGGCGATAAAACAAAGAATGTCTCAGATCGCAGGTATTTTACGCCCGAGCCGAAGGCAAGGGCGATAAATATGCGATCTGAGGCTTTCTTTATTATCGCCCGTGGTAAGTACAAAATTTTATGTCACCCCCTGGCCAGGAAGTGGGTTTTTTCGCGCGCGGAGCGTGCAATAATGGCCGCTTTATGGCTAGGTGTGACATAAAGTAAATTAATATCATCAATACTTTCCCTTCAAAACGTATTCATCTTGCAACAAAGACAATACCATCTCAACATCATTTACATCCCATTTGCATGTCAATTATTTGATATCAAACCTAGTTTGCATCTGAGGTCAAGCATCAAAATGCTAATTCAACTTTCGCGGTACAACAAAAGCGGTAATAAATAATCATTGCTGGAACATTATTCCTCCCATGCTCATAAACATAGGATGTGTTAATACGGGTACTCTTGCGCAGTCTTTTTGTCGCTGCGACGGCGTTGTCAAAAGAGCGCGCGGGCGCCCCGCCGCGCCGTTTGGAACGATTCGGAATTTGAAATTCGAACGCTATTTTTAAAGTGAGAAAGGAATTGGTGCATGCCCTGAACCAGTTGACAGGACTTTAGACCGGTAAGCCGAGCGTACCGAGTTCAATTCCAGATCTTTTCGATTAACGCTCAGTGAAAGGAACGTGACACGGATCTTTTTATTCCTTAAATATTGTGACAAAAGAAAAAGTACCTAAGTGGTCCGTTTGAACCTATGGCCCACCGCCGGCGACCAGCGAGTTTTCTCATAATTCTACTCGTTTTCTGACTCGAGCGAGTAAAATTACTACGAGTGTACTCGCTACTTTCCGGCGGTGGGGCTACTTTCTATGGTTACGTAGTACTATTACTTATTCTGTGCTATGGTTCGATACATAGATTGTAGTATTTCTGCATCAATTATCATTAAACCTTACAATGTTTTAAAAGTAAAGTTTAGTTGACGAAGTTCAGATTTGGCACATTAAACAGAAAGAACAATTGCTCGCGTACCTAATGTAAGAATGTAAGATTTATGTAGGTAAAGGTAATTAACTTTATTTGGGCCTAAGGTTAATTATTCAATTATTACCTATGTTTAGTCCCATCACAACCAGTCCAACTAGGTATTTCCGAAACTCCACTAGACATCCTACGCTGCATCTCGGAAGCATTATACATATGGCTTTTCGTAGAGTCGCAAAATTATGTAATCCACCTACTTACTATTCTCGATTACGCAACAGTCGTGTATTAAAAAAGGTACAAGTATAATTTGTTGGAATCGCAATTAAACCTCGATTGGAAGACGCGCGTGCGGCGCGTGCCACTGTGTTACGCGATATAGACTAGGAGCTAGCGTCATGATCAATTACTTCTAAAATAATAATTTTGCGGATCATACTTTACCAAAAATAAGATGAAATTACCTTTAATTGATGCCGTTAATATAGGTACAGTATAGTGTAGATAAAGAAGCAATAATAAATAAATAAATATTTGTGGACAATCTTACACAAATCAACCTAGTCCCAAACTAAGCATAGCTTGTACTATGGTACTAAGGGAGGATATACATACTTATACAGATAAATAGATACTTAAATACATAGAAAATATCCAAGACCCAAGAACAAATATTCGTGCTAATCGCACAAATAAATGCACTGGCCGGGATCGAACCCGGGACCTCCAACTTCGTAGGCAGGGTCACTACCAACTTAGCTAAAGCGGTCGTCAGCTATCTCAGATTATTAATACAAATTATATGTAACCCTTTTATCTTACTTCCATCTGGTCAGGTGAAATTTACTTAAGTGTCTGAGAATTTTGTCTTTTATGCATCCGTATGCTTATTTTTGCCACGACAGTACCAAACTAAAAATATAAACAGTTATAGCGCGCCAAACACCCCATTTCGTTATATTTAAGTATTTTTATTTTATAAGTTACTGTTATAAAAAAATGGTAGATAGATATTAAAAATAACTGAAATTATGAAGCGATTTTAATTACTTACACAGAAAAAATATTCAACATTTTTATTTTTTTCGACGTAGCCTGAGCACCGTTCATTAAAATAATTTTGGAGATAATTAAATAAATTTAGTATCCCAAAAACACTTTAAAAAATCAAACAATACATAACGAAGTCCAAATCAATCACGTTCGTTTTTTCTCGACATAAAACGTGCTTCGGCTCATGGCCTATAAAGCCCACTTTGTTAGTAATTAGGGATGTAAATTCGGTCAAGCCCCGGGCTTTACGATGTTTGCGCAAGAGCGTATTAGCTCGACGGCTAAATGGAATCATTTTATATTTTGTACAGCCTTATTTTTGTTACGTGTTTGTGAATGCAGATTAGTTTTTAGCCATGATTGAGAAATTACTATCTAAATTATGAAACAAAATTTAAAATCTACCTAATAATGCCTTTAATATTTTTTATATTACGTTGCAAGTTTTTGAAGTGCAATAAATGAAGAAGTGTATTAAGTATACCTAAGTATTGACATTGGTTTTGATCTGGACCGCTAAAACAATCGTTTCACTTGCAATTATAATTATAATGAATGCTTAAATGACATTATCTAATTTAGTTTAACAAATAAATTAAATTAATCAGACACCTAGGTATATAAATAAATAAATAATAAATATAAATAAACATTTGTGGACAATCTTACAGAAATCAACCTAGTCCTAAACAAAGCAAAGCTTAATGAAACAGATGTAAGTGCAATCTTTGCAGCTTAATTTATCGGATTTTGATTGAATTACTATTGGGAAAAACTAGCTTGTACCTTTTTAGACACATACACTTGTGCCGCTATGAGTAGAGTATAATAGCTCTTTTCATTGGGACAAGTAACTAGGTATAATAATTATTTACAGAAATAGGTACATCCATAGCTCAGTATGAACATTAATATGTGCGCAAATAGGAACAAAAGAATGGTGCTGCTTAACTGCGCAAGCTCGTACAAAGACTTGCACTTCGGACAGTTAAAGGTTAAATTTAAACATCGGTTTTATTTCATCCGTGTTATTTATGAACTTTAATTAAAGTCAAGCGTATAAAGAGTTAATTTATTTTTGTTCTCAGCCATTTTCCGCGTTCTTTTTGTTTTAATATGAATCGTGATTTCAACATGTAATTATGCAAATATTGCAGTGATTATTATTAATATATTGTAAAAAGAGGATTTGTATAAGTAATCATGTTGTGATTATGTGGGTTCGTTAGATGTAGGTGTTATGTTATTAGTTTTGCATAAATTTAGTCCCCTAGCTCTTAAAGTTAAGTAGCATATAATTACATTCCCCCTATTCATTCTGTCACTTCTTTGTATACCTAGTACCTACTTAGTATTGATTTTGAACTATAAATAATCAATAAAAATGTAATTTATTTGGATGACGCGTGTTTTTTTTCTATCGAAAGTGTCAAAAGCTGTATCTAATGACGCGCATTCAGTGCAACAAAAGCCCAAAAATATTCCCAAACGGCACAAAACGCCACTTTTCCCAACAAACCATTCCTCTTTTATTGTTAAATAAACCATAAATCGTTATAAAATGGTCATTTCGGGCAGTGAATGGGATTAAAAAAAGTATTAGGACATTTTTTCGTTTTTGTGAAACTAGCGCCGAGAGGCGCTAAGGACCGTTTGCATAATAATATGGACCCACTGGGCCCGTTCAAATAACGCGTGTGTTCACATGAAAGGACCTTAACTGGTCATCTGTTATTTATGTTCTATAATCCGATACATAAATATTGTTGATTAAGGTTCATGGGTAAAGCTCGACGTCGTAAACTACAAGTTTGATTGAATGAAAAAAAAATTTGAACTAACATTTTGTGGAAAATGGGTACCTAAAAATCGTTCCTTAATTTAGTGAAAGGTTTGTAGGAATAATGGAATAGATGTATTTCCTTACCTACAAATAAATATTTATGTCAAGATATAATGTCACTTTAGAAATAATATATTTATAAGATATTAAAGTCATGGAATACCATATAATAAATACCTACCTAACTAATACATATATACAACTATGTCTTATATGTTTTAAACACAACACACTTTAACCATAACATATTCAATATGAAACACAAATTTGTAAACAAAATTAAAATCCAATCGCATGTCTTATTCGTCGGACGGCTTATAAGATTATTTATTCACTCTCACGGCATAAAGTATTACTTGAGCGATTAAGAAGTGCGATTAGACGATAAAATGAAAATATCAGTACTCACTGCGTGCAGGCGCTGACAAGTGCTGTTATTGCTGATTAATGTTTATTTTACGTATAAATGAGTCGAGTTCGCGACGCAGACTGATAGAGGGCAGTAAAAAACTGTAATTTATTAGTGGCGACTTCTCGTGTTGGCTCGGTCTTAACGAGTGCGAGAAAAAACTGACTTGGTACGTAGCTCGAGCAGCAGTGGCCTGGGGAAGAATAACCCAGGAGTCGCTGGGAGCTGCCACCGCTTCCGAACGCGCCCCGCTCCCCTCCTCCCGATACAGATCACGCATTCTACGAATACCTTCAACGACGAAGCCGAGGATCGCCACCCATCCCTTTCGCTCCAAGGCTGTTTAGGTGGGAGCTCGGCGAGGGGCGAGGGGGGTTGCGTGCCGATGCTTCCTAAGTTCACCAAGTAAAGGTCACGCGGGCTAAGCGACGGCCGTAGCGACGCTCGCCGAGCCCGATCTGCCGGCAGCGCGCAACACCGGCAGCGCCCACATCACCGACCGTTTAGTTCGCGCCGCGCTCACACAACTATACCCGTCTCGCTCACACCTGCGCGCGCGCACGTAAGCGCTACTCTCGCACGGCGACGTGGAAAAATGTATCTAGTTTTGTGCCGATGCGGAGTGCAGTAGCCGCTTTTTTTTTTCAATAAATTTGTGGTTGTTCGTCTCGCTTAGCCGCCACGGGCGGGGGCGAGCGGGAGCGGGACGGCGGATGGCTACCGGGTTACGCCTTCGCACTCGTTGTTATATAGGTTGGCGTGTTAGCATTGCATGTATAAATAATAAAGTCGTAAATGGTGTTCGTGCGGTTATGTGCGGCTTCTGTGCTACGCGCCGCCTCTCTTTTTATTAACGCACTACAATGTATTAAGCACTTCACTAACGTATGTTAAAATTTTATGCTTTGCATTGGTTTTTCTAAACTAAATCGACATGTTTCGAAATAAAAATGTGTTAGCGTGGAATAGAAAGTTCTAATTGGTTTATTTCTGAGCATATTCCAATTAAACTATGATTGATTCATTGCCAAATTGCATTTATTACTCAAAAATAATAAATAGGTAAACACGAAAAACTGGTCATATGTATATTATTCATTAGACATTTAGGTATGTGTCTTTCACATTGCTATAATTACCTAAAGGAATTGCCCTTATCTGAAGTATTTTTATAGCCTTAACTCTGTTTAGTCCCAAGATATGCAGCAAAATGGTAAACAGTATGGAGTTCTAAGAAAAGACTTCAACGCGCAGCGCGCGCGCAGTAAAGAATATGATAATCTTATTAGATTTTTGTTTGTTGTCTTCCCAAGCTTTAAATATTGAATTTTCTACATTGTATGAAGCAACGTACAGCTTAGGAGCATATTCCTATACTGCGTATGGTAGGTACTCGTATCTACACTTATACCAAGAGGGAATTAAGTGTTCCTTTCGTACATATATGTAGAGCCAAAATTACTTTAAAATTTTAGATAAATATAGATATAAAAACCTTATACTACTTATAAAATAAGTATTAGGCACTTTATATTATTTAAAGTAGTAAGTAAGCACGGTCTTAGGTACTTAAAATATCAACCTATGAAAGAACGGGCTTTTTGTATTCAACAATGGTTAAAATTGAGCTAAAAGTATCTAAAACGAATCATGAAACATCTTCAAACTGGGCTTGAACTAACGGATCGACACGCGACCGTTAAATACGTATACAAAACTACAAAACAAAATGTCACAAAGCTTTCAAAGCTCCCCCGTCACGGCCATACAACCAATCAGCCACATACAATGCAAACAAACGCGACAATACCCGAAAACATCAAAACATATTAACTGCCAATTGTTTTCAAAATTGGAACGCATTATTCCAAACTACGGGGAGCTACGAAACAATCACGCTTTTAAAAAAAACAATGGCGCATCACCGAACAAATTCTCAAGACATAAGACGTTTTTCAAATTTAGAATCCGTTTATAGACTGCGAAGTATCCGTAGACAAATGAAAACCGAATGTTTGCTCACAATGCAGAAACAAGAGGGATAGAAAAAAGAAACTATGGTCTATGGCGTTTTCTTTTGTTATTCGCATGAATGGAGACCACACTGGCCAGTGACATGCGTTGCAAATTTTCCAATTATGAATCCTGTCGAACGTAATGGAATATACCAAGTGATATTCCTTGCAAAATCGTATCTTAATTAGGCTGGACCTTTTAAAAGGAATCTTATTTAATGGAATGTAGATTCAAATTTTGTGAAAAGGTAGACAAGTGGGATTACTTCGATACGGTTTGATGTTGTTGCCTATTGTGAGTTAGTTTTGGCCCGTTCATAATAGTTCATAATTCGGGATTGAGTTAGGAAATTTGGAATGCAAATCTGTGTATTTTAATTATTTTCATTTTATAGTCAACTTGCCTAGAACCTTAAGTGTTTAAAACCGATGTCAAACATTAATTTGGCTGAAAAATTAATCATTATACTTATTACCTATCCTTTAGCACAGTGGTTCTTAATCGGTGGTCCGCGGAGCACTGGTGGTCCCTGGAAGCACCCGAAGTGGTCCGCGAAGCCATCAGAAAAATATTGAATAAGTGATAACGAATCATTTACCCTATTTATAAAAATAGGAGGTGGTCCATGGCAATACAAGAAAAAGTCAAATGGTCCCTCATCACTAAAAGGTTTACAACCACTGCTTTAGCATCATTATAATGAGGGGCAAATAATAATTAATACTATTATTGTACATGGCAAACAATAAATGAATTCTTATACGTACTTTTCTGTAGGTACCTACAGAAAGTTTTCTGTCTAACAAAACCGATGTTTGACTGCTAATAATAGCATCCCGCTCGCGCACGCTTGCGCATAGCACTTGCTCGGAGGTGCCAGAGCCGAGTTTAGCCGAAGCCGCAAGAGAAACGAGCCTGGTAAGGGTACCAATTTTAATATAAGAATCAATAACTACCTACATACTACACTCGCGGACAAAGAATAGATACGGGTCGGTAAAATACCGTCATATTTCCTAAAATACTGAAAATATGTACTTACAGTTTACTTAATCATGTTACGGATTTTATTTAATTTGACACATGAACTGCAAAAAATCACAGTATAAAATAATTAACGTTTCCAGGTTTAAATCGGACGCGTAAAAACCCATGAAAAAAACAACGTTTAACGGAGCGAGATATGGCAAAAATCGTCATTTTTGGATATTGATAATTTTATAATATAGGATCCCGGAAATTTCTAATACAGCTGGGCAATACGAAGTAGTATATTATGTAAATAAAAATTGTGTTTAATATTTTAAAAAACCTATTGCTGCTATTTAAACTAGGGTGACCCGAAATTTTTGATCTCGAGTGTAGGTATTTGTGAAATATGCAGTTTCGTTTACATCCTGTCCTAAAAAAGTGCCTTAGATCTACCTACATTATCATCGTAGTCTATTGCTTGTAGCGGTTTTAATTTTGACTCAGTTATACTTGCTTGACACCTCGTTATCGCATTTTATTTTAAAATATACCACTGGAGACTATAATGACCAATCGTTTGACTGTCACAATAGCGACAACTTTTGTTGCTCACTGTTCAAATATCAACTAAGCGCATTAGCACTAACACTCGTGTGTACAACTGTACTTAGTAGAATCCAACGCTAAACACTGACAACGGATAATAGGATAAAGAATTTGAGCCACGACTGTACTGCCTTCTTGAAAGTTCTCACAGCATCATGAGAATGCTCTTTACAATCGATATTCAAAAAAGAACAGCATCGATGTCTCTGTTGTCAACGGACAATTCTTTCTGAGATCAACTGAGCCGACCTTATTCGAATAACAACCTTAGTCTAATAGAGTTAAGGTTACGTTTCGATTGTGCGTGCGAACTATTTTATTGTTCCGTTTTGGTATGAATTGCGTCACCGTCCAAAAAGATTGAAAGACAAAGCACGAAGCGATCGTCGCGTTACTTGCTTACTTTCACAATCTCATGTTTTATAACTCCATTTTTTAAAAATTGAACCGTACTTCCCGAATCACAAGCTCCGTTTTTCGTTGAAACAATGAGAAGAGATACGATTTTGACGAATTAAACTCGCACCGCGGGTCTAATGACGAACCAAAACATTTAAGAAGGCGTTCGACTAGTTTGAGTCACTTTATAAGGTACAGATGGGATTTGTGATACGATACGCTTTTATGGTGCCGGTAGCGTTAACAACGAGTCGATGCACGATTGTCGAATCGAGGCAATCGGTTTAAAATCGCTCGCGAAGAATCATTGCGAATATCGGTGGAATTTGAGTGGAACATTCGTGGGATGTTACATTTATTTATATAACTTATTTTTTACATATAGTTGTGATAATCTGCGGGCACGGTAGTGCCCCCGTCAAGACGAGCTAGGTGATGCGCAAAGGCTTTAACTACTTTTTCCCGAAGTGTTTCGTCGTTTTTTTGAACCCTCATAAACTTGGGCTTAGGTTATACCAAGATAAACAAAATTCTCAGCATATTATGTCAATAGTGGACTTATTAAAACATGAAAGTTTCAATTGCTTAGCTCTTTTACTTTAGAATTTTAGATTTTATTGATAAATAAATAAAATAAATGAAATAAATGAACTTTATTCTGTAAGTAGGCCACAATGGCACTTTTACAAGTCAAACCCTACTAGCGTTTCACAGAGGCCACTGCCGAGAAGAAACGCCGAAAGAAACTCGACTCGATATCTAAGAAACCCCGATTTTATCACTCACTCACTGATGATCAACACAATTGTAATATTGTAATAGAAATAGAGTCCATAAGTTGCAAAGATTTAAGTAGTTTCGTCGACTGTACACAGTGTACACTGGTGTACACCACACATCTTATCATTTACAATGATCATCTCACCACTCACCCCTTAGTAGGTATATCTTGACGTTGGGACTCGTAATACCAACACGTAGGGTAAGTCTCCAGTAACTGGCCACTTAAGAAAATGTCATTCAGTTACTAGTCACCAAATTTGCGAAGTGTGAAAGCCTTTAACAAAATGTATGAGACTTCCTCTGTCCTTCTCTGCTGCTCTGCTGACTAGCTCTGAATCCAATTATTTTAATTTTGTTTATTTAATCGCAGAAATACCAAGAATTTGTTTGTTCTGTGCGTATTTTTGCGAAGTGGCCAGTTATTGGGGGTGGCCAACAATAGGCAATTTACCCTAATCGGAAGTCCGACGCATAGATTCGCCAAGGGTAAGGTGTAGACTCGGACAAGAATTAGGCCTACGGTCTCCCCCGCCTGTCGTAAAAGGCGACTAAAAGGGGCCACCAGGGTTGCAAGTGCTTCATGTCGCGGGGGCCGCAGCCCTTGCCTATCAGCCCCAGTGAGGGGGGCTCTAGAACGTTCGGTATAAGATCCTGGACTCCCCCGCATGAGAGTGTAAGATAGCGGTCATCGTGGAGTTTTTAGTGCAGGATAGAAATACCACATAACCCAGTCATTCCCCCATGTTTTTCTCCACCAAAAAAAGGGTGAGGTGAAGCGTTTTACAGAATACTAGAATAACACCGCAGTTACCGAACAGCCCACCTAGGAGGTCTAGGAACAGCCGTGAACATAAATGACTGTTTTGATCATTATACGCTGTTAATCAGCAATCAGCCACCGGATTCCCGACATTCCCCGCCGCTCAGGTAGTCAAATGTCGCCTTTAAATCATAACTTCTTTTTTACGGCCTTCGCGAATCCGCTTTATTAACTAATAGATATTAAAATGTGATAATACTCATAAATTATCTACCTACTCATTAAAGGTACCTATAAGAATTTTGCGACATGGCTTTGTTCTGAGGAAACTTCATTCGCGCTTTTTCCCGGTTATTCACTCGCCATCAAATATGTATGCCTTGACAAAAGATTCGTGTTATATTTTTCAGCCCTAAATGGCCTAGAAAAATAGTCTTAAGAAACAGTCATGGTCGTAATATTCGTGCATATCGTCGTTGTGAGTTTAATCTGCCATGACTTCGTAACAATTCAGATGTCCGGAGCATCACATCAGTTAGATCACGATTTAGCTTAGATCGCTGTCATACAAACCTACGTTGCAATTGAGATTTTTGTTAGTGTATACGCGCTACACCTATTTTTAGCGTTTGTCTTAAACGGTAGGCGTAGGTTGAAAGACAAACCAGGATTTTTTAGAAAACGGCAATAACGCTAGAAAAATAGTAGCAAGCAACGTTAAGACGTTTCTTTAATCAAACAGCGTCGCACTAAAAAAAAATAACAATAAGATCTCAAAGAAAAAGCTCTAGCTCATTCTAGTGTTCCATTAGGCTTAGCACATGATGGCCCCGAGAGTATGTCGGCTTATCTCGAGCTATCCGTCACTTTCTAACAGCATCTATCAAAAAAAGACGCGTAGACTATCTCGAGCCGACATACTCTCGCGGCCAACATGTGATACGACGCCGGTATACGATTTTACAATGTGAAAAATACTACTTTCAGACAGTATGTTACTCATCATCCTTATTATCCCAGTTATCCCAGTACAGTTGCGTCCTGAAGGATGCCTGGGGTCCGCTACCTACCAGTATGTTATTAGTTATGTTACTATTATCCAAAATATTCTTTATTGGACTGTTATCCAATCATTATTCGTAAGTCGTAGTAGAAGGCTAATGTAGTCATAATACAACCAAAAAAAACTACCAATGAATGGTCGTGTCCAAACAAATTGAAATCAGAAAAAACGGTCGCCTTATAATTGCCCTTAAAATAGTAATTCAATTTTGCGGTCCAACAATAAAATGCCTTTGTCCACTCTTTATGCAGGGGACAATAAAAATGCAAATGATGTTTAATTTACGGCGTTGAGACGTTTAAGGGAGCCAACACACCGTGCTGCCAGTCTACGTCTTAAAGGCCACACATAACATTTTATATTTACCGAGATCTTATTCATGTCGTCCAGATTACCTCACTAGCGTAGATTTTCAGGGTGGTATAATAAATCGTTTATTTTTGGAAACGTAGGGTACCTATGCATTTTTTTAACGTCGCTGTACGAATAAAGCGATTGGAGAGTAGACTGGAAAAAATCCGGGTGAAATGTCCGACACGACATCGCTGGCGGTTTAAACACTGGAATACTCTAAGTTTAGAACTGAGTGGACGCTCGAGCGTTGCGTCCAGCGGGGCGTGTATGTCAAACAATTGAAACTCATACTGGTGTCCTGAGTCGCCGCCGCACATATAGTATGGACGCTCGGCCGCAACGCTGGACGCGACGCCGAACGCTCCGCTCCGAGCGTCCACTCAGGCCTTACACTAAGAGTTTGCGATCCAGTTGAGCGGCTACTACCGAATCTGAGGTGTGAGTGGAATCGAGCTACTGTGAGTTTTGTCGCTGGTTTACTAAACCTAGCCTAGCTGAGAAGGGTCCTGCAAAAAACTCAGGCCCGACCTAGATCGGACTGACTGTAGAATATGTAGTAATTGCACCTGTACTGACTCAACTGACTTTGACACTGACAGCTTCCTGAACCCGCACCTTTACCTAAATTCGGAAATAGCCTAATATATATATATATATATATATTTAATTTGTACAGTGAAAGTCAAATGTAGTAACTTCATTTCACTGATAATTAATTTCTGCAAGTGGGTTAATTTATTCCTCCGAGTCGTCTTTAGCACCTAAAACATACATACGACACTTAATAAAAGATAATTGAATGAATTCCTTATAGTACTTCGTGTCTCACGCATAAGCACAAAACTGAAACAAGTGTAAAAGGTCCCTTTATAATAGTCACCCCGACGTTTGTCAGTTGATGACCGTTTTATAGCCACTGCCGATTCTGCTACTAGCAATACCTACTAAGAATATATAATTAATATTATCGACTTCTCCAGTCTAGCTAAATCTTTATAGTTAAACGTTATAGTTAAAGTTAAACGGACTTTACATTAAGGTATAAAACGCCACACTTTTTATGTGGTACATAGTAAAATAAATCTAATATAACTTTTGATAAAGGGTACGAGCGTATTGATTTAATCGAAGCTTTTCTGTTTGAAATATGATGAATTCAAAATATGAAAAAGGTTCATATTTTTGCGTAATAAGGGTGAATAAATATAATTTTCACATTAGGTACGTACATAATCTAAACGACGGACAAAATTAAAATATTACTTAATAAGTTAACATAATAAAAGCACGTTACATAAAAAAGTGTCACCACTATAATTAAAATCGATATATAATTTTTTTTTAATAACCGACGTCAACACTAGACGAAAAATTTACAACTTATTTCGACTTATCTCAAACGTGTCCAGGTGGCTGTCAGCAAAAAAAAATTTACATATTATGCCCTATTACATAAGAAAACATAAGTACATACGGCTGACATAGTACTTATGCCGTTTTCTATCCGCGACATAGAATCCTATAATGAATTTATTATGCAGATCGAATCGATATTATTCCTTAATCGATAAATCTGCGCAAGCGAGACAAATAAGTCATAACATTGGAAACCGGGTAAGGACGACGCTTTTTGCAGATGGCTTTGGCTTTTTATGTTTTTTTTTTATAAAGATATATAAATCAGTGAAGCCCCCAGACACATGTGGGTGATGTGTCAGCGTGTTAAGTTGACTCAACACTGTTGAAAAAAAAAACTCATATTCCTTCAATACAAAATACCTACTCTTTATTGCACACCCCAAAAAGAATACAGTACAGAATATTAGGCTTAAAGTAGAGGTAAACAACAGGCGGTCTTATCGCTAAAGAGCGATCTCTTCCAGATAACCTTTGGGTAGCGGAATAATGCAACAAATATGGATTTAAGGTAATACCAGGAGGGTACTAATCAAAAATAAATTATAATAAACATACAAAAAATAAATTAAAATAAACATACATTAAATAAATATAAAATAAACATACAATACAATATCAGCCAAAAAGAATCAGTACAACCGACAACCGTGTATTAAGAGAGAGACAAAGAATAATTCTTTGAGTCGTGTTTTAAAAGCCAAAAGAGTTTTAGCACGCCTTATTTCCAGTGGTAAGCTGTTCCAAAGTCGAGTAGCCTTGAACGTAAAAGAACTGTTATAAAATTAGCGGATCTAACCGAACGAAAATATTTAAAACGCTCTTTTAGGTAGCAGGGAGTTGTGGGGTTGAAGAAAATATTAAACAGAAGAGATAAAATGTGAGAGCTACGCCGTAAACGAATAGGAAGCCAATTAAGCTGAGAGCAGAAAGAGGAAACATGGTCATACAACAACAACAAATACTCTTTTCTCAAAAATGGCCCGCAAACTGGACTTTAGTCGCTACATATTGGAAGGTAAAGTGTATAGTTTAAGGTCAGATCCAAATTAAAAAGTAAAAAACATTGCAGGCCACATATATGGCCTGCAATGTCACATATAATTTCCTTTATTTGTCGAGTTATAAACTTTTTAAAATGTAGAAACTGTCATATAAAAGGAGGCACAGGTCGTATTCAGCCAATTCAGCTCGTATTTTTCTGTTGAAAACGCGACGTTTTTTTATGTGTCTCGAATAATTTGCGTTTTTCGGTGGAAAAATACATTTGCGATTCTGTTAAAAAAAATAAACGGCGGGAAAACATGATGTTTTTGACGTTTTAAGGTTATGTTTATCAAATCTTAATTAAATTTTTGTCGTATTTTCCCCATTTTTGAGAAAAGCACTATATTAGCCTCGGCCGGAATGGCAATTGCAGGCTTCGTATTATAATTAAACGGACTCGCAAGCTCGTCCGTTTAAACAAATACTCAGCCTGCAATTGCTCCCTTCCCGGCCACGGCAATAATGTACTATTATTGCACACCTCACATAAACACACATACAAAACAAAAACAAAGACACAGGGATACAGAGGTAGAACAAAAGGCGGTCTTATCGCTAAAGAGCGATCTCTTCCAGACAACCTTTGGGTAGTGGAGTAAAGAAGTATAAAACAGAGTAGTAAGTGGTGCATAAATTATTAAAATGAAAAAAATATATATAATAATAAGATCATACTTGCGTAATCCAAATATGAACCGTATGCAGACATTTTGAATAAGTACGCTCAAGCTTATCAAGTTGAAATTTAGTGAGACCAGGGGCCTATTGCATAATAAATTACAACTAATATTACAAGCGGTAGTCTCCTTTCAATCCCTTTCATTAGAAAGAGACTTCCGCTTGTAATATTAGTTGTAATTTGTTATGCAATAGGCCCCAGATCATGGTAAGCGACATCACCGTAATCCGAAATCGGAATGAGTAAAGTTTTAGAGAGCGCAATTTTTTGTGGGAATGGGAAGAAAATTTCGGAGTCTTCTGAGGGAGCTAACTGCCATAAACATCTTCCTGCTGACCTCGTTTACTTGAGGCACCCAAGATAAAGTTTGATCCATGATTTCTCCCAGGTTTTTTACTTGCTTTTCTTACATTGGAAGCAATACACCATCAAAACTAATAAGTATGAG
Source organism: Cenopis cana (assembly GCA_951800055.1). Classification (NCBI taxonomy): domain Eukaryota; kingdom Metazoa; phylum Arthropoda; class Insecta; order Lepidoptera; family Tortricidae; genus Cenopis; species Cenopis cana. The sequence goes on from OX637488.1 coordinate 6,881,621, forward strand.
CCAGAGTATCACAAAATCAATTTCAGAATTTTAAGAAAATGCACCTAAACATGTATACAATCCAGCACATTATTCATTTAGACATAAGGACGAAAAGTGCCTCTGTATAATTACGAACCTACGCATTGGAAGTGTGCCTCGTTTGTAAAGCAAGCAAATGTAAATAACTTTCCAAATGATTTAATTTGTTTGTTCTTCACACATGCTAATATGCCTCATGCAATGAGTCAGCCACCATTAAGACGTAAAGAGATACTTTAGAGGCCACTTAAATAACACATCTCAGCTCAGATCTGTAATCTGAGCTGTGAAACAGAACGGAACGACTAAAGTATTCCATATCAGAAAAAGTCCGATTGATTTTTAACTGCATACAATATCAGTGTACCTTATGCCTTTGTATTAAGGACTAGTTATGCAACGTTTTATAAGTTGTCATAAATGGAAATGAGAAATAAAGTTCTGTAAAAATTGCTCATTAATGAAGATTGAAGACAGTTGACTACTCGTAATCATTTTAATATTGTTTAAAAGTAGAATACGATATTAAGGCGAGGTTCTTCCATTGCAAATGTCCCGCTCTAACACGCGTGAGTTTGCAATTGACCATCCCACTCTCCACGGAACTGTGCGCGTAATTTTCGTAAATTTTTAGTACATTTTTGGGTGAGAAAAATACATGGCTTACTATATTAACAATATTAATCCCGACATCCCTCATACCATCAAATACGTTTATTTTAGTATTATTTTCTACTCATTATGTTACCTAAGATTGAAATAAAATGAGTTTTAAGATAGAAAATAGAGGTATGTTTGGAATTTTTTTCTATCGAACAAAGTTTTGCAAATTGTGTAACGGGCATCCGACTGCACTAGATAAAGGTCTCAAATATAACATCGTATTTTTTTTACATTTTTAATATGTAGTATTTCGAAATAAAACCGTTTACCAAATCAGATTTTTACTATAACCCGGCCTTAAAAGCGAGTATCCATTGAATCCAATTAAATTTTTGCAAACGTTATTGATTTATCGTAGGGCAATTATTTCGAACTGTGAGAACTTTGAGTAGACAGTACGGTTGTCAGTTTGTTGCCACTTGGTTGCACTTTTACCACCACCCAGGGGACACGTGTAGGATAGCGGTGGGTACTCTACGGAAGTGGTCGACCCCCCTTTGTCAAGAGAGTGGGCAACTTGACTGTTATAAGTTCTCATCAAGCCGCCCCGCCCAAAGGCCTTCGACTTTGCTTAACGATTGCTGCCATAGACAGTAGGCGAGATCAGATGATCTCGGCTGCTGTCTATGGCAGCAATCGTAACAGAATCGGTAAGCAGATGCTTAGCGTGCCTTCCAAAGCATGTGGTATAGAGTACGGACACAGAAAATAAAATACAAACTAAAATACATATAGGTAGACTAACTACCTATGCCTAAATCATTGCACGACGTTTCGGCTTTGCTGTATTCGTGTTAAAAATGAGTTTATTACACTTAATTCTTGAGGTTTACGAGCCAGTAAGTACTTACAAAACGTTTTCCCCCTAGCAATGTTCTGTGCTTTAGAAGGTACTTTTCCTGTCTCTGTTACTCATTACATAAGTGATCCTCAAGATTCATACGACTAGACGACGACGACGACGATAGACGATTCTAGACGATTATCTTCCGTCACATTTTTCACGTCGTGGAATATTTCTGAAAGATAATGAGCACCTACGCACAACTAGATATCCAACTTAAGAGATTTTCCAAATAAGCACAACGGATGCAAGATATCTATAACTTACCTCACAGGAAGTCTTTATTTGACAACATTGTTTGAAGCCACGCACACGGACAAACAAGACGTCTCAAAAACGCTCAAATCAATTCATATTCTCGGAACACTGCGGAAAACCGATAGCACTGCCTTTATTACCTCAAGTAAAGGAAACTGCCACCTACAAAAATAACCCGAAAATAAAAATTTCTTTGAAATTAGGCCTTATTTTGTTAGAAATAAGGTGTTTGATTGTATTTTTAACGGCAAAAGAGTCTTTCATAAAGGTTATTGTGTCTCATCGTTGGTGGTGACACTTCGCAAATAATGTTGCGGCGAGAGACCACCGTCAGATGGCGGAGGCTTTGACGACGGCGGGCGGTCAGGACATCAGACTGACAAAGTTTGACAATCAATGATGTATGCTTTTGTACTGTAAATTACGAATAAACGCGGTGTATTTTCTTACGTCATTGATAACCCAAAGTCGGTTCTTTTGACTATTAATTCTTAAGCCACCGCCCAGTCTTTTTCAGTCGTTTTGTTGCCTAATTCACTCAATTAGCAATATGGTGGTTATTGGTTATACTGTTTGGTCTTACAACAAGTGAAATATTATATTGTTAATGTATTACAATCTCAAGGCCTATTAATAAATAGGTCTCGGCTTCATTTGCACCTCCGACGAAATATGTTGACCACGTTATAAACTCATACAAATTTCACACTTAGGTACCTACTGCAAGATAATTTCCGCACTCATGGAAGATTATTTCCGCATTTGGAATATTTAGTGAGTGAATTGGCATCTTCTGACTGAGCTCGCTTCATCGTCGGCCTCATCTGCCCCTAAGCTAGAAACTGACCAAGAGCAATCCCATTTTTAATTACAAAAAGAGAGATATAAGTATTAGGCAAAAACACCCTAGGTCCGGCCTCAAGTTTCCAACTATGTGTCTCCAAATTTTTGCCGACCTAATTTCGCATTTATCCTATTTGGTATATGGCTAATAATAATGTAGAGGTAGGTTATAAGACATCTTCATTGTTCAATAACAATAACCTTAACAAAACAGCAGTTCAGTATCAATTCTCACGGCTAGCCTATGATGACGATCGTGTCTATAGACATAGTCATATAACATATATTATCGTACAACACCATAACGTCGCGATGCAAGCATGACACGTCTGCTCGTGATTATTTATACTCCTTACGGTCGCATCACGATGTCTTGTATCTATACTATACATATAGGTACCTATAGTCCTATTAGAATATAGAAAATATGAGAAGTTGGTACCTAAGTAGTATTGTTACTGATAATGAACTTAAGGGAACATACCTACATCTTGTACGGATAAATAAATCTAGATTATTTAAATTAAACTCAGTTTTTGGGGTTTCGTACCCGAAGAACCCTATTGCTGTCTGTCACTCACTGCCACACAGGTTTTACAGCTAAGCGGTTGAACCTATAAACTTGTGGTGATAATGTTTATTATTACGTATATTTAACTAACAAATACATATTAATGTAGGTACTGCCAAATCAGGTTTTATCCTAAATTTCTTTATTTTTCCTATTAAAATCAACTTATTTTTTTGTTGAGCAAGGCGGAAAATTGTTTTTGGATTACCGCCTCGCTCAACCAAAGAATTTTCATTTATATTTTTTTACATATTATATATTTATAGTGTAGAGAAATTAGGAAAATTAGCTCAAATTAGAAAGGTGAAATTTGAAAGGATCGATTTTGCCTAGTAATCGTCGTACCATTTATGACGTGAAGCCCCACCAAAGCAACTCATATAGATATATTATAGGTACATTGGAGTTGTAGTAAGTTTACGTTATGTTTTTATGAAAAAAACTGGCAAAGTGCGTATTGGATTCCGATCATCCAGTTATCTACTCATGCCATTCCATTCAATCCCTGAAACATCAACTCTAAATCCCGAGATCAATGTGACTCAAGCCTTACGTGACGTACATATAAAGGGTCCGTCTGTAATAATAGGACAAGCAAACCATTGTACAGGCACAACATGTAAAGACCCGACCATTCATCTCTAGAGATGACTTACGGAACGACTGCAGTAATGCCCTTACTCGTAACTTTGCCTACGTACTCACTTATTAGAATCTACCGACAGCAATCGTTGAAGTCGGCCTGTGTAAGTGAATCTTGAAGACTTATGTAATTGCGCCGTTATGTGGAACGACTTTTTCAGTCGGCTTTTTTCTTTAAAATATTGGTCTTTGTCGGTAGGGCGCGTGAGCAGCTTTGAGTGTCCTATTTGTGATGGTAAGTAACGAAATGAGGACAAACTTATTTTTTTGGTCTTCGGCCGAATGGTAAATCGATTTTGTATAAACCAAAAGCCGAGGATGGATAAAATCTACCTACCTACATTTATTCATAAATTTATCATACGTATCAAATAAAATACACCAATTTAACCCATGCATAGTAGCTTTTCTACCTATAGGGCTTCTTTATATGAAGTAGAAATGCTGAGGGAAGGAAAGTGCGTAGCTGTCTTGTTTCAGAGATTAATCGTTTAAAGATGGGCGCTAATTTTTGAATGTCGAATGCTCGACTTTTCACTCGAGATCTGCCAAAAATATATGATGTTTTGAAATATGCCGAGTGAAAATTCGAGCGTTCGACACTCAAAAATCGGCCCCCAGGTTATCAAACTACTCGTAAATAACTTAAGGGTGGGTTACACCGGAATTATTTGATGTTTTTGACTAAGAAGTTTGCCAAATTTCTGTTGGATTCGGCTCCATATTCATCTGCAATCATAAGATGGTGCATTTAATTGAAAGTTTAAGTCTACTCTCTAAGTTTTCCTATTTTTTCTCTGCAAATGGTAAACGCACCTTTACTTTTTTCGGTCAAAGGGTGCCGCGTAGCACCATCTTACGTATTTAACAATACAAGCCAGTCAGTTCAAAAACGTAGCATGTGTCAAATATATACTTACCTATACGAGTAGGTATGCCATTTTTGAGATTTTAAAGCATTAAGTCGGTACGGTACTAAAGCAAGATAAGTGCTCTCTATTTTACACGGGCCGGCTTTGCAATGAGGGGCTTAAAAATTTTAAAGACAGTCTTTAGCCAAAGTCTAATATTTCACAAAGACCTAGGCAAAAAACGCACTAAGCTAAAATGCACCGCAGTATAATACTCTCTCGCTCTCTCTATGTATAAGTGTGGTGTTAAATAAAATGTTTCCGTGTCAATATGTCTCTTTAAGTACGGTATTATTTTTACTGAATACTTTCAAATCATGCACTTTACGTTGCCTTAATCCATCCATTTAGATCATAGTTACAAATCAATAATGTAACTAAACTATCATTCAACATTAATAACTTTACTTCGCGCGTAGCCTTATGAAACCGAAAAACAAAACAATAAATCACCTCAGCCCACCTATAAATGGAATCAATTTGAAGCAAAACGTAGGGCAGTGAAACTACGCATTACAGGCTAAATCAACTGGGGAGTGACGCCGCCGCGGTTCCCACGGGGCGCGGCGCCCGCGGCGGCTGAAACTCAGCTTAAGTCTGATCTACAAATCCCGCTTAAGCATATTTTTTTTGTTTTATGCCAGGGAAAACGTGCTGACGAGCGATGGGAATGTCACCTGGAGGTGAAGATTGTCAAGCTGGGTGATTGGGTAAGTTTTCGAACGCGCGTTTGGGTAGATCAGTTTTTGTAGAGGAAAGAGTTTTATATGTCCTAAGGTTCGTACGAAAAGTTATAGGTACTATTAGGTAATACGTATTAACATCGCGATGGCTACGTATATCACCTTAAGGCTAGTTATTACATACCTAACGGAATAAAAATAGATTTGGGACATTTCGTTAACTTCCAACTTGGGTTAGGTTAAATTCGTATGAACTGAGTAAAAGGTCACAGATATGGACAACAAATGTCAAAATTGCACTTGTTTGGGGACACAAGCGCATGTTATGTTATCCAAGTCAATATTATAACTCATGTCCAAACAAAACACTACCGAAACAAAACACGGGTTTCTCCGAAGCACGCAAGACATTCGGCAAGCGCCAGACATTCGAACTATTGCAATAAGTGAAAAACTAACGTCTCCGGGTGCATTTAGCTGATGCGGGCTCTGCAGGGTATCTCACGCTCGGCTTATTTACAACCATCATGCCCTGGCTGCAACTAAATCATTAACACAAATGGCCAAACCAACTTCGACCTTAGTTTATTGGGATAAAGTTGGTTATAAGACAGTAGGTTCATTAATAGGATAAGTAGATGACGGTTGTGGTTGATGCTGAATTAATAGAAGAAGGCTACTTAGTGGAAAATTTATAGCAAGTTAATTAGGCCACTACGTTTCCTTGTTACTATCGAAGGTTGGTGAAGATTATTTGTTACTTCGTAGCTGATAAGTCTTTTTATATTGTATGCTCACTTTGATACTTCTAGAAGTAGAAAAGATACACCTATTTACGTAAGTAGTTTTAAGGTACTTGGTTATTGATTACTGTAAATATGCTTGGACTGGTAGGTATGTCTTAATCGTTCACATCAAACCATGATCTCGAATTGTACTCATTTTAAAACTATCTTTTAGTAAAATAATAAATGTACGATCTTCTCTTACCAAAAAGTCATCGTCTTGTTTAATTTCATTTATTGGATTTTTCTCTCAGCAATACTTGATTTACCGTTCAACAAACAATTGAATTGATCTCAAATGAATCCCGAAATACATAAATATTCCAAAATATCGTTATAGTTCCACATGACTACCTATAGTCCAAATCTAAATAAGTACTTAAAGTATCTATTTTAACTAGTGGCTCTGTGAGCTGTAGACCTCGTGAGTGTTTTTTTATTTCCAAAACTATGTTAGATATCGAACCTGTAGAGCAGGGGTCGGCAACCTTTTTGCACCCACGGGCCACATAGTAGCTAAAAAAATCTTCGCGGGCCGCAGATGATAATAATGATCACTGTCTGTTGATATCAACTCGAAACAAATTGGTACGTCGTACGCGACAGTAAAGTAGTAAAAATTCGCACCCCTTTTTACGTGAAAAACGAGAAAGACGAAAAAACCGACTTTTCACAGATAAACCAGCTAGTTTCCTTACCAAACCCAGATAATTCGCATTTCAACCGCATCGTAATTTCGCGATTATATATCGCGATATAGAATGATGATGATGATGATGATAGTCTTGACCGATCTCGGCCACAGCGACTGTATATTCTGGCATCTCTGGATATAGAATAGCAGATATAGAAACTTTAAGGGGGGGACGGGTCATAAAGTCATAACACACCTAGATGAAAACGCGAGCGCGAACTGATGCAAATGCGGCAAATACTTCATACGCATCAAGTCATAACACATCTAGATGAAAATGCGAGCGTAGCGAGCGCGAAATTTTTCGAACATTATGATGCAGGTGCGGAAACTACTTCATACGCATCAAGTTATGTAGATGTAAACGCGAGCGCGAAATTTTTCGAACACTGATTCAAACGCGGCAAATACTTCATACGCATCAAGTCATAACAAATCTCGTTGAAAACGCGAGCGTAGCGAGCGCGAAATTTTGCGAACATTATTATGCAGGTCTGGAAAATACTTCATACGCATCAAGTCATGTAGACGCAAACGCGAGCGCAGCGAGCGCGAAATTTTTCGAACATTCTGATACAGGTGCGGAAACTACGTCATACACATCAAGTTATTAAGTTATCAAGTATTGACGACCGCTTTAGCTTAGTTGGTAGTGACCCTGCTTACGAAGCTGGAGGTCCCGGGTTCGAATCCCGGCCGGGGCATTTATTTGTGTGAATAGCACGAATATTTGTTCTTGGGTCTTGGATGTTTTCTATGTATTTAAGTATATATTTATCTATATAAGTATTTATATCGTCACTTAGTACCCATAGTACAAGCTTTGCTTAGTTTGGGACTAGGTTGATTTGTGTAAGATTGTCCACAAATATTTATTTATTTTATTTATTTATTTATGTACCTAGATGTAAACGCGAGCGCGAAATTTTTCGAACACTGATTCAAACGCGGCAAATACTTCATACGCATCAAGTCATAACAAATCTCGTTGAAAACGCGAGCGTAGCGAGCGCGAAATTTTGCGAACATTATTATTCAGGTCTGGAAAATACTTCATACGCATCAAGTCATGTAGACGCAAACGCGAGCGCAGCGAGCGCGAAATTTTTCGAACATTATGATGCAGGTGCGAAAACTACTTCATACACATCAAGTTATGTAGATGTAAACGAAATTTTTTGAACATTAAGATGCAGGTGTGGAAAATACTTCATACTGTCTAACGCAAACGCGGCGAGCGCGAAATTTTTGAAAAAAAATTTAGATAGATTTAACTGTAAAATATACTTACAGACACATATCTCGTCCTGACCAACTGTGAAAATATTCGTGGTTGGCGATACAGACGCTTTCACGTATGTTAAGAATTTCAAATTTTACCTTTACAAACAATAAAGCACGGAAGGGGCTCGCGGGCCGCCTGTTGCCGACCGCTGCTGTAGAGGAGGACAAACCATAGATTTTTTTTTAGATTACTCGACAAAAATATTCGATGTAATCAAAGAACGTGCTCACAATACTTCACGAGAATCTGTTGTGAAATGCGACCCTTAGAGGTGAACATATCGAAATTCGGCCGCAGAAACACAAAATAATTGATAAAAAAATTGTTTTTTTAAATTTTGAAAAAGTGACTCGATAAAAAAATTCTATAGAATTACCGCACCTGCTCACAAAATTTCACGAAAATCGGTTGATAAATGCGACCTGTAGAGGAGAACAAACCAATGAATAAAATAAATGATGATACTCTGTGGTCGCCGAACTGTCAACATCAAATTTTCATCAGCTGATACGAATTAATTTATTTTGTTAGTTTATTTGTAGTTATATCTATTATTTATCATATTAAATAAGTGTGACAGTGCCAAAGAACAATTAATAGTGTTCGTGCGAAATACTACTGAGCTACATCGAGTTTAATTTGAACTAGAAGCACTACTCAACCTCAACGGACAACGATTTGAATCCGGACTTAAACCAGGGGAGTAAATAGTTTCTTTTTTTTACTATTACACACTCACAAAGCTCACTAAAGTCGTGAGCATCGTCCACAACATTACATTGGCACAGCGCCAGTTCTCTTTGCTTGACGATCAGTGGAAGCAGAGTTGAGACCAGCTGCTCTCGCCGCATACACTACTTCATACTTGTACACTGCGCACATCATTTTATACATTTGTGTCCCCGAGTATTCACCTTGAAACACTTCTTTTTGACGTAAATCACTCAGTTTGTCTTGTATCTTTCAGTGTTTGTGGAGCTACCGAGCAAAATGAATAGCGCCGCTAACATGACATCCCGCAAGATCACTGCACGCCAACGCGACATGCAACTGAAGGCGACCCTGAAGGAACTGCAAGACTCCAAGGCCTTAGTCGAGCAGTTGCTACAGGAAAGAGAAGACGGTGAAGTGGAATTGCAGAAGATACTCAGGAAGAACTCGGCAATGAAAAATGAACTTGCCGAATATGAAATAAAACTGACTGAAGCTGAAGACCTAGTGGATTACTTGGAGAAACAAGTGAACTCCTTCACACAATGTGCCTCAACCCATGAAGTAGCGCTGAAACAGATTGAGACCCTGAAATTAGAACTTGGCGCCGCCGATGAAGAGCTGGCATTATTCAGAAAAGAGCGGGAACGCTATGATGCAAGAATTCTGCAGAACTTGTACCAAGAGCTGGTAGGCAGTGAACCAAATGACTCTAATAAACTAGTATTCTTTGATAGTAGTAGAAAGTTAAAAAAGTATATTAGGATAAACAGGTATATTCGGCGTACACAAAAGCTTATTAATAGCAAAGCATGCATTAAAAATTATTCCAAATTAAAGTTAGAGTTATCTGTGATGAAAAATAGGGTCAAAGAATGTAACTTGGAATTAGAAAGCAAGGACTTACAGTCTAAGAAAATGCATGATGAATTAAATAGGTTAAAAGACAAGCTTGAAGCTACCACATTATTGTATGCATCGACACAAAAAGAGTGCAAGGAGCATGTCCAGGCATTCACAAAGTTGTTGGAGGAATGCAAAGAAAATGAAGAGCGCTTTAACTCTCTTATAAATAGTAATTTTTGTAATTGTGGCCATATTCCACCAACAGCTGTCGTGCAACAGGACATGGCCCTTGGCACCCCGGCTACTGTAACGCCTGTCATTAAAGAACAGCCCCTCAGGTTAACATGTACCAATAAAACTATTATTTATTCGGATCAGATTGGATCAGGGCTGGGTTCCATGCTTAGTAAAAAATTAAATCAAAATGTAATAAATTACTGTTATCACAATTCAAGTATCAACCAAATATGTGAGTCAATGTTAAAAGGGCATTGTGATGACAGTACTAACTTAGTAGTTTTATTAGGAAATAGTGTTAGTATTGACAAGTCTGCAATAGATAGGTTAATGTTAACATTAAATATTATTGAAAAATCTGGCATTGGTAAAATTATATTATGTGCGTTGCCATACTCACAGAGTATGACATATCAGTATAACAATAAAATAGCTTATTTAAATTCCTTAATGTACCATGCCACTTGCTTCAATAACAAATATCATTTCTTTGATACAAATAAATTCATAAAGCGCTTCTCGCTGACATCAGAGAAAATATATTTGCCAAAGAAATATTTAATGACTTTGGTGGACCTGCTAGCGTTTAATTTAGAACCAAACCAATTTAATAGCTCACCTAGCAGACTCCACTATGTTGATAGCGCCATAAATAGCATGCCTTTAAACTAAATTGTAAGACAGCGGAAAAGCCATTGAATATTAATATTTTCCATCAAAATATTCAGGGTTTTTCCAGCAAAGAACTACAAATAGGTTTATTTTTAGATAATAGTGACATTCAAGTTTTGTGTATTACTGAACATTGGCTTAGACAAGAACAGATGATATTTGACTTTGTAAATTTTAAATTAGTGAGTTTCTATGCCAGAAAATCTGCCATTCATGGCGGTTCTCTCATAATTGTAAAAAGCTCTTTTAAATGCAAAGAACGGAAGGATATAGTAAAGTTATCAATTGAGAGGATTGTAGAAATTGCTTGTACAGAACTAGAAAGCTATATAATCATATGTGTATACAGGCCTCCTGCATCTGACTTCTGCACATTTGAATCCACTATGGAAAATGTGTTGAGGTTAGTAACTAAGAGCCAAAAAAATGTTATAGTTTGTGGTGATTTCAATGTTAATTTACTTGAACCATCTAATAATACTGTCAAGTTGTTAAGTTTATTTAAATCTTTTAATTTGATAAATTTGTTCCTTGAGCCTACCCGGGTAGGTGCTACAAGTGCGACCTGTTTAGATAATATTTTTTGTAACTGTGAATGTTTGGATAAGAAAATTTTAAATCGTTTTAACTCTGACCACAGTGGTCAAATGGCATCTTTCTCTATGATTAATCAAGAAGAACAACCCCAAACTATAACATACCGACCCATAACTAGTTCTCGTTTGGAATTATTTAAAAATGAAATTAACCATAATATTTGTATGTTATCACTTTCACAAAGTAATTCGAATAGCATGTATGAAGATTTATTCGGCTTAATTATTAATTGCTTCAATGAAAATTTTTCAATAAAAACTATTTCTGGGTCAAAAAATAAAAATAATAAGATAAAATTTAGTGATTGGGCTACCGTAGGTATACATAGAAGTAGAAATAGGCTTTATGAACTTTATGGTGAGAGGGAGGTGAACAAGAACAGTGATTTCCTGGACTATGTCAAGAGTTACTCAAACATCTTCAAGAGAGTGTGTTTTGCTGCTAAAGCAAATTATATTAGTTCTAAACTTAAAGTATCTGACAACAAGGTGAAAACTGTTTGGAATATTATAAATAGAGAATCTGGTAAATTTAAAACTCGCGATTATCAAGTCAACATTCTCACGGAAGACCAACAGGTCATGTCAAATAACGATGTTGCCTTGGCATTCGAGAACTATTTTTCAAATATAGCAAGTAGTACTACAAAATGTCTGCAGTCATCTAAAACCCAAGCTAAAGCTTTGCTTTGTGCTAACATTAGTAAATGTGATGTAACGTTTAATTTTAGTCAAGTAGATTCAATCAAGGTTGTTAAAACATTTAAATCGCTCAATTTAAAGAAAACCGAGGATTTATGGGGAACATCAGTAAAAGTTATTAATCATATCATAGATGTCATTGCGCCCCAATTAGCTTTGATTTACAATAACTGCATATCAGAGGGTATTTTTCCTGATCTTATGAAGTTTAGTAAAGTCATACCTCTATTTAAATCGGGTGATTTAAACGACCTAACCAACTTCCGTCCCATATCGATACTACCTGTATTAAGTAAGGTTTTTGAAAAATTAATGTTAAACGATATGCTAATGCACTTTAATAGAAATAAACTGCTTACAAGTAAACAGTTCGGTTTCACAAGAGGGCGCTCCACGACTGACGCTGCATCTGTGCTTATTAAACATATTTACGATATTTGGGAGAATTCCTGTGATGCGATAGGTATTTTTTGTGACCTTTCTAAAGCTTTCGATTGCGTGGATCATGGGACGCTCGTTTTGAAACTTAAACATTATGGTTTGTCTGCTAATGCGTTAAGTCTTATGTCTTCATATCTCAGCAATAGAACTCAAGCAGTTGTTGTAAATGGAACCCAGTCTAGTGGGGCAATAGTAACGTTAGGAGTGCCTCAGGGCTCTATCTTAGGTCCATTTTTATTTTTGGTTTATATAAATGACTTGCCGTCTATAGTAAGTAATCTTTGTGATATAGTTTTATTCGCGGATGATACATCTTTAATCTTTAAGGTTGACCGAAAATCAGTTGACTATAGTAGAGTTAATGGCACACTGGACAAAGTACTTGACTGGTTTACCGTTAACAATCTGTTACTTAATGCTAAGAAAACTAAATGTGTCAGATTTTCTTTGCCTAATGTTAGACCGGTGGAAACTAGTATACTCTTAAATAACGAGTGCTTAGAAATAGTAGATAAAGCAATATTCTTAGGTATAACATTAGACAAAAATCTACAATGGAGTCCCCACATAGCCGTTATGGCGCGTAAATTAAGTTCAGCCGCATATGCTATCAGAAAAATCAGGCAACTTACCAATGTAGAAACAGCTCGCCTAGTTTATCATAGCTATTTTCATAGTTAGTGAGGGCGTTTAGTGCAAAACCTTACTTTTTTTGACACAAGTATGAAACTTGGCACAGTTATTCCTTGTGTCAAAATAAGCCGATTAAGATCGGTAGCCCACGGGAGCCCCCCCTCTGGCGCCGGGGAGGGGGGGTTAAAGTACCGCTCCGCCCGCCTTCATTGTAAAAATTTTAACCGTCCACGGTTAGCTAGTAGGTCGTGTTTGGTATCATTTTCGGATAAATCAATAACGTAGAATTCATTTCTGGTATAAAAAAAGGCAATTTGTTTAGTAATTTTCAAAAAAATACAAAATTTTCAAAATTTTCAGCCACATGTTTTTAATTTGAGTCATCGTAAATACAAAACTTTCTGTTTTACTTATATACAAAAAATACGATAATAAAGCACATTTAATGCAGATTTAAAAAAATATAACTTTTAACTATACTTGCTAACAATTTATAGTAAAAAAATTTTTTTGAAAGGCGCACGCTAACTTTATTCTTGTCGCCAACAACCGAAGTTCACATTTTAGGTGCCCGACTGACTGTGTCTCATTATATTCTTCCTAAAAAGAAATAAATTTACTTTTCATATACTTTTTCCTTTGAACAAAAGTGGGGTTCCCGGATCCCGGAGTAATGAAATCTCGGAATGATTGAACCTTACATGCATCGCAGAGCCCACCTATTGAGAGCGACACTATAAACAAACGCCAATCATTCTAAGATCCCTTTCTCGAAGGTCCAAATAGAAGATAAAGGTATATACAAGATGACGTACAATTACATTACGTGTCTTGTGACTCTTGTGATTCTGAGCAGTTTCCTCCACAAAGACATAACTGCGTGCATTTCAAACTTCTCTTCATACAATTACATTTCGTTTTGCAGCCAACTTTACATTTGCATCTAGTTAATTCTATGCAGATGCTGGCCACAGCAGGGTTGTCAGACCTGTGTGGGACCCATTGGCCAGCATCTTGCTTCCATCCCCAAGCAGAGGGACTGGGCAAATGTTGATGCGGAACTAATGCCTGGCCCCAAACATGTACCCCTTGGTAAACTGCCCGTAATGTGTGTTGGTATAGGGCAGATTCCGTAGGAGGTATGTTTTCCAGTTGCTGATCTTTTCTTGAAAATAAATGCTTTCGGCATTCATTTACTTTTGTGCATGGACTTGATCTGAAATAACAGGCAAAAAATATATTTTTGACACTTAAATCTCAACATCTATGTAGTTAACTTTATGCTTATTTGTACCTATAACTCTTACCTGTCATACAAAGTTATAACAAACTTTTGTAGAACGCTAACCGCATCTACAATTAGTTCGTCCTGTAGGAGTTTAAAACCTCTTGTTGCCTCGTTAAAGACGTTCCAAGCTTCAAAAGCAGTTCTTTTACCTCTCCCATTGAAAGAAGAAACAGTATCGCATCCAGTAAAAGCATGGAACACGGGCAACACTTCCGCTCTTTCGGGGCCTAATGAATATAAAATAGATGTAAGAGACATTGGGCCTGTTCAGCTGCAGCACCGGCCTGTGAGCGGGTCGCTTGTATGTGGGACTGGGCAAATGAGTCGACACAAGAGGCGTCCCACACAAGGACACGGCCCAATTTCCACGGTACCAATGTGGCTCCGTCGGGGCGCTTTTTCCCTGACCATACCTACGGGCTTTAAAACCGCAGGCACAGAGGCGGTGGCAAGCGACGTTAAGAGTTATAGGTACAAATAAGCATAAAGTTAACTACATAGATGTTGAGATTTAAGTGTCAAAAATATATTTTTTGCCTGTTATTTCAGATCAAGGGCCATGCACAAAAGTAAATGAATGCCGAAAGCATTTATTTTCTAGAAAAGATCGGCAACTGAAAAACATACCTCCTACGGAAGCTGCCCTATACCAACACACTTTACGGGCATTTTACCAAGGGGTACATGTTTGGGGCCAGGCATTAGTTCCGCATCAACATTTGCCCAGTCCCTCTGCTTGGGGATGGAAGCAAGATGCTGGCCAATGGGTCCCACACTGGTCTGACAACCCTGCTGTGGCCAGCATCTGCATAGAATTAACTAGATGCAAATGTAAAGTTGGCTGCAAAACGAAATGTAATTGTATGAAGAGAAGTTTGAAATGCACGCAGTTATGTCTTTGTGGAGGAAACTGCTCAGAATCACAAGAGTCACAAGACACGTAATGTAATTGTACGTCATCTTGTATATACCTTTATCTTCTATTTGGACCTTCGAGAAAGGGATCTTAGAATGATTGGCGTTTGTTTATAGTGTCGCTCTCAATAGGTGGGCTCTGCGATGCATGTAAGGTTCAATCATTCCGAGATTTCATTACTCCGGGATCCGGGAACCCCACTTTTGTTCAAAGGAAAAAGTATATGAAAAGTAAATTTATTTCTTTTTAGGAAGAATATAATGAGACACAGTCAGTCGGGCACCTAAAATGTGAACTTCGGTTGTTGGCGACAAGAATAAAGTTAGCGTGCGCCTTTCAAAAAAATTTTTTTACTATAAATTGTTAGCAAGTATAGTTAAAAGTTATATTTTTTTAAATCTGCATTAAATGTGCTTTATTATCGTATTTTTTGTATATAAGTAAAACAGAAAGTTTTGTATTTACGATGACTCAAATTAAAAACATGTGGCTGAAAATTTTGAAAATTTTGTATTTTTTTGAAAATTACTAAACAAATTGCCTTTTTTTATACCAGAAATGAATTCTACGTTATTGATTTATCCGAAAATGATACCAAACACGACCTACTAGCTAACCGTGGACGGTTAAAATTTTTACAATGAAGGCGGGCGGAGCGGTACTTTAACCCCCCCTCCCCGGCGCCAGAGGGGGGGCTCCCGTGGGCTACCGATCTTAATCGGCTTATTTTGACACAAGGAATAACTGTGCCAAGTTTCATACTTGTGTCAAAAAAAGTAAGGTTTGGCCATTTTATGTCGCTAAACGCCCTCACTAAGTGTTATGTCGTATGGTATCCTGGTTTGGGGTAAAGCAGCTGACATACAGACAATTTTTGTGTTACAAAAAAGAGCCATTCGCTCCATATATAACCTAGGCTCACGTGAATCTTTAAGAGAACTCTTTAAAGAAATCAACATTTTAACTGTAGCGTCCCAGTACATCTATGAGAATATTGTTTATGTCCTTAAGAACTTAGACTCCTTCTGTAAAAATTCTGATATACATAATTTTAATACTAGAAATAAAAATAAAATTGCCACTAAAAAATTTCGTGTCCGTAAAGTATACAAATCTTTTGTAGGTCAATGTGTCCGTTTTTATAATAAGTTACCTGATGAAGTTTTGAATTTACCTTTTCCAGCTCTTAAAAAGTACTTGAAAAAATCATTGATGTCGAAGGCTTATTACAAGGTTGAGGACTATCTAACAGACAGAAAAGCATGGCCCAAACCAGATACTTAAATAGAGTAAAGATTCATATATTGTGTATTTTTTAATTTTATCTAGTTGACGCAGTTCTTGCAAGAAAACATATCAAAAGATTTATAACTAAATTTATAGTCTAAAGGATTAAATTTTTTTTTTTTCCTAAATAGAATTTGATAATGCTAAGGTATACAGTTTCGAAATGTTTTCTTGCAGAATTACACACTGTACATAACTGGGTTTTTTTCCTCATTTTATTCTTTGTTTTTGTGTTGCTTTATATAGATACTTAGATTTCTTGATCTTAAGTAGGTTAAGTATTATCATTTATCATTGTAATAAGCATATTTTTGTGAGAAAATGGCTGACTGTCGAGTTTCTTTCGGCGTTTCTTCTCGGCAGTGGCCTCTGTGAAACGCTAGTAGGGTTTGACTTGTAAAAGTGCCATTGCGGCCTACTTACAGAATAAAGTTCATTTTATTCATTTTATTCATTTTAAAAAAAAATTAAATTTACAAAAATTTACATGCTTAAAAAATTCTATGTAATCATAAAACCTGCTCACAAAACTTCACGAGAATCGGTTGAGAAATGCGACCTATAGAGGAAAAAACGGCCGCAGAAAAATACGAAATCATTGATACAAAGTTTGTTTTTTCGAATTTCAAAAAAGTGACTCGACAAAAAAATTCTATATAGTTACCAAACCTGCTCGCAAAATTTCACGAAAATCGGTTGATAAATGCGACCTGTAGAGGAGATCAGCCAACGACGTAAAAAAAAATTTTTTAAAATTTACAAAAATTTACTCTACAAATAAATTATATATAGTCATGGAATCTGCTCACAAAATTTCACGAGAATCGGTTGAGAAATGCGACCTGTAGAGGAAAAAACGGCCGCAGAAAAACACGAAATCATTGATACAATGTTTGTTTTTTTGAATTTCCAAAAAGTGACTCGACAAAAAAATTCTATATAGTTACCGAACATGCTCACAAAATTTCACGAAAATCAGTTGATAAATGCGACCTGTAGAGGAGGACATACAAAAATCCGGCCGGACATACGAAAGCATTTTTGTCGAAGCTAAAACAGAGACCTCGTTTTACTCGGTCAATAAGCTTGGCCTATACAATTGAGAAAAGTTACTGTCTAAATAGCAACGTAATTAGTCCTATGTCATCAGAAATAAACCTATCTTAGTTTCCAATGGAGGTCAACACATAAAAGCCTTTTAAAACGTCATGTCACCTAACGAGTTCATTCATAGTCTTTCATTACAACAGCCAATAGCAACCAATTCATTAAACACTCGCCGGTGAAAAAAACAAACGAGGTTGTCAATGGATCTTCTAAATTATAGTCGAAACTTTTTCTTACCAGCCAGCAATCGCTGCTTTTCTCAAGAAATCCGAGTCTTTATTTACAAGGTGTTAAGGTGGTTTTTCTTGTGGACGTTAAAAAGGGTTTTGAAAAACCCTATACGTACATAGGTATTCGTCACGGTCGCCCAAGACGGACGGTTAAAAAAAGAAACCGATCGACGCCTTGTGAGGCCTAATTAAGATATGTATCCGATGTGACCAGCCCTCCGTTGTTTCAAGCTATTGTGTGTGCATGTGTGAGGTTGAATGGGACTGAAATCATTGTGTGCATGTGTATCGCTTTGGTAGATTGTTAAAACTGTTTTATTATACCCAGGTACTCGTCAATGAAATCCGCCCAATAGCTAGCAAAGATTCAGTGCTTTTCTTTTAGATTATTTCACTTGAAATCTGATATAGTGTACCAAAATTGTTTTTAATAAAAGATACCTACGAGTCATGTTTCAAAGATATACATATTAAAATATGATCGCCAGTATTACATAAGTTTATCTTATGTGGGCGGTTACATACTATAATTGCAATAAAAAACGGTGCACCTAAGATAGATAGATAGATAGATAGATAGATAGATGTCATTTATTGTCCAAACTGTGTACATATCTTTCAATATTCATAATTCCCGCGACCATACAAAAAAACGATCTCAAATGAAATGTGAAAATTATATGCTGTGAAGGTAATAAAAATAATACCTACTCAGGTTCCTAGTTAATATACGAGTTTTTTAACGGACATATAATATAAGTAATACCTACGTTACATTGAGGATCAGGTATATATATACTACAGAATTAAAGATCAGCCGAAATCCTTGCGTGGGTTGATGATTCGAATTATTGGCCATTGTTATTGAAACTCAGGACTCAAGTGCAATGGACGTTGAAAATTGAATCAAAACTCTACCTACTTAACTTCTCTGATGTTTTAAATTCTTTTGGCACCCAACCAGCTTAAATAATATTTCGATAAGGCAGCCTCAACCTACCCCGAATAAATTGATCCCATTATTAATGTAAAGTAATCGACAAGACTATTTTAATTTTAGACTCTCTTAGTTCATATTAATAACAGTTTTTTTTTAATCTTCAAGCGCAAGTAGAGCCAAGTCTCCGCTGCTATACAAAATTCTACAGCTGGGCTAAAAATATAGCTTGGCCGTTTCTTTCCGTCTCATGCCATAAACTAACTACAGGTCTATAAGGTTTTTAGCCAAAATACAAAAATTGTAGAACGAGGCTGGTAGAGAGTCAAACGCTTCATGAAGAGGGAGGTGGAGGCTTTGACTATTCTGTTAGGTATGGTTAAACCAAACGAGAACAGAATATTCACGTGAGAAAAGGTGCAGGTGGGCTGGAAAAGACTCACCATATTCATCATCTGTAGGTACTGCCTAAATTAGGTAAAGTTTACATTTACAACAAAACAAGACGCTGGTTCTTTAAATTAGGTACGAGCTTGGTGGTAGGTACTTAGGTGACATCAGATGTAAGTAAGGGAGCATTGCGGAAGAGCATCAGGCATCAAACCACACTTTCAATTAAAAAACACGCAAAGCAATACAATACAGCTGAAGATTGAAGAGACTTTATATATTACTTACTTATTCTGTGTGTCAAGACATGATATATGTGTTACATGTCGGAGACATTCTAAACATGGCTGGTATAGCATCGAAAGGTTTGGGCATATAATAGGAAGAGGATCCCCCCGAAAAACTGGTCAAGATAGTCGGGGAAGAAAGGAAAGGCTGGAAAGTGGAGGCGCTCGCCGAAGAGATGGTCTGATCGAGTTAAAGAAGGATTCCCGTGAAGTAAATTTCTCTCAGCCGCGAAGGATCGATTCCAAAAAAGACATTATCTTAGCTGCGGAATGGTAATAACGCGGCCTTAAAGAGAGTCAGAGACAATCATTCCTTTCGCTCTGGTTTGTAACAATTTTTCGGTTATCGCTCGTATCGTTGCTATCATAGCTCTAATCATTGCAAATTGAAGAATATTCTGTTCGGTGAACGTCTAATTGACCGAGTAAAACGAGGTCTCTGTTTTAGCTTCGACAAAAATGCTTTCGTATGTCCGGCCGGATTTTTGTATGTCCTCCTCTACAGGTCGCATTTATCAACTGATTTTCGTGAAATTTTGTGAGCATGTTCGGTAACTATATAGAATTTTTTTGTCGAGTCACTTTTTGGAAATTCAAAAAAACAAACATTGTATCAATGATTTCGTGTTTTTCTGCGGCCGTTTTTTCCTCTACAGGTCGCATTTCTCAACCGATTCTCGTGAAATTTTGTGAGCAGATTCCATGACTATATATAATTTATTTGTAGAGTAAATTTTTGTAAATTTTAAAAAATTTTTTTTTACGTCGTTGGCTGATCTCCTCTACAGGTCGCATTTATCAACCGATTTTCGTGAAATTTTGCGAGCAGGTTTGGTAACTATATAGAATTTTTTTGTCGAGTCACTTTTTTGAAATTCGAAAAAACAAACTTTGTATCAATGATTTCGTATTTTTCTGCGGCCGTTTTTTCCTCTATAGGTCGCATTTCTCAACCGATTCTCGTGAAGTTTTGTGAGCAGGTTTTATGATTACATAGAATTTTTTAAGCATGTAAATTTTTGTAAATTTAATTTTTTTTTATTTTATTCATTGGTTTGTTCTCCTCTACAGGTCGCATTTATCAACCGATTTTCGTGAAATTTTGTGAGCAGGTGCGGTAATTCTATAGAATTTTTTTATCGAGTCACTTTTTCAAAATTTAAAAAAAAAATTTTTTTATCAATTATTTTGTGTTTCTGCGGCCGAATTTCGATATGTTCACCTCTAAGGGTCGCATTTCACAACAGATTCTCGTGAAGTATTGTGAGCACGTTCTTTGATTACATCGAATATTTTTGTCGAGTAATCTAAAAAAAAATCTATGGTTTGTCCTCCTCTACAGCAGCGGTCGGCAACAGGCGGCCCGCGAGCCCCTTCCGTGCTTTATTGTTTGTAAAGGTAAAATTTGAAATTCTTAACATACGTGAAAGCGTCTGTATCGCCAACCACGAATATTTTCACAGTTGGTCAGGACGAGATATGTGTCTGTAAGTATATTTTACAGTTAAATCTATCTAAATTTTTTTTCAAAAATTTCGCGCTCGCCGCGTTTGCGTTAGACAGTATGAAGTATTTTCCACACCTGCATCTTAATGTTCAAAAAATTTCGTTTACATCTACATAACTTGATGTGTATGAAGTAGTTTCCGCACCTGCATCATAATGTTCGAAAAATTTCGCGCTCGCTGCGCTCGCGTTTGCGTCTACATGACTTGATGCGTATGAAGTATTTTCCAGACCTGAATAATAATGTTCGCAAAATTTCGCGCTCGCTACGCTCGCGTTTTCAACGAGATTTGTTATGACTTGATGCGTATGAAGTATTTGCCGCGTTTGAATCAGTGTTCGAAAAATTTCGCGCTCGCGTTTACATCTAGGTACATAAATAAATAAATAAAATAAATAAATATTTGTGGACAATCTTACACAAATCAACCTAGTCCCAAACTAAGCAAAGCTTGTACTATGGGTACTAAGTGACGATATAAATACTTATATAGATAAATATATACTTAAATACATAGAAAACATCCAAGACCCAAGAACAAATATTCGTGCTATTCACACAAATAAATGCCCCGGCCGGGATTCGAACCCGGGACCTCCAGCTTCGTAAGCAGGGTCACTACCAACTAAGCTAAAGCGGTCGTCAATACTTGATAACTTAATAACTTGATGTGTATGACGTAGTTTCCGCACCTGTATCAGAATGTTCGAAAAATTTCGCGCTCGCTGCGCTCGCGTTTGCGTCTACATGACTTGATGCGTATGAAGTATTTTCCAGACCTGCATAATAATGTTCGCAAAATTTCGCGCTCGCTACGCTCGCGTTTTCAACGAGATTTGTTATGACTTGATGCGTATGAAGTATTTGCCGCGTTTGAATCAGTGTTCGAAAAATTTCGCGCTCGCGTTTACATCTACATAACTTGATGCGTATGAAGTAGTTTCCGCACCTGCATCATAATGTTCGAAAAATTTCGCGCTCGCTACGCTCGCATTTTCATCTAGATGTGTTATGACTTGATGCGTATGAAGTATTTGCCGCATTTGCATCAGTTCGCGCTCGCGTTTTCATCTAGGTGTGTTATGACTTTATGACCCGTCCCCCCCTTAAAGTTTCTATATCTGCTATTCTATATCCAGAGATGCCAGAATATACAGTCGCTGTGGCCGAGATCGGTCAAGACTATCATCATCATCATCATCATTCTATATCGCGATATATAATCGCGAAATTACGATGCGGTTGAAATGCGAATTATCTGGGTTTGGTAAGGAAACTAGCTGGTTTATCTGTGAAAAGTCGGTTTTTTCGTCTTTCTCGTTTTTCACGTAAAAAGGGGTGCGAATTTTTACTACTTTACTGTCGCGTACGACGTACCAATTTGTTTCGAGTTGATATCAACAGACAGTGATCATTATTATCATCTGCGGCCCGCGAAGATTTTTTTAGCTACTATGTGGCCCGTGGGTGCAAAAAGGTTGCCGACCCCTGCTCTACAGGTTCGATATCTAACATAGTTTTGGAAATAAAAAAACACTCACGAGGTCTACAGCTCACAGAGCCACTAGTTTTAAATTAATAACATAATATATACACTAGTTTATCGTCAGTGAGGCATTTCCCAATTCCAAGGTCGGTTCCAACATAACCAAATCTACTCTACCCAGACTAGTACCGGTAACTACCTACTCATCAATAAAAAAGCATATGAGCCAGGTTCCCCATTTACTGAATTCTGCTCGTAATGAGTTTATTAAAACATAAACCATAACGACGCCGACTAGGCGTGTGCCGGCAAACTTCGTAAACGCATTTGCATCCCGACTCGCCGCAAACCTCAATCGATCGCTAAAAAAATCACCGCATTATACTCGACGCGTAACTACCTACATAACTTTTAAAACGATATTAGCATACAAAACAGTTCTAGTCTATAGTTAAAAATTGAGTGTTACTACATGGGAATAAAGTCTGAAATTGCGTGCAATTTTTACGGAGTTGCGTCTTTAGAGAATGCAAAGGCATGAATACAATAATACGTGCATTGGGCCGGCGCGCGCGCGGGCTGATCTGACCACTACTGTGCATTTCCCACGGGCTGCGTATTCGTGCGCACTGCTCACTCGGTATGCGTGCGTCTCTCTCCCTCCTGATGGACTGCCGCTTCGTTCGAAACGTAGCGCACCCACACACGTCGGTATTTCAGATTGTACCGAGCCACGGGCCGGCAACGGCATAGATTATGTCGGCCCACGAAGCTAGGAGTTTGTTATCGATGTAGCGCAAGCGCAGAGCTTGTTACTTACTGTAAGCATGCTTTTGAGTATAACAAGCCGTAAGTTAATGTAGCCCGATAGGTATTCCAATTCGTTACGGTTAATGCCGCTATTATCACGTATTTGAATACTTGTTTGTTTCGTACTTAGTCACGCGTAAACAAGGTAATGGGCAGCTAGATCTATTTGCCAGTCGTATCTAGTGCAAATTGCTTTGTAAGTACTCACTTATTACTAGGTACCTACCTACTTATACGTATATGTAGTTAAGTAATCCTTATCAACTGTTTTTTAAGACATTGCAAAAATCATTCGTTGATAATGGGTTAATTGGTACCTAATGTTTGAAGTAGTTTGGTAGTTTACCTATAATTCTCAATGTGACAAAGGCCTACGGCGGAAAATGTTTCAATTAATTTAACTAGTTAGGATTCTTCTTCTTCTAATTAGGATTAGGTTCAATTACTAAAGGATTCATGGAGTACCTTTTAAGATTACATTAACATTTACGTGGAAACAAAATAAAGTCAACCGGCAAAGAAAAGGCAAGAAAATTCGGTACCTACCTACACCCTAGATGCAGCACGTTCATAGTCTCCAGATTTTATTTCAGCTACTTTTCCAGCTGAATGTACCACTTTTACATGCACACTTACTTACCTTAGCCAAAATAATCAAAGCTTTACGATGTCATAGACTACCTGTGTACTTAGTGTCATCTCTCATCATATATATCTGTGACTTTGTGCACTTTTTGAATTACCGGTTAGCAACGTTAGGACTTACTGCTGCCATCGTTCGACCGCTGGTTACTTCTTGCACTTTTATTGTAATTTGTAATGCTTAAATAGCACATTTGATGCCAGTTTTTTAAATATTATCCTTCTCATAATCCCTATTTCCCTCTAGTAGCGAGCCAACCTTACCTATCTACTAGCGTAATTATATCATAGCGAACCGCTCGATTACGAGTACCTCTACGTGGAGAGATGTGGCGTGAAGTTCCTAACTTTAATTCCATAACTATAGGTCCTTTCCTTTCACTCCGCAAGTTTGAGGAATAACGTTCATTTTGTACCTAATGTTGGGTTCTTATGAAATTGCTTTATTGACCTCATATAATTATGATTCTTATATGTCATTTGCATATTCACCAATAGGACGGCGCGCACCCTCTAATCATTAAGTCAACCTTGCTCTAACTCAAGCACTAGTTAAATAGGCAATTTTATTTTAAATTAACAAAATGCATTCCCACCGTAGTCAAATTACGACACTGATCAAGCACGGTCCACTTTGCGAATCCGAACCACGGAGGAAAATTATAAGTAAATGAAGCAACATTTTATTAACTATCGATTGCTTCTTGCCAATGCCAAGTACGTAGCGCTAGCGTGCAGAGATAGCAATGTATCATGAGTTTCTTGATAATTTCAGCTTTGAAGATAGAAGATTAGTGATTGTAGTAGGTGGTTGTCTAATTCCCATGTTGGTTGCGCGTGCCCAACGCGTCTGCTGTCAAGTGACGACGCCGCGAGCGAAAACTCGATTGCTTCTAATTAGGGCGAATATTCGAGACGATTAGACAAATTCGATCGGCTTTCAAAGAAGTTCCAATTTGCTGATTTTAGGGGAATTTGAATAATTGTGATTGTAATTGTGGCCTGCAGGTTAAACTACTTAAACTGCGCCTTGGAAAATAACTTGGGCGTTTCATCTCGGTCTGAAAAGATTATGGTTTATTATATACTAGGTAGATACTAGCTTTTGCCACATTGCCCGGAGGACCGATGGCCGGTGGGGTCAGAGAGTTCTCGAGTGGCGACCACGTACCGGACGACGCAGTGTTGGAAGGCCCCCCACGAGGTGGGCTGATGATCTGGTTAAGGTCGCGGGGATCCGCTGGATGCGGGCGGCCCGTGACCGGTCTTTGTGGCGCTCTCTGGGGCAGGCCTATGTCCAGCAGTGGACGTCGTTCGGCTGATTATGATGATGATGATGATGACTAGCTTTTGCCCGCGACTTCGTCTGCGTAGAACTCGGTCATCGCGTTAGAATGATAAATGCCTATAGGTACTACCTATTCTTTTACCCACGACGGAACGGAGAAGGAATTGTTTGTTTGTGTGTGCACACCAATATATCTCCAAAACGTTTGACCTATTTAGATACCTACGGTTTTCTGCAATAGGTTTGTAGTTCAGTCGGGACGAATTTTAGATACATATTTTACGAGGATAACTCGCCAGGGGGCGCTGCAGTAAACATTTTCCACTTGCTAAAGTGCGTTTACGCGCGTTTTCTCCGAAAATACTCAGTCAGCGCTTATGATTTCGATACGACTTGAAAAGTAGGTACCTACTGCATGCATTTGAAGTCTGAGGATCTGATGATGAAGCGGAAAAACATAGTAGGTAGAGTAGGTACTAAGCAGAAGTAGATAGGTATCCCTTCGTTTGTTTTTGGTCTCTTTATGTTGTAATAACACACGTTGTAGGTACATGACATTCAGAGGGTCTGATGATGGATTAGACCTTTTTAGGGTTCCGTACCAAAAAGGTAAAAAAGGAACCCTATTGGTTTCACTTTGTCTGTCTGTCTGTCTGTCTGTCTGTCACATCGCTAAATATCTCAGGAACTACTTATCCTATCGATTTGAAATTTGGAATAGTTATAAACAAGGGTAACCCAGATACATAGAAGATGGTTTTTTAAATTATTTTATTTTAATTTCTGTGAATAATGACAGATAAAAGGGGGTTCAAAATTTTAAAGTCTGGCAACTATGTCAAGTGGGGTATCATATGAAAGGGCTTGACTTGTACATTCCGAAACAATTTTTAGTTTTTTTTTTAGTTGGGGAAATTTCGATTTACGAGGGAAAATGTAAAAAAAAATACCATTCCCCCCCCTTATCTCCGAAGTTTACGAAGAAAAAAATTTGAAATTATTACACAACATTAATATGCATGTATATTTTACAGGAAAATTATAGCCATAGCTCTATCTAGTTTTTCTTTTTTTTAATCATCAAAAAACTCTTCTATACTAAGTTTGTAATTTAATCACCTTTGTATATATTTTTGTTTTATATTTAAATTTACAAATTACGTTGAAAATACCTTCTTTCAAATAAAAAAACAATTATTGAAATCGGTTGATGTGATAAAGAATTATCCTTGAAAAACCAACATACGTACTAAGTTATTCAGTCGCGCAAATTAGTAACACAATGCGCCGATAGATGGTGCTGTCATGTTTTGTTTAAGATTGTTCCTGAATTAATGGGGTCGGGACGGGTACACAACTACATATACAAGAACTGTGTACGGAACCCTCGGTGCGCGAGTCGGACTCGCACTTGACCGGTTTTTTAAATTAGTTATAATATTATTTTAGTTCCTATGTTGATATATTTTGTGTTGTGCTGAATAAAAATTGATTTCTATTAGAACCATACCGCAGAGAACTTTGCGACGGCATAATAGCGTCTTGATGGTGATTGGGTTCTTTAGATTGTGTTCGCTGAGGACCTTCTGTACATGATCTGCTAAGGGTCTGATGATGGATCAGAACAATATTTGAGAGTAGGTATAATTAAGGTATTTAGTTAGTGAATCGTGTTAAGACTGTTTTGATAGTATTTATTGAGAAGCCTCTGTAGATGAACATCAGAAGACCTGATGATGAAGAAAAATAGTACCTATCATAGGGAACATTGCGAGGGCACATAGGTGGATTACCGTGTTTCGACTGCTTTAATACTGTTTACGGAGTACCTTCTGAAGCCTTGTGAAGGTTTTGAAAATGTTTACCGAGTATCTTCTTTACTTGGACTGCCGAGATCAGAACTGTGGCACTTTATGCCCACAATGGAAGGATAGGTGTGGAAGCGATATGTCCCCCTACACAGCTCTATAAGTAGTGCCGTACCAGTTCTTTTTAAGTATTAAGTAATTCTACGGTTTATATGGTAGTAGTAGTTTGACTATAATTCGCCACAGGGTACTTAAGTATATAAATATTATGTAATGCTGAAATAATAGGTAATACTTAACTTAAATAAGCTTCGTTGGTTCCGCCCCCAGCCTCGGCCGTAACCGCATCACAGATGATGCGGTTATGAGATCTATAAAAAGTGAAATGAATAGATACGTTCTTTAGATCCAAAAGGTGGAAATCGAGGGATAAATAAAAAAATAGGAAATATTTTTGTACAACATTTATTAAATCGGTTAACGAAAATAATCTCCTTTAATGTATTCCGACCATACGAAATAAATCTATAGCTATATCTCAAATAACGAGGTCTAGGTTGTCGTTTTGAGCATGCTGGAAGATGACATTTAGATCAAACTTAAGCCGGCATTACACCTTCCTGAATTCAGAACCTTTAAGCCGTCCTCTCCCGGCGAAAAAAATATACAATGCCATTCTTTTGTTATGAATTGTACATGTTAGAGCGAGATGATTCAACTCCCCTTCTAAAAGTTGTCGCGTGGTTATAATAGCCATAGTGGATCTAGGCATATAGGTATACAGAGCATCATAAATATGTACCTAATACTTTTTCTGATATGTTCAAACAATAGATGCAATGTGAGCAGTGGGTAGATTGACACGCCGGGTCGTTTTGTATTGAGCACCCTACCAATACAAAACATATAGTCCCATTAGAGTGCACTCTCTACGTAGCGAGCCCGTGGGCCGAAGGGCGAGCCCTTACTAAAGCGGGTATTACACTGTCCTGAATTCAGGACACTTAGAAGGGTTCGGACCTATACGTTAGAGCGAGATGCTTCAACTCCCCTCCACTAGTTAGGACGCCTGATTCAGGACAGTGTAATAGCCGCTTAACTATCCCCAAGTGTCTTACAAGCGAGCCTGGGGGCCGAAGGCCCGATGGTCAGCGGGCCATGCGAGGCCAAAGGCCGAGCTCCGCGTAGCTCCCATCGGAGCGAGCTCAGTACCTACAAAAGCCAGAGGGCCCGTATAAGGGTTCCGTTTCCGCCATTTTGGCTACGAAACCCTATAAATCAGATTTATGTGACAAAAAATATTCCAAATGCTTTACTACAATAGTAGATAGTTAACCAAGGTTTGAAAGCCACCGATACCAGACGAGATCATATTTTGGTGAGCGGTTTAGAACGAAGTGAGATTCGCCAATAATTCGGAGGCTGGGGACCGATTTTTGAGTGTCGAACGCTCGACTTTTCACTCGACATCTGTCAAAACGTCATAGTTTTTTGACGGATCCCGAGTGAAAATTCGAGCGTTCGACTCTCAAAAATCGGCCCCCTGAAACGGGTTAAACATTCAGTTTTTATGCCACATATGCAAAAACATTTTCTGAATCAGTCAAATTTTAAAATTGTTAGGTATGGACCATTTTGGTGGGAACTGTTGACTGACTGTAATAGTGTTCTGTAGGGGGTTATATTGAACAAAATAATGCTTATCATTTACAGATTGCAGAAAAGCGTTAGCAGTTTTGACAATGAAAGCGTTGAAAGCGTTATCACAATAAAATAGTACCTAGTGCAATTCACATTTCGCGTTGACTACATCTAAGTATTTACGTATTACAACAATAGAAACCTATCCACATTGTACAAATACCATTTTACAAGTCAATAAAACTATCGGAATGTAAAATCTGAGAAGTTATTCATTTACACATTAAACTCTATCTTATACCGATAACCCATTTAAAGTATATTTACACAGAAGGGAAATCTATAAATGATTTTACTAGAATAACTGAACACATTAAACAGCACCTTAATTGAGTTTGTACTTTAGTTTTTTTGCCAATCATTTGTTCGTAACTTGGCCATAACTTGGCATATGAAAACGTCTTTATTACAAGGGAATAGGAACTTTTGACCTCTCATATGCCAAGCTACTTTTGAGGCTGACTGCACCTAAAAGATTTTTTTTTAAAGCGGCAATTACCGCACGCTCCGCGCGCGGGAAATCCCACTTCATGGCCAGGGGGTGACATAAAATTTTGTACTTGACACGGGCGGTAATAAAGAAAGCCTCAGATCGCATATTTAAATACCTGCGATCTGAGACATTCTTTGTTTTACCGCCCTTGTTAAGTAATGTACTATTAATGACTAGCCGATATAGAGTAGGTATAACGTAGGTATATAAAGATGTCCTAAAATGTAAGCAAAATCTGAATGAAATAGAAAACACATTTTTTTATTTAAACATTAATTACCTACATAGGATAGGATTATGTATGAAATAGCACATCGGGCCCACCACGGATTTGCTGGCACATACGAATTCTTTTCATGAAATTTTCCTTGACCATTTTGCACAAATGTGGCTGAATTTCGTGAATGCAACGTTTAACCTTTAATGTGTGAGCAGTTGAGGGCTTATTGGCTGGCCGACTTCAAATAACCCCATAGAAATAAATCTAATGGTGTTATATCACATAACATAACCTAGGGAGCCAAATCTGATCACCGAAACGACTAGACAAGTAGACAGTACACGAAATGTATAAGTACTGCCGCAGCCACTTACATTTTTTTTTGTTCAACAATAAAAATGCGTTAGTCTCTCGTGTAGTGTATTCATTACGTTTTAATAACCCTAAACTGTCAGCTGTCAATTGTTGTATGTTTTTATGTCACACCTGGCCATAAAATGGAAATTACCGCACGCTCCGCGCGCGGCCCCCTTCCTGGCCAGGGGGTGACATAAAATTGTATACTTACCACGGGCGGTAATAAAGAAAGCCTCAGATCGCATATTTATCACCCTTGCCTTCGGCTCGGGCGTCAAATAACTGCGATATGAAACATTTTGTTTTACCGCCCTTGGTAAGTAATGTACTATTAGTGGCCAGTACTTTTCCGTACAAAAGGAGGCCAATTCAAATCTTGCGTACATTTTGGGACAGCCCATAGGGTAGGTATATCGTATAAGTATCTCAGATGAAGTTTGATTGTGAAGTAAACGAATACTAAATTGAGAGTTTACACGGCAGCAGACAATGCCTAGTACTACTAAGGGACTGCGCCCTCGATAGGCAAGTTTAGTATGAACTATGACCCGCTCCGTGCAAACCGCGTCAGCAAGCGTCGGCCCTAAAGGCTCGGTCACACCGCTTGCGCGACGCAAGCGTTACGCGACGTAAGCCAAAATGTATGAAACCGTCCCGCTCGCGTCGCGCAGCCTGTGTGGCGTCGCTAACCTGTTAGCATAATACGGTCCGGCGCGCAGCGGTCGCATCGCGCGGACCACAAACTACTTAGAAGATACTAACGTATGCGCGGAAGTCGCGCAACGCTGTGTGACCAAGCCTAAGTCTGTACTGCGTGAAGTCAATAACCCTTAAGGCGACTTCCTGACTTGTCGGTGTGTGGGCAGTACGATATAAGAAATTTGTCAGTCTGTCAGTCGAGGCAGTATCTCTTCTTTACTTCGCCCTTACATTTCAACGAGTGCTTCCTGACTGGCGCGGGACGCGCGGCGATACGAATGAGGTACTGGCAAGATTTCGCCCATTATATTACTACTGCGCAAATATAATACTAACAGTGTTTTGTCAAGTCAGACTGCCGAGGCGATAAGTCAGGAAGTCGCCAGTTAGCTAGTTTCATATAGGTATTAACAATATCATAATCTGCTAGTATTGGCAAATACTTACTGTTAGCAAGATGACTACAACCAGAAATAATGTCTCCAGGGCGGTCTCAAACGCGTTAAGATTCTTTCAGGTCGGTCTAAGGTTTCTGTAATAATCAAGGAACCCTTATAGTTTTTTTATTACTATTCTGTTGAAAATGCTCGTTTGATGGGCGGTCGTTATGGCCATCGATGGTTGCCGATGTCGAAGTCAAAGTTAATCATTTATTTTTCAATTAAGGCGTATGCCAAAAAACCAACATTGTCATTTAATAAGTGCCTATAAATGACAATGTTGGTTTTTTTTTACTTAATAGATCTGCTGAAAACCGTAATGACTGGGACATATTATTAACTAACTAACTGGGCTGGCAAAACGACCCAAAATGAGAAAATGAAAAAAAAAAAATCATAACATCGTTATTAATGAGTCTTGGCCTCCGACACAAAAGCACGCCACTTTGCTCGGTCCTGCGCAATTTCTCGCCAGCTTGCATTGCACCAGCTCCGAGCTCACGCAGGTCCGCTTCCACCACATCCCATTTCCAGGAACATCTTATTCGTGAAAATATCCGTGGTCACTAGTAGAGCAGGCTCCAAGGGGTTGTTCGTTTGTTGCAAAACTTGCGGACCTCGAAATGTTTTGTGATTTGTTTACCTGTGACCCTCGACTTTATAAAAAGCCATGTTGCCTTACTGAGACGCTTATTTATGGACAAACAAATTGGATTAACCTTCAGGCTATAAATAGACAATTCAGCGTGAGATGGCATTAGAGACCGCCCCGGATTTAGAACTAGGACTAATTTCAGTAATAATAACAGCCTCATTTAATCAAATCCTATATTAGGTATGTCTGTATTCGTTCTTTAGAAAGTATAACTAAACTTAAAATTTAATGGATCAACATCTTTCATTAAAAATATCAGTTAATTTCTAACAAAAAAAACCATACCGGTTTATCTAAATTAAAAATAGTAATAATACCTTCTAATAATATGATTCGATCGCGTAAAAAATGTAATATTCAATTGCTTAATCAACAAAAGCATTTCAGTCACAAAATAGGTGGGGAAGTAGGCTTTAATAACACTTACACACGCTTTACGGCTCGGCCCATTACTTAGTGCAAGACCTGAGTGGACGCTCGCGTCGGGCGTGCAGCGGGGCGTGCATGTTAAACAATTGAAACTCATACTGGTGTCCTGAGTCGCCGCTGCACAAATATTATGCACGCTCGCACGCCCGGCCGAACGCTCCGCTCCGAGCGTCCACTCAGGCCTTACACTTAGAGCGGCAGCGGAGGCGGTGTGCCATCACTTGAAGTTGTGACCGAGTCCTCAGAAAACATAAGTTTCACATATATCTTTGAATCAAATGTCCCAAATTCGTAAAAAAATATAGGATAATTATAAACTTTCTCTACACTAGTACTAGTATTCTTTAACCTTTCGAAAACCGTGTCTGTCTGGGTAGTCGCTCGATTTTGAAATTTACATATGTCAAAATTCGGTTTTATGTACATATATATATGAATGGCTCCCTCGGGAGCCAACGGGCATCGAAAGGTTAACTAAATATAACTATCAAATACTATTGAGAAATCACATCGATCGGATAAAAACTTAAAGGCAAACAGACTTAGGCTAGTAAAATACACCGTAGAGATACATTTGGACTGCCGAGGCGATAAGTGTACAAAACCTTTAGAACGGAAGAAAACGCCTAATTGTGGGACCATCCCAGGACACAATCTTTAAACTCCCTATTCTTAAAACTATATTATACTGCTATTGATACTTGTATTATACAATCAACAACTTACAATAGAATATTTAAGGCCACATACTGACACAGAGATAAGTGCACCTTTCGTAAAATACATCGATATTGACACTTGTTTTAATTGATGGCATGGATGTAAAAATAAGAATTGGAAGACCCAATGCCAGGATTTTGCTCGTCGCCGCGTTGGTGAACAGACGTGCCCGGAGCGACGACGAGCAGAATCCACTACCGTACACTGTCTTTGTTGCCTACTGTCATGGCGTCGTTACCGAACAACGTCATTGAACAAGTATTAATTGCCGATATCATCATAAATTTGATGGAAAGCCATTTTTAAAAGAAGAAGACCCAATGCCATGTGGTCCAACAGAATCAGGTGGCAACACCTGGAGGCCTTTACCTGAAAGGGGTCCTAGACAAATTAAGGCTACATTTCTACCAGAGCTATTTTATGCAGCTATGCTATGCAAGGATGAGATAGCTTTCCGTTTCCACCAACCTATGTTAACCAATTAATAAAAATAACTCAACGTATCAGAATAGCGATTCAGCGAGGAAATGCTGCCAGCATCTTAGGGACTATGCCCAGGGGCCCTCACTTTTTTAATGTGTAGTAAATAGGTAAATAGGTTAGTTTTAATTTTATAATTATATTTTAGTTTGTAAGTTAACCTTTAATTACCACCGCCTGTAGAGGCAAGGTCTGCTCCATACAAACTCTGTGCAAGTTTTATTCGTCGGCTTTTGGCACTCCCGCATATCTTTTTTTTTTTGCTTGTTAATATTGGATATACGAAGGAAAAAAAACATCAAAAAAATGAAAATTAAAAATATACAAAAAATAAATAAAAAAATCTTGAAGCTCTGTCTAACAGAAAAATAAGCATACTGACAAAAAATCATAAGTGTAATGCAAACACAAGCAAAGAAAAAGTTTGTATGGAGAGTGCTTGCCTCTACAGGCGCCTTAAGTTATTTATTTTCTGGATTTTATTGATACACATGTTATAATTTGAACAATTAATAAAATACCAACGAATATGATTGGTGCAGCGTAGTAGCAACGTAGCATAGCCAGCTCTGATGTAAATATCTGCTTTGATTAGTAATAAGATCTCTTAAATAATCACCTAAATTACCGTTTTCTTTTGGAATAAATGGGTTTTTTATTTATTTATTATTTATCAACTGGACCTTTGATATATTGAAT
Source organism: Cenopis cana (assembly GCA_951800055.1). Classification (NCBI taxonomy): domain Eukaryota; kingdom Metazoa; phylum Arthropoda; class Insecta; order Lepidoptera; family Tortricidae; genus Cenopis; species Cenopis cana. The sequence goes on from OX637488.1 coordinate 6,915,535, forward strand.
AAAAGGTGAACTTATCCCGGTGATGCACTATCCCTGACTGATCATATTTTAACATTTACAGGAAGAACAGTTTATCTGAGAGAACCTCTGAAGGTTGCTCATGTATATTCTGGCCCACTAAATAGGCCAGTTTGTGTGCGTATTGGCAGGGCGCGGGCACTCGAACGGTGCCAGGCCAGTTATAGTAAAGGTGGCACATTTTGTAAGTTATTTTTTGACACTGGTCCGGGGTCAGGCCGCTGTCGTCGTACGCGACGATGTAGTGTGTCGGTGTCACGGTACCCTGGTTCACTTTTTGGGAGACGATCAGGAAATCGTACCTGAAACAAATGAGTATAATTTATAAACCATGCCTATTCCGCTACGAAGGTACACGACAGAAGATTGAGATGGGCCATTGTACTTTGTCATGATCATAAAGTACGGTACCTTTGTATATCAGGCCGACTGTACGTCTCCACATTTTAAAATATATAATGGTGACGAAATGTTGCAATTATGAGAAATTTTTACTTTTATCTTATTTATATGTTCGTAAAGCACACTAGAATCAATGATTTGCTTGAGAATTTGACAATAGGTACTCAGTAACTTATAAATAGTAAATCAGCGGTCGTTATGAATAGTAGGCCAAATTCGCTCCAGTCAAGCCAAAGATTGACGTCACGTTGTACTAGACGCGAGTTGGGAGTCTCTCGCGACTCCTGAGCAGATAAATATATAAGACACAAGTCAATCAAAAACACTCACTGCCAACTGCTACGCAATTTGGCAGTACAATTCACTGTGCAATAAGTGTCCTTATGAAAATAAACGATTAATACTCGTAATAATAGTAATCTCTACCATCCCAGAGAGAGACCTGACATGAGAGACTAAACATCACAATTTTTTGACAGATCTCGAGTGAAAAGTCGAGCTTTCGACACTCAAAAATCGGCCCCCTAGCTTCCAGAAACCCTGTAATACAACTCACCAGTCCCTCCTGGTCACAGTGTGGTCCAGCACAGTACCCGGCCGCGGATTCGACAGGCCCTCCCGCCCGCGCGCGAATATGCGCGTGTTTATTCTCTTCTGCACAACGACGTAGGTCAACGTCGGTTTGTACGTTTCGCCGACGAAGTCGAAGCAGATCTTCATCTGTGGGATCTCGTAGTCTTGGACTACCTTCAGCTGCCCGTCGCCTACTCCGTCTCTGTCCATACAAATTGGTAAATTAGCTATTATATCCGGAGTAACAACTATATCTAAAAGTGAATTGCACCAAATACTTAGTCTGTAATCATAATCATAAGTTGTTTTCTAAAATGTCCATATACGATAAAGGACGGACAGTTTAACAAGATTCTATAGGATAACAGCTCAACTGCCGGCACCATTATTTAACGTCGATGGGTCTGTAATTGTTTTTAGAGCTTCGTTCCGTACCGGATGGGTCTACACGGAACCCTATTGCTGTCACTCACGCGTCCGTCGTCTGTCACACAGCTTTACATCCAAACGGTTGAAGCTGTAGGTAGTCTTCAAATTTTCACAGTATTACTATCTTGTCAGCCCAAAGCCATAAAAAAAATAAAGTCAAAAAATATTTTTAAATGTTTTTGGGGGGCTCCCATACAGCTAAAGGGGGGCTATTTTGCGGTTGGTTCGGAACCCTAAATGGGCGAAGTCCGACTCGCACTTGGTCGGATTTTATCACTGTCGTGCGTCGTGAGTCAGTGCAATCCGCCCTAAATGTCCTTCTGTTATCCGCTTCTCGTCCACACGTTCGGAAGACCTGTTCCAACCTGTTAAAAGGCCGTTACTGACCTGTACATGATGATCCTGTCGGGCAACCGGCCGTTGACCCGCAGGTAGTGCCTCAGCGCGTCCACCAAACACGACTTAAGTCCGTCCACGATCTCCTGCCCTCGCTCTTGGAACACCGCCTTGGAATACCAGTGCGTCATCGACTGGTTATACGACGCGACGAAAGCTGGAAGATACAAAATTGCTTCGGTCACACGTATGTTTTCTTTGGTTACACGTCGCATATTTTATCATTATTAGACACTGACTGTAAGACTACTAGTTATAATATGAAACAAAAATTAAATTCCTTATCAATCAATCAATCAATCATCTTTATTGCAGACCAAAACGATCCATAGTTTGTTAGCTTAGATTACATAACTACCCCTACCTACCAGTGGCGGCGCGTCAAAAATATTCTTAGGGAAGCCGGAAATAATTTGCCTTTATTATTCTATATGAGCCGTAGTAAAAGAACTGGACTTGCTGAAAATTAGGCAAGCCGGTGGGAATCGAGTTGTATGGGCGCTCCGCCACTGCTACCTACCCTACCCTTATCACTGTCCTTATTTTATATCTCAAAGCTGTAGCACTTGAATCTTGTCTCGTGACTCGTCCCGTCCCCTTTCTTTCTTTCATCCCAACGGTGACGGAGATAAGTATTAGTTCCATTAGATTAGAGGATGTGTACTCAGCTCACCACAAACGCTCCGCTTCTTCCGCCCCACGTCGTGGTAAGAGTCGATGCCTACTACCATTGCGGTCTTAAACGGTATGGCGATGTTCCACAGAGTCCCTCCCAGCTTGCAATTGATTTGCAAGAGTATTTTTTGTGTGACGGCTCTTACTTTCTTCTCATTCATCACAGTGCGGGCATTGATGACCTGGATAAAATATATGACGTGTTTAAAATTTTAAAAGCTTATGTTGACTTGACGCTAGACTGGACGTTTCTATGATTTTATGTTACTCAATTATGGCGTTGTATAGTGCATGCCATCCACGACGACGCGCCTCTCCACAGCGAATCTCATACTAATCTATGCGCAATTGTGCGGGTTGGGCTGTGGAGCGGCGCGTCTTGGTGGATGACATGCATTATAAATGCATTTCTAAAATCTGATAGGCAGTGATCGTACTTTTTGTAGCATTTTTGGTGCAGTGCTAGGGTTGTCAGTAGTGCCCAATGTTAAATTGCTTGAACCAAGAATCAAATAAAAACAAAAATAAAAATAAAACAGCGTAAAACAAATATAGAAGTCATTTTGTTTCTTCACGGACGTGCTAAGAACAGTTGCGTTGATTTTGTGTGTGAAAATAAGTAATAATTATTAACTGATTAAACACAATGGAGAAACTGTTAAGTGAGCAGTTTCGTCAGCATGCCCTCCGAAAAATTTGAGGAATTTTGGGTTACAGTAGGTAATAAATGTTATACACAATTATAATTACTGAATAAGTAAAAAAATTGTGTTTCAATTACAACAACAACATAATATTACATAATTATAAACGTCAATCATATTATGCACGTCGACAACCCTAGGTCGCTGTCGTGTGTCATTTGACGTCATCGCACCAAAAATGCTACAAAAAGTGCGTTCACTGGTGATAAGTCCGTTCAGTGTTGAATGAAGGAGCTGATGGTATTTTTGAAGGTTACCTTCAAATAGGGCTTACCTGAGAAGGCACAGGGTTTTCAGCACAGCAGATCCGTTTGATCGCAGCGTATCTGTCGTCTCTGGAGGTGGGGCACATGCAGACCACAAGCTGGATGGCCGAGTTTATGGTCTTCTTGAGAGCCTGTACATAGGTCTCTGTGCGGTCGTTGGGAAGCATCACCATTTCGGGCTGTTGGACCATAACGCCCATGGGGCCGCAGCAGCGACGGAGTGTGTCGAGGAAATTCTGTAAAATTAGGGTATGTAAGTCAAATACCAGAAACACCAACCGCACGCAAATTTCACCTGCTTATTCGAGCAACAAAAGATATGAGATCGTTTTACGGGAAAACGCGCTTAGGATCCTTTGCTGTTTGAATGCATTCCCTTGATAGTCAGCGCTAAATTGTCTGTGGTATGGCACTGTTTAAAGCTTACTTTTCCTAAAGGAAACTGAAATACGTGCCTTTATTGTCATTTACAAGAGCGAAAAACCACGTGTTTCAATTTCCTTGGGAGTACAATCGCCTTTCACTCAACCTATACCAGAATCATACCAAAACGTGATTTTGAGTGTTCATCCAAGTAATATCCCTCTTATATTTTCCTTTCGAGATACACAGCCTGAATTACAGTAAACAGGAATATTGGAAGAACAGGAAAACAAGCATCAGGTTTGCCTTCAAAAGACCCTTCAGGGTCTAGATAGCGAGCTTGATTATGTCTTGGTCTATCCCGAGGTTTTCATTGTCTATAATCTTTAGGGTGTACTAAGTGACTGTAACATTACCTGTGTGACTTGTTCATCCCTCTTCGTAAACAATATCGCCCATCTTATGATGTCCACCGCCTGCATCACACAGTATTCCGGTGGCATCATTGTTCCAGTCAGCATCAGGTTTGCCCTCGACAGTCCGATTGTTGCCGAAGTACAGTGTCTCTGGGGCAAGAGTTCGGGCAGCGAGCTTCACTGTAAAAAAACTACTAAAGTGACTGTAACATTACCTGTGTAACTTGTTCATCCCTCTTCGTAAACAATATCGCCCATCTTATGATGTCCACCGCCTGCATCACAGTATTCCTGGTGGCATCGTTGTTCCAGTCAGCGTCAGGTTTGCCCTGGACAGTCCGATTGTTGCCGAAGTACAGTGTCTCTGGGGCAAGAGTTCGGGCAGCGAGCTTCACTGTATCCGGGTGTATGCTGAGGCCCCAGCCTTTTAGGCGGTTACACGCGCTCTCGTTTTCGAGCACGTTCTGTATATACTGAAAATATATAGGAAATCAATCACTTTTCTTATCCAAAAGAAATATTAGGTACGTAATACCACAGAATAAGTAATACTACTACTACGTACAGAAGTCCCACTGTTAACAAATCCCCGATTTACAACCCCAATTTATAATAGGTAAATAATAAAACTTTGAGCACACCAAGCAATCACTCTCACGGTGGCAGCCACTGAATAGGCCACCTACGGATGTAATTGCAGCGGCGCGGCGAACTGACGGAGTGAGACCCCACTGGTAATTCCTAAGCGAATCGGACGCTGTGCCCATGATCTTCGCACATTGTTATGAAACTGGTATTAGTCTCATCAGATAATTCTGGTGTTTACAATACCACCCCAACCCGTGTGTGTGTGTGTGTAACATTTAAAAGTAATTAAATAAGATTTTGTCCATAAATCACTTTGTGCTTGACTGTAGGTACTTTTTTGTATAATCTCGTCTCGACGAGAGGATTCCAATGAGTCCAAACACGACGAGCTTTGTGTAGTTTAGGAGTTACTATTGTCTCCTTGGGTTTATCCAGAAATCACGCGAGGTTTTTTGGGCCACTTTTAGACCAGCCCCCCCTCCCCCCTTGGTGATCTTTGGTGAGATTCTAGACGACCCCCCCCCCCCCCACGGAATCTCATGTGTATTTTTTGAATTTATCACCACCTATTAAATTTCTTAAGTAAATGAAGTATATTAGTTGATCTTGTGCTTATTTTGGTAGGTATATGCGTTATGCAAACGTGATTGTGTAATTTCTCCTATCTTTTAAGTAAATGCTACATGAGTAGATATCATTTCTCGGTATTGTAGGTGCAGTAAAAATATACACGTGTGGTTTCCTTGTGCCCCCCTCCCCCAACGTGATCAGTAGTGAGGTTTTCGTAACCCCCTCCCCCTTTGGAACCTCGCGTGATTTCTAGATAAGCCCCTTGTGTCATCATTGTCAGTTCAGATGTGCCATAATATTGCATCGTCACCGAACAAACACACTTGTGTACTCTGTGTGTTGTGTGGTACTTACCTATGCCTATCGTATACCGCGAGTCGCAGAAATATGGTTTGCTATTTATAAAAATATAGTGAATGATCACCAGATCACCCGATTTGAATTGAGAATCCATGTTCGAAGTCAATAATTTAGAAAACACTCACTTTTTTGAAGGCCGCGTGTCGTTGGTTGGGTTCAATGCGGGTGTAGGTGGCGACGTCCTTCATAAGTCGGAAATTGGAACGCTGGTCTTCTGACAGCCCTGTCAGCTGACACAACTCTGGTACCAAACAGATCATGAAGTCGGTCGGGGCTTCTGATCCGGGCATCCGTTTTGTCTCCCTGTTAAAAATATTTTAGGTCACACCTCTGGCTATAAAATGGCAATTATCATATCAAAATTATTAAATAAATAATTAAATAAAATAAATATTTTGTCATTAATTGTATAAAATATTGTAGCAAATTGTAGCGAATGTTCCCGTGTTTTTCCTATATGTATAGTCATTTTTGATCAGCTGTGAAGTGGGTGCGGGCTGAAAAACAGCGCTGTGCAGCCGACCAGGCTCACAGCAAACGCTGAGCCCGACCGAGCCCTTTGTCGCACCAACTTAAATTTGTATCCGTTCCGGTGACTCATCCAGCCAGCAGTTCTGCTGCAAGGACGCGGAGGCGTTGGCCACACCCGGGAGGAAGGGTCGAAGAGGCGAGACACCGGAGAGCCAATAAGTACAGGAGGGGAGTGTAGGGCTTTTGCAGTCGGGAGGTGGATTGAAGGGATAGATACAACCAGACCGAATACCAGCATCGTGCCCAGTAAAAGGAAGAATAAATAAATACGTGTGTCAATATGTATGAAGGGAGAATGACTGCTGTTACTCAGATTTGTGAGTTGGAGGGTGGCCTTCGTGGCTTTCATCCTGTTGTTGTTCGACCTTGTCTAGTTCAGATTCAGTGTCCGTTTCAAGTAATATTGGTCGGCCAACCTTCCGCTTGCTCTGTCTGTTTACGATATAATTAAGACTTTATTGTCACTAGCAGCTGCGACGGCAATCCGCTGCAATGTCGATTGGTATCCGAAGACGATCTTAATATTTACATTATTATCTTCAGTTGCTTTTGTGTGTTGTTTTCTAAAGCGGCACTGCGGCATTGTTAGATTTGTAGTTACTTGAGTACTCCAGGTTGGGTGAGAGGGTTTTATGACGCCCTGCTCTGCTCTTACGGTTAGCACAAAGCGGATTAATATTTAGTACTTACACTATAATTATGTACACCTTATTTAGCTAGTTAAACATAAAAATTAAAAAGTTAAATACACATTTGCCACTCTTAGAAATGCACACAGAATATCAACATATCACCATCACACTAGATAAGTAACACAGTTTTATCACAAAATTAATGATTTATGTGTTAATTGCGTCATAACTTCAATGTTGAATCTTCAGAATAGTTTTCGGCAGGGTGGGTGAGTTTTAACAAATTCTGGTTAGTGCTTGATTGAGCCCTCACGTGGCCCTCACTAAGTGTTGTCTTCGTGTGTAGAAAGTGAGTGCTTCAATGCTTTACGCTCCATCTTGGAGAAGTCGTCTTGTTGAGGTTCCTAATCTTCATAGTTAATTCCTTCTTTCGAATCTGATAGCTGCGTCTTCATAGCATTGATTTGAGTGTTATGATATATACCTTCGGGTAGCCCTAGTGTGCTTTTTGTTCTTCTTACTAAAAGATTTGAGTTGGTAGTAGGTAACTTTCCCGATTTTAATGTTAAGGGATGATATTACATGTAGGTACTCTCACGGACCTTATGGTTGTAAGACATTCCATGTCAGGTAGCATGCCTATCGTTGTGACTCGAGGCGATATTTTTTTTTGTGCCTTACGTACTTACGCACTATTCTTTTAGTTCTAAAGTTTTTATTTTCTCCATTAAGTCATTGTTGGCGACTTCTTTCGCTGCAGTTGTGTAGCAGATGTCAGGGACCCGAGTTTCTTTGAAAATATCTCGGGTGCGTTTTTTTTGGCTCGGCATTATGTTCAGTTATTAGGCAATGTTTTATGGTAGAATTTTAAAATAATGATTTTATAACCGGTATCGACTATGAATGTGCAGTTATACCTAATGTTTTTGTCATCACGTAACGGTGCCGTTTAATTGAGACAGGTCTTTGATTACCTCTTGTTAGAGCCGAGAGCCCTAGGTACTAAATTTTAGCAATACAGATTAAAAGAAATGACGATAGTTAGTAGACACCCAGGTATTTATTCTCTGTTCTGTGTGCATACTTCAACCATTTTTCTTGTGCACAATAAGGCATTCACATACATACATACATACAAAAGAAGGTACCGCCGCGTTATTCAGTTGTCAGGCGTTTACTTTTAGTTAATGCTTTTACATATTTATCTTTATGTTATTTCCGGGGTTGTGAGTATCAACTTACTCGCCTAGATTATATCATATTACGATTATGCTTAAGGGACCACTACACGACCGTGGTGCCTGAGTAGACCTGGCTGTTACCTACATTGTGGACCCTATGCGAATGTGTTTCTAACGAATCATTAATTTTAAAAGAAATGTGAAGAGTTTAAACTGGAAAGAGCTCACCAATTCGCAGGGTTTGCATTGAGTATTATCCCAGCTATCGTGCATGGGACGGACGGGACGAGGTTGTCGCTCACATTAAATACACATACACTCACTATTTATCTAAATACTATGTAAGACACTGCACTGCATATTTTGAACTGGCGTCGGCATTTTAAGTATGAGGTAGAGAATCGCGCGAAGTTTGGTTGACCGGTTGGACGAAGAGTACCGCGGCGGTCCTTGCAGAACACGTGTTTCTATTGTTTCGCGAAGGCCTATTGTTAATTGCCGAGTTTTTATGGATGTTTTGGGCTGCGGATGGACGCGTCCGTACCCTATCGTGTCTCAAACAAGACTCTCCGCACCAACTTAAATTTGTATTTCTTTAAATTTCTAACTCTTTAAATTTAAATTGTGTTTAGTTTTTTTGTGTATTGCCGATTGTTTTTTCTCTTTTATGCGACAATAAATGTTATTTTATTTATTATTTATTTATTTATAAAATCCCACTTCCTGGCCAGGGGGAGACATGAAATGTTGTACTTATCGCTGGCGGTAATAAAGCCTTAGGATTCTCAATCTTAGTGTTACCGCCCTAGGTAAATAATATATTATTATGAGCTTTGTTTTCTATTGTGTTACAATACTGCAATATCCATTTAGGGAAGGATCAAGGGACAAAGAAAACAAGGTACTAGGAAACGGCAAGCGAAACTTAGCCTTGAAGTAAGCCTGTGCTTAGCTATCTTAACTAACCATAGTTTTTTATTTATTTATTTATTACAATAAAAAGAGTTACATAATAGGCATGATGACTCAAAAAAAATTATTACTTCAATAGAAAGAAGACATAAAACTATGCCAAATAGTGAAAATCCTATTCAAATATCTCAAAAAATAACGAAGCTACAACGGTTAGAATGTTCGTAGTTAGAGAGAGAAAGTGCTACTCGACCGTGACGTCACCTTTGAGTAGCGCCATAGTAAATGACAATCGTTCAATACAAAGGTGCGTTTTGCGGAAAAGCGACAGAAAATACCCACTTTTAAAACTTTGAAGACTTATAATTACGTAGTTATTTTTTTTTTTGAATTACTTTTTTTGCCATTTGATTGAGAATTTGAGTCATTATGTAGAAAATTTGGATTTATTGATTTTCTTTTATAGTGTCATCATCCCTATTATATTATTTTCACTTATCCGCCAAACTGTATGACAGTTTGTTGGCAGAAAACATGTATATACCCTCACAGTTAAATAGGTATAGGTCAAAAGCGCCCAAAATGAACGGTTTTAGATTTCGATCGTGTTAGAATAAAAACTAATGAGGGCTACCGTTTTTGCGCTCACCAGTTGGCGCCACTGCGCTCTCAGTCCAGCTGTCAAAGCTTGTTATTGGTTATTATCGGCTTAAAATAGTTATTTGTTATGCAAGGCTGCAAAGTTGATTTTTGGTGCGAGTGTTTGTATTGAGAGCCGAGTTAGCGAAGGATTGTAAGATTGAACCACGAGCGAAGCGAGTGGTTCAAAAATACAATCCTGAGCGTAGCGAGGCTCTCGAGGCACGAGACGCCGAACAACTTTGCTGCCGAGCGCAACACACAACTTTTCATCTCACCATAACGAGGAAATACATGTATAATTCAAGATGTACTCATGTTCTATAAAGGGTTGTTTAAATTTCACCCGTTACTTAAAGCATTCGTGGATTATTAACATTTAAATGCATCAAAGAGCCTAATTATTATTGTTGAGTACTGTGGTACGAAATACTCACGTCTAACGGCTAAAACAAATATATTTCACTCATTTCCAAACTTATCAGGAGTTAAAATTGTAATATAAGTATCTTCTGCACTGAAATCAATTAATTAAATTCATTATTTTGATGTTATTCTAACTCAACAACAAAACAAAACAATATTTAAATATCTTAATCTCTCGCATCGAGTTTTTTTCTTAAAAACTAACTTTTTAAACGGTGCGTTCCGAAATTGCACTGAGCGTAAAATGTTGAAACATATAGACGTTTCAAATATGTTTTTTTCGTGTTATTTCTTTATAAATAAAACTAAATTATTATTGAATATCATCAAATTAAGCTGGAAAAAGTATTTTTAATATCATTATAAAAACAAAACAATAATAAACTGCACCATTAGGTACATGATATGTATACTTCTAAACGCTTAGAAATGACCTGTCGTTTCACTTTATAGAAAAAAGTTGGAACTCATGGAACTGCGTAACGTTCGAATTTCAAAATCACTTTCCACGCTAGCGTGGAAAGTGGACTTTTGCACGCAGATTTGAAACGATAAAGAAAGCCTTTCCGAGCGGGTGAGATGAAAACCAAATTTACGTTGAAATCTTATTTCATACATCAAAACCGCACCGTAAATATTTTTATCGAATATCCCGTATTGTAGCGCTGTCCCGTTTTGTTCGGAAAAAAGTATGACATAAGTTTACGAACGATAAAATTGTCACAAAGCACTGAAATTCGTTGACCCGTAACTCGTATTTGCCATTACCAATCTGAGATATTGCAAAATAGTCACCATATTAATCTAGTTAGAACCGCGTAACCCACCAATCAACTATGAAATTTGGCATTTCGGAGGACTGGCGTCACACTAGCGCCTCTAGCGGCGAATGCATATGCGGTAGCCCTCATTAAAGTAAACTAGGTATGGTAACACAGTGTCATGAATATTTTGACGCTAAAGTGCTGTGATGATGTACTATTTTATTAGTGGACTTACCTCGATATTAATAACGGTTGATCCCAATCCATAATTTCTATCCCATAGTTCTTCTTGTAATAATCTATGTAACTGATTGACACAGTTTCCCCTCCCTCCTTCCTCTCAAAAGTTGATCGGGGTGTAATGGTCTCGTCGATACTGTCGACTCTAAAAAAAATATTCGTATGATAATTTTTATCAGCAAATAGGTATATTTTTTATATAAGACATCGGAAAGGGACGGACAAGAAAATCGGAAATTGAAGAAAGAAGAAGAAAAAACATTCATTCAGTAAAGCACACACAAACGGTGTTAATCAGTGGGTATAAGATACAGGAAACCTTTTAAGTGAGGACACACATATGTGCACAATGAGTCCAGTAATGTGTGCGATAAAGAAAAGGCCGAGACTCAGCATGTGTGTGCATGTGGCGGCATTTGCAGGCCGTACAAACTGCAACACTCGTTATTATGCCACAGCTTATGAGTCTAATTATTCGAATTAACAAAAATCTTTTTTTCTCATACTACAATAGCAAACGAGCTTGCAACTTGCCTGGTGGTAAGCACGTGTTTGAGAATCCCGAAGAATCACATACGCGTTGCCATCCCTTTATAATTTAAAAAAGCGAAAGATGAACATTCCCAAAATATCCTATACCCAATGAGCCCAATGTTTGGCGCGCACGGCACGATTTTGCGATGACGTGAATAGCCGACTGTGATGGTCAAAGGGTTAGCAACGAACGTCATAACATCTATAATAGTTATAAGTGCCTTAGGCACGACAACACAGTACACCTTTAGCTATTCTTGGCGTCCAAAGGTTTAACCCTTAAATGCATGGTGTGACATATATACATCATAACAAATAATTCAAGATTTATTTAACTGTAGGTATATTAATAATAATATTGAGGCTTATTTCACAAGGTAATTTAATATATTTTCATTTTCATTCTTAAAATGTTAACTGTTCTATATATTCAATAAACCTTACATTGATTTACAAACGATAAGTCGGTAATTTAAAAAAAACGGCGGCCATTTTTTATGGTCTCGAAAATTGAGGTTTTTTGATCAGTGTTTTTGGCAGTTTTATAGTTTAGTAAGTAGTTTTTTTCTGCCTAGAATGTATTTCTACACATCATAAATATTGTCTGAGTGCTAAGTTTAGTAAAGTATTTCGCATAAAAATAAGCAAATTTGTACTTGTTGATAAAGTATGAAAAATATCTTTTTTTTTAATATTTATAAATATTGAACATAAAAAGATAATTTTGATATTATTTTTCCCGTTATCAATAGACCTTAAAGCACCAAATATCGCGTTTTTATTGAAAAAGAAAAAATCATGCATTTAATGGTTAAATCTTCCTAATTCAGCGCCATTTATAACCCTAGCAATAATATTTGCAGCATATACCTAAATAACTTTTTGTTATATGTTGTCATGACGGAGCATCCGATGAGCAGTTCGGTCATAGCCTGTTTCCACCCCGACCCTTTGCTCTGAACAGTTTCTTTTATGAAACTTAGCACCGACTGGGTACGAAGGACCCGGCTAGTTGAGTCGAGGGACAGCATGAGACCGCCTTCGAATTCGTTCACTGTGGTCACATATCTGAAATAAATCATGACCGTTACTGTATTTTTATCAAAAACCTTTGTCTACGTATGTATCACCAATACAACTATGGTTGTATTGGTGGTACATACGAACACAAAGACAATGTGAACTCATAGCTCCTACGCTGACTCATACATAGACAACGTGCATTGTATATAGGGAATGCAATCTCGATATTGGGATCTCGCGAGGTCTCGCGCTAATTTTCGAGATTCAATCTCGTTGGTGAGAAATCTCGATTTCCGATATCTCGGTCGAGATCCCGCCTAATAATTTCGAGATCTCGAACGAGATTACAAGACTGATTTTATTGTTGACCGCTACTTGGAACAAACTCTAAACGACGATAAGGGCGCAGCGTGCAGCACAGTTGTTTGCACGTTGGTTGGTGCGGCGCGGTTAGCGTAACTACCTACAATTATTTACATGATATTTATTCGCTTACCCTACATTTTTTTATTTAAACGTCGATTTGTTTCAGTATTCTAATAATGTAGCTTTTTTGAATACCAGTACTACCCTGAGTAGGGACTGTCCATTGAATTAACGTATCTTTATAGAAAAAGCGTATATTTATAAAAATAAGTTGAATCTCAATATCGACGAGATTAAACGATATCTCGTCTGTTTTTCTGACGAGATCTCGAATTCCAAATCTCGACATCGGAATTCTTACGCGAGATCTCGAATCACCAATCTTGGTGCGAGATTGCATTCCCTAATTGTATATCTCAACTCACAACCATGGCTCAGTAGTTGTGATACACAATAAGGACACACAGACATCTAGCTCATAGCTCCTACGCTGACGCACACATAGACAATGTGCAATTGTGCGTGTGTAGCTCAACAGGCAACCATGGCTCACACGCGCACGTGAGATAAAAGTATAATAAGTGAATAAAATATATGACTGGTAACAAGGTAGATTGGTAGTAGATAGACACCCACTTGGCAATGAGTGCTGTAAAGGATTCAAACGTCGAAATGTATTTAACACGTACATACAATAAACCACCATTTGATTGGATAGTTTACTATAACGCTTATGTTGTAATAGTTTCTATATACATCTGATTATAAGATGGTGTTTTTGTAATAGAAGCTATATTATTATTAGCGTTAAAGTAGATTGTCCAATGGAATAAGAGCAATGTCAGTCTCAAACTCAAAGTAACTGTACTGTAAATCACGATTTCATGAACACTGCCACTTTATCTCGTTTATCAGACGATGGTCGACCAGTCCGATCCCAGGGCATATAACAAAATAATGCCATTGTATTTTTTTACTCGCCGGGAGGGGACCGCTTAAAAGATTAGATATTAAATTATTTATTTATTTAAAAGTCTAGAATATCCCACTGCTGGGGAAAGGCTTCCCTCTTGCACTTCCAAGAGTACCGATCCCGACCAGTCTCCCACAGCGGATCTCATACTAATCTGTGCGCAATTGTAGGGTTGGGCTGTGGAGGGGCGCGCCTTCGTGGATGGCGCGCACTATATTTATGAATGGCGTCGAGTGCAACTGCATACTAAGGTGGATGTCACACTGATGCGGTTTCCGCACGACGGTGCGGTGTGCAAGCGAGACAGCGCTATACAATTCTATAGCGGTGTCACGCTCGCACTGCGGAAACCATCCGGATACCGCATCAGTGTGACAACCGCCTAAATATAAAGATATCAAATACTTATAATTTATTATGACACCATCAATCCGTACTTACCCCGGCCATACTTCCAGCTTGTGCTGTGGTATCTGAACCTTCAAGTGCTCATTGAAATGCTGCCGGCCAAACCGGACCATGTTCAAGTCTTTCATTATCTGTTTGAACAGTACATTGTACAAATGCACCATTTCGCTGAGTCGGCGTGTACGGCGGAATATTATCTGTGGAAGAAGGAATATATATATATATATATATATATAATTATGTTGTGACAGTTGGAATGGCGAGTGTCAAATAAGGAACTTTTTATAATACGTCAAAAACACCGTCGGTATAGGCCGTCCGCTTTAGTTTGCAGGGAAATTTAGTGACATCAATTTTATTGCTTATTTTTGTATTTAAAATTCACAATTCCACCATTTCGTGCCAATACCTACCATGTTTTACTGATTTTATTTGTTTTTCTTTCTTTTTGCTGTGTGTTGTGTATTGTCACGAATAAATAATTGATTCTTAATTCTTGAAAAAGCAAAAAGAAGTTGCAGTATGATATACTCATAGCCTTATCACACTACCCTATCGGTAGGGCCCTAACTGGGGGAGGGGAGTTCAAGCGTCTCATTCATTAGACCGAGATAGTTAAGTCCCCTCCCCGAGTTAGGGCCCTACCGATAGGGTAGTGTGATAAGGCTTTAAGAGTATTCGAATTATTTATCAATGTCCCAATTGATGTATCATTGATGAAAACGCACGTAGAAAAAATTTACGCTTGCAAAGCCGACCAAAAATCGAACCCCGTATCATTGGTTTAAAGCAAAAAATGCAATGGAAATGTACTTGGAGGCCCCTTTTCAGGGATTCGCTCCACCCTGTTTATCGGCTAGTACCACGCTGATCTTCGCAGTGTGTTTTCGTCTTACCAAAGCCTTTGGGACCCACCTTAATGTTGACTTTGGACTCATCGTAAGGATTTGTAGAAACGAGATTCAGTGCCTCTTCTGGGAGCATGTGTGGGACATAGAGCGTCGTCCCGTCGAAGGTCTTTGTCTTAAATAATTGAGCGTGCTCTGCAATTTAAAATTAAATATTTTTTTATCAATAATCAGTTGTAGATAGACATATACCCATTACATAGTCATGTCATGTAAAATTGGCAGTCAGCATCAAGTCTTGAATTGAATGTTTTGAAAAAAGGCCTCGACATCTTATCTATTCTCTTGAAATGAATATGAAAATGAATAAAACAATAATAGCATTGTTTCTTTATACAGGGTGAATCGTGAAAAGAAATATGAAAATATGATTTGAACCACTTTTACTATGGGACCAACTTTGTACTTGAAAAAAAATCGGCTTCTTCATACATTTTCATTAGGCGACTGAGACCTTTTCCTATGAAACAGCAGATTTATTTTGGCACGGACAAAGTTGGTCCTGTGGTAAAAGTGGTTCAGAAACATTGATAGAATCATATTTTCATGTTTTTGTTTACGACTTATGATTCACCCTGCATATCAAAGTAAATGTATTGACAAAGAAAAACAATCAACACCTCACAATCTCAATATCTCTATGGATAAAAAGCTACACATTATTTTTTGGGGTGAAAGATTTTAATTTCGAAAAAACAATGCAACCTCTTCCAAACAAAACATTTTTTTTACTTTATAGTCACAATGATTTAACATACCATTTAAGAGCTTAAACCGTAACGCCCTGTAATCCTGGTCCGGACTATACGTAACTTCGTACTCGAACACAGAGTTCTCCTCGAAATTGAGGCGTACGTAGTTGGCCGTGACTTCGCACGGCTCTCCAGACTGCCCTTTCATTACCACTGGAGGTGTGTCTTTTACTTCACTCTGAAATTGTTAAATGAGTTATATTAGTGTGAATGGCCCATTCTCATTTTAGTGTACTATTGCTATATCATTAAACTGGCATATTATACACTCACCGGCAGAAAATTTGTCCCAAAAACTTTTCGTGATTTCAAACTATAAATTGAATAAATTAAATAATGTTTAGTATATAAAAATGCATTTTTCTAATTTGGGCCACATTTTCTGCCGGTGAGTGATAATGTGCATTAAAAATCAGAATGGCCCGAATGCAATAAGATCGGAAACAAAATCGGTGTGTACTTTTCTTCAATGGGAATTGCGTTTTCAATTTGATTTCATTTGTTGCAGACCTAAATTTTTTGGACAAATCTGTAATGAAAACAGGCTGTTTTAAATGGAAAACTCCCGTGAGTCTCAGACATATTGAAATATAACCTTGTTCTTGGCTACGGACGTGGCCCGGGTAGACGTGGCAGCCGATATTGTGCTTTCTGCCGTCTTCTGCGTCACGCTTGCGACGTCAGAATCGCTCTGGCCATTTTATCCGGCCGACTAAACAATGTCTGTATCCACGAACATACTTACATAGGCCTTGTTCTTGGCTACGGACGTGGCCCGGGTAGACGTGGCAGCCGATATTGTGCTTTCTGCCATTTTCTGCGTCACGCTTGCTACGTCAGAAGCACTATGGCCATTCTATCCGGCTGACTTAACGCTGTATCTACGAACATACTTACATAGGCCTTGTTCTTGGCTACGGACGTGGCCCGGGTAGACGTGGCAGCCGATATTGTGCTTTCTGCCATCTTCTGTGTCACGCTTGCGACGTCAGAGGCGCTATGGCCATTCTGATCGGCAGGCTTAGGCGCTGTTTGAGCCATGCGGGCTTGCCTACAAAAAACAGTGTAAAAGGCCTAATATATACTATCACTATCTTACAAAATAATAAATTACAATCATAATTGTAATATTGCATCAATCCATAGTAATATTATAAATGCGAAAGTGTGTCTGTCTGTTAACGAAATTTGGTATGGAGATAGTTTGAGTACCGGGGAAAGAAAATCATCCCTAAAGCGAGTGAAATATTGAATGGAAGCCAAAAGCTACTTTCAAATAATTATTTAAGGCGCCTGTAGAGGCAAGCACTCTCCATACAAACTTTGTGCAAATTTTTCTTTGCTTGTGTTTGTATTACACTTATGATTTTTGGTCAGTATGCTTATTTTTCTGTTAGTCAGAACCTCAAGCAAATTTTTTTTTTTCTTGACATTTTTCGTATATCCAATATTAACAAGCAAAAAAAAAATTATATGCGGGAGTGCAAAATCCGACGAATAAAACTTGCACAGTTTGTATGGAGAAG
Organism: Cenopis cana; assembly: GCA_951800055.1. Lineage (NCBI taxonomy): Eukaryota > Metazoa > Arthropoda > Insecta > Lepidoptera > Tortricidae > Cenopis > Cenopis cana. Next base: position 6,933,110 of record OX637488.1, read on the forward strand.
GCCTTGCCTCTACAGGCGCCTTAACTCTCAGAATGACATCACAGACTGTGATAGCTAGGTTATAGTAGTTACAAATAAGGTATAGTTTCTTGTACTCACAGTTGCATGAGCAACTTGCCGCGCCCAGTGCCAGCGCTAGGCGCCGCCGCAGCCGCCGGCGCCGACTGCGACGGGCTCACGTCTGAAGCGGGGCTAAAGGACGGTCCTGCAATATTATAATTACAAAATAAATTAGGGTAAGCTGTAGTAATGTTTTGGTTGGAGCCTTGGCTGGAAACTAGAGAGGATGGGAGAAGATCGACAGGTGACCTGTGGGTCGCCCCAAGTACCGCTGGAGGGATGTGGTGGAAGCGGACCTGCGTGAGCTCGGAGCTGGCGCAAGCTGGCGAGAAATTGCGCAGGACCGAGCAAAGTGGCGTGCTCTTGTGTCGGAGGCCAAGACTCATTTTGGGTCGTCGTGCCAGCCCAGTTAGTTAGTAGTAATGTTGCCATGTACGTAGGCCACACTGAAAGTTTTTAGAAATGGTTACTTAGAAACCATACATTAAAAAACTAAAAATGCCGTTTTGAAGTGGAACTCTTTGGCAACATTATGGAGTATATTTCATTCGTCTAGGATACGTAGAGTATCCTGAACTCGTTGGGCACCTCATAATTTGGCCGAAGCTCAAAAACACCGTAGAACCGAGCCATGAGAAAGAATGAGCATAGCGTTTTTCTCAGAGGCTCCATCGAATTCAGCGATGTATTGATGTAATCGTAAAATAGTCCATGAAAATTACAATAAATAACTTGCTAGTTAGTTTAGTTTTTGATTTTCTAACAACTTTCAGTGTGGCCTACGTACCAGGCTCTTGCCGCTCCGGATAAGGGTCTCCCCAAACCTGTCTGTCTGTTACCTCTTCACGCTTAAACCGCTAAAACAATTTAGATGAAATTTGGCATGGAGATAGTTTGGGTCCCGGGGAAGGATAGTTTTTATCCCAGAAATCATCCCTTAAGTTCAAGTTAATGTAGTGGAGTGTGTGGGAGTGTGTGTCAGCTTGTGTAATTTACAAGGATTTGCCGTAGTAAAGTACAAACCTCCCGGTTGCAGTTGCTGCCGTTTGGCGAGCATAGCGAGAAGGTGGCCGCGACCTCCCCCTCCCACTGAAGAGGGCGCAATTGTAGTGGCGCTCACCTGAAAATACAGGCACAGAATAGTATACACGTACGTATACAGTATAGTAATAGTATACGTGTAGTAGTAGTTTATTACATACATAACGGACACGAAATTTCAGTCATTTTGATTGTTCAAGACAAACTATTTTAATTAAGAGTAAGCATTTTAAACTAGCATTTGTAGAACTAGTTGTAACATTAGATAGAACAAAAGTTGGATAGGCTTATCCAACTCTTGTCTTGTTCGCCTTAGCTAGTATTTTAGTACTCACAACACTGGCTCCGGGAGTAGCTTCAGGGGATCCATCAGATCCCGAGTCCATATTTTGACTCTTCTTCAGCGCCATCAACATGGCAAGGCCACGGCCCCTGCCTTTGTTTGGCTCCATTTTGTCTGAAAATATTGCAATAAGTTTCTGTCAAAAATGACATTTTTGGTCCAAGCTTTTATTGTCGACTGTACTTACTTTTCCACAGTCATACACTTGAGCGCAAACACAATGGGTTTATCTTGTATCGTTGAGTTGCTATGGCCACCTTCTGTCTCCATCATCAGATCAGCTTGATTAGATTGGACTTAGATTGGAAAAAATCTAACTGGATGTGAAAATTGTATGGGCTAGTCTCTGAATAAACTTTAGTTCTGGTTTGATTGAATTGAAAAGTAGTGATTGCTATCCCCCATACCATACGAGGTAGAAAATAATTTTGTCTTTACATACTCTATGCTTTTTAAGGAAGTTCGAGACCTATCCATGTTATAAACAAACACATACCTAATAAGTACACAATTTAAACTGTGATAAATCCTCTTGTATTAGTTGTATTGAACAAAACATTATCATAGAGCTCTAAGTGTAAGGCCTGAGTGGACACTCGGAGCGGAGCGTTCGGCGTCACGTCCAGCGGGGCGGGCGAGCGTCCATACTATTTGTGCGGCGGCAACTCAGGACACCAGTATGAGTTTCAATTGTTTGACATGAACGCCCCGCTGGACGCAATGCTGGACGCCCGACTCGAGCGTCCACTGAGGCCTTACTCTAAATCTTTTCAACATCAAGCAGATCTGCAGTTTATAGATCTATTTACCCTAATTTGATTTGAAAATACAGTTGTAGACAGACAAAGTGTGTCATATTTGAACCTTCACAATGTTGCAAAGTGGCAAAACATATAAATCATCAACTATACCAAATTATACTTCAAAATGCCTGTATTCTAGGTGAGAGATGGAGATGATAATCTGCAAAAGTTTGCATATTTCACTGGCGACTTTTTAAGTTTTTACTTAGTTTGTATTATACCTACCTACTTAGATTAGAACACTTACAAATGGCACATAATATGATGCCGTTCTATGAATAGAGTTGTTATTTTTTTATATCTTTATCTGAACTCCAGTTTGGAATGATAATAAACCGCAATTACAAGTACTTACTGACTAGTTTTTGATCAACCAACCAATGTGTAAAATTAAATACGTAATTCACAAGTGTACCTGCTTTCCGTGTGATGTAAAGAAAATTAATGCTTTTTAAGTTAGGGTACTTAGATACCCCGAAATCTAAAAGCAATGAGTTAGAAAAAAATTCAACTACCTACCTACTTACTACAAACACGACAACGTTCAAGATGTTAACGTGATATAGATAACTTGCTAATACGTGAAGAATTATAGTATACAGTAAAGATAAGTTTGAGTTTATTTCAGTTAAGTCGCTATAAATATGATCTTAGGTACCCAGACATTAAAAAATGTCTGACCTTACAAAATATAACGGAAATACTTTTTTGAAGAAAGTTTGTAAGAACCCTGACTTTTTACCTTTTTCGATGAACGAGAAATACCTATCCACTATAACTAGCGTCTAAATATTGCTGATCACGATCAAGAATAAGAAAAGAAGACAAGAATGATAATTTTCGCTGCCCATGCACTTCTTTTCGCACAATAAACATAAACTAAACCATCGACAAACATTGTCCTTGTCTTTTGTTTTTAATAAGTTTTGGTGTTACCAACTTAAATATGATTCTAACACCTACTATTCATTGTCATGCCTGAGCCAAACAATGGGCCATGATGGCGCAGGACAAGGACGTAGGGTCAAGGAACCAAAAAATGAACACCTAAGCGACTAACCAACTTTAGGATTTTTTTTCGGGGTGTTTGGCGCGAGGCCTGGATTCAACAGCGGCTTATAGCCACGTGTGTACGGTTACAGCCTGGGAGTTTAATTGCCAGCCTCGACAAAGGATTGCCGCGTTAGAAACAAAATATTCCGAAAGGGTAAAATATGTCACGATTTTTTTATTTCAATTTTTCGGTCGAATGTTCAACTATTGGGGTGTGTTCATAGTTTTGGATCCTTGACCCTAGCTATGCTATACCATGGAATGAAATAAAAGTGTGTATTTCTTCCTTTAACGCATAACTGCGTCCTTGTCCTACACCATCCTGGCCTATTGGTAAAATTAAATTTAAAATAAGTAAAATATGTTAGTGGCAAGGGGCTAAAGTATAAAGCGCCCTATGAAATTGTAATCAGACGCTTTTATTCTACCGTGGACATTAATGGCATGCCGTAGACGTCCACGATATATGCCGTAGGCTCGCTGTCTTATATACAATACATACGTACATAAACTGAAGCCTGTATTCCTAAAAGGGGTAGGCAGAGCACATGAAATTAAATTCCAGTGCCCCTTTTAGCAATTGTAGGTTTAAAGATAGAGAAAATGTGATATTGTAGTGATAGGTTGCTAGCCCATCGCCCACAAACACTCTTCAACCCAGTTCCCATAGTCGACTCTTAGGACACCCACGGGAAGAAAGGGGGTGGTGCTATTCTAACCACCATCACACGGTTCGCTGTCTTCCCCACGAAAAATGCGCGTTGTAATAAATTTGGGATACAAAAAAACTTGCCTGACCTGTCAACTTCAATGTTTCAGCAAATAAATCATTCATTCATTCATTCATTTATTGCCGTCACTTGGCCGTCACGGTACATTCAGCAAACCACAGCAAACTAGTGGAGGTGAGTTGAAGCATCTCGCTCTAACGTATAGGTCCGAACCCTTCTAAGTGTCCTGAATTCAGGACAGTGACCCGCTTATGCCTGCGCCATGCCGTCGACGTGTACGATATATCGTGGACGGTGACGTAAAAATCGCGACGCGAACCGAAAACGAAGTTCGAATATCTCCCTCCCTGTCGCTCAAATAAGCAATTGTGACAGAGAGGGAGATATCCGAACGTCGTTCATTTTCGGTTCACGGTAGGCCCTCATGCCGCTCCAGTGCGTGATATAGTTACCGGCAAACATCTTGAACCCAACATTGAGTGCGCAGTAGCCGATTTAAGTACAAATCACGCTACTGCGCAGGTAAGGTTAGGTTCAAGATGTTTGCCGGTAACTGTACGCTTTTAGTGCGGGATTATTAGTAATGTTTATTGCGAACCATGGTATTATTACAAAGCCTCTATACGATATTCATCCTGGCGCTCGGTTGTTTTATGCGTCAAACCACGCGTCAAACACATGCGTTCCATATAAATACGTGGCACAGAATAAGTAATAGTACAAGTACAGAAGTTTCTCTGTTAACAAATCCCCCGTTTAGGTATGCCAAACGTGCTCTTTCTATCGCATGCAACGTGCTCTTTCGAGGCCCCGCCCTCAGCGCTAGGGTTACCACCAGCGAGAACCTATTATATGAATACTTTATTATTATTAGTAGTATTGTTGACAATACAATTACGTTACGAATAGTACTTTTAAGGTTCCGTAGCCAAAATGGTGAAAACGGAACCCGTCCGTCCGTCTTTTTGTCTGTATGTGACAGCCGACGTACTCGGAGACTATAAGCACTACAAATACAATTAAAACATTTGGCAGGAAGGTGTGTTCTACTCGTATGAACCGCTACGTAAAAGTGATGTGAAATGACGAAAAAATATTAAAGTAGGGGGAGGGGGGCACTCCATACATGTAACCAACGGGGTAATCACGTAACAATACGATAATAAGGTTGCGCCTTGGTCATATTTGTTCGCCAGTATTTTTGGCCAAGCTGAGGATACGGGACGGCTCAATCTGCGAATGTGGACTGGCTGATGGTACTACGGAACATATACTGTTAGACTGTCCAAAAATTGCTTTTCCGCTATATAATTTACTCCCATCTTGTATCAGTCGCCCAGTGAATATTAACTTCCTCTTAACTTTAGTTTTTACTCCATATAGTGGGATCTTAAACAAATTTTTATCTAAAAATAACATCCGCCTGTAATGTATATTCTAGTAATTAATAACTAAATGTAATTATTTGTTCCTAATATATAAGATGTCTGTAGAGATAAAACCTCTAACTCCATACTAACCTACCCTCCCCTGTAGATAGTTAAAGTTGGGAGCTCATGAGGACGTTTCAAGGTAAAACTCAGGTTACTTGGACTTAACTTTAATGATTAAAATATAAGATGAGTGAACAGCTTGAAGCTTAAACTGTAACTAACTTATTCTATGTAAGAACTATCTCATACACAGCGGTGGGCTTGATTCCCGGTACTCGCCACCTGTGCGCGGGCGCTCTGGGCATAACATCCTTACCGCAATGTCAGCGGTTATGCATTCACTGTAACTGGCCGGGAGGCCCGGGAGTCAACATACATAACTCTTCCCTCCGCAAGTTCAAAATCCTCAGTCGGACGATTTTGCGACTGATGATTTTGAAAACATAAAAGTTTCTTATATTTAGCAAAAATGGTTATACATGTGCCTAAAACTAGGATTATATATAGCCCCAATGTCCAGACACTGATACCTTTCACTTTCACTATGCTTTCATTACTACTTTCCACTATTTCACTATCACTTTTCTGTAACGCATATTGTATGAACTGCAAATCCGCCAGGTTAACTCCGTTCAAATTCAGAGGCTTCCTCTCTGGTAGCGGTGTCGGCATATCGATCTCTGGTAGGTTTATAATTGGTAATTTTGTTACTGGTACATCCTTCCCTTTTATTAAATGTTGGCTCAAAAAGATGTCTGTGATCCTTACTTCACAATTGTCTTCCAAGGTAAGTATGTAAGTGCCTCGGATCATGTGCTGAGTGACTCCTGTTTCGCAGAACCTCTTCAGTGTGAGGGGCTCTTTTGTAAAAATTAGCCATTGATTTAGTTGCAGGGTTTCTATTTTTAGCCCTTGTATGTTAGCAACCACAGGATGGCAAGAGCTGGTATTTGTGTTAAATTTCATCAAATCTGCTACGCAGCGGTCAGGGGTTAACGGGAGTATTTCATTTTCTTGGCAGAGGAAATAGCCTTCTTCAATCTCCATACACGGTGTAGCAACCGGCTCGGTTTTCGACCCTTTTACGAGGATATAAGGATGTACAGGTATGATAACGGTTATTTGGTTATGGATATTTACGGTTGGTAAGGGTAAGATTTTATAGTAGGAATAAGTTTCCTTTCGAATAACTGGAATGTCTAGCAAAAATGTTATTGTACTTCCTTTAGTGTAAGCTTTTAATTCTATACATTGTTCAAGTTTTAATAAGTTCTCTAAGTTAACAGGGTACACTAAAATGTTCTTTGATTCAATAGTTCTTAGCATAGTTAACAATTCATCGCTATCCACAATGGTTTGGTGTAGGGTTCTTAACTTACTAAATGTTATGGCTGTTTCTATTTCATCCAGGCGGACATACAGCGTCATAAAATTATGCAAAAACAAATTAAATGTAAGAATGATTTTGTTGACGGTCTGATTACTTGCAGTTTGGTTAAACATTTTTCTTAATTCCCATATTTCCTTGTCCAGCTGAATGAAGTTAGATCGAGAGGAATTGGTGGCATTTATGAATGAATCCGCCATTTTTCTAACCAAGGTGAACCTTTTGTTAGTTGCATCCTGGCTCGACTTTAATTCGTTTATCAATCTATCATACCTAAGGGCGTCTTGGTGATCTAGATTACCAGTTATAGCCTTAACTAAAGAGCCAAGGGGGTTTAGAATTCCACGTTTAACTCTACGCGATGGGAGTATTTGGGCAATTTTTTGTATCGTTATATTCTTTATGTGATCTGTCTGGAGTTTAATGTTTTTTAACTCTGAGTTAATACCCCTTTGTGTATAAAAGATCGAAATATGTTTGCATAGATTCGCGTACCTGTTAATGTTGAATTCTAAATCTTCACAAAGCAAGTCTAAATCTAAAACTTTAACTATAGTCCATTTGTCGTGACTAATAACCGCTTGACCCTGTCTAATCGGAAAAATGCCCCTGTCATTTTCCATTTGTTGAAGAAGGAGGGTCTGGCTCTGTATTCCCTGGATCAGCAGGAGGGCGGCAACCCTGCGAAAGACGTTTAATATCCTTAATTGGAGTTTTAGTCTTTCTGCCGCGAATTTCTATTGGTACAATATTTCTAGCAACTTCGCCCTTAACTTTTGCTTTTTGGTAGCGAGGTACATTTCTACGTCTTACATTGACTCCTTTTACGAATACTGTATCTCCTTTTGTAACATCAAATTCGGCTTCGCCGCCCCGTTTTTTTCTAACTCTATCTTTTTGTTTCAAGAGGTATTGCGTTTTTTGATTTCTGTTCCAATCATATGTCAGTCTCTGATTAGGTTTTGTGTCGATGGCATTGTGAAGAATTGGTATGCTAATGGTGCCTACAAACTTTGCGGAGTGCACAGCATCTGTACTGGGTTTACTATGTTTCTCTAAAGCCGTTAAAGTGCTTGACGTAAATGAATGTTCTGCTTCCGTAACGGGATTATTCCATTCGTTTGGGTCGATGTTTACACTCATTGAACTTTGGTCAACAATGTCATCATTTTCTAAAGCCGCTAAGGTACTTGACGTATGTGAATGTGCTGTTTCCGTATCAGGTTTATTCCATTCGTTTGGATCGATGTTTACACTCATTGAACTTTGGTCAACAATGTCGTCATTCTCTAGTACAGATGGCATTCTTTCGCAAGGAGGTTTGTATATAATTGGTATGCTTGTATTCCGTGTGTGTAACATAAGATCTTTCATGTTCACTGTAGCGTCTAATTGTTGGAGTAAGTCAGAACCAATCAGTCCGTCATAACCTTGGGCGACATCATATACATAAAATTTGTGATATTCCGTACTTTTAAATGTTTCTAGAAGTGGTATATATATAATTTCGTTATGCATACTTCTTGCGTGGGTGCTGATCACCTCAAAGGGCTCTGTGTATTTAAATTCCGAAAAATAGCGATTGGCCAGCGTATTATTTATGAAAGATCGGGTGCTTCCCGTGTCGATCATAAAGCGTGCACCGATTTCCGGTAACTCTATACACGGTAATTCCGAAATTTTGTCGCAATTTAATTTGATCACTAAGGCTTTGGGTTTTTCGAGGCCGTTAACTGTTTTTTCAGTTTCGATTACGTTTTGTTCATCATTCGCGTTTTCTTCAGGTATTTCTTCGATTTGAGTCGGTTCAACAGGCTCTTGTTCATAGTAATATTCGTTGTCTAAATACTGCGGGGTGTCACTGTAAAACAGGTTATCATTTTCGCATGGCACGACCAAGTTGTTCTGTCTAACTGTGCGCATGGTGACGTCAGAATTGTCAAGGGCTCTTAGGTTTGGCTGAACCCGTGGACCACCAAACCGAAAGCCTGGAGATGCTGTTTGTTGGTTGAAACCGTGATTGGGCAAAGGCCTGTAGCCTTGTTGAGCAGGAGTGCCAAATCTAAATCCATTATATTGTTGGGGTGCACCATACCCAAATACTTGATTAGAAGTAGGCCTAAAACCTAGCTGTGGCTGATTTGGGATACCAAATCTGAAACCCCGATTCGGCGTTGAATTGGGTTGGAAACCATTTGGTCTCGGTGTCGAATTTTGAGGAATGCCAAATCTAAAATTGTTTTGTTGAGGAACGCTAAAATAACGATTTTGTGGTGGTTGTTGGAAGGTCAGACGTGGCTGTGAGTTTTGCTGCTGTTGCACTGGACGCGTGCCGTTTTTAGAATTGTACTGGAGTTGAAAATTCACTTCCTCAGTTACCACACTTAACGCACTCTCCAAAGTGGAGCAACCCTTCAGACGCACTATCCTAAGCATGTGCTCGGGAAGGTTATACAAAAACGAGTTTAATGCGGTATTATTATATATTGTCGTCTTAGCATTTCGTAATTGTTCGTCGTCAGTTTCATTGACCTTAGCAAATAAAGTACTTCTTACGTGCTGAATTCTATTGCAAAAATCGGTGTAAGATTCTCCTTGTTTAATTTTTAAATTTTCTAATTCAATAGCAATACATTGCTCTGAACGAGGATCACCGAAATGTTGGCGTAATACACTTTTTAATTGATCCCATGACACCAAATCTCCTCGTTCACTCAGGAGGGTCGCAGCCCTACCAATAAGTCTGCTCGTTACAGCATGAAATACATATTCATCTTGAATAACATTTTCATCTACACCTCTAAATCTCTGAATTACATATTCAGCTTTACGGATGAATAAATCTAATTGTTTATTGTCACCCTCAAATCTAGGGATGATATCAATCATCTCTTTGGGAATTACTTGTAATTGTACTTGAGCCATTTTATTTTAATAAAATTTATGATCAATGTGAAATCACGAATTTCTATTTACTGGCTCAAAAAAAAAAACACAAATTTATTTATTATATTTTTTTTTTTTTTTTTTGAAAAATTAGCACAAAACACTTTTAGCACTTATTCCTATATCAGTTTCTTATAATTTACGCCACTCTATCGATGGAGAGCAGAGCACGATAACTTAAACACTATTTGCTAGAGTTTCCAGTGAAGTTTATCCGAAAATCTACTATTAACAACTACTACTAAACCTACTAGTAACACGAGTTTTCACCAGCTTTCAGGAAAAATCAGGAATAAGCAAGGAATGCAAAAAGGTCTACTCACAAACCGCCGATTGCCATGACTTCCGCCGCTGATGACACCTTTTATCACGTACCTCACGTTGTAATTCAATTAATGTCCACAATTTAACTTATTTATTTGGTTCGAAGATATTCGAGTTACGCGTGAGAACCAATAGTAGTGTCCTTTATCACGCGACGCGACTATACGCACTATTTTCACGAATATCCTTCAAGGCTGCGCCAGTTAAAGTTGGGAGCTCATGAGGACGTTTCAAGGTAAAACTCAGGTTACTTGGACTTAACTTTAATGATTAAAATATAAGATGAGTGAACAGCTTGAAGCTTAAACTGTAACTAACTTATTCTATGTAAGAACTATCTCATACACAGCGGTGGGCTTGATTCCCGGTACTCGCCACCTGTGCGCGGGCGCTCTGGGCATAACATCCTTACCGCAATGTCAGCGGTTATGCATTCACTGTAACTGGCCGGGAGGCCCGGGAGTCAACATACATAACTAGATTGTGTTTGTTGTAGTTTGTTTTTATTGTAGTTTGTTTTTAGATTGGTAGTTTGACCGGTTGGATATACTACCGAACACCACCAGTTGCGTACCGATAAGTTTATAATACTTAGCCGTGTCTTATCCAACTTGACATTGGCAGAATCATCAAGGCCTTGATGGAGCCATACAACACAAGATTGAATTGAATTGAAGTGTGATAATGATTAACGTCTTCAAAATTGGTTTGTTTACTTACATGATAATAGGACACATATAAGGATGAATGTATACTTTTACGTATTTAAAGTGGTAGTAAAATTATAGAGGTCTATGAAAATAGAATTTCAATTGTATAGTTGTCAAACCCGATTTAATTATTTATATCTACAAGTACAATATTACATTCATGTTAGTAGAGTGAATGACTAATAATAATAAACTAATTATTATTCCTTTTTTTCTTGAAGTTTTGCTTGTTCGAATTCTTTAAATATTTTTTCACTTAATTTTTCGCCTTCGTCATCTATTTGTTCTACTGAAAGAACTTCAGGGATATAAAACTGCATCATATTTTGCACCTGAAATAAAAAATGTATGGACTTAATTAGTACCTCCCTGTAAAAAAACAATATTGCTAATGACAAAAAAAACCAAATAGGATTTATAAGATAATCACTAGGTAGCACTGGACACAGTCCCATATCATATTTTGTATAACCAATTTACCACTGGATAAATAATAGTACTGGCATACAAAAGTGTACACTCAGTTAAGAAAGTGATCATCTACCACTTATGAAGCCGTACCTACAAATAATAGTCGAAAGCAAGGGCATGAATATGTATACATTTTTAGACCTTATTTCAGTGGAATAAGGTGACAAAATGTATACATATTCTAGGGCTTTCTATAAATTACTTAACTGTGTACCTAAGTTCCGCATCGCACGCAACAGATTTTACTGATCCGCACGCACACGGATCAGTGTACGCACTTGTGTGACTTTCTATACAATGAATACTAAAATCCGTTGCGTGCGATGCGGAACTGATGTGAAAGCCTACGGCCGCCTTTCCACAAGAGTTATGCTATGCAGCTATGCTGCGCGGATGTAATAGCTTTCCGTTTCCACCAGTGGTAAGCTATGTGAACCAATGAATATGATTGGTTGGTGGATATCAACACATCCATAGCAACGTAGCATAGCACAGCTCTGGTAGAAGGGCACCCTATAGCTTTATAAAAAACTGCAAGTCATTACGTAACATATTACTTACACCATTTTTCAAGGTGACAATAGAGCTTGGGCATGATGAACAAGAACCCTGCATTTTAAGCCTTAACACCCCATCTTTAAAGTCCACGAATAAGACATCTCCACCATCCTCCTGAACTGTTGGTCTTATCCGCGTATCGAGAAGTTCCTTTATCATTTGTACAATTTCATCATCATCTTCATTGATCTCTGTAAATATTGAATTATCTGATTAATAATAATAACTGTGTTTGTATTATGTGGAGTTTAAATATTATACATATACTGATATTAGTGATATTTTTATTGTGTACTAGTTTTTGCCCGCGACTTCGTCCACGTGGAAGTCGTTCATCGCGATAGAATGTAATTGCTATTTCTTTATATCAGGCGCTTATCTAGTTATCACTCTTCCATACAAATTTTTATAATATTAGTATGAAAGTATGGATATCAAACTTTTAATAATGAGATATAATTTCTAAATAAAGGAAAAATTTAGACTCTGGACAGGATTCGAACCTGCAACCCTCTGGCATTCGCAGCCAGTTGCTCTAGCCTCTGAGTTACGGGAATCGAACCCAGGTCCCAAATTCATCAACCGTTCCTTTTGCGTTAGCAGCGTTACTGCTTAATACAAAAAGTAATCGTGATATAATTTGATGAACAATACTTACGTGTGTCCCCAGAAGGTTTAGCATCAGTAACAACAGGCAAGCCACTGGCAAAGAAGTCCATAATGGTCGCAAAGATCTCGGGCCTTAGCAGTTTCCATTCCACATCATCATCCTGCTTGGTGACCGTAATAAAGTCAGATCCGAAGAATACTGCTTTGACACCCTCAATTCGGAAGAGCATTTTAGCTGTAACATTACAATTTTACTCCAATTTAGGTATAGCACTACCCGCTTTCATCTATTGGCTGTCAATGGCTATATTTCTCTCTTGCAACGGGCAATAAGTATCTTAGTTTACATGTAATATTAAGATTTTAAGAGACATAACCAGTGGTGTCCCACCCTTGTCAGGTAGAATTAAAACCGGATAATATTCACTCTTTCCTTGACACTTTTCATGTTCTAGGTACATAGACAGGTAAAATATAATTATATTTGTGCTCCTAATTTTTGAATGAAAATATATACAATGGCATTCTTTTGTAATGATCTCGTCTCAGAGATATCCGTCACTGGTAGATGACAGCTTTAATTCAATTACAATATATCCATGAAACACAAGATTATGAAAAATCGTTTAGTCTGTGCATTCAAAGCAATCTATTTTTTTCTTCAACAGTTATTTATTGCTTATCGTAAAAATCATCCAACGTGGCAATGCGGCCTGCATTTTGGGAATGTTACCCACTGGCAGTGGCTTTTTAGATTAGGGTTTTTGTTAGGTTATTTTTAGTTTTATTCTAATTTGTTATTTTATATTTTTATCTATACTTGTCACTTACTTGTTTTTAAGCTAAAATGATTAAATTCACCCTAACCTGAAAACTGTCATAAGAACTCATAGACTGATTTTTATTGTTTACCCAATGGACTGCAATAAGCCGCTGCAATGTTAGGAAAGTCCATGGTTTGCCCTGGCTCCAAGACTTTAACTCCGGGCAGAAACTTCACACTGTTAGGGTTCGGAGTATCTTGAGTTTGTATGAACATGTTGCGGCACTGGCATGTTCCAAATACTTTCCTTTTTCCATTTGTTAGGTCCAAAGTTGGTGCCGCAAAACCGCTGAATTGTCTACTATCAGCACATCTATAAAAAAGTCACAAAATAAATAATGACTAAAAACCAAAATAGCGGCGTAGTGAAGAACATTGGACTTTTAATCAAGATTCCCAGTCAATATACAAGTATTACCTATTTAAATTGACAGCGCAAATACGTCCGCATTGATTTCCCACTCGGAAAAATCTTAGAGAATTCCGCAACATATTTACAATTGAATTATTACAAAATTTACTAGTTTTCTCTCAACCAACATAAGCGATTTTTTCCCGTGTTGACGTTTGAAATGAAACTCACTGTCAATGTCACTGTCAGCTCAGCTCAGTGTTGCTAGATGCCAAAATAAAAAAAAGAGAAGCTACGAACGCGATTTTATTAATGAAAGACATGAATTGGTAATACTTTTCCTTTTTTAATGATCCAAATACAAACAAATGTGATCTACGCCGTCACATACACTTTCGGGAAGTTACAACTGTTACTTGCATTCATTATAGCTACCCTAGGTAGTTGTATTCGTTCGATGTTTTAATTAATTGCCTTTTTTACTAAGCAAATGATAACATTTTATAATTGTCCGAGGATATTTTAATAAAGCGGATCCCCGTTAGCATAACGCGGATAGCCAGTCTAGTGGCAAAAAGGAAATAAAAAAAGCGGAAAAGCGGCGTACCTGGCAACACTGACTCAGCTGTCAGTTTCATAATGTTCATAATGTTGCCAGACGGCAACCAGAAAAACAAATTAAAGCAGGCTATTCATTGGCGAATTATCCATCATAGATAGAGCGAGAAAATCTGAGTCAGTCATCTTGATCTTCAACGTCGCTGCACTGTACAAAAACTTGCAAAAACTCGTGCGAGAGGAAATGACTGACGATTTTAGCGCCTGGCCCACGGTCCATTAGAGACGTCGCGTCAAATCCAACATACTTATTATACTCTTTGGTCGCGTCGTCGCTGCGTGGGCGCTGGTGAGATGCTGACCTTACATTTCGGGCTGTTCACATCATGATAATAGTGGTCCGATACTGTCATTGTTTTCTCAGTATCGGCATCGAAATATAATAAGTACCTTAGATAGGTATCGGTCACAATTCCAGTGCAGAACAGAAACCTTTTGTATAAGGCCGCCACCATACTTCGCTATGCGTGTCGCGTTGCGTATTCGCCTCCCTTTCTTTTCCGATATTATATAAAAGAGATGCAACACGAATATTTGCGAATTGTGGTGGCTTTAGGTTAATACCTACATGATGTGAAAATTTTATATATTTAAAATGTATTTTCTAACACAATCTTGTATTGTATTGAAATAAATACTATTACTAACTACTGTGTTGAATATTATGAACCTTATGATCTAAATAACGAAATAAAAATTCATGTAAGTTTTTCATTGCACTTTATTAACCAAATAACTAACTCTTTCCTAAGGACGTCGCATTGGTATGCATAATGTTAGGTAACATACCTAAAATTTAAAAATATCTATTTAATTGTCAATCACTAAAATACCATATACATTTAAAAGATTCTTCTGGGCTAATTATTAGTTTTAGTCTACCAAAACTGAAATCCAATAACTTTCTAATAATATTAATATGCCACCACAATAAATTAAAATATAGGTATTAGGTAAGTGGTCCACATAATGTGATGAAGTAGGTGTATATAAGTATATGCGCTCACGCCATGTAGCTAGGTAGTTAGGCGTGGCCTTTGGTTAACTTGTGATAACTGCATACCAACAAATCAATACCCATGTTTGTATATACCCCGTTTTTTTAAGAGTAGAATTTTAACGGTCATTTTCGCCTACATTCTTCGTTTCCCTAAGACATCATAGGATAATTGTTAGCATCACGTTAAATAGGGCATAGGGCTAGTTAGAATTCTAGGTATTAATCCAGTAATATACAAACAAATTGAGGGACTGAACCATCGATATCGCCAGAAGCCTTTAATCATATAGTTGTGAAGAGTTTTAATAGGGATGTTGACTCAAAATTTATTATTACTCCATACGAAAGAATATATAAAACTATGCCAAATAGTGAAAATCCTATTCAAATATCTCAAAAAATAACGAAACTACAACCGTTAGAATGATTTTAGTTAGAGAGAGAAAGCGCTACAGATCAGTGACGTCACTGGTCACTGACCTGGAGCGCCATAGTAAATGACGATTGTTCGATACACAGGTGCCTTTTGCGGCAAAGGGACAGAAAATGCCCTCTCCTAAAACTTTGAAGACTTATAATTATGTAATTATTTATTCCTTTGAATTACTTTTTTCGCTATTTGATTGAGAATTAGATCCTTTTTCGAGAAAATTCGGATTCATTGATTTTCTTATTTGGTGTCAACATCCCTATTGTGGCGATACCGATGACGTAGACAGTGGCGCCGCGGTGGTGCCCGATATGGGTAACTAATCTATTACCACGGCCTCCTGTCTGACGGGTAAATTAAAAAGTTAAGGAAGCAGTAGGCATAATTATCGATCGGTAAAATGGTTGTTGCAATGATGTAAATTAATATTATTAGAATAAATATGCTTATTGTTAAAGATCGACTATTTCAGCTATTGTATAGAATTGTGGAGTTTTATTTACACTCCTTACATAATATTGTACTAATTTCACTTGTTTCAATAGCTAATCATGTCTTAAAGATAGCACGCCGCATATTTTCCCGTTTTAAGATTGTTTTCCCTGAAATCGCATGACGACAATCGCACGATTTCTCTATTCTGAAAAACAAAACGGAGTATAGATAGACCCTACATATTGTGACGTATCGTTGTCGCGTGAGGGCCTGTTCCCACTATCCGATACAATATCGGTGCAGGATCTGACACCAATAAAAATGCATAGAAAACCGCTTAGTTTTCACACTATCCGACTCGATATCGGCCACATTCCCATACATTTTTATCGGTGTCGGATCCAACACCGATTAATATCGGATAGTGGGTGCACAGCCTAAGGGGATTAAATCAATGTGGGAGCCAAATTTAAAAAATAATAGAAATGTATTTTACAATATCTTGCATTGGACTAACTTTGTCATTGTAAAGCGTGAAGTAGGCTTCTTTGAGACATGCTTATCTACCAACCGTCTAATAATTAATGACAACAACTTCACGTTTTTCATGAAACGAATGAGTAGCTATATGCAAAAAGAAACCTATTAGGTATTCATCATGAGTAGGCATTTTATAAGTAACTTATACAAATAGGTATTAGACACATTACAAATATAGCTTAATAAATACATACCTACGTACTAAAGGCTTTGTTTTACATAGAGTTTTCGTGTATTTAGTAATGAATTTTATACAATTATTCTAATAAATAAATCAAAGTATCAGTAATACAAATGGCAGTGTTTCTCTTTATACCTAATAAATGTTAATTTCTTTATATGTATATGGAAATTATTCATATAATAAGTAAGCCAATATTAACGAATCAATTTTAAATATATACATCATTTATATTTATTTACATTACATTTATAAATAGGTAATTAACTTGACTTTGTAAATTATCGCTTAGCACAAAGTTTATTAAAATTAAGTAAACGTAGGTAGACATACCTGCGGGGGTGCGGGGCTAACTACTCCCTTACTCTCACGTGTGTAAGTGCGAGAGGGACGAATCCTATATGTCCGACATATACGCGATCATCTTAGCCCCTCAGCAGTAGGTATACCTACCTAATCAACTTTACTGACAAAATTTCCCGTTCTCATCAAATGACAAAAGAATCCATAGAATCAGTCAGCTTAATACATACAACCGACAGTAACTAACTGTAGCGAGTTTTTGCGATAAATTGCGACATTTGCAAATGCTTTTTAAATTGGCATGCTATTCTTTTAAGCTTGTAAGTTGTTGAATTAGTGTAAGATTTGATGTGCACTAATGCAGTCGGAAATTATTTAGCTAAAATGTTTGTCTTGCTTAGTTTTTTTATTGATATCCATTTTCTATTAGGTGCGCCCCTTACCCAAGAAGGTATTCAACTCTCTACGGATTAGCTTGTGTTATTTATAGCGTACAGAGAGTATAAGTGCGTGTTCACATTATCCGATCCGATATCGGTGACGGAGCCGACACAGATATCGTATCGGATAATGTGAACACAGCTTAACGCCTCTTCGTGGACGGAACGAACTTGTGCTTAGAAAGGGTTAAGGATTACATCGACACACACAGCAAGAGGGAAAGAGGAACCAGTCCATGAAGATCCCAGCACAATCATCGTTAGGATCATAAGCTAGGAGCCTGTGCCATTTGTATTTCTGCTCGCAGCCACAGTCGCCCGAACACCGCGCCGTTGACTTTTTACTGGAACAGAGAAAAAAAAAGTGAACAAGCAAGCATCATGCGAAAACTACAAAAAACAAGAAGTGCAGAGGATGGGCAATTACGTGTCTGTACAAGGCGATGAACAGAGCAACTTGAGGGCATCGAAACTGATTCCCTCTCGTGCCTGGTATTAGTGTTGTGCTGTGGATGTAGGTATCAGTTGCCGCTAGACCTAGGCAACAAACTATTTTCTTTTTCTAACTCCGGCGCCACACTTCGCTATGCGTGTTCGCGTTGCGTATTGGCCTCCCTTTCTTTTGCGATATTGAAGACAGAGATGCAACACGAATATTTGCACAAATACGGCGAAGTGTGTTGCTAGCATAAGACCCGCTGCATACGCCAGATTCTTGTGTCTGTCGGATTCGGTTTTCGAATACAAAATTTAAGTTATCGGTCTGTGATGCCTTTTAAATCGTATCAGCGAATCGGAAGCTATTACTATTAGGTACAGTCACCTGCAGAGAAACCTGACCCCGTCTGCATAAAACTTCTACGCTGGTGGGGTCAGATTTCTCTGCAGCTGACTGTTCTTGACGTGGCTTTCTTCATCATTAGCAAATATCCTAGATTATTCTAGAGTCGTGGATTTTTTATTCTATGGACAAGGTTCATACCTGCAAACTTCCTGATGTATGGCTTGCTCGAAGTGCATGGTATTGACGATGGCTCGTAGCTTCCTAGCAGAGTTGAGAGCCCAGTATGGCGTCATAATCTCCGTTTTACTCTGACAGGAGTCAACTCTGAAAATACGAAGAAAACGTTTAAGATTTTGTGTGAACACCAACAATATGTCGGATACTCCAATTGACCCGTACCTACTATCTATCTTCAATACAAGTGGGCTTGGATGGATGCTACAGAAGAATACGAGTAGAGCTTGCATTTTTTCATCATTTCATCAATGATGAACTAACCTACCAGTGTTATTGACGGACTGCGAGTCAGGCAGCTTGGTGTTTGACGCTTGCCGCACGTAGCAGAAGTAGTAGTCGCCTGCGTATACGTCGTAGGATGTAGGTACCTACATCCTCAATACCTACGAGTGTCTTGGATGCATGCTGTAAAAGAATACGAGTAGAGCTTGCATTATTTCATCATTTCATCAATGATGATTTAGCAACTAACCTGCCAGTGGTTTTTACGGACTGCGCGTCAGGCAGCTTGGTGTTTGACGCTTGCCGCACATAGCAGAAGTAGTAGTGCTTGCATTCTTTCATCATTTCATTAATGATGATTTAGCAACTAACCTGCCAGTGTTATTAACGGACTGCGCGTCATGCAGCTTGGTGTTTGACGCTTGCCGCACGTAGCAGATGTAGTAGTGCTTGCATTCTTTCATAATTTCATCAATAATGATTTAGCAACTAACCTGCCAGTGTTATTGACGGACTGCGCGTCAGGCAGCTTGGTCTTTGACGCTTGCCGCACGTGGCGGAAATAGGAGTCGCCAGCGTGCATGTCGGGTACCCCCGGCGCGCGGCGCACGCGGCTGCCGCCGGGGGTAGCAAACGACCCGTACATCCTCTTTATCAGGGCCTGCCTTGTCCTTATCTGGGAACTGTTAGAGACAACTAACCTGCCAGTGTTATTGACGGACTGCGCGTCAGGCAGCTTGGTGTTTGACGCTTGCCGCACGTGGCGGAAATAGGAGTCGCCAGCGTGCATGTCGGGTACCCCCGGCGCGCGGCGCACGCGGCTGCCGCCGGGGGTAGCAAACGACCCGTACATCCTCTTTATCAGGGCCTTGTTCTCGTCTATGAACTCTTCGATTTTGTCTCTGTAATGAGGATAATTCTAGGATAGGTCTAGGACTAATCGAAGGTTTTTGTTTTACCTATTCAAGTTTTTACAGTGCCTTTTGGAGATACCGAGTAGTATATCAAGACACCCAAAGGGACGAAATACAACTGTAAATTAAAATGTTGTTTCTGGTTATTAATGAGAGTGTTTCTTCGTCAATTACAGTTGACAATTGGAAGTTCCTCTTGACGACTAACTCACGACAAATCTGTAGCACGGTCTACTCCCAGAAGAGAGAGACGTTGGCATACGTTAAACTAGTCTTGAACAGGCAGTTGAAACATTGGTATCATGTAGGTAAAACAAGTCTCAGGAGACATGTTACACAACAGGAACAACAGAACTAAAAGCTAAAATATCCGTACGCTCAAACATTACTTACAGGGGATATGTGTTGCCAGCCGTCGGGCAGTAGAGTTGGAAGTTGCGTTTAACGCATGGCACGCCTCTGATGATCTGGCCTTGGAGCTCATAGCCCAGTGCCACGGAAAGTGCTGTCCATAGGATCTGGAAAAAAAGGAATTATTATTAGGAGTGCTTGGAACGGACGAGCCGTGGACAGGACATGTATGGAGGAGTTAGAAGCGAAAGAAGTAGGGATATAGTTATCGTCATTATTACTGCAACTCCGGTCCTTCCTTAGGCGACTTCCGGCGTACTGCCTCCGCACCGACAAATGATTGTCGGTGCGGAGGCAGTACGATATGAGAAAAGTGTCAAATGTCAGTGTCAGTCGACGCGATACCATTTTTTACTACGCCCCTACATTTAAATGAGTGCTTCCTGACTGGCGCGGGATGCGCGGTAGCGGGACGATGCGAAGGCGATACCTACTGCGTATGATATTACTACTGCGCAAACGTAATACTGACAGTATTATGTCAAGTGAGAATCTTTGCGACGTCAGTAAGTTTACGTCAAAGAAGAAAATGTCACATATCGATCCCGCCCCGCCAAGTCAGGAAGTCGCCAACAGAGGTAGTGGCGCTGTAACTAAGGTGGATCTCAGGGGTAATAATTTATTTCAAAAAATGTCAATAACTAAACCCGCTTACAAAATTTTACGAGAGTCGGCAGAGAAATCGACATTTAGAGGAGAAAAACCAGACATTCTATGAAGGCCTTTTTGCCCAAACTGAAATAGAGACGCTTCGCGGAATAGCGTCGTTGTGTGCACGTTGCGGCAAAAATAAGTGAAATTAAAATTTAATTACAACGAAAAATAAAATATACCAGGAAAAAGGTCTACAAACAAATGATCTTGTTTTACAAGTCTAGAACTATAGTTGTTCTACACTTAGGTGTCTACGTTACCTAATTAGTTTACGGCAATAAAATACTAAGCCCACATGGCTGGTCTTATGATAATTTTAAACATGATACCTATATTGTTAGAATGGTGTGTCTATAGTCAATTATTCACACAGAATAATATCTTGTACATAATTATATCTCATCATCATCATCATCCTCAGCCTGTAGTCGTCCACTGCTGGACATAGGCCATATAATTATATCTATAGGTACCTAAATAGTATGTACCTATAACTTTCAAACAATGTCACTATACTCTTAATCGGAAGAATTCTCATTATATATTAAGCTTCAGCCACACAGAGAGCGGTAGCACCTGCGCGGCTCCCGCCTCCCGCCTGCTCCCGCGCGCCTCCCGCGCCGCTACCGCCCGCTCCCGTCCCGCTCACGTCCCGCTACCGCCCGCTCCCGCGCCGCTACCGCCCGCTCACGCGCCGCTACCGCCCTCCCGCTCTCTGTGTGGCTTAAGCTTTATAGTACATTACTTAACAAGTGCGGTAAAACAAAGAATGTCTCAGATCGCAGGTATTTGACGCCCGAGCCGAAGGCAAGGGCGATAAATATGCGATCTGAGGCTTTCTTTATTACCGCCCGTGTTAAGTACAAAATTTTATGTCACCCCCTGGCCAGGAAGTGGGATTTCCCGCGCGCGCGGCGCGGAGCGTGCGGTCAGGTGTGACATAAAATGTATTATACTTAATGGGTTTAATAGAATCTCATCGCTTCGTAATGTGGTAAAAGTCTTAAACCTTACGAGGCTAAGAAGTATGTTTTTAAATTATTACAATTGGAATTGTTGTGTGTAGGTATAACGTTGGATACACACGGATGACTCACTGTTTATTGGGGTCTGTAAAACCAATTCCTTAATTTGGTCGAAAACTTATGATGGTCGAAGAAACCGGCGTAACAACCCTACACGGAAACATATGAAATCTTAAGGGGAGGTATCCCCAGCGCAAATGTCCCGCTCTAACACGCGTGAGTTTACTTACAATTAACCATCCCGCTCTCTACGCAAGCTCTGCGCGCAGTTTTGTAAATATTTAGCTATAGTCATTAAGCCAATCATTTTATCAAAGCAAACCCTGCGAATTTGTCTATAACTATTTACGATCTTTAATTCAGTACAAAAATTAAATGTTAAATATCAGTAATATAGCCGTAGTATTGAAAATACATTCGAAAAAGGGGTAACTTCGCGATTTTTTTCTATCGAGTGAAATTCATCAGGTCATGTAACTGACTGCGATTTTGACTAGACAAGATCCTTATGTAACACATATATTTTTTTTTAGATTTTAAGACACTATATTTTATGTCTCAAATGGTTTTTAAAAACTCAAAAGTGGTAATACACGGCCTTAATTTGTTTTACAATCCAGCGAGTAAGCGATTATTTCTTTCCGTTAGGTAGGTACATATATAACGTGTCAGACAAGAAAATACCCAAGTTTTAGATACCTACTTGAATACATACATACATTAGACAACAATCGCAACTTATACTACTGCGTACATTGAAAAATAACAACCTAATTGTTTAACAAAAGACAAATGACAAACGAAACTTGAATAAGAATGAAGGACTCACGTAACAACGGCTCCAGCGGAACAAATCCATATCCGCTGACGAATTACTTAATTACCGCCTTCATTAACACGTCCTGCTTGCCAAAAGTCCACTAATTATCTGAACGAATTCGACTTGAGCCCGGTAACGAAATATACCAACCTAGGTTCTGCACGTCACATGTAATGTAACATCAACCTGACATAAATCCCGCGATAAAGCTTGTGTAACGAGAATTACTGAACTGACATGAACTTGTATGTCAGAATGATGTAATAGAAATTATTAGACTAATTGATTGCGTGAGAAAACATCTAATTTTAAACTTATAGATGTGAGTCAACTTAAGGAACGTCCGAAATAAAATATCAGGCTAATGATTGCTCATAATAACTATATTCATTCAAACGTGTGATTTATTGTTTTGTGCCATTCATATTTAATTACGTATAAGAATGTAAACGTGATCCGTTACGAAACAAAAATACAAAAAGATATAAAGAAATGTATCGTATAGGAGACACCTAGAGTTTTGTAATTTAAAAGTAGTCCTGTCTTTTAGACGCATCTGTGTCAATAACCTTGCACGGTACGAAATAAATTAACATACTTATATTTTGTAAGCAAAAACGCGAATGGGCATCCTCTGGCGCCTGAACTGATTTGCAAATGATTTATTAGGATATTTTATATATCTTTAGTTGTTGCCGGTTCTGTTTTTGCGATTGTAATTGTAAAGTTCATCCGGAGAACGCTTAAGATAATCATTATTTGAAGGTTTATGGCGCTGTACCATCTTTACTATCTGCCAACGACCGGTCTAAGGTCATGATACTCATGATAAATAGCGAGCTTTAATAACTGGATTCAACTTGGCATATTTTTAATCATGGCGTAGACATCGCCAGAAACATAGGTATGTAGAATAAATATAAACTTAGTAACGAACATCATAACTAGAACATTATAACTGGTACCTAACTGGGTATAATTCGTATCTTAAGAAATATTGCGAAAACGTAGCGCCGTGTGTAGTCGCTTTTCGCACGTAAGTGAATTGTGAATAAACTTGTAATGTACTTCCCGAACAATTTATAATGTACTCTGACGTATGTATAAAAAATGTCGCTCTTTATACGTAATTTTTATATATGTATATAGTTTTGAAAAGATAATAAATATAAGTTACAAATAATTTAACAACAAGATCTTAAAACTTCCACTACACGCTCCACGTGATAAACACAATTCATCATCATCATCATCAGCCTATATATAAACGTCCCACTGCTAGGCACAGGCCTCCTCACATAGATGAGAGGAATTGGGCAGTACTCCCCACGCTGGCCCAGAGCGGGTTGGGGACTTGACATACAACTTTTGAATTTCTTCGCGGATGTATGCAGGTTTCCTCACGATGTTTTCCTTCACCGAAAAGCTAACAACAATCAACAAATGAAAATTGTTTCTGTAGGTACCTTTACAGAGCCACAGAAATACTAGGTTTGTTTGTAAAACATTAGATGCTTATTATGGAAACAGTACTACTGAACCATCCGATCACCTAAACATTTCGTTTGAAAATAATTACCTTTTTGTATCAAACATGTCATCAAACAATTTTTAGGCTTGTTTGCTTCTATATAATAAAATGTTTATAATACATTAATTCTTGGAAGAAGTCAGAAATTACATATAGATGAAAAAAATGTCCAGTACCACTACCATGAGTTGCTATCGAAAACTCGCATTACGTTACTACAGTCTCTAGCAAGTAAACGCATTTCGAATAGATTTTATATTTCGAATTCGTCTAGAATTCGAAATATTATAGTTAGAACATCTACCTATGCTTCAAGTCACTGACATATCGCAACTCGTCAGCACTAAAAATGACTTCTACTTTAAATGTACGGATGATGGCCAACAGGTCGGTGGACGACCCGATTTGGTGCGCCGGTTTGCGACCATGAACTAAAAGGATATTTTCTCGTTTTTTTAATGGATTCTCATTCAATTACTCCCAATCATTAATTGAAAAACACATCGTCCTTCAGATGATCTTTGAATTCGTCTATTTTATCGGGGGACAACTTGACACAAGTAGCGCACACAGATTGCAAAATCCATCATCAAACAACACCACATTTAATACCCAGCTTCACCTCGCCTCATTCCCCACTTACCTTTAACTAAACCAGTTTCAATTGTTATTGGATTAATCCTTAGGATTAAACTAAAGTCAACGTAACCATTATGCGGTTGACGGCAGGGTTTTATGCTTAAAACATTTAGGTATTAAATCTAAATGCAAACCATGGCATTTGCAATACTGTTGTCCCAGTATTTGCGCGTCTTTGCCGCGATTCAGAACACGTTCCTGAACGTGACATTTAGCGTTAGTCACTAGAACAATGATTTTGGTAGCGCGAGATACAGAATAGAAACATTTTAAATGCCTGCAGACATATAGTTCATTGTCGTGTCTATACAATCTATACAATGCCTATTTTTTTTTGTTTGCGACGACACGTGCAAAATTCGTTTTGTTGAATTTAATTAGTGACAGTTAAAACGTGAGTTTAAAAGTTGTTAGCATTTATAATTGGTGATACTATTTAATTTTATTGAACATAGCTTATTCATGACCTGTAAGATCCAATCCGGAACTTCTACATTTTATGAAATTTCACTCAAATGAAAAATCTGCGATATATGTCTCTCTACCGACATTAGAGTTACCTATTTAAATGGAGCCCGAGACTGTGTTTAGGAGGTTAACTTCCAGAAAAATTGGAAATCTTTCATTTTGCAGACTTATTGCTGTATTTAAAGTTTGTCCCGCGATCTGTGGCTGTCCCCTATCTTCAAATATTAGCTAATAGGTACTTATAATAAAGCCACGAACTATAAATAAACACTTTGCATTCCGAACGTCCCACGCACGTCACTTTTTCTTTAGATATCTATAAAATCTGAATCAGCTGATGTTGGGTTGGGACGCTATAAATTCTCTTGTTTCAATTATGTGGCTTTCATTTAATTATGTAGGTACCTACTGATTGGGGTGTATTGGTGGTATGTTTATTCAAAAATCTTCTACCATTAACTAAGTACAAAACTTACGTGATATGTATAGCATTAATGATTTTTTAACGCCTAAAATAGCAGATCAAGAGGGTTTATATATATTCCCATTAGGTTCTTGTTTGTTCTGTTCTGTACTGAAATATTTTCCGAGCAGGATTTCTGTACCCTGGATCGATTCGCTCAAGAAAATATAGGTACTACATAGCCAGGCATAGGCTAGGTAGAAGGCATTGCGGTCCACATGTCAAAGAACCGGACAGCATTGACGGCAACTGTGTTCTGTCACGATCCTCAATTAAGAACGATTGGCTTAGTATGCTCTAGAAAGGCAACATAAAAACTCAGCGATATTATTCTATAGATACAACTAGTCTACAGGGAGTAGGAGGCGACAGTAAATGCAAAGAGATTAACTAAGTACATACTTACATGAGCATCTGTCTTAGAGGTAATATGTGTTAGTATTACTTAGCATAAAAGCTGACCACTCACCTGATGCCACACAGGTCTCGCATGTTACATCTAATGTAATGATATGCAATGCATGCCTCAATCGTGCTTCTATCTATGTTCATCTACTTGAAATGCAAAGGAAAACTGCATTGCACGTGTGAAAGATAATAGATACTGCAGCAAGGTGAATGCTCTCCCAGCAGCCATAGGCGAGGTAATATAAATCGTTCACGTACCTACATTACTTATCCGTGGTTTGCCCACGCGCAGTGACTCAGTTGAACGGACATTTCCTGCGATCCTACGCCGCTGTCATTTCAATGGTTTTGTGCTCAGGCGATTTAGGAAATATGAATAGAATAGCTTTTTCCTACTTTCTTCGTTCGCGAAACTTCGTCCGCGTAAACTTCATATCCATTATTTCATCACTATGAGGGATGTCGTTCGGGATAAAAAGTTTAAATAATAAGTTTTATATGTTAATTCATATAATATTTAATAAAATATATAATTCATAAAATAAAATAAAATATTCTGTTGTCCTGACGTGATTCAAATGTCGGCAATTTTTTTTATTAAAGTTGAATATTTTATTAATTGAATAATGTATAGATTATTGGAAGGATAATAGGCGCGTTTTTGTGCTCTTACACCTATTTTTTTCCCGGGTAGTAAAGACGTTACGAGTTACCTCAACATATTCATTGACAAAAAAGAAAAAAGTACCAACCCTACAATCGGAGCTTTTATTCTCAAAGGAATATCTATGGAGTCAACTTCACCAACATAATTAAACAAATTATATCGTCTTTATGTAATAAAGCATTGTGAGACCGCTTGCTTCTTCTTACTTAAGCCATTCCAAATAAGGTTTAGGCGGCTAAGCTTGATTTATTTTAACAAGTTTTAGCTTTTAGATCGACAAATTTGGAGGATTCGACAGGATTCAACATGCATTGCTTTGAAACATTTTAAAACCATTAGATCCATCTCAATTTAGACTTAATTGTAGCAATCACTACATTCATGACACAATTAAGATTCCAGATGGAATTAATTGGAAGGATATCAATCATTAAGTTACCTCATAAAGATATAATAGGTTACCTTATAGCAAGAGAAGCTAAATCAATCAGTTTGTTAATTAGGTACTTTTGAGATTTTTTTTCATCTGGGGCACCAGCCTGGCAGAAATAAAAGCAGGAAAATATACGGAAGATTGTTAACCGAAAATTGTTTTGAGCTTTCCTTCAGCAAGTCGACGAAGCCCCGATGCGGGGAGCTTTTATTTCGACTCTGAGGAATACAATGAAACGAACAAAACTAACCAAGTTCCCGTACTTACATTGCAGAGCTTGCGAGGTCGAAATTTTTAAAATTATGAAATCAGGATACAGTCAAGAGCACCAATATGTATACACTTTTTCACCTTATCCCATTGAAATAAGGTCTAAAAATGTATACATATTTATGCCCTCGACTGTACCTATCTGTGCCTATACGTTGGATCTCTGCCACTCTATTTACAAGCGAGTTAGCTGCTTAGAATTTAATGGAATAGACAAGCAAGTTAATTATTTAGTAACTGCCCACACCTTTTCGTCATTTCGGTTCATGATAGCCAAATGAGTAGACACTGGGTGTCTACTTAAATCATAAAGACTTAGAACCCCACGTGCAATTTGTATTCCATCGTGGTTACTAATGACCTTATAATTATAATTCTGTAATTTAAATATATTTCTGCAGACTGCTGAGACTACTGATAAAAATTTGGTTTATTTATTTTAGGCGCAAACGCAATAGGTACATATAATTCTTAGTATTTGTTTTTTTTTTCGTATATCTTTAGGCTTCATTTGGATTTTTTCCATCGCTTAACAAACGTTATAAACTAAGTAGGTGCTTACAGCAATACATCGGGTCTACCTTATTTCCTATAAAATCAATAGTTATAAAATCATGATCTATAACTACGAATTCTATAAAATCATTTAGTATAATGATTCATTTACTATAAATGTCATTTTGTATAACATTCAAATGGTATAATTCCAAAATCTTTAAAACCCATTAAATATAATATTCAAAATCTAGAAATACTGTTGATATATTATTCTTTGCCTATAATCATCATTGTGTATAACATTCAAAATCTAGAAAATCGGTTGATATATTATTTATTGTCTATAATCATCATTGTATATAACATTCAAAATCTAGAAACTCAGTTGATATATCATTCATTGTCTATAATCATCATTGTATATAACATTCAGAATCTAGAAAGTCAGTTGATATATTGTTTATTGTCTATAATTGATATTTGTTCGACGTCAATATAATATAGGTAGAACAGTTACAAGTTATAATGATTATTAGTCCTATTTAACAGACGTGTCAAATTTTAAAGTCTGATGACGCGCCAGCCCGTCGACGGCACCCCGCTCACGCGGGGTGCCTGTTCCGCTCTGAGGGATGCAAGTGAACCCTAACCTAACCGAACCGTAACAGTACCTATTTAAAAGATGTGTACAAATTTGAAATCAGATGACGCGCCAGCGTGTCGACGGCACCCCGCTCACGCGGGGTGCCTATTCCGCTCTGAGGGATGCAAGTGAACCCTAACCTAACCGAACTTTAACAGTACCTATTAAACAGATGTGTACACATTTGAAAGTCAGATGACGCGCCAGCGTGTCGTCGGCACCCCGCTCACGCGGGGTGCCTATTCCGCTCTGAGGGATGCAAGTGAACCCTAACCTAACCAAACTTTAACAGCGCCTATTTAACAGACGTGTACACATTTGACAGACTGATGACGCGCCAGCGTGTCGACGGTACCCCCCGTGAAGTTTAGACTATCTAACATTTATAACAAATTAACATTATAGCAAGCAATTATTATAGAATTTGAATTTATAACAGGTGAATATTAGAGTAAAAGATAATTATAGAATATGAAATTTATATATAATGAGTTTAGACTATTTAACATTTACAACAAATTAGCATTATAGCAAGCAACTATTATAGAATTTGAATTTATAACAGGTGAATATTAGAGTAAAAGATAATTATAGAATATGAAATTTATATATAATGAGTTTAGACTATTTAACATTTATAGTAAATGAACATTATAACAAGCAACTAATATAGAATTTGAATTTATAGCTGGTGAATGAATATAGCAAATGAATTTAGAGTATGTGTAGTTATAGCCATTAATTTTATAGGAAATGAGGGGATACCCAATACATCATCTGTGAAAATTTCAAATGTCTAACTATCACGGTTCATGAGATACAGCCTGGTGACAGGCGGATGGACGTACGGACAGCGGAGTCTTAGTAATAGGGTCCTGTTTTACCCTTTGTGTACGGAACCCTAAAAACTACTGCTTCATAGCTACAGTTTGGTCATGCAGTCCTATGAAACAGCAGCTTTTATTTGAAACGGACACAGTTGGTCCCATATTAAAAGTTGTTGACAATCATGGGTAAATTCATCTCGTTTTAAGGCCGATTTTTCAATTTCCAAATAAAAGTATCTGTCAAATGAATATTAGTTCTGTCTTTTTCTTTCATTTGACTTCAGAAAAAGAAAGGCATAATTTTAACCGACGGATAATTTTAACTAGGCATCGAAAAATCGGCCCTTATTCTATTAGATTTCTATCTGTATACTAGTTGTTAAAGTAAAGACAGATTATGAATTAGACTGTTTGTTGACTTGCGAGGCTGTGAGTGGTTTCTTCACGCAAATTAACACCTCTGTTATTTGTTTCTGCCTGAGCTGTGTTGATTCCCAATTGAAAAAGGTAGTAACTTTATTATAAAATTTATGTTTCATACCATTGTTCCTTACCTTACGGCTACGTGACGTTCGAATGAGGGAAATTTGACAAATATAAGTAGGTACATAGTTAGTTATCATGTTACACATATGTATTTTTAGTTCTGTATATAACTTGAATTTAAACTTTCGCGAGTCATGTTAAAACTATATCACACTAAACGGACGTAAGTATTAATTGTCGCTGTTTGTTTGTTTTTTGTCGCTGGGAGAGGACGGATGCCACTTGACTGTCACAAGGTACGATTTTTATTCATTTACGTTAGATATATTATTTACGTAAATGAAAATGCACTGCGCTGTCAATGGCTACGTTAAAATAATAATTATTCAAATTTTTGCAAGGTCCAACGTCAAATGTTATTAGTTTGCGGGACGCATGTTTTCTAGAATAATTTACAGACGGTCTAAGATTTTTTTACCTCTTATGAGTCGTGCGAAAAAGCCTACCTACTCACAGCCTTGTGTATACTGTACAGAAATGAGATCACTCTTGTCACGCATAATGATTAAGATGTAAAATAAAAATACCTAACATTTACTATTTATTTTCAAGTAAATTCCTCGAATTCTGCACGCAATAGGTGCATTATGTACATACTCGTATTTAATAAGCATTGAGTAATGTTTTAACTTGAGCAACACGACGTACAATTATTTGCTTTGCATTTGTTTACTATTGGTATGTTTGACCCGCATTTGACACGAGAATGATAATTTCTTACAACATTTCTAGCTATAAAATCCTATGTTTTTACTACAGGTCTACCGATACCGGGCAAGAGGGGCGACTTCGAAGGGTAGGGGAAGGGCAGGCGGCCGGCCGCTCGCTGTCCAATAAAAAACCCCATAAATAAGCCCCGTGGCTCTTATAAATATCGGCTATTCATATTTTTGAACCTGACTGTACTATTTTGTACTTTTTGCAAAGTGTAACTGAGCGTTGGGAGCATCTTCGGGTATATATCTAAATCAATAGGACAACTTACTGGTATTTGGTAGAATGATCCATTATTAACAGTCTGGTAGGAAGTGAGGGGAACAACAGGAACTGATCCGTTTCTGAGAAGAATCGGCCCTTGCACCGGCGTCACTGCAGGCTGGCCCGAATCTGAAAACAACCTGATATTAATTCACGCTCATGATTCTTCCGAGTTATCTTTAGAAACTTAACGAATATCCTATTCATACTTTTCGTACAAGAAAGCGTAAAGTGGAGCCTCAAATGACCTGGTGATGACCTGTCGCGGGAGTGCGTTAGATGCGAGTGGCGCAGGCGCGGTAATTGCGGTACTCTTTGGGGTAGGTCTATGTACCTATGTCCAGTGAAAAAATTTCGGCTGACATAATAATGACTTTTAGTAAACGTGAGAAGAGATTTCTACCCATCTGCATATTCAGCCGCCAAGTCGTAAGTACTAATTAAGCCCCTTTTACATACGTGCAGGAATTGCATGTAATGCAAGTTTCATTACATTACGGGTTACTGAAGTACCTATAATGTGTTCAATCAATCTATCAACTTCCGCAATGTTAAAACTGCATGCGATTTTTTCTCGTGATCTTAGTTACTACCTAAGGTTACTATTCCACCCTTTTTTATGGGTTACTTAATTATGTAACCAACCTCATTTTATGGTCGTTTGCATTTAGTTCAAAAAGTATAAAGGATAAGGGAAATATTTAAATTAAACCAAACGATTGTAGGATTTGAAGGCCTCGCTTTAAATACTTATTATCTATAAGAGCGTGAAAATCGTCTGAAGGATTGCAGTGACTTGCAGTTTTCCCAGATAATGACGAAGTAAGCAGAATTTGACGTTAAAAACGTGTGTTAGTCCTATTTACATTAGTTTACATTACATTTATCATCGCTTCTACATTATTATGCATTTGTGAGAAAAAACAAATGTGTCTATAATTTTTGCAGACGATTTTAATAGTATCTTATTTTTCACGTAAGTTTAACTATAACTATGTAAACTAACAATGACTGAGCACAAATGCTAAATATAGTACATGCTAATTACTCACAAACAGAACAACTGCAGTTCATTGACACGACATTTACAAGCCACACTTTAGTTAAACTTTTTCACCGATATTTTCACCCAACGTAACGTGCATCATAGTCCGATGCTTTTGCAAACTGAAGAAGTGTATTACGTGGGATTTCTTTGCCCCTCTTAAAATTCGAGGGTCAATCTACACTTCACACGTATTTCAATATTTGTTGTAAAACGTTCTCTACAAAAAATCAAACATTCGCACATATACCTAGTTACCTACGTACCTACTTTATCTATTTGTTCAACGTATTGAGGAGCATAAAGATGAGCAGTTAAGTAGGATATTATTCAATTTACCGCCTGGACAATTTTTATACCGTTCGTCCACAGTAATAATATAAATCTCTGCTATATATTTTAGGTAGGTATCTTTTGTACGCCATAAAGCACGGTGCATACAGGGCCATAATATAGTCAGTTTTTTGATTCCGTCCCATAGCTTCCTCGTGTGCCCACGGCCTCTAGGGCCTTTGCCCGGGAGCCCTGGGGTCACGTGGTATTTTACCCCATAAATAGTTACGCCACTGGCACATGGCAACCCTCTATATCTTTAGCAACAACGTAATTCCCATTATGTTGAATTTCTGCAAAGGTAAAGGTTTGGATGTAACGCATACAACACTTGAATATAATTAAGCCGAGCGTTAGTCATTTGTTACGCTTTATTCTTGATGTAGTGGGCTGAAGGTTAAAGACATTGCACCACTTTCTCAAACATTGCTCAGTGTGTGACACATCCCCAAACTCAAAGATTACAATCTAATGGGAGTTTTTGGCACACTGAGTTACGAGATTTTGGTGACTTTTAACCTCGTCATATAATATAGAATATGTAGAATGAATACTGTCTGGCACTGACAAAAATATAAAGTTACACTGAATTATGACTCGCTTTGTGACACAACACAACTAGACATCGAATGAAGAGGCTTCGTGAAAGCCTTGTGTTGTGTTCATGGAATTCATTTATATAATGCACTAATAATTTGTACTAATCGTAAATTTTCACATTAACCCTGATTTAGAATTGCAGTAAAAAAATTCTATACATACAATACATACAAATGCCGTGATGATGAAATGAATGATGAAACTTTCTATACATACAAATGAATGATGGTAACTGCGACCAGGAAATAGTTCGCCGCATACAGATGTCAAAAGGTGCCATGAGCAAGCTGGAGAAAATCTGGAATAACCGTGGTATCCAGAGGAAGACAAAAGTTAGATTGGTTCAGGCACTCGTTTTTCCATCTTCCTGTACGGCTCAGAATCCTGGACCATAAAAGCAAATATGTTGTCCAGAGTAGACGCTTTCGAGATGTGGTGCTGGCGCCGGCTTCTGCGTATCCCCTGGACCGCCATGAAAACTAATGTGTCTATAATAGAGGAACTCCAAATACGCACACGCCTCTCGACAGTTTGCCAACAACGCATACTGGCATTCTTTGGACATATCGCGCGTCGTCCAGATAGCCTCGAGTACATCATGATGACGGGAAAGGTGGAGGGTAGACGAGCTCGCGGCAGACCGCCAGCCAGGTGGATTGAACAAATCTCCAAATTCACCGGACTCCGAGAACACCAGGCGCTGCATGCAGCGCATCATCGGAACCACTGGCGAGCCATCTGCACTCCCCACTAGAGACGTAGCGGTCACGATCCTCAGCATTGAGGGTCCGACTGATTGGATTGGACAAATGCCGTTAAATATTTTCTACACCGATTTCATTTTATAACAGGGTTACACATGTTAATTTTACCCGCTTTATGGGGCCCGTTTACAGACAGGGGCAACAAGTTCTTTAAATGTAAACTAGCAATCCTGAGGCATTTCATATACGATTGGCCAATTTAGACTGGCTATTTGACCAGTGGTTTATGCTTGTACAGTCACGTTTATTAATAAGTATATGAACACTTTTTACACTCTATCCCTTTGCAATAAGGTCCAAAAATGTGTACATTTTAGTGAACTCAACTGTAAAATTGTATCTTGTAGCTTCACGAAACGTGCCTTTGATTTGCAATGAAGTGAGAATAACATGTCAGCCCCTTAAACATTTCGGAAGTAACTGTGGATTTGCACCAAAATGCGGAGTGCGCCCAACAGCCTCGTCTGAAGTGAAATGATTCCGAAGAGCTAAACCAATGTCAAGAGGGTCATGCTGGTGTGCCTATTAAATAATACATGTTTATTTTCTAAGCTAACTGCGATTTATGTGCGATAATTGTGGCTGTGGTCTTCTAAACCTTAGGTAGCGATGATACACTATTATTTTCAGTCTCTATCGGAACGTTAGAATATACTGTATAAACTTCATTGCGCATTTTTAAATGATAGGTAGTAAATTTTTTAACGCTTGTTCTCGACCAAACAACCCAATTAGCTGCAGATTATTTTATCTCTCACGATTGAGGCGATTTTATTTACGCCATGAAAGAAACTTTGCTAGGTACTACTACACGTCACTGGTCACTACATATCACAAAATAAAGCCACGTCTGTCTATAAATCTGTAATTGATACATTCAAAAACTACGGAACTACAATCAATGGACGGAGTGGTCCTATGAGTAAGGTTTGTGTGTAAAATTCGTTGTTCTGTTCCCGGGATACTCAATTCCTTTCATACGAAGTCGAGGGCAAAATCTAGTTATTATATAACTACAAGTTTGCTACAGACTTAGGTAATAGTTAGTTTTACCTAAGCTTATCAAAGCGTGTTTCTCTCAAATATAAACCGTCTACTTAACGGCGTGTCATAGGCATTACAAGAAAAACAAGGTAATTTCATCACAACGCTAGGCGAGTCACCTTATCCAGGTCAAATGTTACAAAACTACTAATCTCTTCACATGTTGCCAGTTAAGGGGAATATCATGCTTTCATTTAGATTTTTTTTACAAATATAATAAAAAATTTCGTTTTATATGATATATTAATAGATTAGGTCGTTAAACCTAAAAAATGAAAAATAAGACCGATCGTATGTATACCTATAAGTAAGTACAGTCTATTCATCCTTACGTCCTATCATGTAAACAAACCCTTCTTGAAGAAATTAATTATAATCACCCTTTTCTCTAGGACAAAGTACTTTGTGAGCTTCTTAAATTATACAGCAATATTTTAAGTGATCCTAGAGTCTAGAATCACTTAAAATATTGTTGTATAATTTAAGAAGCTCACAAAGTACTTTTCACATCACCTATTCGGATAAGGGCTTTTTCTTCCCTGCTAGGAGGGATCAAAATGGCACTTTTCTTCCCTGCTAGGAGGGATCAAAGTGGCACTTTTCTGTAACGAGTAATAAGTTATTAGTATCGATTTTGATAAAATAAATGCACAACCATTGTTATTTCAGATCTTTCATTATCCTCAATAGGTGATGTGAAAAGCAGTATGTGTCACATGGAAGCAAAATTATTTCCACCTTGGGCGTTAATTCTTGAATCCCTCACTACGCTCAGGATTCTATTTTAGAATCCCTCGCTACGCTCAGGATTCTATTATATAATCCTTCTCTTCGTTCAGGATTCAAGTTACGCCCACGCCGTAAATATGTCATTTTGCTCCCTTGTGACACAATCTACTATTGTTATCCTAGAGAAAAGTGTGATAATGATTAAAGTCTTCAAAAGGAGTTTGTTTACTTGATGGGATACCTACTTAAAGGTGAATAGTAATTTAGCTTATGGGGCATACAATTCAATTCAATTTCGTTTATTTCAGGTATTGCCCATAAAGTGTTAGTGAATACAAATTACGAAATCTTACAACTACTGTTAGTAACCAGGCCGCATTTATTAATGGGGAGGAATATACGCTATGGACTGGTAAGCCAAAACACACTGTGTGTTGCATTCCAGGTCGACTCCAGCTGTCGCTGATGTACGCGCTTTTTTAGGGTTCCGTACCCGAAGGGCCCAAACAGAACCATATTCGTCCGTCCGTCCGTCGTCTGTCACAAAGTTTAGTCTTTGAATGCAGTTTTTATTTGTTCTAATATCCTTCTTTATATCTTATAAACTTTATATATTACAAACGTTATATCTTATGACTTCAGATATCCCTCACTACCCCATTTGAATTATACATCCTCGTGCATGCGTACTCATATTTAGATTTAACTGGTCTAGCCTAAGTAGCGGCCTTCCTCTTAATGTGTTAAAGTGGCGGTATCGTTAAAGAAGACATTATGAGATTGACGCGTTCATACATAAACATTACCCGCAGTAATTGGTTTTACCTCACTCAGCCTTCATTGAGTCATCTAAACTTGTATCATGTAAATCATGTTACATTAGTTATATATAGAGATAGAGAATTTGGTACTTTTCACGTGTTGGAATTTATAAATAGCATGGTGTTTGTATGTGGATAATAAACTATCAAAAAATACACAAATACATTTCAAAAGTTAATCATAAAATTTCAAATATTGTCATTTTTTTAAACCGAATAAGTCATCTCTTAATAAGTGAGGGTAGGGGTCGGCAAACTGGGCTTTTTGAAGGGCCAGTTGCGTCTCTTCGAGGTCTCCTCAAATATATAGCGAAAAATCCGAAACAGGTATTTTTGGCTTACTAAGAATCCCAAAAAAAAACTGAATTTGACCCTTTGGTTAAAAAGTTTGCCGACCTGCCCTGATTTAGGGGGTTGAAATAAGAGGCTGCAATTAACGTGTTTATGTCTTTCTTGTACATACCAAAAAAAAGTTGCTATTCATTCACCAATTATGATTATGAATAGGTATAGTGAATTTGAATTATGAATATAGATAAATTAATTAGAGTACCTGCTTAATTAGCTGTTTTATAAGATTTAATAGGTATATTATATAAATACATTTTTTTAATACTATACGACCCAGTAAAACCTACAAATAATATTAAAATCTCGACATCATTATGCAGCTACTGAATATACTAGATCATATTAGGATTAACATGTCTTTAATGCGCTTAATCGCAGCGTCTTTAAAAATGTGGGTAATTACCTAATTACATTCCTGCATGCATTTTAATGAAAAAAGGTTAACATGCACTTGTTAGACTACAGACGTCAATGCGATGCAGTTACGAGTTCACATGCAAATTACCGTGTTTATGTACATTTCATATAAGGCTCTTGATGGTCTTTTATTAAATCTAATTTTTTATTAAAATTTAATTTGTTATAAGTAATTTCTGATTTTTAGCATTTAAAAATTCAATAAAATTAACATATGAGGATTGACGCCTTTTTACGGTTCCGTAGTAATTCGGCATGAGTGTACATATTGATCACGCCAACAAAACGGTAGAATAAAATCTTTAAAAAACGTTTTTAAGGTTTCCTCCCCTAGATACACCTAAAGTGGGGGTGCAAGTTTTTTTTCTTCCAATCCCCATCATGTGGGTATCGTTGAATAGCTCGTTTAAAAATATTTAGAGTTGCTTAAACTATTTTTTGATCCAGTAATATTGCGCAATATTATATTAAGCTTTAGCAAGCTTTAGTGATAATTTTTGTTATGGTCAAGTGTAAAATAGCAAATATGATAAATGAAGTGTATCGTTTTCCGAGTTTCTTCGCGATTTATGATCGCGAGGATGCAAGATTAATTTATTATACTGGTGTCATCTGCCTTATTATTTAATATTTGTACCTATTCAAGATGTTTGCGTTTTTAGGGTTTTCATAGTTCAGTATTTTTAATCCGTGTTATGGTCATTTCGTTCCTACACCGTTAACATCGAGTGTATACCGAAATGCTTTGTCTTGTATGACTCCTAAAATTATTAAGGCGTAAGAATAAGGCTCAACATACCTATTGGATGCAATTTTATCTGTTCAATGGAGAAAGCCTTGATGACTATTTGATTTCTTTGCCACTTCGTGCCTTGTCACGTCACGGTGACATTAATATAAGATCTCTAGCGGCATGCATATAGATTTTCACTGTGACAAGTTACGAAGTGGCCCAGGAATCAAATTGGTTGACCGTACCTCAGCTATGAATCCAAGCGACCTTGCTTCCGATAACGACACGAATTGGCCAATGCCGCATCCACAAATCGCGTTTGTTAATAAATTAACATATCCAAGTATAAATAATGCTGAGGTCGCAATCAACGGAACATGAGAATATGATACTCAATTAATACAACATAATAAATGACTGAGAATTTCGACCTTTGGTTTCTTAAGGGGAGGTATCCCCAACGCAAATGTCCCGCTCTAACACGCGTGAGTTCATAATTAACCATCCCGCTCTCTACGCAAGCTCTGCGCGCAGTTTTGTAAATATTTAGCTATAGTCATTAAGCCAATCATTCTATCAAAGCAAACCCTGCGAATTTGTCTATAACTATTTACGATCTTTAATTGTACCTACAAAAATAAAACGTTAAATATCAGTAATATAGCCGTAGTATTAAAAATACATTCCAAAAAGGGGTAACTTCGCGATTTTTTTCTATCGAGTGAAATTCATCAGGTCATGTAACTGACTGCGATTTTGACTAGACAAGATCCTTATGTAACACATATATTTTTTTTAGATTTTAAACACTATATTCTATGTCTCAGATGGTTTTTAAAAACTCAAAAGGTAATACACGGCCTTAGCTAATCAGACGCAACAAAAATTTTGTTATTAGTACCTAAACAGGGCTTCATCGCGTACTATTATATTTATTCACCTATTTGAGGTTTACCCGAAGTTTCGTCTCGTTTCGTTGTGTCAGTGTTTTACACCTTAATCCATACTAAGTATCCATACTTCCATACTAATACACTGAGCGAAAAAAATACTAATTATTAGTAAGTTTTAGTGAATCCCAATTAAGACAAGGAGATTATATACTAACGGTTACAAAACATTTTAGTAGTAATTAGTAGTCACAAGGACAAATTTTTTGGTATTAGTAAATAACTACTATTATCAAAAACTGTTTTGTAACCGTTAGTATATTATCTCCTTGTCCTGGGATTCACTAAAACTTACTAATAATTAGTATTTTTTTTCGCTCAGTGTATTATAAATGCGATAGTGTTTCTGTCTGTCTGTTACCTCTTCACGCTTAAACCGCTAGACCGATTTAGATGAAATTTGGCATGGAGATAGTTTGAGTCTGGAGGAAGGACATAGGATACTTTTTATCCCGGAAATCATCCCTTAAGGTAGTGGAAGTTTGATTGGAAGAGAGATAACTAGGTAAGCGCCTGATATAAAAATAATAGCAATATCGCGATAAACGAGTTCCACGCGAACGAAGTCGCGGGCAAAAACTAGTATTATAAATGCGAAAATGTGTCTGTATGTCTGTCTGTTACCTCTTCACGCTTAAACCGCTGAACCGATTAACATTAAATTTGGTATGGAGATAGATTAAGTCCCGGGGAAGGACACATGATATTACGGATTTTTTTTCACGGATTTTCTATCACGGAAATCATCCTTAAGGGGGTTAAAGTTTGTATAAAACAGCGATACCTAGGGAAGCGCCTGATATAAGTTAATAGCAATTACTTGAATTCTATCGCGATGAACGAGTTCCACGCGGACGAAGTCGCGGGAATAACTATAGGTACTCAATATTTGGCACTTATATACACTTACGTAATAGTTTAGTTTAGAGAGAGAGAATCCAAAATATTCCACCGCTGATAACCCAGGACATATCAACCTGGCGCAGACGCACAGTTAGGCCCGACCCCAAATAAAGTTTGGAAAAGGGAAGGCAGAAGAAAACGAAATCAAGTATTAGGTCAAAGTTGAGCACTGGGACTTTTACCTTAGCTTTCCCGACAGTAGTCGCTTCTAAAGAATCTATACGTAGTCTGTCTCACATGCTGAACTTATTTAAATATTAGTTGATTAGAGCAAGATAAACTGTCAACAGCTAATGCCAGGTAATTTTATTGGTAATAAAGAAAACTAAACAAACTTTAACAACATAGGCTATAACTATATAGTCATAAATAGATAGTATTATTAGCGCTGTAAAGCGGGTATTACACTGTCCTGAATCAGGCGTCCTAACTAGTGGAGGGGAGTTGAAGCATCTCGCTCTAACGTATAGGTCCGAACCCTTCTAAGTGTCCTGAATTCAGGACAGTGTAATACCCGCTTAAGGAAGCTGATTGTATCCTTATTAAATTTTCTCGACGAAAGCAAACCCCTACATTTAGGATTTAAAATCTTTTTGCGGAGCCTTTACGATCACTGGTGAACTCCACTGCACTGCTTTTTAGGGTTCCGTAGTATTATATCCGTAGAACCACCTTGTTCGATTTTACACCGTAAAGTAAAAAAGGTAAAAGGTAAGGTAAGGTATATATTTAATCATAAGACGAATTTGTGTGACAAATGCGAGTATAATTCGGCGTTCGGTCCGATTCGATTGTACCGAGTAAGGTCGGCATTTGAAAGAGCTGTCCGGAATATTTATGTGAACCACTTGAAGTTATTGCTGTGAAATATTACCGACGATCTAAGCGGGCTGGATTTCTGTAATAGGTACAATCGAACTTACTGAACCGTGACCCACCGTGGAACCTTGTCACAGAAAATGTCATAGTGACATCGTACTGCCTGGCAAGGAAAATCATTATGACACTTTCTGTGACAAGGTTTCATGGTGGGTCACGATTCAGTTAGTTCGATTGTACATTACAGAGTACTTCAATTAACAAATTTTAAGTTTTATGTTGCGGAGTTTATGTTACTTATTACATACTGAATTATATTTATAAGCTCCTTAAGCGAGTAATGGTTTTCTTTGCATGACCACGTCGGTGGCAAATAAACGTGCGGCCCGCCTCATTTTAGACCCTCGGGAAAACCTCATGGGAAGGAAGCTCATTCCACAACCGGAGCGTGCGAGCAACTAGTTTAGGTACTTTTACTTGCATAATACCTATTTGAGCAAACGCTCATACTTAAAGACAGGTCTTTGCCCAAGGGAATTCAAGTCGCTTTTCATCAACTTGCGCATTCTCTCAAGCAAGCTTAGAAACAAACTCCAGTACTGCCAAAGATCCATGGAACGCAGTATGACGGGGACACGGAAACTAGACAAAGTTAGAAACGATGACTTAAGACAAAAAACCAAAGTGGAGACCAGCAAAAGTGGAGGTGGAGGCCATATGATAAGGGACAAACAAGAAAAATGGAGCAAAATCCTAACAGACTGGTATCCCAGAGATAGCAAACGGAGCCGGAAAAAACCTCATAGAAGATGGGAGGACGAACTTAAACTCGCTGCGGGCCCAAATTGGAGGAGAGTGGCCATGACGGAACACAATGGAAAAAGCTAGAGGAGGCCTTTGCCAAGTGGCACACTGAATTAAGAGACATTCTCTAATTCAGAATAAAAGGGCTTAATAGATAGATTAAATAATGGCCATGAAGCTCCAATAGTGTACTGGAACGATGTCCTTCGTGACGTAAAGTCTGTCAGTCAGACACGTTTTAATGTTACACGACAAAAAGCTCCTTTCACACGCGTCTTGTTTCGACATTATGAACCTGCACCGTTACATAAACAACGATGCAACTCGAATATTGTCTGATGTTAAACTTGTTCAAGAACCTGAATTGAGATGATTTTTGGTTTAAGAATTGTTTGGTTGAGCCACAGGTTGAGCCTAGATTGTCATGTTAAACATACCAAGTCAAACTAGCAAAGACAGGTTTAATAATAAAGTATTTTTTTTCTAATTTTGAACATTTCTAATTGTATAACTACTATTTATATGTAGGTAGGTTGTTGTGTTGTTTTGAGATGCTTGACATATCTCTTACTTCACCATGAAAACAAAAATAAACCTAATTTTATTGATCTACGTAAAACGCCTTCGTTACAGTTTCATAGCACAGTCGATGTTATCATAATTAATACAACATCAACATAATTAAAATATCGCCTCGTAAAATAACAGACTGAAAGGGAATGTATAAGTATATAGTCTCCACAACCGCCCGCATGGTCGTGTCGGAGGTTTCCTCTGGATTTTCCTCTCCAACTGCGCACTCCTCTCGTTTTATTAGGCCCAGCCTAATTAAAGCCACAGTCAGATTTAAAAAAAGTAGTCGTAGATTCCACCAAAGTACCTTGGTATAACAGTTTGAACTTGTATGCATCAGATGCATACAGGATAATGCAGATTTTCTCAAGACATTTTTCTTCAACGTAAAGTCAATGATACATATCCAAATTATCCAAAGATGATCGGTTCATAACATAATATAAGTGTCATTGATACCAGCCAGGATTGGAACTCAGATGACAAACCTTTAAAAAAAACAATGTACCTATTTCGTTGACTTTGGTGTAGACAATAGGAATGATCTTGTCAAGGATGAATTTTACGTTTCTCCATTGTATGTTATCGAGGTTTAAGCAGCATCACATGATACTTTCTCTCAACAGGTTACATCAGGCGGCCCAATTCGAATGCCCGACCTGCGCACGAGTAAGCTTGAAAGCGAAACCAAGGTCAGGCGTGTATGATCATGCGCGTTTGAATTGAGATGTGCCTTTCGGTGCCACATTTCGACCGATTTGTTACCGTATCCGCAGCCACCTTAATTTTCGTATGTTTTCTATTGTGATGGTTAGTAAACCAATCAATCAATA
Source organism: Cenopis cana (assembly GCA_951800055.1). Lineage (NCBI taxonomy): Eukaryota > Metazoa > Arthropoda > Insecta > Lepidoptera > Tortricidae > Cenopis > Cenopis cana. The sequence continues at coordinate 6,975,858 of OX637488.1, forward strand.
TAAATTTATTTCAGGCATTAAAAAGAGAGTAAAAAAAAAGGTATAACAAGAAAAAAAAGAAGAAGAGAGCTGTAACCGAAATAACAATTTAAAAATATTATGATGTAATAAGTTACGAGCTTTCTAGAAAACAATTGCGTGCGCGTATATATCCTACTATTATTTCTATATACTTACCTAATATAATATATAAAAAAAGGTATGTTAAGTCTAAGGCTGCTTAAGGTTGTCTGGAAGAAATCGATCTTCAGAAATAATATCGCTTGTTGTTTGCCTCTACTTATTATGATTTTGTAAAGGCACTAGAACGAGAAATATTGCGTTCTTTGGAACGCTGTTCTGCCCAGACGAGAAAACAATAGGGACTGATTTTCAGAAATTCTTGGCTATTATGATTGTATTTCTGACAATAGCCGAAACATGATTGCTTAAAAATTTCTCGATAGAAAAAAATCCAAAGTCGAGTCTATATTTTCCTTTTTTTACTCAGCTTACTAAAACAACGCGTTATTAAAAGACCCGATTAAGTTAATATGATGGTATTTTACCCCATCTAAACTGTCAAGAGAAAATTTAATAAACTTGCACACAGTCAGATATTTGTCAAGATTTGTCTAAAAAAAGCCATTCCCGAAGAGTATTGCATCCCGATTTGTGGTGAGCGAAAAACTCTTCACAGTCTCTTTCACAGGGGTCGTGGTCGAGCAAATCGATATATCCCTTTAATTGAGATGTGCAAAGAAAAGTATCTATTTGTTGTTTACTGAATAATGATAATGAATGAAAATTTACACTTGACGCTTTAGCACTTTCTACATAAAGTACTCGCTCATTTATAAGTAATTATTAAAATAATTAGCACCTTCCGTGTCTTAACAAAGCAAATTATACGTTTGAAAATGGTTCATAATTCATAACTATTACCATGAAAATTTCAATTTAATCTAATGTTCGCATGTGATTGCAATCTTTATGGTGATTATTGTCACGACGTTTCCTCTTTATCTGGCAGAATCGTCCTTTTAATTGTTCTAAAATCCAGATTCATCTGATCTAATAGTTTTGGCATTCGTGTATGAGGATATGGAGGTTGTGGAAGGCTTCAACGAGGCTATTACAAGGAGAAGCGTCATCTTTTCCACGTCTAAGAATCATGAAAGAATCATGCTTCCATAAAACTACATAAAATCTTAATACGCGGTGGTATGTCTCAATGATAATAATAATATTCTTTATCTTTAACTTTTTACTCTAACTAACAACTTTATCACTACAGTGTTAAGTTTAAGCCCTGGCTCTCAAACTTGGTTTCCCTGTGTCTTGAGAGCCAGTTCCTTCCCAGTCTCCTTCCAGTATCCTCGTAAAGATTGCATTTTTTAAAACTTCAACACGAATGAAATTAATTAATTTAGGTAATTTTTATTCTGCAAGAATGACGCAAAGTCATAAATCAAAATATAGTAGTCGTATTCACGATGTGGTTTGTTTTGCTAAAACTACATGATTCCGCAATAATTGATAGAATTAGTTTATTTATTCGGGTCATATACCTAGTTGGGCTTTGAATATACTTATTTGTTACCTGACAAAACAGAAGTTTAACTAAACAAAAATGTTTACGGTGAAGGAATTTTCAAAACCATTCACCATTATCAGTTCGACTATGAATATTTTTTACGAGATGCTAGATGGAAACTCGCGTTACTCAAATAATTTAGCTGTGTGCCAAGTCAAGTTAATCACGATTAAAATAAGACAAGTGTAAGATAACTGACACGCATTAGTTCGTTTGGTACCTAAACGCTCTCCTTTTGTTCGGCGCGCCGCCGCCGCTGAAGGCCACGTCTACCATCGACTGATAGTGGAAGTAATTGGACCGATCGTGGCACTACTTCACTGTCTACTAGACGTTTAAATAGACTATTCGTAGATCACGATCACTAGCGTGTACTGTTATCTAGATCAATATAAAATACCCAAGTTGGTCATTGAATCGTACACGCGAATAAATTAAGTGAACTGACCACTTTATGTTTATTCAAGATTAAGATTATTGATTAATTTACCTGATCCAGTATCGTCGTCGTAGTACTCGTCGTCATAATCTAGGACAGCGTGCAGCTGTGTTTTGCCGCCAGATCCCCCAGTTTCCACCTTCGTGAAACCGGGAGGACGGTCGGCGGGTGTCTGCCCGCTGCTGCTGCCACTGCCGCCTCTAGTTCCAGCATTATTGTTTGGCCGAGGTGGCAACGGTGCCGGAGTCGAAACAGGTCCATTCACAAAGTTGAAATTATTCACATTCTGGTTCGAGGGCCCCTCGAACCTTCGACTAGAAGTTGGGCTGGGCGTTGTCGCCGGCGGATAAGGTGCGTCCGCGTATCCTGGACTATACAGCGGTCTCTGACCACCTTTCTGGTTTATTCTTCTTTGCTCGTAATCGTAGTCCCCAGTCGGATCGTGAACATATTGCCCCGTGTTGTCGTACTGAGGATTCGGATTCACTTCGTGGACTCGTTGGTTTTCTATTTGAATGTCTAGTCTACTATTTTGCTGATATATTTGGGTATGAAGTTGTCCTGTGTAGGGATTTTGCGGGACATCCTCATGACGTGGATAATGTGTAAACTGGTTAGGTGGTGGGAGGTAGGAGGTGCCAGCACGTTTCCTGATCTTAGATCTTCTTTGCTGGTTCACTGGTTGAGCGAAAGGCTCATTTCCAGGTGGTATAGGTTCGCTGTCTGGTTGAAGACCCTCTGGAGAATAGAGGAGGTCATCTAAACCGAGCCTTAAGGGGCCGGGTGCCGGGGACGTGTCAGCGACGGCCGGGGTGGCCGCCGCAACCGACGCCAGCGTGAAATTCGCCAACGCCATTCTCAGTAATTTGGCATTGGCGTGAAATGTCAACTCACTAAGTCAATATAACGTACGTTCGAGACGCTATTACGGTCGCGGTTGCATAATGCCGTGAGAGGTTTGGAGGCGTCTAGGCGCGCGGCCGTCTTCGCATTGTCGGAGCACAGACTGACGTCGTCGGAGCGCGATGCCACTATGAACACACACCACGAAGAAGCGAATTATCTGAAACAATCGAGATCATATTTATTACATAAATTATTAAGCAACCCTAAAACGTTTAATATTAAACAAAAGAAAATTTACGATCCAATCGCTTTTGAGCGACGTTTGAATCATCAGTTTCTGCACTGTCAACCGTTTTATGGCTGGGTTTCCCCTCATTTTGCTGTATCCTTGCCACTTTATAAATGGCATTTGGTTCGAAATGCGAGAATCGTGATGCCATTCGATGGTCGTCGACAGTTTTGGTACCGAATCTAGGGAAAACCCGACAAGTTGTAGACAAAAGATGTCAGATCACTAAAGGCTTTTCGATATTATGTACAATAGCATGACATACAAAATAGGAATTTTACTGTTAGTGAATAACAATGTTGCTATTAGTCGATCAATAACTATTTATGTGTATTTGTGTTTTATTTATGTGCTTGTCTCTTGTAACACCTATTGAATTATTATTATGTTTCCATGGTTATAGTATCGTAATTTAAATTTATTTATGGTACATTGTAAGCGCCACGGGAAATAGTAAATTACAGACAGTTGCAACACAAAGATTGAACGTTACACAGATTGTGATCGCCTAAAGTGGGTGCTGCTGACTATGAAGGGAAGGGAATATAGAAGTTTAATTAAAGTGGTCTACTTTATATAATTTAACCGTTTTTAAGTAACGAATAATGAAATTAAAATGAAGGAAATGTGATAAAACATGGAACAAGTGCGGTACTTAGAGCATTTGTCTTTCCAGAACTACATATATTAATTTCTCGTAGGATCATAAATTGTGATCTGATCAAACAAATTATACACTGCTTTTATAAAGAATGATAATTAAAGCAAATTCCAACACTTAAACTACTTTCACTACTCTTATAATAACAAAAGATTTAAGGTGTAAGGCACTGGTACTTTTACCTGAATTAGGATAAAATGGAAAGACAATGTTGTGTCAAATATGCACATACGTAAGCAAGTTCAAGTTCAAAATATTTTATTCAAAAAAGAAGCTAAGCAAAGCAAAAGCAAAGGTAGCTTGATGGATTTTCCGAGTTCATATACCTGGACTGGACCTATTTAAGGCAAGAGTGAATAAGCATTTTCTGGGTGAGCTCGCTTCATCGTCGGCCTCATCTTTGCCCCCAGGCTAGATGCTGGCCAAGAGCATCCCATTATTAATTTAAAAAAAAACTTGTTTAAAACTTGATATCTGCCTACTCTGATAAATCATTACGACTGGTGACATTATGTAGTGTATTGGTTATTCCATAATTTAGATAGAACGCATAGGTACATTAGAATTACGTATATTGCAAGTGTGTGAAGTCCCTAATCCGGACTAGCGGAGGCATTTCATTTCTTAATGACAGAAGAGGTCCGGAGTGTCCCTAGAATATGGTTTTGTTTTAAAGTCTATATTGTTCTGGGCCTGTTTCCATCCTTGTTAATAGTCTCATTCGCTACGGATTTAGCATTATTGTTTGAAAAAACCTAGGATAACAAAGCATTAATGTAGCACAAATTTCAACAGGTTTTTTATGTGACTCAAACTCTTGCAGGAATGCTGTTTTGAGGATTTTCATGACTCATTTGTAATAAGGAATTAAATTAACTCCATAATTAAGTAATATATGACATTTCATATCCTTTTAAACAAGACTCTGTTGAGTAGTTAATTCCGAAATTTGCATTTGAAGACGTGCGAACGACTCCATTAGTTAGAACATCAATAACTTTGATTACACTAGTTCTGTATTACAGTTCCGGCACGATTTGGTGTATCAAGAATAATCCAAAATAGTTAATAGAATAATAGGATTACCGATGATGTGATGCCATTGCTGAAATGACTACAGCTTCCGTATGGCTACGAATGACGAAGCCGGATAGGTGCACGAAAAAAATACCTATAACTTTTGGCCAATTAGTAACACTAAAAAGTTGTTCTCTATGACTATTAGATATACAATAAAGTATGATTGATTTCTTCCAGCAATATTTCAAGTAAAAAAATAGCCCAACTGGAGAGGTTTTACTTGATTTGGTGTTGTTTTCGTGGTGGCTAATAAGAACGCAGAGCTCCAGGCGATGCGCTAACTTGAGCGGCTAGTCTAGTCTAAGTTTTTTTTATGAAGTCTTTGGCTTTATATTCCTGCCCCAATAAAGCGATAGGAGTGCGCGGTTGGGCCTGGGGAGAATCCAGGGGAAACCTCCGACACGACCACGCAGGCGGTTTAAACACTGGAATACTCTAAGAGTTTGCGCTACAGTGAGATTGGTTGAGCGGCTTCAACCCAATCTGAGGTGTCAGTGGAATCGAACTACTGAGAGTTTTGTCGCTGTTTCACTAAACCTAGCCTAAGCCTAGCTAAGAAGAGTCCAGCAAGTAACAAAGCTAGGCCCGACCTGGGTCGGACTGACTCTACCCGGTATGCGGCGGTACCGAGAATCAGTGATCGCCGAATTAAAGTCTCTAGCTAGCAGTAGACACCTCAACTAAAGTGTCGCCAACGCGTTACTGACTCCCCTGTAGTCACAGGCATCCATAAGCAGTATAGATACTTTTATGGCTCTATTTAAATCCAAAAAATGAAGTATGAAAAAAAAAACAAGTGCAAAATTAAAAACCTAATTTAAGCGAGCTTTTTCGGTCCTTCCATTGACAAGAGTCACTATGACTATCGCCGAAGATCATCAGTATCACGACGCTTGCGCACGTCGTGGGAAATCCAGCGACGGCGCAGCTGTTATTCGACACTATGAAGCATGACGATATGTGCCTTCTCGCTTATTGGACCATTTGTACAGAGTAAAGGAAGGGTACACGGAAAAAACATGTCTTGCTAGACCATTAATATTTCAAAACAAAAAGTAAGTTAACTTATAATTGCAAAGGTGGCTTTGACGTTTTAAAGGACTAGACATGTTCCGTGTTCCCTTTCCAAATATTAGACCTTGCATACAGGAAATCGACGTTTGTCAGCAGAAATTTTCAAATCAGGCATCTCACTATTCTTCCACATAACGCGGTTTGTAAAGGTGGTAAAGGTTACGCGTCTTCCTTCTAAAAAATGCCGACACACAACGAGGAATGTCAATTAGATCATTTTTAACCACAATCGCCTCGATTGGATGAGTTTTCCCCGAAGGTAAGCGAGAGGCGAGTTTAACCGAAGCATCGGGCCCAGGGAATCCTCTCATCTCACAATCTCTAATGTGAGAACGATAGTATTAATGAAACAAAGTGTACTTCTCGTCCTAGTATAGCTGCATGGGAATCGATTGTAAATTACTATGAAAAGAAGCGACATTTACGAAACTATCTGTTCCACTTGCGTACGCATTGCAAGTTGCTGCTAGGGAGTTGTGATTTAACCATTACGCAACATCTGTAATTTCTCATGTTAATATTACGGTTACTAACGATTGCTTTTTGTTAACATCATTATGTAGGTAACCTACATATATGAAGCTCCATTTTTATACGATGTCAAATGACGGACATAACTATTTCAGGAAATGACGCTAGACATGCGTCACAGATTATCACACTATTACAGTAAATTCCAACACAAACAGTACCTACCACCACCATCAGTTTTTACCAGATTTTAAGTAAGATTTTAAAAAAAACCGGCCAAGCGCGTGTCGCGCCACGCGCAATGTAGGCTTCCGTAGTCGTCCACCCGTTACTTTATGTGGACTGAAAAGTTCGCAAGCTTATATTTACTATGTTTTTGACAGAATTAACAACATTATCTAATTCTAAGGTATTAATGGAAATTTTACGGAAGTTTACTTTTGCAAAGTACATTTCTTATGTTCGACTACTCGTTAACTAGTAATGTCTACTTAGCTGTGATAATTTTCCTTTTAAATTCATTGTATGTACAACTACCATGATTTTTTACATGCCTAGTAGCCACCGTTTAGCTGGCAGAGGGGGCGGGGTCACTTGACCATTACAAAAATTATCACTTTAAAGGTTAATATCACGCCAATGGATTCTTGAATCAAAAAATGGTTTTTGAACCTTCCTTTCTTTTTTTGATCCAACGATACACTACACGATGGGTTTAGAGAGAAAAAAAATGCAACACCACTTTGCGTGTAGTTTTTTTTTCAAAATTTTAATTTACCGTTTTGTCCGCGTCATTGATATGTACACTCATGCCAAAAATTACAGCTTTCTAGTACTAACGGTTACTGAGTTAAGCTGAGGACAGACGGACGGACGGACATGGTGAAACTATAAGGGTTCCTTGTTTACTACGGAACCCTAAAAAGGTGATTTATCGATAGCCAATTTCGGGTGTGTGAATTTGCGCCTCTCAATATTGCCAGGCAGATCGAATTCAGTTAAAACCAAGGAGATTCGTCTAATAAAGAAGGCGACAAGACTCAACAATGGGTGGATGGGTGCTGGGTTTGACGACCGCTTTACCTTAGTTGGTATGGTAATGACCCTGCCTACGAAGCTGGAGGTCACGGATTCGAATCCCGGTCAGGGCTTTTACCTATTCGTGTGATGAGCACAAATATTTGTTCCTGGGTCTTGGATGTTTTCTATATATCTAATTATCTATATACCTAGGTAAGTATCTATATCGTCACTTAGTACCCATAGTAGGTTGAATTGTGTAAGATTGTCCAATATTTATTATCTACCGATCCGGTTTTAAACCCTAACTAATCTATCATACCACATCGATTTTAAATGTCAGTGTTCATATATATATTCTACGTATATGTGTCACTAGATCGTTTATGATTTAAATACATTACACCTAACAGCTAAACCTTTGCCGTGTTGACATAAACAGGTACTCAACATTTACTTAAACAAACTTCAGATAGACTCGCCTACGTCTCTGTATTTATTTATATTTCGTATGGTATTATTTCGAACCGTGAGATGTTAGAGATGACCGTACGGTTGCTAGTTTGTTGCATTTTTCAACCGACTTCAAAAAACGAGGAGTTCTGGCTAGATGCTGGCCAAGAGCAATCCCATTATTGATAAAAAAAAAGGTTCTCAATTCGCCTGTGTTTTTGTTGTATGTTTGTTACGCGAGTACTCCGCCATTTATGAACAGATTTGGGCAATTATTTCTTTGTTTGAAAGCATATGCTTCCAGATTAGTCCCGGTGGTTTCAAAGTTCACTTCTGATGATGGAATCCATGACGAATTGAGGGAAATCTTCAAAAATTCAAGAAAAACATATAGCGATTTTAGTATTTTCGGTAACAACCTAAGAATTTGCATTCAGAAAGTATCATTTGGGGAACTGGAACTGATGACGAAGACCATGGATGGTCATCGAAAACTCTAAGTGTTCCATGAGTGGCGGTAAGAAATTTCGATCAAGGTAGATCTGACAAACCTACTCTTCAAAAAAATGAACATAATTTGCACTGATTCCATTAACAACTTGTATAACAAATTTACAAACCTGTGTAAATTATATTTCGTCTGCCATAGGTACTACTGTTAATTAAGCATATTGAATTACCTAGATATTTTATGAGCATAATAAATTGTTAGAAACTATTTAGACGATAACGGAGCGCGCACTATAGTCAAATACGAGTTTACGATTGCCCCAAAAAAAAGTCTTGCAAAATGATAATATAATTAAAGTACCAAGATTCGGAGCGCACACGGACAAACCCGTGCGTCCACAACTCGACCTTGTCACTACAATTCGAGCAGTTCGTTGGAATGTATAACCGTGACCGTGGTTGTGTAATAATTGGAAGATTTGGGTTGGATTCCGTTGGAAAACTACGTCCATTGTTGAAGAAGTTAAGCCCTGAGAGTGTAACTTATTGCACAGACAATAATATTACGCCAGGAGGATCAGCCTCGCTAGCATGTGTGTCGGACATACAGCATTTTGCCCCTGCACTTACAGCCTCATAGACGCCAGGTCCAATCTTTTAGTAAACGGGATGTACTAGTTGTAAAAGTTCGTTCCATTTTAGATGACGAAAAGTACTTAAACCCAACCATTACCAACATCCATTGTGTAGTTGTTATCTTCAAGTAGGGTTGCAAAGAGTCTTGTGGGCGCCACAGGTTTGCTGTGCTATGAGGTACAATTCATATTTTTTTCTATGCTTGTGCGGAAGCCTGTGGCCTGGGCTGGCTTAGGCGCGAAACTGAACAAGTCTGGGACCCAGGCCCTCGTCTCAGGCTGGCCTATTCAGTATAATTAGGACCAAAAATTGCACATACCAAACTAACTTAGTAAAATTAATAGTATAATTCATGTAATAAGAAAGACCGGAGGATGACTATATGATATAAGGAGGGAACTTAAGCTGTGGAAATTGAATAAATGTTTGTCATAGCATCTTTGCCTTTTATTAACTAGAGAAAACACATTAATACATGCCATTTGGCATTAAGTCCGCTATTTGTACACTGTATTTTGTTTTGTGCAATAAAGTTTAAATAACTAAATAAATAAAACACCCACGCAGGCGTGTATTATTTAAATACTTTTACAATGCAGTCGTTGCCGCATTGGTTAGCCGTTCGTTATTAGTTTTATGGCATTTCTTTGTTACCTTTACCTTTGATATTTAGAAATAAATGAAGTTGTAAAACCCACGCTAAGTGCATTTTCGTCATCTAAATTGGAACGAACTTTATTAAGGGACCAATGCCATATGTCCGACATAAACGCGAGTAAAATAGAGAAGTCTTAATTTTTTTAGCTTTCACTATTGCTCAATGAGGAAATATAGCACAACATATTAAATTTAGTTGTTATATGGTGTGTATACATCTCGATTTCTCGATTAAACTATCTTTCATATTAATTATTAAGCCAAACTATTTTAAGCACACCGACGCCCCGAATAGTATTTCATAAGTGAAATATAGAAATGTCAATAGGCAGCTTTAACATATGAATCAATATTTCGTTTCTATCGCACGTATCGTCCAGAAAAATATAGGTTAGGTATAGGTACCTACTCAAATGAAACAATTCACTTTTAACTAGTAAGGTGCCTACTTAAAAATTGAGGAATTGTAAATCAATCATAACTGACAGACAATTACAAGCCGAACTCGATAAATATTAACGACTCTGTCTACCATCTGATGTCTAGTGATTCCCATTGTTAATCAGAAGGTTAAATATAATCTACTTTAAACATTATGACATGTAACTACACATAAAATATACAGTATATATACATAGGATCGTACTGTGTTTTGTAGCATCCTATAGAATGCAATAATTATTACACCTCCATCTGTCCCCAGGTACAATTGCTGGAAAACGTAATGAACATTAAATGTTATGCACTCTGTCCCTTTTGTGAATAAAGGCATGAATTACACATATACATACATAAATACATAGATGTAACATGCACCTAATACACACACATACACTAAAGTATAAATCTTATCTGGAAATTATTTAGAAGGACCCAATTCTGTCAATCACGTGAATTCTTGCGTCATTGATGGTTTTATAGCGTTTGTTTATGTGATGATCTGAATCCATCAAATTTAATGGCATCTTGATATACACTTAACTTGATGCTTGTGGATTAGTAAATACCTATTCAGTTTATTCTGTAGTTAATTATATGCAGAATGTTTTTAATGAAGTAATGACGGATTCTTTGCATACAGCGGTTGTTATCTAAAGTTGAATGAATTGTCCAGCCAGGGTCACTTTTGCATGCCAAATTTGTAAATTTTGCCAGTTTTGAGAAAAAATAATTTTATTAAGTTGATATACTTAGGTACTTACTTTATGCTGCCAGCGTCTTCGGTACAATGCCGCAGGGGCCATTTTTAGATTTAGTTTAGTTATATATTTTTTTCTTTTTTTTATAGTTAATAGATGTATGTAGGTATTTGTTATTGTATTTTTATTTCTTTATTATTCAATTCAATTCAAATACTCTTTATTGCACACCTCAAGAAGATCATAGTACAGAGACATTAGGCTTAAAGTAGAGGTAAACAACAGGCGGTCTTATCGCTAAAGAGCGATCTCTTCCAGACATTATTAATTGTATTGTAATGCTTTAAGTCTCATCTCATGAGTATCTAAGCAAAGGTGTCAAACTTTGTACTTATATTAATAATTAAAAATAGGTAGGCTATTTGAGAGCTACCCACTAAGAATTTATACCTAGGTACTACAATATTTTTGGTTAATATATTTTTGATGTGTAAATTAAATCTAAACATAATTTAATAATTTTGAAAAGCTACTATCTCGTTCTTGTGAATACTCAAAGCTCTATATGTTATCAGAAATAAGGGATGCACTACGTCGACTTCGACTAGAGTTAATGATAACCGGACCTTAAATCACAAAGTGCATTGGCATTTGCTCTCCCATTAATGTCCCGTGCGTGACTTTCCTTATATTATATCAGATATTAAGATCAACATTTCACAAAATGGCAATACGCAGGTGTCAACGACTTGACAAGGTTACCCGGAAAAGCGGAGTGTACATGTACACCCGCCGGCGGTTTGGTCTGAAACCTTTTGTTCTTAATACCGAGACAATATGGTCGAAAGTTTTGTTGCTTAATGTACACTGTACAGTGGTCCACTAGTGTATATAGGTACCGACACTGGTATTATTTGCCGGATTTAAGGTCAGGGTAGAGAAAAAATGTGGCAGTTTGTGACACACGCAGTGTCCGTGCCTGGAGGGAATAAAAATATTTTACATATACACACATTTAACTCGTTTTATTGAGCAATCGTTCAAGTGAACATGTAACTCACATAGGTTTAAGGCGCCTGTCATACGTAAGGCCTTATCCATACAAACTCCGCGCAAGTTTTATTCGTCAGTTTTGGCACTTCGGCATATAATTTTTTTTTGCTTGTTATTATTAGATATATACGATGAATGTCAAGCAAAAAAAAAATCAAAAATCTTTTTTTTTTGCTTGAGGTTCCAGCTAACTAAAATGTAAGCGAACTGACCAAAAATCATAAGTGTAATGCAAACACAAGCCATGAAAAACTAGCACAAAGTTTGTATAGGGAGTGCTTGCGTATACAGGCGCCTTAATTAAGCACAATTACTAATTAATTAGGCCAGGTGACAGTAATTGCTAAATATTTCTGGCCTAAAGGTACCAACAAACATTTTTATGTGATATTTTAAGAATCATGTGGAGGCCTAAAAATATTTGTTTGTTTATACTACGTCGGAGGCAAACAAGCTGACAGCCCACCTGATGGTAAGTGGTTACTGCCGCCTATAGACGCGTGCAACACCAGAGGCGTCACTCACGCGTTGCCGACCCATAAGAACCTTTTTCACGCCTTTTTGAAGCCTTCATGCTGTAGCCCATTGGAAATACCTCGGCCTAAGTTTAAGGCCTGAGTGGACGCTCGGAGCGGAGCGTTCGGCGTCGCGTCCATGTGACGCCCCTGGGGTTGCAAGCGTCCATAGGCTGCGGTGACCGCTTGCCGTTAGGCGGGCCGCGCGCTTGTTTGCCACCGACGTGAAAAGAGTATATGTAAGCCAAATAGAGCGAGATGTCATTCCGATATCCTCGTCGTGAGTCTCCACATACCTACTCATACAAGTACAAATTACAAATCGAGTTTCAAACTCTAAAAAAATATAGAACCCGGGAATTTAGGCCTTAAGTTAACCTTCCTCTCTTAATAATAATTTTCAACGGGTTTCAGAATATCAAACCAAACCAAAGTGATCGAATAAATATTCCGTTGGACCAATTCTTACTCTCAGCGTTGAAAAACCTTCTCTTCATAGGATGTCGTATAAGCTTTGCCCAATAGAAAGGTGTTGGAGAATCAGTTGAGGCCTCTGTACTGACCGCCCAAGAAACAAATGAATCCTGTTCTTAGTTATCAACACAGAATCCTAGCAATATATATATATAGCTTTAAGTATTTGCTATATACGACATACAATGTCATCAAGGAGCACAATAGAATTACAGAATCTTGAATTCTATTCATAGGTAAATTATTTATCTATTATCTTAATTACTACGTGTTGATACTGTGATTATATCGTCACTAACTGGACTTGTAACTGGTATTTTACAACACATGTTAAATGAAAAGTTGCGCTATCTTTTTTTTTATATAGGCTGTCCCAAAAAGTACGCAATATTTGAAAAATATGGAAAAAAACATTTTTTTTGTTTTACTGTATTTTTTTATTTAAACTTTACGTACATAGGATAGGGTTATGTATGAAATAGCACATCAGGCAAATACCCACCACAACTTTGCTGGCACATACGAATTCTTTTGATGAATTTTTCCTTCACCATTTTGCACAATTGTGGCTGAATTTCGGGAATACAACATTGAACCTCCACCTTTCATGCGTTAGGACTTTTGGCATAGACATTTGACTTCAAATAACCCCATAGAAAGAAATCTAATGGTGTTAAATCACATGACAGTTCATGAAATCTGCACGAAATTTGCGAGTATCCGTAGCCAAATTTTCACTATTTTTTGGTCAAAAATAAAAATGAGTTGTTCTCTCGTGTAGTGTGCTACATTTTTAAAAACCCTGAACTATCAGCTGTCAAATAGCTTTTTTTAGGGTTTCCAGAACTAAAATGCAAAAATGGCGTCAAATTTAAAAGGTGCGTCCTTTTTGGGACATCCTTTATATGATTATTGGAATCATAATTTTATTATACAATAGACAACTAGGCGATACTTTACTAGATAGTTGGTTGTGATAGTTATATCTGATCTGTGGTTGATTGTTGTGTGAATTGATTGCCTATGTTTTGTTTTGACAGGTCAGCTTTAAAATGTGTCTGACTGGGCTGTTTTTAGAATATTATGCGACTAGTTTTTTCCCGCGACTTCGTCCGCGTGGAACTTGGATCGTTTATTGCGCCAGTATTTAATAGCTATTTTTTATTACAGGCGCTTACCTAGTCATCGCTCTTCTATACAAACTTCCAACCCCTTAAGGCACGATTTCCGGAATAAAATTATCCTTATTACAATCCTAGTGAGAATGTAATTAATAAAGACCAAGTGCGGGTAGTTCGGAAAACCCTTGCGGCTAGAAGATGTTGATACCCGCTCACGCCGGTCAGCTCGCAACCACGAATACATTAATTTAATTAAAAAAAAAAAGAAAAAAAAAAACATTATCTTAGGTTTAGTTACAAAGACTGTGCTGGGTGTCTCTGTCTGTCGGTTAATATAACTACTAATATATTATTATATAAATTAGCTCCCTCTGTGACGAGCTTTATGAATTAACTTCAACCTTAATTAACGTAAGTAGGTCAGTCATTCCTTATAACCAGAGCTCGGCGGGGGTGAGCTGTTTTTAGAGTTTACATTACATGGACATACCTTTTCATTAGATTATAGATGTAGTGTAATTTAATAACTAATGAAATTATTTTATTTAGGCTGCCTTTCTGCTACGATCTAAGGTCAAAATGCGTTGAAATTAGAAAATATAGAAAAACTTTGTTTTTTATTACAATAACAAAGAAAAATTAAGAATAAATAAATAACTTAGTATCTACTCGTTTTGTACATAATTAATTGTCATTTTAGTTAAATTATAATGAATAAAGTTTTATTTTCTTTTAAATGTTTTTTAAGGTGTATCTATATTCATATCTATACTTTATATTACTGACGTAAAAATGGCTCACCCCGCCGAGCTCTGCTTATAACGTTATTCAAAATATCCAAATCCCATCTTATCAATTCCAGATTCATTTTTTTTGTATCTACAAGACTGGTTATGTAGTTACGTTATGTCATTGACTAAGTCTGACCATAACTAAGAGCCTTTGCGTAAATATTGGCGACACAGCCTCAAGGTTGTTCCAATTTGTCCGTTGTCTGAATAAATCTCAATAAACGTGTGCAGACAAACAAAAAAACATACATTTTTACAGTAAAAATTATTTTCAGTACTTATAAGTAGTTTTAACGTGATACTAACAAGTTTAATGTTGGTTAAACAACAAAAAATGTGGGAGTATCACAATATATTAATAGGCTAAGCGACATATATTTAATCATACATTGTTTACAACTTAGTATTACTTTAGTGATATAGTTATTATAGTTAATGTTTACCTTAATTGTCCTCGTTTACGCCTTCACGCAATTAAAACTTTACATATAGATTTACTAATAAACTGAACTATGTACGTTGAGCCTCAATTCCATCGAAATCACATTTGATTACCACGTTCTGTTTACGAATGTTCGTTTACTTTTGGCGGGCTTATTTTTTTTTAATACACGGTCCAAACGCGTGCGGCAAGGCAGCGGTTCTCGCGAGTACTGAGTCCGAAATGTACCTTTTACTCGGCGGACCTTAGCTGATCGTGTCACTGGCTGGTCATAGTATTGAGCACTTTTTAATATGCTTCCGATGATGTATGCGTTCCGGCTCGTATTTATGATTTTCAATGGTTCACTGGTACAGTACACGGAAACTGTGGCGGATGAAATTGTATCTATGTGTCATTCGCACAATTCGCGACGGATGTTACTAGCTACTAATGCTTTAAAAAAACTATTTGCAGTACCAAGCTAAAACTTTTGTGTCAACTGACCTAACCAAACAATACCTAAGCACCTAGTACAGCATCTGCAATATAAGATTTGACACGGTCAATTTAATAAAGAATAAAGATGCATATGAATAATGATCACGTAAAAATTGACCCAATACTTACTGAATTTATCGCGGAAATAAGAAATTAAAACCTATTTTGAGTTATTAAGTCTCTAGATTATAAAGCATAGTTCGTGCTTAATTTAATAAGAGTAAGTTTCACTTCACTTCTATAATAGATTACTAGGTACCTATTTAAGGACGCGTTGCACCAAGTTACAATTGCACACATTTCATATTTTTAACTACTTTATTTTATGAACTTTTTCAATGTAACTATTTATTTCATACAAAAAAACACGTTGAAAAGTAGGACATTCCAAAAGGGCGTAAGTAAAATATGACGTCATCTTCCCAACAAGAATCCAGAGATTCCAGAGCCACTCCAGAGCAGCGATTGTCTGTACTCTGTACTAAGGTCTCCCTGAATACAGCGAGGAAGATGACGTCAACTTTCGGTTTACAGTAATTTGAGATTTTTTCCAAAATTAACGGAGAAAAAAATCTAAAAAAATGTTTTTTGTGTACCTCACACGTTTTTTACCGAAATGGTTTTCGAATTAAGACTTTTGTAAATTCTGAAATATTGTCAATTGCAGGCCAATCAACGTTAAATATACGAAGTATCGCCAGCAGCTGCCATCCCATACAAACTTGTCTATCTGTCCATACAATCACTAAACCGTAGATATGTAATCGTAAGCTGTGTTCGTTAAATTTTGATTGTATGGAAAATTTGACAAGTTTCTATGTGATAACAGCTGCCGCTTAATCACACGTTGGTGCTATCCACCCTAAGTAAGCATACCTACTTAATATACCTTGGTGCATTCACAAATTGTTAAAAATTTTATAATTTTTCTCCAGCATTTCCTACTTACTATTTCTGGTTTATTTAATTCGACAGCTAATTATAAAGTCATTAAATTAGAAATAACTGCGCCGAGAAGTGTTTAAATAATGCGTCATGATTAATTAGCTAATGGTTTACTAAATTAAGTCCCTTTGACTTTTATTACTAGCACATTTCATTTTATAAAAACCGGCCAAGTGCGTGTCGGGCCAAGCGCAAGGTAAGGTTCCGTAGTCGTCTAACCGTTACATTATATGGACTAAAAAGTTCGCATTCGCAGAATTAACAACATTATCTAAGGTATCAATGGAAATTGTACGAAAGTTTGCTTTTGCAAAGTACATTTCTGAAGTTCGACTATTACTCGTTAACTAGTAATGTCTACTTAACTGTAATCGTTTTCTTTTTAAATTCATTGTATACACTATTACCATATTTTTGTCACATGCCTAGTAGCCACCGTTTAGCTGGCAGGGGGGGGGGGGGACACTTGACCATAACAAAAATTATCACTTCAAAGCTTAATATCACGCCAACCAATTCTTTAATCAAAAAATGCTTTTAGAAACCTCATAATATTTGTTTCTTGGAAGAGCTATCCAACGATAACCCACACGATGGGGTTTGGAAGAAAAAAAAATTGCACCACCACTTTACATGTAGGGGAGGTACCCTAAAAAAATTTTTTTCTAAAGATTTTATTCTACCGTTTTATTGGCCTCATTGATATGTATACTCATGCCAAATTACAGCTTTCTAGTACTATCGGTTACTGAGAAAAACGGGGGTCGGACGGACGGACGGACGGGCATGGCGAAACTATAAGGGTTCCTTGTTTACTACGGAACCCTAAAAACATCTTGCGGTACAGTAATGTGATTGTTATAAAAGAGCATAACAAAATAGACTCATTTAGCATTGAAAGCTGCGATACGACAGGATTTTTCTGAATACAGCAGAAAACACGGTGTATGGAAAAATGTCTAAAATCAAAATCAAAATGTCCTATCCCTTATTAGAGCGATATTTTCCTGATAACTTTTGGGTAGCGGAGAAAAAGATTAATGCAGTAGGCGGTGGAGAAATCATTATGAACCGAAACTAAACTAATTTATATTATATCGATTATATGTCGCAGAACATAGTGGAGGCCATTGTCTTTCGCCTCCCAGAGCACGTTTGCGCGTGAGTACGCAGCTAGCTGCATAATAGTTAATTAAACGGTAGTAATTATCGACCGAACACTGAATGTCCACAGCTGTCTGCGAACAATGAATTTTTATACCGACTCGGTTTTTCCAGAGACGCGCGAATACACTAGCTCGCGGATGTTACTACTCCCACAGTTTTGTAGGGTTGTCGACGATTTTTCTTTCTATAGTTTTTCACTTTCTAATTTTTCTATAGGTGTATGTATCTGGGCTGTAGGGCGTCCTAATAGATACCGATGGGGCGACGAAATCCAAAGGGACCTAGCTGAGCTCCAGACCGTCGTCGACTGGACGGAGGTAGCTAGGGACAGGGAAGCCTGGCGGTCTTTGGTGTCGGAGCCCAAAATCCACTTCGGATCGTTGCGCCACAGTAGTAAGTAAGTAAGTATGTAACTGGTCCTCCCGGCTCGGCTACGGCTACTTTATAAATCGAAAACAAAATTAGTAATTAAGTATATTAGGTATCTTTTTTGGTGTTCTGACCGGCCAGTTACTCTGCATTTTCATTAAAATATTACGGATAGTAACTAAACTGAACTTCAATGTTAAGCACATATGTTTCGTTACCTATTTTGCGTGGTCAGCAGTAGACAACTAAATAGTTAGGCTTGTTCATATATATAGGTACTTACCAAACTATGTGACTTTTAATTTTGTAGGTAATATTAGTCCTGTTATTGTATCTTACATATTAACCTACAACAATTAGAATCTTCATCATATCGATAAAAATGTTACACACTTTATTTTCTATAATCGGAATGTGAGACTACTCTCTTGTTATTGTGGTAACCCTATCGAATATAAACATACTCCGACTATTTAAATGAGTTGTATTAGCGTGTCTAAAGTCGTTACATGGTCCTCTACATTATTTCTAAGTCGACTTTGTAGTCCCTAATTTTATTCGCGTTTGTCAAGAAACTAGTATGTAAATGGTAAATAGAACATTCTCATTAGTTGAGTAACTTACTAACAAGTAGGCAACGGAAAGTGTCTCAAATCAAGGCAAATTGAGTTCAAAGTATAAAAAATGTGGAAAATCCTACAGAATGAACCTAGTCCCAAACTAAGCAAAAGCTTATACTAGAGGTACAGGAAACGTACTACGAGTATACTCTGTGTATTATTTATATTGTTGATAAAATGATAATTTAATATGATTATTGAAGTAATGAAGTAACATAATTTTTTTTGGCAAGGTACATAGTTTATAAATAACTAGGTTTAGTTTATAATCTTTCACATTTAAGATTTTTTAAACTACGGGGTGTTGGGAGTACCTATCCACCTTACTAGAATTTCAAATATGTATATTTCTTTATTTATCTAACATTGTGTAATTAAATTATATATTTAATGTCTATCTATTTATTTTACTGTCTCTGTTTACAGTTGTTTCCTATTTATGAGTGCTTGTTTAACTATATATTTTTTATTTATTCTAATAGGCTTTTTTATTATGCTATGACTTGTCTAGGGTAGCCGTTCAGTGTGTAAGGTACTTAGGTACTGCATACTCGTCTACTAAGTATGGATCATTAGGTAAGTTCCGAAGGTTAGATTGCCTCTTATACTTAATTTATCTATCCAGCTCCTTGAGCTCCTCTATTTTGAAATGATAAAATTCTCCAAAAAAGGCAATCACCGCATACTCCACGATCAGGGGGTGATATAAAATTTTGTACTTACCACAGGCGGTAATAAAGAAAGCCTCAGATCGCATATTTATCGCCCTTGCCTTCGGCTCGGGCGTCAAATACCTGCGATCTGAGACATTCTTTGTTTTACCGCCCTTGGTACCTAAGTAATGTACTATTACCGTACACCTCAATAGGCTAAATTAATATAATAGGATTGAACATAAAAACTTGAAACTAGAGTAAAAACAGCAGGCGGTCATATCAATAAAGAGCGATCTCTCACAACCTCTGCGTAGCGCACAAATAGCGACAAATGTAGGTACGTTAGGTATGTTAAATTTTTTTCAATTTTTATTCACACATAAGTTAACAGTTTGACACCAAAACACTTACGAGGTAGTTACATAGCAAGAATAGAAAATAACACAATATCAAAAACACAATAAAATTAAGCAATGATAAAATGTACAAAATAAAATTAATTTGCAGTTTTTTAACCAGAGATAAGTACCACAGCCAGATGTTTACAACATACTAAGCTAATACTTTTCTATAGAATACACCGATACTGTCAGCAAACATATCAATGTCTCCGGCTTGCACTATGTTGTTTAGTATACGAGTATACGTTTATAATAGGCACAGACTTGTATTGTTGTGTGTAGAGGCACTTAGGTACCTTTAATTGTATCTCACCGCGGCTATTGTGGCGTGATTAATTTCCTTTACGACAGTTATGCCGGGATTTCCTCACTTCCGTCTTGGGGGTTTTCGTCGCGTAATGGTTTTTGCTGATCCCCAGCCGGACGCATTTTTTCTGGACCATTTAGCAGGCATCTGTACGAGCTATGTCATCGGTGGTTAAGTACCGTTTGGAGTCATTTTTAAGGTCACTTAGGGGTACCTACGGTACGGAAAAATCTATGCCTACCTTATCTAAAAAAAAGTTCGATTGTAAGCAGTTAAACGTATCAAATTTCCATTGATTCCTTCTATCTTGTGACATTCACCATAATATTTTTTGACAGGGCATGTTAAGAGAAAGGGAAAATTGATAATACTAAAACATGCCTTTCTGGGATTCTATTCTTTAATTTGGTTTAGTCGATTCATGCCCTGCTGTGACCAACTTTTCCGGTCGTATACCAACAAGTCACTCAGCATTTCGTAATGTCAATGCCTCACGTCTAGTAAGTAGGTGTAGGTATTTACAGTCAGAGGTTATAGAAATATAAGTACAATTCACACTACATCGCATAAACGACTTTACTATTAATAATATTTAAGCAATTTGTCATTTCCAGCGCACCGTATGTAATTGCCCAGTTTTACAATGATTAATAGCTTAGTAGTTACTGCTTACATATAAGGGATACCAAACCGACAGCCATAAAATATGATAAGACTCGCAATGTACACATTTTAAAAAACATGTATTACAGTCACTAACATGAGTAATATGCCTTTGTGGTGAAAACGTTAACTACAAACAATAATTGTGCGGTTAATTGCCGTCAAGTATCTTACTAAGTGACTTGTAAATACCTCGGCTAGGTGTAGCGAATTGATTTTATTACCTACCTATTTATAAAATAGGCCAATGCAGTAAATTACTGATCGCATTCTTGCTACGTAGCAAGCGCAGTCACGCTATGATAAAATTGGTGAATAAAATTAAAGAGTTTTATTTCGATCTGGCGATTTACTGACTTGGCGGGGCGGGATCGGTATTTGGTATTTTCTTCTTTGACATGAGCTTAAAGATGTCGCACATATTACCTCACTTGACGGGATACTGGCAGTATAACATTTGCGTAGTAGCACGTAGTAGTAATATCATGCGTAGAAGCGGAGCAGTATACTTCGTTCCAGATTAGATGACGAAAAGTTCTCATACTATTCTGTAAGAAATTTTCGTCAGCTTATCTGGAACGAATTGTACTGCCTTCGTATTGCCCCGCTTCCGCGTACTCAGGAAGAATTTAAAATATAAATTTAGGAGCGGAGTAAAAAGCGGCACGGAATCAACTGACAGTTGAAAATAACAGATGACAGTTTTCTCATATCGTACCGCTTCCCCACCGACAAATCAAGAGACCGTCTTAGACTTGAGTATTTGTTACGTTGCTGATTATGTTTACTATCAGTAGGTTTTCGGTAAAGGGCTACATCTACATCGTGAGTAAATTGGTCTAATCCCAACATGGTCTAGTTTCGCAAAACAGCCGCTTTTGCAAAACTAATGCATTCGCCCATTCTTGTTATTAGATGCCTAAACGACCCTGGGCGCCATTAAAACATAAATGGGAAAACGCTACCTTAGGAGGAAGAAGTTGTTTAATAACACCTTCTAGAACGAACACCTCTAAGGTATTTCTAAATTCGTACACATAATTGTATTAATAGCAATACAAATTGACCGACATTGGAAAGGAGTAATTTAATCAATAGGCAGCCAACTAGTCTAAGCTTTCCATTTAACATATAAATTCAATTTCCCTAACCTCTTAGTTGCTAAATATACTGATTTGTCGGCCTGTAGACTACTCCCTAAACAAATGTCTCATGTTCCGTCCGTTTCATTCATTTTACGTTTATTTCAGGTTGGTAATATTCATGGTTTATAATTGAATATAAAAACCTAACTAGTAGGTTACAGTTATTTCAATATAATAGTTTATTTTATATTCAAATATATTAAATCATTCATATTTTGTTGCAACTGAAATACTCGCTTCAATATAGGTAGTAAGGCACCCACACCTTTTTGGGCAAAACGAAACGTTGCATCAAGTGTCACCTGCACTTGGCTATAATGAAAATACTGTAATAGGTTAGTGACACTGTCTACGGAGCTGGAGTTCTCGGGTTCAAATCCCGGTAAGAGAATTTGTGTGATGAGCACTAATATATGTTCTATATAATCTATTAATTATAATATCATCGTTTAGTACCCATAGTACCTACAAGTCTTATGGGACGAGTTCGATTTGTTATGTATGTGTAAGATTGTTGAACTACGGACGGACTTGTGGAATTTTCGATTCCATTCTTCATTAGATTTGTAGGTATTTAGATAAGATTTAGATTTATTTATTTCATAATATAAATTACATTATATAGATTACCTTAAGCTAATTTACAAGAATTTTCATTATGATCGTCAAATAGTGAATATTATAATAATTACTTATGTCAGGTATATCATTATTATCAAAAATATGTTATACCAATCTAAACAAGGAATTCAATGTCAATATCTCATAATGAGCGTCAAAGTAAAATTATAACAAGAATTAAATGAAACAATAGTCAACAATGGAATATAAAGGATTTTCAAATAAAAAGATTCTCAGTTGACGTTTAAATGTATCGTCAGATGGTTCAGTTCGCAATTTGGCGGGTAGACGCTCGTAATAGGTTGGTCCAATTATTCATTGGATTATGCATTATATAGGAACTGCCTAATTATTTCAGTCGTTTTGCTAGTTTTTAATCCGTACAGTAGAAACCTATACACGTAGGTACTTAATATATAACTACTTACGATGATTTTATCGTATCCGGTTGTCTTTATGGTAATAATATAATGATTATTGTCTTATAATAAGTAGATAAAACTTCGCGACAGCGATATGTCACGGTACTCTTAAGCATATCGACAGTTTGCGTTTAAGGCTTCGTCCATTACTTATTATTATTTTTATTTTTATATATATCTACTTTTTTTTAATAGGTAACCTTATCGATGTCTAACGTAATGACAGGATTTCGGGCAATATATATTTTCCGTTTCATTTATTTAGATTTGAGGATTAACGAGTCATTTGGCGTAAGTATATTAATCAAAAAAGGTCGTATCTTCATAGGAGGTCACGGCACTTACATCCTTTTGTTTGGACAAAACAGTTTTTCAGCGATAACTCAAAAACCCTTAATCTTATTCAAACCAAAAATCGTTGAAATGGAAAACTTGTCTAGTAACCTCTATATCATTTTTGAAGGCCTATCCAAAAATACCCCTCACAACTACAGTAGAATTCACTTATAACGACTCCGCTTATAACATTTGACCGCTTTTAACAACTGCTAAATCACCGACGTTAGGATTCATACCAAACATTTTCAAGGAAAAAGGAGTCCGTTTTGTACGACGTCCTGTTAGTGCGACTGCGACGTAATATCACCGGTCCCTTGATGGTCGCTGTATCCGGATACTACTGTACTTGCATTGAACATTTTTTATACATCCCCGGGTGACACGTATGGAGTGCCCCCTTCCCACCTAAAATATTTTCTTTTCCTAATTTCACGTCACTTTTATGTAGCGGTTCATAGAATACATTTTTCTACCAAATTTCATATTTGTAGTAGGTATATAGTCTCCGAGTAAATAGGCTGTGACATACGGACGGACAGACAGACATGACGAATCTATAAGGGTTCCGTTTAAGCCATTCTGGCTACGGAACTCTAAAAAACATTTAGCCGTTTCTTGTCAGGAACCCAAACTTGGTATGTTTTGAAAATGAATTTTATGTTACACCTGGCCATAAAGCGGCAATTACCGCACGCTCCGCGCGCGGGAAATCCCACTTCCTGGCCGGGGGGTGACATAAAATTTTGTCTTAACACGGGCGGTAATAAAGAAAGCCTCAGATCGCATATTTATCCTGCGATCTGAGACATTCTTTGTTTTACCGCCCTTGAGTAATGCACTATTATTATTTACAAAATCACTGTAATGAAAAACCCCAATTTTCACTTTGATTAAAAAATTGAGATTTTCGCTAGCGGACGCATCCGCTTATCAAACATATTAAAGACCACTGTAATGGTTTTTTACTACATTTTTGTGTTTTGTGTGCTGTTTATAATAATTTAATTATTAAACCTTTTAAAGCAAAGTTTAAGAAACAATTTATTTATCTGCTCAGCCTTAACAATAGTATAGCCAAGGCGGGGCTATACGTTCACTACCACCGGTCAAGCGCGCCTATCTATTCAGGAATTTATTGCTACCTAAATTAAACCTTAGCCACGAAAACATGACAGTTGTCGACGACTTTACGACGTCGACATAAGAAATATTTTGCCATGATTTAATAGCATCGTTTTCGTGGTTATTTTACAACCAGTAAGTCGTATGCGGTAGTGTCGCATTGATGTAATGCTAGGGTTTAAGGCTATCATTGTTAGCCTAGTTCCTTATAAGTATTTAAAGTTTTTGTTCCTACATTAAACCGCCAGTTTGTTACCAATAATACCTATTTTTGCACGGAGATTCAGATGATGACTATCAATCACTTAGCACGAGTGGTGGGGAAAGGAAATAAGTAGGTATGAGATACAAGAACATTGATGCAATAAAAGCAGCGCTAATGCCGGGGAACACACAAAACTAATATAGATTGCTAGATTATTTTTCTTTTTTCTGTGGTTTATAGTGTTTCAAAAAATACCGTTTGGCGTTACTACTCCTCTTAAGGCGAGGCGAGGGGTAGGGCAAGGCATTCGCCATACAAACACTGCGCACGTTTTATTCGTGGTTTTGGCACTCCCGAATATTATATTTTTTTTGGTTGTAAATATTGGATATACGAAGAACCCGAAGAAGAAATTTCCAAATTATTCAAAAATCTGTCAAATAAAAAAATAGAAAAAATTAACCTACACGTTACGGCTAACAGAAAAATAAGCATACTGACCAAAACTCATTACTGTAGTGCGAACACAAACGAAGACAACTTGCACAAAGTTTGTATGGAGAGAGCTCGCAATACCCCTCGCCTAAAGTTACATCTTTACCAACTCGTGTACAATACAATACAATACAAAATATTCTTTATTGTTCACCAAATAAAGTACACTAAAAAAATAACAAAACCAAATTGCACAATGGTAATGGTGGTGGTGTAATGGTGTACTTGTAGTTTGTAATTGCCTATGTACGCCTCATCCTCCTAGCATTATCCCAGTACAGTTGCATCCTGAAGGATGCCTGGAGTCCGCTACCTAATCCCAAGATTTGGCACAGGCACTAGTTTTTACGGAATCGACTGCCATCTGACCTTCCAGCCCCGAGGGGAAACTAGACCTTATAGGGATTAGGCTTTGTCAAGTGAGTGGGCAACTTGACTGTTAGAAGTTCTCAAATCGCCCGAAGGTCTCCAACTTGGTTTAACGACTGCTGCCATAGACAGCAACCGGGATCAACGGCTTAACGTACCTTCCAAAGCACCGGAGCGCTCAGTTAGTAACCACTCAAAGCGGTCACCCATCCAAGTCCTGACCGCTGCCCACGTTGCGTAACCTTAATAGATACCGCAAGCGGTACCCGGCGCCGCTGGGCCACGAGCGCTCCTATTGCCTATCTATGTACGCCTACCGCATTATATTCTGCTTATACTGATCGACATAAATAAGATAATTTCTATGTTATCGACGAATAATACGACTGTTATTAAAGGACTCATGAACCTCGGTAACGTTGAGACTTAATATCTTTGTCAATTGAACTTAAAAATCGATCTCAAGCCGTTTTTACAGGCGGTACTCACCTATTAATTGCATGTAAATCATTAATATAATGTCCTTTTACGCTCGAGCTGACAATATATTTTATACAATACAATCATGTATCATGTGATAAGAGTAATACGTTTATATACGACTTTGTTCGATAAAGTCACATGCCGGTATTTATTTAATTAGATTCATAAATTTAACCGGACCCTTCAACGAATGGCGACTGGCACGATCGTGTTTTGGGGTTTAGGAAAGTCGATACATTATAATTAACACTACTTTTAGATCCTTAATGAGATACTAATGATTGATTGATTAGTTGTTGTAACTGATTCTGCGAGTCGCCGTTTTAATTAGTAAATTATTGAAGCGGTTGCTTCATCCAGTCTATAATATTAAATAAGTAGAAACATTTTGAAATCAACATAAAGTTCTGGGATTATTGAGGGGATTTGTGTTATCAAATTCATACCATAAAGACCCAAATTCCGTTGAATTAATTGAACGGTAAGTACATCAACAAATCATATTGAAAACACTATGTTATTTTGTGTTCAAATAAATGATATTAAATACCCTTTTTACTAATTAATTAATTTTATGCCAATACAATACTGATTAAAAATAGTCGTATGTTAATATATACGACTTTGTTCGATTAAGTTTTCGAGTAATGCA
Organism: Cenopis cana; assembly: GCA_951800055.1. Taxonomy (NCBI): domain Eukaryota; kingdom Metazoa; phylum Arthropoda; class Insecta; order Lepidoptera; family Tortricidae; genus Cenopis; species Cenopis cana. The sequence goes on from OX637488.1 coordinate 7,002,506, forward strand.
CATTTTCCGTTTAGTACATTTTGCGAATGTACTTCTTGCTTTATGTACAAATACGCGTTGAGTACATTTTGCGTATTGTATATTTTTGCAGCTGTTACATTTTATGTGTAGGTTAGGTTAGTATATGAACATTTTGCGTTTTGTATAATTTGCGCTGTAGCGTCATTGGAGTGTGCTCTACGGTGATTGCAGCCCAAAATTCTGTAAGCGTAAATTTGTTTGTTTGCGTGTCTTTTGTTTGTTTTTGTTTATATATTATCGTGTAAGATTTTTGACAGTCGCTCCGCCAATATGGACTGACACTATTACAGAAGTACAGATAAAGCAGAAAACCACCATCCTGAAATCCTTAAGAAACACAAAGTCCTAAAAATCATTACCTCCGTTAGGACACACACAGTTCCTGAGAACTTAAAAAATCTTAGGCTCTGTACTTTTCTCTTTTTTTTCTTACACAAAAAAATATATATTATACTCGTACCTGAGCTTCTAAGGGCGTACAGACTGTACAGTTCTCGTTGGTATTTCACCCATTCTCTACATTACGACCGTTTACATGGGCGCTTTTGATAACGATCACGCATTCGGAATATTAAATGAATTAATTGAGGGTATTTGTCATAATTACTGTCAGTGTTTGTGCACTTGCGTTTGGGACGTGAGCTACATTAATTGGACAACGATTTAGATAAGGCGGTGCTTGTACTCCTTGTTTATACTTGTAAATATAATATTAGAGTTTTAGTATTTAGTAACTATTAGAATCTATTATACGTCGGAAATTTATGTAGCTCTACTTTTTAAAATTGATAGTGGTTGGCTGCGTTGGAGGAAAGAGGAGCAGAGTTAGAGCACCCACACGATGGACATCCAGGGGGCAATAAAACTAGCACAAAATTGAGGGGTTTGGAGAGCTGTGGTGAAGAACTGCTCCTCTAATGGTCACGATCCTCAGCCTTGTGGAAACGATGAAGAAGAGCTCTACTTTTAGATTTCAGATACTTTAATTCACTTTATATTTGCTCCAATTTCAGATCCAACGAAAATGTCGATTGATAATAAATACGCAGACGAATATTGAATGAACACCGAACAAAGTTGATATTCGCGATAATATTGACATCCTAGAATTGTGAAATGAAAATAATCACCGTGTAAAAGGCCCCAATGGAAACATACACGGATTAATGTACAATATTGACCGGACAGATTTAAGGTCTATACAAGTATACATATGTTAGAAACATTTAAGTTTAGTTACGAAATTAACTTTTGTCTGCTAAGGAGACCAAACTGACCAGATCAATATAAATACTCGTAAAACGATAATTATATTCGCAACGCACTAGGCTCGTGCCTATTTAAATGCTGCTACCGGATCAAAATAGTTTCAATTGCGTGTTGATATAAATATTAGATTACATTTGTAATTCATAAGGTGAGGCGGAACAGCCTAACCTACTCGTATGCATATCGCCATTGTCCAGCGGACAATAATACTAAACAATGTGTTTTATGATCTGATCCATATTTTTGATACGTTGCTTGATCCACCTTAAATTTTATTTCCCTGTTTAGATGTGTCTAACATATCTTATACTATACCTACAAAAACAAATTGTACTTACCTGCGAGTCTTTGTCATTTTCGTCACAGGTGATGAGATCTTGGTTGCTATTTTCATTGCTTATGGTATCTCTGGTATTCTGATTACAGTAATGCCCGGGACATGGTATGAAATTGGGGCCTATTTTACACTTCACTGAATGATACTGATTAATTTCAGTTCAGTTATTTATTGCGTTTTGTTAGTACAATAAGATCTGAAACACATTCGTCTGTCATTGTACCTACGAAAGAAATTATCTTACAATAACCAATAAAATATATGTTTCATAAGTTTGATACACTTACTACTAACGTATGTTAGTTTCGTGCTTTCGTGAACAAAAAAAGCCAATTAACTTCCAGTTATCAAGCTCTTAAAATAATTTATCATGACATCGATGACTCATTGGAAACCCTTTAATTATAAGGACAATCATAATACCGGTACAATGATTTTTGCAGAATCCGACCGGTTCGACTGCTTTCCAGTACCAGGAAATAGTTTCCTTGGCAATTAGTGCTCATTTTGCTGTCTTGCGAACACGCACTGAAATTATTGGAGGCTGAATACAGCTTAATGAAGATTTATTTAAACGATGTCTTGGAATCTTGCACTCAGAGACAAAACTAGAGTTCATGTCTTAAAGATATGAGGTAAGGGCATCTGGTCAAATATATTGGCATAAAAAATATCTTTTATATGAAATTGTGATCGGAAATGTTGTAGAAGAGGAACTTAAAAGGAGGCTCCGCAGTGATCATCGTCACTCATCATTTTTAGCCCGTGATTGCCCAAAGACCTCTTTTTTTTCTTCGAGTACGACACTTGGAACACCCGATCCCGACTCCCGATCTTGTCCAGTCTTATGCAAGATCCGGCGTGATAGCTTCAGTTATTATTGACAGTTTTTTAACAAGTACGACTGCATAATCTTGTCAAAAGCATCAAGGTATGTGGAAGAATATTCTGTCATCTGTGAAAGAAGGAGGTCCATACTGTCCATAGAATGTCGATTTTCTTTCATGTCTTTGATACATTGATTCAAAGTCATATGCATGAAAGTTGGGATATCCCTCTGATATGCCAGACAAATTTTGGATCCCGAATCGGACTCCAGGATATTTGTAAATGGTGGTTTCCTAGCCAGACAATTTTCTGAGAAATAGCGCATTAGGTAACCTATATCCTTCTGTCGGCGTTATTCGGTCGGCGCAAAGAATGCGGTGTGCCCTTGTGCCAACTACACTCACGACTTCAACTTTACGACTCAAATATTTGTCTGTCTGTATTGTTTGCCGGTATGGCTGTTATTTCCTCTGGCCTACGGCTGTCGAATGACCAGAATGCAACTGTATGAATAGGTTGATTGATATGAATGTCGACGGTCGTATAATCAAGTGTTTCGCCTCTGCTCTCGGTGGTCTCAAATAATCAGCCCAAATAAACATAGATTTGGCCTGCGCTGTACAACTATAAAACCGTCGAAAGCCTCCCGCCTAATTACCGTTTCCCCTCTTGGCGGTTGCCCATCGTAGTTAGACGCCGTTTCACTCTTTTTTTTTAACCTGACTGGGGCCCAATATTACAGCGATATAGTAGTGGTAAATACATCGGACACGACACTGCACACTTTTTTAGTATCACTAACATCCATACTAATATTATAAATGTAAATGTGTGTCTACTATTGTTATGAATCAAATGATTTTTGGTTAATTTTTCCTTTGTATTTGTTCTCTGTATCAAATAATTGAATGTGTGTCTATTTGTCTGTTACCTCTTCAGGCTTAAATCGCTGAACCGATTTAGATGAAACTGGTATGGAGATAGTTTGAGTTCCGGAGAAGGACAAAATTTGGGGCACCTTTCAATAGCCACATTTATACAACTCTTGCAAAGCGATGTCAGAACTCAGAATAGTCAATATAAACTGTGAAATATAATTTTAGCCACGTTACCGAATACAGCAATACTCTAACTAACATTCCACCGAACAAACGTACAAATCCTTTCACTCCACGACATTTTGTATTTGCCGAACTGATTCTAGGAACTGGTCCAAGGTACCTGTACCTAGGCATTGTTTGTGTAGGTTTACAGGAAATACCAAAGTTAATTCAATTTATAATTGACTAACTGTGAACAATCACTTGTTAAATAATAGAGATTATTGTGAGTCTTCTGTCTTTCAAATCTTTACGAGTACATAAATACATGCTAATACATCACTCAAAACCCATTCAGTATAATATAACTCTGGCATTTCTATTGTGCAGTGCGTAAAGTTTGAATTACCTAATATAAGATTTGAAGCTCACATGGTCATTTACATTAAAATTACGATTATAAACGGGATATTTACCATGTATTTTGTGGTATTGAGTTTCCGATATTTCGGCACTGTTGCAAGCGCCATTATCACGGATTAGCCTCTCTTATCTAGTCTAGGGGATTAACAGCGCCCGTAGCACATGTTGCGCTCGAGAGTATCTCGACTTATCGCGAGCTACGCGTCCTTTTCTGATTGGCGCTGTTAGAATGTGACGGATAGCTCGAGATACACCGACATACTCTCGAGCGCAACACGTGCTAGGCCTACTGACGTGCTGCGAGTTTGAGTTGTGGTCTACCTACCTACACACCATAGCGATCTATCCTCTTCTTTGTTCGCTTTATTCCACAACCACAATTATAGGTACATCGATACCACAAAACTCAATGCCACAAATATACATGGTAAATATCCCGTTTCTCGTATCGTATCGTAATTCTTAAATTACCTGTACATGATTTTGTTATAGAGGATGTGAAATTTATTGATTTAAACTTACACGATTTTCACACATTATTATTGGGAAACGGGACTTAATCGCGTACAATTATAACTAATTTACCTGTTTTAATTGTACGCGATTCAGTCCCGTTTCTCAATAATAATGTTAAATTTAGTTTAGTAGTTTTTTATATACTATGACGGTGGCTAACAAGCGTACGTACATACACGTTCTGATAAAAATCATGACAGAAAAATATATAAAATCTGCGAAATGAAACGCTCCTATAAGAAAAAGACAAAGGGTTAGTGGTAGATACAATACAAGTATGTAGTTATGTATATTTTAAATACCCGAACATGATAACTCTGATCTAGTCGAATTTTCATGATGTAGCCGCCACATTTTGTGTCTCGCTCGCTAATAATTAACTCGATTATCTGTACTTTCGTCGCACGTACGCGGAAAGTTGTGAATTGTTTTTTTTTTATTCTTTGCCTGAAAGTGCGGTCATAATGATAGATACTTAAATATTAGAAACAGTAGTAAAATTTAAGTAGTACAGCATAACCTACGTTTTTTTCAAAAAATATATATCACATCAACTTTCACTGTTCTAATATAACCGCGCGGAGGATATACTTTAAATTACCTACCAGTAAATATAAACAACAAAACGAGATGCTTCTTAAAAGCGAAAACAAATGAAGTGTCAACACAAAGTAATATTTATTGTGTACTTTGCTTAAAGGGCAAATAACTTTAACACTGATTCACTTCACAGTCACCACTGAGTTTTTACCTATTCAATAAAATGAATCAGATTTTAAAGGGAATTACACTAAAAATCATTCTGAAGAAGTAATGAACTTTTGCAAATAATTATTGATTCACAATATTCTACCGTTCGGGAAGCTACGGCATATCTTTTCGTCCAATATTCCGCAGTGTCTCAAGACGAGAGTCTTTGACCAGTGTGTGTTGCCAGTGATGACATATGGTACGGAAACGTGGTCGCTCACCATGGGCCTCATAAGAAGGCTCAAAGTCACTCAGAGGGCAATGGAGAGGGCTATATTCAATTCAATTCAATTCAAATTTATTTCAGAATCAATATTCCATAGGTTTAATAATAACATTAAGCACATACAAGACTAAAATGTTAGTAACAATTGTGAAGGAAACTATATTTATGATGAACACGCAGTATATTGTTTAACAATTACAATTATTTCACACCAGTCACATCTTATCACTAGAGCATAATTTAGAACGACGTTCCAGTCAAGAATGCCCTCCTCAGGCATCGAGGGGTGCTTATAATACCTGCCCCTCTGATCGGTGGAGGGGCTAGCTGGGAGAGAGCACGATGCCGGTCTAGAAAATAATCAACTACCCACCATTTGTATTAAAAATCATGACATTCGGCCATCCGACAACGTGCTGACTCCTGGCGCACGGCAAATGATTTAAATAACTAATAATCATGACATTCGACAAGTCGAATATAAGTTTAAACAGGATATAATATTGCAATATGAGTCACAATTAATTATAGCTACCAAATCTTGTTTCATATTGATATAAATAGAGAATATCCTAATTATTATTGTACACAACAATTAACACAATCACTCAATCAGTTCATGACATTCGGTAAGTCGAATACATAAGTTAACACAGGATTTTTAATATTGCAATATGCATCACAATTAATTATATCTACATAATATTGTTTCATATTGATATAAAGAAGGAATATCCTAATTATTATTGTACACAACAAATAACACAATCACTCAATCAGTTCATGACATTCGGTAAGTCGAATACATAAGTTTACACAGGATTTTTAATATTGCAATATGCATCACAATTAATTATATCTACATAATATTGTTTCACATTGATATAAAGAAGGAATATCCTAATTATTATTGTACACAACAAATAACACAATCAGTTAAGTACGAGTACATGGTTACAATACAATAAATGTATTTGTATAGATATAGATACGAGTGTAGATTGCGCTGTTGACACAATAAAATTGAGCCCGCGTCATTTAATAGTTAAAGTTGCTTAACAGTAAAAACGGTAGTTATAGGTATATACATTTTAGGGTTTCTAATGAAGACAAGCGTTATCCCGAAAAACTATTACGATTTATAGACATAAGCAAAATTTCAGTGAACTCTAACCAGTGTTATTATTGACTTTCGTGTAAAAACTTCTTTGTTATTTTAGCTATGTCAAGCCCTTTATACCCTTTCCTATGAATGAAGCAGCGAATATGTGCAAACATCCGAACCGAGTGACCAACAATACTTTTAAAATTAAGTTTACTGTTTAAAACTAAGATATTTAACATAAGTTGGAGAGGAGTAAGCATCCATGCGTTCCCATAACAATATTCAAGGTGTTCCAAAGTTGTTAAGAAAGTTAGAGCAAATGATAAATTGAAACTTAGATGGATAAATAACCAAAGGTATCAAACAGCTAGTAAAATGCTAATTTTATTAATAGTTATAAATAAAACAACTCCCGATGCAACCATTTTACGTTATCGTGAGATATCTATATATATATATATATATATAAATGTACATAGGAGATTGTCAGTCTTGCAAAAAGATTCGCTGTACGAATGGGAATATGTAAAATTAACGCTGTACAAACGGAAATAGGTAAAATGCCGGTTCTACGAAAGGCATTGGGATGTCGTAAATAGGCACAAGAATAAATCAAATGGTCAACCTCTGCATGAAATGTTGAAAATGAATGGCGAAACCCTACTGCTGCATAAAATGTTGAAAATGAATGGCGAAATCCTACTGGAAACTCAAGACATCAGTAATACGCCAACTAATGTATTAGTTTCTCTAAGAATAACTACGAGGCCATCATCTGGGTGTCATCATTGCTTTCCGATCTCTAGGCAAGAAAAGATTCACCACGACCGTTGTAGACATCCTGCTGGAAGCCTTTACTTCGAACGCTTTGCTTTTCGTCTGGGAGGAGTACCGGGCGGCGCAGCGTGCCGCCGTCACTTATCGCCAGCCATCTCTTGAAGGCTAAAACAAACACATTATTCCGAGAAGTAACATATCTTTAATTAAATCACTTGAATTGGGAACCAATTAGTAATGAATTATATAAATGATTATGACCATGACTATGACAGTGCCCAGGTAATGGATTCATTCAATACCCAGTGCATATGCACACCCAATCTAATGTGCAGTTAATTACTCAATAACTTCATATAATAAAATCATTGTTTACACGGTGTATCATTGTCTCCTCAACAATTATCCGACTACGATACGCAGTTCGCTTAAGTAACCGGCGGGAACCTTGCCCACCCAAAATCCAGCGAACACACGTATCGTGCCCCTTCGATGCATCTAGTTAATCCGACGCAGATATGTAGCTCACTCAGAGCATACACATCGCGCCCACACTTAATCCGACGCATGTAGCTCACTCAGAGCATACACATCGCGCCCACACTTAATCCGACGCATGTAGCTCACTCAGAGCATACACATCGCGCCCACACTTAATCCGACGCAGACATGTAGTTCACTCAGCGGAAACCTCATCCACCCAATAATCCAGCGAACATACACATCACGCCCATCCTTAATCCGACGCCGATACGCAGGGCGCTCTGTGGAAACCTCATCCACCCAATAATCCAGCGAACATACGTATCGCGCCCATAATCCGACGCTGATACGCAGCGCGCTCTGTGGAAACCTCATCCACCCAATAATCCAGCGAGCATACGTACCGCGCCCATAATCCGACGCAGATACGTAATTCGCTCTGTGGAAACCTCATCCACCCAATAATCTAGCGAACATACGTACCGCGCCCATAATCCGACGCAGATCCGTAGTTCGCTCTGTGGAAACCTCATCCACCCAATAATCCAGCGAACATACGTATCGCGTCCACTCATCATAATCATCATAAAATCATTACCATCATAAAATCATCATCACCATCACAAAATCATAATCACTATCATAAAATCATAATCACCATCAGAACCAAAATAATCATTATAAAATCATAATCTTATTCACCACCATAAAATCATAATCATAGTCATCATCATAAAATCATAATCATGATCATCATCATAAAACCAATCATGATCATCATCATAAAACCAATCATAATCATCATCATAAAATCAATCGTAATCATCTTAATATCCTAATCATCATCATCAAAATAAATATCATCATCATCAAAATAAATATCATCATCATCAAAATAAATATCATCGTCATCAAAATAAATATCATCATCATCAAAATAAATATCATCATCATCATAATAAATATGATCATCATCATAATAAATATCATCATCATCATAATAAATATTATCATCATCATCATAAATATCATCATCATCAAAATAAATATCATCATCATAAAATCATAACCATAATAACCGTCATAATCATCATAACATCATCATAGTCGTGACAATCATAGTCGTAACAATCGTAGTCATAACAATCGTAGTCGTAACAATCGTAGTCGTAACAATCAGTCGTAACGATCGTAGTCGTAACGATCACAGGCGTAACGATCATAGTCCCAATGATCACAGCCCCAAGAATCACAGCCCCAATAATCACAGCCCCAATAATCACAGCCCCAATAACCACAGCCTTAATAATCACAGCCCAAATAATCACAGCCCCAATAATCATAGCCCCAATAATCATAGCCCCAATAATCATAACCCCAACAATCATAGCCCCAATAATCATAGCCCCAGTAATCATAGCCCCCGTAATCATAGTCCCAATAATCATAGTCCCAATAATCATAGGCCAAGTCATTAAAATCATAGTCATTAAAATCATAGTCATTATTATCATCTCTATAGTAGTCATCATCTTCATAGTAATGATTTCCAAAGTAATAATCATCAGCATAGTAGTGATCATCACCATAGTAGACATCACCATTGTACCTGTACCTGTATACCCTTTTTCTGCAAATAAACTATTATCTTATCTTAGTAATTATCATCATTATAGTAGTCATCCGCTTCATAGTAGTCATCATCTTCATAGTAGTCTTTGTAGTAGTAGTCATCACCATCATAATAGTATCCAACATAATAGTATTCATCACCAGCATAGTAGTATTCACCATCATCATATTAGTCATCATCATCGTAGAGTCATCATCATCGTAGAGTCATCATCATCGTAGAGTCATCATCATCGTAGAGTCATCATCATCGTAGAGTCATCATCATCGTAGAGTCATCATCATCGTAGAGTCATCATCATCGTAGAGTCATCATCATCGTAGAGTCATCATCATCGTAGAGTCATCATCATCGTAGAGTCATCATAATCGTAGAGTCATCATAATCGTAGAGTCATCATAATCGTAGAGTCATCATAATCGTAGAGTCATCATAATCGTAGAGTCATCATAATCGTAGAGTCATCATAATCGTAGAGTCGTCATCATCATCACCGTAGAGACATCATCATCATCATTGTAGAGTCATCATCATCATCGGCGTAGAGATCACCATCATCGGCGTAGAGATCATCATCATCGTCGTAGAGTCATCATCATCGTCGTAGAGTCATCATCATCATCATCATCATCATCATCATCATCATCGCCGTAGAGTCATCACCGTCATCATCATCGTAGAGTCATCATTATCGTAGAGTCATCATCACGATAGTAGTCATCATTATCGTAGAGTCATCATCACGATAGTAGTCATCATCACCATATTAGTCATCATCACCATAGTAGTCATCATCACCATAGTAGTCATCATCACCATAGTAGTCATCATCGCCATAGTAGTCATCATCGCCATAGTAGGCATCATCGCCATAGTAGTCATCATCGCCATAGTAGGCATCATCACCATAGTAGGCATCATCACCATAGTAGGCATCATCACCATAGTAGGCATCATCACCATAGTAGGCATCATCACCATAGTAGGCATCATCACCATAGTCACCACCACCATAGTAGTGATCATCATAGTAGTCATCATCATAGTAATCATCACCATAGTAGTCATCATCATAGTAATCATCATCATAGTAGTCATCATCATAGTAGTCATCATCATAGTAGTCATCATCATAGTAGTCATCATCATAGTAGTCATCATCATCATCATAATAGTCATCATCTGATATAGTCGGCAACAGCATAGTCGGCATCATCATAATCATCATCATTATTATAGATGGACTCACCCTATATCTATTCAGTTAATCCGACGCAGATATGTAGTCCACTCGGCGGAACCCTCATCCAATCAATAATCCAGCGAACATACATATAGCGCCCATGTTATATGCCCTCAGTTAAGATTTACATGTCATAAAAATAATATAATACGCCTCATGATTGTATATTCAGTTATATATTATATATTGTTGTATATTCGGGAAGTTTGCTTACTAGTACGAGTAAAAGACCGCCCTGATCTATTCAAATTGAGATCAAAAGTCTATATAAGAATCCAAATAGAAATTATCGAAAGTACTACATCGGCCTTGAGGTCGTTCAGCGATTTACAAGAAAAATGCTTATAATATGTGTTTAGTTTTGTATCATAACTTACCTAATAAAAATATTATGTCCAACGATTTTAGGAAGAATTTAAATAGTTATTTATTAGAAAATGGTTTTTATAGCGCTTGTGAATTTATTCAAGATAATAAGCAGCAGGAAAATTTTTAATTTATTATTTTAATTGTGCAGAGATTAATAAATATATATACAAGAATTGCTCGTTTAAAGATATAAGATTTAATTTAATGAATGTACTAAATACGGACTGTATAACATTAAACGATTTGCATGTCGTTTCATTACGATAGAATACTGTACCGCAATTCACAATAACATTTAACTAGAAATAAGTATTCTTGCAAATAAATATGTTCTATTCTATTATACAAACAGTCTGCCCATTTCGGACGTACAATATTAATAATACAATGAAAATATGGATAAGTAAATTATTGTCTCAAGAAATATTCATTTAAGTCATAAAAATAAAAACATTTACAAATTACCAGTCTCGCAGTGTTTTCTTGAATTTTTGCCTATCTAACGACGCAGATGTGTAGTTCACCCAAGTAACCAGCGGAACCCTCATCCACTCAATAATCTAGTGAACTTACACATGCGCCCAATCGCTCATAGTAATCATTTTAATACTTTACAAATCTAGTAAAACCTTTTTCTCAGATGGCGTAAACAACTTGTAAAATGACCAAAAACAATACATATATGTAGTTATATGATGGTAATATTAAAGGTGTGCTGTTAAAAAAAATAACCCCACCGACTATCATAAAAATATCGTGTTACAATTTAAAACATGTTTCATATCATCGATAGTATCGTTTAATAACCCCATGTAAAAAATAAGAGTTCAGTGTCATAATAAATTAGTAACAGTATCACGTCCCAAATAGTAAACAGTCGGAAAGTCAAACATGTCCATCTCCAGGGAGTGCCCTGGCAAGATAACCATGCATGATTAACCGTATAAACCTCCGGAACATATCCGTTACGGTAAATACAGTTGTTCGGGCCCTAACTGGTCAGTAATCAGAAAATCAAACATGTCCATCTCCAGGGAGTGCCCTGGCAAGATAACCATGCATGATTAATCGTATAAACCTCCGGAACATATCCGTTACGGTAAATACAGTTGTTCGGGCCCTAACTGGTCAGTAATCAGAAAATCAAACATGTCCATCCCCAGGGAGTGCCCTGGCAAGATAACCATGCATGATTAACCGTATTAACCTCCGGAACATATCCGTTACGGTAAATACAGTTGTTCGGGCCCTAACTGGTCAGTAATCAGAAAATCAAACATGTCCATCTCCAGAGAGTGCCCTGGCAAGATATACATGCATGATTAACCGTATAAACCTCCGGAACATATCCGTTACGGTAAATACAGTTGTTCTAATTATCAATCTAAATTGTCAAACGTCATCAATTAGTGTCAGGAATAAATTCCATTTTAAAGTGCATACATTGGTATCTTTAAGTGGGCGATATAAATGTTCACACAGTTATATAAACGAATAAACTAAAGCATGAAAATTACGCACCCTTTTGGTTCTTTCCACTGCTGATATGTGAAGGAAACTATATTTATGATGAACACGCAGTATATTGTTTAACAATTACAATTATTTCACACCAGTCACATCTTATCACTAGAGCATAATTTAGAACGACGTTCCAGTCAAGAATGCCCTCCTCAGGCATCGAGGGGTGCTTATAATACCTGCCCCTCTGATCGGTGGAGGGGCTAGCTGGGAGAGAGCACGATGCCGGTCTAGAAAATAATCAACTACCCACCATTTGTATTAAAAATCATGACACAATAATTCTTAAGAAACTATGTTAGTAAATACAGGAATTAGCATTGACAATTATATTTAATTTAATAATAATAAACGCCCTCGTGGGGTGTGGAGCTGTATCCACCGCCGCAGTATTGGGGAGTCCCACCTCTCGGCCAGCGTTTGTAGGATGGTGTTCGTGGAGCCGCGCACACGTCTCAGCATCGAGGCGGCCCTCTTTCTGATGATGGCATGGAAGCCGTCAATCTGCCGCTCCGCGAACATCGCGGAAGCGCTACAGTACCTCGGCAGCCCCAACAGCACCCTACACGCGTCATTATACTGGACACGCAGGGCGCTGTATGCACGCTGCGTATGTCTGACCCATTGGCTGCTCGTGTAAAAAGATTGGCAGTACGCCCTAAAAAGGGTAACTTTAACTGTATCGGTACAACGTGCAAACCGCCGGGCCAGCATATTACATCGTACAGCCAGCGCCCTGCGTTCCCTCTCTATATCAATATTGTCACATAAGTCATCGGTGACCCAGTGGCCCAAATATTTGAATTTCTGCACCTGCTTTAATGGTGCCCCACATAACCTGACAGGTGGTACATCGAAATACGTTTTGGTATCAGCCTTGAAAATCATGAATTCGCTTTTAACAGCGTTATATTTAAGCCCATGGGCCTCCGCATAAGCCTCACAAACACTCAACATTTTCTGCAACGCACTAATCGAGGGGCTGAGCAACACCATATCATCGGCATAACTGATGTTATTTATGCAAACCCCGTCCACAGAGCATCCTATGTTGGCGTTGCTGAGCTCCTCGACCAGCCGGTTCATGTACAGGTTGAAGAGCCGGGGCGAGCTTAGCCCCCCCTGCCGCACCCCGCACTCCAACCTGTACGCGTCCGAGTGCGCCCCCGCCCATTTTACACAATTTTCCTGCTAGTCTCTTCCCTCATCTTCCGCTACAGCTTGTCGTAGGATACCAAGTCGAAAGCTTTTGACAGGTCCAAATAACAGGCAAAAACAGGCGTTTTTCTAGCTGTGTAATATTGTACAGTCTGCTTGAGACACAGGATGGCACTTTCTGTGGATAGGCCAGGTCGGAACCCGAATTGAGCATCGTGTAATTTTATGTGCCTATCCAAGTGTCTATCAAGCAGCCTGTCCAATACCTTAGCTATCACATTAGCTAGCGAGATGGGCCTGTAGTTGGACATGTCAGAAGCATCGCCGGTCCTATTTTTTAAGATAGGTACAACTACTGTATGCAACAGATCATCAGGCAGATAGCAATGGCTAAGACACAAATTGAAAAACATGGCCAGGACTCTAGGTAAGTGAACCCCGGCGTACTTCAGGTGCTCGATACTGAGGCTGTCCTTACCTGGAGACTTCCCTCTTACCATTTCCCTAATCACGGAAGATACTTCCTTAGCAGAGAGCTATGCTGGGAGTTTCTCTACGTGATCGCATCAGAAATGAGGCCATCCGTAGCAGAACCAAAGTAACCGATATAGCCTTTCGAATCGCTAAACTTAAGTGGCAGTGGGCGGGGCACATTGCACGTAGAACCGATGGCCGTTGGGGCCGAAAGGTTCTCGAGTGGCGACCACGGACCGGAAGGCGCAGCGTGGGTAGACAAGGTGGACTGATGACCTGGTAAAGTTCGCGGGAGTCCGCTGGATGCGGATGGCGCAAGACCGGTCATTGTGGCACTCTTTGGGGGAGGCCTATGTCCAGCAGTGGACGTCTTTCGGCTGATATGATGATGATGATGATGAATATTCTACCTAACTGTTAAAGAATTAGATATCTAGGTAAAGGAAATGCATCTATAGTACATTTACCTCACGAGCGCGGGTTGATCATTTTTATAGTTGTGACACATACGAACACATAAATAACGTGTACTTATAGCTCCTACGCTGACGCACACATAGACAACGTGCATGTATTAGCTCAACCATCTCAACACACAACCACGGCTCATCCGCGCTCGTGAGATAAAAGTATACTATAGGTACCAAATATTAAGTATATGCAAATCTAGAATGTGATATCTCTGCTGTAGGTATATGAGATATCACCTGGATATCTCCACTTTTGAGTTCTGTCATCTTAAACATGAGAGCAAAGCGATATCATAGATACATTTTTCCCTTCTGGAAACTACCCTATAAAGGAAACTTGAATCACGGCCAATTTTTTCGTTAGTACGTATTTCGTATAAAAAATATGCGCGAGTATATTTTCCCTTATTCATCTCTGTTAATGACCCTGTCCATCAAATGCAAAAGGCACAGTCAAAAACAGACGAACTTAATTGTTATTTAAGGCGACTTCCTGATTTGTCGGTGCGGAGGCGGTAAGATATGAGAAAACTGTCAAATGTCAGTGTCAACTGTCAGTCAACTCAGTACTACTTTTTACTGCGTCCCTACATTTAAATGAGTGCTTCCTGACTGGCGCGGATTGCGCGGAAGCGGGACGATGCGAAGGCAGTACTGGTCCGCTTCTGCGCATAATATTACTACTGCGCAAATGTAATACTGACAGTATTCTTTCAAGTGGGAATCTTTCCGACGTCAGTAAAAAAGAAAAAAATGTTACATATCGATCCCGCCCCGCCAATTCAGGAAGTCGCCTTAGCTAAATCAGGTATGATGAACGTTTATGAACGCCTCGCCTTTTAGGAAACTTAACTTTATTAAAACAAATTGTTTAGGTACCATATTGTATGCATGTCCCATTGAGATTTTGTACGGTTGTATTGCATTCCAGATTGTTAAGTAGGTAAAATATTAGATGGAGACTAATAACTGGTGACCGAAGAGCTGGCGACTTCCTCGCACATCCGTATCAGCATTGCGATACAGCGAGGAAATGCCGCCAGCATCCTCGGTACAATGCCTCAAGGGCCTGTTTTAGTTTTAAGTTAGATATTTTATTTAAGTTATTGTTGTATTCTTGTATATAGTATGTATGTATGACAAAGGCGAACTTATCCCTGTCATGTATATAGTTTCTTGAAAATAAATGATTGATAATTGCCTAATCATGGAAATCAACTCTATCATCAGTGTCTAGGTACCTCCTAGCGCTATCCCACAGTACAGTTAAATTCTGAAGGATGCCCTGGGTCCGCTACCTAATCCTAAGATTTGGCGTAGGCACTAGTTTTTACGGTAGCAACTGCCACCTGTCCTTCCAACCCAAGGAGAAAATAGACCTTACTGGGATTAGGCTTGCCAAGTGAGTGGGCAACTTTACTGTTAGGCGGTTGTAATGCGGTTTTCAGACGGTTTCCGCGGTGCGAGGGGGATATCACTATGCAAGTTCATATCGGTGTCCTGCTTGCACTTACGGAAACCGTAGAACTGTGACAACCGCTTGAGAAGTACTCAAGCTGCTCGAAGGGCGCTAACTTGGGTTAACGACGGCTATCATAGACAGCCGCCGGGATCAACTGCTTAGCGTGCCTTCCAAAGCACGGGAGCGCTAAGTTAATATGATGATTCCCTTCTCTCTCTTCTCAAAGTGGTCACCCATCCAAAGAGCCAAGAGTCGACCTCGGCTGACGTTGCTTAACCTCCCATACCGCACTCGGTACGCGGCGCCGCTGGGCCACGTACGCCCCTGAACCTCATAATTAAGTGTCAATTTTATTTATCTATTTATTCGCAATAGCAACAGAATTGCCTACATTTTGGTCAAAGGTTACCAAAACCGTTCCACCTGTTGTATTGGTGATACGATGGACCTCAAATCTCTTAACCCAAGTGTTGATGCACAGCCTATGTTAAGACAGCTTGTTCAAATTGAGCGTTACTAACTTTACAAGTATCTCAGTGTCAACAAAACAGGACTTATTTGATATTAGATGCGTAATTATGGGATTTTAGTTAATTTAAGGTGAGTTATCAACTCTGTGCTCAAATCACTTCTTAACTATCACTTTTGTTACGAACAGTTATGCGTTGGACATTAGGACTGATAGTCAAATCAACTACTTTTTATGAAATGTACTTAGTTATAGTATGAAGTTTGTAGGGAAATCGGAACAGTGATGTCACCACTTTTATATGAGCGGACGCTCATATTCATACGTTTAACACATTTAAAAATGTTTTAAATTGCAGAAAGAAAATTCAGCGTGAAGTTTTGAGAGTATTTTGGTTATAACAATGTAATATTACAGAAGGCTAAATAAATAAATAAAATAAAATAAAAAATATAAAGCAGCCACTTAATTGATGTAGCTGTGCTTCGGGCTGTGCGCAGGCAGCAGTAACTCCGATTTCGTAACGCCGTCTCGCGGAAAGGTCGCGGGCTGATGGCAGCCGTGAACTTTTACGGTTCCACCATTAGGTGTATGCACTTATAACGTCTGTGCCGATTTAATTAACCTCTGTGGACACTATAACGCTTGTTAAGCTGTGGATCAGTTTCCCGCCCGTTAAAGTTTTTAACGATTACAGCAGCTGTTGATGCAATTCCACTTTTTTTTTTGAAGTGAGAACTTCTTTAGCGGCGCTGAGCACTTTTGTACTGGGGAAAAATTGTTAAACTCGCGACAGATTCTAAGATTCTAACACCAGCTAGTTGACCCCTCCTAGTATCGTGATTGCGATGTTAGGAGGGGTCAAACTCAACTGGTCTTAGATGCGTAAGACACAATGATACTCGGGACATATATAATACAATACAATACAAATACTCTTTATTGAATAACCACAAGACATAAATATTATGTATATGTAAATGGATTATGCGAATATGAATATGAACATGAGTATGAATATGAATACGGATACGGATACGGATACCGATACCGATACCGATACCGATACCGATACCGATACCAATACCGCTACCGATACGGATACGGATATCTTTGTTATTTACTTTCTTTATTGAGTTTTCACTTCTGCCGGCACTCCCGGAGTGCAACCCGTTGTTTTTTTTTTAATTCTAAGTATGTTTGTGGCATTAAAGTATCCAGCCTGATGGAAAGCAGATAGATGTAAAGGATAACAATGATTTATCGATTTAAACTTACACGATTTTCACACATTATTATTGGATAGCGGGATAAATCGCCCACACAAAAGGTAAATAAATTGTAAGTGTGTGTATTATAATATAAGTGCATTTTTAATATTTATTTTATTCTGTTTTTTAGTATTTGTTGTTATAGCGGCAACAGAAATACATCATCTGTGAAACTTTCACTGTCTAACTGTCACGGTTTTTGAGATACAGCCTGGTGACAGACGGATAGACGGACAGACGGACAGCGGAGTCTTAGTAATAGGGTCCCGTTTTACCCTTTGGGTACGGAACAGGAAAGCCGACTCTTTAACTTTTTATTTGAAAGTGCTCCAATAATGGACCATTTACGATTATTTGACGCAGAGAACAAATACAAAGAAAAAATTAACCGTGATCACGCACGCAGCCTCAGACGGCAATCAAACCCGTGCCTCTGGTTTGCCGGACCAGCGTGCTTACCTTTACACCACCAAGATCACTACGTCATCCAGCGAATCTTTGCCTTGCATTCTTAAGCCACTACTAGCGACCTCTCTGTATTTACTTCAAGGGCTCACAGCAGTCACAGCCTTACGATTATTGACTTTAAACTGTGGATATAGTTTTGTCAAATAGTTATTGATAAGCAACAGCTGCTGGGCGTGTCTGATCAGTTCCCGTTCAGAAGTAGGTTACTTGCCTTTGTGGCGTCTACGATATCAGCCAAAACCAGAACGACGTATAATAATGGTCATTGTTAATGAGGTTGTGAGCTTTATCACCTTTTGATTTAGGTCTGTAAGGCGCAACACAGCGACAGTTTGCAGAGGCTACACTATGCAGTTAGAAGTTACTAATTACAAGTTACTAACCTATTCATTGCTGCAGCATGCTGGGACTGAAACTAAAAGACAAAATAAGATGCACCGATGTCCGTCAGAGGACTAAAATAATAGACGCTGTGGAAATGGCATGTAGATTAAAATGGCGATGGGCTGGACATACAGCTCGCACTACAGACGGACGTTGGAGTGAAAGACTGCTGCACTGGTACCCGCGCGAGCGAGCGCGCCCACCGGGCCGCCCGCGCCGCCGCTGGCGAGACGACATCGTAGCCGAGGCGGGCATCACCTGGACTCGACTAGCTGCCGATAGAGCAGAGTGGAACAGGAGGGAGGAGGCCTATGTCCATAAATGGACAATCCAATAGACCGCTAGCTATTAATATTACTCTATAATTTACACGAAATGTTTAATCTAAAAAAATATATATATATATATATATATATATATATATATATATATATATATATATATATATATTAATATGATACCTAACTATTAAGAATTAAAAATTATTTACTGCAATTTAATGAATTAAAATATATATGAATTTAGTTAAATATATAAATAGATGTCATAACTATTAAATGAAATATGTAAAATGCTATGAGATAATTAATGGTAGTTAATTATTTGATATTAATGATATTCATGATAATTATATTTAGATAAATAGTTCTTAACATTACAATCGAATTTAATAAATGTGTAAATACTTATATTGTAAAATGCATGCGAATTAAAACATTATTTATTGCAGTTATATGAATTAAAATAAATATTAATTTAGTTAAATGTATAAATAGATTATAACTATAAAATGAAATTAGTAAAATTAAGAATTAAATAATAATTAATAATACTTAAAATTACAATCGAATGTAATAACTGTGTAAATACTTAGTTTCTATAATGCATGCAAATTAAAAATAATTTATTGTAGTTTAATGAATTAAAATAAATATAAATCTAGTTAAATGGATATCTATGTTATAATTATAAAATGAAATTAGCAAATGTATAATCAGATAATAATACTTAACATTAAAATAGAATTTGGGAAATGTGTAAATTAAATACTTAGATAAGTTAGACATTGATATTAAGAAGTGATGCATGTAATTTGTTTATCTATTGGAAATAAATGGCTTTATTATTATTATTATTATTATTAACCTATTCATTAGGGCCCTGTCGTCACGGCTGATCCGCAGTTCGGGGGATCCTAGAGCTGGCGCATAACTCTTACAACGCGTTGCCCTTGCAATACAGAGAGGTAATGCCGCCAGCATAATGGGAACCATGCCTCAGTCGGAGCTGTTGGAGGGGATATTCTTTTTATAACTGTCAGATTTTAGTTTGTTATTTATACTTTTTATTATTTTAGGTTTAGTTTTTTCTTTCTTCATTCACAAGATGATAGAACTTTCATGAAGTTTTTATTACATTGCGAGTCACCTGGCTAGCGACTTACCACGAGTTGGATCAAAGTCTGCAATGTACTTAATGATTATGATAATGAAAAAAAGCCATTGCACAGACGTCCAACAATAACTTTGCTGATCTGAGAATTAAAAAATTAAAATAAACTTGTTTTAGAAAAAAAAGTTGTGACTGGTCGGCCGTAAGCGCCTTCCACCATAAGGTCCCTTCAATGTGACTATCACATTTTAAGAGTATTTCTTTTTTTTTTAATTATTAATAATAGGATTGCTCTTGGCCAGCATTTAGCCAGGGGGTAAAGATGAGGCCAATAGTGAAGCGAGCTCACCAAAAAAATGCCTATTCACTCTTGCCTTAAATAGGTCCAGGTTATATGAACTCGATGCGGCAGGGAATTGCAAACCATAGCAGTGCGCATTATAAAAGATGACGACGTCTTAAGACTATGTACAGTCAGCTGCAGAGAAAAGGTAACCCCCCCCCCCTAATAGAAGTTTGTATGCACGGGGGTCTGGTTTCTCTGCACAGCTGACCGTACTGTAATATTTGCCCATAATGTAAAATAGATGTAAATGTATGTGGAGCCGCAAGCTCAGGTTCAATTTATTAAGCTAATAGTACATTACTTAACAAGGGCGGTAAAACAAAGAATGTTTCAGATCGCAGGTATTTGACGCCCGAGCCGAAGGCAAGGGCGATAAATATGCGATCTGAGGCTTTCTTTATTACCGCCCGTGTTAAGTACAAAATTTTATGTTACCCCCTGGCCAGGAAGTGGGATTTCCCGCGCGCGGAGCGTGCGGTAATTGCCGCTTTATGGCCAGGTGTGACATAAAATAATATTTTACCATGCTTCTGAAGAAGATAGTGAAATAAATAGAGTATTCGAGTAGTAGAGCTGTTATCTAAGCTAGGTACGGCAAGAATGACTGGTACGTTAGTATAATATTGTTCCGTTTTTTATAGACGTTGTCAACCGTGTGATATAATTATAACAATGTATTTAATTTAAACTCACGGTCTTGTAGTCGTAATGGTACTTTTGTGTATTGATTAAAAATATCAATATCTAGACTTATATTCATATTCGTACATTGTATGTTCCCGTTATTTTGCCACATTTATTTAAAACTAATAAACCTCTGTTAACTAAATTGAGGGAAGAAGAGGAAGGCCGAGGATTAATTACATTAATTATAAAAAACTAACCAAATAAAGAAAAAGATCAGACGTCGTGTCGTATAGAGAAGTCACACGTCACTCTTTAAAAAAGGCTTTCCATCAAATTTATTATGATTTCGCCAATCAATACTTGTTCAAAGATGTTGTACGGTAACGACGCCATGACAGTAGGCAACTGGTTTTGTTCGGTAGTGGGTTTGGTAGAAGTCAAGGAACTGGCGTTAAGTAGAACGGACTGGAGAGAACTGCAACGACAAAAGTGAAACTCTTAAATAATAATGATTATAATATGAACTAAATTTTGTTTTTGTCCCTTTCCCAATTAAATGCTAGAACTCACCAAGGACATCACACAACGGATCCAAGTCTTCATAAACAGATGCCTACGACAGATACTCGGGATTTTTTGGCCAGAGAAGATTTCCAACGAAGAACTGTGGAATATCTGTCGTGAGACGCCGGTCGGTCACCAGATCAAATTCCGTAAGTATAGACTTCGATCGGCCACACCCTAAGAAGAGCTCCCGACCACATCCACAAGGTCTAGAATGGGCTCCACAAGGGAAAAGGAAACGTGGCTGAACTAA
The DNA here is from genome assembly GCA_951800055.1 of Cenopis cana. Taxonomy (NCBI): domain Eukaryota; kingdom Metazoa; phylum Arthropoda; class Insecta; order Lepidoptera; family Tortricidae; genus Cenopis; species Cenopis cana. The sequence goes on from OX637488.1 coordinate 7,024,385, forward strand.
ACACACCTGGAGGCGCTCAGTGGCGACGGAACTGAAGACTATCGGGCTAACCTGGTCCGAGGTGAAGCGCTTAGCCAAAGATAGAACGAAATGGCGGAGTACTGTGGACGCCCTCTGCCCCACCTAGGGGTTACAGGACCTTAAGTCAAGTAAGTCAATATCATCAAGAGATCGCTTAGTAGCAATAATAGCCTGTTGTCTACCGTTATTTCTGATTTACTAATGGGAAGTAACGAAAAATATGACTATTGTAGGTAGGTATTTCATTCCAAATTCCAGAATGATTCCGTTCTTCCAGCGTTCATTCGTTCTACCCCTTGAAGTAATTATTCCTTTTAACTATTCTAATTCGACAATGCCAATGTCCAGCCGGCTGTATGGTATCTTTGACCGTCTCTTTGTTTTTTCCTGCACATGTACAGTACCCTTACCATGAGTTTGCAATGTTTGCATTACCTACCGTACTCGCTAGCGACTGCGTAAACGATTTAGTATGGACAAGAGTACAGCGCCTCTGGCGGTTACGCAGTAGAACTAAGAATCGCCATACTAAATCATTTACGCAGTCACTAGCGAGTACCGGTAATGCAAACATTGCAAACTCATGGTAAGGGTACATATTCGTTTGGACTATTCTGGTGAAGCCAACAAAGAGACCCCGTTCCTCACCTGATACGCCCTCCGAATAAAAACCTGAATTCGCTGCCAGCAGACATGGGAGGGGTTGGGATACCGGACGCCGTAAAAATATACAAGAAAATGTTGAAAATAGCTTGAAATCTTTCCGCACTTTGGTCATAGCGAAGTAGAGTAAAAAAACCTTTGAAATGTCTAATGGCAGTAATGGCTCATAAAATAATTAATGCCGGTACCTAATATTCGTTTGTTTTTATCTGTCACTTTGACATTTGTGTTTGTGGGAAAGGGACAAAACACATTTTAGCTAGCAGAGGTTTGTTAATTTTCATAAATAAAGGGGTGTTTCTGTTTAAGATTGGTGTTACCTACTCTATGCCATCTAAAATAATAATATAAGACCGCCTGTTGTTTACCTCTAAGCCTAATGTTTCTGTACTATGATCTTTTTGAGGTGTGCAATAAAGAGTATTTGTATTGTATTGTATTGTAATATTATACCTAAGCCTCATCAAAACAATATGTAATTTTGAAAGAATAGTACATTACTTACCAAGGGCGATAACACAAAGAATGTCTCAGATCGCAAGTATTTTACGCCCGAGCCGAAGGCAAGGGCGATAAATATGCGATCTGAGGCTTTCTTTATTATCGCCCGTGGTAAGTACAAAATTTTATGTCACCCCCTGGCCAGGAAGTGGGTTTTTTCGCGCGCGGAGCGTGCGATAATGGCCACTTTATGGCCAGGTGTGACATAAATATAATATAATAATCGGTTTAATAACTTTTTAACAATAATCATCGACCAGCGCAATTTCCCAGGACAAGACTTTAATTATCTCAATTTGGTCTCAACACTAACCTATAATTAGTTCAAGAGCTTTCGGCTTTCCACAATGGCGGTCGGCCTCGGCGGAGCAGGAAGCTGGGAAATGATCAATCAGACTTGGGCCTTGCTCGGCTTCGATACGTCCGCACTTCCGGTTTTAGATGACGTGGCTGTGTAGATGCGACATTCACGGTTTTAGTTCCCGGCAAACATCTTGAACCCATCGAAACCTTCCCTCTCTATCGCACTTATGTGCAAACTTGCATGTGCAACAGAGAGGAAATACAATCGTAACATTAACATAACAATAGTATAGAGGAGTTGAGGAGGGAGGGACGTAATTAAAATACATTAGGTTTAAAATATGTATGTCTAGTAATAATTATTTGATTAAATTACACATTTCAAGGCGTTTCTAACTCAAGGAATTCCTTATGGTTATAAAAGGCCTGATGCACAATCAGCCAACTTTTCAAATTTCTTTTAAACAGCCCTGTTTTGAGCTGCAACAATTTCCACGTTAAGTGCATTTTCGTCATCTAAAGTGGAACTAACCATGTATTTTTTACCAGTGTCTTGTGTACATATGTATTACATACCTAGTACTTCATTTTCGGTTCGCGATTGGCCTCCTGTACAGTCAGCCCATGAAAATGTTGAGCATACTTAGAACCTTGTCACATCGAAATCTAAGAAATATTTAAACTGAAACTAGACGTGTGCGCCGCGCCGGCGCGCCGCCGCCGCCGGCCTCTTTGCCACGCCGCCGCCGCCGACAAAATGATCGGCGTGAAATCGGCGTAACCTTGACTGAATGCCTAAGAGTCTTTTTATTAAACAAGCATTTTTGTTTAACTTTGTTATTGTTTTAATGTATGTACACTATGTATATACTATCAGGGCAGTCTGAACCTGGAAATTAAACTTGTTCAATAATAAATCTGATTTACCATACTTGTATTTAACCCTCACATCCACATGACCCTCGGTATTATCAGTTCTTTTGGTTCACCCCAAAATTCATGTAAATACATGAATTTTGGGTACTTAGTTGTTCCATTCGGAAATTTCCTGACAGCGATATGGCGTGCCTGAAGGATGCCCGGAAAGCTTGGTGTGTTTCGTGTTGGGACAACAGAACTAGTTAAGGCTTAAGACGATGGTAAGCATCCTGATGGAGTCACGTTGGAGCCGTGGAAACTAGGGAGGGATATGGTGTGAAACACAATCAATCCGCAATCCCACTTCCACGCAACTCGCTCCCATGCTAGTGCTGGAGCTGACGAAGCTCTCAAGCAACGCAGATACTCCTCTTTATTGTGTAACTATGAGTTTGCAATGCTTGCAGTGGACTCTGGACCCTAGCCAGCTGACATGAAGACATTCATGAGAGCTTTGTTGTGGCGGCTGGTCGATACCTCGGAGGACCTGACACTTCCCTCTCACAGAGAATTTCTCTGGCAATACAGAGGGGTAACGCGGCTAGCGTTATGGGGACCATGCCCCAGGCGGAGCTTTTAGACTGGATATTTTTGCTATATCTGTCTCTCTTGAGTCGGTCCCTCATTCCTAAGGATCGTGATCACTTCTGGATTTCGCCGCTCCATCGTAGCCCTCATCGCTTGGTGAAATTTGCTTGAGGATGTGGCTTCCTTAACCTGATCTGTCTTAGTTGATGAGCGTCCCCTTGCCCTCTTGCCTTCCATTCCACCAACCACGACCAGTTTCTCCAGACTATCAGCACCACTGCGCATTACGTTTCCAAAGTATGAAAGCAGCCACTGCCGACAAACAGTGGATAGCCGTGTCTTGAGCTGGGTCATTGGTTCGTTTGGCTGTCCAGGGTATCCTGAGCATTCGCCTCCAGTACCGCATATGGAATGCGTCTATTCTTTGTCGCTCCCTAACCAGTATTGTCCATGTTTCTATTCTACCGCATTTTTGTTATATAGGGATGTGGTTTACCTGTATGAATACAGATTTATTGCATTGATCTCGATTTAAAAAGAAAAATACGAATTAATTCGCATTTTTATTTACGTGACCTTCACGCCGGTTTCACGCCGAAAGTACGCCGCCGCCGCCGATTTTTTGGCAAACGCCGCCGCCGATCATTTTTAAATCGGCGCACATGTCTAACTGAAACGTCATAAAATTTGAAACCTCTTTAATTTGACAAAGTACTAAAGTGCTCAACATTTTCGTTGGCCCACTGTACGTGAACGTACGAGTCTAAACCCTTCAGTGCATCTACGGTTCGGACATTTGTGATGAAATGTCGCACGTGCTGTCGTCCATTACTCAAAGGTGTCGAGGTTCTACACTACCCGAAACACTTAGTATTTAAGTAGGTACATTGTACTTTAGTGGTGTTACTGATATGAATCGCCCTTTAGTAGGGACAGCAGTAAGACCACAGAGTTAAATTCATGAAGCTTTAATGATTGCTTGTGACATTTTACATAAATGATACAATACGAATAGGTTACCTACTATTTATTGCACACCTCAATTAAAGGACACATTGACAATGATGAAATTCTCGATTATTTACCATTGCAAACAGAATGTACCTAAGTAGTGATAAGCACTTTTATTGGCTCAAATAAAATATTTTTATTTTATTTTATTTATTCATTAAAGTTAGGTATATCCATCCCGCTGGCTGTTATTATTGTCGCAATATTATTAGGTTAAGATTATATTTAGTATCTCTCTTTGGGTGCCCTGAAAACCAGCGCCTTAGTCATTATATTGCTATTGGCATATGCTGAGTGGTATCCTATTTAGTGTTAAAATTTCCATGTTTAGTTTAGTTAAATTGTTAATTCCATTTATCTCCGTGTACTCAATATATTAATAAATAATAAATAAATATTTGTGGACAATCTTACACAAATCAACCTAGTCCCAAACTAAGCAAAGCTTGTACTATGGGTACTAAGCGACGATATACATACTTATATAGATAGATAGATACTTCAATACATAGAAAACATCCAAGACCCAAGAACAAATATTCGTGCTCATCACACAAATAAATGCCCTGGCCGGGATTCGAACCCGGGACCTCCAGCTTCGTAGGCAGGGTTTGCACCAACTAAGCTAAAGCGGTCGTCAATATTGTACAATGATTTAACTCAAAATAATATATTATTCTTCTTCTTTAATATCCGCATTGAAAATTAAAATAAATTGAAGGATTGCTGTCACATACCGATTGTAACTGCATCCCTAGTTTAAATAAATGTCTTACAAGTTAGGTGTAGGTAGGTAGCTTTCATTCGACATCTCTGCCGCATTATCATCTGGTGGCTATATCACAAGTTCTCATTGAAATGCTTGAATACAACCTCTGATCGATGAACCCAGGGATGAAACAGTGAGTGTTATCTTACTAAGCGAAAGTTTGGAAGTTTTGATGATACTTAATCATTAAGTTTGAAGAGACTCATCCGAAAAAAAGCTCATTTAGCACATAGGTAGGTACACCATCAGGTATCCCACATTCGAACAGGACGCATATTACCCAAAAATAATCCCAAAATCTAATGAAATTGGCAATGGAAGCTCACACGAATGAAGTTGTCAGTAGATTTTAGAATTGCATTTGATTCAATTAAGTGACGCCATCTGTGTCTGTTCTTATGAACGAACATGCTATTCGAGCGAGCAAGCTTTGAACTTTTGAAGTTAAGTTTACTAAACAGTGAGGTGTTGTATAGGTGGACGGATAGAGGGCGCTAGTGGTATACAAAAAAGTCATTTCAGGAGGTTAATTATTTTAGCCCGTCGCGTCGTCAAACATTTCAAAATTTCTTATATAAATAGTATAAGACGATATTACTTGCCAAATTACATAGTTCTAGGTCAACGGCAAGTACTCTATAAATTTTGATTCCCTTCACAAATATACGTTTCTTTTTTGCAGCATAAACGGACAAATCATTTTTTTTACTTCAAGGCTTTTAAACGGCTAGACTAGACGCTAGTTTAGAAGCTAGTTTTAATTTCAACTCGATACCTCCCCGCGTTCCCGAGATAAAGGGTCTTGGCAGACAGACAGACGGACAATAAAAGTGATCGGTATATAAGGGTTCCGTGTTTTCGTTTTGAGGAATGGAACTCTAAAAACGTAGCGGGGGATATAGTGCCAACACAGTGCCAGTTTGTCGCATTCGGGTCCTCTCGGGCCTATTGGGGTCCGGGGAAGCCTTCGTGAGCTCTGCCACTTTTGGCAGTTTCAAACGCCGTCCGCAACTTCGGACGAGGAGATGTGGTGAGTTGTTGCTCGTCAGGTCCGGTGGTGGGGTCACCTGCTTCGTCCGTCGGCGAAGTCCAGTCCTGCCGGGTGAGTCCCCATTTGGGGAGGCCCAGCGCGCGACGCTCGAGCCGACGGCCCACTTTTGTCTCGAGCAAGGAGCCGGGGGCGGGGAAGGGATACTCATACTCATACTCATTAATTCGTAAAGTGAGTTTCAAAGACCATCCAAAAGTATTATACCACACGAATTTCAAAACTATTATTAATTTGTTTGACTTCCCATACATTGATTACATAGAACGACCGTACTTGTACTCGTACCTAACGGTTACTTTGAAAATCAACGTCATGATTTTTATTACGTACTTGCTGAGCGGCACTAATTTTGGTATTTAAGTACCTACTTATTCTTATGTTGTTATCACGTTATGTTGTTATAAATATTTTAATGTTTGCTACATCTGCAGCTATTTTTGGTAATCATACCAAAAATACTTTTATTCTTCTTTTACATTCTTCTTCACTTGCTAGGCTAGGTATAAAACAGACGCTTTGAGACCATGTACATCTCAAAGCACGTTAGAATAGTCATTATTAAGAATATTTTGACGCTCAGAGACCATTTACATCTCTGAGATATTATATTAAATTTTGTTATTCAGACTGAGACCTTATACATCTCTCAATTTTACTATTATTGTAATGTTTGTAATAGATAATTAATATTTTGACATGAAAAATGTATTAAATTCTTATTGATATATTTCTTAAATTGTAAATTAATATTTTCTCATGAAAAATCTATCATATGCTTATATTGTAAGACTTTTTTAAAATTGTACATTAACATTATGACATGTGATGTGCCCTTGTGGCCTATTTGCAGAATAAGTGTTTGAATTCTGAATTTTGAATTTTTAATTCTGTGTCTTAGATTTCTTGATCTTAAGTAGGTTAAGTATTATCATTGTAATAAGCATATTTTTGTGAGAAAATGGCTGACTGTCGAGTTTCTTTCGGCGTTTCTTCTCGGCAGTGGCCTCTGTGAAACGCTAGTAGGGTTTGACTTGTAAAAGTGCCATTGCGGCCTACTTACAGAATAAAGTTCATTTATTTCATTTATTTCATTTACAGTCCCATAATTAGTAAAAATAGTTGCAGACTGCAGCTTGCATTGGCATAAAATCCCTGTAGGTAGGTACCCTGGTCTCAAGCCTCCTACTCTGAACCAATCGGAATTGACGATTTAAATCATTAGAAATAATTACAAATTTAGAAATAAAGGAATGCCAGGGTCATGTTCGAATCCTGCTCGGTGCCAAAATTTTTAAATTATTCCTTTATTTCTAAATTTGTGATTTAAAATAATTCACAATGTACTTAATTTTTCTCTGAAACGAAGCCAGTAGTAGGCATAGTATACTGTATTTTCCGATGTTCCTACGCTACAGGTAGGTACTTTTAAGTTATACGAAGCATAATGTCCTACTTTATTTTGTAGGCTCAGCAGAAATAAACGGCCAAAATGGAAATACGCGAGCAAGGCCATGTGCAAATCATAATAATCCACCTGTCGTACGTATGCGCCTAATCCTAATAAAAATCTATCTCAATATCATGTTATTGTCGACGGTAAACCAGAGACAGTGTCCTTGGTAATAATCATAACTTTTCATTAGTTATAGTATGGTCTAGGTACTTTATGGTTTTGTTATTCGATCCATGCTTTTCTTCTATAGATGTGATGTTACCTACTTACGTTTGGTAAGTATAATTTTTGGTGTCCCCTTCTTTTGCAGAAAAATGTTTCATAGAATGAATTGTTTCACAGGATTTTCGTTACACGGAAAGTTTTTTTTTCAGAAACCGTTAACTTTTTAGGTACAACTTAAATGCCATTGTGTAGAGCCCAATTAGATCTACCAGAAAAGTGGGTTAGGTTAGGTTAGAACTGCGACCCTTTTGTAAAAAAATGTTTTCTATGAAATGAAAATTCTGCGAAACAGTAAACTATGAAACTTCTGTCTGCGAAACAACGTTCCAAAATTTCAACCTCATCCCTTCGAGGGATGATTTTCGATAACGTCCGGGATAGTGCAATACCGCGTAACTAGCACTGGTAAATAGTGCGTATCTACACAACACCCATACCCATAGTCAGCCAGCAATGCCAGCATACATTACAATCAATATAAAGAAAACACACAAGTTCGGGTAAACAATAATTTTGGTACCAATGAAATAATTTCCATAAATGCATCACATTGGACTCGAACTTCGAAACAATCGCCAAATAGGTAATACTTCAAAAAACGTCTTAGTTTCTCCTCCCCTGCGATAAATCAAGAATACGGTCAGAAATATCAGACAACCTACTTGGGGCAGAGATGATAAAAACTTATAACATTGTGCGACGCAAGTATACAAGAAAGTAAATTGTTTTATTCATTTCGTATATTTTTGTATTAGTTTGATCAAGTGTAGTGTATGATGAGTTAAATACCTAGTATACCTACGTCAAAAACGCTCGCCAGAACTGGGTACCCTTTCCCGTCAAAATCCTCAAACCTAGGTACTTGAAATAGATTAAGTATCAGAGCTCCCCAGGATGCGCTCGCGCTGTGATGAGAGTGAACCTGCATTTGTCTGTTGCCAATAGGTACATACAACGATTCTTTATATCAAAACGAGTCGTCAGTCACAAACGTCCATAGGCTACTTTGCCATTTTACAATTAGCTAGGTCGTACGCCAGTTTGCCACGGTCTTAGTATTAAAAAAACAAACTTAATACCCTCCAAAAATTCCCAAATTGTATAAAGGGTCGGCAAAGCGCACGTGATTCCTTTGTAGTTGCGTGCGTCTATAGGCTGCGGTGTCTGCTTACCATCAGGTGGACCGTACAATTGTTTGCCACCGTCGTTGCTCCAACTCCAAAGGAGTCACGTCTCAAAAAGAGGTATAGGTACTACAGGGGAGTGTTTCGAACATTTGGAGCTGGCAAATAGCAGCTCAAAAGGAGAAGTACCTACTTCTGACGGAAAACCGCAGTCTTAATAACATTACTCACTGCTAATTAGATATGAGGTGTTGTGTTCCTGGTGAGTAAAGGCAACAGAAGCTCGTAAAGCGTTCTACACACGTATAAATTTGTCAATCTATGTACCTAGAGACACATTGATGATAACTAATGCGCAGTGTCCAGTTGGAGCTGTTAGGTACTGATAACACAGGAAATCATCAAAATAAAAGCTATTCTCTAAAAAGTTACAATGAGAGTTACCGCGTATGAATTCGCCACTAAAGGCGTGAGTGTGATGCGTGGTCTCCGAAATGTCAAATCGCACTGTTTGGGTTTTTTTTACTCCAGTTATGTGTTATAGAAAAGGTTTTAGTGGTCATAGTTTCCTGAATTTTCTTTTTTTTTCACAATATATTTTAGCCGAATCTTGCATCACGGAAAATTGTTCTCAATGAATAGCAATGAATGTGCGAAAAAAACAAGCCAAGGTATAAATTAAATTGTAAGAAATCAAACAAGCTTCTTTGTAAGCAAAATAAGAGTGTTTTAAAATCATAATTAAAGAAATCTGCATGATATGACCTGGATTAAAGAGGCAGAAATTTACATTATTATTGGAAAACGGGATTTAATCGCGTACACTTATAATTTATTTACCTTTTGTAAGGTTTTGCCCGACGTTTCGAATGTATCGCAACATACGTGGTCGCGAGCTGACTGGCGTGACAAAAGGTAAATAAATTTATAAGTGTACGCGATTAAGTCCCGTTTTCCAATAACAATATATGAAAATCGTGTAAGTGTAAATCGATATAGGTAGAAATTTAATGAATGTATTGATTATTCAGCGGGGTAATTGAGAAAATTCTCGAACAAAGCACAATGAGAAGTTACTGATAAATGATCGCCAATGCCAATGATAGTCTTATAGGGAAATTACATACGTTTGTATATATCAGTGATATTCAAACACAAAATTAGGGATGAAAGTTGATACGACAGTTCACGGGGACAAAATCACGGGAAAATGCAAGTTATATTCAACCCAGTTTATACGAAAGAAAAATGCGTGATACAAACCCTCTATCTCTAACCCTAACCATATTTACATAACCGAGAGAGCAAGTTCCATGCTCACTGTCATATCAGTAAATTGCATTGCATATAAGTTTGAGTCGTGTGGAATTGCGACCGGGTTATTCGGAAATCACCTACTTCGAACCAAGAAAATTCAGGACAATGTATGTTGATGTCCGTGTTTACGCTGAGTTCGGGGCTGTTAAACTTGTTTATCTGTTTGCTACAATGTCGGAATGACGACGACAACGAATAACGAGACGTTTTAAGAAAGTTGTGATACTTGTGATAGGTAGGTTATTAAGGGTAAACTTAGGTTCACTTTTTATTTAACAATATTTTTTTGGACTATAGCAGTTAGAAAACAATTTCATTGTTACGAAGTATTATTTATATAGAATCAATCACATTATGGTAATGCCCACGACAAATAGACAAAACAATTAAACCAACCTAGTATTTTTTTTACTCACATATTAACATTCTGATTCTGAAAGAATAAAATCAAAAAGATAACCTGAAAATAGAGTACGTAAAGCTTTTTTTGCGAAATCCTCACATCACGTGGAATTACTTGATGCAACATTTGTAATATGCAAACGATTTTGCTTCAACCAGTGAGACCTTATAACTTTTTAAATACGCAATTAAATCCTAAAGCAGTAAAAACCCCGATACCGCATTAAGCCCGGAATAAAGGTGACAACAAATCTTTACGACACTCAAAGGGTGTCCGAAGCCGTGTTAAAAAATAAGGTCAAACAGGGGTGGTTTAATAAACAACACTATCGACCTAGTTAGATAGACGGCGCCGCTACTTCTGTTTTAGTGATCGTGTTGATAACCCTAGCTTAGGGTGCCGAGCTGCCGAGTCCACATTTTAGTAGGACGCTTGAAAGGTTGAGAAATTTTGATAATGATAATGATACTTCTTTAAATATTAAAATTAATTTAGTTTACTGACCAGAAGAATTTATGATACCTTTTCACCGATGGCACTAGCTTACCTAATACCTAATTATTTTGATTCATGGGTGTGTAATTTTTACCATTATATTTTTGTCTGTTTGATTTACTGTTTGATACTTACAACTCTCAAGTAATTTGCATCACCTGAGGAGCTTGGTCATGAAAGTCTGTTGACGGCTCGCGAACTTACATGTATAGTACAAGTTTTTTTTTGCTTACCTGACATGCACTATCTATTTTTATTCACATAACAACAAGGAGAAGGAAAACAATACAATACAAACAGAACAGAAACTAAATTAGATCCCCCAGATCGGAACCCTAGGGGCCCTCCCCAATAATTTGTATTAGGATTGAATAAAATCTCAACAGTCGAGATTGAGTGTTATTTTGTAATGTTTCAGGATAAGTACCTACTGCCTAATAGTTTGTTTACTAATTGTACCACCTGGAAGAATACCCTCTTGGCACTTTTACGATGACGGATACAATAGCAGTAACTTTTTATACAAATACATGATTCATCGGCAAATGACACATCCATTGTTCTAGTTAATGTTTTTCCTTACCTATTTTATGCCATTTGTAGTTAGTAAACTGTGACTTGCTATTATTTCTGTCTAGAATACGTTACTGTGTTGTTTTGAGACTATTAAGTTAGAGTAATTTTGTTTTTAGGTTTTAATATATTGTAATAATGCTACTAGGTACGTAATATGTAGTACATATGTATGTACATCAATGTTTCTTTTTTCAATGACAATGTTAAAACTTGGTAAATAATGTCTATAATTTTTGAATTAAATAGGCGTGCGTGATGCCTTGTAGATTTTTACGGTATCGTCAGTCTAATGTTTGATTGCTACCATTTTATTAAAAAAAAAAACTTTATGATAACAACAAGACGGCAAAACATTGAATCAAATAGATTTAAGAAGAAAGGAAAAAAATAAAATATTTACCATATTAAAACTGATTTAAGAAGAACGATCGTGAACCAAATTCGTTTCGTGTTTCGAAATTTGATTATGTAACTGTCTCGGAACACGCAGGAGCGGTAAATATCCTTAAGTAGGTAAGCTTGTGACTTAATTAGGTACAGTCAGCCAATAAAATTATTCAATCCTTTTTAGCGTCTTTTTTATTTATAAAATAAAGTTCAAAAGTGGTATTAGGCTTCCTGATACCAACTCGATACAAAGTTTTTTTTTAACCTGACTGCGATACGCCGCCCAATAAAGCGATAGGAGTGGCCTGGGGAAAATCCAGTGGAAAGCTCCGACATGACCACGCTGGCGGTTTAAACACTGGAATACTCTATAATTTATAAGTGTTTGCGCTCCAGTGAGATTGGTTTTATTGATTTACATACAAATGGTCTGCCGTCTAACAAACCATGTATCAAGGCATCCCGGTTTAAGGATGATTCACGCTAGACCGTTCCGTGTCCGACACGGAACGGTCTAGCGTGAATCATCCTTAAACCGGGATGCCTTGATACATGGTTTGTTAGACGGCAGACCATTTGTATGTAAATCAATAAAACCAATCTCACTGGAGCGCAAACACTTATAAATTATAGAGTATTCCAGTGTTTAAACCGCCAGCGTGGTCATGTCGGAGCTTTCCACTGGATTTTCCCCAGGCCACTCCTATCGCTTTATTGGGCGGCGTATCGCAGTCAGGTTAAAAAAAAACTTTGTATCGAGTTGGTATCAGGAAGCCTAATACCACTTTTGAACTTTATTTTATAAATAAAAAAGACGCTAAAAAGGATTGAATAATTTTATTGGCTGACTGTACCTAATTAAGTCACAAGCTTACCTACTTAAGGATATTTACCGCTCCTGCGTGTTCCGAGACAGTTACATAATCAAATTTCGAAACACGAAACGAATTTGGTTCACGATCGTTCTTCTTAAATCAGTTTTAATATGGTAAATATTTTATTTTTTTCCTTTCTTCTTAAATCTATTTGATTCAATGTTTTGCCGTCTTGTTGTTATCATAAAGTTTTTTTTTTTAATAAAATGGTAGCAATCAAACATTAGACTGACGATACCGTAAAAATCTACAAGGCATCACGCACGCCTATTTAATTCAAAAATTATAGACATTATTTACCAAGTTTTAACATTGTCATTGAAAAAAGAAACATTGATGTACATACATATGTACTACATATTACGTACCTAGTAGCATTATTACAATATATTAAAACCTAAAAACAAAATTACTCTAACTTAATAGTCTCAAAACAACACAGTAACGTATTCTAGACAGAAATAATAGCAAGTCACAGTTTACTAACTACAAATGGCATAAAATAGGTAAGGAAAAACATTAACTAGAACAATGGATGTGTCATTTGCCGATGAATCATGTATTTGTATAAAAAGTTACTGCTATTGTATCCGTCATCGTAAAAGTGCCAAGAGGGTATTCTTCCAGGTGGTACAATTAGTAAACAAACTATTAGGCAGTAGGTACTTATCCTGAAACATTACAAAATAACACTCAATCTCGACTGTTGAGATTTTATTCAATCCTAATACAAATTATTGGGGAGGGCCCCTAGGGTTCCGATCTGGGGGATCTAATTTAGTTTCTGTTCTGTTTGTATTGTATTGTTTTCCTTCTCCTTGTTGTTATGTGAATAAAAATAGATAGTGCATGTCAGGTAAGCAAAAAAAAACTTGTACTATACATGTAAGTTCGCGAGCCGTCAACAGACTTTCATGACCAAGCTCCTCAGGTGATGCAAATTACTTGAGAGTTGTAAGTATCAAACAGTAAATCAAACAGACAAAAATATAATGGTAAAAATTACACACCCATGAATCAAAATAATTAGGTATTAGGTAAGCTAGTGCCATCGGTGAAAAGGTATCATAAATTCTTCTGGTCAGTAAACTAAATTAATTTTAATATTTAAAGAAGTATCATTATCATTATCAAAATTTCTCAACCTTTCAAGCGTCCTACTAAAATGTGGACTCGGCAGCTCGGCACCCTAAGCTAGGGTTATCAACACGATCACTAAAACAGAAGTAGCGGCGCCGTCTATCTAACTAGGTCGATAGTGTTGTTTATTAAACCACCCCTGTTTGACCTTATTTTTTAACACGGCTTCGGACACCCTTTGAGTGTCGTAAAGATTTGTTGTCACCTTTATTCCGGGCTTAATGCGGTATCGGGGTTTTTACTGCTTTAGGATTTAATTGCGTATTTAAAAAGTTATAAGGTCTCACTGGTTGAAGCAAAATCGTTTGCATATTACAAATGTTGCATCAAGTAATTCCACGTGATGTGAGGATTTCGCAAAAAAAGCTTTACGTACTCTATTTTCAGGTTATCTTTTTGATTTTATTCTTTCAGAATCAGAATGTTAATATGTGAGTAAAAAAAATACTAGGTTGGTTTAATTGTTTTGTCTATTTGTCGTGGGCATTACCATAATGTGATTGATTCTATATAAATAATACTTCGTAACAATGAAATTGTTTTCTAACTGCTATAGTCCAAAAAAATATTGTTAAATAAAAAGTGAACCTAAGTTTACCCTTAATAACCTACCTATCACAAGTATCACAACTTTCTTAAAACGTCTCGTTATTCGTTGTCGTCGTCATTCCGACATTGTAGCAAACAGATAAACAAGTTTAACAGCCCCGAACTCAGCGTAAACACGGACATCAACATACATTGTCCTGAATTTTCTTGGTTCGAAGTAGGTGATTTCCGAATAACCCGGTCGCAATTCCACACGACTCAAACTTATATGCAATGCAATTTACTGATATGACAGTGAGCATGGAACTTGCTCTCTCGGTTATGTAAATATGGTTAGGGTTAGAGATAGAGGGTTTGTATCACGCATTTTTCTTTCGTATAAACTGGGTTGAATATAACTTGCATTTTCCCGTGATTTTGTCCCCGTGAACTGTCGTATCAACTTTCATCCCTAATTTTGTGTTTGAATATCACTGATATATACAAACGTATGTAATTTCCCTATAAGACTATCATTGGCATTGGCGATCATTTATCAGTAACTTCTCATTGTGCTTTGTTCGAGAATTTTCTCAATTACCCCGCTGAATAATCAATACATTCATTAAATTTCTACCTATATCGATTTACACTTACACGATTTTCATATATTGTTATTGGAAAACGGGACTTAATCGCGTACACTTATAAATTTATTTACCTTTTGTCACGCCAGTCAGCTCGCGACCACGTATGTTGCGATACATTCGAAACGTCGGGCAAAACCTTACAAAAGGTAAATAAATTATAAGTGTACGCGATTAAATCCCGTTTTCCAATAATAATGTAAATTTCTGCCTCTTTAATCCAGGTCATATCATGCAGATTTCTTTAATTATGATTTTAAAACACTCTTATTTTGCTTACAAAGAAGCTTGTTTGATTTCTTACAATTTAATTTATACCTTGGCTTGTTTTTTTCGCACATTCATTGCTATTCATTGAGAACAATTTTCCGTGATGCAAGATTCGGCTAAAATATATTGTGAAAAAAAAAGAAAATTCAGGAAACTATGACCACTAAAACCTTTTCTATAACACATAACTGGAGTAAAAAAAACCCAAACAGTGCGATTTGACATTTCGGAGACCACGCATCACACTCACGCCTTTAGTGGCGAATTCATACGCGGTAACTCTCATTGTAACTTTTTAGAGAATAGCTTTTATTTTGATGATTTCCTGTGTTATCAGTACCTAACAGCTCCAACTGGACACTGCGCATTAGTTATCATCAATGTGTCTCTAGGTACATAGATTGACAAATTTATACGTGTGTAGAACGCTTTACGAGCTTCTGTTGCCTTTACTCACCAGGAACACAACACCTCATATCTAATTAGCAGTGAGTAATGTTATTAAGACTGCGGTTTTCCGTCAGAAGTAGGTACTTCTCCTTTTGAGCTGCTATTTGCCAGCTCCAAATGTTCGAAACACTCCCCTGTAGTACCTATACCTCTTTTTGAGACGTGACTCCTTTGGAGTTGGAGCAACGACGGTGGCAAACAATTGTACGGTCCACCTGATGGTAAGCAGACACCGCAGCCTATAGACGCACGCAACTACAAAGGAATCACGTGCGCTTTGCCGACCCTTTATACAATTTGGGAATTTTTGGAGGGTATTAAGTTTGTTTTTTTAATACTAAGACCGTGGCAAACTGGCGTACGACCTAGCTAATTGTAAAATGGCAAAGTAGCCTATGGACGTTTGTGACTGACGACTCGTTTTGATATAAAGAATCGTTGTATGTACCTATTGGCAACAGACAAATGCAGGTTCACTCTCATCACAGCGCGAGCGCATCCTGGGGAGCTCTGATACTTAATCTATTTCAAGTACCTAGGTTTGAGGATTTTGACGGGAAAGGGTACCCAGTTCTGGCGAGCGTTTTTGACGTAGGTATACTAGGTATTTAACTCATCATACACTACACTTGATCAAACTAATACAAAAATATACGAAATGAATAAAACAATTTACTTTCTTGTATACTTGCGTCGCACAATGTTATAAGTTTTTATCATCTCTGCCCCAAGTAGGTTGTCTGATATTTCTGACCGTATTCTTGATTTATCGCAGGGGAGGAGAAACTAAGACGTTTTTTGAAGTATTACCTATTTGGCGATTGTTTCGAAGTTCGAGTCCAATGTGATGCATTTATGGAAATTATTTCATTGGTACCAAAATTATTGTTTACCCGAACTTGTGTGTTTTCTTTATATTGATTGTAATGTATGCTGGCATTGCTGGCTGACTATGGGTATGGGTGTTGTGTAGATACGCACTATTTACCAGTGCTAGTTACGCGGTATTGCACTATCCCGGACGTTATCGAAAATCATCCCTCGAAGGGATGAGGTTGAAATTTTGGAACGTTGTTTCGCAGACAGAAGTTTCATAGTTTACTGTTTCGCAGAATTTTCATTTCATAGAAAACATTTTTTTACAAAAGGGTCGCAGTTCTAACCTAACCTAACCCACTTTTCTGGTAGATCTAATTGGGCTCTACACAATGGCATTTAAGTTGTACCTAAAAAGTTAACGGTTTCTGAAAAAAAAACTTTCCGTGTAACGAAAATCCTGTGAAACAATTCATTCTATGAAACATTTTTCTGCAAAAGAAGGGGACACCAAAAATTATACTTACCAAACGTAAGTAGGTAACATCACATCTATAGAAGAAAAGCATGGATCGAATAACAAAACCATAAAGTACCTAGACCATACTATAACTAATGAAAAGTTATGATTATTACCAAGGACACTGTCTCTGGTTTACCGTCGACAATAACATGATATTGAGATAGATTTTTATTAGGATTAGGCGCATACGTACGACAGGTGGATTATTATGATTTGCACATGGCCTTGCTCGCGTATTTCCATTTTGGCCGTTTATTTCTGCTGAGCCTACAAAATAAAGTAGGACATTATGCTTCGTATAACTTAAAAGTACCTACCTGTAGCGTAGGAACATCGGAAAATACAGTATACTATGCCTACTACTGGCTTCGTTTCAGAGAAAAATTAAGTACATTGTGAATTATTTTAAATCACAAATTTAGAAATAAAGGAATAATTTAAAAATTTTGGCACCGAGCAGGATTCGAACATGACCCTGGCATTCCTTTATTTCTAAATTTGTAATTATTTCTAATGATTTAAATCGTCAATTCCGATTGGTTCAGAGTAGGAGGCTTGAGACCAGGGTACCTACCTACAGGGATTTTATGCCAATGCAAGCTGCAGTCTGCAACTATTTTTACTAATTATGGGACTGTAAATGAAATAAATGAAATAAATGAACTTTATTCTGTAAGTAGGCCGCAATGGCACTTTTACAAGTCAAACCCTACTAGCGTTTCACAGAGGCCACTGCCGAGAAGAAACGCCGAAAGAAACTCGACAGTCAGCCATTTTCTCACAAAAATATGCTTATTACAATGATAATACTTAACCTACTTAAGATCAAGAAATCTAAGACACAGAATTAAAAATTCAAAATTCAGAATTCAAACACTTATTCTGCAAATAGGCCACAAGGGCACATCACATGTCATAATGTTAATGTACAATTTTAAAAAAGTCTTACAATATAAGCATATGATAGATTTTTCATGAGAAAATATTAATTTACAATTTAAGAAATATATCAATAAGAATTTAATACATTTTTCATGTCAAAATATTAATTATCTATTACAAACATTACAATAATAGTAAAATTGAGAGATGTATAAGGTCTCAGTCTGAATAACAAAATTTAATATAATATCTCAGAGATGTAAATGGTCTCTGAGCGTCAAAATATTCTTAATAATGACTATTCTAACGTGCTTTGAGATGTACATGGTCTCAAAGCGTCTGTTTTATACCTAGCCTAGCAAGTGAAGAAGAATGTAAAAGAAGAATAAAAGTATTTTTGGTATGATTACCAAAAATAGCTGCAGATGTAGCAAACATTAAAATATTTATAACAACATAACGTGATAACAACATAAGAATAAGTAGGTACTTAAATACCAAAATTAGTGCCGCTCAGCAAGTACGTAATAAAAATCATGACGTTGATTTTCAAAGTAACCGTTAGGTACGAGTACAAGTACGGTCGTTCTATGTAATCAATGTATGGGAAGTCAAACAAATTAATAATAGTTTTGAAATTCGTGTGGTATAATACTTTTGGATGGTCTTTGAAACTCACTTTACGAATTAATGAGTATGAGTATGAGTATCCCTTCCCCGCCCCCGGCTCCTTGCTCGAGACAAAAGTGGGCCGTCGGCTCGAGCGTCGCGCGCTGGGCCTCCCCAAATGGGGACTCACCCGGCAGGACTGGACTTCGCCGACGGACGAAGCAGGTGACCCCACCACCGGACCTGACGAGCAACAACTCACCACATCTCCTCGTCCGAAGTTGCGGACGGCGTTTGAAACTGCCAAAAGTGGCAGAGCTCACGAAGGCTTCCCCGGACCCCAATAGGCCCGAGAGGACCCGAATGCGACAAACTGGCACTGTGTTGGCACTATATCCCCCGCTACGTTTTTAGAGTTCCATTCCTCAAAACGAAAACACGGAACCCTTATATACCGATCACTTTTATTGTCCGTCTGTCTGTCTGCCAAGACCCTTTATCTCGGGAACGCGGGGAGGTATCGAGTTGAAATTAAAACTAGCTTCTAAACTAGCGTCTAGTCTAGCCGTTTAAAAGCCTTGAAGTAAAAAAAATGATTTGTCCGTTTATGCTGCAAAAAAGAAACGTATATTTGTGAAGGGAATCAAAATTTATAGAGTACTTGCCGTTGACCTAGAACTATGTAATTTGGCAAGTAATATCGTCTTATACTATTTATATAAGAAATTTTGAAATGTTTGACGACGCGACGGGCTAAAATAATTAACCTCCTGACCTCCGTGTCCGACACGGAACGGTCTAGCGTGAATCATCCTTTACATTGCATGTGCACTTTCATCTATTTCGCGTGTCATTTCGTGCGATACCCGAGTTTCAAGAATAACAGAAACCTGCTAATACCAGTCAGGCCATAGATATAGTATATATACGAGTAGGTAGGTAACCTATAGATGCGCCACCGAGCGACCGGGGGTAAGAGAAAGAATATTCATATAAAATTTATACTACGCAATTTGACCGGTTTGCTTGTGCAATGTTGTTATGGAAGTGTCGTCCGTGCCTATAATCCGACCACGAAAAAATGCTCGGTCGGTGATAGTAAAAGAGACAAATGTTCCTTCAACCAATTTGATTTCCGGGCCACTTCGTACCTTGTCATGATGACATTCATATGAGATCTCTAGCGTCTTTAATATAGATTTTAACTGTGACAAGGTACGAAATGGCCCAGAAATCAAATTGGTTGACTGTAGGTACAGTCAAGGGTCAAGGGCACCAATATGTATACACTTTTTCACCTAATTCCATTGAAATAAGGTCCAAAAATGTATACATATTTATGCCCTTGACTGTACATAAGTGATCGTGCCAGCTAGGCTTCAGTGATGTCAATGTCATATAGGACAGAACGCTCATAAATATCCCACACAATAACTCGTATGAAACGACAAAGCTCAACTAATTACCGACACTACAGCACCGTTACTCCACATGTACCTACTTTTGTTATACAACAAAGAAATCCAACGCACGGTTACACACGTAACAATCCCGTATACAATACAAAAGGGCATGCGATGCATTTTATATGTGAGAACGCATTGAATATCAAGTGTTTAGTTCATCGACATTCTTCATCGCCAAATATCAGTCAGCTGCTTTCATTTTCACCGTCATATAAGAGAATCAATTATATCACATAATGCGAAAGGGCTGGCGTGCGACAGGGAAAAATGGAAAAACTCCACCGACAAGAGGATAACCCTTAAATTTGATGATGATGATGATTACCTATTTATTTAATGTGAAACCAAGTTACTGACTACAGGTGGGCTTAAAACCAGCTTTTAGCGCTGTGCTCACATCGATTTTTCATGTCAATTAGATACGTAAGAGTTTATTATTTAACCGATACACCTAACCATTGTAATTCTAATGTGAAAAATAAACGCTATTGATTTTTGATTTTAGTTTTGAGATCAATGAACTCTATTATGAAAACAGAGTCATAAATGTCCGAGAGTATAAACTCCATATACCATAAGGTAGCTAAAATCTGAGCTTTTTATTATCTGGGCCATTTTACGAAAAGTTGTAGACTCGACTTTTTTTTAATTTGGATAAAATCGCGTTTTTTCTACTCAGAATCGAAAGCACTTTCGAATGATATATAGGGGAAAAAAAGTGTCCCATTTTTTTTATTCCATTCCGTTACCGTTTTCATACTAATCTTGTAATGCTTGTATGATGGTAACGGAATGGAAAAACTGGAAATTGTACTTTTTTTCTCCTATTAGGTTCGAAGTGCTTTCGATTCTGAGTAGAAAAAACCCGATTTTATCCAAATTTAAAAAAAAGTCGAGTGTACAACTTTCCGTAAAATGGCCCATCTACTACCCTTTGCCCGCGACGGTATTGTTTAAATCTGGGTAACTCACAGTTATTTTACACTATTCTGGGAAAATTTCCAGGATTAAAAGAACCCGTTTTGTCGTGGTGATTGATATGAAAAAAAGACAAATTACAGCTTTCTCGTCGGTACTAAAACGGTTACTGATGATGTGAGCTGAACCACGGACGGACGACGAAACTAATTAAGGATTCCTTGTTTACTACGGGACCATAAAATGAGCAAAGGTGCCACAATCTACCCGTACATCATCATCAGCATAATAATAGTTGAGCAGGGAACATCATTGAATAGGTTCATGTATTCATTGTATTGTACGTACACTTGGAATACCTAATACCTATTAGGTAAGTCCGCCATTTGTTGAATATTTTTATGTGCAATAAGGTTTAAATAAATAAATACCTACACCGTGGTACAAGCCATCATGAAACTCGGTTAAAATAAAAGGAATTGCCAAATCAATAGAAGATAGTATACAATTAAAATGTAACTTTATTGCTTCGTCGTATGGTTTGTATGTCATGCAGGCGGGCAACTGCGATATAGTGCTGCGAAAGTTGCTGCGCAACGGTGGCACCACATCCTATGCCTATATGGCTTGATGAAATTGAAATGTCTTCCTCTGATGGACATTGAATTAGAGTCACAGCATGTAGGCTTTTGTATACTAAGGTATCACAATTCTGCGGTAATTCGTCGCCAAAATAAATGTTAGAATGTGTTAGTAAAGTTAATATTATTCAATATTTTTTAAACTAGGTAACACTCATTTATTTTTTGATTGATAAGTAAGATTTACATTAGATTCAAATTTCTTTAATTCATGAAATAAAAAATGTATATTTCGTTTCGCGTCAAAGTTACAATTATGAATAATCATAGCCGTATCGTCCTCAAGAGAAATAAAGTAAGATCACGAGCTCCCTAGGATCCGCTGAGTTAAGAGTGAGAGACCTGCATTGTTCCTCAACGAATCCTCAAATAAATAAAAGTTCACAACGCATTTATGAGTCCTCTAAAGTAGGAAGCTTCCACAGTCTTCTTGTTTGTCAACGTAGTACTACAAAACTACATCCACGAGATCTATAGGTAAAAATGCTCCGTATACTTCGCAAGACCTTCAATTGAGCCTACTTCTGGGTCACCGGTACTACGCTGGGTGTGGTACGTATAGCTTTTAATACGTCCCCACAACAACATCTGGCGTTTTCCGAAGCGCTATAATTGACGAGGTAGCTAGCGAGCAATTAACTGGCGGAACGATGACGATGACCCAGTTTGCCACGACGTGTTTCCACATTTTGATGTACACCCGTTATGTTCACTTCAAGTCCCTTTGAGCGATTAGTAGGTTTGGTAGGTTTAGCCGAAGAGAAGTTAAATAAACGCACGCACTCAAATCAATATATTTTTAGGACTTACACACTGATACACAAGTTAAACATCACTTTTTCGTAGAGGGTTAAAACTAGCTCAAACATACTCTACAAACTCTCTGTATAATGAACGTTTATCTATTAAAAATATTTTTTTTTATTAATTAAGAAGTCGCGTCTAATTATAAATGTTATACACGTAGTTTACTAAATAACGTTAGTAAAAAGACCTGGAGGTTCATTTATCAATACAAATTGTTAACAAAAATAAAAATATTTATGAATATAATGCAGATCCCCTGTCAGAAACCTGTCGTGTCACCGACAAACTACCAATCTGATGAGTGATATGACGAGTATAAGCGCGGTTGAGTTACTACTACTAGCAAGAACTTGCGTGTATTTTCAGGGAACTTTCATTAGGTACATTGCACGTTTTTATCGTATTAACCTTACCTCGGTAGCCCGCAGCCCGGCAATGTAAAGAATCAAGTTCTTGTCAATGTAAATCGGCCTTTGCATAAAGTTGTCGTATAATCTGGAAGTGGACGTAATGAAATGACACTTGTTATTGCTCACCTTGTATAAGGTTATCTTTCAGAACAGAAAATATCTACGTATTTTGTAACCGTCCCATAATCTTAGAAGTAATTTGATTAGAACTACTATTATATCAGCTATTGATTCAATTAAAAAATCATAATCGTTAAACGGTCAAGTCAACAAAGTCAACAAACCACTTAGCGTAGAGGTAACTTCCCAGTGTTTTTTTTTTATAATAATTTATTGTTTTAAAGTCAGTCCGGTTAAAAAACCCAAGTGATGTTTATGAGATATAGGGCATAGCAAAATGACGTCTTGCTCGAATTTGGAGCAGCAACCGGGGATGTACCGCCGCCTTGCAGAAGACCGCAGCCATAATAACATAACTATAATGTAGCGTTGTTTCCTTGCAGGTGAGCAAGGTTGCCAGAGCCACAAACCAGAGCTGCCAAGGATGCACTGTGTTGAGAACGAGGGACGTAAATTTGTACCTTCTGCTGTGAACACAGTGAAACGTCAAATGTTATTATAAAGGGTCGGCAACGCGCACGTGACTGCTTTAGAGTTGCGGACGTCTATAGGCTGCGGTGTCCTTAAGTACTTACCGTCAGGTGGACGCTTGTTTGCCACCGTAGTTGTATAAAAAAGGGTAATCATAAAGTCACACACAGGTGAAACACATTCTAAATTCCGGAAATCATCACAGTATCACACTTAACTAGTTATAATCACTTGTGCCATTGTAGTCGATATTATTTTCTCAGAAAGTAGTAAGCTACGCAATTCTCTCATATTCTACTTTCTATCCACGGGAAATGAAAAAACAAATTTTCTAACAAAGACAAATTGTTC
This sequence comes from Cenopis cana, assembly GCA_951800055.1. NCBI lineage: Eukaryota > Metazoa > Arthropoda > Insecta > Lepidoptera > Tortricidae > Cenopis > Cenopis cana. The sequence continues at coordinate 7,048,054 of OX637488.1, forward strand.
TAGTAAGAGGCAAGCTTAAATTAAATGAATTTATTCTTTCTGTTATTTACTGCAGTAGGTACTTATTCTATCTTATTCTTGGTCTCCTTCCAAAGTTGGACATTGAAAGGATTTGCGACTGATTTTATGGAGTAAGTAGAATAGAATAAATAGATTCATATAGACAAATGTAAACTATATTTTGCGTCTATGGGTTTAACCAGTCACAATATCGTTTTATTCAACAGCGGCCCATTGTTCATTTAGTTTAGAACAGAAGGGTGTCCGTGAACAAGCGTGCAAGAGCTAGTTCTAAATAAATAATTACATTGTTCAATGAATATATTCCTTAGCTTATCGTTAGAAGAATCATCGAGCTCGGATAGAGCTGACTCGTTCGGAACCGGTTTGAATTACGCAACGCGTTTCGAAACATGGAAACCGCCGAGCCCGCGGCATTTTTAACCGCTATCAACAAACAGTTATATAGGAACTACCTAGTATCGAGAGTCTACGAAATACGGCGTACGCGTCTCTCAGGTTTGTTTTCGCGGTTCAAGATGGTGAATATGAGCTGATGATTGATGAATATAGGCACTCAGGTATATAATATAGGGACATAGGCAAACAGGTACGATATGCATACGCAGTGACTGTGACCTTATTTCAAATCAATTTGGGAGATTTATTAAAAGAAAGGGGATAACGACGTCAAATATAGAATAAGTCAATGTTGAATTTAAATACAAGACTGTATTCTACTCTTTATTCACACTAGAAGTATGAAGAACCCTTGAAGCTATATACAAAATATTTATTAAGGTTTGAATATAAAATAAATACAATGTGGTAAATAATGGTATATTAATGCTGCGACACGTTTAACATAAAAAAATGTGTAATAACATCCAGATATAGGTACCAAAGTGTGCTAAGTAGTTGAATTCAGTCTTGATATAATTAGAATCATGATGAGTCTCAATTACCTACACCTTAATCGCAACCATAATAAATGTATTGAAAAATAGGTAGTTCAGTACTTTTTGCAAGAAATAAATTTACATTATTAACTTGACTAGATTTTCCCGATCCGCAACAAATCGGCAACATAGTTTCCAATAGGGACAAGCAGTCAAGTTTACGAGTATGAGTCCTGCGGATCCTGAAGTTGGGGCATCCTACACATAAATGTGTCAGACGGCGACACGCAGGCGGAGTACAGCGGCTCGTCTCAGTCTTGCTCACCATTCACGAGAGTTCTAACGCACACCGGCTCCCGCGCACAGTCTCGAAAATGGCAAAAAGTGGTGTCACCGTTTTGAGTATCGCCTGCATGCTGGCCCTTCTAGAATTCGGTACGTAACATATTTTGTTTTTTCTTTTTTTTTTTTGGAAAATGTTCTACCGTTTTAAATTTTAACCGGTTGGTTTATAAAGTTAATGGATTTTTTCATGTTTTCTGTTGTTCAGATTTAGTTCTTCTGTTGAAAAACGAATGAAAGTTATTCTTCAAATGAACGTATAAATATTTAAAAAATATATATTGTACTTTAATTTGTGAAATCTACAGCGACATTAATTCGAATAATTCGAAGGCGTTGGAAACTTTCTTATAAGAACCAACTGTGTTCTGGGAGTGCCATATGCGTAACATTTTTCTGTCACTATTCGTACCACGTATAGTTGCCTATATTTTACGACATAAATACGTGAAGATTGTAAACTTAGTAACATTGTTGAGATAGTCCAGACCACTCACACAAAGTTGTACAAAGTTTCTGAGCGGGAATGGTACTTATTTAAACCGCTACCAACTTTCGAGATAATACTTTACATTAGTATCTAAGAAGATAGTAATTACCTAGTTATATAGAAATCGGAAAGAATAAATTGGACAATAGCTTTTCAATAATTGGATCAAATAACATAAATAATTATATACCTGTGATTTGTCAACACGTATAGCAGTAAAATATTAGTTTAATCCTGTACAATATTTGTATCTTCAATGAAGGGATAAAATATTTTGGGGTATCTACCAAACATCATATTATTCCATTAAGTATACTGATGTAAATTTGTACGATTTTCAATAATAATTACACACAGGTGCTTTTTAGAGTTCATGTTTTTCCTTGCAGTGCACTGTAAAGCATTTTATTATTAATAATAAATATTTTCCAATCTGCTTTGTTAGTTTCTACTCTTAATAATTTCCATGGATGTGCCAAAAGAGTTCAGTTTTCCACCATTCCTCGTCATACAATAGAACATAAATAATGCGATCACCTTTCTATTATTATCGTAGTACTTTGTTATCTAGGGCAGCAATCTCATCTCATCTGCATCAGAATGGTCGGAGGGCCTGAATAATGTATAAAACTTTACCGCGTCTCAACCGGCAACTTATTACTTATTTGTACAAATCGTAGAAGAAAATACAGAGATTATCGAGTAATATAATCATTTTACAATATAATAGTCAAGAATTGCTAACGATAATTATACAAATAATATTAACTTCTATATTTTCTTGCACCGCTTTGAGTGTCTCTGTTTGGCCCTGTGGTTGACTGGTAGAGAATGCCATTTGGCATTAAGTCCGCCATTTGTACACTTTATTTTATTTTGTGCAATAAAGTTTGAATAAATAAATAATAGAAGAAAATTATCGTGTTAAATAATAATTTTACAATATAATAGTCAGTAATTGCTAACGATAATGATACAAATGATAGAAGAAAACACAGAGATCATCGAGAAAAATAATCATTCTACAATATAATAGTCAAGAATTGCTAACGATAATGATACAAATGGTAGAAGAAAACACAGAGATCATCGAGAAAAATAATCATTCTACAATATAATAGTCAAGAATTGCTAACGATAATGATACAAATGGTAGAAGAAAACACAGAGATTATCGAGAAAAAATAAACATTTTAAAATATAATAGTCGAGAATTCCTATCGATATTTGTGTATACAGATTGTAAAATAATAATTTTACAAGGTAATACTTAGTCGAGAATTGCTAACGATAAATAAAACACAATTCTTTAGGTACATCTACCTACTCTCTGTATTTTGTTTGTATAAGCGGCCTGGAGAAATATATAGATAACTGAATTGATAAAGCTGAATGTTTATATACCTACTATTCATATTTTGACGGATTACTCTGATAAGTAGTTATCACGGGTATTATTTATTTAAACTTGCTCTTGAATACTTGAACGGTATACTTGCAATAGAGTATTCAAGAGCAAGTTTGGCCTAGCCAGCCATATCAGAGCTCACGATAGGGCAAATACATAGTTTGTCAGGGTCGCCGTCATCGAAATCGATGAGGAGGACTATATATATATATATATATATATTTATTTAAACTGTATTGCACAAAAGGCGATTCTACTGACACTGACACCTCAGATTCGGTTGAAACCGGCTCAACCAATCTCACTGGAGAGCACTCTTAGAGTATTCCAGTGTTTAAAGCTCCGTGTGGTCGTGTCGGAGGTTTTCCCTCGATTTTCCCCAGGCTATTCTACAATCTCGCACTAATATCGCTTTATAGGGCCCGGCACAGTCAGGTTATAAAAAAATAAATAAAAAAGCACAAATGTCGGACATAATGCCATAAGCATTTATTTAGTTATTATGAATTTCCTTAATATGTATGTGTGTTATAACTAATGTTATTTTCCTTCATAATAAAAATAATAATAAATACGTGGAAAATGTATGTACATGCACGTGCATATGCATATTTGCATATGCAATGCATATTTGGACTCTATTGCAATAGAGATAGAGTCCAAATGTGACAAAAATTCAAAACCCTGACTGTACCTAGTTGAAACATACAAAGGAGAGAAATCAGTTTCACACCAAGATCAAACCCAACATAAATGGATAAAACATTTGCGAATGTGACGTCGATGCCAATTATTTATTCTCACCTTTGCACCTTAGTCGTTTCGTTTAGAATAAGGTGAATAATTTACTGCGTATAAGAAATAAACAATGTACTTATATCAAAAATGGAAATTATAGTTTTATACCATAATCGTGAATTGAAATGTAACGGTATTTTTATTGGAACATCGCTCCATAGTAAATGTATAGAAAAAGTGTTCTCCAATTTGTGGCGTTTTAGTACATTACCATAAGTTGACCCCTAAGAAACTATTGATACTGGATAGGAATGGAATCGATTGCCATAAAAAATAGCATGTGAGAAATAAGAGTTTTCATTTTCATACTTAATTTGTATGGGAAAAGCTTTTTGTAAACGCCAATCTTCATTAATTTAAAATTGGGGGAAGGTATTCTAAGACCATTTTCTCGTAGCAGCACGGGATCTGGTACCAGCTGCCCTAACTGACTCAAAGAGAAAGCAGTTCCTGTAGCAGGCTAGATTTTTTTGTTTTCTTTTGTATACCCATATAATGTTGACGTGGAATAGAATATACATTTATTTCCATGTGTCAAAAAAACTACGAACTGGGTCGCGGAAATAAGTTGTAGCATTCGTTTTACTACTTTTACTTCGCGGCATCCATTCGAGCGTCGTAGCATAAAGTAATCATGTAATATGATTCATGTTTACTGCCTACCGCTATCAAAATAAGCCAAAGGGAGGCATGCTACTAGGAAAATCGTGTGCAGATACGACCTATTGTACTAGAATTGTTATTCTACAACGACTTATAGGAGATTCGACTACATTTTTACTAGCAGTTACAAAATAGAGCAATACATTACAGCCTTACATACAATACAGCAATAAATTAGACATAGACATAGACGTAGAATTATTTTATTCAACATCACATTACAGCGTTTTCTGTACGATAACGGGGGTTATCTTAAAGGATGATTCACGCTAGACCGTTCCGTGTCCGGGCCGGCCCGTTTCCTAGTACAAGAAATCAACGGACGTCGCGCGTCCTGTATTAGAAAACGGACCGGCCCGGACACGGAACTGTCTACTGTGAATCATCCTTTATGCCGTTTGTATTTTTTTTAACCTGACTGTGGCTTTATACTTGAGTCTATAGGCCTAATTATATACCTACTAATCAACTTTTTCAATTCTTCCACGTATTCTTCCACGTAAAACTCTTCGGTTATTTTATTGTCTTAAAGGTATAATAATTAATTCTTACTTACTTTACGTGTATTGTGTCCTTTAATTGAGGAGTGCAATAAAGAGTATTTGTATTGCATTGTATTGTAATAGTATGGATACGAACGTATGATCATAAGATAAGATGAACGAACGTGGAATAAATTTGTTTTCGTTATAAAGTGTTTTTGACACGGTATCGGCCGAAGCGCTCGAAATGTTTGGCAATATATTACTTTTAAAATTAGCGGTGACCAAAGCGAATAACAAACGAGAGGCTAGTTAACATAAACTTGGATATAAGTCTGATATCATAATCAGTAATATCTATTTTTACTAAGATGGGAAATGACGACTGCGAGTTGGTTGACATAACCTGTTTTACGCCAGTTTAACTGTAAGTAATTGTAAGTTTTGTAGGGAAAGGATATTGGACGCTTTTATACTTTATCATCGACGGTCAACTCTATGTGACGTAAAACTCTATGGTTTTATTCATTAATAGACCATAGACGCTAAAATTTGGACTAATTATGAATGAAACCATAGAGTGTTATCGTGCTGTGGACGTCAACGATGAAGTATTAAAACTGGGCATCAAACTCGTCAATAACCCATTTGTATCAAATTAACGTTTCCAAATTACAAACATTAACGATAGTTCAGTTTAAATACTCTTTGGAATATTATTGCGATAGAAAAAGATTATATTACCATAGTGTACCTGATCCATAATTGTACCTAGACATTGAATGGTTATAATTTGCTACGCTATAATTTAACTAATTGTTAACGAACATAATTATCATTTTCAATTCACATGTAATCTATCACGAACACGATTAAGTTAATGTATGTATATGAAAAGTCCTTTTTGTCGGCGTTCTAATACATGTTCATGTAAATGACCAAATTCTGGAAGACATCCAGACTTTTTATGACTGCGCAATAGAGCGGGATGTGGACGCTCTAACATCGTGCGTACACTAAGTAAAAGAGAATTAAGTTATTTATTAGTCTTATACATTATTGCTGTTTTGTTTTGGTATCTGTGTTTTTGTAAGAGTCGTATTTTGCTAGTATGATTGGGCTTTACGAAATTGCTTTTTCTCTTATAAATTCTGCAGTAATCTGAAAAGTAGTTAGACTTATCTGTCATTAAACACGTTAGAGTAAAAACATACTTTAGATGCGGAAATAGGTACGCTTCAGAGTCGTTCATTTTAAATATGGTGTTATTCTTATTTTACGGTTTCATAAATTTGAAACACATGTGGCAGAATTTTTTATGTCAAAAATAATCCAGCAGAGCAATATAAGTATCATTTGTAAAATAACGCTCGTTCGAAAAGTAACCATTGAAATCCACCATTAAACATCCATTATTAAAAAATGTTAGAAATAGTTGGTTGTTGACAACGAGAAAACAGAGATTTTCCTTCTTTGTGATTATATTTGCATACAGCCATACAGCGCTAGCAGACATTTTGCACCGTGAAATCTTTTAACAGATTGGTTTGCAGACGTTTCCACAATGGTAACTCTCGAAAGCATCAATGAGTTGTACGCCATCATAAAGCAGTTATTAGGTTGGTACTTACCAATACATACTTGATACATACTTTGCAACCGTTGCAAAAACATAAGTCTCCGTCAAGGTTATCTTCTGTTTCTGATACAGCACCCATAAGTTAATGTTTAGACCCTTTGTACAAACATGGCATTTGTTTTGTTATTGTATATTCACACTATGATGTAAATAGGTATGATCGCAAATACAAACTTGTCGATGAGATCAGAACTGCTAATAATGTCTTCGTACTGTATGAAGGTTAGAACTACGAGTCACATCTGGTTTACAATTCTGCACACACAAATGAATTAACATTTTTGGTACTGTAACTTCTATATTCACCAATTTCATCAACCAATCTAAATCACTCATGATCAATCATAAATCGCACATGATCGGCTGGTATTCCGTCAACAATATTTTAAGAGGTGGATATAATATGTGTCCCTACTTCCACGTCCCTGACGTTAAAGTCGGGGTGAGAGAGAGAATTTGGCATAATCCCTTCAAATTTTAATCTAATCATTCATTCATTCATTCATTTATTTTTCGTAAAACATAATTAATCATAGATATAACAGCAACAGAGAGAGAAAATACATAAAATAGTTATTTACCGTTGTTTTACTGCTAGGCATATTATCTGTTATTTTACTGTCACGGAAATAACTTTAACTATGGAAGTTACTTTACGACTTCGAGTTTTCAGAGATTGTTTATAGGTATAGGGATTCGTGACATTCATTAATGTGTAGGTTAGTTAGGAATACGACTTTAGTGTTCAAATATATTGACTTTTGTATGTCATGATCATCATTACCCCAATTCAGCATAGGGTACGCCGTTCTATAAAGAAACTGCAACTAAATTTATTAATTGAGTGAATTTGAATCTTTCTTAAATATCGGCACTGTAGACTATCTTAACTCTACACTACTACACTGGAAGGCTCTAATCGTTATTGTTATGCTCGCACAATGCATCTTGATGAATGCATCATCTAAATTCTAAAATTGATAGTTTTACAATCATTGCAGGAAAATTCCTTCAACTATTATTTCTCTATTGTATTAGTCATTCATGTCGTGAGGTTATTTGTCAACAGTCAAGGTTTTCCTGATGAAGAATGAGATCATTATGAAGGAAAAAACCTTTGGGCTGTCGAAATTTGTTTTTTGTCCGCTTCGCAATCAAAATCAGCAAAGCAAGGAACTATATGTAATGCACAATATTAATACATCTTTTCCTCTTTTTTTTCTCTTTCTCTCATACATCTCTTTCAGGACATAAATAGTCATACTTAATTTACGAAAACATATTTAATGGATATTTTACTGAGTAGATAGGTACCTACATTACATACATGAACTAAACATCTAGTGAGTGGTCGCCATGTTTAGACATTTAGCATTAATGTCAAGATCAGGTCAAGACTGTAAATTACCAGTTATTATTAACGAGAAAACAGCACTGTTCTTACGATTGTTTGTACTTTACTTACATACTCAAATTTGCCGATAACCATAAAAAAATAACTTACATCAAGCATATAATAGCTGTTACGAGACTAAGGTTGGTTCGTCGGTACTTTTCCGACTAAAGTTATGATGAAGTCATTTTGATGGTCCATTTGGCGTTCCATTATATGAGGCGAAGCTTGAATATCTTGTGAGAGAAAATATTTTACTACTGGCATGAACATTATCTTGGACGATACGATCGATTCGAGACTACTTTATGAACGTGAACGCGATGCTGAAGAACATTTTGCTGAGTTCCCAGAAACACAACTTAAGTAATCACATAATTGTATAAAAACAAAGGACCAACAGTTATTGGGTGATATACATTATTTACGCAACTCTTTTGGACGAAAGCCAAAACCTTGAGTAAAAAACAAAACATTGCAAATTGCTGTCATAATGAGTTAAGCCAAATGCAGGGTATAAAGCAGGACATTACCAGGAGATTTTGTTTTACTACTAACATTAGGATTAGCAAACCAAAGCTAGTTGAATTTACACTTAGTGTATCATAAAGTTATTGAAGTGCCAACGTTAAATATTCATTATGGCGATAGCTTCATAATGAAATTATTAAATAAAACCTCTCCGCTCACCTGTTTACACAAAAAGTTATAATGTAACATTGGAATTTGCTATTCGAACACGTAATTATTTAAAATTTGTGGTGATAAAACTTGATCACGACATGATTAGTTGAAGGTATTTGAAAGATTCCTTCCGTTTTCCTCATTGTTATAATGTAGGTATGCCCATACCGTTAAGCAATTCTTTAACAAAAGGCAAATTGGCCGTAGTTTGTAGCAATGTTAAGTTGAGCAATATCAAGGCAAGGTCTACCTCGTTTTTATCAGCGCTGCAAAGGTACCTTTAAGGTAAACAGAGGCTAACAATTATGTCATCCACACGGCCCGGCCGTGAGGCCTGCAAACTTGCAAAGGGAACCGGCTCCAAGTACGTAGGTACACACGTCATGTGCCACACGAGTGGCACAGTTTGAGGCATGTGTGTACAGTTAGCTTGACAACAGTACAATTTACTATACAAGAGTATACTTACGCTGCCGCTGTGGTAAAAAGTTGTATAGGTAGTTTAAGTTTGTCCGCGATAACGCTTAGCATGTTGCTAACAACTATTCTTCATTCACGGGTCTTAAAGGTTGTGCGTAATTTTTTAGACTTGGTTTTTGTGCCGTACGTAATGTTAAACGTGCAGCGGCGGAAAAAGGCGAAGGTTCGTCACTATATTATCTATAAATAAAATAAATAAATATTTTTGGACAATCTTACACAAATCGACCTAGTCCCGAACTAAGCAAAGCTTGTAGGTACTATGTTTATACGACAACCACCTTTTTTCCCAGTTTTGTTACCTTTAGCTCAGAGGCCAGTTACAGGTATACATATAAGTAGCGTAACAAACTCCCGGCCACCACCGGTCCACCGTGCTGCATAAGTACAAGTTTTTATACAAGGGAACGCTGCTACGTACTCGTACACTGATAAAATCCTACCCTATATAGTATATAGTACTTTTTAATAAAGTGGATCAGGCATCCGATACTTTAGTAATTAGACTTGTATTTGAGCTGTCATTGATTTCATTCGCTATCAAATATTCACACTAACAGTATCTACATTAACTGTTATTAATTCACCACGCATAATAGTAATTGAACGTCTTAGAAAACGAAGCAGGCTTGTCGCAATCTATTATGCGGCCACCATAACCGGTACCTTTTTACGATTCTAAACTATACCTCGACCGCCATAAAAAGCGACGCTCCTGCCATATACCCAAAGTACAGCGAAAAGGTCACGTTTATATTGGTCATACCATAGTAACCACATCATTATACTCGTAGGTTGGCAAGTATGACATCACTTTGCCATGAGGCAGAGCACGCCTCAGAATTGTGATTCACATGTCTTTTACTCACCTCGTAAATTCATTGCCTGGAGTTCCAGTATATCTTGACTGTGGGATCTGCAACAAATATGCTCAATAGGGGCTAGTCTCATACCGGTTTATCTGAGACGAAACAGGAAGCGTTGTTCTAGCTATAAGTACTGTTCACAACTTGTTTCACCTCACTTCGATCGTCATTTCTAGAATATTTTGATACCGTGATTTGTAACAACAACGCGTGGTCGGGGGTCTGATTGAACACTGGTTCGGCTTAACCAAGAATGTAAATATTATGAATACAATATGGCAGTTGCGGGCAGTATCATACAATAATAAATATCGCTGTTCAATTAGGCACTTAAGGTCAACTGTTTTGATTGGTTATCTTGAATAGAACGGCTCGGATGCATACCTAGGTACGTCCAAGACGAGGCGGTGTGTTTATTTGCAACCGCATACTTCACCCACGCAGCAGCTGCGTTTAATATAGCATTGTACCAGTTTTAGCCTGGAAGACTGTAAATAAAAGTAAAATTCAAAGCTTCTAAATACCTATGTGAGTTTGGCTGTTATTCGTTTATTACTGCAAGTACTGCAACTACTTAATATACCTAATACGATATCAAAAACCGTTTTATTAATTGGTATTATATATTGATAATATAAGTATATATATAATATACTAATTACGATAGGTACCTACTAGCTGTGCATTTTACAGACATATCTTTAGGGCAAGAAAAAATACCATGTACCCCATGATTCATTCAATAAATGATTGCTCCATTCCATTCTTTAATGATATTTTTCCTTCTACTTGAAATATAGATGGCAGGTCACGTTTCAAGTGGATGTGACATATATCGGTACACATATGAGTGCATTATTAACCGTTTGTGCCAATGATACTGTTTGTGACTCAAGAGGTCTTCATATGAGTAATACAGGAGGTCTGATCAGCCAAACGTAGCAGCACAGTATCTTTCTGAACGTACATCATATTTAATATGTATATCCCTTTGTTTCTACTTTATAAGGTCGCTGTTAATTAACTAGGTACTATACTCGTATGGCTATGAAAGTTTTAAAAAAAAAATTAGTAACCGGTCATTAAATAAGCCATAATGAGCAGTGTAGTCCGAGCGGTAAAACAATAAGAAAATAAAACAGCATGCGTGTTTTTATTGTTTCATTTCATTATTTGACGTCGAGTCGTTGTTACGTGCAATATAAATAAATGAAATAAAATGAAGTTTGTTCTGCAAGTAGGCCACAATGGCACATACTAGCGTAGCTCAAAAGAAAAACAGTGCCGAGAAAAACGCCGAAAGAAATTCAACAGACAGACATGTTATCCGAAAAATATGCTTATTTATTACAATGATAATTCTTAACCTAGGTACTTAAGACCAGTAAATCTGAGTATGTTAAACAGCAGAAAATAAAGCTAATAACTTTTAGATGTTGTCATGTTTTGTCTAGACCACATTCTGGGCTATCATATGTAATTACTTAGCATTCTGTCAATGCGACCCCTGGTAATTCAGTGCATGTACAGTGTTCAAAGCTACATATTATGCAACAATATTTTCGACTTATCTAACAATGACATGTCGATAACTCCCCACAAGTTCTGAACCACAAAAACATTGCTATAAATTTGACCTCGGACTGGTAGGTAATAACATTGTTTACTTGACACGGCTGTTCTGATTCCCGGAGATTTTATTGTCTCAGTCGTATCACGATTTGGGATGATAAAAACAAAGTTAGTTTTCTCTAAATACTACGGTAATAATAAAATAGTTTTATCAAATTTACGTTGATATATTGCAGGACTTTGAAATTACCTAGTTATTTCGCATTCTAAATAATATGCGTGTAACATGTCATATTTACTCCATTTTTAAATATATTTTATTCTTCAAAGTCTTGTTGTTTATACTGTTTTATTCAGGTTTTACTTAATCGACACGCTTTAAAACTTCTACATTCAAGTTCTGCCTTTGACTTTAGTTCACAAGTTACTTTTAACGTAAATAGTAACCTAGAGAGAAATCCAAAGTTCTTTGTCGAGTTTCATTTCGTGATAAGAGACCTACATTTCCAAGTAAGAGCTTTACTAGTAGCCATATTACTGCGTTTGCGCAGGGCTAGTTTTCATAAAAACCTCTTTACGTTAGCCAACGTAAGTTAGACCTCCAATTGCAAACAGTTTTTAAGAAATACAGGGCTAAGGCATGATCGGAACGAGTATTGAGTAGAGATGAGAGAAATTGTGAAATGTTTTAAAGGTATTATAGGCTTATCAAGATTTTCCAGCAACATACAAGTACCGTAGCTAGCCAATCTATTATACCTTCAGTTACAGGTTGTTAACCCAAGTAGAATGCTGCTATAAATAGCTTAGATTAGCAAACACCGACTGAATTAGATATAGCTAGCTGAGATGATGTAAATAAACTAAACTGAAATAATTAAAGATCTGTGTTACGTAGGTACATAATAGATCAATATAAATTAAACACATGATAAAAATACATCCTACTAATACAGTGTCTTTGGTAGTTATAGTTGAATACTTGAATGTAAGTAATTCTTGGAGCAAACCAAACTTATATACTTACCTTCTTCGGGAGATGAAGATTAAAGACGTAAAGTTGAAATATTTGAAATCAATAAGTATAAATTGTATTTATATATACTTAAAAGAGCCTAAGCCATATTAATAAGATTATAAAACATTTCTATTTTTGGCGTCCTAATTTCCATGACATCAAAACTTAGTGTCAAGTTCAAATCCTCATACGCAACTTTGAACCTTTTGTCATAGGTCTATGATCCATGTCATTATACCTATCATTATATATGATTGTGCTCATTTAACCAATTATCCAGAACAATGCCCAAGCAGGAAGATTACGTAACAATGACCTGGCCGCGTCTAATGTAATATAATCTCCGTCGCCTGTCGACCCCCACTGACCACTGACTCATGTCTGAGGAAATGACTATCACTATAATATCCAAACTACCGTTACCGTAGGTATAAGTAGTTAGTAACAGTCAAGGTAGCCAAAAAATCCGCAACACATGTTTATTAGGTACTTTAGGACTAACATTACAACACAGTATAGTGCGCGCCATCCACGACGACGCGCCCCCACAGCGCATCTATGCGCAATTGTACGGAACGGGCGGTGGAGGGGCGCGTCGTCGTGGATGGAGCGTACTACACCTACCTACTACATACAATACCGGCCAATAATACGACTAGGTTAGAAGTCTCAATTTTTCCCACTAACTGTAGGTAATGGTATAATACGAATATCTTTCAAAATATTTAAAACAAAAGCAAAATATTATATTTTATTTTTTATTTATTATTAAAAACATAAGAAATTATACAAAACATGACTAAACGACACCGTTAAACCACAGCTTGGTTTGTCTCGGTGCAGCATTCCACGACAGCTATAAAAACGACTAAGTAGTACATACAAGTTATCATATTACTTAAATAAACTAAACATTATAAATAGAATAACAAACAAACATTATAAATATTATATCTAATAAAATTACAAGTAATAAGTACTTTATAGCACATTGCACATGCACAGTGTCTTATCGTTATAACAGTGTCTTATATATGAACTAGTGTAAAAATTCTATTTGGTAAAAAAAGCATGGCTAAAAATCCATCCAGCGTCAGGCCGCTTGTGTGAACTCTAATGTCAAACAAAACAAAACAATTAATTTAACGTCCCAGTATGAAAAAAATAGTACCTATTATTACGGTTAGGTATACAGAGCTCGGCGGTACATGAACACTATGACACTGTCAGTGACATTTCGGATAGTGTTGTACAAGATTTGATGCTTCTATTTTTTTATTGTCATATTAGTGGCATCTGTTTGACCTATTATAACTCATTTTAAAATCAGCTTAATTTTCAGCTGATTCCGTAACGCACAGAAATAGTTTTGATATTACGTAATTGGCCCTTAATATAAGTTTCTTACACAAACATAGCTTGTTTACAATTTGGCACGTTGTTTTACTTCTTTAAATCCGTTGGACATAGGAAAATATGCTTTAGTGAATAAGAAATAGGTGTCACAGACGAGAGAATTAAAATAGCGAGGAGTCATCCCGTTAACTGGAGCAGTTATTTATACGTTGAAATGTACATAACGTGTAGAACAAACTGGCAGTCGTCTATGCGAATTGATTATTTATACTCAAAGAAGAAGAAAGATTCCAGATTGAGTTGTTTCATTCATCAGACGGCTGGTTTTTAAACACATGAAAGTGGACACGAACAACAGCCATTCAACCGATTATGACTTTTCCAAAACGTGCTTGAAAATGATTGCATTCTGCTTGAAAATGAACACGAAACAAATTGCCTCATTTTAATCTGCCCAAATTAAACATTTAGTAAGAATACTACGTTAAACATCTGAATAAAATAATGAAATCTTCGATAGCGCCAAACTAAAAAAAACGACAAAGGAAAATCTAAAAAAGCCGTTCGCACAGATGGCGTTTTTCAGTGCGCTATATTATTATTTTTCTAATTTTGTTTTTATTGCAGCAATAGTGTTCTATTTTGCATCATAAATTGTTTTTCAGGCTTATTGAACTCGTGAAATCTTCCAGATTAAATATTTGTTTTTATTTGGTAAAACGTGATACTAATGATTTAATTTTCTTATTTCCAGGGTCATGCTTAAGGTGCTACCAGTGCGTCTCCGAGAACAACCGTGACTGCGCGGCGCCCAAACCCCCGAAAAATTTGATTGTGGTAAATAAAACAAAATAAATATTAGTGGAAAATCTTATACACAAATCGACCTAGTCCTAAACTTAGCAAAGCTTTTAACTATGGGTACTAGGCGATGATATCAGTCTATTCATTCTTACGTGTCCTAAGTATCATGTAAACAAATTATTCTTGAAGACGTTAATCTTTTTTTTATTAATAATGGGATTGCCCTTTTCACTAGGATAACACAATAATCATCACTTAAAATGTTGTTGTGTACTTAAAGAAGCTCACAAAGTATTGCAATCCTTAAAGAAATAATAATAATAATACACATAACACATAGAAAACATCCAAGACACGACACACAAAGGACGTGATCGTAATTTTGTTTTCATTAAGCCCTTAACTATGTACAATTTTTTTGAAAACTACTTAAATAACTGATTAATGGTAAATTAATGGGACTTCGCTATATATGTCTTCTCTTACCTGTAATGTCTTGTGTTTCAGGACTGCGCCACCCAAGATTCTGTGAACTTTAACAAGCTGTATCTGAGTGGGATCCTGCCTCGCGACATCGACGATGCAGTGCTCGGAGCTTCTCGGTTCTGCCACAAAATAGTGACTAGTAAGTTCTTGCGATGACCACTTGCTAGCATATTCATCTCGCCTTTACATATTACTTGTAAAGAAAGAATATGTGTAAAAGTTGTTCAAAAGTTCATTTGGGGTCAGTCCGCGCCTTGTCACAGCTGGCTATACAATGTTGTACTTACCACGGGCGTTAATAAAGAAAGCATCAGATCACATATTTATCACCCTTGCCTTCGGCTCGGGGGTCAAATACCTGCGATCTGAGACATTCTCTGTTTTACCGTCCTTGGAATGTAAATGTACTATTTCCTCGCACAATGCATTGTAAAATGTTGTAAGATTACTCATGTTGAAATGTAGGCTTTTTTCCAACTCATGTCGGTTTACATAAAACACTTCATTCGTGTTTTAACCGACATTCGTTGGGGAAAAGCCTACTTTCCACACTTGTGTCATAAATAACTATTATGCAACAAGTGCGGAAAGTGATTGATATTCGACGAGTGTTATTTTGAAGTTGAACCGACTTTAAAAGAGGAGGGAGATTAATAATCGATGATACTCGTAACTTTTGTTTTTATCAATTTGCAGAGAACGGTGTTGTCGCCAGAACGTGCCTCGTGGGAGACGGTCACAACCTGAACCTCAGCTGCTCCCTCATAGAGGGCGCTGCTCGTCTCTTCACCGATCCCAGCAAACAAATCCAGCACTGCAGCGCGTGCGACAAGGACGAGTGCAACGGCGCCGGCTCCATCGCCGTCTCGCTCCCACTCGCCTTCCTCGGTGTCCTCGTGTCTTACTTGGTCTGTAAGCAATAAGAAACAAAATAATAAACAATGATGGCTTCAAGTCCTAGCTAGCACCCTGCGCTAACGCGTTCTTGCTATTGCATTTATGGGTGCCAAGACTTTCTGTGTATCAGACTATAAGAAATAAAACCATTCAATACGAGTCGTTTTATCCCAAGAGTTGATTTCATCCCGAGATAGCGGTAGGTACCTCCTATTAGTTGAATACCTACGTACACTACGTTTCTAAGAAAATGTTTTCACTAAAAGTAACTATGACGAAAACCAGTGTCTATACTATAATTACAAGAAATATAATTGGTCTGTGTGGCAGTTGGAATATATTACTTACCTACTTACTGTTATTTTTGCTTTACGTGAATCATTCAATCGATTATCTGCACACACATACTACCTAAATAAGTAAGAGCTTATAATGTGAAGTCTGATGCAACAGTAGAAGTTTTAAAACGTTTAAAAGACAAGACTTAAAGTGTAACCATAATGCCTTTATTAGAGGACTGCCTAATATCATTGTTGTTTATTTTGCAATGTTATGCGTAGTTTTAATGTCATTCGTAGTGATAAAATAAGTCTTCATATGAATTACGTATGTAAAAGTTAAGCAAAAGTATATATATTATAACTACCGTTCGTTACCGAAATATATTGGATGTTTGCTTAGTGTCTATATGTACCTGGTATTTGTAATAATGTACTGAATCTCAATTTATCAAAAACCAATAAATGACGATCATATAGAGGTTATAAAAACAAAACACAAATTAAAACAATTTCCGTAATGGTTTTTACAGTAACAATGTTCAAGTAGATTATTATTTATGTTTTTTTTTAAATACACTCTTTAAAGCATTTGTTAAGTATGTATTTGGTATGACCGTCCTTGTAAGTTTATTTTGAATAAAAGTTGAAAATAAATAATAACTATTATTTCATTCACGTATCCAATCTGCCTCTTTTAATACAACTTTTATCTAATGTAAGGCCAACGAAAAGACATAAATTATGGCATTTGTGAGAAAAGGAGAGATTGCTCACGAGTTATTGTCAAAATAATTTAGGTACTTAAATACCTACATGCGTTTACAAGGTAAGCCTGAGGTATTTAATTCACGAAGCTGCAATCTATATTGAAACATATATAAACGGGTCACTCACGCCTTTGGTTGAATTCGCTCGACATGTTTCGGACCAATACGATACGACCACGACCACGTATACCTACCGTACGTATTACCACGTTACGGGCCACGTATTAGTTTAAAATAGGTATATCGAGCGATATTCGACCTTAAAGACGTGAGAGTTCCGATTATTATATTTCAATATGTCTGAGACTCGAGGGAGTTTTCTGTTTAAAGCAGCAATCTACTCTACTCTTACAGTTACTTCATTGATGAAAACAATTGCCAACAATGCCAACATTTAAAATTTTCAAGTTGGCCATTTTATGCTTACCTACTTCATTGATGAAAACAATTGCCAACATTTCAAATTGGCCATTTTATGTCCTAGATGGTTAGAAAATGAAATTTTAAGGTCCACGAGATCCTAATTTTCATTCAAAAATATCGTAATAATAATCGTAAGGACTAAGTGAATTATGGCGTCATTACTATTAATGTTTGACAGCATTACCAATGTTTAAATTTTGTTATACATTTTGGCTATTTTCTTCAAATCTAGCGTAGAAAAATACCTATCTAAAAACTATTTTATTACATTCAGATACCATATTTAACGAAATGGTTTTCGATTTAGGCACCATTATAAATTTTGAAATGTTGTCAATTGAGGAAATGAGAATAGTACGAGTAGACGAAGGAATTAATAAACGTAAACGATCTATACACGATACATATACAATACAAACCTCTGCTAACAAAAATGTTGTTTGTCCCTTTCTCATAAACGTAAATGTCAGAGTGACAGATAAGGACAAACGAACTTAAGCGGCTTGTTAACTAATAGAGGTTTGATGGACGTTTATGAATAAGGGGGTAAGTACCTATCTATTTAAAAAGTATCTCGCCAGGGTACCAAAACCCAATCCTGTATCCGAATAATCATCGAACCAAAATATTTACATATTTACAACAATATAACGGCTCAGAGCCGGATCAAGGGGGGGGGCAAGCCGGGGTCCATGCGCCGGGCGGCAAGTTTAGGGGGCGGCAAATTTAAGGGCGGCAGGGGGGCGGCAATTCGAACTTCTTAACAGGCCAAAATACGTCTTGTCAGGACAAAAAATTCCGCGCTCGCGTTTTTTTATGACTTGATGCGTATGAAATATATTCTTACACAAATCAACCTAGTCCCAAACTAAGCAAAGCTTGTACTATGGGTACTAAGCGACGATAAACATACTAAACATAATGTTTGAAAATTTTCGCGCTCACTACGCTCGCGTTTTCATCTATACGCAGATGTGTTATGTATGAGTTATGACTTTATGACCCGTCCCCCCTTAGAGTAGATAACTAGTAGCTACTTTTACTGTTCTGAAATGGTAGAGGTAACAATTTGTAAGATAATATATGCAGACGGGGGCGGCATTTTGTAGTTTTTACCCCCCCTCGAAAAATTTCTAGATCCGGCGTTGTAACGGCTACACAACACAGCTGACTTCCAGATATCAAGTTTCGGACTATTAAACTATAGGTGGAGAGCGGACTGGAAAATTTCGTACCGAACTTGATACCGCGATGAAATGTACACTGCATATTACAAGAACTCCCAGTCCAAAGGGAACTTGTTGGAGTCAAGTTATTCATATATCACTTCATCATTGCGCTCTATAAGTATATACTTTTGTAAGATATTTTTTTTTCGATAGCTTGACCGGTTTCGGCCACAGCGACTGTATATCCTGGTTTGGCATATTTAATAAATATTCATGGTGGGTGGTTTCGTAGTTCCGCCCTTAAGTGCGCTCTTGTGTCGCTTACGTACGTACCATCTTATTAGAGAAGGTACGAGCAAACTTTGGCAACTTTGGGCACGTCAAAACCGCACCGATGTAATTGTAGGAGATGGCCGCAGGTGGTCTGGCCTGTTGTCGTGTAAGATATTAGATAAATCACGGTACCTAATTATTAATCCTTTGATTTGAAGCTTGAATAACCAAGAATGCAAACACGTTATTGCATCATTGCTTACTATTATGGAAAAGTGGAACCACTTGAAGTGGACTATTTATCTTTGTAGAGGTTTCAATAGGTACAGTGAAGAGATAATTCCCCGTGTTATAAATGAAAATACATGGTGCATTAACAAATAAGAATATTTTAATATTAAAAGATGCTACTTTTTTAACGTTTTACTTACCCTAGAACAGATTAACTAGAAGAAATAATAATCAAGAATTAAAAAATAAGAATTTTCTTAAAAGTAAATTATAGACTAAGCGTAAATGAAAATTCAATTTCTCCTCCATGATAATAAGGAAGACAAGAAATAATCATAGGTACTAATATTTCTACTGTACAAGTGCATTATATTTATACTTCAATAACATACGGCAACACATGCGGTACCTATATAATGGAAATTAGTAATAAGGACGATAAATATATATTTTTTCTTGGTCATGCATTTTACCCTAAACAATAGCGCCTGCTGTAGAAACGCCGATGGTGCCGTGAACTCGCACTTTGCTTTACGACTCGAACCGTAGAATGTAAAATCTGTATACAAAACGTAAGATCGTCCTTATATTAGCTTCATTTCAGATGCACTCTAAAGGAAGGAAGGGAAACTAGACCTCATCGCATTGCAATTGAGCTGATTCTGGCAAAATTATATTTCATAAAAAAACCTATTTCCTCCCTGGCACTTTTATGAGTCCTAGTACGGTCGCGGTCGGAGTCAGAAGGGGCTAAATATCTTTGCACCGTGTTGCTTTAACCTCACGTTAAAAGTGTCATACTATACTACCTATGAGTCCGACTGTACCTATGAGGTTGATATGGACTTGTGGAGGCTTATTGTAAGTAGTAGGTAGGTAAGTACGAATTGTTATTTCACTTCAGTATGGTGACAAATAAGTATATAGCCTACCAGGTAAGGTCCTTAACTCTCATTTATATTAGCATTTATCATTTCAAATAAATTCTAAGCCCCTGTTGCATTACATTATCAAAGGATACCACTATGTTTCCCTTTGTATAAAAAAAGATCATCATGTATGCGATATTATCCATACCTATATAATTACAAAGCTGTGCACTCTAACATTTCGATATCACTACCGATAAAGGAATCAAGCAGATAACCTGCCACCATGTTTAAAACGACAATATTCCTTTTTGTAACATGTACTATCATATTAAAAGGTACGAAGAACAATATATTTTATTAACATATCACATTATTATTATTTTTTTAGTTATATTACTATATAATGTATGCTTAAAGACTTCGTTTGTTTCATTGCGTTTTATTATTGACATGATCTATGATTTTCTTTATAACGATAACAAAATAATGTTTTGTTTTGCTTTTATATTGTAGACCCGACCCTTAGTTAATTACTTTGCGTCACTAAACATTATACATATACTTTATTACTTTTAAAGAATATAATCGATAAATTTTATATTATTCAAACCCTACCATTGTATCATAGAATCAAAACTTATAGTATACAAATAAGTATTTGTGTTTTCTTTTCAGTCAATAGTTTGGAATGTTACACATGTTACGACTGTGCGAACTCGGGTTCAGAAGTAAAATCCTGCGATACCCTACTTCCTAGCTCTACTACAACTTCTACGACTACTACGAGCACAACCCCATCAACCAGCACTGAAACAAGTACTACAACCACTAGTACAGAGGCGACTACTATGAGTACTACTACTCTTGCAACTACAACGAGTACTGAATCAACTACTACTAGTACTACAACTCCTACTACCACTACAAGTACCGAATCAACTACTACAACCACTACTACCGAAGCAGCGTTTGTTGAAACAGCAGAACGGGCAGATATATCGTTCGAATGTTTCTCAGGAATAGTTCGCGGTAAGTAAAAACATACATATACTTACTCACGCTCGTATGCCATTGGGGTAAGCAGAGACCAAATAACGCCAAATAGGTACTACGGTCCGGCACGGTACGGGTGCGGTAAGTAAAAACAATGGATAACATTTGTTTTATTTAACAAAGTTAGTGTTGGAAATTATTCGATAGGTACGGTCGATTAATTATATTTCTGGGCCACTTTGTACCTTGTCACAGTGGCATTAATACGAGATCTCTAGAGGCTTTCATATTGATTTTCACTGTGACAGGGTACGAAGTGAGTGACCCAGAAATCAAATTGGTTGATTGTACTTCCAAAGTCAAAATTTTACCTTAATAAAGCTTATCATAAGAGCAGTCCAACAAAACGTAAAATAATGTAAATAAGGTGCAAATAAGTTATTTTATTAAATATAAAGAATAATTTAAGATATTTAAAATTGCTTTAAATATTAAATTGTTAAATGTATTTTTATCCTACAGAAAACAATACCGACATCATTGTCCGCGGCTGCGCAGCGGGTCGCAGCAACGAGACTTGTGAAACGTTCGGGATGATCTCGTGTACCTTCTGTTCTACAGACAAGTGCAATGCAGCTGGTTCTATACAATCCTCAGTCGCTGTTCTCCTAGTCGTGTTAATCTTTACTTATGGTCTTAAAAATTAAATTTACATTAGTAATAACAGTCAAACGGTTCATAGAATAGTAGTTTATGCAACTGGTACATAATGAGAGGTATTAAAACTCGAGTGTGTTTTATCAAACGAGCCGAAGGCGAGTTTCATAATAAGATCATACGAGTGTTTTAATGCCTAATTATGTACACTTGCATACATTACTTTATCTACACACATATTATAATTACTCTAAGATGGATGGGTTCAGAAGCCGGAGGCAAATGACCTGCATTGCTACCAGTGCTACCGGTAACATAATATTTATAGGTGCTAAGTTAATATACAAATTAAAATAATAAATAAATCGAAACAAACATAAAACATATTCAGTATTATAATAATTGTAAATAAATAACATAATTGTATTAATACAATCTTTTTTGCACAGTAACCAAAATGGCGGAAATGGCGAAATTAGAACTGGCAACTGAAACCTGAATGTTTTTTAAAAGCATTGACCAACTAATAGTCCCTATTCTGATTCTCATATCGTTCGAGTTCAAATGTCGTGCGCTAAATACTAAAAAAAACATACCGAGCTGACATTTCGCATCGTCTGAATTTGAACTTGCAGTGATAAAAGAATAGAGAAATATTTAAATTTTGTTGGTTTTGTGTGACGTTCCATATTTGAAAAAAAAAATGTTATTAAATAGGAAATTATATTGCTGTTATTAAAGGAAGCGATCGCTCTTTAGCGATAAGATCGCCTTTTGTTCTACCTCTGTATCCCTGTTTCTTTGTTTTTCTTTTGTATGTGTGCTTATGTGAGGTGTGCAATAAAGAGTATTTGAATTGTATATTGCTGTAATCTTCTACCACAGATAAGAAAATTTTAATAAATACATTGACTGTCATAATTCATACGGTTTCTGAACGCATTTAAGAGGATTTATTATATGTGTGTGAATAAAACATAATATTATGTCATAGAAGCAGTTTTAAAGGTCAATCCCCTTTACAATATCCCATCTCGATCGAAGAGTTCGAATGTGGCAACCCCAATTGAGTTTGTTCGTATATGCTACTAATCTGAAAGTTTGGATGTTTCTCGTTTTGTTAATAATCTCGAATTGAGTAAAGTTACGTTGTTGCATAGGTAAGTCACTTTAGAGGTACTTAGGTACCAAGAATACCGTATAGGGTTCGAGTTGAAATAAGTAGTAACAAAAAGAAGCAACGGAAAATATAGCATTAAAATCATTTGTCTCACGAAGAATTGAATACCTAAGAACTTCGGGAGACAAATGATCTTTGCATTTCCATACCCCATTCCTCATTTTATCCCATAATTATTCATGTTATGCATAAAATTGAAAAATACCTAAGTGTTGATCTCATTTGGTTTCTACGATTCAAAAACCTTTGACGTTCGTCATAATTGTCCAATATATAGGTAACCACACAATATGCTATTAACTAGTTAATATATAATCCACTAAATGGTTATTGCCCTTCATTTGTCTAACAATATAGTTGTAAGGATAACGTCAACATGGAAAAATCATTGTTATTGTTTATTTTGTTATGCAGTGCTGTGTTAGAAGGTTAGTAATTCAGAAAGTGATTTATAATTATAAATAATATTATAATTAGTGTACCTTTATAATAAATTGAAAGTTTGTTTTTTTAGATTTTGTGTAAAAGTGCTTTAAGTTAATCGCATACCAAGTTTGCCGTAGCAATAAACATTCTAATAAATTACTTGCTTTTTTCTTGTTCATTAGTAGTTTAGTAAATATATATTTTTTTTTATGTAGTGCGCTGTTTACAATGCTACGTCTGTGATAACTGCCCTAAAGTGAAAAAAGAAGATTTACAAACTTGTGGGATGCCAACACCGCCTGTACCATCTACAATTACTACAACCCCAACACAATCTACAACCTCCACCACAACTGCACCAACAACGATCCCAGCCACTATTACCTCAACAACAACAAAACAAATGACCATTCCGTCAAATATTACACCCGAATCTACAACTATTTCTACAACAGTCACTACAGAACTTAGAAATACTTCCACGACAACAACTACAGAAGCTCATAGCATTCCCACAATAACTACGGCTAAAACTAAACCTAATTCGACATCTGCTTCATCGACCGAAATAATCGCTACTACAATTGCGATGGAATCTACAAGTAGCTCCAAAGGCTCTGCCACAGAACTTATAAGCACTTTTACGACCACAATAGGGTCAGAAAACAATATGATGGCCACAACAGAACCTACAATAATCACAACGGAACCTGAAATAATTCTCACAACGCCCACTACGATCACAAATAAGCCAGGGACTATTTCCACAATGACCACAACAGAACTTCCAACTAACATTACAACAATCACATCAGAACCTTCAATTACTCCCATAGAAACCGTAACAGAACCTCTTGCCTCCAACGACTTAACAACATCAAAATCAAGAGATATAATTAATTCTTCGGCAGAACCTAGTATAATAAACATGACCACACCTATATTTGTCACAAGAAATCTAGACTCTACTAACAATACACAATCCTTCGAAGTCACTAACGCAACTTCCTATTATCCTCAAAGAAGAACCAGATCCTTACAAGAAGATTGTTTGTGCAAGAACGTAAGTGTATTATAGTTTCTCAAATGTTTAAGAAATGCTATCTATAACATCTTGCCATTGGGTATTTAACACATATTAAAATTGATAACATGGTGTGGCTATATGGATAGAAAACCATCAAATTATCACAATAAATAGTAAATAAGACACTTACCTAATCAAAATTATGAAAATATATATGGGACTACAAAAATGTAGATTTTTCTATAGACCGAATGTAAATTAAAAGTTACCAATAGAATAGTCATGTAATGTTTCAATAAAAAAGAAACTGTATACACGTCAACTAAATATGTTCATAAAGGCAATATTTCACTAGAAAAACGACAAATTACTATTTTTTTCCATACAACGGTAAGTACTTAGTATGAGGTACGGTCCTGTGACGTCACATTTCCATGTCAGTATGGAGCGTTTTTAGTGCTATATAACTTTGCCTCTTATTTGCGTCTTTTGAGTTGCTCTAATTGAAGTTGGTCCCATACAAAGATTTGATCGTCTCTAAAAACTGGTTCGAATGGCCATAAAAGCGAATTAGTCAAAAATAGCGAGATTTCTGTTGGTAAGAAAACGCGGCTAAGAGGAAAGCTATTGTTAGCCGAAAATCGAAAATAATCAGTTTTTTTATCACTGCATTTGTGCCTAGCACAAACCAAGCCATATAACCAAGCTAAATAATGTTAAAAATGTTAAAATACAGAAATTACCTCACGGCATAATCTGTCCTACTCTATGTCTCGTGTCCATAATCAATGTTCGTTGCATTTTTATTGATGAATCAGGTATTATGTTTTTTTACAAGTATTTTAAAATTAAAAACTTACTACAACTTTAATCAATCATCTTAGTATCGATATATAATTCTTAATTGGTAGCGCGATTAATGTCTAGCTGAATGTCTAGTGCACATATTATATACCTTATCTTATACGTAAATTTCCTATAATAGTATTTTATACAATCGTTATATAATGAATGCTTTTTTAGTCGAGAACCGCGTTTAGACCACGAGGCTTGCCGAGTGGTCTAAGTAAGGTTCGAGACTCAAAAAGCTAATTATATAACTATTGTATACAATACTTTTTCTACGAGTCCACGAAAATAACAGAAAGTTGCCGCTGAAACGATCTCATTTGTGCATGTAGGTTACACGGTGATTAATAGCACGTGGTCTGCACATATCACAATACATATCACGTGGGTATTGATGAATATTGAAAACAAGTCTAAATTATTATGAAATTTACGATAATATCACAAGTATTGTAAACTTGTAATAACAATTCCCACGGGGCCGGTGCCCTGTTAAGATGAAAAAAAAAATTATCAGTCCATGCCCGCCTTTGGCATCATGTCAAATTTCGACCAATCACGACGCAAGAGAATTTAAGTTTTTTTTCTAATGATTACGGCCAGTATCCAGACGAGCGTTTAAGTAGGTAGACAATTTGACAAGTGCATTGACGGTTTTACGTTCAGAAGCGCGAGAAGCACTATCAATGTTGAAATATTCATAAAATGAGTCTCCTTAAACTTAATTTTTTTCATCAAATTACGGCGTTCTATTTTTGAATGATATTTCGATTCTCCGCGCAGTTGTACAATGAAATATTATATTACTCCATAGAGCATAGACTTTTAGTTCAGCTTAAAATGTATAATATTGTGCAATGGTCTATGAAGTTCTAATTGTAATATTGTAGTAGACGAGTATAAAAATACTTTTATGATTCTGTGAATCAGACGATAGATTGAGGTGTGACGATAGTTCGACTTCGCTCATAATATACATCATGTCATTAAAAACTAAAGTCGTTAAATTCATATTAAATCGAATTCCTAAATTACGGAACGTTGCTTTTTATTTCTTACATTCTACCGTGAGATGATTATTTTTTACCCAATACCAGGGGTAAAAAATATTGCTTCGTTGATCAAAATGATAATTTGATGAATTTAAATGTAATGGAATCCGATGTACCTTGAAGCAACAGTCTTAGCTTCATGTTTTATTCTCATATTTCTTTTTGCACTTTACAGCAAAGTAAACTCTATATAAAACTGCGTCCATTTTCATTGTACCAGAGTGCAGTTCATGGTTTAGAAGTAACACTAGGCCTGGTACTACGAAGTTCGAAATCCGAACTTCGTATCGTGCTGTCCCTTCACTCTCGTGTTATACACTATATGAGTGAAAGGCTGAAAGGAATGGCACGATACGAAGTTCGGATTTCGGACTTCGGAGTAGCCCCTATGGTTTATGATAATTGAAGATAATCAATATTTACTTCTTGCAATATCATGTAACAAATCTAATAAAGAGTAACTTAGGTACCTAATCCATTTTCCCGATAACAGTCATAATCATAATACAATTAATTTTATTTATCGTAGTTTTAAGAAAATACCACGAAGATTTCAAACACTACATAATAATAAACCATTCACAGGTCATCAACCAGTTTTTGTGGAATCGACGTGATACCTAGTTACTAAAATTTTTATTCATGCCTTTATTGCATAATTCCGTCATTAATAAATACCAAATAATATGCATAGGTTATTATCTAAATCCATTCCACGAATTTTATTGCAGGAAAAAATATGCGATTGTTTGATATCCCAGCAAAGGACGAAAAGATACGCTTTGAGAGGGCTGGCTCTATCGAAGGAAGGCGTCAAATATGTCTGCGTCGTGGACAAATTGCTAGGTAATATATGATATCTACATAAATATTAATGGTAAATCAAACTAGTCCCATTGTAAGTTTTTATTATGGATATAGGACATCCAAGCCTCAGAAAGAAATATTCATGCTCACTGCTCAATTTTCCCTTGTCGGGATTCGAACCTACGACCGTCAGCTCCGTAGGCAGGGTCTGGATCACTATATATTGTACTCTTTGTCACTCACTACTAAACGGCGAGCGTCCGTACGGTAGAACTAATTATGCCATTCTTAAAAATTTCAGATCCACCTCGCGTAATGTTAAGTGTTATAATATATTCGTTGTGCTATAGTTTTATCGCCATTGAAAAGTGTACTTGACTGGTAAATGCGGTACCTGATCGATAGAGAAATGAATTATAATGCACCTACCTACTAACTGTTATTTGTATCCTTTCAGCAAATAACACTGAAGTCGTGAAAAGAGGCTGTGCTGTCATGGAAGAAGACGAGAATACTGCGTGCGTACACGCAGGTTTTCGGGCTGATTGCAAGATCTGCGACACGGACCAGTGCAATGGTGCTTTTATTATACAATCATCTTCAGTGTTCTTGTTTATTATTTACTGTATTCGATACTTTTAATTGAATGTGGAGTGGTTGGACCGTAAATACTGTACTAACTACTACTAAATACTGTAAAAAATACTGTAAATACTAATATGTATTAAATTATTTGGTTTAAAATAACTACGTACTTATTTAAATATTCAGGACCAAGGTATACTATATAGTTCTTCGGAACAAAATTTTGTGACAGACGTCGGACAGGCGGACGCGTGAGTGACAGCAATAGGGTTCCGTTTGGACCTTTTGGGTTCGGAACCCTATAAAAACCAATATTTTAAATGTAGGTGTATGACGCAGCCTATACGTAGTTAATATAGTTATGTAGTGAACAATAATTTATAAGCAAAGTGTCGTGTCTGGTACCTAGATTATTCTCTTAAGTCAACTCGGACTTGCAGTATCATACATTGCTTTGATCTTGATGATTAATAACGAAAGTCGGTTAAGTACCGGTATTGTGGCGAGTAGATAAAGTAACATCTCTGTAAGTCAATGAGAATCTTTTTTAAATTACTTTTAATTTAGTGGACTGTCTGTGTTGAATAATCTTATACTTAGGTAGGTAATAAAATAATCTTAATCAATACAAATAGTATAGAGATGGTTATCATATCTATTATGATAGTATAGATTTTTTTAACTGTAACTTTCCTCAACCAGTCAACTTTTGAGACGAAAATGTAGCTGTGTTAAGCCTAACACAGCTGTATTCTAGCTCATTTCCAAATATACTCTATCACAAATAAGTCCAAATAAAATATTTTTTTTAAGAACTTCATAAATCATTGATTAAAATCTTTCGCTGCCAGGCCACGCCCCCTAGCAACAAAATTGTATGAATGTGAACGCACATATGCGTCGGTGGCAGTGAATGCCTTAAACACAACCTAGAGAGTTTGCGTTTCGCTTAAAAATAAATAAGGTTTGGTTATTAGCAATACTTAACTTGTTAATAAATGAATGAATGATTTATTTATTTACGAATAACGACGATCCATTACAATTGCATTACATACAAAATATGTGATGTTTAAATAAGAGTACAAAAAAATTACATACTGCTAAATTTCAATAACCATTACTACACAATTTATATCATGATTAGGCACAACAACTATTTTGTGTTGCCTTTGTGAGAAATCAAATTCATACTTCCGTAATTGCTGTACCATCTATAATTATTAGTCACAAAAAAATACCTATTGAAATATAAATTTTACTAAATCTGCGAGGTTTTTATTCAGTTTAACACCATTCCCATCATAGACGAAATTGATAATATTTCTCGTCCCGGTTTAACGATCACCAAACCAAAGAAACGTTGACATCAGGGTTAGCAGGTATTATATTATTGATAACATGAAACTACTGCTTTTTTAAACATCATAGCTGAAGAAACAACAATGTCAAGGGCGACGAACCCCGAAACTCAAAGGCAATCGCGTGAATCAGTTCTTCTTTTGCTATCACACAAATTACTTGCCTTATGAGTGACACATCTGTAATTAAGTACTTGATCTTTGAATCATTGTAGTGCTCGATATCAAAAAACTCATAGATAACACACGTATAAGTGGGAGTTTATATTAGAGCCCCCCACTCTCTTTTTTCAGTTGGCTCATTAGAACTCCATGCTTGTTGCACTTTTTGTGACGATCGAAAGATGGACGGCGCAAAATTATTAATTTGTGGTTTAATTCTCGTCGTTTTGGCAAATGGAAATTGTAAGTATTTTAACACCTTTATAAATTGTGTCAAATTTTTTACTGTGCCAATGCTAGGCAAAGGCCTTTCGTCTTTTTCTCCACCTTTAGTTTTTGCATGCTCCCGTGCCAATCTAAGCAGTAGGCATACAAATCGTCCCACCATGTCCTAAAATAAAATAACGGGTTTAAATACAGTTGATATTATTTATGGACACGTTTTATTGACAGAATTTTCTACTTTAGTAGTTCTTCAGAAATAACAATAAAACCGGTCAAGTCCGAGTCCGACTCGATATTTTTGGATAGGCCTTTAAAAATAATATAGAGGTTACTTAAAAAGTCAATCGTTGGTGAGATATTAGGTAGAAGTCATACAAAATGTGTCCCCCCCCCCCCCTCTAATTTCCAAACTATAAAGATTAAAATTCTTAAAATAATTGAGGTCGTGTACTTTAATAAGTACTTTCAACGATTTTTGGTTTGAACAAGATGGGATTAATGGTTTTTGAGTTATCACTGAAAAACTGTTTTGCCGAAACAAAAGGACTTTTGGTTTTACTTAGTTCTATATAATATTATCTTAAAATTTATTTTATGATATAAACTTTAAAAATACTAACTTTTGCAGCAGGTGCCTTGCAATGTTTTGTGTGCCGAAATTGCAAAGACGTAACCTCAGACCACATCCAAACATGTGAACCACCACGCCCCACTACGACACCAGCAACGGAACCAACATCTGAGGGAACCACAGCTAACACCACCACGACAGTAACAACAGCGGCTACAACAACAACAACGGAACCTTCTACTACTACAACCCAAGCTACTACCACGACGACTACGGAACCCACTAATACGACAACAACCACCGAACCTACCACTACTACTACCGTAGCTACAACCACTACGACCACAGAACCCAATACTACAACATCCACTGAAGCCACAACTACAACTACGGAACCTTCTACTACTACAACCCAAGCTACTACCACTACAACTACTGAACCCACTAACACGACAACAACCACTGAACCTACTACTACTACTACTACCGTAGCTACAACCACTACGACCACCGAACCCAATACTACAACATCCACTGAAGCCACGACTACAACTACGGAACCTTCTACTACTACAACCCAAGCTACTACCACTACGACTACGGAACCCACTAATACGACAACAACCACTGAACCTACTACTACTACTACCGTAGCTACAACCACTACGACCACCGAACCCAATACTACAACATCCACTGAAGCCACGACTACAACTACGGAACCTTCTACTACTACAACCCAAGCTACTACCACTACGACTACGGAACTCACTAATACGACAACAACCACTGAACCTACTATTACTACTACCGTAGCTATAACCACTACGACCACCGAACCCAATACTACAACATCCACTGAAGCCACGACTACAACTACGGAACCTTCTACTACTACAACCCAAGCTACTACCACTACGGCTACGGAACCCACTAATACGACAACAACTACCGAACCTACTACTACTACTACTACCGTAGCTACAACCATTATGACCTCAGAACCCAATACTACAACATCCACTGAAGCCACGACTACAACTACGGAACCTTCTACTACTACAACCCAAGCTACTACCACTACGACTACGGAACCCACTAATACGACAACAACCACCGAACCTACCACTACTACTACCGTAGCTACAACCACTACGACCACAGAACCCAATACTACAACATCCACTGAAGCCACAACTACAACTACGGAACCTTCTACTACTACAACCCAAGATACTACCACTACAACTACGGAACCCACTAACACGACAACAACCACTGAACCTACTACTACTACTACTACCGTAGCTACAACCACTACGACCACCGAACCCAATACTACAACATCCACTGAAGCCACGACTACAACTACGGAACCTTCTACTACTACAACCCAAGCTACTACCACTACGACTATGGAACCCACTAATACGACAACAACTACCGAATCTACTACTACTACTACTACTACTACTACTACTACTACTACCGTAGCTACAACCACTACGACCACAGAACCCAATACTACAACATCAACTGAAGCTACAACTACAACAACGGAACCTTCCACTACTACAACCCAAGCTTCTACTACTATGACTGCGGAACCAACTACTACTATTACTAATACAGAAGCCATTACTACAACCTCCGAACCCACTACAACTACCACAGCAACTGAAGCCACGACGACGACTGCGGAACCAATTACAACAACAACTTTTACCTCCGAAGCTATTAATGAAGCGACAACACAGGTATTAATATATTTTAATGCTTGTAATTTCATAATCAAATTCCCTTAGTTTTTTTTAAAAACCATATACCATAAAACATTTCAATTATTAATCTCTAGAAGAATTTCGTAGGTATGGAATTTTGTCCATACAAAACCAATTTATGGTGTTCAGTCCTAACTTATTCAAGCCATCATTACAGCCTTAAAGCATTATGTCAGCCAATTTAAACATATGTCTTTTTCAATATCACGTACAGTCAACAGCAAAATAAACTGATGAAATAAGGTCCTAAAATAATATATACAATAAATCAAGTCAGATGTTACGTTACTGACTATTGTAGTTTATCAGAAGATTCAGAAGTAAATTAACTTTGAATGTGTCATGAGTAATCACATCCATTTCATACTTTAAAAGTGACATGCGATTCAAACAGTTGAGTATTTTAGGTTATAGTAGTTTACGCACCTGCTATATAATACATACCTACATATACAACCTCGGAATACAATAAGCTACATAAACAACCTCGGAATACAAGTCAGACGTTCGGTTAATCTCGGTTATATTCGTTAGACAAACACGCAAAGCTATTAATAATACCTCCCATGTCTGTCACAGGTAGAAATAAGTTCTTTTTACTTCAGCTTGATTTTTTGGAAATTTATAGTTTTAATAAATCCCTTTTTAGTAGTTTTCATTTCGATCATTTGAAATGTTGAGTTTCTTTTGTTAGTCACTTGACACTCAGGTGGCAATGTATATTTTCATCATTCATCATCATTTTCTTTATTAAAATCCCTAGTAGAGATGTTTATGACATCGTGTATTATTATTTCGCTTTGTCATATTGATTTGTCATTATTTCGTTCCTGTCTCCCGTTATAATTATAATGATCATTTTATTATGACTTATTAAAAATTCAGTTAAAAACGAGACTGGTATAATTTGTTGTATCTGAAGCGTCATGCTAGAACATATTTTTAAATGTTTATTTTAATCACTTACTTTCGACGTTGACTGAACTCTGACCCTGGTGCTTAAAATTTGTATGTAATCATTTTTAGGGTTCCGTACCCAAAAGGTAAAACGGGTCCCTATTACTAAAACTTCGCTGTCCGTCCGTCTGTCCGTCGGTCTGTCACTAGGCTGTATCTCATAAACCGTAATAGTTAGAAAGCTGAAATTTTCACAGATGATGAACCCTTCGTGCGCGAGTCCGACTCGCAATTGACTGGTTTTTCTACTCCTGTACTTTTATCTGTCATGTACATAGTCGCTAACTCGTGTACAATGATACCGATAATAAGTCGGTGAAAACTCTATGCTCTCTATGGTCCATAAAAGCAGTGTTTAGCGTACTTTTTATAGTTCATACCTTTTTCATAAACTTTCTTTAATATCGCAAAAGGAAGAGAGGGCAATACGCAACGCGAACACGCGACGCCAAGTGAAGTAACCTACGCCACTCGCATTTAAAGGCCCTTGTAATACACCAGTTGCATAATAGTACATTACTTACCAAGGGCGATAAAACAAAGAATGTCTCAGATCGCAGGTATTTGACGCCCGAGCCGAAGGCAAGGGCGATAAATATGCGATCTGAGGCTTTCTTTATTACCGCCCGTGTTAAGTACAAAATTTTATGTCACCCCCTGGCCAGAAAGTGGGATATTCCGCGCGCGGAGCGTGCGGTAATTGCCACTTTATGACCAGGGGCCTATTGCATAATAAATTACAACTAATATTACAAGCGGAAGTCTCTTTCGAATGAAAGGGATTGAAAGGAGACTACCGCTTGTAATATTAGTTGTAATTTATTATGCAATAGGCCCCAGGTGTAACATAAAATACTATTATTGATTATAATCTTCATTAGTAGTATTTATCAGTATTTTGTACTATTAATTAGGAAGAACTCTGTTATCACTTCCTGAGATTATTCAGAATTATGACGTTAGGTGGCGATATTAGATAAGATATGAATGCAATAAAGTGCAATTTTGTTTTTACTTCAAGTCTTTTTAAATCTGGCGACAGATAAACCGTGATAATCTTTTTATTAGTATAATACTTTTTATTTATGGATTAAAATATACCTTTACTTGTGGTTTCAAGTTTACAATGTTTAACGCATCTTAAATCGTTACATGATATAATTCCATTTGTCCAGTTGATAATAACCTGCAAACGGCGACTTTTGTACTTATTCTGCTTATAACGCAGTCTTATTTTCCATTGTTTTTTGACCTATTATGAGGCAAATTTTATTGGACGTAAAAATGATACATTTTACTTTCATGGAATAATCTTAAGATGATTGCATGGTGCTGGCTGTTTGTTTTTTACAGTTTACAATAATTTCTCAGTTTTCCTGCCTGGATCCATCCCCTTGATCATCCACTAAATAAATAGGACTACTTGACTACTTCAAGTTGCTGTGGAGCAATTATTATGATAATGATAATGCATTTTTTTTAGATATAGGTCCATAACCTATGACCTAAGCCATGTTAGTATAAACTAGAGGCGAGGCGTAATAAAACTAAACTTTGTCTTTTACAAGCAAGGACAAAATTAATACTTTTATTGTTTTAATAGGGCTCCGATGCTTATCTCACCGGATCTTTATCTGCGAAGAGTCGGTTCTACAGGAGCATCATGCAAGACAGGGATGATAATGTTGAAGTGCGATGCGTTGTCACGAGTTACATCGAAGGTAAGAAAAATACCCCAGGACTTATTCAACACACTTTCACGGCCAGTGCATGTCGTAGACCAAACCAAGTAAAATTGACTCAAATGCATTTGTATTCGCGAAGGTGATAAATGTTAATTCGATTGCCCAAATAAAAGCGGTACTTAATTCCAAGATACTCCATAAAATGTTGATGTTTCATCCGAGAACTTTTGCTTATTCCGTCGGTTAAGTTCGCTTTTATCATGATTACAGTCCGGTAATACCTAAAATTATAGTTACGGACATTGTATCTACATAATGATGAAATTTCAATGATCAAAACATACCTGGACTAAGGTATAGTACGTTCAATGCTGTGAAATGAACGCAAGCAAGAATCTATCTTACAGTCAGAGCTCTTAGTCGTTTTTTGCTTGCGTTCGTTTGACAGAATTTGGCCTTACAGTTTTGTCCGAACTATACCGACATGTAATTCTTATTTTGAAGGAGAAAAATGTTTGATAAGGATCGATAATGTTCTTCAACTAAGAATTTTTGGACGGGTTTGGACGAGACCGTAGTAATCAGTGAATGTTTGAATAGCTATATCTTTGTTTTACAGAAAATGGAGCAGAGAATGTAGTGCGTGGCTGTTCATACGGATCGGACGAGTCAACTGCCCGATGCCGGGAACTTATTGGAAGAGATGACGTCAATCTTACTAGTTGTTCTGTTTGTGAAGGCGACCTCTGTAACTCCGCGGCCCCTGTAGCTGTCACATTAGTATTACTAGTGTTAGGATTATTGATTAATTTATAAAGCTTTTGGTAACTGTAAAGGCGGGTTACTTTAGTTCTAATGCGTAACTTTGGCCTTTGGGAATAATTCGGTCTTGGATTCACCATTGTATTTAAATTATAACACATTACCATATCGTTGGTTTGCACTAACCGTCGAAGTTTATATATTTTTATTAGAACCTTCTGGGAGTGGTTTTCATATGGGCCAAAGTTGTCCAAAATTGGGTCAAAGTAACCCGGCTTTACGGTACTAAAGTCGTTAGTGTATTGAATTGATATGATATAGTCTTAAGGTATGCTATGTGATATGATAACGTGAGATACCTACACAGGATTGTCATACAGACTCCTCCTTGCCGGTATGATTGCTTATTGATCGAGTTATGCATTGAAGTACGCTAGATGTTTTACTACTTAGAATATTTTCTTGGTTCTGCGATATAAAGTGAGATATTGTTTAAGAGGCTGTCAAGACCTAATTTTGTTGAAATTGATGTTATTTAAGCAGTTTTTTAAGAAAAACTATTTGTTCTAGCACATCAAAAAAAATATATGTTAATATTCATCATATTTCAAAGACTGTGTACGGACCGGACTCGATAGATAATTGGACGAAATCGGCTCGATAGAAAATAATTGCAAAGATTGGTCTTAAATTCATCATTAAACGGTTCTACGTCTTTATTTTTATTACGTATGGGTCTGCAATTAAAAACGCAAAGTCAACATATTCATACCTAAACCGCCAACGAGCCATATTTCACAAATAATCCACACTTTTTTTTTTATTTCAATATTATCGTAGCGTTTATTTACTATTCTACTAGTTTACCTATTTACTATTCCGTAAAGAGCGGGATGGTTAATTGGAAACTCACGCGTGTTAGAGCGGGACTTTTTCAAGGTGTTGTCAGCCCCTTTTATTGAGCTTATTCTGGGGCTTTGTGTAAAATTTACCTCTTATCTTTATTTATTTTATTTATTTACTGAAAGAACGTGTCATTATACAGAATCTTTTTTTAGTAGCCAAGCATTGCCAAATATTCAAGAAAATCGTAAGTAACATACAGTCAAAAAAGAAAAGAAAGATCTTTGATAATAAACTAATCGCTACCCTCCACCCTGACAAACATACACATACTCGTAATACTTAGGTGTTTTACTTGTCTACGGTGATATTAGGTATATCATACGTTACAAAGAAAGCTAAATTGAATGGTCACGGTGATATAAAATAAAATGATATAAAATCATTGTTTAGGTCAAGATGAGATTGAGTGGATGATTGTAAATAGCAAAATCATAAAATAAGGTCAAATGAAAATTGAAATAATTGACCCATCGAACCAGTGATAGTATTTTATAAGCATGCTATTTAACTTATTGTAATATAATAGGATATTAAACCGATTGAATAGGTATAAGATATATTATTATGTAAAAGTTATATAAACGTTTCTCTCTGCGAATGTGTATTTTTAAGGCGCAGGAGTGGGCACGCTCTCTCATCATACAAACTTTGTGCAAGTTTTTCTTCGCTTGTTTGCTTTACACTTATGATCTTTGGTCAGTATGTACTTATTTTTCTGTTTTTTTTAATTTTGAAATTATTTTCTTGTCATTCTTCGTATATCCAATATTAACAAACAAACAAAAATTATATTCGGGAGTGCCAACACCGACGAATAAAACTTGCACAGAGTTTGTATGGAGAAGGCCTTTGGCCTATCCGCGCCTTAAATGTACTTATTGTGATCTAAGATATATGACATTATGTTTAGCTGAAGAGTGAGTTTATAAATTTGTATATAAACGTAGATGACTAATAAATTATTACTACAAAATGTTAGTGTTGATTGCTTTCACGACATGACATTCCTTTTAAATGATAGTGTTTATAATTATCTCCCAGTGTATATTTCGTTCTATGCCACTTGAAAGATATGCATTTCAGTTTTTGTATGAGTAATACACGTATTAACAGATAGTAATGTTAGTGTACTAATTAAGTAACGAAATCCCACTTCATTAACCCTTTTCCTGGCATAGTGTACGATAGGCATACTACGACATGCGTGTAGACTAGTTAAGGGCCTATCGTGCGGGGTAAATTCTCAGCGCCTGTCAAATTTCAATTTTTTTAATAATTTACCCAATTAACCCACACATGCATTATTCACGCACACTACCTCATTTTGCTGGGTCGGGTCATTGACCCATGTTTATGTCAACTTATGACAATATAGATTTTGAATATTTAAAGGTTTCTTGGTGCA
This sequence comes from Cenopis cana, assembly GCA_951800055.1. Taxonomy (NCBI): domain Eukaryota; kingdom Metazoa; phylum Arthropoda; class Insecta; order Lepidoptera; family Tortricidae; genus Cenopis; species Cenopis cana. The sequence goes on from OX637488.1 coordinate 7,085,738, forward strand.
TAAGAGAAGTGTAACAAAAATCGTCAAGTTCTGATCTGTAACCAAAACTCAAGTATTAGTTGTATCTGAAAATGTCTTGAATTTGGAATTTGTGGTAGTAAAATACTCAGTTCCTTGTTTATAAAATAAAACTTGTCAAACCCCTGTTTTGTAAAATGTATTTTGTTTTGCCCTTTCCTCACAGACTCATTTTTATACAACTTAAAACAGAGAAAGAATTTTCCTAATCGGTTCGTGCATGTTATGACTGTTTTATGTTTATGACTTAGGTACTTATTTTGAGAGTTTACTTGGTGATTTTCATGATACGAGTATATGTTGTACCTTAAATAGGTTATTTTCATAAATTGATTATTTTCTGTTTATCAGTTGGTTAACTCTTAAATGGACACTGATTTAATGCAAGTTTTAAGAGAAGAAGCGGTAGTTTTATTACAATATATATAATAACTACTGAAACTATTTATACGGCACGGGATAACTGCAGCAATATTGTGAATCAACTTTGTATTTGAGGAACCAGTACCTAACCTTATAGGTAGTTCTTGTTATTCACGACTTCCCGTCGTAACCCAATCCGCAGAATTGCGTATAGAATAGTATGACATTCCCTGCGCATCGTCGTTATCGTGAATGACAAGCACTATAAAACCTAATGATATAACAAATATCATCAAGAAAGTCATTGTAACAGTCTGCAATTGTGGAACTTGGCCGGACCACTACTGTATCAGCTCTGACAAATTAACTTTTATAAATGAGAGGAGGCCTGTGCCCAGCAGTGGGACGTATATAGGCTGATGATGATGATGATGATGATTATTATTTGCTATTCGTTTACTATAACGTCGAGACAATTATTGCGATGCGACATAAGTACTTACTTGTACAAAATCAAAGCAACGGGATTTCCAACGCATGAAAGCTTTAGATAGAAACTAGCGCAGTTTAATATTATAAGTAATTACTGCATATTTGTTTGTTAGACATCGTCATTGTCACCACATCCCCAACAACTACTTGGTTTATTATTTATAAATGAAACATAGGTTTATTATTTTCATTCTAGGTATAATTATATTATGACCAGGCGGCTTAGACACTACACACTTTAAATCCACATCACTCAAACTGGCGAAGAAACTCCGATATTCTTTCTTCTGCTTCCGCTGCAAGAGAGCACTCTAGATCTGTTTCTTGGTATAACGCTGATATTTTATAAACTTCTGTTCAAAGCACCATAATAATTGTGCCTGTTTTTACAGATTCTGGGATATGTTTTGTTTATGCAGATTCTGCGATATATTTAGGTAATCATTGTTTGACGTGAAAGCGCCGTACATATACACATACCTCGTGTGTTCATAAGTTTTAAGACTAAATAAAACTTTCATATTTTTTTAAATAATTGAATTATCTTTAAATAATTTTTAACTAATAATAAGTAGAGACTAACCAACAAATATAACAAATTGCTACTCGAAATGACCGCCTCTATTTCTAATACAAGCTCTTAGACGCTCTGGCCAGTCATTGATCGCGGCACGAATCTTTTCCAGCGGGATTTGCTCCGCTGCTTCGACCAGGGCTCGTTTCAGAGAATCCAAGTTTGGGTGGGGCTTTTGGCAGGCCCTAAGCTCCAATTCACTCCACAGAGAATAGTCAAGCGGATTAAGATCAGGACTGGATGGTGGCCATTCTTCCGCCGCTATGAAGCCCGGCAAATTTGCTCTTAACCAAGCTTGAGTCGTTTTAGCCTTGTGAGCCGGTGCTGAGTCTTGTTGGAAAATCCATTCTTTGTTGTGAAACAAGGTATGAGACAGAGGTTTCACCACAGTCTCTAAGATATCACTTTGATAATTATTTGCTTTCACTTTGACTCCTTGTTGGCAAAAATGGAGCGGAGTGACACCTTCATACGAAACTCCCCACCATACCATGACACTGGCCGGGTGATGCGTTCGCGAGACATTCCGCGCTGAAGCTGGAACGTCTTTGCTGCTTTTTGCATAAACTTTATTGTTTTGCCGGTTAAACTTTTCTTCGACCGTAAAGATTTTTTCGTCCGTAAACAGTATTTTTTTCGCATCGTGTCTCTTAAGCAGCACCGGACAACGTTCACGTCGTAATTTGCGTAGACGTTCGTTTAAGAAGTGAACTTTTCTTCGACTGTAAGCCTTTACCTTAAGATCGTATTTCAGTATTCTGTTGAGGGACACACGCGATATGTTAGTCTGTAGAGCGAGTTTCTTCTGGGTGCGACATGGATTTCGGCGAAGTCGCTCTCTGATTTTTTTGATGTTCGCAATCGTCCTTACAGACCGAGGCCGACCAGATCTTTGGCGATCATTTAAAGATTCAGTCTCGTTGTAACGTTTAATGGTGTAATACACAAAGTTGCGGCTTACTCCAAAACTTTTGATGTCACGAAAGATCTCCATTGGTTTTTTTCCCGCCATATGCAGCGAAATAACTGTCGCACGCAATTCTTTTGTTCCCTCCATAACGATAAAAAACACCAAAATGAATATTTGAACCGTACAAACAGAACACAACATTCCAAATTCAAATTTTAAAATAAAAGCAAAAACCTGCCAGTATTATTTTTAATATTTTTTTTCATTCAAACTTCGTCTCAAAACTTATGAACACACGAGGTAAAATATAACATTAGATTCGTTAAATTATTGAAATATAAAAATACAATTTGTTTACAAATTTTAATTTGAAATATGATGAGTGACATAAATGTCATAACGTTCCGTTCTGGGTGGCCAATTTATAAAAAGTAAATTACTTTGAACTGAAATACATCGGTAACCTTTTTACGTTTAAAATGCCTTTTCGTAAAGGAAATCATTATAATTTAGTTGCATTAGTAAACATTGGGGACCAAAGATTGCATTTTTATGTTATAACGAATGGCTAATACTAAAAATTCCATGTTAAAAGAATCTTCAATAGCCACACGTCAACATTTATTTACCCTACTTCAATTAATGCAATCTTTGTGTGTGGTATACATTTTGTATTTGTATACGAGCAAGCTGTCAAAAAGCGTGTTTTTATGAGATGTCAAACTGAGAAAAGCAGCATACGTCTGCTCCCATTGAGGGCCGGAGCCCATCTGCCGGCAAGAAAACTACGGCGGCCGGTCAAATATTCGGAATTTCCTTTGCATTGTTAAAAAAATCTCCAGATTTTGCAAATGTTAAACACATATGACCTAGATAACATGTAGTTTTGTTACTATTCAAAAATTGAAGACCTTTCATAAAGTATTAACGTTGTAGTTTGCGTTTATTTCCTTTAGTAGAGCTAACTTTGGATTGAATTTTTATGAAGAAAACTATAAGTAATTGTGTTTCTGAAACACATGACGTGTAGAGTGTATCCTTAAATATCATATATAGGAATTACAGAATTCAAGCTTTAGTAATAATAATACAGCAAGTGATCCAACCATCGCAATTATTCAGAAATTTGCTCGGTGCAGTCTTAAAATTTCAAACTTAATACCCAAAGTTAAGGTTTAAATCAAATTTCATTTATTCATAAAACAAATTAACTAAGCACAAACAGTCCAATTCAAATTGATGAAATTCCAAATCAAATTGAATTTCAGCGAAAAGTTACTTGCGTTTAAATTAATTTGCAATGCATAACAACTTTTAATATATATTTTGTTTTTCGCAAAACCACGTAGGTTGGTGCGGCCTGGAAAAGGGTTAACAGTATAGTACGTGTTGTACTTGTACGTCATATAGGTACACTAACATGAATACTGAATATTGAAGCATCAGTTGGACGGATAAAGTGACGACGACGTATAAGGTCAACATTTGTACGGAGTTGGTATTTGTGTTGTGTACACATCTGAGGCCGCTACTACACTTCGCTATGCGTGTTCGCGTTGCGTATTCGCCTCCCTTTCTTTTGAAATAGTAAAGAAAGAGATGCAGCATGAATATTTGCACTAGCATGAACTTGACCGTCATTGTAATTCGTTTTGTCTGTAACCGTACAGTTTATCTTCAACGCACAGCCAGAATTATTTTCGGGAATTGCTTTTTGAACGAATTGTTTATTTCTATAAAATTAATAAAATAAAAAAACTAACAACTTCAACTAAGACCAAATGTAGAAGTATAAACTATAAAGTAGAAGATAATATATTTAAGTTACTTCAAAGCAGGGCTCGGAAACCGGTTAATTTTTCAAACCGTTATGATATACTTGCAGCAAAACCCTTATATTTCGGTTTCGGTACAAAAACCGCTATTTTTAAACCGGTTTACGGAGGAGCTTTATATAAAGGTTTCGTTCGATTAACCGGTTTAGAACGATATAATACGGTTAAAACGAACCCACGATTGCCTACCTATCGGATATACCCAAGCCGTTTGCATTTGTGTGTGTTCATTCATATTAACGGAACTTCGCTTTCGGGACGGACGTTTACGTTTGATAAATAACATTGCATGAAATAGTGCCTTACTAAAATTAGTACGACTCCTTAGCTCGAAAATATGACGAATACGGTCCCATCTGACAGAAAGCATGAAACTGGGCATGCAGGTAGCTTTCATATTTGTGCTTCAAAAATGTTAGGGAAACACGTTGACAGACCTTTGTTTCCCCCCTACCCCCACTTTTGTGTGCCGAATTACAGTTTTTTTTTAAATTTTATTGAAAACGGCTGAAGCTACGAGAAAACCGTCAAAGGGAAAAATGTTCCTTATAAAATTATCTACAAGTCATTCTTTGGATGTATTTCGATAGGACCTATATTTTTCAAAATCTACGAGCATTCATTAGGATAAGTACAGCAGAAAAGATGCTAGAGGGCAGATTACTAACATTTCTGTGGGCATCGGGCTACAAGCATGAAATTTGTACCAAAGATAAACTGTTCCGCGGTGATTCTTTTCAGATGTGGAGATTAGTTAGATTCGTCCCCTGTGCGAGGGGAGAGCGGGGTGAATTGGACCAAGCACACCTCTTTTTAGTCTTTTTCTCACTGATCAGTTAAGGCTACTATGGCTTGCGGGGTATCGTTTTCATGTAAAACAGACATCAGGAATTCATTTTTAGGACGGAAGCGGAATCCTATTTTTGTCAGTCATAAGTCCGTCCGTCGTCTGTTTTACAGGTTTTACAGCCAAACGGTTTAGGCTACAGGCTTAAAATTTTCACAGTATTAAGCATATTGTAGACCCAAAGCCACACCAATTGTCAGATTTTTTAAAATATTTTTAAGGGGGTCTCCCATATAGCTGAAGGGCTGCGAAAAAAGAATTTTTTTACCCACCCCAACGAGAGGGATATCGTTATTTAGAGCTAATTAAATAGATAAAAACTTTATTTTGTGTTTAAAAAAATATTTAAAAACAAGGGCGTGAGTAGTCACTAAAGTCCGCTATTTTACAAAATTTGTTCCTAATATTTTTTATACTTCTCATTGACCTACGAACTTTCAATTTGGTTATAATATTTAATATTACGTCCCTTTTACCAACAAATACAAAAAAAAGAAAAATATTTTTTACAAGATTTTTTACAAAAAATGGTTTCAGTTTTTTTGTGTTTGTTAGTAAAATATACACCATAATAGACATTACTACCAAATATCAAATATAGTGCAAAGGTTACAGTGAATAAAGAAAATGTCATACCAAGGAAGAAATGGCTCACACAAGATGTTATAAACTTAATAATAGAAAGAAGGGAACTGAGAAACAGAACAGATGAAGCAAGCTTGAACAGCTACAAGAGGATTACAAATAGAATAACTTTGCTATGTAGAGAAGCGAAGATAAAAGATATGGAAAAAGACTGCGAAATGATAGAAGAACTCATCAAAAAGGGAAACATGGACAGAGCATATGGAATCATAAGAGAATTACATAAGAAACACAAAACTAAATCAACAGCAATAACAAATGAGCACGGACAGGTAATGACAGATAACAAGGAGATTCTGGAGAGGTGGAAAGGATACGTAGAAGAACTATACAAAGGTGATGGACTGGACGAAGATGACATAGAGATGGAATATGATGTGGAACCGGACGAAATGGGACCAGAAATTATTAGAGAGGAATTTGATATGGCTTTAAAAACAATACGAGACGGAAAGGCTGCAGGAGATGACGATATCTTTATAGAAATGATTAAATACGCTAATAACCCAGTCCTAGTAGATGAAATTTTTAAATTGGTAGCGAGTATGTACTCTAAAGGAAAGGTACCAAAGGATTTTACAACAACAAAAACAGTAATGCTACCAAAGAAAGCTAAAACTTTAAAGTGTGACGAACATAGAACCCTTAGTTTAATATCACAGGCCTCAAAAATTCTATTAAAGATAATACAACACCGCATCAGAGAAAAGATAGAAAACAATTTGGGCGAAGACCAATACGGATTCAGAAGGCAAAAGGGTACAAGAGAAGCGATATTGGCATTGAGATTAACATTAGATAGACGTTTAGATATAGGCCTTAACACGTGTGTAGGCTTTATAGACCTAGAAAAGGCCTATGATAAAGTAAATTGGAAACTGATGATGAAAAGACTCAAAGAACTATTTCTTTGAGTCTTTTCATCATCAGTTTCCAATACAATTCATATATTACCTTTCTATCTCTATAGTCTAGTCCTATGACTAGACTATAGAGATAGAAAGATAATATATGAATTGTATAGGCAACAAGAAACGATTATTGAAATAGGAAATGAAAAAGGAACAGCCAAAATAAAACAAGGAGTAAGACAGGGATGCTCACTGTCACCACTCATATTTAATGTATTTATAGAAGCAGCCATTTTGAAGGTGTTGGAGTCTGTAAATGAAGGCATTGAAATGAATGGGAAGAGAGTGGTGTTTGTCAGGTTCGCAGATGATATTGCAGCTTTAGCCAACAACAGCGTAGAATTAGAAAAGTTGATGAATAAAATGGACACCATATTTAGAGATTTTGGACTTAAAATAAATAATAACAAAACAAAATTTATGATAGTAAAGGAAGGTAACATAAAAAGTGAGATAAAAATAGATGGAATAAAAGTAGATCAAGTTCAAAGTTTCAAATATCTGGGAAGTATCGTGACGGAAAACTCAAGGTGTACCCCTGACATAAAGGCAAGAATTGCAATGGCTAAACAGACTTTCTATAAAAAGAAATCATTACTTAGATCGAGAATAGCCATAAATATACGAAAGAGGTTTATAAAGACATATATATGGTCTATTGCCTTATACGGATGCGAAACATGGACGCTAACACAAAGAGATGAAGAATACTTGAAAGCGTTCGAGATGTGGTGTTGGCGAAGGATGGAAAGGATAAAATGGACAGAAAGAGTAACAAACGAAGCCGTCCTGAATAGAGTATCGGAAGAGAGAAGCTTAATAAGCATAATTAAAACAAGAAGAGGAAGAATGATAGGCCACCTACTACGACACGACAACTACATCAGAAACATTATAGAAGGGAAAATAAATGGGAAAAGAGGAAGAGGAAGACCAAGGAAAAGTTATATATGAACCAGATAAAGGAGGATGTGGATGTCGTGTCGTATCAGGACGTCAAGAGGCTGGCCTCGGACCGACAAAGATGGAGAGAACTGCATCAAGCTGCACCGACAAGAGCTCGGCTCTTAAGATGATGATGATGACCAAATATCAAATTCACAGGTCAATGGGAAGTTTAAAAAATCTTAGGAACAAATTTTCTAAAATAGTGGACTTTAGTGACTTCTCACGCCCTTATTTTTATGAAGGACACCTTATTGAATCAGTTAAAGTAAAAAAAATTTTTAGGACTCACTACAGATCACAAGTTAGCTGTCATGGAATATTTTGTACCTAGCGCCATATATTGTATTACCTATGTTTACAAATAAATCACTTTGACTTTGACTTTAAATATTTAGTTAAACAAAAAATACAGTATTTATTTACTCAATTAGCTCTAAATAACGATATCACAATCGAAGGGGTGGGTAAAAAAAAAAATCGCCCCCCTTCAGCTCTATGGGAGACCCCATTTAAAAATTATTAAAAATAAATGTTTACAATTGTTGTGGCTTTGGGTCAACAAGATGACGTTTGACTGTAAAACCTGTAAAACAGACGACGGACGGATTTATGACTGACAAAAATAGGGTTCCGTTTGGAGCTTTCGGGTACGGATCCCTAAAAATGAATCCTTGATGTCTGGTTTACACGAAAACGAAACCGCGCAAGCCATAGTAGCCTTAACTGATCAATGAGAAAAATACTAAAAAGAGGTATTCTTGATCCAATTCACCCCGCTCTCCCCTTCCCTAGGGGACGAATCTAACTAATTTCCACATCCGAAAAGGATCACCGCGGTACACTTTATCTATGGTACAAATTTAATGCTTGTAGCCCGATGCGCACAAAAATGTTAGTAATCTGCCCTCTAGCATCTTTTCTGCTGTATTTACCCTAATGAATGCTCGTATATTTTGAAAGCTATAGGTCCTATCGAAATACATCCTAAGAATAACTTGTAGATAATTTTATAAGGAACATTTTTCCCTTTATATTGATTTAAACTTACACGATTTTCACACATTTTTTTTTTTTTTTAATGAAGACCAAGTGCGGGTAGTTCGGAAAACCCGTGCGGCTAGAAGATGTTGATACCCGCTCACGCCAGTCAGTTCGCGACCACGGATGTTGTGATACATTCGAAACGTCGGACAAAAACCTTAAAAAAGGTAAATTAGTTATAATTGTACGCGATTAAGTCCCGTTCCCCAATAATAATATGTAATTTTTCCCTTTGACGGTTTTCTCCTAGCTTCAGCCGTTTTCAATAAAATAAAATAAAACTGTAATTCGGCACACAAAAGTGGGGGAAAGGAGGGGGGGGGGGAAAGGTCTGTCTCTGTCAACGTGTTTCGCTAAAATTTTTGAAGCACAAATATGAACGCTACTACTACTACTACTAAGCTTCATGCTTTCTGCCAGATGGGACCGTATTTCGAGCTAAGGAGCCGTACTCCAACTCGCACGCGTCTACAAAAATTACCCGATAAGTTGCAACGCGTGCTTGTGTGTGTGTACGTAAGTACCTACCGACACCGACCCCCGCCAGGGGCCCGGCCGGGTCGCCGCGGTCGCGCCACTCGTGTAATAAACCCGTTTATATAAAGTTCTTAAAACGTTCGCGCTCTCAATAAAGTTCGGAGCTAAACCCAAATAAACCGGTTTTAACCGGTTAAAAAAAAACCGGTTCCGAGCCCTGCTTCAAAGCAAAGAACTCATATGACAATAAATTAATGTAATTATTTATTTACTTTTTTATATACATGTTCACAATATATAATCAGTAATTTTTGGAGTCAGTGCCATTTTAAAAATAAAAGAATATATCCTTTGAAGTAAAACGTGCTAACTTAATGATCCCTCCAGGGGGGCGATTTTTGAGTGTCGACCGCTCCACTTTTCACTTGACATCTCTCAAAACATCATAGATTTTTGACAGATCTCGAATGAAAAGTCGAGCATTCGACACTCAAAAATCGGCCCCCTGGGCCCATACTTTTTTCCATCCTATACGTATACATGTGATTTGTTCGAATTGTACCTAGTATAAACTCTATACTATAGACTTTACATTGCACACTGAAATTTACTGTTACCTATGTGGCCTAGTATAGAAAGATGATGATTAATATGTATGTTAGTCTTTAAGGTATTTGTATTATGGGCTACACATGCCTGAAATAAATGATTAAATAAATAAATAAATAATATTTTACATTAAACTTGCTAAGTTCCCTGCTTATCAGTCACGGCAGGAACGATCATCCATTACTAGTACAGTCGAGAACATAAATATGTATACATTTTTGGACATTATTTCAATGGAATAAGGTGAAAAAGTGTATACATATTGGTGCCCTTGACTGTACCACGTACCGTGCATTCCTAGATTATTATATTACTTACCTAAATGTAATAAATACGTGTAACAACTATATACTTATTGATTTTATTGTATCCCTTTACGGTTTCCGGCAATAGATTGCATACCTAACCGATTAATTTCTATTTGTAGGATAATAAATTTATTATCAGTAGCCACATTCATTATCAGTAAACGATTTTATCAGTATTTCAAATGATAATAAAAAATCGTTAACGAACGTGCACAAATTTCCGCTGAGGAAGTATAGTTGACGAAATATAAGCTGCACCGATTCCTCGAACAACTTGTATGGCGAATCGGTGCAGCTTATATTTCGTCAACCATACCTACGTCAAAGTACTTCCTCAGCGGTTTAGGCTGTGCGCTGTCTGTCGTTGTCTAAGGCGACTACCTGACTTGGCGGGGCGGGATCGATATGTGACATTTTCTTCTTTGGCGTAAACTTACTGACGTCGCCAAGATTCCCACTTGTCGGAATACTGTCAGTATTACATTTGCGCAATAGTAATATCATGCGCAGAAGCGGACCAGAGGATCGATTTTTGAGTGTCGAACGCTCAACTTTTCACTCGATATCTGTCAAAACATCATAGTTTTTTGACAGATCACGAGTGAAAAGTCGGGCGTTCGACACTCAAAAATTGGCCCCCTGTACTGCCTTCGCATCGTCCCGCTACCGCGCATCCAGCGCCACTCAGGAAGGAAGCACTCACTCAATTAAACACATTTGACAGTTTTCTCATATCATACCGCCTCCGCACCGACAAATCAGGAAAGTCGCCTAAGTAACGTTAGTAAGTAACGTTTTCACTACATTAATAAACTGTCTGTAGTGTCTGTTTAGATCAGTCGTAACAAAATTGAATACCTACTACTTTCAACAACAGAATTGATATTGCAATTCAATTATTATTGATTTAAAGATACACGATGTTCACCCATTTTTGAGGTGTGCAATAAAAAGTATTTGTATTGTATTGTTGTACCTGTACTCTATATACATCTGGAAATATCCTTATTAATCAAACACCCTTACTATTATTGAGGCTCTATTAGACACTTAAATTGCACACTCCCTTTTGATGCCAATGTGCGCGCGTGCGCGTGCACTATATCCGATACGTTCACTCGGTGCGCGTTAAAGCTAGCGCGCGGAACTCTGATCTCAAACCGAAATGCAATATAACAGTGCTAGAATGACTACTCGGTGTATCAGCTACTTAAAAATTAACACGGTTGATTTGTCCAAATTATTGTTTCAAAGCAAACCGTGCCGTTACACCCCACCGCATGGCTTGAAGCTTTGCGAAGCGTGTAGAATCTAGTCGATAACTAGTCCTATATAGTTATATGGAGCCCCACCATAGTTACACATCGGACAAGGCAGCAGAATGGCCAGGGTAGCACTGACATTTCTCACCATCGCATTGGCTGCGCTGCAGTTCGGTGCTATGGGTAAGACTATTTTATCTTAGATTGAAAATTATTCCAATTACTGATAAGTAAAAGTCAATTTTATGAAGCTGAAATTTTATCATAGCTCTCCTTTGTGTGACACAAGCGTATAAAAATTAAATTGCGTCAGTTCAAGACTATATATATTAAAAATAGTTATGTATTGCAAATTAATTTAAACGCAAGTAACTTTTCGCTGGAATTCAATTTGATTTGGAATTTCATCAATTTGAATTGGACTGTTTGTGCTTAGTTAATTTGTTTTATGAATAAATGAAATTTGATTTAAACCTTAACTTTGGGTATATATTAAGTTTGAAATTTTAACTACACGCATGTCGTAGTAAAGGGTTAATGAAGTGGGATTTCGTTACTTAATTAGTACACTAACACTACTATCTGTTAATAAGTGTATTACTCATACAAAAACTGAAATGCATATCTTTCAAGTGGCATAGAACGAAATATACACTGGGAGATAATTATAAACACTATCATTTAAAAGGAATGTCATGTCGTGAAAGCAATCAACACTAACATTTTGTAGTAATAATTTATTAGTCATCTACGTAAATACATTTTTATAAACTCACACTTCAGCTAAACATAATGTCATACAACTTAGATCACAATACATCTAAAAATACACATTCGCAGAGAGAAACGTTTATATAACTTTTAAATAATACTATAACTTACCTATTCAATCGGTTTAATTTTCCGATTCGTTGAAAGTTTTACCAAAATCTTTTATTTAGAAATTGTGTTTCGCTATAAAAACTATGTTTGCAATAAGTATTTTCGTCGCTGAATAATTTTCCTGGCACCACGTATCTTTTACAGCGGATTCTTCTGACGCGGATTCGGAAACTCGTTACGCGCCCGAAGAAGACCCGTCTGATCGCGCTGCCTCGGCATCGGCCCACGCGGTTGCCCAAGGCATGAACGTAGGTCCGCGACCCTACCCTGGGCCCACAGTGAATCCTCTGCCACAAACCCCGGGGCGGTGTTACGCGTGCTCCGACTGTGCGACACTGAAGAACAACACCGTCACCAAAACCTGCCCGTATTCGCCCGATCCGAAGAAGAACGGGAAGTGCGTCGTATTTTCGCAGAAGTATTACCGTGAGTTGACTTTTCCATTAGAATGCTCTTATTTTAGACGTTGTTTTTTCATGATAATCGTTAACAGACAAGGACCTGTAGTATGTATGCTTGACACTTTATTCCACATAAATGGAACATTTACAAGAAATAAAATTACAAAGTATAAAGTAAAAAGGCGAATCTATCCCTCTAAGGGATCTCTTCCAGCTAACCTTCCAGAAAATGAATATAACGCACGAATGACCTCATACCAATAAAGTGTACTCCGCTCTACTTTATTGGTAACGCAGTCTTACTTTGGTGCGGCCATGCTTATCAGGTTAATTTTAGATTGCGCAGATTAATTTTATTGGTTACATTTTGCACATCTCCGCTGCGCCTCAGTGGAAATGCACCCTCAATAGCAATAATCAGCTTTTGCTATCAATCTTAATCACGCAATTCAACTCGTTCAATATCAAATTTATCTTATTCTAAGCTCTTTTTGGACATATTGAAGCAAGAACATTTCTATATTAGGTACCTGTATACTAAATTTTGTCTAGGTGTTCAAACGATAAACGTGAAAAGATAAATATCAGACTAATAACAGTATAAATACTGAGAGTGAGTCACTTTCAACTGAACTCAAACAATATCCGTATTCAGGGAACTCCCTTTTTAATTGTGTTTACTTTTTTATGTACATGATTTTCAGGGTACTTACCTCTTTATTGCACCAATAATAATGCGTCATGGAGTACCCACTCAACCTTGTGTACTACACCAAGTACACATATTCGTCATTGTAACATTGTACATATGTAAATCACAAGTATTACAGTATAGGTGCCAACAAATAGATTTATGTATGACTCAGTTTGGTACGAAGATGCCTTGTAATCTCGAGGACTAATATTTTCAACTTTTAACCGACTACAAAAAAGGAGGAGGTTACTCAATTCATCGGAATATGCAGCGTACTTAGCCGTACGCTACATATTCCAATTTGGCTACTTGACATTTATGGTACCAATTTTACCAGTTTTACCAACTAAAATTAGAGCATAGCATAAGTCAAAATTCTACAATGATGTAATATCCCACTAACTATATCTCCATATGCATTTACAGATATGAAAGAACCATGGGTGATCCGAGGCTGTGTGACGGAACGTGGTACCTGCTCTGAAATAAAATCCGCAATCGAGCCTCAAAAAGAGCTGGTGAAACTGATCTCCTGCGAGGAATGCGAAGGCGACCGATGCAACGGGGCAGGTCACTCCGCTCCGGACCTTATCGCAGCGCTTACTGCTGTCTTCGTCACGCCTCTGCTCATGAAATACACGCTCTCCTAGTATACAGTCCAAGTCTTTTAAGGCCAACCGAACAAACTACTTCACCGTGTTTTTTTTGTGACTGGTACCTTTTGTACTATTTAGTGCCACGTGAACTATGAGCTATGTATACCTGCACATTACCTGCATTGTCCTTAATATAGTTCTGAACAGTTCAAGTCTTTTAAGTCCAACCGAACAAACTACTTCACCGTCTTTTTTTCTGACTGGTACCTTTTGGATTATTTAGTGTCACGTGAACGATGAGCTGTGTATACCGGTACATTACCTGCATTGTCCTTAATATAGTTCTGAACAGTTCAAGTCTTTTAAGTCCAACCGAACAAACTACTTCACCGTCTTTTTTTCTGACTGGTACCTTTTGGATTATTTAGTGTCACGTGAACGATGAGCTATGTATACCTGTACATTACCTGCATTGTCCTTAATATAGTTCTGAACAGTTCAAGTCTTTTAAGTCCAACCGAACAAACTACTTCACCGTCTTTTTTTCTGACTGGTACCTTTTGGATTATTTAGTGTCACGTGAACGATGAGCTATGTATACCTGTACATTACCTGCATTGTCCTTAATATAGTTCTGAAAAAAAAAGTTTGGATTTGCGAGCCACATCAGAGCCTTCCATATTCCCAAATAAAGACAGTTGCCGGAGTCGCTGTCGCCGGATAAGGCGAGGAGGACTATAGTTTTGAAATCGCCGTTTGTCTTCTAGTGTCATAAATCAGTTTACTTATAAATAAAAATATTGATATTTTATAATTTAAGTCCACTTATTTGACAAGACGGAACAACTAGCATTTATTTTGTATTAATTACCATCTAATTAACCAAGCTACCGAAACCATACCCGCTATCGGCGGCTGAATATATTCCGTTGTTTTTAACCACGACTAAATATAAATCATTAGTTCATTAACAACCCGAGGCTAAAATAAAAAGGTTTACCAGAAATATATCGTTGGTTTAATTAATATTAGCCAGAGTATCTAATCAACAAACGGTTATTAAGTAAGACATAAGAACCAAAGTAAACGAGTAGAACGATTTGAATTTTGTAGCGACATCTAGACGTTATCAAGTGCACGACAATGTGTAGAGCGACTATAGCAAAGAATATAATACTCACTAAAGGAGGACTATAGTGATATAGTAGAGTCACAGAATAAGTTATAGTGTAGAGCGCCTTTGTTATCACCATCGAAGTCATATAGATGTCGCTGGTAGCGTGTTTGTAAAATATTTTGAGATTAAAGACGTTTTAAAAAGGAGTGTAATGTTTTCAGGGTTCATATGCGAGTTAGGTATTGTATGTGAGATTATATGCTATTGTGAATAAATAAATTCGTCTGCCAGTTGTATCGCGGTGGAAAATACGCCAGCCAGTGCCCTGAAGATTGTATGGTAAATATTCAATGCACATAGGCGTGTGGAGTACAGGGATAGGCATTTAAATATGATATTGGGGGTTTCTAAAAAAACTTTTCCATTTATTAAGTTTAAAATTCCGAAAAAATTGAGGGCGTTTAAATAAATAAATACTTTCAAAGATTTCTAGTTAGAACAAGATAGATCGATCGGTTTTTGAGTTGGTAATCGCTGAAAAACTGTCTTTTCCAAGCAAAAGGACGTAAGTGTCACAAGTGACCTAAATTCAATTTCCTCGACTACAATACCTAACTTATTCTTACTTTTGAAAAGAATGATGCATTTTCTATTGATCTAACATTAGCGAGCGAGCGAGACAATTTTTTTAATCGGTAGATTATCAGCTATACCTATACCTATATACCAGTGGCGGCGCGTCAAAAATATTCTTAGATAAGCCGGAAATAATTTGCCTTTATTCATGAGCCGTAGTAAAATAACTGGACCGGCTGAAAATTAGGCAAGCCGGTGGGAATCGGGTTGTATGGACGCTCCGCCACTGCTATATAATACAATAGCTAGTATTACTTTATACAGTAAGTAAAAAGTATTCGAATGATGAATCCATTCGCGGTCTTTCGTAACCGAGAAGCCGCGATAGATATCACAGATTAGATATACCAGACATGTCATTTGTCGTACTACTATAATTAAATGGAACTATAATTTTCCTAGTTCTTTACTACCGAAGCTAATCATGAAGATGGAGCTATAATTTGCCTACTTCTAGGGAATGGGTCATTGTCAGATTTAGGTGCGCGTCTTTTCGGTGGACATGTCAAAAGTTAACGGCTACAAAGCTTAATTTTCGATTGATCTGATAACCCGCATAATCTGTAATTCCGTGTCTCTAAATCCATGTAATAAAAACGTAAATTACATGCACACAAGCCGTTAACTATTGACCACCGAATGGACAACTTTTGTTTTTCCGACTGACAATGACCCGAATAGGTACCCAACTGTCATAATTATAGTGCGTGTCATCCACGACGACGCACCCGTCCACAGCGAATCTCATACTAATCTATGCGCAATTGTTTGGACTGGGCAATGGAGGGGCGCGCGTTCGTGGATGACACGCACTATACCTAACTGACGCATTGCTCGGAAAAATAGACCTTACGCTCGTACTTTCAATTCAATTCAATCTTTGTAAATTATGGCCCCATAGGTATTGTCGATGATTCCGCTAACGTCAAGGTTAAAAAGGCACGTATTTAATAAGACTCGTACTTTTTACGAATTGAAGTTACCCGTATAATATAATGTCTAAACTACGAAATAGCCATGCTGACATTTGTCAGTTTACTATCTCTAATTTAAAATATTAGTGTAATTTTAATTCATATTAACTCATTAGCACAATAACTTAACGTGACGTTGCGATTCTAAAGTATGTAAATGTACAGGAGTTGTTATTACAATATAGTTAATCTATGTTCCAGCTTACATAGGTTTTCAGTGTCATACTAAGCATTAAGGAACTGCCGGTTATTCAATTAAGCCCTTAGCCCAATGTAAATAAATAATAGTAGATAACGTAAAAGATTGTATTCAAACCAAATAGTTATATACTATTTAATTTATAAGTTTGAAATATTTTGGATACATGGATACTATCTATTATATAATTAAATAGGTACATCGAACAGCACAACAATAATGTTTCCTGTCTGTCCGTATGCATTTTATTCTTACGACAAGACCGCAGTCCCAATACGCGTACTGCATTCGCGCCAAACTCCGTCGTTCGCCGTTCACTCTCATTCACTCGCTCGCAACCGAATCAACCCGCCGCTCGTTCAGTGTTTCGAATTTCGAACTCGTGATTGTGTTTTGTTTTTAAATTAAAACCCGTGGCAATGGCGAATCTGGCGCTTTTGGTCCCCTTGCTGTTTGTGGCTTTATTCATTAGAGAAGGTATGTTTTGTTTACTATGAATTTACTAAGTTTACTATGACAAATTCTAAAGTTACATGATTGCATAAATTTTGTTTACGTTGAGGTCACTGTTTACCTTGTACTAGGGCTTTCGGTAACGTTTAATGCGCAGTAAAAAGGACATAATACTTACCTATACTTTTTATATTTTATCACACAGCCGTTTTGAATAAAATCTCCGATTCTCAAATTAAGTAAGGTCGTTGTGTAAGTTTTTCCCGCGTTCTAGTTTCACTACTATTACGTTACTTACACTAAGTAGATAATACTAACTTTATTTAGACTCTAGATAAAGCAAAAATATTGTTGTTATCTTGTAACTTCGGTAGGTATAATATAAAGCCTAAGGGCTGGTTAAAAACTAGTTAAACCTGTTTGAGGTTGCAACACTTCGCGCGGTTCGCTAACGTCGTACTTAATGAAAGTGAATTCGATGGTATTTGCTCACATGTGCGCGTAGGAGGTATTTACTTCACTAGTACAGGTACCTATTTAACAAATTCAGCGCTGATGACACAAATTCATAAAAATTGTTGTATGGTTAATTGCCTTGCCACACCTAAGGAGTTAATTTTAATTTGTTGGCAATGTCTGTGATCTGCAGTTTTTTTTTGTCAGCAAGTGGGATATCTACAAAAATTACGGATTTAAAAGACTATTTAAAAAAATAACTTAGGTATGTAGTATATGTAGGTATTTAAAACATAACTTTTCGGCATGAGACACTTTAAAATGATACTCAAATATTGCAAAATAAAATAATACTTAATTGAAAAGTTAAAAACACGACTGCATAAAAATTTAAGGAAACTAACGTACAATACAAACAAAAAAGCCCCGACTGCAAATAAAATAAATGTCCTTATAAATGTTTTTTATTTGAAACTTGTTTCTATCTTTTAAGATCGTTTTTATGCTGCAGTCGTGTTTTAAATTTTTACGAGTATTCATCGTGAGTGACGTCACTATGTCAGAAACATATACACCACAACGATAGGGACGATGAAAGCTCATCTTGACGTTACTTATGTTTCTGCCCTTGTGAGGTCACGAAGGCGGACGTAATTTTGGCAGCTGGGTTTTTGGCGCAAATAATATATCGGTCAAATTTTAACCATGTTTATAATTCAAAATAATAAAATATTACAGGCACATTAACTTTTTAGGTAAATACAACCTAACAAATGGCTTAGGTACAAGTTTTGCTCTAATTAGTATGTTTGGTAACTCGCAACCTATATCTCACCAGTTTAAGTCTTTGTCCCCCTTGTGCTAAAATTTACCTAGGATATACGATAGATGCCACCTATTGACCACCTCTGTCGTAACGACTGAAGATTGAAAGCGTCGAGCACAGGGGCATTTACATATTTAATCTTTTATTTTCCTGATAGTGGTTAAATGGCATTCATATAAATGTTTAAACGTTTGAGATGTCCATTCAACATATAACTCTAGTACTAGGTATACATATGTCGAGTGCACTTAAAAAAAAATTGATTAATTAGGCAATAGGACACTGGACGGGTTAAAGGTTTTAATTTATTGAATTGATGTACCTATTCAACCTTACAAAACCTATTCAATGTACACTTCAATTTCCTGTGTACCTATTCGAATTCCAATTAACCTTTTACAAATACTTACAATTACAGTAAATTCATCTTTGATAATTTAAGGAAGCTGTAAAGAACAACATGTCGAATCAGAATCGTTTTATTTTAAATGCCTTATAAGTAATTGAAGTAGAGATTACACTAAACCAATTAATTGTACAATTTACGTTGAAATTGTTTACGTTCCAGCCATTATCAGCGGCATTGTGACTAAGGTAAACCTTGGTTACGCTATTGTGTCGCCTTGGAACGTACTATCTACCTAGATCGAGTAGGTATGTTATTGATCTCGTCTCGTTTGATCCTCGTCTCCTCGTGATCGTTCTAAATCGATTCTAGGTGTGCTGTCTTCCTAGCCTAGTTTAGTTTTAGCCTAGTAAATATGATTGTGTATAACGATATAATGACTCTTTTTTTATGTAATAAGTCTTTAATTTTATAATACTATAACGAAGTAATAAAAAGAAACGAAGTTTATCGAAGTTACAAAATAAGAAACCAAAAAATTCCCGCCACCAAAGTCGATACACAGGCCAGGATGAATAACTCCCATAAAAGTGGCAGCTATCTTTAGGTAAACTTTTAGGTTACATACGATTACTTAGTAAATAAAATTATTTAAATAGAATTTGTTGATATATTATGTAATTTTTTAATTAACTAATACACATACTTCCCGACGTTTCGAGCCCTTTACAGCGCACATGGTCAAGTGAATTTTAAAGAAGTGGATTGAATAATCAATCTTGTAGCATCTACATCATAAAATATATTTGGTGCAATGTTGATATTACAAAAATAACTTTAGTGAACATATTATATTGTTGTTGTCATATACTACGCGACGCAAAATAAATAACCTATCATTAACTTGAAAGATACTTTAGATAATAATATCACTTAAGTTGTTACGAATGTTACCATAAGTTACCATCTTGCAAATTCGTCCCACATGTTGTTATGTTTCTTAACTTTGTGTACATTTATGTGATCAAGGAAGGTCAAGTGGGTTGTATCGAAAGAGAATTGTGGACTTGGCTTATCTTTGAGGCTGAACTACTGTATGAAACAGAATATTATTTAATTTGAAATAGTTTATAAAGACTAATGAATAATTCAAAAACTAAACGCGTTCCGAGGTTTCATTAACTCTAGCGGCTGAGCGATCTCCACTTTAATCACACTCGTATACAAACGTAAACGAGCCGTTTCGATCCCTTAGAGACTTCCGGGATAAAAAGTATCCCATGTCCTTCTCCAGTATTAAGACTAACTTGGTATCAAATTTCATCTAATTCGGCTTTACGATGTAATGGCATTCCGACCAAAACAAGAGAGTTTATTCCATATTTTTCATATAGATATTTAGGTATTTATTTGGGTCATAAACCGATTTAGGTTCGCTTCTTTTCTGTGGACTATTGGAAATATCAAAGTTAAGGGCTACAAAGCGTTTGGCAATCCAAACCAATATATAGGAAAAGCATAAAGTGAATGTTTGAAATAAGAGGATTACATGCTCATAAGCACAGGTGGGACGACTTTCGTTTTTTCAAGTGTTTATGACCCATTTACTTTAGAGGGCATAGTTACAAACTACAAAATTAAGCATTCGTTTAAATATACATAGATAAAGATATAAATCGAGCAGTATAAAGTAGTATAAAGCAGTACATAGTAATAAAGAAAATTTATCGTGTAAACTACCAATGCAGTGCAGTCATGATAAATGATGGCGAATTTTCGCCAGAGTTTGACAACCGTCATTTATGTACCTCTAAATAGGAAGGGTCAAGAGACAAATGAGCAAAAGGAGACAGCGGCAGCGCAACTGGGACAGATCATCGCCATTACGCATTTAAGAGCTCTATCAAATAAAAATATCCGTCCGAGTGCGCCCCTCGTGAATATGACCTTGCAAATGTGTGAACAAATACTTATTGAAACACTCCAGACAATCACTTCACTGGGCTCCCTTTAGGTACCCTCATAAGTCCTTGTAAGTAGCTGAATACAAACCGCCAGCAGATCTAACTAATATTATATTCAACGCGAGGAATCTAACAAGTATTATAGACGTTTGTTACTCGTATTTTGCTCAATCACGCAAAAACGGCTAATCGAATTATGATAAAAATTGGCACCTACCAATATAAAGAGTACAGCCTGGATTATTTTATTCCGAAATCATCCCTCGAAGGGATGAAGATGAAATAGGGAGTGGAAGTTTACTACTAAGTTTAAAGCTAGCATAAAATAATACAATATTGTATAACGTGCACAGTGCACACATCTTGTTGTTTGTTACGAGGACAAACATTCGTATAAATTCAAAATTCGAATAAAAAATTGAGTGTGTAAGTATGAATAATCGCTTGCACTTATTGTAACTTTTTGTGAAGTTTTTATAGTAATCATCTTGTAGTGTTTTACTTTAATGCCTGTTTATTTACAACAATGGAGTTTTTCCAACAAACATTATTATTATCTGTCCAAACTCGCAATTATGATTCCATTCAAATAACAAGTACAATCACTCGTTATTCAACTACGCACGGTTTTGTATATTTTTGTTAACGTTAACACCATTTTCGCTGATGAGTGTATGAGTAATACACGTATGTAATCTACTTACAAAATGAATAAAATTTACATAATAACTTAATTACAATAAACAGAACAGTCACGTCGCCATAACCGAACGCCATATGAAATCAAATAGCGTGACTATTCTCAAATGTTTAAATCGTTTTTGCCGTTATTGAACCGCGTCGAAGATTTCACCATAACCTGTTAGCGTTAGCCATAATTATATAACGTCGAGTGATTCCTGTGGCACACAAATGAGAATGACAAACCGCGAAGAACTATGAAGAATATTAATAGAACCACATCGAATTTACACTGAGATGTTTGTGAAGACAGCAAAGTAGACAAGTCAACGTAGCTGTCGATTTGAATTTATAACGAGTCTCTTTAAATTTTTTTTTGGAGCCTGACTGTGGATTTATAAGCCAGGCACAATAAAGCGATAGGAGTGCGCAGTTGGACTGTGATTATTTATTTATATTTACTGTAGAATCTGCGTAGGTTAAATGACGAGCCATAGCATGGTTGCGATAATCTCATTAGTTAATTGCTTGATTTGACTTAAAAGTGCCTAGTCATTAAATTAACAAGCTAATCGCCTAGAGTGCTGTTATATCCAATAATTGCCAATTAAAACTAAACTATATACTATTCCAAACTATACCTACTACGTTTTTTATAAAACAACGGTGGCAAAATAGCTTACGGCCTGCCTGTTGGTAAGCAGACATGGACGACTTGCGATTACAGAAGCATCACAAGTTACTTGCTGTCCCTTTATATATTACTTGAGGATTCATCGTATACATGTAGTCTCGGCAATTCACTATAGCGACTTTCATCTTAACGTCATAGTTTGTTCACCAAAGCTATACGTAATACATAATATTTGGTAGTGAATTATGATATCGGATTGAAATTTCTCCAAAAGGAGCATCGTTAACGAATTATGTCAAAGAAAGTCGAGAAAATGCTCGCTATTGTCATGACTTTTGGCATTATGATTGAAAATTTGTACTGGCCGTAGCAAGCAACAAATATTTAACTGCAAATTTGTTCCATATTACGCTTTTTTTCGACCATATTTATAACTACATTGTGAATCATCTTTAAACGCGGCGTTCCTACAAATGTTCAAATATAAAAGTTGAGCAACTTTCACCGCGCTGTCGCGACTCGCGTTGTTATTCGGCACACTTTGGCCCTTTCCCATTGTGGGTACGCGGGCCGAAGGGCTTTCTACCGTGTCCGACTATTCCCAGTGACAATGACAAACAGTTTTTTTGTACTCACAGAATCGTTTTAATTATGTGGGTGCAGTCAGATATTAAGATTACACTGAGGTATAAGGTACATCAATTTCGATGTAAGAGTTAAAACTCACAACATTATAATGACTATTTAATAACGGGATAACTAAAACTCGCAGCACTTCAGTCAATCCTTGATAATGGCGCTTGCAAATTTATTACCAGCCATACCTGTACCCGGGCCGGGCCGGCCAACCAGGCGACGACCACTCGGTCGACCCAAGTATGCTCTCTTGACGGCTCGATCCCAATCTCAGTCTCCGTTATAGTAGGTAATTCTAAATTTCAATTTTTAGGCTATTTCATGACTAGGTAAGCAGGGCGTAACTTGTATGAGGTATTTTCTAATTCCTCAAAAGCATAATGTCGCCTAGGGATTCTTACATATGGGTATATTCTCAGTATTACATTTTTGAAATGGCGGCCGACCGGCCGACACACATATCGATGCAATATATTGCCTCGGTACCACCCCGCTTTTCATCCCTAGCCAATCAGAAAGCACTAATTGATGAAATGTACGCGCGCAGTAAAGAGTCTGTACCGACTCGGCTGACAGTTGACAGTGTTGACACTGTGAAAAGTACCTACCTACTTCTGTACTTGAGATGCGCAATGACAACAACAGTTTCGTAGCGAAGCTAGTTTATTAGTAGGTATTACTGATTAACACGACGTGGGCGCATATATGTATATCACACTGATAGCTTATTGATATCTCACCGATGCACCGCCAAGTGCAGAAGTATTAGCCTAAATTGCTCTTGGTTCCCATACTCCACTTGCTCAAATAGGTTATAAGTTAGTCCGTCGGTATTCCCAGGCCTTTACACATTATTGGTCTTTGCCCGTATTAATAAAACGAAGCTCGTATTACGTTTTACAACGTGCAGTTATTAGCGTCAAATTGCATTATGACCTACTGGCTTTTGCCTGCGACTTTGTCCGTATTAATAACGCTTCAAGTTCCATCCCCATTTTCATTTCCCTGTGAGATTATCAGCGGTATACAAACTGTTGTAAGTTTTAGTCTTTAGTGAGAAATTATATGAGTGCCCGAAATTACACAAAATCAATTCAACCTAATTTGCATCAGCTAATACCGAAATATATTAGTGTGAACTTTTATATTTATAATATATTAACCCGTTTAGGTGGACCGACACCTATAGACGTCAAACATAAGGCACATAATGCTTAACTAACATAACAATTCGTTCGGATATTCATGAGAGTGACTTCATTTTGTCCCTAAGCTAAGGCTACTTTGTTTACATTAACGCGTTACCAAAACTACGTAACCTAGTAGTTAAAAATCGTAATAAATCAAGTTTGTATATCATAAACACGCCCGCGACCCATAAAACCATAACTGAACCTACAGGAATGATCTGATTTTCGACACGGAAACAATGCTGAAAATGTTGTTTTGTATATCGATAAACATTGTGCAGCGTGACCCAATTCGAGCTTTGTTGCTATTTTCGCTCGGTTCATCTTGGTGACAAAACACGTGTCGTTGATCTAATTCGAATCCAGCCGTAAGAATATATTCGTAGATCGTTCAATCTTCGAAGATTCACTGCACTCGCCATGCATAAAAAACCGGCCAAGTGCGAGTCAGATTCGCACATTTAGGGCTCCAAACCAACCGCAAAATTAAATTGTTTTTTTTAGAAAAAAATTAGGAAAATTCAAAGAAAAAAAAATGATTTATCATTATCAAAATATTAACCTAATAGTTAACAAAAACTTTCCTTTCCCTTTACTCTTAGACAAGCAGTCATGTGCTCGATATTCAAGGAAAAAACCTTACAACGCAAATGAATCGCTCCAGGATAAAGACTGTGACACTTCACACAATACCTGAAGTGTCCGCAAACCAATCCAACAACCGAGTTGATCGCGCTAATGTAAACGTCCCAGTGCTTGACACTTAGTGCCCAACAGATGTCACCATGGCATAAGATTGAAAGTACCATGTACCTAATGGGTTAGTGTCGAGTGCGATTTTTGAGTGTCGAACGCCCGACTTTTCACTCGAGATCTGTCAAAAAAATATGATGTTTTGACACGTGTCGAGCGTTCGACACTCAAAAATTGGCCCCCAGGGACGTTTACCTTATTTCTTGCATGCTTGAATCGTATGGAAACACTGGGCATTAAACTTATTGATATTTCTCAAATGCGCACAAACGTTCCTTGTTTTGGTATTTGACTTTATTGTCACCTTCGCGGTTGACTGTAGTGTTGCAAGGTTAAAATAACACTTATTAAGGCACAAATAGGCTCACATATTCGTACATTTGCGTGTAAATAAAAATATTAATGTTTGGAAAAGTAGTGTTCGTGTCAAACAACCAGTAATGAAGAAAAGTTATAACTTTATCGACAAAACTTAGTTACTGGCCGTGAATTAACACGTCGTTGTCAGCATTAGGTACCTAATTCTCAAAATACACCCATCTCCACCTACTGGAAAGTTATAAAGTATACTTAATACATTGCGTGCAAAAATATGCACACAATTTACTCAAAAATATGCATACAATTTAGGTATTCAAAAATATTGTCCCATTGTATGTTCCCAGCAATTGACTAAGTTAGATTTCGATACATGTTTATGAGAGGTTTAATAAAATGCATTTTTTTATATTAATAATCACGTATCTCGTCTCGTGTCTTTATAATTTTTTGGTTACTATCTCCAATACAATTTTAACCGCATGCCAGAATAGCTCCAGTCTAATATAACCATAGCAGTAAACTTTTATAACGATTCACTAAGACAAGAATAAAGGTTACCGTTTCCTGGCACTGGTAACCGGTACCTTGACGATTTTTCACGATGTTAATATTAGTTAACGAACGATGACGTAATCGAATGAACATTAAAGCTTACCTACTGTGGAATTTATACATGTCTAAGAGTAGAATCTTCGTTAGAATGTCGGCAACCTCTGATTATTCTGTTATATTATGTAATAAAGTGCTTTATACTTTATTATCAATCTTCCGTTAGTAGATAAGTCGAGAGGCTGAAAAACATTACACTCCGTTTTTGGGGCAGTCGTGTAAAAAATAGTAGGTATTCACTTCATATGTGCTAGTACAATGGTCTAGTAGTCAAATTGTTAACCGTTTATCACAGCACATACATAAGTGGTCCTATTAGATAAGAACTTTCTAGGGCAAACATTGCGTAAAGAAACGTTTGTATTTGAAGGAATTGTTAAGTAATCGAGCTACCTATTTCAAGTTTATTTTGCGACTTGGTTCACGAGACAATTATCCTCTATTATCATAACGTTATTCAGAATCCTTATGCCAGATTTGATTGAAATTATGACATTCAGATGTTGTAGATGCAGTTTGCATACAGTACGAATGTACCAAATGAATAAATCCCAACCTTTTAGGTATTACGGACTTAGGGCGTTTACTGACCCACTATTTTTCTACAGACTACTTAATTACTAAGAGTCTATAAAGGAGATATTTATCACTGGTCGACTGATATGACCGACATCGAGTGGCCCGCATAATTTGAATGAAATTCAATAAAAAGCATGACCCCATAGAGAAGCGTTAACAGCCATTGTAACCTGAATGAATGAATGGTGGCAAATCACACCATCCATTTATATTAATAAACGATAACCAAGTCTTTTTATGGGGAAAAAGGGAATGTGCAACTAGAGGCGTGAATTTATGTGAAAGATAAGCGATAAAACTAGAAAAAGGTCTTTTAATTTTTCACCAGCGGGGTAACGTAAATCGCGCACAAAAGGATGTAAAATTTATTATTAGTGTAAAAAATTACATTTAGATCCACCCTACGCGTTTGACTCGTTACCACGTAATTACCCTGCAGTAGACGAGCTCCATTTTGATACTAACAGATGTTTGGTACATCCAGAAGCAGACTTAAAGCCACCTAAAAACGCTGGTCAGTTGTTCACATAAATCTATTTTACAAGCGACAACTGCATCTGCTCTTGCCTCTTGCATGAAACTATAGGTACTCACCGGCAGAAAATTTGGCCCAAATTAGAAAAATGCAATTTTATATATTAAAAACATTATTTAATATATTCAATTTATAGTTCGAATTCACGAAAAGGTTTGGGCCAAATTTTCTGCCGGTGAGTGTAGTTTTATATTAACCTTCTTTTACCTACCTATCACAATATCCTAGATCTACATATAAATTTCGAAACAAAAACATTCTCAACCCTAGATAGCTCCTTAATAAGTGCTAGTGAATCATAGATGGGCCGTGACCTCTTGACATATAAGTAATTATGATCCCAAAGGATCATGCTTCATCCATTACGTACTTAAATAAAGCAGATGGCTTACACCCATGCCCTCATGGCTTCATTATGCCCGTGAGACTTGGTATGAATAGTTTAAGTGAGTTACAGAAATGGCATGGTATTTTTAAGTTACGTACTTATAGTTGGCATACAAAGGACTTACGTAAATCTTCAAAAATAAAAAAATCTGATTTTTGGGTCACACAGTTTTCAGGAGAAAATATGAACGAAACTCCTAGTATTCGAATGGGTAAGTATAATATTATACAACCTCTTTCCTCAAATCACAGAATGTATATCAATTTAACACGTTTTAATCAGATTAACATAGGTATTCTTAACTTATAAATAGTTTTGTGGAGCGATATATTATATAAGACTTTTTTTGCACTTATGATTAATAAAAAAATAATAATAATAAAAAAATCATATATCATTCGAAAGTGATATCGATATACCTACGAGTATAGATATTTTATTAATTCTCTCGACATTATTGAAGATAAACTTAACGAGATAGTGATTTGAATTGAAGACACATTGTACTGTGGGTCCGGAGACCGGAAAGCGACAAATTGCTCCTTTGAGTTGTAATTTCATTAATGTTAAAAAGCCCTCGGTCCCCTGTTGATTTAAACCTACCATTATTCTAGGGTTGTCAACGCCTCTATTTATATCACGCACAAAAATAAAAAGCGTTAATGAGAGGACAGACAACACGGGCAGACACCAAGGAAAATCCAAGATCGTTCAGTTTTTACCAATTTTATTAGGTACAAAATACTTTAATACCCTTGTAAGTATTAAATTATGAACATGAAATGTTTTGAAACCGTCTGTTTTTGTTTTTTGTATATTACCTTTATGTATAATTGACTAATCAGTACCTAAATACCTACTCTTAGGTAGACCACAAGGTACAGTCACCAGTACCAATATCTGCTGTGAAATGTATGGAAATGACGATGCCAGGATTACCTTCTTGCGGGGACTATTAGGTATAAAAATTCCGCGATGGTTTTTCAGCACATGTTTTATTCGCAACCTGAATTTTACTCATTTTTCGAAAAAGTAGGTAGTAGGTACATTCTAAAATGTGTCATCAATTTGCCGAAAAATAATAAATCTTCAACATATTCTTATCTATAAATATTTGTTAAACGGATGCGTCCGCTAGCCGCGCGTTAGCGTAGCGCGCGTGCGTGCGGTAGTGCGTAGGTCGTGGGTTCAAATCCCACCTGCGGTGTTGCATTTTTCAATTTTCACTTTGATTAAAAAAATTATATTCTTATCTACTTTGAGCGGAGTTTTTGACGCAGAGATGTTTTTATGTTTCTGTTTTTTTTTCTTTCCTGTTATCTATTTCTAGAATTCCAGCCAGTATCATAAGAGAGGGGTTTTGTACCGAAGGATTTCAGGATCCGCTGCATCGATTCAAACAATTTTCATTATACGAGTACAAGTACTACTTTGAGCAAACAAAAGAGAAGGATAGGTGAAGGAGATAGCAGAGGACAGAAACAGCTGGCGATTGTTCCACCGACAAGAGTAGTAATCTTAGACATAGGGTAGTTTTTATGAAATGCCCTGATATCCCTGAAGGTTTACACTCAAAAATAGCCATTTACGCGGACGTAGTCGTGGGCAATAAGAGTTTAAAATAAACTTTGAAGGCGTAGGTACCATATATGTGTCGAACGCAAGCTCTTAATAGGTTAAGTCAACTATACTCCTCGATCCAATGCGAACAGTATTTGCACTCGTACTACAAAACAGGTAGTACCGATTGTTCTCATTGTAGTAAATAATGAGTACCTACGAGTGATTAATGATCCGATACAGCACAAGCCGATCAATTTTATTTATTCTGCAGGGATTGGAAAATAAAACATTGTGCCATTTTGGCAACCCTAATATTGGGAATCAGGGCAAAAGTTAATTATTATACACTTGAGCTATTAATAAAAATTTAGGTAATTTCTAACAACAACATAATATATCCCTGTCATCGATTGGAAGGTTTTTAATAATTAATCCTCCAAACTATTACTATATATACCGTTTTCTCCCTCTTCTACCCGTGGGTGTCGATATTGTAGGAGTCAACTATGGAAATAGTGTTGAAGTGTGTTGTGTTCGACGGGCTGGTAACTTATCGCATACGTAGAGTAAGCAAAACAAGTGTTTTACCCGTTTTCGACTAAGTATTAAGATTTAAGAATAGTAGACCAATTTCCTGGCCGCCTGTAACAATCTTTTCAGATTATTGACTTGGAATAAAATAAATAACTATGACTAAAACAAGTTGGCGCGATTTCCAATTTGAGCCGACGTTAACCCAAAGGCATGGCTGTCTTCCAACTATGTACTTCAATGTAGCTAATATACACTCAAAGGTAATTTCTTGAAGTTGTTACTTGTTACAATTATTACACCTTTCAATTTTAACACGATCCTGGGGGGCGATTATTGAGTGTCGAACGCTCGATTTTTCACTCGAGATCTGTCAAAAAACTATGACGTTTTGACAGATGTCGAGTGAAAAGTCGAGCGTTCGACACTCAAAAATCGGCCCCTGATTGATAATTACGTCGCCGCGTTGCTGGTGAGCACACGTGCCCGGGGCGACGACGAGCAGAATCCATTTACCGTACAAAACCTTATCTACTGTCATGGCGTCGTTACCGAACAACGTCATTGAACACGTGACATTGGCGAAATCATCATAAATTTGATGGAAGCCATTTTTTAAAGAATTGATTGATAATTACACTCAAAAGCATTTCAAATAGCGGATGAGAAGAAAACGTCAATTAATAAAAAAAAGATGATTGATGGACGGTCGTCAGGGTTCAGAAATCGTCGAAAACTGCCAGTTGTCTCTTTCCAAAGACGTGCAATATTTATCGGCGGGTAGGTACTGTAGATAAACTATCAAGTTCATAATTTTACTTTGACATATGTATGTAAACTAAGAATCTGAGGTTAACTGGTGTATCCATATTATGTAGCTAACCAGATAAAAACATGGCAAAGGTCAAATTATACCCAAATGCACAACGGTTGGGCAAACTTGGTACGGCATACAGCTGTGCCCTCGTACCATGATGCTAATGATGAAATCCCTTTGCACTGGAATGCTTCTTGTGTACTGACATGTCAATGTCGAATGCCTATATTTATCTTCGTTTCGTAATGAGGGATATTATAGGGATTTTGATGGAACATTTAAATTTAATGTTGCTTTTGCTAGCCGTTGAAAAGACGAGACGTAACGTAGGTACGATGTGCGTACGATGGTAGTACGTATGACTTGTTAGTTGTGAAACATTGCTCACTTGCGAATTGGTTGAATATAGAATTTATTTATTGTATATTTGTGATATATATTTATGGCATATGTATTATATATTTATATTATTGCTTTATTAAAATGTATATTTTATTGCTTTTATTTCTTTTTGGATAGACATTATTATTTTCCTGTACACAATGTAAGTTTGTCTTACATCGCTAACAAACTTCCACTCAATTGCTCAAAGGTTAGCTGGAAGAGATCCCTTATAAGGGATAAGTTCGCCTTTGAACTTCAATCTTTGGTGTCTTTTTTTGTATGTGTTTCAACTTGTTATTGTGTACAATAAAGTGCTTACATACATATATACATACATACCAGTGGCGGCGCGTCAAAAATATTCTTAGGGAAGCCGGAAATACTTAGCTTTTCCTATTCTTCATGAGCCGTAGTAAAAGAACAGGACTGGCTGGAAATTAGGCAAGCCGGTGGGAATCGAGTTGTATGGACGCTCCGCCACTGATACATACACTATAGAATAGAATGTGACGCTACACTGCTTGTCGTCCTCCTAAAGGAGCGCTGAGTACGATTTGCCGCTCAATCCCAAGATTTGGGCACTAGTTTTACGAAAGCGGCTGCCAGGTGCCAAGTCAGGTGACTTCCCCACCAAGAGGGAAAACCAGACCTTGCCAGGATAATGCTTCATTCAATTTTTGCATCGCAGCACTGCATAGCAAAGAATATTTCCGTGGCCTCATGGTGCTACATGTTATTTTGCGTTTACAGCGAAATCCCATTAAGGCGACTTCCTGACTTGGCGGGGCGGGATCGATATGTGACATTTTCTGCTTTGACGTAAACTTTACTGACGTCGCAAAGATTCTCACTTGACATAATACTGTCAGTATTACGTTTGCGCAGTAGTAATATCATGCGCAGAAGCGGAGCAGTGCCGCCTTCGCATCGTCCCGCTACCGCGCATCCCGCGCCAATCAGGAAGCACTCATTTAAATGTAGAAGCGCAGTTAAAAGTAGTACCGAGTTGACTGACAGTTGACACTGATATTTGACAGTTTTCTCATATCGTACCGCCTCCGCACCGACAAATCAGGAAGTCGCCTTACGCAACCATTTATTTGCACCTAGATACTGAATTACACTCACGATGCATAAAGTAGGTCATTAAAACCTTCATGTCAAGAACCACTTTCAGGGAGTGGTATATAAATTATAAACCTTTGACGTCATTTCAGCAGGTCACTGGGGGAGCAAAACAAAGAGGCGCTAGACCTTGCTTGCTTGCTTAGAGCCTTGCTAGAATCTACTAGCTCGTAATGTTCAAATATTTGGTAGAGTTCAGTTAAATGATGTTAGTTTAGGCTCAAAGAAAAATATTGTCACGCCTTTGTCATGGATGCCCATCAATGATTTACGTATGTACTTCCAACCGTGTTTTATGATAAATCAATTAGAAACAAAGTTAGGTATTATTATACTTTAAACATAATTCAGCTACGTGAATTACATATGCCTTGCCTTGCTGTAGGTAGATACATACTTAGGTAGTTAAGTTCCCTTTGATTGTATGTTTGTTTGCTTATATAAATGTACCTAATGTTGATTGAATGAATGTGAGAATAATGTAAACAATTCTAGATTACTTTACAAAATTCACACATTTATAATACATAGTTAGTCATCATAAATTAAGAGCAAAAAGGTGAAAATGCATTCGCAAATAACGCTATAAGAATTGCAAGAATATGGGTGGCATGGGGTGGCAGCTAGGACGCTGCAGCACATGCTTTTAGTAGTGAATCCTTAGAAGTTAGAACTTCATTTGGATTGTTCTATATAACTTTATAATTTCCTCGTATTTTTGTTGAATACAACTAAAGGTGGGTATGGTAATTGCCTGCCTCGTATCTCGTATCATATAAGACACTCGGCAGGCAATCCCTACCTTCCCACCTCGGACTTTTTAGTACATATAAGTATATTCTATTTCTATAGCAATAATTAAGAAACATGATGACTTTAGGTTTATCTATGAGGATAATTGCACTGGAAACAAGAGATGGATTTTTGCAAACTTGGACACGAAAGGCTCCGTCAAATCGGTCAATGCTATCGGCTTGCGTGCAGTGCAGCCTTTTATTGCAACCTAGTCAATAGCGTACCTAATCAGGTATAGTAGATCTGCGCGGTAATCACGTAACGTTTTCGACCGTTAGTAGGATAGATTTAAATGTCAAATCCCATACTAAAACTGACATTAAATACGTACCAACGGTAGTACATATCGTTACGTGATTACCCCGCTGGTTAAAGTAATAATACCTATTTATTTTAACTACGCAATGCATTCAGTGAAATCAAATTCGTTTTGAGATTCTTCGTGGTATTATTCCATCATAATGGAGAAATGCAAGGTTGGAATTATTAAGATTAATCTGCTATATTACTTAGGTAAATAATATTTATTAAAACAAATGGTATATATACATAGGGAACAATAGCAATCTTAAATAAACTAAATATTTACATAGACCATAATAAAACTTACAAATAATAAATTAGCCCAGATTGTTATTACTGGGCAGTGTGCCCAGAAGGCTGGCTGCATTGCAAATGTAATTAATAAAAAGAAAAGGAATCTGTGGACGTTGCTAAGGGTGGGTGACATGAAAGTACAAAATTAATTATGCTAATAAAAAATCATTGAAAAAAACAGCAGGAAAACTCGTCGTAAAGTAGTTCATTAATTTTAATTAAATTTAAAAGGTGAAGCAACCTACTACGACCGCTCCTGTTTTCCATAGCGAACGTTCTAGTAAACGATGCCTTTAAGATAACGGAATGACGCATGCGTGTAAGCAAGTGCACCATAGCAAGCCTTGCATGTCTTATAAGAACGCCGTAATTATACGGCAATGCGCGATGTACCTTACGTTAATTAATTAAGGGCTATTTTCCCGTGGCTCATCATATATTACAGTTTAAACACGCCTTACGTAATACCAGAGGTTCCTTTCCACTTAAGATTAAATGAGCTATGAAGAATGAAACGGTCATTAAGGGACGCGGTAACTGTTTACAAATTGTGGTAGAATTCACGTTAATCTACAACTCGCTTCAGACGAACCATCGTTACCTACCTTTGACGGTATAGCTGTTACGAATCTCGTGACAAATTTTAATCTGAAGAGTCGTGAGATGAAATAACGCAGCTTGTGAATTGCAATATGAATCATACTTACATCATTTATCGGACTCCTTCTAGGTCAAACGTAACGACTTGCCAAGTAACACAGTCATACTGAATAAAGTTTGAGTAATAGCAATTTGGGTACATTTTAGAGCTATAATAGCCTATAATCTACATAACGTGTGAGCTGAGTAATGGCTATTAAAATAGCCAAATTCTAAATAATGTTATCTTTCGGCCTTTATACCTTGTTAAGCTTAGTAAAAGTTGTATTAAGTTGAGTATTATGCTAAGCTATTACCCAGACTTTACATCGCTGTTATACAGACAAAGCATTTAAAAATGTGCCCAAATTGCGTTTACTCAAACTTTATTCAATATATGACTGGGTTGGGCTCTATTTTGCGACTAAAAGTTTATATATGTATGTATGTAAGCACTTAAACTAAACTATAACAAAATTAAACCTAACAAGGAAAACTTAAATATTATTAAAAATAGCTAAATCTAAAATAAAAACAGGTTTAAAAAATATATGTTACATTCACACAAAACGAAAGTTTAATTCATTAATTCAAATTATCAGTGTCTCTCAACGCGTAGAAGCGACGGCAAGTGCGCCAATAATTTACCAATCCAAGTTCAATAATTCAATATCACGTTATAGAATCAAAGCTTTAGAACGCTTCGTTTTAATATACATTCGGATTTTCAGATGGAGCATGTTCAGAGATAATAAGAAATATTATATTCAGGATGGTACCAAGTACTCCTGGGAACCAGCATTGTAAAGTACCAATTCATGGTATAGCTGCCATGTTAGAATCCTAATGTGGACATGATTATGTAAAATAGTTGAATTTTAAAACATAGATTTATGTTGACAGAACACGAAACTAAACTTTTGATTTCATGGTAACAAAAATATACAATGAGTGCCTATTTGATATCTGCATTATAAACTTATATTGTCACGTCTCATGATTTTTTTACAGAGCATGTCATTGATATGATAAATTTGCATGGTTGGGTGGTTTCACGTCAAAAACTCAATGTCGTTTCATTGTCATTTCTGAGATGCCGTGACGGCTTAGGAAAAAAACCTCAGCACGGATGCAAGGGCCTTGCGGTACTTTAAGGTTTTTCATTGTTTGGTTGAAGGTTGGTACCATTTCAGTCAATCAACATATTTTAGACGACTACTTATTTTGTTTGGCAAATATTATTGGCTCACAAAACCCTCACTATAAGGCTGGGTTCTGGGTTGCACCAAACCGTCTGTAATCGTAAGCGGTGTTCGTCAAATTTGATTGTATGGAAAGTTTGATAGATATTTTCAATGTCGACTGTAAACTAATATAGGTGCCTATGTTTATACTTCTAGTTTCATTCTGATTCAACGGCACTTTGCGATCGAATGATAAGATCTCGGAATCGCGTTCTATAAAACAACAATTCATTATTCACCATTCGTACAGAACTCTGATAAAAACAGCTTGAATGGATCATTTTCCCATTGTTGCGGTAATGACAGTTAACTACCTACAATATACATGCTACCTAGTTGACAGATCGTCAGATGTATTGTTACAATTGCAAGATCTTCTTTAGGTAGGTATAATGTGTGTCATCCACGACGACGCAATTGTACGGATTGGGCTGTGGAGAGGCGCGCCTACGTGGTCACTGCACTTGCGTTACTTGCTGTATGGAGACTCATGGCATCTCAAACTTCCTGGAAACCCTATCGTTTAATAAAAAGAAGGCAACCTAACAAGATTTCTTTCCATCTTTCAGGAGAGTCCGTACGCTGTTGGACATGCTCATCAGACCTGCACAACAACTACTGCGCAGACCCGTTCATGGCTGGTCGCGTCGACAACGCGTATGGAGTGCAGCTGTCCAACTGTGACGCCAACACCGGAGCTACCTACCCGTACCTTACCTCGTCCAAGTCTGCTTGCAAGAAACTGAAGAAATATGGTGAGTTACATTGAATAAGATAACTATAGGCCAGTTGCGGTTTGTTCGTGGTCGGGCGTATCGACAATGTGTAAGAAGTGCAGCTGTCCATCTGTGACGCCAACACTGGAGCTACCTGGAGTCAGAGGTACCTTACCTCGTCTAAGTCTGCTTGCAAGAAACTGAAGAAATATGGTGAGTTACATTGAAATAGACAAACTAGGCCAATCGCATCGATAATTGGTTCGTGGTCGCGCACATCGACAACACGTACGAAGTGCAGCTCTCGACAAAGTCTTCTTTCAAGAGGCAGAAAAATATGGTGAGTTTTATAGTTAAACACAACAGACTTAGGTAGACAGTAAGTTTGTAGATCCCTACAATGCGAAACCTTTGACCGTTTTGACTTAAAACTGACTGATTCCTCCGGCACCTAAGAACGTGAAGTCTCACCTCTTTACCGGTAAGGACGCCAAACTGAAACGCCCACATCGGGACCAGGCCTCATAAGCTTCTCTGCAAATGCAAAACAAAGATAGTAAGTTTCATTGTAATAGGCAAACTTACCTACACTAAAACTGCGAATCTGTTATGATCGACGGCAACACCTACCTCACCCACGTCGTAGTTAGTTATCAAACTATATTAAGATCATCATTGTAATTGTTGTAATAATTACCCTACACCTTGTGTTGGTTCACAATTAGTACCTAACCACACGTCCGCCTAACAGCACTAAGAAAAATAATAAGTAGGTAGGTAGGTATTTTCTAAGGACTTCCCTTACTGCAAGAGAATATTCTTATTCCTGACAAGTATAAGCACCCTAGTCTAGCCATAGCGTCATTATAAGAATGTAAAGCTGAAAAATAAACATAGTTGGAAAGTAATTTATAAGGGACTAATTGTTCTGGCCTCGCTAGCAGATTCCCTGTGAAAAACCTTGCAGTTAAGTACCTTATCAAGGCCCTGACTCATCTTATCCCATCTGTTAACACTTATATAACAATTTAACGTTCTCAATCAATCCATGGTATTTAGATGAGGTCATATATTTTGATTTAGGGCTGAATGGCTCTCTAAAAGTTCTATCTGATGACTGATGTGCATTGACAGTTTAATTAAGTGCAACCCGTTATATTTACCTCGCGACTTTATGTTTTCAGCATTAATATTTTAATATAGTGGTTGTTTTGCTATCTCTATATTCAAACATGAGTCGCCCATCTTCAATAAAAGCTAGGGCCATATTTGAACGCGATAAATAATATTTGTAGCCTACGTTCAAAGTTCCTTGAAGGTCCTTTCCAAATATGTATAAGTAAAAGATTTTTGAGTGAAAATCGGATTAGTACTTCGTCTCCTCTACCTGAAGATTGCCTGGGAGAGATCGCTTCTTAGCTAGACCGCTTTTTATTGTACCTACCTATTATATTGTTTCGCAGATTATCTCTTGTATCCAAACTCACAGACTTAGATTCAGTTCTTTTTAAATAGTATTTGTAAAGATTTTCCCCATGGATCCCGAAAATTGGTTAACAAAATGTTCTTGAAATACTTTATCTAACAGTAAATACTGTACTGTAATGTCAACCTCACCTACAATTGTGTTGTGTTGTGTTATAATGTTTACATTAAGTACAACTTCACTTCCGCAGATCCACCGTAATGCCATCATTACATATTCTCAGCCTCACGTCCGCCTTATAAGGCACCTTAATTTACATTATACTTACCACAGTTTCTCAATGTCAACCTCACCTACAATTACACAACCCGTGTGCTGAAGTAGTTATACATCATTCTATTGTGTTCTCTAATCGGCTCTAATTAGGTAGTACCTACCCACGTGATATAAGTGTACGAAAGTGAAATATAAAATGTGTACCTACTTACAGTACGTGCTATATTTCGCACTTCCTACTCTTTGGGAAAACTTTGGTGTGACAAGGTTTTCTAACCATCATGACACAATGTGTTGTAAGGATGAATCATAGTCAGTAATAGGCAGAGGTAGTCACTTAGGTACGTACCTTTATGTCCTTCAAAAAACATACGTTGTGTACGTGATGTCATTGTAACCGTTTTATATTTTAATATGCGTTGTTATGTTTTAAATTATATGTTTATGACAAAAACAGAGCAAACTACACATAAATGCTTAAATTAAAATGTTTTGTTACGTCTCAAGATGTAACACGGTAGTTACCTACAGCTTGATAAGTACGCACCTATTTAAATTGGCCCATGCGCAGAGCTTCCGTAGAGAGCTCAGAGCAGGATGGTTAATTGCAAACTCACGCGTATTAGAGCGGGACATTTGCAATGGGGATACCTCCCCTTAAGGTGAAGTGAAGGCTAATAGTTGAGAGGTGAGTTCTCTAAAAATAATGATGATATTTTGCTGTGCTCTACCTTCCTACATTCATTAATTGCAAGTCACGTCCAAAATCGACGATTAGTGAAACAATAAAACACCGCTTAAATATAAAATTCATTTGTCGACCTCTTGTCGACTTAAATAGCAACAGCAGGTAGCAAACTTGATTTCAAACGGATAGCTTTTCCTGGCTTAGGTACCACTTTTCTCTGAGATTATTCATCGCAGTTGTAACCATATCCGTACTTTCTACTTAGTAAGTCTAGTTCCTTGATCAAATGATCAGTGTATCGTTTTACCTAAGAGGGAAAGCAAGACTAAAGGATGATAGGTAGACTAGGTAAGTAAGTATGTGGTATGTATGGTAAGTATATGGAATAACTTGTAATAGAGAGTCCCATTCTTATCGCGGCTAATTAAGCTAATAACTAATAACGCGGCTTAATAACTACCTAAGTAGTAAGATTTGTAGACAGTTCCTAAATATCAAGAATACCAACTTCAAAAATACAACTTAACCGAGCTAATGTTTGCACCTCGGTGGATGCGGAGCGGTCGACGCGAGGCGCAAACTTAGCTTGGCCGATGTACTTAACGTATTTTTTTAATTTCAGTAAACGGCGAGCTGGTGATATCCCGCGGCTGCACGTGGAAGCGCGCCGATGACTACTCGACCACGTGCCCGAGCACGTCCAATGGCGCCAACGAAGTCACGTCCTTCTGCGAGACGTGCGACTACGATGGCTGTAATGGCGCCGGCGCACTCGCCAAGACGGCGGCGCTGCTGCTTGCGCCGCTCGCGCTTCTTTTGTTTAAGTAGACTTGATGCTAAGTGCCTTTGAACGCCAGCAATACCTACTATAAGTCCGTGCCAGACGATCGAAAAGAAGCCCTAAAACCGGGTGACCTTGGTCCGGACCGTGCAGACAGTTGTTTCCAGCAAGATTTCTATTGAAAGCCGGTCTTTGCGGTCCAAGGTCGCTCCGTCCTAGGGACTTGTCAGCAACCGTCTGGATCGCGTTACGATTGAACCACTACCTATAGTTTTTTAAAAGGCAATGTGTAACACATAATGTTTTGAAGCGGGTACCAGAACAGATTGCCAGGTATATATAGTTATTTTAGTACATCAGCCAAGAATTGATGTGTGCTTAGGTAAGATGGCGTTCAAAGGGTTATTCGTAGTCCAAACAGACTGGTTTACGCAAAGCATAAAACGTAGGAAAATAGTTCACGCAAACAATTACTTAATGTCGCAAAAAAATTAGCTTGTGTCAGAAAGACCGAGATTTTAATTTGTCTTCAATCTTCATGTAATATATTTTGGCCTAATGTGCCACGGCCAAGCCTAAAGCTGCGATTCAAATTATGCTTAATGCGCAAATCAGTATTTTTGGGTCATAGGTTTTGTTTTAGCATTTGTGATAAGGCATTTGTGTTTCGGTGTTTTGATGAGGTTGTAGTTACAACTTTTACGTTTATCTGAATAAATACATACTTCATAGCATACTTTTACCTATACTATTTGTGTTGGAATGTTGACGGGTAGATGAACCTATGTAATATGTCGTTAGAATTTGGACATTCCGAGTGTCAACGTTGCACGTTGGTCGTGTCAGGTCAGTGGTTTACCTAGCAAGGTGTCGCCTTTAAAATATTATCTAGACAATATTAAACCTAGTTTAATGTATGATATTTTGAATTACAAACACATTATTACCATGTATTTTATAATGTAACCTACCTACCTCCGTCAAAACATCGGAAAGCTGCCTTCAATATGACAAAATAATTTATTATTTAACTGTACCGTTTGTAAAAAGGGTCACATGATTACCTTACTGTAGGTAAGTAAAAGTACAAAGATATAATGTTCACTTTCCTGTCCTGACATTACCTATACTTCGAATACCAAATTACTTTACCCACCGTATCGGAAGTTAAATCTGTGTTAAAGAATTAGTATAAATTACTGAGCCTATTAACCCTTTGAACGCTTTCATATTTGAATGAAGTGATCACTCACACGCCAAGCACTGTTGAATTGATGTAACGTATAAACCAAAAAAACAATTCATAATAATTTTATTCATGATCAAAATACACCTTCACTCCGACCTTTTTAGTGGTTGTGCACGACGACACACGACCACTTTATATTTTCTTGGCGTTCAAAGGGTTAATATTAAACACGAAGCGATGGATGACTTAATTTTAAACAATGCCCTGTTCAAATTCCATGTTTATAAACTTTAAAGCGAACAAGCCTTTGGTGTGCCTTACTGTCAAATAAGTAAATCTTTTTTGGCATTTGTATATTATTTTTACTTATGGGTTTAATTACCAGTGCACCTATATAAGTAGTATAAATAAATAATTTACATTTACAAGAATATTTCCTTTAGTTACATTTGTATTCGATGACCGCTTTAGCCTAAGTAGTCGGTACTTAGTGACGCTGCCTACAGAACTGCTGGGCCCGGGTTCGAATCCCGGTCAGGGCATTTATTTGTGTGATGAGCACGAATATTTGTTCCAGGATCTTGGATGGTTTCTATGTAGCTATTTAAGTATCTAAATATACAAGTAGGTATGTTTCGTTGCCTAGTACTCATAGTAGGTAGATACAAGCTTTGCTTGGTTTGAGACTAGATCGATTTGTGTATGGTATATTTAATTAAGAGCGCACATTAAAATACAAATATTCTACGATTTTCACTATGAATAGGAATACCCAATACATAAAAGCATCTTTTGCAAAACACTGTAGGTACGGTTAATTAGTTGTAAATATTGTGTTAATTTTTCGTTTAATACTAATAAGGGATAAGTGTTTTGATTTAATTAACGTAAACTAATATTTAGTAACAAAATCATACATGTTTTATTTTGGAAATCTGTAAAATTGTATTCCGGCGGCCTTATAGCTAGATGTAAATTATCAATCTCCATTTTTTTTTCAAACTTAAGAAAGGTGCTAACGTTAATAAAAGTTTAACCTAGCTAATAAGTGGTTTCATTTTCCTGCTTAAAAAATGAAAAGAAATAGAAGTGTCCTCTTTAAGAGCCTATCACACTAGCGACTGGCGAGCGACTTGAAAGCGAGGCGAGCGCGCAGCGAGCTCGCCGCGACGCGACGCATCTAGTTCTAGAGTATAGAGATTTTCCCGCGAATACGCAGCGATTTCGCTGTGCGCTCGCGGCGAGCTCGTTGGTGGTGGATGTGCACGTCCACGGTAAAGTGTAAAAGCGTCCAATGACTTTCGCTGGATTATTCGGCCCTATTAAATCCCTTCCTATCCTCGTAGTCTGCAGTTGATTTTTCGCGATTTTGAATTTAGAACCTTCGTTTATTTCTTTAGTTTGAAACTCAATTTGTAATTTGTACTTGTACCATAGGTATACTCGTAAGTACGCAGGGAGTTAAGGAAACTAGTGTACAAGGTACAAGTACATGAAATTACTGAACTACATAAGTAGTACCCATGAGTTTGCAATGTTTGCATTACCGTACTCGCTAGCGACTGCGTGAACGATTTAGTATAGCGATTCTTAGTTCTATTGCGTAACCGCCAGAGGCGCTGTACTTTTGTCCATACTAAATCGTTTACGCAGTCGCTAGCGAGTACGGTAATGGAAACATTGCAAACTCATGGTAAGGGTACAGTTCCATTTTTGATATTATACCTATTCTTGAGGAGTGTTATTTGGGGCTCATGACTTACGGATTTTTAAGTAAGTTAAAATACTTACAGAAAATGCTTCAAGAAAAGAAATTAAAAATTATACAAATGTTTATTTCTACACTGGAGTTCATACAACTAGAGGCAATAATTATAAATTGCAATGGACGGAATGCAGTCTTAATGTAACATTGTCAGCTTATAGATATTTAAATGACAGGAATAATATAATAGTACATTACTTAACAAGGGCGGTAAAACAAAGAATGTCTCAGATCGCAGGTATTTGACACTCGAGCCGAAGGCAAGGGCGATAAATATGCGATCTGAGGCTTTCTTTATTACCGCCCGTGTTAAGTACAAAATTTTATGTCACCCCCTGGCCAGGAAGTGGGTTTTTTCGCGCGCGGAGCGTGCGATAATGGCCGCTTTATGGCCAGGTGTGACATAAAATTTGTAAATATGCTCCTACATTATTTCACAAAGTTAACACTCAAATAATTAGAAGAAAATATAAAAACTAGAGTCACTAATTATAAAATGCAATGGTGGAATGCAGTCTTAATGTAACATGGTCAGCTTATAGATATTTAAATGTCAGAGAAACATTATACAATTTGAATATCCTACATGATTTCACAAAATTAACAGGCTCAAAATATTGACTAGTAAATATAAGGACATACATACACATACTTTTGGTTTAATTGTAATCATAAGATCGCTTGTGATGTTATAAAAATACAAGACAGACATAAAAAAGTTTCTAGCTTACTCTAAAGTTTGTATAGATATGAGATTCACAACAAATCTACTCCCAAAGGCACTAACAGTCCATGGTTATTGTGTTTCTAAGTTACAAATCGCTGAATATGGACAAGACTTGTAATCTTTGTCACATCTGGCCATAAAGTGGCAACAACTAACCGATACACCATTGTAATTTAAAGAGAAAAATAAACGCATTTGTATTTTTGTATTACCGCACGCTACGCGCACGGAAAATCCCGCTTCCTGTCCAGGGGGAGACATAAAATTTTGTATTTACCACTGGCGGTAAAAAAGAAAGCCATAAATTACATATTTATATTATTTATCAAATAACTGCGATTTGAGACATTCCTTGGTAAGTAATGTACTATTATAGTTAAGTATTTCACAGTAATTTCATATGGTCTACTTTCAACACAAGTTCATAACAAAAGAACCATTGACAATATGATTAAATCCATATCTTACATTCTCTATAGCAAATAACGTAAATAAGTATAGTCTTTATAAGAAAATCATCAAACATTAGAGCTTGTTTTTTTTTCATGGAAATGTTACTTAGAAATATTTTTGTTTTTTTTGGACACCACAGTTAGCTCTTTTATACAACTAAAAGGTTTCTGAATTGTCT
Organism: Cenopis cana; assembly: GCA_951800055.1. Classification (NCBI taxonomy): domain Eukaryota; kingdom Metazoa; phylum Arthropoda; class Insecta; order Lepidoptera; family Tortricidae; genus Cenopis; species Cenopis cana. The sequence continues at coordinate 7,128,742 of OX637488.1, forward strand.
GATAATATTTATCTAGGATTGAAATATCAACCCTACACTAAATGTTATCCATGTCAACGAATACTTGCTATCATTCATCAATTTATATATTTTTTAGTGATTATTTCAGTAGTGATGTTTTCGTAGATGCATTATAACAAATATATGACAAATCTAAGGTAAAACTGTTAAGGCTCTTAAGGTCACAGAGTAAACTAAAACATGTACTTATATACGAACAGAGAATTCAACAGGCAAATCATCAAATTACCTGTGGTTAAAATAGAAACAGTATAATTGTACAGTTCAAATCAGTTTGCATGCAGGCTAACATGTTTCAGGACAGATGCTGCATTTAGGTCATCTACTAGGGTTATGATATGCACTGTCACAGACTGTGTCATGTTACATTTTAACTCAGTACTGGTTCTCATTTTAATTATTGCATAAAATGCTCTGCAACCTTAGTGTCAGGCCTGAGTGGACGCTCGGAGCGGAGCGTTTGGCGGGGTGGGCGAGCGTGCATACTATTTGTGCAGCGGCAACTCAGGACACCAGTATGTGTTTCATGCACACCCGACTCGAGCGTCCACTCAGGCCTTACACTTAGGCACTGGTCCCATCAGCGGCGAGTGGTGAGTACTCTCACCGTAATTGGATGGTGTTATGTAATATCCAATTAAGCGCTATGAAAATCATATGAAGTTGCTTCGATATTCCATAACACTGTCCAATTCTTGAGCGACAAAATGAGTAGCAATACCATGAAAATACTCGCTGCTTGCTAGTTTGCTTGCTTGCTCGTTGGTGGGAGCAGTGCCGTACCCTAATTATTTCTCCTAGGCAAATAACTTCAGCAAGCAACTGACAGCGACCAACCAGACCAGCATTAGTGGGGTTGGTGTGATCATATATGATGCATTACAACCATCCTTGCTGTTGCAAGTGCAGTACTCGAGAAATATGTTGTAAGTGCCGGTCCTCATCAGGCAGAATCGCTCATCTCCTTGGATCCCAACTTCACCAAGATAAGCACAGTCTCTGAAGTACCGCCATTCTCCATTAACTGTAAAAGGAAATGCAATACATGTTTATCTGTTTATACAATTAGTGTGGCTAATTGACCTGATGGCTCCTGGTGAAAAAATTATGTGCATTGTTTTGTCCTGTGCCCATACATGTATTGGGACCGTGCACGACGACAGCGCCACTGACAGGTGGCCATTATGGACACTTTGTCATAGCTGTCAAGCGAGAAGTAAGTAAATATTGTGAAAAATATTAATGAAATCTTGTGTTATTTTACTATACTAGACAATATTGGACGATGGTAGTCAGTAACATTATTGCCAATAACATTAAAATTGTTGTTTTCAGTTGTTGATTGTCAGGTTAGGTGACTTACTTTTTTTTCTTACGGTAATTATCCACTTATTTCTTTGGTCTCGTTTCCACCACGGTCTTGAAAATTGGTAAAATTTACAGTCGCTATTCTGTGGTGTTTTTACAATTCACAATAACACATTTTACTAGGGCCATATTAAATTTATCTCATAAACGATTAGAAAACGTTTACTGCAATATGGATTTGACAGCTCAAGTCACCGACAAAATGTAAATTTTAGCCGTAGCGAGCGCTGTGATCGTTTAGGCTACCCCCTCCACCCGCTTTGCACCCTGCCAATAACACCAGTAGATGTCATGTTAAATTACATTTACAAATATTGGACCATAGTTAAGGCCTCTAAACATTTAATTGATTGAAATTTAGTTTTTTCAAATGACTAGTTTAAATTTGAATCTTGATCCATGTCAATAAGGTCATAATCATAATCTATATCTGCCATTCAGGGTTTAATTTGTCTACAATTTAATTGATTCCAGTGCAACACGAAAGTTATCCACAGAGATCAGAATTTTCGTGGTGAAACACCTAGCCATAAAGTGGCAATAATCGCACGCTCCGTGACATAATTTTTTTTTGTACTTATACCACGGGCGGTAATAAAGAAAGCCTTGCCTTCGGTTCGGGCGTCAAATACCTGCGATCTGAGACATTCTTTGTTTTACCGCCCTTGGTAAGTAATGTACTATTATAGATATCGATTGTTGTGATATAGAATAAATTATGGTCCACATCTTACCTTTTTGTCTGATTTTGCGGCACATTGTAGGCCTCACGCCCGGTAAGTGAGGCAAACCTTTTTCTTGCCCGCAATCCGTTATCGGCACTGTACTGTTGTCGAACGGGTCTGCGCACTTGGGATCATTGTTTGATCGGCAATTCCAGCATTTGATCCCGGACGCTAAAACCAAAATCAAACAATAACAACCTCAACTTAATGATGGGTGTGGTTTTGGCCAATTCACCGCTTTAAGTACTTACCATACGGAGTTAAAGCAAAGATAATAGTTATACTAATCACAATTTTATAAAGCTCAGTCATTTTCTGCAATGTTTGTTATGACTTCATACAATAAAAAAGAAAAATATAAAAATAAGTAAACGTTAAAAGTTAAAGTAGTTTCACAACACAAGTTCAAGGTTCAAGTTGTCCCTATTTGACAGTTGCAAAATACCACCACAGAGTCCACAGATAAAAGAAAGATGCTAGCGTTGTACCTAAAGCTGACTCCACACGGTCCTGCGTGACGCACTGCAGGACCTATACGGAAGAACGAGATAGGTATATGAAACCAAGGTCATTCGGTTCCCTATCTCATTCTATCTATGGTGCCGTACCGCGCATGCTGTCTTAATAAGGCGGCCCGGCAACAATCAATGACGCTTGTCAATACTACGTGCCGAGGGCCTACCGCGAACCGTAAACGAAGTTTTCCTTCTCTGTCGCACTTGCAAGTCTGCACGTATATATGTGACAGAGAGAGAAAACTTCGCTTGTATTGAATATTGATCGTTGCTGTCGCGTTTGAAGTCATTGCCAATGTAAATTACATGCTTGGAGGACATTTTAGCCATTTATAGCTAGTTTTGATGGATGGTGTTTGACAGGTATGACAGGTGCAATATTGATCATTGCCGCGAAGCATCGATCTTTTTGATATTTATTTCAACTCTATGTAGAAGGAAAGTGCGGTTATTACGAGCATATTGACGTTTGTTTGACGTGCCAATTAAATCCATCAAACTCACTTCAATGTCAAATCAATCTGTCTTCAATGCTATCAATAACGTAGATGTCAGCAGCATTGATTGTTGCCGGGCTGGCTAAAGGATCGAGCAATGACACATCATTCTGGCAAATGTTATATTAGTTGCTATTTAAAAAGTTTAAAATAAATATCACTATCAACCAACCATTATACAATCAACCATTTTTGCTATGCCGTATTCGAAGTTATACAGCACCTCGATTCTGTAAGCAATCAAGATCATTCAAGGACTGATATGCTGGATCGTTTGGTTGCACCCTAACAACACTACTCTTTCAAATTGGGTGTGTTCATTCATTTCAATCAATCATTCATTCTGTTTCAAAACTGTTGAAGTGTAGTACTAGTACTGAATCGTAGACTTTGTTTTGTGAAATACTTAATTTTATTTATAAAACTTTGTTTTAAACTCTAATCAATATGACAACTACATGCAGATTATTGATACTCGCTTGTATTCTTCCAGCAGGTAAAGACTGGTTTCATTGATAAATATCACTAATAATGACTTCAATCATAAAACGTTTATTTTAGTTTTTAGCGTACGGTGTTATCAATGTGCGACGTCCCAAAATTTAAAAGAAGATACTTGCGGGGCATATAAGACGTTCGACAGAGAGAGTCACATAGCGGTTGACTGCTATAGTGAAGAAACTAACATTCAAGGAGCCTTCTGTATGAAACAGACCCAACAAGGACCTAAAGGCTTTATTTGTAAGTAATTTTTGTATTTATATGATGATTGTGATGTGATTGTAATGAATGAAACACCATTTTGATAGGGTAACAGTCTTTGGTAGGGTAACAGCGCCAGTAAACAGACAAGCCCCAATGATGCACATTAAATCTTATTTGAAAGAAATTAAGGGTAACCTATTATTTTTTTATACGGCAATTAATTTATAATCTTTGTAAAAAAAGAAATGCCCATTACTGGTGCTTATCAGCATAAAGTTTCTAACATTGGTGTCGTCACACTACAATAGTTGGTACATTTTGTTGTTTTTTGGACTTAGTCTTCTAAAGTATATATGTCCTGTATTGGGCTCAATCTCTTAAAAATTTTACTAAACTTTTTGTGGCATCATACTTGACTGGGCATAATAGAATACAAAAAACCGGCTAAGTGAGTGTCGGACTTCGCTCTTTTAGGGTTCCGAATCAACTACAAAATTAAGTTGGTTTTATTAGAAAAAAAAGAAAATTCCAAAGAATAAATCTGACTTATCAAGATATTATTATTTGTTGGTAAAGTATACATAATAATAAACATTATCACCAAACTTCCAGATCATAGGTCAATGTGAAGTTAAAAAATTCTTAGGAACAAAAATTTGTGACAGACGACGGACAGACGGACGCATGAGTGACACCAATAGGGTTCCGTTTAGACCCTTCGGGTATGGAACCCTAAAAAAAGGAGGCCCATAATTACCAAGCCTGCCTGTGCTTGCCTATTAGAATTAATGTGAAGTACATTGAGATGAGAGCATTATGAAGTTAATAATAAAAAAACATTTATTTTATTGTCCTTTTAAATACTTTCCAGGGGATGGTAGGTGGCGTCATGTGATTCGTCGCTGTGCATCCATAGCTGACACCGGTGTCACCACCGTGTGCAACTGGGGAGTCTATGACAACGGTGTCTACTGGGAGGAGTGTTATTGCGCTACGGACGAATGCAACAGTTCTACATTCATCACATCCTCCGTTGCTTTGACTTTGGGTACCATTGTTTTAATATTCTTGCAGAAACTTTTGTGATGTTCTCAGTTAAAGTTTCAAAGTTAATAATCGGCATGGATTATGCATTATCCTAAAACTTTTCTATCCAAATATTGGGTATGAACAGTTACCAACTTGTTTAATATGCTGCCAAATGCTTTTCCACATCTTTATTTCACTAACTTGTTAAAAGTTGTATGTATGTATGTAAAATCCTTTATTGTACATGAGTAAACATAACATACACGGTATAGTTGTGCCTCTAGCAATTATAAATATGGAGAATTTCTATGAAAAACTCAAATTAAAAACATAAATTAACTTGCATAGTGGTGCCCAATTGGATTCCAGTTAGATTTTCAGTGGAGAATTTTAACAAGGGAGCGTTTAAAGAGAGAACCTTTTTAAAATCATGTACTTCTTCTACATCGTATTCCCATATTGAGAAGTCCCTAGATACTCCCGAATAACTAACTTTGAAAGTGGGCTAAGGCGACTTCCTGATTTGTCGGTGCAGAGGCGGTACGATATGAGAAAACTGTTAAATGTCAGTGTCCGCTGTCAGTCGACTCGGTACCATTTTTTACTGCGCCCCTAGATTTAAATGAGTACATCCTGACTGGCGCGGGATGCGCGGTAGCGGGACGATGCGAAGGCGGTACTGCTCCGGTTCTGCGCATGATATTACTACTGCGCAAACGTTAATACTGACAGTATTATGTCAAGTGAGAATCATTGCGACGTCGGTAAGTTTACGTCAAAGAAGAAAATGTCACATATCGATCCCGACCCTCGCAAGTCAGGAAGTCGCCTAAAAATATTTTATCCACGATAAAAAGTAGAATCTCTATACATACATATTTTGTGAATCAACATTAGACACATTCCTATTTCGTATATTGATAAAGCGGCAAAGGATTCTAAACTACTCTCAATTTTATTGTAAATTTTCCCGGCCTAGTCCCAATTTTTTGATATACTGTACAGTCGACGTCTTAGATATTAGATATGTATACGTTTTTCGCCTTATTACTAGCACGGAATACCATATCTTTGATGTCGACCGTATATAGCAATTTTCATTTTCAAATATAAATGATACTGTAACATTATTCTTACCTATATACAGAATCTGGATATTGATCATATTGTTATTATCCCACTAATAGTAGAATTATATCCTTATGATATGACTGTTGTTTATATTTTTTTAAAGGCTGCAGTAAAATAATATGTGCATAAAAAATTAAGTGTCCCAAAACTGGTACAATGTAATAAATAGAAAAGACAAAATAATTATGCGTCTAGAAGTTAAGCCAAATGAATCATTATTACTTTGAAAGTTACACAGATAATGATACCATACCAACATCAATAACATCATAAAGTAAGTAATTATATCATTATTAGTACTTGCACCTTATGTTGTCAATAGAGTTAGCAAGTATAATATTATTAGACTAGTATTGTGCCTTACCAGACTAATGATTTGCCGTCCAAGTTTATTTCTCTTAAATGTAAGTTTACACTTTTTATATCTTATATAGTAGGGAATCTTATATGAATAGGTTACACAAATATTTCATATTGAAATCCAAGCATCAATAGACACATTTTCACACAATTGGCACAAAAATGATACGAACTAGTTTCATTTCACTGGCACTATTAAAACGATGTAGAATTATTGTCGGAGCTTCGTTATAGTCTAATACAATCAATCAATGAATAAACCCAGCATTGTAGAAAACATTGCATTCCTGTAAATGGGGATTTTGTTTAGTTGTAACTAATATAGGTACCTTGTGCCTTAGCTTGTAAGTTATTGCCGTCCATTTTTACCACTTACAGATTTATGTATACACTTCTGTATAATTATTTCCGTGACAAAAGAATCTCATTTATATACATTTTAATGTTATAAAATATTTTATACTTTACACATTATTTTCCACCTTTTTAAAGACTGTTATAAGTCAGCGTAAAATTATGAAGCGTAAGATTACATTACAAAGTGATGGTTTTAAAATTTTATGTTGATATTACCCATTCTAAAATCTATAAATAAAAGCAATCTATTATAGTATATAAGTAAAATAAATAGTGATTACCTATTATCAAATGAAATACCTACTGATTTATGTCAAACAATGTATTTTCCAATTTGAATAAAGTAACTCTATACGATATCTTAGTATGATTTCTTACAATGAACCTCTTGTTGTATCTTATTAACATTACAAGCAGTGCTAATTAACTTAACAAGCGTTTCTGTTGTTAAAATGACTGTAGTCAAACAGTGGGAGTAACAACGCTAAATGCTAGTCAATGTGATTGATTCCGTTCACAAACGATCGCCAGTTGCGAGACAGATAGAGCTTTGTATAAAGTATAATGTATAACTGCTTATTGATTTATACACACTGGTTGTATTTAAAATATGGCTAGAAGTACAGTCGCCTGCAAAATGTGTGACATGATAGTCAAGTGCTTGAAGTGACATTTGGCTGCGAGCAACATTTAATTCCATTAAGTGGCCTACACACAGCCCTAAAATCAGAGGCGATATCGGGAGAGTGGTGGGGAGCACCCTAAATATAAAAATACATTTTTCTAATTTGGGCCAAATTTTCTGCCGGTGAGTATATGAAAATTGCCCCTGCAGCAGGTGTGTGAGTAGCCGGCTTTACCTACACACGAGGCGATCTAGGGTGCTCCCCACCACTCCCGATATGGGCTGTGTGTAGGCCGCTTTATACTTATTAGGTTTATTCCATTACACTTATTATCAGTATTACGTTTGCGCACTGCACAGAATACCGCGCCAATAAGAAAGCACAAAAAACCCACAGTAAAGAACCTGTAGCTACCGACTCTGATAAGTGATACGCATAGCTATATTTGCTTTTATAGATAGGGTAGTCAGCGTCATATAGTATGTAGCATCCAAATGTATGTAGTATATGTAGCTGCTACATACTAAATGACGCTGACTGTACCTACAATTTTCATTAGCTACCTTGTTACACAGTGACATGCAAATAATCTTGTGCTTAACTCCGCTGACAGTTTACTGATATCTCATCGACCTCGTACCGCCAAATGTGGAAGTAGGTAGGACTTTGCCTAAATCGCTCAAAATAGCCCCTCATCGCGCGTGTGGTCGCGGGAGTCCGCAGAACCGGTCATTGTGGCACTCTTTGGGGGACGGACGCCTATGTCCAGCAGTGGACGTCTTTCGACTGATATAAATAAAATAAATAAATAAATATTTGTGGTCAATCTTACACAAATCAACCTAGTCCCAAACTAAGCAAAGCTTGTACTATGGGTACTAAGCGACGATATACATACTTGTATAGATAAATAGATACTTAAATACATAGAAAACATCCAAGACCCAAGAACAAATATTCGTGCTCATCACACAAATAAATGCCCCGCCCGGGATTCGAACCCGGGATCACCAGCTTCGTAGGCAGGGTCACTACCAACTAAGCTAAAGCGGTCGTTAAATGGCTGACTGGCTGGCCAATATGGTGATGATGATGACTCCCTCATCAAGCAGCCCATCCCGATTGCATCCTAAGGGCGCGGCGACAACACTGCGTTGCGAGGACGTACCGCAAAAACGACGGCGACGTACTAGATATGTCATCATCATCATAGGCCTTTGCGTCTATTGCAGACGATTCAAGCATTGCTGTGTAGTTGCGAACATCGTTTTTGGTGGATTTAGAGACCAATGCGGGAACGGCACGATCTTCCACAGGTACTAGATATGTAGTACGTAAGATTTCTACGCATCGCGCGATGCATGGCAGCGCTCTAGGGCCCCTTTACCCAGACTGAATATTGGCGATGTTGGTCGATTTGCAACTAGATGGCACTGTACCGTCCACGTCGATTCCTGAATCACCCTGTTAAGATTTTTCCAACTAGAATGACCTCCGAGGTTTCATAAGTAGGTAGTGTCCTGTGCTGTAAGTGGCTACTAATTAATGAAATGTCTATACCGTGTGTAAATGTGTATAACTTATATAGAGATTTTATCTAAACAGAACAATAGGAAGAAGTAGGTACTATACTTTTTAGGGTTCCGTAGTAAACAAGGAACCCTTATAGTTTCGCCATGTCCGTCCGTCCGTCCGACCCCCGTTTTTCTCAGTAACTGTTAGTACTAGAAAGCTGTAATTTGGCATGAGTATACATATGAATGACGCAGACAAAACGGTAGAATAAAATCTTAAAAAATCATGGTAGTAGTATATACGATGAATTTAAAAGGAAAACTATCACAGCTAAGTAGACATTACGGTTAACGAGTAATAGTCGAACTTCAGAAATGTACTTTGCAAAAGCAAACTTTCGTACAATTTCCATTGATACCTTAGATAATGTTAGTTAGTTCTGTCAAAAACATAGTAAATATAAGTTTGCGAACTTTTTAGTCCACATAATGTAACGGGTGGACGACTACAGAACCCTACCTTGCGCGTGGCCCGACACGCACTTGGCCAGTTTTTTTTTATATCTAGTACCTAGACCTGCCTAGCTAAGATGATCGCGTAGGTACCTAGGTATGTGTCGGACATATATCATTCGTCCCTCTTGCAATTACATAGGTTAGGTACCTAATACTTGACATAAAAGTGTAGGTACAAACATGTTTGCCCACAGTAATAATACTGATAAACATTCTGATAACGCATCCTAATCTATAGCATCAACATCATCATACCTTTGTTCCCAAACATCCGCTACTGTGTGTGTGCATTAGGATACTTTTTGACCTCATTCTGGTGAAATTACAAAACCAGGATCAATGACTTACCAATCTTACCATGCCTTTGGAAGCACGGATGCTTTCGCTGGTGCTGGTGCCTAAGGCCTTGGTCGTTCTGACGCCGTCGCCGGCTGCGTGCAGCGGCCCGTCGCACGCGACGTCTGAATGGTATGTTCGACAATGTTCTGGAGCGGTCGTTCTCGCCCGTCGCGAGCGACGTCTAAACGCGAACATTTTTCAGACGTCGCGTGCGACGGGCCGCTGCACGCAGCCGGCGACGGCGTCAGAACGACCAAGGCCTAACTTATGGGTGACCTTACCACCACTAGACATGTGAGAAGATGATGTGTTCCTATACATTTGATACCTAGCTGTCACGCTTTTGCGTGCTGTCTAAATAAAAATAATCTTTTATGTTACCTATGATATGATAACACATCTATCTATACATATAATAAAGCAGAAGAGGGTCGAAAATCTGTACATTGAAGATATAAGTAAAAAAATCGATGGAGGGGTCTAAGAATCGATAACAGAACACGTTTCAACTGTTTTTAGAATTCGTGTCTGTTTGTCTGTTTGTCTGTCTGTTTATTTGTCTAACTATCACGCGAAAACTAGCGAATGGATTTTAATACAGCCTTCACTAATATGTTTATTGGATCTTCGGCCAGGTTATAGGCTATAAAAAACATACAGGTTAGGGATGAAAGGGGGTGAAAAGAGGGGTTAAACTTTGTATGAGAAGTCTTTCAGTTCATGATTTACAGGCTTGAAAGTTGGTATGTATATATATGGACGCAAAGTAAATAGAACCTCATTCAAACATTTTATAATAAACAGATAGTATTTGAAAAAATGGGGGGTGAAATAACAATACTTCTGCCTCTCAAGGCTATAGACAAAAATACAAAAGTCCCTCAAACCATATTAACTGTTTGAAATGAGAGATCTAATTATGTTGGTCAGTCAGTCGCTATCAATATTCACAAACCTTACTACGCAACCTCGGTTTTTTTTTTGTTTTCGATGGAGGGTACCTTACCTACGCAGAGCGGCGGGCTCTCGGTTGCATGGTAGCACTTGCGACAGTTGCGACATGTACTACCTATATATTAAGTATGCCCATTTTTGTATAAAATATTGTTTTTTGAGGTGCTCATTACAAGAATGATACTTATCCATTTTCAAACCGAAGATGGCGGACATTTACTTATTTACTCTTCTTAATTAATAATTGATATGGGTGTCATCTTTAAGGTTCTTCGAGGTGCCGATTAGTTGCGTTTTCCGTCAGCAAAATGTATAAAATACGTTCAGCGCGTAACAGACATAAATTTAGGGTATATTGGTATTCGTTATTAAAACATACATACCTACGTAACAATAAAAACATCAAGTATGACCAAATTCGAAAGTCACGGGCGGATTGGAAGCAAAAAAACCGGCCAAGTGCGAGTCGGACTTCGCACATTTAGGGTTCCGAACCGACCGCAAAGTTAAGTTGGATTTTATAGGAAAAATAAGGAAATTTCAAAGAAAAAAATCTAATTTATCAATATATTAGTATTTGTTGGTAAAATATACGTAATAACAATCATTATTACCAAATTTTAAGTTTATAGGTGTTTGGGAAGTTAAAAAATTCATCGAAACAAAATTTCGTAAAAAAAGCTGACTTTGTTGGCTTCTCATTCCTTTGTTTTCCAATATTTTTTTCAATAAAAAAGATAGTAAGTATCTACTCAATGAGCTCTAAACAACAATACCCCACTCGATAAGGTAGGATAAAAAAAATTTTTCGCGCCCCCCTTTAGCTGTATGGCCCCCTTAAAAACATTAAAAATAATTTGTGACTATTTGTATGGCTTTGGGCCAACAAGATGCTTATACTGTGTAAATTTGAAACCTGTAGCTCCAACAGTTTGGCTGTAAAACCTGTGTGACAGACGACGGGCGGTCATCTGGGCGTCACCAATGGGGTTCCGTTTGGACCCTTCGGGTTCGGAACCCTAAAAACAACTCTCAGAAAATCACATACCTCTCAGAAGCAACCAAGGTGGGTGCGCTATCAACCTAGGCCTCTACTCCATCTTCGAAAGTGAAAGAACAGACCAAAGTAGGTATTCAGTTATACCTATGTTTTGCAATAAAGCACTTTGAACTTTGAAAGGTATTTCAATAATTTATGAACAAAAAAATATCTATTCAACTACCTCTTTACAAAGCCACTTGATAGGTCAACAGATTTTTTTTGTTAAATATTACGCGCTCGCTGCGCTCGCGTTTTCATCTACATTGCTTGATGCGTATGAAGTATTTTCCGTACCTGCATCATAATGTTCGAATCATTTCGCACTCGCTTTTTTATCTACATAACTTGACGCGTAGGAATTATTTTCCGTAACTGCATCATAATGTTCGAAAAATTTCACGCTCGCTGCGCTCGTGTTTTCATGTGCATAACTTCATGAGAATGAAGTCTTTTCCGCACCTGCATCATAATGTTCGAAACATTTCGCGCTCACTACGCTCGCGATCTCATCTTCATTTCTTGATGCGTATGAAGTATTTTCCGCACCTGCATAATAATGTTCGAAAAATTTCGCGCTCGCTGCGCTCGCGTTTTCATCTACATAACTTCATGAGTATGAACTATTTTCCGCACCTGCATCATAATGTTCAAAAACTTAAGCGCCCGCTACGCTCGCTTTTTCATCTAAATTACAGATGCGTTTGAAGTCTTTTCCGCACCTGCATCATAATGTTCGTAAAAATTTCACGTTCGCTACGCTCGTGTCAGATTGTAATCTATACATATAATAAAGCAGAAGAGGGTCGAAAATCTGTACATTGAAGATATTAGTAAAAAAATCGATGGAGGGGTCTAAGAATCGATAACAGAACACGTTTCAACTGTTTTTAGAATTCATGTCTGTTTGTCTGTTTGTCTGTTTGTCTGTTTGTCTGTTTGTCTGTTTGTCTGTCTGTTTATATGTCTAACTATCACGCGAAAACTAGCGAATGGATTTTAATACAGCCTTCACTAATATGTTTATTGGATCTTCGGCCAGGTTATAGGCTATAAAAATCATACAGGTTAGGGATGAAAGGGGGTGAAAAGAAGGGGTAAACTTTGTATGAGAAGTCTTTCAGTTCATGATTTACAGGCTTGAAAGTTGGTAAGTATATACATGGACGCAAAGTAAATAGAACCTTGTTCAAACATTGTATAATAAACAGATAGTATTTGAAAAAATGGGGGGGTGAAATAACAATACCTCTGCCTCTCAAGGCTATAGACAAAAATACAAAAGTCCCTCAAACCATATTAACTGTTTGAAATGAGAGATCTAATTATGATGGTCAGTCAGTCGCTATCAATATTCACAAACCTTACTACGCAACCTCGGTTTTTTTTGTTTTCGATGGAGGGTACTTTACCTACGCAGAGCGGCGGGCTCTCGGTTGCATGGTAGCACTTGCGACATGTACTACCTATATATTAAGTATGCGCATTTTTGTATAAAATATTGTTTTTTGAGGTGCTCATTACAAGAATGATACTTATCCATTTTCAAATTGAAGATGGCGGACATTTACTTATTTACTTTTCTTAATAATCGATATGAGTTTCATCTTTGAGGTTCTTCGAGGTGCCGATTAGTTGCGTTTTCCGTCAGCAAAATGTATAAAATACGTTCAGCGCGTAACAGACATAAATTTAGGGTATATTGGTATTCGTTATTAAAACATACATAGGTACCTACGTAACAATAAACATCAAGTATGACCAAATTCGAACAGGCGGATTAGTTAAGTTGGTTTTTATAGGAAAAATAAGGAAATTTCAAAGAAAAAAATCTAATTTATCAATATATTAGTATTTGTTGGTAAAAAATACGTAATAACAATCATTATTACCAAATTTTAAATTCATCGGAACAAAATTTCGTAAATTCCAATAATTTATGAACAAAAAAAATATCTATTCAACTACCTCTTTACAAAGCCACTTAATAGGTCAACAAATTTTTTTGTTCAATATTTCGCGCTCGCTGCTCTCGCGTTTTCATCTACATTGCTTGATGCGTATGAAGTATTTTCTGTACTTGCATCATAATGTTCGAATCATTTCGCACTAGCTTTTTTATCTACATTACTTGACGCGTAGGAATTATTTTCCGTAACTGCATCATAATGTTCGATAAAATTTCGCGCTCGCTGCGCTCGCGTTTTCATGTGCATAACTTCATGAGAATGAAGTGTTTCCCGCACCTGCATCATAATGTTCGAAAATTTTCGCGCGCCGTACGCTCGCGTTTTCATCTACATTATAGTTAATGCGAATGATGTATTTTCCGCACCTGCATCAGAATGTTCGAATCATTTCGCGCTCGCTGCGCTTGCGTTTCATATACATTACTTAATGAGTGTGAAGTATTTTCCGCACCTGCATCATAATGTTTGAAAAATTTCGCGCTCGCTGCGCTCGCGTTTTCATCTACATTACTTGATGAGCATTTTCCGCACCTACATCATAGTGTTCGATAATTCTCGCGCGCCCTACACTCGCGTTTTCATCTGCATTACAGTTGATGCTTATGAAGTCTTTTCCGCACCTGCATCATAATGTTCGAAACATTTCGCGCTCACTACGCTCGCGATCTCATCTTCATTTCTTGATGCGTATGAAGTATTTTCCGCACCTGCATAATAATGTTCGAAAATTTTCGCGCTCGCTGCGCTCGCGTTTTCATCTACATAACTTCATGAGTATGAACTATTTTCCGCACTTTACTAAACTTTAGTGCCCGCTACGATCGCTTTTTCATCTAAATTACAGATGCGTTTGAAGTCTTTTCCGCACCTGCATCATAATGTTCGTAAAAATTTCGCGTTCGCTATGCTTGCGTTTTCATCTGCATGACTTGATGCGTATGAATTATTTACCGCACCGGCATCACAATGTTCGAAATATTTCGGGCTCGCTTCGCTCGCGTTTTCATACACATTACTCGATGAGTGTGAAGTATTTTCCGCACCTGCATCATAATGTTCGAAAAATTTCGCGCTCGCTGCGTTTGCGTTTTCTTCTACATTACTTGATGAGCATTTTCCGCACAACCTACATCATAATGTTCGAAAATTTTCGCGCGCCGTACGCTCGCGTTTTCATCTACATTATAGTTGATACGTTTGAAGTCTTTTCCGCGCCTGCATCAGAATGTTCGAAAAATTTCGCGCTCGCTGCGCTCGCGTTTTCATCTACATTACTTGATGAGTATTTTCCGCACCTACATCATAACGTTCGTAAAAATTTCGCGTTTGCTACGCTCGCGTTTTCATCTGCATGACTTGATGCGTATGAATTATTTTCCGCACCGGCATCATAATGTTCGAAATATTTCGAGCTCGCTGCGCTCGCGTTTTCATACACATTACTTGATGAGTGTAAAGTATTTTCCGCACCTGCATCATAGTGTTCGAAAAATTTCGCGCTCGCTGCGTTCGCGTTTTCTTCTACATTACTTGATGAGCATTTTCCGCACTTACATCATAATGTTCAAAA
Organism: Cenopis cana; assembly: GCA_951800055.1. Classification (NCBI taxonomy): domain Eukaryota; kingdom Metazoa; phylum Arthropoda; class Insecta; order Lepidoptera; family Tortricidae; genus Cenopis; species Cenopis cana. Next base: position 7,143,978 of record OX637488.1, read on the forward strand.
AAATTTCGAGCGCCGTACGCTCGCGTTTTCATCTACATTATAGTTGATGCGTATGAAGTCTTTTCCGCGCCTGCATCAGAATGTTCGAAAAATTTCGCGCTCGCTGCGCTCGCATTTTCATCTATATTACTTGATGAGTATTTTCCGCACCTGCATCATAATGTTCGAAACATTTCGCACTCACTACGCTCGCGTTTTTATCTTCATTACTTGGTGCGTATGAAGTCTTTTCCACACCTGCATCAATGTTCGAAACATTTCGCGCTCGCTGCGCTCGCGTTTTCATCTACACTATTTGATGCGTATGAAGTATTTTCCGCACCTACATCGTAATGTTTGAAAGAATTCGCGCTCGCTGCGCTCGCGTTTTCATCTTCATTACTTGATGCGTATGAAGTATTTTCCACACCCGTATCAGAATATCCGAAAAGTTTCGAGCTCACTTCGCTCGCGAGCGTTTTCATCTACATCTATAATAAGTTAATAACATAATATGTTATGTTATTAACTAAATGTAATAATATATTATATTTAGTCCTCTGTCATGTTTCATGTGGGCGCATTGAGCCGGCGTGCGCAATGTTTGGCGAGACAACCCGGTGAAATACGGTGTAGAAGTTGATATGGATAATGGATATTCACGCGAATGAAGTAGCGGGCAAAAGCTTAGATAAATAAATTTAAAACTGGACTACCCGTGCGAAACTGGGGCGGGTTATAAATGCGAAAGTAACTCTGTCTGCCTGTTTCCTCTTAAAATGCTCAACCGATTTAGATGAAATTTGTTATGGATATAGTTTGAGTCCTAGGGAAGGACATAGGATATTTTTATCCCGGAAATCATCCCTTAACGGGGTTTAAGTTAGAATGGAAGAGAGATAACTAGGTAAGCGCATGAAATAGAAGAATTAAATAACATTCTAACGCGATGACGCGAGTTCTACGCAGACGAAGTCGCGGGCAAAAGCTATAATGTAATATAATCGAGTTGTATATTTTAAATAGATTAATTTATTATTTATACAATAATTAAAAGCAATTAAGAATTAATAAAACCAAATTAATGTCACCGGAAATACTAAAAGTACAGCTCGAATGGAGGTGGGGATTTTAGCATAAAAAGGGGTGTCCGCCATTGGAGGGCCACATTGTTGCTCGTCACTTGCTGAAGGCTAGTCGTCTACTAAAATCCACACCTCCATGTTGAAATTATAAAATATTTTACTGGTCAAAGTGGTTAAGTCCCAATAGGGACACGTGGGAGTTAAAATTATTGTATTGTGGTTCTGCAAGGATCAAATATTCATGTAAGTAAATAATAAATGTGTACTAATCGAATATTACGTTTTATTATACTTTTACATCTCGCCATCCATAGCATGACCCTGTTTTCTTAATAATTAGGTACTTACATACTTTTTTAATCCATAACTAAGGACTAGCCTTATAACTTCTCATTAATTTTCCTAATATCAGAAGTTGGATCGTACAATTTATAACACGCCCTTCATACTTTTTTTTTCTGTTTTTGATTGCAAGTCATGGAGTCGACCCCGATTTTGGACAGCCTCGTGAAAGCTATCCAAGATGCAGTTACGTCGAACCACAGGCATGATGACGTCGCGCTACCCCTGTTCAACCCCGAAAAGAACGACAATGGAGCAGAGGCGTGGTGCAGATCGATCGAGAAACTTGGTGCAGAATTAAAATGGAGCAGCATTCAGCAAGCTGCTAAAGCCGGTAAGGCCCTTCGGGGCTCTGCTTTATTATGGTTTGAGACCTGGGAGCCGGAGACAGAACGTTCTTGGGAATCCTTGCGTAAAGACATTTGTGATTTGTATCCTGAGAAAAAAAATCTTTCTGAAAGACTGTCAAAGGCTGTTACATTTACCTCTGACTCTAGTGACACCTATTGTGAATACGCCAGGGAAAAAATCAGGTTGTTACGTAACACTAAAGTAGCATTCACGGAACCCCAATTGATCGAGCTTGTATGTGGGGGTATAACTGATGTGAGCGTTAGAATGTCAAGTCTGAATAGCACAGTAGGTTCAACACAAGAATTACTAACTTTGCTTTCATCTTACGAAAAGATAGCTAAAAAGAGGCTGTTGGAAAACGTTTCACAGTCTGTACATTTAAATGCCAAACGATTCAAATCAAATAGCGATATGCATAGGGAAGAGAAAATGTGTTTTGTTTGCGGAAAGAATGGACACCTAATGGCTCGTTGCCCTAAAAATTTACCTCAAACGGTTGCAAAAGATTCAGTGATTGAAAATAATCAAACTACTAAAATAATTTGCTCTTTCTGTAAAAAAGTGGGTCACACATTTGAAAAATGTTTCCACCGCGTTGCCTGTACAGTTTGCAAAAAAATGGGACATTCTCCTGACAAATGTTTTCAGCGTTTTCAACAACGTGATCAAGATAAAAACGTTAATAACACCGAATCAAAGTGACTAGACGGTAAATTAACGGACATTTGCATAAACAATGTACATGTGCCATCACTACTAGACTCTGGAGCGGATTGTAGTATTATTAAAGAATCGGTAGCAAAAAGCCTTGGGTGTTCCTTCTTACCTTGTTCTTTATATCTTGATGGGATTGGCAATGGGAAGCTTCACGTGTTTGCTAAAATAGTAGCACCGGTTCAGTTTCGTGACATACATATCCAACTAGAACTATACGTAGCTAAGGATGACGATTTCCACTATGACTGTCTGATCGGGCGTAATGCGGTACAGGATTGCGATATAGCAATAATTACGAATTCGACAGGCAGTAACATAGTACGTATTAAAAATGACGAGGTTCAGTCTCAGGTTTGCTCGGTTCAGGTTGATGTTGGTATGAATGACGTAGTAAACTGTCTTGACCATTTAGATAAATCCTTACACGATAGTGTACTCAATATTTTTCAAAAATACCCTACAATTTTACCTACAGACGATCACGTGAGTACAGTAAAAACGGGTCAACTCAATATTCGGTTGAAAACGAATAAGGTAATTAATTACCGACCCTATCGTATGGCTCCGATTGAGAGGGAGAAGGTACAAGATATTATTAATGATCTACTACAAAAAAATATTATAAGAGAAAGTGATTCAGAGTTTGCAAGTCCAGTGTTATTAGTGGAAAAAGCCGATGGCACCGATAGGTTATGTATAGACTATCGGGCATTAAATAAAAATATTGAAAAAGAACGGTACCCTCTCCCCCTCATCGAAGACCACATCGATCGTTTAGGGAAAGCAAAATATTATATTTCTCTTGATATGAAGAACGGCTTTTACCAGATTCCTGTGGCACCGGATGCCATAAAGTACACTGCCATAGTAACGCCAGATGGTCATTATGAGTTTTTAAAAATGCCATTTGGAATTTGCAATGGACCTTCAGTCTTCCAAAAGGCCATAACGAAAGCAGTAAAGGACCTTAAATTTCTGTTAGTCTACATGGATGACCTGTTGATACCCTTTACTACAATATCAGAAGGGCTTGACTATTTGGACCAAACGTTTAAGGCTTTGTGTGACGCGGGTTTTACAATCAATTTAAAAAAGTGTAGATTTTTTGAAACTAGTATTGATTATTTGGGGAGAACCATATCACATGAAGGTGTTAAACCAAGCCAAAAAAAGATATCTGCTCTAATTAACTCCCCAATTCCCGAAAACGTGAAACAGGTCAGGCAATTCATGGGGCTCGCGAGTTACTTCAGGCGGTTCATACCAGAATTTGCACATCGGACTGCTTGTATAACTAAACTATTGAAAAATAACCAAAAGTGGGAATGGGGACCGGAACAACAGGAGGCTCGCAATTATGTACTTAATTATTTGACGAATGAACCTTTACTTACAATCTTTGATCCAAGCTTACCGACAGAATTACATACTGACGCAAGCTCAATCGGATATGGTGCCATACTCCTTCAAAAATCTGGCGGTATCAATAAAGTTGTAGCCTATTTTAGTAAGAGGACAAGCCCCTGTGAGTCCCGGTACCATTCCTACGAATTGGAAACCCTCGCTATATATAATGCACTGAAACATTTTCGCGTCTATCTGTTGGGTATTAGTTTCAAAATAATTACTGATTGTAATTCGATAAAATCAACATTTAACAAAAAGGATTTATCACCACGCGTGGCGCGATGGTGGAGCTACATGCAAGATTTTACGTTTGACGTTGAGTATAGGAAAGGGCAATATGTCAATCATGTAGACTACTTAAGCCGGAATCCAGAGATTAACGTAGAAACTACACTTATTCCTTTAATGCCAGAAGTCAAAACCAATACTATCAATGTCATAAATTCACCTCGCTCTTGGTTAGAGACTGCTCAGGATCAGGATTTAGAGACTCAGGGTTTGGTTGAAAGGGTACGGTCTGGGGATTTAGACAATAACCAGTACATGATTCAGAATAATTTATTATATTACAAATCACAACCGACAGCCATACCTAGATTATATGTACCTAAAGGAAGTAGACTAAACATTCTGCGTTTGTTCCACGATGATAACTGCCATGTTGGTTCTGAAAAGACGCTTCAAAAGATTTGTGAATACTTTTGGTTTCCTGGACTTTCAAATTTTGTGAAAAAGTACATAACCCACTGTCGTGTTTGCGTTGAGAAGAAAAGTCATTGTGGACCAAAACAAGGAATGCTACATCCCATTGATAAAACTCCAATTCCATTTCACACAGTTCATTTAGATTGTACCGGACCGTTCCCACAATCTAGTAATGGTTACAAGTACCTTCTAATTATAATTGACGGGTTCACTAAATTCTGCATTTTAGCCCCGCTCAAAACAATGGGTGCTCAAGAATTGGCCGACAAAGTACGTGATACTGTAATTATGTTCGGAACGCCATCCTTGATTATAACTGACCGCGGTACAAATTTCAATTCCCGACAAATGCGAGATTTATTCGAAGAATGGCAAGTTAGGCATCATTTGATTTCCACTGGCACACCTCGTGGAATCGGGCAAGTTGAACGTTACGTATCAACCATTACTAACATGTTAAGTACCACCTGTGTTGACGCGTCAGACTGGCCGAGCGTATTGAGTAAAGTTCAACTTTCCTTAAACACGACAGTGCAAAAGTCCACAGGATTTTCACCAATGCGATTACTTATTGGTCGAAACGCTAATATCCCCACTGTACAGGCCCGGTTAGATGAGGTATTAGAAAATAACGATGAACTTATAGATGTTAGGGCAGATAGGGTACTGGCGCAGCAGCGTCTAAAGATTATAGCCGAAAAATCAAAGGACCGCTTTGATCTAACCCGTCGAGATAATATTCAATATAATATAGGAGATACCGTGTATGTTAGTCAGGATCATAGGCGACATAATAAGTTAAGTGCTAAATATAAGGGACCTTATGAGATTATTAGCATAGAGGATAATGATAGGTATTCGCTAAGAGGTATTGGCTACTTAAGAAATATGACCGTGGCTAAGGACAAGCTTCGGCTATGGCCGGGTGATTTTGACGGGCAGGTTGAGTAGCTGAGCCTAGCTTAGCTTAGCTTAGCCTTTGCTGCTCGACTTGTTCGTCGGAATCATGAAACATGTTTCTTAAATGGCTAGCTAATTTTACTATTGTAATTATGATTATGTTGGTATTATAAGAATGTGATGAAATTAACATATGTAATTATGTAGTGTTATACAATTATGATATGGGTGGATGAACTGGTGTGATACACCGATTATGATTGATTATATTATGGCTAAAGGGGGAGCCAGAGATTAATTTTCCTTAGCTGGTGTCCGGCATCACTGTCTGCGGGTGATTGAGCTTCACTGACGGCGGGTGTTGGCCGCACACAGTAAGGAAATATTAAGTAATTATTATTGGGAATTTCTATTGCTACGATCTTGATTGACTGATTATTCAAGGTATGATTATTTATGAGATATTATTTATGTGATATTATTTAGGTGAAATGTTGGAATATTTATACCTAGCATAGCACCGATAATGTATTGTAAATAAATATTACTTTTAAGTATTAGGTAGATACTTATGGGTGTTACTTGTGGGTGTTAGTACTTGTATAGGTATTACTTAAAGTAATACTTACACTTTAAGTGTGACTTATTATAAATAATTACTTTAAAAACAAATTTTATATAATTGCTACTTCGAGAACGAAGTGCCTATCAGTATGGCCGTGTCAGATTGTAATAATGTAATATAATCGAGTTGTATATTTTAAATAGATTAATTTATTATTTATACAATAATTAAAAGCAATTAAGAATTAATAAAACCAAATTAATGTCACCGGAAATACTAAAAGTACAGCTCGAATGGAGGTGGGGATTTTAGCATAAAAAGGGGTGTCCGCCATTGGAGGGCCACATTGTTGCTCGTCACTTGCTGAAGGCTAGTCGTCTACTAAAATCCACACCTCCATGTTGAAATTATAAAATATTTTACTGGTCAAAGTGGTTAAGTCCCAATAGGGACACGTGGGAGTTAAAATAATTGTATTGTGGTTCTGCAAGGATCAAATATTCATGTAAGTAAATAATAAATGTGTACTAATCGAATATTACGTTTTATTATACTTTTACATCTCGCCATCCATAGCATGACCCTGTTTTCTTAATAATTAGGTACTTACATACTTTTTTAATCCATAACTAAGGACTAGCCTTATAACTTCTCATTAATTTTCCTAATACTCGCGTTTTCGTCTGCATGACTTGATGCGTATGAATTATTTTCCGCACCGGCATCACAATGTTCGAAATATTTCGCGCTCGCTGCGCTCGCGTTTTTATACACATTACTTGATGAGTGTGAAGTATTTTCCGCACCTGCATCATAATGTTCGAAAAATTTCGCGCTCGCTGCGTTCGCGTTTCCGTCTACATTACTTGATGAGCATTTTCCGCACCTACATCATAATGTTCGAAAATTTTCGCGCGCCGTACGCTCGCGTTTTCATTTACATTATAGTTGATGCATATGAAGTCTTTTCCGCGCCTGCATCAGAATGTTCGAAAAATTTCGCGCTCGCTGCGCTCGCGTTTTCATCTTGATTTCTTGATGCGTATGAAGTATTTTCCGCACCTGCATTATAATGTTCGAAACATTTCGCGCTCACTACGCTCGCGATTTCATCTTGATTTCTTGATGAGTATGAAGTATTTTTCGCATCTGCATAATAATGTGCGAAAAATTTCGCGCTCGCTGCGCTCGCGTTTTCATCTACATTACTTGATGACTATAAAGTTTTTCCGCACCTACATCATAATATTCGAAAATTTTCGCGCGATCTACGCTCGCGTTTTCATCTACATTAGTTGCTGCGTGTGAAATCTTTTCCGTGCCTGCATCATAATGTTCAAAACATTTCGCACTCACTACGCTCGCGTTTTTATCTTCATTACTTGGTGCGTATGAAGTCTTTTCCACACCTGCATCAATGTTCAAAACATTTCGCGCTCGCTGCGCTCGCGTTTTCATCTACACTATTTGATGCGTATGAAGTATTTTCCGCACCTGCATCGTAATGTTTGAAAGAATTCGCGCTCGGTGCGCTCGTGTTTTCTTCTTCATTACTTGATGCGTATGAAGTATTTTACACACCCGTATCGGAATATCCGAAAAGTTTCGCGCTCGCTTCGCTCGCGAGCATTTTCATCTACATCTGTGTATAATAAAATATATTTAGTCCTCTGTCATGTTTCATGTGGGCGCATTGAGCCGGCGTGCGCAATGTTTGGCGAGACAACCCGGCGAAATACGGTGTAGAAGTTGATATGGATAATGGATATTCACGCGAATGAAGTCGCGGGCAAAAGCTTAGATAAATAAATTTAAAACTGGACTACCCGTGCGAAACCGGGGCGGGTTAAAAATGCGAAAGTAACTGTTTCCCCTTAAAATGCTCAGCCGATTTAGATGAAATTTGGTATGGATATAGTTTGAGTCCTAGGGAAGGACAAAGGATACTTTTATCCCGGAAATCATCCCTTAACGGGGTTTAAGTTAGAATGGAAGAGAGATAACTAGGTAAGCGCATGAAATAGAAGAATGAAATAACATTCTAACGCGATGACGCGAGTTCTACGCAGACGAAGTCGCGGGCAAAAGCTAGTTTTCGAATATATTCCTTTGTCACGTTCCCTTGTTCACCCTAAAACACTCAAATCACACACCCATGTTTATAGGTAGGCTGAGCTGATAATATTGTGTGTGGGGATCTCTACTCTATAACACTTTAAACTCTCGCGCTTTGTAAACATACTTAAAAGGTTTGTTTTAACGGGTCTAACGCGATATTTATGTATTTACCTTTTTTACCGACGTTTCGACACGGGTTTCACCGACCGTGGTCGCGGATAAGACCGCGACCACTTTTAAGTATCTCTACCTACCTACTCTATTTATGTACCTATGTAATTTTTCTACGTTATACGCGCGCATCCACTAATTTATGTCACATCTGGCCATAAAGTGGTAATTACCGCACGCTACCCGCACGGAATATCCAACTTCCTGTTTTGTATTTACCACGGCCGGTAATAAAGAAAGCCTCAGATCGCATATTTATCACCCTTGCCTTCGGCTCGGGCGTCTAATACTTGCGAGCTGAGACATTCATTATTTTATGCCACACCTGGCCGCAAAGTGGCAATTACTGCACGCTACGCGCACGGAATATCCAATTTCCTGGCCAGAGGAAGAAATAAAATTTTGTATTTACCACGGCCGGTAATAAAGAAAGCTTCAGATCGCATATTTATCGGCCTTGCCTTCGGCTCGGGCGTCAAATACTTGCGAGCTGAGACATTCATTATTTTACCGCCTAGGTAAGTAATAAACTATTAGTCAATGATTATAATTAAATGATCTAATTATTTTATTACCAATTATAGAGTCATATTTATCTAAATATTATTTGATTGTACGATTGCAGTTAACAACACTTATAATGTTTAATATGAGGACGCTATCCTGTTATTTATTTAAATCGTTTAATAAAGTTGCGGTTTGACCTTAAACAATTACTTACTCTACTCTTGATGTATAAAGAGGAAAAACCAACTTCATTTTGTCACTTAGGTAGGTACTTAGTATAAGTAGAGAAACCGGCCAACCGCTTAGTGCTAAGTGGATCATAATAGTCAAAAATTACGTCTCCGCAATTAACGCGAGATAGGTTTCATTAGCCAGCAGGGACTTGCGCATTCAGCGTCGCGACGTTTCCCTCCGCAAGGACCGCAAGGTGCTTGGATATGTTAAACAAATTCATACACTTCAAAGCGAAACCGCTCCAGCAGAGAGCACTGAAAGCATCTCAGAATTGTCATTTTCATATACCCACTGATGTAATGAATTGTCGTTGTTCATTGAGCTTTCGCTAGCGGGCGCCCGTTACAGACTAACTTCGGCGCGCTCCGCCATTCTACAAGCAATGCCAGGAATCTATTAGTCCTTCTCTGACTCATAGCTGAGTAATTGCGAGCGAGTAAGCCCGCAGTAGGTCCCCAGTACTCTCGGACGCTCGACGTTTTCATACCGAATCCCAGCGAGCCTCCTGTTTCCCGTAGGCTTCAGTCCGTTTCAGTTTTCAGGAGACAGCGGAGGGAGCCCGCGTTTCACGGCCGCGCTACCGGCAGAACCGTTTCATGCAAAATGATTAAATAACCGTACGCCAGAGCGGCCCAATCACAGATCCGAGTGAAGTAATTAAATATCAGGACATTCTAAGTGATAAAGTGTTATGTTTACAAATCGGTCCGTACATAAACGAACGATTAGTGGTTCTAATAGCGGACAGTAAATCACATCGCGCCAGGAGCAGCGACGGTTTTCGGCGGCGTAAGTATATTTTTTCTATTTTCTTATTATTGATTGGTGTTTTTGTTTTGACAATGACAAGGGCCGCGAGTGGTGGGTTAAAGGTTACGACCTTTGGCCTGGACTGAAGCTGGGACGTTATCTAACAGCCTTGCCAGGGACGCACCGATATACGGTGAGGTTTTTGAATATCAAATTCTATTCCGATTAGTCAATTTCTTAAATATGTAGGTATATAATATATTAACTACTTTATACTTAGTGATTTAAACTAACTTAATTTGCTTACTCAGCTGCTGACAAAAACTGCCGGAAAGGAAAACGAAAATGAAGTTAGGGTTGTCAAAAACGACTAGGTAAATAAATGTTATTAGCATACGATACCTACTTATTATGTCATAAAATATATTACCTACAGTGATCATCTAATATATCTGTACTCTTTATGGTAGGTACTCAAAGATATCTGAACGTGCACAGTAATCCTTTGACAAAAAATCGTGTTCAGACGACGAAGTCGAAGACTGTGTCGCGTGAAGGTGGTGTGTGCGTTGTGTGTGCCGTGTGCCTACTAACTCATTAATAATAATAAGCACCTTGTTTCCTCATATATACCTACTGTACTGTACCTATAAATAAACGATGCAAATCTTTTTCGGGCTGTCACGAGTAAATTGAATATCATCATTCTTTACGAGCAGCCCTTACATCTAAACATTTTAATCGATCGGCAGACAAACGGTTAGAACCGTAATAAATTCAACTAGGTATAGCTGGCCCTCGTCGAGTTTAACTCTATTAAAGATTCTTTGATCCGCCCGTCAGCTGAAAGGGGGCGCTAATCAAAACTTAAAGCGTTGTTGATTAAACTTCGTTTGATTTTATAGAGTTTCAATACCTACGATCATTGAAAGGTACAGACAGTGTACAGTCAGCGTCATATAGTATGTAGCAGCCAAACTGGCCCAATAGTTCGGTACACCATACAAAATATATGGTGTACCGAACTATTTGGCCACTTTGGCTGCCACATACTATATGACGCTGACTGTACCTGTTTTTTTTCTCATCACAGGGGATGAAATCTACCTCCCTGCTCCCTGATCCGTTTGCTCGTTTGCCCCCTATAACATAAAAAAAACATAAGTACTTGTGGGATCTTTATTTTTAGTAAAGATATATTTTTTATATTTATTTTACGAGGCAGAAACTATTTTTTCTAAATATCTAATTAAAATAAATAGATAATAAAAAATTATGCAATTAATAAAAAATCTGCAATATTTTTATTAATTTAAAACTTTCAACTTTGTACTTTAAATCTAAAGCAATATTTACAAGAGGCTCAAAGCTTTTTTGCCACTATCCCGAAAGTCGAAACTTACTTTTTGTCACTTAAATAAATAAATAATAACAGTATTAAAAAATCTTTATGTAATATATTTTTTTAAGTAATATAGTATAATTATAATAATAACTTATGGTTTTTCTCCTTGAGATGGCAGTATACGTATAACGTAGATACATCTTCTAATATTCAGTAGTGTTTGCCCCTATTCATTATATTCTTATAGAATAAAAGCCAATCCACTGTTTATTTACCACTTGATATACCTAACGTACCTCTGCACCTTTGAGCTACCTATCTCGGTTGCATCCCGGACAATTTAATTACTTGGCATAGGCGTTATGCTTCGTTTTATTTTTTTAGATTAAAAAAATCGTGCGATTGTCGCCATGCGATTTCAGTAGCTCTAGTATAAGTTTTTTCGAAACATTAACTAATTCGAACGCGTTTGCGTTTTGTCTCAAAATGTATGAAAGTGGTATGAAAACGTGAACAGCGCCTCTGGTGGTCACTAGTGGAAACTAAAACAGCGAGTATAACATTTGTTGCTAACCGATGAACGCGCGTATTTCAAACTCGGTGAGAGCGTTTTCATACATTTTGAGACAAAACGCAAACGCGTTCGAATTAGTTAATGTTTCGAAAAAACTTATACTAGAGCTACTGGTAAGTAAAACAATCTTTGTAACGGGAATATATGCGGCGTGCTATCTTTGAGGCGTGATGAGATAAGTACTGAAATAAGTGAAAATAGAACAATATTATCCTCTCATAAAAGAAGAATGGTAGGCAAAAATGGCCGTGAAAATTCTATTAAAAAAACGGTCTTGGTAGTCAACGTTATCCTTCCGATCGGTTGTACATTATTCTTTATCGATCATCTTGTCATCTGCAGCGGTTGGATATACATACATAAATGTATTTAAACTTGACTGATGAGGAAAGAACAATCTTCATTAGGCATCATTTGTCACAACCTAATGATCTTTCGGACAATGTAATATTTTACCATTTTTGCCTCCCCTTTATTTTTGTTTATATTAAAATAAATATGACCCCGCGGCATTTTACAACAAGGAAAATAAGATGTAATTTTGTTTTTTCTCGAGAAGAGGCAATTAAAGTATAATTGGGTTATTTAAAAATGTATTTTAACATTGGCCATCATAGGTACCTATTTGTTGGCTTGGCAGCGGGCGTATCCTTGAGTACCGTAGTTACCGTACCCCATTAGGACAAAATGCGCATTTATTATTGGGTTACGTAACATAAATCATTGCCAGAGCCTTTGGATGTAAAACGTAATGTGTTTACTACTTGTATCATATTTAAGTAGTTTCACTTGCATGAGGAATTTATTAACGTCAGTTACTTAGTCCAAGTGTCAGATCAAATTTCAGTAGCTCAGTACTTTTTTGAAATACCTACCTAGTAACTTACCGAGATAGGGTATAGGGAACAAGGTTATCCGGGTAATCTGCAATCTGCAACGTAATGTAAAATGCACGTGTGTGATGTGTCGGAGTACACGGCTGCAGTCGCACGCGCAGCGTAACTTACGCAGCGATCGATCGTAGTGCTAGTGAGCTGCACGCATGTGCGCGTGCAGCAGTGTGCTCCGGCCTTTCTTTAGACTTACAGCGTGCCATAGTTACACAGTTGTGTATGGGAAACCAGCGTGACCTTCATCCTACTAGGTGATTCATTCATTCAATCTTGCAAATTGATTTGAACTTGTGTTATTTGTCAGCTGCATGCATTCGACGCACTGGCCGTAATTGCTTTTGTGCGCACTATTGCAATTCTAGATTGATAAACTGCTTTAATAGATGTACAGCTAGAATACAGTAAAGTAGGTAGCAGTAATATAATAAAAAATTGGAAAAGATGGATACATATAATGTTTGATTATGTTATCGGTTTTTTGTGTGTTTTGATCCTAAGTATCAAAATTATAGTATTATTAATTTTGAACATTTTATTGAAATGAAGCTTCACTACGTCACGTTTAAAAAATACTTTGTGAGAATTAAGTGTGCGCCTGATAACTATTAGAGCCTGCAATACACAAGGATCTTGGTAACTATAGTGAATCAGTACATAGAAATACGGCGTCATTTTATTTAATACCTTAAATTAAAACATTCAACAATCTGAAATGTTTGAATCTCAGATTAAAGCTGCTTAATAAAAGTTTACCGTGGATTTCCAATGTGCTTACCAGCAAATTATGGGCAAACACTACTGAATAAAACGTTATAACTGTTAGCGATCTATAAAACCAAAGAAAGGTTATTAAACGCTGATATGTCAGAATAATGTCGGACGAGAACTATTCGAGTGGCATTATGGATAATGCGCAGGTCTAATGACACGGACAGTTGAAAAAAAAAGGTTATCTGTGGCGGGAACGAAAAACAAGGGAGATTGTTGTAACTATTGTGGATTAAATTATAAACAGTAAATAAACATATTGAAGATACTTGGTGTTTTGTTAATATATCAGAAGCGGGAACGTCGCGCGCCGAAATCCAAGAAAGCTGCGTGCCATCGATGTATTACAAGTTTATTAACGGAAATGACAGGAACTATGGTCAGCAAGAAAGGACATGATGCCACGGTCCTCAGCATTGAGGGAACGACTGATGATGATTATGTAAACAGGCAAGGTTTACGTACCTACAGGTAAAAGTAAAATGAACTATGGTGATAGGTGAGCTGTATATGTTAACATTTTGTATACTATAATAGAGATTTATGAAATGTGAGTAAATTGGAACTGTGGTTTGTTACTTTTAAATATCTAGTGATTAATGTTAACGAATAAGTGTGACTGAAACATATTTTATTTGCCTGAGTTGTTAGGATGGCAAGATAACATGTTGTATTGATTTAAATAATGTACCTATTAATTCGTGAAGTTGTTACACCAAACCAAGTCACAGTTGTTGGTTATTAAAAGTTTTGAGCTTTTTGTATAAGTAAACTAATAATTTCCTTCGGGTGCTGTATGGCAAAAGAGCTACACGATATATTCAGTGACTATATAAATATTTTTGATTTTAGAGTTAGTACAGGGTACACAGTTTGGTATGTTAGTGAACAAAGTAAAATGTAACTGTTGCTTCCCTATAGTTAATTGGTTAAGTAAATAATTAGTTAAAGACAAACCCGTCGTCTACCAGTCCCTGGGATCCCAGGGCAGATAACAAAAGTATGGCATTGTATTTTTTTTTTCGCCGGCTTAAATGTATATTACTTTTGATTTCAATTTAGTGTTATTTCTCAACAAATTACCTATGTCATGGTGGACATTTACTAATGCAATGGAAGTTGATTTCAGAAGCATAGTTAAACTGTCAGTCTTTGTGCTCAAAATCACGAAGGTGGCCAAGGCTGTCATGTTCGCCGTTGGAGTAGTGCAGTCGCAAGCAGTTGAAAGCTTAGCGGGCACTGCGGGTAGAGCTGAGCGGTCATGATCAGCATGGAGCTGGCTTGATCCTGGCAGAGGCGTAGTCGGCCCCAACGGACGAGGTCGAAGCGGCGTCGTGCCGAAAGCAGAAGCAGTGCGAGCGATTGCAGTAGAATCAAAGCTGGAGTGGCCGGCTGCGGATTGGGCGTGAGCATGAGAGAGCTTTAATGCAGGTATTCAAGTTGGTTAAGAAGTTGGATGCACTAACAAGTAAGTGTGACATTCTTGACCGATTGAGCGCTTTTAATTTCATGTAGCTAGTAAAAAAAAAAAGTTGCTTATTCATGTAGTAGGTAAAATTGCGAAGTCATTACATAACTGATTTCGAGATTAAGTTCCGTTTTCCAATGCCATGGCATCAAAGAGTTGAAATTAATAAGTAATCAGAATCACATAAACTGACAGGATCTCAGGAAAACCAGACATATTTTAAATGCTCTAGTTAGCTCGATCAACTAGTTCAGAACTAATTACTTGAAATGAGTTACACAAAATCCGTTGAATCACTTCTCGGGAATAATGAGTAGAAAGGTACCCAATAAAAACTTGAAAGTATTTTGAATGAAAATGACTGAACTATAATTAAATTATTGATGTGTCAATCAAATGCAGGCAGAGATACGAATAATTTATTAAAGTTATTAGTAGGTATGGATCGGAATTCCAGTCCCAATTGAAACAAAAATTGCTTGAGAACACAATATATTCTATGAAAGAATTCATGAACAGTGAACATCGGCGTTTTTGATTTTTAATTCTATTGAAATCTAATGAATAATAATTGTATACTTATTTGACGATCATAATTTTCATTCTTATAGATTGACATTAAATGTAATTTATAATGTAATGTTTATATGAAATAAATGAATATCAATATCAATATGAGTAATTTTACTGTCAGTTACGTATTGAGACAGAGTAACAAGCCTAGTCTAGATAATTATATTATATTCACGTTTAATTTTTACATTTGATGAGACTGCGATCAATTTATAGGAAAATGTAATTTAATAGCTAACTTAGAACAAGGTTGAGAAGTTATCATTAAGCACTAGTAGACCAATGTGAAATATGATTAAATATTACTGGTGAGTTAATTGAAACGTAAATTAACACGAGCAATGACGTCATTCCTGACAGTCATTTCAGTAACTTTAGTTGAAAACTATCTATAAAATGGAAGAATATTTATTATGGATGATTTATTATATTAAATAAAACTGAAAATGTATTATTTCTGTGATGAAAATGATTTTCATGCGCCATGGAAAGTATGACGTTTTCAGTAGCAACGTCATGTCAAGGCAGTGAGCGACACGCGAAATTTGAAATGTCGTTTTTGATTTTAATTAAATGAATCATTAGTGCATATTTTAATTTTCCGTGGTTGGTATTTTTATCTACTCCGTTAATCTTTAAAATAGGCAAGTTCAATAAAATATTGCATATTCCCTATTGAATTACTGATTTCCAAGGTCTAAAGTGGGTAGTTATGTATTATTGTGTTTAAATTAATCACACAGAGAGAGAGATCGAATTTAGAAAAAAAGTACTATAATAGATTCGAATCGTAACTAATACGTCACAATAACAAAATGAGCGCGTATAGCAAGTAACGCTAGACTTGACCTTTATGAAAACCGAAATTAGTAAGATACTCTCATCACTAGAAATCCCATTGAAAATGAGTAAGAGATAACTGATTGATAAGACGATATATTTAGTCTCTCTAGGTGTAGAATTTTATGGTGATGATAACATAATGAGGAAATAATATACTGAAGATATCAATTTTAATGAATAGTATAGCAAAAGTGGGTTCTATCTCAAATAAGCATAAAAAATTACGATACATAAATACAATCCAACCCGGAAGGTTCAATTGTTTGCTATACAAAAAAATGGAATATCGCATATACAAGTAAATGCTCGTAAAGTAAAGCTTGTAAAAAGGAAATAAATTTGTTAGGTACAAAGATTTTGATAAAATAATATAGTTAAACTCTAAGTGTTGAATGATGATGAGCAGTTGGTCAAATAAAAGGGAACCATTGAGATTATTGTCGCATACCATAAATTCCATTGTTTATTGAATCCTCCAATCTAGACATGAGGACGAGACTAACATGTAATATTCAGACACGACATTATGGAGAAGTGTGCGTGTAGTTATATGTAGACTGTAGACACGAAAGTGTGGAGACAAAGTCGTGCAGTCACACGTAGTATTCAGACGCGACTTTCTGGAAATTAGTAGTAGTAGTAGTAGAAAACACTTTATTGCACAAATTAAGTACATACAAGGAAAACAAACTTAATAGTAAACTTATTAGTTTGTGTATATAGTATTTTGGATACGTGTGTGTGTGTGTGTAGTAACATGTAGTATGGGACACGGCAGTCTGGAGACTGGTTCGTGTAGTAACATGTAGGTAGTATGTACAAAAGATTGTCTGGAAACATTAGAACAGTCTGCCTTCATCATGTTCCATCGTGGTTTTGGTAGAGAGTTAATACGAGGGACTTCCAATCCAATCTTTATGAGAGCGGGACGATGTTGACTGCGAGGGAAGTCATTGAGAATCAGTCGAGACATAGGCAATATGTTTCCGTGTTCGTCTTCGGAGGCTTGTAGACCGAAGTAATAGTGACATTCGATAGTTTCAGAGTAATGAGCTCGATGTTGTTCTGGTTGGACACTACAGAGATATGTCTACTCGAGTGAGTTGACCTTATATATATATAGCTGTTTGTGATTAATTGTTATAGCACATACAATATGAAAAGATTCAACTATATTATATTAAAAACTAACTCGTGACTTTCTATTCATAAAAATAATTATTGTAGTATACAATACTTTACATATTTAAAACAACATGTGAAATATTATTCAGATATTATACATTTATACACGTTAAAAATATATATATTTATACACATATTATAAAAGTAATATTTTTTTAACCATGAGAATGATTCTGCTTGGAGTTTTATTTCTTTTTATTTCTAAAGATGCAGCGGTGCTGCTGCCGTGCTCCAGATGGTTGCGGCAGCGGTTGGAGTGAGCGTGCTCCGACACTGCTGAAGATTTGACTGACTCCCTGGTTGTCGGAGTGAGCGTGCTACGACAGCAGCAAGATGACAGCAGCAGTTGTTGGAGTGAGCGTGTTCCGATACAGCTGAAAATGTGACTGACTCGCTGGGTGTCGGAGTGAGCGTGCTACCGACAGCAGTAAGATTTGACTGATTCGCTGGGTATCGGAGTGAGCGTGCTACCGATGACAGTGAGATGACTGCAGCAGTTATTGGAGTGAGCGTGCTCCGATACTGCTGAAGATTTGACTGATTCGCTGGGTATCGGAGTGAGCGTGCTACCGATAACAGTGAGATGACTGCAGCAGTTGTTGGAGTGAGCGTGCTCCAATATTGCTGAAGATGTGACTGACTCGCTGGGTGTCGGAGTGAGCGTGCTACCGACAGCAGTAAGTTTTGTCTGATTCGCTGGGTATCGGAGTGAGCGTGCTACCGATAACAGTGAGATGACTGCAGCAGTTGTTGGAGTGAGCGTGCTCCGATACTGCTGAAGATGTGACTGACTCGCTGGGTGTCGGAGTGAGCGTGCTACCGACAGCAGTAAGATTTGACTGATTCGCTGGGTATCGGAGTGAGCGTGCTACCGATAACAGTGAGATGACTGTAGCAGTTGTTGGAGTGAGCGTGCTCTGATACTGCTGAAGATGTGACTGACTCGCTGGGTGTCGGAGTGAGCGTGCTACCGACAGCAGTAAGATTTGACTGATTCGCTGGGTATCGGAGTGAGCGTGCTACCGATAACAGTGAGATGACTGCAGCAGTTGTTGGAGTGAGCGTGCTCCGATACTGCTGAAGACTTGACTGACTCTGGGCGTCTGAGCGAGCGTGCTACAGGTGAAAGTAAGATGACTAAACCAGTTGTTGGAGTGAGCGTGTTCCGACACTGTTAAAGATTCGAGAAACAGAGAGCTGATAGAATAGGGTCATTCTATGAAGAGGGATGGCCGAAGCAGTACAGACATGAGCACCTTTTCGAACGACTGAACTCGCCATAATATAGAGGAACCTGAACAAGTTTTTTTTTATATACATACGGTTCAGTCAATAGTGCTTGAATCAATATTTCAGAAACTAAATTGGGATAGCTATGGAATAAACATAAATGGCAAAACACTCAACCATCTCAGGTTTGCAGATGACTTAATAGTAATTAATAGTAATAGTAATTTCAAATAATCCAAGAGAACTGGAAAAGATGGTTCAGGAATTAGCAAACGAGAGTAGAAAATTAGGACTATCAATGAACACGGGATAAACAAAAGTTATGACAAACAAAAAAAAACTAGAATATAGGTAAACAACAAAGAAATTGAATATGTGGATGAATACATATATCTTGGCCAGATTATCTCCCCAACATTACAGATGAAGAAAGAAATAGACCAACGAGTAACAAGTGCATGGAAAAGATACTGGTCCCTCCAAGAGGTGATGAAGAACAAACATTTTCCACAGACACTAAAGAGCAAAGTATTCAACATGTGCATACTTCCTTGTATCACGTATGGATGCCAAACATGGGCCCTAGTAGCATGCTGAATATAAAAAAGGACAAAGTATCTTTACCAAAAATTAGGAAGAAAACAAGAGTGCCCGACATTACACGGTGCATCAAAAAGCTGAAATGGAGATGGACAGGACACATGATGAGGGGAAAAATAGAGAAGTGGACAAAATACATAACGGAATGGTATCCAAGGCTGAGAAAACGAAAACGAGGAAGACCAACAATGAGATGGGAAAATGACATTAGAAAGACAGCTGGAAACACATGGAGAAGAGACGCAAAAGACCACAATAAGTGGAAAGCTTGGGAAGAGGCCTATGTCTAAGAGACAAGCTGAAATTGAATTTTGATATTTATGATAAATGAATTATGTGATAAATTATGTGCATGCAAATAATATAATGTATAAAAAAAAATGTAATTGATATAAATGAAATGTGAAAATAATTCAGCTAATAAAGGCTATCTTATCTTATCTTATCATATGGTTCAGGATCAGTAATCCAACGGCATGGGTACAAATCTTTGTAAAGAGGTCACATGAACAAGAAGAAGGTCATGTGACTGCGGGCAGTGTGTGTCTGAGGGCAGTGTGTGTCTGAGGGCAGTGTGAGTCTGAGGGCATAGTGTGTCTGAGGGCAGACATCTATCAGAATGGCCGAATGTTAGCGATCTATAAAACCAAAGAAAGGTTATTAAACGCTGATATGTCAGAATAATGTCGGACGAGAACTATTCGAGTGGCATTATGGATAATGCGCAGGTCTAATGACACGGACAGTTGAAAAAAAAAGGTTATCTGTGGCGGGAACGAAAAACAAGGGAGATTGTTGTAACTATTGTGGATTAAATTATAAACAGTAAATAAACATATTGAAGATACTTGGTGTTTTGTTAATATAACTATGTATAATTACTTGTTATATAACCACTTATTAAAGATTTTAACCTAGTATCCTTAAATTATCAGTGTGGTTCGAGGGTCTAGTCACTAGTGAGTTTCCGCTCACATCTGGCGTTAGAATATAGGCAGTAATACATCAATTACCTACATAGAATATTAGGCAGTAATATAGCAATTAGCTACAGCTGAAGCAATGCCTAGTTACAGTAATTTTAAAGTTGTTTACTCCTCTAAATTGATCATTAAAGAATCCAGCAATAAATTGAATAATCAGACAGTCAATAAACAATAGTAGATTGTTTGACTTGTCGAACAATTTTCCCTCACTGCGTTCGGGAAAATTGTTCGAGTGGAAATATGGCTTTTAGGCCCGAGTTATACACTCTACTTTTCACTTCGATTGCGGGAAAACACATAAACACAAGTTATTCACCTTAAATGAATAATTTAACTCTTGGCGGGCGTATGTCTAATTTGACAGCATGTTTTTTTTCTAAGGCCAGCACCATGCCTCGCTATGCGTGTTCGCTTTGCGTATTCGCCTCCCTTTCTTTTGCTATATTAAAGAAAGAGATGCAAAGTGCGCTTTTTTTTTCTTTTAAGAGGAGTAATTGCTTTGACCATAGACACCGCTTAATCTTTAGAGAACTGAAAAACGTCTTTCCTGATTGGTCGATTTTAGTACAGCTATGTTCTGGTTGGTGGAAATTTTTACCAAATATTTTTTAATCTGTCAAATTGCTGTTCCGTGATTGGTGGATTTAATAGGTGAAGTATTTTGATTGGTCAAATTAAAATGTTTTGTAAATCATAAATATGTATACATATTTTCCCTAGGGCTTAAATCTACTACTTTAGCCCCGCTTCAAAAGTCTAATATGACACACTTTTCGAGCATGAGAAGTGAAATAGTACATTACTTACCAAGGGCGATAAAACAAAGAATGTCTCAGATCGCAGGTATTTTACGCCCGAGCCGAAGGCAAGGGCGATAAATATGCGATCTGAGGCTTTCTTTATTATCGCCCGTGGTAAGTACAAAATTTTATGTCACCCCTTGGACAGGAAGTGGGTTTTTTCGCGCGCGGAGCGTGCGATAATGGCCACTTTATGGCCAGGTGTGACATAAAAACATTTTTGTACATTCATTCTCATTCGTGAGCCGTGATTTTAGATATATTATGCTATCCTATTGCTTTAACACTTAGATAGTATAAACAATATTCCATCATAATATGTGCATAAACAACCAAAATATGATTTGCTCTTATTTGTCCAATGTGCAGTTTCGATGTGCAGCCATCCGTTGGATTTTAATTTCGAATCACATAGTCGATTTCATTTGCTGTACCCACTTTACAATTTAGGTTACAGGTTTGGTAGGTAGCATGTAATGTTATTGCATACTCAGTAGGTAATGTGGTTTTCAATGTTTTGCCGACCTATTTTCGTTGCTGAAATTGAGAGCTTCATTTCATGGACTAGGACACATTGACACTTGCTATACACCAGCTAAGCTGCATGGATACTGTTATCGATTTGTAACGCTCCGAAAAGTCGCCGTGTGTAACCGCTCTTGAGTTAGCCAGCATGGGTAGCGTTTATGTATGGTATATCAATTTTTCCTCAGTAGGAAATACCTATGCACGCGAAAGTCCGACGCAAACGAGATCTTTGTCTATCGAGATTGCGTCTATACCCGTTACAAATTACCCGTGCCAAATTACAGCTTTCTAGTATTTACGGTTACTAAGCTAAGCCGGGGACGGACGGACATGGCGAAACTATAAGGTGTTAACTACGGAACCCTAAAAAGGAATGTAGGTTATTCATTCCATTACCCAAAGGTCTCAATCAAAGCGCAAGCAATAAGTTTCCTTTTGTTTAACTCTTACTCTTTCAATAATCTTATCGTGTTTTATGTAACTAGTTACAGTTAGGCAAGAAAATGGTCTGCCGCTTTTGAACCTTACTGTACAAGCAGGAAAATCACAAAATGGCACGAGTACACTATTTTCATGGATTTCTAAATCTCCAGTAAAATGCCTTAATTACTTACAATGCATTTCTCCAGTTTCCACGAACCTTATTTGATAGCTACAAACAATTTAACCTGTGACCAAACCCTAGTAATTTATATGCAAACGTCAAGTTCATGGTTAATAAACTGGGAGTGTACCGTAAAAAACCGCATGTGTTTATATGGAGCTTCATACATATTCAACGCAGACAGCACTTCGGGGTATAAATATTGACTTTGTACAACACAACACGATAAATTGGGAATACGCGGTGTTTGATTTCATGGATATTTGCCTAACCAGGCAGTGTGGACGTGCCTTTAATTGACATTGATTGGGCTATTGTGGCTCGGGACGGGAAGGTGCCTACTTAATTACTTATTCTTCACTATTAGTGTTTTAAGGGGATATATCGATTCGCTCAACCACGCCCCCCGTGAAAGAGACGCGCTTATGTTTTTCGCTCACGACAAACTGGAATGCAACACTCTTCGGGAATGGCTTTTTTAGACAAATCTCGATAAATATCTGAATGTGTGCAGTTCTATTAAATTTCCTCTTTTGACAGAGTTTAGATGAGGTAAAGTACCATCATATTTAACTTCATCGTGTCTTTTAATACTGCGTTGTTTTAGTAGGCTGAGTAAAAAAAGGAAAATGTAGACTCAATTTTGGTTTTTTTTTCTAACGAGAAATTTTTAAGCCATCATGTTCCGGTAGGGTTAAAAAACAATCATATAGTCAAGAATCCTATATCTGAAAATCAGTCCCCAATATTGTTTCCTCGTCTGGGCAGAACAGCGTTTCAAATAACGCGATATTTCTCGTTGTAGCGCCTTAACCCTTTCGACGCGCATGACACACACGTTCTACTTAACTTCTACGATTTAGGGAAAGAGGGGAGGAGCTTTATGGAGGGGGGAGCGCTTCTCTGCAGCTGACTGTATACATATACGTCATTTAGCTTGATAAGAGATGTTCGGTGAAATCAAATGGAACAGAAGTTAGTAACAGATATATGTATATCTATCACTTACCTACATACCTACAACACAAATTAAACATGGTATTTTCCTTTCGTTACGGAAGCGTGATAAAAACATAACTTATCTTTTCCTGCAAATGACGGGATAAAACACACGGTTCTCTGCACATTGTTACAAAGGCAGGTAGGTAGACTTAACCAACCTACTAATTAGATGATGGCCGCTCCAACGATCATCCGAAGCTCGTGCAAAATTTAGACTGTGATGAACAAAATAAACAAATTAGAGAAACCAATAACATAACTGTAGGTACATGCAAAATAACTGGCATACAAATAAAAGGGTGTAGGTAGTCGTATTTTTTGATAGCCTGTTTTTGCGTCCCACTGCCGAGCAAAGGCCTGCCCTCTTTTCCTCCACTCGGCCCCATGTATGCATATTCCTATGCATACATACTCTTTTTTTTATTATTGACCTAAGGTTAATTATGTAACACGTGTAGTACAGTCAAGGGCACCAATATGTATACAGTTTTTCATCTTATTCCATTGAAATAAGGTCCAAAAATGTATACATATTTATGCCCTTGACTGTACATACATGTTCAATTTGAATTTATTTCGTGCTCGCTTTATATTATCAGAAATATAAGGGAGCTCGTGCAAATGCTTATGCTCTAAGCTTTTGCTAGATAATGCACAAAAATAAA
Source organism: Cenopis cana (assembly GCA_951800055.1). Classification (NCBI taxonomy): domain Eukaryota; kingdom Metazoa; phylum Arthropoda; class Insecta; order Lepidoptera; family Tortricidae; genus Cenopis; species Cenopis cana. The sequence goes on from OX637488.1 coordinate 7,167,876, forward strand.
CACATTCGCAATAAAAAATTAAAATGAAATGGGTGTCTTTCAAATATTATAGAGCTGAATCGATGTCCCAGTATTCCTCTTTACAACCGTACATCGTGCTTTCTTTTAATAGCATTCCCGCCCAACGAAGGCTTGCATAATCACGCCTTTCACCGTACCTAACGTGATTCAGGTCGCCGGTGCATTTGCCCGAGGGCTCTGCCGTCATAGTTCCTTTGCTAAAATGGCGGGGCTTTTCTCCACTCTGTTTAAAATCTGATACCTCGTCTCTTATACCTTACCACAGAATAGTATAATAGTATTACATACAGAACGGACACGAACCCTCCGCACCGAGGCCAGTTACCTCGTCCCTGAGAGACCCGCCGGGTGCCGATCAGGTGCCGTCGCGCCTCGCGATTCGTCCGCGCCACGCGCTACAATTGACGCGTGTACCGACAGCGCACGCACACATACTTACCCACAGCGCTTACGTTCCTTCGCTTATCACAGGTGTGACCTTACAACACTTTGAAAGATTACTTTATCAAGTTTTACGTGTTTCCTTCAATTAGTGGTGCGACTTACAACAAGTTTTATATTGTAAAATTCGTAAAGGACTGAAATATAATTGGAAATGTTTGAAATAAATAAATAAATGAACTTTATTCTGTAAGTAGGCCGCAATGGCACTTTTACAAGTCAAACCCTACTAGCGTTTCACAGAGGCCACTGCCGAGAAGAAACGCCGAAAGAAACTCGACAGTCAGCCATTTTCTCACAAAAATATGCTTATTACAATGATAATACTTAACCTACTTAAGATCAAGAAATCTAAGACACATAGAATTCAAAATTCAGAATTCAAACACTTATTCTGCAAACAGGCCACAAGGGCACTTTCACATGTCATAATGTTAATGTACAATTTAAAAAAAGTCTTACAATATAAGCATATGATAGATTTTTCATGAGAAAATATTAATTTACAATTTAAGAAATATATCAATAAGAATTTAATACATTTTTCATGTCAAAATATTAATTATCTATTACAAACATTACAATAATAGTAAAATTGAGAGATGTATAAGGTCTCAGTCTGAATAACAAAATTTAATATAATATCTCAAAGATGTAAATGGTCTCTGAGCGTCAAAATATTCTTAATAATGACTATTCTAACGTGCTTTGAGATGTACATGGTCTCAAAGCGTCAAAATAAAAATAATAAGTTTTAAATATAAAAGGAAAAAAAAACAATTTAATATAGAGGTCTCTCTCAGAGTCAATGTCAACAAAAACTAATCCATAACAGGGTGATGTCTCTCGTCAATCTCCAAGAGAAGACACTAGTATTAAAGTAGTTACTATGTCCTTGCAAGCATGAACGACCGGACTCCACAAACAGCACCCGATCACGAGTATGACGCGTATCTCAGCCATCGTCTCCCTCGACCATCTGTTAGGGAAGGTGGCGACCCGATCAACGACGCCACCGTAAGCAAAGTCCTTTAAGCGAGCATGACATTCAAGCTGGCGGACATTGATGATAGCAAAGATTAAAGCGACTTTTCGGCGAGAAACAGCATCATGTTAAATAGAACGTAACGCAACTAGTATACGAGTACAAGGATTTACGCTAAGATAAACATAGGTGTATTACATCTAACAATATTAAACTACAACTGGCTTAAAAGCATTTTTGTCATTTAAGAAATCGTTGACAGTATAATACGCTTGGTTTAGCAAATAACGTTTAACATAAGACTTAAATTTAGTTTTTGGCAAGTTAACTGTTTCGATAGGTATTTTGTTATAAAATCGTATACAGTTCCCCACAAACGACGTGCTAACCTTTCGGAGACGACTGGCCTTCACTACAATCTTGTGTTTACTTCTAGTGTTGTAGTCGTGGATATCACTGTTAAGCTTGAATTCATGTAAATTTTTCCGTACATACATAATATTTTCAAAAATGTATTGGCATGCTACAGTAAGAATGTTTGCCTCTTTAAATTTATCTCTTAGCGATTCTCTGGTTTTTAGTCCGTAGATGGAGCGTACAGCTCGTTTCTGTAGCACGAAGATGGTCTGGATGTCGGCCGCTTTTCCCCTTTTTTTTTGTAAAATGAATTAATTTTAAGTTACAGATACTTACATGAATGCATGTAGGTAACTGTTTTTGACTTAATTCTAGTTTTGGAGCTATACTCCATTGACTAAGCGATCTACTCGCCGATTGCCACTTCAGTGGCAGTGGGTTACAGTAGGTAACTGTCTAACTGTCTTGCAGTTTGGCAGAAGAAAAAATTGTTAACCAAGGGTTGTTTCGTAATTTTTCTTTTTTATTTTTTTTTATCCGCTATCAACAGATTTTCTTGACGATGTTCTTCCCGGGCTATAAACTTATAAAATGGCCTGCAAAATTACTTGAAAGTTTGTTACGGTAAAGCTTTGATTCATACAAATACATTAGTTTTTGTTTCATTCAAAAATACCAAGAAGTTTTGATTTTACTGGCATTTAAAGTGAGTCCCGCTAACCGCGTGTGACGTCATTTTGCAACGCTAGTCTAGTACGGAAGCGCGCGAACGGAGTGAGCGCGTGTTTGGCGAGTGTTGCACTATGACGTCATGAGGCGATTCGTCGCGCGTCGCTTTAAAATTCAATATCTTGGAAACTAATTGACGTATCGAAATAAATCTTTCACATATATTTTTTATTTTCAACAGAGAATACAGAAAAATGGAATTCTAAATTAGTGAACATTCTCCATTGTGTCATGACTCATGATGCCCCGTGCCCGTGAACGTCAGCAACGATTTAGTGCATTATGCTGGACCACCTGGTTCGAGTACTGGAAGCAAGTCCATTTAAATTGCAGTTCATGCTCGTTTCTTGAATTTCGTGATATTCCCAAGAAACCGAATTGAAATGCATTTTGCATTCCAGCTAGAGTATTTTGTTGTTTCGAGCTCTCATTCACGTCAGTTCAGCGTGAAAGTGAACTCGAGAAACCCGTGTAATTCAAAATGGAATACTAAATTAATGTCTCTATTCATCCGATGGTCTAACGATGCCGTTATGATAAGATAACTTTATGATTGAACCGGAACGCAATACGTCTAGTTGTAAGTGGAATCGTGGGCTAAGTTGGTTCCTCTGAGATTAAAGTATCGCATCTGCAACCCGGCGCAGGGCCCACTCTATGGGCGCGGCCACGACTTCAAGCGGTGATGGGCGGCAGCAACCGCAGCGGTACAGGGGGGCTACCGAACCACAAACGAAGTTTTCCTTCTCTGTCGCACTAACGTACAGATTTGCAAGTGCGACACAGAGAGAAACCTTCGTTTGCGGTTCGCGGTAAGCCCCCAGCCCCACTTCGCACTTTGGCTGAACTCTGATGCACCTCCGAGTTGACATTCATTGTTGTGTGACCGGGATACTACGACGATGACGAGCAACCGTGATGACCTTAAGGGGAGGTATCTAAAATGCAAATGTCCCGCTCTAACACACGTGAGTTTGCAATTAACCATCCCGCTCTCTACGGAAGCTCGGCGCGTAATTTTCGTAAATATTTAACTAGTCATTAAGGCTTAAGCGACTCATTTTATCAAAGCAAACCCTGCGAATTGGTCTGCAACGTCAGTATGGCTAGCACATGGTGGCAACGTCAGATTGTCGGCTTATCTCGAGATATCCGTCTTTTTCGATAGGTGCTGTTGCTGTTAGAAAGTGACGGATAGCTCGAGATAAGCCGACAAACTGACGTTGCCATCATGTGCTAGCCATACTGGTGCAAGTCTGTACGTAAGTGCGACAGAGAGGAAAAACTTCGTTTGTGGTTGCGTCCATGGCACGATTTTCCGATGACGTCAATAGCTGACTATGACGGCGAAGGGTTAAAAACCTAAGGAGTTCCGCTGTCGCTTCCATTGCCGCTCGTAATCGTGGCTCGTGGCCGTCTATGACGAGCTACCAATATTATATTACACGTATCGATCGCAACCCCTCAAACACGAACTTCGCTAAACTATTGAAATCTAGGCGGCCATATTGATTTAGGATGAGATCAAGAGGTTTGTAGAATTTTATGTTCGGTAATATGGCAAGTTTTTTTTTTAACTACGACATTCAAAGTTTTTATTTAAAGTGGAACGAAAAAGTTAAATTCGGGCCCAGTCGCAAAGTAGTTTATTAATGTGATATACCTAAGTATACATATATATAATACCCATAATAACATTATATACTCAGGTATGTAGTGTTGTGTTCCTGGAGGTGAGCAAGGTTGCCAGAGCTCCCGAGGTTGCACTGTGTTGAGAGTGAGGGAGCTAAATTGGTCCCTTCTGCTGTCAACATAGTGCATCCTCAAATTTTATAAGGGGTCGGCAACGCGCACGTGACTCCTTTGGAGTTGCGAGCGTCTATAGGCTTCGGTGTCTGCTTACCATCAGGTGGACCGTATGCTTGTTTGCCACCGTCGTAGTATAAATATATATATATACACCACACTATGGGCCATGATGGTTCATGACTGCTATGGATCCGGCATGCGATCTATAAAATAGTTAATTAAAATAAACAGAAAAGGATACGGTAAGGGATAATGAGTAGCAGAGTCTACAAATGCCCTGCGGATTATACAAAGCTTATTTTTTGTGCTTAATAATGTGATGAATGTCCCTTCTAATAGTTTTACTACTTACTTTACCATGTAACGAAATAGAATTTAGAAATTCATTTCAATGAACATCAATTAATTCCTATAATAAATATTATATTATTTTCCTCAAGAATTTTCCAGATGATTAAGACACAATACAAACGCTTTTGATAGCCAAAGCTCTTTAAGTTAAAGGTTATAATGATAAAGGCGCTGCCGTTAAATCCAGGGGCGGATTGGGGGCGATAAATATTTAATCAAAATAACAAATTATGGACTGAAGCGTTAATTTGGCGCTCGAGTTTCGCGGGGTCCAGTGTCGTAGTCGAATACACGATGTAATGAGTGGTAAATTTTATATTACGCCCAATTAATAACCTCCTTTGGTTTAACGTAGGTACAGTTAGTTACGGAATGTTGGACCTTAAAGCATTGAATTATGTTAGAAAATTGGCGTAAATTTCCATTCCTCGACCATAAGCCAGACGTCCCAAACTTTGGCACCAAGGCACTAAGTCTTACTTAGTAATTCACTCGTTCGAGTAGAATTACTATGAGAGTCCTCGCTACTCGTCGGCGGCGGAACTACTGCCTAAGACCCAGTATTTGACACCTGCTTATTGTTCCGCTCGATTGATATGACATAAGATAGAAAGGTGTCAGCACCGTCAACTATTGAGACGTTTACCTCCCTTGAAAAAAGACATATATAATCCTGACAAATACATGTGTAGATTAGTACCTAAGTGTAATAGGTATTATTAATGCGAAAGTGTGTCTGTCTACCTGTCTGTCCGTCTGTTACCTCTTCTTTCAGGCTTAAACCGTTGAAACTATTGGTGGAATTTGGTATGGTATGTAGATAGTTTGAGTCCCGGGGACGTAGGATTAGGTACTATTTATTCCGGAAATCCTCCCTTAAGGAAGGGGGTGATATACTTTGTATGGAAGAGCGATAACTAGCTTAGGTGAGCGCCTAAAATAAAATAATATGTACGAATAAAATCAACGCGATGAATGTTCTACGCGGACAAAGTCCTGGGCAAAAGCTGGTTAGAATACATTTTACTGAACCGCAACGATGTTGTGGAGTCTAGTTTTTACTTAAGTTCATCGTTTAAAGGCAGTTTTCCATGTAATATTCTACTGTAAGCACACGTTTAAACCCGAGTTTTCAAACGAAAGTCCAAGTAAAACCACTAATAACATTTCCTGGGCGAATGTGTAACTGAATTCTGCTACCTAAATAACAACTTTACTCGTAATGTTAGGTAGTTAAAAGTTCTTACTCTGCGTTTCAGTTACTTTAATATTTAAATATCTTCATATGGCAAGAAAATACTCAATTTTATATATCTTAAGGTGCAATAAAGATATTTGGGTTGTAGAAATGCCGTACCTAACCTATAGAAAATAAATTTTCCATTATTACCTGAATATCCTACTTCCAACTATACCATATATATGCGAAAGTTTAATGTTTGAATGTTTAGATGTTTGTTATTTTTTACTCAATCACAAAAAAACTGCTGAAGGGATTATGATGAAACTTGGTATACAAGTTTAAAGCCTAGATTGCCTGGACATATAGGATAGGTACTTTTTGTCCCGAAAATAGAGAGTGGAAGTTTAGGCGAATAAATAAGTATAGATGTTGCGCGCGTTTCTGAGAATGCGGCCTTATCAGGTTTCTGTATCCATTCCGTTGCCAAGAACTCGGAAATCAGACGATAGTCTTGATTGCTTTTGCCGCTAGCCGCTAAACTGTATCTAAAGTAATTACCAACGGAATTGGAATTATATCTGGATTGAGAAATATATATATATGTTTGCGTGGCGACAAGAATTGTGTACTGAGAGCAACTTTTAACTCACGTGGAGTTTCCTCGTGATGGTAACGTTTCATATTACTTCAGGGGAAAGTTATGTGTTTATATCGGATCTGTTTAACTTGTGGCAATTGAGGACATATGAATTCTGTTTTGAACATTGATATTGGTACAGATATTTAGAAATTAATAAAAAATGGCGAAAATATTACAAGACCCATCTCCCAAACTAAATCAAGGTTCGCACCAACTAACAGTCTTATACAACGATGCATACTTTTGTAGGTGATTAAAATACTACTAAAAACTGAAAACATACGAGGATAACATAACAAATGTTCATATTTATCATACTAAACACAAACAAGCCAAAATCGTAGTATTAGCATACTAACTAACACGTACTACAAAAAGTTAAAGTCAAATAAAATTATGTAGTACACACATACAACCAATAAAAACCGGCCAAGTGCGTGTCGGGCCACGCGCAAGGTAGGGTTCCGTAGTCGTCTACCCGTTACATTATGTGGACTAAAAAGTTCACAAACTTATATTTACTATGTTTTTGACAGAATTAACAACATTATCTAAGGTATCAATGGAAATTGTACGAAAGTTTGCTTTTGCAAAGTACATTTCTGAAGTTCGAGTATTACTCGTTAACTAGTAATGTCTACTTAGCTGTGATAGTTTTCCTTTTAAATTCATCGTATATACTTCGTATAAGATTTTTTTTACATGCCTAGTAGCCACCGTTTAGCTGGCAGGGGGGGGGGGGGGGGGGACACTTGACCATAACAAAAATTATCACTTCAAAGCTTAATATCACGCCAACCAATTCTTTAATCAAAACATTATTTTAGAAACCTTATAATATTTTTGAAAGAGCTATCCAACAATATACCACACAATGGGGTTTGGAAAAAAAAATTGCACCACCACTTTACATGTAGGGGAGGTACCCTAAAAAAAATTTTTTTTAAAGATTTTATACTACCGTTTTGTTGGCGTCATTGATATGTATACTCATGCCAAATTAGAGCTTTCTAGTACTAACGGTTACTGAGAAAAACGGGGGTCGGACGGACGGACGGACGGACGGACATGGCGAAACTATAAGGGTTCCTTGTTTACTACGGAACCCTAAAAATGGATATCAAGAAGCTTAGGTACATCTTACGTTATTATTGGGGAACGGGACATAATCGCGTACAATTATAACTAATTTACCTTACATCTTGACATCCTGTTTGACATCAATAATGACTATTTATTCATTCTTCAACTAAATGTTCTAACAACTAGTTAAATGTTATGTTAAGGCGCTGCACTGAGAAATTTGGAGACTTTGAAACGCTGTCCTGCCCAGTCTAGCAAACAGTAGGGGCTGATTTTCAGATATATGATTCTTGACTATATGATTGTGGTACTGACAATAGCGAAACATGATTGATTAAAATTTTCTCGATAGAAAATAAATCCAAAGTCGAGTCTATATTTTCCTTTTTTTCCTCAGCCTACTAAAACAACGCATTATTAAAAGACACGATTAAGTTAATATGATGGTATTTTACCTCATCTAGGTACTGACAAGAGGAAATTTAATAAATCTGCACACAGTCAGATATTTAACGAGATTTGTCTAAAAAGCCATTCTCGGAGAGGGTTGCATCCCGTTTTGTCGTGAGCGAAAAACAAAGGGTGTCTCTTTCAATCGATATATCGCCTTAAACAAAACATTCATAAACTTTTAAGCTCCTACGACCTACATGCTCGGTTGCATGATTAATTGCCTCAGATAGTGCGCATGCAATTTCAGGAGCTCTGTTTACGAATAAACAGAATAAAGTGTCATCTGGCGTCTTGTTCGCGGTTTACAAAAGCTGTGTATTCTGGTGCGCAATACTCCTCACTCGTACACTATTCATTTTGACAGACGATGGTAAACTAGAAAAGCAATTACGAATGAAGCACATCCAAAGACAAATATCACATCACAGAAGTAAATTCTCTCGAAGTCGAGCGTCGATCAATTACAGCAGTCTTGCAATTAAAATGCGGTTTAAGAACTGGAATAGTTTTAAACGCGTTTGTTTTTTGCTACTGCTTTGTTCTTTAGTACAGTGATTTGTTTATGTTGGCATGAAAGGATTTAATTTTAATGTTTTGGCGTGAATACACACTCGTTACGGAAAAAAATCCTTTATCTATGGCAAGTCGAGGTAACTTTGAAGTGAAATTCCCACTAAATTAGATAGGTGATTCACTTAAAAAAGTTCACGGGTTGAACACGCTTAGAAGTCGGAGTGAATAAACTCTTTGTATTTAGAATATTGCCTCTACTTACGTCCAGAAATTGAATGAAAATAGTAACCAATAATACTTGATTTATTTCTACGAATAACTGACTACATGGGTATGGATGCTCGTATGGCTAAAATATAGAAACATCTTATACCGAAATACCATGAAGAACATGATTCGACGTTTAGAATATACAGCCTAAATAGGTAACTGTCATTGATAATGTATTAATTCCGGAATAGATTCACATACCGAGTGTTTCGCGTCACGTACAAAATATTCTTCGTATGTCCATTTCCATCAAGTCCTGAACACGTGCTCGATTCAATTATTCTGGAAGTCCCAATCCCAAACCATCAGATGTCACTGGTTAATAAGATAGCAGTGGAAAACTAAAACACAAAGGCGCCCGTCTCGCCACGTCACCTGACAAAGACCCCCCAAGAGATTCAAAAGCCTATTCTGCAAAGTTGTTACGTTGATAAGTCTTTTGTGGAGTGAATTTCATGGAAATGATATATGCTGCTGGGACTTAGTGTTTAGGGACCGTGTCATAAACATAAACAAATAGAGTCGCGAGGCAAAGCCAGGTCTATTTTAATTATCGAAAGTACTTAAGTACTGTTATTTTAAAACTTAAGTTAAATACTTGAACAACAGGATGACATTAAAATGCCCATTGCTAGATTGCTACACCCGAACTGGGTCAACGAGAGGCTACTTATATTTCCGTTTTTTAAATCACATGGTGTTTACAGCCTCTTTCTTCTTCTTCATTATTTATTTTTATTTTTATTATGGATTAGAAATATGCTACATTTCCCCATTTACGACAAAAAACATTGTCTCATATGTATCAATAGAACAACTTTATCTCCTATTTTCTTACCTAAATTATATTTCTATGAGTAGAGCTTAACAATAACAACATATCAGAAAGATGTCCGCTGAACTTTAAGCTTAAATCCATCGTATCTACCTATTTAAAGCAGCAAAGAAGAACATCGTACCTAGAACCGTAAAGCCTTTTTCAGGTAGGTACGTGCACCGGGCACAAAGAAAAATCTAAGCTCCTCACTTTTCCCTTTTGCCAGAAGCCCGACTCACCGAGCCAGTGAGATTATGAGAAAAGTATAGGTAATTTCATATGAAGATGTCCAGAATCTCAGAACATAGAAAGGTCCAGAATAGACTAGGAATTAAAATACTAGAAGATTAGAGCAGAGAGCAGACCCCGTCCTACAATAAGAAAGTTCACTCAATGGAGAATGTCAATAGGTCTGCAACATCACTTGAAAGTTTGTTACGGTAAAGCTTTGATTCATACAAATACATTAGTTTTTGTTTCATTCAAAAATAACAAGTAGTTTTGATTTTACAGGCATTTAAAGTGAGTCCCGCTAACCGCGTGTGACGTCATTTTGCAACGCTAGTCTAGTACGGAAGCTCGCGAACGGAGTGAGCGCGTGTATGGCGAGTGTTGCACTATGACGTCACGAGGGCGGGTCGTAGCGCGTCACTTTAAAATTCAATATCTTGGAAACTAATGGACGTATCGTAATAATTCTTTCACATGTATTTTTTATTCTCAACAGAGAATACAGAAAAATGGAATGCTTAATTAGTTAACATTCTGGCTTAGAAGTCCAAGGGACCTTAGTATTTGATCTAAATTCCACCTTGATACCTCCACGCGTTCCTGAGAAAAAGGGTCTTGACTGACAGACAGACGGACGGACGGACAACAAAGTGATCCTATAAGGGTTCCGTTTTTACCTTTCGAGGTACGGAACCCTAAAAACATACTTATGATAATTATTTGTGTAGATAAAATTGCTGATATTACAAAATCCGACATAGAGCATACCTAATTAAAACACGCATACTCTAAATGTAACTTTGGAGCAACCACAGAAGTTTTTTTAACAACCACAAAGTACCTAAATGAGAAGAGACCGGTGAAACTCGTGATCTCGGCTGAAATGTCTCGACATATGAGATGAAACATGCGTAGCGTGTTAAGCCTTCCGATTTAAGCATATTCTACGTGAGCTCATTTGTAGGGCATACAGGTTGGAAACGGGAACAAATAAAATGATCACCTAAATAACTTTTGATATCACCAAATTTTCGAACCCTAAAATAACGCTGAACACTCAAAAAAATGTATCGACCATCAATTTCAGGTCACCTAAACACTCATACCTATTATTCCAGCACTTGCAGCTATTTTACTTATTGCGTTCCCTGAAATTTTATAATCGCATCAAAAAATTGTCAAGTACCACCAAAAATACTAAACTACCACCTAATCTCGTGCATCATTTGTTATTAGAATTACATCCAAATATTATACACATTACAAGCTATATTGTAGTTAATACATACAAATTAATTGCGTAAAAAAAAAATGCGTTCAGAAACCGTAGAAAATGACTCTTATAATATAACATTCAATGTTCTTACGTGTGGAGAAGGTTACAGCAGTAACATAATGATTATTATGAATTAAAATTGTTCATTATGTTATTAAATATAATAACATAATGATTTTTTTTTAATTTTTTACGAAAAATCGTCATTATACTCGATTTCGACTAATTTGGGGATAAGGATTTCAAATTTTACATTTATTTAGAATTTTAAGTAAAAAAAAATTATTTTACGTAAAAGCGTCATTATACTCGATTTCGACTAATTCGGGGATAAGGATTTCAAATTTTTCATTTATTTTGAATTTTACGTAAAAAAAATTTTTTTTACGTAAAATCGTCATTATACTCGATTTCGACTAATTCGGGGATAAGGATTTCAAATTTTACATTTATTTTGAATTTTACGTAAAAACATTTTTTTTTACGTAAAATCGTCATTATACTCATTTTCGACTAATTCGGGGATAAGGATTTCAAATTTTACATTTATTTTGAATTTTAAGTAAAATAAATTTTTTTTTACGTAAAATCGTCATTATACTCGATTTCGACTAATTTGGGGATGAGGATTTCAAATTTTACATTTATTTTGAATTTTAAGTAAAAAAAAATTTTTTTCTTACGTAAAATCGTCATTATACTCGATTTCGACTAATTCGGGGATAAGGATTTCAAATTTTACATTTATTTTGAATTTTAAGTAAAAAAAAATTTTTTTACGTAAAATCGTCATTATACACGATTTCGACTAATTTGGGGATAAGGATTTCAAATTTTACATTTATTTTGAATTTTAAGTAAAATAATTTTTTTTCTTACGTAAAATCGTCATTATACTCGATTTCGACTAATTCGGGGATAAGGATTTCAAATTTTACATTTATTTAGAATTTTAAGTAAAAAAAATTTTTTTTACGTAAAATCGTCATTATACTCGATTTCGACTAATTCGGGGAAAAGGATTTCAAATTTTACAATTATTTTGAATTTTAACTAAAAAAAAAAGTGTATGTAATAACTGTACATAATTCGGCATCAAAACACTCGTGTTTTAATGCCCGAACATGTCGCGTGTTAGTCCGAAACATGTCGCATAACCCTAAAAAACACGAGTATGAGTTTTATGAAACTCGCCTTCGGCTCGTTTTATAAAACTCACACTCGTGTTTTAATGCCCCTCATTATGTACCAGTTGCATAATCTACTATTAGCATTGAATTAATAAGTTAAACTTCCAATTAAGGTAAACGTCGCAATGTTTGACACCTTATGTTGATATTGTTGATACCCAAGACTCAAAACGTTAGCGTATGTGTATATAATATACATATATATATATATATATATATATATACAACGCGCGAGCCGAGCGAGCGAAGCGAGCGTGCCGCGGCAGCGGCCGGCGAAGCGCCAGAACCAACACATGTTGAGTCCGAAACATGTCGCTGGGTGAGTCCGAAACATGTCCCTGGATGCGTCCGAAACATGTCGCTTGATGAGCCCGAACATGTCGCGTGTGAGTCCGAAACATGTCGCTCGGTAACCCCAAAATGTCGCGTGTGAGTCCGAAACATGTCGCTCGATGACCCCAACATGTCGCGTGTGAGTCCGAAACATGTCGCTCGATTAGGCCGAACATGTCGCGTGTGGGTCCGACACATGTCGCTCGATCAATCCGAAACATGTCGCTTGCGTTCCTTACATTGCGCCATTATGTCCATTGCGTAGATTCGGCATTAGACTAGAAACAAATGACGCTTGAAATTAGGTGATCATGTAGTATTTCTGGGTATCGAAAGAATTATTTGGGTGTAATTAATTTTAATAGGATTACGAGCCCTGTAATATTTGGATGTAAAAAATATGAAATTTGGTGTTTGAAATTAGGTGATCATTAAGTATTTTTGGGTAGCGACTAATTTATTTGGTAACAATTTAATTTAATAGGTTATCGACATGTTACTTCTTTGAGTTGCACCTTATATTTAAAAGGTGTTGAAAATTTGGTGCGAAACTAGTATTTTTGGTAATCAATGTAATTTTTTAGAGCATCATTCGGGAACTAATTTGGTGGTTCGTTAAATGCTACCCGTAGGAAACATATGAGTCTGGAGAGCATTTTCCCTGAAACCTCGTAATGAGCTCATTTTACTCAACGGGAACATACTTTCACTGATTAAATAAAAGATAATAATTTCAAGACATTACAAAAAAATTGCAATCATACGTTTTCATTTTTAACATTAATTTTAAAGAATGATGATGTGAAAAGAGCTATCTTAAGGAAATGAGGTGGTTTCCCTCGAGGGCCCATAAATTGAACAATGAATGGCTTATACCTACTACTGTTTACAGCCGAAACGACAGAATTAATTTTAACATGCCACTCGTTATGGTCCTACATTCAGTTTATGGTTAGCAATAAAGCTATCCCGATAATCGGTAGCTCTCTCTCTATTGCTTGTATGATGTCAATACATTTTGGGACGTCAAAATAACAGATAAATAGCGTTTTCGATCTTCAACATAATCAATTAAATTTAGGTAAGGTGGGGTAACAATAACATCATTCATTCATTCATTGTAAAACTAACATGAAGAGTTAATAAGGCTGTGGTAGTCTTGCCCGGGCGATAGTATTAATCCGCCTTACCTTAATAAAGAGTTACAAGCCTTGATTATGGTTAAAATATTGGAAATCCACGGTGGCTAAAATGGTACGGAAATTGACGATTGGCCGGGTCAATCTAAACGAAATCACTCTGGGAATATTAACCTGAATTTACCTTCATTTATTTGTGAACAGACATTTGTGAATGGACAGCTGCTCGATTCGTATTAAGTACTGTGTTTGACATTCGATGCCTTTGACTGTTCATGAACGTGTACCGTAGGTAACAATTTCTCTCTGGTAACGATGTAGGTATAGGTATATATAAACATAGGAATCAAGGGTATATTTTTCCGTTGATAATTCGTAAATATGGTAGCTTTTTTCTTAACTATATTCTGTTTAAAACAATATTTATTGCATAAATGAAACGAAGACAATTGTTTTCTATTCATGCATCGAAAGAACTACACTCTGCGATGCCTTATCCTGTAGGTATGTTCATATGTAATAACTGTAATAATTGAATATACTAATTATTTAATAATGGATCTAATTTTGGCTCGAATAATAAAATATCCAAGTAGGATTTCACGACGTCTTTCAAATTCCTATAATTAAATTAATAACGACGCACGAAGCCACAGCGCTGTAGGAGGAAATAATTTATTCGACGATGTCTCCCAAGAACAAATGAAATTTCCTATTACCTGGAATGAAAGTTTATTCTATTTTGTATACATAAATCTATGTAACGTATTAATATACTAAGGGGGTTAAATATATATTTCAATTTGATTTCGAGGTATTCTACCACGTTATCTCGTCGTGGCTCGGCTCTCGTCACGAAATCAAAATCAAGTTTGAATTCAATCATTCATCAGATCCTCCTTGACAAATGATGTATTATAACGGAGTCTCCAAACCACGGCCCGTGGGGCCTTCTCCGCTAAAGCGGGCTGAACCGTGGTCTTCCACGTTTTTATTGACTCAGTTCATCCATGAAACTCAATTAGAGTCAGCAATGAACAAAATTTACCTCGGGGAAATACGAGTATTTTATAATATATGCTCGGGGAAAAAAGTTTGGAGACCCCTAAATTATAATATAGACTCGATGCGGCAAGAGTTTGCATGTCTCACTTGTCAGTTTACTGCCAGTGATTACATCTGCGCAGTGACACCACCTATACCATAATTAATTTTTCTTTTTTCTGCTATCCAAAGGTTGGTTGAGTAAGGCTATTTGGAAGAAATCATAGATAGTAGTTGTAAACTGTATAGGTAGTATAGATCAGGGATTGGTCTTTGTACTCGTAAAAAAATCCCATTAGGTACAAAGCTGACCGTGAACACGTGTAGTCACACCAAGGACATATTAATTAGTTAATAGAAGTAATTACTCGTCCATTCAATCTAATGAACACATGCTGTGGGTATCTATTTACTATTTCAGTATGTCATGTTTATTATATTGAGTGACGTCGCGCACGCTAACTAGTTATGTATGTTGACTCCCGGGCCTCCCGGCCAGTTACAGTGAATGCATAACCGCTGACATTGCGGTAAGGATGTTATGCCCAGAGCGCCCGCGCACAGGTGGCGAGTACCGGGAATCAAGCCCACCGCTGTGTATGAGATAGTTCTTACATAGAATAAGTTAGTTACAGTTTAAGCTTCAAGCTGTTCACTCATCTTATATTTTAATCATTAAAGTTAAGTCCAAGTAACCTGAGTTTTACCTTGAAACGTCCTCATGAGCTCCCAACTTTAACTGGCGCAGCCTTGAAGGATATTCGTGAAAATAGTGCGTATAGTCGCGTCGCGTGATAAAGGACACTACTATTGGTTCTCACGCGTAACTCGAATATCTTCGAACCAAATAAATAAGTTAAATTGTGGACATTAATTGAATTACAACGTGAGGTACGTGATAAAAGGTGTCATCAGCGGCGGAAGTCATGGCAATCGGCGGTTTGTGAGTAGACCTTTTTGCATTCCTTGCTTATTCCTGATTTTTCCTGAAAGCTGGTGAAAACTCGTGTTACTAGTAGGTTTAGTAGTAGTTGTTAATAGTAGATTTTCGGATAAACTTCACTGGAAACTCTAGCAAATAGTGTTTAAGTTATCGTGCTCTGCTCTCCATCGATAGAGTGGCGTAAATTATAAGAAACTGATATAGGAATAAGTGCTAAAAGTGTTTTGTGCTAATTTTTCGAAAAAAAAATATAATAAATAAATTTGTGTTTTTTTTTTGAGCCAGTAAATAGAAATTCGTGATTTCACATTGATCATAAATTTTATTAAAATAAAATGGCTCAAGTACAATTACAAGTAATTCCCAAAGAGATGATTGATATCATCCCTAGATTTGAGGGTGACAATAAACAATTAGATTTATTCATCCGTAAAGCTGAATATGTAATTCAGAGATTTAGAGGTGTAGATGAAAATGTTATTCAAGATGAATATGTATTTCATGCTGTAACGAGCAGACTTATTGGTAGGGCTGCGACCCTCCTGAGTGAACGAGGAGATTTGGTGTCATGGGATCAATTAAAAAGTGTATTACGCCAACATTTCGGTGATCCTCGTTCAGAGCAATGTATTGCTATTGAATTAGAAAATTTAAAAATTAAACAAGGAGAATCTTACACCGATTTTTGCAATAGAATTCAGCACGTAAGAAGTACTTTATTTGCTAAGGTCAATGAAACTGACGACGAACAATTACGAAATGCTAAGACGACAATATATAATAATACCGCATTAAACTCGTTTTTGTATAACCTTCCCGAGCACATGCTTAGGATAGTGCGTCTGAAGGGTTGCTCCACTTTGGAGAGTGCGTTAAGTGTGGTAACTGAGGAAGTGAATTTTCAACTCCAGTACAATTCTAAAAACGGCACGCGTCCAGTGCAACAGCAGCAAAACTCACAGCCACGTCTGACCTTCCAACAACCACCACAAAATCGTTATTTTAGCGTTCCTCAACAAAACAATTTTAGATTTGGCATTCCTCAAAATTCGACACCGAGACCAAATGGTTTCCAACCCAATTCAACGCCGAATCGGGGTTTCAGATTTGGTATCCCAAATCAGCCACAGCTAGGTTTTAGGCCTACTTCTAATCAAGTATTTGGGTATGGTGCACCCCAACAATATAATGGATTTAGATTTGGCACTCCTGCTCAACAAGGCTACAGGCCTTTGCCCAATCACGGTTTCAACCAACAAACAGCATCTCCAGGCTTTCGGTTTGGTGGTCCACGGGTTCAGCCAAACCTAAGAGCCCTTGACAATTCTGACGTCACCATGCGCACAGTTAGACAGAACAACTTGGTCGTGCCATGCGAAAATGATAACCTGTTTTACAGTGACACCCCGCAGTATTTAGACAACGAATGTTACTATGAACAAGAGCCTGTTGAACCGACTCAAATCGAAGAAATACCTGAAGAAAACGCGAATGATGAACAAAACGTAATCGAAACTGAAAAAACAGTTAACGGCCTCGAAAAACCCAAAGCCTTAGTGATCAAATTAAATTGCGACAAAATTTCGGAATTACCGTGTATAGAGTTACCGGAAATCGGTGCACGCTTTATGGTCGACACGGGAAGCACCCGATCTTTCATAAATACTACACTGGCCAATCGCTATTTTTCGGAATTTAAATACACAGAGCCCTTTGAGGTGATCAGCACCCACGCAAGAAGCATGCATAACGAAATTATATATATACCACTTCTAGAAACCTTTAAAAGTACGGAATATCACAAATTTTATGTATATGATGTCGCCCAAGGTTATGACGGACTGATTGGTTCTGACTTACTCCAACAATTAGACGCTACAGTGAACATGAAAGATCTTATGTTACACACACGGAATACAAGCATACCAATTATATACAAACCTCCTTGCGAAAGAATGCCATCTGTACTAGAGAATGACGACATTGTTGACCAAAGTTCAATGAGTGTAAACATCGATCCAAACGAATGGAATAAACCTGATACGGAAACAGCACATTCACATACGTCAAGTACCTTAGCGGCTTTAGAAAATGATGACATTGTTGACCAAAGTTCAATGAGTGTAAACATCGACCCAAACGAATGGAATAATCCCGTTACGGAAGCAGAACATTCATTTACGTCAAGCACTTTAACGGCTTTAGAGAAACATAGTAAACCCAGTACAGATGCTGTGCACTCCGCAAAGTTTGTAGGCACCATTAGCATACCAATTCTTCACAATGCCATCGACACAAAACCTAATCAGAGACTGACATATGATTGGAACAGAAATCAAAAAACGCAATACCTCTTGAAACAAAAAGATAGAGTTAGAAAAAAACGGGGCGGCGAAGCCGAATTTGATGTTACAAAAGGAGATACAGTATTCGTAAAAGGAGTCAATGTAAGACGTAGAAATGTACCTCGCTACCAAAAAGCAAAAGTTAAGGGCGAAGTCGCTAGAAACATTGTACCCATAGAAATTCGCGGCAGAAAAACTAAAACTCCAATTAAGGATATCAAACGTCTTCCGCAGGGTTGCCACCCACGTACTGATCCAGGGGGCACAGGGCCAGGTCCTCCTTCAACAAATGGAAAATGACAGAGGTATTCTTCCGATCAGATACGACAAATGGGCTATAGTTAAGGTTTTAGATTTAAATTTGCTTTGTGAAGACTATAACAATACAAAAAAAAAAAAAAAAAAAATTTTGTCCAAATACTCCCATCGCGTAGAGTTAAACGTGGAATTCTAAACCCCCTTGGCTCTTTAGTTAAGGCTATAACTGGTAATCTAGATCACCAAGACGCCCTTAGGTATGATAGATTGATAAACGAATTAAAGTCGAGCCAGGATGCAACTAACAAAAGGTTCACCTTGGTTAGAAAAATGGCGGATTCATTCATAAATGCCACCAATTCCTCTCGATCTAACTTCATTCAGCTGGACAAGGAAATATGGGAATTAAGAAAAATGTTTAACCAAACTGCAAGTAATCAGACCGTCAACAAAATCATTCTTACATTTAATTTGTTTTTGCATAATTTTATGACGCTGTATGTCCGCCTGGATGAAATAGAAACAGCCATAACATTTAGTAAGTTAAGAACCCTACACCAAACCATTGTGGATAGCGATGAATTGTTAACTATGCTAAGAACTATTGAATCAAAGAACATTTTAGTGTACCCTGTTAACTTAGAGAACTTATTAAAACTTGAACAATGTATAGAATTAAAAGCTTACACTAAAGGAAGTACAATAACATTTTTGCTAGACATTCCAGTTATTCGAAAGGAAACTTATTCCTACTATAAAATCTTACCCTTACCAACCGTAAATATCCATAACCAAATAACCGTTATCATACCTGTACATCCTTATATCCTCGTAAAAGGGTCGAAAACCGAGCCGGTTGCTACACCGTGTATGGAGATTGAAGAAGGCTATTTCCTCTGCCAAGAAAATGAAATACTCCCGTTAACCCCTGACCGCTGCGTAGCAGATTTGATGAAATTTAACACAAATACCAGCTCTTGCCATCCTGTGGTTGCTAACATACAAGGGCTAAAAATAGAAACCCTGCAACTAAATCAATGGCTAATTTTTACAAAAGAGCCCCTCACACTGAAGAGGTTCTGCGAAACAGGAGTCACTCAGCACATGATCCGAGGCACTTACATACTTACCTTGGAAGACAATTGTGAAGTAAGGATCACAGACATCTTTTTGAGCCAACATTTAATAAAAGGGAAGGATGTACCAGTAACAAAATTACCAATTATAAACCTACCAGAGATCGATATGCCGACACCGCTACCAGAGAGGAAGCCTCTGAATTTGAACGGAGTTAACCTGGCGGATTTGCAGTTCATACAATATGCGTTACAGAAAAGTGATAGTGAAATAGTGGAAAGTAGTAATGAAAGCATAGTGAAAGTGAAAGGTATCAGTGTCTGGACATTGGGGCTATATATAATCCTAGTTTTAGGCACATGTATAACCATTTTTGCTAAATATAAGAAACTTTTATGTTTTCAAAATCATCAGTCGCAAAATCGTCCGACTGAGGATTTTGAACTTGCGGAGGGAAGAGTTATGTATGTTGACTCCCGGGCCTCCCGGCCAGTTACAGTGAATGCATAACCGCTGACATTGCGGTAAGGATGTTATGCCCAGAGCGCCCGCGCACAGGTGGCGAGTACCGGGAATCAAGCCCACCGCTGTGTATGAGATAGTTCTTACATAGAATAAGTTAGTTACAGTTTAAGCTTCAAGCTGTTCACTCATCTTATATTTTAATCATTAAAGTTAAGTCCAAGTAACCTGAGTTTTACCTTGAAACGTCCTCATGAGCTCCCAACTTTAACTAACTACCGCGGTTGCGCTGCTGTCTTGTCGAGAATTAAAATAGACAAACACTTTTTTACGTCGGTTAATCTACGGTACATTATTCGTAACAAGTTAATTAACAACTGTCAGTGTTATCAACGAGAACCAAGACCTATAAATAAGTGAATTCCGCGTAGTTTGTTTTTAGTGAATGGTGCTTATTATATGTCTACCCACTGTTATAAAAAAATAAATTGCGTTGAACTAATTAGGTGCTTGTGTTGTTAAAGTGACATAGATAACAGCCATTATGGTTAACTGTTCGGCCTGCACAAAAGTCCTTTTAGCAACAGGTGTCGCGAAATGCACCGAATGTACTTCGGCATACCACAAAGGATGTGTGAACATCCCACTCACCGGCCGTGTCTCTGCCACTTGGGCGTGCCCGGCATGTAAAGCCAGGACTCCACGGCGTGATAATACTGAAATGCCATTAAGGATCAACGAGCTTGGAGAAGAGGCCCCCGGGTCGCCCGCTCAGCAGCTGGACATCGCCGAGCAACTGCACCTACTTTGCACGCAGATCGGGACTGTGGGCGAGGAACTCGTAGGCCTCCGGCAGGAAGTAGCGGAGCTGCGCCTGCTTTTTGGAGGTTTTTCGGGACGTATTGAGGCAGTCGAAGAGAGGATTAAGCGCCTAGAAGAGCGATCGGAGGAGCGGCCTGTGGCCCCTGCTGACAGCGAGCTTGCAGCAACAGTTGCTGCACTAAAACTGGAGCTCTGTGACCGTGACCAAGACCTGCTCCTGAACGACCTTGAGATCTCGGGCATACCAGAGCAGCCGAATGAGAGCCCGACTCATATTATGAGCTTAGTCGCACAAAAACTCGGTGTCGGACTCGATGAGCGAGATGTGGTTTTTGCTGAACGGGTTGGGGCGCGCCGTCAACCATCGGCTCCTACGGATACTCAGACGCCCTTAGGAGGGCCGGAGGGAGCCGCAGCCAGCGCGCGCCCGCGTCCGCTCGTCGTCCGGCTGGCTCGCCGCGGGCCCCGTGCCGAACTCCTGCGGGCTGCGCGTGTGCGTCGAGGAGCCGACACCTCGGATTTTAATCTGTCGGGCAGTCCGCGCAGGTTTTACGTAAACGAACGCCTGACCCGGCAAAATAGGTCGCTCCTCTACCTTGCTCGACAGGAATGCAGGCGGTTGCAATGGCGTTACAGCTGGACGAAGGACGGTCGCGTGTATGTTCGTCATCATAAAGACTCCGCAGCGCGTCGGATACGCACAGAGAAAGACATTGAAAAGGTTTTTGCTTGTGGCGATATTTGTTGATTACATTAATACACATTATGAATCTCCCTGCTATGTTGTCCAATGATTGGCTAATTTTGGTTATTATTGTAACTCTTGGTTTCGGCCTTTTTTACATCCTAAACTGTATTTATAGCCCTATACAAAATTTAATACCTCATCGGTTCCTCACACAGTACATTGCATTGCCTATTAAACCTAAGATTAATTTGCCAAAACAACCTATTGGTTTTTTCCTCAACGAAGCAATATGTTTTGTTTTTAAGTCTAATTGTAAACATTATCTACCTGGTGTGTGTTGTGTTGTCATTTTCTATTGTTTACCTTTTTTACGATGAATAAAAACAATAAACTATTGGTTGGTTTCTTAAATCCATGCTCACTTGGTACGAAACATGAGGAATTCATAGTAGCAATGCAATCACATTCAGTTGACATTGCTGCAATCAACGAGACTTGGCTAAGAACCGATGAGGACCAACGCGCACCGTCCGTTGCCGGTTACACACTAAAACACGTTCCTCGACCTGTGGACGTGCGCTCGAGGGGCGGTGGGGTGGGGTTTTACGTCAAGCGCGGCATTAATGCCCGCGTCTGCCGGCAGCATCCCGTCACACCGCCAGTCGAGCAAATGTGGTTAAGCCTTAATCTAAAGGGTGTGAGGGTTGCTATTGGCACGGCATATCGCCCACCGTGGCTAGATGTGGACATTTTTATTGACGCTTTAACAGAGTCCGTGATCTCATTTGCACGACACGACTTCATTATTATATTAGGTGATTTTAACATTAACATGTTAAATAACAATGACACAGGTGCGCAAAAACTGTCAAATTTTTTACGATGTTTTAATTTAACGCAGTACATAAACGAGCCCACACACTTTACCGATCATAGTAGTACGCTCCTGGATTTGGTCTGCACCGACGCCCCGGTGTGCTTCACACGTGTTAACCATATACCGGACCTCAGCGCGCATGCTTTTATATCTTGTCAATTAAATATTAAAATAGAAAAAACACCACCAAAACGTATTTCATTTAGGCCTTTAAAGAATATTAACATGGTCGAATTTGAACGTGACTTACATGAAATTCGTTGGGACAGTCTAATTTCATCCAATCTCTGTGTAATGCTTGAAATTTTTAACTATATAATTATTTCCTTATTTGATGCACATGCTCCGGTCATGACTACATTTACTAAGTCACATAACTACCCGTGGATTACACAGACAATTACGAAGATGATGAACCTTCGTAACAATGCTCATGCGAGATATAAACTCACTAAGTTAGAAGTGCATAAGCACTATTATAAAGACCTGAAAAATATAGTAACATGTGCCCTATTTAATGAAAAGCGTGCCTATTTCACGCAAAAAATTAACCGTAACACTAATAATCCCAAAGCCTTGTGGAAAAACCTCAAAAAGGATGTTCTTACGGATAGCCGTAACGATAAACAATTACCAATCCACTACAATGACCCCAATGTCATAAACCAGCATTTCTTAAATCTGCCTAATGAAAATGTTATTAAAATTAGTACGCTTATGTATTTCGAATGCAATCGTTTTAGTTCTTCAACGTTCGCTTTAAGACAGGTCACAGAAGCGCAAGTCCTCAAAGTCATCAAAACCCTCAAATCTAACGCTCAAGGTTGTGACGGTATCAGTTTGGATATGATTCTGGCCACTTTGCCTCATACCTTGACTGTTATTACGGCAATCATAAACACATCCATAACTACCCATACGTTTCCCGACGCCTGGAAGACAGCGATAGTGCGGCCTATTCCCAAAATAAGTAATCCGGTGCAAATTAATGACCTTAGACCCATAAGTATACTGCCCTGCCTTTCTAAAATACTTGAGAAAATTGTTTGCCTACAGTTATCAGAGTACTTGGAACTTAATAATATACTACCTGCACGCCAATCAGGTTTTCGTAAGTATAGAAGTACTACTAGTGCATTACTAGATGTATCAGACAATGTCCTAGAAGCGCAAGATAAGGGAAGGGGCACTTTACTTACCCTATTAGACTTTTCAAGGGCCTTCGACACCATTAACATCACACTACTATTGTCAAAATTATCCTATTATGGTTTTGAAAATAGTACTGTGAAGTGGTTTGCGAGTTACCTAAGTGATCGTAGGCAGAAGGTGGAACTGCAAAAACCTAATGGTGAAACGGTGTCGTCAGGACTACTCCCAGTATCAAGAGGGGTGCCACAAGGTTCGATTCTGGGCCCTGTACTGTTTATATTGTACACTAGTGACATAGCACAGGTAATAAAGCATTGTCACTATCATATCTACGCTGACGATTTACAGCTGTATATATCGTGTAAACCAGATAATAGAGATGCATCGGTGAATAAGTTGAATGAGGATCTTGAAAACATAGCCGGTTGGGCACATTCTAATTCGTTGGCCTTGAATCATTCTAAATCAAAATACTTAATATTAGGATCAAAAAAGCAAATAAATTTTTTATCAAACAGCAATCTACAAGTGCATATTGGAGGCTATCGCCTAGAGCGTGTACATGAAGGAAAAAATCTGGGGCTTTTGATGGACGAGGAATTGCGTTTTGAGAACCATGTGTCTAATGTAGTGCGGAATTGTTTCTATAGGCTGAAATTACTTTACAAGATACGGGAATTCCTTGATACCGAGCTTCGAGTAAGGTTATGTGACAGCCTCGTACTGTCTAGATTAAATTATTGCGATATCGTATACGGGCCACGTCTCCTGGCACGGACGCAAAGATACATTCAAAGGGTTCAAAATGCGTGCGCTCGTTACTGTTTTCACATTCCCCGCCGTGCTCACGTGACACCATATCTTAATCAACACAGAATAATGAAAATGTCCTCACGCCAAAAATTGCATTTAGCAACTTTAATGTTCGGTGTTGTAAATCGCCGGCTACCCTCGTACCTTTATGATAAGCTGACCTGGGCGCATAATTCCAGATCCTCAGAAGTCAGGCCTTCTAGATATCTTCAACTAGTCTATCCCCGGCACCAATCGGCAGCATTTCGTGGTAGCTTTCGTTACGCAGCCACGAAATGCTGGAATAACCTGCCGCCACCTATACGCTCTCTGAAAGTGTTAAGTACGTTCAAAGTCAAATGTCGAGCTTACTTTTTGAACATTCAATCAAATGGATAGCTCTTTTTAAATGTTTTATAGTTTTTTAAATGTTCTTTTCATGTCTCTCGTCAAATGAAGACTATCTCAGCGACCCAAAGGTTGTCTGGAAAATAATATCGGTCTTTACCAATAAGACCACTTGTCTTGTTGTTTACCTCCACTTTAAGCCTCATATATTGTTTTTGAGGTGTGTAATAAATAGTTTTTCTACCTATTGTATTGTATTATGTGTGTATCATTAATATTGTCTAGTTGTTAATTGATTAGATTACCTTTTCTTGGTGTATGTATTGCATAGTTTTGTTCATATTGTTTGTTTTCTTTCCACGTGTCACTCGTTAGTTTTAAGCCAGGCCCTCACTGAAAATCAGCGTCGCGGCTTGCCGTGGCATTATGCTGAGTGAGGTCCTTTTTAGCGTTGTTTCTTTATTACTTTTCCTGTATTGATGTGTTTTATATGCTAAATAAATGTATTTTCTTTCTTTCTTCTTTCTTTCTTTGAAATAAAACGATTTTGCTGCTCTATGGCTCTATAACTAACTATTTAATACCTATACAAATACATTATTATAATAAATAATTAAATTTATGGGGATAATCTTACACAAATCGGACTAGTCCCATAGTATGCCCGAAGCTTACAAAATTCTGAAGCTCCATAAGATTGAGCTCTCAGAATGATATCTGTGAAATCGTCGAATCCCAAATTCTTCATCCCCGCGTATTCGCTATAAACATAATAGTAAATAGGATAGTAGTTTTTCATAAGTAGATCAGTTCTTCACCATCGCAAAAAGAGCTGATCGTAGGTAAGCCGTATTTCTACAAGGCCGACAGGCTTTATTATCGAAGTTTGTGCCTTGTTTATGTACGACAAAGTACTGGAAAATACGAGTAGAAGTTCTGTGTTTATTTAGTACGCTTTCTGGTTTATGGTTAGGCATCTAATTTGGCGTGTGACTGTGTTAGATGTTTTATGTTCGAGTAGGCATGGGGTAGAGTAAAACCTATACCTAGTTACAACTCTACCGTCCCCTTCAGTATTTTCGCTTACATGTGACGTTACTAAAGTGAAACATTTTGTAAATTAAGTATTTAATACATTATTGATTTAAAGGAAACTATTCTTAGTTTCCTACTTCTGTCCATCGTCTTTCGATATCAGTTTAAAAGTATTACTTATATGGTTACTACTAAACTACCCGAATGGGATCTCCTGTGATAACATACATATATTTTGTGGTATATACAGAATACCGGCCAATGTGAGTCGTTAGTTACGAAGGGTTACGTAATATTGTACAAGAAAGTACATATGTAGGTCAAAAAATACTTTAAATACTTTTATTATACGAATGATATGTATTTGTTTTATATTTTACGAATATGAGTATGAGTATGATGTATGGGTACTATGGGTGCATCTTCTAACTTTTCAATTTTATTTTAATTGTCGTTATAGCGGCAACAGTAATTAATTAGATAGTCTGTACCTATTACGATTCAAGAGATGCAAGGGTTCCAAGAGACAGAGGAGGAGACGAGATAGGCTTAGTTAATGACGTCCCAGTGCCACCCTTTCGGTGCAGAACCCTAAAAATAGTCGGATGCCAAAAAGAGTGTTAAAATATAAACCCAAAGCTACTATATTATAAGGACACACAGCTATAAAATATTTGATGAGCCATCAGAGATCTATCATAAAATAAATCATCCTATTATACTGGCTTGTCGAACGCTTTTATTGGACATTTGGTCTATCTGACACATTTATTTCGCATTTTCTATTTTTTTCAGACGTGATAATTGATAACTGATGCACATACGCGTCTTAACTTACACTGATTTCCCTCGAATTCCTTACTACTAATACTCAAATATGAAATAAAGGTTACAAAAATACTTAACAAATATAACTATAATATTATAAGTATTATAACTTGTTTAAATATAACTATAATAACTCGCTCGATACTCGCTAGCTCGGCTCTCGTAGAAGCAGGTTCGTGGAAAACATTGAAAGTTGGAATATGAAGTATATATTTCCAATTGACCCCCTGAATTAGGTTTGAGTGGTAGGGACTCGGCATACCGTGCCTAATCGTGACTTCCTTTCTCATATCTTCAGACCTTCTAAGAAATGAAAATAACTTTTTGCGAGTTCTTTATTATCGTATTAAGCAGTTTTATTAAAATAATGCATTCACAGGGCTTCATTCACCTAACTTTTCACAGGGGTCTGGAAATTTTTCAATTTTCATAATCCACTTAATTTGAAAATTTGTTTAGTCTGCGGATTTCATGACTGAATTTACGTACACCAAACTTCTCGTCATTTCTTATATTTAGCCACATTTACTGCCAGGAACGCGCCTAGCGAGCGCTCTGAAAGATTTTCTAAGATTAAAAGGTAGTCTTCTTCAAAGTCAGTCTTCTCAGAAGACTGTCTTTTAGAAAAACATGGCAGCTTAGCCAATGCGTTTCTCTGTAGATGTGTAGAGGAAATTGCGTAGCGGTAGGTACGAAAAGCTCGGCAGCGAAAGTGTTAAGAATAAAAAGATTTCAACTTAAAGAAATATTGTAATAATGTAATAATGTGGTTTGTAATTTAAAGAGAAAAATAAACGCATTTGTATTTGTATTAACTTAAATTAGTTCTCATACTTAAACATGCTTTTTATTATTTCGGTTATTTCGAAATCATCTCTAAGCAATAAAGTCTTAGAATCTATACAATCATTTTTATGCTGCTGGCTGTGTAAAAAGATTCAATTTAATACATATTTCCATTCGCTATCAATAAGAAAAACTAAAATACCTACATTCTGGTGCATTAAGAATAAGGTTCGGGTCTATTCTATATTTCTTGCTTAAATTACTTACACACACGTTCTCATTTCAAAATAAATGATTTCATTCGAACCCATTTCAATACCTACGAGTACTTGTTCTGAGTGCTCATGAACTGTATACTTGTACAGTCAGCATCAATATACATATAGTAATAGCTACAGTAGCCAAACTTACCTATAAGGAGAATAAAATCCTTGCAAATAACTACATAATAAAGAACAAAACACACAGATAACCAGTTACCTAGCCATATTTATCTCCTAGGAAGAAAGAAACTTGGGCTGCTACTAATTATTGCTCACTATGGATTCTTCGAAGTCTGGCCTTTCTGAGGGGCAATATAGATAAGTATCGTATTTTATTATACTGAGAAGTTTTACCTGAAGTTATGTTCTTATCGTATACCAATATTGCTAAAATGCATTGGAAAAGCAATCTTTTAATCAGTATCAAATGTAGTTCAATGACCCAGAATTCATTGATTTTCTTTTCATACTGTACGATTGTAAATATTAGTTTGAAACGTGTTCTTAGGCCAATCACTTTTATGGGTTTAAATCCACCAAATATACGATTTCTTTGACCATTTAAGTAGGGTGATTTTATTAAAAATATTAATCTCTAATCTCCAACTGCTGTGACAGTAGCCGTCATTTGTTTAAATGATCCTTACTTTGAAATAAACGACGAATAAACGCAAACCCACCCAAATCACGTATAGTAGGTGTGAATCCCCATATAAATGGATCTTGGGAGTTACAAGTCATGATAAAGTTTGGCCTCACAATGAAAACTGTTCCTTAGGCTACTTGTAACTTATACTGAGCGAGGCCAAACTATCCACGCAAAAAATTCAAAATGGCGGCTATTTTAGTTTCCAATTTTTTTATTTTTTTCTAAAGCTCAAAAATGCTTCGTGCTACACAAAAACTTTGTATGAGAATTATGTTATGCATAAATTTATCTATAACTTTGGTTATTATCATTTTCTCGATATATCTAATAGTTCATGAGAAAAATGGTGTTCAATATTGCGTTTCTTGTTAAAACACTGTTAGTCAAAAGGCTTAGTAAAATCAAACTGCATCGTATGCAGAAAGCAATTCATTTTCTCCAGTGATACTAGGAACCAATATAAAGGATTTCATCCGACGAAATGAAAATTTCATCGACGGGAATTCAAAATGGCGGTCATTTACCAAAGGGGAAGCCGCATTTTTTTAAAAGTTTATAATTTCAAAACGGCATCTGCTATTTAAGTAATATGGGTATCAATCGATTGGTATTGACACCATTAATTAAAATAAGAAAAATACCATGTAAAAAATTAAAGATGGCGGCCACCTATAACAAAATTGTAAAATTTTCATTCTTCTTTTTTTCGTTATATTAAAAATAACAACTAAATGTCCAATTATTTAGTCAATTTATATATTTACATAAATTCCCATAGTATTATCTACGCGATAAAACAAAAATTATGACAATCTGTCGATTACTTTTTAAACTATATGAATTACAAACGAGCCTTGGCGACTGTGTCATAGTAGTTATGGAAACAAACTGCACTTTTCTAATGAAAGCAAGTCACTTTTGCACAATCGTATTAGTGAAGAGACCAAACTTGATTATTTTTTCGATAATATCTTTTTTTCACCCGTCAGTAAACGAGACTACGCCACTTCGAAATTAAAGTCTAAAACGTTCTACTACTAAGTTAAAAGGTGGCCAGATTTGGACAATAAATGCGGCAATCGATACAGGAAAATGTTGTTCAACATTAAAAATAACGCTGTGATTTTATTTAACATAACTTAAGAAAAAAAATCCTTTTTTTTGCAATAAACTTTTGATATTCATACCCTCTAAGTACTTATATTCATACCTTATATATTTTTTGAACCTTAAAAGAATATTTTTTTTCAAAAACAATCACACTACAGAAAGTTTCCCCAATATAAAAAAAAAACAACTATGAGAGTTATAAGCCATGATAAAGTGTAAGTAATATAATATATTTGTATCACGGGTGGTAAGGGTTCCCGCAACCGACGAGCTTGTATTAGGAGATGTATGTATGTGACTGCAGCAAGAGATGTATGTAAGGACCGTAGTACTTGGCGTTCTTTGGTCTCTGCCTACCCCAATAGGATACGGCCGTGAGTATATGATGTGTGTAAGTATGTATGTATGGTAAGGGTTATTACAACTCAAGTCAATAAAAGTAATTCCATTAGACATTCGTTAGTAATAACCTCCTTACCTCCCTAAATGCACAATGTACTATAGATTAAAATGTTTTTGAACGCAGAAAAAACAAAGTATAGGTTTTTACAGAGTATAAATTTCAAAAAAAAAAAAAGTTTATTTAAGATTAGTACACAGAAAAAAATTTTTTTCTTAAGTTTTGTAACAAAAAGCGTATTTTTTAAGTTGAACAACATTTTCCTGTATCGATTGCCGCATTTATTGTCCAAATCTGGCCACCTTTTAACTTAGTAGAACGTTTTAGACTTTAATTTCGAAGTGGCGTAGTCTCGTTTACTGATGGGTGAAAAATTGATATTATCGAAAAAATAAACAAGTTTGGTCTCTTCACTAATACGATGGTGCAAAAGTGACTTGCTTTCATTACAAAAGTGCAGTTTGTTTTCATAACTACTATGACACAGTTGCCAAGGCTCGTTTGTAATTCGTATAGTTTAAAAACTAATCGACGGATTTTCATATTTTTTGTTTTATCGCGTAGATAATACTATGAGAATTTATGTAAATATATAAATTGACTATATAATTGGACATTTAGTTGTTATTTTTAAAATAACGAAAAAAAGAAGAATGAAAATTTTACAATTTTGTTACAGGTGGCCGCCATCTTTAATTTTTTACATGGTATTTTTCTTATTTTAATTAATGGTGTCAATACCAATCGATTGATACCCATATTACTTAAATAGCAGATTTCGTTTTGAAATTATACACTTTTTAAAAAATGCGGCTCCCCCTTTGGTAAATGACCGCCATTTTGAATTCCCGTCGATGAAATTTTCATTCCGTCAGATGAAATCCTTTATATTGGTTTCTAGTATCACTGAAAAAAATGAATTGCTTTCTACATACGATGCAGTTTGATTTTGCTAAGCCTTTTGACTAACAGTGTTTTAACAAGAAACGCAATATTGAACACCATTTTTCTCATGAACTATTAGATATATCGAGAAAATGATAATAACCAAAGTTATAGATAAATTTATGCATAACATAATTCTCATACAAAGTTTTTGTGTAGCACGAAGCATTTTTGAGTTTTAGAAAAAATAAAAATATTTGGAAACTAAAATAGCCGCCATTTTGAATTTTTTGCGTGGATAGTTTGGCCTCGCCCAGTATAAGTTACAAGTAGCCTAAGGAACAGTTTCCATCGTGAGGCCAAACTTTATCACGACTTGTAAGTCCCACTTAAGGATTCATACCTACTAGTAACTTTTCGAGCGGGCAGGCGTATTTTAATGTAATTTTTAGTATGGGATTTGACATAAATTTAGATACTACCGTAAAATGGGGTGAGTTGGCACAAAACCGAAGTTGAAACCCGGATAAAACTTTATTTTTGTATGTGGTGCATTGATTAATTTACAAAAAAGTGTTCCGGATGTTTGTATTTTAGTTTTTTTATTATTTTGTGTTCATAACTTTAACGATAAACACAAAAAGTTGGAAATCCCACCTCACCCCGTAGTTCAGGTATGTTGGGGTGAGGTGGGATTTCATACCTACTAAGGCGAGTTTGGGAAATTTTAGGATCGACACTTTGGGATTATGCATATTATAATAGCATGATTTGTAATTAGAATTTATATGTTACGTAGCTAGCCTAAAAAACCAGCTCACCCCCCAACTGTCCTCGCAATACCTACTTACCCCATTTTACGGTACTTTACGAACGGTCGAAAACGTTCCATAATCGCCCCGCTGTAGATATAAATTACGGAGACAACGAACAGAAAAGTTAACGTAAGCGCATGTCGGCGAGATAATTAAATTGTCGGGATGATCTAGAAACGTTACCAAGTTTAGCAAGCGGAATGTTACAAAGCTCGACTCGTGGTGCCGCAAATTTTGAGTTTTCAAACCAGATGAGGTATGACTGCGTAACGTTTCGGTGCGCAACATTGATCTAAATGTGGTCCATAATAAAAAAATATTTATCTAACGAAATTTGGCACGTTACTTAGGTAAAAACTAACATGGGCCCGTTTCACGAAACTAATAGTTAAAAAATTTCAAACTGGCAATACTCAGTCACCACTGGCCATTTGAGCATTTCCGAGAGACTGTTTTATGTTTAGGGGGCAAACAATTAGACTGATCTCCTGATGGTAAGCGATTACCGACCGTCGGATTACAAGTGCGTCGGGCTTTCATATGAGAGTACGCTCTTTTCTTGATGGTTTGAAGGTCATTTCGGTCCGGAGTTCATTCCTTAGTGTGATTGTGTGAGGCAGAAAATTTCTAGAAAAACGCACAGTTGTGGACTGGTTACCATCAAAAACAACAGAAAAAAATATATACGAAAATCTCAGCAAACCGAGCGCCTGTAGGTACACTCCGCGCACTATCCTTAAATGGTTTGTTATCTTGGGAGCCATTATGCCAACCCGCATAGAGACGATTTTATCGAGTTGATTAAATGCTGGAAAACTTAATTGAATCCAACGTTTACTTATTATTTTCTACGAGGGTTTTGCTTGACGTTTTCCACGAGAGAAAGGACGCCGGGAATAACTTGGTTCGCTTAGTTTGGCATGGCTTTTAAATGGACCGGCCAATAAATATTTTTATGGAAATAAAATATTTATTAAAAAAAATATTTCCTCTACTACTCAAGGAAGATAACACACTGGCTTGATTTGGACGCTATGGTGAACCCATTTTGATTTTGGTGAAAAACATCAAGGTAATATCAGCAGCTAGGTACTTTAGCGTTAAGGTAAAAGTACCGTTCACCGGACGCTTAAGACCTACATGTACGTTTGTTTTTTTAATAAGGTTTAGAATTTTTGTACGATTATGATCAACAGCATATGGTGAAGATAGATAAATTTGTCATCATTTAAATGTACGTCGAAATTTATTACATAGTTAGACGTATATAAAAATATTTTTTAAAGTTTTTTATATCGATTACACTGATTTGTCCCATTCAACGAACTAAGAAACGGAATTTGCACCCATTACCGGATCGGCATGCCGTTTCACCGAACTAGGGAAGAAATGTATGGAATGATGGCAGTGTGTGAGTTTGTAAACTGATGAGTGACTATTTATTTCAACCTAACTGCACTAGTTTTGTGATTTCGAGCAATCTTGACGGTAATTTAATCTAAGAAAAAACTGTCTATAATTAAAAATTTAAATCAAATATTTTTTTATATAAATAATATACATATCTATTAAAAATTCTTCGCTAATCGCCAATAATTTATTTTTATATAATTTATTCGTTAACGGTTTACATCTAAGTAGCGCTGGCTTTTTTTAAAGAAATACGAAAAATAACACATTTCAATATAGATCTAGCTGTACGCTGAATATGGTTTATATTCCAATGAACGCCAAATAGCAGCTAGGCCGAGATAATCATATGTTCGGTAACAGAGACCATGGATACGCTTTACCGAACGGGCGTTCGGTAAAGCGTACACATTGAACCTATCACGCGAACATATTTAATAAAATAGTGTTTTAATCTTAATGATTCTGCCATAACAACATAAGTACATTTTATCTTGAAATAAGAACTATTGCAAAATAATAAATACACAATTATTTTGCTTCTACTGATGTTAAATAAATAATATGGAATTTTTAAAATTACCTGGTCAATGAAGCTTATTTTGACGTCAAAAAGTCGCGAAAACTATACATTTCAAATGCAATTTACAAAAAATCTGTCTCGTTTGTAGGCGTTCGGTAATTGCTCATTAAATTACTCTATTAATTGGATATGTGTAAAGCGGAGTAGTATATATATAACGTTTATGATTAACGAGTGAAAAAATAATTTTCAAAACATACGTTTTTCCCTGATTCCGAACGCTGTTCGATAAAACCTTCAAGCAGTAGATGAGGGTGGCCCATCACCGAATTTACATTTTTGTTGAATTCTGTATTATTTTGAAGCATAAAGTCACTTTTAAACGCTTTTATGACCTTACGAAGTACACTCAGTTTCTTAACCATTTTCGTAAGGAGTCCCATACAACGCCGCGATCGACCTGTAGCTCTAGTATAAGTTTTTTCGAAAGCTTAACTAATTCGAACGCGTTTGCGTTTTGTCTCAAAATGTATGAAAACGCTCTCACCGAGTATGAAATACGCGCGTTCATCGGTAAGCAACAAATGTTATACTCGCTGTTTTAGTTTCCACTAGTGACCACCAGAGGCGCTGTTCACGTTTTCATACCACTTTCATACATTTTGAGAAAAAACGCAAACGCGTTCGAATTAGTTAATGTTTCGAAAAAACTTATACTAGAGCTACTGCTCAATCGATTCTCCCGTTACAACTGAGAAACAAAATGGCTTTCTTTGCCTCGTAGTGGAAGGAATAGGTATAAGCTAGCTAGCTAACGGAAAAAAATATCACAACGTAATATTAGCTGTAAGAACTCGACTTATGGCTTATAATATAGAAAATCCGGTGATAGGGCAGATCCGGTAAAGGGTACATCTACCTTATAATCTTTTTTTTCGATTTTTGATAAAGTTGCGTTCGGCGCTCGAGGTCACAAACTTGGATTATTCATTGGGCCAACATCATAAACAAGTCTGCAAAAAATGACACCGGATTTAACGCAAGCTCTGAAGGTATGAAGTTACTGGATTAGAAGTTGCGCCTAAAAAGTCAGCGTCAGCGCGTACGATTTCCCAGCAGGCTCGTGTGAAAACCCGATTAATTTCGGTTCGCGAGCAGGATTGGATTGGCACTCGATTAGCCACGCTCGGGCAACGCACACCGATTCGGGATTTACTTCCGAATCACAGTTGTGCACTGCATACATGCCTCGAAATTTCATACGTTACCATATATGGCAGATATCATTTATAAACTTATTGACACGGGTAAAGGTTCAAATTTAAACAAATAATGTTAAACGACATGCAGTATAGCTACCGTGTGTTAGTTATTACTTACCTTACCTTAGTGTATTACTTATTTACTTACTCTACAAGTGTATTTCGAATCCAAAATTCCAATTTTTAAGAGCAACCTTCACAAGTACCGCGTATTCTGTTACCATAAGTAGGCTTACTAAGCAAAAAGGGTTTCAAACGGAAAATCTGACGCTCTCCAACGCGTTTTGTTAAGTAGCCGCGAGGAACACATAAGCGGCTATTCTTGAAGGGAGACAAAAGTTCCCGTGGAAAAAATAATCACTTACCGCGTCGGAGTAATGAGGGCCCTTAGCTAATGACTCGTTTAGGTGGGTTTAGGTTGCGTGCACACTTTCCACGAGGTTGGTAATGGGTGATACGAACCATTTATACTCCCCGCGGCAGGTAGTCCTATGACACTGACAGTGACATTTGTGATATTGTTGTGCAAGTTTCGATATGTCTATTTTTTTAGATATGTCTTATGCAGCCATGTCGGTCGACATATTTTTTTTATACGATATTCTAACAATTTTGGATATTTTGTCCATAAAAAAATACGTTATCGAAAGTAATATAAAAGGGGTAGCATTTAACGAACCACCAAATTAGTTGCCGAATGATGCTCTAAAAAATTACATTGATTACCAAAAATACTAGAATTGCACCAAATTTTCAACTCCTTTTAAATATAAAGTGCAACTCAAAGAAGTAACATGTCGATAACCTATTAAATTAAATTGTTACCAAATAAATTAGTCACTACCCAAAAATACTTAATGATCACCTAATTTCAAACACCAAATTTCATATAATTTACATCCAAATATTACAGGGCTCGTAATCCTATTAAAATTATTTACACCCAAATAATTCTTTCGATACCCAGAAATACTACATGATCACCAAATTTCACGCGGCAATTGTTTTTTAATGTCCGACTCGCAAAGCAGTTCCAATCTAGTCTAACCTCATTGCTAGCACACTGATGCGGTTTTCCATACGGTCCGTCTCGCTCGCACCTCGCACCGCGTGCGAGCAAGACAGCGCTAAATGATTTTAAGAAGTTGAAGTTTGAAATAAAAATAGCTATTTTAATTTCAAACTAGTGGACATTGGAACAGTATTGACGGATCTCCGCTGCCGCGGAGCTCCTATTTTGAGTTGTTTTGGCCCTTCGGGCCGATGCAAAACTAACATAACCTAAACCTACCTATACCTATTTCTACCTATTAACTTCCTTTAATTTTTCCATGAAAGTCTATCTATATTAATAAAGTAAACTCATTTGAGGACCTTTATCCATTTTCATAACAAACTAACAATTTAATAAATCAACGAAACTCATTTTCAAATAAAAGGTTTCAATCCACCGCGCTCACGTCAACGCATTAAAAAAAAAAAACTTCTCGCAGTTTGTAAACCATCAGCAATAGGTAGTTAGAATGAAACAGCAATAGGTACCTTTCACTCTAACGACATATCAATAGGTTTTATGCTTCAGACAATTCTTTGTATTTGATTGAGTGAGATAGCAGTATACGTGTTATTATTTCACACAGCCACATTGCGCGTTGCTTTTTAAATTAATTTAGAATTTTACTTTCTAATTTATAACATTTTGGAAATAACTGAAATATTTATAGTGCTAAAAACAATTAATTTGTAACTGTTTACTAAAATGTAGCATGCGATGTATATAATATTTGGATGTAATTCTAATGAAAAAAGGTGCATGAGATTAGGTGGTAGTTTAGTGTTTTTGGTGGTACTTGACAATTTTTTTGATGCGATTATAAACTTATAGGAACGCAATAAGTAAAATAGGTGCAAGTGCTGCAAAAATAGGTAGACTTTTTTTGGTGACTCGGAATTGCTGATCGATAATTTTTTTTGAGTGTTCAACCTTATTTTAGGGTTCGAAAATTTGATGATATCAAAAGTTATTTAGGTGATCATTTTATTTGTTCCCATATAAAAGTAACGCTACTTTTATTTTATTTTAGAGTGCACATTTTTAATTTTATAAAGTAGGTATTGTTAGGGTTCCATAGTGTACAAGGAACCCTTACATTTTCGCCAGTCTGTCCATTCGTTCGTCCGTAATGAATGACAGTGAAACCTGCAGTTCAGAAATTCAGAATCCGTCATCGAAAATCGAGCGGATGTTAATATACAATCGTCAGATTCCGATTAAACAATAAAAAAAATCTAATTCATCGTAGTTTTATTTTTACACAGTCTCGTAGCAAAAAAATTTAAATATAAGGCACATTTTATTACACTCATTCACTTCAATTATCATATACATATACACCGCTTCCTTAGTCGATACTTACAGATAACTTTGTGATACGTAGTACGTCACCGACCACCGTCTATATTCCGGTAAGCCTATTTCTGGAAATAAGGGGCAATACAAATTTATTTCGTACTATTAAATTATGTAAATGTTAAATTTCTACATAAATTAATTAGCTACATTCCCAAAAGATGCTTATTAGTAGCATTTTGACAGCGACTCCGTTCCAAGGTGATACTAAATGATGGCGTATATTTGCCAAGCAGTTAGACACTTCATGGGTACGAAAAAAAACACAGCCAATCGTTTTCTGAAAACTGCATCGAATGGCACTATAAAATAATAGTCAAGCAGCCAATTCACCTAATGTATATCCAGCTTTAAGCACACAAACGACCGTTGACGAAGTATTCATAATGAATGATACCGAATTACTTACACATTGATTCGCTAGATTACCGCTGAATAGGGTTGGCTACAAATGAATTGTTGGCGCTTTGAGGGAGCGAGCGGTTAATCTTAGCGGTCGCTGAAAGGGTAAAATACAATACAACACCCGAGTCTGGAATATTGGTTGTTAGATTAAACTATTACGTAGTGCTTTGTACAAATTATATATTATCATATGTCTTTATATTTGATAGGTTCTACGCGAAGTTTCAGGTGTTTATTTTATAACCTGAGCCACTGTCCTGAAAGATCACCTAATTTTAAAGCAGCAATACAGATAATTAAGGGAAACCTGTAATTGGCCGTACTCTACTGTGTTATATAGTAATAAGTTATACATTTGTATCGCTGTTGGTTTTCTGAATAAATAAATTAATTAATTAATCAATAAAGGTAAATAAGGTTTTATCTCACAAATGCGGTCGAGCCATGATTGTGTGTTGCGCTATACATGCATATTGTCTAAGTGTACGACAGCGTTGGAGCTATGAGTTCACGTCCATACATATATCAATGTCTTGAGGTAGATTCTCCTTCAGGACGTTAAAGGATAATTCACGCTAGACCGTTCCGCCCGTTTTCTAGTACCCGTAGTAGTAGTCCGTCGATTTCTTGTACTAGAAAACGGGCCGGCCCGGACATGGCACGGTCTAG
The DNA here is from genome assembly GCA_951800055.1 of Cenopis cana. NCBI lineage: Eukaryota > Metazoa > Arthropoda > Insecta > Lepidoptera > Tortricidae > Cenopis > Cenopis cana. The sequence continues at coordinate 7,205,955 of OX637488.1, forward strand.
CGTGAATCATCCTTAAGGCGATATATCGATTGAAAGAGACACCCTTTGTTTTTCGCGCACGACAAAACGGGATGCAACCCTCTGCCAGAATGGCTTTTTAGACAAATCTCGTTAAATATCTGACTGTGTGTGCAGGTTTATTAAATTTCCTCTTGTCAGTCGCTAGATGAGGTAAAATACCATCATATTAACTTAATTGTGTCTTTTAATAATGCGTTGTTTTAGTAGGCTGAGGAAAAAAAGGAAAATATAGCCTCGACTTTGGATTTATTTTCTATCGAGAAAATTTTAAGCAATCATGTTTAGCTATTGTCATTGCCACAATCATATAGTCAAGAATCATATATCTGAAAATCAGTTCCTACTGTTTGCTAGTCTGGGCAGGACAGCGTTTCAAAGTCTCCAAATTTCTCAGTGTAGCGCCTTAAATATTTGCCTTATTTTCGGTACAATCTTAAGGTAAGCTGGACTTCATTTGACATTCGTGTAGTCGGTAAGGTTCATATATAATTGAACACTGTTTTATTTTTATACCTAGGGCAGAAATGTTCCGCCCCTGGGGTCTATTATGGTAAGAGTAACTGTAGCGGAAATCTGCGTGGTTGGATACTCAGTTCGCGGCGTTGGTAACGTGGATAGGGGGTATACATCTTTTTTTATCCCACGTCAGTGACAAACAAGCGTATGGGCTACTTGATATAAGCTGGTGATTCACAAGGGGATAAATGTCCCACGAGATGTGTCGGCGACATGTCAAGCGAAGCCGGCCGGTTTCGCCTGACATATCTGGCGACTTATGTCCGTAGCGACGTCAGGCGAAGTCGTGGGACTTCGCGAAACTTCGCCTGACATATCTGGCGACATCGCGCGACTTTTGTTTCCGTAGCGACGTCATGTCGCGCGATGTTGCCAGACATGTCGAGCGAAGTCCGGCAACGTCGCGCTACTTCACCCGACGTAGCTAGCGACAGGTGTGAGGTGTCGCACGACATTTGTCCCCTAGTGAATCACCAGTTTTAAGACGTCACCGGCACAGTGCCAAACATAAAAATATATAATCCGTAATGGATAGCCTCGGAAAAACCTCGGCATAGCTCATTCACAGCCAGAGCGTTTTCGGGAGGAAATATCTAGCACGACCGGAAGTATATCGAGGCTATTGGGGCATTATTGGCTGTCCTTGAAAGTTTAAGGTACAGGAGTCCTATTTTGGTATTTCCGTATTTAGCGAACCCGGCGTAGTTTTGGTTTATGTTAAAATTATAGATATTCAATACTACAATTATTATTATCTTACATAGAGCAGACAAACGGTTGGTATTAAACAAAGTTAAAAAAACTGGCATGTAATTTCTCTTTTATATTTGCTTCATGATTAAAATGGCGTAATTCGTAGAACATGCTACGCTACTACGCCGTAGCGATCAGCCGTAGCATTGACAAATAGGATAGGCGTCGTTCGTTACGTAAGTCTCTGCGATTCAGTCGATGGATGAGGCTGTATGCTAATCGAATAAAAAATACGATGAATCGTTCAAATTCAAAGAATGAAACTAGATTTAAGTATCGATTATAAAGGCGTACCCTATAGAATTCTATAAGTTCTATAACATTTTATAAAGCATCCCAACCTACATCTCATGCTCATGCATGAGCATGTACTTACTTACTTATAATGAATATTTTGATGTACAACTTTAAATATTCAAATTACAATTTAGTCAAACTGAAAATTTAGTTCTGTGGAGAATCATTACTTTGTGCGATTTTAGTTTTAATAATAACATTATAAATAATTTAAAAAACAGGTTGTGTTAATGACAGATGGAGACGCCCTAAGAATTTGCATTTCTTTCATGCTCCTTTCATCTCTGTACCTGCATGACTTTGGAAGATACAGACATGCATGAGAGTAATAGTTGTGATATCTCTGTCATTTCCCTATGACGTCACATTTTCAACACGATTCGAGACATCGGGGAAAAACCACTTATAATAGGCATACTAATGTACTAGTATGTTATGTTACAAATGCGAGTGTGACACATTGAAATTACGTTTCCGTTGAAAAAGTATACCAATTTGTATCCATTCGCATCTCCTTACTGAAGATGACATTGAGTTGAAAGATACAATAAACAGTAATAGGATATTGTGACTGCGTAAATCTTATTTGTGTAAGTGTATGTTGTTTGTGCCTACAGGAAAACGGTATATGTAGTCGAGAAATAAAAAGGTTTGCCAATTTTTCGACTTTATTGTAATGACTTTAATTAAGCTCTCCAAAGTGACGAACATTTCACTCCGCGACTGTACTATTTACTATATAATGTGAAGGTTGTTTTTATGGACCCTTGGTAACTAATACTGAGTTATAGTAGTTATTTCGTTGTTTGTTTATTACGTCGACTACGTATTGGGCACTGAGGAGTCGAGTACTGGGTTGTTTACCTTGCCTACAGTAGAAAATAAGAATCTCCGCCAATTAAATGAAGCCGGTGAATAACAAAGGTGAATTCTGCTTTTATAAAGTAAAATTGAGACTGAGATTTTACTTGTGTTCATTTGCCTGGAAAAACACACGGAAAACTCAATTTCCTCGTTAGAACCCAACGTAGTCTTGGAGCATTACGAATGTAGATAATGGCGTGATAAAACAGACCGTTTTCTCTCAGAACTCGCTACGGAAATAATAGAAAACGAAATGTTGGAAAACTACAAATGTTTAGCCACAAGTATATTAACACTTTCATTGCCCGCCTTCCAATTTCCGTTACCGGCAAAATAACTCTAAGGACAGATATTCGGGCTGCGAATTGAGTTCCTGTTACTCGTATGAAGGGTAACAAGGGGTGATATTAGGAGTCGATCTTTTGGCGATACCGAAATATATGTATAAGTAAGTCAACATAAAGTACATAAACACGCGTTTAAACCGATTTGGACGGTGCTCGCCCCGCATTATGGTCGCAGTTATCGCGTAATAAACGACAAGATATAGCATCTGTCACTTTTTATCGAGTGGTGTCAGAAAGTGATAAAATCCTTTACCGTGTAGTCTATCACGCGATAAATATGATCATCATATCCCCAACTGTAAAATTATTTTTTTTTTTCGCCGTCAGGTAAATAGTCGAGTACATTTATCTCACAAGCGGGGGTGAGCCATGGCTGTATGTTGAGCTATACATGTACGTTGTCTATGTGTTTTTCAGCGTAGGAGCTATGAGTTCACGTTGTCTATGTATTCGTATGTGTCACAACTACAATAATGGCCAACCCGCGCTTATGAGATAAAAGTACCTACTATACTAGGTAATATCAAGAATGCAGCAGCGGCAGTTTCAACTGCGCGATAATTTGACGCTTCGGACGAGTGCCCCGGGAACACGATTTACAATCGAGGCTCTCATTTTAAATCGACTTATTTCAATCTTTGCGTTTCTTTAAATAAAACTCTATTAATGATCTGTTAAGGTCTAATTTCAAAGGTACTTTATGAAAGCAATAAACACGTCTGAAAAGACACTTCTCAATTTTAAACCCCTTACCACGCTTTGCCCTTTTTCAAGTTAGGGGTTGGCGCCGATTTAATCAACTTTATTTACAATAGTATTTTTATATGCCATATGCCATGCCACTGCCAATAATTTTATTTCTTTAATTGTATATTAATTTTTCTCATGAAAAATGTAGCATATGTTTGTATAGTCAGACTTTATTACGAGTAAATTGTAAATTGACATGTAAAAGTGCCCTTGTGGCCTATTTGCAGAATAAATGTTTGAATTTTGAATTTTTTGAATTGAATAACCAAGCAATAACGCTTTGTGTGTCATATTGGATATTGAAAAATTCCAACTGCCCGAGCTGTTGCCAAAATAGCATAGGTATCCGAATACAACGTTACTCTTCCTTTATTTAAATTTTCAGTTAAACAAGGAATTCAAAGTCAATATCTCATAATGATCGTCAAAGTAAAATTGTAACAAGAATTAAATTAATCAATAATATTAAATTAAACAATGTCAACTAAATTTCATTTCCATGTAGTCACCAATGGAATATAAAGGATTTTCTAATAAAAAGATTCTCAGTTGACGTTTAAATGTATCGTCAGATGGTTCAGTTCGCAATTTGGCGGGTAGACGCTCGTAATAGGTTGGTCCAATTACCCGTGGATTTTTTGCTGATAGTGCCATGCGACGCGGTACTGTCATGAGTCTCCCAGTGGATCGGATCTGCTTTCCCGTGACTTTAAAAGTTTGCATATTGTTTCTAACCTTTCCTTATTACACGCTACAGGTTGATAATTCTAACTCAGCGAAATCTCTAACGAAAAAGTTAAAAAATAAATGCTCCCGCCCCTATTTTCAAATAAATTCAGATGTAGGTCCATTGCCAAATTCCCAGAATATTTTTAGAAAGGTGGAATCGAAGGTGAATGATGGAGATCTCAGTGGTGCCGCGCATCTTCTATTCTCTGATGACTCTTCAGCCCCAGACTCAGCCGATACCCTGGCTTCGCTCAGAAGCAAGCACCCACCTGCTCCTGCAACACTCTGCCTCCCAGACCCTCCATGCTCTGACCTACCTTGCCTTCAAGCTTCAGATGACGCGGTATTTGCAGCCGTTATGTCGTTCAAGAACGGATCGGCAGGAGGCCTTGACGGCATTACGCCTCAACATTTGAAGGACCTACTAACCGGTGTTCCAGGAGGGCGCAATGACCCTCTCCTGTCTAGCCTAACAGGCGTAATTAACCTGATGCTTAAAGGTAAGGTAAACCCAGTCATAACAAAAACTCTCTACGGCGCCAATTTATGTGCCCTAAAAAAAAAGATGGGGGCATACGACCCATAGCCATAGGTTCTACTCTCAGAAGGCTCGCTTCCAAAGTTTGCTGCAAACACATACTCCCGGTTTTACAGCCAATATTCCAACCTGTCCAGTTAGGTTTCGGCAGCAAAGGCGGCTGTGAAGCAGCTGTCCATGCATCTCGTACTTTTCTAAAGGACTCAGGAGGCGAAGTGCTTCTAAAAGTTGATGTCAGAAATGCTTTCAACTCCGTCTCCCGGCCCGCTTTTTTATCAGAAATAAAAAAAAACACTCCTGACATCTTTAACTATATGTGGCAATGTTACGAAGAACCTTCCGATCTTATGTACCAAAAACACGCAATTTTGTCAGCAATAGGCTGCCAGCAAGGCGATCCTCTTGGTCCGGCTATCTTCAGTTTGGCGATCCATCCTATTATTTCAAAATTATCCTCCAAATTTAACATATGGTACCTCGACGACGGTACCCTCGGGGGCGAAGCGACCTCGGTGTTAAATGACCTAAGATTTCTTAAAGCCGATTTTGAATCTGTGGGTCTGCAGCTTAATTACGATAAGTGTGAAGTTTTCTTTAACGATACCAATAATCTACAACAAGCAACCATTGATTTTGAAGCTGCATTCCCTGGAATTAAAATTCTGTCTAAAGAGTCGCTACACCTCCTTGGGGCACCTATATTCGATGAGGCAATCTCGGGTTTCGTCGACAAAAATATTAGGCGTTTCCAAGATTCTTCTGACCGCCTTACACAAATTAATTCGCACATGGCCCTTTCTATTTTACGCTTCTGCCTCTTCGTTCCAAAACTCACGTATGCTCTACGTTGCAGCCCTTTCTGGAAATTCCAAATTTTATGTGAAAAAATAGACAACCTCATACACCTAAGTCTCGAAAAAATTACAAATGTCAAACTTAACAGACGCCAATTTTTACAGGCCACTTTGCCAGTCAGGTATGGTGGACTCGGCGTTCGGCAGGTTTCCAGTGTGGCTCTGCCGGCTTTTCTTTCCTCTGCGCACAGCGTGCTACCTCTAATCGGTAAAATTCTTTTTCCGTCACTTCGTGATTTTGAGGTATCATGTCTGTCTGAGGCCAGAGACGCCTGGAGAGCCGCATGTCCGGATAAGGATCTGCCGGACAGGGCGGAATCCCAAAAACACTGGGATGAACCAATTAGCCGAATAGTCCACGAAAACCTGCTAGAAACGTGTGCCTCAGCGCAAGACAAAGCCCGCCTTCTGGCAGTCTCTGAGCGGGAGTCTGGGTACTGGCTCCATGCTCTCCCATCTGCACATTCCGCCACCCTTTTAGATTGGCTGTTGGTCTGCGTTTGGGATGCAATATTGTAGAGCCCCATCGCTGCTGCTGTGGTGCTCAGGTGGACCGCCTGGGTCTGCACGGACTTTCATGCGTGAAGAGCGCTGGCCGCCTTTCCCGCCACGCCTGCCTGAACTTTACCATCCGTCGGGCTCTGGCCAGTGTCAACGTGCCAGCTACCCTCGAACCCAGTGGGCTGGCTCGTGACGACGGTAAGAGACCCGACGACGGCATGGCTTTAGTGCTCTGGGAGGTTGGCAGACCCTTAGTCTGGGACGCCACATGTGTAGATACACTGGCAGCGTCCCACCTCCGCACTACATCGCTTCGGGCAGGCGGGGCCGCTGCTACAGCCGAGACCGCTAAGCGCCGCAAATACGAATGTCTCGGTGATAATTTCGTATTTGTGGCGTTTGCGGTCGAAACGCTAGGTCCGTGGGGTCCAGGCGCTCACAAACTATACGAGCAAATTAAAAAAAAATTAACCGCCACCACTGGTGACCGGAGGGCTGGCGCGTTTCTCGGCCAACGTATAGGCATTGCGGTGCAACGAGGAAACGCAGCCAGCCTTCTGGGAACCATTCCCTGCAGCGGGGATCTTGGGGATATAGGTTTTGTAGGTTCACATAGTTTTTAGTTTTTAATATTAAGTTTATTTTTAGGTTATTTTTAAGGTCAATGTACAACGAATTTTGTGGCGAAAATAATAATTATTGCTCAAAAAAAAAAAAACAAACATGAGCACCTCAAACAGGTACAGGGAGTAGTGTGTCATGATGCAGTGGGTTTTAAATAATTGTTTACATGGATGTCTCGGTTTCACTCCGGCTAGCAATCGAATCGCACGTTTTTGTAATAAGAACACTCGCTTGGAATCGGTTGAATTGCCCCAAATTGATATACCATATGACATTAACGAGTGAAAGTGTGAAAAATAAACAGATTTTAATGATCTTCGTGATATCAACGGTTGCAACTTTTTCAGGGCAAATACAGCACTACTAAGCATATAACAACACATAAAACTATAGTTAGTTAAAAATGTTAAAATACATAAGTTTGTATGGAAGACAACAACTATACGTCAATTTAGATTTGTAATGATACAACTGAAATATGTACATTAAACCTCCAACAAAGGCCTTCATCGCTAAGGCTATCAATTGCATTTTAGAATCGACCGCCCGCCCCAAGGCTCGAGAGCCTCTCAATGACGTTGCTAAGGCCATTAGTGCTGATGGCCCGTCATGTCATGACCTCTTGAAAGGACACACTCACATGTAAAGTATGTAGCTACGATTTTGTAGGGTTTTTATTCGACTGCCATGAAGGGTAATTTTTTCACGCCTATACTATATGTGTAGATTTGTTTATTACCTTTGTATCATCGCATAGGCTGAACGGATTCCGACAATTGGTATCTTTGGATCTGTCTCAGCGATCTTGTCTGGAATATTATTTTTTTAGTTCGTCCAGAAATTGGCAGATCCAAAGGTATGAAATACGGAGTAGAAGTTGATATGGACGTTCACGCGTAGGAAGTCGCGGGCAAAAGCTAGTTGTAAATAGATTATATGGTACCATTACTTTTTAATGAACTCTGAAACAAGCAAAGGTGGAGTCATTCATAAATGATGATTGCTTCTGACTAATCGATAATCAAAGCCTTGAACATTTATATTATTATACACTTTTGTTTCTTTTATTTTATGTTTTTATTATATGTAGGTACTAAAGTTTCAATATATACATAGCTGACGTACAGTCAGCATCAAAAATATATATGCATATGAAGACATCAAAAGTCTTTATTTTAAGGGAATAACCTCTTCGTATGCGTAGTTACTTTAGATGCTGATCGTACGGATGATACCCACCTCAAGTATTTTGTTTACTCATTTGTTTATCAGTGACGAAATCGAAATTGTGAGAATAGTAACGTGTCTGCGAGAACTTACCCCATACATAATTCAAGCCCTATTATTTTTGTAAATATAGATAGCTATCTCTATAATAATGTAGGTATTTCTTTGACAGCGAAAACGCAATCTTATTCCCCGTCGTGTTGTGGCTGCCTCGGTTCGTTGAATAAACAAGTCTTATTATTTTTAAAATTTTCATTTCCTTATTTACATAATGGACATCTATTTGAACTTATAAAAGCAATGTGAATTAGCATTGATTTTAAATTGAATGAGAAAATGAAAGAGAAACCGTTTGAGTTTGATTATGAATTCAGGTGGCCACTGTTCTGAAGCGTAATTATAATTAAATTGAAACAGAGGACGATAAAATTTTACCACAAATGAAGATCTTTGTGAAAATGAAAATATAACAATTCTTAATAACTGTACTGTTTCTAATAACATTTTGAAATGAAACCTTAACCAAAACATGTATAAAGTACAGTCGCCATCAGATATTATCGGAGCGAACCAGGTGCTCATAAATATCTGAACACGACTCTATTATTGTCAAGGCGGTAGAGTGCACGTTCAGGTATTTTTCTTTCGTACATACCTACATGCTGTTTTATTGTGGGAGATTTTCTAGAAAGCAGTTTATTTAAGAGGAGGGGTAGGGCAAGCTCTCTCCATACAAACTTTGTGCAGGATTTTCTTCGTTTGTGTTTGCATTAAAGTTATGATTTTTGGTCAGTATGCTTATTTTTCTGTTAGCTATTTCGTGATGTAATTTTTTTTTCATTAATATTATTTTTAATTTTTTTCATTTTTCATTTTTTTGAAATATTTGAAAATTTCCACATCACTTACTTCGCATATCTAATATTTACATCCAAAAAAAAATTACATTCGTTAGTGCCGAAACCTACGAATAAAACGTGCACAGAGTTTGTATGGAGAATGCCTTGCCCACCCCTGCGCCTTAAGGAAACATAATATATATGTAGGTACAGCAAGAACAATAACAAACCAATCTAACTTAACTAGAGAGGTGTTTAAAAGAGTTTTTGATATCCATACTTAATATTATAAATGCGAAAGTGTGTGTCTGTTACCTCTTCACGCTTGAACCGCTGGACCGATTTAGATGAAATTTGGCATGGGGATAGTTTAAGTCCGGAGGAAGGACATAGGATACTTTTTATCCCGGAAATCATCCCTTAAGGGGTGGGAATTTGTATGAAAGACCGATGACTACGTAATCGCATGATATAAGTTAATAGCAATTACTTAAATTCTATCGCGATGAACGAGTTCTACGCGGTCGAAGTCGCGGGCAATAACTAGTAATATATATATACATACATACCTACCAGGACCTGAGGCACAACGTATCAAGACTGATATTAGATACTCAAAAAAAAACTCAAAACCCTTGGTTAACAATTTCTTCTTCTGCCAAACTGCAGGACAGTTAAAAAAAACATCCCTGCTAATACATGCGTGAATACCTTTCTGATGGCAGTTGTGTTTACGTACAACAAATAAGGAATACAAATTGAATGTTCACGTTGTGACGGGGACAATGATATCATAGATCAAACATTGTTCCAACCGATAATACTATGGATACAGATTTGCCTGTTATCAAGTTATGACTATTTATATCGGTTTTTATTGTTTGCTAACAATCACAAAACCCGCAATCGCCAAATGTAAAATTTCGTATGTCTACTCAGTAATAGTTAGACAAAATGATGCGAGGTGCTACTCGTATTCTCGTATTGGTATAGTTGACGAAATATAATTTGCACCGATTCCTCGAACAACTTATATTTATATTATTTATTTATTTTATTTAATCTTTATTTCGGACTCACATCCATATATTGTTAGTAAATTTCTTAACCTAGGTATGTTAGTATCGCAATTCCTAATAAGTTAAATTAATTACATTCACATTTTCATTAAATTACATTAAATACATTAATCATAATAATCATAATCAAATTATTTCATTTAATACTACATTAATTACAGATAAATAAATTACATTCAATACATTACTTTTAATCAAAATAAATTACATTAGTAGTAGTTAGGTAGTTAGGTATTTGCAATTGCACTATACTTATTTTAATGTAAATATCGCCACTGATCTTATTTGACCGACCCAGTGCGATAGGATTGGGCAGTCATACCTGTCTGCAATGACATTCAGAATGCTGTTGGTACTCCCCCTAAGTCGGCCCAGCATCGAGACGATTTTCTTGCGTATATGGCGAATCGGTGCAGCTTATATTTCGTCAACTATAAAAATCGAGAACTTTCGGGAATATTTACTGGTGACGGCAGCATAATACATTTTCTTTCTGTGTTAGGCGACTTCCTGACTTGGCGGGGCGGGATCGATATGTGACCTTTTTTTCTTTGACGTAAACTTACTGACGTCGCAAAGATTCCCACTTGACAGGATACTGTCAGTATTACATTTGCGCAGTAGTAATATCATGCGCAGAAGCGGACCAGTACTGCCTTCGCATCGTCCCGCTTCCGCGCATTCCGCGCCAGTCAGGAAGCACTCATTTAATTGTAGGGGCGTAGAAAAAGTAGTATTGAGTTGACTGACAGTTGACACTGACATTTGACACTTTTCTCATATCGTACTGCCTCCGCACCGACAAATCAGGAAGTCGCCTTAGAGTCTAAGGTTAGAGTCAATTGGTTGCAGTGGAATTCATTTAACCCAGGTTACCCCAGACCAGACTAGGTTTTTGTGACCCTTTAGTAGGTATAAGTTTTTTCGAAACAAAATACAAACGAACGCGTTTCTTACGTTTAGTCTCATTTTATAAGGCAACGCGAGCAGCGCCTCTGGTGGCCTTAGATGGTAACTATTTTTTGCCATATAAATTGAGACTCAACGCAAACGTGTTCGTTTGTGTTTTGTTTCGAAAAAACTTATACTAAAGATAGGTACTGGGTAACAAAAACCTAATTAGTGGGTCCCTAACTAATATAATAAAAAATATGAATACAATTTCAGATGTGGAAAAATACTAAATTCAAACTCACCGTCGCAAATGGATTGAGGAAATTACTTAAAATGCCAAGTTTTAAAGGAATGCAAGTAAATCCCATCATCCAACGACAATCGTGACTGATGACTGTCTCTCCGTATCCGAGAATTCAACAAATTTCCAATTATATTTCCGTGATGTAGGTACCGAGATCTTGGATGTTTTCGCGATCTCTCGAAATTGCATCGTAATGATGAGGCTTCCGTAATGGAGTTAAGGGATTTGTCAAAATTACTTACCTACTGAGATGTCGTAACATGATTGGTATTATGGTTTGATGAACGAACTCATCTCGGCAGAAATTATTAAAATTAATTAAACTAATACTGAAAAGAAATAAAATAAAGAATTTAACGAAACGAAAGCCCTAACTGAGAAAAACCGTTCCGGTTTTGATATTTTTCACATAATCGTTTTAATTTAACTAGAGGAGCGCTCGTGGCCCAGCGGCACCCGCTTGCCGCGTGCGGTATGCGAGGTTAAGCAATGCCGGCTGAGGTCAGTTCATGGATGGGTGACCGCTTTGAGTGGTTATCAACTGAGCGCTCCCGTGCTTTGGAAGGCACGTTAAGTGCTGTCTATGATTGGAGGGCTTCGGGCGGCTTGAGAACTTCTAACAGTCAAGTTGTCCCTAACTTGACAAGCCTAATCCCAATAAGGTCTAATTTCCCCTCGGGTTGGAAGGTCGGATGGCAGTCGCTTCCGTAAAAACTAGTGCCTACGCCAAATCATGAGATTAGGTAGTGGGCCCCAGGCATCCTTCAGGCAGGATGCAACTGTAGATACTGGTTGGCGGAAATAATTCGTGTATAAGCGGATTTTGGCATAGTTGTAGGGAAGGATGTCCTTAACAATATACTAAAAATCCTGAAGGATGAGGGTGGAGCTAACGGGTAGGGGGCGTGTAAAGGTATTTTTTTTGTTTTTCTTAAAAAACTCGTAAACGGTAGCCCATAGCAAAAAATCTAAGATATGAATATTCTACATAAAATTCTCTACCTAAAGAAAGGTTATACGCACTTTTTCGCTAGGATGAATATTTAATGAGATTTTAAAGGAGGAAAAGTTAATTAGAAGTGGCTCCATGGGTGGGTCTAATTTCTTTGTTTCTCAATATTCTTAAAAACAAAAAATACAGTGTTTATGCACTCAAAGAGTTCTAAATAACGATACCCTACTCGATGGGGTACAGTCAGCCCATGAAAATGTTGAGCATACTTAGAACCTTGTCACATCGAAATCTAAGAAATATTTAGACTGAAACGTCATAAAATTTGAAACCTCTTTAATTTGACAAAGTACTAAAGTGCTCAACATTTTCGTTGGCCCACTGTACGTCAATTTTTTTTCGCGCCCCTGTTTAGCTGTATGGGAGCCTACTGTTTAGCTGTATTGACACTCAACTTGACCCAGTAGCTTAGCTGGCACAGATATCAAGATTAACCGACTCACCCCTCCCCCCCTCAAATTTTGACATAAAAAATGTCGAGGGCTCTACGTCGAAAATCCATCACTGGGTCCTAAGGACCTACCACGCCAAAGGAAATCTTTTGTTCACGAAACGCCGTATAAGTCATCTTACCGAAGCTACTAAAGGGGGAACCCTATTATTATACCCTGATACGCCTACAGTTTAGCCTTTATAGATTCTAACTGCTGGGCGAACCATGGATACGTAAATACCACCTATTTTCGTTGACATTCACGAACTTATTTATAGCCCTTGTCCCATACCAATTTTGTCACTGTCTCGCAGCACCTAAAGAAACGTCTTAGGAAGTTCCTCAACTCATCAAAGTGCCGCAGCTGTGCCGTATTAAATATTGTTCGACCTCAAAACTCCACACGTTAACTTAATCGACATCTGCTGCCGATGTAACGCGGAAGATGGGAGGAGTAACGGATGGGTCTCTACTAAACGTTTTATATCTTAACAATATAATAGGATACTAATAAATTTTAAAGGCAGCATTATTAAAAATACAAATATATGTCTAAAGCAAACGTTACTTCAGTAACTTGTCTTCAATTTCAGAAAGGTGCATACGAGAACGTATTATCTGTAAAGTTTATCCGATTTTAAAGAAATAAATTTCTTTTTACTTTTGAATGAAGAGGAACGAATTGGAATAGGTTTCCGATATATATTTAATACGGATCTTACCAACCCTAATAAATCCAACATAGGGATTGACGCATGACGGGTCAAACTTATTTCCAAACTAAAAGCCTTTCACCCGCCAACTTGTCGTTTTCTACTAGGCGTGTCCGTTTATGAATAGATATAGAATTGAAATTCAAAAGTCGGTAAGCCTCATAAATTTAAATCACCACTTACAGAGCTAGTTACCTGCCTACTGAAACCACTGCTTTTCAAAATCAAACCTTAAAGCAACTGAATAAAGAATGTTTTACAACATACATGAACGATGATCGGTGCTGATCAATATTTATTGCCCTAGGCTAACATGGCATTTCCACCATGTTTGAACGGGCATGCGTATTAAAGTTTGTTTACTGGAAAATGATAGGTGCACGGATTCGTTTTATGTAATCAGGCAGCAGAGTGCAGACTTAGGGAAAAGTGGAAAACTACGATGTTGTGCCCGAATTAGTTTAAGGCGCAGGGGTGGGCAAGGCATTCTCCATACAAACTCTATGCAAGTTTTATTCGCAGGTTTTGGCACTAACAAATTTAATTTTTTTTTGGATGTAAATATTAGATAGGTATGCGAAGAAAGTGATGTGGAAATTTTCAGATATTTCAAAAAAATGAAAAATGTTTTGTTTTAATTTAATATATATTTAAAAAAAACACGAAACGTCACGTTCATCACGAAATAGCTAACAGAAAAATAAGCATACTGACCAAAAATCATAACTTGAATGCAAACACAAACGAAGAAAATCCTGCACAATGTTTGTATGCAGAAAGCATGTCCTACCCCTTCTCTTAACTTGCAGCATGCGATTTCGCCTGTGTGATGTGTGAATGGGTTATAAACGGATTAAGGTTTGCGTCTTTTCTGTGGACATATCAAAATTTAAGGGCTACAAAGCTTAATTTTGGATTGGTCTAGTAACCCGCATAAACAGTGTCTCCATTACTATAAATCCATGTGAAAAAGGCATAACTAACATGCACATCAGCCGTCAACTGTCGACCACAGGAGGGACGACTTTTGTTTTCACACGTCAAGTGTTTATGACACGAATATTAGTGGTAGCCGTACAGGCCCAATTTCAAAGAAAAACCGCAAATCGATATATAGTTTAGCCATTTGGCATACGCATACTAGAGGTCAAAACAAAGTTTTTGACCCGCAGTTCCTAAAAAAATTTCCCTTAGGAGGGGAGTGCCGAGACATTCTATTTTTTGTATGGAATTTTTTTTTTCAGAAACCTATCGTGTGTAGTATCATATGAAAGGGCTTATTGAGGCGATTCTAAAAATATACCACATCATTACGTTTCAGCATTTTCTTTTTATATAAATCACAAATAATTTTCGAAACATACCAAGTTTGAGGTCCTCCAAACACGAAATGGCTGATTTTTATTTGATACAGTATATCACAAATGATACGTGATACCCTCGTATCTAACCTCAAAAAAGTAATTTTGAAAAGATTTTCATTAAGTTTTTTTTTTTTAATTTTTCATTATTACTAAGTGACGCGGTTCTACTTCAATACCTATTTTACGTGATTTATGGAATTTTAGTGCAGATACGTTACATATTAATCATACAATAATACGTAGTATCCATATATCCAACGGGAAATACCTCTTTAACCCTTTACCCCCCCACCACCCACCCACCACCTACCCACTATACCAACTGATGAAAAGGTGCAGTTAAAGGGTTAAAGAGGTATTTCCCGTTGGATATATGGATACTACGTATCATTTCATGATTAATATGTACCGTATCTGCACTAAAGTTCCATAAATCACGTAAAATAGGTATTGACGTAGAACCGTGTCACTTAGTAATATTGAAAAATTGAAAAAAAATACTTAGTGAAAATCATTTCGAAATTGCTTTTTTGAGGTTAGATATGAGGATATTAAGTATCATTTGTGGTATATTGTACAAAATAAAAATCAGCCGTATCGTGTCTGGAGGACCTACAAACTTGGTATGTTTCGAAAATTATTTTTTTGTAGTTTAAAAAAAATAGCTGAAAAGTAATGATGTGATATATTTTCAGAATCGCCTCAAAAAGCTCTTTCATATGATACTACACACGATAGGTTTCTGAAAAAAAAATCTTCTTTTCGTACAAAAAAAAGAATGTCTCGGCTCTCCCCCCCTAAGGGAATTTTTTTAGGAACTGCGGGTCAAAAAAATTGTTTTGATTTCTAGTATGCGTGTGCCAAACGGCTAAAGTGTACATCGATTTGCGGTTTTTTTAATCGTACGGCGTACACTATATGGGGTTTTAAGATCTTTACTTCAAGCTAAAAAATGTCACTGCTGCCGACGCCTCCTTGAACATGAATGAACACACAAAGATTTCACCGCAGATTAAATACCAAAAAAATGCATTATAGAAGCGTAATTCATTTAAATCAAACCTATTTCTAAGGACATTTAATCCCTGTTAAATATCATCACAAGTAGAAGTAAGCGCAATATTTGAAACACGTAATAACTTAGGCATTAGATTTCTTAAAAACATTAATAAATTACGTACTTGAGAAGCATATATATGACACTGTAACTCCATTTTTTATACTTAGGGCTTTTAACAGTATCGTACTTAACTTTCCGAGGTCTTTCGAGCCAACTGTATTTGCCAAATTCGCCATAGTTGCTGATTTCCTTAAATTTAACTTGGTATTCTTTCCATGTTTGTGTGATAATTTTATTAATTTTTTTACCCAATTATTATATAACACATAGGCTGCTTAAGTAATATATTTGTGTCACCAACTCATTTCAAAAATTTTCGGTTGTGTCTCCATCACCCAAAAGTTGTCTGGAAGAGATCACTTTTTAGCGATACGACCGCCTGTTGTCTAATGTCTACCATCAACATGTTTAATTTTAAGCTGGATTTCTATGGAATTTTTGGTGAACAATAAAGAATATTTGTATTGTATTGTATAGGCTAATAAGGCATATGCATTAAACGACTTACTTGAAGCCTAATAGTGTACTTACGATCCTGAAGTAATCTAAGAAACTGGGCTTGATGTAAGAAGATCTCACATAAGTATAAATCCCAGTTTCACTCAAGTGGAAATTTCTTAAATGAAATCCACGGTTCATGTAGGTATGTTTACGTAACGACGTCGATACGATAGAGTCGATAGACGATATCAGTAGAGGAAATAAGAGCGTGTGCTAAGTGTGTGTCTGGATACCTAGATTAACTCACACAAATATAGGTAACTTGTCATCCAGGAATTTGGCGGTTACTCGATATAAAAATCGAAGACCATTCATTAGTTAAGCATATTTAGTAGTGAATAGGTAGTTGCGTTATTGAACTGATAATCATTTATGAAAATTAGAAAGAGTAGGTTCCGATTCCGATAGAGATAAATATCTTATTTCTCCGCTCCACCGTTCATGCAGGAAAAACTGCAGTTTACTATATTTTATTAAATCTGTATATAAAACGGAAGACATAAATTAAGAAATAGGTACCCTTTAATTGTCCAACTTACCCCAAATTATAGGTAAACCAGCTTAGGATGGCGATTTGTCAGTGGAAACAAATTGCTGGCGAAATATTAAACAGATGTCGCTTCGCTCGCTGGCGGTGGCGAGTCGTGACGGCAATTTACAAGAAAACTCGGGTCGGCTTTATGAACTAAGTATGAAAATTGGTATACATAATTCAACCTTACTTGAAATTCAAGTCTTTTGTGGTAAAATCGCGTCCATATCGCATACAGAATCCTCATGGACGGATAGATATTATATTTTTAATAATTATCTGTTTTTCTGAGCTCGACCGAGGCGAGTGGCGAAAAGGAGGGGAGGCCTTTGCCCAGCAGTGGGACACTATAGTCTAAAAAAAATCAAACGGCAACTTTAAGGCCAACTGTATACCTAATTGTTTAGGGTGTGTTATGCATAGACATATATGTAGTTGAGTTGAGTACCTATTTAAGTAGATCTATACCATCTTGTAGTTTTTAATGGTGGATATTCTCGAGATTCTTCAATACTTTTAAAGCCTTAAAAGAATTGCAAAAGCATGTCAAGGCTTTGTATCTAGTAGAGATTGTATAACGGAGCATTTTAATACATTTCTTGATAGGTTTCAATTCATTGTTTAGAAATAAGAAATACTGCAATGAAATATATTTTGCTTAGATGTGTTTTTTTTAACAAATATTAATTATCATCTGTAGCTGTTTCTAACCACTATTTACTCGTAATTTTATAATTGCTAGTAATATTTATATCTTCATCATCACTTAAGAGCTTTACTCCTGTCGGTGGAGTAACCGCCACTCTTCTATGCCGTTTATTGTTATTTGCCAGTTTCTTGACTTCCCCCATACGACTCGACACCGACAGCAACTTACTCCTTCACTTGGTTAAAGTAAGTTAGTCTAGGATCTAGGGGGTACTCATCAGTCTGAGTAGGTCTTCCTCTCCTGCCTTCAATCACGCCTCTTCTGCTTCTAATCGTCTTAAATAAGTACCTAAACACAACACTAAAGGGTTATTTAACAAGAAATTAAAATAAAAACAATTGTCACTTCCATGACTAAGAGCAGGGGGCCAATTCTTGAGTGTCGAGCGCTCGACTTTTCACTCGACATCTGTCAAAACATCATAGTTTTTTTACGACACTCAAAAATTGGCCCCGAGTTTAATTAAGCACGTACGTAACTTACATGTTATATCTATCAAGCCTTTTAAGCTGCAAACCGCGACAAAGTATAATACAGGGTGACGCATAAATAAGAATTTGTCTGAAATAAACTGATTTTTGTCTATGACTTTTGTCTGAAATAAACTGATTTAATTTTTTTGTTTATAAGCACTAGTCATAAAAGGATGGGCACAATAGACCCCAATGATCAGAGTGCATCCGCAAAGGGCGTAGTACGGGAAGTAGTGTCACCCAATGCATGGGAGGTGCACATTTTGGTATCGGATGAATTCACTTGGCACAGATGTAATTTACGTAAATCTAAGTTAATTTAGCCCGTTAGCCATCCGCCACCCCCTGGGGGGTTGGAACCGGGGGAGGGGGGGCCTTGAAAGTACCATTTTGCGGTTTTTCCTAAAAAACTCATACATGGTGACCCATAGCAAAAACAAGTAATCTAAATAAAATTATCTACAAAAAAGGTTCTACACACTTTGTCGCTAGGATTAATGTTTAATGAGATTTTAAAGGGGGAATGTAAAATTAAAAGAAAATATTAATTCCTTTGTTCTTCAATATTTTTAAAAACAAAAAATGCTTTAATTATGCACTCAATAAGCTCTATTCATCGATTACCTAATAACTCTTGCAAACTATTGTAGAGCTCGAGAACCCGAGGTCCCGAGTGTAACAAGTGGCGTACCGGATTCTTAATTATTTAACCAAGAAAAAAAACGGTCCCGCGACTGCAAACGATACGTATTTAACTACCAACACAGTACTTTTTTTAAAATTTTTTTAGAGAATAAATCTTTATTCAATAACTAACGATATTCCTACAGTATAAATTATAAAAAGTGTTTTTAATCGATAAGCGGGAGGGCATATCGTCGAAACGATACGTATTAGATACCACGACTGCAAACAAAATATATTTCCTTGAGTTCTTTATTAGAAAACTTGCTTTTATCTTTATAATGCAGCCGTGTTTTTTTTTCTATTAACGTTTACAGAATTCATTACTTTTGATCTAATATAAAAATTGCCAATACCCCTAATATATGTTATTTCTTAGGTAGGTAGCTATTATAATATATCGATAACACAAACTACCCAAAAAATATAAAAAGTCCTTTCCAAAGCGGCGAAACAGAATTTTCTTTAAAAAGTCACTTCTGTTACTTTGTTTCTTCGTCGAAATGTAACTGTATTCCAGTCACGTTTTCTTGATTTGTATTTTGTAAATATAAAGTGGTCTTATGATTCGATAATAAATTAATGCGTGATACTTAATTTGGACAAAGTTTCAGTGGATCCGGCCGCAACGCGACTTGACGGTTTTTGAATAGTAACAGTACCTAACAAATATCTTCTCATCCATGAGATCAGGTGCCTGTACCACAAAACTTTACAAGCGTACAATTCGACAAATTTGTCAACTTTTTCTATGGAAAATCGTACAATTTTGTCGACTTGTACACTTGTAAAATTTTGTGGTATAGGGGCCAGGAGGCCAATTCTCGGGCCGCTCGAGATGATGTCTATTAGACATATCTCGAAAAAAAATGGCGGATGTCGATCGAAAACCAAGTTTGCGTATTCTCGAAATCTCACACTCGAGATATGTCTACTCCCAGCGTTCGAGATACATCGAGTGGTCAGTAGCGATCGAGATGGTTTCATCACTATTTTTTTGACATTTGATCTGTCAATGGCGGGAAATATTGTTAGAATTCTAGGTATTAACCCAATATACGAACAAATTGAGGGACTCAACCATAGATATTGCAATTTGATATGTTACTAGATGAGTCCGAATCTTGTCGCATGCGAGTCCGAAACATGTCGCGTGTCAGTCCAAAACATGTCGCGTGTCAGTCCGAAACATGTCGCGTGTGTATCCGAAACATGTCGCGTGTGAATCTGAAACTGTTACTCGATGAGTCCAAAACATGTCGCGTGTCAGTCCGAAACATGTTGCTCGCTCACGCTTGCGCTCCGTACGTAGGGGCATCATAGCCATTGCGTGTAACCGGCATTACCTCGCACAGCTACGTAGCATAGCATAGCACATCTTCATAGCGCATCTTCCTCGCACAGCTACATAGCGTAGCTTTAGTGGAAACGGTCGCATAGCTCGTAGCGCATCCTCGCAGCATAGCTGCTTAGCATAGCTCTAGTGGAAAACCAGCCTTAATCATTTATAATTGTGGCGATGGCGATACCAATGACGTAGACAGTGGCGCCGCGGTGGTGGCCGATATGTGTAACTAATCTATTACCGCGGCGTCCTGTCTGACGGGAAAATTAAAAAGTTAAGGAAGCAGTTGGCATAATTATCGATCGGTAAAAAATGGTTGTTGTAATGTTGTAAATTAATATTATTACAATAAGTATACTTGTTGTACAAGATCGACTATTTCTGATAATGTAATACAGGTATTGTAGAGAAATGTGGAATTTGATTTACTTAACTACAATACTTTAGTGCGTTTAAAGCAGCAAAAATTAACGAAAAATATGTCAATCTATTTAAATAATTTAATCGCCAATGCTGTGGACGTCGCAGAAGTTTTAGCGGCCGAAGATGCAGCGCGGGGTGCAAGGCGAGGCATACAGTGACGCGAAAACGCGTTTGAAACGCGGGACACCGCGCTTGTAAAAAATTTCAGGCTTTCGAGGAGCCTTGCTCTAAATTAAATTACCGAATTAAGTTGGCGGAAAATCTTGTATTGAATTGACAGCTTACAAATATACCTATTGAAAGAAAGTAGTCAAAGTTATTATGCGTTCTATTTCACGTAAGTATATAAAAGAGCAAATATACTTAAATATATTTGATGTGTTAAATCACCATATTTATTTATTAGTTAATTGTAAATGAATAACGCTTTTGTTTTTGATATAAGATATATTTAATTAAGTGGAAAACCTTATAAAATTATTTATTGATTTACACTCCATTGTAAACTAACACAATCGAAAAAAACGGAACGCGTATTGCAATAGACATCGAGATTATCGTTCGACATAATCTCGATCGTTTCCCAGAATAAGAAATTTAGCTGTGTTCGACATTTTGGTGAGATTTTTCGATAGACATTGCGTCAATCGAGATCATCTCGAATAGACATCATCTCGAGCGAACCGAGAATTGGCCTCCAGGCCTGTGTCTCGCAGTGGGGCTAATTTTAAATGACTATGATGGCCCTCAATTGAAAAGACATCACAAACAATGCCTTGTATTTTGTGTGATTGGTAATTTAAAATTGTAATAATGATGTCCTAGGGCCGAAAAGTTAAGGGATTGATACTTAGCCCTGCTGGTCTTGATTGTTTCTTCTTTCAGATAGAATTAAAAAATATATTCATGACCTTTTTATCCAGCTACATTTCGGCCATAAAACATGGCAGTATAAAATATCGTACTACCGGGCCTGTAGCATTAAACAGATAAATGTAACTCAAGTAAACAAACAATTCAAGTAACATTTTTCGAGTTCGTTTCGTTGGTTAGCAAAAGCAATTAATTCAAACGAGAGCCCTAATAGCAAATTCATGCTGTTAAAACTAGGTATATCCATGCACGTTAATTGATAATATTGATTTAAGTCCAAAATATCTCGATTGTCTAGGTCGGTGAAACTGCAGATGAGATTTTGCATCGTATTTGTATAATGAGAGGTGAACGTCAATGTGTAGCGGACGGGCGGCGAGTCCGTACCTCTTTCCCCCTGAGTTCCCCTTCTGAGTTGATAGTGTTGCAACTCCTTTGAATGTCTTCGCTTCATCCACAATCTAACCCAACCTAATCTATGTTTTACGATGATCTTTTTATTAAGATTGTATTCGAGTTTGAATTAAATCATTTCATTTTATAATTAAGCCAATTTTTATTTTATTAATTATTGCATTTTAAATAGAAAACTTCCGTGAGTCTCACACATGTTGAAATATAATACAACGTGAGTGACCCGTTTATTATATTTCAATTATTGCATTTTCGTGATTACGCATATAATCATAAAAGAACGGGTTGCAGTCCGGGAGTGCCGGCAGAAGTGAAAACTCAATGACATGATAAAGAAGTTTTCACTTAATACATTTTTGATAACAGCGCCACCTACGAACAATACAAGGCACTAACTATACATAACGCTGCTGTCGGTTGTAACTTAAACGGTAAACTTGCACTGTGAGAAACTTCGCTTGTTTGTTCATAGGTGGCGCTGTTACCAATATCCATCTTCTACAGGTCACGTCGATATTAGGAGGGGTCAACTTAGCTGGTCGTAGAGCGTCCTATGCGTAATTCCGTCCACTATATTGAGACCTCCTTACGATTTTTCAATCTGACGAACTGACGAATCTGTCGGTCACGTGACCTGTCGCGATTTTCAATTCAAAAATTTGCCTTAAAATGGCTTTATTGGGACTCTGCAATGTTAGATTTTACCATAAAGCATAAAGATTTTTGCATGAAGAATATAAAGATTACTGTATTAAAATTAATTTAAAAACACGTGTTACCTAACGTTGCTAAACTATATTCTCATAAAGTTGAAAATACAAGGAACTCGACAAGCCTCGTCTTCCAAACTGCCGTATAATTTTCATTCATGCCTACTATTAAGTCGCTCTAAATGTGCTAAGTTGAGCAAGTTGGGTAATTTAAATTAATGTTAGCATTAAATCTGAATGGGGAATTAGGAACACGTCCTCTAATCACCTGGGGTATTTCAACGAGTAGGTGTATACAAGATAAACACAATGTAATTGATGGAATCAAGCGTTACTTTGCAGAATTCCATGATAATAACTTTAAATGTTTGTTAAGCGGATACGTCGTTTTTTTCCATGATAATGCTGTAGATTCTACTGTGTAGATGTGTGTAGTTGTATATTCCGCTAAATAAAATGCATCTTAAAAATAAGTAAAGGATTATTTATAAAGAATATTTGTATTGTATTGTATCTTAGTGATAATGAGATATAGGTACCTATACATGCGTATTTTTATATCTACTTGTCTGTTTTCTTTCTGTTTTAAAAACATATTTTGTAAATAAATTTTATGTCTGTGTGTATACATATTTAAATTTTTGTAGCGTATTTTCGCCTCAAGTAAAATGCGACTTTGTGGCTGTTTCGAGGGTCTTTCAAACCTTTATGGATTCATTCATAGAATTCGCATTTTTTTATGTGAGGTGACATACCTTTTCAATTTAGCTAGGTGCTTTGTTTCAGTATATGTACAAATGAATTTCCACAGTGAAATTGATTTCTATTTTTATCCACACGAAAGTGAGTAAATAGCTATGCTGTACGAGTAGTGTCTCATAAGTATATACTAAGATAATGATACTCATTGTATGAAAAAAGTCTGATGATGATAATGACATGAACATTGAACATACATGATGGAGCCATTCCTATCTGTGAGCAAGCACAAATATAAATTGCCTATGATCCTACCCTAATTATAGATAAATTATTTTATTATATATATATCGTTGAATATAGGCCAGGGTTGTATTTCCAGTTTCCGCTTTTGAACAAGGATTATGTAAATTTCTTGATCGGTCTAATTTGAATAATTATTATACTGTTCTCCTCTTTCTTTTCAGATTCAGCCAGGCATGATTTGAACAGACGGAGTAAGTAATTTATTATTTTTACTTATAAGTACAACAATCCTCTAAGTAGTTACTTAATGTAAGTCTCCTCACTACTCTAAGTAGTTAAGTTACCTACCTTATGTTATACTGGTTATACTAAGGCGACTGCAGATCAGCCAGCAACGCGCCTCCTGGGGGTCTGACGCGAACTGAAAACGAAATATCTGCCTCTCTGTCACGATTGCATATTGGAGCAACAGAGAGGGAGTTACTTACTTCGTTTTCGGTTCCCGGTAGGCCCCCTGATGGAGTTGGCAGAGCGCTTGGACTGTCCGCTCATTACATACTGCACGCGGGTTGTAATTGATAAGGCCTAATGATATTATTTACTATTTGCAACAAAAAGCTTATTCTATGTTTAAGAAAATAGAATAAACTTTTTGTTGTTACTACTAACCACATATGGATCAAAAGTTCAGAAATAAATGCTTTTTTTATTTTTAATCATTTGCCTTCCTAGCCATCATCCTTACTAATGATCACAAATCGTTATAATAAACTATAGGTGCGTATCTGATAAATCCAAGGCTTATTTGTAAGCCGAGTTGCCTATTAGTTTAGAGGTAAAACCGTGAAACTTCTCAATTAATTATAAGCCCTTCTAATTATCGAGGGTGAGGGCACAGGTGATTGGTTTTCAAGAGCTTAGAAGGCATTTTGGAGCCCTGAAATTCAGATTTTGTTCTTTTCTGTCAAAAAATCGGATGGAATACCGGTAATTCTGGACTTTTGGAAACGAACGCAACGACCCTGCAGCTTCTATTTATTTTATTACTCGAACTCAAACAAAAAAGTTTGAAAAGTGCTCTTGGCGGAGAATTCGGCTGTTACGAAACAAACCGGGCGTGGAAACAGTTCACAGATGGAATGGAATACAGTAAAATGTACGCTGTAAAGCTTAAGCCACACACAGAGCGGGCGGGCGTGAGCGGCGCGGGAGCGGGCGGTAGGCGCGCGGGCGTGAGCGGGCGGTAGCCGCGCGGGCGTGAGCGGGCGGTAGCCGCGCGGGAGGCGAGCGGGCGTGAGTTTTCACACTGCCACAGAATAAGTAATAGTACAAGTACAGAAGTTTCTCTGTTAACAAATCCCCCGTTTAGGTATGCCGAACGTGCCTAAACGTGGCCATCTCTTTCTATCGCACGCAACGCGCTCTTTCGAGGCCCCGCCCTCATCGCTAGGGTTACCACCAGCGAGAACCTATTTTAATATATGTACTTTATTATTATTAGTAGTGTTGTTTACAATACAATTACGAATAGTACTTTTAAGGTTCCGTAGCCAAAATGGTGAAAACGGAAACCGTCCGTCCGTCTTTTTGTCTGTATGTGACAGCCGACGTACTCGGAGACTATAAGCACTACAAATACAATTAAAACATTTGGCAGGAAGGTGTGTTCTACTCGTATGAACCGCTACGTAAAAGTGCTGTGAAATGACGAAAAAATATTAAAGTAGGGGGAGGGGGGCACTCCATACATGTAACCAGCGGGGTAATCACGTAACGATATAATATGTACTACCGTTGGTACGCATTTAATGTCAGTTTTAGTATGGGATTTGACATTTAAATCTATCGTACTAACGGTCGAAAACGTTACGTTATTACCGCGCAGGGGATACAAAGCGAAACGATTTATTTAATGATCGTACAACAGCGCAGCAGCGCGTGCGCGTGCGATCCGTAACGCTGCGCCGCAACCACAGGGCAACCACTGAATAGTCACACGACGTGTGAGCCGGCGGCCGCATGTACTTTGCGCGGCGCGATGACGTCAGGGTAGTAAGCCCCTCCTGACACTGCAGCGCATTGACGCGCCCGCCCGCTCCCGCGCCGCTCACGCCCGCGCGGCTACCGCCCGCTCCCGCGCCGCTCACGCCCGCCCGCTCTGTGTGTGGCTTAAGCTTGAGTTGATCGAACTCTGTTATGGCACGCGTCGCTATAAGTTGTGCCTTGTGTTTCAAGCAAGTACCTAGTACAATTTTCTTTCGCAAAATATTTTAACCATAATAGAAATTTATTGTTTATATGGATGTCTTGTTTTTATTTACTGGTTATAATGGAAGGGTTAGTCTTAATTGAACTAGTGACATGTCTTAAATATCGGGGATGGAATACCTACGAACTCTAAGGGTTATGTTTCACAATTAAGCAACGATATTATTAATATACGTAATACTCGTATATGTACCTTACCTAGACTCCATTTTGAGGAAATGGTGATACAATAGACTTAATATAACTCTAGGTATTTATTATACGTACGTATGACATTCCTTAAGATAAGCCTGAGAGTTTGTGCTGAGCATCCACTAAACCTAACGGGAGCGCCCTATAGCTACTAAGCTCACCCGCCTTAGATGCAGAATATATGTATGCAATATGTTATATGTTGTAGTAGCCCTTGTATAGCGCGCCCTATGGCTACTAAGCTCACCCGCCTTGGATGCAGAATATATGTGTGAAATAATATGTTATATGCAGAATCGAACGTTACATGGCGACCCTGTAAAAGGATTTACAATATAAAATTTCGAATATGTTTATCGAATACTCCAAAATTTTGTTTCAGACCGTAAATAAGTACCTACTTATTCTCAAATCAAAAAACATTTTCCCGAAATCGTAACTTACTTGTCGTGCAAAATAATATCCAAGTTGAAACGAACATGTGTGACTTTTATTTCTTATGGAAATTGACGTTAGAAAACTTTATCTTTGTCGGAATTGTTAGAGCAGAACGTAAGAAGTTTTAACGAAAGTCTTAACGACTTCCAGAAGTTATAAGAATATGAATAATTATTGCCTAATTAGTAATTTTTGATCATTACGTTACCCTTTGCTGAAATAAGTTCAATACCTATAAAAATAGATTTCAAAATATAGCAAAGTTGCTTTACATTTATGGAAACTTTTACGTGCCAGCGCGCTTTTTTAAAACTCGATAAGAATTCTGCAAAATGTGCCCTCGGAAGCAAAAAAAATCTGAGAGTACGTAAATTCACTTCCGAGCCTGCGAGAATCTCATTTGCTTTTTGTACCTAAAATCTTGACCGGCTTTTAAACAGGAAGCTTGTTACTCGAAAAGGGGGCTTTGATTAGTTAGATGGACACCATCTTTTGAAAGTTAGAGTGGAATGCGTTTGTTTTCAATCTCAAAATACTGCTTGCAACTGAGATATTATAGCAAGCTGAAATATAATCATTGCGAAATGGTTGATTACTACCTTATTTTTTTTTGATCTTCAACCAATATACAATATCTATTATTTTTAGAGGGGCTGCACATTTTGGTTTCCAATAAACAAGATAAAGAAGGAAACCGTGAGGGTAAAATGTATTTTAGGTACATAATTATTTCAGGCGGAGTGAAAGCTTCAAATGTGTGCAGTATTTCATGAGCAATATTCAATAAATTTCCAAATAAATCTAATTTAACGCGGCATTTACGAAGCGCATTGTAAATTTTGTTTATTTAAGAAGAAATCTGGTGAAAATAAGACCAAGTTTGATTTCTAGTCCGTGTTAATGAGTTTTTCAATTTGGGTCAGCTCATTATTTTAAGTGAAGTTAACATTCTTAGCGTGGCGCAAAATCAAAAAGCATGCTTGTGAAATTAACGGCTGAATGATTAAATAAAATTTCTGAATATTTCGAGAGGTTAGGTTAGGCCATGAAGTTTGCAAGGAAGAGCAATGACTAGGTAAGATCCTGATAAAAAACCGGTCAGGTCAAGTGCGAGTCCGACTCGCGCACCGAGGGTTTCTGGTACGGAAGCCTAAAAATAGCAATTAAATTAAATCGCGACGAATGAGTTCCTCGCGGACGAAGTCGCGGGCATAAACTAGTCTGTCATAAGTCACAATAAAAAATCAATCTAGTTACGTCAAGTTACCTCTAATAAAACGTTTGAAAAGGGTTTTCGGCGTTTGAAAGGTATTCCCGCGGTCTGTTAGCTTTTATTCTCGGTGATTGAAACAGAAAACCTGCTAACTAGTGTCACGTAGAACGATAAAAATACATTTTCCATCCCTCGTAGACAAACATTGCGTTAGAAAAGATAAACGGTATTCTACAGGGGGTACGGCAAAGGAAATGAGGTTATCTTAACCTCCCGTCCGGTCTCCCGGAAACAGCTAGCTAAATAAAAACAACTAGAGTGCCAGCATTTATTCCGGAATTTCCGGATTATGTAGTCCAGCTGGAGTTACTACAATGCAGGATATTGTTTTGGTTTTAAACGATGTTTACCGCCGCCGATTGTAGCGGAATGAGCGTAAGCTAAAGGGATTAAGAGTTGCGAATAAATGCATTTCGGTTTATTCATGTATTATTCTAACAAAAAGATAGGTACAGTTAAATGCCTATGAAATTTTGCTTGTTACAAATACCAATGATCAACAATAGTTAAATACAGGATGATTTCTGGGTCATGAGCAGGAATCAGGTAGATAATCAGGCCCATGAAACTGAACAACTTTCCCCAAGAAACCATGGGCTGAAATAATAAAATTAGAAATCAACTTTCATACAAAGCTGGCTGGCTGGTCACGTCGTGACTAATTGACTATGTGAAGTAAGTTTTTATGTCTTCAGATTTCGACCTATATTCCTGCTCACGTCTCCTGAATCACCCTGTATAGTGTACTTTTGTCACATAATCATAACCCGTCCCCCTCTCCCGGCAAAAACATTGTTTTGTTATGTGGCCGGGGATCCCTGTCACCGGGAGAGGTCGGCTTTAATAAAACTATCAGCAAGTACCTAGACTTGGCACACGAGGTAACCGTCATGTGAGATGTTGATTCATTTCTGCGAACGGTTTAATAGCGAATAGTCTCGACCAAAATCTCAATAAACTCTCGCTAGATGGCTGGGTCAGGGCCAGATACAGAAGGCAGTACTCCTGGACACGCCGCGGATAGTCAGGAGGTTCCTCTCTGTCGCCCTAACTACTCGTAGTTAGCTTAGCTTAGGCCCCGCATCGCTGCCGGCGGCACCTAAGTTAGGTTTTTATAATAATTTTATGTCATCGTCACATCATCATATCAGCCGAAAGACGTCCACTGCTGGACATATGCCTCCCCCAAGGAGTCCCACAATGACCGGTCATGCGCCATCCGCATCCAGCGGACTCCCGCGACCTTTACCAGGTCATCAGTCTATCTTGTGGGTGTGGGAGTCTACCCACGTTGCGCGAGAACCTTTCGGCCCCAACGGCCATCGGCCCACTGCCACTTGAGTTTAGCGATTCGAAAAAAACAATCAATCAATTTTATGTGCTATACGTATCTAATGTTATTTTATATTTTACTTTTTATAGAAATATTATACAAACCTAGCCTAAGAAGAAAAATAAATAAAGTGAATGAAACTATAGTTAGTGAAGTACCTAAATTAGCTTTTACCAAAGTAAGGGTAACGGCTTTATGCCGAAAATCCACCTTTTCTTGCCCTGAATAACCTTAAATCTCTATCATCATCGCCATTTATCGCAACATTAAATTGGATCGTTTACCTTCCATCTACCCATTTAAAACGGTAACAGATAAAATTCGGATAAACACGACTATGAAAGGCCTCTTTGTGAATAAAAAATAATTGAAATGCATGGCCACCTCGTCGCGTGTAAATTGAAAAAGCATTCGATTATAAAAGCCTGCGAATTGGAATCGGCTAACGTGGGAACCAAGCTTTACCCGCAGGATAAATATGATTGGAAACAACTGAAGAGGCCAGGGGAAAAACGATTACGTGACGATTGTAGTAGGTCGGATCTAGTATAAGTTTTTTCGAAACGTTAACTAATTCGAACGCGTTTGCGTTTTGTCTCAAAATGTATGATAACGCTCTCACCGAGTTTGAAATACGCGCGTTCATCGGTTAGCAACAAATGTTATACTCGCTGTTTTAGTTTCCACTAGTGACCACCAGAGGCGCTTTTCACGTTTTCATGCCACTTTCATACATTTTAGGCCAGTGAAATCTTACAAATAAAAAAGCTAAAATCGCAAAGCGAGATGTAAAGCTGCATTTTTGGTATGTTATTCGCACCCCTTTGGAGTATGAGTGACTACATTTTGCAAGCAAAAAAAAGTTGTGCTACCTGTATGATACGTGAAAAACTGCAAAATTTTCGGACGTTTTTCAGGTATTCAATTCAAAAACTATGGGTTTTTGACATTACTTGTCTATGGCATTTTTAAAGGGGAACAAATAAAATGATCACCTAAATAACTTTTGATATCACCAAATTTTCGAACCCTAAAATAAGGCCAGCACTCAAAAAATGTATCGACCATCAATTTCAGGTCACCTAAACACTCATACCTATTATTCCAGCACTTGCAGCTATTTTACTTATTGCGTTCCCTGAAATTTTATAATAGCATCAAAAAATTGTCAAGTACCACCAAAAATACTAAACTACCACCTAATCTCGTGCATCATTTGTTATTAGAATTACATCCAAATATTATACACATTACAAGCTATATTTTAGTTAATACATACAAATTAAAAAAAGCGTTCAGAAACCGTAGAAAATGACTCGCATAATAACATTCAATGTTCTTACGTGTGGAGAAGGTTACAGCAGTAACATAATGATTATGAATTAAAATTGTTCATTATGTTATTAAATATAATAACAATGTTTTTTTTTAATTTTTTACGAAAAATCGTCATTATACTTGATTTCGACTAATTCGGGGTTAAAAATTTCAAATTTTACATTTATTTTGAATTTTGACAAAAAAAAAAAAATTTTACGTAAAATCGTCATTATACTCGATTTCGACTAATTTGGGGACAAGGATTTCAAATTTTACATTTATTTTGAAATTTTAAGCAAAAAAAAATTTTTTTTTACGTAAAATCGTCATTATACTCGATTTCGACTAATTCGGGGATAAGGATTTCAAATTTTACATTTATTTTGAAATTTTGATTAAAAAAAAATTTTTTTTACGTAAAATCGTCATTATACTCGATTTCGACTAATTTGGGGATAAGGATTTCAATTTTTACATTTATTTTGAATTTTAAGTAAAAAAAAATTTTTTTACGTAAAAAATTTTTTTTTACGTAAAATCGTCATTATACTCGATTTCGACTAATTCAGGGGTAAGGATTTCAAATTTTACATTTATTTTGAATTTTAAGTAAAAAATATATTTTTTTACGTAAAATCGTCATTATACTCGAGTTCGACTAATTTGGGGATAAGGATTTCAAATTTTACATTTATTTTGAATTTTAGGTAAAAAAAAAATTCTTTACGTATAATCGTCATTATACTCGATTTTGACTAATTCGGGGAAAAGGATTTCAAATTTTACAATTATTTTGAATTTTAACTTTAAAAAAAAATGTGTATCAAAACACTCGTGTTTTAATGCCCGAACATGTCGCGTGTTAGTCCGAAACATGTCGCATAACCCTAAAAAACACTCGTCGACGTCGACCCTATTATGAAACTCGCCTTCGGCTCGTTTTATAAAACTCACACTCGTGTTTTAATGCCCCTCATTATGTACCGGTTGCATAATAGTACATTACTTACCAAGGGCGATAAAACAAAGAATGTCTCAGATCGCAGGTATTTTACGCCCGAGCCGAAGGCAAGGGCGATAAATATGCGATGTGAGGCTTTCTTTATTATCGCCCGTGGTAAGTACAAAATTTTATGTCACCCCCTGGCCAGGAAGTGGGTTTTTTCGCGCGCGGAGCGTGCGATAATGGCCGCTTTATGGCTAGGTGTGACATAAACTACTATTAGCATTGAATTATAAGTTAAACTTCCAATTAAGGTAAACGTCGCAATGTTTGACACCTTATGTTGATATTGTTGATACCCAAGACTCAAACGTTAGCGTGTGTATATAATATACATATATATATATATATATATATATATACAACGCGCGAGCCGAGCGAGCGAAGCGAGCGTGCCGCGGCAGCGGCCGGCGAAGCGCCAGAACCAACACATGTTCAGTCCGAAACATGTCGCTGGGTGAGTCCGAAACATGTCCCTGGATGCGGCCGAAACATGTCGCTTGATGAGCCCGAACATGTCGCGTGTTAGTCCGAAACATTGTAGCATAACCCTAAAAAACACTCGTGTGACCCTATTATGAATGTCGCGTGTTAGTCCGAAACATGTCGCTCGGTAACCCTAACATGTCGCGTGTGAGTCCGAAACATGTCGCTCGATGAGCCCGAATATGTCGCGTGTGAGTCCGAAACATGTCGCTCGATGACCCCAACATGTCGCGTGTGAGTCCGAAACATGTCGCTCGATTAGCCCGAACATGTCGCGTGTGGGTCCGACACATGTCGCTCGATCAATCCGAAACATGTCGCTTGCGTTCCTTACATTGCGCCATTATGTCCATTGCGTAGATTCGGCATTAGACTAGATATTAAATTGAATAAACAAATGACGATTGAAATTAGGTGATCATGTAGTATTTCTGGGTATCGAAAGAATTATTTGGGTGTAATTAATTTTAATAGGATTACGAGCCCTGTAATATTTGGATGTAAATTATATGAAATTTGGTGTTTGAAATTAGGTGATCATTAAGTATTTTTGGGTAGCGACTAATTTATTTGGTAACAATTTAATTTAATAGGTTATCGACATGTTACTTTTTTGAGTTGCACTTTATATTTAAAAGGAGTTGAAAATTTGGTGCGAATCTAGTATTTTTGGTAATCAATGTAATTTTTTAGAGCATCATTCGGCAACTAATATGGTGGTTCGTTAAATGCTACCCTTTTTAAAGTACATTAAATTTGCAACAATTTGAGCCTACCTACAGCTCCGTATGTCTTATAGTTTTTGAGACATGATGTTTCAAAAATACTGCTTTATTGAGTTTTGCCTATAGTGCGTGTTGTTATGGGTTTCCGTCGAACAAACACTTCACCACCGGCCACCAGCGCCGGCTTTTAGTATGTTATCAGGCATATCTCCTGGACCCCGAAACTGCCGGGAGACAATC
Organism: Cenopis cana; assembly: GCA_951800055.1. NCBI lineage: Eukaryota > Metazoa > Arthropoda > Insecta > Lepidoptera > Tortricidae > Cenopis > Cenopis cana. Next base: position 7,238,621 of record OX637488.1, read on the forward strand.
TCTCCAAGGTCGCTCTCCCGAGTAATGACGTAATGAAAATTGCCGCCGAAACGTTTGGAAAAGTGGCAATCACACCCAACCTATGCAACATACATACACGTGTATGGTATCAAATGAAAGCTGAATAAATATGCCATATCATGTCTAACAATATACTAAAACGCTTGAGCTGGTTCATGGAAAATAGGCGTTTCATCATTTTTTTATCTTATATGGAAAAATGGCTCCGCGCTGTTGGGTTTTTCAGCATTTCTCTCACAGTTTTGGTCATATCCAGAAACAATAAATAGTTATGTAAAGCTGACATACTAGTTACTATTTATGTGCAACATAATTCTCGGGTACCTGTTCTAGTTATTCTGTTAAATCTGGAAACCCGGAAATGTTTTCCTTACTTTTTTATTATTTTGCTTATAGTTTTGAATTGTCTCAATGTATTTAGGTATACGTATTGAAACTTAATTTAGGTATACGTTATGGCATATTTATTCAGCTTTCATTTGATACCATACACGTGTATGTATGTTGCATAGGTTGGGTGTGATTGCCACTTTTCCAAACGTGTCGGCGGCAATTTTCATGACGTCATTACTCGGGAGAGCGACATTGGAGAGATTGTCTCCCGGCAGTTTTGGGGTCCAGGAGATATGCCTGATAACATACTAAAAGCCGGCGCTGGTGGCCGGTGGTGAAGTGTTTGTTCGACGGAAACCCGTAACAACACGCACTATAGGCAAAACTCAATAAAGCAGTATTTTTGAAACATCATGTCTCAAAAACTATAAGACATACGGAGCTGTGGGTAGGTTCAAATTGTTGCAAATTTAATGTACTTTAAAAATGCCATAGACAAGTAATGTCAAAAACCCATAGTTTTTGAATTGAACTACAATACCTGAAAAAAGTCCGAAAATTTTGCAGTTTTTCACGTATCATACAGGTAGCACAACTTTTTTTTGCTTGCAAAATGTAGTCACACATACTCCTAAGGGGTGCGAATAACATACCAAAAATGCAGCTTTACATCTCGCTTTGCGATTTTAATGTACAATTTCACTGCTGTATTTTGAGACAAAACGCAAACGCGTTCGTATTAGTTAATGTTTTGAAAAAACTTATACTAGAGCTACAGTATGTTTCATTTTCAATAGAACTTTACGCATATTGTAATGAGGTTATTTTGTAATATAAGAGAAAAAAACTTGCTGTATATATCTCTTCAACTATAATTCCAATTCCAAAAGACGGACGTCTCCTCGTTATTATTTTAAGTAATTTTGATCAACTTTGACCGTTTTTACCTAATTTAATTAAGTAAATACTTTACAACATTAAATGTCTTCTGTCTGTCTGTCATTAAATCTTTTATCTTCGACTGAATTTTTACATCTTAATTTTTTTTTTTTGGGTCAATAAAAATTTAACTAGATGTTACTTGCCGGTAATTTTGATCTTGATACAACTGTACAACATTAAATTAAACATTTAATTGCAATTAAATTAAATTAAATTCATCTTTATTTCGACCAACTAGGAATGATACAAATACATAGTTCATTTACAAATTTAGATAAAATAATTGACTAATTTAGATTAAAATAGTTCACAAATTTAAAATTAACAATAGTAATAAATAAAAATTTAAAATTTCAATACAATAAAATTACAAATTCCAGCAATAAAAATAAAAAACATTACGTTCCTTTTTTTGGGCAGTCGTGTAAAAATGCAGGCTCTAAGTACAGCTTATTTTTTTTTTTAATTTATGGTTAAACGACCTGTAAGTAGGATTCTTAAAATTAAAAAAAATCACAGAAAAAATTGCGTGGGTCCAAAACTTATTTTGAAGGCATCAATAGATAGCAAATGAGCACAGCACACCTATCCGCCATTTGAATTTGGCAAACGATGGACCAAACACCCAGGTATAAGAACCTTCTCGTGAAAATCACAATTGTAATAGTCACAGAAAATATATACTAGAATTAATGACTTGGTTGTATAAACCATGGCTTTCATAAAAAATGGCTTATTAAAACCCTGGCAGCACGTTTCCAGTAATAATATTAACGGGCACTGCGTTGCATATTAAACCCCCCGCCTGAAGTAAGCCTTCGTACAAGCTTCGTGCGAAGGTCTAGCCAGTCTAATGTACTTTATTCTCGACACAAGCTTATGACTTGGCCACAACTTCGAGCGGCGGCGGCAGCGGCAGCGGTACACCATAGGTCAGAGCGATGCGGCGCTGCAAACTCCAACCTACTAGAATACAGGAGGCAATGGATAAAAAAACCCGGAGACGCCAAAAAACAGGAGATAGCAAATTAAAATTATACATTTTTGTACTATGTTCGAAGAAAATTATGTATGGTTAATATGGTTATACGTACACTTAGGCATCGGTTACATTGTGATTAATACTCACAATACTGGGGTGTCAATATTATCATGGGATTCAAAAGTGTTTGGATTTTGCTTCAATATTCATCAATACTCACGTGATACCTATATTATTGTATTAATGTGCCAGACCACACACCAAACAGAATCAGAACCATAGGACACCTAATTACAATAATAAACATCCCACAGATTACAGCTAAATGTAAGAAAAATACGATATCATCTTATGAGAACACAACACAACTGACAACGGCAATTGGGACTTGATGCCGGCTGCACATGCTTGGTGTTTGCCACAAACACCAAACACATGCCAAACACCGATCTCACATCCGACACCGAAGCCGAACACAGGCAAACACCTATGCACACGTTCGTGTTTGTTGTTTGGTGTTCGCTTTTTGCCGTTGTTTGCCAAGCGTGTGGAGCCGGCATGAGAAAAGTCAAGAAAAACGTTCCGTTCTATGCGATAAAAAATAATCGTTGCCAACATAACTGTACAAACCGTCGTAAGCCGATTGCATACAGTGAAGTCCATGCCAATTCCCCAAAATCAGGAGATTATACACAATACCTACTAAAAATAAAGTAGTAGATCAGGAGAAAGCCCTAAAAATCGTGTAATCTCCTGAACCAGGAGAGTTTGCAGCACTGTACGGCGCTTTGATCACTCGCTGATACGTATATAGCACGCCGCTACCACTGCCGCCACCGCAATGGCAGTGGCCGTACCTCTATCGACCCGGAAGGGCATTCCTTCCATACCGTCACATGCAAATATTCCAGTTCATTATGTCCTCACATTCCTACATGTCATAATAATTGTATGAGTCTGCCTCTTGGCTGTTAAGTTTGCTTTAGTTTTATAGCACTTAAGCGGGGAATGTGAAAAATTCGTAGTGAAACTGGCATCCGTGCAAGTTTTCCTCGGGGCACATGCGGGGCATATGAGGAGGAGCAGGGAGGTATCCACATGAGGCAGCTTCCGTAAGATTATATCTAATAATTCTCTTGTTCATAAGGCGCATTTATTTACTAGGAACTCATAAAGTCAATTCTATAACAAGTCCAAGTCGAAAACGTTCCTTACGTTATCATAGTTAGTTATTTATTACAAGGACCTATCATCATCAACCCAGCTCTATAATATCATTATATTTTAACGTCATCAGTGTTAGGTATTAAATTAATAGGCACTGGTTTTTCCGCTAACAAAAGATATAATGAGTCAATCAAAAAACATGACAAAAAGGTATAAAAAAGCATAGACAATAAAAACGTATAAAAGTAAAAGGCTATAAAAAGTTGTGCAATCTTGCACATTCTCCCCTTTTTTAAGAGACAAGAAGCTTTGCCAGCTTTTTCAGTGGCCTGCGAAGGGTTCCAGCAGCCGTAGCGACATCTGCCACTCGAACTATGCCATCACGCCCTGGGTACAGCCGAGTTATGCGTCCTTTAGGCCACGAACCGCGTGGTAGGTTTGAGTCACAAACTATGACGACGTCGCCTTCAGCGATAGCCGGGGGTGAACCACCTCCTGTTCTTGGCGATAAGGAGGGAAGATATTCCTGAACCCAGCGCATCCAAAACTGATCAGCCAACCTGAGCGCTCTTCGCCACCTGCTCCGGCTGTTCAGATCCGAATCATCGAGAGTGGCGGGAAAAGGACGACCAGACGAGGATCCCAGAAGAAAATGTGCCGGCGTCAACGCTTCCTCGGCATCAACGAAACGTGTGTTAGTGGTCGCGTGTTCACCACAGCCTCTGCTTCCGCTAAAAGGGTAGACAACACCTCATCTGAGGGAGCCCGTTCTCGCAGCGTGACCTTCAGTGCGTTCTTGACGCTACGTACGAGTCGCTCCCATGCTCCACCCATAAAAGGCGCCGCAGGAGGAATAAAGCGCCAATTTATAGGCTCATTGGCCGCGTAATCCTCGATCGACTCGCCGTAAAGGGCTTGTAATTCTCTGCTGGCTCCTACAAAAGCAGTTCCATTGTCGGACCAGATTTCAGTTGGAGTCCCGCGACGAGCGATAAAGCGGCGAAGGCTCATTATTGCCGCATCGGTTGACAAACTGTGGACTACTTCGAGGTGTATGGCGCGAACAACTAGACAGGTGTATAGGGCCACGTAGCGCTTCTCTTGCCGCCGACCAATAGCGACGTTGATTGGGCCCAGGTAGTCCAGGCCGACGAAAGAAAACGGCCTCTGATGGTGAGCTAAACGAGCTTCTGGGAGGTTACCCATTGGTGGTTGAAAAGTTCTAGAGCGTCGAAGTTTGCACAGTTGGCAGTTGTGGGCCACAGATCGAACAGCATTTCGAAGGCCAATAATCCAAAATCTTTGGTGCAGCTCGTTCATAACTAGTGCGTTGTTAGCATGCGCAGCCTTTTGATGGTATCTGGCTATCAAGAGGCGAACAGCTGGATGCTTTCCGTCCAATATCAATGGGCGCTTGGCCTCCTCAGCGATGGCCGTTGCAGCGACTATGCGACTGGACATCCGAAGCTGATCGCGGTCATCGATGAACGGCGACAACTTGAAGAGGCGGCTGCTTCGAGGTAGTGGCTCTTGGTTCTTGATGCGTAGATAGTCCTCTTTGAAGGAGTCGAGCTGACTTTGACGTAGGATGTGGACCTCAGCAACGCGTATATCACTCGCAGATATTCTTGCCGATAGATCAGGAATGTTGGGGGTAATAGGAGAGGATGTGCAAGCAGGTTGGAAGATGCACAAGTTTCCTTCAAGACGACGTTGGTTAAAATTTGGATCTCGTCGTCGTTGACTACGCATACGAAGTAATGAAATGAATTGATGCGCTTTTGCTGTTGCTCGCACCATTCTCAACCATGAGCTAAAACGTTTTGGGTTTGCGGAGACTGGCGCGGGCAGATCGGTTTCTTTGATGAGATGAATAAAATCAGCATGTTTATACTCTTCACGGCCTAGTCCACTGACATCGATCTCAGGTTCAGTGGGCCAGTCCGATAAAAGAAGGAAATCGGGTCCTGCAACCCAGCGAGATTCCGGAGATAGCACAGAGCGCTTCAACCGAGTGGCATCGTCCGCTACGTTTAAGTTGCTCGGGATCCAACGCCACTCACTAACATTTGTAAGCTCCAGTATCTCGCCAACTCGATGAGATACAAAGGGCTTGAGAGCGCGAGCATCACTGCGAAGCCAACCCAGAACAGTCATTGAGTCGCACCAGAAAACGCGTTTCGACGGTTTCAATCGGTGGGCTTCGCATATAGACTTCGCAAGACGCGCGCTCATCAGAGCACCTTGAAGCTCTAAACGAGGAATCGAAACGGGTTTAAGCGGCGATACTCTAACTTTGCTACAGATGAGAGAGAGCCTGACGTCACCGTTCTCGTAAACAAAACGCCAGTAACCGACTGTTGCAAAAGCAGACTCGCTCGCATCTGAAAACAAATGAAGTTCGCAACCTACTACTCTAAGGTCGCTTAAGTTATAGCGCCGTGGTATGCGCAATGTGGAGATTGAAATCAAGTCCTGATACCACAACTTCCACGCTGCGCAGTCACTTGGAGGGAGCTCTTGGTCCCAGTCCACGCCCTTGCGCCAAGCGTCCTGAAACATAATGCGACCACGAACAACGATTGGCGCAAGGATCCCTAGTGGATCATAAATTCGCATCACGTGCACCAACACCTCACGTTTTGTAAGCTTATCTGCCAACCCTGCCTCTTTTTTTACTCCCGTGTTGAAACCGATCAGGTCGTGAGCGGGTTGCCAGATGAGACCGAGTGTACGAACGGGCGTGTCTAGGCGACCTAAATCTACATCAACATCATTCAAAGCTGGTACTTCAAGTAGCGAAGCCTTTGGCAGTAATGAAAGTGCCAAAGGGTTGTTCGAAATCCATCCACGCATCTCAAAACCAGCATGAGAATGGACGGTGTAAATATCAGATGCTAACTTGGCAGCTTCGGTGACAGTGTCTAAGCTAGTAATGCAGTCATCCATGTAATGGTCTGCGATGATTACTCGAGCTGCGTCCGGGTAAGTCTCCTGCCATTCTAGAGCATTTTTATTTTTAATGTGAATGGCAGTAAACGGGCTAGAGGCAGCGCCGAAAATCATGGACGACATGCGGAATGTTCTGATCGGTTCGTTTGGGGTGTCGCGCCATAGAAACCTTTGCGCATCCCTGTCTTTTGCAATAATTTTTATTTGAGGGAACATTTCGCGAATATCAGCATTCAAAGCAACTTTTCCCTCTCGGAACCGCATCAGAATACCCAACAAAGGCTGCAGAAGATCGGGGCCTGTCAATAACAAAGAATTCAAGGACACGCCGTGAGACTTCGCTGCTGCGTCGTGTACCGTGCGCAACTTATTTGGCTTATTTTGATTCGTCACGCCAAAGTGAGGAAGATGCCACAGAGGATACCTCGAATCGTGACGTAGTGAACAGGGTTCGGCGTATCCCTTTGACAGCATGTCATGTATATTACGACGATAGCGGTCAGCATAGCAAGGATCTTTCAGCATTTTTTTCTCTAAACTGAGAAACCTAGATAAAGCCAACTTATAACTATCAGGGATGTCCAACTTATCAGCTTTCCACAATAAACCAACCTCAAAGCGGCCTCCCTCCAGACGATGCGCCGTGCGCTCGACAATCTGTATGGCACGCTCGTCGTCGGCACTGCGGGCTTCATTCTTCGATATTCCTATTGAATCGATCTTAAATTGCTCCCTAATAAGGTGTTCTAAGATAAACTTATCGTTTTCTACGTCAGGTTCATTCCATGTGGTATGGCTGACAACGTCAACCCGTCTAGTTTTACTGCAACCGAAACCAAACAAAACCCATCCCAAAGCAGTCAAGATAGCTACGGGTTGTGTCTTGGTTCCTTTGCGAGTAGCTTTAGGAAGAGATAAATGCCAGTTGTCAATTCCTATAATCACCATAGGCTTAACATCCTCGTAACAAAATTCGTGAGCTATGTCTGCTAGGTACGGATACTTGCGCACACTGTCATGATGCGCATGCTGACGCGCAGCACCTAAACCGCTGATTGATCTAGCTTTTTTGACACAGTGAGTTTCAGCTGAGTGCCGACCCTGTATAAAGAAATCGACGTATTGCACGTTAACGTCCTTACCTAGACCTCCTACACAATCTAAACGAATTTGTTTTTTGGGGCCCATGGCGCCTATTTGAGTTGAAATATCAGAGTCTAAAAATGTCCCTGTCGCGCCGTCGTCAAGTAAAGCATAAGTATCAACGCTACCGGCAGGTCCTGACACGGTCACGGCAACTATTTTTAGTAGCGGGCGAGCAGAGGGCTCTTTGAGTGAGGATGAGGTTGCATGCGTCAATACTTCATGTTCCGAGTCGTCGGATGGCGGCTCCTTGGCTGCGGGCGGCGGCGGCGCGGGCGCGCTACTGGCCGCGGGCGCGGACACGCCGGACATCGAAGGCGCGGGCTCGTCATCGCTGTCGTCGTCCTCTACGCCGATGTGTGCGGTGACAGCTCGCTCAAATTGCGACCCGTGCAACAAAGCATGATGACGCATGCCACAACCTTCTACGCTACACACTTTTTTCATGCAAGAAGTTTTATTCTTATGAAAACCTATTTTCAGGCATCTGTGACAGACCTTATTCTTTTTGACGAATTGCCATCTATCATTCACTGTCATTTTGACAAATTTGCCACAGCGAAATAATTCGTGACTTTGTTTACACAAAGAACAATTATTGTCCGAATTATTGCGCGTATTTATCGGAGTTGGAATGTTATTCATATGCTCATTTTCAGAAACAATGTTTACTTTTTCCCTGAACCCGCTCGGCCGTATTGCAGTGGATGGCGTGTAATCAATCGTGCCCCCAAATCTACACTGCAAATCGACCTCGCGCGACAGGAAATCAGCGAACATTTCTATTTTAGAAACAAAACCATCACATGAATGGGCATAATCCAACCACCGTGGACGCAGCAGCGGAGGCAGCTTACTCCACAATGCTTGAAAAAGCTCGGGTGAACGTAAGTGGTCCGGTTGATTCAACAAGCGGATCACTTCCACACAATTGCGTACCCGGCTTGCAAAGATTACTAGGTCCCTTAGGCCACGAACCGCGTGGTAGGTTTGAGTCACAAACTATGACGACGTCGCCTTCAGCGATAGCCGGGGGTGAACCACCTCCTGTTCTTGGCGATAAGGAGGGAAGATATTCCTGAACCCAGCGCATCCAAAACTGATCAGCCAACCTGAGCGCTCTTCGCCACCTGCTCCGGCTGTTCAGATCCGAATCATCGAGAGTGGCGGGAAAAGGACGACCAGACGAGGATCCCAGAAGAAAATGTGCCGGCGTCAACGCTTCCTCGGCATCAGGCTCCAACGAAACGTGTGTTAGTGGTCGCGTGTTCACCACAGCCTCTGCTTCCGCTAAAAGGGTAGACAACACCTCATCTGAGGGAGCCCGTTCTCGCAGCGTGACCTTCAGTGCGTTCTTGACGCTACGTACGAGTCGCTCCCATGCTCCACCCATAAAAGGCGCCGCAGGAGGAATAAAGCGCCAATTTATAGGCTCATTGGCCGCGTAATCCTCGATCGACTCGCCGTAAAGGGCTTGTAATTCTCTGCTGGCTCCTACAAAAGCAGTTCCATTGTCGGACCAGATTTCAGTTGGAGTCCCGCGACGAGCGATAAAGCGGCGAAGGCTCATTATTGCCGCATCGGTTGACAAACTGTGGACTACTTCGAGGTGTATGGCGCGAACAACTAGACAGGTGTATAGGGCCACGTAGCGCTTCTCTTGCCGCCGACCAATAGCGACGTTGATTGGGCCCAGGTAGTCCAGGCCGACGAAAGAAAACGGCCTCTGATGGTGAGCTAAACGAGCTTCTGGGAGGTTACCCATTGGTGGTTGAAAAGTTCTAGAGCGTCGAAGTTTGCACAGTTGGCAGCGAAGGACCAATTTGTTAGGTATTAAATTAATAGGCACTGGTTTTTCCGCTAACAAAAGATATAATGAGTCAATCAAAAAACATGACAAAAAGGTATAAAAAAGCATAGACAATAAAAACGTATAAAAGTAAAAGGCTATAAAAAGTTGTGCAATCTTGCACAATCAGATTTAAATATGTATCTATTGATGCAAATTATTCGCTCAATCGAACCAGCGAGTAGGTCAATTTTAACACGCAAGATATGATTATCGTGAGGCCGATTTACAATGGAAAAACAAAGAGAATATAATTACTGACGTTTTAAGAGACGGGACTCTCATACTAGGGAATGAACGCGAATTGACAGCAATTGCCATGTAAATTCAATCATGACGCCATTATCCGCCTCGAATGTTCAATACCGAGTTGCGCGAGCCTGATTGGAAGAGCATGATGCAAGTTTCTTTACATTGCGGGCTGCGGGCTACCGAGTTAAAATGAATACGATCAAACTCGGCAGTGTAATATAATGTAAATTCACTGATAATTGCACGCAAGTCTTGCTAGTCTAAACTGCGCCTTACACTTGCCCGTATACCTATACATACACCGACTAACTAAATAAAAGTTCAGTATCTACGAGTACCTTCTTCCTGCGATAGTCAATATTTACCGATCGTAACTAGACCTTTAGATACAAATAAACCACTACCTATGAAGTAGGGAGCTAAAGTATCAGACAGTAATGCTGTCTCACCTTTTCACTACTAAACTATAGTATAGAACTTTGCCTGGAGCCTGTTTTATTTCTTTGAAATCCACCCCTTGGGAGGATGAAGGGAAATTGACACTGACAACAACAGGTTGGCCCACGCAGATAGAGCATCCCGAACAGCTTATTACCTAGCTATTAGCTACCTATTAGCTTTGTCGCGTGCAATGAAGAATATTTTTGAAACGACGTTCTGATCGCAACTGGAAACAGTAAATATTGATGATATAGGTAATATCTGAATATATGAATCTTGATTATATCTTGATAATATTTTTATCTATTGCAAAAAGTTCTTGTTTAAAAAAATACTTTCTTTTCTTTTTACTAAAACAATGCATAATTAAACGACACACCTCACCTCCTCATCACCTCTGTGTGATTACCTCATTCTTACCTCTCATGCTATGTATTATCACAAAATAAAAAATAGCCGCCGCTATTTACTTTGTGGTATTATGCATGGGAAAAACCGGCCAAGTGTGAGTCGGACTTCGCACATTTATGGTCCCGAGACAACCACAAAAAATGTGATTTATCAATATATTAGTATTTGTTGTATCACCAAATTTCAATTTAATAGTTCAAAGGGAAGTTGAAAAATCCTTCGAAACAAAATTTTGTGACAGACGAAGGACGGACAGACGCATAATCGCATATTGAGTGACAACAATAGGGCTCCGTTTGGACCCTACGGGTACGGAGCCCTAAAAACGATCTGAGCCTATCTCCCTGGGATGGAAATAGTGGAAACAATGCATTTAGTGATACAGAGTAGTGGCTTGGACGTATCTGGAGCGCTGAGGACTGAACTTTGTTGGAACGCTGCCCGGAGGGAACTTGGGTACGAGTTCGCCGCTATTCCAGTGCAAACGTTAAACGTGCTGAGCAGTGATTTGTTACCTGTCGTACAGGCCTCTAGCTCGATTTAATGCATTTCTTAATTGCTCGCGTAATGGAGTAAAACAGGTGAGCGAAGCTTGGATTTCCGCTGCCTATGCGTAACACTATGTAAATTCTGGTCTCTTAGGTAGGACAGTTATCTCCTGTTCGATACACATGCATCACGTGTCGTCTTACGGCAAAAGTTGTGCAAGCTCCGGAACACTGATTAGTGATAGGTACTCTCGCTCATTGAAGCCAAGTATTTTAGCCTATCCCTGCACTAAGGCGGTTTGGCAATCTCCGATCCAAACTACGAAACTTCCAAGATAATATGGGTGCATGTTTCAACTGTGTCAATGTTTGTGTGATGAGCACCAAAACTTAGAATTTAAAAACATAGAATTACTTATGTTTCATGTGTCAAGTCCAGAAGAAACAATGACTAGAACTTTGATAAGAGTTTTTAGGTTTAGTTCGATTACACAATTTCCGCTCTAGTGAACAAAAGTTCCTCAATCTAATTGTTGTTTGCCCAATTTTTATTTTTATAGACCGAGGACCGAGGTATAAAAATTTAGCTCAGCACAAACGCTGGATCATCCCGCATTAATAGAACAAATTCCGAAAAAAGGGAACTAGGATCATATAAAAGTTTTTTAATATATCTCGGTACCAAAGCGTCGGTAGGAAACCAGGCTAAAATAGAACTTGAGATGTTGATTTTAAAGTTCTTTATCGTTTAAGAAGTAATCAGAGAGGGAACAGAGTGGGTTGTTTATCCTTTGAATGACACTGCTAAAACGGTTTATTAAGTCCTTTATAGACGACAATGTGTCGGTCAACAAAACTTACAATTCAAAATATTGCGATTGCGACCTCGTTTATTTAAAATATCTTTACTCCCACAACTTCTGATTATTTCTAAGTCTACGTGACGTTTGTTTGGCTGAATATAGATAATAGAATTGATGTGAAATGAAGTCGGTTATAATGGAAAACCTTGAGATTAATTCGATAACTACATGCCTACCAAAAATTTTTATTCACTAATAGGCATTTTATGGGTCATTTTTATTATTGCAATAAAGAAATCTGTGTCGTCAGTGAGACTTTTCCCAGCTACTTAAGAGGAGTACAATACGCCATTCGATTTTGAGATTCCACTCCCACTTTTCCGCAGGTCGCTTTTCCCTTGATTTGAAATTCGCGGTAACTCGCGGGCCGACTTCGCAGGTAGGTAGTTGGATATAGCGCGAGGTCCTAACGCCTAAGCAGTAAGCTCGTTACTCAATAACAATGATTTTTTTAGCATCCGACGCTGTATTTAATAAAAAAAACAACGGGTTGCACTCCGGGAGTGCGGGCAGAAGTGAAAACTCAATAAAGATAGTAAATGGGTCATTGTCAGATTTAGGTGCGCGTCTTTTCGGTGGACAGGAAATGCCAAAAGTTAAGGGCTACAAAGCTTAATTTTCGATTGATCTGATAACCCGCATAATCTGTAATTCCGTGTCTATAAATCCATGTAATAAAAACGTAAATTACATGCACACAAGCCGTTAACTATTGTCCACCGAATGGACAACTTTTGTTTTTCCGACTGACAATGACCCAAATAACAAAGATATTCATATCGGTATCGGTATCCGTATCGGTATCCGTATCCGTACTCATACTCATGTTCATATTCATATTCGCATAATCCATTTACATATATACATAATATGTCCCGAGTATCATTGTGTCTTACGCATCTAAGACCAGGGGCCTGTACCACAATACTTTACAAGCGTACAATTCGACAAATTTGTGAACTTTTTCTATGGAAAATTGTACAATTTTGGCAAATTGTAGACTTGTAAAGTTTTGTGGTATAGGGGCCAGCTGAGTTTAGCTGAGTTGACACCTCCTAACATCGCAATCACGATTACTAGGAGCGGTCAACTAGCTGGTCTTAGAATCTTAGAATCTGTCGCGAGTTCAACAAATTTTCCCCAGTACAAAAGTGCTCAGCGCCGCTAAAGAAGTTTTCACTTCAAAAATTGTAAGCAATACTACCTATTTCCCATTTTTATTTCTTTAGATTCGTTGAGTGTGCTCAGGAACTCCATGAGCTCATACCGCCTTCCCCCTTCTCCCATCAGATATCCAGACGACGTACGACTGGCTACTTTCATTACCTGGTCAAAATCATCTTTTTTTTATAATGTTTACTGGTTTGGTATTCGAATGGCGTATGTAGGTACTTCCGAGTTCAAATAACCTGGACCTTTTTAAGGTACGAGTGAATCTTCTGGGTGAGCTCGCATAACCGTCGGCCTCATTTTCAATTTAAAAAAAAAATATGACTGGTTAGAATTAGGCGTTTAATTAAGAAAATTTAATTTAGCTGTTTGCTCTAAGGAAGAACCCAAATTTGGTGTATTTTGAATTTATTTTTTATTTTTTAGGAAATATTATATTATTAATATCTATTCATTTAATGTGTCTCGTTTACTTTCTTGTCTGTTCTAACAGAATCGTGCTCTATCAAGGTCATAGGGGCCGGGTATTTATTTCATTTGGTGTAAATTGGGCGATTTTATAAAAAACAAAAAAAAACCGTTTTATTATAGCAAATTTAACCTTATCTATAAGTTTGTGATAAAAGGATTATAAAAAAAAATGAAGGCCCCCTCCTAGGCCCCAATTAGTAGCCCCAAAATTTAAAGCGACACGGTAATGACTTTGCATGCATGGTAATGACTGTAGCACACGGTAATGGCAAATGTTCTTATTTCCTGAACACACGGTAAGGACTATATGTAGAGTCCTTACCGTGGAATCACTGTCTTTACCGTGGATTCAAAAATCCTCGGTAATCCATGGCAAGGACTACCTTGGTAAAGACAACATCTACAAAATTTCCAGTTTAGCATGAGCTAAGTTCAATGTTCCAGAAAATTCTATTGATTACGTTACATTAAATCAGTTAAGTTATGAGGTAAAATAAGATTAATATAAAACAAGAGTGTATTTACCGAGATACGAGACCCACGAGAAAGACAATTTTATATGACAAAAGCCACGGTCATATGTTATTTACACGCACATACATGTTATGTTCACGCGAGCGATGTTAGTTTGAATCTGACGTCTGTGTAGTGACTGGACGTGTGCGGGGACAGCGGCGGGGTATATGTAGAACTATTTAGTGAGGACTTACATGTAAGTTCATGTACTGCCACGGTGAGGACGATTTTAGTGGGGACAAAAAGTATAATGTTGCTGTTTAAGTTATATTAATACGATTTAATATGTGCATTCAATAATATATGTCGTAACTATTAAACTGTTTAAGTAAATAGTAACTTCAGCTGTAGACATGCATTTAATGGGTTTTTTTACAGAATGATTACCTAATATTGGAAAGTAGACACCCCTTGGTAAGGACATTTTGACCCTTCAGAGCAAAATAACTTCGACTTTACTATTATATATGAGAAATATGAATGAAGCCTCAGTTAGGGATTATTATGTATTACAAGTTACCTTAAGCCACGGTAAAGATCCTACTTCATTTAAAGGGTGATATTAGCGCGGACATGCGATTTACACCAAATGAAATAAATACCCGGCCCCATTACCCTAATGTGCCCAGGGCCTCAAATTGGTTAAAGGCGGCCCTGTGCGTTTCCGTTACTTTCTGGAAACCTTATAATATTTTTAAAAGAGCTATCCAACGATATCCCACACGATGGAGTTTGGCACAAAAAAAATGCACCACCACTTTACATGTATGGGGAGGTACCCTAAAAAAAATATTTTTTAAAGATTTTATTCTACCGTTTTCTCCGCGTCATCGATATGTATACTCATGCCAAATTACAGCTTTCTAGTACTAACGGTTACTGAGAAAAACGGGGGTCGGACGGACGGACGGACGGACATGGCGAAACTATAAGGGTTCCTTGTTTACTACGGAACCCTAAAAACTGAAAAAATCAAATTACTTTAATTTCCCGAAACGTGGGGTAATCTTCAGGATTTTTTTATTATTTGTTGGTATCCCGAAATCGAATTATAAACCGACTGAATGATGGGACATCAATTCTAAGCTGGCTTCTATGGTAGATTTATACTACGCGATTTGACCGGTTTATATGTGAAATGTTTGGAGGTTATTTTTGAATTAATTTACATATTTTTCCTATTTCATCAAGTGTCTCATGATATAACTAATGATTTAGCTCAGTAACTTGGTTCCGGTGAGATTTTAGAAATAAAAACGGGTCCAAAATGCAAAGAAAATGTACTTACGCAAATTACGCATGGAATGTAACATCCGCCTTTTTTCGGTCGAGTTTGCTTTTACAGCCCAACACTGAACACCCCACCATGTTTGCACTGAACACCCAAACACTACGGATCTGATAATTGGTAAATTATTATTCATTTAAACCAAACTTATCATTAATTCTCCATTTATAAAATGCACTACCAAATATTGCCAATTTGTTTTGCAATCTTCTTGACACATCATGAAAGATGACCGTGAAAGACCCGACCGTGAATTTTTTTTCGGTCGGTGATAAGGACAAAACATCGCACTATTTTCTACTTCCTCTCATAGGAATCGCAATTAGGCTGTCTTTCTCTTACAAAGCGTGTCAGGCCCTTGGTATTTTATCCATCACTCTTGGCCACTAGGTATTTTGAAGGGAACTGTCACCGTATTTAGGGACAATAAGAACTACTTTCCATGAGAATTTATTTGAAATATGATCTTTACGGAAATCGGTCAGTCTGGCTATCCGATATTAGACTTTGGAAACGCTTATTTAGGGACAATAAGAGCTACTTTCCATGAGAATTTATTTGAAATATGATCTTTATGGAAAATCTTAGGATTGTCTTAGAACAGTTAGAACCTTGGCTTTCTAAGAAGACCAGCTGGGGACCCCTCGTAACATAGCGATCACGATACTAGGAGGGGTCAACTAACCTGGTCTTGGAATTTATCGCGAGTTTATACATTTTTCCCCAGTACAAAAGTGCTCAGCGCCGCTAAAGAAGTTTTCACTTCAAAAAAAAATCTAAAGTTTATTGCATTGTTGCAGGCGGGTTGCGCGGATGGTGTGCGGAGATGGGCGGCCCGCGGCGCATGTCGAGCGCGCTGCTGCTGCCGTTCGCGTTGCTCGCGCTGCCCGCAGACACTACCAACACTACCGCCTACCGGGTATGTCGGCAATATAACACTACCGGCAGGGTAGCGTGATGATGAGCGGCATACGGTACATGTCGGTGGCGCTGCTGCCGCCGTTTGAGTTGTTTGCACTGCCCGCAGACATCACTAAAGCCACCGGCTACCGGGTATATCGACAATATAACACTACCAGCAGGGTAGGGTGATGATGAGCATGTCGAGCGCGCTGCTGCTGCCGTTCGCGTTGCTTGCGTTGCCCACTGACAACACTAAAGCCACCGGCTACCGACCGGGTATATTAACGATATCACACTACGAACAGGGTAGCGTGATGATGAGTCGCATGAGGCACATGTCGAGGGCGTTGCTGTTGCCGTTCGCGTTGCTCGCGCTTCCCGCATATATACCACACCACCAACACTATCGGCTAATAATACCAGGTATCTCGACGACATAACACTACCGGCAGGGTAGGGTGATAGTGAGCGGCATGGGGCACATGTCGTGGACGCAGTTGCTTGCGCTGCCCGCAGCCACCACCAACACTACTGGCTACCGGGTATATCGGCAATATAACACTACCAGTATTAATTCTTTAATAAGATTATTTCATTGCATGAATGCTTATTGCTTACAATCAATTTAGTAATAAGCAAATTCAGCGGTTTGCTCATAAATTACATTGAATAAAATTAATGCCGCTAACATCGCTAACTGAATTTGCTGGAACTGTTGAAAGCGCCTGCCTAATGAATACATATACTCGTAAATTATATGTCTATCTATTGCATTATTCAGTTTCATTCATATTATCAGGCGTTGAACTTATGTATTAATATCACAAGACAACAACGGTGGCAAACAAGCATACTGGCCACCTGATGGTAAGTGGACACCGCAACCTTTAAACGCCCGCAACTCCAAGGGAGTCACGTGCGCGTTGCCGATCCTTTATAAAATTTGTGGATTCACTGTGAGGGGACAAATTTAGGTCCCTCGCTCTCAACAAAGTGCATCCTCGGGAGCTCTGGCTACCTTCCTCACCTCCAGGAACACAACACTACATACCTGTCATCATCCTCCTAGCGTTATCCCAGTACAGTTGCATCCTGAAGGATGCCTGGGGTCCGCTACCTAATCCCAAGATTTGGCGTAGGCACTAGTTTTTACGGAAGCGACTGCCATCTAACCTTCCAACCCCGAGGGGAAACTAGACCTTATTGGGATTAGGCTTTGTCAAGTGAGTGGGCAACTTGACTGTTAGAAATTCTCAAACCGCCCGAAGGCCTCCAACTTGGCTTAATGACTGCTGCCATAGACAGCAACCGGGATCAACGGCTAAACGTGCCTTCCAAAGCACGGAAGCGCTCAGTTAGTAACCACTCAAAGCGGTCACCCACCCAAGTCCTGACCGCTGCCCACGTTGCTTAACCTTACATACCGCAAGCGGTACCCGGCGCCGCTGGGCCACGAGCGCTCCAACACTACATACACAACACTACATACCTGTATAGTAAATAATGTTATTAAGGCTGTGGTCTTCTGCGAGGTGGTGGTAGTTCTCAATTTGGGCTGCTCCAAATTCGAGCAAGATGACATTTTGCTGCCCCCTACCTCTCTAAGCAAGCATCTCTTGACGAAACGGAATGGGCAGTCTTAGTAGGAATTTCAATAAACCTTTTAGCTTTTTCGCAGGTGTATGCAAATTCCTCACGATATTTTCCTTCACGGGAATATGTTCATATATACCTCCTAGAGAAAGTTATTTTCTGATTGCCTGGGTCTTAATAAAACGAACGCCCGACAACGTCCGTCAAACATATTATGATCTGACGCCCGCCGAAATCATTTCTTTCCCGCGAAAATCCCTAGAGATATCACAAAGATTAGGATAGCTTGAAATCCCATTTCTTAGAGCATACCCAGGAGAGGTTACGGTGACCTCTGTTTATGTTACAGTTCGATGTTGAGAGGTCGTAAGTGCTTAGTTAATTAAGACTGAACCGGACTACTGATGGATTAAAAAGTTAGTTTTAGGCGGGAGAACCGATTTAAACAGATGGTGATGAAGTGGTTAACTAACACTCTATTGATGTTGAGTTGGATATGAAAATAAAGGTTTGAAGACGAGACAAATTTAGATGAGAAATAAAACAATAGGCATCTACGTTATAAATATTATGACTCACAGAGTAATGAGTAGGTAAATAATCTCAATAAACATCTAAAATCACAATAAAAGCACGACGACCAATAAAAATATTCTCGTCCTCGCAATATGGCTGGAAGGTTTCATCATTATCCTTACCTCCTTTATTACAATACAATACAAATACTCTATAATTGCACACCTTAATTATTATTGACCTTTTGCAAAATAACATTTTTTCTTTATTCGTTAAACCTCGATGGGTTTGAGGTAAAGAATTGTTTTCCTTTCATGTTTTATTATGTCAGAGTTTAAAGCGAAGGCCCGGGTTGCTTATGTCTGGCCGGATATTACAAAAATACGCAGTTTTGATAAGAATGTGCTCTGGAAATTTATTCGCTCCAGTGCACTGTGGTTCGGCTTGTATGAAGAAAGTGTCAAAATTCGAAATCTCCAAAAGTATCAACGTGAACCCCAAACAAAAAATACTATAATTTGGCCCATATTAGAAAAATGCATTTTTATATATTAAATATTAATGAATTTATTCAATTTATAGTTTGAAAACACGAAAAGTTTTTGGGCCAAATTTTCTGCCGGTGAGTGTATATAAATATAATAAAAATATATGCAAATTTTATCCAATTTCAGTATCTAGTAACAAATAATAATAAAACATGATATAATAATTTTCGTCAACATAGAATAATTTAATATCGATTTAATAAAAAAAACACAAAAAAATAATTTTACATAAGAAGACAAAAGACAATATGCTATTTACAAAGCTGACAAGCTACACGTGAAAAGATGCTGCCTTAAAATTATTAACATGAATAAATAAAACTTATATCAAAAACTAATACATGGAAATGGTCCTATATTAAACTAAACATGCAATAAACTAATTACGGATTGCGATAATGCAATTTTTTTCATCCTGGGGAGCTTCCTGAGACTGGTAATCAGGGGATCTAAATTTAACAAGTAGCTGGTAAATTATACCAGTCATCGTCAAATCGCTGTTTATATTCACTATACCCTGTACTGCCGTCAAACCCCCATTTTCCAACCAAAGTAACGTCACCCAAGGTTTCGTAAGGTATAGACGCTAAAACATCTTTTTGTAAATCCAATATTCCCGTTGCGGTGTGATTTAACAAACTCTGCAATTCCACTTCCGCCGATTTTTCTGACACGGTCACAGCTTGTTTTTCGGGGTAGCACCGTTGTTTCGCTTCTAAAACTTTGGGATATGATGGTAATAGAGGATTTTTCTTACCATTAACAAATTCGCTAATCACTAAATACTGGTGTTTTGTTAGCTTTGCCGCCGTATTTAAAAATAATATCTCGTCCACGTTCATTTCACATAATATCGTCACATGAAACATGCGTCAAAGAGCTGTCGGCTGAGTTATCCGCCTGCGAAAGTTCTGCTAATCTTTTACGTTGAGTCCTCTTGCTGCACGTCTCGTAGTCTTTCGTCGGTCGCCCTACTTTTGTACTAGACGTGGCCGCGGTGGCGGCGGCGGTGGCGTCGGATTTATTTTGGGTAAATCTACGGTTTCAATTATATTCAACCAGTCACCGTATTTATGTATAAAATCTCTATGAGTTCTGTTAACGTTTTTCCAATATCTACTTATTACCATAACAGTATTTTTTTGTAATTTAAAGAGAAAAATAAACGCATTTGTATTTGTATTTTTTATACGATCACGTAATTCTTCTATACCTAAACTTTCAACATCATCGTAGGGCACCTGTTGTGCAACTAACTCGAGTATATGATGACTTTTTTCTACTGGCGAACCGGTTGCAACATGCCACTGTTCGAATATACATGTACATCCTCGAAAACTTGCAGTGGAAAAAAGTACCTAAAAAAAACAAAAATGTTTAGAAATTAGTTCAGTCTCGTAGCACGTGCTACGCAATTCGTAGAGGGTTTATATCTGAGAGTCCGGCTAATTCCGGCAAACGAAATATCAAAATTCCATAATTAGGCTTTATGGTTAATACAACGAATATAAAAAATATAATATATTTATATTAATTTTTCAATTGTTATAAACTTTATCGAATATTCGTGGCAGTTAAATATTTTATGCACAATTACGGTCACGTAGACCCCAAATAACTCAAAAGTCTTATCTAATTATGTTAAAGTAAATACAAATAATAATAAAACATACCTTTGTCAACAACTACCATAACGATGCAGTAATAACAAATTAACACTAATCATAAATTAGACGTAAACAAACTTTCACTTGGATGGCTTATACTGATAAGGCTAATTAGGCGTGGTAGATGTGCACACTTTGAAGGTTCAGAAAGTAATGATTATTTGAAGTAGTCATAAAACGATTTATAGTCACAGGGTATATGGCTATCTGTAAGTGATTAGACATGGAAAAATTAGAGCCAGGTCATTATCATGTTTTGGAATTTTGGCCTTGTACGAGACCATTGTGCAGTGGTTCAGTCCGTTGCCTAGTCTCGTAAGAATGCCAGAAAAAAAAATTTATCTGCTACATTTTAATCTCCGTGGCCTGCGTTAGCGTCTACAATATAACCTAGCTTGGCGTTCCGCGTAAAATTCCACTCCATATTTCATCCCTTCGAGAGCTGGTGCTATACACACGTTGTATACCACAAGTTTCGTCATTATTATTTTTGCCTAAGATACAAGAATATAATCCTAGTTTAGGCGCATGTAACATTTGATGTAGGTACTTATATAAAACTACAAGCACAATGTATTATTGGCAATTAGGTATTTTTGTATAAATGATTATGATTATCGTGTCGGTTTGCATGATTGAGTAACAAACATCTCACTAAACATTCGTATTTATATCTATATTGGTAATAGGAACACATTGGTAGGTTAGCCCTTTCAATTCAGACTATGCTAACGTAAAATGAAATGAAGTTTACACCCAAACGGTTGGAGCTGCTCTAAAGTCTTCAAATTTTCACAGTACATCTTTATGAGCCAAAGTCATATAATTTTTTTTAACTGTTTTTATGTCACACCTGGCCATAAAGTGGCCTGGCCAGGGGGTGACATAAAATTTTGTACTTACCACGGGCGATAATAAAGAAAGCCTCAGATCGCTTATTTATCGCCCTTGCCTTCGGCTCGGGCGTAAAATACCTGCGATCTGAGACATTCCTTGTTTTATCGCCCTTGGTAAGTAATGTACTATTAAGGGGGGCTCCCATACATTTTCCGCACTAGTGCGGAAAAGTGCTTCCGAGCGCAGCTTCAAATACTCTTCATTGCACACCTCAATTAAAAAACATAATAATAATTCTTTGCATAATGCTTTGTATAATGTTGTATGTCCCATATATGTCGGTTTAAAAAAAAGATCACCGACATTCGTTGGGAAAAAGCCTACTTTCCACACTTATCATAAATAACTATAATCAATTAGGTATGTATGTATGTCGTAATGCCATTTATGTTTTCATTTCTCATACTCTGAAAGTGGGTCATTGTTCATCTAAGTAGCGTGCTGAAAGTGGTCCATTTCTGCTCTAGAGCAGAAAAGTATTAAAAAAAATTGTATGGTGAATCGGAGTTAAATTGGGCAACGGCACATAGTACAGATTCTACAGAGATCCTATACTTTTTCAAATGCCTGACTGCTTACCATAAACAACCTCCTTAATTTGTTTTTTTTTGCCACAGTTGAAAGTAATATCAACAATAGTTTGTGGCAGATGAAAAAAGGGAAACTATGACAAGGACAACAAATCATATGTCTCTCTCTGTCGCTCTTATATAAAGTTGTATATGACCATCCCTTTCAGTAGGTATTATTATTTGATGTCGAGTCTGATTAGTCTTAGCGTGAGCCGATTATTTGTTTATTAAAAATAAATGAAATAAAATGGTCCATACACCATTAACGTCAGTCAACAGTTCCCGCCAAAATGTTTTTTTCACTGATTCAGAAAATGTTTGTGCAAGTATTTCGCGTTGCAAATAACACAGTTCCTAATTTTTAGATCATGTCAATATTGTTTTACATCTTGTCTTTTGTGAAAAATGAAACGAAAATGTGCATATTTGATTTTTTTTGTCTACGAAGCTGGAGGTCCCGGGTTCGATTCCCGGTCAGGGCATTTATTTGTGTGATGAACACGTATAATTGTTGTAGGTGTTTTCTATGTATTCAAGTATGCATTTATCCATGTATGTACAAATATCGTCGCGTTAGTAAAAGCTGTGCTTGGTTTGGGACAATTGGGACTAGGTCGATTTTAGTGTAAGTTTGTCCACAAATATTTTTTTATTTTAAATATTTTACTTTCTTCGTATTCGAAATGAAAAGCAGAATGTTTAACTCGGGTAAAACCACCCATTTCAGCCTCGAACTATTGGCGCTCTCACTTCGTTCGAGCGCCAAAATATCTCGGCAGAAATGGGAGGCTTTCTGCCCTTGGTTAACAATCTACTATTATCAACACTTGTTTTCATGATGTTATGTTAAAATATACAACCTACACTTATACCTACGTCACTCAAGTGTCTTGGAGTGCTCGTTTAGCCGAGCGATCGTGATAACATGGGGTCGTTCAAGCAAATCAGATTTTAATGGCCAACACGGTGTCGTGTATAGATAATATATTGTGGTAGTGGGCTCTCTTGTTAGTACCTACCTACTTTTATTTGAATGCAAAAATATGAGTGCATACAACTTACCTACTTAAAAATGTAGAGCTACCTACCTCTACAGCCAAATGCAAAAATGATGATTAGCTTTGTATTTAAGTATCTATTTATCTATATGTATATAAGTATGTAATGAATTTTCCTTTTGATTAATTTGGCCTAAGGATTGAACTTAATTGTGAAGTAGGTATCAGATCAGAATAGAACGAAAATTGTATTTTTCTAAAAACATACCAGTCCTGTAAGGAAAAGTTAAAACAAAAAATAGTTGCATGGATGACCAACAGTTCAGCAGGGCTAGCACAACTTGCTGTCAAGTTATCTCGCGCGACTCAGCGATTCCTGTCTCGCTCGAACATTGCGAATTAGAAAGAGGAGGGTAATTTTTTTTCTACACGCGTCGCGTCGCAGCGGCACTTATGCTAGCCCCACAGATCAGAAAGAAGAATACCATTTCCATTTTCCCGCTCTTTTTCTTAATTACACACCACAGACTTAAAATATAGGTTACCATAGTGCTGCCCGAATGCTAGAATAACCGTAAATGTAACTGCAGCAATATATACCCGTCACAGCGTGTGTTGTGTCATTACAACGCCTATAAATTCATTGGGTCGCCAGACTGTCTCCAACAGTAATTGGGACAATAATAAATGCTTGTTAGTTAATGGTCGTTGGTTTGATGGGCTTGAAAGCAGTTCAATGATTACGGCTGTTTGCACACCTTTAGACATAAACACTTTTTATACATTACATTGTTTGAGTACCTAAACCCGCAGGGTGCATTTCATTCAGGTAATGCTCATTCTTCGCAAACAAAGCCGGCATATGCAAATTGACAGCAATAATTTTAATAATTATACCTCGTACTATTTAGCCTGGAAGTGGAATGCATGGTAATTTTGTATGAAATAACATTACGCTTTAGAGCTGAATATTAAATAGAGTCTGGCTAACTAGTATTCATTGTGGCACAAGCAATTTTTCCAAATTTTGTATATGGCAACAAATTTACCTAATAAACAAGCTGTCAGTTACGTTATAGTACCTATCATTTTTAGCACCTGTAGTTATAAACTTATTACCTACTGATTAAAAAAAAATCCGCATTTTTTTGCCACGACTCGTTAGCCAGACTCACAACTAGGGCATGCAACCGGGATCCCGGGATCCCGAAATCCCGGTAATACCGACATGATTTTCTCGGTATTTCAATACCGGTATTCCAAGGACTAATACCGAAATACCGAAATACCGGAATTAAATTTTTTTTGTTCTTTTAAAATTCATAAAATTGAAACAGGTAGTTTATTTTCGATAAAATGAACAATCGCAGTTAATACCGAGTGAAATTACTTGTTTAATATTGTATTTCGCCATTTTAAGGCTATTTGTAGTGCTAGTTCGACATGGATCGAATGCGCATCAGGCGGCTGCAGTGCGTCGGACTATCCACCCGAACAGCCGACCGAATACCTGACATGAGCATGACCCGATCATACACGAGTTCAATCGAAGGGCGATAACGATAAACCTTACTGCGATCGTAATTTACCTGCTTGGGGCTTTTTTATTTCTAGTTCTATTATTATTTAGCCTTTCCATCGGACAGTATGTTCTCTTTCTAACTCATTAAAAATATTAAGACAAATACACCACGGCCAAAAATAAAATATGTTCAATCAGTCACCAAATAGCAAAGAGTATAATAAGTATATTTATGTACAAATAGCCACGGTTACTAAAAGTACTCAGTCAGTGTCACTTGATGGTAATACCAGTTAGTTGTCTTCTATGGTATGGCGGATGTTTTTGAAGTTATGGTGATGTTGATGTGTGAGTGTAAATTAAGCGATTACCTACTTTCATCATCATCATCAGCCTATCTATATACGTCCCACTGCTGGGCACAGGCCTCCTCTCATAAATGAGAGGGATTGGGCAGTAGGTCTCCACGCTGGCCCAGAGCGGGTTGGGGACTTCACATACAACTTTGAATTTCTTCGCGATGTTTTCCTTCACCGAAAAGCTAACGGTAAATATCAAATGATATTCCGTACATAAGTTCCGAAAAACTCATTGGTACGAGCTGGGATTCGAACCCACGACCGCCGCTTGACAGCCGCATGCTTAAACCACTGGGCTACCGTAGCGCATTTACCTACTTTATTTTGAAAGAAAAGAAAGGAAGAAAAGAAACATTTATTCGTGACTGGAGAAACTATTGGTCCATGAAACATCTTATGAAGGGAGACCTTCCCTTATCACTGAAACGTAGACTCATGGACATGTGCATACTTCCAGTTCTCACCTACGGTGCACAGACTTGGTCTTTGACACAAGCTCAGAAGTTCAAACTCGGGTTTTGCCAGCGCGCTATGGAGCGCAGCATATTGGGTGTTAAGCTGTATGAACGTATCCGGAACACGACGCTGCGCTCACAAACTAAAATAATAGCCGTAACTCAGAAAGCGGCCAAGTTAAAATGGGACTGGGCTGGTCACGTCTCCCGCATGCCCAGTGAGTTATGGGCAAAGACCACTACGGAATGGAAGCCTCAGGACTCGAGGAGACGTGGCAGACCCCATCGGCGATGGCGGGATGAACTGGACTCATTTTTAAAGGAGTGGACAGGAGAAGCAAAAAACCGTAATAACTGGAAAAAGAGGGGGGAGGCCTTTGCCCAGCAGTGAGACACATTAGGCTCTAAATAAATAAGTATAAATAAACAAAACACTTACGACATGACATTACAAAACCGAATTTTGCCACGTTATGTTGGCAGAGCCAGCGCTGGTCTTCCGTTTTTAGGGTTCCGTACCAAAAAGGTAAAAAAGGAACCCTATTGGTTTCACTTTGTCTGTCTGTCTGTCTGTCTGTCTGTCTGTCTGTCTGTCACATCGCTAAATATCTCAGGAACTACTTATCCTATCGATTTGAAATTTGGAATAGTTATAAACAAGGGTAACCCAGATACATAGAAGATGGTTTTTTAAATTATTTTATTTTATTTTCTGTGAACAATGACAGATAAAAGGGGGTTCAAAATTTTAAAGTCTGGCAACTATGTCAAGTGGGGTATCATATGAAAGGGCTTGACTTGTACATTCCGAAACAATTTTTAGTTTTTTTTTTCGTTGGGGAAATTTCGATTTACGAGGGAAAATGTAAAAAAAAATACCATTCCCCCCCCCTTATCTCCGAAGTTTACGAAGAAAAAAAATTGAAATTATTACACAACATTACTATGCATGTATATTTTACAGGAAAAATATAGCCATAGCCCTATCCAGTTTTTCTTTTTTTTAATCATCAAAAAACTCTTCTATACCAAGTTTGTAATTTAATCACCTTTGTATATATTTTTGTTTTATATTTAAATTTACAAAATTACGTTGTAAATACCTTCTTTCAAATAAAAAAACAATTATTGAAATCGGTTGATGTGATGAAGAATTATCCTTGAAAAACCAACATACGTACTAAGTTATTCAGTCGCGCAAATTAGTAACACAATGCGCCGATAGATGGTGCTGTCATGTTTTTTTAAGATTGTTCCTGAATTAATGAGGTCGGGACGGGTACACAACTACATATACAAGAACTGTGTACGGAACCCTCGGTGCGCGAGTCGGACTCGCACTTGACCGGTTTTTTGCTTTAATTAGTAGCTACTTAAAATATTTTAGGTTTATTTTTGCTGTGATTAATTATATTATGTGAGCAATGCTGCCAAATAACTACTTTAATTTAATTGGAAGTAAGATTGTTGACTATTAAACGAATAATCAAAAAAACAAAGATTTTTAATGAAAAATCCCCAAAAAAACACCAAAATACCGAAACATCGGTATTAATACCGAAATCCCGGGATTGAGATTTGAATACCGAAACTCAATCCCGGTATTGAGTATGGTCCGGTATTGTATGCTCTACTCACAACGTTATATTAGTTGCATAATTTGCTATGCATGCTCTATTTTGAAAGGAGGGAAACGAATAAAACCAACGCGAAGACCGAAAACAATAGTGCAACTGGTATGGCACTAGGTTGGCGGATTTAGAGATAGGTTTAGGAAATTGGAGCTAAGGGTGACAAATTTCAGGGGCGGCAAATATGGAAGCGAAATTTAAAGTCAGTAAAATTGGGATGGCCTACAGGCGACAAATGTGTAAATCCGCCACAAGCAAGAAAGTTATATTAGGCCAAAATGAATGAAAATACCTACTGTAATGCACTAGTACGTATGTATGTTATGCACTTATGCATAATCTCGTTTGAACTATTTTTTCAACATTGTTTACAGGAGGAATTGGAATCGTCATTGGTGCTAATTCATGCAGTGGCCACGGGAGCTACGGGGAAGCTTTGTGTTTCATACCGCAACGGCCAACTACGAGCGCCCATGCACGTGACGAGGTGGGACTCCGCCAGGTCTCGTGCGGACCTGGCAGCCAGCCTCTTGCATCAACTAGGATTGGACTCTGCTGGTCAGTTAATGCAAAATAGAACTAATTATTCTGGTGTTATTTCACGCAGTCATTATGGGAGCTACGGACAAAGCTTCAGCTACGGGCGCCAATACACTTGACGAGGTCCGCACGAGCCCTGGCGGCCAGCCTCTTGCATCAACTGGGATTAAGTAGACTGCTGATTAGTAATCTACATGTACATAGCTTTCAAAACGTTTGCAGGAACTATCAATAGTTCATCCAGCCGTTATGAAAGATACGGGGAAGCTGTGTACATAGTTACCGCAACGGATAGCTACGGATCTCCATGCAAGTAACTAAGTGAGACTTCGCCAGAGCTCGTACGTAACGTACCTGGAGACCAGCTTCTATTGCATCAACGGAGAATAAGTAAACTCTGCTGATACATTTACATGCACGCTGTGTAGAGGTAGTTCAATTAGTGACCCGGTGTAACGTGATGCAATGGTCAGGGAAGCTTTTAAAATATAAATTTAACATAATCTTGCAATTTCAGACGTACTCCAAGCTGTATCGAAATCACTAGTGATGGGTGATCAAAACTCAGAAAAAGCAGTGGGAGCAAGAGCAATACCTTTACGAGCCGGTAACAAACTGAAAAACGTAACGGGATGGCAGCGGTACGGTACAGCAGAGCCAGTTCCCGTGTTCTTCCCGCCGTTAGAACAAGTGCCTGTAGCTGAATATCCTTGGTACGTAAATAAGTTTTTTTAATACTCATACAACATCAACAACTACGAGTAAGTAACCTACCTAAACATTTACAAATAAAAGTGAAATGTTAAAAATTTCGTATTCATTGGGTTTTCACGTTTATACTCGTATATAAATAAAATATTTTTAAATTCCAAATTAGACTACAATTTCAGGTATGAATCGCGTCATAAAACATCCCAACAATCTGTCAAGTTCATGCCTTCACCTGTTCCTGATGCGGCGATGAAGGGCTGGTGGTCCTATCCCTACTACAGTTGCGACGCCGAACGGTGGCTACTCTCATACACAGTTCCAGTACATTCAGCCAGAGAGTAAGCAACAAGGATTAATAACAATATACGAATATTTTGTTTTTTTTTTAAAGAAAAATAATGTTATAATAACAATGAATAAAGCCAACAAGTTAATCAAGTCATGTTTTGGTTACAGACAAGAGGGAGTTGTTTCACTTGACATAGACATATCTAATCTGGAAATAAACCAATGCGAGCTGCCAACCAACGACAATCAAATATATTCCTTTCACGGCACTCATAAATGTCACAACGAAACCACCTTTGTAAGTGTATTTATATCATTAATTTATAGATGACGGAGCCATGACTTCCAGTTCATGTATTGCGTGTCTACTTGTTTGTGTTATAGTCGAATCCACAATTTTAAAAAAGTATCAAATACGACATACCTATCGTGAGCTGGGTTTATCCATGGACGAAAAAATCAAGATGATTTGAATGTACGAGCGTTCCTTGAAAATAATAATTGGTATGGTACTAGGTCTAGTTACCTAAGTAGTTCCAGCTTAGTTCAATTTCTTATGGCACTTAAGGAATACAAAATTATTGGGCATAGGATCCCCTAAAAATCAACCTCCCGGAATAAATCAACAAGATTTTGTTGATTTATTCATCCATAATTTATCGAACCATCTACTTAAGAATTTTTGGTTGATTTCTTAGTCCTGAATGTTCTGATAATGTTTTCTTCGGTTCTAGTGCGAATACAAGCCGAATCGAGAAGTCGGTGTGAGGCATGCTGGATGGGCTCGAGGTTCTTACATTTGCCGATGTCGTGATGGATTTTACTCAACGCATCATCCTGATGGATTTAATGGCTCACTTGTTGAAGGTATATTTTTTAGCTACCTAGCTGATAACTCTCCTGGACACGAATTTTAACAACACAAACAAGTTCTACGTGTTTCCAAAATGAGTTTCTGTTTTATGTTTGGTACTTTCAAATGCCTGTCCCTTTCACTACCTAATTTAACGCATCCCAACTGTCGCAGTATTGTTACTTTAGGGCGACAAAGTACTAACATGATCATAATATACCTATATTTGCTGTTAACTGTAAGTACAAGCTTTCATTATAATGTATACTTTTTGCAGACATCACTACCTTCATTTGTTCATATAGATATCTTCTCAGCCAGGATAATTATCAACTCCTGACATCAGACCGCCAGCATTTTAATTAACATGATCGCGTTTATATCGGACATATAGCAATCGTCCCTCTCGCACTTATCAAAGAAAATATGAGCACTTATGTAGCAAGTAGCAAATAAGTACTAGCCAGTAAGTCCGACATAAACGCGATCATCTAGTTAATTAAGCAGTATCAACCAGAATATGAAGTACATTGACATCTGACTTAACAAGGTCATAAAATTCCAACTCGATTGACTTTGGGAAGTTAGTCAAGTTTGAATTGCAAGATTTGACCTAAACAAAAGTTATCTATACAGACGCTGTAATCGCTACTATCTATTGGACATATTATTAATTCAAAACTTTTTACATTATACATTTAACATTATTTTCCTCAGCTCATCAGAATTCAGTGAACAGTGAAATTGGTTTCGACGGTCGCCTATTTGTTAAAATTAGAATAAGTAACGAAAAAATTCGGTAATCTGTTTCAAAATCGATAAATCGGAAATTCATTCTAACGCTACATCACTACACATTTTTTTTATTTAACTGTCAAGTGTCAAAACAAACTGCAAATGAAAAGGTTCAATTTTATTTTATTTTAAGATTTTAACAGCCAGCAGCCAGCATTCATTAAGTCAGATGTTTGTATTGTATCATTAAAGAAGAATTACTTTGTGTATGGTTAGTTGTGATGTGCATTTGTTTAGTCATCTGTTTCTAGTACAAACAAACCGTAAGAAAAATCGTAAGTTATTAAATGATGAAAGCCGGCTAACAATGATAAAAGCACAAACTTGACCTTTATGGCATCCATTTGTGATTCTCAAATGCTAAGAAACGCTAATTTAGTTAAAAATGCAATTTTCTGTATATGCGATTTGCCACTAGGTATAGTACAGTTACTTTATCATTTGCGCTAATTTCAGTTGCTTATCAAGAGTATAAGGAGAACAACGGTTTAGAAAACTGGAGTGAACCTTACCAATGTCTGCAATGCCAGCCGGGCTGCGAGACGTGCCGGGGACCGGAGCCTTGCCTTGCTACTTACAACTGGCCATTCCGGTAAGCCTTGATATATTTTACAAAATATCTTCTTCTTTGCTTAGCCTTTTCCCATTCCATTTGGGGTCGGCTCTCCTCATCATTTTACAAAATATATACTGTCTTGACTGTAATAAAATTGTACCTATATTAATAGCTGAGAACATATCGTCCTATTACTGCAAATACCGGTTAAGTGAGTTTAAGTCGAAAATTAGTTTTTTAGACCATTACAATTAATTTTTCAAGCTCTACAAACTGGTAAAACCCATTTTTTGATACGACCCTTCGTTCCGAAGATAGCTTATAGCATAAACCGGCTTAATGATGATTTTTTAGCATTATGTACTGGAAGAATGACATATGTCTATGATAACACAAAGATTTATAATTTCTCCTCCAAGTAAAAACTGCTATCGCGTGTTAACGTATTTTTGCATACTTATTTAATGAAATTATAGTATTTTTTTGTTCTGAAAGTAAGTACTAAGTATACTTATTTGGTATTTGCGTAGAAGATTATCTAGTAAAATTATTTACTTTAACTCAAGCTAAATATATTAAACATGTTTATAGTGTTTTTCCTGAAAATCTTCTTATTCGTCAAACTGCAATATTGTACAGCCAAAAACCTATATATAGACTTACTAGGTTTTGTATGAAACTATATTCCAGTTTTAACGAGTAGCTGTACAGGTAGAACCATCAAAGTGCGTTTACCAGAGGTTTTTGCTTGAAACTTTATTCCAGTCTTACCGTGTATCTGTACAGGCAAAACCAGCTAAGTGCGCTTATCTGCTTCACACTGTAGCTAACTTCACTCAGTTGCGACTGACGCGCGAATACAACGGTTGAGTTTTGCAATTTGGTATTTGATTAATTGTTTACCAGCTCAAATTAATGCTAATGTGTGTTCTAAAATGAGTGCTAGGAGCAGAAGACTGGTTAGAATGGCCACGGGGAAGGATGCAGTAAGTACTACAGATTTTAATAAAGAATGTACTTGAATAGTTCTGCAAAGGGAGTAGATACATTTATTTCGGGTATTTGAGTAGGTAGATTAATATAAGGTCAAAAGGTCATAACGCGATCGCTCCGTGCCGGCCGGTTCAAAATGTAAGTACTTACCTAACTAGAGATTTTAATAAAAAATATGCTAGAACAGTTCTGCATAGAGATTAGATACTTTTATTTCGGGTAATTGAGTAGATAGATTAATACAGGGTCAAAAGGTAATAACGCGAACGCCCCGTGCCGTAGTAAACAAGCTCTAGCTCCATGCCGGCCGGTTGAAAGTGTAAGTTAGTTTACAGTGTCTGAGTCATCATCATCATCATCATATCAGCCGAAAGACGTCCACTGCTGGACATAGGCCTCCCCCAAAGAGTGCCACAATGACCGGTCTTGCGCCACCCGTATCCAGCGGACTCCCGCGACCTTTAGGTAGGTTTAGAGGAGGTCATCAGTCCACCTTGTGGGGGGTCTACAGTCTACCCACGCTGCGCCTTCGTGGTCGCCACTCGAGAACCTTTCGGCCCCAACGGGCATCGGTTTTTCTTCATTGGTTCTACGGCAAGTCGACATCCAACGTGCCTAATTTTGTGTGAAAAAGGGGTAGCACTACACTAACCACCCTAGTTCCTGTATGAAACCTATTAGTGTCTTTATATTGTTTACTGCTTCCTGCAGTGTGTTCGGATTTCCTATGTGTTTCTTCCTGTATACCTCTACCTGCTTACAGTCTAGTAGAATGTGTCTAGCAGTCTCTTCTGCCCCCATGCCTGCTCTGCACAAGGGACTGTCGGTGATTCCCAAGTTGTAGAGATGTTTGTTTAGTGTGTTGTGTCCTGTTATGATGCCTACTACTTTACGTAGTTGGGTTGGTTTCTGTGTGTTCTCAGTAGTCTGGTTGCGAGTTTGGGATTTTGTTTTAATATTATTTCTTTTGTCTGCCTGCATGTGTCTAGGTCTTCCCAATGCCTTTGATGCAGGTGTTTTATGTATCGATTTAGTTCATTCTGTATGTATTTTTGTGGCAGGGGCACAATTGGCTCTGGCCCGTATGCCGGTGTTTCTGAGCCTTTCCTGGCTAGTTCATCCGCTGCATCGATTCCTCTCGAGCCGCTGTGTCCCTTTACCCATTGTCTTTACAATAACCTAACCTGAGGTAACTTTTTACCTTGTTCTTGTCTCCGCATACCTCTGCGAGTGTTTGGTGACATTCGTATATTAGGTTAGGCCTGACGTGAAGTTGTCGCTGCTCAGAGCCTGAAGCACTGATTTGCTGTCAAAGAGTATTCGTAAGTTTGTCTTTGATTTTTCACCTCTTTTGTAACCTTTTTAATGAATGAATAACTATTAATAAAGTGATTAAATTTTAGTTTATTAATTTCAAACACGAACAAATTATTAATTGCAGGCTATTACATGAATCCTTTACTTCTAAAAACTACTTTTTTAGTCATCACACGGTAATCAGTAATATTTAGTGAAAATATTTAGACTTAAGTGAGAATTTCCAATATTTTGTACATGTAAAACCGCTTATACTTGGATCAAATTTTAGTAAAGTCGAAAAAACTCGAAATCTAAGAGGTATTTACTGTTAGTTTGTGGTTTTTAAGTCAATTATATGTAAGTTAAAGCTAAATAGATAGATGTATAGCCATCAAATGCTTTTCTGAAGGATTTATACAAAAGTGTGTTTGTACAGGAAAAACCGATTAAGTACGCGGCTCTTTCGTTTGAATTGTATTTTTAACGTCAACAACATACAGCCTGGATCCTTTGCATGACAATGTAGTAAACTAGATAAAATTACACTTAGGAATATACCAATGCAGTGTAATTTTGTTTATTATTTTATATAGAAAAGAACAACCAAACATTCAAATGGCTTTATCTCAAAACGCGTTTTTTAGACTTAACCGGTATTTGCAGTAATAGGACGATATGTAAGTATATCTCTTTGTGTTATTGCATTTTAGTCCTGTCTTTGTACATTAATTTATTATATTTAATATTTTTGAACTATGAAATCAGAGGCCTTTTGGAGAAAAAGTGATGTAGCAGACATTACTTATTTAGGTAATCTGTGTTTTTCTCCTCTATGCCTAATTTGCAAGTCTTCTCTATTTTTAATTTGAGAGTGTAGTCATTGTAACCATCTACAGATGTTTCTGTTGTCTGCCATGTCACAACAACAACCTTATCCATTAATTGTTTAAAATATTTGGTTTTGTACTTGAGGTTGATTATTTAGAAAAACCCAATAAAGATATTGATATGGCTTATACATTTTAAAATGGTGGCTACTCATATTACTAGGACTAAAACAATCAAAAGCGCTAATAAAAGGCTACAACACCAAGCTGTCTAAAGAGTTATTACAACTCAAAAGACCCAAAACCTGCGCAGTGACAAGAATACTCACTGGTCACTGCAAACTTAACAAACATCTTACACAAATGGGTATAAAACAAAGTGCAGCATGCAGCTTCTGCCAGGAGTCGGAGGAAACTGCCATCCATATCCTTTGCTCCTGTGGACCACTTATGCGCAAAAGAAGTATGTACCTAGGGAAGCACATCATGCATCCAGAGGAGATACAGCAGATTGCTACCCAAAGAGTCTGGAAATTCCTGGAAGCAACGGGTTTAAGCAAAGAACTTTAAGGGCTGCCACACAATAGATCAATAACTGGTCGAGGTGGCATAGAAGGCCCACAAAAACCAATAATAATAATACTCACATTACCATATTGTAACTATAGGTACTGATTGATATTGATTTACAAAATGAATCTTGCATTATTTGATGGAGCACACTAAATAAAACAACTTGGCAACTAATACATTTCTGTACTGCTTGCGACTTCATCCACATAAACTTCCACTTCCCATTATTATCCCTTAGAGGGATGATTTTCGGGATAAAAAGTATCCTATTTATTAATCCAGGCTATAAACTCGTTGTATATCAAGTTTCATCCGAATCCGTTTAGCCGTTTTTGTGTGATTGAGTAACAAACATCAAACATCCAAACATCTATCTTCACTTGTATTACTACTATAAAAAGTTCCAGTTCCAGTGAATAAACCCTTACTTAACAATTTCAGGATATCCCTCCTGGTGATATCGGTGAGCTGTGTGTTCGTGACTGTGCTGCTCACGATCTACACGCGCCATCACCGGCGAGTGAAGGTATTCCGCGTCGCCAGCCCTGTGTTCCTCTCCATCACACTACTTGGATGCGCTATTATGTACATGGAGGTGAGATTTGTATATTTTTATTGCAATGGGTTTGCGCTTGGCCAGTATCTATTTCGAATAGAAATGGTGTTCGGAAAATAGTACATTATTGTCGAGGCATGGAAAGTAAGGGGTTGCCTGTTGCCTGATGAGGCAGTAGGCGGGGCGTTGCTTTGCCGAGGGAGCCAAGTCAGGCAACCCGGTTTCTGCCAAGGTAGATATAGTGCTTTTCTCAAATAATGTGAAGAAATAACATTTCTGAGCATGTTTTAAAAAAAAAATTAATTTGCTGTAACTCTAAATGAAGTTGGATCTTAACCATGATTTAATGTCCTGTACTGTGTTCTTTTTGAAGTGTGCAATAAAGAGTATTTGTATTGTATTGTATTGATTTTTGAAGTAACTTGTAATCATAATAATTCTATATTTTATATTAAAAGTATTGTAGAAGTTATTTTGCTCAAAAGGACCAAAATGTCATTACTAAGGGGAACTATTCGTTAGTTAATTAACAATTATTGGAAAGCGGACACCCAGCAGAGATCCTACTTCATTTACTTACACGGTGATATTATCGCGGACTATTAATATTTGAAAATAAAATTATTAAGGAGAAAAACATCATAAGGCATATAAGAGTAAATGAGAAGAAAGAAGAAAAGAAATGCATAGGTATATAGTTCGGACACAACTCTAAGGCTAAATTCTGTCAAACGAACGCAAGCAAAACTAGACTTAGAGCTCTGACTGTTAGGTAGATTTTTGCTTGCATTAATTTGACAGCACTTGGCCTTACAGTTTTGTACGAACTATACCCGAGGATTGTTTTAATGATATAGACTTTGCTTTCATTCCCTGATATGATAGGTTGTTAGTTACTTGTATTTTTTCGTTTGAAGTAAGTTTAAAATTTTAGTAAATTGAATTATCAATTGATTTACAACGTTTTTGGCAGATGGCGGCAATATTTCCTGTTTTGGACCGCTACTCTTGCATCGCCACGAAATGGACTCGTCACTTGGGATTCTGCATAACATACACAGCGCTGCTTATGAAAACTTGGAGGTGCCTTTGACATATATATTTTTTTATAAAGATCACAGCCATAATAACACCACTACTTACCCTTTAGGTATATTGGATGGATTATTCTTGGTGGAAAGTAAGGTTGCCAGAGCTGCCGAGGATGCATTGTGTTGAGAGCTAAGGGGATATAATCATGTCTGTACCTGTCAACACAACATACAAATCTTCATGTCAGTTTACGGTCGGCAACACTGATGACCGCTTTAGCCTAATAGTTGGTAGTGACCATGCTGACGAAGCTGGAGGTCCCGGGTTCGAAATATGACGTATAATGCAGTGTTGCCAAATTATATTTGTTTGACAGTTCATTTGCTAGGTAGAGTTAACGTAGCCAGACTCTACAAGCTTTGCTTAGTTTGGAACTAGGTTGATTTGTGTAAGGTTGTCCACAAATATTTATTTACATGCTACGGTCTCTTTACCATCTGGCAGATTGTAAGTTTGTTTGTTACGACAGTTGTCGTAATATAAAAAAACCAGCCAAGTGCGAGTCGGATTTCGCACATCTAGGGTTCCGAACCAACCGCAAAATTAAGTTTTAAAACATTTAAAAATAAGTTTTGACTATTTGAATGGCTTTAGGCCAACAAGAGATGTTTATACTGTGAAAATTTGGAGACTGTAGCTCCAACCGTGTGGCTGTAAAACCTGTGTGCCAGACGACGGACGCGTGAGTGACAGCAATAGGGTTCCGTTTGGTTTGGACCCGTCGGGTACGGAACCCTAATAACTTAAGTGTTATGTTCATATTGCAGAGTATCTCTGACATATCGCGTGAAGTCCGCCCACAAGTTGAAGTTAACAGACAAACAGCTGCTCCAGTGGATGGCGCCCATACTCCTCATCATGCTGGTTTACCTCGGTACTTGGACCCTATCCTCACCGCCTGATGCTGAAGACGTGAGTACTCACTGAGTATATCAACGACTCGGTTAACTGACTTCGGTTCGTGCACCTTATTGGAAGGAGTTAAGGGTTATTATTGGTTGCGTGTTGCTATTGCCTGTACCTCTAGTATAAGTTTTTTCGAAACAAAACACAAACGAACACGTTTGCGTTATAGCATGTTATAGCTGCTGTGCATATTTCTGAAATTTAATTTATCGTTTTTCAGATCACGGATAGAGAGGGGCTGAGATTCAAACAATGCACTTACAACTGGTGGGATCACAGTTTGGCTATAGGTACTGATAATCATCATCATCCTCCTAGCGTTATCCCAGTACAGTTGCATCCTGAAGGATGCATGGGGTCCGCTACCTAATCCCAAGATTTGGCGTAGGCACTAGTTTTTACGAAAGCGACTGCCATCTGACCTTTCAACCCCGAGGGGAAACTAGACCTTTATTGGGATTAGGCTTTGTCAAGTGAGTGGACAACTTGACTGTTAGAAGTTCTCAAGCCGCCCGAAGGCCTCCAACTTGGCTTAACGACTGCTGCCATAGACAGCAACCGGGATCAACGGCTTAGCGTGCCTTCCAAAGCACGGGAGCGCTCAGTTAGTGACCTCTCAAAGCGATCACCCATCCAAGTCCTGACCGCTGCCCACGTTGCTTAACCTACGTTTAACCACGTTGCTATAGGTACTGATAATATTGTTACTAAATAGATAAGGAGTTGATATGTATAAATACGATATCAAAATAAGTAACTACATGTTTCGAGCTCCTTGGAGCTTTAAATATCTTACATAATACATAACGTTTCTACCTTACTTTGAGCGCAATAAACTTATAAGTACACCTTTCCTTCTTCAGGCGAGATCCTGTTCCTACTGTGGGGAGTCCGCGTGTGCTACCGCGTGCGCCACGCCGAGAGCCTTTACAACGAGGCGCGGCTCATCTCCATCGCCATCTACAACATCTTCACCGTCAACTCGCTCATGATAGCCTTCCAGTGAGTGTCTCCCAGCTGTCTCCTACCACGCGTGTCCGAAACGCCGAGAGAGACGAAACCCTGGAGCCTTACCTATTTAAATCTGATTCATACTTATCTGACGTGACACTTTCTGATGCCCTCTGACGCCTAAAACAGTATAGTCACGGGGGTGACACGGGAAGGAAAGTAAGCGATGTGTGAGTAAGTATGTGTGCGTGCGCTGTCGGTACACGCGTCAATTGTTTGCGCGGGTGCGTAGCGCGTGGCGCGGACGAATCGCGAGGCGCGACGGTAACCCTATCGTAACCCGGACTGTCATCCTGGGCCTGTTAGGGACGAGGTAACTGACCTCGGTGCGGGGGGTTCGTGTCCGTTCTGTATGTAATACTATTATACTATTCTGTGGTATGGTCTGTCACGTGTGACCGCATTAAATGAGTGTGAATCTAACCGTACTTTACTACATGTAAGACATGTTGTAAATGTGTTGTTTTTGAAAATGCTTTCCTTATGGGCAATTAAGTGTCATACATACATATTTACATACAATGCATATTGTTCTGTAGCGTCACGACACGTCACGTCACAAATATGAAGCCGGCTTTATTCACAAGTTTGTTAACAGAACTGTGTTTTCCCTTTACACAAACGCAAGTCTTAAGTGGCAGAATAAAGACAAGCGATTTTTAATACGGGCATTAGAGTAGTAAGTTTTGCTAAAGGCTTGGTCACACAGCATTGCGCGACGCGAGCGGGACGGTTTCATACATTTTGGCGTGCAGCGCAGCGTCCCGCTTGCTTCGCGCATGCGGTGTGACCAAGCCTTAAGGGTACTACGTACTACTGGTTATTTTATTACGATGCTAGCTGCAGGTTTCTCATTGTTTTTTTCTTTTCAGTTTACTAATCCTGCCTCGAGCTGGGCCGGATATAAAATATCTGCTCGGCTTCATCAGAACGCAGTTGTCCACTTCCACTACAGTTCTACTAGTATTTTTACCTAAAGTAAGTTCAGCTGATGTAATAAATAAATATTTTTTTTAAATCAGACTTATATGTGTGTGCCGTTATAAAGCGAAACGCTTATAGAAATATGAGTCGATTTCTAGGAATTGGCAGCATTTTCGTAGATTACTATTCGTTAATCGATTTATAACTAGTATAAGTTTTTCGAAACAAAACACTAACGAACGCGTTTGCGTTTAGTTCTGATTCGTATGGCAAAAAATTGGTACCACCTAAGGCCACCAGAGGCGCTGCTCGCGTTGCCCTACAAAAAGAGACTATAGTGCGCGCCATCCACGACGACGCGCCCCTCCACAGCGCGTCTCATACTAATCTATGCGCAATTCTACGGAACGGACGGTGGAGAGGCGCGTTGTCGTAGATGGCGCGTACTAGAAACGCAAACGCGTTCATTTTTGTTTCGAAAAACCTTATACTAGAGGTACTGTACGTATTCAGGTGATGCGCGTGGTGCGCGGCACGGGCGACACGTGGGACCGCGGGGCACGTGCCCGCGGCGTGCCCGCCTCCACGTCGCTCAACGGCATCGGGCTCGTGCCCGACGAGCCGCCCGACCTCTACCGCGAGAACGACGAGCTCAAGGTAAACTCGCGCCGAGCGCTACAGCAAACTAATCCTGCAACCCATGCACACTTAAGGCGCAGGGGCGGGCAAGGCATTCTCTATACAAACTTTTTGCACGTTTTATTCGTATGTTTTGGCAATAACGAATGTAATATTTTTTTTGGATGTAAATATTAGATATGCGAAGAAAGTGATGTGGAAATTTACAAATATTTCAAAAAAATGAAAAATGAAAAATATTAAAAATAATATCAATGAAAAAAAAATTACATCACGAAATAGCAAACAGAAAAATAAGCATACAGACCAAAAATCATAACTTTAATGCAAACACAAACGTAGAAAATTCTGCAAAGTTTGTATGCAAAGAGCTTGCCCTAAGCCCTAACCCCTCCTCTTAAGTGGCAGTGGGCAGGCCACATTACCCGGAGAACCGATGGCCGCTGGGCCCAGCGAGTTCTCGAATGGCGACCACTTACCAGACGGCGCAGCGTTGGAAGCAACCCACGAGGTGGGCTGATGACCTGAAGTTCGCGGGGATCCGCTATTCAGGTGGTGTGCGGCACGGGCGACACAGCTAAACCCCTCGCCGAGCGGTCCAGCAAATCCTGCAACCAATGCAAGCTGTGATGCTACGTTTACATTCAGCCGTGAACAGGACTAATTATGATAGCTGCAATCGGAGGCCCGAAAAAAAACCAAAAACTTTTATAACTAATTTAATTAAAATAGGTAATACAAAATTATAGCTTAAGTACGGGTGACAATCGTTCGAAGTATGAATCAAAAGTGAATAAAAGAATGGATTTGATTTAATAAGGTAA
Source organism: Cenopis cana (assembly GCA_951800055.1). Classification (NCBI taxonomy): domain Eukaryota; kingdom Metazoa; phylum Arthropoda; class Insecta; order Lepidoptera; family Tortricidae; genus Cenopis; species Cenopis cana. The sequence goes on from OX637488.1 coordinate 7,278,958, forward strand.
ACGCTTGTTTTGCTGAGGTCGCGCCTCGTGTCGTCGGTCGGTGGCGCGTGTGAGCTGAGTCAGCGGTCTTCCTTATGGTGCAATATGTAATTCGTCCACCCGCAGATCGGCGATTATTTTCCCACGTTTAGTGAAAAAATCGCCGGGAGTCTATCCTGGGCTTGTCGGGTTTCAATATTCCTTAGGTCCTCGTTTTCAGGGGTCTTACTGCTTGGCTCTGGAATGCTTTCATTTGAATTGCGGTTGAAGTAGAGTTTTCTTAAGATTGCGAACGTAAGTGCGCCTGCACCTATTATTAGGATGATGTACAGTGGTATCGTTGTGTGGTACAGCGTGTTTTTCAGGCTTGCATCTAATTGGACGGGAGACTCGAAGATGAGGTTGCTTTCGGCGTCGTGTAGTCCTTTGAGGTCTATGGATTTTAGACTGACGTGGGCGGAGGATGTAGTTTGTTTATCGGCGTCGTGGGGGATCTCGGCCAGTTTTAGGGGGTGGCCTCGTATTTCGTCCTTATCATTGGTGATCGTAAACTCCGTTGTTCGCAGGTAGCAATTGCGTGGGATGATAACTAGGTAGCTTCCTTGTAGCGTGCTGTAGTCCTCCCCGTTACAGGACAGCTGTATTTTCGTTGGTTGCGGAAGTGAAATGATGTAGTGCTGGTCATCGAGTTTTTCCATGGCTGGTCTTGACAGGGACACTGTAGTGGGTTGGCACGATGCTTTCGGGTCTTCATTTCTGATAAGTTTGTGTATGCAATCCGATGTACTACGAAGTTGCAAGCTTATTTCCTTTTGGCAGACGTAATGGCGGCTGAACTTCGGGCATTCTGCCTCCATGTACATGAATGAATTCTCATGCGTTGCTAGGAAGGGATAGGGTGGAATCAGGGCTTCTTTATTTTTATTGGGTACAATAGATAATTTAAACAAGTCGAAAACTTCTGGCGTTATTATAGGAAATTGAAATGTAATTACTATTTCTTTGTCTGTGTAATAGGATCCCGGGCGTATTATGTCATAATATTCTCGCAACTCTAAGTCTAATATCCTATCGTTACCGTATAATATTCTTAATTTATCTAACATGTTTCTTAGGACGCTAATCTCTATCATGGAATGATGAGCAGTAGAACTACGAATAAACGCTAAACTATTTTCTATCCTTAAAAGCTCTTGGCTCAGATCTTCTACGTTGTCGCTCAAGATCAGAAGGAGTTGAGCGAACTTTGCATATTTAATCAAACTATCCTCTCTATAAGCATTATTATCTAAGATTACTTCTAAGGTGGAATTAATTCTTCTTTGATTCTCCACTAGGGTATCTAGTATGCTGCCTTGGCGACTTGCCCAATCTTTGCTTAGGCTCACGTGACTATTTAATTCTGATACTATTTTGTTCTGGTTGAGCTGTAAATTTTTTATAAGATTATTATAGTTAATGGCATCTGACTGATCTAGGTTACCGCTGATACTTTTAATGATTGTCCCAAGTCCGTCCACGAGACCTCTCTTAGTTCGTGTCGGTTCCAGGGTTTCTAGCTGGTTTGCTACCTTTCCTAATTTATTTATTAAATAATTTATTTGATGTTCGTACAGTAGGTACGTGTCATTAACTAACCTAATCTTGTATGTCTGTAGTTGTCCAGAAGTTAAGCTAATTTTTTCTCTTATTTCGTCAAGCTGTATGTATTGCAGGTAGGTATGGTAATGGGTCGTGAGTCGCATGGGTCCAAGTTTGTAGGGTAGAAGTCCGGGTCCATCATCCAGGCTCTCAAGTTTTACCTCGGAGCATTGCGTCAGGGGGATCGTCAGCAGCAAAAGAATTCTGCAACAAGGGGTCTCCTTTAGGGACGCGTTTTAGGCGTGATTTAGCTACGGGCCCGCGTTTCTTTGACGTGTATATATGTATGGGGAGATCTGCTAAAACTGTATCCTGGGTGTAGCGTGGGGCAAGTTTTTGGCGGCTTGCCAGGGGATTTTTTATGAAAACTTGCTGATGCGGGGTGTATTCCACCTCGTCCTCACGATCTTTATTCCTGTTCTCTATTATGGAAGTTCGATTAGCGAGGGCTGTGTCGTTAATTACGTCGTATACCAGATTCATTTGTTCTCTATGGTTTTGGACATACTGTTGTAAGAGTCGTTCCGTTATGTCAATGTCGAGGGGGTTCCTTGGGTCAAAGTGTCCAGTCAGAAGGTCAAATGGTCTACATTTCGTAAAACTGTGAATGGAACTGTTATAAGCTATAATGGCATAGGGCATGAGGTTGATAATGGGTTCGTCTTTTTTCTTTAGTTTCAGTATGCGGAGATGTTCAAGAAGAGTTGAGTGATAACGTTCTATAATGCCGTTATCGTTAGGTGAGTGAGCTAGGATTTTGTGGTGATTTATTTTGTGCAGTCTAACAAATTCGGCAAAGAGCTGGTTAGTAAACTCGGTTCCGTTGTCTGTAATTATGGTGATGGGGACTCCGTGATGCGTGCAATATTTTAGAAGAGCTTGAAGTATACTAACTGCTGTGCCATCGCGTAGATGATAGGCTTGGCCGTATTTCGTGAATACGTCCATGAAGGTTACGTATTTTTCGTTATGAACGGTGAAGAGGTCCATGTGTACCGTCTCAAATGGTTTAGTTGCAGGTGGAACAATGTTAAATTTGGGTCTAATCGGGTTCCTATCGTATTTGGCTTGGCCGCAAATGGTGCATTCGTTTATAAATTTGGTAATATGATCTTTCATCTTGGGCCAATAGAATTTACGGGAGAGAGCTAGGTAGCATTCCGCAATGCCGCGGTGATTGGTCTTCCCATCGTGGTAATTATTTATGATTTCCTGTTGTCTTAGATAATCCTTGACATTTTCCAGTTCTACCTTAGCAAGCGTGATGTTCATAGTGGAGCTTTTAAAATTGCTTTGGATGATTGGGATAATTTTATACATATCGAGTGGGGGTTGGATAAGTAGGGCAGTTTTGACCTTGGGGTTTACATATTCTTTGATAGCGTTTATCACTTCGGTTTCTAAATTTGAACGAGATATTTGAACGGATATACGAGTGTGAGTGTCGAATGGTTTCGTTACGGTTGGTTTCCTTGCTGCAATATCTACAACAGTAAATATAATCTGCCTGTGAAACTTATTAAGCGGCTCGTCGGTAATGGGCACTTCTAATATGGGGCTCTCATTACTTGTATGCACAGTTTCTGTGGAGGAGTTGTCCAAGGTATCTGGAGCTTCTGTGGGGTTAGGTAAAATAGAACACAGTTCGTCTGCTACTATGGATTCGAGTTCCTCATTGTGGATCTCCACTCTGGACAGGGCGTCGGCATTGGTATTAGATTTTCCTGTCTTGTATATAACCGTATATTTATATTCGCTGAGCTTTAGCCTCCAACGGGTGAGGCGTGAGTTGGGTTCCTTTATATTAAGTAGCCACTGTAAGGGCTTGTGGTCTGTTAAAATTTTGAACCTTCGTCCGAAAAGATAAGGTCGAAAATACTTCGTAGCCCAGACTATTGCGAGTAACTCCTTCTCTATCGTACTATAGTTAAGCTCGCTGTCGTTAAGGGTACGAGAGGCATAACACACAGGTCTGTCGGACCCTATGGGACCTTGCGAGAGCACTGCGCCTAGAGCGACGTTTGAGGCATCTGTAGTCAGAAGGAATTCCTTAGTGAAGTCGGGGTATTGTAACACAGGGTCATTGGTAAGGAGGGTTTTGCATTTTTCAAAGCAGTTGATATATTCGGAGTTAAGAGTAATTTTGTTCCCTTTCTTTAGGCAATTAGTGAGAGGTTTAGTGATGTGGGCAAGATCGGGGATGAATTTTCGGTAATATCCGAGAAGGCCCAGAAACTGTTTAATCTCCTTTGGAGTTTTAGGTATCGGATATTTTTGTATGGCGGAGATCTTTTCGGGGTTTGGCTTGACGCCGTCGTTGCTGACTATATGTCCGAGATAAGCGGTTTCAAGTTTCAAAAATTCAGATTTGTCCATCTGGATTTTGAAATTTGATTCCCTTAATCACTGAAAGACCTTTTCTAGATTCTCCATATGTTCTTGTAGCGATGTGCTGAAGATAATTATGTCGTCGAGATATACAAGGCAAATTTCGTTCTGTAGACCTCTCAGGACGTTATCCATAACCCTCTGAAACGTACTGGGGCTATTTTTGAGGCCCATTGGCATCCTTAAGAACTCAAAATGTCCGTGCTCTACATTAAAAGCCGTTTTTGAAATGTCCTGGGGGTCCATTTCAACCTGGTAAAATCCGCTTGCCAGATCTAGTGTGGTAAAGTATTGGCACTTCCCTAATTTATCTAGCACATCTGTGATATTCGGTATCGGGTACCTGTCATCAATTGTTTTGTCATTCAGCTTGCGGAAGTCAACCACGAGTCGCCATTTTTGTTTTCCTGAGGCGTCCGCCTTTTTGGGTACGACCCAGATAGGGGAGCTCCAGGCGGAATCCGAGGGCCGGATTATTCCTTGTTCGAGCATTTTGGTTATTTGCTCCCTAACTTCCTGTCTATGTACGAAGGGATACCGGTAGCTTTTTGTATATACCGGCACCTCATCTGTGGTCCTGATTCTGTGTTTAATCTTATTAGTAAAGGAGAGCGCTTCCCCTTCAATGTAGAACACGTCGGCATAGCGAGAACAAAGTAATTTCAAGTTAGTTGCCTCCTCTTCATTCAAATGTTCGGTACGTAAGCGCGATATTACGTCCTGTGCACGTGTATTATGACTCAGTTCGGTGCGCATGCACTCGATATTGTAGAGGTCAGCTTGAGCTGGCCGGTCAAGCGAGAAGATGACGTCATTTGGGGATTGGTTTTCAACTTCTATGTACCCGCGGCTATTCTTAACCATTGTGAAACAGGGATGAATCGTGCAGTTACTAATTACCTGCTCTTCTACCAAAACTTCGCCGTCGGCAGTGTTAATCGGAACTTTTATTATTCTAGACGTGCCGGCCGGGATCATTTCCTCGAAATGATTGTGTGCGTTGCCCGAGTAATACATCCGTATCGGGTTGCTTGACGTTCGCGTGATTAAAGTGTTACTTTTAAGATCAATCTTAGCTTCCCATTTGGTTAGTAAATCTAACCCTATGAGACCATCGAAATAGTCGTGGAAACGGTATATGAATAATTTCATGTTGTTCGTATCCTTGAACTCCGGGAAACAAGGTAACGTTAATGAATAGTCATTCCTGCTCACGGCGTGAACATTAGTGACCTCGAAGGGGTCGTAATTAAGGGGAACATTTGGAAAGTAGCATTGGACGGCTTCGGGGCTGATGAAAGATTGGTTTGCTCCGGTATCTATTAGAAATTTAAGTGGCGGTTCGCTAATTTGGACATAAGGCAATTGCCTTTGAGATTGCAAATTCAATTCTATTTTGGCTTGAGTGACCTCTGGTCCGACTGAAAATCCGGCTGTTCGCTAGTGCTAGGTAACGCGTCGTTATTCGGTTGATAATCATAGCTCGGTTCGGTGTCCAGTCCAGCGGCGGGGTCATATTCGGTGTAATAATTGTCGTAAGTCATGGTCGTGTCATAATAATATTCTGGCTGCATATAGTAGTTATCGGGATATGTGTCAACAGTGTAGGGTGACCATTCGTTCATGTTCATTTCGCGTGGCCTATAGAAAGATTGATTTGACTGAGGCAATATCCTCGGGGTGTAATTCTGAACTCCGCTCATAGGTCTAGGGGTTGAATTAGCCTGGGGGTTGTTCCTAGGGGGTAGTCGGAATACGTTACTCCGGGGGTTGTAATTAGGCGGCGGGGCACTGAACATTTGCTGAGTCCTAGTGGGCATACGGTTTTGGGGTTGCGTTTGAATAGGGTTGAATCTAAATGGTTGAGGGGGTTGCTGCACTGGTCGCTGGCCAAAAGGTACAGGCCAATTTGGCGCTTGAGGCGGATTGAATGGTCGAGGCGGTAAGAATCCCACATTTGGTGAGGGCATGGTCACCTTATTTGGTTGGTGGACCTTACCCGAATCTCCTCGTTGTTGCACGTACATTACGTTAAGCTCCTCTTGTACGAACTCGAGGGCTTTTTCTATGGAATCCGGGCGCATACATCTAATTCGTGACCCTAAGGGTTCCTTCAGGCCGCGCACAAAGGCTTGCATAGCCACCTTTTTGTAAAGGGTCCGTTTGGCCTCGATAGTAGTGTTAACACTCTCGTGAAGGGACACATACGTCATTATTGTACTTAACAGCGTCTGGCAATGGTCGTAAAATTCCTGAGGTGTCCTATTACCTTGACTGGCTATTGAGAGGTCATTGTATAGGGCTGTCTCGTCACGTTGGTCGGAGAAATTGTTGATAAGGGCCGATCTAATACCTAACCAACTATCGGGGATGCCATTACTATTAATAGTACTTGCAGCTGTACCAGTAATTTTGTTCAAAATTCCATTGATGAGGCAGAGATTGGATAATTCGCTTCCGGGTTCGGTACTCAAGTAAGCTTCTACTATCTGATCACATATTTTAACGAATCGCGTTAGAATATTAGGGTTGCCGTCAAAGTCCGGGACTAATCGCAGGGCTTTGTAAATGTCGTCCGGGTTCGTTGCCATTATTATACTTGACTCACTTAAATAACTAACGTCTAAATTATCTAAAGGGTTTTCTAACTCTAAATTATCCAAGTTTCTCAGTAAATCTATTCTTTCCCGACGAACCTCACTCGATGTAGGTTCCCGGGATCCCGATTCTCTGGGATGAAAAATGGTGAAAAATAGGGATGTAAGGGCTAAGGAAGCAAGCAACACGAGAACAATTCAGGTGTACTCACATGTGGTTCATTTCTGGTCTTCCTCGTGAATCGATTGCTGGATTCGCCTCCGGTCTGCAGCTCGTAGATTCTGGATACTCGGCAGCGGTGCTTGATAGCCAACCCGGGTGGCTCGCGAACGCGCGGTCTCGATTTTGGAGGTCCCGAATTTATTCGCGAAAACGACCCGCGAGTATCCTACCGACTGCGCCAATTATGATAGCTGCAATCGGAGGCCCGAAAAAAAACCAAAAACTTTTATAACTAATTTAATTAAAATAGGTAATACAAAATTATAGCTTAAGTACGGGTGACAATCGTTCGAAGTATGAATCAAAAGTGAATAAAAGAATGGATTTGATTTAATAAGGTAAACGCTTGTTTTGCTGAGGTCGCGCCTCGTGTCGTCGGTCGGTGGCGCGTGTGAGCTGAGTCAGCGGTCTTCCTTATGGTGCAATATGTAATTGACTATTGCGACCTATTGACATACATTTGAAATGTATTTTTTGGGTTTTTCATTAAGAAATATTGATTCAAACATGACTCCAAATCGACCATTTTCGAGCACGAAACAGCTTTTTTCCGCTTAAATTCTACTAAACACAATAAAATAAAAAAGAGCAATGTTACTATCTAAAACTTTAATAAAATCATCGTATCCTTTAATCAATATTAGTATTGATATTATCAATACATTTGTCAGAATTTATCATCAAAAATTTTTAAAACTTGTAAGGCCTCTTAACGGCAGCGCCAAGAGCAGCGACAGGCGCTGAATAAAAACGTAACGTTGTTAATTGATTTGTTATCAGGAGGAGGTTCAGAAGCTGGCGGCGCAGATAGAGTTCATGAAGATAGTGCAGATGGAGATGCACAACCGGCACCTGCGGCCGCGCCCCGGCGGATACTTCAGCGCCGGCGCCGACACGCATCCCGCTGTTAACATCTCGCAGGCAAGCATCCATACCATACATACATACACATTATAAGTGCTTGCAATGGGTCAACGACGGCGAGCCGGCGAGTTGAGGTGACGAGCCTTTATGCGTGCGACAAACTTTTTGCGAAATGCGGCATATGTTATGTACCACTAAGATTTTTTCTATGTCACACCTGCGGGGCTAGCACAACTGCAGCTGCGACGTCTACCCTCCTCTTTCTAATTCACACAGTTCGAGCTAGATAGGAATCGCTATGTCGCGCGAGATACGACTTGACAGCAAGTTGTGCTAGCCCACCTGACCATAAAGTGGCAAAATTTACCGCACACTCCGCGCGCGGAAAATCCCACTAATAAAATGAATAAAATGAACTTTATTCTGTAAGTAGGCCGCAATGGCACTTTTACAAGTCAAACCCTACTAGCGTTTCACAGAGGCCACTGCCGAGAAGAAACGCCGAAAAAAACTCGACAGTCAGCCATTTTCTCACAAAAATATGCTTATTACAATGATAATACTTAACCTACTTAAGATCAAGAAATCTAAGTATCTATATAAAGCAACACAAAAACAAATAATAAAATGAGGAAAAAAAACATTTATGTACAGTGTGTAATTCTGCAAGAAAACATTTCGAAACTGTATACCTAAGCATTATCAAATTCTATTTAGGTAAAAAAAAATGGAATCCTTTAGACTATAAATTTAGTTATAAATCTTTTGATTTGTTTTCTTGCAAGAACTGTGTCAACTAGATAAAATTAAAAAATACACATATATGAATCTTTACTCTATTTAAGTATCTGGTTTGGGCCATGCTTTTCTGTCTGTTAGATAGTCCTCAACCCTGTAATAAGCCTTCGGCATCAATGATTTTTTCAAGTACTTTTTAAGAGCTGGAAAAGGTAAATTCAAAACTTCATCAGGTAACTTATTATAAAAACGGGCACATTGACCTACAAAAGATTTGTATACTTTACGGACACGAAATTTTTTAGTGGCAATTTTATTTTTATTTCTAGTATTAAAATTTTTTGGCCAAGGGGTGACAATATTTTGTACTGCCTCAGATCGCATATTTATTGCCCTTGCCTTCGGCTCGGCAAATACCTGCAATCTGAGACATTCTTTGTTTTACTGCCCTTGTTGCACGACTGCCCAAAAAAAGGTTACAAGGTTGAGGACTATCTAACAGACAGAAAAGCATGGCCCAAACCAGATACTTAAATAGAGTAAAGATTCATATATTGTGTATTTTTTAATTTTATCTAGTTGACGCAGTTCTTGCAAGAAAACATATCAAAAGATTTATAACTAAATTTATAGTCTAAAGGATTCAATTTTTTTTTTCCTAAATAGAATTTGATAATGCTAAGGTATACAGTTTCGAAATATTTTCTTGCAGAATTACACACTGTACATAACTGGTTTTTTTCCTCATTTTATTCTTTGTTTTTGTGTTGCTTTATATAGATACTTAGATTTCTTGATCTTAAGTAGGTTAAGTATTATCATTTATCATTGTAAAAAGCATATTTTTGTGAGAAAATGGCTGACTGTCGAGTTTCTTTCGGCGTTTCTTCTCGGCAGTGGCCTCTGTGAAACGCTAGTAGGGTTTGACTTGTAAAAGTGCCATTGCGGCCTACTTACAGAATAAAGTTCATTTTATTCATTTTTTATTCATTTTTATTCAAAGGAGTGTAATGTTTTCAGGTTTCATGTATGTATGTATGTGAATTTTTCTGTTCCCCCAGAACTTCTCAACGCCTTAACCGATTTAGATGTGTGAGGTATCGTTGGAATCCTTACGTCATCCAGGGTGACATAGGATGTAACGTTGCAATGAAATAATATGGCGGACTGTAGACTCCATTTTGAATGTTCCATATTTGTTTTTCTATCCTAGCGAGTTATCAAAATGAAGCATTTGAAAAGACGATTCCAAATATATATATATATATATATATATTTGGAATCGTCTTTATATATTCTTGAAAAATATAATCTGTTAGCCTCGGAACAAAAGGGATTCCGCAAAAAAAGGACCATTAACATGGCTATATATGATCTCGTCTACCCTTTGATCTCATCAATGGACAAAAGACAACATGTTTGCGCTATATTCATGGACTTAACTAAAGCGTTTGACCATGTTGATCACAAGGTACTCCTAAAGAAGTTGAAAGCATATGGCATACGTGGGAATATTTTGAGTCTTCTAGAGTCATATCTGAGCAACAGGCAACAATGTACAGAGCTAACGCAAATCTGTTTAAAGTCGAAAGAAGAAAGGTCATACAAGTCAGACGCACGTAAAATAATTTATGGTGTGCCCCAAGGTAGCGTTTTGGGCCCCTTGTTATTTCTGATTTATATTAATGACCTTCCTAAGCACGTCAAGCATCCCATGGTCTTATTTGCAGACGACAGCACTGTCATAATAAAATGTAGCGATACCAGTAACTACGAAAAAGAAATCAATGACACCATGAATGATATATTGAACTGGCTCAATGTTAATAATCTAGTAATAAATGTTAATAAGACTAAAATTATCCACTTTCGACAAAATATTCCTATATTGCCTATACAATGTAATTACCAAGGACATGCTATTGAATCCGTTAATGATACAAAATTCTTAGGAGTAACTATAGATAATAAGTTGTCATGGAAACCACAGGCAGAGCAAATTTGCAAAAATCTTAATAAATACGCATATGCGCTTTATAAGTTGTCCAAACAAGTGAGCATAGAGGCGGTCATCTCAGCCTATCATGGCTATGTTGGATCAACTCTCCGTTATGGTCTGATTTATTGGGGAAATAGTACCAACAGAGAAACTATCTTTAAAGCCCAAAAAAGATGCATACGGGCTATGTGCGGCCTGAAACGAACAGACAGCTGTGTGCCATATTTTAAGAAACTTAAAATTTTAACTCTTCCCTGTCTTTTTATATTTGAAACGGCTATATTTGTAAAAACAAACCCAACTTACTTCACAAAAATATCTGAACGCTTCAATAGAGATACCTATAGAGCTCATAATCTTTGTATAGTGCCCTCACGTACTGCACTGATGCGAAAAAGCGTCTTCTGTTTGGCAAGCAAAATTTATAATAAAATACCCCTGCCTCTAAGACTCGCGCCTCTCACGACATTTAAAAATAATTTATTTGAATTGCTAATTGACAAATGTTATTATTGCTTGACAGACTTTTTAACGGACAACTGAATATTTTAATGTTATTGTATTGTTTAATTTGACTTTTAATTTTAATTATAGATTTTATTACGAATTCATTGTATTTCTGGGACATATTAATTGTAATTCATTGTATTTCTCGGACATATTAATTGTAATTTATTGTATTTCTGGGACATATTAATTGTAATTTATTGTATTTCTGGGACTTATTGATTGTAATTACAGCCTATAACTAATACTTTTATTTAATAATTATTAATTGTAATGATAGATTAAATTTAAATTTGTATGCCTACCGGCGAAACATAGTGCCACTCTGTACCTGTAACACCACCAATCTGTAACCTATGTTTACAAATGAAAAAATACTTACTTACTTACTTACTATATGTGCGTTTCAAGCAAAAAAAGTTTCAAATAAAATAATAATTATAAAAATTAAAAACACGACTGCACTAAAAAGATAAAATCAAGTTTCCTAATAAAGAACTCAAGGAAATATATTTTTCACCTCAGCAGCTCGAACAAACCTATTTTGCTGCGAGAAATCAGTGAGCAAAAACTGTTTTTGACCCTATGATAAGCTGTCAATTATATTATAAAGTTTAATATGTCCTCACTGTTGAGGTGAAAAGTTGTATGTGTCACACAAGAGCAAGGTTTCTTGCATCTCGTGCTTTTGAGTCCCTCGCTATGCTCAAGATTCTAACCTTGACCTACTACACACAAATTAGGTCCCACGACTGCAAACAAAATATATTTCCTTGAGTTCTTTATTAGGAAACTTGTTTTTATCTTTTTAGTGCAGTCGTGTTTGTCATCATCATCCTCCTAGCGTTATCCCACTACAGTTGCATCCTGAAGGATGCCTGGGGTCCGCTACCTAATCCCAAGATTTGGCGTAGGCACTAGTTTTTACGAAAGCGACTGCCATCTGACCTTCCAACCCCAAGGGGAAACTAGACCTTATTGGGATTAGGCTTTGTCAAGTGAGTGGGCAACTTGACTGTTAGAAGTTTTCAAACCGCCCGAAGGCCTCCAACTCGGCTTAACGACTGCTGCCATAGACAGCAACCGGGATCAACGGCTTAACGTGCCTTCCAAAGCACGGGAGCGCTCAGTTAGTAACCACTCAAAGCGGTCACCCATCCAAGTCCTGACCGGTGCCCACGTTGCTTAACCTTAGCAAGCGCAAGCGGTTCGCAAGCGCCGCTGGGCCACGAGCGCTCCACAAGTGCAGTCGTGTTTGTAATTTTTATAATTATTATTTTAAGTAATGTAGTATTGTGATGTTGCAGGACAGCACAGAGTGGCCGGGGCCGGTGTGACTGGTCGCGCTCAGCGACAGCGGCTGGTCGTGGCCGGGCCCGGCGGGCAAGCGCGTCGTCACCGCCAAGGACAAGCGCCGGCCACATTACGTTTGAGGCGCAACTCGATGCCATTCTGTCGCTTTTAGGGTTCCGTACCAAAAAGGTAAAAAAGGAACCCTATTGGTTTCACTTTGTCTGTCTGTCTGTCTGTCTGTCTGTCTGTCTGTCTGTCTGTCTGTCACATTGCTAAATATCTCAGGAACTACTTATCCTATCGATTTGAAATTTGGAATAGTTATAAACAAGGGTAACCCAGATACATAGAAGATGGTTTTTTAAATTATTTTATTTTATTTTCTGTGAATAATGACAGTTAAAAGGGGGTTCAAAATTTTAAAGTCTGGCGACTATGTCAAGTGGGGTATCATATGAAAGGGCTTGACTTGTACATTTCAAAACAATTTTTAGTTTTTTTTTTCATTGGGGTAATTTCGATTTACGAGGGAAAATGTAAAAAAAAATACCATTCCCCCCCCCTTATCTCCGAAGTTTACGAAGAAAAAAATTTGAAATTATTACACAACATTAATATGCATGTATATTTTACAGGAAAATTATAGCCATAGCTCTATCTAGTTTTTCTTTTTTTTAATCATCAAAAAACTCTTCTATACTAAGTTTGTAATTTAATCACCTTTGTATATATTTTTGTTTTATATTTAAATTTACAAAATACCTTCTTTCAAATAAAAAAACAATTATTGAAATCGGTTGATGTGATAAAGAATTATCCTTGAAAAACCAACATACGTACTAAGTTATTCAGTCGCGCAAATTAGTAACACAATGCGCCGATAGATGGTGCTGTCATGTTTTTTTAAGATTGTTCCTGAATTAATGGGGTCGGGACGGGTACACAACTACATATACAAGAACTGTGTACGGAACCCTCGGTGCGCGAGTCGGACTCGCACTTGACCGGTTTTTTAATCCTTGTTTGCACCGGTATTGATGGTTGATCCATTTTTACACGTGATACTATATTACTAAGGATACTATTTCACTTAATCCAATATATTTTTCGAATCAAAATCAAACATTTACTGCAAATAGGCCTCTTTGGGTTATTGTCAGATTTAGCTGCGTCTTTTCGGTTGACATATCAAAAGTTAAGAGCTACAAAGCTTAATTTTGGATTGGTCTAGTAATCCGCATAAACTGTGTATCCGTTTCTATAAATCCATGTAATAAAAACATAACTTGCTTGCACATAAGCCGTTAACTATTGACCACCGAATTGACAACTTGTTTTTTCAACTGACAGACCCATTTACAATTTAATGAAGTTTAACAAATTCTTATTGTCAGACTTTATTCAATTGTAAATTAACGTTTTGACATGTTGCGATCGGCAACATGGCTACCTCATTTAATAGGGATGTTGACTCAAAATTTATTATTACTCCATACGAAAGAATACATAAAACTATGCCAAAAAGTGAAAATCCTATTCAAATATCTCAAAAAATAAAGAAACTACAACCGTTAGAATGTTTTTAGTTAGAGAGAGAAAACGCTACAGGTCAGTGACGTCACTGACCTCGAGCGCCATAGTATATGACGATCGTTCAATACAACGGCGCATTTGCGGAAAAGGGACAGAAAATGCCCCCTCCTAAAACTTTGAAGGCTTATTTTTATGTAATATTTATTCTTTTGGATCACTTTTTTCACTATTTGATTGAGAATCTGATCCTTTTTCGAGAAAATTCAGATTCATTGATTTTCTTATTTGGTGTCAACATCCCTATTCTTCGTTTCTTTATAAGATAGTGTCACATGTAAAAATGTAACATGTTATCATGGAAATAAAACACCCTGATGCTTGCTGGTTAGGGTTGTTGCTTAACAAACGGTTAGGTTAAGAATTTATTAATCTTGTCTCTAGATAGGTTGGAAAATGTATTCGGCAGTGGACAGACTGATAGGTAGGTAGATCTAGTGGATATCGCTGAATGTGCAAGGTATGCTTGTTAGGAAATTAAAGTGTCATCTACCTACATTTGTAGAGTAACATAATACAGTACTTTTATGTCACACTAGCGACCCGCCCCGGCTTCGCACGGATGTTTCAAAAATTATACATACAAACCTTCCTCTTGAATCACTCTATCTATTACAAAAAACCGCACCAAAATCCGTTGCGTATTTTTAAAGATCTAAGCATACAACGGGACAGACAGCAGGAAGCGACTTTGTTTTATACTATGTAGTGAAGGCGAAGCGCGGGTTTAGCCATAGTTGTTTCTTCATAAACCTTCATCAAACCTGTTTTAGCTAAAATGCCATTAATATTCGGACTTTATCTGTCACTTTGACCTTTGTGAGAAAAGAACCAATCACATTTTAGTGAACGCAGGTTTGTTAAGTTTATGATTGGGGTACAGGTACATACATGACTATAATATTAAATAAACGTATTATTAAATATTAAATTTCATGTGCTCTGCCAACCCCTTTTCGGAATACAGGCGTGAGTTTATGTACGGATGTATGCACTGGCATCTGGCACTGAAGAATTTAATATCGTAGGTAAAGTACCTACTTGTTACAACAACCCTAGCTCAGTTAAAAGAACTCGAGTAATGGACTTGAGACTACTAATGCTTATTCTTAGCATTGTACTTTGCTATTACATTGATTTTGCAACGATAACTATACTCAGTGTATAATAAACAGCATGTTTCGTTGGAGTTTCACATTCAGTCAAAATCAATAAAATATGTGTTCTCAACTTAAGGCTTGGTCACAGAGCGTGCGCGACGCGTTGAGTGCGCTCGCGAAAGACCGAAACGTACAGTATAGTATACTTAAAATCATTTGAACTGGCAGAGTTGTATCAAATTAGTTCGTTCAAAAAGCTACTTTACGTTACAAGCCAGAAGGTTCAAAGTCTATTGACAATTTTATTAAATGTTGGACTACTTAAATAATTTCATCTATAACAGGTTAGCGACGCCACACAGGCTGCGGGACGTTCTCATAAGCCCGCTGTACACATTCGGACAACGTATTGGGCTAGCAGTGTGAACGAAACGCGCCAAAATCCTTTGATTTGTGTACGAAAACCGACACCATTCGGGTTGCGAGCCAGCGTTGGCGCCAACATACAGCCACGCGGGTCTCTATACGTTGGCCCAACGGGCTGGCCCAATACCTTGGCCCAATATATATTCCGGCGCGCAACGCGAGCGTTGCGGGGCGTCCCGCTTGCGTCGCGCACGCTTTGAAACCAAGCCTTTGACTCACTTTGATGAAGCTCACAGTTGGGAGTAGCGTCAGGTGTAATGTTATATGTGTCTTAGAAATAGATACGTAATAAATGGTCTTCATATTAATGTTATATCTGCTCTAAGCACTGTGAACTTTACGTTAAAGGTATAGTTGAAAGCTAGCGTTTATTTCAATCGCTAGAGTAAAGTAGAATGAGTTAGATCTTCTATTGATTTTTGTTTTGGATGCATTTTTAGGTAAACTTTTGAAATCTCATCATGTCATTATCTCTATGTACTTACTTATAACTTACCTCTTCTAATGCTAGTCGTTAATTTTAATGTATGAATCTAGAATATTTATATTACTTAAATTATGTTCAGTACCTATTTTCAAAAGATGTGCTTAGGACAAACAAATTGTTGAACACTGGTGTTCATCGTTAGGTAAGACAATAAAAATAAAATACTGTTGTAGACTTCGGAATATTAACTCAGTGTTTCGTTTACTTACTTAGATAAATAATAAATGTATTGCGTTACCTGAAGTTACCTTCACGACATTAATTTGCTTTAAAATATATAAATTTATTATGATATTTGTTTTTATCATAGCTATAATCATATTATAGTACATCACTTAACAAGGGCGGTAAAACAAAGCATGTCTCAGATCGCAGCAATATGCGATCTGAGGCTTTCTTTATTACCGCCCGTGTTAAGTTTAAAAAATGTATGTCACCCCCTGGCCAGGAAGAGCTTTATGGCTAGGTGTGACATAAATTTAGTTTAAGGTATCATAAACGAACTGTAAATATGAATCAGAAAGAAGCATAAATTCTAAAGTGTTGTAAATAAATTCATTAATATTAGTGATGACGTAAGTAGTTATGATTATTATTTATTTTATTTGACTGTCTGTGATAAAGTATTAATTAATAATTAGTTTTATTAATGAATGTTATATAGGACCTGCAGATTGAGAAAATGTTACTGTTAGCACACCATATTGGGCAATAGAAATTGATCGATGTTTTGTTCATGTGAGTATGTATGTAATAGGATTTTTATATAGGTACTATCTACTAATATTTTTTCCTAAGCAAACTTTTAATATATCATTGAACTTCAGAAGCTGTGCTTTCAATGTTGTGATTATAGTTTTGAGTGAAATAGTTAATATTTCAAGGTATCAAATATTTTTGTATAGATTTGCTCTTAACATATACATGAACAAAGCCGTAGCTGAAAGTTACTTGTACTATTTGAGACAACAGTTATTCATAAATTAAGTGTAAATTTCTCTTTCTAAACTTTGCATGTTATCCCATCCCATTATATATGCCATTGTATAGCCATTGTTTTAAGTTACAATATGTATGTAGGTGTACCGTACCTAAGAAATTATATATTAACTGTTAGTGGTCTGTGTCCTACTGAGTTGGCATAGCCAAAGTCATCTTAGGTGACGATAGTGGGACTACAGGCATACTGTTTTCGCTGGCCATAGCACAAATTTGGTATGAATATATCTATTTATAAAAACTCCATTTTGAGCGTGTAATGTACTCAAACCCATCAAAAAATGTACGTAGTTGTTTGTCTAAAATATTAATTCATTATCAAAAATTATTTATTCTGAGATCAATATACTTATAGTCTGTTATTATTGGCTATTGCCAACATCACTTGAAATATTTATCCTGTGTAATATTTACAACTTTGGAATCTCTTACATTTTATTAGTATTTATTTACTGTGCCAAAGATAAGATTTAGGTATAAATTATTCAATTATTTTTTCATTAGATGTTATATCAATGTTTTCTAATGATTAATGCATCATGGAGTGTTAATATAAACTAGAATTGATGTAATAAAATATTGTTATTCTCTGAACTAGGGCATAGGTAAAATATGTAAGAAGTTCTGTTTTTACATTAAAATAAAAAAAAACTGTTTGCAATGATTTGTTTATTATAATCTCCTATTCACTACACAATGTAATACCAGTTACAATATTCATTATATATTCTGGATATGAATATACATATGTGGTGATCCATAGCAAACAGTTTTTATGGCAAGGCCATAAGGACCTTTTTGCTATGAAAAACCACATATAATGGTTGTTGTGACAAGACTTGTTATTTCAATACTGAAACAATACATCTGAAGAATTCAATTGTTCCTAATTCAATGTATTTCTCTTTCATTACATTCATATTTTGTAGAGAGAGTAAAAGTTCGCAATTAAACCAGAATGCAACAAATTGGGAACAAATCAATCTAAATGCATGACAATCTACCCCAGTTTACAGGATTGGCTTACTACAAGGAAGTTGACGCAAGGCAGTTTAAAATTAACTTGGCTTTGACATTGGCGCAACTGCCTCATGATAATGTCTACATTACAAGTACAGTAGAGTAGTAAGTACAGTACAATTTTATTTCTCATTGTTTCAATGACTTCTGTGGTTACATAGTTCATGTGGTTTAGATAAATTTTAACAAGGAAGGTTCATCAGGCATGCCATACAATAGGCATGATAACAACTTTTTTTTCTCTTGCCATTTGAACAAGTTTTTAGAGACAATCAAATAGACAAAATAAGAAGCGAAGTATAGTCAGTAACATGAGTCATCTAATTTATTTATTTATTTATAGCCTTGTATCAGAAATACAGTTTATATTTGTATTGCATCTTCTATTTTTTCTTTGTTTTCCTTAATTCACGGTAACCGATTCTGTGTGCCTTCGGGCAAAGGCCTCCCCCATTTTCTTCCATTCATCCCTGTTGACATGAGTCATCTAAACAATTATCAAATGATTTGTGAAAAAACAAGAATTAAAAAATAGGTTAATGGAAACGTCCCATGTTACACTTCATATTATTTTTAATTTTCTACAAACAAGTTTTGATTCTAATTCACACATTTGAATGACAATAACACTTTTAGGTTTGACAACTTAACCAATTACTAACATTAAATTGTAATATCAATAGGGATGTTGACTCAAAATTTATTATTACTCTATAAGAAAGAATACATAAAACTATGTCAAATAGTGAAAATTCTATTCAAATATCTCAAAAAATAACAGAACTACAATCGTTAAAATGTTTTTAGTTAGAGAGAGAAAGCGCTACAGGTCAGTGACGTCACTGACCTCGAGCGCCATAGTAAATGACGATCGTTCAATGCACAGGTGCGTTTTGCGGAAAAGGGACAGAAAATGCCCCCTCGTAAAACTTTGAAGACTTATAATTATGTAATTATATATACTTTTGAGTTACTTTCTTCACTATTTGATTGAGAATTTGATCCTTTTTCGAGAAAATTTGGACTCATTGGTTTTCTTATTTGGTGTCAACATCCCTATTGTGCTGCGATAATAATACAATTTCAGTGCTGGTGACAAAATTGTGTCATATCTTGTATGATAATTAGTGTTCGGTTCGGAGTTTCGGTGGCAAATTTCACAGAGGTAAATGGAGTTGCCTAACTATTTTTTTAATTAAACAAATAACAATTAAATGATTAATTTTGCATAATTCTCCTTATAAATTATCTTGTGAGCATTACCTACTTATACCACAATAACACAGGACTACTAATAACACAAGTATGTAGGTAAATATTGTTTAATAAATTTATTTATTTTTACTTATTACATACATACAAACATGTCACCTAAACAGTCAGGACAGTATAATGTTTGTACCTGTCGCCATTTAATGTCATACTAAGTACTTCAGGTAAATGAGTATTTATTTATTCAAATCTTAAAAAGTTTATATTAAAAACGACTCCATTACCCACTGTGTGAATTTTGCCACCGAAACTCCGAACACTAATGATAATTGCCTTGCCAGCACCAAATGTGTTAACTGATGTTCTTGTAAGGTATGTATACCTTGATCTATATAAAAATACTTAATACTATTTACAAATCCACCAAGTTTCCTTAAAAGGACTATCAATAAAATTTTACAAAAATTACATTACAATAGCACTAGTAAATATAATACAATTATTCTATGTACATAAAAATAAATACTTTCAAGATGATTCATCCAAAAACCCATCATCCTTCAATGAACTCTGTGCGCACAAAAATTGTGCATTACTCTGAATTGTTTTTAAATCACTTTTGTCCAAATTCTTATTAATCATATCCTGGATCTCCATATTCTGCTTGGCGGTTTCATAAACCTTTCCCAAAGCAGATATATCATTCTCCTCTGCAGTCAGCAATGCTTCCATCAATGCTGCCCGTTCTACTCTGTTTCTTAAGGCTGACACTTCATGTTTTAATTTATCATACTCGGCATCTGATACTTCTTCTTCGTGAACCTCGTCAGCAGGTAGCAGCACATTCGAAGGTACAGTTAATATTCTCTCGATCTCACTGTCTACCACTTCTAAGGAAGGCTCAGCTCGGTCACAATAGAGCCGTAATAACTTTTTACACACACTACGGATTGCTGCTTTATCACTTTCATTGAGGTCAAGGGAATTCAGGAGATACGATTCCATATCACACACTCCAGTCCTTATTTTTTCTTCAACCATTTGTCGAAGAGCTATTTTGACTCGCTGCGCTCCAAAGCCAAAGTGCTGTGTCGCGTATTCTTCTTCAGTCCCTCCTTTCCACCGATTCGTTCGAATCATTTTGTATCTATCTTAACTTAATTTACCGATAAAAGCGTAGAAATCCGTATAATAGCACTACAAACAACAATCAAATCAAGGCAAGCTCAAACCAAACGGTAAACTTTCAAAAGCGAATTGACATTTTAAATTCAAGTGTTGCCATTACCAAGTGTTCGAAACTCCGTTCATGAGGTCTTTTACACTGTGATTATTATCACGCGATACACTCGCATCACTATTTAGTGTTAGGGGTCTTTTCATTTGGATTTTGCTGCAATATTGCAACACGTGATACGTATAATGATGGGAGTGTATCGCTTAATAATAATCAACGTGTGACCGACGCCTTAGAGCGTGTTCACATTAAGTCGGTGTACACATCACTAATCACTATCGCGATATCGGCAGGAGGGGCTTACTACCGTGACGTCATCGCGCCGCGCAAAGTACATGCGGCCGCCGGCTCACACATTAGCCGTGTTCCGAATCACGCCAACAACGATCACAGCGTTTACAGTGCTGACGGCCGGTCCGAATCAGTAAGCGCGCTCAAGGCCGCGTGAGTGGTGTTTTGATTCGGACCGGGCATGTTGTGTTTACTGTCATGTTCATATAACAAACGTCAAGTTGACGTTTGGTTTACGGTGCTGACTGTAAACGCCAATATGGCGCCGTCCATGACGTCATCAATGACGTCACGACATCTCATGTAACGCTATGAGCGTGATTCGGTCCGATCGTAAACGCGTTTATACGTTTTAAGCGTGATCCGGAACACGGCTACTGTGTGACTATTCAATGGCTGCGGAGCAGCGTTACGGATCGCACGCGCACGCGCTTGTACGATCATAAAAAATAATTCTTTTCGTGTAGTTTCGTGTTAAATAATAATGTCAAAACCACAGCATTATTGTATTGCAGCAGGTTGCACCAATAATAATAAGAACGTAGACGTAAGAACGGTCATTGAGAACTTTTATTTTTTAAAGTGATGCCTTTAAAAATTATATAAAACTTTGTATCCCCTGGTTACATGTATGGAGTGCCCCCTCCCCCTACTTTAATATTTTTTCGTCATTTCACATCACTTTTACGTAGCGGTTCATACGAGTAGAACACACCTTCCTGCTAAATGTTTTATAGTACATTACTTAACAAGGGCGGTAAAACAAAGAATGTCTCAGATCGCAGGTATTTGACGCCCGAGCCGAAGGCAAGGGTGATAAATATGCGATCTGAGGCTTTCTTTATTACCGCCCGTGTTAAGTACAAAATTTTATATCACCCCCTGGCCAGGAAGTGGGTTTTTTCGCGCGCGGAGCGTACGATAATGGCCGCTTTATGGCCAGGCGTGACATAAATTGTATTTGTAGTGCTTATAGTCTCCGAGTACATCGGCTGTCACATACAGACGAAAAGACGGACGGACGGATTCCGTTTTCACCATTTTGGCTACGGAACCTTAAAAGTACTATTCGTAATTGTATTGTAAACAACACTACTAATAATAAAGTACATATATTAAAATAGGTTTTCGCTGGTGGTAACCCTAGCGCTGAGGGCGGGGCCTCGAAAGAGCGCGTTGCGTGCGATTGAAAGAGATGGCCACGTTTAGGCACGTTTGGCATACCTAAACGGGGAATTTGTTAGCAGAGAAACTTCTGTACTTGTACTATTACTTATTCTGTGATATCGGTCACATTTGTCATTTTCCATACATTTTCATCGATATCGATACCATGCACATACCATTTGAACCATGAAGTAAGTATAAAGATGGAGCTGGTGATACACACATACAAAGGTGTGTGAAGGAGATGTAAGCATAAAAGATAACACACGTGGGAACGAGATACAACGTCATATCTTCTGTCCCTCATCGCGTATAAGGCAGCATTTGTCCGCCACCAGCCGGTGCCACCAAAGTGTCATCGATGAACCAGTGGCCAGCGTATAAGAAAATATGTTACCCATAATGTTGGGTAAACCAAACCGACTCGAATATTAAAAATAACAGATTAACATTTTTGTCGTGATTAAAATACTGAATAATGATTGGTGTCAATAAGGTTTTTAATGAGATTTTGCACTAATGTGGGTAAATATCATTTTTACAATGGCTGAATAACTAAGACGTTTTAATCATAAGTGAAACTTAATATGCCACAAGTTCAATTTGTTGCCCGCTAACATTTATTAGGAGTTTATTTCGAAGATTCTCAATAAAACCCTACTTATGTCAGTAAAAATGGGGAGATAATTCTTTTTGTGGTATCCCCAGAAACAACTGTCAAATTATCTCCGTCCCTGTTGGACATTCGCTAACCCCCCTTATATAGGATCCTCTTTCTACGATTTGAACACACTCTTTTGTCATAATGAATAACCTGGCAACACCCGGCAACCTTTGAAAAAACATTATTGTGCAGTTTGGATGAAAGGTATTTCAGTCGGTTCAGCCTGGCCGCAGACGCATGGAATTCCGAACAGAAACGGAGGGGAGGGGAGTTGAAGCCTCTCGGTCTAAAAGGCTTATCACACTACCCTATCGGTAGGGCCCTTACTGGGGGAGGGGAGTTAAAGCATCTCACTCATTAGAGCGAGATAGTTTAACTCGCCTCCCCGTGTTACGGCCCTACCGATAGGGTAGTGTGGTAAGGCTTTAAGAGCGAGAGGCTTCAACTCCTATCTCGCTCTAATGCTGCCACCACATTTCGCCGTATGCGTGCAAACATTCGTGCTGCATCTCTTTCTATAATATCGCAAAAGAAAGAGAGGAAAATACGCAACGCGACACGCATAGCGAAGTGTGGTGCCGGGGTAATGAGTGAGATGCTTCAACTCCCCTCCCCCAGTTAGGGCCCTACCGATAGGGTAGTGTGATAAGCCTTTTAGAGCGAGAGGCTTCAACTCCCCTCTCTCTGAAACCGTATCGCAATATTCGCAATTCCGTGCGTCTGCGTCCAGGCTTAGAAAAACAGCGCCATCTAGTGCTGATTAACAAAACGTATTTTGTTAATCATGTGTTTGTATGTATGCTACTACTCTTCAATAGATGGCGGTAACAAACAGGTGTGGAAAAAGGCGATCATTTCATTTATTTCGAGACCAACTTGGATCATTATTGTTAGTAGATGCTTACAAACTAATGTTAGTAGCTGTAAAGCCTGACCAGGAATATAGAAGATCATGCGCCATGTTGCGGAATTTCATTGGAACTAATTTCTTACACTGGCAATAATTTTAATGACATTGTCAGCATGTCAGTGTCACTGTTGCGGTTTATTTGAATATTAGTTATGTGTTAAGAGGCCTTACAAGCTTAAAAAAATTTTGATGTCAAATTTTGACAACAGTATTGATAATAACAATAAAGTGAGTATAGGATAAGATGATTTTATTAAAGTTTTAGATAGTAACATTGCCCTTTTTTGATTTTATTGTGTGGAGTAGAATTTAAGCGGGAAAAGGCAATTTTTAGCCCGAAAATGGTCGATTTGGAGTGATGTTTGAAGCAAAATATCTTAATGAAAAATGCAAGGAATACATATAAAATGTAGGTATGTTATTAGGTCGCAATATTCCTGTTCTAGATAGTAACATTAGTAACATTGATAAAATGTCAATAAACTTGTCAATTAAACAGAAAATGGGCTAAATAAATGAGCATTGTTTACCTTATAAGGACCCTTAAATATTTAATAATAAATGAGAAAAAATTATGTGAGTGATGAAATGAAATTATTCAGCTGCAAAAGAATTCATAATTTATGTCAGAGCTGACAGGTAAACAAGCCAAAATGTCATAATAGTCTGTTGCCATATAAATCAGAATAATAGCGCCCTCTTGACAATGATCATATTCCTGGTCAGGCTTTACATTATTATATTACATTACAGGTAGGTAAGTTAGCTTAGATATTTTCAAACTTTTGGGATCGTAACTATTATGTACTTATATATATTTATAAACTCTCACAATTTTTCTCTTCAGGCCTAAATCTTAGGTACCGTGATCATACTTACCACGAAGTTTTCTATATTGTTTAATTGCAAGAAATATTTTTATTACTGCCTGTGATTTCCATGAGACAGTTTTACGATTATTGCTAATTGCTAAGAGTCATCACTAGGGGCGTATTCAGGCGTATTGTATTGTTTGGAAGATTTAGTTACGTGAAGGCCTATCGCGAACCGAAAATGAAATAGGTATATACATATATCTCCCTCTCTGTTCCTCGAATATACAGTTGCGACAGGGACAAGCAGATATTTCGGCCAAGGGTCACGAAACTCAAGAATGGTCAGTTACAATAGGTATAGTGCGTGTTATCCACGAAGGCGCGCCCCTCCACAGTCCAATCCGTACAGCTGCGCATAGATTAGTATGAGATTAAGATTCGCTGTGGAGGCGCGCGTCGCCGTGGATGACACGGACTATAATTTTATCTCACGAATGCGGATGAGCCATGGCTGTGTGTTGATCTATATGCACATTGTCTAGGTAAGTATAGTGCGCGCCATCCATGACGACGCGCCCTTCCACAGCGAATCTCATACTAATCTGTGCGCAGTTGTACGTACGTCTTGGGCTGTGGTCGCTGTGGAGGAGCGCGTCTTCGTGGATGGCGCGCACTATATTTATGTGCATTTGGGTGAGTAGTGTTTGGTCAAAATATAAATACATTACCATAATTCTGTGCGACAAGTATTTCCTTGCAGCTATCCTCTCCAGAAGCCCTCAACCCGTACCTCTACGCAGAGCAGCCTATAGTTCTATTAACTCACAGTATTCACAGTTCGCCCGTGTACGGGATTAATTAACTCGCGGATGAGAATGAGTCCAATCTATTTTTTTCTATTTGTGTTTCAATCTGAATGAGAGAAAAAACTCGAGCGTCTGTACCAATACTTACTGCTGCGGCGCATTAACCCGAAGTGGATGGATCTTGGCCTCCGACACCAAAGACCGCCAGGCTTTCCTGTTCCTACGACGACGGTCTGGAGGAGAAAAGTGTCGCAACAGCACTTGCCGCTCACTCTAAATTGGGACTTTTAGTCTCATGATTACGGTTCAATTTGGAGTGCGGCGGCACGTGCAGTTGCTGTCATGCAGTCGGCAGCGGAATCATACCTTAAGGGTAGCTTCTGCCGCACTTACCTTCACATGAAAATGATAATAATGATTCATATGAAACCTTCACTTGTGCCAGTTTGTTATCAGGTAAACATACCGGTTTACCGGCCACTAACACTTTTCGGCCACTTCACACATTAATTCATACAGCGGGGTTTCCGGAGCGGGAACGTTTGACATTAGTCAAAGAATAGGTATTGACTTGAAAAACAGAATGTACTCCAGCAGGTTTCTTTCTACGTCATGAATAATTAATTGAAAAATGAAAAAATATAATCATAAATATAAGTTCTATATATTATAAAGTCAATATCAACCTCTCCAGTTAAGTCTGTACTCATTTATGAGTAAATAGTTCATAGATATCGGGCGTCAAGATTGACATTATATTAGACAATTAATTGTCATTCCGGGCCCTTGTCTAGTAGATAACTTACTTATAAGAAAATGGCATACAATTGAATGAAAATTCTGGCTATAGCACTCTAAAAAATATAAATGAATTGTTAAACGGCAAAGAAGTAGAACTTCAATCGCAAGCTTCTCGTGCATCGTGCATCAATTGATTCCTTCAAAAAAATTTAAATATGTGTACCTATTACGACTGTCGACGTGGAAATATCGTTCAGTTCAATGAAATGGATATTTACAGCAAGACGCCGCAGATTAACTGTTCCAAATACTTATAGAAAAAATATTAATAGTTTATTTTGAAAATCGTGCCACCTAATAAATTTACTATACAAGTAATCAATCAAAGTTCTTTTTATTGTTATATCTTACGAGGCTTGAGTAAAGCTAAAGTAGGTAGATAACAACAACAACAACAAATACTCTTTATTGCACACCTCAATTAAACACTACAACACCCCAATTAGATACTATGTGAAATAAATTAAACTGTGTCATACAGTGTATGTATACACTTCGCAGAGAGGTAGTTATTCATTGGGCATATTATGTTATTCTCTCAGACTAACGTATCTGTTTATCTCTACTCTTTCTCAAACCATTCCCGCTCCGAAAACCCCGATGTACATTATTTTAAATAGGCAGGCCCATGAAAATGTTAAGCATACTTAGAACCTTGTCGCATCGAATTCAAAGAATATTCGTTTTGACATAGCTCCTCCGTTTAGGCATTAAAACTTAAAACTAGTTTTCAACAACCTTTTTGTCAGTTGTAAGGTGACTGTAAAAGTCATCAGTGACATAAAATGTGCATAAAATGATCAGAAGTTATTACTGAAAGACTGAAAGCGAAGCCACGCGGTGACAGGCGAATGCGGCGCGAAGCGGTGGCCCTGTCCTACACGCGACAGTGTTGCCAGAGCACTTCCGTCAAAAAGCACGGCCTTGTGTCCAAAAAAGCACGTTTTTGGAATAAAAAGCACGTTTTTAGGGTTCCGTACCAGAAGGGTCCAAAATGAATCCTATTGCTGTCACTCACGCGTCCGTCCGTCCGTCATTTGTCATAAAATTATGTTTATAAGATTATTTTTTTCTTCCCATTGACCCATGAACTTGAAATTTAGTGATACTGCTCATTATTACGGGTATTTTACCAACAAATACTTATATATTGATAAAACAGGTTTTTTTATTAGAAATTTCCTTATTTTTCATGATATAATTAAACCCTAAATGTGCGAAGTCCGACACCCACTTGGCCGGTTTTTTAATAAGTACGTCACATTCAGAGTATTAAGCCATCGAGCCATGTAAACATCGTGTACGAGTACATATTGCA
Organism: Cenopis cana; assembly: GCA_951800055.1. Lineage (NCBI taxonomy): Eukaryota > Metazoa > Arthropoda > Insecta > Lepidoptera > Tortricidae > Cenopis > Cenopis cana. The sequence goes on from OX637488.1 coordinate 7,306,030, forward strand.
CGACGCGAACAATAGAGCTTGCAGTTGCAGGACAGAACAGTCATGTCCTGCAACGCAAAACGCAACCACAGGTAAGACGTAACTTTTAACTTTAGGATATCAAAGCGTAGGGTATGAGATAAAGATTGTTTGACACAATGATTGTTAGAAAAAGATGTACAGATTTAGAGAGGACCAAACCAACATTACCTGCCAATTTTAGTAGTAAAATTATAAAACACCATAGCACTTAAAAAAGCACGGTTTTAGCACGTTTTTGGGGAGCGCACGTAAAAAGCACGTTCGTATCCAAAAAAGCACGTAAAACCGTGCTAAAAAGCACGTTCTGGCAACACTGACACGCGAATCGTCCCGCTTCGCACTACCAGCTAGGGAATGCCAACCGGTTATAACCGTAACCGAAAAAACCGGTTACAACGGATATTTTCGTCAAATAAAATAACCGGTTTTTCAATTCAATTCAATTCTTTAAAAAATGGCTTTCCATCTTTATGATGATTTCGCCAATGTCACGTGTTCAGTGACGTTGTTCGGTAACGACGCCATGACAGTAGGCAAGGTTTTGTATGGTAAATGGATTAGGCCGCTGCAGTGTGTGATAGGCTTTATAATTGTCCTCGTGCTACTGTCAAGCAGTCTGTCAGTCAGTCAAGAGGTTAAATAATTGAAATATTATTTAAGAGAAATCTGTCAAAACCGCAGAATCGAGACAGAGCCCGCAGAATCCACACTCTTTTGCGTGAATGAATGCCACTCTTTTCTATTTCCTCTTATAGGAATCGCAATAAGATTATCTTTCTCTGTCAAAGCGTGTCGGCCCCTTGCCTTATTCTGATTTAATTAGACAAAGTACTAATGTACAGTCAGCAACAATGGTTGCTACGCGGGCGAGGTGTTCAAAATGATCTACACACGCTCTTATTCCCTTATAATAAAGATGTGTGAAGATCATTATGAGCACCTCGCCCGCGTAGCAACCATTGCTGGTGACTGTACATATGAATCCATACGCACAGACGAACAACGCACATATGTGTTTCTCGCCTCTCTCGACTGGTTAATTGTATAAATATTATGTGAACGTCGTTTGACGTCAATTTTACGTTAGATTCGGTACTTTTAGATGAAAACAATCAGTCGCTGCCGCCAATCAATGTGCTGGACTGAACTGGCGCGAAAATCCCTACCCCGGTTTTGTTTTCAGAATAGTAAAACCCTGCGATTGTAGTCATGCGATTTCAGGGAAAACAATCTTGAAACGGGAAAATATAAATATGCGGCGTGCTATCTTTGAGACGTGATAAGCTAGTGGAATAAGTTAAATTGTACAATATTATCCTCTTATGTCTCAGGGAAACGAAGAATTTTAGGCGGAAATTACCGTTAAAATTCTATCGGTAAAAAAAGCGGGGTAGGTATAAATAGAAAGAACGAAACATTTGCGTACCTACCTGAGAAGCATAACACTGTAACTGTAATCTTGCACCCTCTGTCGTAAAAAAAATACCTACGAGTACATAGGAAAAATTTAATTTAATTTATCCGTAGGTAAGTTTGAATGTGCAATCATGTGATGAAAATGCAGTCGGGACACGTACCTCGCTGAAAATAATCATGGCAGCGCCCATGCATGAAAAACCCAATTTAGCTGATTTTTGAAGTGAAAACTTCTTTAGCGGCGCTGAGCACTTTTTATTAATCTTTCTTTAGTCTACCACAGGTTTCGTCCGAACGTTCGCTCCTTCGCATTTGAGCCACACTGTACATACGTAGGGCTGGAGCTGCTGCGGAAAATGCAGCTATGAACAAGCACTGCAAATATTGCAATTCAGAACCGCTTTACGAATTTGTACCAGTGGCGGTTGAAACGGGTGGTAAAAGTTTTTGTTAAGTTGGGACAGTGGCTGAGGGAAAGAGGTTGTGATCCTAGCAGTGGCGGAGCGTCCATACAACTCGATTACCACCGGCTTGCTTTATTTTCAGCCAGTCCAGTTATTTTACTACGGCTCATGGAGAATAAGAAAGGCAAATTATGAATATTTCTCTAAGAATATTTTTGACGCTCCGCCACTGGATCCTAGGTCAGGTTCTTTTCTGGTGCAGCAAATATCGCTGGCAGTACAGCGGGGGAACACTGCTAGTATATTTGGCACATTTCCTTCGGGTACCTGGCCGTACTGGGGATATATTGTAGCGTGCCCCCCTTTATTTTTTAAATTGTTTACTTTTTTAGGTGTTATAGACTGACGAAGCATGATACGCGATGCGGATTATATACAATTAGAAATTTTGACGAAGTTTGTTTGCGTATTCTCACGATGTCATGTTTAGTCTGTCTATATTATAAAACTTCACGGCCACGGCCACAAGTCTGCCGTGATACGGAATCCCGCGATATCATCGCTACCTTGTAGTACGATCTCGATTCACTCGCAATTACTTCACTTCAGTCCGTTGTTTTGCTTCACGCGGATCGAGTCGAAGTCGACTCGACTGTCGAGTCGAGTTCGTTCAGTAGCAACGTGGATTTTGCACCGTGTGAACGCGTGCCGCAGCGACCTAACCTATATTCGTTTGTTATCATCGCGGATGTCCACTTCTAAACTACAGTACTTAATACTAAATTAAGTTTGGAATGAATTGCTCTTTTTCATTGTTCTAGACAGCAATGGCTTAAATTTAACTGATTTAGTTCAGTGGAGTTTGTCCACGCATGTTTCGAGTGTTTACAAAGTTTGTTTGATTTTGTGGCAAGTTGAAAACGTAGTGGCAGTGGGTGTTTGTTTGTGTCCGTGAACTTGTGGATTCTGTGCAGAATTGTCTGATAGAGACATACTCAGCCATTTAGGTAAGTTTAGTATGTTATTACAAAACGTTTTTAACCCCCGACGCAAAAAGAGAGGGGTGTTATAAGTTTAACGTGTCTGTGTATCTGTGTATCTGTCTGTGGTATCGTAGCTTCCAAACGGATGAACCGATTTTCGTTTAGTTTTTTTTTGTTTAGATATTTCTGGCGATGATAAGCGAAATTATTTGGATTAAGTAGTCACATGTTGAACTTGGAAATGTAATTGAAGTTCAAAGGAACACAACTAAATTTACAAAATAAGATTGCACCTTCGATGTTACGTGTTCGTGTAATGTTTATCTACTATGCTAATACATATTTACCTACGTAACTAATTAAGCAGTACGTAACTAATTTACCAATTGATAAAATTTGGTCTGCAATCTCAATATTGGTCTTCCGTTATGTATACCTACACTACGTGCGTACACTACACTGAAAATTTGGGCAAGTAGTTACCTACCTAATTCAAAACGAGTGAAAATTAACGATAGGTACCTACTTACTTAACAAGTTGAATTTAAACTAGATCCATGAATGTGAATTTAGTTTGGATTGGACTTGTCGGCGTCGGTGGCACACAAGACTACGGCCCGCCTGATTGTAAGTGTCACATGCGCGTTGCCGACCATTAAAAAATATACACATATGTAGTGTAGAGCTAGTAACATTAATATCTGAACAAAATAGACGCCAAAAAATCTAGGTAGCATTACTTAGCTATAAATCTAGACCCAGACCTAGACTCCCTTATGTTAGTAGTTTAGTACAGTAAAAGGACCCTGTAGTAAGTACTTACAGATATTTTCGAGTTCATTGTCATTGTTCTTGACTGGACATCTTGGGACTTTGTCGCTTTCACCCGTTGTAAATTTAGTACGAAACATAACTTTACGCTAAGATGCTCCGTATAGAACATAATATGAGCGATAAACCAGAAAAAAACCAGTTTAAGTAGCTGCCAAAAGTTGTCCCGGGATATCACGTGCTACCATTTTTGATACATAGTCAGTGGCATCCATAAGCACAATTTAAAAAAATAAAATCTCCTACACCACCTTTTGCAACATGGTCATTGCCGTCATTGGCATTGAACTTCTACTGACTGGCGTATAGGCTTTATAATTTTTTTGCCATAATCATTTTCTTGCTCTTTTCCCATTTAAATGAGGTCGGCGAAGCATAGCTACATGGCATCTTTGTCATCAGTTATCACTCGGCACCCCTGAAAGATCTCTCGTCGTGAAACTCGTGAAATAACTATAGATTCTACACTAATTAACGCATTCACTGCCACCCTCTTTTCCTGGACATTCGGCAGGTGCCGCACTTTGCTGTGTGCCCCAAACGCACATGTGAGTTCAACCGACTATTTTAAGTCTAAGGCACTAAGGCACAGGGTACAAGTGTCAAATATTATGAACGCGTCTGTGCGTCGAAGGCACTGCGTGAAAGTCACGGTGACGCATATATGCGGCGGTGGCAGTGAATGCGTTAAACGAGTAATATTTGTTGTATGAAATACAATATAGGGGTTTACAGGGTCTCTGGTATAAAAACACAAAAATCCGAGACTTCATAATACGAACCCACCTTATTCGAGTCATAAACAGGTTAAGAAAAAACTAGGTCAGCAGTGCGCTATAGTACCTATAGGATAGGGCCTTTACGACTCAGGAGTAGAGTAGGTATACTTAAGTTTTAAAGCCCTTTTCTACTTTATTTTCGTGAAGTCAAAATACAGGAATGCAGGTTTGAAGTTGGTACCCTGGCCTCGTAGAAAGAGGATCATATAGAACGAGGATTGGCGAATCCCCAAAAGGGACGTGGCTTATGGTATTCTGACTGAGATGTATGTGTATCAGAAGACTGACACATGCTTTGGCGCGATTATGACATGTCATCCTTAGCCGTGTTATATTTGGTGATGGCAATGGCATTGATCAATGACGTTTCGGTGTCGGTGGCAAAAAAAATATTTACGGCCTATAGGTAGGTACCCGTTGATGGAGATATACATATGTCATTGTTTCTTCACGTGAGTTTATTGTCTATGCTTGTTGCTTGTATATCATTCACACATCTTTGTATGTAAGTCCGGCTCCAGTCTTTTTTTTACTTTATGCCTTGTCTGGATACGCATCCATCCATCCATCCATCTTCCTAGCGTTATACCAGTACAGTTGCATCCTGAAGGATGCCTGGGGTCCGGTACCTAAGGTATATACTTACTAAACCAAAAATATACGTGTGTATTATATTATATCCGAGCTGTTAGACGGAAGCCTTTGTTTTCAGGAAGGCTTCGCTGTCGACTCCACTGGTAACCATGCAGATATACGGTTACCCTTTGTAACTAGATAACTGTTCCTTTCGTGTGTTTCAATTTACTATTCTATAGTGATCGATGTCTTGCCTTTGAAGTTTGGCCTTTTACTCTGTTTTGCAGCGATTGAAGTCTGCAACTCAGCAATATAATCAACTGATCATGATGCCTCGACTTAGAGGCGAAGCACCGAAACTGGTTTTGGTGTATAATAAAATTTCATGCTTCGGAACGCTTAACTTGGTTAAGCCTCTACAGCTTGGCAACTAAGGCACGGACTGATGCAGTTAGACGAGCTGTTTAGGTATAAGAAGTTAGTATAAACTCAACCACATCACACACACAACACAAAGCAGCAGTTATTAAACCAGGATTAAACATTTATTAATCTTGCTTATTAAATTTGTAAGCCATTGTGCCACATTTCATTCAAAAGATAGACGCTTTTTTTTATTGAGTGAGACATCCTAACTTTCAAATTTGTTATAATTGTTATTACTTATTAGAAACATAGGTAAATAGAACGTAGTAGTAGTAAAGTAAAACTCTTTATTGTTTAGTTAGATCGATTTAAATTGACAGACATAATTTACAAAAAATAAGTTAAGTACAAAGGTAAATAGAACGTGCATTGCTACTTGGCTTGCATATACATTATTATGAACCAAAATCCAATTCCAATACTAATAAAAATAGCACTCAAGTTCCTCGAAATAACTCTGCCAAATATGTAGGTGTTTTTTTATTATTTAGTATCTCATTTCAGGGTAAGTAGTCAGTAGGTAACTTAACTACACTCGCTCATCATCATCATCATTATTACTTAAGAGTTTCACTCTTGTCAATGCAGTTATCTCCAGTCCGTTCTACTTAACGCCAGTTCCTTGACTTCTCTTTACGACACGACGTCTATCTTTTCCTTTATTTGGTCCATGTAATTAATCCTCGGCCTTCCTCTTCTCTTCTTCCCTCAATTTTCCCCTCCATTATCTTTCGTATTAGATCGTCGTGTCGTATCAAATAACCTATCATTTTCTCTCTTTGAGTTTCTTTTGTATGTAGTATATTTCTCTTCTCCTTTACCCTTTCCAATACTTCCTCATTGGTGACCTTTTCCGTCCAGCTTATTCCCTCCATCCTTCTCCAGCACCACATCTCGAACGCCTCAAGCCTTTCTCTATCCCGTTGCGTAATGGTCCACGTCTCGCAGGCATAAAGTGCAATACTCCAAATATATGTTTTGATGAAACGTTTTATTACAGATTTTACCACTTTTGATTTAAAAAAAATATGTTTTTTACTTGCTAGTGAAACTTTATTCCCAGTTTCATGCAAGTTTCACTTGAAACTTATTCTTTCTGATTGTCAGATTGCTATCAATCAAGATGTGACACAGAATATTCCAGGGACACATGTACTTGTACAGCCAACCAATTTGATTTCTGGACCTTGTCGCAGTGACATTATATGAGATCTCTAGCGGCTTTCATACAGATTTTTTTACTGTGATAAGTTACGAAGTGGCTCAGAAACCAAATTGAATGACTACAGTACAGTCAGATGCAAGCTACAGAGAAACGTGATCCACATAGGAGTTCTAATTCTAATACAGGGGAGCGGGTGCAGTAGACAATTATTAAATACACAAAAAAATTTAAACAACACAAATTAAGTTTACACGTCAAAAGAATAAATAATAATTAGCCAAATTCATCATTCATTAGTCGTAATTTAGTATTAGTATTAAAGATATTGCAAATCGAAACTGCTCTCGAAGGGTCCTTCAGAAACACGGGGCAGGACATTTTGAAACAGGTTTCATAAAAACCTGTTTATTGTGTTCTTTTCTCTGATTCAAAGGTACGTTTAATAGGACTACGAATTCTTGGGGTGTGGTGTGTGAACGGGAGAATTCCACATCATATTAATATATGTAGGTATCTATATTCAATCAAAATGAAACGTTTATTCTGTAAGTAAGTAGGCTTCAAGGGCTCTTTTCACGACCACTTTTGTCTAGTTGGTAGTGACACTGCCTAAGAAGCTTGTAGCTTCGGGTTCGAATCCCGGTCAGGGCATTTACTTGAGTGATGAGTACGAATAATTGTTCCTGAATCTTGGGTGTTTTCTGAGTATTTAGGGCGATATATCGATTGAAAGAGACGCCCTTAATGTTTTTTTGCTCACGACACAACGGGATGCAACACTCTCCGAGAATGACTTTTTTAGACAAATCTTGTTAAATATCTGACTGTGTGCAGGTTTATTAAATTTCCTCTTGACAGAGTTTAGATGAAGTAAAATACCATCATATTAACTTAATCGTGTCTTTTAATAATGCGTTGTTTTAGTAGGCTGAGTAAAAAAAAATATAGACTCAACTTTGGATTTTTTTTCTATCGAGAAAATTTTAAGCAATCATGTTTCGGCTATTGTCAGTACCATAATCATATATAGTCAAGAATCATATATCTGAAAATCAGCCCCTACTGTTTGCTAGTCTGGGCAGGACAGCGTTTCAAAGTTTCTAAATTTATCTTTGTAGCGCCTTAAGCATTATATATACAATTAAGTGAATCACCATCCTCCTAGCGTTATCCCAGTAGGTACAAGATTTGGCGTAGGCTGGAAAATGAAGTGAATATTTAATAATATTCAAAATATCTCATATGCCTACCGTAACAAAGTTGTTAATAATTATAATGATAAATAAACAGTGAGACAGATTGATTTAAGTATTTATCTAATTAAGCACATGCTTAATTAGACATATATCATCGCCTAGTAGCCCTAGTACAAGCTTTGCTTAGTTTGGGACTAGGTCGATTTGCAATCAGCAACTAATTGTAGATATAAAAGATATGTACCTTTGTAGGAAAATATACAAGGGCAGGCACGAACTTACGAATACACACCAATCATCCTTATATAAGGCACACATTGCTCAGCAATAATATGTAATCACATCAGAAGAGATACTCATACCCATATATACAGATAATAGCCTAAATTTATTTTCGATATTTTTTACATGCGTATAACGGAACGACGACTGCGAAATAAGTTCTCCATTTTATTCTTCAAATATTACGCCTCAGGAGTGCTTTCAAGTGTTTTCTCTACTAACGTCTCGGAAAATGTCATCTAAAGAGCAGAATGGTAGCGAAAATGGTTTCATCGTACCTACGTTACTACGTAACAAGCAACCAGTAGGTACCTAGCAGTGGCGGCGCGTCAAAAATATTCTTAGGGAAGCCGGAAATAATTTGCCTTTCTTATCCTTCATGATGTGGTGTTGGAGGAGAATGGAAAGGATTAGTTGGACGGAGCGAAAATCGAATGAAGAGGTTTTAAGTATTGTGAAAGAGAAGAGGACTATGCTTAAAACCATACAGAACAGGAGAGGACGAATGTTTGGACACCTGATACGGCACGACACCTTTTTTGTGAACATTTTGGAAGGGAAAATTGAAGGAAGAAGGGGAAGAGGTAGACCCAGATTGACGTACTTCAATCAAGTGAAGGAGAAAATTGGTGCCGCGTCGTATCAGGACGCTAAAAGACTGGCAGAGAACCGAGAAGACTGGCGATCTCTCCACCGACAAGAGCGTAGCTCTTAAGTTTGATGATGATGATCCTTCATGAGCCGTAGTAAAAGACGTGAACTGGCTGAAAATAAGGCAAGCCGGTGGGAATCGAGTTGTATGGACGCTCCGCCACTGGTACCTAGTTAAGTTAATAAAGTAAGCCGGAAAAGTTATATCACTTGAACCTTAATAATTAAATTAAACTCAAATTTTTACACCATTCCTGGCTGACTCGACTTCGACGGCAAAAATATGTTTACACCTTTGCACCGCATTTCATTTCGATAAAGCAAAAAGACATACGTACATACTCGTATATTTTTAAATGTAATTAATGTATGTACCGTAATATGCTGCAACTTTGCCTGGATTTTGACGTTTTTTTCTTATATCTGTAAACCTATTTTTCATTGTGGGTTTAATGAGTATTAGTCGGAAAACAGACCCTATGCCTTGCCAGATAAGACTCAAATCTCAATACCTAATCATACAGTATTTCCGATTTACAAGCAGTCAAAGTGGCAGGCAAAATTGTAGCCCTAAGATGTAACTTTGCCTAGACGGATATCTCAATAAATAATGTGTTGCTATTTGTAATAATATTTACTCTAGTACATGAGACATTGTGCTTTTCCCTGGTATTCAAATTATTGCCATAAGCTTAATACTTTTTTTTTCACGGGCAATAGGCAAAGTTGTAGCAGGTTCCACAAACTTTCTATACAAAACTACCGTGAACTGTAGGGTTGTGCCAAAAAAAGATTATTATTTATTTTAAAAATATTATATTTTAAGTAGTTACAAAATAATCAACAAACAATCAATTCTTATAACATGGTATGAGTATCAAATACCTATGAAATACAATAGTACCCACAAATTATTAACCCAATTCGACCACTTGAAGTTGATGACAAAATTTGACTTACATTGCAAGTGAATAAAAATCAAGTAATTAATAAAGCTATTTAAGCAGTTAAAAAACGCCAATTTGAATTATTTTCTGTACATTTATAAAAGCCCAGCTAGTGACAGCCCTAGACCCAGGCAAACTTGTGTCACTCAAGTTTCCAAAACACTGCCCAATATTGCCTACTACGTTAGTATGCTGAAATCGTGTCCTTTTCTTAAAAATATTAAACCTACGGAAAATAGACAGTATTTACTTACCCTGGCACGTTACCGCTCTTCAAAAAACACCTTTTTTGTAGATCAAAATTCAAAAGTTGCGAGACACTGAAAAAACTGCTGCTACCCATTCAAACTTATGATGACAACTGACGGAGCAACAACGGAGTTACCATTGTAAAAAAATGAAATATGTGTTGCCAGAATAATGAAAATTACTACTAAATGGTAAAAAACAAGATAAAACTAAGCTAATGCTAGATGTCGTAATTGAAACGAAATAGGCAAAATTGAGTCTAATTGGCAAAGTTGCAGCATTTTACGGTACCTACTTTATGCAATGAAGTATTATCATACAATTGAAAAAAAAGTGTTGTGTTGTAAAATGACACATGTTCTTTCTATGTATTTTTTACTTTTAGGAACCAAGAAACCGTTCTAATTACAAGAAACTTACAAGGTTAATATACAGTAGGTACCAGTGCTTCCACGGACTCACGACACACTAAAAATCCTGAAACATATTGGCACAACATGGTAGATATTTACAGCTTTTGCATCATCTAGTACGGTATTCAGTGTCGCTATTTCGATAGGCAGCGTGTTTATTTTAGGCACGAAATACACACAAGCGGCGTAAGGTGGCTTTGACTACGCCGCTTGTCACGCTTGTGTGTATTTCGCGCCTAGGATTCGACAAATAGAATCGGTTGACGATTACAACATGTGCGGCGCTTTTATTTACAACGTATTTATATTGCTAACTCACCTCAAAACAACTAGTAAGCATCGTTGTTCCGAATTTTGAGGCCAAGTTGTAATAAGACTAGGAACGCCGGAATGAGTAGTACAGTCAGCAGCAATGGTTGCTACGCGGGCGAGGTGTTCAAAATGATCTATACACCCTCTTATTCCCCTATTATAAAGATGTGTGAAGATCATTTTGAGCACTTCGCCCGCGTAGCAACCATTGCTGCTGACTGTACCTACGAGTAGTAGGTAGTAGTAGTATTATAATTTATTGCACCACTAATAAAGGAGTTCGTAAGGAGGATTCATAATGGTAACAACAGGCAGTCTTATCGTTTTAAAGCGATTTCTTCAAGAATTGTAAGAGGCAGTGCAGGAATAGGTACCTACAGCAAAAACAAGCAAGTAATAAGCAAGTAGATACAGGTAGTGCGGTTATTTATTACACATGACAATCATTACTTCCATCAATATTATCACAAATAAACCCCTAATTTCACATTGCATGATGAATACTATTGACTATTGTATAGATACAATAGCCATTCACGGGCTTACTTCAAAAACTTTCAACTCTGAAGTAACCGAGCGACACTAGGTGGCAGATTTTTGAGTGTCGAACGCTCGACTTTTCACTCGAGATCTGTCAAAATACCATAGTTTTTCACAGATTTCGAGTGAAAAGTCGCAAAAGTGCCCGTCCTTTGTTTGATGCGGTGGTTTGATGGTGACGGCTTGGCGAGGCATAATATCTCCTAAACTGGTGATTTCACGACATCAGATTTTACTTTCATATGTATCGTAAATTAATTTCGTGTAATAAAATTTTAAAATCCATGAATGTATTTTCCTTAATGTCAATTCGGCTTCATATTTAATATTCACAACTTTTTTCACTTTTCCTCACCTCTTTTATCCCTACTATTTATATCTTGACTTGTATCGGAGGTACTTTGGTGCATCTCAGTGGACATGAGGTGAACTATTGTTCCATCTTGTTTTAATTACTATATTTATTGTCATCAAAGCCGGTAGATTCTTTAAATAGCCATGGATTACCTATACCTTGGCAAAGTAATTTGGGCTTTTGTAAATAAGTACTCGGCTCGAGGTCGTATTTGTATTTAAATATTTAACGTTTGTCGTGATCTCTTTGTGAATCGTCTTTTTACTCGGACTTGTTTATTTGCTCCCTAAGGCACTTTATTGAAGGTGAAATTGATACTTGATATGTCCTAACGCTCGTTCGAAAACTTACGTAATTACCTTGCTGAGGTTAATTAAGCCATGTTTCCGAACAATATGGAATCTACCCGTAATAAACTAAGCTGTGCGATAATTTGCATGCTGGTAACGCAGCTTTTCATATAGCAAATTAAAAAGCGTCATACATGACAAATAATTATTAATTATGTCATGTTTGACGTGAGCTAGTAATAGTAACTTATACTAGGACAACTGTTACTCTACTCAAGCTATATTAAAAACATATAAGTTCGAGTGATGGAAGAGAAACCTAAAGGGGCCTAATTTTTTGATATCGTAGCTTTTTTTAGATTACGCAAAAAATTGTTGGGTAATTGAGTCCCTTATTCTGAACAATAATTGCACAATTTCCTACAGTGTCCTATATTTTTTTCGTATGGGATTATCGTAGGTAACTCAGCGGATACAATGTATGAGATAAAAAATAATAATTTTAGGTTCATATTATAATTTTATATGTGCTTTGTACAGAATCAGGAGCTCTTACAACCTACCAATTTTCATCCAATTCTGACGAAAAATTAAAATCTACAACACCAAAAAAATTGGCCCAAAGCCGGTCATAGTATCGACCACTTACGATACCTACATTTTGCGTACTTGTTCACCAGCTATAAATATATACAAATATATATTATAGCTCCGCCTTTGGACACTGTCAACTATACTTAAAATACATCAAAATGTAAGTATCGTAAGATGCCTTGCTATAAATATAATTATATTATTAAATATATATACTCCGTCTGTGAATTGCCGGAAATGACGAATCTTTAATGTTACGTACAGCAGGTATTTTAATCTAGCTAGGGAAAATTTTGCGTGATAACTGATATACTCGTAACTATGATAACACAAGGCCACTATGACCTTTAATTACAAATACCTACGATGCATAATTATTTGCGTAAGCAATGTTTTTGATGCGTAAGGCTGCCTTTCCACTAGAGCTAAACGGAATTGCTAAACTGAATTCTATCACATAATGATAATTACATAACGCTGTCTTGCTTTGAATTACCTTAATCAGTTTATTAATAGCCTGTCCCTTATTTTGATATTTAATTATAAGTAACGCAACCTTAAAGTAAATGCTGCCTATTTTATTGTTCTATAAAGGCCTACCTAGCATGTTTTTCTGATAACACAAAATATGTACCCAAAGTTTTTTTAGGTTGAGTATGCTAAAAGCTTAGGTGCCAAACAGCCAAATTTGCATAATGAGTTAATGACAGAGGCATCACTGTCATGCCTGTCATTCGGGGGATAATGACGCCATGTAAAAAACAATATAAAAGTTACGTAAGGGATTGTTTATTATCTTATCTTGAAATGTGTTAAGATAGCGTAATTGGATTATCTTAATGGATAGGATTTGGTTTCCTTTTATTCGTTGTTAGTGTAGTTGACAACGTGACAGAGTATATACTAATTGAGTTGGCAATGTACCCTATAAGCATAAGTGAGTTATCTTTAAAGGAAGTTTTCTTATTTCTTATCTTAACTTTATTTTTCGATTAGTTCGTGGCAGATGTGACAGACAGATATAGTTTTACACAGTCAATACACTTATAATATACTTACTTTCCATACACACCCTGTTGAGTATATTCAGTTTTATTTTGTAGTAAAACCTACATTGTTGTATTGTATGTCGTCCCTTCAGATTGTCACGACATGCGGTTCCAAAGGGCCAAAATTTGGAACAAGTTTTTTCTAATCGAAATATTTGAACCCTCGATGGGCGAGCCCGACTCGCACTTGTCCGGTTTTTGTTCTTCCACTCGCTCTTAGATTACCAATAGCCAAAAGTGAGAGCAATGTAAACATTAATATGCGAACTTGACGGTTGTCACCGAGAACAAAGATTTTGTCGTCCATTTATGGGTTGATAAGTACTGGTAGCACCCAACGATCAATCTTTAAGCGTTCATCCGGAAATGTTGTCAATTGAAAAGTCAAGAAATAATGACCTTTAAATAAAAAGTATCTACGGATTTTAATTTCAGTTGATTGGCTCTCATTCTCCCACGAGCTACCGGCGGCCTTAAACACGTGGTTGGTTTACTCGTATTTTTATGTTAATATAGGCCACAAAGCCTTGACTGTATTAAAGATGGTAAGTGCCAACATGCAAAGACATAAACACCAGCGTCTACGCCTAGTGGCCCGTAGGTAATAACCATTCCGACGCAATGGCTGTCATATCCCCAAGTCCAGCTTAATAACCAGTCAACGACCGACAACGCATAGCTAAGATAATAAAATGTCGTTTGTTACTTAAGACACTGTCCAATGTTATTGCCAATCGCGTAAAAATAACCGTAAATGGCTAAATATGATATTTATTTCAGTCAATGTAAGTATCAAAGGTTATTGTCGATGTTCTCAGGATAATCGATTATAATTTATAATCAGCGCAAAAGAGTTGAAGATCCGTTTCTGTTAAATGCTGACTTTGAAGACGGACTAACCAGCATCTCACCCGTTTTCGATTCCTAGACAATTAATAAGCATTGGGATTGAAATTTCTGCTATTTCTAGATAATAGTTATAACAATAGTTCTAGCCAAAAAACTAAAAAGAAGTCATACAGGTATATGAGTCAAGGTTAGAACGGAAGTTGTCAGTGCCAGCATACATTAGATGCGAGCTCAAGATACATACATATATACTATACCTTGGGCTAGGATATAGGACCGATACCTAGTAGAATCCGTACAAGACGCCCATCATTTAACGCACTTCGTATACTTAAAGGTCAAATTGGGCCAAGAATACTTAAAATGTGACTCGGACGCGCACGAACGAGTTTCGTGCATGACTGTCATGAAAAGGGCTTTGAGAAACATTTTTCTTGTTGCTTGGAGAAGATAAATGATTAGTGGAAGTAGGTATAGATATGACAGGTACAACAGTGAGAAATAGATGAATCGCAAGTTGTACGTGATAATATTATGATCGTCTTCTAGCGATTAAATAAATAAAAAAATATTCTCAAGCTAGGCACCTTAATTCGTTTATCTCTTTAAGCTTAAGCCACACACAGAGCGGGCGAGCGTGAGCGGCGCGGGAGCGGGCGGGCGCGTCAATGCGCTGCAGTGTGAAAACGCCCGCCCGCTCACGCCCGCTCGACTACCGCCCGCTCACGCCCGCCCGCTCTGTGTGCCGGTTAGTAATAAAGACTATAATATATCTGAGAAAAAAATAAGGTTCTTGCACATAACGTGTTGTCGACCCAATTTGTGATACGTCGAATTGAACGGCTACATATTCCCTATTAAACTATTCCGTGATATTACTAACGAATCAAATATATTGACCGCACATTGACTGTAATCCTAACAAGCCATCATAAGTTTTGGAAAATAAACTGCCACACGGTATACGTATACGTCTCGCATATTTAAGTACATACATATGCATGGGTTTGGCATGAGAACTACTCCATGATGACATCAGCTTTGTTGTCCGGTACGGTGCCTAAAGAACCGTGGCGAGAAACGGCCGTGGACTGTGTGCCTTCCATACCTCTAGTTTTTGAATAAGAATTATCTATTCGCGAGTTACCAGTTACCAAGAAATATTATAAACTGAAATAAAGTTGGCGCGGTGGCGTTGTAAGGCAGTTGTACGGACGGAAGCGGACTCAATTTTATTTTACAAAAACTCTCAGGATTTTAGTTACATTGGGAATTTAAAGAAAAAGTTGGCCATACCCGTACAAGTAATATTTTTAAGCAACTGTCTTGTTGTAGAACGAGCAAAAAATTTCGGCCTTATTTCATTCTCAAAGTGCGTATATTATGTACGTGTGAACAACACGGGTGTAACATGCGATAAAGAACTTTGTTCCACAAAGTTCTAACAAGATTTATTTACCACACAAATTGACTGAATGAGAAACTGTCTCACTGTAGCACCGCCTACGTAAGTCTTCCCTAAACTCGCCTCTATATGTATTCCATAAGTTCGCTTTCCTATATTCCCTTTAGCAGTTGAGTAGGCTCTAATAACGACCGGCTGATATTTTATGGGCACTATATAGGATATCGTCATCTTTTATAATGCGCATACAATTCTATAATAATCTGTATATTTGCCTATTGTAAATTGAATACCATACGATTAAATAAATAATGCGCACTGCTAAGGTTTGGAATCCCTGCCGGCATCTGTATTTCAGAGTTCATATAACTTGGACCTCGTGAATAGGCATCTTCTGGGTGAAATATAAGATTTTAAGCTCACATGGCCATTTACATTAGAATTACGATAAATAACGGGATATTTACCATGTATATTTGTATATGTGAGTTTGTATGTGTGTGTGGTTGTGACTCGCGTGTTGATACTGTAAGTAAAGTGGTGTGTCGTGATCGTGTTCGAGTTTCAAGTGAGAAGGCGGACAATAGTAGTGACGGTGACACTGTACGGAAAAAGCGAACCAAGAAGAGGGTAGATCGCTATGGTGTGTGGGTAGACCACAACTAAAACTCGCAGCACGTCAGTCACTCCCAGGGCATTATCACTTTGAACATTCACGTTTATATGGAAAAAACACTTGTCAAAATAGTTCTTTCCTCCGATTATAGATGGCAGCGATTTCAATTTATAATTGTAACCTAGGGTTACGCTGTTGTTGACTGTCGTGTCTTGTCAGTTTAGTTATTATATGAAAAATGTGAAAATGAAGCTTCTCGTGTGCGGATTTTAAATACTTATTGGTTTTTTAAAGAGTAATTAGAAATATGGAGACTTCCGCAAGTGCGCAAGTGAATAATGGAAATAGAAATTGAACAGTTTGCAGTGACATGACAGAAAACTGTTTGAAGATGGTTTGAAGTTTTGAGTGGTGTTTGGCGGTATTATTATTATCCTCTAGTTTACGTGAATTGTGTTCTTTTGTAGAAATAAATTCTTGAACCATATACGTAAATCCAGTTGTTTTAATAAAGTTATAGAAAATACAAAACCCAAAATGATAGCTATGTGTGAGTGTGTTATGTATGTGTTTGTGTATATGTGTGTACGTACCGTATGTGTGCGTGTGTGGCAAATGATTCTTATATTTAGTAAATCGCGTACTAGATGGCGATGGTACATAAAGAAGCTGATGACTCTATCTCAGTATATAAGTAAGTTACTTTATGGTCACTCCGTGATAATGGCGCTTGCAACAGTGCCGAAATATCGGAAACTCACATACAAAATATACATCGTAATTTTAATCTTCTGGGTGAGCTCTCTTGACCGTCGGCCTCATCTTTACCTGACTAGATGCTGGCTAGGAGCAACCATTTTTAATAAAAAAAATCGGTAACAAAGAGGTGCAATGATAAAATAAAAACCATTTCTAGACAGTTCTATTTATAAAATGGATGGCTTCAATAGCGACCGCGTCGACCTCGATATCCTCCAGTTATTACTTCATCTCGTTATTGAAAGGGAAAATTACAATGAAGTTAGCGGCCAATCTTGGGAAGTGATCATCGCAAAGCAATATTTTTTGTATTCGCGGTGGCAGTAAAAGTATTGTTTAATATCTGGGTCGCGCACGTCAATAGGTTTTCATTTGTCTTTTCAGTGGTTATATCTTTGTATAGTTCGACTGCGAAGTATGGAGTATATAAATCCCTGACGGATGATTGTAGCAACGTTTGTACCATTTTCGACCTTATTAATAAACAATAAAATGTTAGAATATATTAAATATATACATGTTTATGGTGCTGCCGGCTGTAGTAATGCTGTATACTATGACGGCTGGTACTTACAGCTTCGCATGGCTGCTTAATCTAATAGCGGCTTGACGGTCCTTGCCACACATGTCGCATCAATTGTATATTTTAAGATCTCCGAAGCATTGTTAGAAAATTTAAACCTATTTGAAAAAATATTACGTAGTATTGAAGGCACTAAAAGAGCTCAAATGCCGCAATTAGGATCCAAAACCACAACAATTCTTAGAACAACAACAAGTTTGTACTTAATGATGTAAGGTTTACTTTACTGTACTTACGGTATAGACCGAAACATGGCATTAGGATTGCTACTGACTATACTGTGAGCTGTAGCTCTAGTATAAGTTTTTTCGAAACATTAACTAATTCGAACGCGTTTGCGTTGTCTCAAAATGTATGAAAGTGGTGTGAAAACGTGAACAACGCCTCTGGTGGTCACTAGTGGAAACTAAAACAGCGAGTATAACATTTGTTGTTAACCGAATCGATGAACGCGCGTATTTCAAACTCGGTGAGAGCGTTTTCATACATTTTGAGACAAAACGCAAACGCGTTCGAATTAGTTAATGTTTCGTAACAACTTATACTAGAGCTACTGTACTGACTATAGGTGTGTGAGTCTAGTGTAGGTATTCTATCCTAGTCGGTTAGATTAAGCTTGAGGCAAAGGCCGGTCTTTGCCTCTTTGAGTGCTTTGAGCGTTGCTACCAGACCCGTAATCCTTTTAAGCACCTGCAGTACAGATTTAATGGCCCTCCTATTCTATTATATTAGTATGTGTTTTTTACATAGCAGGTGTATAGGAGCGATGCACGGCATTAATTGTAGCCTACTTTGCCCACTGCATCATAAAGCTTGAGTAAAACATTAACAAACGTGTTGGCGTAACACAATATAGATTTTGATTTCATTTGTTTCACAATCAAGCCTTCATTATAAATTACATTAAAACAATAATTAATTAATTATTATTATATAAACGTTATTATGATTTAATTAATGTTAAATACAGGTATAGAAAACAATAATCGCGCTTCAATCCTGTCGTACGAACTTCTTATCTCAGTGAGTTGATTTAATCACAATCGTTTAGATTGAATGAATATCGAATGCATTTCATTTAGGACTTCATACAAAAGAAAACAAAGTTGAAATTAGAATAAAATCATTGACTGATATAGTTCATTTTCAAAGTATCGCGTTCAAATACATACGTTTATACACGTGGCGATGCATTTAACAGGTGGTCTCGATTGAATGGGTTTCAAATGGATATAGTCGGCATTAATGATTTAGTAGAATGTTTTGCCTTGTATTATGATAATTGTAATCAGCCAATACCTATTCAGGTATTAACGAGCACAACTGCATTCAAGGGAAATTTGAGGTGACAAACTGTGATGACCAACTTCTGTCTGACTAAAGATATCGATGTGCAACAATTTGACAAATTGAGGCAAATGGAATCGCAACTCCTGTTTTGGCAACAAGATAAATGGGTGGAGTCGGCAATACGAGAACTGAATCTCATCTGTGTTTGTATGTAGTTCTTAGAAACATACAATGCAGTGTATATTGTGATTGTGACACACAATTATTTTGATGTCGTTTTTGGAGTTTTTACGTAGACTCCTCTATTTGGCAGGCGCAAACGACACGAGGCTTGAATTCACCATTTTTTTTTATTTGATAAATAAAAAAAATCAGGCAGCAGGTGTGCATTTTTTTAATTCACTGACTGAAATTGGCTAAGTAATTCGTACTCCTTTAAAAGCTATTGTCTTTCGAGAATAATACTCTACTTTCAGGTGCCACTTTGCGTTGTTCAACGAACCTATCGAACATAAGAGCAAAGTACACGTTGATGCACTTTATAGCTACTTACATTCGATCGATCTTAAGGGGAGGTATCCCCAACGCAAATGTCCCGCTCTAACACGCGTGAGTTTACAATTAACCATCCCGCTCTCTACGCAAGCTCTGCGCGCAGTTTTGTAAATATTTAGCTATAGTCATTAAGCCAATCATTTTATCAAAGCAAACTTTGCGAATTTGTCTATAACTATTTACGATCTTTAATTGAATACAAAAATTAAATGTTAAATATCAGTAATATAGCCGTAGTATTGAAAATACATTCCAAAAAGGGGTAACTTCGCGATTTTTTTCTATCGAGTGAAATTCATGTAACTAACTGCGATTTTGACTAGATATATATATATTTTTTTTAAGACACTATATTCTATGTCTCAGATGGTTTTTAAAAACTCAAAAGTGGTAATACACGGCCTTAAAGACCTCTTTAAGGTTAGTAACGGCGGATCATTCCGCCGAAGTGAGACATGCCGAAATAACGAACGACGCTTGCAGTGACGGCAGTGTTCGCTAAGATTATGCTAATTAACGAATCGTGTCATGGCAGACTTCTTGTTTGTTCCCTTGATGAAAACCGGCATAACGAAATCTCTCTGATTGGAGTTTTTATGCAGATATATATATCTTGGGTCTGGGATTATATCAAAAATAAAATAACGTGATCGAAAAAGTACTTTTATCTACACACATATCATAAATCCTCTAATATGCGTTCGGAAACCGTAGAAAATGACTCTTATTTCAACATTCAATGAATTTATGGCAATTTTCTTATCTGTGGCTAAGGCTACAGCAGTAATAAAATATTTCATTTTAATCTCATATATGATGTTAAAATATTACGTCAAACAAAACTGTCAAAATTTAAATGTCAAAGTTGACATGTCCCTATTCTAGTATCACTGAAAATTCAAATTCAGTCGATGCGAAATGTCAGCTCGATGTTTTTTTAGTATATATCGCACGAAATTTGAGCTAGAACGACATGATCACATCAGAATAAGGACTCTTTACTTTTTAAAATAACATTCAGGTATCTGTTGCCAGTTCTGATTTCGATATTTCCGCAACCGTGCAAAAAAGGTTGTATTAACACAATTATTGTATTTATTTACTACGGTTTCTGAACCCATCTTAGAGTAATTATAATATGTGTGTAGATAAAGTAATGTATGCAACTGTACATAATTAGGCATTAAAACACTCGTGTGACCTTATTATGAAACTCGCCTTCGGCTCGTTTCATAAAACACACTCGTGTTTTAATGCCCCTCATTATGTACCAGTTGCATAAACTACTATTTTCACACCACTAGGACTCCTTCACGCGTTAGCCTAGCAGAACCAGCCTTTTGCTATTAGGTCGAAAGTAAAGAGGACACTGAATAATATACACATGCGAGTTTGTCAGCTCTCGACGGTCTCGAGTCTCGACACTATCCAAATATTATGACAGCGCGTTCCCGTCAGTGATGTGTGCACTGTCGTCAAAAATATAGTCCGTCACTGCTGAACGTAGCCTTTTCCAAATTACGCCATAATACTTGATCCTGGGCTTCACTCAGCCAGCTGTCATTAGTCCAGGGAGTTGTAGGGAAACAATGTAAAAAATAAGTATGTGTTAGACGTACACAGACATTACAGACTCACTATAGTCTTTTTTGTTACCGGTGGCACGGGGCATTAATCACTCAGAATTTTGTATGTATAGGTGTAGGATAGCAGGCTAAAATGACGTAGGGAGCGGTTTATGCCTATATTTGTCTTATTTTCTATTTCTCTTTATTTAGTAAATTATGATTTTTTATTTGAATTATGAATTCAAATAAAAAATATTCAATATTATTCGATTCAGGTTACATAATACATATCCCTCATAGATTGACCGCGATGCGTTACGCAACGATTCCGTGTTTTTATGATTCTTACATATTGTGGGTTAATTGAGATTTTATGTTGATATATCTTATTGTGTGCTAATATGAAAATATTCCACGTAACTTACCTAACCAAGATTTTTCCATTCGTATGGCCGCGCGTTGATATTGTTCTCAGGCATAAGTAATAAACATAATGAACGAATGCACTATACGAGTAGAACCTGTGAAAAACAAGTTGAGGTAGTATTAAGTTGCTGCTGTTTATTTGTTTCAAGTTTGCTTGATCCATACACGAAAACAGCCGTCAGCACTCAGTAATTATAAAAAAATACTTTGAGTATTGTCTGCGTAGTATTTATTGAAGCGAGTAAGGATACTTCCTGATTTGTCGGTGCGGAGCTGCGGAGGCAGTACGATATGAGAAAAGTGTCAAATGTCAGTGTCAGCTGTCAGTCGACGCGATACCGCCCGATTTTACTACGCCCCTACTTTTAAATGAGTGCTTCCTGACTGGCGCGGGAAGCGCGGGAGCGGGACGATGCGAAAGCGGTACTGCTACGCTTCTGCGCATGATATTACTACTGCGCAAACGTAATACTGACAGTATTATGTCAAGTGAGAATCTTTGCGACGTCAGTAAGTTTACGTCAAAGAAGAAAATGTTACATATCGATCCCGCCCCGCCAAGTCAGGAAGTCGCCTTACCTCTATGTGATTTCTCTGTCTCGACTCACCATAACTAAAATCGTAGATCAAGCATGCAGTGAATACCGGTCCCTATCCTTCATTCATACGATGGCGCACGTCATGAACCTGAAACTGCGTGGCGATACGTCTTATCATTGTTTTGTGTACAATACTAACACTGCGATAACCTTGAGGTCTATCTGACTTGCTGTATCGGTATGATATGATAATTGCATTTGTTGCGCGCTCTTTCTGACACCGTTTGCCGCGTGTGTGAGCAAATGTGTTCGGTAAATGTAATTTTAAGAGGGCGTAGATGACATTGCAAAGGTCCCGCTCTAACACGCGTGAGTTTTCAATTAACCGTCCCGCTCTCAACGGAAGCTCAACGCGTGTTTTTCGTAAATATTGATGTTTATGCTAAACGTGTACATTTATATAACGATAATCTTTTTTATCAGGTTAGAGAACTTATCATTTTACAACTATTAAATTAAAAATCATTGTTAAAGATGGGAAGGTTTTAAAGATCCAACCAAAAACATCGAAAAAAGGGTTTTGTTTGAAAAATAAAAGTATCGAGAAAATTTTTGCAAATCGTGTTTTCACTTTTAACAGACTAGAGGAAAATAGTTCAAGATTAATATACTGAAAGGACAGATATTTAATCACTATAGATGTTGAGATCGAGGTCGATAAACATTGGCAAAAGTGCATATGTGGGCTTTTAATGTCATTCCAATTTGTGGACTGATAGCCCTTGCTGGTTCTTCCACACGTTCTGGCATTTATCACTTGCGAACATTTCCAGGCTGGCCATAAATCTTCTGTCCACACTACAATCCTAGTAACGGAAGGTGGAGGCCGCAATATATTAACATTAACACTCGACGACATATGTTGGACCTTTTGTTCGAATACATTGATTAATTTAGATTAATCCCATTTCATTTGAGAATTTTATTGTTATCGGAGTCTTTAATTTTATTTTCACCTCACTAGCTCGGAAAGCCCTTTTTTATTCTTTAAAAACAGATAGCAAAACTGCATTTTATCCACATGTGTGCAAAGTAATTTTGAAATTCGAACGTGTTCCTAGTTACTTTTTTAACATAATAACATGTAAGGCCGTGTTCCCACTATCCGATACAATATCGGTGTAGGATTCATTACCGATAAAAACTGCTTAGTGCTCATACTATCCGATCCGATATCGGTCAGATTCGTATCGGATCCGATATCGGTTAGTGTGGATGGACACAAAACAGCTAGGACAATTTTCGCCCATCTGATTTTTTTTGCAGGTGATGTGAAAACAATCAGTCCTTGGATTTCAGATTTTATATTTATTTTGTTTTTTTTATATATATATATAATTATTTTGAATTTTAAGCAAAAAAAATAATTTTTTTTGCAAAAAATCGTCATTATACTCCATTTCGACTAATTTAGTGATAGGGATTTCAAATTTTACATTTATTTTGAGGTTTAAGTCGAAAAAAGTATTTTTTTGCAAGAAATCGTCATTATACTCGTTTTCGATTAATTCAAGGATAAGGATTTCAAATTTTATCATTATTTTGAATTTTAAGCAAAAAAAATTTTTTTTTTGTTAAAAATCGCCATTATACTCGATTTCGAATAATTCAAGGATAAGGATTTCAAATTTTATAACTATTTTGAATTATGAGCTAATTTTTTTTTTTTTGCAAAAAATCGTCATTATAGTCGATTTCGACTAATTCAAGGATAGGGATTTCAAATTTTATAACTATTTTGAATTATGAGCTAATTTTTTTTTTTTTGCAAAAAATCGTCATTATAGTCGATTTCGACTAATTCAAGGATAGGGATTTCAAATTTTATAACTATTTTAAATTTTGAGCAAAAAAAAAATTTTTTTGCAAAAAATCGTCATTCTACTCGATTTCGACTAATTCAAAGATAAGGATTTCAAATTTTATATTTATTTTGAATTTAAAGCAAAAAAAAAAATTTTTTTTGCAAAAAATCGTCATTATACTCGATTTCGACTAATTCAAGGATAAGGATTTAAAATTTTATAACTATTTTGAATTCTAAGCAAAAAAAATTTTTTTTGCAAAAAATCGTCATTATACTAGATTTCGACTAATTTAGGGTTAGGGATTTCAAATTTAACATTTATTTTGAATTTTAAGTTAGAAAAAAATTTTTTGCAATAAATCGTGATT
Source organism: Cenopis cana (assembly GCA_951800055.1). Lineage (NCBI taxonomy): Eukaryota > Metazoa > Arthropoda > Insecta > Lepidoptera > Tortricidae > Cenopis > Cenopis cana. The sequence continues at coordinate 7,330,334 of OX637488.1, forward strand.
ATACTCGATTTCGACTAATAAAGATTTCAAATTATATTTTTATTTGAATTGAAAGTAATACATTTTTCACGCAATTTTGCTTTATTTATTTACTTTAGCATTTGTTTTTGAATTTTGCTTATTTTTTTTTGCGTTTTTTTGTTCAATTTTAGTTTTTATTTTCTATTTTAATTAAATGAAAAATTGGAAGAAACCCAATTTTTTTATTGTTTTACTTTTGTTTTTTCCTTTTTCTATTTCCTCGCTTTAGTGAGGTGAAAAGATTTGTGTTACACACGGCTGCAAAGTTATTTTACGTCTCGTGTGTTGCAACACTCGCTATGCTCAGGATTCTAATTTTGAACCACTCGCTTCGCTCAGGATTCTATTTTCGAACCACTCGCTTCGCTCGTGGTTCAACCATAGAATCCATTCGCTAGCTCGTGTTCCAATTCCACACTCGCGGTTAAAATACAACTTTGCACCCTTGTATAACAAATAACTATTGTCGTATTGCTTTTACTATCGTCTAGAGCAGTGGTTCTTAACCTTTTAGTGATGAGGGACCATTTGACTTTTATTTTGTCTTGCCATGGACCACCTCCTATTTCCCGGCCCGGCGACGGCTCGGCTCCCTCATAGCGCAACTCTTGCGAGCCGTTGATTTGTTGATTCGTTACCAAATTCAGTATTTTTCGCTTCGTATTTATGGCTTCTTGGCGTTAGTATGGCTTCGCGGACCATTTTGGGTGTTTCCAGGGACCACCAGTGGTCCGCGGACCACCGGTTAAGAACCACTGATCTAGAATAAAAACACACTAGAAAGAGGTTTTAAGTATGCTGAAAAAAAAACCTTTTCCTCAGACTAGATGGAATTTGATCTTAGGCTGGTTTTCCAGAGCTATGCTATGCTACGTTGCGTTGCTATGGATGCGTTTGAAATCCACCAATCATATTCCTTTGTTCACATAGCATAGCTCTGGTGGAAAACCAGCCTAAGCTATGTTTTTTATATCGAAAGATGCGAGCTGCGGGTGCGTGCTATGGATGCGTGCTATGGATGCGTGCTGTGGATGCGTGCTACGGATGCGCGCTACGGATGCGTGAGCGCTTCTCCCCTCACCGCGCTGCCGCTCCCCGCGCCCACTGACAGCTACCTCGCGGCTGCGCATCTTCATAGCGGATCTTCCTTGCACAGCTATACGTAGCATAGCATTAGTGGAAATGGTCAGATAGTTTCGTAGCGTAGCTTTCGCATACTCGCAGCATAGCTCTAGTGGAAAACCAGCCTTATGCCACTGCCATGTGAGGCCCCGTGTCATATAGGTACTACATAAAAAAAAAACAACTATATATGGTTGTGATTATTATTATTATTATTATTTTTTATTTTTATTAATAATGGGATTGCTCTTGGTCAGCATCTAGCCAGGGGGCAAAGATGAGGCCGACGATGAAGCGAGCTCACCCAGAAAATGCCTATTCACTCTTGCCTTAAACAGTTTTGTCAATTTTTGAAGGTCAGTGTCACATCTAAGGACATTTGACATCTGAGTCCTGAGCTCAAGAGGACATTTGAACACTTCTCATTTTATCGACATTTCAAGTGTCAAAAAATAGAGTGTTGGGTATTGTAAGGAAATATATACTTCATTAACGTAAATTAATATTTATTCCTCAGTTCTTTTTATAAGGCGCTTCTTTTTGTATGCGTAAGTACTATTAATCATTCTGTGCTCGTGATCTAGACCACCTCCTACATGCTAGCAGAGATAGCAAGAACAAGCACTTGCATTGCATATGACTAACAATTACCACTCTGTTTTCAACGGTAGCGCATATCAAAACATCTGCATAAAATAACCATTATTAAATAATCACATGCTTTAGCCACATATGTGGCGATCAGTCATGAAAAAACAACATGGACTTTGTTCGAAAACGGTCTTGGTTACGTATGTGCGCTATTAGGCGATAAGTATTGATTTAATTTGCCGATATAATCTCTGGGATTATAGCCACTGTTATAAAAATATCAATTAATAACAAAATAATACAAATCATAGGAAGTACGAGTAGTTTAGTTATCATGGAAGTAATCTTAAAGCAAGGTTGAATTGGTAATCAAAGTATTCAATGCGATTATTATTTATTTATTATTATTATTTATTTATTAATCATAAGTACAAAAAAGTCTTATATAATATATCGCTCCACAAAACTATTTATAAGTTTGACTGTGGAGTCGCATGTCAGTCTCAAAACAATAATAAGCTATAATTAGGTAATATATTAAATAATAATGTAATATTACAATAGGTGTATCCAATTTCATGGGTGATCCATAGAGGATGAAACTCATCCTCTATAGGGCATCCATGAGATACTTTTTCAGGCGATATTTAAATCTAGATTTTTTAGCTTCACGGACAATGTCCGCGGGCAAGGTATTCATCAGGTACGGTATGCGTTTTTTTAATGTCCTGTCCCCGTAGAAGTTGGACACTCTAGGTACATCATATTTGCCAGCGGACAGTGTCCTTGTACTATGGTTATGCTTAACTAAATGTAAGTGTTCTATTTTATCGTAATTGTTAATGGCTAACAGGTATTTGAGTTTAGATCGTACTGGCAATATTTTACAGATTTTAAACAATTGTGTGTAGTCATTTTTACAGTTAAGTTTAGTTTTCTTATTGACAAGTAGTTTTAGGAAACGGATTTGAAATAATTCTAATTTATCAATATTTGTTTTAAAAGTAAGACCATAGCAGTCCAGAGCGTAGCCAATAATGGACTCAACTAATGCTACGTATAGACATTTTAAAGTACTAGAAGGAACTCTATAGCTTAAGTGATAAAATTTACCTAGGAGTACTCTTAATTTGCTACAGATGAAATCTATGTGAGTTGACCAAGAGAAGTTTTCATCTATTTTTAAACCGAGGTACGTAACTGAGCTAACTTTTTCTATTGCCTGACATTTACAGTTGACTGGGTTAATATTATTGTGAAGACAGGAAAAACTATGAGTGAATATAGGGGGACAATTTTCTTTGAGAGGCAAGTATGGAGAGCGGATTAGAATTAAATTAGTTTTATCGGCGTTCAGCAGTATCCCATTATCATGTGACCATTTGACGACCGCGTCCACATCCTCCTGCACGAGCCGACAGGTCTCCGCGAGGTCGGAGCCGGCGCGCAGCGCGCACAGGTCGTCCGCGAACATGTGCGCCGAGCAGTGGCGCAGCGCGCCGCACAGGCTGTTCACGTGCATCAGGTAGCAGAGTGGCCCACAGCCCGAGCCCTGCGGCACGCCGAAGCGCACGACCTGCTCGTCGCTGAGCCCCGCGCCGACCTTCACGCGGAAGGACCGCGCGGTGAGGTAGTCGCGGAACCATGGGTTCAGCGGCCGTCCCACCCCGCACTCCTCCATAGCTCTCAAAAGCGTATCGGTTTCTAGCGTGTCAAATGCTTTCTTAAAATCGAAGAATATGGCAACTACAAATTGTTTTTCACTTAAATAATTATTTATCTCATCAGTAAATGCAGACAATAGTGTGTTCGTGCTTTTCTGTTTTTGGAAACCGTGTTGACATTGTTGTAGAATGTTATTACTTTGGAGATAGTTTCCGATTTGATCGATTATACATTTTTCTATAATTTTGTCTACACTAGATAATATGGAAATGGGTCTATAATTAGAGTATGTTTTGCGGTCACCTTTCTTGTGGATAGGGCGCACTATTGCCTGTTTTAGTATATTCGGAAATTTTGAATGCGTTACAGATGAGTTAACTAATTTAGCAATGATTGGACTAACATAGTTTGCAACAGTTTTTAGGTCAGACATGCGTATGAGATCGCTGCCTGCAGATTTATTGCTCTTCATGTTTCTGATTACACGATTGACATAATCAGCTGATACAGGTTGCCAACGCATACACATATTTGATTTTTGTACATAGTTTTCTCTGTTTAACCATTTATCGTTACAAGAATGTTTTATATTATCTATTTCTGACGTGAATGTAGTTGCAAATTTATCACAGATAATTTTATCTTCCCTTTCTTCCATACTAGATAATATAATAAAATCTAATGACGGTTTTTCCTTACCCATCATAGTATTAATCTTGTCCCATATCTTTTTAATATTTTTATTACATGCTATTATACCCTGTTTATCATACTCATTTTTACATTATTTAGACAATGTATAAATAAATATACTGACCACGTTTTGTCGATATTACTAACGCATCCACTACTACCACATAAGTGCGATGCGAAGACTCTAGAACAATAGAGATGTTGACTCAAAAAAAATTATTACTTCAATAGAAAGAAGACATAAAACTATGCCATATAGTGAAAATCCTATTCAAATATCTCAAAAAATAACGAAGCTTACAACGGTTAGAATGTTCGTAGTGAGTGTGTGAATGTCGATCGTTCTATACAAAGGTGCGTTTTGCGGAAAAGCGACAGGAAATACCCACTCTTAAAACTTTGAAGACCTATAATTACGTAATTATTTATTTTTTGAATTACTTTTTTCGCCATTTGGTTGAGAATTTGAGCCTTTATGTAGAACAATTGGATTTATTGATTTTATTTTATAGTGTCATCATCCCTATTCTTCCGAAAGTGAAAAGTATTCGGACCATCATAACTTGACAAATATGCTCCAACGACTCGACAAATCTTTTTTTCTCACTCTGGCTTGTGCTAATGCTAACGCATAGCCAAACGAATAAAAGTACAAATGCATCAACCTTACCTGGTTGAAATTCTTACTCGAACCAGGCGCTTACCTATCATCATCTTTTACAATGCGCACTGCTAAGGTTTGGAATTCCCTGCCGGCATCTGTATTTTCGAGTTCATATAACATATACCACTTTAAGGCACGAGTGATAGGCATTTTCTGGGCGAGCTCGCCTCATTGTCGGCTTCATCTTTGCCCGCTGCCTAGATGCTGGCCAAAAGCAATCCCATCTTTAATAAAATAAAATAAAAACTATACGATTCCAAATCCTGTATCAAGGCCCTGACACGCTTTGATAGAGAAAGATTAGTACGATTCCTATAAGAGGAAATAGAAAAGAGTGCCATGTTTTGTCTCTATCACCGACCGAGCATTTTTTCATGGTCGGGTTATAGGCACAGGCACACTTCCATAAGCAAGACATTGGACATGCAAACCGGTCAAATTGCGTAGTCTAAATTTTATATGAATATTCTTTCTCTTACCCTCGCTCGGTGGCGCATCTATAACTACCTGTATATACTATATCTATGTACTGTATTACGTAGTGTGCGTAGGTATCCCGCCACGTAAGATAGAATTTTGACCAAACAAAAATATCCCTAGTCGATTTCGAAGCTTCCGTGAATCGATATTTGTACCTTGTACCAAATATGGATATCTAATCTCAATCAGGTTTAAGTATTGTAGGTATTATGTAACAATACGTATCAAACAAACCAGCCACAAAATTATGACCTGCCAGCCGCAATAATTATTCCGTATCGGCTTTGATAACTGTAATTTTATTACGTCCTGTTGCGATGTTTCATTCACAACCTATGACCGACTGACCGTTAATTCATTACATTATCTATCTATATAAACAAAAATCAATGTGTCGCTTTGGCAAGAGCATATTAGTTACGTAAGAGCGGCTGGACCAATTTACCTATTTTTGTGTACGTAACAGACGATTTTATTTTTACGTAGGTAAATATTTACCTACTGCCCGGACGATTAAAGTTTTAGGAAGAGTAAATAAAATGGCTTTAAGGTTTTTTTTCTGAAGATAGGTAACTAATTTCTCACAATGCAAATTAATTCAAAAGAATACTAACAAGTTCATTAGTGACAGGGCATTGCCCGTTGGGTACGCTAATTATTGCAATAGATTCTATTGTGAGCGATGCGCGCTAACTGTCTGAGTTTATTCTACCAGCGGAGTAATTGTGTAAGTTTACGACTACTGATTAAAAATAACAATTAATATGTCTTTACGCGCGTTCAGAAAGTTACGCAGTTGCCCTGCAGGGGCCGATTTCACAAAGGCTTGCGTCAGTAATAGGGTAAATAATTTGTAGTTATGGTTCTTACTTCTTTTATAGCTTAACAATATGCCGCCTAGTAAAGTATAATATAATAATTGTTGTGCCTAATTTTATTGCATCAAATGAATGAGCGATTACAATGCGCCGCCTGCCGCCACCTCGCTGCCCGCTGGCGTCGAGTCGAGACTAGTTAGACCAAGTATTTGCTGTATAAATCTAGTTAATTTATACATTAATAACATTTATATTTTAAGCGGTCTCCAGTCATCTTTAGGATGCAACTGAAATAACGCTGTGTTATTTTATTAACCTTTCGAAACCCGGTGGCTACCTGGGTAGCCAGCACCAAAACCTTCCAAAAACCAACAAACATCACGCAGAAACTTTCGTAACCCTGAGTAGCCAGTGTCAAAAACCTCTAAAACCCCCGGCTCTCCAGGGAGCCAGTACTTTTGGGCTCAAAAGTACTGGCCTTAAGCTCATTTCAAGCTGAAATAAGGTGTGTTTTCATATAAAATGTTTAAGAAGAAGAATTTGAAATATACTTGCGCGAGCGCTGTCCCAACACGTGTAATGTGTCACGTGCTAAAAACGTAACAACAAGTCACGTCACGGTTAGTTCAACAGGTCAGTCGTTATTCCACCATGCAGCGTTGTTTGTCGTTAAAACGTTAAGGTACCGTTTCAATTACGGGTGTACACTGAAAAATGTTTTTGCCTGTCAGTCTTTACGACACTGATATAAGAATGTCGCGAAACAGGGTCTGGGGTACTTTGGTATGTTGTATGTAGTCCAGTAACTTTATACATTGAGAGCGTGCGTTAAATCCGGTAGTTCTGATTTTTTGCAGCCTTGTTTATGATGTTGGCCCAATGAATAATCCAAGTTTGTGACCTCGAGCGCCAAACGCAACTATCTCAAAAATCGAAAAAAAACCCACTATAACCCGAAAGTGGTACTGTATAGGGATGGGCGTAGTGATCTTCTTAAATATCGTGTGTGTTGGCACGGCATACACTACAACAGCATTAGAAGTAGCTATGCAAATAAAGACTTCAAAAGTCTGTGTGTGGAGAGTTTTTGACTTTTAAGTACAATCTGTTTCGGCTCTATTTAATTATTAATGTATTTACATTATATTAATTAATTATAAATGTAATTTTCTAACCTGATCCAGATTAATAATAATGCAGGACTGGAAACATAATTTAAAAAATAATTAGTAAACCTATTTCTAACGTAATATTTAGCATTCTGGAACACCTGCTTCGCTCACGTTGCCAAAACTGTAATTTCATTGTAACAAGCGCAATTAACAATAATTTACGTCAAATTCCGTAGCTAATTGGTTTGGAGTCAATGTGATTAAAACGTATTCACGATTATTACGTGAGTTGTTGCCAGATTCAATCTGTTCTAGTTACACCGTACTGGTTCTACGTAGCTGATACGCACTTGATACAGTCAGCGTCACATAGTATGTAGAGGCAAAAAGTGACTAAATATTTAGACACTTTGGCCGGTACTCCAAATATTTTGTATAGTGTTACAATCTTTTAGGCCGCTTTGGCTGCTACAAACCTACTATATGACATATATTTCGTACAATTCTTTGAACAAAACGTGCAGCCGAGTCGGACCCCGAAGGAGCTGCATTATCGCCGCTGCCCAACGGTTGTGTGAAAGATATCGTTCTTTACGGAAAAGGCCGCCTGTTGTTTACTTAAAATGAAAAAAAAAAAAAAAAGCATTTATTATTCACACCTGTCACACTTCTACTTTAAGCTTTATGCTTGTATTGAATACCTAATTAATCCACGATATATTTGTGATGCTATCCACATACAGAATTATATTACAGAATTTGATCGTTTTTCTCCGAGCGATTATATAATTAAACGAGAAAATCTATTCATTTACACAAATGTACAGATAAAAGAGTAACCATCCTGTGTAAATTTCTATGCAAACTGCATGAATAACAACTTAACTGACTGTACATCAAGGAATACGAAAGGTCAATACGTACCGTAATCATTACGCGTATATACGTAGTTCGTTTAATTAACCAATTACTGATAACGAATACTGGTAATTATTTTGACTGTTCTGCATCAAATATGATATGACTCGCTGCAAGTACCTTCACAGAGAACAAGCTTATTGTGAGATACGAAGTCAAGGCTACTCTGTTTTTTTCTTGTAAACATGTATCTACCTCAATACAAGCAACGTTTACTCAAACAAGGCCGATTTACATTGCCGAGAACTTGCATTTTTTTAAACCTGACTGTGGTGTTATAGGCCGGGCCCATTAAAGCGATAGGCGTGCGCGGTTTGAGGGTGGTCTGGGGAAAGTCCAGCGGAAAACTCCGACAAGACCACGCGGGCGGTTTAAATATTCTAAGATTTTATGCGCTCCAGAACTTGGTTGAGCGGTTTCAACCACTACACAGTGTTATTTCTGATCCATCATCATAAATCGTGCAGGAATGCGGATTGTTCTCCGCTAAGCTAATTAAGGGACACACACATTTGAAACACTTTCAGAATGTGAAAGTGCTCAGCTTTTATGTCGACCCTTTGACTTTGATTCACTTACAACTATATTAAAATGAAAAGTGCTTTGCAAAGATGTCGTCTTTTGTTTCAGTTCGCTTTTATCTTCCCCCTTTGCTTAATTTTTGGATGCTCGAGGCTTTGCCTTGCATGAAAAAATCATCTTTTCTTTTAACGTATTTAGGTACACCATGGATCCCTACATGTCTATACTATCGTGTACCTCAGGTATAACATATAATAGATACATTTTAATAACTTCAATATATATCTATCTGACCGTGCAATAAATGTAACGCAACATAAAATTCATCAAACCGCATCACACATAGATACATGCTTTTAAATGTAAAACGCAGGAAACTTCTGTAGAGTAAACAATACTATAAATAAATTAACGATTATTGAAAATAATCACTAACGTGCGCATATTGTATCCATTTTATGAGAGCGGTGTGTCGTAATATAATGTACTCATACCCATCTATATCTGGTATCCACGTACAGGGACCAATTGAGCATAATATTAGCAGCCAAGTAAGCCCCAGCCCTGTGCACATCGACAAATCTCAAGAAACAAATGACTGTAGTGGTAGATTTTTTCGTCCATAAACAATCTACTTCTTTCACAACATTTTTCCAAAATATGCAAAGTTTTAACAATAAAACCGACATACTAGAGAGCTTTTTGGACTGTCATTCCTATGACGCACTATGTTTAACAGAAACCTGGATGACATCATCGCAGATCGAACTAGTCCGTATTCCGGGATATGAGCTGGCTACAAGTTTCAACCGAAATGAACACAACGGAGGAGGAACATGTATCCTGCTTAGAAATGGTATAGAATACATCGTGAGGGAAGATATTAACACAATATCTACTGAGTATGTATTTGAGTGCTGTTGTGTTGAACTACCTAAGCTGAACACTATACTTATTTGCATATATAGACCTGATCGAGATATTGAGACCTTCTATAATTGTATGGAAATGATATTAGACAAAATTAAACATAAAGAACAACGTAAAAATATTGTAATAGGGGGTGACTTCAACATTAACATGCTAATAAAATCTAGATTCACTCACCGCTTATCCGACCTTATGCTGACGTTAAATCTTGCACAGATAGTTACGGAACCAACGCGTGTTACATTGAACTCCACCAGCTGCATTGATTTGGTATTTACTAACAATAAAACCTACGATGTCTTAATCGCAGAATACGGATTATCAGATCATAAAAGTATAATTTTTAAGTTTGAAACCCAATTTACCAAAAAATACATAAATAGACTAAACAAGCCCCACATAATATATAAACGAATCCATAACCCACAAAACCAATTAGCTTTTAAAATGGATCTAACAAACATCAATTGGAACCTAATACTTATTCACAATAAAAACATAAACAACAACTTTAATGCTTTTGCCGAAGTACTAGAAAAAGTGTTAAATGATAAAATCCCCATTAAACGCCTGACTTTAAAAAATAAGCCAAAAAGTACATGGCTTACGACAGGTCTTAAGGTGTCTTGTATACACAAGAGATTACTTAAAATACATGCAAGTAAAACAAATAGCCCAGTCCTAAAAGCACACTATAAGCAATATACCAAAATCCTAAAAAAAACTGTCATTAAATCAAAAAAGTTAAAGTATATCAATGAAATGAATAGATCAAAAAATAAAACGGCGACAATGTGGAAGATCATAAATAATATAAAAAATAATGTAAAGAAAAAGAAAAATTTAAAAATAACAATTATGCCTCAAGATTATATTACTCAAAACCCTACGACCATAGCAAATACTTTTAATAATTTTTTTGCCTCTGTTTATAAATGCCAGGAAAACCATACATCGCCATGTGGCCGCACAGTGCGCTCTCCTTGTGACAAATCACTGTTTTTAAACCCGGTTTCCGAACTCGAAATATTCAAAATTATACGCGGACTAAAAAATACTCATAGTACTGGAATAGATGACATCCCTGCAACGTTATTAAGGTTATGTGCCACGGAACTTGCACAACCCCTATGTATGCTAATTAACCAGTCCTTCAATGAAGGAGAGTTCCCTCAGCAACTTAAGGTAGCAATAATAAAACCCGTATTTAAGAAAGGCAGCACTCTTGATATGAATAATTATCGGCCCATAGCACTCTTGTCCTCTCTGTCGAAAGTTTTCGAAAAAGCTATGTGCAACCGTGTTTACAATTTCTTAGAAAAGAACTTAATATTAAATAACAACCAATATGGTTTTAGGAAACATCGTTCCACTGCACTCGCCGTCAGCAAGTACACACAAGAGATCATGGAAACCATAAATAATAAGCGAATCGCGGTTGGACTTCTCCTAGATCTCACTAAAGCATACGATAAAGTATCGCATACAATTCTTTTAAATAAATTGTATGGATGCGGTATAAGGGGCATTGTACACGACTGGTTTTCATCTTACCTGGAGCAGCGCACGCAACTCGTCCAGGTCGAATATATTAACCCGATATCTAATGAGCTTGAAATTATCCGATCTGATATAACAGAAATAAAGGGCTCAATTCCGCAAGGAAGTGTTCTGGGGTGTATACTATTTTTATTGTACATCAATGACCTCCCAAATGAAATTGATGCCAATTGTACAATGTTTGCAGATGACGTGTCCATTCTTTTTAATTTTAACACTAACGAAAATTTTAATGAAAAGCTATCACAAACTTTAAACTCGATCAATAGCTGGATGCACGATCACAATCTCTCAATAAATACAAACAAAACTAAATTAATTCAATTTTATCCGTACCAAAGAACTCCACCCCATCTCAAATTACAACTAGATAACAGTGTAATAGAAGAAGTATCGAAATTTAAACTGCTAGGCATTACTTTGGACAGCCATATGAATTGGAAAACGCATATTTTAAACATTAAAACCAAACTATCTCAATTTCTTTATGGCCTATTCACACTGCGCAAAACAACAAATTTTGACACCGCACTTTCAGCCTACTATGCTTTTGCACACTCCTGGTTGCGGTACGGCATCATAATGTGGGGTAGTAGTACGGACTCACACGATCTTTTCGTTATGCAAAAAAAATGCATACGTATACTAGTAGGCATACGTAACAGGGATAGTTGCAGACCCCATTTTATAAAACATGGCATACCTACCTTGCCATGTCTATATATTTTAGAATTATGCATGTTTGTGCGAAAAAATACTCACCTATTCACAAAGCAAAATAATAAAAGGTTAAAATACAAATTAATGTTACCAGTACCAAACTTAGAAATATATCGATATAGTCCCATTTACGCAGCAGTAAAATATTACAACCACCTTCCTAACCATATCAAAGCAGAGGAGAAAGATATAACATTTTCAAAAAAGTTGAAGGCATTCCTTACAGAAAAAGCTTTTTATACGCTAGATGACTTTTTTGATGATGGCAATTATGAGCTAAGAAGATAGTATGCATATTTCTTTTTTTTTAAGTAGTTTTTTAGTAACTGTCCAAATATTATAATTGTGTGCCATAATATAATTAAATGTATATACCTAATCTGTATTACATAGATACCTGCTGTGATTTAAATTTAGGTAAATATGATATTTTGTATATTTAAGTTTGCTACACCCGAACAGGGTCCATGTGAGACTATATCACACTTAATATTGTAACAACTTGTGTACAACCATGGTGCAATAAACGATTCTGATTCTGATTCTGATTCTGATTCAAGCTTTGTTTAGTTTCTGACTAGGTCGATTTGTGTAAGATTGTCCACAAGTATTTATTTAATTGTTAAATATAAATTATCGCCCATATAAAAATGACTCAATTGGCATTTAGCAGCTTGGATACGTCGACAGCTGTCATTCCAGCTAAGTTACCTAATGTTAAAAGCATTTTACATTTTATAAAGGACATCAAAACGAGTCTCATTTGCAAATACCTACATATTTTTTTCCACTTATTAATAGATATTTAATAACCCTGTTACAAGCGCCGGGAATTTAATCACCCACAAAAATCAATTTGAAAGTAAATACTTGGAACGCATAATTCAGCATTTAGCAGAATTTTCACGCATATCGCACTTGAATTTTGATTTAGGAATTTATTACCATAAAATTAACTAGGACGGGATACAACATAGGTCATACAAAATTAAAAAAAAAAACAAAAGTCGTCTGTAGTTTAACGGCTTTATTCATCATGTATTTTCCTTCCATACATCTCTGACGTCGTCATCTCTTCATTCACATCCTTTTTATTCATATCGTCTCTCACACAATCCATCCACCTTTTCTTTGTCCTTTTCTAATACTCCTCTTGTTACATCATGGCATTCATCTCTCCTCATAACAAGTCCGTACACGCCAGGCGATTGGCTCTTAGTTTCCGTTTTTTATATAACGGCTTTATTATACACTAGCTGTTGCCCGCAACTTCGTCTGCGTAGAGCTCGGTTTTTAGTTAAAACATCTTAATATCCAGGAAACGGTATAATAATTGTGGTACTTTTACCCGGTGAGACCAAATTATTAATAGGTACTCTGTACAGATATAAATCGGTCAACCCAAATTCTCAACCCCTCTAAAAATCCCTTTAGGTACCTACTTATCGGTTAAAAACTCTCATTTACTTAGGCTATTTTTTGGGTGAGTTGACACGTATCTTGTCGTTTTCTCTTCGTTACTGTACATATTTAATTATGGACCTGTAGAAATTTCGTTTCACACATCTATCCAAATCCACAAATCCTGAAATCATTTAAAGTCTTTTTGTGAAATGAAAGTCTCTCAATTAAAATAATGTTGCTCCCCATACAAACTTTGAGCCCCTTTTTAACCCATTGAGGGGATGAATTAAAAAAAACACGCCGAAATTTGTTTTGTTGTATTTAAACATTGAAGTCTCTCTATTCAAAAAATGTTGCTCCCCATACAAACTTTGAACCCCTTTTTAACCCCTTGAGGGGATGAATTAAAAAAAAAAAGCCTGAAATTAGTTTCGTAGTATTTAATTTAAACGTCACTATAAGAAATTTTAAGTCCTTCACTCAAAAAATTTTTGCTTCCAATATAAACTTTGAATCCCTTTTTAACCCCTTTAGGGGTTGAATTTCAAAAAACGCAGAAATTAGTTTTGTTTTATTTAAACAGAGAGTCTCTGTAAGAAATTTAAAGTACCTCACTTAAAAAAAAATTTGCTCCCCATACAAACTTTGAACCCCTTTTTAACCCCTTTAGGGGATGAATTTCGAAAAACGCTGAAATTACTTTTTTGTATTATTATAAGGAACTTTCGTACAAAGGTTGAAGACACTCACTTAAAAAAAAAATTGCTCCCCATACAATATTTCACCCCTATTTTTAACCCCTTAGGATACGAAAATTTTGAAAACGCAGATATCACTTTCATTGTCTTATTTTAAGGAGTCTTTGTACAAAGTTTCAAGTTTATACCTTTAAAAAATTATTACGCCCCATACAAACTTTGCACCCCTGTTTTACCCCCTTAGGGGTGGAATTTCCAAAAATCCCGTCTTATCCCTTGCCTCCGTTATATAACCTAATTATAGTGTAAATTTCAAATTTCTAGTACCGGCAGTTTCGGCGGGGCGGTGATTAATCAGTCACCCATCAACTTTATATATATAGATGTAATTTTTACGTCACTATTACATAGATCAGTAGAAACGGAGACGCCGTTTATGCAGGAGTCAAACCAAATTAGGCTTTATAGCCCTTAACTTTAGATAAGTGTCCACATAAAAGGCGCGAACTTAATTCTGTGTAGGTATGACCCACATGTTAAACATTTTCTTCTTATCTTTAGCTTCACGATCACGGAGTCGTGACTCTTGGCAAATACGTTATCATTCGATACGTCGCTTGGCACGAGGTAAAATACTTGCATGAGTAATATTTGTGTTATGACTTGGCAAGTTTTCGGGCCACAACTGGATACACATACACGGCGCAGCGTGCGAAAAGAATAGCTATAAAACATTGTTTTGTATGTACCTATCTTCATTTAATTTTGAAGTAAATATTATGTTTGTACTTCTTGGTTATCAGTAGTAGGTATATCGTATACATGCGTAGTCTAAGAGCAATTAGTCTCCGTATATTAATATTGTGATTGGCAGCAGGGATTCCAATACTATTATATTGAGTAAACTAAGGCGCCTAATTATTATGTAAATTGCTCAATTATGAGCGTAGAGTACATATAAAGTGCATAGACAATTCTATTGAACATGTTTTATTATGGTATAATAATGTTTCAATTGCTAATTGTTTCTGACTAGGAATCTTATAAGCTCTTTACTTTTTAATGATGAAATATTTTAAACATTACGTTTGTTTTTATGTGTTTATGACTAGAATTTGCCGGAAAAACTGAATCTGATGCATGTTGACCAAACTGAGGGAAAGAAAAGCAAAAACAGAATGCACCCGTTGGATGCAATCGAGAGAATAACTAATTTGAAACTATGATATTATTTGATTTGAAACTTCAAAGCTTTTTAAGGGTGGCAAAAAAACGGTCTGGACCCCTGGACTTGTGGTTACGACCTTCATGAGGTTCCCACGAGGAAGAACAAACAGCACAGGTACAGTTGAAGTGACGGAAGTCTGTGCGCCGAATAATTGGTATTGAGCACAGTGCAGGCGCATTGCCAAAACACGAGCGTCGGCTGGGGAGCCGGCACATGTTCGGAATTTTAAGCATCCACGTATCGACGTACAAATATCATAAAGTTTATATAAGTAGTTCATAGTGTTCGTAGAATCCGATGCAGACAAAGTACAAGCCAGTGTTTATCGCATCGTATCACCAGTCTATTCTATTCATATTCGTCCCACTGATAGGCACAGGTCTTCTCTCTTGGACGAGTGATACCTTGGCCAATTAATGATAGCAAATGGGTCGTTTATATAGGACACTTTGAGAGATTCAACAGTGTTAATCTGTTTTTTATACAACGATGATAACAAGAAGCTTACGGTTTGCCTGATGATAAGCCTTTAGACGTTTGCTACTCCAGAAGAAACACAAGCTCGTTGCCGACAATTTATTGACCTGATGATTCGATTGACAGCTAGAGACAACATAGAGCATCCTTGGTAGGTATGAATCCGTAAGTGGCAGTTACAAGTCATGATAAAGTTTGGCCTCACGATGGAAACTATTCCTTAGGCTATTTGTAACTGATACTGAGCGAGGTCAAACTATCCATGCACAAATTTTAAATCGTGGCTATTTTAGTTTTATAAAATCTTTTTTTTATAGTTCAGTTATGCTTATAGCTACACAAAAACTTTGTACTGGAAATATGTTCAGCATAAGTTTATCTATAACTTTGCATCTTATCACTTCATTGATAAATCTAATAGTTCATGAGAAAAATCCTTTACAATATTGCGTTTTTTGTTAAAAGCTTGTTAGTCAAAAGGCTTACCCAATTTAAACTGCATCTCATGCAGAAGGCAAGACACTTTACCCACTGATACTAGGAGCCATGGACTGGGGGTGTCATATCATCTGGACACATTAACTGGTTAATAAGGTTATCTGTTTATCAACATGGCGCTGGGCATCATACATTTAAGAAATGGAATAATATTAAACTAAATGACAAGATGAAATTGTTTATTCAGTTGGTAGAAAATAATACTGTCAATTATGAAAGTCCCTTAGGGTAGGTATAATGAACGGCGTATTGCCGTGTAGTAAGTCTATTTCCCGTCGTCATTAACTGTGTGACTAACGTCTTTATTGTTGTTTCAGTATGTCCTCTAATTTACAATGTACTTATGTTGGAACTGAGACAAACATACCCGAGAACGTAAAACTGTTTAACTAAATGCCTACATTAAGGCATTTATCAACTCATGCAAGGCCGGTAGCCTTCCAGCTAACAAGGATGATGAGATGCAGGCCACCTCGCCTTTGCGAGGCGGGTGAGCAAAACACGAAGAATTTAATATACGTGCAGACAGCAGAATTGTCAAGTCGTCTGCCTCGCAGGTGTCACTTTAAAAAACAGTACAACAGTGATTGCATTTCCAATATTACATCGGTTGCATAGCTATCTTTTTGCATGCGCGCTTTCGGACACTTCATGTTTGGTTGGCACTAGTGGTTTTGTCAAACAGCTAAAAACGATAAGTTCAGTGTGATAGGTTTGACTGAATATAACCTATACATATATACTCGTACTTGATGAGGCTATTACAGTACCCTTTTTGCATTACCGTACTCGCTAGCGACTGCGTAAACGATTTAGTATGGACTAAAGTACAGCGCCTCTGGCAGTTACGCAATAGAACTAAGAATCTCCATACTAAATCGTTTACGCAGTCGCTAGCGAGTACGGTAATGCAAACATTGCAAACTCATGGTAAGGGTACAGATCCCCAGGGGCCATTTTACAAAGTAACGTATTTTTACTGTTTATTAAAGATTATTAAAATTTTAATTACAGTTTTTCTTTAATTACAGGTAACCTTCAGCATCAGTTTTGTCCTACAGGTGACGCAAATTTACTTCGGTCTGGTATTATTGTATAAAAGTAAAAAAAAAAAATTCAAGGCCATTACATTAAACTGTGAATGTATTGTCAGCCATGTTGTTTTCCATTTTCGAAGTGTGCAAATTATAGAAACGGTAAGTGATAACTTTGCTTACCGTATCGACTACGCAGTTAATAGACCATTCGTCCACTGAAACTTGATAGTGTATAGGTACAATCGAACTGATAAATAATTGGACATTTTGGTACTTTGTCGCTTGTACCCTGATTTGTCGGTGGTCGTTGCGGAGAAAAAGAGAAAATTGTCAAATGTCAGTGTCAACTGTCATTCGACTCACTGCCGCTTTTAACTGCGCCACTACATTTAAATGAGTGCTTCCTGGAATTTTGGTCGTCGCCGCGTTGGTGAGCACACGTGTCCGGTGCGACGACGAGCAGAATCCACTACCGTACAAAACCAGTTGCCTACTGACCATGGCGTCGTTACCGAACAACGTCACTGAACATATTGATATAAAAAATACGACCATTGCCTTACTGTTACTTGACTGTCACTACGACGTTGTCCGCAATTAAATTTATGCACATTTTGCACATGCATTGCAGAGATGCAACTTTAATTTAGTGTCATTTGCAATTATGTTCAACGACTCGACTTAGACCATTAGCAACAAACATCTCTGCGCGTAGAATAGTAAATAAGTACTATAATAATATTGAAATAAAAAGTGTGGATTATTTGTGAAAGAGGAACTTGGTCATCGAGACCTGTTGTTGGCCCATGGTTTATTGCATGCATCCTCCTAGCGTTATCCCAGTACAGATGCATCCTGAAGGATGCCTGGGTCCGCTACCTAATCCCAAGATTTGGTGTAGGCACTAGTTTTTACGGAAGCGACTGTCATCTGATCTTCCAACCCCGAGGGGAAACTGGACCTTATTGGGATTAGGCTTTGTCAAGTGAGTGGGCAACTCGACTGTTAGAAGTTCTCAAACCGCCCGAAGGCCTCCAACTTGGCTTAACGACTGCTGCCATAGACAGCAACCGGGATCAACGGCTTAACGTGCCTTCCACAGCACGGGAGCACTCAGTTAGTAACCACTCAAAGCGGTCACCCATCCAAGTCCTGACCGCTGCCCACGTTACTTAACCTTAGATACCGCAAGCGGTACGCAGGCGCTGCTGGGCCACGAGCGCTCCACGGAGCGGCCCACGGTTAGCTTTTATTTTATTTCTGTAGGCTATATGTGGCCTTTTACATATGTAAATCCAATAAACAACAACAACAACTAAATTGGTATTTTGTTCGTGAAAAACTGAGTATTTCAGCAGTTTGAGGTGACTAGACGCTGTACATTTCATTAGGTCCTGATATTAGCTTTTATTTTACTTCTCTAGGCTTTATGTGGAAGAAATAACTAAATTGGTATTTTGATTGTGAAAAACTGCGTATTTCTGGTAACTATATATATGATTTCTGGGTCATGGGCAGGAATCAGGTAGATAATCAGCCCCATGAAAATAAACAACTTTCCCCAAGAAACCATGGGCCGAAATAATAAAATTAGAAATCAACTTTCATACAAAGTGGCAGGTCACGTCGTGACTAATTGACTATGTGAAGTAGGTTTTTATGTCTTCAGATTTCGACCTATATTCCTAGGTGAAAGTTGTTCAGTTTCATGGGCCTGATTATCGACCTGATTCCTGCTCACGTCTCCTGAATCACCCTGTATAGATGCTGTATTTTTTTTTAGTGTGAGGGAGGATCCTGGACATCCTGGTATTAACTTCTATTTTACTTATGTTGTTATAAATTAGCAGAGTCTTGCTACATTTCAGCAGCAAGCAAAGTCTTGGTTTTATAAGTTTCCGTACCTGAAGGGGCCAAACGGAACCCAATTGCAGTCACTCACGCGTCCGTCCGTCCGTCCGTCGTCTGACACAAAACTTTTATTAACTTCTCATTGACCTAACCTAACTTGAAATATGGTCATTATGTTTATTATTAATTACGTAGGTATATTTTACCAAAAAATACTAATATATTGATAAATCAGATTTTTACGTTGAAATTTCCTTTTTTTTTCTTTTAAAACCAACTTAATTTCACGATTGGTTCGTATTGTTCGTAACCCTAAATGTGCGAAGACCGACACGCACGTAGCCGGTTTTTTTCTGTTATTACTCACTTGTCACGAAAATTCGTGAGTGTAGGGAATTATTGGTAAAGGTAGTAACTTTATTTTATTATTGACCGAGTAAAACGAGGTCTCTGTTTTAGCTTCGACAAAAATGCTTTCGTATGTCCGGCCGGATTTTTGTATGTCCTCCTCTACAGGTCGCATTTATCAACCGATTTTCGTGAAATTTTGTGAGCAGGTTTGGTAACTATATAGAATTTTTTTGTCGAGTAACTTTTTGGAAATTCAAAAAAACAAACATTGTATCAATGATTTCGTGTTTTTCTGCGGCCGTTTTTTCCTCTACAGGTCGCATTTCTCAACCGATTCTCGTGAAATTTTGTGAGCAGGTTCCATGACTACATATAATTTATTTGTAGAGTAAATTTTTGTAAATTTAAAAAAAAAATTTTTACGTCGTTGGCTGATCTCCTCTACAGGTCGCATTTTATCAATCGATTTTCGTGAAATTTTGCGAGCAGGTTTGGTAACTATATAGAATTTTTTTGTCGAGTTACTTTTTTGAAATTCGAAAAAACAAACTTTGTATCAATGATTTCGTATTTTTCTGCGGCCGTTTTTTCCTTTACAGGTCGCATTTCTCAACCGATTCTCGTGAAGTTTTGTGAGCAGGTTTTATGATTACATAGAATTTTTTAGGAAAGTAAATTTTTGTAAATTTAATTTTATTTTATTTTATTCATTGGTTTGTTTTCCTCTACAGGTCGCATTTATCAACCGATTCTCGTGAAATTTTGTGAGCAGGTGCGGTAATTCTATAGAATTTTTTTATCGAGTCATTTTTTCAAAATTTAAAAAAAAAAAATTTTTATCAATTATTTTGTGTTTCTGCGGCCGAATTTCGATTTGTTCACCTCTAAGGGTCGCATTTCACAACAGATTCTCGTGAAGTATTGTGAGCACGTTCTTTGATTACATCGAATATTTTTGTTGAGTAATCTAAAAAAAATTCTATGGTTTGTCCTCCTCTACAGCAGCGGTCGGCAACAGGCGGCCCGCGAGCCTCCCTGGCTTTATTGTTTGTAAAGGTAAAATTTGAAATTCTTAACATCGTGAAAGCGTCTGTAGGGCCAACCACGAATGTTTTCACAGTTGGTCAGGACGAGATATGTGTTTGTAAGTATATTTTACAATTAAATCTATCTAAATTTTTTTTCAAAAATTTCTCGCTCGCCGCGTTTGCGTTAGACAGTATGACGTATTTTCCACACCTGCATCTTAATGTTCAAAAAATTTCGCGCTCGCTGCGCTCGCGTTTGCGTCTACACAACTTGATGCGTATGAAGTATTTTCCAGACCTGCATAATAATATTCGCAAAATTTCGCGCTCGCTACGCTCGCGTTTTCAACGAGATTTGTTATGACTTGATGCGTATGAAGTATTTGCCGCATTTGAATCAGTGTTCGAAAAATTTCGCGCTCGCGTTTACATCTACATAACTTGATGCGTATGCGTATGAAGTATTTTCCGCACCTGCATCATAATGTTCGAAAAATTTCGCGCTCGCTACGCTCGCATTTTCATCTAGATGTGTTATGACTTTATGACCCGTCCCCCCCTTAAAGTTTCTATATGCTTGCATTGATCGAATGAATCGCGAAATTACGATGCGGTTGAAATGCGAATTATCTGGGTTTGGTAAGGAAACTAGCTGGTTTATCTGTGAAAAGTCGGTTTTTCAGATATGATTCTTGACAATATGATTGTGGTTTTGACAATAGCCGAAACATGTTTGCTTAAAATTTTCTCAATCAATCAATCAATCAATCATTTTATTCAGAACAATAAATATTGTGTTGAACATTACATTGAGGTGTAGGTAAAAAGTAAAAACATAACACTTAATTATTAAAAACAATAAATCTACAAAACTCATCTAACACTAAAAGTCCATATTATCAAATCAATCCATATCCATCCATATTATTGTTGTATGTCCATATTATTTTTCGTCTTTCTCGTTTTTCACGTAAAAAGGGGTGCGAATTTTTACTACGTTACTGTCGCGTACGGCGTACCAATTTGTTTCGAGTTGATATCAACAGACAGTGATCATTATTATCATCTGCGGCCCGCGAAGATTTTTTTAGCTACTATGTGGCCCGTGGGTGCTAAAAGGTTGCTGACCCCTGCTCTACAGGTTCGATATCTAACATAGTTTTGGAAATAAAAAAAACACTCACGAGGTCTACAGCTCACAGAGCCACTAGTTTTTATTATGAATAATACAATGCAGTAAACTGTACATAAATGTTGTTCGTACCTATGTTTTAGTTATTTTTTATCCCGGTGCCAAAAGGTGGAGATAACAAACGCATTACACAATGTTTAAAATATTTATTGACATAGGATTTTTCTTCGGTCACGGTCAGGAGTATTGTATCTATTACATGTATCTATTACAACAGAACTAAACTGGTATTCAATAGATTAAGAATAAAAAATAAGGGTTAACTTTACTGATCTATTTCTACAAATCTTCATCGGAATACATTGTAAAAATATTTATTTATTAAAACAACGTAAGAATAGGCTTACAGTAAGATACCAAATCGCCTATAATGTTAAGACTGACACCATCAGTGATTACTAAAATAAATTGATGAAATACATATTATAACATTAACTTACAATATATAAAATATATCAATTGCACAACAGACTTATTTGAGAGAGCAGGGTACTCAAGGTACCTACCTTATTTCAGGATTTGCAGCAGCACTTAATAGGGATGTTGACACCAAATAAGAAAATCAATGAATCCGAATTTTCTCGAAAAAGGATCAAATTCTCAATCAAATAGCGAAAAAAGTAATTCACAAGAATAAATAATTACATAATTATAAGTCATCAAAGTTTTAGGGGGGGGGGGGGGGGGGCATTTTCTGTCCCTTTCCCGCAAAACGCACCTCTGTATTGAACTATCGTCGTTTACTATGGCGCTCTAGGTTAGTGACGTCACTGACCTGTAGCGCTTTCTCTCTCAAACTAAAAACATTCTAACGGTTGTAGTTTCGTTATTTTTTGAGATATTTGAATAGGATTTTCACTATTTGGCATTGATTTAGGTATTCTTTCGTATGGAGTAATAATAAATTTTGAGTCAACATCCCTATTCAATAAAAAATCACCATGTTTTGCGGAGATCTATTTTGGATTATTCAATAAGTTTAACAGCTTCGTTTTAGGGTTCCGTACCCGAAGGGTCAAAACGGAACCCTATTAGTGACGGCCAGACGTCCGTCCGTCGTCTGTTACAGCCAAACGGTTGGAGCTACAGGCTTCAAATTTACACAGTATAAGCATCTTGTTGGCCCAAAGCCATACAAATAGTCAAAACTTATTTTTAAATATTTTTAAGGGGGGCTCCCATACAGCTAAAGGGGGGCGCGTATTTTTTTTTTCTTTAACCTATCGAGTGGGGTGTCGTTGTTTTCAGTAGATACTTACCATATTTTTAATTAAAAAAAAATTGGAAAACAAAGGAATGAGAAGCCACCAAAGTCAGCTTTTTTTACGAAATTTTGTTCCGGAGAATTTTTTAACTTCCCAAATACTATAAACTTAAAATTTGGTAATAATGTTTGATATTACGTATATTTTACCAACAAATACTAATATATTGATTTCCTTTGAAATTTCCTTATTTTTCCTATAAAACCAACTCTAACTTTGCGGTCGGTTCGGACCCCTAAATGTGCGAAGTTTTTTTGTAATAATTAAGCTTTGTTGTCCTAATAACGTTTTACTAAATATTCACGTTGACGTTAATATTCAGCATTAATCTAGGATTTTTCCACGGCCGACGAAAATACAAGACAATACCTACTACAATTCATTGACTACAAATACTGCAATGCGTATTATTGCCATCTTTATTTGTCCAAGTGCTCGAACACATGCCGGGAAGTAGGTCAGTTATGGTCAGCAAGCCGTGAAGGGTTCGTGGAGTTTGCCACGGATTAGGAATCTGTGGTCCCATGTTTTGTTTACGATAGTCCCTTCTTATCTACGTTTCCTTGGGCGGTGCCGATTTGCTGTGACGAATTTACTCTTTGTATTATTTTTAAGTTAACACACATTTTTAGGGTTCCGTAGTAAACAAGGAACCCTTATAGTTTCGCCATATCCGTCCGTCCGTCCGTCCGTCTGTCCCCCGTTTTTATCAGTAACCGTTAGTACTAGAAAGCTGTAATTTGGCATGAGTATACATACTCGTATCAATGACGCCGACAAAACAGTACAATAAAATCTTTAAAAAAAAATTTTTTTAAGGGTACCTCCCCTACATGTAAAGTGGTGGTGCAATTTTTTTTTCTTCCAAACCCCATCGTGTCGGATTTCGTTGGATAGTTCTTTCCAAAATATTTTAAGGTTTCTAAAAGTATTTTTTGATGAAAGAATTGGTTGGCGTGATATTAAGCTTTGAAGTGATAATTTTTGTTATGGTCAAGTGTCCCCCCCCTGCCAGCTAAACGGTGGCTAAAATGTAACGGGTAGACGACTACGGAACCCTACCTTGCGCGTGGCCCGACACGCACTTGGCCGGTTTTATTTGCAGTTTTTGGAAATGATCGTCTCTTTTTTCTTGCCGTCTGTGTCCGTTGTGATCCGTGGCCATCTTCTTCTAGATCTTCTCGCATTTAGCTAAGTCCTCGAACACATGCTGAAAATAGGTCAGTTATTGTGAGCAAGTCGTGAAGGTTTCGAGGAGTTTGCCATGGATTGGGAATCGTGTATTTCAATGTTTGGTTTACGACAGTCTCTTCTACAGTTCTACGTTTCGCTGTGCGGTGCGGGCTAGCAGCGCCGAATTTGCTCACGAGATCTTTCATTAAAAAATACGCCGCGGATATATTTCTCTTGTTTTTTTTTTCTGTTTTATAATTAAATTTTTTATAAAATTATACGTAAGTTACGAAACATTTTTAATATAGTGAT
Source organism: Cenopis cana (assembly GCA_951800055.1). Taxonomy (NCBI): domain Eukaryota; kingdom Metazoa; phylum Arthropoda; class Insecta; order Lepidoptera; family Tortricidae; genus Cenopis; species Cenopis cana. The sequence continues at coordinate 7,354,664 of OX637488.1, forward strand.
AATTATTTTGTTAGTCTTACGTATAATGAAAGCGACAGCGTATTGTAAACTAATACCATAATTTCAGATCAGTATCCAGAAAAAAAACCTCATAAAAATTCATCAAAGCTATTTTAACTAAAATGCCAATGTTTGTATTTTATACGACAGGGACAAGACGCATTTTAGACAGGAAGTTAGATAAGTTTTATGAATAACAGGGAGTTATAGTGTTTTATAGGAAAATAATAATTATTTTTTAGTGTTTTATAATAAATTTATAAAGGGTCGGCAACGCGCACGTGACTCTTTTGGAGTTGCGTGCGTCTATAGGCTGCGGCGTCCGCTTACCATCAGGTGGACCGTACGCTTGTGCCACCGTCGTAGTATAAAAAAAAATAAAAAAAATAGTAAATTACTGCGTATTGAGAAACATTTTAATAAGAAGAAAAACTTAATATTTGTCCATCATCGTATGAATTGATATGAGATCCGTTCCCTAATCTCCCCCTAAGTAAATTTCAAATTGAACGGAAACTGAAAATCTGCTGGTGTGGTATCCAATCACGTTGCCCGAACGTGGCTCGGACGCTGGAATAAAGTTATTATTTGTGCAAATATTATCGATAGCTGGAGATCCAGTCCGCGTTCGGGATTACTGATATTCATATCATGCTACCGGATTCGTCAATAGTTTTAATATTTACTGCAAATAAGCATACGCTTACGGCCGACTTTACGGCCGGCACGTAATGATTTACTGCAAAATAATAAAATAACTACCAATATTTACTTCAAGTTGCATATTTTTAAGTATCTTCAACAAATGCAACAAATAATCATCTTAGAAAGAGGAACGTTTTATTTTGATCGTAGACTAGTTAAATAATTTTGACTAGAGATGTACCGACTAGTCGGGAAAGCCGATTATCCGGTCACATTTATAGTCGGCCATTAGTCGGCGGCTAGTCGGCCACCTCAGCACCGATTTGTCGGCTAAGTCAGCAAAATCCATAGTCGGCCGATCTGTATTATAAAGGATATGTCGCAGGCAGTCGGTGCGTGCGGTAATAAAGTGCGCATCTGACGCGCAGACAGCGTGGGCGAGCCTGACATTCAGGGCCCTTTACTGCACGCACCCGTAATTCGGATCGGGCAGGCTCGATGCCTTAGGGCCTTATCACACTTGCGACTTGCGGGCGACTTGGAAGCGAGGCGAGAGCGCAGCGGGCTCGCCGCGCGAGCGCCCAACGAAGTCGCTGCGTACTCGCGGGAAAATCTCTATATGCGGCGACCTTGCTGAAATGCGAATCGTTGCGCACTCGCCGCTAAATTGTTGCGCGCTCGTTGCGCACTCGCCGCTAAATTGTTGCGCGCTCGTTGCGCACTCGCCGCGAAATCGTTGCGCGTTCGTTGTGTGCTCGCCTCGCTTTTAAGTCGCCCGCAAGTCGCAAGTGTGATAAGACTCTTACCTAATAACTCCTATTGTACCTATATCACTTATATGGGTGCGACACACTGTTAGAGCAGCGCGATAGAGGTTGCGTGATTGAGCGTGTAGATAGGTACCCACAATCATAGATATAGTATATACTCTGTAGTTATAGATGCGCCAACAAGCGACCGGGGCTATGTCTTTCTCATATTATGACGTCAAAATATGGGGATACCATGGTTGCAAAAAATTACCCCAAAAATTTAGTCGGATATAGTACTTAGTTACAAGTGATCAAATTCCATAGTGACTAAGTCGCCATTTTGACTCACTAACTAAATTTACACAACATCGTAGGCGATATCGTAAAATAAGTGATCTCGACCGGCCACTTTTTTTGGGATAATCTTACCTATAAATACATAGTCACCGGTTATCACCGTTGCATCAAACGGCGATTTCACTGATCCAAATCTATACATTTTGTTCTCGCCGCTCGCCGCTGGTCGCTGGCCCTCCTGCTCGCCGCTTGACTTGCTGGTCATCACGTCACCCAAAGAACCATGCTAAATGTTTAAGTCTCTAGACGATGAAAGTAGTAAGTAATGTAACCAGATAGTGCTTACTATTTCCATGCCCCTTTTTGTCTTTCACAGATAAATTATGTAGTTGTTGGAATAAAAGAATAAACTTCAATTTAGAACAGGTAATTTATTTACAATAATATATTACATTTATAACTTTATTTTTCAATAAATAAACAAATATGTAATAAGCAGTTATAGATTATTTTACCCAATTTAATTTCCTGTTCCCTCAGTCCTGAAATCCATTTTTTCGGGATTCATCCTCTGTTGAAAAACTGAAAAAATCAAATTACTTGAAATTCCCGAAACGTGGGGTAATCTTTAGGGTTTTTTTTTTATTATTTGTTGGTATCCGGAAATCGAATTATAAACCGACTGAATGGTGGGACATCAATGCTAAGCTGGCTTCTATGGTAGATTTCTACTACGCGATTTGACCGGTTTGTATGTCAAATGTTTGGAGGTTATTTTTTAATTAATTCACATATTTTTCCTATTTCATCTATTGTCTCATGATATAACTAATGATTAAGCTCAGTAATTTGGTTCCGGTGAGATTTTAGAAATAAACACGGGTCCAAAATTCAAAGAAAATGTACTTACGCATGGAATGTAACATCCGCCTTTTTTCGGTCGAAATTGCTTTTACAGCCAAACACTGAACAAATGGTAAATTATTATTCATTTAAACCAAATTCATCATTAATTTTCCACTTATAAATTGCACTGCAAAATATTGCCACTTTGTTTTGCAATCTTCTTGACACTAATGACAGATTACTTTTACCCGACCATGAAAAAATGTCCGGTCGGTGATAAGGACAAAACATCGCACTTTTTTCTACTTCCTCTCATAGGAATCGCAATAAGGCTATCTTTCTCTTACAAAGCGTGTCAGGCCCTTGCCCACAATCGAGTGTTTTGTTAGGATCTTAAAACATGTGACTGTTCTTTTTATCGTTCAACAAAAGAAGACCGTTTTCTAGAGGGAGGTTATATATATATGTCACACTTTACTATAAGATGATGAATTTACAAAACGTTCCGTGGAACTCATCCCTAATAAACCTGCGTGTCTTCATAAATGATTCTTCGCCGATTTGTGGAGCCCATGAGTCGCACAATTCTCAGATACATACGTTTCGTGCAAATTCCGTTTCAGTTCAGTTTCCATTTAACGAAAACTATTCATATAATGTAAATACAATGGATGCATGATACTAAAGGCTTGTTTGATTGGGGTATTTATTTCGTTTGGTGCAAATCTATGTCCGCAATAATATACCGCATAAGGGTAGTTCTACCATTTCGTGCAAATCGGCACAATTTGGGAGAATTTTTTATTTTTGTTTGTTTTTTTTCTACACCAGTGGTAAGAAATAGCCTCGACAATAGTGAAGCAAGTAAATAGGCCGCAATGGCACTTTTGTATTTGTATTGGAGAGCAGAGACCTTGCACGGACATCCGATTTGCACCAAATGAAATAAAATACCCATTGGTTAATTGCCAAGCAAAGTCATGTGGTTTGGTGTGTTTACATTTAGTTATTACAATAGATACCTATCCAAATAGCAGCACTCTTAACAGCAGACTCTTTACGGATTTATTTTTTATTATCAAATGGACGAGATTATCATATTAATTTTCTATGCTTTGTAAATATTTAGTATATGAGTAGTTTAGTTTATGTTATTGTTTCTCGTAGAGGCGCCCTATATCGCGTTTCTTTGAATAATAATAATGAATAATCTATATAAATTCCTTCGATTTTCATGAAACCTATTGTTGAAAATTATCTTTTAAAAATCATTTACCTAGTCGAATTAATGAAGTCTCAACAGTTCTTTATAAAAATACGATACAATTTTCAACCCACTTTGGCATTTGAATGTCACTAGGCGTCCTTTGACCACGACAAGGAATACAAATCACCATAATATTAATTTCAATTCACGCGGGAAATCTTCATTATAATGGTAATTCATTTCCTTCCTCAGAATGTTATGAAAGGATAATGTTTCGAAAGTCAAAAATTAATGGAATAATTATGTCCTTGCTCTTAGACAGACTGCGGGTTCTGTCGATACTATAAAGTGCTAATGAATAATTGATAACGTTAATGGGCGTTTGCGTTATTTCACTTCTTTTGTATAAATTTATGGAAATTTTTCCTTCTTTTTGCATTATTGTCTTCAAAATTGTGAATAAATAGCGTGCAAGCAACGGTGTAACGAAAACTGTGACTATGTTTTTGACCATTGAAAAAAGTGTGACTATGTTTTTAGACCATTGTAATTTCGGAAACTGTAAGACGAACAGTTGACCAATAATTGTATTGTTTATAAATTCTCTAAGCCTATGAACATTTTGACCTAACTTGAGGATTCGACATAATAAACACCACACTGTAAATTGTTTTTTAGTCCTCAAACGTCTGGTCTGGGACAATTTGGGATATCTGCGTTTTACTCTACATTCTACAAGTCTACACGTTCAGCTCTACCTCGATAATATCGATAATTTCAACGAATTTACTGAGATAAGCGTAGAGTTTGGAGTGATTAATCTGACGTTTATGCCCTAATTTCGAGGCGTAGTTGAATCACGTGTTTTTAACACGCAATTATAATACTAATAATACACTCGCGGTCAAAAACTACGGTAAAATACCGTCATATTTCCAAAAATACTGCAAGGTTGTACAGTTTTTTAATCATGTTAGGATATTCCTTTAATTTTATATCTAAACTGCAAAAATAACAGTTAAAAAAGTTACGTTTCCAGGTTTAAATAGGACTGTTAGGGCTGTGTTGGGTTTAAAAACAAATAAAAAAACAACGTTAACGGAGCGAGATTTCGCAATTGAAGGATGCCTGGGGTCCGCTACCTAATCCCAAGATTTGGCGTAGGCACTAGTTTTTACGGAGACGACTGCCATCTGACCTTCCAACCCCGAGGGGAAACTAGACCTTATTGGGATTAGGCTTTGTCAAGTGAGTGGGCAACTTGACTGTTAGAAGTTTTCAAACCGCCCGAAGGCCTCCAACTTGGCTTAACGACTGCTGCCATAGACAGCAACCGGGATCAACGGCTTAACGTGCCTTCCAAAGCACGGGAGCGCTCAGTTAGTAACCACTCAAAGCGGTCACCCATCCAAGTCCTGACCGCTGCCCACGTTGCTTAACCTTAGACACCTCAAGTCAAGGGGTACGCAGGCGCCGCTGGGCCATAGTATATTATGTACCTAAAAAAACCTAAAACTAGTGTAAAATATTGAAAAAACCTATTGAGGCTATTTAATCTAGGGTGACCCGAAATTTTGTGTATGTTACGTAGTTATAATTTCTAGAAGGCTTTTAGATTGGCTCGTGACGGAGAAAGATGTCGACAGCCTAAGAAAACCCGGGAAAGATCGCGATCCAATAAAATTGAGGGATAGACTGAGGACCAAACTTAGAGCCAGCCAAACACATATATACGTAGTATACTTAGGTGCGTGGCTTCATCAAAGAAATATTTTAATGAAACTATCAGTTAATTATGTAGCGGATTAAACGTATAACTCTAACTCTCTATAACGCTAATATGATTAACTTTTCAAACGCTCGAAAACATAAGTAATTTATTACCATATACCATTAATAAAGTCCGCCATTTGTACACTGTATATTACTTATTTTGTGCAATGAAGTTTGAATAAATAAATAAGTAATTTATAAGATTTCAAGCTCACGTGGTCATTTACATTAGAATTACGACTCAATTACACAAATATCCCGTTTTTAATCATAATTCTTAAGTAAATTATGTGAACAAAACAAAATGTTAGAATTATATGTTGCAGAGAACAGATACAATAAAAAAATTATCGTGATCACGCACGCGGTGGGCCAGCGTGCTTACCTTTACACTACCGAGATCACTACGTCATCAAGCGAATCTTTGCCTTGCATTCTTAAGCCTATCGAATTCTCTGTATTTTCTTCAAATGCTCACAGCCTCTCTCCCAGGATCTTGATTCGTAACAAGAGTAAAATGTTAGAACTTAAATCATGAATATAATGGAAAGTTTTTTACGTTTTAAAATGAACTTTGCAATTATAAGCTACTATAGTGGTATACATAGTATACATATAGCCTTGGCCAAAAGTGTTGAGCACTCACACGTTTTCACAACAATCAAGCATTTCATATCCTTTTATTAAAGAAAATTAAATATCTTTCAAAAACTAGCCACTTTGCCTTTTATTGCAAACCCGTCTATTTTTAGTCTTCAGTTACTACGCTACGTTCAGCTACTTCGAAATAATATTATCTAAAGTTCTCTAGATGTTCTTTAGTATATACTAGGGCTTTCATATACCGGACATTTCGTGATACCGGTATTAATACCCGTATTGGCATCTTCAATACCGGGATCCCGGGATCCCGGTATTTTTCGGATAAACATTGAAAGGTACGAAACGCTGAAAAAAACAACAACAAATGTTCGATTAATAACGTTTTTATTATGCATGCATATTACAATACGATTTTGAATAATCATGTCACTTGATAACCAGTCTCCTTTTCTCTCATTTAACAAGTTGGTTTATTCAAATATACATATAAAAAATCTAGCTAAGCTACAGTGATCTTGTAAAAAAAACAGAGTAGCACTAACAGCACATCGCATAACAGATAACATCTAAACATTTCAAACTTTGGCATAATAAAAACTAAGATTACTTATACGTAAATTGTAATAATTTAAAAATCAAATAACATGTCGAAATTTCCTTAGTTCTAATTAAAATGAGTCAACCAACACTATACAACTAAGTAAGATTAATCTAAAAGCATAATGAATAAAAATATAAATATTTTACGGAATTTTAAATCACATATTAGATTATTATAAATCACAGATAATATTAAGGTAAACAATTGTATACTTGTATAGTGTTGGTTGACCGATTTTAATTAGAACTAAGAAAATTTCGACTTGTTATTTGATTTTAAATTATTACACATTGTTACATTGAGTTTTCGATTATGCCGAAGTTTGAAATGTTTAGATATTATCTGTTATGCGAGTTGCTTGTTAGTGCTACTCTGTTTTTGGTACAAGATCACTGTAGCTAGATTTTTATATGCACATTTGTTAAACACAACTTGTCAAATGAGAGAAAAGGAGACTGGTTATCAAGTGATATGGTTATTAAAAATACTATTGTAATATGCGTGCATCATAATAATAATAATATTATTAATCAAAAATTTGGTGTTTTTCTTTGGTTTCGTACCTTTCAATGCTTTAACAAAAAATACCGGGATCCCGGTATTTGAAATTAAATACCGGTATTGAAATCTGCTCTGAAAAAGGCGGTATCCCGGGATCCCGGTATTGAAAGCCCTAGTATATACCTTTTCATATTTTACATCAATGTGCATTTTTGTAATTAAAAAATAATAGTTTTCTTTATAAGTTACAAAGGAAAATAAGGGGTGCTCAACACTTTTGGCTAAGGCTGTACATGTTTGAGGTTATTTATTTGTGCAGTATAAACTCACAGCTTAGTTCCCGGAATAAGCTGACTTGTTTTATAACAATCTTTATCTACACACATATCATAAATCCTCTAATATGCGTTCGGAAACCGTAGAAAATGACTGTCATTTCAACATTCAATGAATTTATGGCAATTTTCTTATCTGTAGGCTACAGCAGTAATAAAATATTTCATTTTAATCTCATATATGATGTTAAAATATTACGTCAAACAAAACTGTCAAAATTTAAATGTCAAAGTTGACATGTCCCTATTCTAGTATCACTGAAAATTCAAATTCAGTCGATGCGAAATGTCAGCTCGATGTTTTTTTAGTATATATCGCACGAAATTTGAGCTAGAACGACATGATCACATCAGAATAAGGACTCTTTACTTTTTAAAATAACATTCAGGTATCTGTTGCCAGTTCTGATTTCGATATTTCCGCAACCGTGCAAAAAAGGTTGTATTAACACAATTATTGTATTTATTTACTACGGTTTCTGAACCCATCTTAGAGTAATTATAATATGTGTGTAGATAAAGTAATGTATGCAACTGTACATAATTAGGCATTAAAACACTCGTGTGTCCTTATTATGAAACTCGCCTTCGGCTCGTTTCATAAAACACACTCGTGTTTTAATGCCCCTCATTATGTACCAGTTGCATAAACTACTATTACAAATCCGTTAAATACAACATGATTAGAGTACTTATGCCCAGCCAGTTAATTGGGTTCGTAAAAAAGTTCTTGTTCGTCTACATCAAAGCAATGAGGTCAGAACGAATCATTAAGAGCTTCCGTATACAAAGCCCCTCTCAACGTCAATCGATTCTTCACTGGCACGAAATTGCCCTAAAAGTATTATGGCATTACCTGTCATCAAAATTTCCAATACGTTAATGTGTAAACGTTGTTCTGAGGAGGTTGTTTGTTGTGTACCAAAGAGTATAATAAATACTAATGTTGTGTTGTCTACTCATAAGGCTATATTTCGGAGCAGTGCCAGGATAAAATTTGGGGGTTAGTATCATCTCGTCTAAAACGCAACTGGTAGAAATAGCAACTCGTCTAAAACGCAGCTGGTCACTGCATCAAAACGCAGCTAAATACAAGTCGCGTGAAAAGCAAATGGTCTAAACTACATATATACATGTAGGTCTAAAATATAATTATTTTAGACCATTTGCTTTTCAGGCGACTTGTATTTAGCTGCGTTTTGATGCAGTGACCAGCTGCGTTTTAGACGAGTTGCTATTTCTACCAGTTGCGTTTTAGACGAGATGATAAGTACTAACCCGTTTTGACGAATTCGTGTTCGAGCAAATAATACTATCGCAATCCAGCGCGGTATCCCCCATTGTCATATTGTTTGTATAGTTAAATTTCGTTACCGACATAGTGTGGAATTTTTAAGCACAGATTGCTGCAAATTCGGGACATTCTTCTGTCAACGCTGAAAATCGGAACGTCCCGAAAAATGCGGGACGTCTCGTCACCATAGTTAGAATGTATCTTTATGTCACACCTGGCCATAAAGTGGCCATTATCGCACGCTCCGCGCGCGAAAACACCCAATTCCTGGCCAGGGGGTGACATAAAATGTTGTACTTACCACGGGCGATAATAAAGAAAGCCACAGATCGCATATTTATCGCAAAATACCTGCGATCTGAGACATTCTTTGTTTTATCGCCCTTGGTAAGTAATATACTATTCTGATGCTGAATGTAATACAATGTAGTTGGAGCGTGATGGCTTCTTCCACAACTTTGTAACAAAATATCGGAAAGTTGCATTTCTACTATGTAATGTAGGTACCTACTGAAATGCGCTGTGTAGCGTTTTATCGCACCACGCTAGTAAACGTGCAAACTTGCGATGCCATTTATTATTTTAGTTACATTATTATTGTGGATTCCCAATCGTTTGTTGTCGCGCCATGTGTTATCCTTCCTTTTCATTCATAACAGCTTTTACACACCCCATAATACCGTTTCTTAGGCTTACCTCGGTCGTGGCTATTATATTACAAATGTACCTAATCAGAAAGAAGTCGTAACTACGTTATGTTCGTTATTATATCACTAGTTTTTTCCCGCGACTTCGTCCGCGTGGAACTCGTTTATCGCGATAGAATTTATTTGCTACTTTTTTATATCAGGCACTTACCTTTTTATCGCTCTTTCATACAAACTTCCACCCCCTTAAGGGATGATTTCCGGAATAAAAAGTATCCTATGTCCTTCATCGGGACTCAATCTATCACCATACCAAATTTCATCTAAATCAGTCCAGCGGTTTAAGCGTAAAAAGGTAACAGATAGACAGACAGACAGACAGACACACTTTCGCATTTATAATATTAGTACGGATTAAATCAAATAATATTTTTTCTAATTTATTGACACCATGTTCAAAAACATGTTAAGTACCTATTTGGAAAGGTTATTTATGTCAAAAACCATTCCTTACACAGTTTGAAAACAGCCCGGTTCACACACTGTCCGGAAATTATTTTTGCTTCAGTTTTGCTGCGGATATCCTCACTTCCCCTGCGATCACGCAGAGAAACTCCCAGCATACTTATCTCCATTGCTCTTTGAGTGATTTTGGTATTAGATCAGTAGGTATATTTATGGAGAAGTCGATTTTAAATAAATACGAGGTAAGTAATGCGGCGCTAATCAATTGTTAATAGGTTTCTAAGCAAACAAATACAGTGTCTTTGTGCCACTCCGCCTGTGCCATTCTGACTTTATTTGTTCAGTTTTGTGTTTGACTCATTATAATAATATTCAAAATACAATGTGTTATATGCACGTTTTTAGGGTCCCGTAAAGGGTCAACGGGACCCTAATAATGCTAAGACTCCGCTGTCCGTCCGTTTGTCCGTCTGTCAGGCCGTATCTCATGGACCGTAATAGTTAGACAGTTGAAATTTTCACAGATGATGTATTTCTGTTGCCGCTATAGCAACAAATACTAAAAAATAGAATAAAATAAATATATTTAAGGGGGCTCCCATACAACAGACATAATTTTTTTCCGTTTTTATAGATAATGGTACGGAACCCTTCGTGCGCGAGTCCGACTCGCACTTGTCCGGTTTTTATATTGTTTTCGTTGCATTTTTGCTCGCGCAGAGCGTGTGTGAACATGTGAATGAACTTCACTGTTTCAGGTAATTTATTGTACTGAATTACGAATCTAATCTCTCTCCTTCATTTATGATGAAATTCTAGTTGGCGCCAACAGCATGTAAACTACTCGTAGCTGATAAAATAGCTGTAGCTTGTTTCACGAAGCACCAGACATTATTGGCCAAAAGCCTCCGTCAACTGACATGCAATTTATATCAAAATATATCGGAAGATGCCCTGATATAAATATATATATATAGTCCCGACTGCCGGGCTAAAGCCAGTCACAGACAGAGCTAAAATATATATTATAGCTCCGTATAGCAGCTGGGTATCTTACGATATATTTGCCTACTAAATGACAGACAAAAAAAAACAGCAAAACTAACGGTTACACTTTCTATGGAAGTTCAATTACTTTTGCTCGTGAGTGTACATACACATACACAACATACATTAATATACCAAAAGGTATAATATTATAGGTCTGCCTGTGACGGGCTTAAAGTGTGCGTAGGCGCGAGTGCAAAGTACCATATATTATGTGTAGGTACAATTACAATGTAATTGTGAGTGATGGTAATCCTGTGCTACGGTATTATTTTGCAAAAAGAATATTTTCAGCCTCGCAGTTTAACTGTTTCAGATTTTTCGTATTTATTTCCTCTTCACACCACATCATTACTATACATATCATCCTCCTAAGCTTGCTTACCGTCAATGGGTCTAATCTAATCAAACGGATCTTTATTATTCTGACCACGACTACATTAATATGCAAATAAATTATAGCCTATGTCCTATTCTGATGTATAAGCTATTTTTTTTAACCTGACTGTGGCTTTATAGGTCAATATCAATAAAGCGATGGGAGTGCGCGGTTGGACAGTGGTCTGGGGAAAACACAGGAAACCTCTGACACGACCACGCGGGCGGTTAGTATAAGCGTTATTGGAAACTTTCGTCAAAATCCGTCCAGTCGTGTTTGGGATTAGAAGGCACAACTTTCACGGCTATAATTAATTACTTACGGTTTTCTTAATGCTTAACTTGATTTTTAAGTGACTAAATTCAAGCGAAAATATAAAATTTAAACTTTACATAACGAGACGAAGATTATATTCCTTTTTGCCACTTTAAGTTTTTTTTTTTTATGAACAGAACACATTCCTGCCCTCAATCAGTACGCAGGAATCTTTGCCAACTTGTGCATTTCAGGCTGTAATTTCAACATTTGTTTTGTTAAGTACCCTCGCAACTAAGTAACCTAAATGTAAAACTATGTTCAAGGATAAATAAATAAAACAAAAACAATAAACGACCGCCGCTTATCAGACGGGGTTATCTCTCGCAAGAGGGTTGTAAAGCATATGTATTCATAGTCGAGTGTAGAGAAAATCTGTGTTATCACTGAAAATCAATATTATGTGATACTAGAGACGCGCCGTTGGACATTGGAATGCCCGCCAACATAGCCGTGACAGCAAAAAGTTCGGTCGCGCCGCTCTCAACACCGTCAATTGATTTTCATGTAAGATAGATTATCTTTCAAAGGCATATATCAACCGCGGAAAATACCTAAAGAAAGTTCTCGCTAAGATGAGATTAGATTAGATTAAAGCCGTCCTCTCCCGGGGAAAAAAATATACAATGCCATTCTTTTGTTATCTGCCCTGGGATCCCAGGGACTGGTAGACGACGGGGAAAGTTCTTTCAATTGGTCATTCGAACTATGTATATAACCGCGGAAACGAACTAAAGATCTTGCTACAAGGCGGGAAAGCCTGTTACGACGAACACAGTTGCGCAGTTATGAAATCAAAGAAACTTCAAAGTTGTTGGCTATTCTGAGATTCAACTCTGTCTGTACTTTAGTGTCAATTAGACAAACCCATATAATATAGTTTACTTCGAAATTATCCCATAGAGTGTTGATTTTTAACCCCAGATTAAGATATTATTCCTTTTTGTTTTGTCGATTCCGACCTTGTCCTCCCATCAATGTAACTACGCCATTGACATTTTAGTAGATATGTACCTACGTTTGACGTCGTATCAATTTTCATGCAGTCCCCAGTAATACGACCCTTCTACACCCACACAGTGGACATCCAAGGGCAGTTCGAGGCAGGATGTAACTTTAAGTGCTGTGAGTGTATTCGCTTAACCGTATTGAGGCCAAATTGGGTTGATATTGGATACTCGTATTTTTGCAAAGCGATGTACTTTTATTGACGTCATCAAATTAAAAGTTTCGTAGCGATAGGCTCGTCGGGGATACCTTGGTTTTCCCTCTAAATTGAAACAAAGCATACAAGCAGAGCGTCTACCTGGCGGGTTCTTGGCACTGCAAGTGTTAAAATATTTCATTTAAAGGTAGTTTGTTTGCCATAAAATTCATCATCACCATATTCATCATTTTCAGCCCAGGCTTCTTTTTTAATACGCCTCTCGTCCCGGTCTTAAGCTATTATTATAGAGGTACAGATGTGAACAGAGATCTTCCTAATATCACCATCCTATCGAGCTAGTGGAAGATCGACGCTGACTGCGCTTCTCTTTTCTAGAAATGGCCACCAATCCACTAACAATTTGGTCTACCTGCCGTCACTTTTCTTGCCAACGTATAGATAAAAAATTGTTCATTTGTTTTAAATTTTTACTCGGTCAAGTCAGTATAGTACTACTGTCAAGGGCACCAATATGTATACACTTTTTCACCTTATTCCATTGAAATAAGGTCCAAAAGTGTATACAAAATCTTTTATTTATTATTGATATTTGACATCACCTAGGATATATCCTAGTCATGTATACCTACATTTAGAGATTTTTTTATTTGTTACATTGTATTATTTCATGTTCTGACATTTTTTAAATTATCATTATTATTATTTTGAATTCAAATTGTATACCTGCAGACGATCCTTTAAGGCGCAGGGTAGGGCAAGGCCTTCCCCATACAAACTTTGTGCAAGTTTTATTCGTCGGTTTTGGCACTAACAAATATAATATTTTTTTTGGTTGTAAATATTAGATATGCGAAGATCGTGATGTGAAAATTTTCAAATATTTCAAAAAAAAATCAAAATAAAAAAAAAATAAAAAAAAATAAAAAAATAAAAATTACATCACGAAATAGCTATCAGAAAAATAAGCATACTGACCAAAAATCATAACTTTAATGCAAACACAAACGAAGTAAATCCTGCACAAAGTTTGTATGGAGAGAGCTTGCCCTACCCCTCCTCTTAATGAATCCATTTTATTTTATTTTTATGTAAAATAATAATGTTATTTTCTAAAGGAAATAAATGAATCTATCTATCTATCTATTGGTGCCGTTGACTGTATAATATAATGTTCCGTCCGAAATGCTCATTTGGCGTGCATCTGCTTCCAAGCATAACCAATCAGAACTGATACAAAAACCTGATCCCAACTCAATACCTTCCGTAAAATAGACATTAGCTAAAGCTAGCTGGATTCGCCGCACGCTTGCTTCCGAGTCATTTCCGACTTAGGTGAAAACATTTCGCAAACCGACTGCTTAATTCTCACTTACTTGGATTATGGATGTTATTTTGCGCAGAACAAGGTTGTTTTTTATTTAATTACGCAGTTTAGTAAGATGCAAGGTTTACGAATATCAGTTGATGATAGATCTAATTTGTTGGTAATGATTTCATTAGTATACTGATAATTAATTGTAGTTACAACTACTCAATGTTCGTCGATTTGTTATTGTAATTGTTAGGTACCCAAAAATGGGTGTTCATAGTGAGTGTTCTAAATAATTCTAATTAGTGTCTACTGATAAAATTGTATGATTTAATATAATAGAATCTATATATAAGTACCCATACTAAACCTTTGAATTCTGCCAGCATCAGCAGGCCTTGATAATTTTGCCATGAAACCAACATTCTTTCATTTGCATACCTTTGACAACTTCGTGGAAATGGAAACCCAAAAGTTTTGTGACAAACACGCGATGCGACTGATGCCAGCTAGGAATCTAAAACAATTTTATAATAACTAGGTCTTCGCTCTTTCGCGCTCTTTAGCGATAAGACCGTCTGTTATTTGCATCTACTGATTATGATTTTGTATACTGTGTCACGTATCAACATATTTTACACGACACGACCTAATTATGATGATACGTTTCGGCTTATATCAGTATCTGTACTGAAATAAGCTGAAACACGTCACTGTCCCCACAAATAACGATATGACAATGCGACAAGTCCAACTGACAGTTGGACTATGCGTTTAGTATGGGGTTGTGACCCTACAGTGGAAACATGGACTGCTGAAAAAATCTTTCATGACCCCACATGACACAAGGAACTTGTTAAAATTTGTCGGTACGCGACCACGGTATACCTTCGATCCACTGTGCGACTTGCCAATTTGGGAATCCCTCATCACCATCCGACATTGTTACTATAGACGAAGCAATCTCCTAGTAATTATCTTCAGTTGGCACATAAACTTCAGATAACCTTGTAATGGTATTCGGCGTCTCCTCTAGCTTGTACCTAACTTACTTACCATACTGCATGAAAAGATAAATAACTAAAGCCTAACTAACTGAATAAGGTAAAGGTCTGAGATGTCGGGGAAGGGTGATAAAATAAACAAAGAATTATAGTTTAAGTCAAAGTTGGTTTATTAATCAGTATTATTTTGAATTTAATCGAAACTCTTGATTATTTAACCGAACTAAACTAGTTGTAGCTTAATTCGATGTTCGCTTTACTTGACCTAGGCCAACGTTAGGGAGGGAAAAGCAAGCGGACTCAAAGAAAAACCCTCCTGCCAGTATTATAAATATGTAAGTACACAAAGTAATCAACCACATGAAGTAAGAAAACAACTAATATAATCCAAGCTCACTAACGTAACTACGGATCAACAAAACATTTGGATTATGAACGCAATACATTCTTAAGGTAACTATCGTACATTTAAACATATCAATTACTCTTTATCTGAATCAATTTATTGTACCAAAAATTGATAGGACTTTATAATAACTTCAAAATCACTCAATGTTGAACGGTATCAGATTCACAAGACATTGTACACATTGCAGGGGAAAATTAATGAATAAAATATAAATTTACACACAATTGTGGTATGTCCTCGTAGGACGAGTGTGATATTTACAAGTCGTTACTTTCTACGTACTTGTACAGATTAATTTCGATCAAGGGCTCGAACCCTGAGTTAATTTACCAGACCACACAATTTATACACTCAACTTATACTGACACGAGATTCGAACTCGTGAACCACTGTTGTACGCTATGAGAGTAACAATCTCAATGTAATTAATTACTTAGTCAATCAGTCACGGACTGAATATGTCACACAATCTACATCTCATAATATTAGATCGACAATGTTTTTATATTTAGAATTTAAATGGCAAGATCGTCGTTTAGTTAATGAAATCGTTTATTCGAATATCAGCCAGTGATAATGTATAATCACATAATTATTAGATCAGATTCCTTGTTCTCTCTCCCACAGATATTCACTTGTTTGTAGTTTAAACTGTATTTTATGTAGGTCACATGGGTAACCGCGTGAGTTATTTATCACGTAACCGCGTGGGGTTATTTATTACGTAACCGATTCATTATAACTTGCGACGATCTCTCAAACACCAATAAAATCAACGGTAAACTTAGATGAGATGGAAATTGAAGATCCATAACATTTTTATAAAATACAACCAAATATCAAAATTCACAATAAAACAAAATCGATGAATCCACTTAATCATTCGGTTCAATATTTATCACAAATTAATTTAATTAACATTCAACTTCATTTGATCTGCAGGAAAAGAAACCAATTAAGAAGAAAGGTCCGAATGACAAAGTTTAGTTCATAATTTAGTAATTACTTAACTTGATTCGCTCGCCAGATCTCCAACCGCTCAGCTTCACTGACTTATAACTTTTAGATACTCAATTAAATAGAGAATATATTTATAAGAAAAAATCTAGAATATTGCCGAGGCTTTGCGCTCCGCTCTCCACAACTTCACCCTTCCGTGTCCCAAAATCCAGTGTCCCTGTTACCCCCGCCACTCACGTCAGGAAAACCTTTATTATACAATTTTATCCCCAATTTGGCTTAAAGCTAATTTAAACTTAGCTACAATGACATAAGGTTATCTCATCGCAGACACTTGGTTGCTCTGTCCTGTCTCGCCTGCTCTCGCAGCGAAGATAGCGCCGTCTCGTTCACATGGCGTGGTCACTCCCCTCTCACAGCTCCAACGCTGTCGCATACGCAATTGCTAACACGTGTGAAGATTTGTCTGTAACACGAGATTTGAAGCAACGTAATTCCTGTATAAAGCTAAACTAGAAATATCTCGTCGGTCAAGGTAGTAGAGCTCAACTTCGCTTGTATATTAGTTTTGTATGTGCAATGACTATTTGGTTTACAAACGATTCTACGAACTTAGAGCCCTTAAAACCACTCCACTATTCAAAGCAATAAAATATCGTGGTATTGTTTTTAGAACTATCCTAAGGGTCATAAATTTAGGATTTTATTTGTTTCTGCTATTTTTCTACAGTATTGATGTTTCCCAGAATGTGGCACTCGTTTACTCACTAAGATATCCCTTTTTTTTCCCCTCTGAACCTATAATAGGTATTGGTACATGTAATTTAAAGTATGCTAGGTAGACACCATGGTAATCCGGTACGGTTGCCATCTCATCCCCCTCTCTGTAGACAGTTAAAATGTAAACTTTTACTTTCTACACCAACTAAAATTGAATCACCTGAACTTAATACCGTTTTCCCCTATTCTAAATCAAACGAGACCTACTCCCATAGTAAACCTCCTAACTTTTCCTATCTGAATAGGTGCGCTTGTTTTACAATGACTTCTGTCGCCTTAAATATAGAGGAAAATAAGGCAATCTTAGTGACGGGCCTAATCTGTTGCTGTCTAACTTCGCCTGTATATTACTACTACCTGAGTATAATAAAAGGATAACCGTCGATGACGTTATAATGTAACATGATCCCAGCATAAGACTGAGCATATTGCATGTGAAATGAAAATTTTGATGTGAAATATTATTATCATTGAGGCTCAAATTAAAACTAGCTTGAACAGACAATGTCTTAGCCATACGTTCCCAGAGTCATTTCCTCACGGAGCGAGTCTATTTTGCTATAATGATCGTATGCCCCGTCGTGTGGGGGCAAGAGTCTGTTAATTCTCGAGCTAAGCTGCGTCCAGCCTAGGTGGAGGCGCAAAATATTTCCCTCCTAAGTGTAAATGTTACAACAATAACAGGGCTAGCCTGTGCCTCTGGTAACGCCAGTAAACTTCCAAAGCTGTTTCGTTTGCTACCCACGTACGGGGAAGAAGGTGTCCATAAAATAAGTAGCTACGTAGCTGGTCCCATCTCTGGCCTATTGCTAGAGATCGCCATATATGTAAGGGTTGACTGAGCGCGTAGCGCTAGTGATATAGGTATGTGCAAGCACAGTTTGTGTTTCAGTGATTTATAGACCTCATTTGTTCCTTGATTAAGAATGCATTCTCTGTTTAATGAATTATAGATATATCTTTATAGCTTTTGTGTAAGAGGTATAGCTTTATAGCTTTTGTCTGAGAGTGGCCACTCTATGTCAACCCTTGCGCACAGAAAAAGGTACACCCAATCCACTGCAGGTCGTATAACCTCCTCGTCTTTCGGCAATTCGTCAATCCCCTAGATTAAAATAGTGGCGTCAGATTATAACAATTTATAACACTGACGTTATGAATATAATTATTCAAATTGAAAAGAAGTTAGAATGTATAGATTAAGTCAAATTATTCAATAGCTATTCAACTAAAATAAGAACCTTGTGATCTTAGAAACTTTCCCCCAGACAGACAGGAACTCTTCTAATATCACGTCAAAACTGCCGAAAGAACCAAAAGCTTTTCTACCTGACCCAACTCTGGTTGTCTATTGGATGGCTAGATTATCTAGGTATTACTAAAAGGAAAATATTTCAAAAGTTAATCATCGCCTGTTCAAGCAAAATAGCGTAATGGCTATATTTATTACCTTTTTTTTTGTTAAGACAACAATGTTTTTTTTTTTTCTTAAGTGCCTCAAATAAAATTGACAGTACTGAATATTGTGGAAATAATATATATTTGCTGTAACCGGTTAAGACATTCTTTTATTTAAAGGTAAACGAGAAATGTACGACCATGTTTTTTTTTATACTACGACTGTGGCAAACAAACGTATGATCCGCCTCAAACTCCAAAAATGTCACATGCGCGTTGCCAACTCTTTATAAAATTTGAGGATTCACTGTGTTGACAGTATTGTCAGGAAGGCGCTATTACTCTAATATGTATAAAATGGAACGAAACGAAATAATTTATTCCAGACAAAGTCCATCGATTACTTTACATTAAGAAATTGAAATTAAATTTAGATACAACAAATAAGTTACAATTATTAAAAATATATATGGCAAGAAACTTTTATGTAATTTGAATTGTTTTCCTGCCAGCTCTGACGTAAATTTTGAAATGTAATGCAGTTAAATAGTTTCATTTCCCGAGTGTTTCCTTTTTTTTTTCTCTCAGCAGTTTATTATATACATATATTATCTAGCATTCAACACATTACTAACAATTATCAATAATCAAATAAATCGCAACAGTGACACTGGTGTGCTGAAAATCTGCCATTAAAATTATTGCTAATGTAAAAAAAATATTTCCAATGAAATTCCGCTACATGTCCTATGGTCATATATTCCTGGTCGGTGGTCGGCTTTAGATATTATATGAATATATGAATGTAGCCTCTGTCATATGTTTGTTTATTTTTCGCAAAGAGACCTCTTAACTTATTAGTCGCCGCTAAAATTCACTTATCATACTCATCATTCATCGTCTTCAAAATACCACACAGTAGACTCTGGCCAGAGATTTTTTTTCCTTTCACGTCTTAATCTATTTTTTTCCTGAAGTTCTCATAACTATAATCATTAATTTATTCATTAGGTACATCCCAAAAATCATTCAATACCACATCTTAAATCTTTACACCACTATCTAGGGCGTCCAAGCCATGCGATTACTTAAGTCAAGAGGTCTTTGTCAAACATCTCTATGATAATAAAATTGTATGTAAATAATCTTCCTTCTTTCTATGTATGACAAAACATATAACGAAATGTTTATTTATATTATTAAGTATATAATAGTTCCATCTTATTTATATAAGTTACAATACTTCCACAAATTCAATACAGCCAAGTTTCATTCACTGAATTTAATATTGACAAAATTCTATTTCACGTTTGTAGAGCCTGATCCCCTTTTGATTGTCAGCCAAATACTTGGAAATTAAATCTAAAACTAATTTATTGCAATAATTAATTATTTGATACAGAGAACAAATACCAAGGAAAAATTTACCGTGATCAAGCACGGAGCCTCAGACGGGAATCGAACCCGTGCCGTGAAATTTGATCAAATAATCAAAACAATTTAATAAAATAATTTGATTCGTAATAACAGTTGCAATAATTATTTGAGTAAATTTAAGATGTTTAACTATTTATATAAAAGCAAATGTAATCATTTCATTTACCATAAAATCGAGGAAGTTCTCGTAAGTAAATTGATCATGGACGAAAGGCAAATACATACATACATACTTCGTTATTTCCGGATCTCCGTGTTAAATACTTAAGCCCTACTTATTTACGGAGTAATTGAACTATTGCATCAGTTAAGAGCTAAATAACCACGATGCTAACGCCACTGCCCTTATTTATACACTTAGATCTACGATAAGTGCGCCTACCGTCGCAATAGTTACACCTGTCTTGAAATGCGTGTAAGGCATTATTATGTATTGTAATAAACAAAACTAATATGGTGGGAATCTTTACATCTTCTAATCTATAACTAGTGACCCACAGCTGTCACACACGTTCTGGGTTTATCTCATAATGTCATTTTTCTAGCGGCGTCTCTTCCTCAGATGTTGAACAGAATGAAGGCTTCTACCTGCCCAATAAAGTGCATGGACACATTTTAAATTACCACGCGCATCATAATGACGATACTTGGATCTAGCTCTATTGTCGTTTCTTGTGTGAAATTTCTAAAATGACCAGTAAAACTAACTGCACCCAATCCTAACAGTCACGTTCACTTAACTCGCCTTACTTTACCTACTACTAAGCCCATTACGTCTTCTTGTATTGCCGAATCCCCAGAGTAAAATAACCTATAAATGTAAAATACCTTGAAACCTAAATTTATACCTAGTAATAGTAACAATAAAATTCCTATTGAACAAAATTAAATAAAAGTCAACGGGTATAAAGATCTCACAAAAACACAAGTATTATATCCTAAAAGAAAATTAGTCAATGCACACACAATTCAATGATAAAACAATTATACAATGTCTTGGAATCCTCGTCCATTCAATGATATACTAAACAACAGTTCACTTGATATAAATGTCTCAAGTCACCCCTCTCAGACCTTAAGAATAGATATACATAGGTAAAAGAGTTTTAATATGCCATTAATGTACTTTTATTCTAATGTATTTATCAGAAAATTATACTTATTGATATAAATACACCACCCCTCTCAGACCTTTAAATTATTAAAATGAACACGTGATCGTCATAATTGGTTAAAATATTAGTTTTCTACGTTGTGTTATTTTTTTTTTTTTACTATTATAGAAGGTTCATTTTACTAGTTGTGTTCCAATAGTTTTGAACACAAAATCTAGAATCCTTGGGCACCCGGCACCACGTGTAATGGTATTCGGCGTCTCCTCTAGCTTGTACCTAACTTACTTACCATACTGCATGAAAAGATAAATAACTAAAGCCTAACTAACTGAATAAGGTAAAGGTCTGAGATGTCGGGGAAGGGTGATAAAATAAACAAAGAATTATAGTTTAAGTCAAAGTTGGTTTATTAATCAGTATTATTTTGAATTTAATCGAAACTCTTGATTATTTAACCGAACTAAACTAGTTGTAGCTTAATTCGATGTTCGCTTTACTTGACCTAGGCCAACGTTAGGGAGGGAAAAGCAAGCGGACTCAAAGAAAAACCCTCCTGCCAGTATTATAAATATGTAAGTACACAAAGTAATCAACCACATGAAGTAAGAAAACAACTAATATAATCCAAGCTCACTAACGTAACTACGGATCAACAAAACATTTGGATTATGAACGCAATACATTCTTAAGGTAACTATCGTACATTTAAACATATCAATTACTCTTTATCTGAATCAATTTATTGTACCAAAAATTGATAGGACTTTATAATAACTTCAAAATCACTCAATGTTGAACGGTATCAGATTCACAAGACATTGTACACATTGCAGGGGAAAATTAATGAATAAAATATAAATTTACACACAATTGTGGTATGTCCTCGTAGGACGAGTGTGATATTTACAAGTCGTTACTTTCTACGTACTTGTACAGATTAATTTCGATCAAGGGCTCGAACCCTGAGTTAATTTACCAGACCACACAATTTATACACTCAACTTATACTGACACGAGATTCGAACTCGTGAACCACTGTTGTACGCTATGAGAGTAACAATCTCAATGTAATTAATTACTTAGTCAATCAGTCACGGACTGAATATGTCACACAATCTACATCTCATAATATTAGATCGACAATGTTTTTATATTTAGAATTTAAATGGCAAGATCGTCGTTTAGTTAATGAAATCGTTTATTCGAATATCAGCCAGTGATAATGTATAATCACATAATTATTAGATCAGATTCCTTGTTCTCTCTCCCACAGATATTCACTTGTTTGTAGTTTAAACTGTATTTTATGTAGGTCACATGGGTAACCGCGTGAGTTATTTATCACGTAACCGCGTGGGGTTATTTATTACGTAACCGATTCATTATAACTTGCGACGATCTCTCAAACACCAATAAAATCAACGGTAAACTTAGATGAGATGGAAATTGAAGATCCATAACATTTTTATAAAATACAACCAAATATCAAAATTCACAATAAAACAAAATCGATGAATCCACTTAATCATTCGGTTCAATATTTATCACAAATTAATTTAATTAACATTCAACTTCATTTGATCTGCAGGAAAAGAAACCAATTAAGAAGAAAGGTCCGAATGACAAAGTTTAGTTCATAATTTAGTAATTACTTAACTTGATTCGCTCGCCAGATCTCCAACCGCTCAGCTTCACTGACTTATAACTTTTAGATACTCAATTAAATAGAGAATATATTTATAAGAAAAAATCTAGAATATTGCCGAGGCTTTGCGCTCCGCTCTCCACAACTTCACCCTTCCGTGTCCCAAAATCCAGTGTCCCTGTTACCCCCGCCACTCACGTCAGGAAAACCTTTATTATACAATTTTATCCCCAATTTGGCTTAAAGCTAATTTAAACTTAGCTACAATGACATAAGGTTATCTCATCGCAGACACTTGGTTGCTCTGTCCTGTCTCGCCTGCTCTCGCAGCGAAGATAGCGCCGTCTCGTTCACATGGCGTGGTCACTCCCCTCTCACAGCTCCAACGCTGTCGCATACGCAATTGCTAACACGTGTGAAGATTTGTCTGTAACACGAGATTTGAAGCAACGTAATTCCTGTATAAAGCTAAACTAGAAATATCTCGTCGGTCAAGGTAGTAGAGCTCAACTTCGCTTGTATATTAGTTTTGTATGTGCAATGACTATTTGGTTTACAAACGATTCTACGAACTTAGAGCCCTTAAAACCACTCCACTATTCAAAGCAATAAAATATCGTGGTATTGTTTTTAGAACTATCCTAAGGGTCATAAATTTAGGATTTTATTTGTTTCTGCTATTTTTCTACAGTATTGATGTTTCCCAGAATGTGGCACTCGTTTACTCACTAAGATATCCCTTTTTTTTCCCCTCTGAACCTATAATAGGTATTGGTACATGTAATTTAAAGTATGCTAGGTAGACACCATGGTAATCCGGTACGGTTGCCATCTCAACCTAATGGGGTTGTCATCGGCTGTAATAGACTTTCTGACGCGCTCTAAAATTGAAAGCGGCGTTGGGATTTGATAAGTTTTTAGGGTTTCGTGAGGTTTGGAACCCTTTTATTCTGTGACTCTGTCCATCCGCCCGTTACAACTAGGTATCTCAGGAAATATCTTTGCTATCTATTTGTAATATTAGTATGCAGTAGCAAATACTCGTAAGACTAACCCTAGTCTATTAAAAACGAAAAGGAACGAAAGAACATAATAATGTTCTTTTTTCGTAAGAACGTCGTTTTTTTATGTACTTAATTTTTTTTCTAGGTAAGTAATGTTCTATTATGAAACAGACCATGTAAATCGGACTAAATCTTGCACTTTACAGATGACTAAAGGTACCATCTAAGGCAGAAGATAGACGGTTTTATTATCCCGGAATATTTTCGTTGCGATCATTCGAACATTCCAGTCGAGGAATGTGCCCTGTCATTACGTCGCACTTATTGTTGATCTGATTTGTAGGTGACTTTATATATATTTATATATATTTCCATCACCAATACGACCGTTTTCGCCTTTATTTCAATGATCATAAGGCCCAAAAAATTACGAACTTTTAATTCCGCGACTGAACCTATATCAAAGTAAGGACATTCCCCCTATTGTCAAATAATGTGGATGGAATATGAACTGATATCGGGAAAATCCCGATATTATGTAGTCTTCGGCCACGAAAGAGGATACTCTTTTACAGTATGGCACTACGCAAAACTTATTCATGCCAACGGAAATTGAACAAGTACCGTTGTATTGAGTTATCTATAGAAACAGAATAGCTACAATACTTATACACTAATAGAGACATACGAAGATTGTGTGGGGTGATGGATGCACATAATAGTTTCCAGTCAACAAACTTAGACACGTGATATTATCACACCAACTGATATACTCGTAGCGCCGTAAATTTACCGGTTCCTGTGATATTATAGACACCAACAAATTGCCTTTGTGTCCAATTGTGTCAACCATTTTATATAATAAAGAATCATTGTAGTAGAATATATAAATAAACTGAAAAGGAAAACTATCACAGTAAACATTGCTATAGTTAACGAGGTATAGTCGAACTTAAGATAAGAATGAACTAATGAACGTGGAAAATGTTTTCCATCCTGTATGAAATAATATAATCGATTATTATCGCTATAGATAAAGAATAGGTACCTACTGCAAATGTAATACCTTCAGCAGTTCGTCAATATTTTTTCTTTTAAAAATGCAAACATTCCGAAGTAGTCATGCCCAATAGGCACTGATATTCGTGCTTCGATTAGTGAATGAAGACTCATTCAAACGAATGGCAATAGTATGGCAGCAAAGATAAAGATCTCACTATCGGAACAAAAGAGCTGCCACAGATGGCAATTATACAAAGGAAGCGGTTGCGGTGTGAACGTATACTTAGTCTGCGTAGTTATACCATGATAGGTATAATCTTATCGATCTAATTATTAAACTGCTTTGTTAAATTTACTTTCTTTCGGTTATGGTATTTATTTTAATAACCAATACTGATATTATAAATGCGAAAGTGTGTCTGCCTATTACCTCTTCATGCCTTAACCGCTTAACCGATTTCGATGAAATTTGGTAGGGAGATAGTTTGAGTCCCAGGGAATTTAAGGACAGGACTTTTTACCCCGGAAATTATCCCTTAAAGGGGTGGAATTTAGTATGGAAGACCTATAACTAGGTAAGCGCCTGAAATAAAAGAAAAGCAATTAAATTCTAACGCGATGAATGAGTTCTACGCGGACGAAGTCGCGGGTAAAAGCTATAGTAATAGTATAACTGTTTTTAAACTACATTGAATGAAACCAAGTGAATGAAACCTATACCTTAACTAACTTCAAACCAATTCCAATTGACCCAAATCAGTCTTCTGTCGTTTAGTCTGGTAATGGGTACGTCGGGTGGGGTAAGGTATAACGAATAGTGTGGTACAACGAAAAATAAATTACTATTGCGCATTATTCGCAGCAAAAGGGCAATAAATAATCTACACGCAGCTTGTTAATCACGTACGTGATGCCCATAATCAGTAGCTCTAGTATAAGTTTTTTTCGAAACATTAACTAATTCGAACGCGTTTGCGTTTTGTCCCAAAATGTATGAAAACGCTCTCACCAAGTTTGAAATACGCGCGTTCATCGGTTAGAAACAAATTTTATACTCGCTGTTTTAGTTTCCACTAGTGACCACCAGAGGCGCTGTTCACGTTTTCATACCACTTTCATACATTTTGAGACAAAACGCAAACGCGATCGAATTAGTTAATGTTTCGAAAAAACTTATACTAGAGCTACAGTAGTTCTAGGATAAGTTTTTTCGAAACATTAACTAATTCGAACGTGTTTGCGTTTTGTCTCAAAATGTATGAAAACGTGAACAGCGCCTCTGGTGGTCACTAGTGGAAACTAAAACAGAGAGTATAACATTTGTTGCTAACCGATATACGCGCTTATTTCAAACTCGGTGAGAGCGTTTTCATACATTTTGAGACAAAACGCAAACGCGTTCGAATTAGTTAATGTTTCGAAAAAACTTATACTAGAGCTACAAGCACTAAAATATATAAATCATATCATTTTCTCCTTTCTCTCCAAAAAACTTATTTAGCAGCAGATATGATAAAACTTTTTCTATTGACCATTGATGATAAAAGATGTAAGGGTGAAGCCATGTATTCTGTAGCCGATGGATAGTTGTACCCTTATCAAGTCACACTGTCACTTACTCGTAATTGGAAATCTGCCAAGATCTGTTTCTTATTGAAAATACATAGGGAATCTGCAAAGAGCTCTCGCTCGCGGATGCGCTTGTTGAATGAGGGGGGGATCTGCATTTGTGTCTTGTTGTCAGATTTATAAAGGGACGGCAATTTTCTTATGACTGGATTCGTAAGCGATTAAATAAGGTTTTACACTAACGTGAGACATATTTACACTTATTAATAAGAGAAAAACAGTTGAAAGTTTTTCCAAGTGAGTGACAACCGTTGTTCCCTTATTAAGACTAAATAAGGTGTTCGCTTATCAGCAGGCTGTATGCTCGTTTGCCACAGTCATCAATAAATTGAACGAATTGTGCAAGGAAACAAATTATTGACATATTGAACAGTGACCATCTGTTAAGGCGCGCGGTTGTTTCCATATAAATGCATTGCGTTTACCGCATGCATTTGTTTGGAAACGCTGCGATTACCGCACAAAACAACCGCGCGCCTTAACCCTATCAGTGGCAGAGCGTCCAAACAACTCGATTCCCACCGGATTGCCTAATTTTCAGCCAGTCCAGTTATTTTACAACGGGTCATGAAGAATAAGAAAGGCAAATTATCTCCGGCTTCCCTAAGAATATTTTTGACGCGCCGCCACTGAACCCCATATAAAAAGGATTTATAAATAATCAAAATGCTACTCAGACGTCACTGTAATGTCACTGCCCCATTGTTTTTATTAAATATAACCTTAAACTTAGATTTATTTCTATCATGCATCTGATATGATTTCTCGTGCTCCTTCATCCGTTTGGTTCAATATCTGATACCTATTTGATGTGACATTTGGTCTAACGGATTTACATAAAACGGCCGTAGTTGTTAAGCTACCCGAGGGAATCTGACAACTCGGCACCGTAGGTTTGGACCTTGAGTTACCTACTTGACTTATGTTCCTATGTCCCCTAGATGGGGCAGAGGGCTTCCACAGTGCGCCGCCATCCCGTTCGGTCTTGAGCTTCGCGCTTTGGATCGACAGTATAAATATAATTTAAACCCTTTGATTAGGTGATAAAACTTTCAAAAAATAACGAAGCGATAAAATAAAACAGAATTGAAAGCAATAACAAAAACCTGTAGATTTTTTCCTTGGCAACAACGTAGAAGTTTTCGGTGTCGCCCGCGACGTTATTTGTTCCATCAATTTTGTAAAAATATACATATCCTAATCCTAATCCTAATAATATTATAAACGTGAAAGTTTGTGCGGATGTATGAATGTAGGAATGTACGTACGTTCCACTTAATCTCAAAAACTACTGAACGGATCTCTATGAAACTTTCCAGTGTTGTAGCTTAGACATCAGAATAATAGGCTATAATTTATTTCAAAATTCATTCCAAAAGGGGGTTAAAAGGGGGTGGTCATTTTGTATGGGAAACAAAATTATTTTTAAGATAGAAACTTAAAACTTCTCTAAAAGACTAAGCATCAAAATGGAAGAAAATTGTTTTCAGCGTTTTTTGAAATTCGCCCTCTAAAGGGGTGAAACGGGGGTTGAAAGTTTGTATGGGGAGCATTTTTTTTATTAAACGAGGAGCTTGAAACTTTGTTTGTAGACCTAGAATTAAATACAAAGAAAACTAATTTCAGCGTTTTTTGAAATTCACCCTCTAAAGGGGTGAAAAGGGGATTAAAACATTGTTTGGGCAACCTGAATTTTTAAAGTGAGTGACTTCCATAGGCACTTGTGGAGACTCTCAGTTAAAATATAAGAAAAGTGATTTGAGCGTTTTTGAAAATTCATCCCTTAAGGGTGTAAAAAAGGGGGTTGAATGTTTGTATGGAAAACGAGCAATATTTGAAGAGAAATGTCGTCTGTAGTAATATAGCAGGTAAGTAGATCAACACATTAGGTAGCAAAACTAGACTATCCGTGCGAAGCCGGGGCGGGCGGCTAGTAGGTATATATATAGGATTTTATCATATCAAGATTAGAGTGATATGATAAAAGTGTAGATTGAGATAATCGTTACTATGTGAGAGGAAACTTATTAATATGAAGGAAATTACTACCAAGTTCATAAAATTATTGTTAGCTCGATGGGACGATGACATTAAAAAGTGTCTATACTGTATTTATTGGAAAAATCAACAGAATCCCCACAATATAAACTTAATTATATATTTTAAAATGGCTAAAATACTATTACATTACATAAATAATTATGTTTAACATAGAGCGGTTAAGTAGGAAGTTAGCACCTTCCTACTGGTAGATAAAATACCAAATACTGTGTAAAAAAATTATATAATGGCACACTACATTGCTACTTATAAACCTCATGTGATATTATGATACTCGTAGTTCTCTGGATTTATTATTGGATCACCATTTCCTTGCCCTTCTTCCATTTACTGAAATGTCTGTCTGTGATAAAAAAAACTCAACGATTCGTTCGTTCAGGTTTGCAACCTGCATAATTTTGGCCCGTATAGACAGAAATCTAAATATGGACTTACCTGCCAAAGTCCTCACCTCAAATAAAAATATCCATTAGGATAAGCTGAAAAATGTCTATACCAGTAGACATAGGGAAGTATTTTTTTCTTCCTAGGCAATATATAAATTAAAGGTTTCAAGAAAAGTAGAGTGAATCAAGTCTTCAAATTTATTCGCAATCATTCTCCATACTGCCGCCCTCGGACCTAAGCCGTAGCTACGGCGGAAATTGGAGCCCACGGCGTGAAAAATGCGTGATGGGAATTTCCTATTTATTTCAACTAACGCTGAGAGGGTTAGACGGAAAAAATGTTCTACGCAATACGTGTTGGCTGGGATCAAGAATTCTTGATAGTTGATGTGGATAATATACTATACAAGTATACAGAAACAAAAGGCTTCATTACGTCGTAATCGTATCATATTTTTTCTATTACCGGTTATTCAATAAAATAAAATAAACATATTACGCCGGCGCTTCGAGGTTTCTCATTAATTGCATAAAATACAATATATGGAATAAAGTACAATAAGAGATTTTTATTTTAAATGTTATACCTATTCACAAGTAAATGTAGGTATGTTATTGCCTAAATTATCGTACAGTTTGTAACTGAGTAGGTACAACGGGAAAATCAACAATACTACACAATGAAGACCCTTGTGACGTCTCTACAGATAGATTTAGATCACTTAGTATTGTCTATAGGTAATTCAAGATTCAGACACCACCCTTTAGGAGTTACGTACGCAATTAGGTACTTGAATACAGTGGTGAGATTAAATCAATCAACAGTGTAAATTTTGTAACGAATGTTAGGACATATACGTACAATGCAATACAATACAAATACTCTTTAAGTCTTTATTGCACACCTCAAAAAGATCATAGTACAGAAACATTAGGCTTAGGGTTTGCAATATCGGACGGGTTTTCAATTCCGGAATTGCTTTCGATATTGGCCTCCAATTCCGGAATTCAGGAATTGGTTCCGGAATTGGGATTTACCTTTTTTAACTAAATTGATGTCTCAAAAATGTACTAAAAATGTAATGATTATCGTTTTATAGGCAATATACAGATAGGGTTTAGCCTGTATTTTAAAAATTAGTAAAAAAAATAAAGATATTTCGTACTTTGCCTTTACCACATTAGTCATTTTCAATTTACTTTTTCACTTTACTAAATTAACGGCTTTCCGGGATCAAATGAGCTGAGTACTAAATGTGGTTCATTAGTAGTCATATATATGGCCATTATCAGCACTAAACTCGCGATTTTCGAAAAAAATGCACCAAGTTGCATGGGGGGTAAATTCCGTCTTCCTGGAAGGGGGAACGCTGAATCAATTAATCAATGTTTCATTTGCATAAGACGCGCGATTGCGAAAGCATAAAACACAGGCGAGGTGGCGCTGTTCTTCAAGAATGGTGACAACACTGACAACACAATATATCGATTTAAACTTACGTGATTTTCACACATTAGGTATTATTGGCAACACACTACCGAACCGAACCATCACGCTCTCTGGTGGCTAGTCTGGTGATAGGCGAACAATTCCTCAGTTTTACATTGTGAACTTTAAGAATAAACATACAAAACACTCTATTTTCTGTCTCTAAATTCATCAAATCCAATTCCGGAATTTCCGATATTTCGAGTGTACCAATTCCGGAATTGTAATATCGGAAAAATTTACGAAAAAGACACACACACGTAGGTTACACACACATACAACAATATTACGACAACAACAACATACCAATATTATCAACTGACTTTTTCGAAGATGGAAATGATAGTTGATGCCCTAATGTGCCTTTGAAAACGTGCAAAATTACCCTGCTGGTGAAAAGTCCAGATAGACATACACTGTGTCACTGTGTAACTATTTGAAGAGAGATAAAATTACACGACAAGACGCTCGCGAAAATAGTGTCGTGCGTTACAACTCGTTCCTTGATGGTACTTACTTGCAGCACACATAATCCTTTCTCAGTTTAATACTCGGTACTACAATTATAATGAAACAGGAAACTGGAAACCGCGGCTTTGCAATGTTGCTGCAGCGTCGGAAACCGCAACTCACGGGTGTTATACAATTTAATTTATGATGCATTTTGTTCGGAACAATGGGAGTTCAAGCGTACTACTAACGTTTTGCGAATCTTAATTAATTAACCCTTTTTTTGTATTAGACGAGTTATCGCGCCAAAAACCATTTGTCATATACATGATGTACGTAACTTTAACGAGGTTTCTAGCAGTGGAAATGTTGGTGTGGAAGATTAATGGCGGTCAAAGTTTTTGAAGAAGCTACCTATATCATTTATGTCATCAGAGCTCTGTCGTCGCGGAGTAGATATTTCAAGATATGTACACATTTGTACAAGTACTAACTCGTTAAATCGCCGATGACGATAAAAACATTTAAATCATATTTCGATGAAAAGTTCCGGACCAAATTGATCTAACTTGATATATAATTATTTGCACCGGCCCCAGAGCCAAGTTTATCAATCTTGCATGCTCCAACTGCTACGCATATATGCTAACTCTCATTGGATTGGTAGTTGTAAGTTGTACCAGCGCGAGCGTGGGACGAGTTGGTTAATCCCTCGGTTATTTATAAAGGGACCTTTCGTCCGCAGTCGGTCGTTATAAACCCTCATATTTATTATACCATGGTAGGCGCAATTACTTACTTTATAACTTCCTTTACCGTTAAAATTTGGCAATGTTCTGAAATGCCATTCTTCTCATAAAGGAGCATTAGGGAAAATAAACCGTAATACAAACTCGGCTATCTTCGCTTGACGAGCGATAACTTTGTACATTAAAGTGCTTGTATGAGGGAAATATAAACAAAATTAAGGTATATTCCCCAATGTATGACAAAATGAAGTCAAATATTTATTCTGCTCTTTTACATTTCAGAGTTTACAATACAATTCCAATGATAGTGACATGAATACTTAGCAGCAATCAATCAGCTGATAGATACCTGGGAAATATTTGCTATAAACTTATCCTACACTGTAAAGAGTCTCCATGGACAAAGTAAAATATTTACCTGTATCAATGGAGATGTATGGCTCCAAAATTGTCACCTTGACACATTTAATTCCCAATACTTTTATTTTATACAACGACGGTGACTGTACGCTTAGTCCACTTGATGGTAAGTGGACACCGCAGCCTATAGACGCCTGCAACTCCAGTCACGTGCGCGATGCCGACCCTTTATAAAATTTGAGGATTCACTGTGTTGACAGCAGACGGGACAGGTTTAGGTTAGTTAATGTAGGTAGTTTATACGTATCGTTCACTTACACATATAAATAGTCGGCAATAATAGTAGATTGTGTCACAAGGGAGAAAAATTACATATTTACGGCGTGGGCGTAAATTGACGAAGCGAAGGATTATGTAAGCGTAGCGAGGGATTCAAGAATTAACGCCCAAGGTGGACATAATTTTGCTTCCATGAGACACATACTGCTTTTCACATCACTTATTGAGGATAATGAAAGATCTGAAATAACAATGGTTATGCATTTATTTTATCAAGATCGATACAATAACTATTACACGTTACAGAAAAGTGCCACTTTGATCCCTCCTAGCAGGGAAGAAAAAGCCCTTATCCGACTAGGTGATGTGAAAAATAGATTTAGGTACAATAAAACAGATAGCTTCTTTTCAGACAACTCAAGTTCTATAAGCAATTTGGCGACTGATTGAATCAAAATACTTGTTGGGATTGGAGAATAACCTTATTATCTCCTAATCAAGTTATTCGATTCCACATTCCACCCTTGATTGGTAATGGTAGCCGTATTCGGAAAACAGTGAAGAAATCAGATTACACTCCTGAGCAATTCTAGGGGAAAACTAAGGATATTGTTTTATTACGACTTGAAAATTTTCAATCAAAAGGAAATGTTTTTATGTTCCGTCAACTCAACCTTCTTAGTAAATAACGAAAATATTACGCAGTGATAGTGTAACAGATAGACTAGTCGTGTATTGATAAGTTAAACTATTATAATTTATAATGCTTTTAACATAGCATGGGGACTGTGATACCTGTCATTTAGCTGTCATCTCAGTATAAAAAATAGCCTTATATATTTAAATATCTCAAAAGTAACGAAGCTGTACAACTGTTTTATAATGTTGCTAAAGAGAAAAAGCGCTACAGATCCGTGACGTCACAAACCTCGAGCGTCATAGTAAATGACGATCGTTACTATACAACGGTGCGTTTTGCGGAAATGGGACAGAATATGCCTCTTAAAACTTCCTTATAAGTAACTATGTAATTTAATCTTTTGTGTCACTTTTTTCGCCACCACCATTTGATTGAGAATTTAATCCTTTTTCGAGAAAAATTCCAAATTATGGATATTGTTATTGGCATGTCAAAATCTCTATCTCGTTTATTCTTCGCTACAGTGAAAATAACCTTTAGATATGTAACGGCAAAAGAAAATTGCGACATAAAAACGTTAATGCCAAAATTTGAATGAAATCCTATGAATAAAATAATGAGATTTTCGTTCCGTCTTAACCACTGCTAACTTATTATGCCAAGAAAACTATAAAAGAGGTGAAAATAATGTCTGACTTTGTGCAAATTCTGGCAAAACATTTTAGATTATATTGAAACTACAAGATAATTTGGCTTTGGCTAAATCCCATTGTTAATACTCTCGGCTAGCATTGGTGGGTCTTTTGACTAATTTAATATTAAGTTATTTTCTTTATTTTGTATTTATCGTACAATCGTATAGAAAGCCGTCATGACGATTGAGCTGATTATGAGGCTACGAGCTCAATGCCCTTACCATGAGTTTGCAATGTTTGCATAACCGTAATCGCTAGCGACTGCATAAACGATTTACGGCCTGTCCACATTGCCACGGCGCGGCGTCGTTAACGTGAAACGGCCCGGCACCGAGCCTTGTGCCGCGCCGTTTCACGTTTACGACGCCGCGCCGTGGTAATATGGACACATGGACAGGCCCTTAGTATGCCGATTCTTAGTTCTATTGCGTAACCGCCAGAGGCGCTGTACTTTTGTCCATACTAAAGCTTTTAAGCAGTCGCTAGCGAGTACGGTCATGCAAACATTGCAAACTCATGGTAAGGGCACTGGGGCACCATTTTGACATGAACGTTTCCCAAGTGCTTAACTGAGCCCAAAACATTTATTCTATACCAGCTTATGGCCGCGACTTCGCCGGCACTGAACTAGTTTATTATATCACTAAACCTTTCGCTCCATCATCATTATTAGTTTCCGACCGAAGAAGTTTCGGTTTCGGCAGGTTTGGGCATAAAAACCATGTTTCGGCCCAAGGTTCGGTTTGGGTCAAAAAACTGCCGAACCTTTGGGTAATGCCGAAACTGATATTATTGACGGAGCGAACGAAGCGCCTCCCTTTAAACTGAGGTAAAATTATTACGTGTTTCATATCTTGTTACTCAAATTGTTTTATTTTATACCACTTACACGAATTCAATTTTCATATATCTTGAAAGAACGGCCGAAACCGAATCTTCGATTTTGGCAAAAAAAAAACATGTTTCGGTCGGACACTAATCATTATACAAACTATCTCAATACCAACTATCTCAACTAATCTACAAAAGTCCGATATAATATTTCAACTTAACCGATATAAATCCTCCAAATCTCTCCCCTGTGGCTATTATATAATCTGTGCCTGTGGGGAGGCTTCCCCACAAGGCTGGCTACATTCCCCCGCTGGATGGCTATACAGTCAACCAATTTGATTTCTGGGCCACTTCGTACCTTGTCACAGTGACATTGATATGAGATCTCTAGCGGCTTTCATATCGATTTTCACTGTGATAAGGTACGAAGTGGCCCAGAAATCAAATTGGCTGACCGTACCTATCCTTTGACAGAGAAATGAACCCTACGATCTGCGAAGTAAGAATAACACCTAAACACCTAACAATACCTAATTTATACAATGTATATGCAGTGTAATAATATATACAGTCACCGTCCTTTCATTCAAAGGACACGTGAAATATTTGTATGCAGAGCAAATTGGTCTGTTATTCCGTGTCACGTACTCTGTCGGGCCATGTGACGAGTGTTAATTAAATTCCTCATTGTTTGGAGGAAATGGTAACGTCACGGAAACACGTACGGTCTTTGTTGTTAATATTTTAACTGTTGTTATTTTGTAGGCCGAGAAGATGACCTGGTATTTGTTGGTTTACAATACCTATCCTAATTTTA
Organism: Cenopis cana; assembly: GCA_951800055.1. Classification (NCBI taxonomy): domain Eukaryota; kingdom Metazoa; phylum Arthropoda; class Insecta; order Lepidoptera; family Tortricidae; genus Cenopis; species Cenopis cana. The sequence continues at coordinate 7,389,991 of OX637488.1, forward strand.
GTCCTTATTTTTACAGAACACTTAATCATGCCCTTATTTTCTGATCTGATAGGTTTATCAGGCAATATCCAATTTCTTGGACTTAAGAGGGAGTTATAAATCATTGTGTTTTAAGGTTCTCAATAGTTCTACTTTCAAATAGAAATTGAACCATATTTGGCTCCTTCATACGTATGAAAACCTACAAGATATAAGTTGAAAAAGAGTATTTGTATTGTAACAATAGTTCCGCACAGCGCGAAAGAACGCGCGTAGGGGGCACTTAGACCTCTTATCGCAGTGAACGTGTTAAACAGGGCACTGGAAACCTAATCACAACTCAGGCGGGACTAGTTATTAGTTTGATAAAGTGGCCATGTTGTGACCATCTACGTTTTAATTCAACCTAACAAGGTAGAAGCTATGCGCTTCGTCCTAAATAATTGGCTTCCCGCCTACACGGTATTTGCCAACTTTTCCTACACAATACATGCTCGTGCATGGACAACTCAATAAAGCCGGCCATCATATTAAATATTTTGTTACTGGGCCAAAGTTAGAAATTAATTTGATGTGATCCTTTGCGTGTATTGTAGCTTACAAGTATCATTCTGTTGTAAAAATACTGACTGGTATGTTGCGTTATGTACATTGGTGACCTTATATGTGTAAGCGATGTGTTGATGATAAAGAGGTCCAATTGAAATGATATTTATAGTTTAAGAAGGATAACTACTTAACTACTACTACTTACTACTTAATTTTTTACATATGTTTTAGTTTAGTTTAGTTTATTTAGATATAGATATTTAATTTTAATTTAGTTTTATTTCTAGGTCTAGTTTTAGTTGTTTATACTGTTTTTAATATTATGTTAATTGGTATTCAAAATAAATTTTACTACTTAACTAAATGTTGAAGGGAAAAAGATGTTGAGGATTATGCATTATCTGAATATGTGCTTTTAATTTAAGAGCCGAGACCAAGTTTTATAATATTGGGACAAAGATATTGGAAATACCAATAAAGTGATTAAAAGATACGATGATTTAATTAAAGTTTTAGATAGTAACATGGTAATTTTTTGATTTTATTGTAATGGTATGGTTAGGTAGGGTTTGGAGTGATGTTTGAAACAATATTTCTTAATGAAAAATCCAAAAAAATACATTTAAAACGTATGTCAGTAGGTCGCAATAGTCCTATTATAGATAGTAACATTGAGAAAATATCAAGATACGTGTCATTAAACAGGAAATGGCCTAAATAGATGGGCGTTTTTAACCTGGGACCCTAAGACAGGTACGGGAATCACTATAGTCATCACTGTTTACTTAAAGGATTTCTGGCAACGGCAATGTCTCCTATGTTAAAAGTATGGTTTTCACAAATTTGCGCCTTCGTTACTCAAAGTAAACAAGCCTAATCGTCTTAGACCGAACGCTGGAAATGAGGTTTATTATTTGACAATACCCACTCCTTTCTGTAGATGCCATTTGCATAGATTTACATGAAACCCTCTTAGCGGGCCTTCTTTGGGATTAAGATAATACAAGTTTATTTTGCACGACTTTTATTACGCGTTTGTTTGAGGTAATGAAATCGAATTTCTTTTTTTTGAGCTTATTTGTTTCTAATATTTTAATGGCGGATTTGGATTTCTCAATGTGTTTCTTCTGCTTATTTTGTTAATTAATTTTTATACTTGTGATTTTTTAAGTTAGTTCGAAATAATGTTTAAAATTATTAACATTTTATTTCGTGTCTTCATTGCTCGCTGAGGTGAAAGAAGTGATGTATTTTTTCCCAAAAGATTTACATAATCTGTTTTAATTAAATTGTATTTCGTGCGAAAGCCGAGGCTAATGGCTGAATTCCGAATTAAGGTTAATGTATTTCGAATTTATTCTGATTTTAATATGAATGGACATTAGTGTTAAAAAAATGGTCAGAATTGTGTTTTAACTGAGCCGAGGCTGAAATGCGAACAACAAGCTCCAAATGAGATTCTGCATCGCCATTTTTGTTCATTAGCTGCAAAGGCAGGGAGCTTTCAATTAAAACATGAAATTATAGTTATATTTTAGAAGTGAAAACTTCTTTAGCGGCGCTGGGCACTTTTTGTACTGGGGAAAAATGTTTAAATTCGGGACAGATCGACAGACCAGCTAGTTGACCCCTCCTAGTATCGTGAGTGATTGCGATGTTAGGAGGGGTAAACTCAGCTGGTCTCTTCTAGCGACAGATCGACAGACCAGCATTAAGGTATCAGTCCGCAGCCGTAACCATAAGACTAAATTTTAAAATAATTTAGAGTGAGCGGCATGTGTCGTTGCGACACTTGTCTGCTCATTTCATCATCATGCATACTAACATAGCAGTAAGGAATTTGTAACTAACAATATATGGATCTGTGATGTCTGTAATAAAATATAAATTAAAAATTAAATTAAATTTCAAATTGAACTTTTTACGCATACATTTACGGTTCAATTTGGAGTGCGGCGGTACGTGCAGTTGTCGTATACTGTCGGCTGCGGGTGCGGACTTATACCTTTACTACGCACCTACACCACAGAATAAGTAATAGTACAAGTACAGAAGTTTCTCTGCTAACAAATTCCCCGTTTAGGTATGCCAAACGTGCCTAAACGTGGCCATCTCTTTCAATCGCACGCAACGCGCTCTTTCCAGGCCCCGCCCTCAGCGCTAGGGTTACCACCAGCGAGAACCTATTTTAATATATGTACTTTATTATTAGTAGTGTTGTTTACAATACAATTACGAATAGTACTTTTAAGGTTCCGTAGCCAAAATGGTGAAAACGGAACCCGTCCGTCCGTCTTTTCGTCTGTATGTGACAGCCGATGTACTCGGAGACTATAAGCACTACAAATACAATTAAAACATTTAGCAGGAAGGTGTGTTCTACTCGTATGAACCGCTACGTAAAAGTGATGTGAAATGACGAAAAAATATTAAAGTATAGGGGGAGGGGGCACTCCATACATGTAACCAGGGGATACAAAGTTTTATATAATTTTTAAAGGCATCACTTTAAAAAATAAAAGAGGTTTCTTAGAACCAACGTTTTCATTTTCGTTTTCTTTTATGTCAACCGTTGGTGAATACCAAACTCAATGACCGTTCTTACGTCTACGTTCTTTTTTAACTTTGGTGCAACCTGCTGCAATACAATAATGCTATGGCATTATTATTTAACACGAAACTACACGAAAAGAACTATTTTTTATGATCGTACAAGCGCGTGCGCGTGCGATCCGTAACGCTGCTCCGCAGCCATTGAATAGTCACATAATGTGTGAGCCGGCGGCCGCATGTACTTTGCGCGGTGCGATGACGTCACGGTAGTAAGCCCCTCCTGCCTACACTAAAACAATCAGGCACGCACACTTAAAACACCAAACTTGAGGAATGAAGTTTCCACTTACTGGCGTTTCCTCTAAGTCCAATATTGGATAGCCAGACTGACCGATTTCCGTAAAGATCATATTTAAAATAAATTCTCATGGAAAGTAGTAATTATTGTCCCCAAATACGGTGACAGTTCACGTCAAAATAGTGGCCAAGCGTGATGGTCAAAGTACGAATAATTTTGAATCGACTTTGTAATCGATGCTTGGTTTCCGATTTCAATTAAAACTTTAACTGTGCATAAAATTATAATTAAATCCAAAATATACGTGCATGTGAAATGATAATTCATCTTTGTGTTAATTTTATAAGTTATAACGTTTTATGCACTCGAAAACAGCACATTAAGACATTTTGACGGAGCTCTTCACACGCCGGGAACGATTCTGAGACTGAAGTATAATCGATTAATGAAGTAGTTTTTAATAACTTGGCAGATTTTTCTCCTATGCTTTTGGCATAGGGGTAAGTATAATCAATGGCGGCTCCCGTCTTAAATGCTCTAAGGTATATGTGTAGATGGATTATTCGAATATGAATATGAATATCTTTTTTATTTACTTTCTTTATCATGTCATTGAATTTTCACTTCTAACGGCACTCCACATTCGTTAAATAATTTACCTTAATTTTAGCTTCCACAATCATAGCTTTATTTTTAAAGCTGTTAGAAATTTAGGTTTTAATGTCAGTTTTCTGGGCAAATTTTGTTATAAGTTATAATAAAAAAATTGTATACATACACACTGAGAATATCTAATAATTTCTGACTAATGATGATGATGATGTAGATGGATTATTCGAATGTGAATATGAATATCTTTGTTATTTACTTTACTTATCATGTTATTGAATTTTCACTTCTGCCGGCACTCCCGGAGTGCAACCCGTTGTTTTTGTTATGAAAACACAATGAAGTTTATTGTCACAAATGTAGGTATTATAGTAACCAAATGATTATAATTTAGTATTTGAAAAAGTACGAAGCTAGTAGCCGAAATTATCGGAAATTAAGAAATACCTACACGGTGTATAAGCCGCTTTAGTTAGCGTGTTATACGTGAAATGAAACGTTGTAGTAAATAATAAAGTATTACAACTTCTAATACATTTTCCATCGAGTACTTTCTAAGCTATCAGAACTTTCAACGGTTTTGCGGAGCACACAACAAGTTGCGAGTAATTAAGTTACCGAAGCACAATATTGTACGAAGTAGTTTGCGTACAGTAATCATCAAAAGTAACTACGCAAATGAAACGGTCAAAAGCCCTTATTCCATTACATTAAACACTTTTGAACTCTTCATATGCGTAGTTACTTTTGTTGCTGACTGTACTGCCTTCGAGTTATGTGGTGGTAACGATCATGGTAGGTACTTACCAAGTTGGCAACAGTCATTAAGGCGTTACTGAAACAGAGAGGAGGCAAAATTAAGAGGACTTGAAGTTCTTGTTCAGTATAAACGTTGGCAATTCGGGTTGAGCATACTTAAGATTATATTAAAACGACTAGCCGGCATACAAATTGCTTGTTTAGGCCTACGCACATTACTCGCAATAACTGTAATAAAGTAAGACCATTTTCAACTTTTTAAGAATTAGCAAATTGCGTCTTGGTACATTTAAAATAAGATAAGATAAGATAAAAAGTATTTATTGCACAGAAAAGAAAGAGATACAAAAGGAATTACAAAACAGGCATTTGGTGCATGACATTCTGTTTATACAGAGATTCCAGGAGTCCCCGCACTAGGCTAGGCCTGTATCGCGGGAGACCAGCTAAATATTTAAATGTCATGCGCAAGTTTAATACAAAGTTAACTTAGCAACTATGATTAACAATTCTAGTTATAATGTAATTATTGGAGGCGTATCTTAAAGAACTAACTTTAAATTTTTGGTACAATTAATAATCTTATCTAAATCTAATCCTATCTAATAATCTTATTTAAATTTAAACACACTGGTGGGGCGTTCAGTTATAATCTTTTTTACTCTAACAAGATATGAAATTATGCTGAATCTAAATTCGAATCGTTCCTCTATTTATAACTAGTCACATATACTATAAAGGTGATGCAGGGATGATAAACTCGACTGTAGAGAAACTCCGATATTATTGAACGTAATCGGCCTGTAAAAAATAATATCTACAAAATCAGTATGGTCGCCACTTTTTCCAAATCTAACCTCGAATTCATATTAAAAGACCCGACCCTCAGCTATAATTTTTTTACCAATCGCAACTAATATTTAAACAAAAATAAGCACGATACTCCAACTTCGCATAAACGTGCGAATGCTCGTAGTTTGAAATTTTTTGAATGGCTTTGTGTTCGCATAGAGATTTTTTTATTTAATAATGTTTATATGGCAGTATTATATAAGATTGTTACGTAAAAAAATTAAAATACAATAATCACATAAATTTCGGCACGGGTTACTGTTACAGTAATGAACTGAAATTTATTTTCAGTGTTTTGGGATAAAAGGAACCGATTTAGGGGTATGCGTTATTAATTTCCGAAAATCGAGAAATAAGGGACACCCTAATAAACATACAGAATATAGTCATAGCTATATTTATAATCTAAACTTTCATTGTTTGTTGTGTTCTCAAATCAAATCTAAAACTAAATAAAATTAAAAACATTCCATTGAAATAATTCCCACATAAATGTATTACAAAGCTCCTTGTTCGTATAGAAACTGTATTTAATTACGTTGAATTGAAACCGACCGACGCGCCTTTTTGATGAATTCACGAAAAGCCTGGGCCTGTATTCCGAACGTCGAAATCCGAACTTCGTATAGTGCCGTCTCCTTCACTCATATAGTGTATAACACGAGAGTGAAGGGGACGGCGCGATACGAATTTCGAACTTCGATGTTCGGAGTAGACCCTCTGGACCCTTTTACACGTGCGTGTCCCATTCAATTAACAAATTACTCACACAAAGTAAACAACTTAATTAAGGAATTTGGAATGTTTCATTAAATCGAGTAGGTATTTGTTGACTTTGTTTTCCATTTTGTGATAAACATCAATTCCGGTCCGGTATCATATTGTGCTGACAAGAGCAAATTCATTAACTAAATGGATCCGCCATAAAAATAAATAAACAATTTTGAGCTTGTGTTTTCATACAGTACAGTCAGCGTCATATAGTGCGTAGCAGCCAAAGTGTCCAAATACTTCGGCGCACCATACAAAATATATGGTGTACCGAACTATTTGGCCACTTTGGCTGCTACATACTATATGACGCTGACTGTACATTCATCCTTACGTGCCCTATCTTTCTAAGAGTCTTTTTCATCGAGATGAGTAGGGAATGCTTTATTACCTTTCCGCATGTGTGGTATGATAAAACAATTTGTTAGCAGAAAAGTCCAAACAAACATGATATAACACATGACGGGTTTGAGGAGCATTTTAAAAAAAGGAAAAAAGAACAAGATGGTGTTGTTGGCATTGCGAAGCACTTAGGTAATACCTATACAAATATTTTTTTAATTCTCGACAACGTACCGCATCTGAACCTCTGGAAATCTTACTCATCACTAGGAACACAACATCTGCGCCCTCTAGCCCGGGCATGGAATACGGGTACGGTATCCTCTGCCTCTCGTAAAAGGGGGTCCTCGGGGTCGTAGACGATCTTAGTTGGGGGCTGCGATTGTCCATTAAAAAAAAACATGGCGGGATCCATAAAGGCGAACCCTAGGGCGGCACTGGAGCGTTCCATGGGAGATCCCAGAGCCGTCCGAAATGGGTTGAGGAGGACAATCGGGGGGTTCTTAGCCGGTGCAAGTCCGACATAACCTGCGCGCTGCCCGCGCCGCGGCGCGGTTTTCCCCGTAAAAGAAAAGAACACAACTTACACAACATCTAATATATTTCTGCTAATTTCATTATTTGTGTAAATCACCTAAACAATGGTGTCTTTCAATAACACATCCATAGTTGATCGGTGTATCAACGACCGTATGCGTCCCGAATCCCTGCACTGTAACATCCAGAGGTGCTTTATCTTCTTCGCCCTATTATGTCTATATTACATGCCAGAAAAGGATACAAAGAAAAATTACGGTTTTATGTGCGGAAATCCCGGGTCGATATGCTAGTGTTAGTCCACCAATAGCAAAGTGTCTTAGCAATATTACCGTCGCGTCGGCAGCTATTACGGGTCTTATAATATGAAGCTTTATATTAGACTTGCGGCGGTCATGTCACGCCCTCGCCAGACAAAGAATGAACGACTTTGGCAATGGCTACCCAGAACCAAAGGAATTCAGAGTACTCCCGATGAACTCCATCATCCGGTTCGTGGAGAGATTGGAGAGCAGATTGGAGTAGGTATAAAGGAGGGGGCAATTGTACAAAAGATCCCATTGGGTCGAAGTGCATCCGCAAGGGCCCTCATCTAGATAGATAAGATAAGATAAGACTTGCGGCGGTGTAAAACAAAGATATAACTACATGTACAGTTGATGTTATATCTTCAAAAGTAATTTAGAAAATAAGTAAACTGTTTATGTTGGTAATACTGTATTAACTTATCCGTTTTCGCCACAAGTTTTCCGCCGTACTCTTCATGCAAACCTTTATCAGGCTAATTTGCATTACAAAGAAACATTTTCATATAATTATCTGTTATTTAATTTCAGTGAAATAGTAATATTTACTTTTGTTGTAATTGCATTTTGTTTCGTGGTAGAATGATACCACCAGTAAATGGACAAGGCCCAATGATGTACATTTACTCTTATGTAAATGAAAATAAGAGATTTTTATAGAACAATCAAACAAGTGTCCATTACTGGTGCTTGTCAGCTTAAATTGTCCATTACTGGGATCGTCACTCCACCACGAAAAAAAATGCAATTACCTACAACAAAAGTAAATATTATTATTTCACTGAAATTGAATAACAGATAGAGTTATTAGTAATAAATGCAATAATAATGAATTATATGAAATTTAATAGATATCAAATAGTCCCAAAAAGTATACGACTCAAAACGTATCACTTTAAAGCATTAAATACACAGATACATTTCAAGTGAAAAAAATAAATTGGATTGACTAAATTTTCAATAAGAACTCAATACGAGTACCTATAACAAATAATATTTTGTCCATTTCTCTCCCAAACTTTCTCAATTCTGAGTTTAACTTGTTAATTAAAACTAGCAAAAAGCAGAGCTTTACGAGGGCTCGCGATGTTTTTTAGTACCTAATGATATTTATATAGAAAGTTTCTAAATAGAATTGAACGCCAAAAACGCCTGAAGGTGTCATGCCTACAGACAGGGCTCGGAAACTGGTTAATTTTTCAAACCGTTATCATGTACTTGCGGTTTACCGACCTTTTTAGTTAGGTTTAGATACAAAAACCGGTTTATTTAAACAGGTTTATTTAAACAGGTTTACGGAAAAGCTTGTTATAAAGGTTTTGTTCGGAAAACCGGTTTAGAACTATAAAAACCGGTTAATGCGAGTGTACGATTCTGATTAAAATAATTTGAGTTGGCTGAGTTGCATTGCATCAACTTTATTTGTTTAAAAAGCTATTTTACTGTTCCAACAATAAGGTACAAAATCCAATAACTTGTTTATAGAAATTCGGTCAACTAAAATAAATTCAACTATACCTACCTATCGTAATACCCATAGACAGTGACCCGAAACCGGTTCATATAAAGTTCCGAATGTTCCAATTGTCGATTAATTGTATAGCATGGAATTTTTCTATTCAGTCACTGAGAGCCTAGATTATTGAATAAATGAAAAAGAAAATATACATGACATTATAGGTAAAAACATGACTAAACTAAGATATATGTTAACAGATAAAAAAAATTGGCCCCAGGCCCGTGCTGTGTTCCAATACCTCCTAAAACAAAATTTTGGAAAAGTGTAATGAAAATTAACACAAGAATTTAAAAAAAAAACGACTTCAATGGGGGAGGCCGGCAAAAGATTATTATACTACGCAAAATAAAGTTATTTGTATTTGTACTTATATGGTGCACTCTTAGATTCCATACAATGAAATAAAAATGGCTATTAATATGTTTATAATGGTAGAAGAGTAAGTACCCTCAATTCCTCACGGAATCCACCATCAGAACTCAAGCTTGACAAACATAACGAAGACAACAAATCGCCAAACGTGAACTATGCGTCGTTGAAGAGTTCCATTCTGATCATCATCAGCAGTTCCACTTCATCGACTGTCACTTATTTAAATGTAAATGCTTGATTTGTTTATGAAAATACTAAAATCACTATATGTATGCCTTTAACATTTGAGGAGTTCCCTCGATTCCTTATGGATCCCATCATCAGAACTCGAACTTTTCAAATCATTGTCTTGAAAATCTAACTTGCTTAACAAACACACCGAACAGGACAATTCGCCAAACGTGAACTATGCGTCGTTAAAGAGTTCCGTTCTGATCATCATCAGCAGTTCCACTTCATCAAATGTCACTCTTTTGAATGAAAATGATGCTTGATTAGTTGATGAAATACTTAAATCACTATATGTGTGCCTTTCACATTTTAGGAGTACCCTAGATTCCTCAAGGATCCCATCATCAGAACTCGAGCACTAAAAAATTAGTCGTGAAAATAGAACTTACTTAACAAACACAGCTAGGAGGACAAATCGCCAAACGTAAACTTTTCCTCGTTGAAGAGTTCTGTTCTGATCATCATCAGCAATTCCACTTCATCCAATGTCACATTTTTGTATGAAAATGCTTGATTTGTTGATAAAAACATAAAAAGCACTATATGTTTGCCTTTAAGATTTGAGGAGTTCCCTCGATTCCTCATGGATCCCATCATCAGAACTGCGTTTTGACAAAAACGGGACTAACTTGAATATATATAATATACAATGAAAAAAGAATTTTCAAATCGGTTCTGACATGACGGAGTTATGGAGTAACAAACATTAAAAACTTTCAAATCAATAACACAACACAAACCGAATTGAGAACCTCCTCTTTTGAAATCTTGAAGTCGGTTAAAACAGTGCTATGTAATACTATTATACTATTCTGTGACAGTGCCCTGCCATCTCGGGATTCAACCCGGGCGCATCGACTCTGTAAGCCTGGCCGCACACGCACGGAATTCCGAACGGAAACGGAGTGGAGGGGAGTTGAAGCCTCTCGCTCTTAGAGCGAGAGGCTTCAACTCCCCTCTCTCTGAAACCGTATCGGAAATCCGTGCGTCTGCGGCCAGGCTAAAGGGTCCCATATACGAAACGATTCATCGTTATAGTTTCCGGCAAACATCTTGAACCTCTAACGTAAGTTTGCACAACTTATGTGCAAACTTACATGTGCGACAGAGAGGGAAAATTTCGTCCCTCTCGCACTTACCATCTTGACATGTCCGACATCCGAATTGAAATTAAACTGACATTGTAATAATACCTCTTGACATGAAATATTTCAATATAATATTATGAATAAATGAGTATGAGTATAAGCGATCATCTTAGCTCCTCTGGGCTGCTATCGCGAAGGGCATTCGAAATTTTCCCTCTCTGTCGCACTTGCAAGTTTACACATAAGTGCGACAGAGAGAGGAAACTTCGTTTGTGGTTCGCGGTAGCACTCCTGGTGCCGTCGTAAATGTGTGAGGCATAACATACCTATTTTTACATAGGTAACTATATAATGTATGTACCTATAGGTGTATGTAGAAAAAATAATAACTACGTAGGTAATTTACTCACTCTTTATTTATATACATATAATGCGCAGTGCGAGCAGGACACCACTATAGATTTGCATAGCGATATTTGGCTCGCACTGCGGAAACCGTCCGGAAACCGCATCAGTGTGTCAACCGCCTAACCAAAAAATGTAACATCGCATGAACTCTTAAGTTTTCTAACAGATGGCGTTAGAAGTTACCGTTAGTTCATGACATAAACACAAACATAACTTGGCTCAACAGATGGCGTTGGTATCGCAATATTTATTTTTCAAATTATAGTTTATAAATCGAGTTTTTCGTGATAGATAACACATCTAGACATAATTCTGAACTACTATGCGAAAACTCACATTCAAAAGCTTGATAGTTTTTTCGTAAAGTGTACCACAAAATGTGGGGTAAGTGGCCTATATATAGGGCTCGCTTCGCTCGCCCTAATAAATGAAAATTGGATTTCTAATTTAACTTACGAAGCTCTCGTAGGTACTTGTTTACTATTGGCTCGAAACAGTCGAGAACGGCAAAGGTACAAGGGTGTAGGTAGGGTTTTCAGAGTTTGTAATCTGTAAAGTTACGAAGCTAATTAGAGTTATTTTTGTTCAGGTAACATTCAGCGGTCTCGCTGGAGGAACGAAGGGTCCGATTTCAAGAGTGCTGGAGGAGTAAGTATTTATCTATAGTAGGTTCTTTTGTTACTTTATAGTTACTTTATTTTTACTGCGATGGCGGGACGAGCTGGACACTTTTTCAAAGGAGTGGTCAGAGGAGGCGCAGGATCGTCAACAATGGAAACGGAGCTTTTTATTATTAGGTATAAGTACTTGTTTTCCATACAAACACTCAGCCACCTTTTTTATAATCCTTGAGGGATTTTATTTACGATTTTATTAGGCTTTTAAAAAGATCTCCGAGATCGGAGCCCTGTGGCAATTTTCCCCCTTTGATCCCGATCCGCTGGCCAAGGTACGAGCCAGCGCGACGGTCCCCCGATCTTGGCCAGTCTTCGGGCTAGTTTCGTCTAGGAGGGACGGCGCTGGCGCCCACATTTTCATTAAAAAAATACTTTCTCTCCAAACGAACTTTAAACCCCCTTTCCACCCCTTTTATAGAGGAATTTCAACTAAAACTAGTACCTAGTCCTTTTTTATAGTTCTTCCTTACTTACCTACTTACTTAGAAGTAACAGTTTGTTTTGACTCTAACTAGGTCTTTTAATAATCAAGTTACTAAAACTTTGCTACCTAACGTATATTTGAATAATAAGGTACCTATAATATTTGTAAGCATTCGACTAAACAAACTCAAAATAATAACTCAATTCAGAATTATTTCAGTTTGGGTACACGCAGTCTTATTTCTTGAAAATCGAGGAAAACTTTAGGAGGAAAACTGCGCGTTTCCATTTCCCATGAGAAGCGCCATCTTTTGGAAAACTGTCGTATTATTAAGAACGGTTGGCGGAGCTTGGTGTATGGCGTTTTGTCGCTCACGTCTCATAATCCTGTTTCAATCTAGTTTGAGGTCCTTCCTATAGATGACGCTACTTGTATCTGTATTCTATTTTGTACAAGTTGAATGCAAGAAACAAGTGAACGCGCCATACATTTCACTATGAGGAATCATTGAGGAATACTTTATAGTTAAAAAAACAGAGTATAGTGGAAGTTTCTGTGCGATAAATTGGTGCTGGCTTTATGGGAAGTGCAAAGTAGGTAAAGTATAGTATAAGTCCTTCATACAATTAATTAATTCTGTGCCTGGCTGTCTTTGTAGTTAAAACGTCTATATAAGTACAGTCAGCCAAGAAATTGGTAGGTACACCACTTTTCGACTCTATTATTTGCGTGCTAAGGTCCAGATCCGATTCTCATCGTTAAAGTTAATTGATGTCGACACCGGCCCGAACGTTAAGTAGAATTTAAGGAAATCAGAGTGTAAATTAAACTTCAGTTTACTCTATCCCTGCGTCCCCAAACTGTTAAGAACAACAATAATAATTCAAGTGTCGTTAACAATCGCGGTGTGGACAAAATAAGAAAATGTGAAATTTTTAAATGAGAATCACCCAGAAGTGGTTCACAACTTCCTTTGCGGACTATTCCTCCAGGCCCTCTTAAGAGGAGGGGTAGGGCAAGCTCTCTCCATACAAACTTTGTGCAGGATTTACTTCGTTTGTGTTTGCATTAAAGTTATAATTTTTGGTCAGTATGCTTATTTTTCTGGTAGCTATTTCGTGATGTAATTTTTTTTTTATTAATTTTTTTTTTAATATTGAATTTTTTTGAAATATTTGAAAATTTTCACATCACGATCTTCGCATATCTAATATTTACAACCGAAAAAAATATTATATTTGTTAGTGCCAAAACCGACGAATAAAACGTGCACAAAGTTTGTATGGGGAAGGCCTTGCCCTACTCTGCGCCTTAAGGTTGACATTGGACAAGGGATAAGTTCGCCTTTGTACAAATGTCTACTATTAAGTTTGTTTTCCTTGTATGTTTCCTTGTAGGTTGATTTGTGTAAGATTGTCCACAAATATTTATTGATTGATTTATTTAAATGTACTTGATTTGTGCAATAAAGTGTTTACTACTACTACTACTACATTGCCAATCTGTATCGAAATACAAAGAAACAAATTGCGGAACGGGTTCCAAGTTCCAACTTAATATTACACAGCGCTCCTTACGGGGGCCTATTTTTGAGTGTCGAACGCTCGACTTTTCATTCGACATCTGTCAAAACATCATAGTTTTTTGACAGATCTTGAGTGAAAAGTCGAGCGTTCGACACTCAAAAATCGGTGCCCTGGCCCCTTATTATGTTCGCGGGATAGAGCATCCGTCACTTTCTCTCGAGTGGTATCAGAAAGTGACAGATGCTTTATCTTGTCATTTATCACGCTATCGCGCGACCATCATAGAGCATACTGAGCACTAAACTGACTAAACCCATTACAGTACCCTTAGGCGACTTCCTGATTTGTCGGTGCGGAGGAGGCAGTACGATATGAGAAAAGTGTCAGTCAGCTGTCAGTCGACGCGACACCATTTTTTACTACGCCCCTACATTTAAATGAGTGCTTCCTGACTGGCGCGGGATGCGCGGTAGCGGGACGATGCGAAGTGGTACTGCTCCGCTTCTGCGCATGACATTACTACTGCGCAAACGTAATACTGACAGTATAACATATAACATATGTTTTTATTTGGATGTTTAGGTACGATAATTTCCAGTGGATATACCCAAATTAAAAGTATTAATATAATTATTGTAAACCTATAGGAAAAAAGATTCTTTGCCCGTGGTGGGAAATTCAATCAAATAATCAAATCGGTTTAACTAATAATTAGGGCGAGCGAAGCGAGCCCTATATATAGCCCACTTGCCATACATTTTGTGGTACATTTTACGAAAAAACTATCAAGATTTTGAATGTGAATTTTTGCATAGTAGTTCAGAATTACGTCTAGATGTGTTATCTAACACGAAAAAATCGATTTATAAATTATAATTTGAAAAATAAATATTACGATACCAACGCCATCTGTTGAGCCAAGTTATGAAACCAATAGCTTCATGTCATGAACTAACGGTAACTACTAACGCCATCTGTTAGAAAACTTAAGAGTTCATGCGACGTTACATTTTTGGTTAGGCGGTTAACACACTGATGCGGTTTTCGGACGGTTTCCGCAGTGCGAGCCAGGTATATATCGTGTTTTTCTTAAAAATTACTAGCTTTTGCCCCGCGGCTTCGCCCGCGCCATAAGTGTAAGTTTCGCAATAGTTGTTGAATTGTTACACCGGTTTACTACTACTTAAGGCAGCAATCGAAATTTCTAGCTTTATACCCACCGAGTACCTGCATAGGTACCGAACGATCTAGAATTTTCGTGATCGAAGTATCTAGAACCTTCGGAAATAGTTTATAAAGCCTGTATGGAGTAGTCACCCTTCGAGAATGTTCTAGAAGGATATCGATCGCCCCGGAAAGTTCTGGAAAATAAAGCTGTCTCGCTCTAACAATTATCCTGACGTGCGTTAACTCTCGATTATAAATATACTGTAAGCAATCGAAATTTCTAATTTTATACCCGCCGTGTTGGTACTTGTATGGGTACCAAACGATCTAGAATGTTTGCGATCGAAGTTTCTAGAAACTTCGGAAGTAGGTAGTCCAGAAAGCCGGTATGGAGTCTTCACCCTTCGATAATGTTCTTTCTTCTCGAATGTTCCGAGTATAGCTATTTCTTTCTACTACTGCTATCCCTGTCACTCCTGCTGGAAATTTCGCTATATACTGATATGTACAATCAAAGGCCCAAAACGGGTCCTGAAAATGCCTGAAAACGGGTTTTCAGGTTATAGCGTCAACCGATAGAGGGTGGCCTGAAATGCACTGAAAACATGTTTCAGGCGCCTGAAAATGACGGCAACTTGGGTGAAATCTTGATAATCTGATATGTGATAGAGCTACTTCTGAAACGGACTGAAAACATGTTTAAGGCGCCTGAAAACGACGGCAACTTAGGTGAAATTTTGATCATCTGGTATCTGATAGAGCTACTCCTGAAACGGACTGAAAACATGTTTCAGGCGCCTGAAAACGACGGCAACTTGGGTGAAATTTTGATCATCTGATATGTGATAAAGCTACTACTGAAACGGCCTGAAAACATGTTTCAGGCGCCTGAAAACGACGGCAACTAAGATGAAATTTTGATCATCTGGTATGTGATAGAGCTACTCCTGAAACGGACTGAAAACATGTTTCAGGCGCCTGAAAACGACGGCAACTTGGGTGAAATTTTGATCATCTGATATGTGATAAAGCTACTACTGAAACGGCCTGAACTGACGTTTCAGCCTGGTGAAAACGCTTCCAAGGCAATGAAATTTACGTCTGAAGTTTTTGTTTCTCTCCAATGGTGCTTATCTCTGTCACTCTCTTACTTCTCGAATGTTCCGAGTATAGCTATCTCTTTCTACTACTGCTATCTCTGTCACTTACGTCTCGAATGTTCCGAGTATAGCTATCTCTTTCTAAATACTACTGCTATCTCTGTCACTCCTGCTATCTCTGCTGGAAATTTCGCCATATACTGATATACTTCAGAGGCCCATAAGGGGTCCTGAATTCGCCTGAAAACGGGTTTTCAAGTTATAGGCATAGGTACCGAAGGTTGTAGAATGTTCGCGATCTTAGTTTCTACAAACTTCGGGAAATCTAGAAAGTCTGTATGGTGTCTTCACCCTTCGAGCATGTTCTGGGAGGATTTCGAACGCCCCGGACATGTTCTGGAAAATATGGCTGTCTCGCTCTAACAATGCTGTCCTAAACTTTTGTATAATATCGATAGGCCTTATTGGCGCTGTAGTCAAGGCTCGGAACTGGTTTTTTTAATCGGTTTAAACCGGTTTATTTGGGTTTAGCTCCAAACTTTATTGAGAACGCGAACGTTTTTATGAACTTTATATTAAGAGGGCTTAGATAGCATTGCAAAAGTCCCGCTCTAACACGCGTGAGTTTTCAATTAACAATCCCGCTCTCTAGCGCGTGTTTTTCGTAAATATTGTTTGATTCCAAACGTGTACATTTATAAGGATAATCTTTTTTATCAGATTTGAGAACTTTTAAAGATGGCATGTTTTAAAGATCCAACCAAAAACATCGAAAAAAGGGTTATGTTTGAAAAATAAAAGTATCTAGATAATTTTTGCAAAACGTGTTTTCACCTTTGACAGACTGGAGGAAAATAGTTCAAGATTAATATCTCTAGACTCTTAACCGGTTTATTCGACGAGAGGCCCGGCGGGGGTCACTGTCTATAGGTATTACGATAGGTATAGTGCGTTCTATGCACGACGACCCGCCCCTCCACGGCGCATCTCATACTAATCTATGCGCAATTGTACGGAGCGGGCGGTGGAGGGGCGCGTCGTAGTGGATGGCGCGCACTATAAGTATAGTTGAAATTATTTTAGTTGACCGAATTTCGATAAATATGTTATTGGATTTTGTACCTTATTGTTTGAATAGTAAAATAGCTTTTTAAAGAAATAAAGTTGATGCAACTCGGTTCTAACCCGGTTTTCCGAACAAAACCTTTATATTTATAAAGCCCTTCTGTAAACCGGTTTAATAAACCGGTTTTTGTATCTAAACCTAAATAAAAAGGTTTTGCCGCAAGTATAGTTCGGACACAACCCTAAGGCTAAATTCTGTCAAACAAACGCAAGCAAAACTAGACTTAGAGCTCGGACTGTAAGGTAGATTTTTGCTTGCGTTAATTTGACAGCACTTGGTCTTACAGTTTTGTACGAACTATACATGATAATGATAACGGTTGGAAAAATGAACCAGTTTCCGAGCCTTGGCTGTAGGCATGACACCTTCAGGCGTTTTTGGCGTTCAATTCTATTTATAAAGTGTCTACATAAAAATCATTACTATAAAAAAAAACGCGAGCCCTCGTAAAGCTCTGCTTTTTGCTAGTAATAATAATAAAGGCGTAGGGATGTGACGACCCCATCGCCCACTGGTTTTCCAGTGCAATCAGTCAACGTAAGGCAGCCTGTGGCGGGCTGTTAGGGAGTAGCGACCCTACGTACCTGAGTGCTCCTGGGGGTGGCCTGTGGGTCGGTGGTACAGGCCCCTCCGACTCTGGCTTGCCTTAACCGGCCGTCCAGAGTGGAGTCGCAAGAGCTGTCGCTCGAGGGTGGATGTGGTCACCTAAGTGGCGAGTTGGCTATATGTTTAAAGTCCAGTGCCACCTCTCCACCCCCAGCTCTCTGACCGGTGTTGCCCTTAGGCCATTTTATAATGTCGCTTTTTTATGGGGGCCCATCTAGCAGAGAGCGAGTCACCGTCTGCCGGAAATAAAAATCTGAGACAGTTTTATTAGGCAGGCGTCCGTTGTCTCACCCAATAGCCCAGCCATTAGTCCATCAGATTCACCCAATAGCCCAGTTCATTTAGACTCCATCAATCAGCAATAGTTCCTATACACCCTGGCGGGTGCTGTCTCTGTGTGCGTCCCATGACACGGGCAGGGACAGCATCCGCTCGGTGTATCCCTTGCATTTCATTAAATTGTCAAAAGGGCCTCTACGTGTTGGCTATGTGGTACTCGTTGGCACTTCGGTGCCTCGGTACTTCGGCTCCGCGCACGCCTCCCAAAGGTCCGGGACACCATTGTCCCGTGAACGGGAAAGACATAATAATAATAATTCTTTATTGTACATTAACATAAAATGGTGTTTTACAATACCGAGGCTTATTATAATAGGGTTTGTACAAACAGGTCAGCGTTATATGATAAAAACATCCAACCCCTAAACTAGGCGTAAACCTGTGTCTTAGGGGTCTGAGTTTGTTCATTATACATAGTCGTAACAAACAGTGCTGGGACAGTGTAACAGTAAAAGCTTAAAATATGCAATATTAACAAACAAAAAAAATATTAAAATAAGAGATATTTACTAACATTAAAATTATTGTGAGATCAAATTTTGAGATTTAATAATAATAAACTTAATGTAGGATAAGTTTGTTTGTTGCCTTTTAACTTATGATAGTTATGATATTGTGAGAAGAAGACTTTCAGTCTCATGATAAGATAGACTCTGCAGCCAGTTTTGTAGCTTAGTTTTTACTTCATACCTTGATAAACTGTAGATCGGAGTTAAATTATTAATTTTATTGTAGAGACGGGTACCTTGAGCTTCAATTTGTCGAGCAGCAAATGCTGTACGGCAAGAGACAGTTTTGCATACCGGGTGGCCTGGTCATATGAGAATAAATAGAAAGAAAGAGAGTATTATGTCATGTGAGAATCTTTACGACGTCAGTAAGTTTACGTCAAAGAAGAAAATGTCACATATCGATCCCGCCCCGCCAAGTCAGGAAGTCGCCTTACCATGAGTTTGCAATGTTTGCATTATTTACCGTAGGTACTCGCTAGCGACTGCGTAAAAGATTTAGTATGGACAAAAGTACAGCCCCTCTGGCGGTAACGCATTTAGAACTAAGAACCGCCATACTAAATCGTGTACACAGTGGCTAGCGAATACGGCGGTAATGCAAACATTGCAAACTCATGGTAAGCCGGGTACAGCCCCTTTTCTTTTCAATGGCTACGATTTAATTTTTACCTGACTTAATGTATTGTGATGTATAGTTGTCAAATTAACGCAAGCAAAAATCTACCTTACAGTCAGAGCTCTAAGTCTAGTTTTGCTTGCGTTCGTTTGACAGAATTTAGCCTTAGTGTTGTGTCCGAACTATACATAGTGTGCATGTATTTAGTGTGCATTGTCTGTGGCAGGTGACGGCCTCAAGCTGGCTTCGTCGGGCTCAGGCAGCCCGGCGCCGCCGGTGCAGTGGCGCGTGCGACGAAAGCCAGGTAACTATCATTGTAATATTCATTCTATACTACGCCGGGTATGGCATTCCAGTAGTTCGGTTAGTAGTGTGGGTGACACAACCTACTTCATCACTGCTATCGATGGTCTGCGGTTGTGAGTGTGAGTATGGCAGTCTGTTTCTGTGTTAATATTGATTTAAATTTACACGATATTCACACATTATTATTGGGAAACGGGACTTAATCGCGTACAATTATAACTCTCTCTCTCTCTGTTTCTGTGTTGCCAGTAGAATAATGAGTGTTTAATTAAACTATTACATTAATTCATGTTTAACTTGACCTATTTTGTATGCTTAAACAAGTAAATGACGATTGTAATCCATAAATAATTTATGTTCAATAAACAATTTAAATGCCCTACCTCTCCTGGTATCTCCGGGCGCATCGCGCTTCTAATGACGATTGACTGACAAATGACCCTTGGCTTGCAATGGAATAAGGCGTATGTCGCTCCTGCCTGTGACGTTACATACCTAAAGTATTGCCCCGCGTGTGAATCCGTGTGTGTGCTTGCGACATGAACGCTAGACTTCGCAATTGATGTATGTGAGCAAGGGACATGGCCTAAAGACTATTTTCAATTCTTTGTGTTTATTCCGATAACGGCAGAAAATCTTTCCTTCTTTATTTGTTTTGTTACCATAGTACCTAGTTCTGTTACGATCCGGAGTCGCAGACCTTGTCTTCTTTGACCATGGATAATACTATCTCGCGCGCGAGTAGAGACGAGATGCATGTTATGCTAGCCCCACTGGGCACAGTCGTGGCAGGGTCTAACTAAAGGGTATCGAAATTTGAATCAAGGAAGTGTAGGAAAGCGGGTTAATTTTTTTAACAAAGATCATCCGAAACAACAAATCCGTTCCAATTGAAAATGATTTAAGTTTTATTTAACAGAAATCCTACCAGTAGGCCCATGAGCTTAAGAAGGATAATGGTTTCGTCAAGGCAAATGCTCGACATTTTCATTGCGTGCGTTAATTACGTGAGGTGTTTAGGAGGGAAGAGGGTCGAGCCGAATCACACCTAATCTCACGTTTAAGCGGTTATTACACTGTCCTGAATTCAGAATCCTGACTAGGGGAGGGGCTCTAAACGTTCTGAATTCAGGACAGTGTAATACCCGCTTTATCGGCGAATATAATTAATACTGTTTTTATAGCAATATTGACGTATGTAATTAATGGATATTCCTGAGTCGACTACAATTCAATACAAATATTCTTTATTGCTCAACAAATAAAGTACACTAAAGAAAGACACAGCAATTAAGAGCCCACATAATATTATGCACTTTTGCCAATGTTTATCGACCTAGATCTCAACATATATAGTGATTAAATATCTTTCCTTTCAGTATATTAATCTTGAACTATTTACCTCCAGTCTAATAAAAGTGAAAACACGATTTACAAAAAAAAACTCGATACTTTTATTTTTCAAACATAACCCTTTTTTCGATTATTTTGGTTGGATCTTTAAAACCCTCCCATCTTTAACAATGATTTTTGTTTTAATAGTTGTAAAATGGTAAGTTCTCAAACCTGATAAAAAAGATTATCCTTATAAATGAACACGTTTAGAATAAACATCAATATACGTATTTACGAAAAACACGCGCTGAGCTTCCGTAGAGAGCGGGATGGTTGATTGAAAACTCACGCGTGTTAGAGCGGGACTTTTGCAAATTTTGCAATGCCATCTAGGTACGCCCTCTTAAATCGCACTCAAACAATGTTGGACAACCGCCGATCATGACGCTGACAAGCGATCTCTTCCAGACAACCTTTGGGTAGTGGAAAAGATGCTAATAGAAACAGTTTTCTGTTTCTATTAGCATCATAGAGTATAAACGAAACAACCTTATTAGAAGCATCATAAATTTATACAATATAAATACATTATACTGCATTTGTTAGGCGTGGGTTATTCACGTCCCAATTTGCAAAGTAAGAACATAATGATCCACTTTACTAAAATACTTCCCGTTTAGTCCGTCTAGATTCTCGGAGTTACCTTGCGTTACGTGAAAACTATTAAATTCCCAGTTTACGATTCCCGTAAAACTGACGCGATAAACAGGTTACTCGTAAATATTGCAACAATTTATTAACGTCCTACCTTACTCATTGTGTAAACGTAAAATTAACTTTGACGCTTAAGACGCAAAGTTGATATTCCAATTAGATTCGAACGATAGATACGAGTTTGTCGGAGTAAGGATATGAAATACAACAACGATTGCTCAGTACGTTTCATGATTCATAAACCATATCTTGCTGAGATTAAGCCAATCAACTGCACTTCATCGACGATCATACATACTCGTATGAGTTTGCATTCAGAAAATAGACTACGTATTGCTTTTGAAATGAGCGTCTTCTTCTTTTTAAAAACGGCTTTCTATCAAATTGATGATGATTCGGCCAATCAGTGCTTGTTAAGAAACGTTGTTCGGTATCGACGCCATGACAGTAACTGGTTTTGTTCGGTAGTGGATTCTGCTCGTCGCCGCGCCGAGCACGTGTGTTCACCAACGCAGCGACGAGCAGAATCTACTCGTATTATAAGGGTCAGTTGCACCAACATACGAACACAGGCCGGTCATCGTCAAATATGGCGCCGGCAGCTGTCATCCCATAGAAACTTGTCAAACTTTCCATACAATCAGATTCGACGAACACCGCTTACGATTACAGACGGTTTGGTGCAACCCAGCCTAAATCTAAAAGTATTTTTTTATATTTAGAGAAGATTCGTGTTTTCTTTATTTATTTACCTACCCCCTTATTCATAACACTTAACACACGTACTTTAAGGATCCTTACAAGTTAAAAACACAGTACATATCCACAGTAACAAATTTATGTTGCTCGCCAAACTGCGATAACATGTAAATACTCATCATGTAATACTCTAAGTTATAAGTTATAATACTATCGACGGCGGGACAATTTCCAGGCCTGTTTGGCTGGTGCTAAAAGTGAAAAACAAGAAACTAGATACATTTTAGTATTTTACAGAAGAGCGACAGAACGATTTTAATTTTTGAAGGCCAATTTCTTATAAAAATAACAATATATATCGGAGTATTTTTTTTACTTTTGTGTAACAGAACGTTCTAATAATCTGACTTTATTCATCACATACGTAACTAAAGCTATCATGGTCATGCGCTTTAATAGTAGTTTATGCAACTGGTACATAATGAGGGGCATTAAAACACGAGTGTGTTTTATGAAACGAGCCGAAGGCGAGTTTCATAATAAGGTCACACGAGTGTTTTAATGCCTAATTATGTACAGTTGCATACATTACTTTATCTACACACATATTATAATTACTCTAAGATGGGTTCAGAAACCGTAGTAAATAAATACAATAATTGTGTTAATACAACCTTTTTTGCACGGTTGCGGAAATATCGAAATCAGAACTGGCAACCGATACCTGAATGTTATTTTAAAAAGTAAAGAGTCCTTATTCTGATGTGATCATGTCGTTCTAGCTCAAATTTAGTGCGATATATACTAAAAAAACATCGAGCTGACATTTCGCATCGACTGAATTTGAATTTTCAGTGATACTAGAATAGGGACATGTCAACTTTGACATTTAAATTTTGACAGTTTTGTTTGACGTAATATTTTAACATCATATATGAGATTAAAATGAAATATTTTATTACTGCTGTAGCCTTAGCCACAGATAAGAAAATTGCCATAAATTCATTGAATGTTGAAATGAGAGTCATTTTCTACGGTTTCCGAACGCATATTAGAGGATTTATGATATGTGTGTAGATAAAATAGTTTTTCTATTTGCATTGCTTTGTAATTAAAAATATATATGCTTAAAGATCCACGCTAGAAACAAGTAAGTCGACATACTTGTATTGCGAAAGGGTTTTATGTCTATTTTTGTAAACAATGGACATGGTTAGCAAAATAAAAACAAGTATCCAAGTATCTAACGAGTTACTTGATTTTCCCTTCGTAGTTTAGTTGGAGATAGAAACTTCTGCCAACGTATATAAACATGCAACATGCAATTACTAATTTGAGTTGCTTGTTTCGTGCTTA
Organism: Cenopis cana; assembly: GCA_951800055.1. Taxonomy (NCBI): domain Eukaryota; kingdom Metazoa; phylum Arthropoda; class Insecta; order Lepidoptera; family Tortricidae; genus Cenopis; species Cenopis cana. Next base: position 7,413,666 of record OX637488.1, read on the forward strand.
TTTGTGAATATATACTTGGATTACTTGGTTATTGGGAGTAACTTATAGTTAAGTACTATTTATCAGTGGCGGCGCGTCAAAAATATTCTTAGGGAAGCCGGAAATAATTAGCCTTTCTTATACATCATGAGCCGTGTAAAAGAACTGGACTGGCTGAAAATTAGGCCAGCCGGTGGCAATCGAGTTGTATGGACGCTCCGCCACTGCTATTTATTCTGTGCGGCGCGACGCGAAATAGTTATAACGTGAAACGTTTGTCGGATAGAGCCCCAGTAAGGTTTTAAGCTGCAAACGCACTGACAGCGGTGGCGTCGCGGTGCGGAGGCGGTACCGGTTGTAGTATTCGAACTAATATGAAAGGGTCCGCACAGAACGCTTTTTTCCCGGCCGGTTTTCTGTGCGGACCCTTTCATATTAGTTCGAATATTACAACCGGTACCGCCTCCGCACCGCGACGCCCCGCCCCGCTACCGCTGTCAGTGCGTTTCGAGCTATAGAAAGACATTTTCCATGTGCAGCAGCTACGGAGCCGTAGAGGGCGTAGCGTCAGCAATCGTCGAGCGTAGCGCGGCTACGTCGGCATTGTTGTTTCATTCTAGCCCCCTTATTAGTAAACATTCATCAAACCTATTTTAGTTAAATGGCCGCTAAAATTCGTGTGCCCTTATCTGTCACTTTGACAAATTACGTTTGTTAGAAAGGGACAAAACACATTTTAGTTAGCAGTTTGTTAAGTTATGTGAATGATAAATAGCACTTTATTGTTTAGATATAAGATCGAAAAGTAAAGTGTAGACATCTTTATGATGTTGACGTTGCTGACTGTACAATAATGAGCCTAAATCCATTATTATTTAATGTTATCAGACTTTGTTAGGATTGGTTTGGATTTCGCACAACTCTATAGTTATTTTTGTTTGCATTTGGGATAAATTGTATCAAATCTAAGGGTGAAATGGATGTGGGAGCCCTAGGTATCATTAGGAATATTAAAATTTTACAAACTCAGACTATTTGAAACTTAGAAACTACTTGCTTAATCGAAATAAAAGTCAATATACAGTTTAAACTAATTCTGTCATAGTTGGAGTGGATGAACATCGGTTATTAACTAACCCATTTATCTGATACCATCATGGAATTACATCGTTACTCCCCAAGGTAACACGATAGAACGATATAACAGTACATGTCAGTAGAAAAACAGCATCAGATATATGAACACACACATACTTGTAACCTTTTTGTATGTGTCGGAAGAATTGCCATCGCGTGTTTCTAGCGTATATCGGTTTTTTCCTGGAAACCCATAAACATATATAGCTCATCCTTTCGTAATTATGTTTAGAATAACGGTTTAAGGGTATTGGATGAATTTAATAGGTATGTATGGATGTGTTGAAAAGATGTCGAGCGCGTCAGATTTTTTTCAGTTCAGAATTCTAGTTCTAGAGGTGAGAGGTTTTTGGGTTCCGGGCCCGAAGGGTCAAAACGGAAAACTATTGCTGTCACTCCCGCGGCCGTCCGTCCGTCCGTCCATCAGTCCCTCCGTCGTCTGTCACACAGTTTTACCGCCGAACGGTTGGAGCTACAGTCTTAAAATTTTCACAGTATAGGTATAAGCATCTTGGTCTTGGCGTCCAAAAGCCATACAAATAGTGAAAATTTATTTTTAAATGTTTTAAGGAGGAGTCCCATACAGCTAAAGGGGGCGCGAAAACAAACCAACATCATTTTGCGATTGCTACGGGACCCTAAATGTGCGAAGTCTGACTCGCATTTGGCCGTCTTTAGTTCTTGTTTTGAGACACTCACTGAAAATCAGCGTCACGAGTCACTACTTCCGGGACAACATGCTGAGTGGGTGGTAAATTAAGCACAAAAATGTACAAGTTGTTTCTCTATTTATATGCATATATTTTGTTTTTTATGACGAGTGTGAAATTATGTATATATATGCCTATACAAATACATCCTCTACATTTCTTAATCCGTCTGAAAAGCCCTTCTCATGGACACCCAATAGTTAACTTATTTCCGGATCCATGGCGAACAATATGCCTTATAAGCCTGCCATTGTTTCTCAAGTAGAACACTGAATCAGGTTAGCTATCACCGCAATACAATTTATCATCTCGTTAACTCAAAGTGTTTTTGAATCCTATTTTCCCGTGACAGTTGCTTTTTAGGTCGCAGCTTAACAAATTTGTTTGCGAAACGTCTTCAAGTAATAAATTAGTTTGTTAGGCCGTTTACGGTTCTGGGTACTGGTGCAAACAATATTCGCGGGTTGGGTTTTCCACTGCGCAGCCGCTTAATATGCTGCAACTGTATAATCGTCATGATGACTAATTTTTCTTCCTCGTGCCATAAAAGATGTTGAGCCAACATTTTAACACCGATTGAAGTGTTTTTCAGTCATCAACTACATTCTTCTATACAAGTAATAAGCCCTTATATTGGGTTTCGATATCATGGTAATTGAAATCATATATTCAGGTAACTTATTAAAACTAATAACATATTTAAGAGAAAAATATTTTAAAATAGAAAATACAAACTACCTATATCTATATATAAAAAAACCCCACCCAGTTCACCTGCTTGAGGCATGGTCCCGAGCACGCTGGCGGCATTGCCTCTTTGCACCGCCAGACTTAGCCGCTGGGCAAATAATGAGCCAGCCCTATGGTCGCCTGAGACGCCTATTAATCGTGTCGACACCTCTAGGTATAAATAAGTCGTTGCTCCTTCTGAGTCTATTGAAAAAAGTTAAGTTGCTAAATTTATATTCTCACGAAGAACCTTTTCCTTATGAATGAAATGTATACGAAATACTTTTAGTATTTTCTTCCACAAGTATTTTCATTTTTGCATATCTCTATTAGAGCTGCATTTTCAATTTTACGTGTTATGATGTAGCGTTCAGAATACCTTGGCCTTGCTCTTGGTTTGTAACGTAATCCACACATAAAAGGCTTGATTTAACGAAAGACTTATGTGACGACTTTTAGGTTATTCTAATTTGGAACATGCGCTAATGCGTTAAGGTTTCAAATCGATCGTGCGGACTTGACGCTTTCGAGTAACTGTAGTTTGGTAGGAACGAATATGCGTCCTAATACAATAATTGCAATGTGTCCCGCATATACAAGGCGGCCTTTGACAACTCTGGTCTAGAAAACTGTTGGTAAATTGAGCTTGAGACAGGTAACGAGCTTCGTTGTTTATTGAAATTGATTGAAAGCAAATACCTACGTACTTCGAAACGCATTAAGTACTATATGCACTTAAATATTTGTGGACAATCTGAAACAAATCGACCTAGTCTCAAACTAAGCAAAGCTGGTACTATGGGTACGAAGTGAATGGAAAACTCTTATGACAAGGTGCCAGCCGGACTCGAAATGGCCAAGGAACATTTATTTTAAATATTATATTTGTGCTAATACTAAATTGTCTCATATTTTTAACCCCTATTTTTCTGTTTTTTTAACTTAACTAACTTTCGTAGACGACATGAAAGTACAAACATTTCAGGGAGATGATTTTATAAACTAATGGTTTAATGTATTTTTATAAATTACTAACTCGAGTAGCTGAATATTATTCTTAATTTAAGCTCAAAAGCATTACCAACTTTTGCTTAGAATAGCAGCTGCATTTTAGTTTTGTGTCTCGTACATCGCAAACAAACAAAACATCCGACATTGTTCGGCGTGCCAACTTTGTTCAACAAAAATGAACTACAGTCTCGACTAGTCTCGAGAGGGTTTATGAACTGCTAGCGATCTCGATGCGTAGGAAACTGTTCTGTATAATACGATATTCTACGCGGTACTGATTTATTTTTTATACCACGTCGCTGGCAAACAAGTGTATGGTCCGCCAGATGGTAAGCGGTCACCGCAGCCTATACACGCTTGTAACCCCGGGGGCGTCTCATACGCGTTGCCGACCCTTTAAAAATGTATACACTACTTTCTTGAAGAGCCTCATACTGTAGTACCTCGGGAAAACCTTGGCAGGAAGCTCATTCCACAACCGTAGCGTCCGAGGGAGCAAATTCCTCTGAAACCGTACGAATTCCTCTGAAGGCGAGCGGTGCGATGGTAGAAAGCGGCCGTGGGCATCATGTCGAATAGTTGTTCGGAGCACAACGCGGAGAAAACGCACAAAGAGGCGAAGGAGAGGGCTCTGTTCCGAGAAAAAACGTTACTCGATTATACTTAATAGGTAACATTACTGCAGACGGAATGTGAAGGAAATACAAATTCACTGATTTCCATTTCCGCCGAAACATAATGCTTTTCTTTAACAATGTGAGGAAATACAGTTACAATTTTGAATAAAGGGTTGTACTTTGTTTTGTAGATAGAAGTGTTATAGAATTAGTAGAAGAGATCTAGCCTTAGGGGTCATAATAATTCCCAAGGAAGCGAAGTTTGATTTTTTAGTTCTTTATGTGTATCTTTTCGACATACTAAAAATCTTTCAAAATCTGACAGTGCAAAATGCGTTGTTAGACCCCAAAAAAATTTTTGAATTTGTTTTTAATTACTCAATAATGCTTAGTGTAGTAGTGTAGCACAGAAACATTGTATTAGAAATATGTTTAGCATAAAATTATCTATAACTTTGCTTCGTATCACTTTATTGATAAATCTAATACTTCACGAGAAAAATGCTTTACAACACTGCGTTTCTTGTTAAAAACCTGTTAATTAAAAGGCTTATTAAAATTAAACTTCACCTTATGCAGAAGGCAAGACACTTTACCCTGTGATACTTGGGACCAATAAGAATGATTTCGTCTGAGGAAATGAAAATTTCGTCCACTGGATTTCAAGATGGCGGTCCTTTTCTAAAGCAGGAGCTGCATTTTTCAAAAAGTGATTTGTTACAAAACGGCAGCTGCCAATTTATTAATACGGGTATCAATCGATTGGCACTGACACCACTAATCAAAATAAGAAAAACATTATTTAAAAATTAAAGATGGCGGCAGACTAATGTAAAAAAAACAGCATTCAAGAGGCCAATGATCGAAGAGGGGCCAACATTACTACAGCTTACCCTATATACTTTTCCTCACATCCGGTCACTGTAGTTTTTTTCCGAGTTTTCCTATAACGAGCAAGTTCTCGTAAAGTTTTTGTAGCAATAAAGTGAACATTTCCGAACATGTAAGGGAAGCAAGACAAACTGCCTGTCCTGAGAAAAATAAGGCTTGGTCACACTGGGAATTATATTTCTGGAGCAATGAATTTAACCCATTACGTCTGGAAACATGTCACATTTAGGAAAGTAGGCGCTCTAGTTGAATTTAACTTTAATGTGACAACCGGTGACGTATCTTATCTTTATAATCTTCTAGACGTAATTTAACAATTCGCTTAAATAAGAATAAAGCCCGAAGGGAAATTGTTTCCTACGTATGTAAATGTGGCCTTTCCCCCGAATTGCTGGTGCCCTGACAGTTTAATTTAGAGTGGCATCCTCTTTAATTGTTTCCCTTCTGAAATATAGACAACGTAAATTCTCAGGGCTAGGTTCATTTACACGAGCCCTCAAGTTTATTCACAATTGCGGTTTTATAACTAAGTGAGATAGGGAAAGTTAATATAGATTACGAGTATAATTATTTGTATAATTATATAAACTCACTTAGAGTAAAAATGAGTAAAGTTAGAAAAAAGTAACAAGTACAACAAGATACAATACAAGGAATAGATGCATACACAAAATAAAGGGATCGATTTGGCACGGGAAGTCATTAAGATGCTATGGGCTTAACGATGCAGTTAGAAATAGACCTTATTGACAATTGAAAAAGTAAGTAGGTACTCTAATCTTGGTATTTTCTGTATGCAAGGAATATGTACCGTTATATTCCCAGCACAAAGCAAATGTTAGTAACAGTGACAGTGAGGCGACTAGTTAACTAATGGACCGACGAATATTTTTTGGCAAACGTTAATGTTTGCAACTGTTTCATTTGGCATGCTTTAGTTTTAGCAGGAAAAAACTTTTGTATGCACTAGGTACCCAGTTATTTTTTATGTCTTGTGAAAAAATCTGCAAATAAGACAATTTTTTTTAACTGATTCTATTATAACAACACTACATTATCAATAGACAAAAATAAAATTACAAAATAGAGAGTACTTACGAAGATTTGTTTAAATTTGTTAAAAAGTCAGTTTTTTTAAGTATAAACGCCGAATCTTTAAGACACTAAGGTGTGCTTTCGCGAAAGCCCGGTTGGACCTGTATTTCTATCACTCGACTCGAATAAGCAAGTACGACAGAGTCAGAGATAATCTTAAGATTTTCGCGGTTATAACCCGGTATTTGACGTACAAAATGTGACATACTTTCCCGGCATGTCATAAGCATAGCCCTATTACTTTAAGTATCAATCTTCTTAATAATAAATATTAAAAATTAGAGTTTGTGCGGATGCACTGTACTGATTTCTGTGAAACTTTCCAGTAGTGTAGGATCAGAATAAGACAGGTTATATTTTTTTCAAAATTCGTCCTCTTTAGGGGTTGAAAAGGGGTGGAAATTTTGTATGGGGAACAAAAAAATGTTTAAGAAAGAAGCATGAAATTTCCATAATAGATTAAGCATAAGCATTAAAACTGCAAAAAAACGGTTTTCAGCGTTTTTCAAATTTCTCTTTCTGAAGGGTAGGTATAAATTTTATAATCAGACACAAATCAAAACCGATATCGAAGTGATGTGCCCTAATGCTCAAGATGAATGGAATTGCAGCCCAGAGGCTCAATTAACCCACTTAAATGAGTTACACACCCGTGTTCTGAAACTTTGGAAATCGGAATACGAATGGGTTCGGAAGCGACACACAAATATAGATCTTCCGGCCTGACTCATTCTCACTCATTAACATCCAATCGAGAAGCATCTCCAAAGGTGTATCTAAGAGAAGTGTACGAAAATGGCTTAGAGCTAGCTCAGTTCATTATCAAAGAGTATAATTTCCATTTTTTTGAGAGCCATGAGCTAATAACCAAACTCTGAACCGAATTTGGTTTTTCATTAAATTCTTATTTAGTTGCGAGGCTAGCGAAAATACTTAACACGTAATACTCGCAGAAGGCAGTGTCAAATTAAATTTCTTTCAAGAAGTATCCATTTAAATACACGAGTCTAGGTCAGGCACGTTTTCGCAAACATAATTTAATTATCCGAGTATTTCCCGGACGTGTGTTATAAATACACGAAAACGCCCCCATAAACGAATGTTGGCGGTTATGTGATTAATTGTTTTGTGAGGCTTCAGTAATTAATTATAACATGCACAGCCAAATTAATTATCGAATATATCGCACAATCACTTATCAAAGTTTTATATTTAAAATTAAGTTGATATGGGTAGCGTTTGCAAGTTCTCGTGAGGAAGGATCAAAAAATCTTATCTATTTAGGTACCTACGTAACTTACCTATAATCTAGCCTCATACTTACTCTTATTTCCAGTAGCTTACGAGCTACAGTAAGTATATTTAGTTTATAGTACCGGTGTACTAACGGCTGGAGGTTATGGAAAAAATTAAAATTAAAATTTATCATGATTTAATTTATTAATTTATCAATTTAATTTATTGTAATTTATCAATTTAATTTAACTTATTATTTAATCTATTTCATTGTATTAATATAGTCAGTGTTTTTAAAATGTAAAAATATGAATCCTGGTATTCGAAATAAACGATTAATAATAATATGGAGAAATGTTCTCAATTTCGATACCATTTGCGGCCCGCTCCTTGTACAAATCTAGCGATTCATAATGTCCCATCCTACAAAGTTACACACCCATTAAAAGTTTCGAAAAAATAACCTCGTTCTAACTACCAACTTTTAAACACTTTCCTAATGACCTCGCGTAATGGCTGAAAATGAACGCACAGGAATATCCTCGGGTCGGGAACTATGCGAATTAGGTAACACATTGTTTCAGATAAGAATGCCGACATTCCAACTTCAATTAATAGCTAAACTTAGCGCTATTAGCCCGATCAGGTGCCAGCGATATAGCGTGTGGATTGATTTAAAAAGTTCTTGACTGTGGTTTGTAGATAAGTACTAAGTCTATAACGTATACGTATATACGTTAGAAACTATGGAAAAAAAAGTAACGCGGCCAAAATCAGTTTTAATGCAAATTACCTCTTTGACGAATTTCACCCGAATGCGGGATTGAGTTACAGATAATCGAGAAATCTCTATTCATTCAAAGATAATTTTAAACAACATAGCTAAATGGATCTTTAGCTATGTTAGATTTTTTTATAGGTAACAATCGAAATGTGACGAGTTGACGATCTCGGGAAAAATCACAAGAAATAATCGGTTGCTATGATTAATCAACCAAACGCCAGTAACCCCACGATATTGCACGTGCCGCACACTAAACCACCATCCAATGGCCAATTACATATATTACATATTGAATGTTTCGGATTATAATACAATACGACGCAAAAGTGCGATAACGATAAGACGATTGCGTAAAAAAATACTTTTCGATATGTAAGTAAGTTAACGCGGTGAAATACCTTTATCGTAAAGTGTAATCAGTGTGTAAATATTTTGACGATCGTTTAGGCCGGACCAAACAATAATAAAGCAATGCCAGCATCTTCGGCACCATGCTTAAATTCGGAATAATTTAAAAATAATTTAATATATATTAATTAATTAATTAATAATAAGTTGAGTTTCAATTTCTTGTATTAGTATGTAAATATATTGTTACTGGAAGTATATTCAAGCGTTTTCCATATAGGTATACTTGAGAATTTGGGGTCAATGTGTCGAAATGTTACATGTATGTACTATCGAACCAACTGAATCGTGACCCACCGTGGAACCTTGTAACAGAAAGTGTCATAATGATTTTGCTTGTCAGGCAGTACGATGTCTCTATGACTTTTCTGTGACAAGGTTCCACGGAGGGTCACGATTCAGTTGGTTCGATAGTGCATACACAGCATATCTTAGGGATATGCCCACATTCATCTATCGTCGTTCGTCTTTCAAACTGACAGGGACATGTCATATTTTGTAAATTTAATACCCCGGCTTTAGTGGTAGTAACCTAGCCCTTACTAAACTGGAAGTCCTGAGTAAGGACAATAAAAGCCCTGTGTTATCTGACAATGACAACAACTTATTTCACCGTTCATTTTCATGGATATGTTGTCTCTGTCTTATTTATTTATCAATATAATTTCATATGACGTCGTTAAGTACCCAAAATGCAACGTTAGTTTGGCACCAGATCGATTTATGTGCACTGTTCCCAAACATTTAAAAGAAAATAAGTAGGTATTTACAATAATTATAATACAAATACTCTTTATTGCACATCTCAATAAAAATACAAAAGAGTTCAGAAACGTAACGTAGCGAGAAAAGCAGAGGTAGAGGTATTGTGCATTTTCAAATCAAATTTTCTTGCATTTATTGATTTGGCCTCATTCACATGTATCCAGACCAGAATGCGTTTCACGAATTAGAATATTGTGACCAAAACCGAATTCCGTAAGCATACGCAATGCATAAGTATCGAATACATATGCATTGCGTGGGCGTTCTGTCAAGATCAATAGAAGTTCAGTCACCTAACAGCTTTAGCGTGCGAATTCCATTTTATCCAACCCACGTCGTACTTGAAACATTGGCGTCGTCTTCTTAAATTTAACGTTTACAGCCTATACATTCTTACGCGTCCTAATATCATGTAAATAAACTCTTCTTCGCTGAGTTGTGACCATTTCGTGGCAAAATTCGGTTTTGTAATGTCCTGTTTATAAGTGTTTTGTTTGTCACGAATAAATGTTTCTTTTCTTTCTTTCTTTCTTCTTGAAGGCATTAATTATTATAACCCTTTTCTCCTTTTTTTTCTCACTAAACGATACGGCAGTTAAACGAGAATTTGCTTTGGATGAATGAAGCCACTTGCATAATTATGCAAACGGAATATTGTAATGAAATCTGTTATGCAATATAGCACCGTTTTCTGTAACTCTAATTCTATATTTACGGATTCTTTTGCATAAATTTAAAAATATTCATTATTTACCATGCCCCCAACGACATCAAAAAATAAATAAACTTTAATACCTACTATCTAAACCGTTTTTTTAACGACTGCTCTAAATTTAAACGAGCAATTTTTATTTCGTCGTCGAAAAAAAGGAAAGCCCTTACCTAAGGTGCTTCATTGTTGCGTACTACCGAAATAGAAAATTGGGCATTGTTAGGAAATATCGTTTTCGAATTTCAGGAAGTTATGATCGTTTCGAAATAATTTGGGTAGTCCCAATTTTGAGGGATGATTTTACCTACCCCGAAGTCATCAAGTTTCGCTTTCGTAGGCGGGGGTCTATATATTTATTTCTGCGATATCGTTTGAAATTTAAATTAAATTGTATACTCATTTGTTTTTTTTTGTTGTGTGCACAAGCAATCGTGGGCGACAAAAACATATTTTTTTATTTAATTAATAAATTTTGTTCGATAACCAACCTTCACATTCATTTTTAAATATTATGCGCCAAGAATCTTATGACTGAGTCTTGATAAAGTAAAAATAATGTTATCTAAGTAATTCTGTGACATATGAATTAGTGAATAATTTATAATGAATTGACATTGATTTGACAACGGTTTCGGTTTCGGTTCGGTTTCTCTCGAACGGTTGTATTATGCTTATTGAGCAGCGAACCATTCATCATATCCATACTTTTTCTTTCGAGGAATAATGGGGTCAGACAGTTTTGGGCGCGACATTCATTATTTATATTTTTGAAGGAGATTTCTTCTGCCAGAGTCCGCTTTCCTACGTGCCTTTTTCTACTTTGCACGGTTCTTGGGGTCTTCTTTACTGAGTCCCAACTGATCTTGCTCATTGGCCTTCACGACATCCAGCCATTATTTCATTGTGGGCCTGCCGCGGGGTTGAGCCGTCGAGGGTTAGTTCAAGGCATTTCAATTAGGGTTTTTTTTATTTGAGTTTAACGTGTCAGTGCTTGCTTGACACGGACCGAATACTTTAACAATTTACAATTTCACATCATTAATTTAAAAAAATATTCAAAATAACACAGGCGATAGGAGACAAATATTATACATTAAGGAGCCAAGAATTAGGAGGTCCCCTTGGGTTATTGGGTTGGCTTGAGTATTACAATCAAAAAGGAAAGGTCGTCTATACGATAGCTACGTTATTGTCGTGTGTGTGTATAAAGGTTGAGAGTGATAAATATATATTTGCGTTGTGATACAAAAATCCAAGGTATAATAGGCATTCAGACTACACTGGGGCACTTAGGCAAGAAACAATATCGTCCAAAAACTAACAGGGACCACCTGGGGAGCCTCTGCATCTTGCCTACGAACTACGGCATTGGCTCTGGTCTATTCAACGTCAGCCCTCGCCACGCACCGCCGCGCCGGTTTGGATGAACAGCGCCAGTGCTTCTTCCGTGGATGTACAACTAAACGAAACCATGCGAATTGTTAATGGCTGCCTTAAACCCACCCCTTCAAACTGGCTTCCTGCTCACAGCGCAATAGAACCTGCACACCTGCGTCGGTAAAAGTGCTTAATCCGAGAGGCATTAAAAACAAAACACCATCCGGTCCGGAGCTGCCTATCCATAAAGACATCACCGACTATGGAGTAAAAACACTCAAGTCGCGTAACCCACCAGCTCTCAACATGATTAACCTGGACAGCCAGTGGAACCTACAAGAAGCGTGGATGAGTGAATGGAATGGACAACAGCAACCGGATGAACATCTGTTTTCGTTCAATCCAACGATACGGCCACCTGGTTTCGACCAGCCGCGCAAAGTGTGGTGCCCGTTGAACCGCTTAAGAACAGGCATTGGAAACTGCGCCCACCACTGGTACAAATGGGGCTGGTTCGACTCGTCACAGTGCGTGTGCGGAAACCCAGACCAGACAATCAACCATATGGCTCTGAAATGCCCGGTTACCAAATTCTCGGGACAGAAAGAGGATTTCTGGAACCTTACCACTCTTGCTGCTGAGTAGGTACCTGAGGAGGATTCATCTCAATCTTTAATTTAATGTTATGTGTATTTTTATTGTGAATTTAATTTAATCTAAGTACATTGAATCCAGTGACTAGAACGCCATACGATAAATAAATAAATAGAGGAAAATATTAGGTATACCAGCTTCCCAGAAATCATTGTACAGTACTTTTCCGGTGACATCAAGAAGAGGGGATTTAAAATAGCTTTTAGAAAGTCATATGTTCGGGTTCGGTGATGGTTTTTTACGTTTTGTAGCTTTGAGAACACACATGTTTAGTTGGTTACTATCTTTGTTTTAATACGAGCCAAGCTTCATGTCTGACTTAGATAATATTTTAAACCAACTTCCTAAAAAAGAAATGGTTTTCAATTAGGCTTAGTTTTATGTATCTATGTTATTTTTTTTATTGGAGGTACATGAGTAGAATACAACAACAAAACAATAAGTAAATAGTTACAAGAATAGTTGACATAATATGTAGAAGACACGACGACTACTTTGACATGTAAAAGAGCCCTTGAGGCCTACTTGCAGAATAAATGTTTTTCACGCCACTGCTCGGAAATATGGCTATAGATGGCGGGAATTGGGCGTCAAAATTGTCAATAGTAGTAGACTCATGAACAGGACAACTATGAACCTAAACCACATCTAAACCACACCTAAACCGCTACAACAATGTTATATTGTTGTAGCGGTTATAGTATGCTATCGTCCAATCAGAACACGCCCGTACTTCATATGACACAAAATCAACCAATCACAACTCGTAAAAATTAGGGATTTTTTGGTGTCGCCAACTATGTTATGAAAAAGAAGGTTATTAATAGGCGTTTTTAAGACTTTTATGTGCTTTGAAAGGTTTGCCTTGAAAATTTATTACATAAAAACGCCTTTGAATTATTTAATAACAGACTGGCCATTAAGAATGTACTCGAAAAAAAAAATGTAGGCGGGAGATTTTAAGGTAATTGATTGGCGTTTTTAAGATTTTTAAATGTGCTTTGATAGGTTTGCATTGAACATTTATTACATAAAAACGCCTTTGAATTATCTAATAACACACTGGCTATTAAGAAAGTACTCGAAAAAAAATGTACTGGAAAAAGAATAAGGCGGGAGATTGTGAAAAAGTTATTGTGTTGCTGCAACCAACAAGCTATAAAAATGGATTTGATTTCCTCTCAGTAGACGTGAAAAGCACTATGTTAAGCCTCGGCCGAAAGTGCAATAGATGGATCTCGTACTTTCGAGAGCCTCCGCTGCGCGTCGGCCCTCGAACTAACTCGTCCATCTATTGCTTACTTTCTAGCCTCTACAACAATGTACTATGATTTTGATTTTGAAAGGCGAGCTTTTAGGTCGACCGATTGAGATTTTTTTATTATTTTTCAACTGAGATTCAAGCGAATGATCCCCATTTTCTTTCATTCTTTTTGTAAATGGGATCCGGGAGTAATCGAGGGAACTCATCAAATGATATCAGTCCGTTACCGTTAAACGTAAGAGTTGTTTAATGGCATAATACTATTTTTGAAAAGACCGTAGAACTACCGCTAGAAAAGAACTGTTGAAGTTTTGATCGATCTATCAAATACCTACTAAAGTAAACTTGGACACTTGGAGCCCACAGCCCATAGCTTATTACGAGAAAGGTTAGTCCCGAAATTACCAATTTCTCTAGACGTATCAATCATTTTCTTTATGTGGTAGATGCAAAAGTTAAGTCGCCTGTGACAGGATATATATCATTGCCAACATTTTCGCCCTCTTTGTTTGCAAAGTCACTGAAAATATTTGTATCGCAATTTTGTATTTCGTGTTCCGTTCCGACGTCGCGTCGCTTGATAGAATTTCTCTTTAGCGCCATTGTTTTTTTGTATGTTTTGAGTTATTCTTTGCTCGAGTCATTTTATGTTCTTTGAAAATGCATCGGAAGTATTTGTGCGATGAATAATGAACTGTGTTTGTTAGGTGTGCTAGCTATTCGACTTCTGTTTTTGTAGGTACATATGCGGTGAGTTGCGGTGTTCAGTGTATAATTTTAAACCGGTATTGCATTACCATTAATTTTCGCAATAATACATGAGTTGACTTTAACAATATTATTTACCCGCCTCTAGTCGATATACTTTTGTAATTTTAGCTATCCCTGGGTAGTCTAAGGTGGTCACGTTTATCGCGTGATAGACTACAAATTTAATCATTTTGTTACTTTCTTATATCACTCGATAGAAAGTGACAGATGCTTTATCTTGTCGTTTATCACGCATACGGCATAAGTGCAACGATAATACGGGCCCTGACCGTTTCTATTTTGTCGGTAGAACACGCGTAGAATGCGCATACACAGTGCTCAAATTATGAAGAAATGTTATTGCTAGTTTTATTCTCTCATTGGACCTATGTTAGGATTTAGGAATCAATGTGTACTCATTAAATACTGATTGACAGCATGCGTACTCTATAGTCTAGGGTATAGATGCTCTCTATCGGTATTCCATATGTAAGTACACCTACAGAAGTCATGGTTTAGGTGTCTAGAAAAATAAAACGTGAAAACCCTACTCTGTGACAGCCAGAAGCCAGAAATAAGTCAGAGGGCCGAGCAGGTTGTTTGTCCAGGTACTATTCCAGTCTGACGTCCCCGGACATCGCGACGCATCCAAGCAAAACACACACCGATCGTAAAATCCTCTAATACTTACTGAAACAAGTCGCCCGACCTGACCACGCGGCTAGAAATTCAAATCATTGTCAACCTTACTCCCAAGGAAGTAAGGAACACGTGCAATACGTGCATAGCCATTTATGAAGCGCGATCCCGCCGCAATAATTCATCCAATTCTAAACCCTATTTCAAATAGATAAGGGACATGTGAATGGCCATTTATGAGTCGCGTGACTACCGCAAATTCGAAAATTGTGGGTTCTTTTAGTAAGTATCGTATGAAAATATTTGTAGCAAATTGTTATGTCACGTAATACTATTATACTATTCTGTGATGTCACTCATAGTTGCCAGCCGCAGAAAACCATTTTTAAAACATTGATATTGTATCGTTGATTGAAAATATAGATTAAATAATAACAAAAAATATTTGACTCTTGAAAAAGAGTAAAGTGGAATAACATTGAACTTTTTAATTCTTTATAATTTGTTTGTATAGTTGTATAAGTTAAGTATAGGTATATCGACGATGTTAGGGAGTTTTGATATATACGAAATACATTGATTCCAATTACACATGGGTATTTATCGTATGTCATTTATTTCGAACCGTGGGATCTTCGAGAAGACAGTACGGTTGCCAGTTTTTGTTGCACTTTTAGAACCACCCAAGGGTCACGGTGCGTACTTAAGCGGTGGGTACTTTCCCTACGGACGTGGTGCAACTTCGACTCCCCGACCCGCCACGAGCGCTCCAATTAGTGGTAATATAATGGTAAATGTATTTAATATTTTCTACTACTCCCACCAGTTATTGAAATAATAATACATTTGAGAAAAGCCCGTATTTAGAATGGAAGCGAATTCTATTTTCAGCTTCGCTATCAGACTGTGAGGTAACATTTCCGTTCAGTGGCTGCCAGCCAAAGCTTTGTTGTACCTGTAGTAAATTAAACATTATTCACTTCTATGTGGTTTTATGAGTCGTAATTTATTTCATAAAGCTATATAATTATATTTTTTGATATATTTAATTGTGCGATTCCTTCCATGCGGCGACAAATAGCATGTGTTATGATTAAGCGATAGTTTTTTTATATATCTTTGTTTTTAATAAACATATACTTGTTTGTATATACTTCAACGAGCAAGGTTCCGAGTTCTATCATTGTTTATCAATATTGTTCTATATTCTGTATGTAAGTATGCGTTGCTGTAACGTTGTGCGTATTACTTAAGCGTATGTTTTTATTCTATACCTATCTATACGCGAGTTCCTTTAATTAGCTCTGTATTTCTAATTAAGCTGCAACTTTGTATATTTAGCTGTTGGTTCTCCTTTAATAAATAAAGGGTAAAATGCAGTGGATAAAAAAATATGACCTTGTTTTATGAGTTTAGTACGTGTAAATATCTACGTACGTTAATTTTCAGAAGAAAAAGCGAGCTTTAATGATAGTACCTTTATAATCGCAGTTAAATATATGTGAGCTTCAGAAGATATATTGAGAGTGACTCTCTAGCCCCAGTTGTTGAGAAAACAAATCCGCAAATGACTAAAAAGGTCTGCAATGCGTCGTTCTTCGGACCTACTACAATGTCTTTGTCTGCTTACGATCAGGTATGAAAAATCCTCTAATGAAAGTGAAAACTTGTCAGCGTTGCGCAGATATGATATTTTAGTATAATAGTAAGTACGTATAGCATCTTCATATTAATTTCCGTGCCACACCCACTTCCATGTCCCAGGGAATTCCCTTTGACGACGGATGTTCTTATGCATAAACAAGGGAAGTACACTAATCAACTTTTCATGCACGCGACGGAATGCCCAGGAGAGATCTTGATTAATATTTCCAATTGAAACGGCACACCAGTACCAATTAGTTGGCTGTAAAGACGACCAAGGCCGCAGAAGTCTCAAGTTAATATCAAAGCAGCAATATCGATCAGTTGTTTGTTTGCACAGCCAGGTCGGCAACCCAATGCGGCGATGACATTATTAGTACAGATACAGGTAAGCCAGAAATACATTCGTGAATGAACGGCTTTTCAATTGGAGCGTTTTTGTGGAAAATTTCAACCCGCTCTACCTTTGGAAATCGAATGACGTCAAATGATTTTGACGCCTATTTGGATTCGGAAAAGGATAAGAATTGCGTGGATGCGACAGAATATGTTGTGGAGATGTCAATTTTGCTCAATGCAGTAAAGACATGGTGCCGGCATATGGAGCATGACACATCAACATCACATTGTTTGTTTCAATTAGGTACTTCAAATGTCGAGTAAATTTTTTTTTCTGCCTCGTCCATAACCATAGACTTATAGGATTACAAAAAGTAGATAAATAGATAATTTAAAATTGTGCGATTGCTGCCTATTAGGGATAATTTAGTACCTACCTAGAAAAAACCTGCAATTCCTGATGGCGTTGTTTTAATTTTAGTAATAAAATACGAAAAGAACTAAGAACCTACTACTTAAAATTTAATGATGAAATGAATATAATAAATAAGGTCAATTCGAACTGCATTTTATTGTAGGTATGTACAATAAAGTTCGACCGATCAATCTTCTAAAATTTTATTTTTCTGCGCTCCGTGATTATATACTGTACCATCGTTAGTAAGTAAATACTATGTAGCTAAATATAATATGTGAGGACGTGCAAAAGATATATTTATAAATCGTATTTATAAAGCGTCGCATAAAATAGTTATATCCTGGTTATGCTCAAGGTCCATTAAATTTATTTAGAATCAATCGGTAGTTATTACCCGCTCCACACAAAGTATTTCAGAAACAATACAATACAATACAAATACTCTTTATTGCACACCTCACATAATAAAGCAGCACATACAAAAGAAAAATAAAGAAACAGGGATACAGAGGTAGAACAAAAGGCGGTTTTATCGCTAAAGAGCGAACTCTTCCAGTCAAACTTTGGGTAGTGGAGAATAGAAATATAAAACATAGTAGTAGAAACTTTACCAATATTAACGTTTTATTCCCTTTATTCATTTTCTTTCTCAGGTTAGATTTATATAATATTTCTATAAAAAGTGAAATATAAAATACAATTACAAAACATAAAAACATTATAAAAACCTAACCTAGAGTGCCGCCGGCAGCGAGGCAGGGCCTAAACTACCGGTGGCCAGGGCGACAGAGAGAGGAACCTCCTGACTATCCGCGCCGTGTCCAGGAGTACCGCCTTCTGTATCTGACCCTTGACCCAGCCATCTAGCGAGAGTCTCTTGAGGTGTTGGTCGAGACTCTTCGCTATTAAACCATTCGCAGAAACGACTATCGGGACAATGGTCGTTGAATCAACATCCCACATGGCGGTTATCTTTTATTATTATTAGCATTCGCGTAGAATGCTGGTATTCTCAACAGACACACAAGTCAGCAGGTAAATCACTCGTTCAATATCACTGGCTAAAGTTAGGCTAGGCTAGGCTATCATTACAGCTAGGGAATCGTGTTCTTAATAACGTAATCTGTTATAATAAGAAATGTATACCCTTGTTACACGAGTAACCAAAGCACCTCGTTGTATCTGCATCATCATATTACGTATCAATAATAGCTGGTTGAACAACGGCACTAGTACCTAATCTGTTGACCCAACTGTCCTGTTCGAAATTCGTAGGCCGCGTGTAACAGAATTTGAGAAAGTATAAATAATGTTGGACGTTTTGTACGAGTCAAAGGTAAATTAATAACAGAATACTTTGGTACTTTGTCGCTTTCACTCCTTTGGAATTTTAATATCTATATGGAAGCCGGTAGAGATCTCATTAATTTATGTCACTGTGACAAGGAACAGTCGGCATCATAAGTAGCTGAACACTTAGGGACTTTGTCGTTTTATCCCGTTGGAAATTTAGTATGACAGTTAAAATAAAACATGACATTAAACCGACAGGGTACAAAGGTGTTAAGCCCGATGTAAATCCAAGATCTATGTGTGACCGTACTAAGAGGCACTGATATCAAATTGGTTGACTGTGACGGTACAAGCGGGGCATGGGCGGGGAAATTTAAGGCATTTATTATCAAACAACAGTTATTTCAAATAGAACTTATATAAGGAACATGAAACACTTAAAACTATAACTTCATTTAAGTAACGTAGGCGGTAACAACTTTTAATTACCTAATTTGTTCCTCCACTGTGAAAACTTGAGAAAAGTTGAGCTGCCCTCGAGTAATGTAGCTTGAGAAATCGGTCACAATTTGTTTCAAGTTACAAGAAACGGCAGACGTGTGCCGAGAGCTCGGACAAATTACGTTAATATATCTTACAACGTATTATAAAAAAAACTCTTTAGCGATGAGATAATGTTAAGTTTTCAGTTACTTACATATCTTGAATCTGTAGAATTTCAAACCAAAACAAAATTGTAAAATTATCGTACAGTTATAAGCCGGGACACGTACGCAGCACTCACTCTAATAAAATGAAAATATACAAATACATGCCTAAACTGCATAAATCAATATAATATATTTTATTACGGCTTAAAATATTAAGGAATTCATACCGTGATATATTTTGATCTGTGTAGTACAATGTACATGTTGTTGATATAACTGATTCATTTGTGTGAAGTGTGAAATTAAGAGTATTTACATTGTAGTGTATTGTACAATGTCCGTAGGTACTCTATTGAATTACCTTCTTGAATTTATGCTATAAACATTAACAAAGATTCATGGAGTAATTTAAAAAAGACGTTCAAGAACTTAGCTAACGCAGCCCAATTTAATTTACTGCGTAGCAATTTAATTCCACATTCATTCGAACGCAATCTAGTATTTTGAGATTTAAACCAGTATTTCTTTCCGTTTGCCGAATTTCTGCTGCATGCCTCGGGAAATTCAACTTAGTTGCGGTGTCTCAGAATGTATTCGATTTCAACAAAGTATTTTATTGAGAATTGTTTAACGGGTGAAATTCATGCGGTACTGTCCGCTCAGAAACTTAGTTGCGTTGTGTAATTTGTAAATTGAACTATATATGAAACATAGTATTAGCTACGCTCAAACTTGTTTAGTCTAGACTAAAATCTTAGTTTTGCCAGTGTTGAAAATTTCGAACCGTTTAAGGTCTTGAATGCCCAATTTGTTTGGCGTGACTCCTTGTCAGTGCAAATTGCTTTGCGTTCAAAAGATTCCTTATAATATGACCCTCTTCTTCGATATTTTTTCCTGATAGAAAATATAGTTTTCTGTAGATATAATTGGATTTTTTTAGATCGAATGGTTCTGTTTGCTCTGCTGGCTTACATCTAGCTCAAGAGTAAAGACGAAGTCGAAGATCTAGCGAGCTTACCCAAATACTTTTGATCCTTAACCGGGTGAAATTCTAAATAATATTTTAAATACCTATTGGATAAAAATATTTTGCTATGGTCGCTATTATACTATTCTGCGCTAAGGCTTCACAAATAACTTGCAGATCAGCATACAAGCTTGGCCAGCCCCGACCCGAGATAAATCACATCGCAGTCGCCAGCATGGTGGTGACCTGAGTCCGTATCTCATCTAGATTTCTTGGCAGACTCATTGGCACTACACTGTAGTAAAACTTAAGACAAAAAGCAAAATCACACGTTCACTAGGATGTTGCAGGCTGACCTACATTCTTAACTCAGTTGCCTCATGTTCGATTCTTTGCCAAAGAATTTATACTAAATAATAGGTATTGTGCTGATACGGTTTCTTTTTCTATCAGATTTTATTTTCTTCAAAAATATTTGTTCTTAGTTTATTTTTGTATTATTATGTTAAGTACATTAATGAGTATGGCCAAATAAACTACAATATACCTTAATATTTTTTTCAGACTATTAAATTTGTTCAATGTTCGAACCTGTGTCGTAAAACACGCTATAAACAAGCCCGTTATAAGATTTATAATCGGAAACGTTCTATAGTCTATACGTAAAAGTTTTACTATTTTAAAAATACGACTGGAAATAAAATGTATATTCCATTGATTTAAAGGTAACTTACAAATAAAGTTAGGAAGATTCGTTGACATGGACAACCGTAATGGGGTTAGAATCCTATTTCTTTCAATTCGGGAAGTTCCGACGTCGCCGTAACTTTGTTAGGAACAATGTAATTTACCAACTCCCGATACAGGTACAGTATGGAACACTGATCAAGGATTTGCTTACTTGCGATGTTTGCGTCGGCTACTAAAATATGTTTACACATTGTTAGTATCGGAGGAAGCCTGAAATGTGAAATACCGCCGCATAATAGCTGAAAAGTGTTGCAGGCAAATCGTCGTAGAGCGAGAGCGGCACACGTACAGTCAGCCCATGAAAATGTTGAGCATACTTAGAACCTTGTCACATCGAAATCTAAGAAATATTTAGACTGAAACGTCATAAAATTTGAAACCTCTTTAATTTGACAAAGTACTAAAGTGCTCAACATTTACGTTGGCCCACTGTACCTATGTGAATAAACGTCAAATGAAGAAGAGTATAAGCTTTGTATGAATGAATAGGAGTCAATGAATAAGTGATACAATCATGATGATAGATGAAGTTGCTTAAAGAAAAAAGTAAGCCAAGTCAGTTTGGAATTCTCTAAAAATAAGCTGCGAGAAACTCTACAAGATGATAAAACGATCGTCATCATCAACCTATTTTAGTCCATTGCTAGACATAATAATGCTTTCCGAATACAACCCCATCCACGGCTAAGCTCAGCCAGCTCTTTCCTGCGACCATGGGTTATATTTAATACTTCGCTCCATCTAGTCTTAGGACAACCCTACATTGCTAGTATCTTATATTAGGAAAACTGTTATACTCGTACATTGCTGATTGTAGGTCACCCTACTTTCATTTGAAATACTCAAATAATCCTCTTAAAACAAAATATATTTAAGTCGAAAGAGCGTTTTGCGTGTTATTTATACTTGACGCGGATCAATCGACATCCGGTAAATTTCGGCATCGGCGAAATCAAATTTTCGACACCATTTTTTCTTTTCACGTCTGTCGAAATATAAATAGATTTAGCGAAAGCTAAATTGAATTCCTGAGAGCGACATCGTAAATGGGAACGTTTGATGAAAACACCTTTTCGATTTGCGAATAGTTGGCGCAGAAACGTGGCGACGGATACCTGCACTACATTTTCTTAAGTTATTAAGATTTAGAAAAGCTGGGGCCGATTTTTGAGTGTCGAACGTTCGACTCTACACTCGAGATCTGTCAAAAAACTATGATGTTTTGATAAATGTCGTGTGAAAAGTCGAGCGTTCGACACTCCAAAATCGGCCCCCTGGTCTTATTATCTTATCTTATCTGGTCTTGGTGGTCTTATATTTTGAGATGTGTTTTTCATTATTACGTAGGATCACGGAAATCACTAGCGTTGCCTTGTTCGTGTCAAGCCAAATTTCTAGACATGCAAGTGTGACGTAGGCTGTGATATTCTGTCATATAATCGTGGATATGGTATGGTATGGGTATGGGAATTGAAATCAATATTTTTCTAATATACATAAAGCAACACAAACACGAAATCGTAACAAGCCAATGGCGACGTTCCAAAATTAGACTAATCGGTCTTCAACAACACAATTTATAGCTTGTTTTAAGATACTGAAGGTATTTGGAGTGAGTCTTATTCTTGGCTAAATCGACCTTAGCTAACGCTGCTGTACTGTCCACTGTCAACAGAATGAACGCTTTGTTTGACTTTATTTTTGTCCCGTCAATTCAATTCAATTCTTTAAAAAATGGCTTCCATCAAATTTATGATGATTTCGCCAATGTCACGTGTTCAGTGACGTTGTTCGGTAACGACGCCATGACAGTAGGCAAGGTTTTGTACGGTAAATGGATTCTGCTCGTCGTCGCCCCGGGCACGTGTGCTCACCAACGCGGCGACGATCAAAATCCTTTTGTCCCGTCAATAAATAGTGTTAATGCGGGTGACATGTCGATCTGGCGAATTATGTGACATCTACGAAATGACGATTACAATTTATCATTTAATTCCAGTTCGTAATGATATATGATTTATTTATATCATGATACACATTTGTAGTTAAAATGTCAACTTAGACGATGTTTTGTTTAGGAACTTGCGTATTATGTGTTAATGTCTGATGTGATTATAATGAACCGAGAGTCTAACAACAAGCTGTTGTTAATATTGAGATGCTAGTCACTTTGCATTGTGTCGCTTTTTTTTTTAAATATATTAAAACTTGAAACACTACACCTCTGTTTTTAACACATATATTTTGTCGAAGTGCTACTAGAGCTACGAAATACATTGTATGTCCGAGTATTTTGATTACAGTGTTGTTGTTCACAAACCTAGCTCACAAAATGAATCAATCGCTGTAAATAACGTTGCCTCAGCGCTCATTTCGATCTTTATTCTCATATAAGGAATTCCAATGAGAATCCTGAATGTGAAAGTGTAAAGTCACATAATATGCGTATACGTTATGCTTCAAAGAATATTATATATTATCTACACGTATAACTTGTACGTTTGTATACGTCTTCCCGTCACGCATCATTCATTACACAGGATCTATTGAGAACAACAAATCAAATGGAAAGAGAAAACGAAACGATATCTGATCCCAACTCCGTTGGAGGGCGATGAACTTTACCTAGACGCTAGTCACGCAGGAGGGTGAACATTATGTAGTTTGTTTCCTCTATATTTTGTACGCTATGATTTATATAATTAGGTATATATTATAGTGAGTTGTAAAGTTTGGTTCATATTAATAACAGGTACCTATGTAATTCGTCAGACAGGGTAATCCATCTTCTTGAAAGTTAATGTGAAAGATTTTAATTCAATTAGAGTACAAACAATAGGTCTGGCGACTAAATAATGTGTGTTGCATTTGATAATTTTCTAAAAATTATTCAATTAGGGAAAATTAATCGATTTATTGAATTAAACATGTAAATGAATAACACTCTTATTTTACCATAGGCGCTTGCCTAAAATGCCTAATTGAATGATTTGATTACATCGAGGGTGTGCCACCATTACTTCCCTTGAATGTTACCTGACTTTATACAAAAATGATTAGTTATATCACATAATCGGGATAATTTAATTGTTGATTTCTATTCTATGTTTTATTTTATGAGTGTTATTTCTATTAAATGTTATTGTAGCTTCTATTAGCTTATTTTCTTAATTATTCTTCTTTGTTTGAGATAAAAATCATTATTTTAATTTTTTATAGTTTTTATTTCAGGTAACTTCCAAAGAATACCAGAACTCGATTTATGTGAGTACCTCATGTTTTTTTTTCTTTCCTTGTGTTTGTGCCTGTAAAACAATGCGGTTCTCATAAAGCGGTGTGCTAACATATGTTTCATTATAAATTATATCATCGACATCTGATTATTTGGTTTACTCATAAATTATGCTGTAGTTGTATTTAATGCGGAATAATATTCAACACAAAATCAACAGAAGTCCATTCAGATGATTCATTGTTTACGAAAGCGACTTTTTCCACGTTGGTTGTTAATTGACTTTAAATTTACAAAATACTCAAATATTCTAAATGATAATGTATTGTTTGTTTACGTTACAAACGTTTACGTTATTGTATGGTTACCCTGTGGTGCCTAGTGGATAGGTTACCTTCACATGTATTTTGTTATGTTTTAGTCATGACTATTTTTTTCCTAATTTTATAGTAATTTTTTGTTTGTTTTCAAGTTACTTTATCATTACCAAAATCCATTACCATTTTCAATTCTAGGGTATGGTTAACTGGATACATTTTCTTCAAGCTTTATTCGTTACTAATTGTCTCTAAGCAATACGCCTTTTTAATGTAAGTCATATAATAATTTTATCTTAAGGTATTTAAGATATTCATATGAATTGTGAAGGGTAATATGTGTGGATCTTTATTGTGTTCCTGGATTTCGTATTCCACTTGCTTGATTCAACTGCGTGTATGTCTAATTGAGAATGGCAACAACTATTAATAATTGTAGATCATAAATTGCTTCGTTTCCTGCAGCGTCTTCGATTAATTCATTCATTAATGTTCGTGTTGTGTCTTCTATCGCGTCTGGCTGATACGTCTCTACCATCTCTACGAACGTGTGATGTGATGAACTAGTACTCGCCTGACAGTGCGTAGTGCGTCTTGCGACCGCACTCGCCTATACTCTGTTTATTGAGTCTGTATGTGCAGTTGCAGCGTGTGTGGTTGTTTTATGCTGTTTATCAGTTCCATTTGGCATCGGTGTGTGTGGGGCGTGAGCGCGTGTGCCGCTTGTGTACGCGCGGGCGTGTGGGTGTTCCTGCGAGGCGCGGAGTGCGGTCAGACGGCGGCGCCAGTCGAGTTCCAAGCGCCGCGAAGCCACTGCGCTTCTACCGTGTTTCGCCCGCACCGCGATCCCAATAACTTTGTACACTGGAAACTTTTCAAAGCAATTTTCGCGTGCTATCGAAGTTGGCTCGTGCTTATCGTCGCGAATTGCGTATAGCGTGCTGCGACCGTTCGTGCTAGCGATTAGACACGCACTTTCGCACGTGTAAACGTATCGGTCGGTCTATTTTTGAATATTCTCTAAACGCTACACCGCGAAGTTTTCGAAACGCAGCCCGTGTCGGGTTAACGGCCGCTGCACTGTGCACTCGCAACATCCCCGCTAGTGTTTTTGTTGACGGATAACATTTTGTGTTGTTAACCTCCGTCCAATCTGAGAAACGTTATCTGTAAGTATGACCCCGGTTACGATACTGGCTGTTTGTTTAATCTATTATGATGTGTTCATTTCAACATCCATGCCATTCCCTCTCCTGAGAGATATGTGTATATCAAAGCACCCGTTGATCACAAACTAGAACTTAGTTTATCTCAAGATTACACCTACCTATTCGGTCATTACAAAATATACAAACAAACGGAATAAATACGAGTATGTGATCGAAGTACACGTATCAGTCTCGTGCGTGTGTGGGAGCATCTTTGTTGGTTTGCGTGAACCAACACATGTATACAAACAGTCCAACGCTACCAACTCAGTTTACTATAGGTATGTAGATGCATGCACGATATGAAGTTGGTATGTGCATAGGTACATGTTATTTCGCGTAGTTACCAATTGTTTAGACTAAGTTTGCTATGCGGGATATTATTGAATTAATTATATTATACCTACTTACTGTTAATCATTTCATTACGACGCGAAAGTTAATACAATATCTAAAGTAAACAGGTTTTTCATATATAAACTAAATTGAATTCAATTCTTTTATCTACACCTCTTCCTCATCTTGGCGTTATTTAGGTTGCATACTAAAAAAATAAAGAGCTCCGCTCTATTGAAACGTTATTTGACAACAATGACGCTAATTTAAATATCAATGAGTGTGTAGTAAGTTCTTTATTGCCAGCTGTATTGAAAGAAATCTATGAAAATTATTGCACATGCTGCCAAGTTCGTTTCGATTCAATAATTATTTCGTCATCCTCCTAGCGTTATCCCAGTAGAGTTGCATCCTGAAGGATGCCTGGGGTCCGCTACCTAATCCCAAGCTTTTGGCGTAGGCACTAGTTTTTCGATTTAATAACTATTTATGAAAGGATTATCAAGAAGCCAACGACTATGTTCTGTTTTTTCCTCCGCTTAAAATCAAACTAAGCAAATATTTGTATTCAGATAACACATGTTCGAGACACGAACTGTGTACGCAAACGGCATGTAACCTAAATCAATTAACATCATAACTGTTACATCACTTAATGGCTATAACTATAATGCGTGTAGTGGATCAAGGACCGCTAAAATCGAAATTAACCCGTCAAATTACCCGAACTTCTCAAAGTCAAATGAGATAATTCAATTGAAGGTTGTCTGAAATTGCTTAATTCGTCAGCCCACTCTAATCCATCATTGGGTAATCCATCGGTTCCCTGAAATTTCGTCTTTTGCTGTGTTTTCTTGTGTTATTGCCATACAGTTGGTTAGAAATGTGTAACGAAAATTGAAACTATGGTTTAGTTTAGACCAATAAGGTGAATTGAAACCAATTCAAATTGTTATCGGAAACCCGAGAAATAAAATATATTGATATTTTCGCAGTTTATATTGATATTATCCTCTAACGTGCTAAGAGAGTTTATTTAACATTTTTGGTTTTTTTTTTCAAATTCGGTGTAATGATCTGAAATACCCTAGGTTATTAATCTTTTAAAGGGATGTTGTTACTTACACTCTATAGATAATAGGTACTTTCCTCTCATGCCATTAGGAGCTGTTAAAGTTTCCGTTTTGAGATAATTTGTAATAGTGCAATATTTCCAATTATAATTTAAAAATATTAGGTACTAGAAAATGATCTACTTTGCAATAACCGTTTTTATAATTAATTGTATAGCTGGCTAGAGGAGGCCTACGCCGAAGGGCAATCGGACATACAAAGGAAAAACAAATGTCAAATAATAGAATACTAACAAGCGACCAAGTCCGAATAAGAAAAGCTGGTTCAATAAAATGTAAATATTTTTTATAGGTGGCTCATACACAGATTTAAATCCTCTTTCCTGTGGACATATAATTAGACATATTGTGTAAAAAACAACACAAAACAAAAGGTTTTTTTGGCTGGACTCATAATCTGCATAAACGGCGTATCCGTTTGTATAGATTTTTGTAATAAAAACGTACCTAACTTACATATTCATAAGTCATCAACAAAATGACAACTGTCTAGGTATGACCCACGTACTATAGTAATATAAAGGTTGTCTGGAAGAGATCGCTCTTTAGCGATAAGACCACCTGTTGTATACCTCTACTTTAAGCCTAATGTTCTGTACTTACCGTGTACTTACTGTGTTTTTTTTGTGTTCTGTGTATTGTACCTACTATGATACTATTCATTTAGTTACGTACCTAATGACAAATGAAATAATACATCTTATCTTATATCTTTAAACGAGAAATTGTTGTATATTTATTTATTTATTTATTTCGGGAATCTCGGAATCTTATATCTTTAAACGAGCAATTCTTGTATATTTATTTATTTATTTATTTCGGGGATCTCGGAAACGGCTCTAACGATTTTCATGAAATGTGGTATGTGGGGGTTTTCGGAGACGAACAATCGATCTAGGTAGGTCTCATGCCCGGGAAAACGCCGAGCAAAGCTCGGTCGCCCAGATATTACCTGCCTAATCCGTCAAATACCTATGTCCTTAAAGAAAGAGTCGGCATTTTAACACGTTTTTCTCGAACGGCGTTTTTTTTTTCTTTTGCGGCCACGCTTTTTTCGTTTGCGGCCACGCTTTTTTCGTTTGCGGCGACGGTTGATTAATAAATATAAAGGTTCGACCACGCCGCAGCTCAAAATACGCTGACGCGCCGTAAACGTGACGAGATGGAGACAGTATTATGAGTAGACATCGGATTATATGCAATACTGCATAATTGCATTTGCACATGCATTATAACAGGGTGCTCATGTATTATACATAATACACTATTTGACTAAAAAATTTTTATGGTGCCATTGGAACCAGTTTTCATAGACGATCAAATTGATATATGGGACCAACTACAATTAGACCACAATAAAGGGCAAAACACGCCTGCTGCTGGATGCGGGCGGCCCGTGACCGGTCTTTGTGGCGCTCTCTGGGGGAGGCCTATGTCCAGCAGTGGACGTCGTTCGGCTGATTATGATGATGATGATGAAAGAGCAAAAAATAGAGATGAACCTAGCTCGCCGGATTAAATCGGAAAATAAGTAATTTTGCTGTTTTGGTCGTAAAATAATGCGTTTAGGTACATAGTTGCCGTACGTTTTTTTATTTATTTTTACTTAAGTATTCTATACGGCTATATTTTGGATTTTATTATATATTTGGATTCTATATTCTATATTTTAAATGACAAAAAAAAACATAATTTTCAATGTTAAATATCTTTTTTCTATTTTGGTAAAAGTTTATAATTTTCAATTCAATGTGATATTTTGATGGTTTACTATCCATAAAGTGACACCATTTTACAAATTTTAAGATGTGTCAAATTAGTCTATTCTCAGAAACAGATATTACTTATTTGTGTCTAGGAATGACATGCACGGTGCTTGGTTGTTGTCGCCCGAATAGCCCGACCAAAATCCATAGCTGCAAATGAGCTGCAAATGAGCTGCAAGGAAGTCTGCATGATTTGATAGAGACACGAATATTTTGGTCCGTTTATACCTACGTAGGTACTGACATACTACGTAGCATGCTCAGAAAAAATATTGGCATATTTTGATGCATATTTCAACTTTGATATTCCATATGCCAGCATTATTTTAGTGCATATTTGAATGCATGTTTTGGCGTTTTGATAGTGCATATTATATCCGATGTCTAGTTAAGAGTTAAAAACGGCGCGTCGACGCTGCGTTTTGAGCTGCGTTGTGGTCAAACCTTTAGGTAAGTCATCAATAAAAGACACTTGTGAAATAGTCCTTGACCATGAGGCTTATATAGCTTACGCGAGTTTCACGATTTGAACGTGTTCGTTATAAATCAATTTATGCAAAGTCACTTGAATGATTTGTTACCTATTACCAACTATATTATGAAAATCATAGCCAAAAACCGACGTAAAAACCTTTTTTTTTCTTCGATACTACCTAAAAAATGTAAATCGGAGGCACATTAATTGTGAATAGGTACTATTATGTAAAAAAAACCGGCCAAGTGCGAGTCGGGCTCGCGCACGAAGGGTTTCACGATCTATCTTAAAAACGTATCTTGTTCAAACCGAAATTAGTTGCAAGTGTTTATTAATCTTAAGGACGTCTGCCGCGCGATCGCGACAACACAGACATATAGTGACTATATGTGTATATATTATAGTCCCTATTCGTCCCGGTACCGCCGCACACCGGGTAGAGTCATTTCGACCCAGGTCGAGCCGGGCCTACCTGAGTATCTTGCTGGACTCTTCTCAGCTAGGCTAGGTTTAGTGAACCAGTGACAAAACTCCTAGTAGCTCGACTCCACTGACACCTTAGATTCGGTTTAAGAAACTCAACCAATTGGAGCGCAAACTCTTAGAGTATTCCAGTGTTTAAACCGCCCGCGTGGTCTTGTTGGAGGTTTTCCCACTCTCCAATTGCGCACTCCTATCGCTAAAGCCATAGTCAGAAAAAAAAAGATGATCTTTAGCCATGTAATTATCATATGAATTAGATCCCAATAAGGTGATTACAGGTTTACAGGCGGGTCACGAACCTCCTAATTAGGGATATTGTGCTGAATAGTCTAAAAGAAAATCCATCGCC
Organism: Cenopis cana; assembly: GCA_951800055.1. Classification (NCBI taxonomy): domain Eukaryota; kingdom Metazoa; phylum Arthropoda; class Insecta; order Lepidoptera; family Tortricidae; genus Cenopis; species Cenopis cana. The sequence goes on from OX637488.1 coordinate 7,443,784, forward strand.
ATTCCTTATTTAGATCCCGTTTCTCGTCATTAAGAAACCAAGGGAAACGAACCCTAAACCGTTATAAGATTGGTTCTATCAATTTGATCCTTAAGTTCTGTGTATTTAAGTACGATTTTTTTTGCGATAACAATAATGATATGTGCTTTTCAAATTGCGGAAAATCCGCTAAGTTATTCTGCTAAGCGGTGTATTCATTTGTTTTAATAGGCGATGCCAATGAGTTAATTTAATAATTATTTGATGAAATGAATTTGGTTTTAATGATAAATAATTTGTTAACGTATTAATTAACGGACTGTGAAAATTCAGTATGCTAAAAGATATATATAATTATAATTATACCTTAATCCAGTTAGCAATTTACTATTGCACTAAATAATGTGGTATAATTTTTTTTTAAACGAAGTCGACAATCCGTACTAAATAAATTAATATTTTAAGCAATGATCACCTTTGAAATTCACATGACTTGTTAAAAAAAAAATTAGGTATCTATACTAGAGGCTGAGTCTTCTGCCATATCATTTTGTATTTTTCGTAGTTATCTAAATCGTGCGTACCAATGAATAGGTAACTTAGCAAATACCGTTTACGGGTTACGCTGAAATTTGTAGGTACTAATTAGAACGATTCATGGATCCGGCAAAGTACGAATGTATAAAGTTGAACTGTAAAGTGCCTTAATCAATAATAAAATAGTTGACGGAGTAGTGTCTTGTTACAAATTAAAAATATATCTCGGACCAAAAAATTACGTCGCTTTTCTACTTTTTTCGTATATAAAACAGATCGTCAACTAAGTTGAAAACAACCCATAATCGTATCGCTAATATAAAATTAATAAGAAATATTTCTTATTTCTAAAATTAATAACGCTAGCTGTGAAGAAACCTAAATCAAAATATTCAAATCATAAACATCGTAGATAGGTTATGTTGATTATCTAGGAAGATTAGCAACATACTTTAGTGTTGACAGGCGTTCATGACAAATTACTCAATTTAGTAATCATAAAGTAATTACCTGTTTACTAAAGCAACGAGTAATCATTGAACTAGAATGGTGTTCTCGTATTTGAGGATCTAACTAATAGCCAAGAGAACATCGACTCCTTAATTGCCTGAATCATTAAGTTTATTATACAGCAAACATTGATACAATTATTAAATACTATTCGAGTCACATTGGAGTTCTAGTTCTAGCCCTAAGCGGTTCTTGATGGCTTTTGATCTATATTTTACCAACAATTTGTATATCTTTTAGTATCATAGAAAATGACTTGTTTACTTCTTCCGTAGGTATTTGCTTAGATAATTTACTGACTGTCCTAATTAATGTTTACAAAACTAACAACTTTAATACTTATCTGAGGTAATTAAGTAGTTTAGGTAATGTTGTCGTAATTGTCTCTTTCTTTGGCCTTCGACTGCCAGATCCTCAAAATTAATTACGACGTACTTAACTCATGATACTGATAAGAATGAAAAGTAAATAAAATAAATAAAAACTCAAAATATAGCAAATAACAAACTGCACAAATTATAACTTATCGCAATCACAGTAAGTATGTAATATTTCACATGTACGCGATTAATTCAAACATTATATGCTTAGAATACGACGTTAAACTTTCCCTTGTTTGTACACGAGTGCATGCTTCACGAGATTTTCTATCTAGTTAATAACTGAGATACAGTTCTGCTGCATCGAGTAGCTTGTAATGCATAACGTCACGCGGAACGTATCTCGACTATAGTCACAGTATTTTGCACACATCAGTAAGACAGTAACATAAAAAAAACCGGCCAAGTGCGAGTCGGACTTCGCACATTTAGGGTTCCGAACCGACCGCAAAGTTAAGTTGGTTTTTATAGGAATAATAAGGAAATTTCAAAGAAAAAATCTAATTTATCAATATATCAGTATTTGTTGGTAAAATATACGTAATAACAACCATTATTACCCCGGGAGCTCCCCTTAAAAATCACGCTATTATGCGACCACCATAGACCTCCCTATGGTCTCGTATTATGTCTTACGCTTTTGTTGGATTGGATTCAGTTACTGTTTCAGTTACTGTTAATGTTAGAATCTAACTGAGGAAAAATAATATTCGAATACTGCTAATGAAGCGATTACTATGGCGTCGTGTTATTAAACAATACATAGTAGCAAATTTTCCACAGTGAGAAAATTGTTTGTTTATGAAACAGTGGTTATCACATAGGAACTATGACTGCGGAATCGAGATAAAGGCACAGTTCGCAGTAAGACAATTCGTTTACTGATCATTAGACGCTTGGCTTGTATCGTGATTGAACTATTTCCCTCTCCGAAAGGTAGGTGCCCATAGCATATATGTATTACATTTGTAACAACGATGCACTAAATGACTACTTTTATTTAGCGTTAAATATTTAAAAATATAAAAATTAATTATAAGATTGAGAGAAACGTCACAGGAACAATATAGAGCTATTTTATAACCTCTTTCATTTATAGCATACCTCACAGCTTACCAATTCACCCAAAATCGTACTTTATACATCATTTAACCTTCACGAGTAATATCGGTTGAGTTGTCTCAAAATCAGCTAATTTCTAGGTCAACTTACTATTACATATTCATAGTTATAATCTGATTCATTTTGAATATTTACCCGTAGCCAAAGGCAGTGTTATGTTTTAGTGTAGGAGTTGCATCTTGTAGTATTACTTTATCGTAACCAACGTACCTAAATCTAGTTTGGTCAGATAGATCTTAACTGCATTTTATTACCAGCAACGATGTGTTTCGTCTTTCTCCTTTATTAAATGCTGTATTGTTTCCGCGGAGAGAGAATCTGATCTCACCGAAGATTCTTCTATATGCAGAGCAGTAGCTCTAGTATAAGTTTCTTGGAAACATTAACTAATTCGAACGCGTTTGCGTTTTGTCTCAAAATGTATGAAAGTGGTATGAAAACGTGAACAGCGTCTCTGCTGGTCACTAGTGGAAGCTAAAACAGCGAGTATAACATTTGTTGCTAACCGATGAACGCGTGTATTTCAAACTGGGTGAGAGCGTTTTCATACATTTTGAGACAAAACGCAAACGCGTTCGAATTAGTTAATGTTTCGAAAAAACTTATACTAGAGCTACTGAACTGCGAGTGACTTGATGTCTCACAAGGCGGGCAACGGACGTATCATCTCCGGCTTGTAAACCGTGTCTCGGCCTCTGTACCCTCTTTAGTCTATCGCTATCATCCGAGGCGTATCTATGGCGCCTCTTAATTGCCTTCAGACTAATAATTATCAGTTTGCGTGTGCCGCGCCCCTTCCCTCGTGTACGTGAACACTCACACAAACGAAACACGCACACACATGAATACAGCACGTGCTTCCCGCCGGCCTAAGCGTGGTCACGCGGTAATATTATGTACTTGGTCTTAGTTAATTATATGGAGGCTGATCGTTGGCTCCCATGCGTTTCACTGAGGCCAGCGTCGCCATTTACGACCTTGATCGTTGTGAACTGCGAACGTTTTTGCTTCATCAGAATTCTTAGTGGCTCCCGGTAATCAATTACCTTTTCCACTTGATGCTTTCGCGATCTCAGCCACTGCAGAATTTATAACATTTTGTGACGCCGATCTTCGAAGAGGAGTTTTGAAATCGTGTGACAGTTTCCTAGGCAAAATTATGACGGATGATTCCAAATTCCCTATCCAATTCATCATTAACCTTAATTATTACTTATGATATGATACCAAAATATTGAATCCACCTTTATTCTTAACTAGCCAGAACATAACTTGAACAAATCTGAAGGTAATATAGAACATAGTTTTTTCTTTAATGCCAAAGAAAAGAAAAATATAACAGCCTGGCCAGTGACATGACGAAGGTCATTGTAGAGCTATAAATTGTGCATATTATGTTCATGTAAGTATCTAATTTTCAGATTCTAAAAAACGATGTATTTGCTTATTATTCTTTCACTGAGTTTACCTGCAAACGTTCAAACTCCGACACACAAATGCATTTATAATCTTCGTATAGTTTTTTATTATAAATATTCTCATTTTTCTTAACTATCGTTATATAAACGTCATTTATTATGTAATTGTTGCGTCATGGAAGATTGTTACTATATGCCTACGCATTGGAACTCATTTCGTCTGAACAGTTGTCTATTATATATTATATCTAAACAAATATTAATCGGGTATATTCCCGGTGTCAATAACTCCGTTGTCCCTAATTAATTTAGTAAATACCAGCTAATCCGAACTAAACAATCACGACTCGAGCGTTTATAAAATCATCAGCTTAACATATTATCAAAACAAAATACCTATTTATTTAAATGAAAACAAAGTTTAAAAGCCAGTCAGATGGAGCGCCATTAATTCTTTAGCAGTTGAATAGCCTCTAACATACCAATCTTGCTTAGAATACCAATTGTTTTGCTTAAGCCAAGTTGCAGCTACTTTGAAGCGTACCATTGCCGTTAGAACCCTGAACTACATAGATATCCCATGTACTCTTCTTTATGTTTAAGGAAAAAAGGCCGGTTGAGGTAAATATTGCAGCATCTGGAGTCAGTAATCCGTACAAGATTTAAGAAGTTAATTTTAGAAGTTCTACTTGGAAACGATCATTACAAAACGCACTCTGAATTGAAGTAAACTCGGTTTACCTTTACTTTGGTATTATTTTCAAGTACCAGTCATCTAATAATGCCAGGGTGAGGTAACTTAATACTCAGAATCATAACATTATGTAAGCGTTCAGTATAATACTTACACAATACAACACTAAGAGTTAAAATACTAAGAGTTATCTCATATAAGGTAGCACTAATTTAAATTCCACACAAAGTATCTTTTGAATGCATATGAGTGTACTCTTGTAGTCCCCTCCGGACTTCAACCTAATAAAAATATCTGAATTCGAACCCACACGCGAACATCCCAGTAAGTAGGTAAATCATATTCATAAAACACAGAGACGCTACTGTACGGCCGACCGTTTGACCTCGCTATCGCGACGAGCCTCTCCTCAGAAGGAACCGATTCATCGCTTATCGTCAAGTATTTTGCAATGACGGTGACGTTTGCTGGAAAGCTGATACGATTTCTTTAGTACGTGCTCAGTTCTAATGCTATTTTCAATACGTGAAGTCAGGGAATATTTACAGTAGCGAGTTCTGGAAACTTCCAAGGAGATGTAATTCGATGCGTTTATTATAATCCAGCTTATCTTGGATAAATGGAATTCGTTTGATGCACGTTAAGTGTGGAATTTATATACAAATCACTCATTATGTGAAATACGAAACCTTATCTTATTACGTTTTTGTGTGCTGTTGTTGTTTGTGTCTATACAACATTGGGCATATGCATATATGTGTGTCCGTTTAATCGTCCCGCAAGTGCTTAAAGTTCTAATGGGTTTAGAATATTATTGGTAACCTTCAGAGATTGGAAACGCAATCCTAACATGGCGAGGCGAAGGGCGAGATGCTGTACGTTTCCATGACAGGTCCATTTGCCTGGGGTATTAAATCTCCAGTGGGATTAGGAAGGGCCGTCAACACTCGTCAGGGTAACCCAACATCCGCCTCGGGGCTCGTAAGCAAAGGAACATTTGTTTTTTCCTCCGACACAAACATACGAAAATTGTGGAGCGAGTAGATAGTGATTTGCGCAGATTGTTGGCACGCGCCGCTGATTTATGGGCTAATACGAGTATGTACCGAAACGGGTTAGCTGAGAACTGAGAGTTACATACATCACTTGTGTTAATATTTAGGTATACCTACCGACACATTAAAAATCTTACCACAAAGTGAAACTGAAAACTATTTCAATACGATAGCTTTAGGTATTCGTTTTCAAGATATTGAAGTATTTAAAAATTAAATGCTAGTGACCCGAAACTTTTGCTCTCGTGTAGTAGATGCAATTACAAAATCTAAATGTGAATTAAGTATAAGAGATGAATAGAAAAAAAAAACAAAGTAGATTCTACACTACAGATTAACATCTATTATAAATTCAAGTCAGACGTTAACGGTTTGATGGTACTTGTTCCTTCTGTAATTAAATGAGTGTAGGTAAATAGTTTATGAAGGGCACACGAACGAAAAAGTTAGTTCACATGCTCATTTCTCTAGAACATCGTGTTTTTCTGTAACGCACCATAATAGATGTTACGGCCGAGAGGGCACGGTTTTCCTTCCTCCTAAAATAACAGGTACATTACACTAAAATCAAAGCATGTGTTCCTTTAAATCGCCGCTAACAATAGACGCATGGAGTCATTAAGACCGTCCAATTGTTTCCAGTGCCGTAAAACGAGCCGAAGGGATAAAGCGGTCGTTTGCAAACGCTTCGCACGCGGACCACACGTGAGCCCACATCTCATTAATTCTATCGATACGCCGTGGCCTAAACATTGTGTCACTAGCAAAATGTTACTGCGGGAACAACCGGCTCAATTAAGAAGCGCTTCTCTCTGAAAGCATTCCGTGCAAGCATAAGCTATTTGAATCAGCAGGTTCTCTGCCGTTGGTAATCCAACCGGTGGTCCCATTGAACGCTGTGTTTAATTGCATTTATTGTCTTCTATTCTCACGCAAACTCTTAGATCATTAAAGTGTTTAAAAACAAGGATACTCCAACCGCGCACTTCTATTTCTAAGTCTTCTATTGGGCCCTTCTATTGGGCTCTTCTAATGAGTTGTATTCTACAATTGATGTAAGCTGTTGTACTCATGGTATCTTGGTATAATTCATCTTGTGAAACCGGCCACAACCACAATCAAGGAACCGAGGATATTACGTTGCACTAACAGAACGTCGCATAATATGGACTGTTTTACTTTGAAAGTGCTTAGCTTAACATGAACCTAACGTGACGTGACGTGTCCTTGTCTAACTTGGGGATTCTACGGTTAATATGTAACATATATAAATGTAGGCATTGGAACAAACACTCTCATTAAAAGCTACGGTAGCTCAGTGGTTCAAGCATGCGGCCGTGGGTTCGAATCCCAGCTCGTACTAATGAGTTTTTCGGAACTTATGTACGGAATATCATTTGATATTTACCGTTAGCTTTTCGGTGAAGGAAACCCTGCATACATCCGCGAAGAAATTCAAAGTTGTATGTGAAGTCCCCAACCCGCTCTGGGCCAGCTTGGGGACTACTGCCCAATCCCTCTCATCCATGAGAGAAGGCCTGTGCCCAGCAGTGGGATGTAGATATATGCTGATGATGATGATGACTCTCGTGAAATATATTTTACTTTCACGTATTTGTAGTACGTATACGAAAATATACGTACAGAACAATGCAATGGACTTTACATTCTAGTTCTGAAGTGCTTTTGTCGTGTATGTGTTAATAACTAACCAGAAGAGTAAAGGTGAAACCTTTATTTCTGTACGGCCCTTAACTTGAAAACACTCTGAACGTGCATGTTTATATATGGAGCAAAAGTACTTTTCGCACCGAAACTGAAACAGCAAGCGAGAAACCAATTAGCCGTTTTGTAGCAAATAGTTTCCATACATTCCGCCATTCGATCGCGTCAAAGAGACTGTGGAATGAACGTTCCCTTGGAGTTTCAATTTCAAATGTAATAAACACAATATCGAAGTGCAGCAAAGTCGCAATGGCTGGCGTCTCATGTGGAATTATACGAACATGTTGACCCGGGTGTGCCGGTAAAATAGTTTCATTTTTCCAGTCTGGTAATTTAAAAGAAATTGAATCATGGCTATAACTATCGGTGAAATTGAACTCTGATCCACCATGAACCACGCCAAATTGATTATAGAGCCAAATAGAGTTCTTACTTAAAATTGACTTTGATGGTGGGTTTGTGTTCGATTTTGATGATATTACTATTACCTAACACGTTCACTGTCCCCATACAAAACGACTTCACAATGTCACAAGTCCAACAGACAGTTGGGCTATGCTTTTAGTATGGGAATCTGACCCCACAGTGAAAGCATGGACTCCTGAAAAAAGTTTCATGCCCCCACATTGGGGGCACCCGGACAGGGAACGTGTTAAATATCCAGACCCTATTTCAGACTGGATAAAGTATTTTTTTTTGCATTTACTTCCTAAGTACAGTGTAATTGCATAATGGTCCTTTATCCGCGCGTTTTCAGTGGAAAATAACCGGTAACTTACTTGAAAAACACTTGATTTAACACAAAATGTAATTTGGCCACATCCCAGCTGACTGCAGCTCGCGCTATTTGGCATTATAAATGCATTAGTGCTTTTTAAAGTTACCAACACGCTTTCGTTTAATTATTAAAGTTTTCACCGTTTATTCTCCCGACGGTCGCGCGAGGGCACGACCTCGCTCGTGACGTCACGCCTCAGATGAATGAACATCCACCCTTAGTCTCCCTTGCCCCTTACCCCACCCAGCGGTCAGTCTCGAACATCCAATATCGCAGCCATGACGTTCTCTCTGCTATCTTTACATTTACCGTCGCTCAAATACGATACGACACCGATGTATCGCTTGCAGAAACGGAATCATCCGTGCATTGTGCTCATTCATTCAGGGTCCTTCATTCCATTAATCAGTTAAAAAAAGCTCATCTATTAGGGCAATCTTGACATTTTCTCAATGTAAACAGGACCAATCCATACATGTAACCACATGTAACCGGGGGATGAAAAAGAAATTAAATGCATATTAGGTGTAAAAATGATATAGATGATTCTAACTTTTCACACCTACTATTTAGAAAAGTAATTGTTGCCCTTGAATGAGGGATCAAAGTCGTACTTTTTTTCCCTTATTTGAGGATTACAATGACTCTTTTCCTCATCTGGAAAACAATACGTGCCACTCGGTGGCAAAATTGTTTGAGACATTTCAAGTGTTTAGCAGCGGGCATCATAGGCGGTGTGAAAAGCAGTATGTGTCATACGGTAGCAAAATTATTCCTGTCTTGGGCGTACACCCTTGAATCTATGCTCAAGATTCAATATACCGCCCTCGCCGTAAATATATCATTATGCTCCCTTGAGACACAATCTGCTATTCCCATTTGAGTGTACCCCCCTCTGATGGCTCATGAAGTTTAAAATTCTGAATAAATTGAGGAAGTGTAAATTAATAAATACTATCAACGATTTTTGGTTTGAACAAAATAGGTTTAACGGTTTTTGAGTTCACGCTGAACAACTGTCTTGCCCAAACAAAGGGACGTAAGTGCCGTGAGTTTCCTATACTACGACCTTTTCTGATTCAATGTATTGGATAGTGGTTTTTGTGTGGTATGTGGACTTCTAGTAGGTACTCGGTAAGGAACCCTTCATTGTGTGTGGTCCGACACGCACTTTTCCGCTTAAATTCGACTACTTATACACAATAAAACCAAAAACCGATACTTTTGTCAAAATTTGAAATCAAAATATTTTTAACTTTGTAAGGCATCTTAAGAGCTTTAGAAACATATTCGTAGCAGTTTGTTATGACTTAGTGCAGTTTATAGGCAAAGTATCTGCATTTCTCTACTGGGTAAACCCACGTACTCGTTAGGATTTCGCAACGATTTATGTTCGTTTAAATACAAGTTCACTCTCTGTAATTAATATTGTTGATCCGGCTTTAGTCGAGCTGCATTTATGGGCTAGGGTCGTAGACCAGTGCCATATTTGGCGAGGTATGAGTCATGCGGCTCACACAAGTGCAGTCTCGTATACCTATTTGGTTGCTACAGGTAGAATAGGTAAAGAATACGCAGCGAGCAGCCAATCTCTTACATCGGTAACAAAAAAAAAACGAAAAAATCATGTCTGTTGTATGGAGCCCCCTGAAATATTTATTTAATTCTGTTTTTTAGTATTTGTTGTTATAGCGGCAACAGAAATACATCATCTGTGAATATTTTAACAGTCTAACTATCACGGTTCATGAAATACAGCCTGGTGACAGACAGACAGACGGACGGACGGGCAGCGGAGTCTTAGTAATAGGGGTTTTACCCTTTGGGTACGGAGCCCTAAAAACGGAACTCTTACCTTGCATCGACAAGGCAGTTTATTAGGTATAAAATGTCCATTTCCTCGCACTAGTCTTTAACCGTAAAGATACGTTAGGGATAACTATTATAAGCCTTAATAAGAAACTTGCACACACGGATGAAGACACAGACACAGGATAATGATTCTGAGCAGTATGAACATAACCAATTAAACTCATTGGTTCTCCGTAAATACTTACCTAATAATTTTTATCTAGAAAGTTAAAAAGTTTTCCAATAAATTCCTTGAATATTGTAGGTCTTTGCATCCAATTTAAGTCTTAGCGATCTCATGTGAAGTTGGATTTAATGTCTCAATGAGAAAAAAGGATATTTGATTTTTGTCAGAAACCAAGTGATATACAATTACTTGACAGTTACAATAGCTTATTTATAGTTTATCACATTTATTTTCAAGACTAAATAGGCGGTTAACTCCGGAGCTACTCATCACATAAAATAATGTTTGTATCCCAAGGAAGGATAGAGGGTATATAGTTGTTATCCCGAAAATCAAGGGGATTAAATACAGGAAGGAAATCTACATGAGGTATTTAAGGGAATTGACCGCATTTCGTCCACATAGGCCTCGCCCCATGCGAACGAAAAGCGGCCAATTACTAGTAGAATATATTTTATCCCGTGGCTCCGTCTGAATTAATCTGGTATATAAGCTCGTTTTAAATCCTTAAATAAAAATGTGTGCGAGACAGTTTCAATATAACACTGACTTCTTAGTCATGATGCGCATGCCCTAAAAAGCAGCTTCCTAGAAGTTTTAGTATCCGGTTACCCATAAGCGTCACGTCTTGATTTCCTATAAACGCGGTGATCGGGCTCCAATTTAGTAGAGGTGGGTGATAAATAACTTCACGATGAAAAAATCACGGTGATCCGCCTTTAAAAAGTCAAAATAACGTTGTTATACTTAAAATTATTTGAACTGTCCGAGTTGTATCAAATTAGGCCGTTCAAAAAGCGACTTTACTGTCCAAGCGTGAAGATTCAAAGTCCAATGACAAGTTTTATAAAAAGTCGGACATTTTAAATAATTTCTACTATACTTAGCGACGATATCACTGGAACAGTGTGTAAGCGACGCGTCGCGTCGTGCCTCGTGACCGCTGTTACAAACTGTGACTGTGACTGCGGTGCGCTGTCACAGAGTAACATCAGTTGTTACAAAAATATCAGTAACTAACTGCCGGGAACGATCGACGCGCAAATGTCGTGACACGAAATAACCGAAGTGACAAAGTCACGGTGATTTTTCAATGTGATTTTTTTGGAACGGGATTACCAATAACGGTGATCGAAAAGTAACGTTTTTCCCCATGTCTACAATTTAGACGCATAGCATTCTAAACCTACATTTGACAAAGAATATAAGCATTGGGACGTTTTTTCGCTGACAACGTATTCTAAACATTTCAATGCCGAACAAATAAAATAATTACGCATTTGGCAGAAGGCGCGTATGCTTTAAACTTGATAATATTTTACAGCTTATGCTATCATATATAAACTGATCTTATTTTCACACAGGGAAGCTAGCTAAGTACAGAAACAATGTTATCAAGCACTCTTAGAAATATACCGAGAGGAACAAATAATTGCTACAATCTGGGCAATAAATAATTCCAAACAACAGGCCAGAAATATATAAATTTTTCGTGTACTGGAGAAGCCTAGTATTTTTTTAGGAGGAAGATTTATTATCACGAAAAGTTGGTAATGAGCCGTTACTAATTTTCTCTGCTCGCCTTCTTCTTACAGGACTGAGTTATATATTAATGAATTTCGGCTAGCTTGCTGAAGATCTAAATTGATAAGGCCGTACTTTTTTGTTAAACCGGGTGGAATTATTCCGCAAGGCAAAGGCACAATTGAGCCGGTTATTCATCATCCGCAAATTGACCTTGGCCTAATAAAATGAGGTACGAACGATTCACGGATATCACAGTTTAGTTTTTGGCACTGTCATGGGATAATCAACTAACTGAGAAAAAATAATAATCCGTTCCAATATTTTATTTAAAAAGACGAAATTCAATCAATTAATAAACCGAAAAATTCCGTGTTCCTCACCCAACTATTGCTTTCTATTGCCTAGTTTTTATACCTTGCTGTTACAATCGATTAGGTATTCATAGCTTACTTACTACGCTGGCTAGACGACCCAAAGAGGATCTTGGCCTCTGACACAAGAGAACGCCAATCTTCCCTGTTGTGCGCCACCTCACGCCAGTTGGGTATACCGATTCACAAAAATCAATGTGCAATTGATATCTGAACCACGGAAACTGACACATTTCTGTATTCACTTTTCTTCCCGCGCTAGGGGAAAATGAAATTGCGATCCCACAAAACTCGAGGGAAATTTCAATGGAACATATGACGAGAACTGTTGACTTAATTGTAATTTAAGTAATTTAAATTGGCCAACTACAACTATTATCACGTAAATAAATAAAGCGTCAACGGTCTGTCTAGTCCGAATCCCATTATAAGGATATTCTTATACCAAAATACTGTCTTGATGAATCTTAGAAACTGTTTGTCTATCAATTTCATGTCTATTGACATTTCTGGTTTCGTAACTGGAAACAAAGATGAGAGAAAGACGAGTCTTAAAAATAAAACTAGTTCAACTTTAGCATTTCAAATTGCGTTATCTACTCGAACTTCTCTACACATGCATTTTAAAATATCACAACTGCGGTGTTTTATGTGCCATTTGTCAGTGCGATGATTATGTTCAGTCAAATATTATACCGGACGTTTTGAATTACAGATTTTATTCACATCAAATACACATACTCGTATTACCTATTATCATAGCTATGATCAAATTGATTGTGATGGAGAATCCATAAAGGTTGATATCAGAGGCGAACAATAACCAAAACTCACGGAATATCATAGTAAGTGCGGATTTAAAAGATTGTGAATCATACATGAGTATTTGCACTTGACCTTCCCTATCAGGTCTGTGACCGCGCGCCAAACAAACCTCGACGGCACATGCTCGAACTTCGCAAAACTGCTTAAGATAATTTCTTCTTGTGGGAAATATCAGGTCAATGATTTTAACCAGATTTGTTACAGAATCGTAAAAACAACTTATGAATTACATAAATGTATACTCACGTGAGATATATAAAAGTCACTATTTGCGAAATGTTTCGGACTGCAATTGGAGTCCTACTGAAACCAACCAACTAACCCAACATGTGAATTATTATCAGAATAAATGCAGATTGAAGTTAAACGTGATTTTACATACACACATACATATACTCACGCCCGTATCCCATTGGGGTAGGCAGAGACCAAAGAACGCCAAGTACTACGGTCCTTACATACATCTCTTGCTTCAATCACATCCATACATCTCCTCATACAGGCTCGTCGGTTGCGGGAACTTCTGACCTGGCCTTTTTTCAGTATCGCAGAAATCTGATCAAGATACCCTCGCCTTGGTCGCCCCCTTCCGACCCTTCCTTCCATCTCTTGTGATTTTACATTACAATATTTTATCAATAAGTTATTCATTATTAATTGTACAAGATCCAGTTCAACATTGAAATATAGCGCCATAAATAAGATGATTCACACACTGAACTTGTTTTATTATACCAAGATTTACTCACGTGAAAATATGAATTAATGAAATACACTTTTGTATTCCTTTATGACGGAGCAAATATTTGACCACGGACCTCATTAAGTATAGTCAACTTTAGACAAAGATTTAATAAAGTACCTGACTATCTTACTTTTACATCTTTTAGCCCGAACTGCTAATGACATTTTTGACGCTATCAAAACGTGTGTTCTTGGAACGTTGACTTTGTCTGTGACTCTATGAAGATAAACTGCTTTAAATAATATCTTTACGTAGCAAATATCAACGTTTGTATAGAAAAACAATACGAAGGCTGTTAGTAAATACCGTTTTTTTTCCATTGATCTTGACAATGAATAGGTGCTATTAAATACGTGACATCGTAATCTTTATTGTGCCCATCAAAACATTAATATTGTAATTTATTTCACTCGTTATAATAAAATCTAATATCACGTTTGACCGGTTCTTCGAAAACAAATAATCATGTTGTCGAAGATGTGTATAAAAAAAGCAGTTACTGCAATATTTTTTGCATCGAAAGTCATAACAAATACAGTGACAGACTGTAGCTTTATGAAACGAAACCACTTTCATATATGACCGTTATAACGGGACAGCACAAAAACTCGAGTCTTATGTTTTTGTTTCATTCTTTCGGTAACACCGATAGCGAAAGCGGCCTAGAATACGCGTCTGTCATAAGCCAACAGAATTACTTTCATTGCTTTTATTTTTTTAAGCCAGTTTAGGTCTTACAATTTTTTGTTTTTCTTCTTTGCAGTGTATGCCCGCCCCCGTGTAGTCTATCGCTCGGACAGTGATGACTTCGGATGACCTTTATTTAGTGGTTTGTCTTTGTGAATCGTGCTAGTGAGAGGCAGAGGCAGTGTTACTAGTGCTGTAACCGGTAGTGCCAGTGATGTGACAGTCTATGGAAGTGGCAGGGTTGACTCGGAATGTTCACAAAAAACGGCAAGGCTCCCGAGCGGTGCCGCCACCCTCATAGGAGCTACAAGAAGAAAAAACCACTGCCGCATACACCGTGGAAGTACTTGATGAATTGCCCACTCGTTAGGAAATGTTTTGGTACAGTATTTAATTTTAATTTTATTACCTACCTATTTAGTTGTTTTCTTTGTACATATTTCATTTCAGATAATAGGCACGTCTACATTAAGTTCAAATAACGCTCATAATTCCAAAAATCACAATTGACATCTCGAGGCTTTGTCGGTGTTATAAAAGCTCTACCGGGAACTCATCAATTCAGTGTTTTGATGTTTGAAGCGTCGCGATTGATTAATAAGTTATAATTACAGCCCAGATAGACTGGAGCCTTATTCAAACTTTCACTTCAATCGACCGTCAATAAAGTAATTGTGACAAATATAAAAATTGGGGCTTTCTTTAAATTTTTGTCGTCTTTCTGAACTAAGTCTGCGTCAACGCAAATTCCTTGTTTTCATAGTTTCGAAATGCAAACAGATAATGTCGCCGTATGACTAGAATCTAGAATGTTTCTACTGTCAATGTATCGGTTAATAATGATGGATTTCTCGTCCCGCGTTATCCTCAGTATTAGGGCTTGCATTCCGGAATTCCGGAATCTCGAAATTCCGGAATCTCGGCCAATTTTTCCGATATTACAATTCCGGAATTGGTACACTCAAAATATCGGAAATTCCGGAATTGGATTTGATGAATTTAGAGAGAGAAAATAGAGTGTTTTGTATGTTTATTCTTAACTTTCACAATGTAAAACTGAGGAATTGTTCACCTATCACCAGATTCATAAACATTTTGTGAATAGATTTCAAACTGGTATTGGTATTCCATCACGTATATTCCTCCTATCCGTATTTTGGATACGACGATCACTAAACTCCGCCGTTAGCTGCGTTCGTGTGCTCTAGTGTGGCTTACGTACCTATTAGCCGTTCTTATCCACGAAGACCCGTGCACTGCACGGACGGAGTGGGTATGTGAGCATACCATAAACATAATGACATAAAAGTTTTGTAGTACTAGTAGTACAGGTTTCGATCGAATCACCCACAAACAATAAACAGAGGGACAAGTGGTAATCTTCAGTCTTCTGTATAACTTAACGGAGCCTATGGATGTGGGCTTTGGTACTAAAGCCTCTTCGGAAACCGGCTTTTTCGGGAGGCTGGAATTCATCTAACCTGCGTGCGAGATGGCTCGTAAAGACAATGACTCTTGGAAACAGCTTGTAGACATGGCTCAAAAGCGTGATGGTTCAGTAGTTGTTCAGTAGTGTGTTGTCACTTGTCAGGGTTGTCACCATTCATGAAGAACAGCGCCACCTCGCCTGTGTTTTATGCTTTTGGCGTTCCCCCTTCCAGTAAGACGGAATTTACCCACATGAAACTTATGTGCATTTTTTTCGAAAATCACGAGTTTAGTGCTGATAATGAATTAATGACCATATATGACTACTAATGGATCACATTTAGCACTCAGCTTATTTGATCCCGGAAAGCCGTTAATTCAGTAGGTAAAGTGAAAAAGTAAATTGAAAGTAAGAAATATCTTAATATTTATCAGTGGCGGAGCGTCAAAAATATTCTTAGGGAAGCCGGAAATAATTGGCCTTTCTTATTTTTCATGAGCCGTAGTAAAATAACTGGACTGGCTGAAAATTAGGCAAGCCGGTGGGAATCGAGTTGTATGGACGCTCCACCGCTGATATTTATACTAAAATTCAAAATACAGGCTACCCTATCTGGATATTGCCTATAAAACGATAATGATTACATTTTTAGTACATTTTTGTGACATTAATTTAGTTGAAATAGGTAAAATCCCAATTCCGGAACCAGTTCCGGAATTCCGGAATTGGAGCCCAATATCGGATACAATTCCGGAATTGGAAAACCGTCCGATATTGCAACCCCTACTCAGTATCTGCGCTACAGGAATGTAATAATAACGTAATCCAGAAAACAAGTTCTTGCGCACATATCGTAGAATCGCAACGGCCGACGAACGTTCCCGACCTTGCCATAGCATTCCGTACGCGGCCGGACCGTCCGCCCGACTGGTCCGTCGACCGGTTGAGATGCCCAAGCAGCAAATGTTCATTTTTTGCTTGTCCTTTTTTAAACCGTATTAGTCGTAAGTACAACATATTTAGGAATTTAGCGAGTCGACGCTGGTATAAAACTCCTAATAGGTAAACTGGGAATAAGTAAATGAAATCCAACGAGGTATGTTTCTACCATCCTGAATCTTATTTTTTTCTGCTTTGACATAAAAATACTCGTACCTTTAGAAACTCTAAATAAGTAACTTGTTCGTCTCCGTAACGAAGAAAACGGTAAGAAATTTTAGTACCTACATAAATTGGCTTCTACAAAGCTTATTTTATTTGAAAAGTCCGAAGCATTCATGTATATGGACAGTCTCGGAGTAACAAGACTAGTTTCTGAGTTTCAGATGATTCGCCGCGTTTTTGTGTTCAAGCGAGTCGAACGATTAGTTGAGTGAACTCACTTATTGCAGCCTATGACTGCAGCTGACACGTCGGGCATTTTTTTTAAATATCATTATCAGGGTGAGGTTGTTTACAAAATTTTAAAAGAAATTTGGTGAGCGGAATTGTAAAGAAACCGCTCAAGTGAATATGAGAATTTATTTAATTTACTCAGGCCGAACTTGGTTGAGGATCTGTTAGACTTATCCACTTCCGAGGGGATTGTGGCGTCGCGAACATTGCTACTGGAGAGAATTTTAACGACATTTTTAATGCTTTTCCTGGAATTTGTTATAGCTGGCGCCAAGAAGTGGCTACAAGGAACTAGCAAATTGACGAAGTGACTGTGGGATTACAAGTATTTTATTACAGACTTAAAGCGTGAAACGGTCCGTAAGGCAATAATTCCCAAAACCAGGCGAATTTAAAGTGCATAATAATGAGATTAGCTTGTACTACGACGTCATTTAAAAATAATAATTTCTCTTGATGTCTCTGCAGACCCAGCCTTACTTATAAAACTACCTGACTTAACTTTTTCTTATACTAAAAAAAACTTAAGTATCTGATGCGTTGGATTTCTTTTCAATGAGTTACTGATTTTTTAAAAGTTTGTCCACCCCTGTTCTAGGCTAAAGTGGTCATCAATGGTCTAGGAATTACATATTCTAATGTAAACCGCTATTAATATGGCATATTATAATAATTCGGTTGATATTACATTCGGTGCGCGTGGGCCCGGGCGGGCGCGATTTTTCCCGGATGAATACATTACGTGGCGCTTAGTATTCAAGCCGAGTGCCACAGATTGCGTTACCTTGTCGCCTTGAGGGCTCATTGCATATTGCAATAACTGCGGCTGAATCATAGAAAACGTGAGTTGTTGGAAATCGTATACCGTTATGTTGGCATGCGGTTTTCATCGATGATGGACGTGTGAGACCCGTGGAGATGACACTTGGTCGATAATACTAAAGTAGTATTCATTTTATAGCAGACCTTGAGCAACCTTGAGCTGAGTGTGTAAGTATAAGTACTATACCTATGTAGTCTGTGCCGAGAGATCATTATATTGCCGGTTTGGGAAAAAGTAGCAAAGTTGTACTTAGTTTACAGAAGAACTACAGGTCATAGAATTAGACAAATATTAAACTTTAAAAAATAACAAATTTAAAATTACAAGTACCTGATAGGTAGACACGCATCAACTTGTAGCTGCTGGGGTATAAATAAATAAATAATAATAATGTTCTTTGAATTCCAAGTTTTCTCGATACTTGTAGCTGCTGGGGTATAAATAAATAAATAATAATAATATTCTTTGAATTCCGAGTTTTCTCGATGGAAACATACTGTTCACTGGATACATCCTGTACCTTTAGCGAAAGACCGTATGTTGCAGTGATGTGTGTCACGGGGCAAAACCTTATCCCCTGGGAAAATTGTAACTATTCGGAATGATAATTTCTTGGCATTTGGTGTTTTTTTTATTCGCCTAAAAATTGCCATGCAATTGGCGAAATTTAAATATGATAATCATGTTGTTTTTTTGGGTTCCGTACCCGGAGGGTCCGAAAGCAACCCTATTGCTGTCACTCACGCGTCCGATAGTTCGTCCGTCCGTCGTCGGTCACACAGGTTTATAGCTAAACGGTTGGACCTGTAAAGTTGAAATTGGGTGATAATGTTTGTTATTACGTTACAAATATTAATATATTGGCAAATCAGGTTTTTTGTTTGAACTTTCCTTATTTTTCTTGTTTAAACCAACTTAATTTTGCGGTTGATTCGGAACGGACCCTATATGACGCCCTTCACGCACTTGGCCGGTTTTTTGTCTTGGGTCAATACATATAAATATGTAAATGTAATATACTCCGTCGTTCTACCACTCAGTACAATTTGGCCAATAATAATTTGAAACATTCCCTAAATTCAGTTGTAATTTTCAGCTGCAAATAAAAAGTTATGAAAACTATCGCCTTTGCCTACATCTACAGGCAAATAAAAAAACTAGCCGTTTCAAAGAAAGAAAGGCTTCCCTGATTAACTTTGCAGAAAAGGAACTTCTACATGCAAAGACGCAGCTCTGTAAAAAATGCAATCAGCCACCGCATTCAAGTCTGGTGCCAGTCCAATTTTGAATTATTCATCCATTGTAAAGTATTTGAGATCGGAAATCGGAAAATCAGCTTATTGAAAATGGTACCAACAGCGCACTAACCCTGCAAAATGTACATTATACGTAAAATTGTGACGAGTATTGTTTCCAAGTCAAGTTGTGCGCAACACAACACAAAAGCAACGATTTATGGACGTTTCAGAGAGCAATAATGTATAGTATGTTGTAAAACTCTTTCTTGAGCCACAATAATTCATGTTTTATAACAATTTCGACAGTTATTTTCATGCTTGCCCTAAATTCTCAACGTTTTATTGCAAAAATACGTCTAAATATTTACGTTTCGTGTACTCGTGCCTTCGTTAACCACAACTGGTCTGTAGCTCTAGTATAAGTTTTTTCGAAACATTAACTAATTCGAACGCGTTTGCGTTTTGTCTCAAAATGTATGAAAACGCTCTCACCGAGTTTGAAATACGCGCGTTTATCGGTTAGCAACAAATGTTATACTCGCTGTTTTAGTTTCCACTAGCGACCACCAGAGACGTTGTTCACGTTTTCATACCACTTTCATACATTTTGAGACAAAACGCAAACGCGTTCGAATTAGTTAATGTTTCGAAAAAACTTATACTAGAGCTACTGATAAAATCCTCGCTTCCATTAATTCTATTATGTTTTATCAATCCCCCCTCGGCTGCTACTGCTACTAATCGCTCAACTCTGTTTTCTATAATACATTTTATTAAACGGTCATTAATCACAATTTGCGTACAATAGGAGTAATCTTTTTAGTTCTTGCGCCATTACAGAACGCGTTCAAGTGGGGAACTTTTAGATCCCCGCGTAATTTATAAAGTGTTTCTCAGTTGTTACCTTTATAACACGCCTTCTAAAACCGATAGTAATATTAAATACCCAGCCAATTAAATGTGTTTAATTATAATTAGTCATGAAGCGATAATAATTTAGCATTTGTAATTGTTTTCACAAGTTCCTGCGTCCAGCTACTCGTTCGCATGATTCATGCCACTCGAATGTTAATTTTGTAAAGTGGACTGTTGTTTATGTTGCGACTTTGTGACGACGCAAAAAATCAGATGTAACGCCATCATTACAATATAAACAAGCATAAATAAAATAATAAATAACAAACAAACGTTACTAAACTGTTTCACTTTAAACGACTCTATGCAGTGATAACTGTTATAATACTAATGTATAGGTACATTATGCGGTATAATTTCTGTTACACAATTTCCTCCTTGTTCATAAAACATATTTTTGTTAAATTTCGCCTCAAATTCGAAACAAATTTTAGCTAGCACAGGTTTGTAAGATTTATAGGTACTTAGAATTATTAGATACGGAACTCAAAAAAGGTCAAACCAGTTTCCTGAAAGCTGATATTTGAGATTCGGTTATCGTCTTATCTCTTTAATTCCAGCCAAGTTTGATTGATTGAGGTCATTGAGAGATGAAAAAAATTGAGTGTTTTTTTTTTGCTTTTGCGTGAATGTTTGTTTACGATATTCGTTGTATGATTCTATAGTTTTACTTGATGGCATTCAGTAGCACCAAAAGAAGCATTTGGCCTACAATAAAAAACAGTGCCTACGTCAGAAGACTGTTACAAGGGGACTTTGAGCTCTTTTAAAATGCAACCGGGATAAACTAAGATGAGGAATCTGTTGTTTAACTTCAGTTGTTCAGTTAATTACACACTACATTAATTTTGTATTGAGAAGTAAGGCGTTTGTATAAAGAAACAGTCGAGGAATTTGGGAGCAGAGTTCGATTGCTCCCGTAGCTCAGATGGCTAGACCGACTGGCCGCGAATGCCAGAAGGTCGCAGGTTCGAATCCTGCTCGGAGCCTTAATTTTAATTTTTTCCTTTATTTCTAAATTTATAATTACACATTAGCCGAAATGCTACAGTTCCAAAGAAAACCCACACATGTTTTAATATAAACCGTGTTACTGTATGTTTCCCTCTTTGATCACCCACCAGGAATTCACGCAAATTGTCTGAGTCATGAGGAATCATACGAGATGTGGAGTTTCTGGAATCTACCTGAACTGTAAATATCATCAATGCCAATAGAAATGAGCCCGTTTTGTATATACATCTATATAAATCAATAACGATACTTGAGATGTATGTACCTACTCGCATAACTTCAGAACGGTTGCACCCATTTGGCAAATGTTTGCTTTTTGAAGGATAATTAATTAAGTACATTTGTTGACAGTAGAAAATTGTGATTGTGGGGGGGGGGGGGGTTTAAATAAAAAAAACCAACAGAATGTTTGACGTTTCATACAAAGTCGCAGATTTGATCATCATTAAAATACTTTATTATTTACAAATAATTATTAAACATCGGAACCAGATTGTGTCTGGCTTAGATAGGATACCGCACAAAATCTGCATAGGAACATAAATATTCAAATATTTTGTAGGCACTATGAAATGCCTAATTAAAATTAGCATAATTTAATTATGCATCGAAAAACTAGTTTTTACAAAAAAATAATAACACGTTTTTAGTAGTCGTGTCCCGGCACACAAATATGATTGTAATTAATTGTTAATTGAGCAAAGGCGTGAAAGGCGTTCATTAACATTTTTTGGTTAAAATTTACTGGGTCTTCTTAAGACATTATAAATAGTAAGTACTTACTTGTATTGTAGCGATGGATTATTTAATTTTACCGATTTTTAGGGTTCCGTAGCCAGAATGGCTAAAACGGAACCCTTATAGTTTCGTCATGTCTGCCTGTCCGTATATCACAGCCGATTAACTCGGAGACTATTAAGTACTAGAATTATGAAATTTTGGTAGGAAGATGTATTCTATGAACCGCTATACAAAAGTGACGTGAAATTAGGAAAAAAAATGTTTAGGGGGACACTCCTTACATTTAACGGGGGGATGAAAAAAAAATTTTTTTTTCAATGTAAGTAGTTATGAGGCGTATTTTTCGATAGACCTTTAAAAATGATATAGAGGTTACTAAAAAGTTTTCCATTTAAGTCAATCTTTGGTGAGATATTAGCTCCCAAAGTCGTACAAAAGGTGTCCCCCCCCCCCCCCTCTAATTTCTAAACCAGTAAGATGAAAATTTTGAAAAAAATTGAGATACCAAAAACCTTCAACGATTCTCGACGATCTTAATACTAAATACCTTCAACGATTTTTGGTTTGAATAAGATGGCATTACGGGTTTTTGAGTTATCACTTATCACTGAAAAACTGTCTTGCTCAAACAAAAGGACGTAAGTGCCTTGAGTTCCCTATAGATAACGATAATAAGATACGACTTTTTTGATTTATGCTAATGGATAGTATTTTTGGTTGTGGACTAGTAGGTGTCGGTACGGAACCCTTCGTGGTGCGTGATCCGACACGCACTTGGCACTTTGTTGAGGTAAAATGGTAGGTTCAATATAAATGGTAGGTATATTTTTCGCCGAATTTTTTGGCGAGCGTTACTGTAATAGGCCGGCTTGATGTCTGACATCGTACTCGAACAGCGATTTCAGTCATTCTGCTAACGCGATCTATCATTTGTTCATTCAATTTGTTTGAAATAAGTTTTAATTTTATTTTATAGCAACTGTGTTGGGCAGATGTTTATAGCTTCACTAGTGACAAAGATAAACGAGTTAACTTGGTAACTCGTCGTAAAATTGTACAGAATTTAGCTCACCGAGTTTTAAACAATAATACGTTTAAACTGTGTCTCGCTCTCGCTTTTAAGAAGATTAAAATCTGCATTAGTAACTCAGGTCTTTGTAGTTAGGGATAAAGTAGATATACAATAAGGAAAATTTTGTGTAGTCTAGATTCCGAATGACGTTAGACTCACAAAATTCAGATTGTATGATATGAAATTAATAATATGAAATCATTTGTATTATGTCCAGCAGTGGAGGACTGCGGGCTGAGGATGATGATGATGATATTACAAATTAAGATTAGAATCACAGTGAGACCAGCCTAAGTGTAGATAAAATAAGTATTATAATTTTACAACAACAACAAACAAATTGATTTCTCTCATTATATCGTTGTAAGAAACATTCGTTGCCTTGCCTTGATTACGTATGAGGATAAAATATAATTTGTAATCAGGTTTGTTATTTAAATTAATTGCAAAGAACTGCGAGTAAGCAAGAGTGTCAGAACTGGTTTATCAAATAAAAATCGTAAAATTATACAACATACCAGAATATATTATCGCACAGAATAATTTTTCATAACGTAAGTCAACTCATATTTCAATGAAATGCAATCGACTTCTGCATTTCCGGGCAAAATACAGTTTCGAATTTTTACAAACAATTTCGTAAATATCGTTTGGATATAAATTTTGTTCATCCTGTGCATTGGTTCATATTCACGACAATCGCTCACAAGCTCGCATACCTTTTCCGATATTTTTGAAACTGAACATTATTGCGCAATGCACAAGGTTAATTTTTCTTTAAAATGTTTGATTAGTTATGAGGTTGTGAAGGTTAACAGTGTTTTCGGATAAAATCGTCCGGTTGTATGCTCTGACAGGTCATATCATAACTTTGTAGATATTATTTCAATGGATATTTTTAAATATTCAGTGCCTTTATTTATGGTGTTTAATTTTTAAATACTGATACATATTAAATTTAGATCAGATCAGATCTCTGTGTTCTTAGCTCTTGAACACTACACAATATCTCGACCTTAAATATTCCCCACCTTTTCCTCTCCTGTATCTAACACGGTACCGACACTCACGGGGCGGCCACTTTAATTTGGGCGAATTCATACATTTGCAGCAATTGGATGCATTGGCACAAAACCAAATGTGAATATCTTTTAGACGCTGCGCATCGAGTCAAGTGTTGTAGGCGGTTGTCAGACTGATGCGGTTTCCGCACGGCGGTGCGGTGTGCCAGCGAGACAGCGCTATACTACATGTCTATAGCGCTGTCCCGCTCGCACACCGCACCGCCGTGCGTAAACCGCATCAGTGTGACAACCATCGTAAAGAAATTTCAACTTGAGACTGAAGTAGATACACGTTGCGTCAACAGGAGACCATGTAGATTGTCGAGCGTTTACCACAAAACACCAATCTTTCATTCATGTATCACTATCTCAATCGCAGTTGTATATTTGGCCAACAGAGACGGAGATATGTGAATTTTGATTATGATAGCACCGTAGCCTAAATCCGTGCCGCGTGCGTCTAATGTTTAAACATTCAGCCAATATCTAGTGAAGTGTTAAGATGTAAGTGACAGTGTGACGTTGGAGATGTAGCGCCGCGCCAGCGACGGATGGCGGGTAGCGCGGCGTAGCGCCCGCATGGGGCAGACGGCGAGCATGTGCCGCCTTAACGGATCATGTCTTCACCACAAGAAAAGTAAGTCCAATATCTTGAAACTAGCCTTAAGAGGCATCATCACATAATACATATGTATGAATAAATACAAATTTTGGAGTCATATTTATATGGACGTTTCTATACGTGACTTGCAAGAATACTAAATCCTGATTTTCTAATTCGGTTATAAAAAGTTTACAAAAAGTTATTAAATAAACATTAGGTACGTTGTACGTCAATGCCAAAGTGATGTGTCATTGTCTTGCGATATTTTTTAAATTTGTTTGTATAAAAAACTTTGCCACTAATCAAATGCTTAATTCAATTCAATTCAATTCAAATTTATTTCAGAATCAATATTCCATAGGTTTAATAATAACATTAAGCACATACAAGACTAAAATGTTAGTAACAATAATTCTTAAGAAACTATGTTAGTAAATACAGGAATTAGCATTGACAATTATATTTAATTTAATAATAATAAACGCCCTCCTGTGGGGTGGAGCTGTATCCACCGCCGCAGTATTGGGGAGTCCCACCTAATACTGAGCTACTATGCTCCTTGGTTTTTTGTCATAAATTGGTTTCAGTGACTGGTTGAGGTAAAGTGAAATGGTGTATTGTTAAAGACGGCCGTTGTTAATACGATGAGACTAAACGAACACGGAAAATTGAAGAGCTACAAATCGAAGGCCATTTAAATATGTATTCTTAAGTAATAAGAATACATATTTACCTAACATCAGCGGTCGGCAACGGGCGGCCCACAATGTGGTACCTTTTGGCTTGATAGTTACAAATTATTAACACGTGCGGCCCGCGACAATTTTGTTAGCTACTATGTGGCCCTTGAAAAAAAGGTTGCCGACCCCTGCCTTGGATTATCGACAAGGAAGCCAGACAGGGTAATAATACTGCGACGCCTAATATTTTATTAAATTATGAAACACATTGTAACTATTAAAGTAATGAGATTCATCAATGTGACATGACAACTTTTACTAGTATTATTATTCTTTAGTCTTACTGTGACACAGACAATGACAAAACAAATTTAACTCGTAAAACTGGATTTGACATCCAATAATATTCCAATTATACAAGTTCATATTCCCGACTGTATTGTTATTTAGTTTGTTAAGTATAAATTATTTAGTTATATCTTTTTTGTGAGCCTACACGTTCTTTTATTCTTTTCATTAAACCATTTTACAAACTGAATCTAAATCTTAAATATTTAGAATTTTGCTGTACATTTTTTATTCGTAAAGCAGCTTAGGCTTTTAGAGAAATAAATAAACAAGTACATACTGAAGTAGGGAGTTGTTTTCCCTGTAAGATAAATAAACGGAGGGGATGGCATCAATCGGCGGTGATATCCAGTTACCGTCAGTAAGTAAATCTCAGACTCGACTATTCTCTTTGTTGAGTTTGCTGGAATCTAACTATAGGTTTCTAATATTATAAAATAAACCTTAAGCTCCAATTGCAGTGTAAACTGTACGAAATCGTTGAAGTTTTTATAACCGCCCGTGTGGTCGTGTCGGAGGTTTCCCCTGGATTTTCCCGTAGGCCACTCTCCAACCGTGCACTCCTAGCGCTTTATGGGGCCCGGCCTATAAAGCCACGGTCAGGCTCGAAAACGTGAACACGTAATGATCATTTTAGCTAAGAATACTTAATTACTTATAAGTAATACTTTGCCGGTTCACTGAGAATTGAGCGGTATACTTCGGCGCATGACTGTGACCATGTTACGTAATTTATGTATCTGTATCTCACAGCGGTCGTGTGTTCGTTCACACTATTAAATAATCGCACTTGCATGTCACACTCAAAACGGAAACTTCCATTCTAAACTAATACACAAACGTGCGATTGGTTTACAGTTCTGTTTATGAATAACTAATAGGTGTGTATGGAAATCGTGGTGCACGCACTCTCATATAAACCCATATGTTGCATTTCTGCGATAAAATTATCGCACGACTAAAAATAGTGGTGCGCAACCGACCTTAGATCTCCCGGAAAAGTACGTTAGAATTGATACCCTTTTGTAAAAAATGTTTTCTATGAAATTAAAATTATGCGAAGAAATACATCAGTGAAACTTCTGTCTGCGAAGCAAAGTACAACCATAACTAATTACTATTTCCATACGGACAATCTGCGCTGTTTCCAACTTCTAAACATTTAAAACAATTTTTCCCAAGAGAGTCGCCACACTTTGTCAGTTTTGAGTGCCCTATTGTGTCTTTTATTTTCGCGAATTATATTAAATGTTTTTAACTGAGCCATCATCTTCTTCAAATTTTTACCGTTGTTCGTTTACGTTTAAATCTCCCTTTTTAAATAAGACGGGCAAAATCTATTAATGTTTTCAAATCCCTTCTCAAGGAGCATTATTTGTTTCTCCCTTAATATCGACTACCGATTTATAATTTTTGTTTTTTTTTTATTATTTATTATGATATTATTACACATGTGTGATTATGGTACGTATCTTTATATATCAGTGGCGGCGCGTCAAAAATATTATTAGGGAAGCCGGAAATAATTTGCTTTTCTTATTCTTTATGAATCATAGTAAAAGAACTGGACTGGCTGAAAATTAGGCAAGCCGGTGGGAATCGAGTTGTATGGACGCTCCGCCACTGCTTTATATATCACATATTTATTCAAGCTAGTATTACTAATATTTCATTGTTTTGAAGCTGTTCCATAATAATTTCTACACCATCACCACTGCATGAGAAATGTTATTTTTTACGCTACCCAAAGGAAAAGGACCGGCCTTTGTCACAATCTTTGGGGGAGACCTATGTCCAGCAGTAAACGTTTTTCGGCTAATATGATGATGTATCATTGTAAAATTCCCAACAGCAATAGCTGGTGTTATCGGTATCGTTAGGATTAATTTCCCCACGCGACTGCTAATTGTTCTCATTAATGTTGGACGCGTATACATCTCGGAGAGCCCAGTGACGACAGCTAAATACCCAAGTCCACGAGTGGGAGTTGTCTAAACGGTCGGGACCGATTCGATTACATTCTGGATACAATTGGATGACGTTTGTACCGGCACTTAAAACTCGACGTCAGACATTGTTGATACGAGAGGTCATTAAGCACCCACGAATGGGATGATATAAATAAATATATATAAGTAGTTCGATTTTGGTATGCTTTCAGGTTATGGTTTTTTTATCTAAAAGTTTCAATTTTACCGCAAGAACTTTTGTTAACGGTCTTTATTATTGCATTATCATATTGTAAACGAATTTGTTCATGCTACCATACAAGCAGTGTCCTGTAACTAACTTATGTTATGTTAGTTTGTAACTTTTCATATGACTCTTCAACAGTTTGATGAAAACCTATCTTTACGTTTTATAAACAGTATTGTATGTATGTTTATGCCTTGATATGTATTATTTGAAAACTGTAGCTGCACACTTCACTCTTTAAAAATGGCTTTCCATCAAAGTTATGATGATTTCGCCAATGAATACTTGTTCAAAGACGTTGTTCGGTAACGACGCCATGACAGTAGGCAACTGGTTTTGTTTGGTAGTAGATTCAGCCCGTCGGCGTCGTTGCGAAGAGCACGTGTGTTCACCAACGCGGCGAAGGGCAAAATCCGAAAACTGTAGCTGTTATATTGTAGGTCAAGGAAATTTGTATTCCTACCTGCTAACATCGCAATATGAATATCAGCGGTCAAATATATTACACAAATAACTTTTTCCCGCGTGTATCATAGTGATAATGTGATAAATAAGTGCTAATGTAACTCCGATCTAAATATAAACAGCATTTAGTACTAGATCAGGAGATCCATAACTTATTTATTTAAGCAAAATCGTTAGTCATGTATTCTCGTCGCTTGATCCATTACCGGCTACTTTCGATACTGACCTCTGCAGAAAGCTATTATGTGAATGATAAATAGGATTTACTAGCCAACTTGCCAGTTCTAAATTTATTTCTGACTTTCATAGTATTTTCTTCTTTTATTTAGTTATTTGCCATATAGCATTGTACATAAATATCAGTGGCGTAAAAAATCGTTTATTTTATCTATAGAACCAGCGGTAGTTACCTATTTCTCGAGTTGGTCGCTCACGAGCACCCAAAATCTCATCATGCTGTAATGCGTTACATATTTCCTATTGTAATATAATATTGTGATATAACTTTTTATTTAGTACGATACGTGGTACATCGCACAAATAGCGTCTCAAATCGCCCACTCCGTCATTGTCCTTTGCAAACCAAAGTAACTTGGGGACATTACTTTTATTTCTTTTCCACGGCGAAACCGTTTCGGCGATGTCCCGAGGGTAAATTTTCTTTATATTGTTTCTTTAGGGTGATTAAAGCCAATTGTCTATTTGATTACTTTTATACAGTTTCTCACTGAAATCCTGGCCTCTTTAAATTTCGCCTGAAAGATAGTGGGTTCCACTTAAATATTTATCCATTCTCTTAAGCTTATTTACATAAATATTGCAAGAGAGACCGCTGGAGGATAAAGCAAACGGAATATTTAGAATTTGGTCGTGATCTACATGAAATTCGCCGGAGCGTTTTCTTAGTTTAGCTTTAAATAAAATGGTTATCTACGGTACCTAAGTAGAAAGGTTACATAATGTAAGAGTTAATCTAGTTGACACATTGTGGAGATAAAGTTGCGATCCTTTGTTTTAAGACGTTCGTGTTGTGAATTTAACATTTTAATATTTAACGAATCGAAAATTACAATGTAAGACAAGATGCACTAACAGTATGTACTTATCAACAGCATATTTGTACTCGTTCAAACCAACCTTGGCACTAAATCAAATTGTGTGCGATATTTCAGATATTTTAGCTTTAATATTGAAAATACCTCACCATTCATAAATATCTAGAATATTTATGGAGCTTTACAATTCATTCGGTTGAGAAGTTCCGGGATTTGAGAGGTCCTTTAGTTTCCCGTTGACAACGAAGACAGATGTTTCGTTGTATTGTGCCCCCTATTGTCGTTTAATCCTTTTGAAATTCTTCCGAGACGACGACAATGCCCCTCAGAATTTATCGTCCTAATCTATATAGCTATTTAATGGTAATTCTATTCATTTTGATTTGATTTAATTTAGATGTAACCGAGGAATTCTAAAGTTAGTTACATTTGCATCACTGGTGAGTTAGAACTTTACAAACTGCAATCAAATTTGTAAAATTAGGAAAGTTTTGAATACCTATGTTATTAAAAAATAAATAAAATAAAAATAGCCTTTATTCTTGACTTAAATTAACATTTGTTTGTGTTTGCTAATATATTTTATGTGGTCAAGCTGTCTTTGACATAGGCCTCCTCCAGGCTGCGCCACTCTTCACGGTTTTTCGAGAGTCTTCTCCAATTTTTTGGGAAGTCATCCTCCCATCTTTTATGTGGTCTACCTCTATTTCTTTTCTCGTTCCGTGGGTACCACTCTGTGACTTCCCGGGTCCATTTCTCCTTTTTAGACCGCATCATATGTCCAGTCCATCTCCATTTAAGGGTCCTGACTTTCTTTGTAATATCCACCACCTTGGTTAGTTTTCTGATGTCCGTAAGCTTGCATCTGTCTCTTAGTTTTATATTTAACATACTTCGTTCCATGCTCTGTTGACATACTTTGATTTTATTATGATTTTGTTTTGTTAAGGCCCATGTCTCGCAACCGTAAGTTAATACTGGAAGTATACACGAGTTGTAGATCTTTCTTTTTCCAGCCATTGGTATGGACTCAGATTTCATTACCTCTTTTAGAGACCAGTACTTCGACCAGCTATTTGTGATCCTTCTCTGTATTTCTTGTGATTGTTGTTGTTTTGGCGAGATCAGTTGCCCTAAATATATATAGTCATCTACATATTCTATTTCTTGGTGTCTTACTTTTATGGTGCCTTTGTTTTGGTTGTTAGTCATTGCCTTAGTTTTGGATACATTCATGGATAAGCCAACTTTTTCGCTTTCTTCTGTAAGCTGGAGGAGCATATTTTGTAATGATTCGGGGTCAGTAGCAAATAGGACTAGGTCATCTGCGAATCTTAGGTGTGTTAATCTTGATCCATTGATATTTAAGCCATAGCGGTCCCAGTTTAAGTTTCTAAAGATATTTTCGAGTACCGCCGTGAATATTTTTGGTGAAAGTGGATCTCCTTGTCGCACCCCTCTTTGAATTGCGAATTCCTCTCCCTGTGTCTCGAGGTGGATCCTTGCAGTGCTGTTTTTGTATATATTTCTGATAAGACGTATGTATTTTGGCTCTACTCCTTGTTTTTGCATTGTCTCATAGATAGATTTGTGGTATATGCTATCAAATGCTTTGTTGTAGTCGACAAATGAGATATAATATGTTAGGCCATGTTCATGGTACTTTTCTAAAATTTGTTTCAGCACATGCATATGATCTACTGTCGAGAAGTCTCTACGAAACCCGGCTTGCTCTCGGGGCTGTTGTTCGTCAAGTTGTTTACTGATTCTTCCTAATAGTACTTTTGAGAAGACTTTGTATATGTTGCTCATGAGGCTTATGGGCCTGTAGTTATTGATTTCGCTCTTGTCTCCTTTTTTGTGTATTAGTATTAGTTACACCTATGTTATTAAAACTTTTTAAATTTAATTTTGCAACGTGTTCTTATTCTTAATAAGTTGCCTACTTGAAGAGAAACTAGCGTAATGGCATATATGTCAGAAATAATGTTAATTTAAATTATAGCAGCATATACTTTGTGGCTGTGGTGTTTTAATTCTGGTGATCTAAAACTCCTTATGTTGAGTTAACAACTAATTTCTTTCAACAAAGCCGCAGTTCGTTTGTGATTTTTCTGGAATAGTATAGCAAGCGTCCATAGGCTACGGCACTCTCGGCTTGTTTATTACCGCCAGGGTATAAAAACATGATAGGTAAACACATTAAATGCTCTCGTACTCGTGGGCAGATCAGGTTTAGGGCGTTGTAAAACGAAATCGATAATGGTACGATTTTATTGCCAACCAATTTAGATGTGTCCTGACCAGTGACCACTTGCCTTATTGTAGAGCAATGTAGGTATATATTATCCTTTTTGTTGCTTTGGTATAGAATTTCGATTTCAACCTTCGTTCGCTCAAGCTGATGTTGGTATTTCGTCATTAGTCAGTTTCTGACTGTTAGTATGCCTACAGTGACGGCAATATAAACGTGTACTTACCTTTTTCGATAATTTCAAAATTTCGTAATGAGATAATACGTACGTATTTCTGTAACCTTTAAGTGTTAATTCTACTATACAAGAATAGTGTTTATACTAAGATTACTATTTCAACGTTTAACCGCTGATTAATCCTTTGAACGCTAATTTTCTTGTACGAGAGTGACTCAAAAAATGTGTGTGTGTGTACTGTTTGTGTGTCTGTTCAAAGGATGTAGGTACACGCCAACTTATTTTCCATAAGAGATTGATACAGGACGAAGGTTTCTGGCGTCGAGTTGAGTCTATCCTTACAATAATTTCATTCCATTTCAATCCTAACAGTTTACATATCTACAAATATGGCGTGTGAGAGTTAAATTTAGTTTATTGACTAAGTTTAAATATAAAACCTATTAGCACCGCGCTTCGTGTAAACATGGTGATTTGGGTAGAATTAGCAGTTGAACGAACTTCACGTGACGTCAGTATGCAACGTCTCTGCTAGATGAGTGCATCGACTTGCATCTAACAACTTTATCTGCAAACTATTCTTAGGGTACGCAATATCTGTTTAAATAGACTATTTTATGGTAAACTGGCATTTTCATCGTCACGTACATTATTCATATGAATAATAATAATGGAGCATTATGCTCCATCCAGTCGGGAATCTGAAAATCGGAATGAGTATTATACGACCTGAATTTTTCATTAATAATTAGTGTTTATATATTTTAGTTTAACATACTTATAAACTTGCTGGCTTTAACCAACATTGAATGGCAGTTTAAATTTACTGTATTGATTCTAATGCAATCATGATTAAAATACTGATGGTCGATGTTCACTTGCCAAAACAGCTGAATAGGATGCATATTTGAACTCTCTACTCTAAATATTTACGTAGGTAGACTTACTTTCAACTATCACTAGGAATGATCTCATTAGGAGATCTCCAAATGGTATTAGGAAGCTGTTACTAGTAGATAGTTCGATAGGCAACGTCTAAGTTATCTGTGGAGCCGCCGCCGCAAACCAATTTAAAGTTCAGGAACAAATTACCACAGCTTGCTCAACAATCATCAAATGGTTGAGCAATCTAATCTATTTTAAATGGTTTATCTAAATTAATTCTGGCTGTATTCGATTATTTGCCTGTGCCTAACCTGTACCCAAGTCACCCAAATATTTTTTGAAATTATTCTTCTTCAACAACCCTTCTATACATACCTACGTATATGCAAATTAGTGTTTGGGGAAATGTTTGACAGAATATAATGTAGTATACCTATATTCCATGATATGAAAAAATAGCAAATAAATTATGTCGCGAAGAACGAGTTCCACGCAGACGAATTCGCGGGCAAAGCTATACTTAAAAATATGTATCTTGTGTAGTTTTACTTATCCACCCGCGTATTATCTTCTTTGATGATACACTTGAAATGTTTACAAGTTATTTATGAGATATTTGTTAATACGTGCACGTGCTCAGATTTATCGAAACTTTATTTGAATGTTTTTAAAACTGTGTTTAAACCCAGTCAATAATATACGTTTGGCGTTTGGATGTGAACATGTTGGATTATTTGTCAATAGTATTTGTTTTTAGTTGGCATTTGTATGGATTCATTCCTAATTCACCGTGCAGCGAGGCGGTGCCTGTACCGTTCTTGTTAAACACGTGAAAAACGTTGCCGATTCGATTCCAGAAGACACTCAAGCCAATAAGGGCACAAAACCACGATCAGCCTTTTTCCTAATTTCAATTCATTGGGGACAACAATGTTAATACAATATCGTCTTAATCCTGATGAATCCGAAACAGTTCATCGGCCTCTGAAGGGAGTCAGATGTCGATCGATCCAACCACGAAGCTCGTGTGAAAACGACTGATCGTTCGGTTGACGTACAGTACTGTTTACGATTTTAGCGTCATAGTTAAAGAGGCGTCGAGATGTTTGATATATCATAGTAAAGTGCTTCTTGGTACTGGGAAGGACCTTGCCGAATGGATTGAGATAAACATCTTGATGCTGTAACATAGAAAAATCAAAGTGATAAAGGCAAGCAAGTTCCAAACAAAGTCTTTAATTAAAGTTTGGACGTTATTTATGATTAAAAATTATTCTTATGAGAGTGCAGTCAATTTGTAAAAGATGGACGGGCATGGAAGAAATATGTAGCGTACTTGCGTAGTTAGCCAAACCACAAGCTGTCATAGCGTACCTATTAGTCATTGTAGGCTATGATGCTGTGGAATGTTTTTTTAAACTTCTACTTAAACCCAGAATCAACATGATAAGTTTGAATCTCTAAATCTAAGGGACAAATTTCGACGACTCTACCCATGAACAGTTACGAAAGACTATTTTAGACATTATTGTTACTGCACGTCTATAGGTCCGTTCCACTCGACTTGCATAAACTTAATTTTCTTGCGCACTAGCACAAATTAAATAGCTTCGCAGAGTTTCTGCTACATTGAGTTATGACGCTTAAGATTGTGCAAGACGAGAATGAAAGATTTTAAAATGGAACGCGCCGTTTGTTGCTTTTGAACAATACTTTTAAATAAGTTAGCCGACTGTTCCTTGTGACTGCCAAGAGAGTCTAGTTTGTTGTTTTATTGGGTAAATACTTAACTAGTTTAGTTGCACACAATGAGAATAAAAACTTACAGCTCTGAAATATTCAGTTTATCAAAGATAGTAATGCCATTTTGAATTTTTGCGCAAAAAGTTGGACAGATCCTGCCTTAATTTGCTTGTTTTAAACCCGCTATATAAACCAAAGCGCATCGTCTTCGCTGGCTTGGAAAATCTGTAGTCCTTCGCTCCGCTCAGGATTCAATATCGCGCCCGTGGAATAAACAGTGCTTTATCCCCTTGGTGTCTTAATTATCTACTATTTTAAAACCCATCGGTAGGCCGGGACTCAAACCACGACATGCGGACTGAGTGTCTTACTCCGCTCGGGTGTAGTGGCTAATTCAGCTCTCGTATATTTGCTATGTCTCTGTTGAATATTGGCAATATTTCGGTAAAGAGCACGGCTATAAAGCATGAGACTAAATGAAACCAGTGTGTGGCATACTAACCCGGAGTGGGCGAACGGGGTTCAGCCCACAGGTTGCCATCATCGGCCATAAAGCAAATCCGTGTCAAGTCCGTTCGCACTTTATGAGCTGACGTCTGATATAATTACATCTAGGTAAACATAAACAGAGTTTACTTGCTCGTTAGGAGAATAAATTTATGTGACTTTAACGATTTACACCAACCTGACGTAATTAATTAGGCCATTGCGAATGTCGTTGGCGTTTGATGACTATTGTGTATATAATGTTCTCGTTTATATAATTTTATATGATTAAGGTGTTAGTATTGGAAAAAAGGAGTTTTACTTTACATATAGACCGCTTCACATGCAATATTTAAAGGGTTAAAAAATCTATATAGATAATGTACATAATCATTTGCCTTAAAAGATTATGATTGCAATTAGTGCTATCCATTATCATCTACTACTATTACTATGTACATCACAGTGAAATTTGGTATATTACAATTATAACTGATTTACATTAAGAACGAACTTTCTTTTTCTCGGTTGTAATTTTTTCCTGAACTTGAGAGTTTCGCGGAAAAACAGAGCATTACCTTTTATTAAAAGTTTTATCTATGCTTTTAGTTTTTACTGGATCTTGGATGATACAGTAGTTGAATAAAATATGCACAGCGAAGTAGGCACTAATAGCTATTCAGCTTATTCTTCCTTAAACATAAAATCTGTAAATGTCATTGCGCTTCTTTCAATACAGCCTATTGAATTCCTGCGCTTATTGTGAATCATTTACGAATGGTGTTAACATTGTATTTAATACAAAAGCTCATTTAGTCTATTGATCAGTTTACCAAAGCCTGTTTAAGCCTGCCCGGTCCCTTTGATCACAGAGCAAACATTTTTATAAAATTACAGCCTTAATTTCCAGAGTTAGGTCAAGCTCCACAAAGAGCGATCTAATTTGCCTGCAACTAAGCCCCTTTGTCATTGCTTGTATCGGGATTAAAGGTTCAGTTTCAGTTTTCGGTTCAGGAAAATTGATTAGAGATGATATTTTTTCGATAGTAATAGCACAGTATACGACGTAGTTACATGCTTACTTACAATTCTTTACAGATTACATACCTATGATTTTTTCTGGAACTGAATGAATATCATGCCAAAATTAATCTAATTTGATACAGCAGTTTAAGCGTGAAAAGGTAACGAACGAATAAATAAATATAAATAAATATTTGTGGACAATCTTATATACACAAATCAACCTAGTCCCAAACTAAGCAAAGCTTGTACTATGGGTACTAAGCGACGATATACATAATTATATAGATAAATAAATACTTAAATACTTAAAAGACATCCAAGACCCAAGAACAAATATTCGTGCTCATCACACAAATAAATGCCCCGGCCGGGAATCGAACCCGGGACCTCCGGCTTCGTAGGCAGGGTCACTACCAACTAAGCTAAAGCGGTCGTCATTCGGAATAAACTTTTACATTAATGATTTTTGCACGGATATGAATGTTTATGTAATCATAGCACACCCACGCACTTGTACTATCGTCCTACCAATACAAACATTGATATTGTTAATTAGAG
The DNA here is from genome assembly GCA_951800055.1 of Cenopis cana. Lineage (NCBI taxonomy): Eukaryota > Metazoa > Arthropoda > Insecta > Lepidoptera > Tortricidae > Cenopis > Cenopis cana. The sequence continues at coordinate 7,480,344 of OX637488.1, forward strand.
TAGCTGCTGATCCGAAGGATTACAAATCCGATGAGCCGGCATAGATTAAACGTGGTTGAGGCGCAGTAGAACTCACTAAATCAGTATTTAGACAGACGTCTACTACGTAGGACATTATATGTTGTAGGTAGTAGATAACGCGAAGTGCCAGGACACTTGTGCATTTATTTGATCTCTAAATATACCTCTGCAAGGTTGCGCAGACCGTGACCGATCGCCGAAGAGTTTTTAGTGCCACATAAACGTATTTAACACAACCCGTAAGGCCCCGACGACTGAGTACATGGTTCCCAGGCTTTTTCTGCGAAAAAAGGTATATTATAGCATTGAAACATACATCGAATACAGCCGATACAGAAAAAGCTTCGATTCTGACAATATTTAAAATACAATACAATGAAAATATCCTTTATTGGTCATCTAATAAAGTACACTATGGTAGTAGTATACATATGTAATAGTTTATGACGACTTGTATTGTATCATTATTAGGTTGAGTTAATTATTATTGCTCAATTAAAGCCTGCACTACAAACATTTCTGTTTAGCCCTTCGGTTGACTGGTAGAGAATGCCTTAAGGCATTAAGTCCGCCATTTGTACTTTTTGTATTGTGCAATAAAGTATATTCTCGGCAGTGGCCTCTGTGAAACGCTAGTAGGGTTTGACTTGTAAAAGTGCCATTGCGGCCTACTTACAGAATAAAGTTCATTTATTTCATTTATTTATTTATAAATAAAGAAAAACAGCAATCGCACAAACAATGGTAGACAAAAGGCCGCCTTATCGCTAAAATACATGTATTTTAAGCTTTAAAGAAACTAGGCGTAGATCCCAATTCAAAAGTTCGTGTTACGACTTGTGACTATTTGAAATAAGAATTGCTATTGTTGCACAATTAGTTGTATTGCTTCAAGTTTTATGGCTATTTGGCCTTACGCGGCTGTCCAGGCTATACCTACTTCTTCCGTAATCAAAAATTTGATAGCGCCGCCCTTGAATCAACAAAATAGGAAACATATTAAGCTTATGAATTCAAATCACGCACTGTACTACTTTGACTGTATCAGTGATCAGAGCTGTATTTAATCAGCGGCTTAGGTAAATACGGGATCGATTAGTGGCCACCGTCACGGTAGATGTTCAAGTGTTCAATGACAGTCGACTGTACAAGTTCAATGTTCGGTCACGTCACCAATACCTACAATGTGGAACACACATGTCACTAGTGAGTAATAATTATGTATCTTAAAATTATCACAATCTGAACACGTTACAGACTATACGGTAAAGTCTGGTGCGCTATAATAGTAAATAAAAAAATGAAAAAAAAATTGCGGACAATCTTACATAAATTAAACATAAATGCAAAGCTTGTAGGTACTATGGATACTAAGCGAAGATATACATACTTACCAAAAAATAGACAAATACAAAATATAGAAAAATAGATACTTAAGAAATACATAGAAAACATCCAACACCCAGGAACTCATGCTTGCTCATCACACAAATAAATGCCCTGACCGGGATTCGAACCCGGGACCTCCAGCTTCGTAGGCAGGGTCACTAGGGTACTAAGCAATATGCGGTCGTCAAATAAATAATATAAAAATGGTTAGTGTTAAATATTCGCAATTTCGACCTCCGACGCATATGAATTTTAAATGATCGTATCTGTCTGTGTAGCATCCGAAATGATTTAAGCATTTGTAAAAGGGCGATATAAATTTGTTTGATTGACCTTTTTACAAATCCAAACAGCAACTATACAAATACTACTGAATGTATGTGACGGTAAGTGATTCTTACTAATTTTAGAAAGAAACAACCATTGGCAACTTTGTATGGAGTGTAGCAAAACTAACAGAGCTGAGAGTTATGTCATTAAATAGGTCTTTAGGTACATGTACTTTGCTTTAAGGTTTTCCTTCTTTATCGACCTTGTCAATTACAGGAATTTCCAAACACAAAAATATTAAATAACGTACAGAAAAGGAACTGGTTTATACATGTACTTGATTTTTCATGATTTTGACTTAATAATGATTTGATAGAAGGTACTTGTGGTAAGTTACTCGGTTGTCGGTTACTCGTATTTGTTGTTGTATACTGAATAATAATTCTTATTATCTAATCTAATATATCTGCGCTATCGATCGATAAACGGCCATCACACCATGTTATATCACCGGAAACGTGTGATTTAAAACTCATTAATCTTATAGTTCTAAATAATAACTCTTGAATGAAGATAAGAATACTATCTTATCGATAAACCTTATAAAATATCTTACCACTTCCACTAGCCTTCCTACTAGAGGCGTTGTGAGACTTAAAATGCACTGAATTGACATAAAAGAAGAATTTTGGCCGAAGGGAGTCAAGTTCCGGCGTTTTCGCGGTCGGTTACCTGACACCACGAAGTTGCGTAACACATCGCAGTTGTGTAGTGTGTTGATTGATTTGTGCTAGTTTTTAATTAAGTTATAATTTTGTATGTAATGTTAGCTATAAGGTATCTATGGGCCTTTGTTGCCTGATATAAAGATTTTATTTTTTATTATTATTATAAACCGCCTAGAATTTCTACATCACAATTAAAGCGCTACACCAAAGACTACAATATATATACTAAAGTATAGACTGGTAACTCTACCGTTTTAGGAAACTGGATGATAGTGCTGCCATCTATCCCTCGTGATGTGTAAACTGATTTACACACGCACACACACATGCATAGTAGGTAATACATACACATATAAAACATTCATTCAATTAGTTTGACACATCTTAGAAGTTACGTAGAAATAAGTTTCTAAACGCGATTATGAAATTAATTGCGTACCTGTTTAGAAACTTATTTCTCTACGTAACTTCTAAGATATGCCACACTAGTCCATATTGGAGATTATAATAGGATAGAATTGGAATAGGTCCTTAAAAATAGAATAATATATTATCAATATTAAATAAAAAATCAAGTGAAACTTCATTTCCTTGTTTATGTGTGTTATTATTATAAACAAACAATCTATTAAAAATAACATACATGGCATAAATAAAATCAAAACTAACTTGAATCTACAACAGGCCCCTTGAGGCATGGTACATATATTTTCTCGCTATGTGGCAGCAATGATCGCGCGCGTTGAGTCCTTTGGAATTCGCTTACCATCAGGTGGCCCGCACATATAAAAAAATGCCGATACGTTGTATGAGGAATTTACCAGGTTCGTCGGTCACCAGTTACTTCAAACATTTCACGATTTCAGTAAATAACTTGTGTGCGCTGGGACCCCATGGACCTCGAGTTTTCGATGCCAAAAGGTCAAAATTGTACTCACAGCCGATGCCCTTATTTAATGAGCTGGAAACAAACAAATCAACATATAAGTATACGCAACCTATCTAACGGTAAGCAGTCATCATAAGATATTGACGCTTGCAACTCCCAAAGAATTACAAGCGCGTTGCCAACCCCGAAGTGAATTGAGGATTCACTGCAATTACACAAAAAGAAAAATGCAGATTGTCTCTCAACACAGCGCATAATTGGGAACTCTGGCGACCATACACACAGTCACACACTGTAACATCAAATTAGTACAAACAGACATAGTTTTTCTGTTATTATGGCTGCAATATTTTTACTCCAGTTGTTGCTCAAACCCTTCAAGTGCAGATAACAATTTGCTTGTATATTTTTCTTTTTTAGTAGGCATTCCTCCATATCCCTCCGAGAATATGACTGTGGTCAAAATTGTACCTATGCTTTAATTTTTCCGTCCCACAGTCCACTCTGATATCAACAAATCTAATCAATAAAAATAAATAAATACCTCGCAAGCATATTTTCTGGGTAGTGGTATACTTCAGTAAAATGAATTCTATAACCCTCCTGTTTGTGATGTGATGACTGCTCTTCAAAATCAAATCCGCAACTGAGCTTCCCAGCCCTAAACCTGTTTGAATCTTTAGGTGAGGACTTGGAAATCTGTGTAAGGGGTTCCTGCAATTGTGAAAGGAAAATAAATGACAAAAATGAAAGAATTTACTTGATTAGACTTTATTACCTATTAATCTATTATAACTTAGTTGCTTCGTTTAAGTTTTTTGTTATGTTATTACTTTGTGGTGCACAATAAGTCATATTATTATTACAACATATCAATTACACAAATACAAATAATTATAATTTAATTACCTTTTCCGTGTCCACCCTTACAAAATGGCTACCGTACAAAACGCAACAATTCCTGTCCTGTGTCCTGAATGACATAGGTATTAGGTATTCCTGGATTACGAGTCCTGGCTCACTATTACATTCTGAAACTATGCGTATTACAATGCAATGTTTTTTATTTCGAATATGGTGGCATTTAAATGAAAACGCAACTATTTTAAATTAAATTAAATGGATTTGTCAGTAACAGTTTTATATTTGAAGTTTTATTTTGAAAATTGTCAAAAGATGTCAACGTATAATATAAACGTTCCGTTACTCCCAAATTTAAGCTGATATACACTCATAGTCCATAAAATTTTGCTCGTAACTTATAACGTAAGAGAGGCTGACAACATATATTTATCCATGTCTATGGGGTATTTAACTAGCACTCTAATCAATTTTCTGTTTGCATGAACTATTGATGAGGCTCAATTAGCTCGATGTTGTTATCACATAATTGTGTACATTACCTAAAAATGTAAATATTTTGTGTAAATTGGAACGATAACGAACTAAACAGGAAAAACTCCTAGTACCATAAATTTAGGTAGCAAATACGTCATCTAAATTAAGGCATAGACAAGTAAATGTAAAGGTTAATGTATACATAGTAGACAAGTTCGTGGTACTTGTTAAAGTTGTTACAATGTGTACATTACCTAAACATAACTGTGTGCAGTACTGACATCTAACAGCATGAGTAAAAACGACGAAGTCCTTGGCTTGGAAAAGAAGACAAGCAGTACTTAGAGCTGAAGAGCTCGTTATTTTGTCACCAATATATAGATTGCAGCTCAATCAAAGCGTTCCATTTCTTTTCTTCTAAGTTGCCATAGCATGCGCTACACTAGCAAACAGTAGGGGCTGATTTTGACACGCCCAGACTAGCAAACAGTAGGGGCTGATTTTCAGATATATGATTCTTGACTATATGATTGTAGTACTGGTAATAGCGAAACATGATTGCTTAAAATTTTCTCGATAGAATATAAATCCAAAGTTGAGTCTATATTTTCCTTTTTTTCCTCAGCCTACTAAAACAACGCATTATTAAAAGACAAGATTAAGTTAATATGATGGTATTTTACCTCATCTAGGTACTGACAAGAGGAAATTTAATAAACCTGCACACAGTCAGATATTTAACGAGATTTGTCTAAAAAGCCATTCTCGGAGAGGGTTGCATTCCGTTTTGTCGTGAGCGAAAAACAAAGGGTGTCTCTTTCAATCGATATATCGCCTTAATGCAAATCATAAGACTAATTTTCTCATAGGCAAATGCAAGTCTTTTGCGAGAAATTTCTCTTTAGTTGCCGACTAAAAAATAATCGATTTCCATTTATTCAAATCGGTGATTGATTACTTGACACGAATCTGCTGAATGGAATTTAAGAAAGCGGTCCTATACTCGTATTTACAGAAAATTAGCAAAAAATACCAACCAGTCGTACTAAATTACGCTCACAAGTCTGTCTCAGAAAAGCCCGAGGGTTTTTTGATAACAAGAACATACAATATGCCAAAACAGCTTTCTTGCGACAAATTAATGTTCTTGTAATAGGTAATGAAAAAAGTATTATGAAAAACCCTTTGTAGTAAGATACTCGTAAATTAGGCAATGTTAGCAACCGAATTAAGGAGTGAACTCTTGAAAGACATCTGGTACAGCGGGACGGTACCTAGGCATGCCCTGGGTTATATACATTGTACATATTTAGACCTCCTATTCGATTTCGATGGCGGCAACCCAGAAAAATTATGGATTTTCTCTCTGATATGGCTGGCTAGGCCAAATTTGCTCTTGAATACTCTTGAATGTCCTGGGATGTCATGTTATAAACGACAGAATAAGGCATCCGGTACTTTTTATAACACCGGTCTAAAAAAGAGCCATGTTTTATACTGTCCTACGATACCGCAATAAACGAATGCTTAAATTTTTATGAAACAGGACATTGCTGCTTCGAAAGCAGCCCCAGGTGTCTCACGAAATTAATACATAAATTACTTTTTGTTTCATATATTATTTCGAGCTGGATTCGAACCAGCCTGAATCTTTGTAGCAAAAGTCGCTACACGCCTCGTTGAAGCATACTGGAACTGGTTGAAATATTCGGTGAATTGAGCGTCTTTTTCGATAGCACAGTTGGTCAAGAGCAATTGGTTCAGTATGCTGGAAAGCTGTGTCAAAATCAAGCACGAAGCAGTAAACTTTCATAGTTCCGCAGGTCTCTGGTCTCACATCCATCAAAGTTAGCAAACTGTTCGTAGTGTAACATTGGGTCGATTCTGATTCAGGGACCTCCATTAATAAGATGGCTGCTCGGCACGATAAGGATAATGTCCCAAATTAGAGACAATCTATTGGGAAGTGTGCATGACGTAGACACTCAGCTCTGTAAAGTTCGGATTGTAAGAACAGTGTCCTTCCAGAGGGTCATGATCGGGAAAATCACATGTCATCCGCTTTCGTGCTGTGTGTTTGCATTATTAATTTTATCGTCATCTGCTTGGACCGCTCGTGAACAAAACCACGCGTGAACTGCCTCTGTCGTGAGAAAGATATCCTATCCTATTTAAATGTATAAAAGATAAGAGGAGAAGTTTTCTATCCATATCTTTCTAAGAGTGCATCATTTGACATCTCAATTCTATTCGCCAAAAACATGCTGTTTTTACAAAAATCATTCGAGAGGGATGCTTCGAATCTGTATGATACACGCTTGTGTCTTCCGCACACGAGAACACGAGATGAACCATTCTCAGAAATGGTTTTTTGGACAAATTTCCATATTGTATCTGATTTATTAAAGATTTATGCATAATTCCTCTTTATGAGAGTTTCAAGAGATTTCAACTTGATTGTATGAGACTGAGTAAAAAAAAGAAAATAAAAGAACTGACATTGGACATTTTAGAGTCGAGAATTTTTTAAGGAATCTTTTCAGGTTTTCAGACGTAGGTAGAATTGTCTATAATACTCATCCTCATTCGCAATGTCAATGAAACCCACATTCCCGGCCATGATTGTTAGCATTTACATAAAGCGAGGGCACCGCTTCAAATTGCTTGAGAAGTCATTCGGTCCTCTGCTACATTTCAAACACAATGTTAGTTGAGCTAGATTTACGTGGATATAGTGGCTTGTTGATAAGAGAACAGTTCCTTTTGTATGGTAGTAGATAAAGACCATTTCAACTGCGAACGACAAATCGGCACTCATTCTGTTTTCTCGGTTCTAAAAAGGAATTTTATGGCTCAGTTTTATTATGATCCGTGGGACCTTATGCCGGTATGTTTGTGTCAAAAATATTACAAACTTTCCATCTGATTTTCCAACCGAGGGAGAAAATGAAACCTTATTGGGATTTGGCACATTACATCTTATGCTGAAAAAAAAGCTGCTAGATAATTGCTAAACATATTGGGTTCACCGTGTTTTATTGTTGTAATCTTTATTTATATTTATAAAAAGAACCGTTCCATTATGTTTTATATTTAAAAAAATAAGTTATAACTGAACACATGCGCTCATTCGATTGGTTAAATCCCGTAACTACGATTAGGTCACGGTTTATCGGTCAGCTAGTTACTAATTACTTAATTAACGTTTATGTATAGGTATTAACTATGAGAGGTACTAATTAATTAGTCAATTTCTTGCGGTGGCGGACACGATTAGCCTTTCACGGACGCGTCTGGCTTGATTAATGGTCATCCATATACCACATCCAATTCCGCTAGTTGATGTGCTCCGAGGTTCGCTCTAAATGGCCCGTATGAAAACGCTTCGATCCTGACCTACATTAGTAACACGTATTATGTACATAGTTTAGTTTGCTGGGGAGTAAAATCCAATGTTTTTAAATAACCTATCCATCCTTTGTTTGAAAGTAGGGTCATGTGGTAAGTATACAGTGGCGCGGTCTGCAACAGTGGTGGCACACGCATACATTTTGAGAATTATCAAGCTGACTAGTAGGTACGCGTTTTAACCTTCACTAAGGATGATTCACGCTAGACCATTCCGTGTCCGGGCCGGCCCGTTTTATAGTACAAGTAATCGACGGCCCTCGCGCATCCGTCGATTTCTTGTACTAGAAAACGGGCCGGCCCGGACACAGAACGGTCTAGCGTGAATCATCCTTTAGACAACATCAGAATACTCGAGTGACACTGTTGAGTTACCTATTTTATTAGGTGTAGATTAGATACTGCATGCTCTGTTCTTTTTTATCGAAGTGTTGCAGTTACTTGTCATTCATAAACACATTTTGGATTATAGGTACATAGTGGGGAAAAACCCAATATGCGTGATATATGGAAGTGCCTATAATAAACCGGTTTCGGTACCTATAATGAATGGGGTCTTTAAAGTTTAAAGACGTGGGTCTCAGGGGAGTTTTCTATTTAAAATGCTTTTTTGGTGGTGGCTTTGTAGACCTATAGGCCGGGCCCAATAAAGCGATAGGAGTGCGCGGTTGGACAGTATATAGCCAGGGAAAAATCCAGGAGAAGTGCGCGTTTAGAGAGTGGCCTGGGGAAATATCCAGGTGAAATTTATAATGCGTGATTATACATTAGTGCCTATAGGTTTGAGAGTCTAACTTTGAAGTTAGATAATCTATTGTTTTAAGTAACCGTATTAGTTGTTATACTATAGATGTCGTCCGAGCCGTCTATTTCACCTAAGTGCTGCCATTGACAATGATCTGTCTACTGTCTAACATGTTACCGGGATCTTAATTCCGTTTGCTTTGGTTGTAACAACGTGCAATACTTGAATCTATATAAGTCAAGTAACGTTGCGGAAGTGTGTTTTAACCCTTTTCTAGGCATAGTACCACCACATGCGTGATTGCGTGTAGTTAAAATTTCAACCTTAATACCCAAAGTTAAGGTTTAAATCGAACTGAATTTCGGCGAAAAGTTCTTGCGTTTAAATTAATTTTCAATACATAATTATTTTGAATATATATTTTGTTTTTCGCAAAACCACTTAGGTTGTTGCGGCCTGGAAAAGGATTAACTAACTGTTTGGGCTATCGGAATTGGTTTATTTATTGAACCGAAAAATGGGTAGATATGCATTATTTGGGAATTGAATTTATGCGCTTCAATCATCGATAGTGCGTGCGTGCGTTATGCGATCGTTATTAATATGCTGATCCCCGCTCATTTAAATATCTGAACCGGTTCCATTAAAGACTTTTGATAGTAAAGCCCGAAAATATTGTTTGATATGTTAATACGTTTTTAATAAAGGTCATTGAATTTTTGCTTCGTAATCTTTCGTAATCGTAGTATTTTGTTGCGCGTTGTTTGATGTCAGCGCAAAGGTTTCTGTCATTCTTGTTCTATTCTAACCCATCTAGACCCGGCGGCCTAACATGAAACTGTACTTGAAATGTGTTTGGCTGCAAAATCATAGAAATCTAGAAGAATGTTATTGAAGTACAAACTTCTACACACTTTCTCTACCAAAACTGTTCTCGAATTCATTACCGTTTTGTAAACCTTCAGTCTCTTACATTCTCGTTTTCGAATGAAACATTTGTGTTTCAATTATAAGTAACGACGCATTCACACGTGCCTCGTGTCATTTTCAATTAGGCGAAAGCAAACGTTCGGTGGCTTGAGTTTCATTAACGCCACGCCATCTGAATAAATTGAGCTTATTCGCGGGCTCCTAACTGCTCAAATGTTTTAATCGCTTAAACGACCTTGCCCTCTATATCATAAAGTTTACATTTGCGATGAAATACGAAACGTGTTTGCGCAAATCCGAATAGCCTCATATATAGTGCCCATTGCATTCGCTCTTGCGTCGTTTTGGCTTGTTAGTAGTGCGAGTATTACGTACGGGAGTTGACGTGCCAATTAACTGGTTAATAAAAAGCCGACAACATGTCCTGACTAGCATTGGCGTGGCATCAATGTTAGCAAGTTCGAGTTATTTTGGGGTTGCTAGTTTTTCAATAAATGTATTATTTTTTAATGGATAAACTTAGAGATTCTTGTTCTATGGACGCTACGTCACTACTGAATAATAAAAAGAGTTAACTTTTACAATTCACACATTAAATTTACTTGTTTTGGTCCGTGTATATAATACCTGTATGGTATTTACGTTAGGGCCTTATCACACTTGCGATGTGCGGGCGAGTTGGAAGCGAGGCGAGCACGCAGGGAGTTCGCTGCGAGCGCGTAACGAATTGCCATTATTTGCGAAGTCCGCTCACACTCCTTGATAATAGAGTACTAAAAATAATAGATAACAAACTAAAGTGGGTACAAATAAATTTTGCTGACGAATGTAGAGCATGGCGTCCCAACTCTAGACGCGGCGAACTATTTACGCACTCGTAGCGAACTCGCTGCGCGCTCGCTTCTTCGGTTTTAACTCGCTCGCAAATCGCAAGTGTGATAAGGGCCTTAGGCTTCGGTTGTTCTCAATGAATGAACGCTCAGAAAGTATATTTCCTTGTCATGTGCACGAAGGGTGATCTCATCCGATATCTAGAGATACAAATGATTGTGAAATTTGGACGCAATGAACAATTGCATCATAATACGTTATTTCACGTAATCCAACGATGTGAGTAAGAGGCTCTTTTTTCGTCTTTCGCGCACACGCAAGCGAAGTGCAAAATTCTTCGGGAATAGCTTTTTTTACAAATGTTGATAATTATATAACTTTGTAAAGTTTTATTGATATTTCGACCATTTAAGTTAGGTTAGGTTAGGTTAGGTTAGGTTAGGTTAGGTTAGGTTAGGATGCCATTTTGACTTGATGTCGTCGTTTAATAAAGTATTGTTTGAGTAGGCTGTGGTAAAACAGGTATTTTTTTCCTTTTTTTGAAGCAATAGTTCTTCGTTTGGAACCAGAGAAACTACACTAGGTATATAGTGAAATAACGTGAATCTGAAACTCAGCTATTATCATTTCCTGATCACCAAATTACCACTAGGACGCGTATTATTCCAAGGCGCGCAGTTGCTTCCAATAATTGATTCCCAAATACAAACATACTTCTATGTTAATAGAGTCTACTGAGTCTACAGTACTGTTCTATGTTGTTAGAGAAACATAAAGCAATCGAGAAAATAAGCAATCTGACTCGCACTTCGTATTAACACCATTAAATACTGCCCATAAAATCATACAATATATGGCCCGATATATATGTTAGTATAATATTGCTTAAAGCAATGCTTGGAACGTCAGGCTGATTGAAGGTACCGTAATTGAGTTTTATTATGCCCCTGTCACACTGTTAACGATAATCATCGCTGCCTTCTCGCGTCGCCTTTCATTGGTCATCTCAAATGTCAACCTTATTTCATAGACACCAGGGTTGCTTTTGAAATGATGTAATTGGTTGAGTTAGGATTGGTGATTTATCCTATAAAGGGGAACCTGCATTTAATCGCTACCTGCCCAATTAGAATATTATGAGTTGACATAAATTTATATTAGACTCCATTTCCCATATTAATTTATGCGTCCGCATTGCTGCTTTGTAATTTAAGAGTTGAGTGATCTTTATGTCAATGTTATACCTAGTCTTACACATACATTACAACTTTACACAAAACGCGAATAATTGCAAATAAATTCAGAAACATTAAAAGATTTTGTATTTGTGTTGCAATCAACACAAATAGAAATACGGTCTAATTTCATATATACAGTACATTACCGGCAAGCGGGCATTATATGATAATGATATTAATATGTTCCATTAGCAGTTATTTCCCTGTATTAGCAAATCATAATTAAGTGAATTAACTACACAATTAAATTTCCTAATTACGTGTACGTTTAGACAACGTCATAGTAAACAGAACATTAAGGGTTGTCATTTGTACTGAGTTGTCAATTTACTTTGCAGTACATTGCTGGCAAATATGTTAGAAATTAAGTGAAGTCAAAATTTTGGTTAATTAATAAAATTACGCACATGGTTAAGTTAAGAAACTACGTTTAAATACCCATCTTAAAAAAAGCCCGCTTGCCGGTAAGTAACACGGTTTAAAAAAAATTGTTTTTTTTGTACAATTGTAACGACATTGATGATTTATTGTTTTGCTATGTTTTGTAGAAGGTCTCACGGGAGGAATACATATATAATTTTACAGCGTATTCCTGACCATGTTGGTTTAGAAAATAAAAAAATAAAAAAATCATCCATTGAGAACAAGCGTAGCGTAGCGTAGCGTAGCGTAGTGTAATTGATGACCATTTTTTGAAAATAAAACGTCAAATCAAAAAAAAATAGAGTACCTACGCTAGATTAGGCCCTCGGCCCTGGTTTTTTGAATGGTTTTATTTCTTGTCTTTTCTAATAAAAATAGATGCAATAACAGACGTTGCTAGCTCGTCCTAAGACGTATTTTAATGGTTCTACATGCATAATACTTTTTACTCGTCACAAACTCATAAATTTGCTGGTACAATCTTTGAGCACGCCGTACAGTTTAAAAGTACTGTGGGCCTTATCATCATGATGATGTGATGATAAAGCGTGAAGTTGGACATTCTATGAAAATTAAATATTGTATTGTTATCCTGCTTATGAACATCGGGAGAGGTGAAATGAACGCCTGTAGCAATCGACGATGCACTAGGTATTAGGATGAGATTATAGAGGTAAATGCATGCTACGTCTTGTAAACAGGGTGTTAAACGTAACATGATTGTGTTCAGTGCAACGCCGATTCCAAGGAGCCCATACAACAGATGACGGTTGGCAAGACCGTCGCGTGCCCTCCTCTACTGTATTTCTAATCCGTTTACCGTATAACCATAAGCCATAACGTCTCGTATGCTACAAATATTAACTACCTATGTAGTCGCATTATGATGCTACATGAAAATAATAACTTCTGAATTAAGGCGATATATTGATTGAAAGAGACGCGCGTATGATTTTCGTTCACGACACAACGGGATGCAACACTCTCCGGCTGGCGGAATGGCTTTTTTAGACAAATCTCGATAAATATCTGACTGCGTGTAGGTTTATTAAATTTCCTCTTGTCAGAGTACAGATGAGGTAAAATACCATCATATTAACCTAATCATATCTTTTAATAATGCGTTGTTTTAGTAGTCTGAGTAAGAAAAGGAAAATATAGACTCAACTTTGCATTTCTTTTCTATCGAGAAAATTTTAAGCAATTATGTTTTCTATTGTTTCCTCGTCTGGGCAGAACAGCGTTTCAAAGTTTCTAAATTTCTCGTTGTAGCGCCTTAAAAGACCATGGCAATCTAATTTCGATCTGACACGTAGAATTAACCTTTGTTACACATGTGCCTTTTAATTGGAGATCTCTCGATTCCTAAAATGAACCCCATTATCATATCAAATTTCTGCAAAGAATGGAACCATTTAAAAATATGCTATATATACATCGCTTCACATAATATTATTATAATGATTAATCATTTCATACGCTTATCCCATTTACTTGGGGTCTTTGCATACTGCCGCTATTATATTTTGCCGCCCGTTATCTCTTCACTCATGTCCTTACTATTGGTATCATGTATCATATTATGAGTCACCCAGTGTCATACATCATTTCTTACGTCCCTCCTCATTATATCTAATACTTTTCCTGCCACATGACTGTATTCCTTCGTATTACATCTTCGCATTTCTACAATTACTGCTTTGCTACTTTTATAATATTTTCAAAATGATTATTAACTTTATTGCCTTGTTACGAATTGTTCCGAATACAAGTCCTGTAATTTACAGAACACGGTGCAAATACAGTCAGACGGTTTTGTATAGACAGGTATTAGGCAAAGGTGCCGTAACCTTCTTAATACGGCCGCTTTTACCGTCCGTTTACGGTACAATTACTTTTCGGAAGAGCTTCCAAGATTCTTCATCACCGCATTAAAAGAGAAATTATTATCATTTATTTCCACACAGCGTTTTTAACATATTTCGAGATTTAGCTGTTGATATTAATATACCATTATACAAAAACTTGTTTTCGTAATACATTGCGTTGTACTTGAAAGAGCTGGGTGCTTTTTAATTTAATTGAGTAACAAAAATGATATCATGATATAAAAAATTGGGAACATTTCGTATATTTAGCAATGATGGCTGACAGCCATTATCTACAGTACACTATAGGTAATTTTAGAAATATAACCACACTCCATAGTTACATTTTAACAAAATGTTCCCTAAAATACTTTCAGTAATATAAAAATACTTGAAAAACTCTTTTCGTCGATAAAACTGTTGGAATAACTGCGATAAAATTTTAATTCGTTTTGTGTTCTACAAAATACAAAGGGATTGATAATGGCCTTAGTCTAGACGGGGACCATTACATACATCAAACGAAAGCCGCAAGTAAGGGTTCTTCAAGAGGAACATAATAAACTTCATAACGTACAGTCGCCATAATATATCGGAGCGAACGAGGTGCTCACAAATGTCTGAACACGACTCTATTGTCAAGTCCATAGAGTGCATGTTCTGATATTTTTGAGCACCCTGAAGAATACAGATTGAGAGTTATTTGATGGCGACTGGACTTACATCGCTCAATACGAGCGAGTATATCATTTTTAAGGTGGTATTAAATAGTCGATCGTTTATTAGGTTCCATTCATTGATAGTAGACGACTTTCCTGGCAAAATAGATTAAAATTCTGCGCAAGTTAATCTTCTATCGAATCATAATTTTGCAGAAAAAGGCTTTGCAATAAATACTTTGCTATAGGTAATATTTATGTGCAAATCGAGCTTAGTCTTGGACGGTGAATATATTAATGAATAAGAAGTGATTAGAAATTTAGTTTAGTTTAGCCATTGAGTTCCGCCATCTATAAAATGCATTCTCAGATAACTTAATCGTAAGAACAAAGTTAATGAATTGTCACATAAGTTTCAAATTGATGAATATAGACCGAAAGATTTGAAATCTTACATTGTTTCAGCACACGTGTACACACACAACGTTAATAAAGGCTTGTAAAGATTTTCTCTCGACTCGTTTTCTATTATGAATATCTAATTTTAGCATATTTAGGAGTGTATGGCTCATTATATTCACCAATTCGGAGCATGTTTCGGCTGTTACGTATCAGGAAAATCATTTAGACATTTCAGTACCCTTGTCACGTACTCTCGAACATAAAAGGGATGTTTGCAACATATCTGCTTTGATTTATTAGTGCTGTGCTAACGAAATTAATGTCTCAGCTAGCTCTAGCAGTGAAATTGTTTTGTGTGTGCAATTACGAGTATGATTCACAATGGTCGAGTCGGGAACCGTACGTGGGATGACTGTTGTTAACGTACCTATTATGTTTAGCTTCTACGCTTTACATAACTGCACAATTATTCGTTGAATAGTTACCGGTATTGTTACAAAGAGTTATATCGAATTTAAGGAATTTGTGTTTTAGTTTTTTTTAGCTTGGAAAGCGTTTTCAACGCTTAACACCGCTTAATTATTATACTGCTCGTGAAACATATATGATTAGGTACTAATGACCGTGACGTAAAAACATGCAATCAATATATGTATTTTATAGTGCTCATCCAGCTATTAGGTATCTCGGGTTTTTCTCGGACGGGTATGCAAAGATAATGATTTTATTTAGCTATTTGATGTATATTGAATATTTTAGTATTGAAGAATGTTCCCAAAGTGCAACAGTTTTTCTTTCATTTTGGAACATTCTTCTTTAGTAAATATTTGATGTATTGTACCGACTATACGACCACCTTTTTTACACGTCTTGTATACTAAAGCGACCGAAATTATACAGGGTAGAAAAAATGTAGGGCCCATATTTTTCCTCCACTCTGTATAACTTCGATATTCGATATTCGTGGTAGTGCTACTGTAACGACTATCAAAACGTTATTCCTTCCATTTCCCCCGCAAAGCACGAGTAGCGCGACCTTAACGAATTATTTCGATTCATTGAACGTTCTCGCCGAATAAAGAGCAAGAAGGTTGCAAGTAAACAACCAACAGGTGATCGCCATAGCGGTAAGGTCGAACACCTGTCCACGTATACGTTTAAAATGCTATATCACGTATGGCTGATTATAAATGCGTGAGTTGACTGTGTGGGTTATATATCACAACACATCAACGCCTGTTGTTTTTGTGTTCATTATGAATCGTTATTTACAGTTTTTCATTGTATTTGATCTTTCTTTCACACATTATGACCACCGTAGTCGTTCTGAAAAATTTTGAAAACGATACAGCTGACCGGCATATGGATGGGTCCATAAAACTCATAATTTTTCAGACATGAATCGATGAGTAAAATTTTTTGTAAACTTTATCAAAAATTGGATGGTTTTGTGTTTTGATTTATGTTGCTTATTTACTTTTGGAAAAAACATAATCAAATCCGTTACAGTCTTCGTGTTCGTTTTCGCAATTTAAGGTCAAGGTTTCTTATATTAGAAAAAGTATTCAAATGGAGTCCAGCATACTATTTTCACATCTGTTATCATCCTCCTAGCGTTATCCCAGTACAGTTGCATCCTGAAGGATGCCTGGGGTCCGCTACCTAATCCCAAGATTTGGCGTAGGCACTAGTTTTTACGAAAGCGACTGCCATCTGACCTTCCAACCCCGAGGGGAAACTAGACCTTATTGGGATTAGGCTTTGTCAAGTGAGTGGGCAACTTGACTGTTAGAAGTTCTCAAGCCGCCCGAAGGCCTCCAACTTGGCTTAACAACTGCTGCCATAGACAGCAACCGGGATCAACAGCTTAACGTGCCTTCCAAAGCACGGGAGCGCTCAGTTAGTAACCACTCATAGCGGTCACCCATCCAAGTCCTGACCGCTGCCCACGTTGCTTAACCTTAGATACCGCAAGCGGTACGCAGGCGCCGCTGGGCCACGAGCGCTCCTATTTTTACTATTTTCACATCTGTCTCTAGTTAAGTTCAAGTTCAAGTTCAATTATTTATTTGCTTTTGATACAATTAGATGCATGCAAATACAATATAAGTCAATAATAAAAAATCAATATACAAAATAACAATAAAAGTCAATAATTAAATTCAATTCATAATACAATATAAATAATTACAATAGTTTGTTTAAAATTTAAAACATTATCACAAAATTATACCTAAACTTAAATAATGCTATGTCAATCAAAATAGTTTGCATAATATTCGTCAATAGAATAGAATGGTCTATTTAAAAAATAAGCTTTCAAATTTTTGTCAAATAATTTTATATCGTCACAGTCCTTTAAATCTTTGGTCAACTTATTATACACTCTTATTGCATTATTACCTAAACTATTGTTAAAATGTGCATAACTGGAGGCGTTTAATGTTAATTTGTCATTATTCCTTAAGTTATAGTTCTGGCTTTGCCCGACTGTACAATATAAATTCTTATTACGATGGATATAGAGACATATTCGATAGAGATATAATGAGACTACGGTCAAAATTTTATTTTCAATAAACATATGTCTATGTGTGACAGGTATTCTGGAGCAACCTTCTATAATTCTAAGAGCTTTTTTTTTGTTTTAATAATATAGAATTTATATTGACTCCGTTTCCCCAGACCTCTATACAGTATCGGATAATGCTCTCGAAATAAGAAAAGTATACATTTTTTAATATTCCCTTATCCGAGCTATTTGACAAAGTTTTTAACGCAAAGCATGCACTAGCCAGTCTCTTATTAATTTTGTCAATTTGCGTATGCCACCTTAGATAAGGGTCTAGATTTACACCCAAAAAACATACACCGTTTGATTTAGAGATTGGTACATCGCACTCAAAGTCAGGACTATTGCTACTACGGCGGAAGATCATGTAGAAGCACTCACTGCAGTTCATTCGTAATCCATTTGCCTTGAACCAATTGGACAACTCATTCCAGCATGTTTGAATTATTTCGTTAAATGCTTTTGCCGAGCCAGCATTTAGGACTATACTAGTATCATCCGCGTATAGGTAAGTCGTTCCACAGCTGATGCAGCTCGGCAAATCATTTATAAATATTATAAAGAGGAGTGGGCCTAGCACTGAGCCTTGAGGTACTCCATATTTAATAGCTTTCTCCTCAGACTGAACCACGTTGTTCTCTGGGTGTGTCTTTATTTCAACATACTGGGATCGATCACATAAATACAAATTGAGGAGTTCAAGTGCCGTACCGCGTACTCCATAATACTCAAGTTTATAGAGTAGTATTCTGTGATCAACGCAGTCGAAGGCCTTAGTTAAATCACAGAATACCCCTCCACATTTGAAGTCCCGGTTGAGGCACTGCAATACCTCCATTACCAAGTTGTTCACTGCCTCTGATGTGTTTTTATTACGTCTGAACCCATATTGGTGTGCCGAGAAAAGGTTGTTTCTTATGAAATGCGCTTCTAATCTATTCGCTATACACTTTTCGAAGATTTTTGCTAGGATAGATAGGACTGAGATAGGGCGATAATTATTTAAGTCCAGCTTGCTACCTTTTTTGTGTATGGCAACTATTCTTGCGCGTTTAAGCAATTCTGGGAAAATTCCCTCCAAAAAGCTCGTATTGAAGATAATGCACAGTGGAATGCAAAAGATGTCAATATTGTTTTTAACGAGCATGGTGTTTAAGTTATCTGGTCCCATCGCATTAGTATTTTTTAGATTTTTAGCGATTTTAATTATTTCTGGTTCAATTATAGGATCCAGGAATATTGAGTTAACATTAGTATTCGTTGCATGTCTGAGGTAGTTTTTATAAGTATTGTCGTTTTGGATTAAAGAGCTTTTACCAATTTTGATAAAATAATCGTTGAATTCATTAGCCACTTGTGTACTATTTTCTTAAAATGCAGGTACACATAAATGTCGACTCACTTTTAACAATTTTGTGGATTTTAATAATTGAGAACTTAACCAATCTTTATCAATCTTTTTAGAAAGAGTTAAAAAAAGAACTACCTGATAATAACCTCCCCACATTGAGCGTGGTAGCGGGGCGGGCGCAGCAATAGCGCGGGCCCTTCTTTAATTTTTTTTCGGAACAAACGAACGCGTGTGGGTTTAGTCTTGATACTCTTGATTTAGTCACAAAAGAGGGCTGCCGTTTTTTTGGTTCACCAGTTGGCGCCACGGCGCTCTCAGTCCAGCTGTCAAAGTTTATTATTGGTTATTATGGGCGTAAAAACCAAATTTACGTTGTAATCGTATTTCATACATTAAAACCGCACCGTAAATATTTTAATCGAACATTAGTAGAGGAGTTCTACGATATCAATGTATGGGAGGGTCATAATAATTCCCAAGGAAGCGATGTTTGATTTTTTAGTTCTTTGTGTGTATCTTTTTGACATACTAAAAATCTTCCAAAATCTGACCGCGAAAATGCGTTTTTTGACCCCCCAAAAAAAAATTTTGGATTATTTTTTTATTACTCAATAATGCTTAGTGCTACACAAAAACTTCGTATTAGAAATATGTTTAGCATACAATTATCTATAACTTTGCTTCTTATCACTTTATTGATAAATCTAATAGTTCACGAGAAAAATGCTTTACAACATTGCGTTTCTTGTTAAAAACCTGTTGGTTAAAAGGCTTACTAAAATTAAACTATACCTTATGCAGACGGCAAGACACTTTACCCTGTGATACTTGGGACCAATAAGAATGATTTCATCTGAGGAAATGAAAATTTCATCCACTGGATTTCAAGATGGCGGTCCTTTTCTAAAATGGGAGCTGCATTTTTTCAAAAGTGATTTGTTACAAAACGGCAGCTGCCATTTCATTAATACTGGTATCAATCGATTGGTACTGACACCACTAATCAAAATAAGAAAAATGTTATTTAAAAATTAAAGATGGCGGCAGACTATTAACAAAAATGTAAAATTTTCATTGTTCTTTTTTCATTATATTAAAAATAACAACTAAATGTCCAGTTATATCGTCACTTTATTTATTTAAATAAATTCTCGTAGTATTATCTACGAGATAAAACAAAAATTATGACAATCCGTCGATTAGTTTCTAAACTATATGAATTACAAACGGGCCTCGGCAACTGTATCACGGTAGATATGGAAACAAACTGCTTTTTTGTAATGAAAATAAGACGTTGTACAGTCGCATTATTGAGTAATAAAAAAATAATCCAAAAATTTTTTTTTGGGGGGATTTTGGAAGATTTTTAGTATGTCAAAAAGATACACACAAAGAACTAAAAAAATCAAACATCGCTTCCTTGGGAATTATTATGACCCTAAGGCTAGATCTCTTCTACTACATCCTGTATTGTAGCGCAGTCCCGTTTTGTTCGGAAAAACGTATGTCATATGTTTATAAACCATAAAATTGTCGCAAAGCACTGAAATTCGTTGGCCCGTAACTCATATTTGCCATTATCAATCTCAGACATTGCAAAATAGTCGCCATATTAATCTACTTAGAAATAAACCCGCGTAACCTACCCACATACTATGAAGTTTGACATTTCGGAGGACTGAAATCAGACTAGCGCCTCTAGCGACAAATCCATACGCGGTAGCTCTCATTTGCCCTCATTGTATTGCAATGCGAACAGCTCCTCTGGTGGCTATTGCTGGTAACATTTTTTTGCCATACAAATAAAGACTATATAAGATTTCAAGCTCACAGCCCGACACACTCCACACCTTCTTGATAACAACACACTAATATTAAAATCTACACTCCGACATAAAATTACACTGCCCGCGCACCTTAAGTAAATTCGTACTGTCGGGTGGCCCCATGGTGGCGTCCACCCACAGTCAACCATGATTAGCAGCAAAAGTGGCGTCACGCAAAAAAAAAAGGTCATTTACATTAGTTAAGGTGAACCAGAACTTTGCTCTGCTGTGTGGAATGCGTAACATAACATAAATTACTTTTGTAAATTAATTTTGTTTTGAATGAAAAACACTGCGTAATTTTGGTTCACTGGTGGAAATAGAAAGCTATGACATCCTCGCAGCATTACGATTAGTAACGGCATATTTACCAGGTCCCTATTTCACCAATTTGACAATTGTCACCTTACAATGACAATCCGGTTTACATTGCCGGGCCGGTAAGTATCGATGCTATCCAACGACCATCGTTACGTGACGACTCAGAAGTGTACTTGAAATTGTCATTGTCAGATGAAAATTGTCAAGTTGGTGAAATAGGGGCCTGGTATATTTAGTACCGGTAGTAGTGACGGTGACACTGTGCGAAAAAAGCGAACCCAAAATAGGGAAGATCTCTATGGTGTGTGGGTAGACCACAACTAAAACTTGCAGCACGTCAGTTAATCCTTGATTACGGCGCTTGCAACAGTTCCGTAATATCAGGAACTCGCAAACAGAAATACACATGGTAAATATTCCGTTACTAATTGTCATTCTAAATTTATACTAACCGCAAACGCGTTCTTTTATGTTTAATTGTTTATGTTTCGAAAATAATAATATATACTAGACACTGGTTACCAGCTTTGAGTATAACTTTACGTTAGTATATATCAACTTTGCTGTAACTACACTCTCTTTTTAATTTATTCCCCATTTCCCTCAATAATGGAGCCGGTTATGTACCATCCCGTCATACGCGTAAACATGTCCGTGACGAGGGTCCCGAACTTCACCCGTCATAATACCAATACCGCCGTCACTGGAAGAAAGCCGAACTTAACACCCTAAACGCATTATGTAGGCCTGGTATAAACCATTGAGAAACTTAGAACTTAGATATGACAAAACACGGCTTAAATTATATAAGCTAATTTTAACACCCGGAACGCTTTAGGTATGTTGGCCTGATCTTAATCCACTGAGAAACTTAGAACTTATTAGATATGACAAAACACGGCTTAAATTATAGAAGCCAAGTTTAACATCCTGAATGCATTATCTTGGCCTGGTCTTAATCCACTGGGAAACTTAGATATGACAGTACAAGGTTTAGTTTTATAGAAGCCAGGTTCCTTCAATATGACTTCAATTTGCAGCGCTATACATTGGCTTTGTATATTCTGTGAAAGGTATTTTCAAGGCACCGTTGGCTAGTCTAACAGGATTAGGTTTAAGCTGTTTTGAGCTAAACGCGGAAGGAAAACTTGTGCATCTTGAGACAGCTTATACTTAGGGCAACAATAAAGATTTATTCTCAATCTTAGTTTATAATTATAAGCCTTATTAACACACGTACGAGACTCGGATGCGATTTTCATTACAGTGCGGGTTGCGGAGGTATAATAGGTTCAATCACTCTACAAAACCACGCAATGTAGATAAAGTTAGGGCCTTTACACATATAAGACTTTCACCCTTAAAACGAAGTTTTTCATCGTCTCTCCACGACGAGAAAGACGGGACGTTTGATGATGATCAAGGTGTCACCAATTACTTATCTTTGTTGTTCTTGCTGATTTATATGAATATGTGCCTAGCTTACCCCAACTTGTTGATAAAAATGGGGTTTTTACAATAGTGTTGATGTTACATTCATTTACTTTGTGTACCTAGTTACTAAAATTGAATAGGTACAGTCCAATAACCCAAAGGACTAAGTTGGAAATAAACTCACCACCGGCTAACTTGGTCACTACTGCTGAAAGTTTTAGCTGTTTGTAGAAACACGTCTTCATCGATGTTGCGATCAGTCTCATTGATTACATAGCATTGAAGTAACACTGTCTCGACACCGAAACTATGTGTTACAACATACGCTGGATATACGTATAAAAATTATACACAAACAAATTTCACACTAATCTAGATACACCATAGATATTCTGACTATTCTCAGTATATAAATAAGTAAGTTACTTTATGATAGATTATCAAGATATAATACACGTTTTTGCAGGTATTTGTTATGGCATGACAGCATTGCATGACAGACACACACATATATATATTATATATACAATATATATACTCTTTGGACAGTTCTGTGAACACGGTTTTAATTTCATTTTTTATTATAAAGCATTAACTTATTAGTAAGTAATCTGGTTTTGCTCATATATCGCGATAATTTCTATTATTTAATCAGTTTGAAACTCAAATGATGATTCGAAGAAGGCGAAAAAGCTAAAAAGCTTCGTGGCTTAATAAAACAGGTTAAACTTGCCATTTTGATTATATATGACATTGTCAAGCTACGTTATAATGATACCTTTTGACACCTTTCAAACCACAACACTTTCTCAAGACACAATACACGATTAATTTTATGTTTGCAAAGCTGTTTTTATGTTGTGATTGGTGGCAAAAAATAGGTAAGTGCATAGGAAAACACTTATAGTGTGGATTGTCATAGCTTTACACAATACAAAAACTGATTAAGTGCTATTGGAATTGATTGAGAGCTTTCGAGGGAATTCATCAATTGCTTTTCACTGCTTGATTCATTTATGTTATCCACAGAAATAGTTTGAAGGCCTAAATTTGTATTTTATTTAAGTGAATGGTTCATTATTTCAAATCAAATCGTTAAATCCATCGATATACTTATTTGCTTACACAATTATAGGATTGATTTTCCTCATGTAGTCCCCTGTTCAGTCCAAAAGAGGCGTCAAACTTCTATTTACCCTCTATCTTTCTAGTAGCCTCGGTGTGGCAGTACTACAGCGTCTAAAGCAGAATATGGATCCAGAACTTCCTCGTGAAGTGAATGATGTATAGTGCGTATCATCCGCGAAGGCGCGCCCCTCCACTTTTGCGCATAGGTTAGCATGAGATTCGCTGTGGAGGGGCGCGTCGTCGTGGATACCACGCACTATATAATGTTGCCTGTTATTCCCTCTGATCTACCTGTCCTTGTAGATTTTTTATACAGCATTTTAAAGTATGATCTCCATTGTTACAGGTCTACAGTTGCGCAGCATAGAGGAGCCGGCAGGTGGCGCGGGCGGGGGCATGCCCGCGGCCACCTGCTACGACGCAGAATGTGCGCGCACTGAGGCCTGGCTGGACGAAAACCAGGAGTTTGTGCATGATTACTTCTTAAGGTTGGTATTCCTTTTAAATAAATATAATAGTCCGCCGCGCCGTGTCCGGCGACAGCGACTCTATCAACTGTCTTTATTTGGGTCAGAACAAATTAAAACTTTGTTTTGATAATGCGGTCACACGGTGCACAACGTAGCTGGCCAGCTAGGTTGTCCGTTGTAGGTATGTAGATTGTAGGTATACGAGGACTTTGGCCGAGTCTTACGGATATGGCTCTTAGCATCCAGGTCTTCTAAGCGTCGCTGTTCATATTATTTTATGTCACACCTAGCCATAAAGTGGCCATTATCGCACGCTCCGCGCGCGGGAAAACCCACTTCCTGGCCAGGGGGTGACATAAAATTTTGTACTTAACACGGGCGGTAATAAAGAAAGCCTCAGATCGCATATTTATCGCCCTTGCCTTCGGCTCGGGCGTCAAATACCTGCGATCTGAGACATTCTTTGTTTTACCGCCCTTGTTAAGTAATGTACTATTATATATCACGTCTATGGCCTAGGGACTTGCATGCGTGTTATAATTTAATTTTACATAATAGTTTGACTCATTGTAGTAGATTAAATTTCGTTTTATAGTACTATTTCGCGTTATTTTATAGGATTCTCAGTCACATTGATGGACAGGTATGAGTTAAGTTTGCTAATATATTGGAATTGGCGTCTGTCATGACACTTATTTAATTAGATACTGTAGCAGAGATAATATACCCTCATCTAATACCTACCAACTTACTCTTAAGCTTAAGCCACACAGAGAGCGGGCGGGCGGTAGCGGCGCGGGCGCGGGCGGCAGCGGCGCGGGCGCGGGCGGCGGCGGCGCGGGCGCGGGCGGCGGCGGCGCGGGCGCGGGCGGCGGCGGCGCGGGCGCGGGCGGCGGCGGCGCGGGAACTGCTTTTGGCGGTGGCGGCTGCCGACAAAGGCCGCTGCCGCCCGCGCCCGCGCCGCCGCCGCCCGCGCCCGCGCCGCCGCCGCCCGCACCCGCGCCGCCGCCGCCCGCGCCCGCGCCGCCACCGCCCGCCCGCTCTCTGTGTGGCTTGAGCTTAATAATTTGTGTTTGTATTAGCGAGGTTTTGTCTTTGTTCGTTCGATTCCCATAGAATAGAATAGAGGGATGTTAGATTGTCCACAAATATTTATAATTTACTTGCGTTTGCCGGCGACTTCGTCCACGTGGAAATGCTTTA
Source organism: Cenopis cana (assembly GCA_951800055.1). Taxonomy (NCBI): domain Eukaryota; kingdom Metazoa; phylum Arthropoda; class Insecta; order Lepidoptera; family Tortricidae; genus Cenopis; species Cenopis cana. The sequence goes on from OX637488.1 coordinate 7,505,788, forward strand.
TATCATACCTCCATATAAAATTTCGTTCCTATTATACTTTTAGGGAATGATTTCCCGGATAAAAAATAAACTATGTCGTTCTTCGGGATACACACTATCTCCATGCTAAATTTCATTACGTGGTTTAAGCGTGAAGAGGTAGATAGACACTTGCGCATTTATAATATTAGTATGGATAAATCCATATTATTATAGCAGTTTTAATCTGAAATAACTTAATTAAGAACCTACGAGTATAACTCGCTGATGCTATTATTTATTAGGGGTCTCGAAAGAAGCGATATTCAAGTTTGACCCAACTGAATTCAGGGAATCCAGCCAAGTGTGGTGATGGTGACCCACGAACATAATTCAGACATCGCCTGCATACTAAACACACGTGTTCTCAGAACTCATTTAAACTCGATAAGCATACATAACTTTGCATTGTTGGATTATGTGAAGCCGGTTATGCGGTGCAAACTTTGGCTTTGGCTTAAGCATAACCTGCCCTGTTGTGTTACTTTAGTACTCAAGGATACATGCCTGCTATGCTTCTTCATAAGGTAATTTATGAAGCGAAATTTGTTATTTCACGTGATTCACTTTAAAGCTAAACTTGTTCCAGTGCGTAAATCGGTACGTAATAGAATAGTGCTGTTTGAATGACGAGTAACAAAGTACCGAAAGTTGCTTGATTTGATTTAAAATAGCAATGAATCTAGATCGCCGAATGAATCAACACATACAGTCGTACAGTCAAGTCATATGTACGTTCCCGCAGGGACAAAAATAATGATGTATGTTCAATGCAAATAAACGATATGATATGATATGATATGATATCTGTACAATATGACGCCCTTGTCATTGTAAGTCATATTCGTATTTTGTGTCACCGAGTTCGTATATATATTTTCGATTCTAACTGTACCTTCATATTTTTAATACATTTGTACTATTAACCCGGTAGCACCTTAAAGACATCCATGGTCCACTCGTGTATCTCATTCCAGCATTGTTTTTACGCCGAATGTTACTCTGATCTGACCTTGAAAGCCAGCTAGAAAATTAGAGCGATGAAACAGAAGACTTATTCCAATACCTAATGGTGAAATAGTGTTGAGATTTCCGCCCGAGATGTTGAAGCATATAAAAGTTGATTTAAGTTTAAACTTTGTTTAAAGCGTTGTCTGTCGGTTTGGTGGACACATATAAGCCGGTCCGATCCCGTTTAATCGCCGTTCATTACATCGAATACATATTGGCTACGCCTTGTCATCATTAAGCGGAATATGCAGTAATCCTGGGATGGAGACAACAATGACGTGCAACCAGTAACCAGTATTAGTCCGACCACAGATCGTTGTAGTCGTTATACATTTCAGGGTCAAATAATACCGGACGAAATTGTGATGTGAGATGTGAAAGCCTGTGAATTTCATAGCATGTAAAGTCGGTTCGGATTTGATATTTCACGCAATAATAGGCCGAAACGAAGTGTCTGTTGCTCCAGATTTCGTAATTAATATAAAAATAAAATAAGTGAGGGTTACAGTAGACATTGCTATTATTATTTAAACTAATTGACGAGATCATTATCAGATCCCGTTATCAGTTATCAGTGGTGAAAATTCATTGAAATAGAATCATAGGGTTGTCACACAATATTCATTTAATTCGTGTACATTTGACATACTGGTATAAACCTATGGTATAAACCTGCTTAAACAAGAATTCGTATAGAATCCATCCTTATATCAATAGTATGTATTAAATATGTAGTAGTATATATATATAGCAATATGTATGTATTTGTGTATTGTATATATTTATGTTTATATGTAGTGTATTTGCAATTAATTTGTTTTTAGTGTTCCGTGTAGTCCGTTTTCATACTTTTTACTTTGCACCTTTTATAAAATCTCTGTTTAGCCCAATGGTTGGCTGGTAGAGAATGCCATTTGGCATTAAGCCCGCCATTTGTACAATTCTGTGTATTTTGTGCAATAAAGTTTAAATAGATAAATAAATAAATGTCGCTAAAAACAATTTAAGATGAAACACATTATTTTTGGTTTATTATTGCACTGTCAGCGAATTTGTATCTATGTCACGAAATGTAAAAATACACATATGTAATATACAGGAAATAGGTTAAAGATGAGTTTCAAGATTTATGATTCCCAGTTTTACATATTATCACAAAAAAATTATCAATAACTATTGGAGAAAAAATATCGTCTATTGCACAGTTTTACTAAAATTACAAACAATTTTTTCCGCGTCGTATTCGGTTTATTTCCAGTTTTGCCATTAGCTCCATTTTAAACAGAGAATTCATCACGATTATCGAGGAAGTTCATATTTTTACCGAACATAAAATTAATTAAGTATACATATGACATAGACATATTTTGACAAATAAATGTCAATTTAGTACCTAAGTATTATTATAGAGTTCAACAACCAAATGAAACCTTTTTTAAGGCAATTGGCTTCACATTATATATACCTATGAATGAAATAAGTAGGTATATTGTTTTCATCAAATATTAGGTATATCAAATTATACACGTGTGAATATTAATGTGTAGTGCCAGCCCTAGTATTTTCAATGTTTCTTCACCACTGATAACGGGGTCTGATCATTATGGTAACTATATGTCATTTTTTTTAATTGACATTAGTTCCAATTATTGTATGTACCATAAATGAAGATAAGTTATTAGATGGAATCAAAATAAAGCATGACTTATTAGGATAACTTTCGGCTCAATCAAATAAATAGCTTTTTTTAACTTTCTATGTATAGGTACAGTCAGCTGCAAAAATAGCTGAAAACTGATCAAAAATATCTGCCGCAAAGCTTTTCCCCGTTCCAGTAAAAAAAAAAACCTGTGAGGCCAATGTAAAAATGTATATCCTAAATACTAAGTACACCTAATTAGTGGACTTATATAGCCACTAGCGCGTGACAAATATCTTGAGCGACTTTGTCCACTGTGCAATACAGAGTAAAAATGTCGTTGCATACCTACTCAAAATATGACCCATGGATCTTATGTCGGCCATTTAAGGTTTTGGTACATATTTTATGAGAGGATAGGCTCAAAGTCACTCAAAGAGCAATGGAGAGGGCTATGCCTGGAGTTACTCTGCGACATCGAATCAGAAATGATGAAATCCGCAGAAGAACCAAAGTAACTGACATAGCCCGAAGAATTGCCAAACTTAAGTGCCAGTGGGCAGGCCACATTGCCCGCAGGACCGATGGCCGGTGGGGCCTACGAGTTCTCGAGTGGCGACCACGTACCGGACGACGCAGTGTTGGAAGGCCCCCCACGGGGTGGGCTGATGACCTGGTTAAAGTCGCGGGGATCCGTTGGATGCGAGCAGCCCATGACTGATCGTTGTGGCGCTCTCTGGGGGATGCCTATGTCCAGCAGTGGACGTCGTTCGGCTGATTATGATTTTATACATATTTTTGTACTTGACTGTACGTATAGGCGTGAGCGACTCGTCAAATCAAAATTAACATGAGCGAGCTCGTAATGAATGACCAATTTATTACTTCAATTATTATGTAAATGTCCTCCCACGTTAATTTTAATGACGAGTAATTTTGGTAGAATGGGCGATTTGCGTTGCTTGTAATTCGAGTAGCTGCCTAGTTACGGAACGGATGTCAGATTATATTTCCAATGGAGTTACCAGGGGCTTTGAAACTGGATATTGGCTTGCATCCATTGAACGCCTACATTTTGTCAGTCAGCACTCATCTCGATTTTGACGAAGCCTGTTGCGGATTTCATCTCTGGTGTCTCTGTTTTGTGATTATTTGTTTATGTACGCACCTGACGAAGCCTAATGTTGCGGATTTGAATTTGTGGACCATTTATGCTTAGTTTATCTTATCTAGATTCATTTCGTAAAATCGTGAATCGTTATCCCAGAATTATGCCAGTAATAGCGATTGCATTTCATTACGATTTTTAAAGGAAAGATCGCTTGGGTATACTATAACGCGTGTACCAGTTACCTACCTTTAAATACATCAAAACTCGAGAATTACTATGGAGCTAAGCTAAGTCAAGGCAAAAGATGCAATAATATCACAGCCCCAAATTCGACTAACTAACATTTTCCCTTTAATAGTCATCACCTGATCGTTTAGATGTTTAGTATAGATGTGTGTTAACCCAATCACGCTAATACGGCTGAACAGATTAGATAACTTATAAGTTTATTCGAAACATAACACAAACGAACGCGTTTTCGCTTAGTCTCATTTTGTAAAGCAACGCGTGCAGCGCCTTTGGTGGCCTTAGGTTGTAACTATTTTTTGCCATATAAATTACGACTAAACGTACACGTGTTCGTTTATGTTTTGTTTCGAAAAAACATATACTAGAGGTACAGTCCAGTTTTCGATATTGTGGGTTTAGCGTTTAATTGGAGGATACTTAATCGCTCAATGGTTTTCTTCGCCGGTCCTCACCGCAGGTGCTCGAGCGTTCTCAAGTACCTACCTCGAGGGCGGGGCGGGTGCCTGTACCTACTTTAGGTACTTTTGATATCAAGCATTTCCGTCATTATGGTATGTTCAACTATAAATGCTGTAAAGAATAATGCTGGCTGTGTAATGCCGTTGGTCTCATCTTTGTCCCCTGGCTAGATGCTGGCCAGGAGAAAAGGAGGAAGGTAAAAAAAGAATCATTGGGATGTTGACTATAATAAAAATAAATTAGTCTTGACAATACTAATGAACCAAACGTACGTAAATACTCGCAAAACTTCACGCTCCAATATTGTTCTGCTATTATAAACATTTTGAAATGTGTAAAAACGTATAAATAGACACTGTAATAGTGGTGACGTCACTGATTCCGATTCCCTACAAACTTCATAAAACAAAGCATTGTTGACAATTCATATATAAATAGTTGATTTGACTATCAGTCAACCTCCCTATATTATGAAAATTGTAAAACATGGCAATAGAGCAGTGGGCCACTCATACAAGCTACTAAAAACTAGGGTTTCTAATACATTTTCTTGGTAGGAATGGCGTTATAATACTTACATTGTTGTAGAGGCTAGAAAGTTAGCAATATGGAGGAATAGGAGGCTTAACATAGTGCTTTTCACGTCTACAGCGAGGAAATAAAATTCATTTTCTTAGTTAGTTGGTTATGCAGAAACTGCAGCAACACAACATACTTTATGTCACACCTGGCCATAAAGCGGCAATTACCGCACGCTCCGCGCGTGGGAAATCCCACTTCCTGGCCAGGGGGTGACATAAAATTTTGTACTTAACACAGGCGGTAATAAAGAAAGCCTCAGATCGCATATTTATCGCCCTTGCCTTCGGCTCGGGCGTCAAATACCAGCGATCTGAGACATACTTTGTTTTACCGCCCTCGTTAAGTTATTATACTCTTTGAGCAACACAATAACTTTTTCACAATCTCCCGCCTACATTCTTTTTTGAGTACCTACGTTCTAAATTACCAGTGTGTTATTAGATATTTATTTTATCTTATTGATGGCCTGGATGCGGATCCTTTAAGCCAAGTTTTATGTTATAAATGTTCAATGCAAACTTTTTAAAGCACATTAAAAGTTTTATAAACGCCTATCAATAATCTTCTTTTTCGTAACATAGTCGGCAACACTAAAACATACATAATTTTTACGAGTTGTGTCATATGAGAGCGTGTTCTGATTGGACGATAGCACTACTACTTATGTTATAGTTAACAATGTTATAGTTGTAGCGGTTTAGGTGTGGTTTAGATGTGGTTTAGGTTCATAGTTGTCCTGTTCATGAGTTTAGCTACTATAGACAATTTCCGACGCCCCAATTCCCGCCATGTATAGACATATTTCCGAGCAGCGGCGTGAAAAAAAGAATATCTTTCGCGAGAACTAATTTTCTATTCCATCGTTTTATGTTGACTGAAACTTGTTCAACACTTTAATCCGCTTCATTAGGCTCCCATAGAGCACTGGAGGCGTGTCGCAACTTGTTACGGTGAATATTTAACTTGAGTGCCGTTACTTGTACTCGGTATTGAGTTTGGAACTCCGCACTCGTTAGTCCTAAGTTCACCAACTTGATTTGCCAGTTCCTACAATTTTAGGGAACTTCGTAATCTTACGTTATGCTCAGATACGTTTAAGTATATTTAAATTTAAGCTCATTCCCATAAATTAGGCACTAAACATGATAATGTTGAAATCGCCTCAGGGATCGCTTCTGCTCCTGTACACTCGAAGGCAGTTCATGTTTGCAAGTGTTGAGTTATTTTTGGCATCGCATTGTAAAGTTTTCTTTTACATTACATGAGTTTTATAAGAAATCAAAGTATTAAACGTAAATAAAAATAAAGCTCGAACTGCGCCAATGATTGCGAGAATAGCTATGTGTTTTTTTAAATCTTTATCTGTTTCAAACAGCTACGGTAGCCCAGTGGTTCAAGCATGCGGCTGTCAAGCGGCGGTCGTGGGTTCGAATCCCAGCTCGTACCAATGAGTTTTTCGGAACTTATGTACGGAATACCATTTGATATTTACCGTTAGTTTTTCGGTGAAGGAAAACATCGTGAGGAAACCTGCATGCATCCGCGAAGAAATTCAAAGTTGTATGTGAAGTCCCCAACCCGCTCTGGGCCAGCGTGGGGACTACTGCCTAATCCTTCTCATCTATGAGAGGAGGCCTGTGCCCAGCAGTGGGACGTATATAGGCTGATGATGATCTGTTTCAAACATGATGATAACAAAGACTCTTTTTGCTACAGAACAATCGCGATCTCAAAATGAATATCGTGTTGTAAACAAACCTTAAGTGTCTTATTGCTAGGAATTGTCGTGATCCACGTGATGACAAGTAAATTACACTGATAATTTCCTTGTTTAATAATTTACACGGTTATATCTAATTTTTTCTGGAACACACCGGGGTGGAGCGGTGATATTTGCTTGTTTACAACTTTGTCATTACAGTTTATGTGAATTCCTATTATTAATGATTACTGTTTCTCACATTCCATCAAGAGCACGCTTGACAGTTAGTCTTCATCTGTCATTGTCAACCAAGCGCTACACTAATCAAGAAATCTTAGCACTTAAAGTAGTGCGGTCTATCTGATTTAAATGCACGTTCCTGTTACAAGTGCCGTATTCAAGAATAATATTAAAGTTCAACAATGAAGTACCGCCATTTAGAGAATTTTCCGCTTAAACCTGCCCACGGATTTAACGCGAGGTATGTCGATGTAAAATGAAGTTGAAATGCTGCTTCAAACTGAAACTAAAATAGTGGCTGCGGGCGTAAGCGGGCGTCCGCTGAAAACAAGCGAGGGGTCTGTTTTCAGCGGCCGTGACCGCCGCATTGAGTTTCAATGGCTGGGAAATTGGTGCTATTTTTACCCTTTGGTAATATATTTTTACTTTTTTCGCAGGAAAGCAACGCGGCAGGTAGTGGATGCATGGCTGGTGTCCCACGCTACGCCGCCCAGCGCCGAGCTCGCGTCACCATCGCGGGCTGGTTCTGGTGCCACCACACCCGTCAGGTCAGTACAATACTCATTTATTTCATCACCACTTAACATTCACATCTCAATCATTAAGGTGGAAATGACGATCATACTCTTATATTTATTCGAGCGACCACGGGTATGCTCTGTATTCGTGAGTTTCTGAATAATTTGTTAATAGGGATGTCGACTCAAAAATTTTTATTACTTCAATAGAAAGAAGACATAAAACTATGCCAAATAGTGAAAATCCTATTCAAATATCTCAAAAAATAACGAAGCTACAACGGTTAGAATTTTCGTAGTTCAGAGAGAGAAAGTGTTACCTAACCGTGACGTCACTGTTAAGTAGCGCCATAGTAAATGACGATCGTTCAATACAAAGGTGCGTTTTGCGGAAAAGGGACAGAACATACTCACTCTTAAAACTTTGAAGACTTATAATTACGTAATTATTTATTTTTTTGAATAACTTTTTTCGCCTATTGATTAAGAATTTGAGCCTTTATGTAGAAAATTTGGATTTATTGATTTTCTTTTATAGTGTCGTCATCCCTATTAGTGAGAATGGATCCTTTAACTAATTTCTGAGCATTGACACTAGCAAAAGTTTAATTTGTAAATGTGTTTGTCTTTAGCAATAGTCCAATTAAACTCAATATTTAACTACCCATTCTGATTTAAATCAAGGAAAACCAGTGATGAGTATTGGAACTCATGTTGCCCTATGACACGATTTCCTTTTCAAATATCAGAATCCGGCTTGTCAGAGCAGGCTAATCCACAATAAGGTATCAACATCCTCTCGTAATAAGCAAAGCTAAGCCCCGTCATTGGATTCAACTCACGATGTGGGAGAAAACTCATAGAGAGCCAACCCGCCTGGGATTACCGTAAATACTCGAGCCTTCGCATCCCAAGTGCCTTTTAGGGACTCTGTGACTTGTTTGCAAGCGTTATTTTGATTTCTGTCAAAACCTTTAATGGAGCAGTAAAAGCATTAAAAGCACTTTTCTTAGTTTAATTTATTTATGAATTTTCCCATTTTTTTATAATAAATATTAAGGGATTGAAAACTGACAACGTAAACATTTGTAAAATTAAATTGCTGCATTGCCTACCTAATCAAATATTCTTCTGTGTCGAGTAACTATGAGTAGGTAAGTATGTATGTATGTAAGCATATTATTATACACAATAACAGGTTTACAGCATACATATACATTTCACACAAGATCGAAGTACAAATTCGAATTTATCCCTATTTGATTACTGTTTCAAAGGGGTTTCGTAAATTTAATATCTTCTAGCTAGATCGACATTAGAATGCACTAAACATTTGTCATCAATCTTCTGGTTTGCTCTAATCTTATGCACAAGCGTTTCCCCTTCACTGTTTTACTCAGACATGTTTGAACTTGTCTACCCCGCAGTTTGGTGAACCTTCTTGTAACCTTCATCAATCTTATGTCACTCTCACTCTAGGGACTGTTAATGTGCTATAGTAATATGAATTTCCTATAAGCGGGCTATTGTAAAGGTAATCCGTCTTAGAGTAAAATAAATCCTAAACTGAACGCACGTCTTTATATGTTTCCGCTGACATCACAAAAACTCAGACTTTGAAACTTTTTCGAACTAGGAATACGGCATAATTTATTTTTAATTGGAGTTTTTCTTTACCCATCTCTGCTTCCCATTTATGAGTCTTGGTTTAGTGCTGTCAGATTGTTATTTATACAAATAATATTTTTTTGCATTTGTCGGGTTATGTTTACCTATAGTATGTGACCCTCTGGTGGGCAGAGACCTTAATTAAACAATCAATTACTTGATTTTAATCGTTTGTCAAGAAACAGCGAACTGTAAGTAAATGTGTTAAGTAAATGGGAGACTTCTCAACCCTACACACAAGGGATTTAAGTAGACGCGAAAACCCCCTTAACTTCTGTATGAAGAGTTAAGTGGCTTACATTAATTTACATAATAATAATCTTCGCTTTTGACATCAGGCTGTTGCTGACAAAGTTAAATAATGGCTGAGGTTAAAAAGTGACAACGTTTGTATAAAACTCCTAAACCACAGTGGTTATCGATTATATAATTTCCTGATGACCCTCTGATAAACTTCGAAATATAAAGCAAAATGATGAAAAAAATTGCGGAAAAGTTCCAAGAGGCTGAAATCCTTATCTTTAAATATTTGTCGACTTTTGAAAGTCGCAAAGTCCCTAATCGAAGCTCGATTGATTGTTTTATCTACTTTACGGCTTTATTCTCAGTTGTTTGAAGGTTATTCAAATGTTTGACTATTATTTAAGACCACCAGCGTCAGTCAGCAAAATCAATATTTTTACAAATGAAACACCAGAAAATCTGTACTTTCAGAACTATTGTCGCGATATTATGTCTCTATGCTACCTAATTCATGTTGCTGAATGTATGTAAGGTATCTAAAGAAAAGTGATTGTTGCGAACAGAGGGTTGTCTCTAGACGGCATATTGTTTGAGCACACCACAAGACATTTAGACTTATTGTGTAGTTTGGTTGTTGACCCAAAGCACACAATAGTCCCAGACCGAATTAAATGACGAAATGTACTGTATGTCATACCTATATACTATCTAGCTGTATACATACGACTGATTTAAATTAAACTTATGATATGCTATCCATTTACAATGAAAACTAGGAAAAGGCAACCACCAAACCAAACGACAAACCACCTCGAACATATTTCCTTATTTATCATCATCATGCATAACCATCAAAGAGCAACTTTTTAACACAGTTAGTTACTTAGTTTATCAGAATTAGAATCAGAATGTTTATTTGTGAAACATAGGTAGGTAATTACAAAGTTTGGTCTTACATAAATATTATGAATCTCTATGTTTAGTTACTTAACTTTTCACTTGAAATACCCAAAAACCCGACCTATTCGCAAAAACCATTTGAACCCCTTCCCAAAGCGTCGCGTAGTGTGTAAACAGATATGGGGCCAACTTTTCCCGTTATCACCTTATCGGGTATTAAATTGTGCTTGGCTTGTGTCCAGAACAACTAATTGCTAATTAACTTCATACCCGTCTAACTTGTCGGCACTAGTGTTGTTGGCACTATTATTACGGGAACTGTAGAATTCATTATTATTTGGTGCTCGTCAAATTATTTATTTTCTTCGCGTGTTAGGCAATGGACTGCAAATATGCTGCTTCTTTATTCTTCTTGGGCGTTTTGTATCCTCGTGTCTAGAATTAAAGAATATAACACATATACCATGTGAAAATTTATTTTATTTCGTAGAAACAGGTTTCGTATTTTTTTTCATTTCATCATGCATCGTTTCAATTCCATAGAAAACATTTCATCTGTATAAAAGTAGGTATAGAGATACCTGTATCAGGAGATCTCGCTCTTCCAAATATACATAATAAAAACAATCATATCGTTAAATGTAACTTTAACTTCGATTATATAAGATTAGAGTAGAATATGTTGACTCAAAATTTATTATTACTCCATACGAAAGAATACATAAAACTATGCCATAAAGTGAAAATCCTATTCAAATATCTCAAAAAATAACGAAACTAGTAACGTTAGAATGTTCTTAGTTAGAGAGAGAAAACGCTACAGGTCAGTGACGTCACTAACCTAGAGCGCCATACTAAATGACGATCGTTCAATACAACGGGGCGTTTTGCGGAAAAGGGACAGAAAATGCCCCCTCCTAAAACTTTGAATACTTATAATTATGAAATTATTTATTCTTTTGGATTACTTTTTTCACTATTTGATTGAGAATTTGATCCTTTTTCGAGAAAATTCGGATTCATTGATGTTCTTATTTGGTGTCAACATCCCTATTTCCTACCAAATTTTAAGCTTTGGATAAACTTATAGGTAAATTAAGTAAGTTTGTACAGCTAATCATTCCCATTATTATCACGCGCTTTTCGCCCCAGAAACAGTATCGATATCTAAAAGGCAGGACGCATTTCTTCGGCAGGAAGATATCTGCGCACGAGTTCGAGCGCGGCGGGTTGCTGAAGCCGTTGGTGACGACCGTGGATGGCACGCCCACGTTCCTTGGGGACCAGCCGGCGCACGCGGCGCCGTCGCGCCCGCAGCGCCGCTCGCGCCACGAGCTACGCCAGTTGGATGAGAAGGAACTCATATTTGAGCTGGTGAGTCACGTATTATAAAACCCGGTCTCTTCGAGCTGGTCGCTGTGTGTCATCCATCCTCGAAGGCGCGCCCCTCCACAGCCCAATCCGTGCAATAGCGCATAGATTAGTATGAGATTTGCTGCGGAGAGGTGCGTCTTCGTGGATGACACGCACTCCTCGTGACGTATTTAAGAGACGAGCTACGCCAATTGGATGAGAAAGAACCCATATTTGAGTTGGTGAGTCACTTACTATAAAACCCATTCGCTTCGAGCTGTTCGCCACCTCGTGGCGTATTTACGACACTTAGAAACGCCAGTTGGATGAGAAGGAACTCATATTGGAGCTGATGAGTCATATTATAAAACCCGTTCTCTTCGAGCAGGTCGCTCCCTCGTGACGTATTTACGTCCGTCCCCACACATGTCGGCAATGCGCATGTGACAACCCCGGAGTTGCAAGCGTCCATGTAATTTTTCTCATGAAATAAATAAATCTAAATTTATCAAAATCTAAATCTAAATGACATCAGAGTGCAACTTAAAGTTATTGCTGACTCTAGTTTACTCTGTACCTGGGTCCCTAACTATTAAAATCATTAAAATAATCACTCGTTAAATTTTGGAATGTGAATCGCTCAGGGTGCGATATGGGTACCGGGACGGGAAGAAACCCGCCAACTCGAAGCGAACAAGTAATTTAATAATTTTATTAGGCCTTATTTATTGTTGAGACGCGGGATGTCCGGTAAGCATATAAGCCCATAAACGCTTTCTAAGCAATATTAAACCCATAAACACCATATGTTTGGGTCGAAAGCCCAACTGTTCAAGATAAACACGTAGAATGTTCATCCATCGAGAAAATATACTCAAAAAGTGCGCAAAGAACTCTAGTAAGCAGTAGATTTACTCGTAACATACCTACAAGTTATTAAAATGCCTGCCAACGGGAACCAATGCAATTTGGCTAGAACAACCGTGCGGTACAGTTACCGCCTCATGAACTTTTATATATCTATATATTACGCAAACCGGATAGGTGCTTTCGGAGCTCGCATAATGAAGGGCTCCGTACCTAGTACACACTACTAATCCACATGTAAAACTGTCTGCTAAGCAGTTAATTAAAAAACGGTAGTGTTCACAGGAAATTCACGGCAGTTGTTATTTTTTTAAGAAGTTAGATTCTTAAAAAAATAACAACTGCCGTGAATTCTTAAGCTGTGCATTCGCTGTTTCGTAAGTTCAGCGAAAACTAATAAACCGCTGGGACTATATAATACAACTACAATTCAAATTTTACTTTGTTTTAAGACGGACATGACGAAACTGCAAAGATTCCGTTTTTTTGCCACGCAATCCTAATAAAACCTACCGTTGAAAAACTTTTCATTGCTTGTAAATTTCAAAATTTTCAGTAGGTACACTTTTTTATTTGCTTTTTACAAGTAGGAATTGCAATAGTATCTGATATAACTTAAGAGATAATGAGATAAAACTTACATTGCCATAGTCACATATATTGGACCCAGAGAGTTAAGTTGTTTCTTATTGAAATGCAACAACACAATGTACTTATTTGTTTATTTGTATACAGAAAGCAGCTGTTCATTTTATTAAGAAAATCAGAATTGATTCAGTGGGTGTATTAGCGTAAACAAACAATTATCGACGGTAGGCTTTGATTCATTACATGTCAATTGGTTCGGGGTCACTGATTCAATTCGTAAACAACAACGCAGTTCGAAAAGGACGAAGCTCATTTGTTTTCCGATAGTGATTCTCTATCACTACTGAAGAATTAAAATGGGAAAGTGTACGAGTAGATACCTAATACCTATTATTATCCTACTTTGTCTATTAACACAAACTGCATACGCATTACGCACACTGTGCAGTAAAGGAAACGTGAAACCGTACCTTTGTATTGTACAACGACTTGTGACACTTTCCTTGACTATAAGTAGATGGTAAACTATCAGGTACTTCAAAACTCATTAGCTCAAATTGAATGTAAAAAATATCATCGAAAGTGACTTAAACCTACTCACTGCTGCTCCTATGCACCCTACTGTCCCGTAATCACTATTTAAAGTCAATTTACGAAACGGAATCGGGTGTTGGTTTACGTGTGTACAATTAGGCCCCGCCGGGCCGCCGGGTTGCCGATAAAACGGCGGGGCCCACCCGATAATGAAAAGTAAACAACGCCGCCGTAGCCATGTTTGACCGGGCAGCCTATGAGAGTTTAAACTTAAAGATACGCGCTGGCTTTTAATCCTGATGCCTTTGAGGTCATATTACACACACATTTGGCGGAGAATGGGTTATTGGGTTATTCACTCGTGAAATAACAACATAGGGGGTATTTGAGTTGCCTAATGCGTACAGCGGCATCGGTGCTAGTCCCAAAAGCAGCCCGCAGAGTCAAAAAACTGACTGACTTTATTCGAACATAGGTATGTCTGTCAATTCTATAATCTATCTATCTGTCTCTGTGTGTCTGTGTGTTATGTATCTGTCTGTGTCTATGTGTCTGTCTGTGTGTGTGTATGTGTCTGTTGTGTGTGTGTGTGTGTGTGTGTGTTGTGTATCTGTCTGTCTGTATGTCTGTGTGCCTGTGTTCTATCTGCCAGGCGCTTCGGCGCCATATCCAGTGATGTAGGTATGTGCAATAGTTCCCTAGCGTCACCAACGTCTGATGATGCCTGGGAATTACTTCGAATTTATTTTACATCAATAGGAAATAGTAGTAAGTAAGTTTGTTTCTATATGATCATAAATGTATTATGGGGGGGGTGGCGTAGCATTTGCTAAAACCCCCAGGAAAAATAAATGAAAAAATAAAATGTATTTGTCAATTACATAGACTAATTTAATATACTGTACTGCACTGCACTGTCTTCTCGAAGATCTCTCGGTTCGAAATAATTGTCATACGATAAAATAAAATAGACACCTCAATAATATGTCTCTCAACATATTGATCGTAGAGGTACAATCTAAGAGTCCTTCCCTCATCTCGTATGTAGGAATGGGACGCTCCTTCGAGGATTTATTTGGCAAAGCAATATAAATATTTTTATGTCACACCTGGCCATAAAGCGGCAATTACCGCACGCTCCGCGCGCGGGAAATCCCACTTCCTGGCCAGGGGGTGACATAAAATTTTGTACTTAACACGGGCGGTAATAAACAAAGCCTCAGATCACATATTTATAGCCCTTGCCTTCGGCTCGGGCGTCAAATATCTGCGATCTGAGACATTCTTTGTTTTACCGCCCTTGTTAAGTAATGTACTATTGCTCATATAATTTTTCAATTGCAATATAATATAATGGCAATATTATAGGTAGTTTATTTTATCTCATATTTATAAGCTAACAGTTGCCCCACAACGGCCACACGGTAAATTCAGAATTTACGAATCTATAAATAGATCCTTGCATAAAATGAGCGTTGCCAATTAGCTGTTCTCATTTAATTCAATATGCCTTCTAATATTTACTATATAGAGCTCATTTAACGTTTTTAGCTCACAAGGATTAATTACAGATTTCTTTTATATATGGCTAATCACAGATATGGCTTAAATATGGCTAATTACAGATTACATGATATTATTTGTCAAAATTAACTAGACTGTTGGATGCAACTAAAACTTAAACGAAATTTTAATCATGATCATAACTAACTTAGTTTTGCATTCGAATTAGCAAACAGAAGGGTTACCAATGTTTTTCTGCTGACGGCAAAGGTCGGTAGGGTCAGCAACTGTCAAAGTTATAATCAGGGCTGGCCTCGGCTCGACTTGTCAAAAGTAGTTAAAATTTATTAATAATTCCCTGATGTCAGCGAAGTGTTATTACGAGATCAACGACTATTATTGGAAGCTGTTAATCTCATCTGAAATACTTTTACGCGAAAAACAAATTAATAGGGTAAAATATTGAGTAGGTCCTGTTACGAATTTCCTACAATGAAAGTGTGTTTTGAATTGCAGACTTTCGATCGATTATTAAATTGGTAGTGCTAAGTTTTTGCCCAATTTTATTCTACGCACGCGCGCCGACATCTAGTTCCATTGTTTCTTTCATGCGTTGTACCAACCTAACGTGTGCCGCGGTCGGAGCGTCTTCCTATATTTCGATACAAGGCAAATTTTGTAATATAATAATAATCACGTAACTTTTCGAACATACTATATAGTATATAGGGAAGTGTCTGCTGTGGGACGCCACGTGCGTCAGTACTTTCGCCGCCACGCATCTCAGCCGAACAATTCGTACAGCTGGTGCCGCTGCAGATTTTGCCGCAGACAAAAAGCGGGATAAGTATCAGGCCCTGGGCAGTAACTATTATTTTGTGCCCCTGGCTTTTGAAACGACTGGGTGCTGGGGCTCGGACGCGATGACATTTGTCAAGGAACTGGGACGTCGCATTAGGGAGAGGGGGTCTGACGCCCGCGCGGGTTCGTACCTGGTGCAAAGGTTGTCGATCGCCATTCACCGTGGCAACGCGGCCAGTGTGATGGGCACCTTTGCACCAGGGACAACTCGAGGGGGACTTTTCGATTAGGTTTATCTTAAGTTAATTTATTGTTATTTTATTATTATTGTATTTTATACATCAATTGTAAAATTTATTGAGTAATTATATTAATCTATATAGGTATATTTTAATATCATTTGGGAGATAAAATTTAACATACACGGTCGAAAGCGTTTCGTACTTTATAGTGTTTTTTTATTTGATTAAAAACTGAATTGCCAGGGGGCAAAGGTCAGGCCGACGGTGAAGGATTGATGCGGCTTACTTGCATACCCATTAAGTTTTAGATTTCAATGCCTACTTATATTTGATTACTTACGATTCCTGCTAAGTACTCACATAACAAACCTCCACACTTAATGTGTTATCAACTTATCATATTGCGTGAAATGTTACACCGCCATCAGAGCTAAGAATCGAATGACGGGTAACACCGTTACATTTCTACAGTCGTTTATCAACATGCTTTCGTTGCTATGTGCCGTTCATCTATTTTTTTAAAGATCTTATAGGTAATTATCTTTATATTTATAATTCTTCTGTACGTGTGATTGTCACCTAACTCCCCCTAAACTATAGATTTAATATATACTCTGTAGTTATAGATGCGCCAACGAGCGACCGGGGCTATATCTTTCTCATACTTGCTCTTATTCATACAAAAGTACTACGCAATTTGGCCGGTTTGCATGTCCAATGTATTGCTTATGGAAGTTTGCCTTTGCCTATAACCCGACGGTGAAAAACTGTTCGGTCGGTGATAGTGACAAAACATGCTACTCTTTTCTATTTCCTCTTAAAGGAATCGCAATAATACTATCTTTCTCTAGCAAAGCGTGTCAGCCCCTTGCCCTAAACGGCTGGACTGATTTGTATGAGTTTTTGTGTGTATATGTGAGTCCCTGGAAGGTTTGAAAATACAATTGGACCCGGTAGATGGCGCTGCTTTTCCGGGTAGGACGAACGTCTGCCGGCGGGCCCGCTAGTATTTTATAAATCTTTTTAGCGGCGGGTGTCTGAGTTGGTGTAGGAAACTCGTTTTTTGTATAGTTTCGTACGAATCGAAATATAAAAAGTGAGACAAGATGTACATAATTAATTTTGTATTAAGCAGTAACGCTGCTAACGCAAACTACTAATTTAGAAATAAAGGAAAAATTGAAAAACTCAGGCACCGAGCAGGATTCGAACCTGCGACCTCTCGGCACTCGCGGCCAGAAGCTCTAGCCAACTGAGCTATAGGTGCGATTATTACCCGGCTTGAAATTCGTCAATCGTACCTTCATTAATACAGCTGTACGCCTCCCTAAGCCTCGCCTCGCACGGCGTTGTATTAGTACCCATAGTACAAGCTATATATGCTTAGTTAGTTTGGGACTGGGTTGATTTGTGTAAGATTGTCCACAAAATATTTGTATTGGAACCAGATGTGTCACGCATAATAAGAATGGGGAATGAAGCTTGTGATAGACCCGCATTTTTGATCGGGAATGCAAGTAAAATAAATGGACGTGACAGAACATGATTGATGTCATTCGACTCTGACACCACAATAACGTAGGCACTGACTGACGAATGACACCGCGCCGGCGTGGACACGTTTGATAAACGATGCGTGCGCGCCGGTGCACGTGTACTGATCGCTACCGCAAACGCCCCATGGTGACAGTTCGTAGGAATATTTCTATCTCTATCATTCGAGTTATGCAAGTGCGATAGAGATGGATGTACTCTAAAGATTTCCGCGGTCTTAGCCCTGAGGGCCCACTGCGAACAGAAAACGACCGAAGTTCGAATATTTCTCTCTCGCACTTGCTAATTCGAGCTACAGAGAGGGGGATATTCGAACCTCGTTCGTTTTCGGTGGTATGGCGTGTTCGCGGTAAGCCGTCAACTGCTCACCTAGATGGTACAGCCGATTTCGTCGTAGAAGATCGTAAACCGTGTGTACGGTAAGGGTCAATCTGTAATGGATATATGGACCATAGCGACAGTAGGTACAGTACTTTCACAATGACGAGCACATGAACAGCCATCCAAACTTACGAATCGCTTTTTGATGCAGTGAAAGTATTTGTAAATCGGTTTGATGCCATTTAGATAAATATGTACCTCATCAGCAAGACGCACTGATATTTTTAGATACAGTCGAAATAAAACTGTTAGTGGCAAAATAGATTCCAAGTGGAATCCAATTGGTATTTAAATATGTGTTACAATACTTACAATGGAGGAGTAGGAGTACTTAATGTGAGTCGATAGTGGTTTACGAGCTTGCTACGGAAAAAGTTTGCAATTTATAGAGACACAAAATCCGTCTAGTTAGTATGCCATACTATTATTAATAATTTGTCCGGGTGACTGGCAGATTTTCACCCCGGGCTTTTGTTATTGATTTTTTTCATTTAATTAAAGGTACGCAATTTTTAGAGCTATGGTGTGGTATGATAGCTAATTATGTATTTAATAATAAAAACATATTTTAAAATAATGTGGCCGCCCCTCCAGGTAGTTCACAATACATGTGTTAGGAGAAGTCGCTCCTCCCATTCGAACTTAATGCGAATATAATATTGCTATTCATTTTGGTCGGGGAAAAGGTAGTGCCATTCGACATCCAAGCACGCACCTGGACGGTGACTGGCAAACATTATTTCGCAGCCAGCTCTCCGGCTATAGTAGGCACTCGCCTGTTCAGTAGTGATGTAATATGTAGACGTATTCAATTATAATGTTTACTTCCAGGATCCCAACGCTTTGAAACTCCCAAATGTGTATAAATGTTGCAAGAGCGGAAGCGTCTGTGAAAACTACTTACATGTACGGAAAAGGTTTACTTATCACAATTTATATGTAGATTTAGTAGCGGACACTTTATTTGCCTAGGTTTAAAGAAGACTAACCAAAAAAACACAGCACACAGCTATATATGCCTTACGGCATATAAACCAGACTTTTTAGGATTTTGATATTATGTCGTTACTTTAGATATGTAGCATTGTAGAATGTCCATCCAACTGAACATGTACATGTACAATCAGCATCATATATGTACCTACCTAGTTAGTAACTGCCAAAGTAGCCAAATATATCGTAAAGCTCGGTTTAGACAAGCAAGTCCTTGCATGCAATTTTAAATTAATTAGAATTACATTGCAGGGTTTGATCATATTCATCTTACCTCGGTAGCCTACGGCGCCGCAATGTAATGAAACTTGCACGCAAGTTCTTGCCAGTGTAATTCGGCCTTAACACATCCTAAGTACAATAACAGTCATCCACATCCGACACGTCTCTATCTCAAGGGCCGTTAGATCGTGACTCGTAATAGGTACTGCAACTGGCTGGCACTAACTGTACGATGCTGACACAATTTGTTACTTAGGCCCTATTCACTTACATAACTTTCATAATGTGCAATGTACGCAAAGTTGCTGAACTTGTGCTATGCTTGCAATCATGCTCAGAGTATATCTGAGTAATATTGCAAGCATAGCATAAAGACTCGACGACACTTGCCCCTTTGTCAGCTTTCAATAATTTGACACGATATCATTTAATTCGAGACGCTAGCAAATTGAACACTCCGCTCGAGTATACGAGTAGTCGAGTACGTAACCTAAACCGATTGAGGTGCACCGTGCATCAGACACGAAAGCGATTGATTCATTACTGATTCATTGAGAACTGTCTACAGCTACACGCGGCCTCGCAGATAACGGGTACAGAACTACAGATAGAGCTGTTCATACAATAGATGTTTGTGTAAATCCTATCTTTATTTACGACCATTGGCCAGTGGAACGTTCAAATCCGGGAGAGTTATCTCTTGAGCGTTTTAGTGTTAGACGGTTTGAAGAGATGGTTGTAAAGTTTCCAGGTGATCGTTGCTATTTTATCCCAGTGTATTACAGCTAGTGTGAAACTTACGTTAGGTAGATTTTACTGTCATTGTGAGTACGTAATATGACATTTAGATCAAACTTATGCACTCGAAAATTTTACGTAATCACCCCTCAGCGCGTTAAAATATGTCTGACACTTAGATACAACAGTAGATAATGGGGACTTGACAGAAAGCAATCATGACATGTACTTAATTAACAGGGGCTAAAGTTTTCTTTCGCACTCCGAGGTGTTATTCATTCGATCGCGGTTGAATGTGACGGACGTGATGGTGATACTACTCATCGTAACGCAGCCGGCGTTTTGATGATGATTATGAATATGCTGATGACGATGACACGTTACAACCCTAAACAAAAGAAAGAGCACGTGGTATTTGGTAGAACGGTATACCATGATTTGAGTTTTCTAGCCGTTACACATCTTTTTAATACGTAAGTTACGTCTAACAAACAGAGGAAGTCCTGTCCTGTGCGTATGTGAGTACTTAGAATTATTTATTCACTGCCATCAGCCTTTTTTGTTTATTATGCGAACAGCGGCGTCTTTATTTCTGTTTTCATGAATTTATGGTGTATCTAATCTATATAATTTTGGTTCAAAATGTATACATAACAAGATGGGGATAGGATATGAGGATTTTGTCGGAGAACGTTTTATTTCCTATCCTAATTCAAAGTTGATTTATGTTATGACGCGGAATTTATTTCATTTCGGAAGTATCGTTGCTTTTATTTATTAGATGCATCTACGAGTATTTTTCAGAGGCAAAAGTTTCCAGCGATCGGAAACTTTACTGAAATTTTGTGTCATTCGAATTTCGGAGTTTTCGGTCAATAGGCACTCAAAAATATGCTGAAAATTCTTTGGAGTGATTCGAATATCATGGCAATTAGGTTAAAAAAGACAAGATGAACTGTGCAGTCTGCTTAATCATTGCTCAAAATAGTAATAAATATCTGGGCGGCCGAGCTTTGCTCGGCGTTTTCCCGGGCATGAGACCTAGCTATAGATCGATTGCTCGTCCCCGAAAACCCTACATACCAAATTTCATTAAAATCGTTAGAGCCGTTTCCGAGATCCCGGAAATATAGAAATATATATAGATATAAACAAGAATTGCTCGTTTAAAGATGGCTGTACTTTGTTTCGCAGACAGAAGTTTCATAGATTTATTGTTTCGCAGAATTTTCATTTCATAGAAAACATTTCTTACAAAAGGGTCGCGGTTCTAACCTAACCTAACCCACTTTTCTGGTAGATCTAATTGGGCTCTACACAATGGCATTTAAGTTGTACCTAAAAAGTTAACGGTTTCTGAAAAAAAAAACTTTCTATGAAACGAAAATTCTGTGAAACAATTCATTCTATGAAACATTTTTCTGCTAAAGAAGGGGACACCGGTTGGGTTTTGTACTTTGTTTCGTACGAACACAGACAACGTAAACTGATAGCGCCTACGGTGACGCACACATAGACAATGTGCATGTATAGCTCAACACACAAGGCTCACCCGCGCTCGTGAGATAAAAAGTACCATATTTCTTGATTTGTGCAGTGAAGTTTAAATAAATAGATTACAGGGAGATATTAGATAGATTCGAAATAAATGCCATACGATAAATAAATAAATAAGGGAGATATTTCCATCCCACAACTTCTACCAAATTCAGTTGATTTTCTGGCTGTCAAACGTCGTTTTCGTTAGACAAAGATTATTTATTCTGTGCCAAATGTCCCCCAATTGATTCAAGTAGTCCTTTACGACCTCTAGTTTTAAACTAGCACGAATTCAGTGTTAACGAGGGTTGAGACTTGAGGAGTAGTAATGAAATGGAAGGATCTTGAAAACGAACATGGAAGTGTCATTGCGGTTGAATACTATCCGTGATACGAATTTGTTATAAAACTAAAATGAATGAATTTAACACAATAGAAATTGCGTCCCCCTGTGTGCGCCCTGAAATAGTGTCGCTACAAACAGTTTACATATGGCAATAAGGCACGCCATGTATAGTCAGTACAGTGTACAGTGTATTGATTTCGTGTTAATATACATATATAGAATATCAAGAAAAAACAACAGAGCATCTAAAATTGTATCGCCCATTGCTCTACCAACTAAGCTACCGTGGATATTCCTTGTGGTGACGAAATTTTTACTCAGACCACTTGTGCATACGTCCGTTGTTTTCACCGGAAAAAATACTTTTTACAAACAGCAAGGTAACAAGCAACGTACCCATGACAACACTGCTACTACTAATAGTTTATAAATATATTTACCCTGTATGAAGGCATGTTAAAACTGTAAGCTTGTTATTTTACTGGGTCCTGTAACACAGGGATTCCTAGCTCAGGACCCAAAAACCTGTATCCTGTGTAACATGTTTTTTTTGGTGCAATAAATATTTCTATTTCTATTTCTAAACTCAGCCCAATTTTACGGCCTTACACTGAAACTATATACATACCTAGGTATACAATTCCTTTGAATCGGCAATCATTTATCTATAGGAATCTGATTGCGAACAATTTTCCCGGGTGGTCACAAACACATCCGATCCTAATCTTCGCCGGGATGGAGGGCGTTTGTTTAATTCGCCATAGCAATTTATCCCCGTCCCGGTAGATAAACGAAATGATTAATTATCAACGATTTGGGCCGAACGTGACCGTCCCAATAATCCCGGGAGGAGATTGTATATATCAAGTTTTTTTTTTAAATATTGATCGGAAGTCGCGTACATATACAATAACTCCATGACATTTCAAATTAGCTTCTTATATGACGAATGATATTAAGAATTGGAATTAGGTGTAATAAGATTTGATATAAAACAAATTTTGAGTCAAACTTTAGTATGATTCATAGGTTTACTTACCAGTACCCTTACCATGAGTTTACAATGTTTGCATTACCGTACTCACTAGCGACTGCTTAAATGATTTAGTATGGCGATTCTGTTCTATTGCGTAACCGCCAGAGGCGCTATACTTTTGTTCATAGGTACTAAATCGTCGCATACTAAAAAATGCAGTCGCTAGCGTGTACGGTAATGCAAATATTGCAAACTCATGGTAAGGGTACAGAAGTTGTCACTTGAACGTGGATTTTGTAATATTGCACAAACGTCAAAAATATATACTGGACCTAAATACCTAATCTTAGTTCAACCATGTCAGATAAATAAGCCCGACCGAACAAATGATTGAATGAATGAGTGAATGTATTGTTCTACTATATTGTTCAGAAACAATTGCGGCTGCTCCGGAACTAATCATTGACTCACTCTTCCGCTTCGTCTGATTTAAGAATACCACAGAGAGATAAGACGAGATCTGTTTTGTACGAACGTTGCTGAAACATCGTATTCTTTATATTGAAAGTTTTCAAGTTGCATTGATAATAGTTGATTATATGAAAAAATATTTCTTTAATGGATATTATAAAATAGGGACATAAAATGAGGACATTATTTATGACATAACGTTACAAATATGACAAGGGCACGACACATTATGAAATTCATATTAGTCCCCACCGGAATATTAATTTGCGTCTCGAGATCGTAGCCAATTTATCGCTGAACGACTCGACGTTAATTTTAACTTGGGCTAACAATTAACGTTAATTGAGTGAACCACTATGAATACAATTATTCGTAACCTTAACGGAACATCAATCGAAATTCGCTAATTAAACAAAGACATTCGAAATATGGTAAACCAAAACAGATAACTTAAATCGAGAGTTTATCCACATTATAACTGCCACACGTCCATAAATGTCCTTCGGGGTGTTATTGAAAAATCAACCCTGTCGTGTTTTTTATAATATTTACTATTCAAATTGGCACCGATGTGAGATACGAAGTTAGAAAAGTAAATAGTTATGTGAGTCGCTCGCTCGTATAAATGCCGCATTCAGTCAACATCAACTATCAGCGAGGACTATGATTATTCACGGTCGCCACACACAGGCGTCTGATTGTGAATCATGAGCTATTGGACAAAATATCTTCATGAAATTGTTTATTAGACCGTAATGTGGATGCAACGAACGTATTCCATGATGAAAAGTTCTGGGGGAACAAAGAAACAAACCTGAAAACATTAAATACACTAATTTTTTTGGACAGTCGTGTTATAAAGACATTATTTCTTGAATAACAAAGGCCAGGTGTTCACGGATGAAAATATAAATTTTTATTTATATTAAAACAACACATTTATTTATTACAAACTGTACAAACGATATCGAAAATATCGATGCAGGCTGAGATATAAAATACGCTAACATAGCCTTAATGGCAAAAGCATAAAAAAGTAGACCCTGTGGTAGAACTTTTCAAACAAAGGCTGGTGGGGTTTTAGGTCCTTGAACAATTAGAGTAGTGACCTCAGTCACAGAATCATCAAAAAAACCTTAAAAGTGTGGGGGCTCTTTGTAATAAAAACCCTTAAAAAAACCTCCATTAAAGTTTTTTTTTATTGTACAGCCCTACTAACACGTGGTCTCGTGTTAGTAGGGCTGTACAATAAAAAAAAACTTTGATGGAGGTTTTTTTTAAGGGTTTTTATTACAAAGAGCCCCCACACTTTTAAGGTTTTTTTTAACTCAACAACTCGTCATTTTATACTTCCGAATCCAGTGTCTTAATAAAGTCAAACAAAAATAACAACTTCTTTTTCATGCTTTAAAACTTCGAGATGAAAAGTGGTGTGTAGATAATTTTAACACAGGGGAAGGACAAAGGAGAAGGACATTATATTCCTCGAAATCGGAGACGGAAGTTCTATAACATCAAACTCAACGTGGACGAAGTCTAGTATGTTTACAATGAAAACATAGCTTGCAAGATTATTTTTGTATACCTATTATTATTTGTGTATGTAGCTTATTAACTCTGCAGGCATGTAGGTACTAGTATACGTTTAGTTGCGGAAATTGGAACGGAAATCGGTGTATTCCAAGTTGAAGGCGAATTAAACCTGTCGGGATGAGGACGCGAGACACGCCTCCGCCCTCCGCGCCTCGCTGTATTGGGGAGAGCTTTCGTTTCGCTTATATCTTTCTAATAAATACACACTCATGCTCACGTACATAACCCATTGGATAGCAGAGATGCGACTTATTTGAAATACTTGTATTTCAAATACAAATACAAAATGCAAAATAGGTATTTTATATTTTGTATTTAAATACCTTTTTAAGATAACCATTTTGTATTTTATTTGAAATACGTTTCGAGGTGTATTTTGTATTTGTAAAATGCAAAATACTTTACTGCTAAGTGTCGCCAACATTACCACTCAACTTTTCATGTAAATGTGTCATTCGTCAAGGATTAGCCACTAGAACGAATGAATGACACATGACACACACACACACACACACACATCGTAGCTGCATCCTTGCGAGTGACAAAACAATATGGACGTTATCTGTGGAACGAGACGAGGTTGATTTTAAAATAGGTACTTGGATTACCGGACTTTTTTTCGACACCGTTAATAGTACATTACTTACCAAGGGCGATAAAACAAAGAATGTCTCAGATCGCAGGTATTTTACGCCCGAGCCGAAGGCAAGGGCGATAAATATGCGATCTGAGGCTTTCTTTATTATCGCCCGTGGTAAGTACAAAATTGTATGTCACCCCCTGGCCAGGAAGCGGGTTTTTTCGCGCGCGGAGCGTGCGATAATGGCCGCTTTATGGCCAGGTGTGACATAAAATTATTTTATTATTTATCAAAATGAAAGTATTGGATTTGGGTAGTGTTCTACTATTGAAATATAATAATCAGCAGTTCCTTGATAATAAAAGGGTATTCCTAAAGTACAACACTTGTCTACCCAGTTCCGCACATGTGGAAAGAGTATTTCCATAGGGTGGCATGATCATGCGTCCACACAAGGCGCAACATGTCGGATGCTCTTTTTATTAAACAATTACAATAAAAAATAAAGAACACAAATTTCATCTAAACTAAGGTATTTTATTTGAATAAAGTATTTTGAAAATACGTATTTTGTATTTGGTATTTAAAATACAAAAAGTAAAAGTATTTTGTATTATGCATTTGAAATAGTAAATTGGAAAACTATTTGCATTTTGTATTTAAATACTTTTTTAAAAGTATTTTGCACATCTCTGTTGGATAGGCATGTAAGGTTGCGAGTTCCTGATGTTTTTAAACCGCGTAGGTATAGTTTCTAAGTACAAGCTATTTCGACCTCCAAAACGTGAGTGACCATGACATTTCATTATATGTTAACTCATCATCTTCCTCCTAGTGATATCCCAGTACAGTTGCATCCTGAAGGATGTATGGGGTTTACGGAAGCGACTGCCGTCTGACCTTCCAACCCGAGGGGAGATAGACCTTACTGGAATTAGCCTTTGTCAAGTGAGTGGGCAACTTTACTTTTAGAAGTTCTCAAGCCGCTCAAAGGCCTCTACCTTGGCTTAACGACTGCTATAGTAGACAGCAACCGGGATCAACGCCTTAACTTGCCTTCCAAAGCATGGGAGCGCTCAATTAATAACAACTCAAAGTGGTCACCCATCCATGAACCCACCCCACCCATTTCATTATATGTTTACTATTCGCTGAAAATGCCCATCTACACTTTTTACAGTTTAGAGATTATGCTGAATAAGTTATTGTACAGTTGACCAAAAAAGTGGTCTACCACTTTTCGACTCTATTACGTGTACGTTAAAGTCCAAAAGCGGTAGAGACTTTCTTTGCTGGCTGTACCTGCTGTTGTTAATCACCCGCAAAAACATCGCGTTCGTATCTGCGGCACTAGAACTTTAAACCGGACTTGAGAAGATGAATGAAGGCGTCTGTCATCCATAACATCAAAGAATTTATAAAAAGAACTTTTATGAATAACACTGCGCAGAAAGTTTTAGTCTCGCTCCTTATTTTATCTTTTATTCCCGTTCCTGTAGTTTTTAGTGAGCTTTTACCAGAATCTACCGTGCCATATCCATTTAATCATATTAATTTGCCATCATCATCCATAACTATATTCAAACTTAATCGCTACATAATACCGTTTGTGTTGCAACTCCAAAAATAATCACAAGCACGTTGCTGACTCTTTACTGACTTTAGGATCCGTTGTGTTGAAAGCTAGAGACTTACACAGGTTCTCACTCTCAACATCTCTCATGTGTGTTTAATTTTGGTTGACATTATGTTATTATCCTTGAGTGGAGTGACGTCACGGACGCCATACTAAGTACGCACTCGCATATTCGCTACTTATCTAAAATAAAATTACGTGCAATTTCAAATAAGAAACTTTATATTTTGATCAAATATATATTGATTGTCGACGTTTATTGTTTGCAAGTGATTTAGTGCAGTGTAAGAGACGTAATATCTTATTTAAAATAATAGAAGGACGTACGATACTGAAATCTACCCACAGTGAAAAAATAAAACCAAAAACAAACATGAACAATATGCAAAAGTGCAATAATGTCGCTAAGTGCGGGGCCTGCTCGAGGTCCGTGGGACGTGCTGGGTCGGATTTGGCAACGTGCTCCAAATGTGACAGCCTGTTCCACTATGCCTGTGTAAATCTCACGACGGGCATTTTGGTACCTCCAGAGTGGACTTGCCCGTTATGTCAAAGCGCCCTGCCGAGAGATAATCGCGCCGAGACGCCGGTGAAGGGACTTCCCGGCCTCCCACAGGCCTCCGAAACTCCGCCCACCGCCGTTCAGCCAGCTGAGGTCCGGCCCCCCGCTGCTCCATCTGCCTCAGCCCAATCCGCCGCGGCAAAACCCGCCGCTACTAAACCCGCCGCTGCTAAACCCGCCGCTGCTAAACCCGCCGCTACTAAGCCCCCCGCAGCTAAACCCGCCGCCAGTACCACTCGCCCTTTGATTCACGACGGTGAGCATATTGCGCTGTCGTTGAGGCAGCTTGAAGAACTGGTCCGCGAGGAGGTAGGGGCTGTCAGACGGGAGCTGAAGGAATTCCGGGAGGAGTTCCGGGACGTCAGAGCTCACATCTCTGACTTTAACGTTCGAATGGACAGCCTGGAGGGTCGGGTTGACCTCATTGAGAAGCGGGTGGCTGATGGTGCGGCGTCGACAGCTACCAAGGCCCTCGAAGAAGCTGTCGCGAATCTTCAGATGGAGCTGAACGACAGGGAGCAGGAGCTTTTGGCGAACGACGTGCAGGTGTCCAACGTGCCGGAGGAGCCGGGCGAGAGCGCGGCCGGCCTGGCCACGAGGATCGGCGCCAAGCTGGGCGTGGAGCTGGACCTGCGCGACGTCGTGTCAGTGCACCGCGCAGGTCGTGCACGCGAGGCGGGCCGGCCGCGGCCCCTCGTGCTGCGCCTGGCGCGCCGCGCCGTCCGCGACGAGCTGCTGCAGGGCGCGCGCACGCGCCGCGGCGCCACCACCGAAGGCCTGGGCCTGGCCTCCGCGCCGCAACGGTTCTATGTGAACGAGCGGCTGACGGGGGCCAACCGCCAGCTGTTCCAGCGGGCCCGCGAGGCCGCACGCGCCGCAGCCTGGCGCTACGTCTGGACACGGGACGGCAAAATCTTCGCTCGTCGGTCTGACGGTCAGCCCAGTGTCCGTTTGCGTCGTTCGACGGACTTAGATATTTTTAAAGCCGTTAATGTTGTGCAAAATAGTCCGTAGTTCTTGTGAAGCCCTAAAAGTAAATGTCGTGTTATTGTTTTGTATTGTTATGTCGTTATATTTTACCGTAAAAAATCGTTCTTACCGTTGTGTTCTGGCCTTCATATTTCTAATGTTGTGTTTGTTACTTCCATTGTTATTGTTGTGTGTCGTCGTGGTAGTGGACCGACATATTATTATTTTCGTACTGTCGTGTGATTCAGCCTGCAACAACCCATTATTTTATATAAATATATATAATCACTCTTTATATACATGTAAACACACACACAACACACTGCACGCTCACGGGAATGTATCTCACGCCCCTAACAATTCGCTTACTTATATACAGTTATCAGCTTGTAGTAGTTCTTTTTCCTTAGTTTTAACTTGTTATTGTCATGCCGCGCTTTAAAAACTTCACTGTTGGTCTATTTAATGCTGGATCTCTAAGCACCGGACACGACGAGTTGATTGCGACTATGACTGAGACTGACGCGGACATAATAGCCATAAATGAGTCCTGGCTTCGCGCGGGACGGGAAGGACGCGCTCCTACCGTGCCTAACTACAGACTGCGACACATTCCACATTCCAAGGCCGGACAACATACGCGGGGGGCGCGGCGGGGGTGTCGGATTTTTCCTGCGCCGGGGCATCAACGCTCGCACGTTACCTCACCCGCCCGCACCACTTGTAGAACAGATGTGGCTAAAAACAAACATTAATTGTAAACAACTTATTATTGGGACCGCATACCGACCTCCGTGGCTTGACGTAGACACTTTTTTTGACGCTGTTACTGACTCAATTACTTCCTTTGTTAAATATGACCGTTTGATATTACTTGGTGACTTTAACATTAATTACTCGGACAAAAATGACCGAAAATTTAAATCCTTGACTCAATTCCTGACAACTTTGAACCTGACGCAACATGTATGTGAGCCGACGCACTTCACTGACCACAGCGAGACGACTATTGACTTAATTTGTACTGACGCTCGTGTTCTGTCTGTAGACGTGAAGCATATCCCGGATCTGGGGAGACATGCATTCATCACAGCCGAGCTTGACATAAAGAAACGAAAACCGACGCCGCGACGTATTACCTACCGACCTCTTAAAGACATGAACTTGACCGACTTTAACAATGACCTTGACTCTATAGAATGGGACCAGATTTTACTACTTAACGACGTCAACGACATGGTACGAGTGTTCAATTCGTTGGTACTTGGACTTTTTGACAGACACGCGCCTGAAAAGACGATAGTGGTGAAGGAGGCACTTAAACCTTGGCTCACAAGTAACGTACGGCTTATGATGCGCCTCAGGAATGAAGCTCACGCTCGCTATAAACGTACGAAGAGTGAAGCTCATAAGCAGTACTACCTTGACCTGAAACATCTCGTTATTGAAGCCATCTATAGCGAGAAGCGTGCCTTCTTCAAACAAAAAATTAACGACGAGACTGACTCCAAGACCCTCTGGAAAAACTTAAAACGCACAGTTCTTCCAGACTCACAGACTCAGTCTGAGCTCCCCGCACACTTTGACGACCCCGACTTAATCAACCACCATTTTCTCAGTTTACCTGGAAAATCGGATGTGACCATATCCGACTTGACTTTTTACGAATTTGACAGACATGACAACAAGACTTTTCTACTCTTACCTACGACTACTACCACAATTACAAAGATTATGACATCAATAAAAACGACCGCAAAAGGACTTGACTCGATTGATATTGACATGTTACTTCTGACACTACCTAGAACTGCAGACATACTGACTCACATAATTAACAAGAGCTTGGAGACTATGACTTTCCCATCTGACTGGAAAATCGCTCAAGTGACGCCGTTACCAAAAAAAACAAATCCCACTGACCTGTCCCAACTCCGTCCCATAAGTATCCTTCCCTGTATGTCGAAGATAATAGAACGGGTAGTCTGTCAACAGCTGTCCGATTACCTGGAGAAAAGCAGCATCCTACCTGAACTGCAGTCGGGCTTTCGCAAGGGTCGGTCGACAGTTACTGCGTTGCTCGATGTAGTCGATAACATCTTACAGGCTCGGGATGTTGGTAAAAGCACTATATTAGTTCTTTTAGACTTCTCCAGGGCTTTTGACTGCATCAGCGTGCCCCTACTCTTATCTAAGATGTCCTATTACGGATTTGATGTTACAGCGATAAAATGGTTCAGCAGTTATTTGTCCGGCCGTGCGCAGACAGTTGCGTTGCGTGGGATGGA
This sequence comes from Cenopis cana, assembly GCA_951800055.1. NCBI lineage: Eukaryota > Metazoa > Arthropoda > Insecta > Lepidoptera > Tortricidae > Cenopis > Cenopis cana. The sequence goes on from OX637488.1 coordinate 7,536,864, forward strand.
TGGTAGTACTCTGTGGTCCTCTCTTTGTCCGGTGACAAGAGGAGTACCGCAGGGTTCAATACTGGGTCCGCTGCTCTTTATACTGTATAGCGCTGATATCACTAACAGTATAAAGAGCTGTGGATACCATCTTTACGCAGACGACTTGCAGCTCTACTTCTCAAGTGCACCGTCGGACATATCTGTTGCCTTACAGAACATTAACGCGGACTTAAGTCGTATTTCCACTTGGTCGGAGAAGAACTGCTTGGTCCTTAATCCTGCCAAGTCGAAGTATGTAGTTTTTGGTTCTAAGCATCAAATCCGTAATACTCTTCATGCCCTTACTTCCGGTAATATATTTGTCATGAATGAACCAATAGAACGGGTGGTAGAAGCAAATAACCTCGGCCTTCTCATGGACGGGAATCTGCGCTTTGAGAGCCACATACTTAGTGTTGTGAGCAACTGCTTCTATCGCCTTAAAGTCCTATATAATATACGTGATTACCTTAGTGTTGATTTGCGTGTCGAGCTTTGTGAATCGCTGATATTATCTAGACTTAACTATTGTGACGTCATCTATGGTGGATGTATTGTTGGTCGTTCTAAAAGGCTCATACAACGAGTGCAAAACGCATGCGCTCGTTTCTGCTTCCGAGTCCCTCCCCGGTCCCACATCACTCCGTACTTGAACGCCGCTAACCTTCTTAACATGACTGCGCGCCGACGCCTGCACCTCGCGACTCTTATGTTTGGGGTGGTACACCATGAGTCCCCATCGTACCTTTTTACGAAAATCCAATGGTCAAAGAGTGCGCGCAGGTTCAAGGCATTGGCTATCGTGCCTATGCACAGAACCGCAGCTTTCCGAGGCAGTTTTAGGTTTGCGGCGTCTAAGTGCTGGAATGACCTCCCTCCTCCTATCCAGGGGGCGCCTAGCAAGTATTCCTTTAAGCGTAAGCTTAAAGGTTATTTGTTGACGCTCCAAAAATCCCAATCCTAATCCAGCACAGCAGCAAAAAAATATACCAACCTATTTAATTTTTAGTTCTTTTGTTTTTGTACCCAAGATGCTGTATGTAGGCAAGCAGTAATTGTAGTTTTTATTTTATTTTATACTGTAGTTTTTATTTTATTTATGTATTGCTTTATTTTTTAGCTTATATCTATTGCAGTTAATTTTATTTTATTTCCTGCTATTATATATATTGTATGCCGGTCCGTGAGTCACCGACGGTACTGGCTGAAAATCAGCGCTGTAGGTGTTTAACACCTCAGCATAATGCTGAGCCAGTGTCCGTTTCACTGCCACGGGGACACACGTGTGCTTTTGTGTATGTTTTTCTTCTTTTGTTTTCCTGTAATATTGTGTGTCTTCTGTGGTACTGAATAAATGTTTCTATCTATCTATCTATCTATCCTTTTTTATTTTTTATTTTTCCTGTTTATGACGATCATGATAACTATTCTTGTAATTTTGACATGTGTACAAATTTATAATGTAATTCTTATCATGAAATAAATTAATCTAATCTAATCTAACACAGTGCATCCTCGGTAGCTCTGTCGACCTTACTCACTACCTACCAGGACCACAACACCACGTACCTACCTCAAGATAAGTAGTGGTGTTATTATGATTGTGGTATTCTGTAAGATAGAGGTACTTCCCCAGTTGGGCGTTGTTTAAAATGGAAATTAACACAAAGAATCAGAAAATACGAGTAGTCTTTAGGTCATGTCCCTGCTCACATACCTCCATTGCGAAGTCCAGGGTTCATGTCACAGGCACACACACACACGGATTCAAATTCGGGGCAATACTTTAGGTATGTGACGTCACAGGTAGGAGCGACATACGCCTTATTCGAATGCAAGCCAAGAGTCAACTGTCGGTCAATCGTCATTAGAAGCGCAATGCGCCTGGGGGTGCGAGGAGGGGGTGGGGCATTTAAATTGTTTATTGAACAGGCGGTTTCAAATAAGAGCAAGGTGTTCCCCTGTGCCGTACCCTACTTCTCTAATTCGTTGTTAAGAAACTTCACTTCTTTGGCAGGCCTCTAAATCTAACGTACCTTTATATGTAATTTAACAAGAGAAAACACAACTTCGTCGAGTCAACAGGCTATTAAGTTAGACTAGCTCAGCTGCCGAGGGTTTGACCAAGTAGTAATTTGGTTTGGTAAAGTTTGTTTAGGTCCTTAAGTGTTTAGTCCGAGCCGTTTGGTAGCACGGGGTAGGCCTGACTGGCGAAATTTCTATGAATTTACAAAGGTTTATAGTTTATAGCGAATTTTACGGCGTATTTTTAACTTTTTTCAGAGATTTAGTAATATTGGTATTCCTTGCTTAGTCATCATTTACCTAATCTAATCACTATATTTAGATTCCGATAAAAAAACAATCACCTTTTCATAGTATTGACAAAAAAATGCTATGATATAAGAAAGCTGTATGAAACAAATGCACGATTATGTTTTTTTATTGAAATATAGGACTTTATATATATGTAGGTACGTCAACTTCTATAAACTCTATTACTGCTTTCACTACAAATTCACATTCATCAGACGACCCTTCAGTGTCTGATCGATTTTGAACTGTGCAGCCACGTGTGATGAAATGCACGTTTTATGTCTTATGTCAGAGGAAGAAGATTCAAATTGAATTCTCGTTCAGCTTCACACGTTATGCATCAGTCAATGCGATCTTGCACGTGGGGTCGCTTCGCACCCTTTCGTGGACAGAGACGAAGCACCGTGTGCTCTGACTGGAATAATGATTTTGCGTCAATGTTGCGACTGGAGGTTACCTACGCTACCGTAGGAATTAATTGATGTGGGTATTTACTTGCTAACGGTTTGTTAACGATTATAGATAGACATGTTTATGTACGGCGCGCCCTATGTCTACCTACAATATTCCTACACTTAACGATTTTGTATTTAGTCTTGAAGTCCTCGGTGATATTGCATAAAGATTTCAGCTGTTTTTTGTTGCTGGCTGCTGGTAAAAATAGGCAGCTGTTCTGTGTATATTTGTGAACGTTACGCTATAAAATACCAACAAATTTCTCGTACGTCAATTAATCTTTTTGATCCGATGCTCATACATAGTTGGCATGGAAAATCATAAAAGTAGTCTGGTGGGGCGGGGTTCTCATAAATTAAATTAAATATTGACATGGCATGATAATTTTCCTTCTGGGTGGTCGTTTTCCTAAAACTGTTGCCTGAGCCAAATCTTGGTATTTAGGTGCCAAAGCTGACCCCAACTCGTGAAAACTTTAAAGAAATATGATGGTTTGCTTGTAAAAAAGTAAAAAGAAATTAAATAATAACTCAATACTCTTCTTCGTTTTTAAAGACAATTTTATTATTTTACTTGTCCCAATTTTTTTCTTCGTGAATTTCCCATCTACTATTGTTAAAGTAAACGACGACATTGACCAGTACCTATTGTTTATAGTGTCTAAGTCGGTAAAATTAACTTCTAAAGAGGTTGAGACAACATTAACTATTTTGTAGTGCAATAGGTATTACGCCCTACCTTTATATAACCTAGCGATTATTTAAAATATGCTATGTTGAATAATATAACTAAAATATACAAAAATACACACCAAAAAACACACAATTTTGGGGGCGATCACTAGTATATAGAACCAGCATCGATAGTTGAGTTTATCGATATAGGAACTCCCCTACTTGTCAAACAATTTTGCCCCGCGGATTTCTATGTCTGATGATGATTATACCATGACAGTTGCTGTAGCCATATACGTACGTGTATATTTTAAGATTGCCTAGAGATAGACTATATTGTTTCTCAGTTTTTTGTTATAATGGATTATTCAATTTATAAAGGTTATTGTTCTCAGGTGAAAGACATCTGTAACGAGCTGGAAGTGCGAGTCCTGTGCCACAAGATCCTGCAGAATGTGTCGATACTTCTCGACGCGGACCGAGGGTCTCTCTTTCTGGTGCAGGGCGACAAGGCGTCCTCTCCTAACCCTCAGAATGGCAGGTGAGATGTGCGGTTCATGATCATCATTATAATCATAAGCGAAAGACGTCCACTGCTAGAATTAGGCCTCCCCGAGAGAATGCCACAACGATCGGTCATGGGCTGCCCGAATTCAGCGGACTCCCGCGATCTTAAGGCTGGGTATTACCACTTTCGAGTTTTTTAAAACCATCTGAACCATCAAAAATTCTAAAAAAATGTATGTGTTAGATAAGGATCTTGTAGAGTCAAAATCGCAGTCAGATGCAGATGAATTTCACTCGATAGAAATAAATCGCAAAATTACCCTTTTTTGGAATGTTTTTTCAATATTACTGGTATATACGGGGTACGGGGGGGTCTGATACAATTTTACATTTAATTTTTGTACTCAATTAAACATCCTAAAAAGTTATAGAGAAATTCGCGCAAAGCTTCCGTAGAGAGCGGGATGGTTAATTGCAAACTCACGCGTGTTAGGGCGGGACATTTGCATTGGGGATACCTCCCCTTAACCAGGTCAATGAGCCCACTTGGGGGGGGGGGGGTTCTTCCAATGCTGCGTCTCGTCCGGTACCTGGTCGCCACTCGAGGACTCGCTGCTTCTGAATACCTAAATGTGGCTATTAGAATATGCATTTATTCGTGACGATAAAAGACCCTAGATATAAATCAGCATAAAGTCGGTTTTACTACCACGAAACTGTTATACTTCAGCTTGGTGCTGGATGTTTAATATATTTTCATTGGTGCTGGCCTAATGGTTACCAACTCCTTTACTACTTACCACTATTCACACATTCATTGCCAACCCTTTCGTAGCGCTACGCGCGTGACCGATGTCAAATTTCTATTTAAATGGAAGTCAAATGTATTACAATGTAAAATATTTACCTTTTTTATCATACACTAATGTTTCTTATAAATAGAAGTGTGACAAGGAGGCTGATATGAAAGGTCCTTGTGTTGTGCTCGGCTGTGTCATACACTAGTAAGTATCACTACCCTTCTACTGCTAGAAATATTATTGCGAAAAAATATTAATATTTTAAATAGAAAACTCCCGTGAGCCACAGAACAGACATATTGAAATATAATGAACTAATGTCGAATATTTATATTATATTAATATTACTACTGGACTGCAAAATTACAAAATATAGAAAGGAGAAATAGGAGTTACTATCTCGAGTGGTGTTATCGTAGGTAGGGACCATTATTACGTTACATCCACATCCAGGTGATAAATCAAGTTCCCCCGTCGTAATTTGTTTTTTAATTTGAAAAATGAGCAGGATTTAATTTATAAGGTTTTTATTCTTATTTCATTGAATGAGTTTTGTTCGGATTAGATAAGCTACTGTTGATCTTTTCGAGACGAGAGTGATTATGCTGTATATATTATATTACCAAAGTACGCATGTAATACGTACCCTCAACCTGTGTCCAATAATAAGCGTTTGACCATCTAACTATGTATTCAATAAAAAATATACTGCGTTATATTATATCCTACATAATGCAACAGCTTTTTTACGATTCCTGTTGTGGGGTAAGTACATATATTGAAAACGGAAGGGATCGTATACATATACATATATATAATCTAAAAACCGGCCAAGTGCGTGTCGGGCCACGCGCAAGGTAGGGTTCCGTAGTCGTCCACCCGTTACATTATTTGGACTAAAAAGTTTGCAAACTTATATTTACTATGTTTTTGAAAGAATGAACAACATTATCTAAGGTATCAATGGAAATTGTACGAAAGTTTGCTTTTGCAAAGTACATTTCTGAAGTTCGACTATTACTCGTTAACTAGTAATGTCTACTTAGCTGTGATAGTTTTCCTTTTAAATTCATCGTATATACTACTACCATGATTTTTTTCACATGCCTAGTAGCCACCGTTTAGCTGGCAGGGGGGGGGGGGGGGACACTTGACCATAGCAAAAATTATCACTTCAAAGCTTAATATCACGCTAACCAATTCTTTAATCAAAAAATGCTTTTAGAAACCTTATAATATTTTTAAAAGAGCTATCCAACGATAACCCACACGATGGGAAAAAATTGCACCACCACTTTACATGTAGGGGAGGTACCCTAAAAAAAATTTTTTTTAAAGATTTTATTCTACCGTTTTGTTGGCGTCATTGATATGTATATTCATGCCAAATTACAGCTTTCTAGCACTAACGGTTACTGAGAAAAACGGGAGTCGGACGGACGGACGGACGGACATGGCGAAACTATAAGGGTTCCTTGTTTACTACGGAACCCTAAAAAGTATCCAGTTCTAAATAACTGGACTTGTAATGACGATTTTAGGTCTTGTATTTTAAGAATATAACTCTGGAAAAGTAGTCGCACTACTTTTCCAGTATTATATTCTTAAAAAAGTAGAACTAAAATCCTCTAATTCTAGAGGTTGGGTAGTAGTTGAATATTAGCTAGGAATACTTAAACTTGGCTGAAGTTTTTGTAGTTACGAGTAGCTGGCGGTTTCATGCAAATGACAACGAACGTCTACAGGCAAATAAAAAACATGCCGACTGCCAACCGCCGCCGCACTGCGTTTGATATTGCCAATAAGCTTGGAATATATTAAAAGAGCTCTACAAAAACTTAAAAAAACCGGCCAAGTGCGTGTCAGACGTCGCACATGTAATCCTACATGTGCCGAAAAATTGAGTTGGCTTGTTTTCGCGTCTCTCTTTAGTTGTATGGGCCCTTCATCACTGGCCTTAGCGTCTTTATTAGACGATTTATAAAGCGACCTGCGAACACTTATTGGTACTCCGATTAACAGGGTGTTCCGCTTTAAATACCTTGGCCACGTCTTGACTGAGGATTTAAAAGACGATGCCGACATGGAGCGGGAGCGTAGATCGTTAGCGGCGCGAGCGAATATGATTGCACACAGGTTTGCACGCTGTTCAAAAACAGTGAAAACAACCCTTTTCAAGGCATACTGCACCTCCCTTTACACGTGCAACCTGTGGGCCCAGTATACTCGAAAGTCGTTGGACGGTCTGCGCGTCCAATATAACAATGCGTTCAGGATGTTGCTGCGACTGCCGCGCTTCTGCAGCGCCTCGGGCATGTTCGCGGAGGCGCGCACCGACTGCTTCTACAGCACTCTGCGCAAGCGGTGCGCGGCCGGGCGGAGCAGAGTGCGCGCCAGTCGGAACAACATCCTGGCCATGATCGCAGACAGGTTGGATTGCCCTTACATGGGGCGCTGCATGCACCTCCATGTAGGGAGCAATCGCTCCTACTAATTTTAATTTAATTGTGTATTGTATTTTATTATATGTCATTGTAATTTATTTTTATTTTTATTTTAATTTAATGTATTATGAAATTCTAATAGGTAATAATGGATCTTTGTTATTCGAAATAAATAAATAATTCATAAGTAATTCATAATTCATAAGTAATTGGTATGGCTATGTAAGCCTATACGGGAACGGCACTGTCTCCCGCAGAGGTGGCAGCAGAACTGTAGACCAGCGAAGTACTTATGGGCCCTTAAACATTTAAAAAATAGGCTTTGTGTATTGGTATGGCCTCGGACCACCAATGTGCTTAATAGGTACCTTAAAAAAATTAAGACTGTAGCTCCAACCGTTTGGCTGTAAAATCCGTGTGACAGACGACGGACGGACGGACAGACGCGCGAGTGACGGCGATACGATAGAGTTCCGTTTGGACTCTTCGGGTACGGAACCCTAAAAACAGACCTCGATTACTTTTAATTATTGCTTGTTATGCAGATTGCCCTGCATTTTCTAAAGCTCGTCGGAAGCTCGCTGAATATTTTGAAAATTGTACTTACGGTTTGCAAGTTAAAAGCAAAGCATGTCAGAAACCCTTCTGATGGACTAACTTCGACATTTTATTGCTACATAACTGGTTCTATGACTTTGTTTAGCCGGTGCAAACAGGCTTATGCTCTTATATTATCCTATTGCTATTAGCTTAATTATCTATTAAAAATAAAAAATAAAAATAAATAAATATTTGTGGACAATCTTACACAAATCAACCTAGTCCCAAACTAAGCAAAGCTTGTGCGAGCTTGTGAAGCTTGACGATAACGATCGATAATTATGGGATGATAAATCTTACACTGGATAATATGTAAACATTGAAGACAGATGGAGAGAGCCTTTACATGGTAATATAGTTTCATTATTAACACACCGCCACTGATTGTCGGGGTGTCTAAATTAGGAGTTTTCGAGGCGAGCAGTTTCTGTATAAAAGTATATAATTACGTTTATTATGTATGTATGTAGGTATTGTAGGTACACATAGATCATGTTAATAAAAAGATCCGAGATAAGTTTTTCGCAACTTAATACTTTTTCAAAATAAATGCTTCGTCATACAGAGAAGTGAAGGACAAAGCTGAATGCAGAATAAGCTGGCAATTACTCCACCGACAAGAGCCAAGCTCTTAGATATTCATGAACCGTTGTCAATCGTAATTAATACTTAAGTATCTTTCTTACTATTTATATTAAATAGAGTTACAAAAGTTAATATAACATTACCTAGGGCATCATAAATCCTGAAGCCTTCAACAATAGTGCCTTACGTATTTATAATTATGTTACAGATAGACAAAGGGTATTATTTTAACCCAGCTTCTGTATAATAAGTAAAGGTCCTTTGTTTGTTTAGGCCTGGAAATGTTTAAGCAATTCTTTGCCATTCATATACGCGGTTGTAAGTACTGAAATATTTTGTAATTTAGGCATATACGATTCGGGTCTCACGGCTATATATCCTACATTTTATTCATGGCAGACATTTCCACGCATTTTGCCATAAAATATACCTTGCAAAGTATGCCTAAAAGCATCAAAATGACGCGCTTCTTCGTCTCTGAATATTATTACATAACCAGCTTGCCAGATGTCATGTGTACGTGCCTCGTCTGAACACTCAGAGGTATTAAAAATGAAAGGAATGAAAGCTGCTGACATGTGCACACTAAAAATATACGTGGAAGCATTCTCGAGGCAAAAAATCTAACGTTCAACGCTGGCTATTTATTCCCTTATTCGTAAACGTCCATCAAACCTATTTGAGTTAAAATGTCGTTAACATTCGTTTGTCCTTATTCTTACTCGTCACTTTGACTTTAATCTGATTAATCTGAGGAAGGGATAAACACCTTTTAGGATTTTGGTAGTGGCCGCGTTGGTGAACACACGTACTCTCGGCGCGACGACTAGCAGAATCCATTATTACCGAACAAAACCAGAACTGTCATGGCGTCGTTACCGAACAACCTCTTTGCACATGTGGTTGGCGAAATCATTATAAATTTGATGGAAAGCCAATTTTAAACAAAAAAAAAAACACGTTTTAGTTATGAGGATTGTTAAGTTTTATAAATAAGGGGGTTAGAGGATACTTTCCCTAGTTGTCCTTTTTAGTCGTTCCAATTTTGCAAGGAATACTTAAATAATTTTTCATACGCAATATTTATTATTTCTGACATTTTGACACGGGATTCACCGGTCGGTCTCGGCAGACTTGCGTCTCAGCAAGTTGTCAACGTAAATATCGTTGCATGAACATTTAATTAACCCACTAAAGTCTATAACAATGTAGTCGATAAAAGTCTATAAAAGTGGTAGACACCGAGAAAGTTCACTACTATCTATGCTATTAATTGTCTAGGGCACAACACAACGAACAAGAAATAACTTGTTCATACCTAAAACGATACATATAATAAATAATAATAAATATTTGTGGACATTCTTACACAAATCAACCTAGTCCCAAACTAAGCAAAGCTTGTACTATAAGTACTAAGCGACGATATACATACTTATATATAAATAGATACTTAAATACATAGAAAACATCTAAGACCCAGGAACATTCGTGCTCATCACACAAATAAATGCCCTGGCCGGGATTCGAACCCGGGACCTCCAGCTTCGTAGGCAGGGTCACTACCAACTAAACTAAAGCGGTCGTCAAATATATATAAAAAACATTCTATTTGTCTGCACAATTCCAAGTAAAATCGGATTGAAAGTTACGATAAAAGCGTGTAAAATATAGCTTCGAGACGCAATAAATAAGTTATTTAGGTATTGTGTTTATATACAATGAATGATATATTATGAAAGCTTGTTAATGTCCTAAGTAAATGCAAGGGCATGTAGGTATGGATTGTTTGGCTTGGTTGGCTACTAATGTAGCCTGCCGTTGTTGTCTGAGCTTGTCTTGACGACAAAACTGCCAAGCGAGATAAATTACGAATGCTATTACATACTTAATAATTAATAGCTATGCCTTATTGTTCGTTATGTGAGTTATGTGTAGGTTAGTTATTTACGTATTTAGTTTTATTTTTGACTTTTCGATCTCGGATCACGGCCGATGCATCATTAATCTAAAAACCAACGTCCGTATTAAAGATTCGTTGAGTTACAACCATGTTAAGTAATCTTTTAAAAATAATGAAAACTCATAATTATGGAATGCGTCCCTAAGCGCGCCGAGACTTCGCGAATACCAAAACAACTCCAATTCGTCATGTTAATAAAGGGGTTAATCTTCAAAGCAATTCAGCGTTTGCAACGCCGTTGTAATTTTTCTGGAGTCGCAAGCGTTATTCGCTACGGTGTTTGTTTACCATTCGGCAGGCCATACGAAAGATTGCCACCGCATTTTCATAAAAAAAAATATTTCTCTAAAATCCTGCGGTTGGCAAATCCACGGAGAATTTTTTTCCAGAGCCAGGCATAAAGCGTTGATTTTAGATTCAGGGCCATGTTAGTCAGTGTCCCTATTATGTAGTTTTATCCGTTATTCTGCACACGTACCTACAACCATTTGACATGATGAATGTCGTACTCAGACATTTCCAGAACACGGTTTGTACCGACCGCCTTTCTTTATGTACGCAAACTTATTTTTTCTACAATTTCACTACTTTGTTATTTATGAAAGAAAGTAATTGCTTTTCTTATACAATTACGTATTTTTTGCTGGTCTTCTAGGAGGTCAAGGATCTGAAGTTAATATAAGTAATGAAAAGGAGACTGAGTAACGTACAAATATATTAGTGTCTTGAGGATCAGTTTTCTTCAATATCTTTCTTTTTCGACCCTTTAACGTTTTATTAAAGCCATTTGTCCCCAAGTGTGCAAAATAGATCTTTTTCTAACCTTCATAGACTTTTAAAGGTTATTGTATGTTATTTACAGGCTGTGTTGCGGTTTCTTGAGAAATGCCACGGCCAAGTAAATAGCTTGCAAGTTACAGTAAATTTAAACCTAATTGTAAAATTCTTTCTAGACTCGAACACTTTGTAAAGACTAAAAAGTTAAATAGCGAAGACAGAATTAAGGCCGCGGTCAGACTTACTGCAACGCCTTATTAATATTAAATTCATGTAAATGTATACTCTGGTAACTGTAACTCGACCAAAAAGAGTATAAGTACTTCACTTTTAAATACTTGAAATAGATTCTTGCTGGCTAACCTACTATTCTAGAGTTACGATTACTAACTGGATATTTACCACGTATATTTGTGTTTTTGAGTACCTGATATGTCGCCACTGTTGCAAGCGCCATTATCACGGATTAACTGGTGTAAGACCGTGGCTCTAATGTAAATGACCATGTGAGCTTGTAGGTAACCCACTACTTTGTGTAAGGTCTACTTTTCTTTGTCTTCTTCTTCTTAGGAGAGGTCTTAGGATTTCGACTCGGCTCTAAACGTCGGGATCTAATTGCTGTTTTCATAATATTACCCTGCCGTAAACATATTTATTATTTCCTTTATTATTAAACCTCTCTGCGGAGCGGAGCAGAAATAAATTAGCTACCTCCATTATGAATTTTACTAGCGACCTGACTTACTGCTCAGTCAAATAAACATCCCGACATGACAGTTTTATTGTCTGTGCTTTATTTAGCATTATTGCTTCGCAATTCAGGACAATTTATCTTTTACTTTTATTGACCAATTTTTGTACCCCGCGGTCAGGCGTTCCTGCATTTACTGTCGCGTTATATTATTGTAATTCAAGTTATTAAGGAAAATGTTTTAAATAGAAAACTCCCGTGAGTCTCAGCTCATACATATTGAAATATAACAAACAGGCCACTCACGTTTTTAAGGGAATATCATAACGACGAACGAATATCATATGTTGCGGACCAGTAACGTGGTCCTTCAGAAAAATGATAAAAAGCCGTGCTTAAACTTAAAGTTTGAAAACTAAACTATATTTATTCAAATTACAGTCCTTATATTTGCGAATTATTATTAAAATATGAAATAGTTTGCGTACAGTGAGAAGTCCCAACTCGTAGTTATCGTAAGCTCGAGATCGATGAGCGTGTTTGCAAGTTCGCGAAGAAAGCTTGCCAGTAGTGAGCAGCTATAATTTCCCACTTCCACATACTAGAAGCTTCGTTATTCTTCGAGTACCATGAAAATTGCCGGTATGCGTAAGTCATATACCTAATTACATACATTACCGGCAATATTGAAAAATATTGGAACATTATACTATGTATTCGCTGACGAGCAGCGAGTACTCTCATAGTAATTCTACTCGTTTTCTCGCTCAAGTCAGTAAAACAACTGTGAAGGTACTCGGTACTCGCCGACGGTAAAACCAGTGCCTAAGAAAACTATTGTAATAAAGTTTTAAAGAAGTACCTTCTTTTAACTAGTTTTTTTTTCTATATCTACAACACAGCAATAAAATAACGTCACATAACATAACATCTCAGGCTGAAGCTCTTAAATGCCAATGAGCATCATACTTAATTGTTATGTTCCTTCTCCTGAAGACAATACGAAATAAGAGCTTTTTCTACGTTAAAATTTGAATATTAAAATACGGACGAAACTTGGGATTAATTAGCTGACAAGCACCTGTCAACAAGCGTGAACGTTAATTATTATTTTGCTGTAGGTACATCGCGGATGTAATTACTTTGTATGGTTAATTATACTCATTAGGTCCTATAAGATAAGTGTCCCAGTGCTCGACACCTTAGTGCCCTATAGATGACACCTAAACCCGTCCTATCCCAGCGAAATAAAAAACAAAACAATCTTTTGTTATCCGGCCAGGGATCCCAGTCACCGGTAGCGGACGTCTCACCTCTGTCATCATGACATAAGATTGAAAGTGCCATGTATTGGGTCAGTGTCGAGTACAGGGACGCTTACCTGACTAACTACCATTAAGATTTGCTCGTATAACATTCACACACACAATAACACACATGGATACAATAAACGCTCGTTTGTAACGATTTGCGTGGTTAGACACGACTACAAATTACTTCACAAAGCAACACCAGAAACCGCCTTTGTAAGGAGGCGCATTATTGTTTTTTTATTCAGACGTTTAATTAATTACATTTAGATTAATAAAGATAAATCGGCGACGTGGAACATTTTCGTGGTTGTATTTTTTGCGAGGAAATAAATTATAGTAAGTAGGTAACTACGCTTTACCCTTGATATCGCAGGAAAGTTAATTAGTGAAGAATTAATTACAACTTTTGGCTTTGCGGGAAACGGAAAAAAAACCTCAACAATATAGTTCGTAAGGTGTTATGGGTACTAAAGGAAAGGTACTTATAAAGCTTATATAAATACGTTGTGTGTTTTCTTTGACATCATGAAGAAACAGAGATGACATAAGTTGGATGTGCTGAAGAAAATTAATGAAATAGATTGTTTTGTAAGTAAGCCACAATAAGCTACCTAGAACTACCTAGAGAATTTTGTAGAACAGTTAGTGGAATCCAGTTAGCTCCCAGCTGACCTAAATTTATTAATATTCATAAAAGAAAACAAAATCACATTTTGATCTAAGTGGAACCGAACATTAGTGAAATAATTTCTACTGCGCCACTCAGTATTCAACGCGAAGGGCTATGTTCCTTTTATTTTTACTGACTGGCGTATACCTATATTGTATTCTTCTAATTAAGAGATTATTTGTTGACTTGCACACAATATCCTAAAAGTGTATCACAATCAATTTAGTTATACATAACCTATTTACATGCGCATATTTGATAAAAGCCGGAATTGAATTTTATAAATTATTCATGAAGTACATTATATTGCATCTTTACAGTGCTGATATCTGTACTTCTCTTTATTACTTACATTACGTCACTGGAGAGTATAAAAACTGTACCAAGAAGTTGTGTTTATGATCTGAACTACGACAAAGTGGTACTTTGTAGGAGATAGATTCAACAAGGATTCCACACAACGATTCGAACTTTTCCTTATGCTTTCCGCCGGTCTTTTGCGATTCCCAGAAATTCTGGATATAATCGTAAAACCCGTCCCTACCTTTACGCAATCGAACGGTATATTTAACTCGAAATCTACTCTTTAAGGGAAGCAAACGTCTACCGACCTCATTCCTAGTATTTGGCTTTCAGTGAAAGTTTTCATTCTTACAAGAATCTGTCTCTCTTGACATGAAATATGTATCTTATTATTGTGTCCTTCAACGTGTTCCAGTCTGGGCTTATATAGCAATACCTAAATAAATGAATAACCTATAGATAGAATAAGTATCATATTATTATAGGCTATCTAGGTATAGGTATTAATCATACATACGTAGCTATCTCCGTAGTTCCCGGTTCTAACCATGGTTCACTATTTTAGCTAAGCACCGATTATAATCACTGCTGCGAATTAGGTAGGTAATACCTGGGTATAACGAGTGAAACGTATTTTTGGATCGATCTCGGTTGTAAGTACCTGTTACAGAACAAGGTCGAATGCCAGATGTTACTAACAAGTCAATTTGCTGAATTGGAATTCATTCGATCTTACGAATCTGCATCAGCAACAGGTTGCGTTTTATTGCTTTTGCAAAAGTTACGATAATAATATTCGGAATATTTTAATACTGGTTATATTAATTTAGGTATGCTGTTTAACTTCTTTGCGATTAAGAATTGAGTTTTGACTTATGCTCTAATTCCATTGAATATTTTACTTGAACGCTATTTTTTTAGAGTTTCTATTACTAATATGACACACAGACCGTGTGTATATGTATTAAAAATACATATTAAATATTACATTATTGTTACAAATAATTTACCTATACTGTACCTTATACGTACAAAGACTGCAATGATATTATGTTATTTAAATATTTACTTTCAGCAACTGGTGCCATTTACATTAAACAGTACGAATATATAAGATTTTTGCTCCAACATAAACATAAACACACCATTATTGGGGCAAGCGTTATTTATCCAATCCACAGATTGGGTAATCCCGCCATATTTGTATGTAAATAACACAATATTGTACAAATGCAATTGGATAAAAGGCGAGAAAATCTCAAGAGCAAGGACGAGAGGTCATTGCGAAGGGCGATTGGGCTAACCGTACAAGTTTGTTTTGTTTCTCTTGTCAATATGAGAGAATCGAGCGGGAAAGGGAGGGAATGAGGAGACTGCGCCGGGGTTAAGTAATAATCATAGGCTGAATACAAATAATAAATCATAGTGCTCTTGAACTCAAATCTTCAATAGTTTTACCGTGCCGCGGTCGACGACGATAAAGTATAAAACCGGCCAAGTGCGTGTCGGGCCACGCGCAAGGTAGGGTTCCGTAGTCGTCCACCCGTTACATTATGTGGACTAAAAAGTTCGCAAACTTATATTGACTATGTTTTTGACAGAATTAACAACATTATCTAAGGTATCAATGGAAATTGTACGAAAGTTTGCTTTTTCAAAGTACATTTCTGAAGTTCGACTATTACTCGTTAACTAGTAATGTCTACTTAGCTGTGATAGTTTTCCTTTTAAATTCATCGTATATACTACTACCATGATTTTTTTTACATGCCTAGTAGCCACCGTTTAGCTGGCGGGGGGGGGGGGGGGGGGGGGGGGAAGCTTGACCATAACAAAAATTATCACTTCAAAGCTTAATATCACGCCAACCTATTATTTAATCAAAAAATGCTTTTAGAAACCTTATAATATTTTTAAATGAGCTATCCAACGATATCCTACACGACGGGGTTTGGCAGAAAAAAAAAATATTTTTAAAGATTTTATTCTACCGTTTTGTTGGCGTCATTGATATGTATACTCATGCCAAATTACAGCTTTCTAGTACTACCGGTTACTGAGAAAAACGGGGGTCGGACGGACGGACGGACGGACGGACGGACATGGCGAAACTATAAGGGTTCCTTGTTTACTACGGAACCCTAAAAAGCGTCCAATTAAGTCGTGAGTATGCGCGGTATAGAGGAACTTAAATACCTGTCGAAGATTAGCTTTATTCATTAATTTCACATCACATATTACCTACACAATACATATTATTGATTGTTAAATAAGATATTTTCGTATCGTATATACTCGTATAATAATCGTACTTCGTTTATAATTCTATATTTGAAACCTCGCGCAATGTTATTAAATTAATGAGCTAGTAAATATGTCATTTTATCTAATGCTTTTTGTCCAACACTGGTTTAATTTATTTAGCATACGGATAACTAATTGACGTGTTTGGGTTTTTGGGAACGTTCCGCGTGTAAGTAATCCTACTTGGAAAATTACGTAAGTTTCTGAAACTTGTCCGACCATTCATTTTCTCGCGACTGCAACTCTGAGGAATATACATAGTTCAATTCAATTCTTTAAAAAATGGCTTCCATCAAATTTATGATGATTTCGCCAATGTCACGTGTTCAATGACGTTGTTCGGTAACGACGCCATGACAGTAGATATAAGGTTTTGTACGGTAAATGGATTCTGCTCGTCGTCGCCCCGGGCACGTGTGCTCACCAACGCGGCGACGATCAAAATCCAATATATACAAAGTTTTAACTTTGACAGCAGATACAAGAAGGTTTAGGCTGCAATTACATTTGTTGTTTCACTCATAGAAACATTGTCTGTCAACTTTTAGATTCAGAAACAACGCTTAGATAATACTGTTAAGAGAGGGTTTTAATAAATTTGGCAATACTAATACTAATATTTGTTGTGATGGCTGACCTACGTGAGCTTCAAGCTGAGTCGTGGAAAGATCTAGTACAAGACCGGGATCAATGGCGTGCACTCGTATTGGAGGCCAAGACACACTTTGGGTAGAGGTGAGACGTACTAGGCAAAACGCGTACTGAGTCTTGCGAGTACGCGTCCACAAAAAGACTAGATCCAAAGACTAGGTCCAAATACGCGCTAAACCGACCCCGGCCCGAGGTGCCCCGAAAGAATCCGAACGCGCAGACGAATACGAATAGCGCGGAACATAAAGACTCTTAGACGTTTCGAGTCTTCAGAGTCGTCGTACGCCTAGTACTCGATACGCTAAAAGACGCGCGAGCGGGATCGCGTACTTACGCGTCCATGCCAAAACCTATTCCAAAAACCTGTTCCCGTAAATACGTCTCACCTCTAACTTTGAGTCGCTGAGCCAGCGGAGTAAGTAAGTAAGTAATACTAATATTTGGTAAGACTTGACCGCTATTCCATCCACTATATTTGAAAGAAAGGTGACTAGACACGCCCCACACATTCATGTCTCCCGTCTTTAAAAAATGACAGAGATTTTCCCATTATTATAGCGATTGGTCCCTTAGCAATTTTGTATGGATTATCGTTAGGAATGCTATACTTATATTCTCAATACCAATTTTAACCACCGAATGTCAAAATAATTACACGCAATTTTCAACTTTGTCAATATATATCACGAAGCTGTCATTTACAATGTCACTTTGTATGTATGTATGTAAATACTTTATTGTACACAAGACAAGAGAAAGAAACAATACAGACAAAATAGATTATACATGTACAAAGGCGAACTTATCCCTGTAAGGGATCTCTTCCAGTTAACCTTTGAGCAATTGAGTGGAGAATAGGAACCAAACGATAGACAAACCAACACGTGTACAAATATATATTTATACTACACATAAATAAACAACTAAATATACTGAAATCTTTTGTACTTATTTCGTTTAATTTTAATTTAATTTATTTTTAAGTTAGTCTAGTTTATTTTATATTTATTAGGGTTTTTATTTTAATCATCTACTTATAATTTATTATTTAAAAAATAATTTTTTATTACTATATATATATATATATACTTTGTCTGAAGACGATGGCGGTTAAAGGGTTAATAACGACATCTATCATTGTATACACAAATCGCTTTAGCCACGATAGCAAACTATTGTTGGAAAAGTCAAAGCGGTTCCAAGTTCGCAGCTGATTTAACAAATTCTGAGAACGCTCGATGGCTCGCCATATCCCTCCCGCAAACACCAGGCGCCCTTCAAATGGCTTCACGCTGATTGGTGGATATATTTTCATTGGCCTTTTTGCCTGTTGCCCCAAAGGACTACGATTTAACAGCACTTCACACGGAGAGAGCCAATATTTTTCGATTCGGAGAGTGTCAAGGTTATGAATTATTTTTAGTCGCGTCGGCGTCGCCTTCTTTTTTCTGCCCTCACTCGCAAAATTTGCTATAAAAAGCTGTTAAAATTGACGGATGAATATATCATTTTATATGCTGTCTTATATGGAATTATTATCATATATATTAATACAATGGTTGGGTTTTATTAGAGAGAAGAGGAGTTTGTTCAATAAATTCGTATATTAGCAACTTCGCTTGACAATAACACAACGATTCTACCCATCATAAAGCCGGAACCCCACTGCTGCGCACGGTCGAGCTACACACGTGGGTACAAAAACGCTTCGTATTAAAATGTAGGTAGATACTTCCACAGCAGCGCACGGACACGCTACGCACGAAATGACGTCACTGAGACACGCGTGGCCTGTGCCGAAGTGCCCCCCCCCACGCACACGATAGCGCGCGTGGCAGGCCAAGCCCCACTGCGACCCACGCTGTCCACGCTACGAACGAATGCCGTGCCGTGCCGTGGGGGTGCGGGGGCTACGAGAATCGTGCGCCGTGCTTGTAGCAAAGAGTAGTATACTATGTTCCCGTCCCTCCCCCCTCTGTAGTAACTTGGCGATCACTGATTAGGGGCCGCACGGTCCGGCGTCCTAGGCACACACTCACGGACCCGGGCGACGTAATCACAATGTCCATCGAAAGAAGGAACGCTGCGCTTACGGCGTCCAACTCAGACACGACGCGTACACTTAGACGTCCAACGCGTGATCGCGACAACACAGACACATATAGTCCCTATTCGTCCCGGTACCGCCGCATACCGGATAGAGTTCAGTCCGATCCAGGTCGGGCCGCGTGCACCGTAATGGGGAATGTTGGTACCCGCAGCTGACCAATCTATCCACGTGGGAGACACGTTTAGCATGTGCGTGCATTGGTTGCTGTGGAAATGTTGACACACGCAGCTAGACCAATGGACCCACGTGGGTGACGTGTATAGCGTGTGCGTGCGTAGCTTGCGCAGCAGTGGGGCTCCGGCTTAAGGCACGCATCACGCCACGGCGTGAAGGTGCTCCGCCGCCGTCGTTTTTATGTAATTGTACGTCCTAGTACAGTCAGCGTCATATAGTACGTAGCAGCCAAAGTGTCCAAATACTTCGACGCACCATATAAATATATGGTGTACCGAAGTATTTGGCCACTTTGGCTGCTACATACTATATGACGCTGACTGTACATATAGGCTGCTGCGTTTCCGGGCTGAAGGAGTAAATAACTAGTGGCTCTGTGAGCATTAGCTTTCATGAGTGTTTTTTTGTAATATCCATGATATGACTCGCCTAATACTCGTATAATTATCGAACGTGCTCACAAAATTTAACGAGAATCGGTTTTGAAATGCGACCCGTAGAGGAGAACAAACTGAAACCCGCCGCAAAAACCTACGAAATCATTGAAAGAAAATTGTTTTTGATCCAAAAACTGACTCTACAAATAAAATCCTGCTCACAATTTTTTACGAGAATCGGTAGAGAACAGCGAACTTGTAGAGATGAATGAAGTACATAAGAAAGCATTTTTGTCGAACCTCAAAGCAGAGACATGCGTTTCACTCGATCAAATCAAGTTTGTAACGTGTTGTCATTCTTTAGAAGGCGACTGGTGTGTAAAACTAACATAAGAATCTCACAAATTTTGTTGAGAGGGCATATGTCACTAGCTATCAACACAACTATTGCTGTAGGCCTAGAATGTGTTGCGCTCGAGAGTATGTCGACGTATCTCGACCTATCCGTCATCCGTCACTTTCTAACAGCGCCAATCAGAAAAAGACGCGTAGCTCGAGATAAGTAGAGATACTCTCGAGCGCAACATGTTGTGCTAGGGTGCTGGAGTCAATTACGGGTCTGCAACGGGCTTGTGATTTTTCTTGGAGTCCCAAGTGGCCATAGGCCAGTGTCTGCTTTACTAACAGCCAAATCGGAAGCTACTTTGCCACCTACGATGTATAAAAAACCAATAATTTTACAAATTACAAGGCATTTTTATGCGCGTGGCATGTTTTTAAATAGATGTTACTTGTATATATATACCTGTAATGGACGTCGTGGGAATCTAGAAATTACTTCATTGAAATATATTGTATGCAGGTTGTGAGGCTTTTAGGGCCCGGTTAAGGTCACGTACAGCGATGAATGACGCGAATGAGAACAAGGAAATACTAGAATGAAAAACTTGGCTACTGAATGCGACCAGAACGATATTTTGTGGTTGTTGTTTGCGTGAGGCTGGTTTTCCACTAGAGCTATGCTGCGAGGATGCGAAAGCTACGCTACGAAACTATGTGACCGTTTCCACTAATGCTATGCTACGTAGCTGTGCGAGGAAGATGCGCAGCCGCGAGGTAGCTGTGCGAGGAAGATGCGCAGCTCGAGCTATGCGATGTATTGACAGGGGGCGCGGGGAGCGGCAGCGCGGTGAGGGGGAAGCGCTCACGCATCCGTAGCGCGCATCCGTAGCGCACATCCGTAGCACGCATCCATAGCACGCGTTAGCAGCTCACATCTTTCCATATAAAAAACATAGCTTAGCAAACTACACAAACCAACAAACAAATAACAAAGGAATGTGACTGGTGGATTTCAAACGCATCCATAACAACGTAGCATAGAGCTCTAGTGGAAAACCAGCCTTATCATGCTACCGGGCAACCGGCCTGGCTAGTATGATCCCGTCTATGTCAAACCTTAATAGCAAGTATGTAAGTGCGAGAAGGTCGAATGCTATAAGTCCGACATAATGGCGATTATGCTAGCACGGCAGTTTTTTAATTGAGTAGGTTGTCTGTTTTTTAACCTGATGTAGGCTTGGCCCAATAAGGGGATAGGTACGCGGTTGGAGAGTAGTCTGGGGAAACTCCAGGAGAAACCTCCGACACGACCACGCTCTAATGAGATTGGTTGAGCGGCTTCAACCGAATCTTGGGTGAGAGTAGATTTGAGCGACTGAGTTTTGTCGCTGGTTTGCTAAACCAAGTCCACCCGAGAAGAGTCCAGCAAGGAACTCAGCTAGACCCTTTGGGTCGGACTGACTCTACCCGGTATGCGGCGGTACCGGGACGAACAGGGACCGGCTGTCTTTCGCTGTTGCTGTAATTGTTACTCTACTATCTGTATTCGTATCTTGCATTTGGCATTGGCATTAGATGTATCGTAAAACAACGATTGTTGAAGACGGACATATAATAGTACATTACTTAACAAGGGCGGTAAAACAAAGTATGTCTCAGATCGCAGGTATTTGACGCCCGAGCCGAAGGCAAGGGCGATAAATATGCGATCTGAGGCTTTTTTTGTTACCGCCCGTGTTAAGTACAAAATTTTATGTCACCCCCTGGCCAGGAAGTGGGATTACCCGCGCGCGGAGCGTGCGGTAATTGCCGCTTTATGGCCAGGTGTGACATAAAATATAGAATCACTGGGTAGATTTCTTGGCTTCAATCAAAAAGGTTCTGTTTTCACGGTGTTTGATATTCAGTTCGAAGTGATATAGTTAATTAATAATGAACGATTCAAAGGGTCAAGCAAGAGAAGGGTTAATTGGCGATAAATTGAAATTAATGCATATTTGATTTTCAAGCCTTAATGACTGGTGTTCTAAGAGCTTTTATATGTAGGTACATATTTATCTAGCAGCACCGGATCATTTCTTAATTATTTTATTTGAATTAAGTTTTCATTGAAACAGAATTATAAAATTTGTGTGACTCTTAACTTAAAATAATATAGGTAAAAAATATATGACGTTAACCATTAAGTTTTTTTGTCATATCTACTCTGTGCGCAAAAGTAGAGAGTTACAATGAAACTGACTTATATTATTTTCATCAAGCCTTAGTGCAAATGACCAAACATCGGAATTCTCGTAGAATTTTTGAGCTGTCATAGGGACTTCTCGTTTATCGACTTCCGATTATACATATGTATTATACATATATCGATAAATACAGAATACAATATATTATGTAAAATTATTATGATTACGAGTAGAAGTATGACTATCTATTTCTTTTATAGAGAAACTAATGATGAAACACTTGTTAGCACTAAAACAGACTTTTCTGAACATGAAATTGATAAATGTTAAAACACTGAACTGAACGGATTAAATGTAAAATTATTAACCATTAATTTTTCATTACTGCAATGAATTGCAAATTTATCTCTATTTAACATTTTCGGCCACTTAAAAGTTATATAAAAGAGAGCGTTCTTTAGCGATAAGACCGCCGGTTGTTTACCTCTACTTTTAATCTTCTTTGATATGTTGTGTTGTGCTCTATAATGTATCGACAAAATTTGTATATCGGAAGTCGATAAACGAGAAGTCCCTATGACAGCTCAAAAATGCTACGAGAATTCCGATGTCTGCAAATGACAGTGGTATATTCGGTACAATTTTACTTTTTAATGCCGAACATTGAACTGAGATGACAGCTCTTTTCCACCAAGTCCAGACAAACAAATGAATAATAAGTTACTACGCATTTTGACTTTATAACGCAGGTAGAATTAGGTATTAACTGCTTTATACTATGATCACATAGTCGTGCTTGCATTCATAAAGATAGACATTACTCTTAAGGGAAGCAGTTTAGAGATGGTTAAGCTGAGTCGTTCTCAGGCAGTCTAGAACGCCGCAATCCACCCTTAGAAAATTCTAGTACGCCTACAAAGTAAATAAACATATTATTATTCCTAGGTCAGGTTCTTTTCTGGTGTTGTAAATATCGCTGGCAGTACATCGGGGGAACGCTGCTAGTATATTTGGCATTTTTCCTTCGGGTACCTGCCGTACTGGGGATTTGTTGTAGCGCGCCCCCCTTTATTTTTTAAATTGTTAATCTTTTTAGGTGTTATAGACTGACGAAGCATGTTGCGGATTATGTACAATTGGAAATTTTAACGAGGTTTGTTTGCGGATTCTCACTATGTTATGATTTGGACGAAACCTGCGTTGTGGATACATTCTGCATGTAGTTTAATTTGTAGTAAATAAATAGAATGCAAAATATACATAAGTTGTTTTTTTGGCACAGTAGTCATATCCAGCCAACCTTTACATTTGTGTGCATGTAGGAATGAAGTTACAACATGTGTAGCAGTCACTTAAGCCGCAACCCCTCGGGATTTTATCGAGTTTGTATGAACTCGCGCTAAAAGCCCATGTCCTTATGGTTTTAGATGTGGCGGATTTACCACTGAACATATTCGAATGGTAAACCTTGAATTTACACAGTTACGGCACAAAATGCTTCTATCGCTTTCAGTGGATATTCGTTTAAACTCTGTGCGTAAACATTTTGTACTATGGCTGTAAGTTTTTGCTACAGTGAATAAATATTTGCGTGTCGTCTAGAGGTAGTGCTAATAGAGGTACATCCCTATTATAACAACGGATTGTGTATATGTCTATATATTAATTGTTAGCACAATACCAGGTTAAAACCATATGCAATGTTGTTTTAATATATTACATATGAATAACCATAATTATAGCTGACTTATTTAACAAAATATTACAGGTTGTTGTTTATCAAAGTATTCGTTTCATACTTGAATTTTCAATGAACAATTTCTTCCTTTCTCTGCTTGCTTATTCAAAAATATCTTATGGTAAAAAAAAACCAATATTAACATTAGTTCAATAGTAAATGAAAATTAATTAGGATAGAGTCTTCTAGTAACAAATATACGTGCGGCCCTGCTCTTACTACATGTAATAGCAACAATGTAGCCGTTACATATTGAATTAAAGTAATAGGTAATCAATAGAATAGTACATTACTTAACAAGGGCGGTAAAACAAAGAATGTCTCAGATCGCAGGTATTTGACGCCTGAGCCGAAGGCAAGGGCGATAAATATGCGATCTGAGGCTTTCTTTATTACCGCCCGTGTTAAGTACAAAGTTTTATGTCACCCCCTGGCCAGGAAGTGGGATTTCCCGCGCGCGGAGCGTGCGGTAATTGCCGCTTTATGGCCAGGTGTGACATAAAGTTAATTATAATTTCATTCCACTTTTCCTATTTCTGGGGCCTATTTCTCGAAGCTACAAGTTACTAATTACACGTGGAAGTCTCTTTCTATTAAAAGGCATTAAGAAGAGACTTCCGATCGTAATTTGTAAGTTGAAGCTTTTAGAAATAGGCCCCTGGTATCTAGTAATTTATTTCCTTGCGGTTAACATAGAATTCTGGAGCTCAGACGCAGTTCCACTGTCTTAGGCACCTGAACTTCACACATACTAATAAATTAGGTGTTAAATAGTGTTCATGTTATACCTTATTCGTTTGCTTTCAAAATACATTAGCACTCTTCGGTTATAATAAGACAATACTTCCGTCAAAAAGGCAATAACAGAAAAATAAAAACACATCTCTATGTCGTAACCATTTCCTTATCATTCCAACACATCCGCACTTTTTCGCCCCGTCATATTTACTATGACAGAGACCTATCTTTAAATGTACGCTCGAGTGAATTGCAACCTTTTCACAGCAATTACTCCCCCTGTTTCGGCGAGGCTGTATCATATGGCGCATCGATTTGTCCGACCACATGCGCCCGTGACAGCCGGCTCATATTATTTGTCCGGCGAAGTTTTATTAAACGGATTCTTGCTTTTTCCGATCGCGAATTTCCCTGGACGACAGTTGTGAATTGGGCGTGTTTCATTGCTACTTGTTTTGTTTTTATTAATGTAATTTACTTAATATTCAAGTGAGTAGTCAAGAGATTATACAAATTTATATTAAGACTAGCAATTTATTTATTCTAATTAGATGCTATATCAGACTCTCCGTAATTTATAAACTACCAGCGTTTGCCCTCGGCTTTGTCTACGTTAAATTATGTAAACATCCAACCCTGATTCTTCTTTTGAGGGATAAAAAGTATTTTACATTAGCGTTTATAATATTAGCAGGATTTTAAAAACATAAGGTTTTAATGTCATACAATACAAAAACACTTTTCGACTTTATTAATTTTTAGACTATACACCGCAAAAAAAACATTTCTTTATATTGGTTCCGTGAGACCTGCGTGAGCCACCCATTTAAAAATGTCTGACTTGTAACGTGCGATGAAAAAACCACGTTCCTAATGTGTTGTTAAAAAGTGGCTCGAAAACAGCCCAGCTATATACGAATGTAAACTGCAGGCTCTCGATATTAAATACACTTAGAATCGTAAACTTCGTTCCTAACGTGTTGTTAAAAAGTGGCTTAAAAACAGCCAGCTAGGTATGTACCAATGTAAACTGCAGGCTCTCTATATTAAACACACTTAGAATCGTAAACTTCGTTCCTAATGTGTTGTTAAAAAGTGGCTCAAAAACAGCCAGCTAGGTATGTACCAATGTAAACTGCAGGCTCTCGATATTAAATACACTTAGAATCGTAAACTACGTTCCTAATGTGTTGTTAAAAAGTGGCTCAAAAACAGCCAGCTTTATACGAATGTAAACTGCAGGCTCTCGATATTAAATACACTTAGAATCGTAAACTACGTTCCTAATTTGTTGTTAAAAAGTGGCTCAAAAACAGCCAGCTATATACGAATGTAAACTGCAGGCTCTCGATATTAAATACACTTAGAATCGTAAATCATTGTAAACCGGAGGTTGGACTAAGAGTTTCCCACGGGAACTACCAGGATTTATTGCGAATTGGCACTTTATGGCCCGCTATTATTAAAGCCAATAATGTAGTGAATTTTGGCATTTAATCATACAAATCAGAATAATGTGCGTTTAAGGCATTGTTAGTTTTCTACTGGTTCATGTGAGAATTGGGGATGGGGCCCATGCACGCCGGGTTTTTAAACGCGGTTTCGATGCGCAATTGCGCAATCTCCTTCTACCATGTTTACAATAGCAGAAAGATGAGTTCCCGTTTCCACTCCCAGTGACAAAAATATCTCTAAGTACCTACATTCTTTCGCCTTCCTCATTTGGGTAATATACCCTAATTTTGACAGTAAGTGCGTATAGATATTTTGATATTGACTGTATTCACTAGTAAGTAGTACACACATTGTGTCACGTAAAAGCTTACTTGAAAGTAGACACTTCGAACCTTTCAACAATAAAAAGGTAAACGCCATTCTTTCAGAAGCTTTTAAGCCGTAAAAGATATGTACGCGTAATGGAAAAACGTTTATAATGTTATTCATCTTATTATTGTCTCGCACAACGGTGTTACCAATATTGATGAAAAATCGCTTTTTACAGTCAAGTGCAAAAATATGTGTCGATTTAACCAATTCTCTCGTAAATATCTACCGAACCCTTATTTCGCCGACATGGGTTATATTTTTGAGTACGAAAGTTATTTTCACCCATTTATATTTGCACTTGACTGTGCAACATACTCGTAACATAAGAAAGTCTTGTATTGTACATGTTTAGATAAGTATAGAAGCTTTTCGCATGTACTTAGAAATCTGATGCCATAATTGGATAGGTTTTGGATAGATATTGATGTATACAGATGTTATATCTGTCTATTTCTATTTATATATTATTTATTTGTTATATTTGTCTGTTTATCTCTATCTATTTATATTTGGAGCTTAATATGAGTTCAATGAACAAAACCCCGTTATTCATAAAACTCGGGAAGCCTTGGTTAACTAAAATGCGTTTTTCTCACAAATACAATTACTAAAGACAAAGAGAAAAGAGGACATACCTATAAAGACAAACCAATTTCAACGACATTTTATCTAAAATAGATTTAGTGAACGTTTATAAAACATTTAAATCATGTTTCGAGTATTGTAAGAGACTAATAAAGCTTTTTTTTATAAATAAGGCTTTTAAAGTATTTATCAACCTCAGTATTCTGACAAAATCACCCTCAACACGTTTCATCAGCCCCAATCATATTTTATATATCTTGGGCTCTTTCTGTCACATAAGCTCTATAGGCTAGTGGGAATGAGCACAAGATAGAGATTGAATTTAATTGTTTTTTACTGCAGTTTTTACGTAGTGGAATTAAAGGGTGCTTTGTATATTCGAATGCTAGAATTTCTTAATTTTTTTTTTCGTTTTCCCACCCCGATTTCACGTCCTTTGTGTGACGTGTGTTACGTTACATAAGTATTTTTCCCTTACAAATTGATTCCTTCATATGACATTTTGTATAACATTTACGTACAATCAAGATCACCAATATGTATACACTTTTTCACCTTATTCCATTGAAATAAGGTCCAAAAGTGTGCAATTCATTCTAAAATGGCAACGTGTTCGGAAGCAATGAACTAAAATAGATCTCTAGTATAGTTAGGTAAATCCCCCTGGATAATTTTGGGAGTGGTTATTCATTAATTTGAGGATTAGCTCCTCTGTCTGAGTTGGATTATTATAGGAGTCATTTGCATAAATATTTCGTCTGAATTAGTGCTCGGTTAGGACTCGTTTTGTAATTAGCAGGAATAATTCAATATCGAAACGACTAATCGTTAAGTTTAATTGTTCTCTTCTTCTATTCAGTGGACGTCGTTCGGCTGATTATGATGATGTTATAAATAAACGCGTATTTTGCTTCCAGTTTCAGAAGTTCGGTTGAAGCTGGTTTCACTAAACGACTACCTAACTAAATCTTAATAATATACTTCTTTATTAATGGTACAATAAAGAATATTACTACTAGGAATACTACTACTGGTAATTAAAAAGTTTGAATAATCCTTTTAAGGGAGGTATCCCCAACGCAAATGTCCCGCTCTAACACGCGTGAGTTTACAATTAACCATCCCGCTCTCTACGCAAGCTCTGCGCGCAGTTTTGTAAATATTTAGCTATAGTGATTAAGCCAATCATTTTATCAAAGCAAACCCTGCGAATTTGTCTATAACTATTAACGATCTTTAATTGAGTACAAAAATTAAATGTTAAATATCAGTAATATGGCCGTAGTATTGAAAATACATTCCAAAAAGGGGTAGCTTCGCGATTTTTTTCTATCGAGTGAAATTCATCAGGTCATGTAACTGACTGCGATTTTGACTAGACAAGATCCTAATGTAACACATATATTTTTTTTAGATTTTAAGACACTATATTCTATGTCTCAGATGGTTTTTAAAAACTCAAAAGTGTAATACACGGCCTTAAGGATGCAGCTAAAAAAAATGTTGAATTTATTTCTACGCCAAAATCTATGTCGACGTTGATTGACCTTTATGGAGGTAATTCTAATTAAGTATGGTAAGAAAGAAATATTGTTTGAGTTAAATAATTTCTGACACTTACATTTTTATTGTACTAGAAAAACAAGGAAACCAAATTTTATCCTGCCCAAGGTACGTTATGTTATTATCTGATGTGCACACTGTGTAGTGTACAATGTGTACAGTGGGATTATGTTATCTACGAGCAGATACTTTTGATTAAAATATATGAAAGCACTATTCCGGTAGGTAAATCCTATCAAGTTAGAAAGGGCTCGTACTTACCAGCCCACGATGCTTGTTTTTATGTGAATACAAATTCAATACATTATAAAGTATACCTAGTGCGTGTCCTTCACGACGACCTCAATATCCTATGTATTTAATACGCTTTTCGAAGTAAATATACTTAATGCATAAATACATAAAAATGCAAATTTATTTTTTACAACAAAAAATATTCAATAAAAACGCGGACGACTGTGACCAATATGTATAGCGTATGCAATTTATTTTCCTTTTTTAATCCGATACAAATAGGATTCTAATGAGTTTTATAACTTGTAGTGGAAATTTCCATTCTCTTTCAATGAGCGGGCAACATTTTGGTGCTCAAAAACAACTTGATTAATTTTATTGTAGATTGACGGGGTATACCATTACGCCAGCATTAGTCGATGTCGTAATGTTTAGAAAGAATTTTTAAGTAATTTCAAACCGATGATATAAAAATCTTAATATAGGTACTGAACGTGTTACTTTAGCTGTATCTACAAAATGCATTTCAGTGCACTTTCTTGACAAAATCGTCCCAAAATTTATTAAATTATTTTTAATATTGCCAACAGATGCCTCGTGTCAAAGCTGTTCGACGTGTGCTCGAAGTCCACACCGGAGCAGATGGAGCACCTGGAAGAGATCCGCATTCCCTGGGGAAGCGGGATCGTGGGCTACGTCGCGGAAAGCGGCGAGCCCGTCAACATACCTGACGCTTATAAGGTTAGTTCGATTAGGGCTCCAAGTGAGTCATAATAGGAGCGCCTGGAAGAGATCCGCATCCCCTGGGGGAACGGGAACGTGGCCTACGTCGCAGGGAGCGGCGAGCCCGTCAACATACCTGACGCTTATAAGGTTAGTTCGATTAGGGCTCCAAGTGAGTCATAATAGGAGCGCCTGGAAGAGATCCGCATCCCCTGGGGGAACGGGAACGTGGCCTACGTCGCAGGGAGCGGCGAGCCCGTCAACATACCTGACGCTTGTAAGGTTAGTTCGATTAGGGCTCCAAGTGAGTCATAATAGGAGCGCCTGGAAGAGATCCGCATCCCCTGGGGGAACGGGAACGTGGCCTACGTCGCAGGGAGCGGCGAGCCCGTCAACATACCTGACGCTTATAAGGTTAGTTCGATTAGGGTTCCAAGTGAGTCATAATAGGAGCGCCTGGAAGAGATCCGCATCCCCTGGGGGAACGGGAACGTGGCCTACGTCGCAGGGAGCGGCGAGCCCGTCAACATACCTGACGCTTGTAAGGTTAGTTCGATTAGGGCTCCAAGTGAGTCATAATAGGAGCGCCTGGAAGAGATCCGCATCCCCTGGGGGAACGGGAACGTGGCCTACGTCGCAGGGAGCGGCGAGCCCGTCAACATACCTGACGCTTATAAGGTTAGTTCGATTAGGGCTCCAAGTGAGTCATAATAGGAGCGCCTGGAAGAGATCCGCATCCCCTGGGGGAACGGGAACGTGGCCTACGTCGCAGGGAGCGGCGAGCCCGTCAACATACCTGACGCTTGTAAGGTTAGTTCGATTAGGGCTCCAAGTGAGTCATAATAGGAGCGCCTGGAAGAGATCCGCATCCCCTGGGGGAACGGGAACGTGGCCTACGTCGCAGGGAGCGGCGAGCCCGTCAACATACCTGACGCTTATAAGGTTAGTTCGATTAGGGTTCCAAGTGAGTCATAATAGGAGCGCCTGGAAGAGATCCGCATCCCCTGGGGGAACGGGAACGTGGCCTACGTCGCAGGGAGCGGCGAGCCCGTCAACATACCTGACGCTTGTAAGGTTAGTTCGATTAGGGCTCCAAGTGAGTCATAATAGGAGCGCCTGGAAGAGATCCGCATCCCCTGGG
This sequence comes from Cenopis cana, assembly GCA_951800055.1. Taxonomy (NCBI): domain Eukaryota; kingdom Metazoa; phylum Arthropoda; class Insecta; order Lepidoptera; family Tortricidae; genus Cenopis; species Cenopis cana. The sequence continues at coordinate 7,567,677 of OX637488.1, forward strand.
GGAACGGGAACGTGGCCTACGTCGCAGGGAGCGGCGAGCCCGTCAACATACCTGACGCTTATAAGGTTAGTTCGATTAGGGCTCCAAGTGAGTCATAATAGGAGCGCCTGGAAGAGATCCGCATCCCCTGGGGGAACGGGAACGTGGCCTACGTCGCAGGGAGCGGCGAGCCCGTCAACATACCTGACGCTTGTAAGGTTAGTTCGATTAGGGCTCCAAGTGAGTCATAATAGGAGCGCCTGGAAGAGATCCGCATCCCCTGGGGGAACGGGAACGTGGCCTACGTCGCAGGGAGCGGCGAGCCCGTCAACATACCTGACGCTTATAAGGTTAGTTCGACTAGGACTCCAAGTTGAGTCATAATAGGAGCAACTGGAAGAGATCCGCATCCCCTGGGGAAGCGGGATCGTGGGCTATGTCGCAGAGAGCGGCGAGTCTGTCAACATACCCGACGCTTGCGACTTCCTCTATAGGGATAAGTCCGCCTTTGTAATTAAGTTTTATGTGACATGTCTATTGTGTTAACCTGTTTCTGCGTACAATAAAGTGCTTACATATTTATATAGGTACATACTTTGGGGTTCAAGTTGACTCAGAACAGATGGAGCAAATTAGAGAAGGGCACACCCTCAGACACACTAATGGTAGTTAATTAAATCTGACTGAGATCGACGCGGGCTTCGTCAGCCGACCAGATTGCCCGCCACAAGCATCAGTCAGCTATTGACCGTACTCTAAACAAGAAATACTACGCCTCGCTTAAATATTGTTTAGCCCCATAACTTTTTTATTTAATACGACGTGGTGAACAAGCGTACGGTCCACCTGGTAACGGACAAATTAAGGTCCCTCGCTCTATACACATGCATCTTCAGGAGCTCTGGCAATACTACTACTACGTAATATTAGTTACTTACATAGGTAGTGTCAAGGTAATAATGCCTTGAAAAAAGAATACCTTAGAATAAAAACAAGATAAGGAAAGAAAATACTTTGTTTTTAATGCTTAAAATACCTGCCATTAGACCCTAATTTTTCCACCACTCCATTTTAATGAACAGACATAGGTACTTAGAGGTAAATAGAAGAGGCTCCGAACATCTTTTTAATGAATACCATGTGTTTTATAATTAGGGGCTAATTATTTGAAGTTCTTTCAATTTGTGGGGAGCGCAGCTTAAAACTAGTCATGAATAGTATTGGATAGATTTCTTCTGGTAATGGCCTTATCTGTGAATGAAGTACACTGACGTCACTGACTTTAAACGTAACTTTCTAGAAGGGCATTTCTCAGAACGTTTTAACCGCCGTGGCTTCGGTGGTCGTATTATGTACGATGTCCTAAGGTTTCTGTGGTCCAGTTTGAAAAGGATGATACTATAAATGCCCAGAAATATAATAAAGCGGTACATAAGAAGTTTACACTTAAGTGGTTACGCTAAAGTTTTCAAAAAATATTGCTATATTTATGGAAAAGACACTATATCTAATATGTGATATAATATAATATGTGATATGATATCGTGTCATTATTTGTACTAATCATACGTTGTCAATAAAACGCGGTGTCGTATCATGTGGTGTGTGTGTGTGTGTTTAAACTCAGAAAGAACTAATCTGCAGTCTTCAGTTCATACTTTTCCCTTATTTCAATGATGACTCTTTTTTACCTTAAGAGCTAATGCACCGTTTATAAATTTGTTTCAGCGAACTCGGAAAAAAACAATACGTACTGAATTAAACCGCTGAGAAAGCAATTTTAGCCCCATTTGCCAGTCGTTTACCAACCACGTCGTAACCACCAGCCGAGACTAAAGCCTGCTTCCTGACTAATTAGAAATTGAATTAAAATTTAATCATCCCGCTGAAATGGCAAATTACGCGACAGGACATCAGCCGTTACTCGTTTCGAGGGCCCCCGACTGATATACTCTTATTCTGAATTTAATTTTCTACTCGCTGTTTCGTTTTTAAGGAGTCGGTTCTTTTGGGGGAGGTTTTATTATCTGGTTTTACAACATCGAAATTAACTTTTAATAAGTCTTATTTTACTGAAAATTATATTTCTATTTTGTTTCTTGAAATATCTGGCAAAACATTCAATTTTAAATGCACACGGTTCTCGAGAGCTCTCTTGACTTGAACTACTTTTCCAAGTACTTTCTACATAACTTCATCATAACTTCATACAGTTTTCTCCGAACTAAAAATAATATATGTAGATATACTCCAGAGTTCAACGGAGTTTTCTGTCATATGATGATATGACATAGTGCTATCTCGTTTTATTCACGAGCAAAACTTCTATTAGTTTCAGTTATATCTATGTCGACGTTTTATTATTGGATTCGGCGTTAAAATAAATATTTATTGATCTGACATCAAGACTTAAGTTATTACTTACTTCGAACGTTCGTAATTGTATTTTTTTACAGATTTGTTATAAAAAAAATTAATTTAATGACTTATACGGTCAAAGCTACTACTTAATTAATTATTTTTAATTTTATTTTTAAATTTTTAATCTTTGAACATGTGTCTAATGTAATGTAATGTAATGTGATATTGATATTGATGGGATTATTGCCTGAATAAATAATTATTTTATTTTTTATTTATTTTATTTTTAAAGCTGCCATCGAACTGTAATTTTCAATAGATGTATATAATTGATAAAACCTTGTTATACGCCAAATCTTGGGATCAGATAGCGGACCCTGGGCATCCTTCAGGATCAGGATGCCTCTGCTAGGATAACGCTAGGAGGATGATAATTATGATGTAACGTAATAGACGAATCTCAGTGAAAGAGTGTCCTAAACGTTGTTGAAAAAATATGTTCCGTGATAATTAATTAGGCACGACTCATAAGGAGTCATGGTTCTTTATTCATCTCATTCTGTTGTCATCTCATGTGCTCGTCACTAATGTTCTCAATTCATCGGTTTTTTTTTTGTTTTCACTGCAGCAGTTATTAGTTTGGTCGATTATAATTAATTATTCGCTTTAAGTCAAATTCTGAGTAGAATGCAACTATTGACTAATCTGATGATTTAGATTTATTTATTTCATAATATAAATATTACATTACAGATTAACTTAAGCTAATTTACAAGAATTTATATTATGATCGTCAAATAGTGAATATTATAATACTTATTCATTATCAAAAATATGTTAATAACAATACTAATACTAATCTAAACAAGGAATTCAATGTCAATATTTCATAATGATCGTCAAAGTAAAATAATAACAAGAATTAAATTAATCAATAATATTAAATTAAGCAATGTCAACTAAATTTCATTTCCATGTAGTCACCAATGGAATATTGGATGTTTTGTATATTTTCATTTTGAATCTTATTGTCTTTGATAACAATGTTGAAGACTATTTTTAATATCGATCTAGTGTTATTATTGGATGTGTAAGAAAATAAACACACTCGGAGAGCGCACGTTTCCATGTATTGTACTATTTGTCACCTTTCAAATTCATAAAGATAAAAGGATATAAATACACCAGCACGCGTCGGCGAAAAAGGCCGACAGTTTTTGTAGTCGCGTCCCGTTTTTGTGATATCACACCCGACTTTGTATTTTTTCCACTTCACGCGTTAGATGATAACAACCGAAAATACGAAAATGTTATTATTTCCTTTCCCATTTGTATTGTTTGAGCTTGAAACAAAAGCGACGTCAAAAGCATTTCACATTTCTCCCCACTGACTGAGCTTTCGTCCTAATCTACTAGCGCACCGGCGTCGCACAGATAGTTCAGTTTTTGAATGTTTGATCTACTTGCCCATTACCAATTTACCACCTACTAATAAACGAAATTTCTAAGTTCCTCACTTCCAATTATTCGATATTTTCCATACAAACAATTAACCTTTGTATTTTAAACGCTGAAATTACTTTCCTTATATTTTAAATAATTATAGTCTGCCCAACTAGCATGACGTCACTCACATTAAAAAACTCAGGTTGCAATTATATGCAATTTTTCAACCTCATTTTTACCTCTTCATAGGGCGAATTTCTAAAAACGCTAAAATTTATTTTCTTATATTATACTTTAATGCTAGGTCTATTAAACGAAATTTCAAGTTACTCGTTTAAAAAAAATACATACTTTCAATCCAAGGGGGATTGAGAGTATGTATTTTTCTCCTTCAGAGGTCGAATTTCGAAAAACGCTGCACCTGTTTTCTTCCATTAAAATGTTTAGTCTTAGGGAAGTTTCAAATTTCTATCTTACATATAATTTTGTTCTATATACAAAATTAGCACACCCTGTTAACTACCTAAGGGGATGAATTTTGAAACACATTACAGCTTTCACGTTTATATAATATTATAATGGATTAGGATTACCAACGTAATGTTAAATTCTGTTCCTATCTCCGAATGGAAACATCCAACCCAATGGGATTTTTCCAAGTTCAAGTTTATGCAAATGTGAAGAATCAAAGTTGGCGAAATTCAGAAGCCTTAATGTTATGCCCCGAAGGTTTTATACTGTTATTTCGAGACGTGAAATATATTACGAGGAAGGCAAAAAATGAAACGGTAATACCGTTTTACGACTGGACATTAAACAATGACAATGCCAAGGGACTTACATTGCTCCTTCCATTACGGTAACCGTCGCGATCATCTCTACCAATGAAAGTAAAGCCTAACTTTATCACCTGTAAGCATTAAAAATATTACGTATCATTACATAAGCGAGGAAATAAAGGACCTACGAAAAAAATATTCTCATCAAAAAAGTTATGACGACATTAATTTTGGAGACTTGTTCCTGCTTGTTATTATCTCAAAACCGTTAAATTAAATGAATCTGTCAAAAATGCGTAATGGGAAATATGTTGAGTGAATGAAAAGCCAGTATAACGTAATATTACCTAGCAGGATTGAACCCTCATTCATCAATAGCCAATTTAATTTGAATTCTATGTGACAATCAGCTTATCGAGTTTTTATGAAAACATAATAGTATAGGTACTTTTATCTCACGAGCGCGTTTGAGTTATGGTTGTGTGTTGATATATACATGCACATTGTCTATGTGTGCGTCAGCGTAATGTTATGTTCGTATGTGGCACAACTACAACAATGGCCAACCCGCGCTCGTGAGATAAAAGTATTATATATGTATTATAGTGAACTATTTTCATGCCTGCCGCATTTTCTTGTCCTTTTCCACGATACCAACATTGTAATCGTAAACCGTATCGTTTTACTCAGGTCATTATTACCAAGAATATGATTTCTAATATTTTCATATTCTGATTACTAATATAAAATTAATATTCGAGTTAATAGGGTGTTCTATTCCGTGCACGTTGTGATCCGAAACCGAGCATGGGTATCGAGTTTTACGATTCTATTTATCGTAAAAAATCCAGGCGTGCCGGCTGCGTTAAACATTCGTCACTACATTTTGAGACAGTTTATTTATTTCTCAGCCTGCATTGGATGAAAATAGAATACATCTACTTAACTGTTCTCAATATTATATATGTGTCATGTCCAAGTAACATAATACAGGCCTAATCATGGACACTGCTGTAGATTAGTACTTTTCAGCTACGTGGCAATAAAATCTGTTGTTTATTTAGTCTATATGTCGGGCGGACGGATCGCAATCCACTGATCCTTCTAGTCGAGCTATTTGTTACACGTACCGCACCTGCCCGGCGTTCCCGGCGGATATCTGAAGCTTTTGAGATTATTTATTATAATCTAGCTGTTTATTATAATTTTGAAATGTGTCAGTTTTTTACGAATGTGGCATAATGCCATTTTCTGTCTGGCTGGGAGCTGTAATTAACTGGCCGAAGGCTTTAGGCATGCTACTTACTGAATGATATACCACGGTATACTGATATCCATTACGATTATCATTTCCCGGTTGATCTTGGTAGACGGAAATTTAAAAAAAGGACTAGGTAAGTGATGAATATGGTTAAATTTGTCAAGCGGATGCGTCCGCTAACGAAATAACAATTTCCAATTAAAGGTACTTAAGTAAAATTAGAAAATTCAACGCCTCAGTTGGTTACAGCAATGGACGGATTCCAGAGGTCGTGGTTTCAAATCCCACCTATGGCGTTGAATTTTTCTAGATCTTTTGCTATTCCGCTAAAGACAATGCAATTCTATTAGTGATAATGAAATGTACCTTGATGCGTATTTTTGCTATTCTGACGCACAAATATGTAAATAAATACAACCTAACAAAATAAGAGACCAAGACCTACAAGAGTTCGAGTCGTGTCGCCCGGAGTGATAATTAATAACTGCGTTTTAACCGTTTATTAGAATATAACCTACAAAATACCAAAATTATAATCTAGAAAACTATTTAGGTCAACGAACGTCAAATATACCTAAAAATATCTTATAAGTAGATGTAGTCAGTAAAAAAACAAAATCTTATTTATTGTTCCAAAACATAAATACCTAGTATACCCACAGCATATCGGCTTTCAAAACAAAGGGAAATTTCCAAACATTAATTATAAATATGCTGAGGCAGAAACTTTTCACTTAACCGCGTAGAACATCCATGTTTGCCGAAACACGTTCATTAAACTGCCATTATATCGGGACGTTTTGATTTATCGTGTGGTTTTATCACGAAAAAAGTTAACAAGCTGCTCATTCCTGATAAGCTGAATAATAGCTGTTGCGTTTCAACATTTATATTCCACAGTATGAATTATGCTGCTACCAATTACTACTTCCTCCATAAAGCAGCGTGGGAACTATCTATTAATTTAGCTTCACTATGTTAACCCATAAAAGGAGACCTTAACCCAGCGTTAGTGTAGCAATTTTAAGCCTTTAGACAAGTGCGAAAATCGCGGGCTTCTCAGGTATAATGAGCTCAGCTGAAACGATCTATCAAACCGCCAATATGTACCCACTTAAACTTGCATGCGGTTATGCAATATTTTTGTATTTGAGTGTGTTTGGAAGTAATTGATTGATCTTTTAATTTAATTTTATTTATTGATGATTTTTGTTTTTGTATGAAATATGGGCTAAGCCTGAAATAAATGATGATTATGATTATTATGTATGTATGTATTACAAAAAAGGGGGAAAAATACAATAGATATATAAATGAAGTACAAAGGCGAGCTTATCCCTTTAAGGGATCTCTTCCAGCTAACCTTTGAGCAAATGAGTTGAACAGGAAAAAATCGAAGATGACGATCATTGTGTAAAATAGGTATAATATAACTCTAGTATTTATTGTCAACATTTCTGTGATTGGTATACATATTCAGTATAATTTTCCTTCATCGTTTATTTATATAAAATACAAATATTCTTTATGGCTCACCAAATAAAGAACACTAAAGAAAATAAGCAAGTCAATCGCACCTAAACAGGCGGTTTTATCGCTAACAAGCGATCTCTTCCAGACAACCTTAAGTTTATCGGCAGTCGAGGAAATGATATGTTTAGACTCTTGTTCTATTAAAAGTATTGAACTAAAGGCGAACTACATGCTATGTGGATTTTTCATATATATACGCCCCTAAACTGTGACATTGCAACCATAATTTTTAAGAATTTAAAATGTTTCTGGCAATAGCCACATTTTTTGCAAGTTCTGCATTCCAAAAGTCGGGCAACTGGATGCAGCAACGAGAGGCTAGTTCAGTTTCAGTACTATAGCTAAAGAATGAAGAGCTCGCCCGTAGTCTACTGTATTTTAATATTATTTGTGGAATTTTTATGATAAGCTTGCCTGGATGAGATTGCTCTTTAGCCATAATACCGCCTGATATTATCTACAATTTTGTATTAGTTTTATTTATTGAGGTGCGCAATAAAGAGTATTTGTATAGTATTATATTGTATAAGTATGTTGGCTTTTTATCAAAACACGCCACGTTTACTCGTTTTAATACAAAACCCGGGCGCTATAAGAGGAATTGGCAACATGTTATATTGTTGAAGCTTATAAATGTTCACTGGGAGAGAATATTACTCGAATGATTTATAATGTCTGGTTGTAAGCGGTTGAACTTGGCTTTCAATAACGTTGATTAGATTTGGAGCTCTCGAGGCTGCTGAAAAGTGCCGTGAGAGCTATCTTCGTAACGTCGGAGGGAAGTTGGAAACTTTTCTATTTTATTGTTTGGAGGAACATCAATCATGTTGAGAACAAAACATTAATTATACATTGTTAAGTATATAAATTACTTCCCCGCTTGGGTATTTCAACGCCTCAGCTCGAATATCATAATGAACCATACTCGTCTAGTTTTGCTCAGATCTACACAATAAGCACAAAGTTTCATAGAAGATTGGTGATATGGTCCTTTAATTTATTGATATATAAAATTGATAAAATAATTAAACTCTTAAAGCTGTACTTAAAGTAATGTAACTTTTTATATTAATTCGTCACTCTTTGTTATGCATCTTCGTATTATTATTTTAAAAAAACATGACCAAAGCGACGGAGGGAGATGAGAGAGAAATTTGCTATATCTTATGTAAGTATATTAAGCATTAATTCCGCACTCATTTGATAGCCAACCTGAGCTTTGTCCAAGCTAAAGATCGCTTCTGTACTGGTTTAGTTTACAACAAAACATTAATAACCATAAGTAGGAATCCGGTGCGTACGCTTAATCATCTTCTGAGTGAGCGTATTCCGATCTTTGCCTTGACTTTTGATCAGGGTCGACTAGGGTGCCATAAACACAAAAAAAAAACAGATTTATTCCAGCTAGTGCACTCTGCTATAAACATTAGTACATATATCTTACAATTTATCTACGGCTCTGCCTCGATTTTAATCGGCAACGCTGTTAGCTTTTCAAATACGGCCCCACAACTCCGCTACAGCTTTCGCTACCGAATTCCTTTATGTAATGTTAAGCGAGAATGAATCTCTACAGGGTACAAAAACCAATAATGTCACAGTAACGAGATCCGAAATTTCAGCCACTTAATCTATCGTCGACAGCTCTACGCTTGTGCCAGAATAGTGTCAGCAGTCGAGGCGGCGTGAGTTTTATTCATGGATATCAATTTTTCAACGATGCGAGAACAAGTTGCCATTTATACTGCATTTTTACGTGATTCCCACCTTTGTAGTGGATTGGATATAGAAGAAGCATACTTATAACCGACTTCAAAACAGGAGGAGGTACTCTGTTCGACCGGTGTATCTTCATAACTTGGGGCAGTTTTGGATTAATTTTGAAAATTCATATTTTGCTGTTTAATTTCAAGTGACTTTTAATACATAAGGAAGTTTTAGATACGAGTAAATTTTTGATTTTCTTGACTTTGACCTTTGACTGATTTCGGAAATCATCTTTTTATTTAAAAATTTGAAAACTTTCTCATTATATAAATAATAATAATAAAATATATTTATTCACTCCACCACGTACTCTCATTCAAACGCTTTACTGAAATATTTTGTGAACTTTAAGATAATTTTTAACTTTTGGAATTTATTTGGTTATATTATGTATTTTATGAGAAAGCCCTGTCTAATGCTGTAGGCTGTATTTTATTATTAATAGTGTAGTTATTATCCGCCGTAAACCCATTTTATTAATATATTAAAAAGAGGGCCGTTTCATTACTCACAAACTAGTGTCCTTATCACTCATTAAGTGATTAAAGTGTAGTGTATTATTATATTAGCTTAAAATATACGATGCATTTTATTTTCTCAATCATAAAATATAAGCCACAAAAAGTCGAATTTCGTAAAACCGGGTTCCCAAGATAACCGAGAGCTTTTTACAATAAATAAAATAAAATACTGTATATCAAGAAATTATGTTGCTTATGATATGATTAAAATGCCTAGATAGCAACCGTAACTCTAAATTACTTGCCAACATTTATTCGACAATGATGGAATGAAAGAAGGTTGTTAGATGAATACCACCCAATCTAACCACATGGTGATAAAATGATCAATAAATATAACAGCACTTATGCTGCTGTTGTTCGACTCTTGTCTCGACTGATTATGGCCTTAATTCCCCTCATTATACATATTCGATTTGCGCGATAAACTCTATAAAAATAAATTCCTAAAATTTGTGAGAACCACGAGTCGCCGCGCCGAGTCCGAGAATCCAAACGAGAAGGCATAAATAATTCGGACGCCGCGCAGCTGGATAATATGCGAGGAGAAACATCTACTCTCATCTTTCTAATTCGCACAGTTCGAGTGAGACAGGAATACCTAAGTCGGCAACAAGAAGAATAGTCAGCAAGCTGTGCTAACCCGTATGGTGCGCTTGGAAACACGCTTTCCGTCCGTCGTGATCGTGACGAACGCCGACGCCGTTTAAGACGGACAGAGATTGGAGATGGTCTCGGATTTACGTACCTTCCACTCACTACCACCGTACCTACCTACCACTGTATATTTGTAGTGACAAATTTATGATGATATCGCCAAAAAATACTTGTTCAAAGATGTTGTACGGTAACGACGCCATGACAGTAGGCAACTGGTTTTGTTCGGTAGTGGATTCAGCTCGTCGTCGCGCCGACCACGTGTGTTCACCAACGCGGCGACGAGCAAAATCCCCATACTTTTATTTCTGACAGACGTATTAATGAATCTTTCTTTAAGTTATTGCTGAAGGAGTTCATAAAATCCGATCCCATTTTATTTTGAATTTGACAAAAAGTCAAATTGCAATAAAGTTATCAATCAGTTAATAGGAAACCAGAACAACAGAAAGTAACTATAGGTAAAACATTAGCGTGTCACCGCCGATACCCAAAGTATCTTTCTAAAACTGTAATCCACACCCTTATCCAACTACCTCAAGGTCTTAAGGACGAACGTTTAATTCTATATAATTCGTCTTTAGAGCGCCGTCCTTCCCCTTTCATTCGCCACGGCCAAGGTCATGATTCCCTAAAATCAATTCATCACGACTAATTCCTTTCCATCCCGCGATCTTGGTGACGTCACCATTGGCACGCCTCCAGTCCCGCGGCCTTGCCACTAGTTCATGCGTACTCGCATATCCATAGTTTATAAAAACAATTTGCATACAAATGCTGAATGATCGTACTAGAAAGATAGAGAAGCCACTATCAGAGATAATCTCTGCGATTCTCGACCTTATGCGGTTGTGTGAAGAGCTAGGATAACGTTGATGGATCATAATATTTTTGTGTGGCTCACATGTTCTTATTTGAATTTCGCTGTGTAAAACATCTACGTTGGAAAATTGCCTGAGTTGGAAAGTTTGGATGCTATTGAATATTCCATCGATACAAACATAACATAACGTGTCATCTGATAAGGATAATACAATAAATTTGTTCAAAAGTTAGCTGGAAGAGACCCCTAAATGGGATAAGCTCGCCTTTGCACTTCATCTATCTATTGTATTTTCCCTTTGTTTTGTTTCATGTACAATAAAGCAATAAATACATACATACATACATAAATATCGTTAGCTTTGAAACATCCAAGTCTTATGTTTTTTTAGATCGCACATTATTAGGTACAGTCGAGGTCATAAATATGTATACATTTTTATACCTAATCGAATGCGTTTGCTTACAAATTGTAGGCGAACGCATTCGATTAGATAAAAAAGTGTATATATGTTAATGACTTCGACTGTACTAAATATCTAACTGAAATGATCGATCATTTAACTTCGTTGTTGATAACGGGATATCTCCGCGTCGATGTTATGGGATATACTTAGGTACACAGTCAACTAATTTGATTTCTGGGTCACTTCTTACCTTGTCACTGTGACATTATATGAGATCTCTAGCGGCTATCATAATAGATCTTCACTGTGACAAGGTACGAAGTGACCCAGAAATCAAAAATTGGTTGATCGTACGTTTTGCTCACTAGGTATGCCTTTCATATAAATAAATATATTACTGTCTGATAACGTTCGGCCGTGTGGTGATGAGTCAGGGTATCAATTATATTTTTTGCTAGTTTTTGCCCCGCGACTTCGTCCGCGTGGAACTCGTTCATCGCGATAGAATTTAATTCCTAATTTTTATATCAGGCGCTTACCTAGTTATTGATCGCTCTTCCATGCAAACTCACATTCCCTTAAGTGATGATTTCCGGGATAAAAAGTATCCTATGTCCTTCCCGGGGACTCAAACTATCTCCATGCCAAGTTTCATCTAAATCGGTTCAGCGGTTTAAGCGTGAAGATTTAACAGACTGACAGATACACTTTCGCATTTATAATATTAAGTATAGATGTACCTAGCTTTTGTAATTTAGTCTAGTCTGCTAAAGCGGAAAACGTACAACGTCACGTCATTTATATAGCAGGCTATGACATGTCGATTAAGGTCAGAAGGATATATTGTCGACGGAAAGGGAAGTCGACCGAAAAGAAGCTGTGAGCATTTTGAGTAGGACCTTTTTACGAAGATGTCATATTCTAGTAGAATAGGTGGATGCTTACTTTTAGGGGATTAATTCTATGGCTAGTGAGGATATGTATTTAGATGTATATTAGTTTATTAGTCAAATGAAAGTCATATCGAATTTTATTATATTAAGCCCAATCCAATATGAGATCTATTCTCGGATAATCCGTTTAAAATGCCTGTCGTAAGATAATAAAATCGCTGTTTCAGTCAAATATTTCACAGGTCCATTGCCGTTGTTGCGCGATTCATCCATTGGTTTAATAATTAAACGATCCAAATAAATTAAAACATACAGTTCTCACGTATGTTCATATATGTATAGGTATTAAATTCTTCTCAATTAGGTATTCATACCTCTAAAACATGGTTTTCCCGTCCAATATAATCTCCATACACAGACCACTCCGTGTCTCCATACAACTCATTAGTTACCAAGGGCGGTAAAACAAAGAATGGCTCAGATCGCAGGTATTTGATGCCGGAGCCAAAGGCAAGGGCGATAAAAATGCGATCTGAGGCTTTCTTTATTACCGCCCGTAGAAAGTACACAACTTTGTCACCCCCCGGCCAGGAAGTGGGATTTTCCGCGCGCGGAGCGTGCGGTAATTGCCACTTTATGGCCAGGTGTGACATAAAGGTACCTAATTAATTAAATCGACTTCTGCTCATCGCTGATACGTCTTAGGTATCATAAACAGCATAGGTTTTCTCCTGCCCTGTGTATAACGGAAGTTCTTTTGTCATAATATAATACTTATTCATATTCATGCTAATCGCATTTTCTAACCCCTAAGTTAGACACAACAAAGGAAGCATTCATACAAATTATCATGACAATATCTACGAAGGTCAGGTAAGTAGTACAAGTTTCCGTTTATAAATGTTAAACTCGTTTTATTTATAGGCTTATGCAAATTTTAAGGAAACTGATATTACTTTATTCTGCATTTTGCTCATAACTATTGTAAAGGACCATTCAATGAGATAAGGAGAGTAATAACTTTGTGATTTGTAATTGCCAGTATACAAGCATCTGCAAATACCGCTACGAGCTATGTTTGTGAGCTAGAGGAGTGCTGTCTAAGATCGCCAGAGCTCCCTTCGCTATGTGAAAAGGTTAGAGTGTAGGGCGTGCATATCTCTCTAAGCTATCGACACAACGAATCCTCAAACCAATAAAGGGTTGGAAACGCGCTTGTCAGTTCTCTAGAGTTACTTAACCTCAATATGCTACAGTGGCAGCTTACCATCAGACTTGGCGTATGCTTTGCTATCTAATCGTCGTGGTATTAAAAACCTATGGTAAATAAGATTCGATTATTATTTCCATGTTAAGAAATTTCAGTATAAATTTTGCAGGCCTGTCAAAATTATCAGAATTTTCATGATCGTCAAAAAAGGAATATAATAAGAAATGGCATAATGTAATAATAGTAAAATTCTATTTAGCCCAATTTTTACAATTCTGTGTTTTTGTGCAATAAAGATTAAATAAATAAAAAGTAAATAATGTCAAAAAAGTAAAATAATAAACAATAAAGAAAACAAAATCATAAGTTTCCTTGACGATATTCCTGGTATTTTATTTGATAGTAGACGACGAATAAACGAAGTATTAACGTCGGATAAAGAAGCCGAAATGTGTCACGACACGAGCTTGATAAAAATACAGGGGCAACCAAACGTTATGATTCGAGGGGAAAACGGCCTCATTGGCGAAGAAAACTGACGTAAGTTTAGCACTTATCATTGTCAAAGAATATATTTCCGTTTGTGAAAAACAAAGTCGTCCCAAACACATACAGTTAAAGTCGAATTTGAGCTAGCGATGTAAGAAATTAAATGCAATCATAACGTTGTTATATTTTATGGTGTGAAAATTGTTGTAGAGAAGAGAGCAATAACGTAAATGTGGCAGTGATTTGACTAAACAACTAAATAATATGGTAGCGTAGTATGCTTTTAGTGGAAAGTTTTGTCGAGTTATATTCAGGGATGTTTCATTTGTTTTATTAGTTCAAGCTTCTAAGTGTTCTTCATTATGTTGTGTTTTCCTCTAATGCCGGTGCTTTTGCACCTATTCCTGAATCTATTTTAAAGTAGCGATGTGGTCTGCTTCATCTTAGTAATTTGGTATCAGGTACTTTTGCTCATGTGTAGATTTATCAAGGTATCGCTGTCTAGATAGGAAATAAACAAATTATTATAATACATTTTAAAGTACATCAAGTAAACAAATACGAAAAAAAAACGTTGAAGAATTCTAATGATCCAATATAAAAAAAAAAACATGTATCACAACTTTGTAAGTATCTAAACGCGGACACAACCACAACAGCAAAATACTACTTTTGATGGTCTAATTTGTGTTGGATCATGAATTTGATCCTCTCAAAAACTGGTTTGAATGTCAACATGAAAAAAGTCAAGATGTCGAAACTTTGCAACACTTCTTATCGCTATCCTCAAGGTAACGTGCAATCAAATAAGAGACGCGAAAATCGTGTACAGGTAAATTATTTTGAGTATACATGACACTGACGTATGCTTTTATTCTATTGGCTTTAACACTAATGTAATAGAGTTTAAATTGTACATTTGTAATTGAAACTATATTTTTATATTATAATTTAATATTACTTTCTAACGTTGTCCCGGGCGCAAATGTGTTTATCTTACCTACGTTATTATCAACTTTAAGCATGATACCGTTATATTTCACCATTCCATCTTTCTACTTTTCCCAAAAGGACGCTTTTTATAAACGTGTATTTGTGTGTCAAATTACTTGCTACCGTAAAAAATCATCCAAAAGAGAAACCCCTGATCTTCAAATTGCAGTCCATTACTTTTACGATACTTTGCAAGATCAAGTCGTAAAATGAACTTCGAAATCGGAACACATTTCATTCCGATTCCCGATTTTGGTTTCTACAAACCCTGCTAAGTTTTATTCGGAGATTTGGCTCTCCACTTGAAAGAAATAAAATTTCTCGCAGCGCAGAGTTACTGTCGAATCGAATTTCATGCAGTGGTTTACAGCTAGTGAGTGGGAGATAAAAATAGTTTTTCAAGTTATCCGAGTTCTTTTCAACTAGGAGAGGTTTCGAATCTAATAACTGTAATAAAATATGTGTAATTTAGGACAATATACATATTTTGAATTTAACTTTACTGCAAGTTTCTACCTCCCTAATGAATAACCGAATTAAATTCTGAAATCGGTTCTAACGCTCGATACAAATCCAGCCTGTTTACTTCACTAACTTATGTAAATTAATATTCTATAACAATGCATTACAAATATACATTGGGATCTCTTTATAAATATGCGATGTGGGTTCAGTCAATGATTTAAACCCAATCTTGACTGGCGTGTATAATGGATGGAGGCACTCTATGTCCTCAGTGTATAAATTTACCATCAGTACCAGAGCAAGGCATAATAAAAAAAGAAAATCCGATAAAGGTTTTGAAAATATATTTGAAAGCCGCGTCAGCACCATAATTATTTTTTATTAATAATGGGATTGCTCTTGGTCAGCATATCTAGCCTGGGGGCAAAGATGAGGCCGACGACGATGAAGCGAGTTCACCCAGAAAATGCCTATTCACTCTTGCTTTAAATAGGTCCAGGTTATGTGAACTCGGAAATACAGATGCCGGCAGTAAATTTCAAATCTTAGCTGTTCGCATTATAAAAGATGACGAAAAGCGCTTGGATCGAGTAAGGGGAATCTCAACCAGGTAAGGATGGTAACCTGCCGTACGGCTGGAAGTCCGATGGAAGAAGGGGGAAGGCGGTATGAGCTCATGGAGCTCCTGAGCACACTCACCAAAGTACAATTTGTAGAAGACGCATAGACACAGTACTTTGCGTCTATGCGCTAAGCTCTTCCGCAGGAACATTCGCTTTAAGGCTGCGTTTCCACCAGAGATGTGCGAGGATGTGTTTTCATAATATATTTGACACATCGCTCGGCGCGTTGCGAAGTGTCAAATGTATGAAAACGCATCCTCGCACATCTCTGGTGGAAACGCAGCCTAACAGTTTACTGTATCTAAAGCGTGTTACAACATAATGTTAACATCATTCGTCATAAATGTCATAATCGTTGAAAGATCTTTGAGAATAGGTTAACTGGGTGAACTTTTTTTGGCTTTGATGTTTAATTTGTTTGTATATTTCATTTCGAGGACCGTATAACTGTAACGTCACGCTAACGACTTCGAAAATCGTTCAGCAGGGGTTCTTTGAATGAATTTATATTGTTATTAATGATGTGGTGATATGGATTCTTCGTGAACTCAATTTCCTCTGTACACGCGCGCTTTAATTAGTTCTACCGATATGGTTTCCAGTGTTTATCGTGACCTCGTAAATATTTCTATTTATTGCTCATAACATAAGCTTACAGATTGCTACGTTTAACTGCATTAAACCTCACCAAAAACATAGTATTGATGAAATTGACGGGTTTAAAACATTTCCTATTAGTGTTGTGAGTTAGAGCTCGACCGAGCGACTTGAGCCGTCCAGGACTAACGCAACTCCTTTCAGTACGGTAAAAGGCTAGTCTTAGCTTTGACGACTCGAGTTTTCAAGGCTCGACTGAGCTCTAAGTTACAACACTAATTTCGATACATTTTTACAACTTATTTTTGAACATCTTGATTAGTGATTATCTTGTGTGATATATAGTTCCCAATGAATTGACTTTTTTTGTATTTCCCCAGCTCTATTTATTTCAAATCCTTCGAAAACATTTCATGTAGTTATTCAGATCGTAATTCATGTTAAATTAAATTATTGATAGGTCTTGAAGCTATTACATTTCGCTTTCCATCTTTGAGTAAAGACACAATCAGAGTCATTAAAATAGTTCCCGTAGTATATGAGGACGGCTGTGGTTTGCGGTCACCCTGCCAGAGTCCGATTGCACCACGACCTCTTACTATTCCTAACTTACTTCATAAAAGGGATTATGTCTCTTGACTAATAAATCACGTCAACCCAGAACCGACCTAGGTGTAGTATTGGATTGTTATGAACGGGAGATAGTCGTCCATTGTATACGCACGCTATACACTAACTTTGATGACACTGCTGTTCAAGGTATTAATTAGGATTGAGCTGAACTGTCTTTGAAAGCTTACACTAATATTACTTGCTTCCAGTTCGTACCTCGGCCTTTATAATTTAATTCCCTGAAATCCTAAGGAAATTGAGTTCCCTAATTACAAGTGCCAAAATTATATCGTAAGTTATAGTTTTAGAACGTTGAAACGAAAAACGTGTATATTTTGATTAAGGACCACCAATTTATATATATACCATATTATTTATATATAAAGTTCTGATTTCAATTTGAGTAACATTTCTGATGGTACATAAAAGAGGCATATTACAGAATAATTATGAATAATTGAGTTTTGAAGCCTTTGTCTATCATTCAGAATAATTGTTACTCTATTTAATACCTTGAAGACCCTGAATCTATTATTACTTGTCGTGTCGACTGATGATAGTTTTTGTATTGTTCCAGGATGAGCGGTTTAACCACGACATCGACCAGCAAACGGGATACAAGACGAGATCGTTACTATGCATGCCTATCAAGGACATCAATGGAGAAGTCATTGGGGTCGCTCAGGTTGGTAATATAGGGCTTGTTGAATACCTTACATTACACAGTGCCAACGATTTCGTAGCGCTACGCCCGTAGCCGATATTATGTGAAGAAATACGATAAGAAATGTAGAGAGGAATGCGCCTGCGAGCAAGACGAGCAATATGATGTATGTAAAAACAGTAATTTCATTTATATATCGCAATCCATGGTACATATCTTTACAGCTGTAACAGGAAGATTGAGAATAATATTTATATTTTGTTGTGTCACCTAGTAAAAATCGCCATGATGTGATAACAAAACAGACGGGATGAGAAAATGAGCCCTCGGTAAAACATGAAATTAAAAAAGTTCCCCACGCCGTATCGTAATAAGATTAAATATTCCGAAGTTATTTGCGAATGCCTCTTGAAAATGTTAGAAGAAGTTGGAATTATTTCGTAGCATCTGCCTGTTGCCGATGGCCGGTAGGGGAAATTAAATCTCACGTCATGCGTGAATAAGTGACGTGATGGCCGATTGATTTTCAGGGTCCTTGAAACTTTGCAGACTGCTATTGTGCGATTTTTATAACATTCTAGTTCTCTCAAAATGTCATCTAATCTTGCATTGAGTGATTTTTTGCAATTATTGTGCTATTAGAAATAAGTTAAAATTCCACTTATTTTGCTATGACGCTTGGATAGTCAGACGTGAGCAGACAATACCATTTAAGAAATTGCTGCTAGTTTATGGAGTATTATTTTATTTCGTTGATCTGAATACCTCTCACTCTAAAGGTTAAAATAGCTCTAACATTTTACCCAGAGTGACCATCAATTTAGAAAACGTTAAATTTAATTTAGAAAAAGTTATCCCAACAGCAGGATTATTCTGATATTCACTCGCAGACTAAAAAATGTATTCACAGAGAGAAAGGTTAATTAGAAAAGTTGGCCCCGGCCAAAAGTCCGTGTGATAAATGTTTAATTTTGTACATTCGGCTTCAACTCATCACTTTATTAGACACACCGATTTAGCTTTATCCAAAGCGTTTTTTAAGCTATATATGAACCCCGTAATATCAAGTAAAGTAGTTTTTAAAAATATGGCAATAAGTTAGATATTAGTCTGTCATTAGTCATTAGCATTGCATGATTTAGTATATACGTAGGAAAGAAGTAGGTGTAAGTTCCGAACCTGTAAGTGAGAGAGCGCAACACTCGCCAACAAACTGTATATACAGTTTGGCGAGATCAAATAATATGCCTACTGTAATATATATATTTTTGAGTTAAATAAATTAAAAAAAAAACAATATATTTTTTATTTGTTACATAGTGTGTGTGCCCATGGTAGCTTAGATGAAACAATTTTGATTGAATCGGTATAACTTTAAAAACTGTCAATAAAAATAATTGACAGAGGAAGGAGTAAAATAATAATCAAAGCCCGTTTCCAGGTGATAAACAAGCAAAGTGACGGTCCCTTCACCGCGAACGACGAAAAAGTGTTCGCGTCGTACCTACAGTTCTGCGGCATCGGATTGCGGAACGCGCAATTGTATGAGCGCTCGCAGTTGGAAGTGAAACGCAACCAGGTGAGCAGTTACAAAACGGCTGTCATTAAGGTAGCCCCATTGCAAATGTCCCGACCTAACACGTGTGAGTTTGTAATTAACCATCCCGCTCTCTACGGAAGCTCTGTGCGTAGTTTTTTTGGCCGTGGTATTCACACATACCTACGGGCCACTGTGCCTACCTCCTCCTGCCTATTACTTTAATCAATTGCTTATCGTCTGTACACAGGTGCTGCTCGACCTGGCGCGTATGGTGTTTGAGGAGCAGAGCACCATAGAGCACATGGTGCTTAGGATACTCACGCACACGCAGAGCCTCATACGGTGTCAACGAGTGCAGGTAATTATTATCTCTATAGGTTCAACGTCAGGTGCCAGATTCCCTTACAGGGGTGCAAGTGCCCCATACCCACGTATGGGGCCCAGCTATGCACCCACGTGCATGGCGCATTGCTGCCGCTACTTCCACCACTCGTACCTGTGAGCGGACATTTAGAATGACAGCATTCGAATAAGTCAGAAAACTCTAGATGCTGCTTTTGAGCGCCGCGATCGCAACAAGTTAAGGAACCGAATCTGGGAACCTAACATATGCGTTGAACCTTAATTACTTTTACAAGAAACGTGAATCGCTCAAAAATGTAGCAGACCCGCGAATGTAATCTGAAAAAACATTCACATCATATTTTTCAGTAAATATGTGGCCTGGAATCACTTTCATATTTTGCAATTTCAAATCAGATACATTGTTTTGGGGAAATGAAAAATACATACCTATGATATTATATGTATGTATGTATTTAAGCACTTTATTGTACACAAAACAAGTTAAAGCAATATACATGTCATCAAAGTACAAATGTGAACTTATCCCTTTGAGGGATCTCTTCCAGCTAACCTTTGAGGGATTGAGTGGAAAGTGAGAAAATGAAATGAAATAGACAAACTATATTTTCCTCCTCTCCTCGATCTAAGACTAGCCTCAAGTAAGCCAAGTAGACACAAACCGATCCAGTTTTCAAGTTTGGACGTGAGAGACATAAAATCGACGGGCAGGTGAAACATTTTTACGAGAGAAACTTTTACAATACCAAGCCTCTCAGCTCTGTAATTAGCAACGGCCCTCAGGCAACACACCTTTTTTCCTGAATTAAAACAATTTCATATGTACATTACATTACCCACAAGGTCGAATGAAACGGCTTGGAATTAAATAAAATCGGATTTGCGTATTTAAAATACAGATTTTGTACTCGTGTTCCAACGAGGAGCAAATACTATTCTTATTTAAACTGCAGCGTAAATTATGATATTTTCTGAACACGAAGTGTTTGACCAGTGGAACAGAGATCTATTCATTGATTTATCAGTATTGATAGAAAATTCATTATGTCATGTCGTGTTATGTCACATAGGTACTCTATAACTCCACTTCCAAGCAGGACAAATAAAATGTTTTAAATTATCAATACATTGGATAAGAAATATATTCGTTATACCTATGTAGTAAATATGTATCGTTTATGGTTTCAAATAGAAAACTTCCGTGAGTCCCAGACATATAAAGACGTGAGTGACCCGTTTATTATATTTCAATACGTTTATGGTTTCCTAGAAACAACATACTACAGTTTAAGCGACTTCGTTACTACTTCTTGAATATTTTATCGAATGCCTTATATTGTGAAACTGCTATATCTGCTGTGTTTAACCGGAATGTTAGAGTTTGCGTGCAGATTAGCTTACGCTAGCTCCCATGTCCCTGACACTCGCCGTAAATATATTCTTTCCAGTGTTGGAATTAGCATAACCATTATTCTTCCTGCAAACATGCACAAACTCATTTGGAACGTCGACGACAGCCGTGGACTTAAAAACGTAATCTCACGTTTTAACCCCGTAGAAGGCATCCTTAATTAGAGAGTATGTTTTTATCAGAAGCATTAAAATTTACAGTCAGTCTCAGCTCAGAGAGAACGTTAGTTATTTAATGCGATACGTGCAAATTTATTTCATTTTACATTGGCTAATGCCTGGGAGCTATTAGTGATGCTATAGGCTCATGATTGCATTTAATATAACTGTCATAATGATTCTTCAGTAATATCAAAGAACGGCTCTTTGATTGGTAATGGTAATTCAGATCTTATGAATTTCACACATGGTTCAATATTCAACACTTCATAGAACCACCAAGAATCAAGAAATGGCACATTACAGTATTAGAAAGTGCTTTTAATTAAAGCGTATATTTACGTTGGAAACGTCAAAGTCGTCTTTTAAATCTACAGAGGGAACGCTATGTTTATGTATTACGCGTACACATTTCATTTCACATTTGTGGATGTTGTGGGCCCATTACCGAGGCGAGGAGTGAGTCTATCTGAATCTACTTGTTGCAATGAAGTTGATATGTGTTTTGTCGTCCGTGCTCGCTTACTATGTTATCTACGTAGTTTACGCACAAACAATGTCATACCATTATGATATAAATGTGCCGAATGAAATAGGCCTTCTCGTCGTAGTTGCCGCACAATATGTTTGTTTTGGAAACGCCGTTGTCGCTGTAATTAATTCAACTATCAAAGTAGTGGCTTATTCCAATTTTCACCCGTCTCTGTAGCCTGCGGGTGCGAATGAATATTAAAGATCCTGTTCTGTTCACGCGGAACGCTCAAAACAGCTCCGCCTGAATGGAATGGTATGTTATTTTGCAGTAGCATCGTTACCATGCACCGATTACCTACGAATAATTTGAAAATGGGAACCAAGCTGCTAGTAGAGGACGGTTTTTTAATAGACTACAATAGAAATACTCTTTATGTCACACCTGGCCATAAAGTGGCCATTATCGCACGCTCCGCGCGCGAAAAAACCCACTTCCTGGCCAGGGGGATGACATAAAATTTTGTACTTACCACGGGCGATAATAAAGAAAGCCTCAGATCGCATATTTATCGCCCTTGCCTTCGGCTCGGGCGTAAAATACCTGCGATCTGAGACATTCTTTGTTTTATCGCCCTTGGTAAGTAATGTACTATTATTGCACACCTCAAAAAGATCATAGCAAAGAAACATTAGGCTTAAAGTAGATGATGAGGAGGATGAGTTGTGGAGTAGTAGATGTTTTAATGTGTATATTTTAGGAAATGAAGCAATATACTAAATAATCAACTAAATAAGTACCTACAAACTCAAACTCTGTTTTTAGAACCTTCATGGAACACTGGGTATATCACAAATTTCACAACAACACACACTAATTACACACGTTCTGTACTAATTTAAGGAATCCAAGAATCCGCGACTCCAGTTGTATTAGTGACAGAAGATTAGGTTAATGCTTTTCTTTCATGGCCCTATAATTCTGAATTTGAAAGACATACAAGTGAGAAGACGTCGTATTTTAAATCTGGTCCATTCAAGGTGTAGTTAGAAGCAAAATGTATGCATATCCGAACATTGGGACGAGGTGATAATCAAAAGTTTCACTACATAGTATAAATCAAAGTCGCTTCCTGCTGTCGGTCCCGTTGTATGCTTAGATCTTTAAAACTACGCAACGGATTTTGATGCGGTTTTTGTAATAGATAGAGTGATTCAAGCGGAAATAGCGGCCTGTGCTCAGCAGTGGGACGTATATAGGCTGATGATGATGATGATGATGATGATGAAGCGGAAATAAACTCTCGGGAACCACAGATTTTGCTATTTTTTATATAAAATTAAACACAATACCGCCGGATCCCGATCCAAAGAAACAGAATAATGAATTTCTGTTATGACTAAAATCGAAACCTGTCTGGATAGACTTCTAGATATCTAGATAGCATGTATTTGGTTTTGCATACAAATGCGTGTTTTCCCAGGCAGAGTAGTTCTATGAATAAATACTCGTGTTTTTATATTTGCCATATCGATGTATTCTGTGATTGGAAGTATTGGAACAGATATATAAAATAACTACAGTATTAGCTGAATCCTGTTTTATTGATTTGGTTCATAAACGTTGCGTTGCTTTGAACGTCAGTAAAATCGGTTAACTTATAAAATCGTATTATTGTACCGAATACAGCCATTTTTACAAGCTTTCAACTTGCAAGGTATGTAACTATGTTTGTTCGGGTGGAATCTTGCAAGTCAATTTTCAACCACTTGCCGGTATTCGATTGAGCTGAAATTGACAATGCAATATTATGGTACCATCGCACTGATATGATGATGGATTTTCTCAATAAAATGTAAATTGGTATGTAAGGATTGACATTTCTTGTTCCTGCCTACTCCAAAACCATACGAGCTATGTGTGTACGTACTTGCTCAATTTTTATTGATGTTGATTTTTCTTAACTATCTATGGCTTTATACGCCGGGCCCAATAAAACGATAGGAGTGCGCGGTTTTGTTGATTTTGTCGTACTGCATCAAGTGTAGCAAGCGTTGGATGATGAACACATGATAAATTACCGCTTTGCGATACGCTGCGCGTTGCAAATGAGTCTGTTAAGCCGTACAAACGGGAATCCATCCTGTATTAAAGTAGTATATGCTGCACATTTATCGTGAACATTATTCTCAATAGAGTTTTTATTTGCCTCGCGAGAATTCCGTTTTTGTTGACACTGAATATAATTAGTGTTTAGTGTACGTGTTCACGCAGTATTTACTTAACATCTAGTTCAGTAGTTCGTTTGATTTGTCCGGTTACGAAGTTCTGTACTCTTCTATAATAGTTTCATCAATAATAAAAACCGGCCAAGTGCGAGTCGGACTCGCGCAAAAAGGGTTCCGTACCATTTATCTATAAAAACGGCAAAAAAATCATGTCTGTTGTATGGGAGCCCCCTTAAATATTTATTGTATCCTGTTTTTTAGTATTTGTTGTTATAGTGGAGGGCTAGAGGGTATTTTAATGGAAAGAAAAAAGTGGTCTATCTATGGTAATACACAAATAAAATCGAAAAGTGGTAAAAGATTGCCTTAACTGACTATACCTACCCGACCGCCATTACTACGATTCAAAGGAGTTTGTACTTTGTTTTAAATTTCCGAAAACGACACCCATGGAAGCCATTATACATACATATATTGTGTATTTTTTATATTTATAATCATAAATAGAATAATAACAAATATTAAATCATTTATTTCAGGCAACAAAGACCCACAACATGCAGGTTTATGCAACTACAGTATCTTCGTCTGCCACCTATTTACCATACTATGTTGCTGCAAGCTTGCTTATCTTTACGAATAATCTAACACCTCATTGGATATGACGGACTCGTACGGGAGCCTCCTTATCGCAAACATACCGCTTGAATTCTTAATGATTTAACAGACAAAAATTTGAACACTATTAAAAACTTGAATTTAAACTTTCGCGAGACATGTTATAACTTTATTTTACTAAACGGTAAAACTCACCCTGATGAAGAACTCCCGAAGAGTTCGAAACATGTCGCCCGAAGTGACAATTAATACGTGAGTTTTAACCGTTTAGTAAAATAAAACTATTAAAAACGTTAGTGCGACTTATAGTTCCAAATAGAGTACATAGTTAAGAACCCTCATTCAAATTTAAATGCCAGTCTCGTCTCGACTTAAACTTGCTTAAATAATAGTTTCGACATGTGTGCACAGTAATTAGGAATGAGTACGAACACCAAAGACAGCAGATTTCGCAGGTGTAGGGGTTATGGGAGAAAATGTAAAAAAGTGGGCCCGTGATGAGCAGTAGCTAAAATTCTAACCATGGTAAAAGACCATAACGTTGTAGTGTATGTAATAAAGGAACACTTTTTAAACACTTGTCCGCACAGGTAAATTTATTTATTGTGTACTGTTTCTAAAAATGTGGCTGGCCTTTTATATCGCATTCAAACGAAAAAGTATAACAATCGTAGTCTTCATTGACTATTTTCCAATAAAAATAATACCAAGTGGAAAACGTTTTACAACGTTAAACAAATAAATAACGTTGAAATGTTTGGCAGCAAGTAATGAATTGATCCTACGAAATAATATTACGCATAAAACTGGAGATGGTTCATTCATCATCGATAACGAGTTATCTCGGATTATGCGGAAAGTGGAGAAGTATCGTACGTCTTGATCATTCGCTCCGCCACCCATCGGTCAGGCGCGAATTTGAGAAAATGCCGTCAAGGAAAAATTATGATAATTTATCTTAAATCCAATTACTGGAACTTTGGTACCGATATTGCTTAGTGGCAAAGTTTATATGTGAATATTTTCTCTCGGAATAAATATTGCATTTTATGTTACGAAAACGCATTTACAATCCATAGTATCGTGGCGATTATGAGAGGACACGAACCTGCAATTTATGATTTATGATTCGAATATCACATACAAGCAGCTTTATCTACCTACCTTACGCTGTAAACAAAACAAACCATTAAACAATTAGTTCTAGAGCGCCCCTGTAGATTAAAAAAAGTATCTAGGTTTATATCTGTGTACGACCATTGTACTCCATAAAACCACTCTAAGTATTGTATCATTTGTCTGTAATACCAATTAATAGGTAGCTTTTTTTACTAGATCAGTATCTGTTACACAAATAATTAAGCATCTTTTTCACACAGAGGATTTTGCAATTAAAAGTAAACAAAGTAGGTAATGAAAAGATACTCCCCCATATCGTTAACGGTACTCCAATAATCCATCGGAAATGCTTAATCAATCGTGGCATTAATTAAAATACCTAGATACTATTGGATACAGAATTCCTCGTTGTACATCCATCGATCCATCTTTATTTTACTGCCGGTACTGTATTATCCATGACCGACGAATGGTTAAGTGCTAAAGCCGTAAATCTAAACGCAAACAGTATATAATTCATCCTTAATAAACTATTTGGACTCAGGTAGCCAAATTAATGTGTGAAGGGCGCGAGGTGCTAAAAGGGCGGAGTAAGCTCTAATAACAATGGAAAATGATAGGGTTTAGCGCGAAACCCTACACTCTCGGGACGCACTTGACAAGCTCCGACCACATTTTAGTTATCTTGCGAAAACATGTCTATTTCTACTTACGTGCCTGAGGCTTACACATTCCGTGACGTTTACGTGGAAAATGTTCGACGGTACTTATCAAAGCATCCTCATAAAATCGTATTCCTTCCGTTAGTGTCATAACTCGAACTCTATTTATTACTCAGTTACCGTTTTCCTCAAGTTCAAGTGCATCTAGTAACCTGTTTTCATAAGGTAATTTACATATACACAGATAAGATATGGCATATACCTTTACTGACATAAGGACCAGTTTATTGCGTCATTGATGAAAATGTAATGAAGTTGAAATAAATCATCTATGTAAGCCAATTTACGAGTAAGTGTTAGTTTTCTCGGACATATTTTTATATAATATTACTGCGTATCATCTTGTCACTTAATGAAATGTGGCATATGGTAAACTTTGTTAAAAAAGTGTGAACTTGCTAGAAAAATGTACCATAAGTTCCTGATGAGTAACAAAACTAATCTTTACCCTTTAACCGCCATCGTCGTATATATCAGACAAAGTGACAATGTAAATGACAGTTTCGTGATAAATTGACAAAGTTGAAAATTGCGAGTACCTAACTATTTTGACATTCGGCGGTTAAAAGGTTTACTGCCTACCGTAACTATAGCTATGGTTACTTTTCCAGACATGTAATATCAATGTGCAAGCAAACGCTGCTACGTTAATGGCTTCCACCTGCTCCGAGTTAATTAAATTTATCACTTAATTTGTCCAATCAACTTCCTTTGATGCATGTCAATTTGATTGATCAGATAAATTTTACACGCGCCTACACCAATTACAGATATATATCCAAGATTTTCAGAACAAAATTAGCTTCTGTGGCGAACATATTGATGGTGACTTACTAATGGAAAGGAAAAATATACCTATATGAAATAAATTTTATTGATAATAATCTGGGTGACGTCAAGTCGCCATGTCATAGTCGAGTTAGTATTTTATTGGATAATTTCCAACGAAAACTCGATCATCGCGCGAGTGAACAATGTGACAAACAACGCGAATGAAGTTCCTTTATGGAAGTTTGGTTATTCTTCGAATA
Source organism: Cenopis cana (assembly GCA_951800055.1). NCBI lineage: Eukaryota > Metazoa > Arthropoda > Insecta > Lepidoptera > Tortricidae > Cenopis > Cenopis cana. The sequence continues at coordinate 7,595,418 of OX637488.1, forward strand.
CGAGAGCACATGATAAAGAACTTACCTTGTTGCGAAGTGTAATAAGACTAATAAGCGTTAACAGATGAACGGGAGTTCACGAAATGTACTACTCGTAGGTGTTAACTCGTCATTCCCCATTTTCATCATTAATATTATCAGAAACTGGTGGTTTCTGATGATATTAATTCTTCATGTCTTCGTGAACTCTAATATGTTTGTTAAGCGGATGCGTCCGCTAGCGAAAATCTCAATTTTTTAATCAAAGTGAAAATTGAAAAATTCAACACCACAGGTGGGATTTGAACCCACGACCCCCCTAACGAGCCTCCCTAATAAGGCTTAATAGATGAGTGTTAAGATTGAAAAATTCACCATCACAAGGATACCACGGTGGCTCAATTGGTAGAGCAATGGACGGATTCCAGAGGTCGTGGGTTCAAATCCCACCTGTGGTGTTGAATTTTTCAATTTTCACTTTGATTAAAAAATTCGTGAGCTCTATTTGATATCATATGCAAATCCCATTCAAATAGAAATTTTACGTCCTGCAACGAATATATTTTTTATAATTCTTACAAAGTATCCTTCGAGGAAATGCTCGGTAATTGAGCTTAAAACTTCACCCTAGAATTGTCAATTTGCAAGAATCCCAAATTGCATTTAAAATACCGAATAAAAATGTCGGGTGGTATCCTGCATTCGCAAATTTCCTTTAAAGCGGCTTTTTGTAAATAAATATCACGTAGCGCCTAGTTAATTACTTCCCGCAACAATACAGTTAACAATAAAATTTGCATTTTAATCGAGTCGCAAAATGAAATTAAATCGAATGTTTGACCCATGTAAAGCTGGACCTAAATGAAACACTCTGCATACCACAAAATTAACGCTTTGCTTGGATAACAATGACCCAAGTTTAACATCATGCGGTCGTTGAGAGCGGTTACTGTTGTCAGACAAATTGGGAAACAGTTTGCCGTTCGACAGGTAATTTTAGTCCTCGATCAATAGTTACAGGTTCAACGTATAAAGTAAGCACTTTCCAGAGCCGAACCTATTGTCAGATGCTTACAATAGGTACCTAGTAATCTATTACTAATTTACTAAACTAAACACATAAATAAACTAAACACGACAACAAGCTTTTTTTAAGCAGCCATAAATGAAAAGCATGATTGCATGAACGAAACGTAGTTCATAGTTCCAACCGAGAAGCCGCAAAAACTGTAGTCACAATAAAAGAACGCTACAATTTCCTTTAAACATATTGCCTCTTTTAGGTACATGTACAATCCGCGCAAGCTGTGTTGTGTCCGCTTGCTCATAACGTTGCGTTGTGTCCACGTGTTCTGCACTTCACTTTTTCACATGTTGTTTTATACACGGCATACTGTTGCAGCTAACGTCAAGCTATGCAGTGGGTTGTTCAGTGAATAACTACAGTCTATTCATCATCTAAACTTTTTTTTTCTCTAATCTAATCTACTAATCTAAGGCCCAAGAAGGTCTATGGTTTCCCCTCGGGGTAGAAGGTCAGATGGCAGTCGTCGGCTAGAGGTGTACATAAAATTTGTCTGACATTTTCCACATTATATTGCCGGCCCTAAATATTATATTTAACAGAAAATAATTAATATTTTTTTATGTTTCATAGAATAAAATTTCAAGAACAAAGTGTATACATGTTATTTGCCCACCCTGTATATAGTGTATATAAATCTTGCTTTCTCTCTAGCAATTGTATTAGACCTTTCAGGCCTTTTTGTATATTATAATTGTATCGTGAAACCCGAGCCAATATTTGCCAAAATGTAAATTAGAGATCCAGAAATCAAATCCTTATTCGCCAGCCTGAAACGTGTTAATGATACTACAAAACTGGATAACGTGCGCCAATATACTTTATTACCAAATCAGACAATATCAGTGATTTGAGAACGTCGTAAAGAGAATGAAAAGGATCTTAATGGTCAGTTAGGGAGTAAAATATGTTTTATGCGCCGTAGTAATGTTTCAAACGGTCTTTACGTCATCTTATTCGCTTTTAAACAGACTATTATCATGCGATACGCGTGCGTTTAGAGCAGAAAAGTGTGTTAACTACACGTAATGCGGGCTCCGTCGATGTAAAAGTTATCGTGCATTGTATGTTGTCACTGTCATTAGCTAACATATTTAGTTTTTACTTTCCTTTTGTTTGTTTACTATCTGCTCAGACAGCGAAGGTATATTTGAAAACTGTCAATAATGGTGACCATCTGTTTATAAATTAAACCTCCAAATTATTTGTAACAACATGTCACGCCACGGAGACATGAGTATGTTACCTAATATATTCAGGGTCGGCTTATTCTTCTATGTAGTTTAGTTATATGACGTTTGAACATATTTTAAATTTGCCCTGTGGCTAAAACCCAAGTCATCGAAAATAACCCATTTCTTTCGGCTGTAACCGTGCAATGGCACTGTAATGTTTTATTAGATCCGTACCCTCGGGACGACAACTTACATAAAGCCTTTGAATTATGAACAAGAATGTTATCTGCTCAACCTTTTCAGTGTTCCGTTGTCAAACTGAAGGGAACCCTTATAATTTTGTCTTGTATTTTATCTCATGTTGGAAGGAGAATTTATTACCCCTTACCCATAAAATATGTATGTATATAGGAGCGTGTTAAAACGGTTTGGGTAGTCTATCGATGAATGCATTAGTGCCAACGCCAACTTTTCTCGTAGAAAATTTATTGGTACCTATGAAACGTACCATTCAAAGAAATTAAATGGATATTCACGCCGGTGCTCGAAAATGCGGCGATCGATCTCAATAAGTAGAGGCTTCAAAGCTATGACTAATAATTCCGTTAAATGTTATAAGTATTAGGTAATGTTTTATTCAACCAAACAGAGCAATGCGCGCTCAGAAGGCGCGCTAATGATGTCGTAATTTCAATGTCTTCCACTGTTTTTAGGGTTCCGAACCCGAGGGGTCGAATCGGAATCCTAAATTGCTGTCACTCACGCGTCCGTCCGTCGTCTGTCACACGAAGAATTTTTTAACTTCCCATTGACCTATGAACTTGAAATTTGGCGATAATATTTATTATTACGTATATTTTACCAACAAATACTAATATATTGATAAATCAGGTTTTTTTCTTTGAAATTTTGCGGTTGCTTCGGAACCCTAAATGTGCGAAGTCCGACACGCACTGAGCCGGTTTTTTACCTACTTCTGTGGCACACCGACCCGAAGTGTAATCTTGGCTTCCGACACCAAAGACCGCCAGGTTTGCCTGTCGCTAGCTATCTCTGTCCAGTCGTCCTGGGCGACGAAGTCCAGAGGGACCTAACTGAGCTCCAGACTTTTTTGCACGTGATACTGATAAGTGCCTACATCATAATATTTTATTGTTATAGGTTCTTCTAGTCCACGAAGCGTCAAAAGGCAGTTTCTCCCGCGTGTTCGACTTGGAAGCGGGCGATGAAACGGAGCCGGGAACGCCTAGAACGTCTCCCTACGAGAGTCGATTCCCCATCAACATTGGGATTACTGGCTATGTGGCCACTACGGGAGAGGTAATACACTTTCCTATGCGAAACTGTTGTGGCGTTTGTTTATAAAGTCCTTGGTTAAAATATTTCGTGCCAGATTTACCATGTTCGATTTTTGAGGCAGAATAGATGACAGCCATCAAGGAAAAATATCCTTAAGAAAATTGTTACAAATGTGATAGTTGGTAAACACATCTGACCCTTTAATCTGCGATACTTTATTTCCTCTCCTGTCGCTATCACTTGAACACAACAATAACACGGAGGCGATGAACTTCGCCTCTCAAAATGTGGTCCTTCTCATTTGTTAAAGATACATGCTAAAAGTCAAATGTTCGTGTATGAAAACACAGCTTAACCCGCTTGTGTAGTGGATTCTCACTCTTAAGAATTTTCCGATATGCTCATATCGGAACAAAAATCTATTGATTAATTCGTACGACAGTTGGTGGCAATTAATTGTAACATAGTTTCTTATATATTATAACTGCACACTTTTGCATTATGACTTATATTATAACCTAGGTACTCGTATACTTTATTAACTGGAACAGAATTCGAGTGTACACTCAAGAGCAAAAATAATGAGTAGGTACACTTTCTATGGAAATCCTAAACAAAGTGTACCCATTATTTTTGCTCTTGAGTGTATTTCTGATACTGATATTGAATCTCATAAAACGCCCGTAGGAAATAGACCTTAACAGTTTCAGCGAGCGTTTAGAAGGCGGATAGGATTTCGGTGAAACCATTTCTTTTAGCATTTCAAACCGCCTTTCACTATTTTATTTTAACTTTCTGTTACAAAAGCTATTGCAGTATTCCCATTTAAACACTTTTTAAAACGACTGCTCCAGAATTTCTGAAACTGCTAAGGTGAGAAAGATAAAGCAAACTACAATCGGGCCAAAGGCAAAAACTCGAAACAAAAAGTTTGAGACAGATTTGGCGTAATATCTTGACCTTTGGAATATCTCTCCAAGAAAGCTTAAGCTTATCCTTCGTGTTTTGATGTTCCATTAGGGGGAACGGGATCAGGAAAAACAGCTATTATAATAAAAATATTCCAGTATTCCTAATGTTTTATGCAATTCATCTATGATGATGGCCGTAATGTGAAATTCACCGAGCATTTTCACGTAAATGGAAGGGAATTAGAGCTCAAGGAATACTTTAGTGTACTCAAACACTTGCGAGTACAGTCTGTGAGCTCTTAGCATTTAGTATTCCGGTTCAGGTGAAACCATTTATTTTTGCATTAGAACGTGTAGGAACAAGCAAGAGAATTGTATAGATATACCCAAAGATTGATCGCCGACTGCACGTGTATCTCAGGTTTTACTCTAAGCGTCCCAGTAATTGCGGGACTAATAGGTACTTCATAATCTCCCCCCGTAATCGCCCTAACCCTTTATCTGTCACGTGGAACGACTAACTTCCTTCGGGATTGCTGTAATACGTCAGGGCGGTCTCTTTCATATTTGTTCCTCGGAATGATGTAGGTAATTTGAATCTCGCCCTTTGAATTGAATTTTTTAAATTTTGTACGACAGAAAATTAGCAGCTCGAATGCCAACGGTTTTGGGCATGATTAGGTTTCTTCTTTTATTAAGTGCCTGAGCACGTTAGTTTTTAAAGTCTCTTTCATATTTGTTCCTCGGAATGATGTAGGTAATATGAATCTCTCCCTTTGAATTGAAATTTTTAAATTGCTTTTGTACGTCAGAACATTAGCAGCTCGAATGCCAACGGTTTTGGGCATGATTAGGTTTCTTTTTTTATTAAGTGCCTGAGCACGTTGGTTTTTAAATATTTTGTTGTTATTTAATTGACTTGCTGTCAGTAACGAGTTCTTACGTTTAATGTTTTTACAGACGGTGAACATAGCCGACGCGTATTTGGACGCGCGGTTCGACCCATCAGTCGACGAGGGTACGGGCTTCAAGCACAATACTATATTGTGCATGGCCATCAAGAATTCGGAGGGCAGAATAATCGGAGTAATACAGGTAAAATATATCCTACTGATATTTTAAATGCGAAAGTTTATATGTTTGGATGTTTGTGATTATGATTAAGCTTGGTATACAGCGAGTTTACAGACTGAATTAAGATATAGGATATTTCTTGTCCGGAAAGTCTTCCCTCGAAGGGATGAAATAGGGAGTGGAAGTTTACTGGGATGAAGTCGCGGGCAAAAGCTAATATTTAATAAAGAGAAGAAAGAAACAAGGAATTTTAATTTGAGTCAAAACCATTCAAGTCTGTCTCGGTTAAGTTTAAGTAAGTTGTGTTTTTTTAAGGTTCTTATCTTAATTTTAGATTATTTACACGATAGTTTTTATTCCTACACCAAAAATTTGGACTGAACGTATCTACGTATTCAAACTAACATTAAAACGGTTTTGGCAGCGCCGTGCCTACTGTTTTTGGCAAGTATAAATGTAGTGTATAAAACTGGATAATATACGGATACCTAGTAGTTTCATCTTGGCACTAAATAACTAAAAAGGTCCAGCTATTCGCGTTATATTTGAATAATTGTGACAGGGCAATATTTCAAGATAATAATTTACTTGTTATTATTCCTCTTCTTTCTTTTAATCATATATGTTTATCTACTAAAATGTATACTATTTTTAAAAAAAGTTGTATATTTAAAAAAACTGTAATAAACAGTAAAAGTCTTCATTTGTCTGAGGTTTGCAATAAAGAGTATTTGGTTGTATTGTACGTCTTGAACTGATTTTGGAGTACATATTTTCAACATCACACGTCATGTCTACAGCCAACAAGCGACCATAAATGGGAAATAAGTACAAACTTGCTAAAATTATTTGTCGATTGAATGTCCAATATGAATTCATCCGACTTCGCTTCATTGAAAGTTAATTAACACACCCAAGTTCGTAACGGCGAAGTAGCGCATTAATTTGTCTTTGTATGTCGAGGAGTCGTCGCCTTCGTCGCATATGGCCGCAATGCGCAACAGCTTTATCACAATAATTCCACAATTACCTTTTAAACCTCTCAACATATTCCATTGCTATTGCAAAAGCAACCCTGCGTTGTGCAAAATATAGTTTACTTTCTAAATATCACGCACGACAGATACGAGGTTGAGGAAGTATAGAGTCGAATTGTCACCACACCAGACTATATTTCTTAATTTCTTTTAAAAACGTCTGCGCTGCAGTTGGAACTTTTTCAAGTGTCTGCTAGTGTTTCGTTGCGAGTTGACTCTATTGGTGTCAGTTTGGTTCAGTGCTCTAGTTGGACGAAGTTTCCAGCTGGAAAACTATATTTTGGGTATTTTTTATGGGTATATTCTCTTCTATGTGGTTAAGGCGATATATCGATTGAAAGAGACACCCTTTGTTTTTCGCTCACGACAAAACGGGATGCAACCCTCTCCGAGAATGGCTTTTTAGACAAATCTCGTTAAATATATGACTGTGTGCAGGTTTATTAAATTTCCTCTTCAGTACCTAGATGAGGTAAAATACCATCATATTAACTTAATCGTGTCTTTTAATAATGCGTTCTTTTAGTAGGCTGAGGAAAAATGGAAAATATAGACTCGACTTTGGATTTATTTTCTATCGAGAAAATTTTAAGCAATCATGTTTCGCTATTGTCAGTACCACAATCATATAATCAAGAATCATATATCTGAAAATCAGCCCCTACTGTTTGCTAGTCTGGGCAGGACAGCGTTTCAAAGTCTCCAAATTTCTTAGTGTAGCACCTTAAATGCAAGAGCAGCGGAAAATTTCCTGCGGTGATAAAACAGTCATTTGTTTTATGAAATTCCCTGCATCTTGCCTTTGGTGGAATGCATCCTTATTTTCTTTAAAAGCACATTTTCTGCAAAGAATTCATTCTAATTGCAGTCAATGTATATTTATTTTACGTATGTGTTTTCGGAAAAGACTGCCCCGGTCCACAATTTAGCTAGCGTTCGGCGCCCGTTCACAAATCCCTTTGGCATTTTGCAGGACAAAACCAACAAAGTTGTTTTCTTAGGGCTTCAGAAAAAACATACGAAATAACAGGGCGAATGTAATTCAAAGGTCATGTCAAAGAGAACTTTTTTGTTTTGGTTTTCCGCATGGTCACGAATAAATATTCTATTGAGATTTTATACTGGCCGAACGAATAAACAAATGAACGAGAAATTGACTACCTATGGTTATGTTACCTAATATATATGTATACCGTGAAAATTAAAATCCAATGTATCAAGTGGTCTAGTGTTACATTAATATCGCAAGCTCAGTTTCCAATCGTATTACTTATAATGTTTTCTCTTTTAATTATACACAATGGTCCAAATCACACCACCGTTTTTTTCGTTATTAAGGTGGGACGCTTTCCATACAAAATGTATTTTGATATTCGCAGGCTAACGGCGTGATATTTTAAGAAACTTATGTAATAAACTTTCATAAATTGGCTTACCATTTGCGCGAAATGCCCCCTTTCCTAGAATAAACTTGTATAAACTAAAATAATTTGAAAAAATTGATATCACCAGACATCGGAATTCTCGTAGCATTTTTGAGCTGTCATAGGGACTTCTCGTTTATCGACTTCCGATATACAAATTTTGTCGATACATTATAGAGCACAACACAACATATCAAAGAAGATTAAAAGTAGAGGTAAACAACAGGCGGTCTTATCGCTAAAGAACGCTCTCTTTTATATAACTTTTAAGTGGCCGAAAATGTTAAATAGAGATTTGCAATGAAAGCAATGAAAAATTAATGGTTAACAATTTTACATTTAATCAGTTCAGTTCAGTGTTTTAGCATTTATCAATTTCATGTTCAGAAAAGTCTGTTTTAGTGCTAACAAGTGTTTCATCATTAGTTTCTCTATAAAAGAAATAGATAGTCATACTTCTACTCGTAATCATAATTATTTTATGTCACACCTGGCCATAAAGTGGCCATTATCGCACGCTCCGCGCGCGAAAATACCCACTTCCTGGCCAGGGGGTGACATAAAATTTTATACTTACCACGGGCGATAATAAAGAAAGCCTCAGATCGCATATTTATCACCCTTGCCTTCGGCTCGGGCGTAAAATACCTGCGATCTGAGACATTCTTTGTTTTATCGCCCTTGGTAAATAATGTACTATTAAATATTGTATTCTGTATTTATCGATATATGTATAATACATATGTATAATCGGAAGTCGATAAACGAGAAGTCCCTTTGACAGCTCAAAAATGCTACGAGAATTCCGATGTTTGGATATCACGTGAGTATCACAAACGAATTTCTCAAATTATTCTCAAAATACGTTTTGTATGGAAAGCGTCCCACCTTAATATAAATGATTAATTATTTACCTTCTTGGCTTTTTTATATAGATTGGTATCTTATTTTTTTATTGAACCGTGGCACGTTACTGGAAGTTCGCCACGAGCGCAGGCGGGTGTTCGAAGGTTCGAACGCGTCAGCCCGATTCGGATTCAATTTCAATGCGTCTTTCACGATCCGGAGCTTAGCTCCTGGTCGTCTACCCTTTGGATAAGCGTGAAAGTATCTTGGCAAGGACTTTCATCCTACTTCAATCTTTCAGTAAAAGCCCATATAGCGTCGCGTGAGCCAGAATGCAGCCGAGAAAACGTAAAGGCAATACCAGTAAGCTTTTACGAGGTGCTTTTTTCTTCCCTAATTTGTTTTCGGTACAGCCATTGCGGATCTCTTCATAGTTTAGCGCTTTTAGGGTTATTAGGAAGGCTGGGATCTTGTACTTTCAAGAAAATAGGGTTTTTAAATTGGAGTGTGTCTTCCATTTTGCATTTTGTAGAGTTATCGTGTGAAATGTTTGTCACTGTGATATGTATGCTACTTACTACGCGTATGTTTGCTACTTTGACTCAAGGCACTACAGAAGAAGTAATATATGACCATGCGCCATGTTGCGGAATTTCATTGTGAACTAATTTCTTACACTGGCATTAATTTTAATGATTTTTCAGTGGTTTTTCAGCACGTCACTGTCACTGTCGCGGTTTATTTGAATCATAGTAATGTGTTGATTATTAACAGAAAAAATGCAGCAAATGCTCAAAACGATTCATAGTCAAGAGCGGAACATTATTAATAATGTATACAATAAAGCGGCAATTACACTGCGTCGTTCACCTAATGCGGTCGCCGAATTCATTTTAAACTACTTAGCCCAACAAACGTCGTCTATTACACTAGGCTGTCCGCTTACTACGGCGACTTGGCATTGGCAGCTGTCGATCGCCGAATGCGGCCGACTAACGTGTTGTTTACACTTTTGCGGTGACGACGTCGAAGTGTAAGTAATTGCCGCTTAAACTGCTGAAAGAAAAACGCTCGAGATATGAAACTATTTCGCCGAAAAACATTTCAAAATTAACATCAGAGCTGAAAGGTAAACAAATCAAAATGACATTTTAGTCTGTTGCCATATATGTTTTATAAATCGGAATAATAGCGCCCTCTTGACAATGGTCATATATTTCTGGTTTACCTTTAATGTACTAATCGTAAATTATTGATGACTAAGTTCAACCAAAATCATAAACCCTGTTGATGTTGTTTATAATGGAAAAGGTTATACAGTTACAATCTATGAAGTAACTGTACTTGAAATAGATGTTATCGTTAAGTGTTCTCCATTGAAATTTAGTTTGAATAGACTATGAATATAATTTAAACGTTTCATTGGCAAACTCAATGTGTTATCATTAACTGCCGTCCCGTCTAGACCACTCCGCTCATTATCTCGATGCCTACCCATTTTATATGCCCATTTCAGCCTACTGCCTTGTCATCGAATTTTCACTCGCATTGACCCTAACGACACCCCTTTCTCAATTACATTGAATGTACCGTCTCGTAATAAAAAGGTTCGTCGATTTTCGGCTGTAAAAACTTCTACACTGTGAAGATCCAAACTTCCAAACCTTTTCATTACGCGACTATACTTATAAAATTAGTCCCTGAGGAAATGGAACATTTTTACTTTCGCTCGGAATTCCGTTAATTCATTACTTTATTTCTATTTAACTTCAATTACACGAATCCCAAGGTAAAGAAAAGGTTTAATTTGGTTATTCAAAAGCCTATCTACAAGAAAAGAAATATCTCTGTAAAAGAGACAACGTAAAGGACTCAATTAGAGAGAACCGGTAGCGATGCTGGGAGATTTGAAATCGCTTTTCATTTCTCGTGGCATGATCCGAGTAGTAGTAGGTAAATAAATCTTATTACTTAAGTAGTAGGTAAATAAATCTTATTAAATACCAGAGTAATAAATAACTAGGCACTACCAAGCTCACTAAAAGTCTTTGGTGAAGCTGTGCCGAATCTGAGTATATATCATATAGGAATTTATGCTTTGGCGCATTTCATTTCGACGTGAACGGATCTTATGATTATGACGCTGGGTTTACTAGACTATTTGCAATAGTTTAGTAAACCCCAAGAATAGCGGTTCAAAAACACCGTGTTTATTTGTAAAATCCATGTTTATTACAGGTTAAGTTATCACACTCATCAAGAGAAATATGTGATATTTAATCCACATTGACAGGGATCTTATGGCGGTAGGCACTTAAGTTAAAAGTACTAGTGCTCGACGCTGCACTAGTATTCGACATGGGCACTTAAAACTATAAAGTGCCCTTGTCGAATACTAGTGCAGCGTCGAACACTAGTACATTTACCTTACGCCTTTATTGCCGTTGTTCGATTCTAATACAATAGTGAATCGGTGTGACGTAATCGCCTGCTGCCATAAGGTCCATTTCAATGTGGACTATCAATTTGTATGTTCATAAAAGTTCAAAAACATGTGAGTAACCTGTCCTGTACACGTGATTTTGAATACTTTGTCCGTATACATTATTTTGAACTATAGTACTTAGTCGATGCGCATGAAAGCGAGTACACGAAACCGATTTACCTGAATGTCATTAGGAGCGAATGCGAAGAACAAAAATGTAGATTTATTTTTATCCCCCGACGCGCAACGCAAAAGAGGGGTTAGGGTAGCACGTGTATAATCTTAGCACGTGTATCGGTGTATCTGTGAATATGTGACATCGTAGCTCCCTAACAGATGCACCGATTTCAGTGTGGTTTTTTAGGGTTCCGTAGTAAACAAGGGTCCCTTATAGTTTCGCTATATCCGTCCGTCCGTATGTCTATCTGTCTGTCCGTCCCCGGCTTAACTCAGTAACCGTTAGTACTAGAAAGCTGTAATTTGTCGTGAGTTATGTATATACATATCAATGACGGCGACACCACCAGATCAAAGAGACAAAACGGTAGAATAAAAAACTTGATAAAACATTTTTTTAGGGTCGTAAAGTGGTGGTGCAATTTTATTTTTCTTTCAAATCCCATCGTGTGGGGTGTCGTTGGATACTGTATAGCTCTTTCTATAATGTTAATTTTCTTAAACCAGTTTTTGATTTACAACAGATTCGTTGGCGTGATATTAGGCTTTAAAGGGATATTTTTTCTTGTGGTCAAGATTTCCCCCTCTGCCAGCTAAACGGTGGCTACTAGGCATGTGAAAAAAACATGGTAGTAGTATATATAATGAACTTAAAAGGAAAATTATCACAGCTAAGTAGACATTACTAGTTAACGAGTAATAGTCAAACTTAAGAAATGTACTTTGCAAAAGCAAACTTTCGAACAAATTCCATTGATATCTTAGATAGTGTTGTTCATTCTGTCGAAAACATAGTAAATAAAAGTTCGCAAACTTTTTATTCCACATAATGTAACAGGTGGACAACTACGGAACCCTACATTGCGCGTGGCCCGACACGCACTTGGCCGAGTTTTTTATCGAAAGTATTGATGACGGGAATGGTTCTTAGTTATATTTTGAATCAGGATTTTTTAAATAACAACCTTGCACGTAGAACCGGTTGCCGTTAGGGCCTAAAGGTTCACTAGTGGCGACCACGGACCGGAAGGCGCAGCGTGGTAGACCCCCACGAGGCGGACTGATGACCTGGTAAAGTTCGCGCGAGTCCGCTGGATGCGGGTGGCGCAGAACCGGTCTTTGTGGCACTCTTTTGGGGAAGCCTATGTCCAGCAGTGGACGTCTTTCGGTTGCCATGATTTTTTTAATTAATTAACTTGCTCTCTTTGTTTCCAGTTAGTGAATAAATTCGACGAGCTGCTCTTCACGAAGAACGACGAGAACTTCGTGGAGGCGTTTGCGATATTCTGCGGCATGGGTATACACAACACGCACATGTATGAAAAGGCAATCACGGCTATGGCGAAGCAGAGCGTTACTCTTGACGTGAGTATCATCAATATTTATGCTTATGTTTATAATTATGGTATTAAGTCCGTCTTTCGTACGATAAGTTTTAATTTTGTGCAAAAAATGTAAGCACTGTATTATACAATAACAGGTTTAAACATATACATGTCACTAAAGATTAATGCACAAAGGCGAGCTTATCCCTTTAAGGGATCTCTTCCAGCTAACCTTCCAGCAGTTGAGTGAAAAATATTAAATAAAATATTTAAAGCTATAAGTGTACGTCGAAGGACCGGTAGTTTTTCCCGCTACCCTTTCGCGCGTTCTCACTTTCGTTATTTTATCCATCCATACTGCCATAGTAACATTATAAATGCGAAAGTGTGTTTGTCTGTCTGTCTGTTACCTCTTCACGCTTCAACCGCTGAGCGATTTAGATGAAATTTATTATGGAAATAGTACGAGTCCTGTGGAAGGACATATGTTACTTTATTCCCGCAAATCATCTAGGCAACCGCCTGCGATAAAAGTAGAGAAGTTAAATTCTAACGTGGTGACAATGCCGCGGGCAAAATCTAGTTTTCAATAACATCAACGTCGGGAAGCAAATCGTACCTGTTCATTTTAGACAGGTGGACTAGCTATGTGAAATCCTGACTGACTGTAAGGGTGAGTTGCACCAAACCATCTGTAATCGTATAATCGTTTTTTTTTTAAACTGACTGTGGCTTTATAGGCCGGACCCAATAAAGTGAGAGGAGTGCGTGGTTGGAGAGTGGCCTGGGGAAAATCTAGGGAATTCCAGGGAAGTTTGCGCTCCAGTGAGGGTTTACCGGGTTCAATCGAATATGTGAGTGCGAATCGAGCTACTGGGAGTGTAAGAAGTGTTCGTTAAAATCTGATTGTATGGAATGTTTGACAAGTTTCTTTGGGATGACGGGTTCCAGCGCCTTATTAAACGTTGATCGGTTCGGTTTGTAATCGAAAAATGGTGCAACTCGCCCTAAAATATATACTGACTAGAAAAAATAACGGGTACACTTTCTATGGAACTTCCATACAAGATGACGGCCTGTGGTATATCTAGTGTACTTAATTATCTAAAATAAATCATTTCCTATTTCAGGTTTTAAGTTACCACGCATCTGCCACTCTAGATGATGCGCAGCGGTTACGAGTAAGTAATGTAATTGACTTTTTCATTTATTATTTTTTTAACAATACGAGTAATATGCTTTCCATTAACATTCTGTCAACGGGCTAGCTTAGCTTATTTTGGGGTTAGTTCGACTTGGTTAAGATCCCTTGATATTTAGTATAAGTAATTGATATAATTGAACAAGGATAAACTCGTTAAATTGAAGAGATAGAAAGTGTTGTGTGTGAACCTACTTATTTTATATCTTTAAACGAGCAATTCTTGTATCTTATATCTTTAAACGAGCAATTCTTGTATATTTATTTATTTCTCGGAAACGGCTCTAACGATTTTGATCAAATTTGGTAGTGGGGGTTTTCGGGACGAGCAATCGATCTAGCTAGGTCGCATGCCCGGGAAAACGCCGAGCAAAGCTCGGCTGCCCAGATATTTTTGTTAATGTTCGAGAAACCACTTCCTGAATGTAACGCCTCCATCTAACCCAGATGACCAATTAGACCTTATTGGGAGTACCTAGGCCGGTTACCTTACGATGTTTACCTTCACCAAAAACCCTTCCTCCCTCCGCCCTCCCCTCACTCTTCCCCTCCCCCTCCTCCCTTCCCCTTTAAATATCAAATTAAACTTCGTATACATGGAAGTTCCATCTCTATAATCCACCTAACAAATTAAGTAGGGAGGAAAGATCAATAATGATATCGTACATTCTTTTGATCCCTTACCTTTGGTAAGCTTTGAAGCCTGCTAATTTATAATTGGGAAGCGATAGAAGACTTGAATTCGCAAAATCGAGTTCATCTAGGTATTTCATTTATTTGATGATTTAATTTGGTTATACCTATATCGGTATGTATATTTGTTTCTGATTCTGGGTTGCTTTCTATGTATTTAAGTATTTATATGTATTAAATATATCGACATCTAGTAGGTACCAATAACATGTTCTATTTAGGTTCCTATGGGGCTAGTTTCGTTTTTTTTTTTGTGTAAGATATCTCTAATATTAATTTAGGTATTTATTTAATTTATAAAACCTTACGAGTTCAATTTGACACAATACGATGTCTAAAATCGATTGAGATTCAAACTTTATGACAATAGATATTATAAAACCAATTGGTTGGCGTTACGATGGAGGCCGAAGGTGGTGAAAGAAATCAACTTTTCTTATCTAATTATTTACGTTGACACGCCTGCATCATATCATTTACCTGTAGTTATACTTCCAGACGCTAAGGATAGCCTCGTCGGCACACTTCAGCCTTCATGAACTGGACTTCGACGATATTCACATGAGCGACGAGGATACGCTCACCGCCTGCCTCCGCATGTTCCTGGACTTGGATTTTGTGGAGCGGTTCCACATCGACTACAGCGTACTGTGCCGCTGGTTGCTGAGCGTTAAGAAGAATTATCGCAACGTGACGTATCACAACTGGAGGCACGCGTTCAATGTTGCGCAGATGATGTTCGCCATATTGACGGTGAGTTCACTATCTGTAATTTCTTGTAATCTCCGTCTTAAGGCTATGGAGCGGTTCCATATTGACCAAGAGAAGACCCAAGTCCGGTGATCTCGAAGCACATAAATAACATTGCCATTGTTTATTTTTTTCGCCGGGAGAGGATGGGGTTAAAATGTTTTTTAGTTTTAATTTCCCGTCAATAGAAGCCTAATTTTATTCTAAAAGGCGGCATCATAATAAAATTTTACTACAACGAACGTAACAAACTAAAATGCAATAATGGAATTCCAGGAAACCCAATGGTGGAAGATTTTCGGTGAGCTCGAGTGCTTGGCTTTGATCATCGGCTGCCTGTGCCACGACCTTGATCATCGAGGGACCAATAACTCTTTCCAGATAAAGTAAGTGATATTGCTATTTCCTTACCTATTGTTCCGTGCGTACGCCTCTTTATGAAATAATATTTCATAATATATTATATTATAATGGAGGGACAAATGCCTTTCTTGGAATACCTTGTAAAGTTTTTTGTCTTTTGTTTTGCGATTATAAATACAGGCTTGTCGTACAGTCAAGTGCAAAAATATGTATCGAATGAATCCTCTCATAAATATGTACCAAAACCTTAATTCACCGACATAAGAGCTATGGGACATCTTTTTGAGCAAGTTGTATGCACCCATATTTTTGCACTTGACTGTACCTACACTTACTTCGATTTAATAGGACAGGTCGACATAGTCCTCCTTGACGTGTCCGATAACGGCGACCCTTACAATTTTCTCTGATGAGCACGGATGTGGCTCGCAAAACCGAACTTTGATGCAAATATTCGGTCACACTGTGTGCAGTATAACTGCCCCTGATCATTATAAGTGGAAATGGAGGAATATGAGGGCTTAGGTCGGGTTTTCCGAGACTAAGACCGAGACTAACTCCCTTATTCATTAACGTTTATCACATCTATTAATATTCATTTGTTCTTATGACAAATTTGCTTGTGAGACAGTGACAAAAGACAATTTAGCAGAGATTTGTAAAGCGGCAATTACACTTCGTCGTTCGCCGCATGCTGCATGCGGCGAATGACGAAGTGTAAAGAACACGTTAGTCGGCCGCATTCGGCGATCGACAGCTGCCAAGACGCCGTAGTGGGCGGACAGACTTTGGCCTAGTAGTTTAAAACGAATTCGGCGACCGCATTAGGTGAACGACGAAGTGTAATTGCCGCTTTAAGTTTTATGAATAGGGGGGTTACTTATTACAGAATTGTATGAATGTTTCAGGGCATCTTCGCCACTAGCGCAGCTGTATTCGACGTCGACCATGGAGCACCACCACTTCGACCAGTGCCTGATGATCCTAAACTCGCCCGGCAACCAGATACTGTCTCATCTGTCGTCTGACGATTATGAGAAGGTCGTCAAAGTGCTGGAAGACGCCATTTTGTCGACAGACCTGGCGGTCTATTTTAGGTAATTATAAATTACTAGTTGTGCCCGTGACTTCGTCCGCGCGGAACTCGTTCATCACGATAGAATGTAATTGCTATTATTTTTATATCAGGCGCTTACCATGTTATCGCTCCTCCATACAAACTTCCAATCCCTTAAGGGTGAATTTTTGGGATAAAAACTGTTTCTCTTAAATAAAAAAACGTGATGACGTATCGGAGCCAAGCTGTCTTGTCGCCTGGCTTTTGCTGCCTGGCATGAAAATAATGATTTATTATTACTTTTTCTCTTTATTTATCTTCCTTGGGCTGGGTTAATATAATATTTTTTTATGAAAAGTAACATAAAAATACAATTACAAAACATATATAAAAATCTTATCTAGGGCGACGCCGGCAGCGAGACGGGTGCTAAGCTACTTACTGGTGGTTAGGGCGATCTGTTCGAAGAGACTACTTTTCGGTTTCCATGGCCGGGTCTATAGAAATAATACATTATGTCATACCTATCCAGCATTCTACCTATATGTTGTAATCGATTTTGATCGTCAGTGGTGCATGGAAATGCTAAAACATATACATATTTTGCTGTTACAGCAAACGAACGTCATTCATCGAGCTGGTAGAAACAGAGCGGTCAGTGACCGTAGCTTGGGGCGAGTGCGAGGAGCGACGCGGCCTGCTGCGGGCCATGCTTATGACAGCCTGCGATCTCGCCGCCATCACTAAACCATGGCCCGTCGAGAGGCGCGTAGCTGCCTTAGTAGCTGGCGAATTCTTCAGGCAGGGCGACCTTGAACGGCAGAACTTGAATTTGACTCCTATCGTGAGTATCATAAGATTCATATTGTTATAACAATGAGTGCGTTCGCGGCCTGCTGCGGGCCATGCTGATGAGTCCTGTGACCTCGCTGCCATCACTAAACCATGGCCCGTCGAGTCGCACGTAGCTTCCTCAGTAGCCTAACCTTGAACGGCAGAACTTGAATTTGACTCCTATCGTGAGTATCATAAGGTTCATAACGCATGAGGATGCGTGGACATCACCAAAACCTGGCCTCGAACGGCAAAACTTTATCTTGAAAGCTATTATGCGTATTAATAAGGTTTGTTTCGTAATAACAGCCTGCGGCTGGCGATTACTTTAGGCCCAGCGGTTTTGAGATAAGGGCAACCGAAAGAACTGTATTTCATGATTTACCTAAATACCAATAAGTAGTTGCTAGATATACGAGAGTTCCTGAAGTAAAAGTAATATTCTAAGTGTTTTTTTTTTAATTAAACATCTGTGACCGAAACTTTAGAATTCATTTGATTCCTATGAACTGTATCACTTCAAAAATATAAATAAATGCATTTTATTCCTAATATATCTATTTCTATTCTTCGTTTCAGGATTTGATGAATCGGGATAAAGAAGACGAGCTCCCTGCAATGCAGGTCAAATTCATCGACACAATCTGCTTGCCCATTTACGAGGTAAGACTCCATAAACATATTGTTCTTTTTTACGTTCAATATAAATTAAAGAGGCAATGCCGCCAGCGTCCTAAGGAGCATGCCACAATCGGATGAACTGGGTGGGGTATTAGGGTTCCGTACCCGAAGGATCCAAACGGAACCCTATTGCTGTCACAAACGCGTCCGTCCATCCGTCCGTCGTCTGTCACACAGCTCTACAGCCAAACGGTTGGAGCTACAGTCTTCAAATTTTCACAGTACATATAAGCATCTTGGTAGCCCAAAGCCATATAAATAGCCAAAACTTATTTTTAAACGTTTTAAGGGGGGCTCCCATGCAACCAAAGGGGGCGCGAAAACAAACCAACTTAAGGGGACATATCGATTCGGTAAACCACGCCCACCGTAAAAGAGACACGCTTATGTCTTTTATGCAAGGCAAAACGGGATACAACACTCTTCGGGAATTACTTTTTTAGACAAATCTCGAGAAATATCTGACTGTGTGCAGTTTTACGAAATTTCCTCTTGACAGAGTTTAGATGTGGTAAAACGCCCTAGTTATTTTCTAATCCCTTACATATTTATTCGTAAACTAACTGAAGTCTCGTCTCAATTACAGGCGTTCGCAGTTCTATCACCGAGCCTACAGCCGATGCTGGACCGAGTCAAGAGCAATCGCGCGCACTGGATAGATCTCTCCAACAGCGACAAGAGCGAATACATGGACAAGGAGCCAGAAAGAGACAAGTCCAGCCTCAGCTCCCACGTCGAAGACACCGATACGTACGAGGGAGACAGCAGTGGTGCCGTCAGCTTGTCTTCTGAGACAAACTTCAAGTATGAGAACCTTGAGAACCCGGTCGTAGGTTTGCTAGCTAATAACGCGTTGGCGCTCACCAGCCAGGGTAAATTCAACAATGTCAATGACGTCAACTAAGACACTTGTTGTGCGTCGTGTATCGAAGGCCAATAGAGAAGCCAAATCGTCCAATTAGATATATTTCATAGTTTTAAGATCCGTATCCCGCACAGTTAAGAATTTCTTTAATTTTTAACAGTTTGAGAGATTTTATTTTCAAATTTCCGTGTTTCTTTTAAGATATCGATGTTCCTATTGGTCTGACTGGATCCATCACGGTTCCCGGCTCATTGCGGGCGTAGTAACAGATGTGTGATATTTATGTAGTAAATAGTTGATATAGTCAAATGAATTTCCCGAAAACGCATGGCGTTTTATCAATAATTGTCACTTGTCATTGCACTATTTTTGGACACTTCATTTACTAATGTTTTTTTATAAAAAATAAAACACTTCAAAGTCTGTAACTATGTATTAAATATTTTTTGTATTAAATTAATTATTTAAAAACGCTAACGAAATAACGCTAATGAATTTATGGTGAGAAGTATAATTTTATTACATTATAAAACTTCGATTTCGAGGGATTTAAGTCGAAACTGTATGAAATTTACAGTGCCCATTGAGTTTTAGTCGAAAATATTAACTAAATGACATTTACTGTATACTAGGTTTTAAGTATCGTAACGTGTCAAACATAAATGACCAAGAAACCAAAAAGTCTTATTGTACTAAATTATTTTTATTATTTTTTAATTCACTCAGTAATCTGTGAGAATTACGATTGAATTTCGATACTTTTAAAATTTAGCTTAGATGGAGCATATCGCCTAACGTGATATGATTGTTTAAAAAAAAACTGTAAATTATAACTTTCTAGCACAATGTAAATAATAATCAAGAATGTTACTAACAAAATAATCTTCACTGAGTACTTATTTTATGTTGGTAACCCGGTGGGACGGGTAATTCTTGTCCTTATGGAACATAGGCCTCGCAGGTTTAGTTACAGGGCATCCTGTACCTCTAGTATATTTTTTTCGAAACAAAGCCCAAACGAACGCGTTTGCGTTTAGCCTCATTTTGTAAGGCAGCTCATCTGTAGCTCTAGTATAAGTTTTTTCGAAACATTAACTAATTCGAACACGTTTGCGTTTTGTCTCAAAATGTATGAAAGAGGTATGGAAACGTGAACAGCGCCTCTGGTGGTCACTAGTGAAAACTAAAATAGCGAGTATAACATTTGTTGCTAACCGATGAACGCGCGTATTTCAAACTCGGTGAGAGCGTTTTCATACATTTTGAGACAAAACGCAAACGCTTTCGAAATAGTTAATGTTTCGAAAAAACTTATACTAGAGCTACTGGTGGCCTTAGTTGGTAACTATTTTTGCCATATAAACGCAAACGTTTTTATTTGTGTTTTGTTTCTAAAAAACTTATACTAGAGGTACTGAAGGAGCAATTGTATTTCTAGTTGAATCCCAATGTTTTCTTATTACCTCATTAAATCGTTAAAAGTTGTTAGACAGTTACGGTACCCAATAATCCATTCCAAACTTTGTACCTTAAATTTTACGATTCGTGTTGTCTGTATGGCCGATTTTACAAACGATATAAGTATAAAAGACCTCAAAATTTCGTCGGTTTGCGTCGAGGACAATATATATATCGTGAAATTGGCCCGTAGTAAATTAAAATTGTCAATTAACGTAAAGTTAATACAAGTTAGAATATATTTAGCACTTTTTTCTGTGAATTTAATTTTGTGCTTTGTTGAAATAAATTAATGATTGTCATTGTAATTCCTGTTAAATCTTGTAATCAAAATGGTTTTCAAATTATATGAAAACTTTAATGTACTTACTCATTCCATGTCAAAATAGTAATTCTTAAAAAAAATCTTTTAATCTGGCTTATTTCCTCTAAGCAAGACAAGACTTTGACCAATTTGTTCCGTAAAGGAAAGTATGCAAAGAAAATATTTTCTATTTGGAATATCTCTCTATTAAGCATTGGGCGTTGGTATATAATAAACACATGACTGAATGCAATGTACCTACCTGGTATATAATGAAATGACACTTCATGAGGATAGAATTTGCGCAGATTCGCTAATGCGCATGCCAAAATGGCAGCATGCGCGGCCCATCTCGGCTGTGATTACACCAGAAAATTGCCTACTGCGCAGGTTTTACTTAGTTACTTGGCGTGAAAAAATAAATCTCACTTTGAGGCAAGATTCCCAAATGCGTCAGTTAGAAAAATGCGTCTTATTGTAGCCGTCATAAGGTACAGTTTTGCATGAGAATTGCAAAAATACCTATTGATGTTGTATTATCATTACAAAATATAAAGCCACTTTGCATGTTTCACAGTGTTTATTACACATTGGCGCCCTAAATATTTTACACGAAAATCTCAAATTATTTGTGGTAATAAACTATGTACAACTTTAATATTAAGATTGCTGTAAGTATTATTAGAAGTAAATAGACAATTAATAATTGTAATTCACTAAATGATGAGTGGTATGGTGTGTGAATATGGAGGTTGTTTTGTTCCAAACAAAAATGTTATTTATTTATGATTAAACAAAATTTTAAATAATTTCATGTTTTATTTGGCCCTCAGCGTTGTGGCCGGATCTATATAAGAATGTGAGAGATGCTAAGTATTTGGATGGCCAATATCGAATCCAATACGGACAATAAAATGTAGCATTATGCTTTTCAGCATTAAAATAAAACATCCTTAACCCTTTGAACGCCAATAACCTATAAAGTGGTCGTGTGTCGTCGTGTCCACAACGCCAACAACCACTAAAAAGGTCGTAGTGGACGTAATTATGAATTGTTTTAATTTGTTTTTATTGGTTTAACCCTTTGACCGCCCAGAACCTATAAAGTGGTTGTGTGTCGTCGTGCCCACCACGCCAACAACCACTTAAAAGGTCGGAGTGAAGGTGTAGGTACTTTTTTGATCATGAATAGCAACGTGCCCCAGAAAAACAGTTTAATAAGCGCCAGCGCCACCTACCAGAAATATGAGGAACGAAAGAGATACGCTGTGCCTTCAACAGCAGTTGGTTTAGTAGATGCTTTCTAACGTTAGAAAAATAGTTCACCGTAAAAATAATAGATAGCGCTGCTGCCGAAGGCATCAAAAAACAGTTTTCGAACTATAGTAGTTTACTGTTTTGGTACATTCAAGGGCATAAATATGTATACATTTTTGGATCTTATTTCAATGGAGTAAGGTGAAAAAATGTATACATATTGGTGCCCTTGACTGTACAATTATGTATATACCTCGTGTCAATGTTTTCAAGCGCTTACAAATCTTCAAAAGATTATACCTACAATGGAGCTTATTTTATTTTAATTAATTGCATTAACTTATTTTTCAGTATTTTGTGTGTTGACTAAACAATTGTAGTGCTAATAGTTAATTGTACTTCGGCGAGTGTGCTCAGGAGCTCCATGAGCTCATACCGCCTTCCCCCTTCTTCCATCGGACATCCAGACGTACGGCTGGATACCATTCTTACCTGGTCGAAATTCCTCTTATTCGAACCAAGCGTTTTGCATCATCTTTAATAATGCGCACTTCTAAGGTTTGGAATTCTCTGCCGGCGTTTGTATTTCCCGAGTTCATATTATAACCTAGACCTTTTTAAGGCACGAGTGAATAGGCATCTTGTGGGTGATCTCGCTTCATCGTCGGCCTCATCTTTGCCCCCTGGCTAGACGCTGGCAAAGAATAATCCCATTTTTAATAAAAAAAAAGTTAAACAAAATGATGCGGGTAGTTGAAAATTGGGTTTGTTTTCACTGAGAATACAGTGTTGAGAATAGATAACCAGTGGCATGCAGTGCGGGCAGAATGTTAAGGCGCAGCATAGGGCAAGGCCTTCTCCATACAAACCCTGTGCACGTTTTATTCGTCGGTTTTGGCACTCCCGAAGATATTTTTTTTGTTTGTAAATATTGGATATACGAATAACCTCATGAAAAAAAAAACAAAAATTAAAAAAAAAATACAAAAAAACTAAAAAATATTTCTCCAGGTTATGGCTAACAGAAAAATAAGCATGCTGACCAAAAATCATAAGTGTAGTGCAAACACAAGTGAAGAAAAACTTGCACAAAGTTTGTATGGAGAGAGCTTGCCCACCCCTGCGCCTTAATAAAAACTGAATAAAAGTGGGTAAGTTTAAGATGCAACAGTACTGGGACAGCTTTAGATTTTAGGGGGGAGGTCAGTAGGTACTTATGAACCTTGACTGATCAAGTTACACTGGTTACACAGTATACTATAAGTACTTATTAGATTTATAAATTAGAGCTCACTTTAGGTATACATCAGTGGTTCTTAACCGGTGGTCCACTGGTGGTCCCTAGAAGCACCCGAAATGGACCGCGAAGCCATCAGAAAAATATTGAATATGTGGAAACTAATCAACAAAACAACGGCTCGCGAGATTTGCGCTATGAGGGAGCCGAGCCGTCACCGGGCCGGGAAATAGGAGGTGGTCCATGGCAACACAAAAAAAGTCAAATGGTCCCTCGTCACTAAAAGGTTAAGAACCACTGGTATACATGGACATTTCATGGTTTACTAAAAAAACAAAATTAGCTTGATATCTAAATGGCTCAGCAATCTTCTTCCCGATACCGCCGCATACTGGGTAGAGTCAGTCCGACCCAAGTCGGGCCCAGCTGAGTCTCTTGCTGGACTCTTCTCGGCTAGGGTAGGTTTAGTGAACCCGCAACCAAACCACCAGTAGCTCGATGCCACTCAGACCTCAGATTCGGCTGAAGCTGCTCAACCAATTGCACTGGAGCGGCGCAAACTCTGTGGTCGTGTCGTGTCGGTGACTTCCCCTGGATTTTCCTCAGACTCTCCTTATATCAGTTTTAAGCCCCAACGAATTCGAATGATTCCGCGTAGCCATATATGACCCTTTCGAATCCGAAACATTAGAACGTAGCGGCCAAGAGCGCGACAAGCGTTGGTGCAGCAACAATACCGAATGACAATTTAGAACCAGTCTTGGACAGGCGCCAATCAAGCTGTTTTATTCTGATTTAACAAATCGACAGTAGTTTAAACGCTAGATCGTTCCCAAGTAGGTAAGCGTTCCACTTTTAAAACAGAATTGTTTATTAAAATGTCTATACAGCCCGCGTGTTGCAGTTTCCCGCCAACATTTCCATCAATAACACTGCGCATGTTACTACCGCACGCCTTTGGCTCTTTCCGATTTAAGAAATGTGAAAGGGAAAGTGGATAACCTGAAAGTTGTGTGGGCATGCGCACTGAAAGGCTCGGTGGTACGATGCGGGTGCTATGGTCCGAACCCGGGAGTGTAAACCGTGGTGGCGTGCTACTGCGGTGCTTTTACCAAAAAATACTTAATAGACAACATTTTATTTAAGAAAAAACTGTGATCAAATAGCTAATTTAGTCAAAGTATTTTAGGCAGTAGGTATAAGTTCGATTTATTTTAAACTGTAACTGAAACTAGTACAATCGATTTTCAAGTGTACATAAACAATTTCTTGCTAGATCGTTTTAGGCTGTTTTATTGGAGGAAATGGGTTGTGTGTAGTGAGTTTTTAGGACAAATCCATCTTTAGTAACCTGGTAAGTACTAAGTTCTTAGTTAAGCGTAGATTACCTAATTAAAAAAAACGTCTAGATTTAGTCTAGTCCTTGGGTTAGGCAATGATATAACCACGTCACGAAAACAGGTCCTTGGATAGTACTAAAATCAATGTTACATTTGTGTAAGTAATCGACGCAGATGGATATTGAAATCATACGTAAAGTAAACGACATATTCATACATAACCTATGTATATACATTATAGGTGTTTGGAATCTTCCACTGAGTAAGACATAAATATTATTGTTAAAATTCTTGTTTGCGTTCAGGTTGTGGTACCGTTAACTAAAAAAAAAACTAAAAATAGTTATTACAACTACGTTTATACAAACTTCACGATATTCGTCGTGTGACTATATATATAAAGCCTCTTTCGATTCAATTATTTCATTATTTATATACTGGTCGGAATACTATAATTTAAGATAAAAAAACAATAGCCGTCAGTTTATTGTCAAAAGTAATGGCGTGGCAAAGCGCGCCTTATCTAAATAATCGTGGGTATGCAGTGCACAAACAAAAAACTTATTCAGTTGTATTTTGCGTAAATGTGACACGTTCATATTTGTTTTCAAGGTGAGCATTTTAACCTTTAAGGAAATAAAGGTTTAGTACTGGTTGTGTGTGTTGTGTGCAGCTGTTGAGGTGCATATTGCACTAAGTACCTACATTGTTAGTTTTGTTGTCTTATCTTTGTTTGTGGTAGCCTCGCCTCAGTGTCTTGATTTAAACTTTAAGACTCCATGTCATAAGTAACAGGATATATTCTTGCCCTGTGCCTCGGGCCGGCTGTACCCGCGCCGGCGGTACCTTACTCGTATCTAATCAATCACACAGACCAAATATATTTATTTGGTCTGAGTCTAATCATAGGATGAGTTATGTTGTGAACTTGGGACCTTGTTGTGCATTTGTATTGTAATTATGTACCTACTAGGGTAACAGTATCAGTAATGGACAAGGACCCAATGACGTACATCAACTCATATTTAAAAAGCAACTTTTAATTTAGAACAATACCTGTGAGCTTTAAATTAGTAATGAAGTGTCCATTATTGGCGATCAGCCTATTCACCGCCACAGTAGATTCTGTAAGTTGTGCCTCACGCCAAAGTCTTGCATGTATATGTACCATGCCTTTCCATCGACTTGATTGACTCGATACGAAGTCACTGGCGTGTGGGGCACCTAATGTCCTGTAGCTCTAGTACCTATAAGTTTTTTCGAAACATTAACTAATTCGAACGCGTTTGCGTTTTGTCTCAAAATGTATGAAAACGCTCTCGCCGAGTTTGAAATACGCGCGTTCATCGGTTAGCAACAAATGTTATACTCGCTGTTTTAGTTTCCACTAGTGACCACCAGAGGCGCTGTTCACGTTTTCATACCACTTTCATACATTTTGAGACAAAACACAAACGCGTTCGAATTAGTTAATGTTTCGAAAAAACTTATACTAGAGCTACTGACCCTGACTTCAAGTCAATGACGGTGAAAAGGTTAAAGTGTCCAACACTGGTACCCCTATGTTATTTATTGAACACGTCTATATTTGATAACATTACGTACGTTATCGCTATCTGAAATTAGTTTTAGTGAAAATCCCTTGAAATATTACCAATTTAGTAAAATTGCCTGGCCGCATCTAGACACAGGTACCTAGGCAGTTGTCTACCGGTAACGGGGATCCCCGTCATGTAAACAAAAGATTGTTTTGTTTTGTTTTGTTTTTATGTCGGTAGAGGACAGATTGAATAATATTGACATATTATTCGTGCAGTTACTGTCGTCACGGCCTCATTTAAGTGTATACATTTATATGTTATTCGCGTGATAATGCAATAGATAAATGTATCGCTCACGTTAACCTCCCAGTCTGTGTCGGCCGCCTACTGCGATACCTAGTTTATTTTGAATGTGTTTCGCTGTTTTACGTATTTATAACTAGAAGTGTTTACGTACTCTTTTTTTTAAAGGTACCACGAGCGGTTCGACGTTGTATGAAGCCGGACCTGCATAATGTTAAAACGTAAGTCATATTTTGTCTTGTTAAAAATAATTTCATCGAAAATTTCGATGTTTAGTTTGGGAAAACTGTGGTGTTTATTAACTACCTACGCTGCTGATTTTTGGAAACAAGCATTTTGACAGTTTTATTAAATTTGTGGTGTATTTTTCTAAATTGATTTCTTTTGCCGAAACGTTAATAATAAATGGGTCATTGTCAGTCGGAACAATAGTTAACGGCTTGTGTGTATGTAATTTACGTTTTTATTACATGGATTTATAGACACGGAATTACAGATTATGCGGGTTATCAGATCAATCGAAAATTAAGATTTGTAGCCCTTAACTTTTGATATGTCCACCGAAAAGACGCGCACCTAAATCTGACAATGACCCAAATAATCAGATAAATAAGCCTTAATTTTACACGGTTATATTTTTGTTTACCTATTTACAAAGTTTAGTAGACTACAATATAATATGTAGGGATCGGAGTTTTCGTCGCACGGTAAGACTAATAGCAAGGTGTGGAGTCGACATTTGCCATAAATCTAAACTCTTATTCATACTCATACTCATTTATTTAATTTATCTTAAAATGCCTTTAGTTTAGAGCGGTCTGTCGTGTATCTTAGTCAAATTATATAAAAATATATTTTCTATTAGATTATGAATTCATAACTTCAACTATTTTATAACGTCACTACTTTAAAAAAAACTCGTATCTGAAAATCATCAAGTTTCTAGGAGGAACAATAAACATCCTGTAAATTATTGTGATTGATTAAAAAAATTCTTGTTGGTTTCATGAGATACTTTGATAGCCAGCAGTCATTAATTTTACAAATATTCGAATAACTCACTCAAACACTTTTTATTTAATTTAATTAATTCGTAAGATACAAGATTTTTGTTTTAGTATTGACTGAAAGTTGTTAAGTTACGATAATTTTGCTTTGAATTTTATGGTACAAAATGAAACGAAATGTATGTTTTTATGTTTATTAAATTAACTAAGTAAACTCTCTTAGAGTAACAATAGACGAAATTAAATAACAGCGTGTCTCCTTAAAAAAAAGATCGGGGTCGAATTATTTTTTAAAGTCTTTTGGCATAATCGACTTTAGAGATTGCAAATCATTTTATCTATTTTCTTAGTAGGTGCCTGAGTACATAGCCTTTAAACTAAGCAAAAAAGGCAAACATCACAAAATAAATCAATAAAATCCACTTCACTTCTTAAGTGAATGTTATTTGGCTGCTTACAGTTAGCACAAATTGATGAGGGTGTTATTCCTAACTGAATTGGTATTCTCCAACCCCACATTGCGTCAGTGTAAAGTTTTATTAAAATAATCTTCGGTAATTTTAATGATGAAAACATAAAATGCATCTCTCTTATCTGTTAAATAAAGAAAAATATAAAATGTACTTTAATATCTAACGTTGGGTTTTCTAAATAACTTACTAAAAAGTAACATACTTACCCATTGAGGATCTGATGAACCATTACTTAACTATATATTGAGCCTGGCCCAACATGTTCTCCTATTTTTATATACCTATATTTTAGGTGTTTTAATGTTTCTCTTGTTTGTTTGTGAATTTTCGTAATTAAATCAGTAAAAAATAGTAATTGTTTTTTATTGTATTATTTATATTCCAAAGATAACATTAAATAATCGTTTCTAAACTCGTCAACGTTGTTGTCCTTAATTATAAAAAAACTAACTAATTAAATAAATGAGTATGAGTATGAATAGGAGTTTAAATTTATGGCAAATGTCGACTCCACACCTTGCTATTAGTCTTACCGTGCGACGAAAACTCCGATCCCTAATAATATGCACAGCGACAACATATAAGTAGATACTTCTCGTTTGTTTGATTGATTGATTCGTTTATTTTTTTTACATAGGTACATGAGGTCTTAAAAATTAACATTATGGAACCACTATGTTATTACTACAAATGTTTTAGTTTTATCTACGGTTAACGGTTCTAAATAATTGCCATACGATTAATAATAATAAGTTGTATCCAATGCATGCATTTATTAAATAAAAGTCATGCCAAATCGTAACATTTATGTTATCATCTAATCGGGTCAAAAATAATAATTACTATAAAATTAAATTTAAGTAGGTATTTCGTGCAATTTTGCATAGTTTGAAATTCTTACAGACTTATGTTGCTCTTAGATTTCCAGTTTTTAAACGGTACCATAATTACCATTTGATGTAGGTACGTCTATAATTTTAGGTATGGGATAAACACAGGACACTATATATATTATATAAAAATATACAAAAATCTTATATCTTTAAACGAGGAATTCTCGGATTCGGAGGAATTTGAGGATTTTTTAAATATATTTATTTATTTATTTCGGGGATCTCGGAAACGGCTCTAACGATTTTGATGAAATTTGGTACGTGGGGGTTTTCGGGGACGAGCAATTGATCTAGCTAGGTCTCATGTCCGGGAAAACGGGAAACGGTCGCCCAGATATTCTGATATCTAATATGAGAAGTTAGATTAAAATAGCTGTTTTATACCTAAACAGCGCCTCAAGTTCAAGTTCAAATGTTTATTGCGTGTGTCTTTAACTCTTCACTCACTTTATTTTTTTTAATTATTAAAATGGGATTGCTCTTGGCTAACATCTAGCCAGGGGGCAAAGATGAGATTGACGGTGAAGCGAGCTCACCCAGAATATGCCTTAAATAGGCATCTTCTGGGTGAGCTCTCTGGGAAGATGCCTATTCACTCGTGGCTTAAAAAGCAGATATTTAAGCCTATAGACGCAATACACATTGAAACAATGTGTACTAGGAGCGGGGCGTTCATTTTAAAACTGTTTTTACAATTTAACCGTCCCAATAAAAAATCTAATATTTATAAATGGAACAAACCTCCTGGCTATAATAGGTATTATTGTCCTTTACACTAATCATTTAATCTCTCGCATGGTTAGGATTTCAATTTTAATGCGTATACTCTTGTTTCCGCATATTTGCATGCGAATATTATTTCATCATCATCATCATCAGCCTATATACGTCCCACTGCTGGGCACAGGCCTCCTCTCATACATGAGAGAGATTGGGCAGTAGTCCCCACGCTGGCCCAGAGCGGGTTGGGGACTTCACATACAACTTTGAATTTCTTCGCGGATGTATGCAGGTTTCCTCACGATGTTTATGTTTATTATTTATGAACAAGCAATACTTACCAGCATATTTATGTGCATAAACATATGGTTAATAATGGTTTAGGTATATTGACGATGTAATTTAGCAATCCAAGGACTTTGTCATACGATTGGTTTATGTTACGATTTTAATGCGCAGCCTTATCGTCACGATCGCAACGCAAATGATTTTTAGGTACTTAGGTAGGTGTAGGTATTTTTTCATGAAATTGCGATTCGCTTTTATTCCTGATTAGGCAAGCATAACCTTTGTTTCGTAATTGTTTTATGTTAAGCTATTTGAATATTATCAGGGTGACACCACCAGTATCTAATGGACAAGGCCCAATGATGCACAATCTCTTATGTACTTAAAATATTTGTTTGAACGGATCTAAAGGATTAATTCCATAGCTGACAGCAGACAGCAACTGCACGTCCGCCGCACTCCAAATTGAACCGTAATCTACACTTGGACTAAAAGTCCCAATTTAGAGTGAGCGGCATGTGCTGTTGCGACACTTCTCCGCTCATTTCAAATTGAGTTTTTTACGCATACCATTACGGTTCAATTTGGAGTGCGGCGGCACGTGCAGTTGCTGCATGCAGTCGGCAGCGGAATCATACCTTAACGCGATATTTTAAGTATGTTTACAAAGCGCGAGAGTTTAAAATGTATATGAGTTTTTTCTTTTTTTATACAACAATCAATTTAAACCGTATGATCTTGGAATTAGGATTGAAGTGTCAATTACTGATATTTGACAGCATAAAGTGTCCATTACATACTATAACTTATCAATTGGTTTAGCGGAATTGGAACGGCAGACGTCTCACGTATGGTGCAATGCGGACAAAAGATATGGGATATGGGCCATGTAGCAAGTATTCCGGCAAGCTGTTACATAATTATTTACAGTTTTATCAGAGAGAAAACATTAGGTTTGTGTAATTTGTTTATTTTTGTGAAATCAGCCTGATCCTTGCTTCAGAACGCATAATACTATTAGGTATTAGGCTAAACTAGCAGTGGCGGCGCGTCAAAAATATTCTTAAGGAAGCCGGAAATAATTAGCCTTTCTTATACATCATGAGCCGTATAAAAGAACTGGACTGGCTGAAAATTAGGCAAGCCGGTGGAAATTGAGTTGTATGGACGCTCCGTCACTGTAAACTGGGCCTAGGGATTATTCTTGCTTTTTAGGGTTACGTGCCCGAAGGGTCAAAACGGAATCCTATTGTTGTCACTCACGCGTCCGTCCGTCCGTCTGTCCGTCGCCTGTCACACAGTTTTACAGCCAAACGGTTGGAGCTATAGTATCAATATTATCCCAGTATCTTAGTGGCCCAAAGCCATACAAATAGTCAAAACTTATTTTTAAATACTTTAAGGGGGGCTCCCATACAGCTAAAGGGAGCGCGAAAACATTTTTAATAAGTACTGCAGTAGTACGGTGCATATTTTATAGGTACAAATTAATATTCTTCGTATGTAATACAAAAAGGTGCAGAATAACCTAAAGTTATTATTGCGACGTGTAATAGGTACAAGGAAGAAGGCATAAGTACAAGTTTGAACAAGCCAAGCATATCAGTTAAATCAACAGTTGGTATTACCTAATTAAAAGTTCGGTAACAACGTCATTCGCCTTAACGAGGGGACAGAAATGTCATTGACTATTAATTTCGGGTTGGTAGTCGGAATAAGTAAAATAAGTTCGGGTGTGAGGAAAATGGGGTGTTATTATATGAAAGAGGGTGTGTTGTGACTGAGTAGGCATATAGCTAGCCGTAACCACAGATTATATAATAGCCGTAACCACGAGCATATTCGATCCCTTGCAGACACTGCCTTTAAAAGACTTGGCTTTGTTATCCGCAATGTCAAGGATTTCCGTGATGTTGGTGCCATTAAGGTGGTCTTTAACGCGTTGGTTAGAACCAAGCTCGAGGCATCTTTCGGTTGTGTGGAACCCACATGAATACACTTACTCGTTGCTTTTGGAGAAAGTTCAAAAAGCTTTCCCGTGATTTCTCTACAAAAAATGTTATGGTTACTATACCCTTTTCTATTTCCAACAATGTTTTACTCGGATGCCTCGGATATAATTCCCTGGAAGCAAGGCGTAACAACAACTTACTAACTAGTGTTAGCAAACATTATTATTGGGGAACGGGACTTAATCGCGTACAATTATAACTAATTTACCTTTACCAAAAAGGTAAATTAGTTATAATTGTACGCGATTAAGTCCCGTTTCCATAGTGGGGGGTATGTGGGACTTGCCCTTCCACAGGGGAGGAGAATACCCACCAAAAAAGTAGGGGGGGGGGGAGGCCCCATGAGGTCGCTAGCATTCTATCACGATCTGCCCTGAACCTGAGAGTAATGAGACTATACGTCCCGGATGTTCCCCGTAAGCTTGAGACCGCGAGCGTGCTCGTTATTGGCCGTGCCTTTTTTTTTGTACAGCCCCTCTAGCACAACATGCGTTCCGTATCTACTCGCGCGCGAGATAAGCTACCTGTCACTTTTTGACAGCATTAATCAGACAGTGACAGGTAGCCTATCTCGCGCGCGAGTAGAGACGAGATGCATGTTATGCTAGCCCCACTGATGTCTTTAAGTTTGGCCTCTTCTAGGGCGAGTTACTTTTTTGCGAGAGTCGCTCAACAGGGCATATGCGCGCACAGTGTCGAGGTCGAGTGGTGAGTATTTTATTCACCTCTACTCCATTGGCGTTACTGAATGCTCATCTGGATGCCGCGCCTGAGTGTGATCTCTTTGTATCGAGGTGGACGGCTGTTTGTAGGGAATGATTGCGGTTTTTCGGGACCAATTCGTCGTAAGTAGATAACGTAGCAGGAACAGCTGACTAAACTGAAATACCTACTTAATTACGATATTGAACACATACATTCGGCAGGCGGATCTACGTGCCGAATGCAAGTAATTAGGTATCAGTTCTTATAATACCCTTGCGGAGCTGCAAGGTTACATAATATTATTTTATCCACACACATATCATAAATCCTCTAATATGCGTTCGGAAACCGTAGAAAATGACTCTCATTTCAACATTCAATGAATTTATGGCAATTTTCTTATCTGTGGCTAAGGCTACAGCAGTAATATAATTTTTAATTTTAATCTCATATATGATGTTAAAATATTAAACGTCAAACAAAACTGTCAAAATTTAAATGTCAAAGTTGACATGTCCCTATTCTAGTATCACTGAAAATTCAAATTCAGTTGATGCGAAATGTCAGCTCGATGTTTTTTTAGTATTATATCGCACGAAATTTGAGCTAGAACGACATGATCACATCAGAATAGGGACTCTTTACTTTTTAAAATAACATTCAGGTATCGGTTGCCAGTTCTGATTTCGATATTTCGGCAACCGTGCAAAAAAGGTTGTATTAACACAATTATTGTATTTATTTACTACGGTTTCTGAACCCATCTTAGAGTAGTTATAATATGTGTGTAGATAAAGTAATGTATGCAACTGTACATAATTAGGCATTAAAACACCCCTATGCCCAATGCCCCTTATTATGTACCAGTTGCATAAACTACTAATCTTAACTAGGTGAGAGCGGATGCACTTTGACCCAATGGAATCTTTTGTACAGTCGTCCCTACTTTATACCTAATCCAAGCTGCTGTCCAAGCAATGTTCTGAGCAGCCAATTAGCCATTGCCAAAAAGTCATTCGTTCTCTATCTGACTTACCTAATAGGGATGACGACACTATAAAAGAAAATCAATAAATCCAAATTTTCTACATAAAGGCTCAAATTCTCAATCAAATGGCGAAAAAAGTAATTCAAACAAATAAATAATTACGTAATTATAAGTCTTCAAAGTTTTAAGAGTGGGTATGTTCTGTCCCTTTTCCGCAAAACGCACCTTTGTATTGAACGATCGTCATTTATTATGGCGCTACTTAAACGTGACGTCACGGCTAGGTAGCAGTTTCTCTCTCTAACTACGAACATTCTAACCGAACGTTGTAACTTCGTTATTTTTTGAGATATTTGAATAGGATTTTCACTATTTGGCATAGTTTTATGTCTTCTTTCTATTGAAGTAATAAAAATTTACGAGTCGACATCCCTATTGTACTTCAATGGGCCTCAATTGCACTTCTATCAATGTCTCAGAGAATGTGTAGCGAGATTAGTTAAACTTGCATGTCTCGAGTATGTGCTCCTAACACTAAACTCGTACTAATTTTTGTTAATTTTGTTTCCTCGTGTTTGCTCGTATATATAATACTTTGCTCTAAAATGAAATCTATTGTGGAATTTTAAATGCGGCCTTGTGACCTCATAAGCTGCTAAATATAAAACCATTTTAAATTAGTGTTGGTAATTTACCTACACTACTGTAAGATATTTTTATATCTAGACACACGGCAGTGCGTCAGTCAAGTTCGCAAAGCAAAAACAAGCGACACACTGACCGTTATACGAACCATTCTGAAATTTTCGAGCCACTTTTGACCCTCGATGCCATTGCATAATATAAAAAGTGATTAAGAACTTTATGTAAAATAGATACTACTTGCTACTATTGCATACCTATGTTAGTTTTATTGAAACAAATTCAATAAAACTGCCTGTATTCAAGCCACAAGGGCTGAATATTGTATGAAAAAATCAATAAAGCTGTAATTAAATCGTGTAGGTAGGCCACAAGGGAAGCAGCTGTCATGCCATAGTCACGTGAGCTAAAGTAATATTTACGATGACACGAGCATGAAAGTCGTGATGTGACTTAGAGATGTCTATCGCATATACATAAATAACATAAATACCTAAGTATTAAGTCTGTCAACACAACGGGTCTTCAGGTAAATAAAAGGTAAACGTGTTTGTGATTTTTCTGGTGTCACAGAGGCGTTCATAGGCTGCATCACGCAGCTACGCAGGCTGTAAGCTTGGTTACTACGGTCATTGTATTAAAAAAAAAGTTGTTTGTCCAAATATAGAAGCGATTAGGAATGATAATGAATGACAAATACCTAACTCAAGTTGCGCCTGCGGCGTACGGTGAACTTAAACCGATCCAATACAACGGATGAAATTATCCTACTTCTCCGACTTCGGCGGTATTCTTTTGTAGTATCTGCGTAGATTTATGATTACTTTATGGTAAAATAAATCAACTAAGCAAAAACAGTCCACAAAATCTAATCCACAACACAGGCTTCGTCAGGTGCGTACATAAACAAACAATCACAACACAGAGACACCAGAGATGAAATCCGCCACAGGCTTCGTCAAATGAACTTAACATAAAGGACCGCCCCGGATCGTAGATGGCTCAAAAGTTCCCATAATACTGGCGGCGTTGCCGCGCTGGATGGCTAGGGAAATCTGTTGAGCCACAAACGACCCGGACCGAGGATCGCACCCCCTTTATGGTTACTTAAGTACTTAGTTTAAATAATTATCAACTAAGGGCACACTAGGTCGTTTGTAGGTAGATAGACCCGTATTTCCGTATCTAATAAATGAAATAGTAGTACCGTAATACTCGTAGTTACCTGCATTCCTACATCCGCGAAGAAATTCTAAGTTGTATGTGAAGCCGCCAACCCGCTCTGGGCCAGCGTGGGGACTACTGCCCAGTCCCTCTCATCTATGAGAGGAGGCCTGTGCCCAGCACTGGGACGTATATAGGCTGATGATGATGATTATGATGATGATGATGATGATGAGTAGTTTTTGACTTGTAAAAGTGCCGTTGCGGCCTAATTGCAGAATAATGTTCATTTATCTATTATTTATTCATGCAATAGAATTTATGTGAATATACAGTCAAGGAAATAGAAACACGTTCCTTATCTCAATGATAACAAGGGTTAGAAAGGTACATGTTTACGTTTCCTATACTGTAAGCACCAGTATGGTAAGCACATATTTATAATATCATCTAAATGTTTCCTTTTTACCTCTTTCTTGAGAAAAAAATATGAGAAATTATTACAAATCCAGGTAAAATTCAAATATAAACTTCTGGTAAGTACCTATACTCCGTTCCGTTCCGTTCCGGTGACTCATCCAGCCAGCAGTTCTGCTGCAAGGACGCGGAGGCGTTGGCCACACCCGGGAGGGAGGGTCGAAGAGGCTTGACGACCTTGCTCAAATGATCGCACTGGCACCGCACAGACAGTCGGCCGGAGGTGCATAGGAACTTTAGCAGCCTCTATCCGTAGCTGCAAGTGCTGTGACAGAGCGAGCGTTCGGACCCTTTCGCTAGGTCCTCTACGTCTTCTGCCGCCCTGGTGTCTCCAACTGACCCTCCTGTCCGAGACACCGGAGAGCCAATAAGTACAGGAGGGGAGTGTAGGGCTATTGCAGTCGGGAGGTGGATTGAAGGGATAGATACAACCAGACCGAATACTAGCATCGTGCCCAGTAAAAGGAAGAATAAATAAATACGTGTGTCAATATGTATGAAGGGAGAATGACTGCTGTTACTCAGATTTGTGAGTTGGAGGGTGGCCTTCGTGGCTTTCATCCTGTTGTTGTTCGATCTCGTCTAGTTCAGATTCAGTGTCCGTTTCAAGTAATATTGGTCGGCCAACCTTCCGCTTGCTCTGTCTGTTTACGATATAGTTAAGACTTTATTGTCACTAGCAGCTGCGACGGCAACCTGCTGTCGATTGGTATCCGAAGACGACATTAATATTTACATTATTATCTTCGGTTGCTTTTGTGTGTTGTTTTCTAGAGCGGCACTGCGGCATTGTTAGATTTGTAGTTACTTGAGTACTCCAGGTTGGGTGAGAGGGTTTTATGACGCCCTGCTCTGCTCTTACGGTTAGCACAAAGCGGATTAATAT
The DNA here is from genome assembly GCA_951800055.1 of Cenopis cana. Classification (NCBI taxonomy): domain Eukaryota; kingdom Metazoa; phylum Arthropoda; class Insecta; order Lepidoptera; family Tortricidae; genus Cenopis; species Cenopis cana. The sequence continues at coordinate 7,632,373 of OX637488.1, forward strand.
TTGGTACTTACACTATAATTAGGTACACCTTATTATCTAGTTACACATAAAAATTAAAAAGTTAAATACACATTTGCCACTCTTAGAAATGCACACAAAATATCAACAATTCAACATAACACCATCACACTAGATAAGTAGGTAACACAGTTTTATCACAAAATTAATGATTTATGTGTTAATTGCATCATAACTTCAATGTTGAATCTTCAGAATAGTTTTCGGCAGGGTGGGTGAGTTTTAACCAATTCTGGTTAGTGCTTGATTGAGCCCTCACGTGGCCCTCACTAAGTGTTGTCTTCGTGTGAGAAAGTGAGTGCTTCAATGCTTTACGCTCCATCTTGGAGAATTCATCTTGTTGAGGTTCTTATTTTTCATAGTTAATTTCTTACTTCGAATCTGATAGCTGCGTCTTCATAGCTTTGATTTGAATGTTATGATATATACCTTCGGGTAGCCCTAGTGTTCTTTTTGTTTTTCTTACTAAAAGATTTGAGTTGGTAGTAGGTAACTTTCCCGATTTTAATGTTAAGGGATGATATTACATGTAGGTACTCTCACGGACCTTATGGTTGTAAGACATTCCATGTCAGGTAGCATGCCTATCGTTGTGACTCGAGGCAAAATTTTTTTTTGTGCCTTACCTACGCACTATTCTTTTGGTTCTAAAGTTTTTATTTTCTCCATTAAGTCATTGTTGGCGACTTCTTTCGCTGCAGTTGTGTAGCAGATGTCAGGGACCCGAGTTTCTTTGAAAATATCCCGGGTGCGTTTTTTTTTTTTGGCCCGGCATTATGTTCAGTTACGCAATGTTTTATGGTAGAATTTTAAAATAATGATTTTATAACCGGTATCGACTATGAATGTGTAGTTATACCTAATGTTTTTGTCATCACGTAACAGCGCCGTTTAATTGAGACAGGTCTTTGATTACCTCTTGTTAGAGCCGAGAGCCCTAGGTACAAAATTTTAGCAATACAGATTAAAAGAAATGACGATAGTAGACACCCTGGTATTTATTATCTGTTCTGTGTGTAGGCACACTTCAACCATTTTTCTTGTGTACAATAAGGCATTCACATACATACATACAAAAGAAGGTACCGCCGCGTTATTCAGTTGTCAGGCGTTTACTTTTAGTTAATGCTTTTACATATCTTTATGTTATTTCCGGGGTTGTGAGTATCAACTTACTCGCCTAGATTATATAATATGTATTACGATTATGCTTAAGGGACCACTACACGACCGTGGTGCCTGAGTAGACCTGGCTGTTACCTACATTGTGGACCCTATGCGAATGTGTTTCAAACGAATCATTAATTTTAAAAGAAATGTGAAGAGTTTAAACTGGAAAGAGCTCACCAATTCGCAGGGTTTGCATTGAGTATTATCCCAGCTGTCGTGCATGGGACGGACGGGACGAGGTTGTCGCTCACATTAAATACACATACACTCACTATTTATCTAAATACTATATAAGACACTGCACTGCATATTTTGAACTGGCGTCGGCATTTTAAGTATGAGGTAGAGAATCGCGCGAAGTATGGTTGACTGGTTGGACGAAGAGTACCGCGGCGGTCCTTGCAGAACACGTGTTTCTATTGTTTCGCGAAGGCCTATTGTTAATTGCCGAGTTTTTATGGATGTTTTGGGCTGCGGATGGACGCGTCCGTACCCTATCGTGTCTCAAACAAGACTCCAACTTCTGGTAAGTACCTATACTTACTTTATATTAGAACCTAATTAGAATTATTATGCTCAATTTTGTGGAAGAACATACTCAAGAAACGAAACTCCAAATCAATGTTTTTTGGATAGACATGAAACTGAACTCCCTTCCACTGGAGAAGCGAGGTGAGGATAGGGACAGTCATTCTCAATTAGTATAATGTCTGCGGTCAAGCTAAAGTCTTTAAATTTTTATGAACGATCCATAGTTTTACGGAGTTTAGACGACATTAATCTTGAGAATAACCGAGGAGGTAAACAGAATAACAAGCTCAGGAATTATCTACACGCATTTTTATTCTCTTGACATTAAAGTCATTGTGTAGATCATTTATAGCACTAGGTACTGCCGACTGTACCACTGAAAAGTTGTTTGGTTTACCGCAGTTTGTTTGCCATTCACAAATCTGCCCTCTTCTCACCATGCCGGTATTCCTATTTCAAATTAATACCTTATTATCCCAACGCAGTGTAAGCTTTAAGAGCGCCTTTCCATCATATCTGTGCTTTGTTACGTTAATAGAGGGTTAATAGTAATCGCATCCATAGGGATGCGTTGATATCCACCAATCATATTCATTGTTTTCACATAGCATACCACTGGTGGAAACGGAAAGCTGTCACATCCTCGCTGCATAGCATAGCTATGGTAGAAACTGTAGAAACGCAGACTAAAGGCCGATTTACATTGGCAAGAACTTGCATTGCGGGGCCGCGGGCTACCGAGGCAAGATGAATACGATCAAACCCTGCAATGTATTGCAAAATCACTGAAAATCGTACGCAAGTTCTTGCTATTCCAAACCGCGCTTAACATTGCGTACGGTAATAGCCCAGACACTGGTTTAAGGCCAAACAGTCATAAAGATAAGCTAATTAGTACTACAAAGGAGCTTACCTACTATTACAAAAGAGCATAGGTGATTTCTTACACACAGCATAAGCTAACGTTCGCACTAAAGTTCAATGTGAAATGACACCAATAAAAATTGTGCTACGACAAAAAATATTTGACGGTAGTTGTTGAGATAATCTCTGTTTACGGAACACACCATGTATTTTAAGCTTTAAAGAAACTAGGCGTAGGTCCCAATTCAAATGTTCGTGTTACGACTTCTGACAGTATTCGAAATAAGAAGTGCTATTGTTGCACAATTAGTTTTATTGATTCAAGTTTTATGGCTATTTAGCCTTAGATACGCGGCTGTCCAAGCTATACGAGCAAGGGTACGCGAGATGAAGCGGTCGTTGCACCCGCCAGTTTTGGGTCAGTGCGGCGTGCACCGGGTTTGTGTGTCAGAGCGACCGGATCCGCCGCGGGCTGTATGGTGCACTTAGTATTATAGTTCATACGAAACTCTAAGGTCAAATTCTGTCAAACGAACCCAAGCAAAAAACGATTCAGACCTCTGACTATAAGGTAGATTTTTGCTTGCGTTCATTTGACGGAATTTGGCCTTACGGTTTCGGACATAGTATAACAGGATTGAGTGATTATAGTGGGCGAAATTAAACCATGACATACAGTGATACAGTAAGCGTTGCAAGCGATATTGTCAAATTCCCTAATGGTTTTGACTTTGCTAATAAAAAATCAATTATTTCGATATCGGTGCACTCGGCTAACTTATACGTGGCTTGCTTACGCAAAAAGGAACGCATCAGTCCAAACAATCGTGTACTGTTTAAATCGATAAGAATATACAAATAAATGTGACGAGTTTCTTCATAAAGTTCACAGATGGCGGTATAGGTGTCGTACCTACGAAATGAATGGTTGAAGTAAAGTCTAGCTTCCTGATCATGTTTATTTCTTTTTATATTTATTTAATCTTTTTGCATAAAAGAAATCTTAACGTACAAACGGTATGTTTGTGTCGGACGTAAAGCATTAAAATAAAAAATAAATAAATAAAATTAAAATTCATTTTTCTTCAAGTTGGGCATATTACATGCACCTTTGAATGTCAAAAACTATAAACTCCCTTCTCACATTTATATACCTGCTAGTAAGGGATGAATGCTATATATTTCCGACATGCTTCTTGACTGCTAGCTAGGTAGCTGCGGCTTCTGATTATCGGGCGATTCTCCTGTTTTATTAATTCACGGTATTTAGCCCTTAACCCTTTTCCAGGCCGCACCAACCTACGTGGTTTTGCGAAAAACAAAATATGTATTCAAAATAGTTATGTATTGGAAATAAATTTAAGCGCACGTAACTTTTCGCCGCAATTCAATTCGATTTAAACCTTTACTTTGGGTATTAAGGCTTTCTTATTGCAGCGAAACTACAAACGCGACACAAAAAATCCGCTAGGCGGCGCAACATTATCGTAATTCTCCCCAGTAACAAACACAATTACATTTTACACACACTATCTCACTTTACTGTGACAGGTCACTGACCTCGTTTTTTTTAATGATTGCTGTAACTTAGAATTTGAATATGTGATAGACCTTCTTTGTCAAACAACGTGATAATTAGGTTGTCAACCATTTAAATTTAGAACAGATTGTTATGACATTCACGCAAAAGAGTGTAGACTTGTCATTGCATATCTCTGTCTCTGTTGCGCAGTTTTGACAGATTTCACTTAACTAAATAAGGGCTAAATTTTATCACGACTCGACACAAAAAGTTAAAGTTGCAAGCCACAAATAAGTAGCTTAATTTCAACCACTAAGCCAAGTAAGTTGTGGTGTAATTAGTAATCGCTTGCTCTCTAAAACACAGGTCACAGGTTCGAATCTCAGGCAAGAGCAAGTGTTTTTTTTTGTGTTTTATTTAAACAACCGTAATTTTTAGAGCATAAATAATTATTGAGCGTTATTTTGGTAAATAAATATTTTGTAATTTTTTTATTTATTTAGAAAAAGATTCAACATAAATATTTTGCCCTGCTAATAAAAGCTTACAACTTTATTTATTAGTTCTTTATTATTTTTTATTTATCGTATGGCCTTTATTTCGAACTGTGAGATCTTCGAAAAGACAAAAAAAAACATGGTTCATAAATCCATCTTAAATAAAATTCAAGATTTATTATATAATTTATTATAAACATAAAACATAAGACTGAGGGATTATAATGCGTGCAACCACAGTGCGTCTATAACAGTTTGTAGCCTGTCTCTCAATAAGCTGAGAAGACGTTGATAATTATGTCAGTTCCCCGCATTTCCTCCCATATTTCATTGCAGTATCTATTGCTTGAATTGCTTCTTTGGTTCTTTCATGGCGATGATCCCACTGTTGAACCATTAAGCCCCAAAGATTCTCAATCGGGTTCAAATTTCAGGCGATGGCATTACATCATTACATTTATGCCTGGATGTAGCTGTAGAGTAAACCATTCCCAAGTGACCCGTGCTGTATGGGGAAATTATCTTGAATAAAGTCAGGAAAGTCAGTAGAACAATTTGCAGCATCACTTCGTCCAGTAAATTCACGTAAACATTTGCGCATGATGTGGCTATGAAGTGAAGTTCACCGAAGCCGCTGATCATATCATAGATCTGAGACCGCGACGCCGTCACCAGATATCCTCCCCCACATACTAGCCGTAAGCGGCCAGAATTCCTCAGAGCTTTGGGCCCTTTCTATTTCAGATATTATCCGAGGCATCTTTTCATTTAAATTTGTATTATTCTTTTTTTATCGTTTACGTTGATATATTGGAATAATTACACAATGCAATAATATCACTTTCATCGTAATACTGATGTCATTCTGCTTTACATTGAACTGCAGAGCAAATTGAAGTCGAATAGCGTCAAAACTTTGGCAGGATTACGGACCGTTTGGGCATATTTATTTTGTTACAATACGAAGCTCAATATATTTAATAATTTAAAATATTGTATTTGAAATACCAAGCTTGAATTTAATTTGCTAATGTCAGATGTCAAACTATGTGTCAGGCGCTATGAATATACTCACACATAGACATAAAATATACAATATGCTATATGAAGGAGTGTGACCCGTATAATGGAAAAAAAATCCACATTCTAAAAATACTCAATGAAACCTTTTGTAATAAGAGAGGGTTTAAAAAGGAAAAAAAAGATATAATGATAAGCTTTATTAGCCACATTTTATGTTTTCCACTATCTCGAATTGTAAAAGTACCAGGAAAACTATTTTATATGTTTATTCGTCGATATGACTCACCAGTAATTTACCCTGAAAATGTTAATATCATCTAGTTACTGGTATTAAATTTGCGATTTTTATAAATGTCAAACTGCAAAAAGTGCGACAGACGTCCGTCCAGCTCGAGGCCCAACGGCCATCTGTCTACTAAAATGAAGCGCGCAGTTTGCTTTTCTGATATTTTTGAGTTTTGTTAAATATAAAAACATTTAAAAAAAAATTAGCCGTAAAATACACTTCTTCACATCGTTTCCTATCTATTGATATATTTTACTCGAGTCTGAGTTGGATATATTTTATATACGACTCACAATAAGATCAAAATTTACCTGTTTTTGCGATGTGAGATCATCGAGCGAAGTTTCAAAGATCGTGTTTTCAGTCTTAAAATACACTAGACCGACTCTTAAACTATAACATATCTAAATATCCCATCAATGCAGTGAGTATTTAATGGTTTAAAATTGAATGAAAAATACTATGATTTCGAATAACGTGGTCTTAAGATTGATAACACACACGCATGTGGTCGATAAATCGTACTATGCGCCTGGAAAAGGGTGAAGTAGGTATATTTAGAACTGGACTAAGTATATATGATTATCTATGCGTGTCGTCGAATGATGATATCGGCTGTACGGGCACCTTTATTTCACATTGTACAAAAGTGCAGCGATCTTTCGAAATTATCCTTTATCTCTAACGCCAACCATTGCAGAGCCTCAATATTCTCAGACGAATAATCAAAATCAATGTCAATGTTACATTATGGAATTTCCAACTTTACGATGTCATCCAACTTTTTGCTCTTGAGCTCGTAATGAGACAAAGTTATATATGTGAGTAGTTTACGTTGAATTCTGAATTTATTTTCTCATTAAATAAAAGTAAAACGGTTATTCTTGTTCGTAAACGTATGAATTATTTTATTGCTCAGTGAATTCAGAATACGTTTGCGACCCCAACTAAATAGTTTTTGCGAACGAGATGACAAACCAAAAGCAGAGAAGCGGCCGTTGACCCCCGCCGCACCACATAATATTATGATTCGATAGATAACTGTAAAGATATATTTTTTATTGCCAATGAATTGAGGTTATGCATTTGACTCGTAATCTCGCATGTCGTTTACTCGTACGATTAGTTTTTTTGCGTTCTCTATATGATTGTTGTAACGGTCTGATTTAACAACTCAGTGTACCTAACTGTTTTCATTCGTAGTTTTATTTAATTTCGTGCTTATTTACTTCAAATCCAACGAACCTTAAACAAGCAATTGAAAATGACTGCCCTATTTTTACCTGCTATTAATCTGTATATTGATATTATTGATGTACTTTTTCTGCCTTACTACCAAGAATATATAATTATGTTCAAATCAAACGATCAAAAGTGTAAATGTATCTATGGCATCGACCCTACTGGATCACACAGACAAACTGTTCCGACGGTTTTGTGAGACCCTGTTAATTATATTTTTTTATACCCTGATTATTAAATAAATAAATAATAATAATAAACTGCTGAAGTATTCTTGATGCTTAAAAGATAAATTGACAATAGTTTTTGCCCTGCCCAATTATTTATGACAACGACGAAGACTAAAAACGCATCTGGCATGTGGAAAATATTTTTCATGTATTAAACTGTACCTACTTACAGTTGATTGTAAAGTAACCGCCTTCTTTTGAACTGCACAGTTTACATAATAACAGTTAAGACATGTTTATATTTTACACCTAATTTCTGACTATAGTGACGGAAACTTGCAAAAAAATACTGACCAGTACAATGCTGCCTAATAAATTTAATCCCATCAAAAACATTACATGTAAAAAGATGCAAGGCTCGCAACACAGTTCTTCTACAAACACAGTTCTTCTACAACAAAAAAGTAATGATATGTAATGTTAAAACAAGTCGGTTATATATTTTAGTCAATAGTACCGGAGGGGTGTCCACAGAACAAAATTTCCACAGACTTGCATCGGCATTACTTTATGTTTTTAAATATATAAAATGACTTGGCCATCGCCCACTATGTTTTTGTAATCGCATGTATTTTGTATAGGATTACAAACGTACTTATGCAGTTTGTATATCTCTGATACGTGACTGAGATTGCAATATTTTTTGATTTTCTAGCAATTAATAGGCTGAAAACTAATTATGTTTAAAATTTGGAGCTTGTGGGTATGCTAGAAGTACCTTAGACTTTTGATGATCTGTCAGTATGTCAGTGACAAAACTAAGGAACTTTGAGGGGCAATAGTTCAATAGAAGTTTAAATTGAATGTGATTGAGAATATATCTAACTCATATTATGCCCAACATGTTACTGAAAATTCAGGGTTCTAGCTTTAGCTAGGACAAAATTAGAGGATGTTGAAAATGGCCTGAATGGCTTCAAGAAAAGGATGGTACGGCCGTGCACCTTTTTGCTCGACTTGGCGGGGGCACTGCCGTGCCCCCAGATAACTATTAAAAAAAGTTAATAACGATATTAGCGTAATGAACAATGGCCAGTTTTGTACAATTATCTCGGATATGGGTCAAAAACATCACATAACTGCGCATGACACAATACAAGTCGGGTTCAGATCGTTGGCATCGAGTCGGGTCCAAAGAATTTATAAGTGCAGTACAGACAGACAGGCGGAATGTTGTTATTATTGTTATATTGATTGATGGTGACAAATATGCAGATATGCGTTAGCACTCACTATGATACTGTCTATACTGCTATGCAAATAACGCTTATGCATTGTGCGAGTAAAATCAGAAACCCCTATTACGCTATGGTCAATTTGTAGAAAGATAAATATGACGGGTTTTCAATGACTATGACCAGCAACACTTACCTAATGATTCACGATCTTTCATACCTCTATGCTTTATTTCACTGCCTTTTTAAGGCGATATATCAATTGAAAGAGACACCCTTTGTTTTTCGCTCACGACAAAACGGGATGCAACCCTCTCCGAGAATGGCTTTTTAGACAAATCTCGTTAAATATCTGACTGTGTGCAGGTTTATTAAATTTCCTCTTGTCAGTACCTAGATGAGGTACAATACCATCATATTAAATTAATCGTGTCTTTTAATAATGCGTTGTTTTAGTAGGCTGAGGTTATTCACACACGTGCCTTAAAGAGTTCCAGGTTATATGCACTCGGAAATACAGATGCCGGCAGGGAATTCCAAACCTTAGCAGTACGCATTATAAAAGACTCTAACTAGAACGCTGCAGTTAATGCATTAGCGCGTCTGCAGTAAGTGATCTTTGGACGAGAGTAGGCGAAACTGGCTCCATCTGCTGCTGTACCGTTATTCGACACAGTAACCGCTGAGCAGGAGATTAATGTGACCCGTCTGTGCGGCAAAGGGCGTCTGTGGGTTCGGTGCTATTGTGACTACCTAGACCAGGCAGTAGATTAAGAGCTAGTTTGTAAGGCGCTTAAGCAGGAAAACTAGACCCTCAATTGAATTTCGGAAATGTTAGCAATCATGTTACAAATCACAGGTCACTAAGTGACTTCCCGAAAAATGCTGGACACCCGGAGGTTACCCTGAATTTTCCCCAGGCCGCCGCATATACCGCGCATTCCTTACCGCTTTATTGGGCTCAGCCTATAAAGCCACAGTCAGGTTAAAAAAAAGACCCTCGATGTTTTAACCTTGTCGCCTGAGTACCTATACTTACTGTCCGCATCTTTGTTAGACCACTATATAGAGTTCTCCCTTGGGATAATAATTTAAGTAAAAAATTTAGGTGCCTACTCTGCAAATCAACAATTTACTCCAAGCACGGGGCTCAATTCTGGATCGTGTTTTAAAAGTTTTGAATAAATACCTAAAAGGTTTTCACTAATATACCTGTACCAAAAATTACTGTCACTGGCAAATAGCGTTATACTAATATTTTTAGTTCGAGCTAGTAAACTGACGTTTACGGGCGCTCATCAGACGTGATTATTCGGTAATCGTTAAAGTACAGTATTTTTTTATGAATTAAAGTCACTCTTATCACTTTTGTGTTCTGTTACATATATGATAATGTATATTTTTGTGAAGTAATGTCTAAATTACGAAATGACATCTGTCAGACTCTAATTAAAAATCTGAGTGTAATTTGGTTCTATTATTTCTAAGTACTTACTCAGTACTGTTTCACAGTAAAGTAGTAGTATTGTGGCGTAAAGTGACCCAGGGGTCAATCCGGGACTTGCATTTCGCATACCATCGTTATCTCGGCGAGATTAGTACCTAAGCGAGTGCGCGCACGCGCAACGTGTTGTTGTTGCGTGTATGTGTATTCGAAATCTTTTTATTTAGTTATATTTGAATGATTAATGTCCATATTTTACTGAAATATACTTATTACTGATTGGTGGATGACCTTATAATTGTATATTTCATGAAAGTCAATGAATAGTCCAAAAATCTCTCGAATTATAAACGTTGTGAGAAAAAAATCGTTAACGATTTATCCCTTTAGAACCGAGAAATCCCTATTAAGCAAAATCTAAATTGACTTTATTTACACTTGTAAATTTTTTTTTACGTGCGGGTAAAGGGTTATATTTTGATTTTTGACGTATTGTTTAGGTACTAGGTCCGTCTAAAAGTCCCTCTTTTCTCTTTAGTTAAGGTACAGTCAGCGTCATATATTATGTAGCAGCCACAGTGGGCAAATAGTTCGGTACACGATATATTTTGTATAGGTTATATGACGCTGACTGTACTTAATGTTAACAAAATTAACTGGTTACTTACGTGATAAATGTAATTAATTATCCTTACAATACAATATAACAACAACGTGTTGTTCCGGATTGCCGATATCTAAAGATCAACATCAAAAACAAAACTAAATAGTTCATTCAACTAAATCGTCGTCGAAAAGTTGACTGACCGTTGTCATTATCACAGATCTGAAAATCAAATGAGATATCTTGATAAATACCTTACAGAAATCTGGTTCTCATTTTAAACATGGTACTTAATTTACGAAATCCTTTCATCGCATCATCAAATCATCATAAATGTCCGTGTTGGCAGTAAATCAAGACAAATGGACCGTCTCAACGTTGGAATCCTTTCAATGCCGTTTTCTGACGGGACAATGCGAACGTAAAAGTTTTTTCTTAAAGTTTTTAGCATATCTCGTTTCGCGGGAAAGGTTGTCCGTTAAAATTCTCTCTTTAGTCAAGTTTTCAATTGTGAGTCTAACATGGTTTAACTTATTGCCGATTGTAATTTTTGCGCAGTCGTCAACTGTTCACCAAGACCATTCTAACGAATTTAACTTATGTTATCCCGTACAGTGAACTCACAAACTAGTTTATTGTGGATGCCTTCCATTTTCATCATTAGACCAGTTTGCTGACATCATAAAATTACATTCTTATGTGATATACCTGCTCGTACTTAACATAATATGTGATTCGCATACCTGCTCGTACTTTTAAATGTGGAACTTGATTCTACTAACAAAATTTCAGACCTACTTATGTTAATTTACATGCCCTGGGCAAAATTTTGGTTAAATACTTTCCAAATTGATAAAGGTAGTTTTAAAAATATTTAATTCAGCAAATGCAGATTCAATTTAAGAACCAAACAAACGATGAAATAATCTCCGGCGTATTACAATTATGTATATTGTCCTGTACTGTAATCTCTCTGATATATTTGCAAAAAGTAGGCCAAGTTTGCTCCGCCGTATCATGTTCGCCAAGCTTAAAAGCCCGACCGGTTTGAGGGCGTCGACCCCTCAACCTACTGGCTGCTTGGCCCGCTCATTTCGCCATTTTATTGTGGTACCTAGCCACTCTCCAGACCATAGTTATGAAGGCTTACTTAGACGTCCATTAAGATAAGCCCGCAGAATAGGCAGTAAAGATCGTTGATACCTGGAACGGGTTGCTCGTACTCTCATTTTACTGACTTGTTTATTATTATTTTCGCAGTGGATATGATTTACGCGATATTAATATGATAATAAGTAGATAGAATAATTCGATGCATTCTCAGGCTGTTTTACCTTTTGCTGGTTGTAGTATCTGGCGACAAGTTTGGATTAGTGACCATGTAACTATCATCAGAAAGTAGCTACACATGTGGTCAAACGCCAAGAATTAACCTGAGTCTTGTAATAAAGCCTTTTGAATAGCTATTTCTGATACTGACTGTATGTAAAAACATTCGTAGCTATTCTTTTTTTTATCTTCCAAAGTTCCTGTTACTACGTCTTCCTTGCCGCTGTTACTTCATCTCAACATTTATGGAGAGACAAGCAGCGTAGGTAAGAATCGTGAAACAGTTTTGTTAATGCAAAGTTCCGCTTTTCTTGTTATAATAACTTTGGCTGAATAGTTTCCAGCGTAGTGCAAAGTTTATGGGGAGTCTTCAACTGTCGAGAGCTCGTCAGTTCATCCTCATTTCAATAGACTTGTCATTTTTAGGGTTCCGTACCCGATGGGTCCACGGAACCCTATTGCTGTCACTCGCGCGTCCGTCCGTCCGTCCGTCCGTCGTCTGTCACACAGGTTTTACAGCCAAACGGTTGGAGCTACAGACTTCAAATTTACACAGTATAAGCATATTGCTAGCTCAAAGCCATACAAATAGTCAAAACTTTTTTAAAAATGTTTTTAAGTGCGGCTCCCATACAGCTAAAGGGGAGCGCGAATTTTTTTTTATCCTACCCTATCGAGTTGGGTATCGTTGTTTATGAGCTCATTGAGTAGAAAGTTACTATATTTTTAATTAAAAAATATTGGAAAACAAAAGAATGAGAAGCTACCAAAGTCAGCTTTTTTTACGAAAATTTGTTCCGAAGAATTGTTTAACTCCCCAAATACTTACCTATAAATTATTTATATCTATGAAATTTCCTTATTTTTCCTATAAAAACCAACTTAACTTTGCTATCCGTTCGGAACCCTAAATATGCGAAGTCCGAATCGCACTTGGCCTATTTTTTATATTACCCAAGGCATCAATAGAAATTATACGAAAGCTTGCTTTTCAAAGTACATTTCTTAAGTTCGGCTATGACTTGATAACTAAGTTAATGTCTACATAGCTGTAACACTTTTCCTTTTGAATTCATTATAATATTCTAGTACATTTTTTTTGGCGAAACTATAAGGGTTCCTTGTTTACTACGGAACCCTAAAAAGGAGCAAACAAACCGAAAACCGCACAGTAATTACTTTTCCATGGATACCTAATAAGTAATAAGGAATATTACTTCATCACTAACATGTTACCTGTCATACTGTGCCACAATCTCGGCATGCATAAATTCCTTATTTATACCACGCTGACTTGTGGGACCTAATAAAACCAAAACGGAATAGAATTTCTAAGTATTTATGTATGTGTGCCTTATTTTGCACATGTGCGTAATACGAATATGACGTGCCTAGAAATGGCGACTGCTTTCGCATTCATCGCTTGCGTTGCATCGACCTTAGATCGACTCAATGCTGTAGATGCGTCACTGTTTCCAAAACAAAGCGTCAACTGGTGCCAACTTTAATAAATTAATTTCATGGAACGCGTGACATTGAAAAATACTAAATTATTTTCGTGTTGATAAAATAAATAACACGCTAGCGTGAAGGTAATCATAATGTCTTGACAGCTGTACATTTATTTTCTAATATATTTGTTTCCTGCGGGAATTCAGTAAAATTATTGAAGGTGTGGGCAAAAAGCCATGCAATAAGGGCGAAACGAATAGGACGATGATTGCGTTTATTAAACTCACATCGAACGACACAGAGACAACATTTCAGAATGGACGAATAAGAGGAATAACACTAAATAGTTTACAGACATTTATACCTGCGATTCAGATAACTTAACATTCAGGAAACTTTTAATTAATCTGGAAATGTTTGCTTAAATGGACAGACAGTATCTCGATCCTGACAGTTTCAGGTATTTGTTATCAAATGACTTATCTATCGAATATTACACATCGAATGCGCCTTAGTTCAAGGCTGGTCATCTCACGCTTCCCATTGCTTGCATATATACACATTTCGCACCCTTTTAAATATCATGGCGAATCCGTGATAGCTTGTTAAGGAAACAGTTGATTCTGATGACGTGGTGACTTACGATTTCCGGATACATACTTGGCTTAATTATAATGTCGCTGGGTCACTTCTAAAAGTTGATTGACTCGCGATTTAATATAAGAAGTAACGAATTTCATTGCGACGCTGACGTTATTTTGTATGTGGCACGCCATGGTTACATACCTATACATACCTGCAAAGAAAGCACTTCTCCTTGAATGCAATTCGGGGCAAAAAGATCTGTGGTGTGCAGTCTACAAATTTCACACCTAACTTAAAGGCTTTTTCCACCATCGAATTAATAATGGAACAAAGAAAACGTCAGTCATAGTTAACATTAACTGTTTGTCGTATCTACCCACCCCACTCCATCGAATGCACCGAAGTTCAAGGATGGTCATCTCGCGCTTCCCATTGCATGCGTATACGCATTAATTCCGCTCACAATCGCGACTACCACCATTGTCTATCACTGGGCTCAACGACCCCATAAAGGATTAATGACGCCATTGTAAGGAGTGAGTGTTATATTCTTGGGACTTGGGGGCTCGCGGTTTAGGTCCAACGTTGTGAAGCCTAATGGAGGCTTTCCATCAGCAAGGTTAAGCGAGGCGATGCGAGAAATCTATAGAAGAAGATAAATTATGTAAATACCTACCCTTTTCTTCATACAACGACGGTGGCTAACATGCTTACGGTCCAACTGATGGGAAATGGACACCGCCTATAAACGTCGGCAACCCCAAAACAGTCACGTGCGCGTTGCCGACTCTTATAGATTTTTAGGATTCACAGTGTTGACAGCAGAAGAGACAAATGTAGGTCCCTCGCTCTCAAAAACAGTGCATCTTCAGGAGCTCTGGCAACCTTGTTCACCTCCAGGAACACAACACTATACATAGCTGTATTGTATAGTAAATAATGTTATTATGGCTGTGGTTTTCTGCAAGTCGGAGGTATTTCCCCAGTTGGGTTGCTCGAAATTCCAATAAAACGACCTTTTGCTGTGTTTTTCCTCTCTAGAACCCCTATCCTCCATAAAATCATCCATGGAAATTATCTCATCTCCTCGCCTCTATCCTAGCTAGTGGATAACGAACTGGTTATGTAGTGACGCGACATGGTGGCATTTGACATCCATCGCAGCGCTTGGGAAGATCTTGCTGGAAATCGTGATGAGTGGAGAAACACCATCGCAAAAGGCCGTGTAATCCACGATAACACCTGGTTCCAAGATCTGGCCCAGAAGCGCGCCTAGAGACATAACCGGGAAGAGGGTGCTGATGATACCGATCCTCAGTTCACGTGCCGGAAATGTTTACGCATTTGTCGATCCCGGGTTGGATTATATAGTCGCGAGAGACGCTGTTTAAATCATCTGTCAAGATGTAATAGGCCCGATGATGATGAAGTAGTGACATAAATATAAGTCCACATTAGTTATCGATAGGTTCGAATATGCAACGCTAGTGATAGTACAGATATAATGCAAAATGATTTTCTTTTGGGAAAACTCGGATCTCAATCGGAATACGATGGCACCCGAACTGTCAATCAATAATTGTATTAAATGAGTGACGATTTCATATCCATAATTATGGAACTTTATTGTTTAGTGTCAAATGTCAAAGTGTCAAAGTTACCCCTACGGCTGTAAGATGGGTACTGAAGCTAATTGAAAGAGCACGATAAATACGAACTTTTCCGATAAAGTACGAAGGAAAATCATTTTGCACTACATCTGTAGTGATAATAAGATTAAGAATTGACAAATGATGTACAATGCACCCCGCGATCGCCGCGTGATGCTCGGCCTTTCGTCACGGGACAGGCATGCGATGCGACTACATAGCACACACACAACATTAAATTGTTGTTTGGAATATAGCTTAGTCCCTCTTTTTCTCCTCGTGTGTGAGAGGAGGCTTGTGCCAATCATTGCGACCTATAGGTATTAAATATGTATATAGTAACCTAGGTACCTTATGCATATTATGATGAAGATTATGGTCATGTCATAATGATACCTAGTAATTTTATATATACGAACTCTTTTCAATGTTTTTATTAATCCATCGTCTATGTGAATAATTCTGGTAACTATCTCAAATATTGTCCCGACAAATAAATAGGTAGGTATAATCGCATTAACGCTGAACATTAGCTGATACAAGAGAAGCTTTATTAAAAATTACAGGTGATCTCAAATTTAATTGTATAAAAACGGGATGGCAAGATATTTATAGCCGCTATTAATATACATAGCGGTGTCACTATCAAATTAAACACAAAACCAGCCCGAAGCTGTCTCGAGTTGCATTTGACCAATTTTTCATTTCATGCTCAGCACCTGCGCCGTTATTCACAAAATATAATTCAGTGTATTGGCTAGGGACGGACCGTTGTCTGACTGATTTCATTAAAGCGTAATTAATATGAACTTAGGGGTCAGGATATACTAGATTGATTTTACAGACGAGCGCTAAGTGCATCGCGAATAGGGCGACACAATGGCTCAGCTTGCGGTTAGAGCATTATATTAGGTAGGTAGTTGCTCGAATAAACTACTTGGAATTGAGTATTTATACCCTGCACATTAGAGGTATGATACAATGACTTCTAGTATAATTTTTTTGACTCTAGCGTATTTTGTGAATAGCTTGTTTCGAGTTTCGGCCTTTATGGCATTAGGTGATCTTAGTAGAAGTACTTAATAGAGATAAAGTTAGGCTTTTTTGGGACTCGGGTAATTAGACATTGGGCTATTTTGAATTTATGTTCATATGATCATTCGTGTTAATTGAAGTTAGGTTGTATTGTGTAATAGGGTCATTTGAGAATAGGTTATTATGTACCGGAAGCGTACCTACTGCATTTGAGAATCTTAGAATGTTTCGTAGGCCGATATTTAAGTTATAACCCTGAACAGAAACAGCAAGCGAATCCATTTTCATAACAACGTGACTCGCCTTACATTTCATCCACTGTCAACACTTGGCGTCGCATTACGAATACCTTCATTAAATCATTAGTTATCATCACTTATCACTTGACGTGCATAATTTGAACCTTGGCATTATTTATTGCCGTTGAAAATGAAAGTAAAAACTAAATATCACGTATTTTAATTAAGGCGATATATCGATTGAAAGAGACACCCTTTGTTTTTCGCTCACGACAAAACGGGATGCAACTCTCTCCGAGAATGGCTTTTTAGACAAATCTCGTTAAATATCTAACTGTGTGCATGTTTATTAAATTTCCTCTTGTCAGTACCTAGATGAGGTAAAATACCATCATATTAACTTAACGGTGTCTTTTAATAATGCGTTGTTTTAGTAGGCTGAGGAAAAAAAGGAAAATATAGACTCGACTTTGGATTTATTTTCTATCGAGAAAATTTTAAGCAATCATGTTTCGCTATTGACAGTACTACAATCATATAGTCAAGAATCATATATCTGAAAATCAGCCCCTACTGTTTGCTAGTCTGGGCAGGACAGCGTTTCAAAGTCTCCAAATTTCTCAGTGTAGCGCCTTAAATTATGGTCTTATTATATCATGATATGTCGAGCCGTTAATAATAGGAAATAACTATACAATCATTTGTAAAATGAATCAATAAAAGGTAATAGTTGAGTTTTGTTTTGATAAGAAAAAACTCCAACCTATTTTTTCTACCCAAGTATATTTCAACTAGTTATTGCCCGCGACTTCATCCGCGCGGAACTCGTTCATCGTAATATCACGCGCATACCTAGTCATCGCTCTTTAATACAAACTTCCACCCCCTTAAGGGATGATTTCCGCGATAAAAAGTGTCATATGTCCTTCCCCGGGACTCAATCTATCTCCATACCAAATTTCATGTAAATCGGTTCAGTCAGCGGTTTAAGCGTGAAGAGGTAACAGAGTAGTAGTAGTAGATTAGTATGGATGTACGGTATCAAACAGTCCGTTCACACCATGAACTTTTGACGTATTTAGATTACTAGATTTTTCCCGCGACTTTGGCCACTTTGCTATTCTTGTATATCAGGCGCTTACCTAGTTATCGCACTTTTGTACAAAATTCCATCCCCGGAATTAATTTCGGGATAAAAAGTATCCTATATTTCTTCCCCGGGACTCAAACTATCTCCATACAAAATTTCATCTTAATTAGTTGAGCGGTTTAAGCGTGAAGCGATATTTAACAGATAGATAATGTTACTATGGAAGTATGTATTTCATACATATCAAATCAAAAAAAATCAAATCGTATCAAATTATTTATACATAGCGCTCCTTTATATTCTCACTTTGGCAACATCGTTAGTCTGAACCAATACCTACTAAAAGTTAGAAGGCAATAAATATATTAACATTTTAACAATAATAATAATGGTTTTTATAATGTTTTTATGTTTTGTAAGTGTATTTTTATATTTTACTTTTTATAGAAATATTATACAAACCTAGCCTAAGTTTTCAAATGAATAAAGAAAATAATAACTTAATTAATATTACGTTACGACCAGAAGCTTTTAAATTTACTACTTTTAAATTTAATAACATCGTAACTTTATTTTATCTTATCCCAGGAAAGTATGCAAAGGCTTATATTTCTGCGGCTGATTCTAAATTAAGATTAAAATACCGAGTTAAGTGCATAATAAATAAGTCAGGAAACTTCCACAATCCTTTAATTAACGTTCGCTTCGTTTATCACTTAGGCCGGGTTTTATAAAGATCCGTAAGACCAAATGTCAGATCAAATTTCAGTAACTCAGTACATTTTTTACCATAACATACCGACATAAGGTCTAACGGATCTTTATAAAACCGGGCCTTAAACAACTAATTTTTAGTGGTAAATTTACGGTTAAGCTGTCAAATAAAAGAAAAAAGTTTGCTTTTGAATTACCTTATTGCCGTTTCGAGCAAATATATCTTGAATAATTCGCTGGTGAAAAGAAACTTAGCGATATAATACATTTTCGAATATGTACTAGGCAAACTTTGGGGTTGAAAATGAATAAAATTAAAAACGTGGAAGGAAAATGAAGTCGAGGAAGATCGCCAACCCGTAGGACCGATGCTGTAAAAGAAACTTGCAGGTCAGACGTCTATCGGGAATCGGGATGGCCGAGAACCGAGCGGGCCGCACCCTTACCATGAGCTTGCAATGTTTGCATTACCGTAGTCGCTAGCGACTGCGTAAACGATTTAGATTGGACATAAAAACACGACTGCATTAAAAAGATAATAAAAACAAGTTTCCTAATAAAGAACTCAATGAAATATTTGTTTACAGTCGTGGGACCTAATATTTAGGTTTTATTTGTATGTAGTAGGTCCCCTGACTGCAAAAAAAATATATTTCCTTGAGTTCTTTATTAGGAAACTTGTTTTTATCTTTTTAATGCAGTAGTGTTTTTAATTTTTATAACTATTATTTAATTTCGATTTTTTTTTGCTTGAAATACATACATAATATATATTTTTGGAATCGTCTCTTCAAATGCTTCATTTTGATACCCCACTTGCTACGATAGAATTTTTTTTTTTTTACGGAACACTAAATGGAGTCTACAGTCCGCCATATTGTTTTTATTGCAACGTCACATATCCTATGTTACCCGGGATAACGTAAGGATTCCAACGATACCCCACACATCTAAATCGGTTAAGGCGTTGAGAAGTTTTGGGGGAACAAAAAAAGTTCACATACATACATACATACATACATGAAACCTGAAAACATTACACTCCTTGTTTTGAGCAGTCGTGTAAAAAGACCAGCGCCTCTGGCGGTTACGCAATAGAACTAAGAATCGCAATACTAAATCGGTTACGCAGTCGCTAGCGAGTACGGTAATGCAAACATTGCAAACTCATGGCAAAAAGGGTACCGCAGAGAAATAGTGCGAAAAGTGACGGCCTCACGTAGTCACGACCCTCAGTCATGAGGATGTGATCCATGTGACCGAGAAGAAGAAGAACTAGGCAAACAAGCGCCTAATTAAAGGCTGTTCTTTAAAATTAAAATTCAGGTAATGTTTGTTTAAGTAGTTCCTGCTTGTAGTTATGTTCTCAAATACATTTTCACCATTAGGTATTATAATACTAGATTGCCCCGCTGCACCTTACCTAAAGGTGCAGCGGGGCAATCTAGACTGCGACAAATTAAAACTAATCGAAATATTTTCCGTGTTTCCCCCAAAGAGTGCCACATTAACCTGTCCTGCGCCACCCGCATCCAGCGGACTCCCGCAACCTTTACCAGGTCATCGGTCCGCCTTGTGGGGGGGGGGGTCTACCCACGCTGCGCCTTCCGGTCTGTGGTCGCCACTCGAGACCTTTCGGCCCCAACGGCCATCGGTTCTACGCGCAATGTGCCTCGCCCACTGCCACCATACATCACATTCCTTGTCTGTCCATCTTGCCATTTCTTGTCTGACCTTTGGGTACTGTGAAATGGGCCATGTAATTAATTACATGTAGATATCATTTGTACCCGCTGACGGCGACTTGGGTCAAATTTTTTATCTTTAATTTTTATTGTATACGCCTAGTTTAAGTTTTTATTTCATTGTTTGTTTATTTAAAAGAAGTTGAATATATACATTACACAATGCACATATGACCTGTAAGTATATGACAAAATTTCACCTAGCTTATGGCAATTCTTCTACTATACCTAGATTTTGCCTGCATAAGGTGCAGGAATGCAAATTTATCCCATGTACATACTTGTTTAGTAGAATTGTACTCAAGTGAGATTCATACTATCGAGAAGATTTTTACTACCACGTTTATGGGCTTGTTCGGTTTACTGGAAACGCAATGCGGGGTTTTTATATCACGTTAACGTGCTAGGCACAACATCTGCAGTGTCTGCAATGTCTGCATCTTCATTTAGTATTTTTGTGTTCTGGCATTATTGTATTGCTTACTGAGCATTTTTCCTTAACTTAGTGCATTTTAGTGTTGGTACAATCACTTTTGTGTGGATTAACACCCTGTTTGTATTATATTTCCTGTAATTAGGAAATTGTGCTATATTGTGTAATTTTGCAAATATAATTATCATACCAGTCTGAGAACAATTCCGCCTCAATATCAGATCATCGTAAATACACACTTTGACATCAATATTTATATCCGTCAAAACGCGTATCTATCAGAATTGCATCTTGGGATCCGTCTTAAACACGTCATATACCTACCTACTCATAATGCAACGGAAATAAAATAATATTGATACTCTAAACTAAAACGACTTCAACAATGTCACTATTGCATTCAGTTTGCAGTTCTCAAAGCTACTACGTTATTTTAGTATCTGCTAAATATTGGTATAGAAAATATTAAGTTCTCCCATGCGTAAGTGTTAAAATCTAAATGTTAGTCAAGGATGTATTAAACTTTTAGGATTATTAGTTGTAAAATGACAAATACTAAGTGGGCAGTATCAGTATCAAGTGGACGAAGCTAAAACCAGCGATATTAGCCGAAGTGTTTGAATACCGGGTGCATTATGGAAATATGTCATCTAGAAAAATATGACTCTATGACAATAAAAAATATGCAGAAAATATAATCATCCTATTTCTTTATTTATTTTTATTATTTTAAATGGGATTGCTCTTGGCTGGCTAGATAGACGGGGGACAAAGATGAGGCCGACGGTGAACTCTCTCTGCTTCGCATTAGAGTTGAGTGGTAGATAATACCAAAGGTACAGCCTGCCTCACAAGGGCATTAACACCTTTGTACCTTGTCGTTTTAACGTCTTGTTTGAACAGCCATATTAAATTCCTTAACGGTTGAATGCGACAAAGTACCAAAGTGTCCGGACTCCAGATACTTACGAGGCTGACTGTACTAAGTCCGTCTTCTGTAGTTAGAATACCAACAAAGGAGTCCAATGATATCTTAACCGAAGTGTTCATGTTCAAATCTCGTATTGTTTGTTGGTTATGTTTGAAGTTCCACTGTCAATATTTATTTGGTCTAGTTCTTGTCTTGTAGACTTACTGGTCCTTTATATTTAAAGGAATTTTGAAATATTGACAAACGTAACTACTTGTGAAGTTGTTGAAGCAAAGGATCTACTTTACAGTTATAGCCATGATTTGTGACCGTTGTTTGATAATTTTATTGGCATTGCACGATTTGCATGGTATGTCTGTTTTACTCATTTCTTTATTACTTAATAACGCTGCAAATATATTTGTTTAATTATTATATGTTCAACCAAGAAACAATAATGCATATCTCAAAGAAAAGAAAATACGTGCATCTAAAATATTAAAAACTGACACTTCTTTCTTCACCGCAGAAGAATATTAACATATTCATTCATAACATAAGCGGCGTTAGCGCTTATCCAATTATGGATAATCAAAACACTATTATAGCTATATTAGATATATATTGGCTCATAAAATTGTTAATAGAGTTTACGAGCAATATTATTTGCCTATATTTAGACATTGAGCTATGAAACAGCAGGGAATGGGTACAGATTACAGACGATAATGTTCCTGAGTTAATCCCAGCTGTTAATTCACA
Organism: Cenopis cana; assembly: GCA_951800055.1. Lineage (NCBI taxonomy): Eukaryota > Metazoa > Arthropoda > Insecta > Lepidoptera > Tortricidae > Cenopis > Cenopis cana. The sequence goes on from OX637488.1 coordinate 7,654,922, forward strand.
GATAAAGGGTTCGTTTAATACTTACATTTCGGATTCCTATTTCCGTTCCAAAAATTAAATAAACAAAAGTATTGGACTTCAATTTTTAAGATTAACACATAAATGTAGAATGATCTATTGTTATTAGTTATCGTATCAGGTCAGGCGTTATTTACTTACACGTGATACACGTGATAGTTATAGGTATTGATGATATACATAGATTCCTCACGTGTTTTATGTTATGCCGATGTACATTCACTGAGCCAGCGAATGCCAACGCATAGGAATATTAGGGGTAGGTACTTCCTATCCGTCAAAACAAGACATGCATATCACTGTCATTCTGACAAATACCTAGTTGGCATTCGTTAGATTGATGCTTTCAGCTTAGTGATGTCAAATATTTCTCAGTAAGATGAGGCCTTATCGACGCCAAAGACGCATACATCCGTCACGGCGTCCAATGCGATATCAACCTACATGCATTTCTATAGGGTTCAACTTCGCGTTTGACATTCCCATGTAATGGCGTGTGAGTGACAGCTTTTCGCGTTCGCAGCTCGCGGAGGACTAGCTAATTTTTTCTTCCATGTATTCGTTTGTCTTCGTTGTACAGTCTTGCTTGTACGTAAAAATTTTTTCACCTTGTTCCACTGAAATAAGGTCCAAAAATGTATACATTTTTTTGCCATCGACTGTACAATTTTACACGGTAATAAAACTGGGACTCCTACAGAACGCGCTGCGAATTATGTTGGTTTGTAAGCTGTTCTCACACTTTTAGCTACACAATAGCCCATGTGGACGCGTACCAATAAATATGAATCCAAAGTAAATTCAATACGGTAGTTTCGAGTTGTGCCTGGCAAGAGCAATAGCTACATAACGATCCGGGTATTTACAGAGAATCGAATAGGTACGGATTGAATGGGGTTAATCTATATAGTCAACTCGTGGTCACGTTCTCAGCTGTCAGTCCTTTCTGATTTTAGATTAGCGATCTTTGCCACTCCAAATAATATGATGGCACCTCTCTTCGTCTTACAATTAGGGGAAGCTGTTGTACCCCGTAGTATATTTTCTTTTGATTTATAAAAAAAAACTGGAGTGCTTCTGAGTAGGTGCACATCGAAAGACATTATTAAATTACATTATGGGGTATGAAAAGAAGGCTCCCGTTTATTAATTTTGACAGGAAAGCCTGCCGAAATAAAAGGGAAAAGTGTCCATGGCACAACAGTCCCGATGTACCTCGGACATTCGCCGTTGTACCTCGGCCGCATAATAAGTTTAGCAATAAAACACATTATAATAATCACATATTTACTTATTTATGTTGTAATGTCTTTGAATAAATCAATCTAGCACAAACCCCACTTTAAAAAAATGTAGATAAAACACATTATAATAATCACATATTTACTTATTTATGTTGTAATGTCTTTGGATAAATCAATCTAGTACAAACCCCACTTAAAAAAATGTAGGATGCTACTTGGTATAGGCACCTACGCCACCTTTTCCTTCTGCCTGTAAAAATATGACTAATCTCCCTGTGATCAAGTATTGCCTAGCTTCTAATGATGATAATCAACCGTAAAAATGTAACAAATCTTAAATTTGTTCTGTGTATTTACATACGTTAGTAAAAACGATGAAAATACCACCGAGCACAATAGGTGTATTGTTACATTATGGTGAAGCAATAATTCAGATAGCATAATTGAAAATCGAAGTGTTAAATCGATCCAATCCTAATAAATTCGTTATCGGGCATTGAACTCCTAAAACGAAACCAGTCCTTTATTTTTTATAAAGTTCATTTACCTCTCCGTTTAGCAAGAAAGTAATCAGAGCATATCAATTAGGTATCATCTTACAGAATATAGTCAATGAAGAGTTACTGCTCCAATTGAGGATATTAACAAGACGCTGTTTCGGAATAAAATAATTATATCCCAATATTTTTGGATGGCTTCGTTAGGAAATTTTTGATATTTATAAACCACTATCCAAGTAATTTTAATTGATTACCAAATTACTACAAAAAATCATTACAACGGTGGACAAACGCCTGTCGTATCGCTGAAAACCTCTTCCACGCAACCTTTGGCATTGGAGACAATGTATAATGATTTAACAGTAAAAAAAAATATTGAACAGGAAGGAGGTAGGTACCTAAATCATGAACATAATATCAAAGATTGTTAAATTTTCTAATGAAAAGGTAAATTTGTGATTGGAACTTCAAAATATAATATAGGCTGCAGATTATTACATTATTATCAGAGTTGCCTATCGAGAGACCCCAAACGAAAAGGCTAAAACAACCCAGCTTACCGTTGCCCGTAAACCAAAAGAGAGAGGTGGCTAGTCAATAGGAGACAGGGTACATGCCACGGCAGCATGAGCCGCATTGTCGCAAGGGACGGCCACCGCACCGGCCGCGCTTAAACTCAGGCGCATACGCGGAGTGATCTACGCGATACATACTCAGTGTTTGTAAATATCGGACCCTTAATAGCTTTCTTTATCGGTATTCGTTGTGTTGATTTTTGTGCGGAATGAATTCGTTTATTAATTGGTTATGGCTTTGAATGCCTCCCTTATTTTTGATTTCATTAGTGCGTTTGGCTGGGTTTCGTCTATCCTACTACTATTAAGTTTATTAAGCACTGTTACGATTAATTGCTCGATTTTTGCAGCAATTTAGGTATTTCCTGATGGAGCATCTCGTATGTATTTTATTGAATAATGACTTTTAATCAAAGGGGCCTTCATGTCTAATGATTAGTACCTACTTCCGCGTTGCACTCTTGACAATGTCGTAGCGCTTCATTTAAACCACTTGTAAAGTAATCTAAACAGTTTGAAATGCTTTGTTTTCATTGAAATGTATTACTTTGAAAGGTTCGAGTGGTTATTATTTTACAATAATAGACTGACAATCGTGATCGAGATCACGTATCTAGTTCTCTAACAGAAATTTGATAGCCATGTGATCCGTTGTTTCTGGGTCAGCGTTCAGTAGATGGGTTGTTCCAAGTTATAGTATAATACCAGATAATACTTAACTATCTTGATATGTACCTATTTTTGGTGACATAAAATATACATTTTTGTAATAGTGATTCACTCAGTCGTTAATTTTAATTTTCGGTATTGACATGTTGTAGTTACTAGCAATACCTACATCTGTAATTGGCCGTATGAAAAATGATTTTGATAATGAACACTGAGTTCACAACTTCATAGAATCTCTAATCTCTTTTGATATCATTTTAGCTAGTCGAAGATATCAAATAAATTTGAGCGTTCGTCAATTTTGTGGCACCCTTTCATAGTATTATATTATAATCGAGTTTTGGCCATAATGGACGGCCTTGCAAATCTAAATAACGGTTGCCCTTGAGCTCTCTTATTATTCGGCCCTTTTCATATACCTACTCATTCAATAAGTGCCAGAACTTGAGTACAATACCGGTTTTGCATAATATGTAGTGATGTAATGAATAGTGGGTACTAAAGAAAAAATCGAGTATATACTACTATTATATTTACTTCTTAATTTTATTACATCGCAATACCGACCTTCTGTGTGCAGTATTTTCCTTGTTAATAAGATATATTATTGTTTCAATATGTACAAAGTTATCGCTTTATAAATATGTTGACTCACTTGTGATGTGACTCCTCAGTAGCTCTAGTATAAGTTTTTTCGAAACATTAACTAAATCGAACGCGTTTGCGTTTTGTCTCAAAATGTATGAAAACGCTCTCACCGAGTTTGAAATACGCGCGTTCATCGGTTAGCAACAAATGTTATACTCGCTGTTTTAGTTTCCACTAGTGACCACCAGAGGCGCTGTTCACGTTTTCATACCACTTTCATACATTCTGAGACAAAACGCAAACGCGTTCGAATTAGTTAATGTTTCGAAAAAACTTATACTAGAGCTACTGGTGTTGCGGGTGTCTATGGGCGACGGTAATTGCTTACCATCAGTACCCTTACCATGTGTTTGCAATGTTTGCATTACCGTACTCGCTAGCGACTGCGTAAACGATTTAGTATGAACAAAAGTACAGCGCCTCTGGCGGTTACGCAATAGAACTAAGAATCGCCATACTAAATCGTTTACGCAGTCGCTAGCGAGTACGGTAATGCAAACATTACAAACTCATGGTAAGGGTACAAGCGATCCGTCTGCTCGTTTACCCTCTATAACATAAAAATTAAATAAATAAATAGGCATAGAAATAACTCAAATTTCCCCCACAAAAGAATACCTTTTTCATGTTTGGTCGCAACGAGAACCTACAGAGCATCGTTTACTTCTTGAAAATAAACAATTTAAAACAATGTCCAACAAAGATAAAGGGTAATAAATATACACACCACATCCTATTTGAATAAAATTCCACAATCTAGACATCCTGTGGACATTTAATCCAGTCGTTTGCGTCCAACACAACGCATAAACATCATTATTGTCTTACTTAGCACGCTATACTATATAGTATGTAAAGATAGTGCGCGTGTAAACCATAGTGAAACCATAAAAACAGTATGAACGATTACGATGCGTTTTTTTTTAAATTTTTAAATCATATAATTAGTTGATGTCCAATCAAACAATGGTGCTTATAAATTCGCGAATGACATTTTTGTAAGACCCTGTTAATTTTATGTTTTTATACTTACTCTGATTATTAAATAAATAAATAATTCCCCGATATAAAATATAATCAGGTGATCCGTTTGCTCGTTTGCCCCCTATAACATAAAAAAAATCTAGGTCCTGAATATTCCTATTTCACCATTGATTTAGGCGATAAATAATCCTTTCATGCCAAACCAGATGATATTCAATGTTATGTTTCTCTTATAATTTTTTAAATCACATGGACAATTTGTTTTCCTTTTATCGGGTTTACCTTTAGACTTTTTCAAACCCCGTATTTAGCTAACTGCACGCTATCCTTTAAATTTTGCGTATTTATTAACACTGCTAGAATTAGCTTTACTAAACAAAAAAAAACTCGTTTGTCCTCACAAATATCTGATGTTTTGTGGATCGTTGGGTTGGTATCGGAAGTAAAGAGACAAATAATAATACCCTAGGTTTCTGTCTGTAGTCTGTGTGCTGTAACGTGACTCAGTTAGCCGTAGGTGTCTGATTTCGCATGCGCTCGCGCGCTGCCTAGGAAGTGCATTCGTGTTACATCGGTATCCACCCGGTCACGTACGCCGCTAACCAAACCGCTTAAAACACAGTTTTCCGGCTCGATGATGCGGTTTTAACTTTAAAACAACGTCTGACCTAAAATGGTTTCTTTGATTCCCTTTTCATTCATTCATATACGTTTCACTTTCCGCGTTGTTGTTGTTGCACTGTTTTGTATTTAGCATAACTGTAGGAACGTTTTGTAGAATATGTTGGAGCATGACAAATATCGGTATGTACCTAAAGAGCCAACTGACCGGATGGGTTCTATCCGGTTTGCTCTCGTGGCTCACGTGCCGTCAACGGTAAAATTTCTCCACAACGACATGACTATAAAGCAATTAAAACGGTCCACCGTACCAGCGTAGCGTTTTTTAACTGTAATCGCGATTCTCTCAAGAAAAAAATGCCGGATGGCGAATTGGTGACCTTATCAAAACACGTTACGTTCGCGGTTCGTTGAACTTTTCGTTTGTTGTTTGTTGCCCGTTGTAACAATCACACCTTCGATTATCAAACCGCGTTGTTAAACATGCATTGCTTACGTTATATGCACCTGGTTGCAACTTTGTTATCGTAATAAACTGATCTTTAATAATGTTAACTATATACGTCTCCTCACGAAGTCTCTGACCCTCCATACGAGATCAATGTGTTATGACCGTTCCTACAGAGTATCATTATAAATGTAGGACCTGTGTAATTTAGTCCGAGATGTTCTTCATTATGTAGCCATAGTTTACTGCCATCAACGTCACAGAAACTGACGTCATTGCGAATTTCGATGGCATTTTTTATATTGCAACTATAAAAGAGGGTGATGAACTGATGACACCTGAACGGGCCTACGGTAGAACAAGTTTCGGTGACAGGCGTGTAATTTTATTGTTTCGTGAACCAGATCGAAACGTCAGAACAACCGTTAGGTGTGAATGTGCCGATAGCGGAAACGGTTGTCAGTAGTACCACTATCACAGTACCAACAATGGGTGACTGTTACGTGAACTTTATCCTCTCGACATTTTTTTGAAACTTCAAATAAAAGCTTCGGTATGAAGCATCCACTAATTTTTGGGAAGTGGGAAGTGAGTGAACCTATTTTGATATAAAACTTTGGACTAAAACATAATCATAATCTTTACTTGCCATAAAATATGGTACAGTATAATGATGTTGGTACACAATTTCCAGTACTTAATTACATATTTTGCTAAGTATTAGCATGCAAATGTGATTGGGTATATAGTTACATAGTTACAAATGTTACATTTCAAATAATTCTTCTATTCTATAAAACATACGCATTTAGAGTCATTTAAGTATAAAGCTGTGTTTTAAACTGATTGACAGGTAGATATTTTATATTTTCTGGAGTGGCATTAAATATTTTCATATACATGTTTAACTATTTTTCATGAAGAGGGCACTATTAGGTATGAAGGATAACTGTGGAAAGAAAAATCATAGTCTAGCTATAGCTCTTTTTTACACGGTTGTTTCACTTACAATCCAACCATTGTAAAGTAGTTCTTCATTTTATAGATGTCCGTAGAATAACGTATTAGTAAACCGCTCATAATATCCGAATGGTTCCCTTTGAGTTACGTTAATAATAATTGTTTTCAAAGCCCCTGTCACATTGACCCGAATCGTTACGCGATAAATAATACCCGCAAGCATTAGCTAAACCAAACAGACGTATTAAATAGCGCACCCGAAACAGTAAAACAGCACTATTTGTCACAGACATCAATAAGGTTGCATGAGTGACTGTAACTGTATGCACTTATGCCTTTTTCAAAACACTGGTAGAGGTGTCGTGTATGAGTTATCGCCAAAACCCGGACGCTCAGCACCGCGATTAATAATCAACGCGATTGTTTCCCGATTTTGGTTCAAGACGCCTAGGTACGCCGTGAATGTGGTTACCTTATCCGCGAAAATAGACTTGTTAATCGCCTTAAGACTATACCATCCTCAAAATATTATCTTGCTCGCTCGCTGTTGTTAGCTCGATATGCTGTACTATTCGCCAACGCGCGGAATTCAGTGAAAATCGGCATAAAATAAGTTACAGTCACAACGGATAATTATTTCAACAAAATAAGGACACCAAGTTTATATAGACATTACTTTGAAATGAAAATTACAAAATATCATTTAATTTGATAAAAAAACGCAGTAGTGAAATTATTACAAGTGGAAAAGAAAAATACTGAGGTGACTTAGTAAATTTAATCTAATTTATTTTTTAATAAGATGGGTTTTAAGGAAAAACAGGGATTGTTTTCCGGTATTAAAATTGTAATACTAAATTCATAAATGGTTACAAAACCACTTATTTCTTTAGGATAATTATAGAAGGACAATCCTAAAAGGATTAATACTACGCCTGGTCGCCTGTACAAAGTCTTAGGTATATATAGCTGTATAGGCTGTACACTATACACTCGCATAAGATCATTCATCTCCAAAACTTCCTAAAGTTATCCCAATACAGTTGCATCCTCAAGGATACCCCGAGTCTTATGGCATTAAGTTCGCCTTTTGTACCAGATATTTGTTACTGTGCAATTAAGTTTAAATAAATAAATAAATAATAATACCCGGGGTCCGCAACCTAGATCTAGAGTCGTTATCATATACCTAACAAATTCATTACATAATATAATATAATAAATGACGCACCTGCAATTTGTCTTTCACAGGTAAAACCGATAAAACCACCTGTTATCTACTGTTTATGATACCTACATTTAAATTTTGTTTACTTCTGTGTTTGGCTTGGTGACCGATAAAGATTTTTTGTACCTATCGTATTTGTTACATACATCAATGCATGTTACACTGTACATTACCAGCATTAGCATATTCCAAAACAAAGACGGCAAAAATATATCTGACACGTCCTAATATTAAAAAAAAAATCAAAATTCAAATATTTATTCTGCAAATAGGCCACAAGGGCACTTTTACATGTCAATTTACAATTTACTCGTAATAAAGTCTGACTATACAAGCATATGCTACATTTTTCATGCGAAAAATTAATTTACAATTTAAGAAATAATGACAATAAGAATATAATAAATTTTTCATGTCAAAATACTAATAATAGCTCTACAGAGAACGGTTATAATCAGATATTAGGTAATGCTTGTTAATGTAGGTACACTGTTACTGTTCGTATCGTGTTGTTGATACCTAAAAATGCTTTGAGAGACCATTTTAGTGGGCACTATAGTTATTAGGTCAATACGAGGCCCAGCATTCGCCTCGAGGATTAGATTTATCGTACTGCAATGACTGTTACTAGGAGCGATTTCAATTCACACGCGTCGTTATTTGCTGTACAAATGTTAAGACTTCTATGTATACGTAACACAACTAATTGGCTGTTAATGGAATCGAATATTTTGATAAACAGATAAACAGATCATTTATTGCAACCATGTAAGGTACATTGAGAAAACCATGTAAGATACAATGGACCCAGGAAGGGTGTAGCAACATTAAATAAAATTATAGCTATTAAATACAAATTAATTATAGCTAAGGTACAATTGAAGTATAAAACATTTTACTTCGATAAAAGTATTATTGGCTATTTCGAACGAGAATAAAGATATAGTGACAATAGTTTTTCGTAGTCTTTGTAACATTGGTATACGATTAAATTTCAATTGGCCGATGCAAAAGGTTTTTTTTTATCTTTGTCTTTAGTTGACTTAGTTAGATTTCTTGTCATTTACTGGTGTCATCGTATTTTTGGCAGACGTTATATCTACTTCCAAAAGCGCTAACATGAAAAATGGTCCCGAAACTTAATTAGATATGTAGAAAATTATGTACCTATACCTATTTCAGTTTCATTCTGAATAATTCCACTGCAGTCGAGGCAATTTAACCACTATTTATCTTGGAATATATTTAAAGAAAAAAATATTTTACAAGGGCTAATTGTACAGCGCTGTATAGAAAGTCATAATTGCTCTCTGTTGGTAACTGTCGGGTCGATGTTTATAAACGCATTTTAATGTCTTAACATGCAGAGTAGTTTATTATGGTTAATCACCCGCTTCGTTTCAAACTTGACTGGTATGATTCTCAGGCAATAATCAGACCAATTATACAATAGCCTTAGTAATTGGCCAGGTGATTAAACGACCATAAAGTGTATGGGCCCTTTTTCGCAATAGAACATCAAAGGGCGTCATAAACGTAAATAACTCTCGGACCGATTTCAGTTTAATGGTTTCATAAAGACTTTTACAACTAGCTGGAAAATAACTTCGTAATCTTCGTATAGAATTGACGCAAGGTACGCCCAGGATGCTTGGTGTAATTTTCGGTTCCATACTCAAAAGAACAACATAATGTATGATTTTATTGATGTAACCATTTACTTAGTAGTTTTTCTATTTAGAACTTCACGAAACAAACGTTATGTTATAAAGTTATATGGGTATATTGTTTTTAGGGTTCCGTACCGAAAGGGTAAAACGGGACCCTATTACTAAGACTCCGCTGTCCGTCTGTCGTCTGTCTCTCCGTCTGTCACCAGGCTGTATCTCATGAACCGTGGTAGTTAGACAGTTGAAATTTTCACAGATGATGTATTTCTCTTACCGCTATAACAACAAATACTAAAAAAACGGAATAAAATAAATATTTAAGGGGGCGTCCATACAACAAACATGATTTTTTTGCCGTTTTTATAGATAATGGTACGGAACCCTTCGTGCGCGAGTCCGACTCGCACTTGGCCGGTTTTTTTAAGTTGGTTTTTGAAGCCATCGCCTCATACTTATATATTTTTTTTTTAATTTATTTAGAAGGCAAGGTAACAATTTCAAACATATTTAGAATAGCTTCATGTAAACAGTATTAAACTTACATTTCCATGACAACCAAGCACAACATGCTAAATAACAAATTATAAAGTGAGAATTAAATGAAAGTGATAAGTGATAACAGTTGGATGTATAAAAGCAAAATGTTACTTTAAGACGCTACACTGAGAAAATTGGAGACTTTGAAACGCTGTCCTGCCCAGACTAGCAAACAGTAGGGGCTGATTTTCCGATATATGATTCTTGACTATATGATTGTGGTACTGACAATAGCGAAACATGATTGCTTAAAATTTTCTCGATAGAAAATAAATCCAAAGTTGAGTCTATATTTTCCTCTTTTTCCTCAGCCTACTTAAACAACGCATTATTAAAAGACACGATTAAGTTAATATGATGGTATTTTACCTCATCTAGGTACTGACAAGAGGAAATTTAATAAACCTGCACACAGTCAGATATTTAACGAGATTTGTCTAAAAAGCCATTCTCGGAGAGGGTTGCATCCCGTTTTGTCGTGAGCGAAAAACAAAGGGTGTCTCTTTCAATCGATATATCGCCTTAACATCAATCGGATCATGAAATATATGTATAACCAGACTTGTATATAATATCGCATTTGTATCCAGTTCAATATTGACATTTGCATAAAGACACGCTTGTTAAGTTGTCATGTCATTTTGCATTACAGTCAGATCTTGATCTGTCACTGTTTTAACACAGTAGGGATTGGCACTATAATTTACTGGATTCCAATTTACTTAAATAAATTTAATCGTCATATTTAAGTGTTTCTGCTACAGTGGACGGAAAACTAATGTTTTTGCACTTGACTAGTTACTTTATCCCCGTTTGTTTTTCAATTGTTTACCTTCAAATAGCTTATTGGACTAGGTATATAAGAGTATAACTAGAAATTTATTACGCCAGCAATAATATCGATTTGACTCGGCAATTACAATATCTAGCTCACGTGAAGTTCATTGCCCGGTAGCCCGATAAGATGTCTCTCGGAATCAAAAGCTAGATTATTCCCTGATACCAAAGAGCGATGTTAATGAACCCTGCAAGGCCATAACGTTCTCGATATGACTATAAAACCTTTTAGTTTTATACATTTCGATTCATTCTGTTAAAAATTATCCGATATCGAATATCTTTACTGCGATTAAGGAGTCATATTTACATGTACCGAGTAATGAAATAGGTTTATTAAATTCAGGCTACGACGCCTTGTGTGAACCAAGTGCCAAGAAAAATGGTAATGTGCATATAAAAATTATGTGACACTGTGAAAAAAAAAACGAAACAAACATGGGAAGCGGAAAATTCGGTTTCAATGTTAAAAAGGACAAGGTGAACGTGGAAGAGGCTAATAAGACTGAATTTAGTGTTAAGGAAAACATTCGGAAAATACAGAAGAAATTAAAGAAGACTGACAAACAAAAACAGAAGACTGAACATGTCAAGGAGAAAACTATTTGGTGGAACCAATGCGGCGGTTGTAAGTTCTTTATTTTATACTTAATTATAATTGTAATCAATTGGTATAAGGACTATAAGGTATCAGTGTAAGGCCTGAGTAGATACTCGGAGCGGAGCGTTCGGCGGGGCGTGCAGCGGCGCGGGCTAGCGTGCATACTATTCGTGCTGCGGCGACTCAGGACACCAGTATGAGTTTCAATTGTTTAACATGCACGCCCCGCTGCATGCCCGACTCGAGCGTTAGTGCCAGTTGCACCAACATACGAACACAGACCGGTCATCGTCAAATATGGCGCCGGCAGCTGTCATCCCATAGAAACTTGTCAAATTTTCCATACAACCAGATTTGACGAACACCGCTTACGATTACAGACGGTTTGGTGCAACCCAGCCTTAGACGTCCAAATTTAATTGGTCGTAATAACTACCTATAATCTTATTTTTTAATACTTTTACTATAACAAACCGTTTATGACACACCTGGCTATAAAGTGGCAATTACTGCACGCTCCGCGCGCGGAAAATACCACTTCCTGGCCAGCGGGAGACATCTAATTTTGTACTTACCACGAGCGGTAATAAAGAAAGCCTCAGATCACATGTTTATCGCCCTGGCCTTTCGTTCGGGTGTCAAATACCTGCGATCTGAGACATTATTTTGTTTTACCGCCCTTGGTAAGTAATGTACGGTAAACCAATTTGATTTCTCGGCCACTTCGTACCTTGTCGCAGTTGCATTAATATAAGACCTCTAGCGGCTTTCATTTTGATTTTCACTATGACAAGGTACGAAGTGGCACAGGAATCAAATTGGCTAACCGTACTATTATAATTTTATGGACATACATAATAACAGACATGGTTATGGTCGCTGTATCCAACCACGTCATTTGACAATATAAAATGCATAAGATTACTGGCGTAATTTCCGCCGAGCCCTTCAAGGGCCGCCAAGATTGTTACGCTCTTTGAATCTACAATGAAGGGAAATTAGAGCAGCAAGGTTCAAGCTTTTGAAATCAACCAATCAATTGGGGTCAACGTCGCGACCTTAAACGTCGCCTTCAAATCGTATGGGAGCCCTTCTAATGTTTAAACATTGATTTCGGCATTGACTTTTGCGTATCGCTAGCCCTGTCCCTAATGTCGAGTACCACTTTTGCTTATTGCATAAGCAATCTGTTGGGCAACGTATGAGTAATATGATTTAACTACATTCATTTGTTATACAGTGTGTTACCGGCAAGCGGGCTTTTATTTAAGTTGGGTATTTAAACGTAGTTTCTTAACTTAACCATGCGCTTAATTTTATTATTAAACCAAAATGTCGACTTCACTTATATTCTAACAAAATTTTAATTGCCAACAATGTATTGCAAATTGCAAAGACAACTTTACTCAGTAGTGACTCAGTACAAATGACAGCCCTTAGTGTTTTGTTTACTATGACGTTATCTTGAGCAGTGTTAATTGGGCAATTAAATTGTCAGTTAATTCACATAATTATGATTTGCTAATCCATGGAAATAATTGCTAATGGAACATATTAATATCAGTTTCAATTAATGCCCGCTTGCCGGTAACGCACTGTATATAGTAAATATAAATCTGTTGAATGCTGTGTTCGTGAAATGAAGCTCTTCATTGCGCCACATAAGACAAACATCTTAAGGGGATGCCTCGATTATGTAAACCCGTGTAACTGTCGATATATACCAGACTTTGTAAAGTTTTATTCATTTTTTACTCTTATGAGAGATTAGATGAAGTAACCTTGATTTTTTTGTTTAATAACTTAATGTATGGTTTTAGTAGGGAAGTAAAAAAACGAAAATACAGTCTCTAATTCCCTTTTTACTTAATTACTTATCCCACTAAAATAATGATAATTAAAAAAGGGAAAATAAAAACTAATTTGAATTTATCTTGCTATAGATAAAATTTTAACCAATCATGCCAGACATTAATCTGATATATATCTAAAAAAATCCTCATTCTATCCTAGTCTGGTCAGAACGGCGCAATATTTCTATTGCACGCCCTTAACTTAAACTAACGACGCTTAAGTGTGTCAGTGGAAAGCGCGAGAGAATCCCGAGAAATCTATGCGCTAACGCGACGGCGTATCGGCGTGCGCCCCGTTTCCACTTTCTAAACTGGCTAGACTGCGCTGTTTATAGTTCAGGAACTGCTGCTTCAAGCATGAAAGTTGTCTTATTGACATTTCCTTATTAGGCGGATGGTATCGCTGTGCAAACTGTAGTGTTGCTTCTATGAAAATGCCAGTGCCTTTTGTTGTGTGCTCTGCAGAGATTTAACTTTAACAAGAGTTAACACTAACAGTATATCTATCCTCAATATTAGTTATCCGATTGCCGCTTATTATTATTATGATTTACCAACATACAAGTTTTACTTTAAATAAATTAATACATTGCTGCCCTGTCACCTCGAAAAGGGTTTAAACTTTAATGCCACAAAGTAGAAGGCCCGTCAATTGTCATTAGTCGGGTTGTGATTGACATCGAAGGCCGTCACAAGTGGTCATTATCGAAAGCACTGGCTGCAGACAAGTATCTTGTAGACCATTAATGGTGTCTGCCATTAAAGATCGCCTTATTTGGTTTTAACGAGTTATTAATCAGACGGACAGTTTGAAATATGCTCAGCATGGTATCGACATCTTTCGCATTTCCGTAGATCATATTAACGTCTTTTTCAATGCGGCTTGACATTGTCCATCTAGCACAAAACAAAATGATGCACGTTCGTATTGTATTTTTGATTAATAGTTGCTGTCGTGAGAACTTGTTCATCATTCTTATCGAAGTTCTTGCTACGATTTCCTGAATTATTAACAAGCTGGTCACCGTAGTTCCTTAAATTGTTATTCTTATTTCTCACCTACTGTCTTTTATAACTACTGTCATCGTAATCAATAATTTCCTTTAGGGCGAAAACACATATTTGTCAGAATCGAATAGCATTTTAAAAGTACAGTAGAGTCCGGATATACAGCGACAGCCAAAGGGCCGGTCACAGAAATATTAATATTTGGTTTGTGGGGCCGGTGATACGTCGCACAAAACTGACTGATTTACTTTGAAAATGTTTGGTATGAAATCTAACGTGAGGTGATTTCAAAGTCGTTAAAAGCGACTAAATTAAACATTACAATTGGGTAGGAACGTATCTTAAAAATAATTATAAATAAATTATTTGCCCCAAATCGTCTAGCATTTTATACATAGAAAATCGTAATTTTGCAAGCAGGCATTCTTTAGCATCCATTTTACTTGGTAGAAAATACGATGACTCCTCGCTTAACTGGTGTGTCCCATCCCTCTTTAACCGTACATTTTATTATATTTATCGATTTTTTTATCTTTTTGTCATCAGTGAGCGAAATCGACCAGTACTTATGGATGGTGGGAGGGTCGGCCGGCGCGCTGGCGCTCACGGGCGTAGCGGCCGCGTCGGCCTTCTACCTCAGCACCCGACCCAAGCCAGAGAAGCCCCTCGTCACACTACACGAACAGAGCCTACTTGAACCGGTAAGATTTGCACTGCACAATAATGAGGATCACTCTTCACGATGGGACATTTGTGGCGCGGTTCATTCTAAAATGACAAGTCGTGGACCGCGGCCTTGAGCGTCATTGTCTGCTGCTTACTGGCTGCTTCTCCTCTAGAGCCAAGACAAACTGTGTCCCTACAAGTCAGCCGAGATAATATAAATGTAGCTATCAGTGTCTAGCGAAAATCAGTCCCATAAGAGGTCTCTAAGTTGGCCGTTGTTCCCCTTCATTTCATCGGTGAAAACTTTTTTTTTATATTTTATAGAGATAGGTACATTGTACATTTTTTACCTATTTTGCTCATGTTGAATCAATTTGTTTCAATTCATTTCGTAATAATGTCAATGTTTCTGATAAGTCCTAGATTATAACCGATAACACTTTATAGGTTCCTTGCCTCGATAGTTCCAGTAGTCAACATACAATGATAATAGATGATAAAAAAACATCCGTTTCAAAATTATTTCCACACGCAATAAACTATGACATATTAGCAATAATGGTGGACTGTCAAATAATATTTTGTAACTCGGCAACTAATATGCCTGCCACACATCTTATAATAAACGGATTAAATTATAAATATAATGGTGACGAAAGGGAACTCCTTTATACTGCGGTATCGAAGCTCTACTTGTCCTAATCCAAGCGGCGGGCTGGACATGGCAAGGCGCATCTTCGAGCGGTATTTTTAACTCATTGTACAACGAACAGCCCTGCTGGCTGCTCTCCTGGCCAAGTGTCCAACGAAAGTGATAGGAAATAACATTTTCCTAGCTCGAGTGCCAAACTTTCATTAGAAACAACAGAACTTTAATAATTAACAAAGTGGAATGTGCCGTGTGTAAAATGTCGCGATTAAGCTGTTTTCCGTTCAAGAGACAGTGTTGATTGCGCAATACAGTGTTGCAATAGTTTTTTTGATATCGTTAGTGCATTTTGTGTGATAAGACACTCGGAAGGATGGCGTGCTGCAATTGCTGCATCAGCACTCCTCCCATCCGGCCCCCGATTAACTTAGCCGACCAATCCGAAACTTTGAAAGTAAGTTTTAAAAAAATGGAGCACAGCAAGATACGTTTAATAAAATAATAAAACGTCGCTTTATTTGCATTTGATTTTTGTCATATGAAAATTTACTCAGGTTATCAAATCATATTATTATGATTTATGTCAAAAATCACTAGTTGCAGTAGTACCTATTACAACTATATATTGTCGTTGTAATTGGACCTTTTTTTATTCAATACCTGAGATTACTGCTACCTTAGTTAGCCGCTGCAGATTATGATAAATAAATAAACGTAATGCTGTCGTTTTAGTATTGCCTTCGGGATAAAATGTGCAACTCAAATAACTGCTACTATCACTAAAGAACTTGATAACCATCTAATATAAGCAAAACGGAAAATCCGTTAAAATATGCAATAAAATAAATATATAACCAATCAGTCCAATGTTACAATGTAACAAAATCTATTGCATCCGTTGCAGATGATAATGGTAAAATAAACAACGTTATTAAAAGTAATTGGTACAAGGCGTGATGTGGCTACTTTGTACGAATCTCGTTCCCCGCGACTAGAGTTGGCAAAGCGCTGTAACATTGAGACTGGGAACATTTACAGTCATCATGTCGAAGATATATCTTGTCGTGTCCTACTATAATAGAAATATCTTCTAGATTGCTCATTTTATTGGCTTCTTATTTCTTAAATACAGCATATTTATTTTAAATTCTACAGCTATCAAAAACTCATCATGAAACAACGACATAAGTAATTTATACGTACATGTATTTTAATAGGTACAACGTTTCAAACGTTTGATTTCATAGTTTGATATGGGTGATATAGTATGGTAGTTAAATTGGAAATTAGACATTTTGTTTAATAAGTCCATAGTAAAGTAAAATAGTAGTTTAATTTAGTTCTACTTCATCAGAAAAATCGAAGACATTTGGATATTTAGAACCTGCTTGATCGACTGTTTCACCATATCAACGTGTACTGTTTTAAGGTCATTTAAATTAGAATTATTTTTTATTTCATAATGGCACTTGCAACAGTGCAAGTGCCGAAATATCGGGAACTCACAATGGTAAATATCGCGTTACTGATCACATTTCTTACGCTTCTGGTGGTCTAATGTTCTTTTTCTCAAAAATGGCCCGCAAACTGGACTTTAGTCGCTACATATTGGAAGGTAAAGTTTAAGGTAAAATACATTGCAGGCCGCCTGCAATGTCACATATAAATTCCTTTATTTGACGAGTTATAAACTTTTTAAAAATTAGAAACTGTCATATAAAAGGAGGCACAGGTCGTATTCAGCCAATTCAGCTCGTATTTCTCTGCTGGAAACGCGACGTTTTTTTATGTGTCTCGAATAATTTGCGTTTTTCGGTGGAAACATACACTTGCGATACTGTTAAAAAAAATAAACAGCGGGAAAGCATGATGTTTTTGACGTTTTAAGGTTATGTTTATCAAATTTTAATTAATTTTTTGTCGTATTTCCCCCATTTTTGAGAAAAGCACTATATTAATCTTGGTCGGAATGGCAATTGCAGGCTTCGTATTATAATTAAACGGACTCGCAAGCTCGTCCGTTTAAACAAATACTCAGCCTGCAATTGCTCCCTTCCCGGCCACGGCAATAATGTACTATTGTTCACAAGTTCCCGGGTACATTAAATACATCGTTTTTTTTTACAATGTTTTTTTCATCAATAGTTATTTATAACGTATGTTTGAAACGACTTCAAAAAATATATCCAATTATTAATCCATTAAGTCAAATTACCTACACGCATTTAAAACCACACAAATTTTATTGCATCTACAAGTTTAATTCATTAATAACAAAGGTAACACGTAATTGTATTTCTTTTCTCGAACTAATCCAAAGAGTAATGTAAACAATCACATTAAATTATGTCATCGCATCGCAGTATCAGATTATTTGCGTAGCAAATTAAACACTGCCTCATCCTATTATACAAATCGAAATGAAAACGATTGGGAGGTGTCATAACTCGTAATTCTCATAAATAAGAATAATGTAACCGCGGGATATTGCTTGGTTCTTAACTTACATGTATGGAAAATTTAATTGCTGTAGAATTACATACTGATTGTAGTGATTACGCAAAATATGCTGGGGTCAATGTTACTTAGCTTCGTAACAACAGTCAGAAATAAGAAACGTTATAGGTATAAATAGAAAAATCATTAGCAGCCCGTATTAAAGTTTTGGCATAGTATCCAGGAAAGTCACGGGACGTATCGAAAATTAAATATATTTAAAAGTTATTAAAATTATATAAATATATTTTTTATAACAGTTTTAATAACATTTTTGTGGCAAGATATTTATTTGATAGTGAGTGTATGTGAGTGCTAGGACTTAACAAAAAAATATATATATATACAATAGAATTTTTTTGTGGTAATCTCGCACGATACTTAAAAGTATGTGGGAAGAAATTTATGTGTATCCAAGTGTTTTCAACGTGTTTCATTCAAACTAAATCACTTTTCTTCTTCATCAAGTTTGATCTTTTAATTATAATCACTTTTAATGTGGTTCAAACATTAAATTCGTTTGATTATCGCATGCATATTGACAATGCTAGTTAATTCATCAGTTCATCACGTTGGTAATACGTACGGACGTTTACGAGTACTGTCTAAACAATGAACTCAACTCAATACAGTCACATGGCTTGTAGTTACTGAAATATTTCCGAATACCTTGCCACTGAGTAATCTACTCCCGACTCTATCCTATTAATACGTTGAATGTTGGAAAAGATCATGGTCGTAGTCGCTAATGACATGCTGTTGACAAATTCTTATATTAAACAGACGACACTATTTGCTAATTAATCTTTTCGATAATTCTTGAATAGGTAGGTACTTTTTTCTTGTTTACTTAAGTAACAGTCGATTATTTTGTCGGTTTTAGGTCAAATTCGGTTGATTGTGTGCAATAACTTTGTTGAAAACTCGTAAACAAAAATAATAAGGTTGATGCGTAAATCATTAGCACGATGCAACTTCATCGATTTGTTATCAGCTGTCAATGCTATGCAATAAATGGTCTCACTTATTCTAAAGTGTTCAATTACAATAAATTCGCATTGCAACGAGATGTAAATGATAATTTTAATCATTAATCACTTGCATTGTTAGTGTGACGTCGATGCATGCCATAGTAGTGCAGTGTTTTGCTTGTGACATTTCTGATTCCTTGCCAATCATACCATTCCGTAACTGTCAGAATGACAAGTGTCATCGTTACGACTCTTACGTGTCTGTAGCATCGTTTCGCCTACGTTTGTTTCATCAATTTAATCATAGGCACTGTAAAATAATATTTATTTTATTATATTATTATCGTTATTTTTATTCAGATTCAGATTCATTTATTCACAATATACGATTACATTATAAATATCGCAAACATTGTAAAAAATCCAGGGAAGGATTTATTGTATCGTTTCAAAGACTGTTGTTTACATATAAAGTCTAATAACAATGTATTCGCCAATCGCTTATGAAAGATCAGTTTGATATGGCTATGGCTATTTAGTAAAACTGTTATCTGGGAGGAAAGTTTTAATTTCTTTCGCGTTTAGTAAATACATACCTATATTCAGAATTTCTGACTCCATGAGTGAAAAAAAAAAGATTTTTTAATTTACAGTACCTATAAGATAATTATACACAGAATAATTACCTACCTAAAGATATACCGGTAGAAAGGTACCTAAATATTTAATTTCTACTGAGGCTCTTCAATCTTCAATTATTAAATGTACCTCAGCGGTGTAAAAAAAAACAATGTCCGGTGGATAGGGCCGCTCAATATCTCACAACGCGGAAAAAGAACTCCAGCCAAACGTGTCTACAATGTCAAGTATTTCTGTGAGAGTGAGTGTTCTTAAAGTATTAAGTCGCCAAGAACAACTACAGGAATGCCATTCTCGTTAATTTCCTGCTTTTTGGAAAACTTAAGTAATCATAATTCTTACGTTATGTTAATATTAAACTATATTGCCGTTCCATATAAATAGTCAAACAATGAACAATGCCTCATGTCATGTGCCTTTAACGATCCTATACTAATCGAAAATAAGGACAGAGATGAACATTTCAGTGGAGTAGGTCAGTTGTGAACGGTTCAGCTTAGTTTATGCGAAATTATTATACGACAATTTCAAATGAACCGAATAGAGAAAAAAATCATTCTTGAGAGTTTTTTTTTTCACTTCTTCCTTATAGCAGGAAAATGATTTGTGCGATTCTCGATTCCATTTTCTATCTAGAGGGCTGTTGTGCAAAATACTTATTCCCACTTGTTTCTTACTTATACACAAAAATACTTAATTAGTGTAGCTTTTCTTGCACTTGATTTTATTGCACAGTATACGCTGTTCTCGCTTTCTGTAGTGTAGTAATAAAAAATTAAAGTGGCGCTCGCTTAATGATTCCAGAAATAACGTAGACGATCTAACCTGTCACTGCGCCGTCTAAATATATCCGACCACTACCGTCGGCACATTTTTTAGCTTGGCACCGGGTGGCCATTTCCTCTTAACCTTGTGCACTAAATCCAAGATCAAGTTGCCTGTTATTTCCCTCATTAATTATAATTATGTTCATCGCTGAATCTATTTCAGGGATCCAGCTTATTTTGTGTTACCAACGTTTGTATTTTATCAATCGCCAAATATACCTAAGTTGCCTTTTCGATATCATTGATAGTTTTTAAAATCGTCAACGTACACAATTTTACTCTCCCTAATTATAGAAAGGAAGACGTTATCAAAACTGTGTCCTTAGATTCTCTCTTGACACACTTTTGATTGATATCAATTACATTACTTATGCTATTCGTTTACACAGCCACGAGAGACGTTGTCTACCTGCTTGACATTGCTTATATAGTCTGTAAAAGATTCAAAGGCCATTCATGATGACTGAACGAAAGGAAAAATATGGTAAACCGGTCATTGTATACCTATAAGGTGTTTAAAAACCAAAGTAAAGACCAGATTTTCAATATAATACCATCAAATATGTATGATGGTATTACTAGTGGCTCTGTGAGCTGTAGACCTCGTGAGTGTTTTTTTTATTTCCAAAACTATGTTAGATATCGAACCTGTAGAGCAGGGGTCGGCAACCTTTTAGCACCCACGGGCCACATAGTAGCTAAAAAAATTTTCGCGGGCCGCAGATGATAATAATGATCACTGTCTGTTGATATCAACTCGAAACAAATTGGTACGCCGTACGCGACAGTAACGTAGTAAAAATTCGCACCCCTTTTTACGTGAAAAACGAGAAAGACGAAAAAACCGACTTTTCACAGATAAACCAGCTAGTTTCCTTACCAAACCCAGATAATTCGCATTTCAACCGCATCGTAATTTCGCGATTCATTCGATCAATGCAAGCATATAGAATAGCAGATATAGAAACTTTAAGGGGGGGACGGGTCATAAAGTCATAACACACCTAGATGAAAACGCGAGCGCGAAATTTTTCGAACACTGATGCAAATGCGGCAAATACTTCATACGCATCAAGTCATAACACATCTAGATGAAAATACGAGCGTAGTGAGCGCAAATTTTTTCGAACATTATGATGCAGGTGCGGAAAATACTTCATACGCATACGCATCAAGTTATGTAGATGTAAACGCGAGCGCGAAATTTTTCGAACACTGATTCAAATGCGGCAAATACTTCATACGCATCAACTCATAACAAATCTCGTTCAAAACGCGAGCGTAGCCAGCGCGAAGTTTTGCGAACATTATTATGCAGGTCTGGAAAATACTTCATACGCATCAAGTCATGTAGACGCAAACGCGAGCGCAGCGAGCTCGAAATTTTTTGAACATGTGTGTGTGTTTTTTTACAGGTGTGGAAAATACTTCATACTGTCTAACGCAAACGCGGCGAGCGCGAAATTTTTGAAAAAAAATTTAGATAGATTTAACTGTAAAATATACTTACAAACACATATCTCGTCCTGACCAACTGTGAAAATATTCGTGGTTGGCGATACAGACGCTTTCACGTATGTTAAGAATTTCAAATTTTACCTTTACAAACAATAAAGCCAGGGAGGCTCGCGGGCCGCCTGTTGCCGACCGCTGCTGTAGAGGAGGACAACCATAGATTTTTTTTTAGATTACTCGACAAAAATATTCGATGTAATCAAAGAACGTGCTCACAATACTTCACGAGAATCTGTTGTGAAATGCGACCCCTAGAGGTGAACAAATCGAAATTCGGCCGCAGAAACACAAAATAATTGATAAAAAAATTGTTTTTTTAAATTTTGAAAAAGTGACTCGACAAAAAAATTCTATAGAATTACCGCACCTGCTCACAAAATTTCACGAAAATCGGTTGATAAATGCGACCTGTAGAGGAGAACAAACCAATGAATAAAAAAAAAAAAAAAAAAAAATTACAAAAATTTACTTGCCTAAAAAATTTTATGTAATCATAAAACCTGCTCACAAAACTTCACGAGAATCGGTTGAGAAATGCGACCTGTAGAGGAAAAAACGGCCGCAGAAAAATACGAAATCATTGATACAAAGTTTGTTTTTTCGAATTTCAAAAAAGTGACTCGACAAAAAAATTCTATATAGTTACCAAACCTGCTCGCAAAATTTCACGAAAATCGGTTGATAAATGCGACCTGTAGAGGAGATCAGCCAACGACGTAAAAAATTTTTTTTTTAAATTTACAAAAATTTACTCTACAAATAAATTATATGTAGTCATGGAACCTGCTCACAAAATTTCACGAGAATCGGTTGAGAAATGCGACCTGTAGAGGAAAAAACGGCCGCCGAAAAACACGAAATCATTGATACAATGTTTGTTTTTATGAATTTCCAAAAAGTGACTCGACAAAAAAATTCTATATAGTTACCGAACCTGCTCACAAAATTTCACGAAAATCGGTTGATAAATGCGACCTGTAGAGGAGGACATACAAAAATCCGGCCGGACATACGAAAGCATTTTTGTCGAAGCTAAAACAGAGACCTCGTTTTACTCTGTCAATGAGATCACGTTCGCCGGGATCTCTATTGGTAAGCAAAGTTTACATTGAGTGACTGAGTCGACTTTGAAATACATTATTGACGTTAATCTAGTTTACGAAGTCCTGACGTTGCATAACATAAATCTACGCTTACTACGTTCTTCCAAGATCACAGTTGAACAACCCCGTGACCTATAAAGATATTTTACGAGCTAAGTAACACTATTCACGATCTAATGAACAGCTTGCCAAAATCGATTGTATCTTTCCCTCAACTGACTTTGACCCGTTCTTCGTCCCATTTATCATTGTCTGCCATAGTCACTTGTAATATACCGTAACATGCAAGAGTAGTTCAAACTCAAAATATGGAGTTACCAGGCCAAACTCATAATGTCATTAGGTTAGCGGAGAGTTATTTACATGTTCTATTAGTGACTCTGTGTAACATTCAGAATTACTTTGTTTGGCTGCATGTTTGAGGTCAACGGAAGCGTAAAACGTTTGAAATGTGCAATGGTCATATATGTTGTGTGAAGCAAATGGGGATTTCATGTGCAACGATTTAATAACCCGTTTACGACCGCGAGTTACGTTAAGAAGATTACAACTGATAAGTTCTCTGTGTTGTGGGGATTCAGCCCAATGAACCCTCTGCTAACTATCATCGTATGCTTTTTCAGGCAATAACATAGTTGCAAATTATAAAGTAACCACGTGCGGTATTTAATTTGAGCTGTTATTAAATTATACTTATTTTCCTTCCAGGGTCCAGATATGGTTCGAGTGTCAAAATTCTACAAAGAAGCAAAAAATGGTCGATTTCTCCGTTACCTTCACGAAGATACGCGTACTCTATACGAAACTTTCCGCCGGGGAGTAAAAGAATCAAGTGAGTGTTTTCCGGAATCAATTAATGTTCAGTGTCTTTATTAGAGGCTAATGTCGTTCTACAACATAACACTCGGGAGTTGAGGCTGTTAGATCGTTTCATGTTTTAGGGAATAAGTGTGCCACTTTTTCAATTTTCTTTTTTTTTTTAATTATCTACGTCAATTCAGCCACTGTTTTGCCAATTTGTGCTTAAAGAGGTTTAAAAAGGCATCAAAAAATGATGAGGGCATCTAAATTTGACTTCGAACCGGTATGAAATAAATGTATTGTATTGATAGTCTTCTAGGGAATACCTAAATGGAGCAACGTTTTTCGACTTTCGTTTTTTTTCCAGTAAAAACATAAATGACGCTGATCAATTTCACAGCAATAAATTAAAGCCGGTCATTATTTTTAGGTAAATTAGACATAATTTTATAAAACCAAATATACAGAAATATAGCTCAAACTTTGTTCTATTGCATCAATTAAAAATGTATAGGTACTTTATATCATTACTTAAAGTTAGGTACCCTAAGAGTCATAATCAATTTTACGATGCAAATTTAACCGCGTTTAAATACCAAAATATAATATATATATATATTTCCAACGCATCTTACGATAGCTTTACTCAAACCCATAGGTGCTCGTAACCGTAAGGCAGCTCTCTACAACCAATATCTCCGAATTTTGATTACAATGTTATACGGCCCCTTCACGAATGCGAAGTCAGTAATTCAACTACATTTATACAATTAGATTCACAATCGTGACTCATTGCCTGCAGCCGTTGCCGCAAAATTATTCACTCACAATTGCCAAGCAGGGAGTGCCCCAAGGCACAATTCTAGGGCCCACCTCATTTCCCTCCGCGTTTCCGCTCGTTAACGATAAATACGATAATACACGTTTATTACAAAATATTGCTAACATGAACCTCATTCGCAAACTGGCTTGCTCAATACAGTTAAACGTATTGCTACTGGAGTAGCCGACCCATTAATGTTTTTACTATCTTATTGCATCGAAGCCTATTTTACAAAAAAATAAAGAATAAGCGGGTGGCCGTGGAATATTCCTCGGTAGTGTTGCATTGAGATGCATTTTTAGATCAGCAGGATAGTAAATGTACGTGATAATATTTAACTTTGTAACTTTAATGTAGGCAACGGGTTTTATGGCCATTTAACTTTAAAGCATGTTTTATTAACTTAACAGATAATGGCAACTGCCTCGGTTGGAGGGAAAGTCCAAACAAGCCATACACTTGGCAGAACTACAATGAGACCCTGCTGCGAGCGAAGAACTTTGGATCTGGTCTTTTATGTCAAGGTCTTCAGCCAGGTCAAAACACATTTATAGGTGAGAAAATTTAACTTGGTTTCGCACGCCAAGAGCGATTATTTTCGCACTAGGTATCTACTGCTTCAACGTCTGTAAACAACGGATGGATCTGTCTGGACGAATGTCATATGAACTGACATGCATTTGTCTAATTACTTACATGTTTACTATACGAACGCATGAGTTTACACATACGGTTGATTTTTGGCCAAAAAAATTTTACGTATTATTCACAAGCGCGTGTCTTGCCTTCATCTAAATATTCTAAATTCCCCAGGATAAGTTTCAAATCCTTGCAGTGTTAGAAACATTTATTGCATTTCATTCCACGCCACATTCAACATTCTATTGATAGTACGATTGTTATTACCGTTTTACAACAGTATACTTGCCTTTATTGGTGCAATTGAATATATTGTTATAATGAAATTATAAGGAGACATTAAAAAATCTATCAGGTCAAGCAACTAACCCATATCCATTATCCACTAGTCACTACTATACACTTTTAATCTTTATTTTCAGGTATATACTCACAAAATTGTCCAGAATGGATCATGACAGAACAAGCTGCATATTGTTATTCAATGGTCATAGTACCACTGTATGATACATTAGGAGCTAACGCATGTGCCTTTATTGTTAATCAGAGTAAGTACAAATATACCTATTTGTAACATACTATAAATTGCTTTCCAGCCACAACAATAACGATATTTATATATAGTACTATCAATTCCTTGGTTCTTCACCGTTGATGTTTTTATTCCATTCACCACACCTGTCGATAGCATTGACATTACTTGATAATAATGTCATTATTACTGATAATGTCAGGACTGCATGTTGTTTAACGCTGGCAGCAATTTGAATATTTACTACTTCTAAAATTTTCTTACATTTATTCCTACCTACCTACCTACTTTTGAAAAATGGTTTCACAAAACCGCGAACATCACTGATTAGAAAAAAATAGGTAGTCAAAGTATTATATACAATAACAAAATACAGTAACAAAATGATCCGTTTTCAGCTGACATGTCGGTCGTCGTTTGCGAAGACGACAAGAAAGCGAACCTCTTGCTCGACCAAGCGCCGAGGTGTTTACGGAAGCTGATCACGATCAAGGAGGTGTCTCCCTCCACGCACCAGCGTGCTAAGAGTCGTGGAGTTGATATCATCAAGTTCAGCGATGTGGAGTTACAGGGGGCGCAGAGAGAGCATCCGTGTGTTGTTAGTGTTCTGTACCTTACAAATTTGATTTTAGGTTTACATAGTAGAATGTACATTTTAACTAATCAAATCACTGTTAGAATGAAATTTGGATTCACTGTTTATTTTTCTTTAAACAAACGGTTAGCTACCAAGCTTTATAATAAATGCTGTTATTTGATAATCGCAAAAAACGCGTCTTTGTACTTCTTATATTAATTATCAAGAAAATCAGGGAGAGATGGACTTTAATAGCGAGTGTATTTATTTTAGCGAGTGCGTTTTATTTTAAAATAGTTAACGATTTTATAGCCCATTGTATGGTAGGTATACTAAAGATAATAAGCTATGAAAAAAAAATGTTCCGACGAATTATGTTCGGATCCGTTCGGTTAACGGATAAGTTAACAAAGGATTGAAAAAGTTTGTTTAGTCCCGTACATTCCCAGACAGAAAAATAAAATGAAACGTCCAATTCTGCATTTCATAGTCGAGAGCAACCATGGAATAGGCATTCGTAAAAATCTATCCCAGATTTTTTACATTGTAGAGAATTCAAATTTTTGGTTCGATAGAAACGAACAATGGAATAGGTATCAATAAAACTTACAGTTGTCTTTTCACGTAACAAATTCTATTTCGCAGCCACCGAAACCCGAAAGCCTCTGCACGATATGCTACACGTCTGGCACAACTGGCATGCCCAAAGGGGTGATGCTGACCCATGAGAACGTGGTGGCATCCATGTGCAGCGTGATCATGCAGCTCGGCGAGCACCGGCCCGCCAAGACCGACGTCATGATGTCCTTCCTGCCACTCGCGCATATGCTGGAGCGATGCTGTGAGGTAAACTAACTAAACTTTGAAGTTACCCTGTCTTTGCTTTGACTATGCACGATATGCTACTCGTACACGACCGGCATACTCAGAGGTGATGTTGACCCATGAGAACGCGGTCGCCGCGATATGCAGTGTTATCATGAGTTTAGGCGAGCACCGGACCACCAAAACCAATGTCATGATCTCTTTCATGCCGCTCGCGCATATGCTGTGAGATAAGACTGCGATAAATTTCTCTGTCTGCTTGGTGCAATGTGCATTATCACCGTGCGAGCTGGGGCCCGCCTCCCGCATATGTTGGAGTGATGCTACGAAATGAGACATTGCTAACTTATTCTATCAAGGCACCGGAAATGTAAGTACCTACTTGAAAAAGTATTTGTTGAGTAACATCCCACTAACATAGGTACAATAAAATAAAATCAGAAGCAATCATGAAAAATATACTTACCACACATTAAAATAACTCAAAACTCAAAACCATGGTTTAAAACTTCTATTTTCATAGACATTTGAAAACTCAATTGAAAATGAAAACATGCAAATAGTTTAGTGTACTCTTTCACTTCTGGGGTGCCCTAGGACAAAAACAACAACAACTACAACTCTTTTAAGAACTTATAAGTAAAAAACTGATAATAATATTTTTTATATAGTTATAAATATGTGCTTGATATTTTTCATCATTGAATTTGGAATATTTTGGACTTTGCATGACAAAAGGACACCTTGTAATACCGGTAGGACGCAGAAAACGAACAGTAATGCTTAAATTATCAATGTCATACTTATAAACATGTGGGAAACTATTTGATCATTATCTACGAAATTTCTGATATGAGCGGTTCTATTCATAGACCGCTCTGCAGTGTAGGTAGGTATTTCAAGTTCAGTAAAATCAATATGAACCGGAACGTGCGTAACCGTGACTCTTGGCAGTTTCTCAATATTTAGTTGCAAGGTTTTCATTAGGCTGTCACCATCAATCAGATCATATTAATTAGTTTAATTTCTCATCAATTAATTAGGTACTTACACTTACACATGAGTTTGAAAAAAAAATACGGTATAAACCTATTTACTCCACAAGCTCTAATCAACGACAACCCACGGCCGAGAAGAAACTCGACAGTCAGCCATTTTCTCACAAAAATATGCTTATTACAATGATATAAGTATATAAAACATTGAATGAACGGTTCGAGCTTTGGTCTTCAAATATTCACAGTATAAGCATCTTATTGATACAAATCCGTATGGCAAGTGAAGATGCTTATACTATTTGCTGTGGTTATTATCCAAAAGTATCTTTTAATGTTCATCATTCTTTTTATCATGCGGGCCGTACGCTTGTTTGCCACCGACGTGGTATTACAAAAAACATCGTCTAATTCAACTAACCTGTTTCCAGAATGCTCTATACATGGTGGGAGGAGCGGTCGGCTTCTACAGCGGCGACATCAGGCGGCTCGCCGACGACCTCCAGAACCTGAAGCCCACGATGATGCCCGCGGTCCCTCGCCTCCTGAACCGGCTTTATGACAAGGCCCAGTCAGAGATCTCTAGCTCCAAGATCAAGAAGATGCTCTTCAATATGGCTCTGTCCGCGAAGGAATCAGAATTGAAGAGGTAGGACTGATAGTAACTTAGTTTATCGTGTTAAACTTTATGCAGATGCGTGGAGTGTTAATATTGGAAGTAAAATATGGCACTTATAGAGGCCATGTACAAATAAATTGTACTGCAAACACTGTATACATATACTTAAGTAACATTTTAACACCTGTATTATATTGTTTCTGCAAATATGAAATTAGATATTTTATGCTAAGTATCCTCATTATTTAAAAATACTATAAAGGTGTTTTTTTGTGCGAATTGACATGTATCTTCCCATTTTCTCTTTGTTACTATCTATTGAGGTATAAATCATTCATGTAAACATTTGGATTTTTCTTAGAGAATTATCGTTTCTATAAAAAAAATAACACCACTCCAAACCGACAAAAATCAAACTAAAAACTATTATTTCCGCTTACATATGCTGTACGAGTATATGGTATAATTGAAGCGGAACAAACAGTTTTTCAGTAAAGGCCAAAAATGGCTCCGTCTACTCAGTTGTTTATTGTAATTACAGACACTTTTGTCAGAATTGGCCTTCAAATCATTTTAAAATTTGACAAAAACAATAGAAACTCCCCAATTCGAATTGATTCGAAGAAGGCAAACGATAGTGAAAACAATAAAAGAGATTTACCTGAATCATTTGGAATGTTTTCAGAGGCATCGTGCGTGGGGACTCTGTCTGGGACAAACTGGTGTTCCGCAAGATCCGCGACGGCATGGGCGGGCGCTTGCGCATCATGGTGGTCGGCTCCGCGCCGCTCGCCGGCAACGTGCTTACATTCGCGCGCTGCGCCCTAGGCTGTCTGGTAACTATGGTTTCTTCTTATTAGCCTTATCTCTTTATGGGGCGTCGGCTCTTCTCGTATTTAGGCACCAGGATAACCTATCCTGGATTGTCTTGTCTGTGAGTCCAGCTGTCCCGTTCCAAATCTTGTTTCGTAACTATTCGTATTGTCGTTGTCTGGTAACCTACATGACTATACAATGAATAAATGATTATGATTAACTATCTATTTTACTGCGAACTAGCTTTTTCCCGAGACTTTGTCTGCGAGGAAGTCGCTTGTATCGTAGGGTTATTTTCGCATTTATAATATTCGTATCAAGGCCGAAGATGGAGCGAGCTCATCCAGAAGATTCCTTTTTATTCGAGATTACCTATTTACTATTAATTATGAGACATGGCGAATAAGGATCAGTTAGGGGGAGTTCAAGAATAAAACAAATTGATAATGAGTGTATTACTCAATAATCTAATGCTTCCGGAAACAACTGAGATTTTTCTGGAATAACCAAAATGGATTATAAATATAACTGATAATGATCAACAGCAGTAATCTTTGACCGTTGGCTATATTCCACTCCGATCAATATTATTGTTATGATAATTGAGTAGAGATCTTGCGGTTTATATTTAAAGGAAAACTACCGGCGTTCTCATCGCTCGAAAGAGGTGGTGCTAAAATAAACATTCCTTCAGTATATCCTGAATTATATTTACAGTCATAACATTTTGAATCATTGCATCAAGGCTAAGCAGTAATATCAATTTATCTAAGAATAAATAAACCGGCATCAAATGCTGAAACTGATTTTGAAACGTAGTAAATCAACATTACTCTGAAAGCATTCCCTCTAATTTATTATGGAACTCGTTATGATTATATGTGGGAAGCAAATAGTTACTAATACTATATGAGAAACACGAAAACATATAGCTTATTGATGAGAATAGTGCGCAAATTTACCACTTCAAACCCTGTTTCCCAGTTTTCCTCGAATAATGCAATAGCCGGCCTCTTTTTCGCCAATTCACTACACATTTTTGTATAAGCCAGTGAAACTAGTACACAGCGTTCATCTAGTTGCAAAAGAATGCTAAGTATGAATAGTCCTTATCACAGGGTTTCTTAAACTGGGCCGGGTCGGGTCCGTAATGAACACGAGGGGTTCCTGTTCAGCCTACCTAACACAGTTAATATAAAAAAATATAATACAGGATTTCGGAGGGGGCCCGTGGGCACTTGGCCAGTTTAAAGCGTTCACGGGCCCCGTGACTAGAAATAGATTAAGTAATTATCATATGACGATTGTTAAGTTGGTGAAATGGGGCTGATTGTCTTCAAATGCATTGAAAAGTCATTTGGCATTGTATTTTTGTGTAATAAAGGTTAAATAAGAATTGAAGTATTAATAATATGTGTTATTTGACAGGAAGTTTTGTTATATATTGTAGATCGTGGAAGGCTACGGTCAGACGGAGTGTACGTCGCCGGTGACTCTAACAGTTCAGGGAGATCATGTTCCTGAACATGTCGGGCCTCCCGTCGCTTGTAACAAAGTGAAGGTAAGTCTTCGACATTATATTTAAATACTAAAGGTATCAGATATTGGAGGTTTAAAAAGAAGCAAGTACGTATGTAAACAAGACAGCAATTTTATTTAAGCTTTAACGTCGATGTTAACTTTTCAGTAGGGGGCTATTCATAAATTACGTCATCTATTTTTTACGATTTTTGACCCCCCCCCCCCCCCCCCCCCCCCCTAAAATCATCCAACCATCATAATTCGAATGACCCCCCCCCCCCCCTATCAAATAAAATGATGTCATTTCTAAAAAATGCGTTCTTAGCTTAATTTTTCAATAAAAAACTATTTAAAAGGATTTAGTTATTATTATTTCTTTAAAGTTAAAACAATCAACAATTAAACTTATCAAAGAAAGCCGCCCCCTCTGATACACCCCGCCGCTCCGCCTCAGTCGGTGCCTACTGCCTACGAACGTGTCAAAGAAAGCCGCCTTTTGATACACGCCGCGCTGCGCTACTAGTGTTTCGCAACAAATAGGTATATGATGTTACAGCCAATTTCATTAGCTATTTATTTATTATAACAATTTATTGTTGATTCAAGTTTAGTAGGTAATTTTTTATAGCATTAACAGTGTATAGAAACACGAATTTCATTCCTTTTTTACTCATTAAAGCACTTTTTAAAGATGCGAGAGATGATGTCATCTTGGGATTGACCCCCCTCCCCTCCTACGTCATGCTACCATCATCCAATGTTATGACCCCCCCCCCCCAAATTTCAAATGACGTAATTTATGAATAGCCCCTAGGTACCATTACAGAATACTTACTTTCGTGCCACATTTAAGGAAATCTGCTGAGGAAAAACCGTTTCATAGAAAGTTTCTTAACGTCGTTCTATTAAAATGCCTTTTCAAAAACGTAGTATCTACCTACGTTTTGTAAACAATTAACTGTCTCGAATAGTTGCCTATTCTATTTTAACCTCCTGATGCCCCGCGTCCTATAAGGATTAAATGTGGTCAGTGGAAAGTAAGTCAAATTTTGAAGTGACAGAGTTGCATTTAATTTCGGTCATCTGATTTTGGAAGAAATAAAATTCACATTTATAATCGGAATTATTAGGTTCAAATTCGAGTGTATTTTTATTTGTATGGTCGGTCTCAGGAGGTTACGGGACAATTTAGTCTTCGCAAGCATGACAATAATTTGAGAAAGCGGAATTGAAAAAGAAAGAAAATAAAAGCAAAAAAGGAAGCATTTAGTCACAACTCAGCGTTATGCTGGCAGGGCCAGCGCTGGTCTTCCGCTGTGACCATGCATGGCGCAGTGACGAAACACACACACACACACAAAACAACAATTGACTTTCTTGTCTATTCCGCAGCTTGTGGACGTGCCCGAGATGGAGTACTATGCGGCGCAGGGGCACGGCGAGGTGTGCGTGCAGGGCGCCAACGTGTTCAAGGGCTACTTCAAGGAACCCGACAAGACGGGCGAGGTCATCGACAACGACGGCTGGCATCACACAGGCGATATCGGAAAATGGCTGCCGGTGAGAATACATCACTAATTACCTGATAAACCACATTACCAAAATAAGTATCTACCCTATGGAGGCACATCATGTATCCAGACCCAGAGGAGATACAACAGGTAGCGACTCAAAGAGTCTGGAAATTTCTGGAAGCAACGGGTATTAGCAAAGAACTTTAACGGCTGCCACAATAGATTAATGACTGGTGGAGGCGGCATACAAGGCCCACAACAAACCAATAATAGTAATAAATTACATTATAGCGTCTAAAGAGTAGAATTAATACAAGTAAAGTATCCTTCATGCCTGAAGGAAAGTCGGTAATTTATATCGTGTGCAGTCTTCAGAGCACGTCTCTCGTTGTCTCGTCTCGTCGGGAGTCTTTTTCTGATCTTCTGGGTCTTTGAATATCGTCACGATGTCAGAGGAATTTTCCTCTGCATCCACCCCGGTTGTAAAATGAGATTCCTGTCGATAATTTCTTCAGCAATTACAGTACAGGATTGATCGTAATAGACTGAATAGAATTTAAAAGTATTACGATTTATTACCGCCATCTTGACCACATAGCAACAGGCGGAACGCAAATATAGATTTACTTTCCAGTTCCCACCACCGCATTTAAAAAACAGATGCTCTTGCACTACTGGGCACCAGCCCTCCTGATATATGACGATGGTGATTAATTTTTATATATAATTTATATATTTATGGGTTTTATGATAAGAACTATTAAATTAAAATTCGATTTGTGTGCTTGCCCCGTGGGTTCCTTTGTCTGTAGTAAATAATACAGAAATGTGGGCAATAACATAAGTTGGAAAATTACTCTCTGATCGAGTTTCTTCTCCTAACAC
The DNA here is from genome assembly GCA_951800055.1 of Cenopis cana. NCBI lineage: Eukaryota > Metazoa > Arthropoda > Insecta > Lepidoptera > Tortricidae > Cenopis > Cenopis cana. The sequence goes on from OX637488.1 coordinate 7,688,736, forward strand.
TAAACCAAATAACTTCTCTGTATTAATAATTGGTATTTTAATTCCTTTCAGAACGGCACGCTGAAAATAATCGACAGGAGAAAACACATCTTCAAACTTTCGCAAGGCGAATACATAGTTCCTGAAAAAATTGAAAATATTTACATAAGGAGTCAATACGTTGAACAAGTGTTCGTTCACGGAGAATCATTGAAGGTTTGTTTTGTTTCATAATTTATTCAAAATTGACTTGAACGTTCATCTTAGTCGTAGTTTATATTTATAAAGTTGAAATTTCGGTAATATCTTTGGATCAATATCGCCGTCGATCCAAAGATAAGGACTGTGTACGTCGGGAGATAATTTCATCAATCAACCATTTTTCAAGTAGTTTGTAGGAATATTACCCAAGGGGTAATTTTCCTGGATCACTCTTTAAAACAATGAATGATGTTGATGAATGATTAGGTAAAATACATGAAATTCAATTACGAGATATAATCTAAAAGTCTTCTCTATGGAGCGGGGTGTCGTGTCTTGACGATACCAAAAGAAGTACATCATCAATAAAATACAATACACTACACTGCAAATATTGTTAATTTTTCACCAAATAAAGTACACTAAAGAATACAGCAATGAAATCGCACTCTAACAATGGTAGACAACAGGCGGTCTTACCGCTAACAAGCGATCTCTTCCAGACAACCTTTGGGTAGTGGAAACGAGCATTCCTTCATTTTGTGTCCTTTTATCGAGGTGTGCAATAAAGAGTATTTAATTGTATTGTGTTTTTCTATTGTATTATCATTGTAGAAAGCATAACATTCAAATACATGTACATATAATGTAATATGCATATTTCCAGTCGTGCATAGTCGCGATCGTTGTTCCTGACGTGGACGTGGTCAAGTCGTGGGCGCTGGAGCGCGGCATCAAGGGGACGTTCTCGGCGCTCTGCGAGAACGCCACGGTCAAGAAGATGATCCTCGAGGACATGCTGCAGTGGGGCCGCACCGCCGCCCTCAAGACCTTCGAACAGGCGAGTATAGACCCTGAGCCATCTGGTTGTGCATAGGCGTACTCCATATTCTCGCCGAGGTCAAGTCGTCGCAGCTAGAAATCCGGATCAAAGATACGGCCTCAATGCTCTGCAAGAATGCCAAGGACATGTTGAAAGGGGGCCGCAACACCACCCTTAAGACTTTCGAGCAGGTGAGTACAGATCCTGAGCTATCTGGTTGTGCATATTACATATTCTCGACGGGGCCAAGTCGTCGGAGCTAGAAAGCTAGTCTATCAAAGGGACTGTCTCGATGCTCTGCAAGAATGCCAAGGACATGCGGAAGGGGGGCCGCAACGTCGCCCTCAAGCCCTTCGAGCAGGTGATGACTGATCCTGGTATATTTCTATACATTAGATGAAGAAATGTCCTTGCCTATAAAAAGCACTGTCATAATATCGAATGTTCACTTTCTGTTATAGCCTATGAAACACGATTAATCCTTTGACCGCCAAGAACTTATAAAGTGGTTGTGTGTCGTCGTGCCCACCACGCCAACAACCACTTAAAAGGTCGGCGTGAAGGTATACTTTGATCATGATATAAATTATTTATGAACTGTTTTAATTTGTTTTTATTGGTTTAGACATTACACCAAAAAAACGTTGCTTGGCGTACTGGGCACGAAGACACACTATTGCTTTGGCGGTCAAAGGGTTAAAAATATCGATTACCCACGATAACGAGTGTCGTTTTAGATTACGGAAAATTAAAAACATTAGTGAGTATCCGAAACAACTATACATTTACAAAGTGGTTAATTTAGTGTTTCGTTTACAGGTAAAGGACATTTACTTGCACCCAGATCCATTCTCAGTGCAGAACGGCCTACTGACCCCGACCATGAAGGCGAAACGACCCGAAATCAGGAACTACTTCAAACCCCAAATAGAGGACATGTACAAACAGCTCGAATAGCAATAGCTTGAGCTCGCTGGATAATTATGTATTATCACAAAACATTTGTGAGGCTCCAGCTACAGACAGTTTTAATAAAATGGAAGTTTGATAATAAAATAAAGTAAACATAATTATTATTACTACACACATAAGTGGTAACACCACTATAAGTATATTCATTTTATTAAAACTGTCTAACATTAGACTAAACTGTGATGTATGACGTCACTATACCTACTCTTTAGTATCCTATCACAGTACAATGTGTTCGTTATAATTTATATTTTAGTCACTTTTCACTTTCTTAATAATATCGTTTTACTCTTGATAAGCGTAAACCTGAATGATGGTCGCATGGAAATGTGTTGTAACGGTATATTTACTATAAATTTTAATCCACTTCAAAAAAATACGATCACGAGGTACTTAGACGAAAACGATTCACTTAGGCAAAATTATGAATTTAATTCAATTTAGTCGTAACAGTTCTGTAGTTAAATCTGCTTTACTTTCGATAGCAATAATGAAGAGTATTGTGCCTCGGACAGTCAATTATATCTTTCGTCGCCTTTCTATCTCTCTCTTGGGATCTGAGATAATCAGAGTCAAATACACTTTTGAGTAAAATGTTTTTTTATAGGTTTTGTGGAGGACTGGTACTTTGTTTTAAAATTTGAAGTTTATCATAACCGTCCGAATATCCAAAATAATTAAATTTAATATATTACAAACATCAATAATATCTCAGTCCTAAAGCAATATCTATTTATCTTCGCATCCTACCTTTCAAGACTATCTTTAGTAACATAAACATAAATATTCAATTACTTCAGTGATATGCGCGTCACTAAAAATAATAGTTGTAAATTAAGTAAAATCTTAAGCAATACTTGTGACAGGTTAATAATGTGTGAGATGGCGGCTTGAATATTGGTAACGTTTACCCGTCTGCTAGCGACTTCAATAAAATTGACTAAAACTTCGCGCGGAAAATGCAGTGCATTTCAATCCAATTTGACGTAAAAATCTGCCAAAGCCATAAAAATTAGCTTTGTCTTTTTTGTGTGTGAACGTACACACGTAGGGAAAATTTGATTGAAATAGTCTATTACAGATATTGAAAGTAATCCTATAGATAGGCTTTTTATAGCGATAGAACGTAATTGCATTGTCGGGGCAAATGAACGGAAAACAAAACCTCTTAATCCTTGGACGCCAAAACGTGTTGCCGTGTTCACGGCGATAAAAACAAGTAGGTACCTTTAATTCATAAGGTATTTGTTATCAAATTCACATCCATGCTTTCACCTAAGGTTCACTTACATTTTTATAGATGTGAGGTGTCAATTTCGTACAAGAAGATTTAAAGAAAGGCGTCCAAAAGGCAACATGACCATAGCTACTATGACTTAGTTATAAACAAATAAGACTAATGCCGACATTTTAGCTGTAACATTTTTGGAAACAATATTCACTGCTTAGAGTCACATTGTAATAACAAATTGTAATAAATTTATACGTAGAAGAATAAATTTTAATTTTTGCATCTTGTTTAGCTTGCGGTACTTAAATGACTTGAGTTTAATTCAGAAAAAATAATAGGTAATTATAGTAGAATGATAAAACAGTTTTGTCTCGTGATATCGGAAACTTAGAGAAGAGATACCTACTCCGTTAATAGACCAATTTGCACATTCAAACTTTGCTTTTTAGAAGTTATTTGTAACTTACCATGAATTTTATAGCTAATCTTCAGTGTATAAAATCGGTATACACTTGACCTTGTAAAGTAGTGTAAGTAGGGAATATTCGTATTTTGAGCCGTGCCTTCTACATGCATGATCCTGGTCAAGAAGTGCTGTTTTGTGAACATTTCTGTGTTTTATATTGTCAGCGTGTGTCAAAGAGCCCTTGAGGCCTATTTGCAGAATAAATTTTTGATTTTGTTGGTGTCAAGGTGCTTTCTATCAGCGAAGCGAGACCTACAATGTCATTTGTCGATAAAACAAATGGAAATTTATCGCCCATTATCTTCTGCTTTGTCTCGCCTTGAAGTTGAAAAAACGGCATCAGTTGAGATGATTGTAAATTATTAGATGACCTACCTAGGTACCGTAATTTACTACGCTGGGTAAAATGCAAAAATGAACACAAGATTAACTATTACGGGAGTCTGTCAAAAAATTACAACTAAGAGGCAAAAGTTATGTAGGTATGTTTTATTTGTATTATACATATTTCTTTCTAAAATACATTTGCTATGAGTGGGTTTATATGAATTGCGTGACTAGAGGGTGAATCTCTGTTTATGTTATGATCAATTTTAAACTACAGACTGCCTCGTTGCTGTCTAATTTTGCATTGTATTGTATTTGTTGATGGTAGGTTGATGGTGTGTTCTTGCCTAATTGTGTTTATAAGTGTAATGGGAAAGATCAATAATATAATTGGACACAATCGCGAGTCAGTCGACAGTTTAAAAGTAGAACTGGTCGTATATCTTGTTAAATTAATTGAAGTTTTCGAACATACATAGGTCAATCCATTCGCACTTTGTTAATATAATTTTGTATTATGTATGCTATTCGATTGGTTCAGCTTTGTGCGGAACGCGAGACGCGTTTAATGTTGTTCAAACCAAAATTTTGTTGTTAAGTATTGGTGCAAGTTGCTACAATAATTTATTTTTAATAAAAATTTAAATAATTCGTTTATTGTTTTATTGGTTACCTTCACTTTTATGCGGCCGTAAATAACGTTCTTTACCTTTGCTCGTAAAGTTTTCCCGATTCGAATGGCAATAATCAAGTTGTCGATTATTTTATTGAGTTTTATAAAGCTATTCGGTGTACTTATTTTATTACTTTTGAATTTATTTGGCACGATCGCTCGAATTCAATTATTATACTTATTATCTCGATCATAATATTTGAATGTCATGCTCATGAATCTCATGATACATGATGTTGATGGTACAAGTCAGTGTAAAAAAAAGCAAAAGCGATACCTGAAACATAAGTCCATCGAAGGTATTTTGTGGACATTTCGCACAATGTTCTATGCAAGCACAACAGGCGGATCAAAAGGTAATGCTAATTATGTTAGATATTTGAAGCCGCGCCAATCAACCCAATCGTGGAATAGATTATGCTTGGAAGTTTGCCAATCCCTTCTTCGATACGACCTGGCAGAGTCGCTTCTCTTATTTCCTCTGTCCTTCGAAACATTAAGTAATATCTTTATTTTACTAAACGGTTAAAACTCACGTATTAATTGTCACTTCGGGTGACATGTTTCGAACTCTTCGGGAGTTCTTCCTCAGGATGAGTGCGTCTGCGACCCGCGCCGATTGCACACACACACGAAACATGTCTCACGAAAGTTTAAATTCAATTAAGTAATATGGTAATGATATTAAGTATATACCTGATAAGAGTTGGCACTGAAAAAAAATCGTGTGCTTTGGGTACCGCTTGGCTCTACAGGCGTGATTTTATTTTATGGGTGTATACGATATACTGAATGTTGTACTTTGTTTCATTCATGCGTTTAACCCTTTAAACGCAAAAGTGGTCGTGTGTCGTCGTGCCCACCACGCCAAGCACTGTTGAAATGATGTAACGTTTAACCCTTTGACCGCCAAAGCGATAGTGTGTCGTCGTGCCCAGTAGGTAGGTACGCCAAGCACTGTTTTTTTGGTGTAATGTCTAAACCAATAAAAAGAAATTAAAACGGTTCATAAATGATTTTATTTATGATCAAAGCACACCTTCACTCCGACCTTTTAAGTAGTTGTTGGCGTGGTGGGCACGACGACCGACACATAACCACTTTATAGGTTCTTGGCGGTCAGAGGGTTAAATCAATAAAAACAATTCATAACAGATTTAATTCATGATCAAAGTACACCTTCAATCCGATCTTTTTAGTGGTTGTTAGCGTGGTGGACACGACGACACACGACTACTTTATAGTTTTTGGCGTTCAAAGGGTTCAAAGATTTCGCAAATATGACTGTTATATTTTTTTACTATGAAAATAGGCAAATATTGACCAGTGTAGATTTAGATTTACCATATGTCAAAAATAACTTGAATCTTAAAGTTTTGCGACTAGTTCCGTAGGTTTTTTACGGTCCCGTAAGGTGAGCACCAATGTTGAACACTTTAAGCTGACAGGCACCATTAATGAACACTTCATTCCTAATTCAAAGATAAATCGATTTTAAATTGAATCGTATAAAAAGTTACCCTTATTTTCTTCCAAATGAGTTAAAAATGTGCATCACTGGCCCATATCCATTACCTACTGTTGCTGTCACCCTAGTAATCGCCACGCCAGTACCTAATGTAAGTACAAATAATTTATTTTACTTTTATTGTTAACCCTTTGACCGCCAAAGCGATAGTGTGTCGTCGTGCCCAGTACGCCAAACACTGTTTTTTTTGGTGTAATGTCTAAACCAATAAAAACAAATTAAAACAGTTCATAAATGTTTTTTTTTTTTCATGATCAAAGTACACCTTCACTCCGACCTTTTAAGTGGTTGTTGGTGGGCACGACGACACACAACCACTAGGTTATAGGTTCTTGGCGGTCAAAGGGTTAACAATAATTGCAATTAATTGTAGTTAATAAAAATAGGAAATTGAGAATACGTATCACCACAACAGACAAGACCAGTCGGCCTTAGTGCCCGTGGTTCTACGAGGACTATTTTCATATCGTGATTCACGCAACGGCGTGAGACCGCCGTCGCCGTGAACTAAATTGTATTTGATTATCTTTATCCTTAGTGCAAGATTAAAATAGACGAAGACTATTTTGAAACTTGCGAGACGATAGACCTCGACGGTACCCGAGGGGAGAGAAATTAAAGCGGCAATTTAAAATATTTGAAAGTTCTTAGTAAGTATTGCTTACAGGCAAAGAAAAATAAAACGTAAGGCCTGGGCCTACACATTGATTAGTGTTTAGTGCGAGTCCATATAAATGCTACTCACAATAAAATAGAACACTCTTCTATTCTATGAACTCGCACTAAACACTAAACAATATGACTGTATACCGGCCATAAGGTGCAGCGGGACAATTTCGACTGGTAAGTGGTAAGTACAAAGGGTGCTGAAAAATAGCATCTACAGTACTTTTACTGACAATTGATGGCATTCATATTGTAGATTAGTTATTTAGGTTTTTATTTTTCTGATTTTAAAATATCTATAAATAAATAAAATAATAAATGGGAAATAGTTGCAGTTCGCACATCGAGGGGGCATTGCAACTATTTTTAATAAGTTCCTTACAGTAAACGTACACTCGGGAATCTACATGAAATTAATAGTTTCATCAGTTTTGCAAAAAAAGACTTACGACATTTTAGCGAGGTAATTTCATTTGTCAGAAACAAAACGGTCGCGTAGATCAGAGAGCATTTGGTCTATCAACATCATCTACCTATGGTGAAGTTGTGAAAGCGCTTGTCCGGATATACCTACACTGGCACTCTAGTAAGTAAATGATGTACCTACAACATGGAAGATAGGTACTTAGGTATAATACACTCGCGAACAAAGAATACAGAGGGCCGATTTTTGAGTGTCGAACGGTCGACTTTTCACTCGAGATCTGTCAAAAAACTATGATGTTTGACAGATGTCGAGTGAAAAGTCGAGCGTTCGACACTCAAAAATCGGCCCCCTGGTCGGTAAAAAACCATCATATTTCCTAAAATACCTACTACGAGGTTGTAAGTTTTTTTAATCATGTGATTATCTTTATTTAATTTTTCTGCAAAAGTAACAAACAAAAGAAGTAACATTTCCAGGTTTAAATCGGACTCTTAAAAATCCATGAAAAACACAACGTTAAAGGAGCGAGATAATCGCGAAAATCGTCATTTTTGGACATTGATATTTTTATGATAGGATCCAGGAAATTCCTAATACAGTTGGGCAATATGGAGAATATGGTATACGTAAATAAAACAAGTGTGGAATATTTCACAAAACCTATCGAGGCTATTTAAACTAGGGAGACCCGAAATTTTTGACCGCCAGTGTAGTTGAAATCCAGTTGAGATTGTCCCGCTGCGCCTTAACAAAATGGTAACGAACAAGGGGCAACCGTCTACTACCGTAAACAGTGTTCGTTAAAATCTCATTGTATGGAAAGTTCGACAAGTTTGTATGGGAAGACAGCTGCCGGCGCACATATTTAACGTTGATCGATCAGTATTCTTAAGTTGGTGCGACCCGCCCTAGATACCCATATTAACAATAACCAATATCGAAAAGCAGCATTCAAGGCAAAATTACGTAATTAACTACAACCAAACAAATCCGAGACTAATGGAAAGATTTTATCCATCCATTTCTCGCCTAATTAAAAAAAATACTGATAAATGTGACAGAATTAACACACGTTAAGTTAAATAATTTTTTTAAGACTAAACTTTAGCGTAGGTATTGATAACAAATTAATGATAGAATCAACCAGGCCTATTTTCATACGTGGGCATCAGTAATAAAAAAATAAACCTGGGGTCCGATTTTTGAGTGTCGAAGGCTCGAATGTTCACTCGACATCTGTCAAAACATCATAGTTTTTTGCACGTTTTTTGACAGATCGCAAGTGAAAAGTCGAGCGTTCGAAACTCAAAAATCGGCTTCCAGCATTTTGACAGAACGACCGAAGCGCCAGGCAGACTCATTGAAATGTTAATTGTAATCTCCATGACGGGAACCTGGCGAAGGCCAAGAACGACTGAGTACCTTGACTTGGCTCTGAATCTAGCTGCTATTATGTGATTTTTTTTAAACTGACTGTGTCTGTATAGGCCGGACCCAATAAAGCGATAGGACAGTGCGCCGTGGGAGAGCGGCCAGGCTAAAATCCAGGGAGTTTGCGCTCCAGTGCGATTGGTTTAGCGGCTTCAACCGAATCTGTGGTGTCAGTGGAATCGAGCTACTGGGAGTTTTGTCGCTGGTTCACTAAACCTAGCCTAGCTGAGAAGAGTCCAGCAAGAAACTCACAGCTAGGCCCGACCTGGGTCGGACTGAGACGGACACTGTCGCGATATTCGTTTGTATGACGAGCATGGCATAGAAACAATTAGAAGATATTACTACTACTATTACTATTACTAATAGTACTCCTGGGCAAAGCAAAAGGACGGGGGTTCTCTCTTAGTATTTTTTTTTTATGGTTCATAAAACCTTGCCTCGTCTTCGTCTCTGCCACTGTAAAATTTCTAGGGGCCGATTTTTGAGTGTCGAACGCTCGATTTTTCACTCCAGATGTGTCAAAATACTATGACGTTTTGACTGATGTCGAGTGAAAAGTCGAGCGCTCGACACTCAAAAATCGGCCCCCTGTTGGCGAGAAAGTGACAATGCAATTTTTTAGTTGATTACTCGTATTTCTTAAGTTTTATAAGAGGGTTCATTTTTGTTGGTCTCAATAAAAAAAAATAAACAAGAATAAGCCAAACAAGAAAACATCTTTTCAAATCAGCTTATCTGAATCGATGATATGTAATATCCAGTTTATTCCTCTGCAGGTAAAATTACACATTACTTACCCCTCATCGACGTAAACGAGTCGAACGGGTAAACATAAAATTGTGAATAGCTTCAATAAACTCGTCCAAAGCGGTTTAAACAACACATGATGCTGTTATTATTAGATCATTATATTCGTTGACGCCTACGCTCTTTAAGTGGCCGACGCAAAATTCTGCATTATTGCAGCATGAGCTATCTTGATGGTTCGTTGCTTCGCTCAAATCGTACGCAATAAGATTTCATGCCATGTCACGGCCGAAATGTCACATAAAACCTATCGTGCTGGTTGGTGGGTGTTTTCATATATTTATATCACACCTGGCCATAAAGTGGCCATTATCGCACGCTCCGCGCGCGAAAAAACCCACTTCCCGGCCAGGGGGTGACATAAAATTTTGTACTTACCACGGGCGATAATAAAGAAAGCCTCAGATCACATATTTATCGCCCTTGCCTTCGGCTCGGGCGTAAAATACCTACGATCTGAGACATTCTTTGTTTTATCGCCCTTGGTAAGTAATGTACTATTCTTTGTTTTGGTAGTTTCCCACATGCAACTCATTACATTACATATTGTAGGTATATAGGGTGGAATATTAATTGAATGATACGAGTACAAGAAAAGTTAATCTGTCCTGAACAACTTTTACTATACGACCAACTTTGCTCTTTGCTCATGCCAAAAAAAACATCTGTTTAATAAATACATACCTAGGTATAGTAGGTATCAGTTCAGTCAGTCGATTGAAGATGCTACTACTTTAGTATATATATATATATATATATATATATACATTGTAGTCTTTGGATGCTACGAGAGGATAATCAAACACCAAAAAATACAATACAAACTTTTTATGGCATGCCTCAATAAATATAACTTACACCACATAAAAACTATACTGTTTTTTTTTCAGAATAGAAAAGTCGTGCGATTGTCGTCACGCGATTTCAGGGAAAATAATCTTGAAACGGGAAAATATGCGGCGTGCTATCTTTGAGGCGTGATTAGCTACTGAAACAAGTGAAATTAGTTCAGTATTAGCCACTGATCTCTTATATTAGGGAAACGAAGAATTGTAGGCGAATATGACCATTAAAATTCAATCTTAAAATCGGGGTACAAAGGTATAGAAATGCAAGTGGTTTGAGGCGGTAAAATAGCGCCATCTACCGTCCAGTAGCAGTAAGAGTACCTAGCATTAAAGTATAACATTTTTATGGAATTATTATCGCGGCTTAAAACGTAAATTGATGATTAGAAATAGCTTTAGGATTGCTACCATTATTACTGACTCTAATTACCACCCAGTGGTTCATTTTTTATCTAGACTATGTTAAAATACTTAGGTACTTCCTAATTTTTATTGTTTGAAAAGATATCTAAGTTTAATACTTAGTTACCCATCTAGTCTGCAACGTAAACGCTACGATTAGATTATGCTTATGATAAAATATAATATTCATGATCAAATGCAGGAAAATGCTTATGTCGATGTCGTAGTTTCACTGAACTTCCGGTTTTCTTACACATCTGACTATTTGGCCCTATTAGTTGACAACCTAAACAGTAATACAATTAAGGCAATGGGATATTAATGCTGTGTACAAGCGCAATAAAATTGCTTGAGCATTCATTCATATTCACAACGCAACGCGTTTTTATTTATAGATTTTATACCTTATACCGCTTATCGGTGGCGCATCACGTAGGGGCATCTACTGTTTCTGTTAGTTGGCATGCGGGCTTCACGCTAGCAGCTCGCGTCTCCGCGCTTTGTGCTGCCATCTATCGGCGCGCCGCTCCGCCGGTGACCTTGCCAGCCTACCGCGCCGTTCATTGGCCACAGACGCCACGATCGTCCATCGTTCCTCTCTATCCATTTCTCTCGCTCCCAAAACTATGGCATTCGGGCATAAAATACACCGACAATGACAATACGCCGCAACAAAACAGGTGGCGATGACATCGCCTGTGACCTGTCAAAATGAAGTGACGTTAACAGACAGTCGTGTTTATAACCTCTCTGTGCAACTAATCTATATTCCAGTGTAAACATGTTGTTTGACAAATTGTGGATGGCGTTTCAAGATGAGTTAGGTGAGTAAAGTTATACTTGTTATGTTTGAGGTTACGTAATTTTGTTTGGACCGGTATCGGTCGTCGGCTCGACGCTTGGGATAAATGCTTGATTGATATTACAGCAGACAAAGAAGTGATCTCTGTATTCTAAAAATAACTCGGTGGCATGGTAGTTAAGTTAATCAGCAGTTTACTCGATTCAATGCATTTGCCACTATTTGTCGTAAGTTCTGCATGTGTGTATAATGTATATCTACCCACACAAGTTAGCTTACTTGCATGCATGCTACGTACCTAGAGTACCTACCGTAGGTATTAGTTAACCAAGTGTTGTGTAGGTACTGTAGGTATGCCTAGTGAGTAGCAAGTACAACTAGCATCCTTATGTTTTACGTAGTTTATTAGAATAGACAATACCTATGTCCTATGAATGCTCTTAATTTGATGCGTAGTTCTTTTTTTTTATTAGGTAGGTAGGTACGATGACGAGGCATTGCCAAGAAACCTTAAGTAGAAATAAACTTCACACAGAACGAGGAAAAACAGTTTTAAGAAGTAAGTGGGTACTCCATAAATTAATATTACCTACTTATAGCTAAATTCAAATAATCTCTATACGAATCTTTAGGTACTATAAATACTTTCGATTTGGAGCTGTAAAAAAATCTAGTATAATAATACTTAATTAAAGAGAGAAATAAATATTTGTGGCCAATTTTACACAAATGTACCTACTCGCAAACTAAGCCAAGCTTTTACTATGGGTACTAAGCGACGATATACATACTTATATAATCTAGAGGTACATACCTCTAGTACTTTTATATCACGAGTGCGGGTTGCCCATTGTCACTATTATACTATTCTGTGCCATTGTTGTAGTTGTGGCACATACGAACACATAGACAACGTGAACTCATAGCTCCTACGCTGTCGCACACATAGACAATTTGCATGTATCTACTTATAGCTCAACACACAACCATGGCTCATCCGCGCTCGTGAGATAAAAAGTACCTACTCTACATATAAAAGTAGTCGTAGTTGTAGTACTTACTAGTAGTCTAAAGACGCCGGTCAAATACATCGTTAGGTTCTAAAATTAAGATCATCATAATACTACCCGAATCGAAACTTACCCTCGAAATTTTTGTATGGTAGCATCAATATACTGTTTAACTTTGTTATGTACGTCTCAAATATTCATTTTATTTGCATGTAATTTACTTTATATCGATATCTTTCACATGTTAATTGAATGTGAGAAATAAATGTCTTAAACCTTTTACTACCTACCCTACCTCTCGTTATTCTCATGTAAGTACTCATGTACCTACATAATAAAGGTAAATATCGAACTAGCATTAATTAGTTATTGTGCATAGCTATAATAATTACTACCATTACCATACCACACCAAACTGAATACATTATACTGAACACTATAGTGTAAGGCACTAGCACCGTAAGAAGTAGAAAATAACGAAACTGTTTTCTTGTTAAAACAGGGAACATAGTAATGGCTATACAAGAATTGAATATACTAAACTAAACCTCTTTCAATTTGGAACTGAAAATTAGTTTAATATTAAGTACGTAACTACTAAATTAAATATAAGCCCATTGTATACATATGACAGAGAGCTCTGAGGTAAACACACCGGTCATGTTCGCGGCAGAATTCGAGACGACTCGCGGGAGAGTAATGAATAAATACCTATAAGGTAATATCCGAGTGCTTGACACTGGCCCAATAATTGACGCATTCAATTTTATGTACCTAATTCATTACTATACTGTAAGTGAAGAATCCTCCAACTCCTCATAAAGCGTTTACGTTAGCTAGGAAGCATTGCTATGAAAGGAGATCAACTCATAGGCACTAGAAGTTATCATACTATTAGTTATCTTTACCTTTCAACACAGAGCAAAAACCATTGCTATTAGTAACTTGCCCTGAAAATTTCCACAAAAACTACGAATTGTGTTATCAGTATCTTCCAAATTTTGCTCACCACTATCAGTCCTATCAATAGAAATCGATACCCACTCAATAATATAACTGCACGTCATGAAAAATTTGCGTTATGTTATTTATCTTTTCACTACGCAGCCGAAATAAAAACTACTCGTCTTCATTCGCTTCGCTTGCCCTTTTCCCATTTACTTGGAGTCGGCGCAGCATGTTTTCTTCTTCCATGTCTTTCTATCGCTCGTCAGCACATAGCTCACATCCTTCCTCTTCATAACGTCCCTCCTTCCTTCTTTAACACCCCTCCACATTCATTCCTAATACCTTTCTTGTCACATGAGTTTCTTTCCTCCTCATAACACCGAAATAAAAACTACTATTGGCAGTTATAATATCTAAAATCCGTGAAGATCGAGCGTTTATGTCACTCAAACCCTTAACTATGACATATTCACTACCTATTTGATGTTTGATAAACTACGAGTGTATCGGAAATACTTATCAATAGTTTGAAAGATACAATGGAAATCTCCAGTTTCGTCTGTAGTGACAGCCAATATACGAGGCATATAATGTGAATAATAAAATAATGAGTTGAATAATATAAAATATGCATACAAAACATTACATTACATTATTAAAACTGGCAACCGTACTGTCTTCTCGAAGATCTCACGGTTCGAAATAAATGCGATACGATAAATAAATAACTCCTTTTTTTGGGCAGTCGTGTAAAAAGATAAGTAGTTATCTCCAATTCACAAGCAAAATCAAAGCAAATATATACACCATTAATATTTTCGCGGCTGATGGCAACCCCAATAGGACCTAAGTGGACCACGGATGGGAATTCTTCTTTCTACCCTGAGCTAAATCAGGTAAATCTAAAGCAATCAACAAAGGACATCTTTTTACAATTGATATAATTCAAAAAATGCTCACATTCTTATTACATTAAAATGTATTTGTAAGCTTCGTGTTTGTTTGTATGTATTTCACCTTTTTTTGTATCAATTCTTATTTGTATATGTTTATTTTGTTCTTTTTATGCGCTTTTTCAAATTTTAATTCATATATTAAATTATTTTAAAGATTATTGATGCATTTATACTGGTCGTATGTACGTTTAATTAGTGTAATTCAGGAACTCGAGAATTTCCTTAAACCTCGGTTTCGGAATAACGGCATACATAATTAAAAACAAAAAATTGCAATTATCATGCAGACTTGCCGCTAAATCCGGGTTGATATTGAAACGAGAGCAATATTCAAAGCAAAAGCACGTTTGTTTCAAAACCACTGATATAAACTGGGTGCCTTTAAATGAGACGTGCCAACGGAATAATTATACGCCAACCGAGGTAAACAAAGACGTTATTAGGGAACAAGGCCGCAAACCACTTTCTGAGCGCTTTGGTTTGGATTTTAAAGAGGTAATGGGTAATGTTCTCAATATTAATGTTCTTTTCAATTTATTTTTTACGTTTGGCGACTGAGTGTATGGTAAGTAATATCTTGAGACAAAAAAATGAAGATATTTGGAAATGTAGTTGGATGTACAGTCAACCAATTTGATTTCTGGGCCACTTCGTACCTTGTCACAGTGACATTGATATAAAATCTCTGGCGGCTTTCATATTGATTTTCACTGTGACAAGGTACGAAGTGGCCTAGAAATCAAATTGGTTGACTGTACCTATATAGTCACATAAATTACTGTTAGATTACGGTACTCGAGGTTGAAAGCCGTACCTGAATATTAAAAACAACTCGTCTGCAACTAAAAGCTGCCATTTTGATGTCATAAAAATAATAAAAATAGGAAAATTAGGTCTTTTGATTAATTTCCCATTTCAACAAGTTTCTATTTCTACACGTTGTCATCTCGACAGATTCACATTTCTTAAGATTCCTATTTAATTTCTCGTAAGTACAGACGAGCGATCAGAATACTCATGAAATATGTTCTTAATTAGGTAAGCAGGTACCTTTTAAATTGCAGACATTATGCTCCTGTGACCATTTAAATTGCGGTCATTTGATAATAAGGACATTTTGCTCTTTACAAAGAGTACCTTTTCAATTGCGTAAGTTTTGCTCCCATGACTTACTACGTTAGGGTGGTTTTTTTCAACGAGGATATTTTGCTTTAGGGACATCCTCCTCCGAATTTACATAATCGGTGTGTATGAGAGTTAAAATATTTCATATTATTCTTATAAACACAATTGTAAAAGTGAAATTAAAGAAAAGGCAAGGCCAATTCACGAAATTCGCGAAAATATTGAAGTTTGTGCTTCCAGTGTGAAGAAATAATTTTGCACAAAAATGAATGTAGACTGAAAACGAAACAAAGAAACACAATAACCACACAAAATATACGCCTTGGTAAGTCTGTCAAAAATCCTAAATATAGTTGTAAAAATGAACTTTCATGCTGACTGTTTCGTAATTGTCAACGACAGTGATTTTTGTTTGCTTTACAAAATGATTGTTGTAACACTCGTAACATAATTTTAACCGGTTAGATTTTTCATAAGTGATACAGTATTCCAAAAAGTAATTAAATTGTACTAAATATTTTGCAATGGCACTGCCTCGCCTGTTTATGCATAAGGCTGTGTAAAACTAAAGTTGCATTAAAACATACCAAATTGAATTATATTCAGATGTACCCTTATGGAACAGGAACTCAAGCGACCGAAGAAACACGCACTGTTAACTTTTTAACAGGTTCTACGGATTATAATATCACCAGAATGCTGGCGGGGCTAATGCCCGCATTTATCACGTGTTTATAGATGATGTCCTAGAAAACCCAGATTTTTCAATACTTATCGTCAAATGAGAATCATTTATAACCACAAAATTAATTGCGTAGGCAAAATAAAAGTACCTATCTGAAAACAGATCAGAGGTCCGATTTTTGAGTGTCGAACGCTCGACTTTTCACTCGACATCTATCAAAACGTCATAGTTTTTTGACAGATCTCCAGTGAAAAGTCGAGCATTCCGTATGCCGTATAGTTGTCTGGAATAGAACATAATTCCATTTAACGAATTCCGACATTGGTGTATTAGATTAGGTTAGATTATTGATTTCATGATAAAAATTATATTATGAAATTGCAGTGCAAATTCATTATATAATTTTGCATGTGCAAATTTTGCACGCCAATATTAACAATAATCAACAGGAAAATCAAATTAATACACTTACTTACATAATATAATTATTTAATGTCCATTCCTAATACGTATTAAAAACAAATTAAATAAGTACCTACAAATAGGAATAAGAATCATTCACATGTCAAGTCAAGGTCAATGTATTCTTTAGTAACCAAATTCTAAATAAATATAAATAATATACAGTGTGTTACCGGCAAGCGGGCTTTCATTTAAGTTGGGTATTTAAACGTAGTTTCATAACCTAACCATGTGCTTAATTTTATTATTAAACCAAAATTTCGACTTCATTTATTTTCTAACAAAATTTTAATTGCCAGCAATGTACTGCAAGGTAAATTTAGTGTTTTGTTTACTATGTGCGACGTTATCTTGAGCAGTGCACGTAGTACATTGCTGGTGCGGATTTAGAAAATTTAATTTTGCATATAAATCACATAATTATGATTTGCTAATACGTGGAAATAATTGCTAATGGAACATATTATTATCAGTTTCAATTAATGCCCGCTTGCCGGTAACGCACTGTATAAAGGAAGTATTAATAAAAGGCATTTCAAGCGGCGTCTAAATGCTTCGTCAGAGGGCGTTATTTTTGTGTTTTTGTGCAATAAAGTTTCAATAAAGAAATATAATTTCAGTCCTTGTAACCTCCAATTTTTATTCAGCATGGTCGGTCGGTCAAATCAATATTCAGCTAAACCTTTACCTATGAGATACATTTATCTGTAAAGGTCAAGTGTGTTGTGATGATATATTTTTAAATACAATATCTGAATATTTTCCGACACTTTCAAGGTTTGTTTTGCAAGAAACGCGATACATTTATTTAAAAGTAAGTGACTTCAAAAGAGTGTAACAAAATGTGAAATAATGTGGGGTCACTGATGTGCAGTACTATTATGATTTTATTTTAATTTGTAACAACGTTTGACAGAGTATTTGTATTCAAGTACTCTGTTAGATTAGGAGTGATGCTTGTATTGGTTTCCTTCCCGTATTATTTTCGTGGGTGCTTCGATTAGACCAAAAGGTATACCTTAATATCTGTCAATTACCAAGTTTTTTTTTTTGCTATTCTATAGATTGAGTGTAATTTATGGCCTAATTGGAATATGTGAATCATATTATTTAGGTAGGTATCTAAAATTGTAAATAGGTATATTATTGTTGAATGATACATACATAATGACAAATTGTTTGGATAAATGTGTTATTTTTAAATTGCTTATTTATTAATTGCTGTTGTCATTTGCGGCAATCGGCAGAATTCCGTATGTTAGTTGGCAACTTTTTCTAAGAACGTTAGCAAAGAGCCGGTTTTAGCATGAATAATGCAACTATGCATAACATGTAATGTAACTCTTCACTCGAACACGTGACGGGAGTAACTATCGACTGAGGCATTGTGGATCGAATGGCAAACAGCCGTTGACACCGATGTTAGAAGACCTCCTATCTGTTAATACAAAACATGCCAAATTGAATTTTAAAACGAGCGACATTCAGTGAAAAACGGTTTATGTCAAACGTGTCAGATAAGAGGTATTAAAATTATGCCGTTGGCGTTGTAATGTTTCTGTGTTAGGCGATACGCCCACGGGCGATGGATCGCTACGAGACTTCTAAAGAATAATGTCGTCTGATAAAAAAGTTTTTCTATCGTTTTAGCATTACCGGTATATACCAAAACGGAACCTTCAAGAACGATTAAATGTTGCTCTCCTTTACTGTTATTTCGGTGTGTATTTACTAATTATGTATTGCGAATAGATAAAGGAGATCTTAACTCCGTAGGGTTACGGGACACTCCAATAAATAAGGAAAATGGTAATGAAACAGTAAATGAGGTGAATCGTAGTTATTCATACCATCACTTAGTTTGTACTGTGGAAATTCCAGAAATACTCCAGCTCCTTTTTTATTTTGACTCAACACATGGGAAATACCTAGTTGTAATTGTAACTCACTTTTGATTTGAATGATTAGCGCAGACTAAACAATACGACAGCTCACTAAAATGCCTGTAACTGTTCATTAATTGGATACTATTGGATACTTCTTTTTGTTCTGGCGTTAGCATCCTAAAAGTATATGTTGATCCCTGATTCCCTGGCGAAGCTAAAGGAATTGACACAAACCTATACCCACAGTAAACTTACTACTTATGCTTTTCTACTCAAAATTGGTTACTGCTTCTAAACTGTACGAGCGGGCGACGAGCACAGACAGCATAAGTATCGAGCTAACACTAGCGAGCGAGACATTAACAATTTTTAATAATAAAAAAAAAATAGGATACAGAAAATCACGATCATCAAAGACACACTAAACGAAAAAAAAATCTAATTATTAGTAACTTTTAGTGAATCCCAGGACAAGGAAGGAAAACACTAACATCAAACACTGGTTTGTAACCGTTAGTATATACTCGTAAATACTAACAGTTACAAACCAGTTTTTAATATAATACAAATGAGTTTATTAATAAGGACATTTTCAAATCAAAAACTGGTTTGTAACCATTTAGTATATACCTAATCTTCTTGTCCTGGGATTCACTAAAACTTAGTATTTTTTTCGCTTAGTGCACAAATATCAATGTAGGATGTAATTTGTGACCCGAACGCAACGTTACACAATCTCATGACAACCAGTGGATCTTGGTATTCATATCACATTCGACCAGACCTTAGTCCAATCAATAAAGCATAGTGAATCAAGACTGTGGAGATGATTTTGATTAGTGAACGTAATGATCTAGATTAAAAGATAATAGATGCAAATCGCGAAGAATGCGACAAGTAACTTATGCTTAATTGCAGAACGAAAGGGTTTTGTTATTTCGGGAAGGTAACACTATTAACTAAGCTTGTATTTAGATCATTCGTAATTCCGGAATTCTAAACTATTTGTAATCCTTGCCTGTAATGGAGTACCAGAAGGTTGAGAATTGGAATTCTTTATCCCAAATATCATTTAACCATTTGGGATCGTCCTAATACAACGCGAGTGATTATCGCGCGAATTCGCGATTTCTCATCATCCTCCTAGCGTTATCCCAGTACAGTTGCATCCTGAAGGATGCCTGGGGTCCGCTACCTAATCCCAAGATTTGGCGGAGGCACTAGTTTTCTACTATTCCCGATTTCTACTAGTAAGTATTCTAAGTTCGCGATCGCGCGATCATCGCGTAGTCGCGCGCCAATTAGGACGATCCCTTTGGATGCAAAGAACACCTATAGTACCTAAATGTATTGCGTGTTGAGTGTTGACATTTCAGTTCCAGTCCCTTTGTCCCTTGAACGACATTATTATTTTCACAGACGTAGTTTAATTTAACTGACTCGTTGATTGAGTTAGCATGGTCCTCGAACCGTTTTAAATTTGATACCGGACTGATGGTTACCTATTTGCATTCAATCGTCGAAATCCGCAAAAACGACATTATTATGTATGTACCCAGCGTCGGTGGAAAATCCTTCATCAATATGAATGAGTGGCGGCCCATTGCTTTGTAGGACCAATGTGTGTAGACTGGTAGGTACGTAGTTACACACCACGTAAAAAGCTCAGAAAGCAATAAAACGAAAATAACATAAATCAAAATGTGTGACGTTATCAGGGCAAGGGTACCACTTTGTCGCTTATGGATTCCGAGATATCACTGATTTTGTCAATCAACTCGAAAATAGCGAAAATTTGTTTCGATTAAAAATAGCTTCTACACACTTAAAATAATACGGTGTATTGATAAAAAGTTAAACTTTTGAACTAAAAGTCGGAAAAAAACACGGCCAAAGTTTACCGACTAGGGTACCACATTGTCGCTCATAAGCTTGAAGTAAACTCATAAAACTTATTTGCTTTGAAAATGAGAATATAATTTAGAAAACATAATATGTAATAATTGCAGACGTAAAATCCATACTTCCAAGCTAATATTATAAATGGGAAAGTGTATGTGTGTATTTGTTTGTTTGTCCGTCTTTCACGGCAAAACGGGGCGACGAATTGACGTGATTTTTTAAGTGGAGATAGTTGAAGGGATAGAGAGTGACATAGGTTACTTTTTCTCTTTCTAACCCCCCCCCCCTAAAAGGTGGGGGGGGGGGTGGAAGTTTGTATGGAGCATTTAACGCGAGCGAAGCCGCGGGCAAAAGCTAGTGCGTTATAAATTATCATAAAATAACAACATTAACTAGGTAGGTATTATTTGTTCACGTCACGCTTATCACCCACACTAACACGATGTACTAGTTAGGCACATGTTCTAAACCCTAAACTAAATTTTAATTAAAATTATGTATTTTGATTCGATATAAATCCATTTGCTTGCATTTGGAGCGCTCGTGGCCCAGCGGCGCCTGCGTACCGCTTGCGGTATCTAAGGTTAAGCAACGTGGGCAGCGGTCAGGACTTGGATGGGTGACCGCTTTGAGTGGTTACTAACTGAGCGCTCCCGTGCTTTGGAAGGCACGTTAAGCCGTTGATCCCGGTTGCTGTCTATGGCAGCAGTCGTTAAGCCAAGTTGGAGGCCTTCGGGCGGCTTGAGAACTTCTAACGGTCAAGGTGCCCACTCACTTGACACAGCCTAATCAGGTCTCACAGGTAATAAGGTCTAGTTTCCCCTCGGGGTTGAAAGGTCAGATGGCAGTCGCTTTCGTAAAAACTAGTGCCTACGCCAAATCTTGGGATTAGGTAGCGGACCCCAGGCATCCTTCAGGATGCAACTGTACGGGGATAACGCTAGGAGGATGATGGATGATAAATCCATTTGCTTGACAGTTCGTAACTCAGCTGCCCGTTACGTTCACTTAGCTTTATTTATTTATTTATTTATTTAATCTTTATTGCACAAAAGTAAAACTTATGGTACAAAAGGCGGACTTAATGCCATAAGCATTCTCTACCAGTCAACCTTAGGGCGAAGCAGAGAGATTGTGGGCGGTGCAACTTCAAAATTTTGACATATATTCTAATTATCCTACATATTAATACTAATATATAAAATATTAACAATATACATATATTAATATATATATATATATATATATATATATATATACAAATATTATTGTTGTTACCCTTTTAAAAATAGTGGTGTAAATCATTTTCATAATGATGTTAAATGCATATGATTACTTGTGTAAGTAATAATTTTAATATAATAAGTCTTAATAATAATTTTGATCTCATAAGTCATAAGGCGACAATGTGGTACCCTAAGGAATGTTAAACTAACAAACTTGATCTAAATCAGTAAAGCTGACGAAAAGACTGTTATTTTTTATAAAATAAGTTATGTTATTGATTGATAATAATATTTGTATTAGATATATGCACTTCTAGGGCGGACACTGTTAAATAATGGAAGTGGAATTCTTATTTCTCTAAACTTATGAATAGCGACAATGTGGTACCCTAGATCACTTTTCATACAAAAATCATGTTAAAATTACTAAACTTTGAAGTCACTTTTTTGATATAGAAAACTACATTACTTTTGTGTTTAATTACACTTGATCGTTAGTTTTATTCCTAAATTAATGTAAATTATGAGAATTAAACAGTACAATGTTCATTTTATATATTTTTTATATAAGTGTTGATTTTTTTTGTTTCATTATTTAAAAAAATTATGCCTTGAGATATGGTTATTTCATTATTTTTATTATAAACCTTACCTACATCATATTCAGAAATCAACATAAGCCGGCTGAAAATCTGTCGATTTAGAGTTTTATAAAATATTTTATTTTTGATTTTGCCTCTTCACCCTACGTGCATTATTCTTGTATTATTTCTATAAAATGTAAAATGTTAGAGACAACATATGATTTGTCGAGTAATATAATGTATGTGAAACATTTTAAAACCACTATCTCCATAACTTCAACCTATAACTAGGTTTTTTAGGCTTCCGAACTTTAAACTCGAATATCTCAAAACAGTATAATGATATGTTGGAACTTCAAAAAATTATTAAAAATAAAATACTCAACATAGCGATCTCGTTCTTTTTGTATATGAAGGAGAATGTTCTCAGCTATAAGGAGGTACCAATAACTCAATACCGACAATATATTACCTTTGCCATGAAAATGTCACATGTGTTTACGTTAACATTACTCCAGATATTTTTTATTTATTAATCAGACATTAACCTCACTTTTAAATAGGGTAAATCGCCAGTAACTGGCCACCCCTCAATAACTGGCCACTTCGCAAAAATATACACCAAGCAACTAATAGGGATGATGAATTCTAAGTTTTCTAACCGTTGTAGCTCCGTTATTTTTTGAGATATTTGAATAGGATTTTCACTATTTGGCATAGTTTTATATCTAAAGTAATAATTTTTTTAGTCAACAATCAACATCCCTATTGTTTGATTGAACTGGGTTTAGAGCTGACTTCATGTATTTTATTTTGTTGAAGGCGGTCTTCACTGCACAAATTCCGTGGCTAGTAACTGAATGACATTTTCTTAAGTGGCCAGTTACTGGCGATTTACCCTACCTATTGTTTCGCGACGAGTTTCAGGCAGTTTCGATGCATTTTTGTCAAACATATTTCCTACTCACGAAGCTATATACAGTGTATCAATTCAATACACGTGCTATTTGTGGCTTAATGCCAGTATAGATATACAATTTTATCTACGAGTGAGTTTTGGCAGAGTGACAAATAAATCTGTCAATTTAACGCTAGCTTCCGCGATAAATAAAAGCATGCGTTAAGATAATTATGAGAGTAGGTGACACTTTATTGGAGATAAACATCGCAGTTTGTTGATCTTCGAGTATCGATTGCCAACATAATATTCGAGTGTACGTTGGGAAAGTGAAAATAAATATGAATAAAGACATTATTATAGACATAGACATTATTTATTGGTAATAACACATTACATTACAGGTCAAAAAATTAAGTCGACAATTCATTCACATATTAAGGACATTAGCTCGGGATCAGAAATCAAACTAATTTATTTTACACCGCACGAAATTCTCGATAGTTTGTAATAGACGTAAATACACCATCAAGTTCCGATTTGTTTGTAATATAAACGCTGCGGATGTACGTAAATTGTTTATATTATCAGCGTTACAAACCTTTTGATCCTCTAATACACGTCAAGAAGAGGTGCTTACGGTGGATTTATTTTCGGTTTGGGGCCACCGATATTTCCTTGGTCGATAGGTTACCGAATGGCGGAAAATTTTACACCTTTCTTAATATTCGCTAGGTAGCAGTAGCCGAGTGTCCATAGAACTCGATTCCCACCGGCTTGCCTAATTTTCAGTCAGTCCAGTACTTTTACTACGGCTCATGAAAAATAAGAAAGGCTAATTATTTCCGGCTTCCCCAAGAATATTTTTGACACGCCGCCGCCGCTAGGTAGGTAGGTACATCTCCTTTACATTTTTTGGAGAAACGAGCTATCTACCGTGTGAGACATGAGACAGTAACTTGTAAATATGCTTGTTAAGTTTCGATAAAAAATAAGTTGGAACACTAACTTGATGTGGTTCACCGTCTAGTAGCTCCATCAAGAATAAAATTGCTGCCATCCCGCCGCCAACTATATAAACGCAATTACATACTGTTATCATATAATTGAACAAACATGTCATAGGACGATGCATATAGGATGCATATACCGGCAAGAACTTAATGGGCTTGTCAATTTTAATTACGCTACAGATACCCAATGTTTATTAGCTGTCGATGATACGAATACCTATATTTACAGAGGCTGGATTGTAGATATTCACTTAATCATTACTAGTGACTTTGAAACAACATTTTCTATTTACAGACTGTTGTTTGTGTCGGCCTTGATTACGGCAATTTGCATCAGCACAGTCGTTTACCCGATGGCAGAAGCTACTTAATACAGACGTCAATAAGGCACGATGACTGCGATAAGTATTTAAATTTTGCCCCAAATAGAACGCTGCTGATAATGGCAACTCGTTTTCAATTAAAACAAATTTACTGTGCTGATTATGACGACTTCTTGCAACGCACTTAGCTCCCGCGATAGTGGTTCAGACACATGAATGTTGCTTAATCTCCTACATCCTTTTAATACTTTATTAGCAAGTCCATTTTAATTGAGAGAGTTCGTGCTGTTTAAATACTGTTTGAATGTGTTTTCATATTTCAAGATATACATAAGTAATACTTGTGATATTATCGTAAATTTCATAATTATTTAGACGAATTTTTGAAGCCAAGAAGCAAATTACGGTAGGGTATTTACACCGATTACGAGACCAATGTCAGTTTACGACCACCGGGACAACTTTTTTTTCACATAAGATATACATATAAAATAAATAATTTTGAACTCCAACACGCGGAAAAATCTTTTCTTTATGGTATTTCCTAATGGTAGTTTTATTACGACTGTACTTACATATTTAGATGAATTTACCTATATTAAGTTCTAGTTCAATTCTGTTTTGAGTTTTTACATTTATCTTATTTCCTCAATGAAAGAGCTATTGCTATAAAAACGTTATTTGAGCATTAAGTACTGTAGCTTCCAAAACTGACAAAGTTAGGCAGAATTAAAACACAATTGGTCCATTGTTACATTATGTTATGCTTTCAACAGTACGAGTATGTAGGATAACATATGTAGGCGAAAACAATTTTACACAAACGATACCTGCAGCAACTTCGACCACATCGCTTAATTAAGCGCGTGTAATACTAACAACATACGTGTACTTATTAACTTAGAAAAACGAAATAAACTTCATATAGGTACCTAGCATAAATTTATAACAAATAATGGAATAAGCGCATGGAAAATGAAGCCAACTGTCAAGTGTACGATGCTATGCTATACCATTCTTAACTATCTCCGAGCTATCCCCGCACAGGATCCATTCACCTAATAAGGAATGCTAAAAATACAATAAAACAAATGGGCAGAGCTATTTCTGCGCTGCTATTTTAGTTCCCGAGCTATATTTGTACAGGCCGGTTTAAATATGACCAGTTAAGTCGAGTTGAGCTAGTTATCGCGATGCCCATCCCTGGAACGCTATTTTTAGATTCGTTTAGTCAGCCGTGGCCATTTTTAATGTACAGACGCGGGCGCAGGCTTGTGAATGGAGCGACTTGAATGCAAGTGAGTCCAGGATGGTTTGCATATAAATGTTATGTTATAGAAATAGAACCTTGATTATGCAATCGAGGGCTTAAACCTTCGAATGAACTTGCGTTCTGGCTTGACCTGTCAACTTTTTGGAGTGAAGATCAAATCAAACCTTAACTTTGTGCTCTATCGAGTGTGCCGTGCTTTCACTTTGTCGACGTTCGAGTCGAAACTTCTGAATCTAATTTAAATCTGAACAAAGTTAGGTTTGTTTTTGAATTATTTTCTTATTGAGGATGATTCCTTTTTTTCTGTGTTGAATCATAATCATATCTTAGTTTAGGACAAAAGGCAAGTTATTACGGGTTGTTAGTCACATCCGCCAGATATAAAAGAGCAATGGTAATACTGGCAAGATATATTAATCGTTTCGGAGTCAGTAAGTCTTGGAAGTATATTTGTACCTTGCCTTGTACAGCATGCATGGTTTTCTATCTAAATTGAATAGGCCACCTCTACCATGGACGTTGTGAATTATGTTATGAAGTGAAAATCGACCGGTACGGCAATACATCTGTCGTCAAAACAGGAACATATTTTTTTTAATTTGAAATATGTAACATTCTTTGAAACAGGAAGTCCACAAATAAAGTACTAATTATAAACGCAGTTATTATTCATTATTGAGTCTATAAATAACAATGACACGGATAATTGCCTTCATGCCATTTATAAGTGCGAAACTTATGTTTATTTATAATTGCATTAAAGTAAATAATTCATGTATTTGATGATTAATTAACCAAGTAAATCAGAAAGTGATTCGAGAAAACCGAGATTTAAACAGAGATTTACTCTAACTTAATACTTGAGAGGCTATTTGCAATGCAACAGCTGTAGAAAACTAGTTTGGCTGTCACTTCCTAATTCTTATGAAAAGGAACAGCTAGCCTAGATATTTATAGCAGCATTAACTTTAATGCCTGATTATGGGAAAGGTATATTTACAGTGGCATTAAATTGAATTAACAATGCAGATCCTAGATCTCAGCGTGAGTCCATTAAGTACCTAGGCAGTGAAGTGGGATAGAATCATTTTATTTATTTGGAGAACAGACGGAGATGGATGTACATAAACATTTAGAACTATTATAAACTAAAGCTAAACATGCATCTACCTACTCAATAGTTCCCACTGCCAGGTTTGAATATGTTAGGTTTAAAAAAAAGAAGAGACTATAGACTAAAGAACCCAAAAAACCAGTGTAATGTTATTATGATACATAAAAATCCCTGTTTTTTTAAATTAAAAATGGGATTGCTCTTGGCCAGCATCTAGCCAGGGGGCAAAGATAGGCCGACGATGAAGCGAGCTCACCCAGAAGATTCCTATTCACTCGTGCCTTAAAAAGGTCTAGGTTAAAATGTTTGTATAAAATGAACATTTATGTAGATTAACATGAGGGTGTGTTAGGAATCAATTGACTCATCCTCCTCCTAGCATTTCCCGGTTGTTCCCTAAACTTTATAAACCCTGATGAAAAGCGCATTATAATGCGCACTGCTAAGGTTTGGAATTCTCTATCGGCGTATATTTCCGAGTTCATATATATAACCTAGACCTTTTTAAGGCACATGAGGTAGCTTCAAGTCGGCCTCATCTTTGTCCCCTGGCTAGAAGCTGGTCAAGATAAATCCCATTTTTAATGAAAAAAAAAAGTAATACGCATATGTGCACTTTATTTATATGGTGTTAAGGCGAACCTTATCTACATATTTCTGTTGCCGGTAGTTGAGCAAACACCAAGCTTTCGGCTGTATCATTATAGAAGGTTGGAATGTACGACCGGTTTACCCAACAGCTCACACCCGTTTGACTCTTCGTAGTACCTTGGAGCAGAGGCTTGGCTTCGATTTATGCGATTAATTGCTAATCTGATGAATTAGACACGAGGTTTACTTAAATCACACTTCACTTGATTTGGAACTTGTCTCACATTGCGCAGTAAATAGGTACCTCTTTGTTATGGATATTTCAAAAGATAAGGTTAGATAATAACGAATCGTTGGTACTAGATACTCCCTGGGATATATAGGTGGCATAACAATAAATGAAGTAGGTAGGTACTTACCGACATTTCGTGAAACTAATTTTCTTCATGAAATATCCTAGAAATTACAAAAGGTAAATATCGCAGAAATCAAATATATACAACTAAATGACAAAGAATATGAATTGCGTTATACAATTAAAAGAAAGTTACACAACATTTTTTTCAAACTATAGAATCATCTCACGAGCCCGGCGATTATTACCGAATCATAATATTTTTTCATAAAAAAAATATCGCTGGAGATGATAGCTTAAAAATAAGTACCTATTTTTTTTTGTATATTAGGTACAAATTACGCGGTTAAGTCCCGGTTTCGTTAAAACGATTTACTTATTTGCATATTTTACTCCAAAGACACCTACCTATAAAAAACGGTTTATATATCTATTGCGCTTGTTAAGTGACTAAATAATGACAAGAATAGCAAGTCCAAAGTTCGAGTCACGCCATCATCAGCTTGTTGTAGATTTAGGTACCGTTTATTTTATTCAAAGTGTTCATCCTTGTAGGTAGTTACTTATACAACCACTATTAGAGTATTCTGCAGGTATACTGTACACTAATTGACAAGGTTATGGTTATAGTAAAAAAGGTATATGAGTTAAGTTGAGTATTCTCATTCTAGTAAGTATTAAAATTACGTAATTTTGTGATTACTTGGGTACAGTCAAGTGCAAAAATATGTATGAATGAATCCTCTCATAAATATGTACCTACCAAAACTTTAATTCACCGACATAAGAGCTATGGGACATCTTTTTGAGCAAGTTGTATGCACCCATATTTTTGCACTTGACTGTATTACATTCAATTACGCGCAGATAGATACCCAATGTTTATATACCTAGAAAAGATGAGTCTGTGATAACATACTATTATGACCGTCCTATTTGGATGTAGGTCCAGCCAGTCTGGGTAGGTATAGCTATTTCACATGATTAAAAAAGAAACAATATTAAAGCAAGCCCCATGGAGGCATTTTAAATATCGAGATAACTTCATAACTAACTAGGTACCTACAATAAAACGAGAAAAATAAAAGGCTCTGGAGCTCAATGACAGAGCCTTTATATAGTACGTTTTTTTAAGGCGCAGGGTAGGGCAAGGCCTTCCCCATACAAACTTTGTGCACGTTTTATTCGTCGGTTTTGGCACTAACAAATCTAATATTTTTTTTGGTTGTAAATATTAGATATGCGAAGATCGTGATGTGAAAATTTTCAAATATTTCAAAAATATTGAAAATTAAAAAAATTGAAAAAAAAACTTCATAAAAAAAATTTACATCACGAAATAGCTATCAGAAAAATAAGCATACTGACCAAAAATCATAACTTTAATGGAAACACAAACGAAGTAAATCCTGCACAAAGTTTGTATGGAGAGAGCTTGCCCTACCCCTCCTCTTAAGGAACGAATATATAATAAGTTCATACTTTTTTTACGGACACTTAAATAAAATCATTGATATTCCAAAATAAATAATAGCCCGCTACACCGCCATCTACCGGACGCGCTACAAAACTCATACGGTCTGAAGTATGAACCAAGCCGTCGTTGTGGTTTCGCTACTAGCCACTAGATGGCAAAGATGACTAATCATGCTTAAGCAGTATTTGAACAAAATCTACTTTTTATAATTAGACACCATTTTTACGTAAGTATTATATATTCAAAGTCTTCAATGTTAATACTATAGTATATTCTAGATGTCCTAGATACATCAATAACGGTACTACTTATTAAACATAAAATATATATTAATAATAAAAATATTGTAATGATTAAGGGTCCTTAGAGGTATAAGGTAAAAAATGCTCATCTATTTAGCCCATTTCAGTTTAACTGATAAGTTTCTTGACATTTTATTAATGTTACTATCTAGAACAGGACTATTGTGACTTAATGCCATAACTTTTAAATGTATTTCTTGCATTTTTCATTAAGATATTTTGATTCAAACATCACTCCAAATCGAGCATTTTCGAGCTAAAAACTGCTTTAAGTCGCGCTTATATTCTACTAGGTAAGGTACGCACAATTAAATCAAAAAAGGGCAATGTTACTATCTAAAACTTGAATATAATCATCGTATCTTATAGGTAATCATTTTATTGGTATTAAGGTGGTTCGCTTTCCATACAAGAATAATTTGAGAAATTAGTTTGTCAATTTTTTCAAATTACTTTAGTTTATACAAGTTTATTCTAGGAAAGGGGGCATTTCGCGCAAATGGAAAGCCAATTTATGAAAGTTTGTTACATAAGTTTCTTAAAATATCACGCCGTTAGCCTGCGAATGTCAAAATACGTTTTGTATGGAAAGCGTCCCACCTTAACAATACTTTTGTCAAAAAATTAAATCATAAAAATTTTAAACTTGTAAGGTCTCTTAACATTATGTTAATGAACCTATGAGAATGCGAGACAAAGTTCTGTAGAACTCATAAAAATAGAAACATTTTAATTTATTTTTCTCTAATTTGTTTTAGATATTACTTGACCTGTAAATCTAAAATGAGGTACAGTCAGCGTAGAAAGTGGTCTACCACTTTGCGTCTATTTATTTGTGTGTCAAGCCACTTTCTTTGCTGAGTATACTTACCTGCATGCTAGTGGGAGTCGAATGCATAATCCATACACAAATTATCATGACAAATAGGTAGTTAAACAAATAGCCGGGGCAGCCAGCCAGGGCTTCTTGGTGCAATATAGGTCATAACAGAAATACTCCTCTTAACTGCAATGAAAATTACAAGCGTTGAGTAACTAACATCGTCATTTGTACCGTTGTACAGTCCACGTCAAAATAGGTACTTATACGTAGGTATATAATTCAATGAGATAGGGTGATTAGGGTGCGAAGTGTAATGTAATATGATTTTAATGCCGCTAAATCCAGTCAGTTCTAGTATGTCATATCGTGTTATATTTGAAGGACTAAACTAACTTTTGCCCGCGACTTCGTTCGCGATCAGGCAGCGATGTTGGAGCTGCATGCGTGCACGCAGCCGGTATGCCGAAGCCTTTAGAGTAAACGGATTTTAGTTTATTTGGTCGTCCCGTACAAACTCTCCCTGGGGGCTGATTTTTGAGTGTCGAACGCTCGACTTTTCACTCGAGTTACCCATCTGTCAAAAAACTATGACCTTTTGACAGATGTCGAGTGAAAAGTCGAGTGCTCGACACTCAAAAATCGGCCCCTTGTGGTTTCATTCTCCATTTCACACTTTTGTTGATAATTTTGGGAATAAAGCTTAAGCCACACAGAGAGCGGGCGGGCGGCAGCGGCGCGGGCGCGGGCGGCAGCGGCGCGGGCGCGGGCGGCAGCGGCGCGGGAGCCGCCACCGCCAAAAGCAGCTCCCGCGCCGCCGCCGCCCGCGCCCGCGCCGCCGCCGCCCGCGCCCGCGCCGCCACCGCCCGCTCGCTCTCTGTGTGGCTTAAGCTTAAGTACTTAAATAATTATTCGTTTGAATTCGAACTAAATACTTAATTTCATCAAATCATCGCCATCGATTCAGCAGCTTTAGCGTCAATTACTTATGTAGGTAGTTAGTAACTGACAGACGCACATTCACATTCACGATGTTGTGTATTTGCGAATTACTCGGATTATCCTACTCGCGCGCAATCGGCGCAATAGGATTACCTAAAGCAGGGGTCGGCAACCTTTTAGCAGCCAAGGGCCACATAGTAGTTAAAAAAATTGACGCGGGCCGCACAATGTTAATAATTTGTGATTCTATCAGACAAAAAGTACAGTGTCGGTTGTCATTGTCAATAAGGCGACTTCCTGATTTGTCGGTGCGGAGGCAGTACGATATGAGAAAAGTGTCAAATGTCAATGTCAGCTGTCAGTCGACTCGGTACCATTTTTTCAGCGCCCCTACATTTTTAAATGAGAGCTTCCTGACTGGCGCGGGATGCGCGGTAGCGGGACGATGCGAAGGCGGTACTGCTCCGCTTCTGCGCATGGTATTACTACTGCGCAAAAGTAATACTGACAGTGTTCCATCAAGTGAGAATTACGTCAAAGACGAAAATGTCACATATCGATCCCCCAAGTCAGGAAATCGTCTAAGGAGGCTCACGGTCCGTAAGCAAGCAAGGGGTTCGAGGGCCGCCTGTTGCCGACCGCTGACCTAAAGTATAATATTTATTTCGCCTTTGATGGCGCTTGCAGATGTCAATATTTTTTATTTAGAACTGCGATCACCATTATTGGATGAATGATTGATCCTCAACAAACGTACATTTTTTTAAATAGACCCAATCAACCCGTCTATAAAGACGAATTTCCACAAACCCTCTAAAATCTCTCAAGAGCCTCAAGACCTCGTGTGCGAGAACTATCAACCGCTGCGCCCGAGCACCCTCGCTTATCTGCCTCAAGTGGTGCCCAGCAAATCTGCCGCCGACTCAATATAAATTTATTACACACTCGTCTTTGTCACGTGCACTCGTCTCCTTGTTCAGATAAAGTATTGAGAAATTTTTCCTTTAAGTCTATTTTCCGTTGTGTTAAATTCGGAATCTGTGCGTGATATCGATAAGCTGAAAAATAACAATAGTGATAATTTTGAGTGTTCAGTGTACTGTGGATTTCTGTTAAGTGGTGTTTTGCTTTTTGGTAAGCGTACTATTAATAGATACTAGGTGAAAATAATATGATACAGGCGATAATTTATTTATAATTACTAGATAATACGGTTGATCAGGCAGATTAGTGTTGAGTATTTTTTTATCAGTAACAATATCTATAAACGTTAATATTTACGAGTAACTAGATTGTTCTAATAAAATACAAATATCTGGGCGACCGAGCCTTGCTCGGCGTTTTCCCTGGCATGAGACCTAGCTAGATCGATTGCTCGTCCCCGAAAACCCCCACATACCAAATTTCATCAAAATCGTTAGAGCCGTTTCCGAGATCCCCGAAATAAATATACATATAAATAAATAAATAAATATGCAAGAATTGCTCGTTTAAAGATATAAGATTAGCTCAAAAGGCCTAAATAAATGAATAAAAAATTTCTTGTGAGAACAATAGCTACAAAAATTACGTATAGTAGAAAAATAAAAAGCTCTTGTAGGTATGAAAAGATGTTGTTTGTATTTATATACTTTTATGATACTGACAGAAAAAGAGTAGACTTGAGACAAAATTATATATGATATTAAATCACAAGAGAGGTTTTTATAATTCATATTAGGCCTATTGTTATAGGAACAGGAATGCCGAAACACATCGGTAGTCTTGATCTTAAAATAATGGAATGGTTGCTTAGTGTCTGTATCAAGATTCTTATTTCTTGCTGAACAAGTTTTGCAACTACAAGAATAAAGCACACTCATTGAGTAGTTATGTAGAATTTATATTTTTTATATAGTTGAATGAAAGTTAAAGCTTCGAATGTCTCTGAAGAAAAATAAAACACTCATATAGGTACATATAATCAATTCATACAATTTAGTACGTTTTGGAGGCAATACATTTTCTAAGTTTGGAATAGTCCTCACCAAATGTGTAAAGATACCAGTGGCAGCGTGTCAAAAATATTTTTAGGGAAGCCGGAAATAATTTGCCTTTCTTATTCTTCATGAGCCGTAGTAAAAGAACTGGACTCGCTGAAAATTAGGCAAGCCGGTGGGAATCGAGTTGTATGGACGCTCCGCCACTGAAAGATACTCAAATAAAATTATTGTCTATTACTAATACATTTTCTATCCAAAGGGTAACGACCGTGGTTATATTGATTAGATACTATTTATCATTGAAATAGTTGTTTCACCTACTTAAATTTCATTTATGATGCTTGTTAGTAGTGGTAGTGCTTGGAGATTTATCGATGTAGTTACATAGAAGTAATACTTTGTTTTGTATGTGTGTATCGTTGACTACAAACGTCATAGAAAAAAAAGCGCAAATACTTATACATAACCTTACATTTCACATTCGCAGGTAATGATAATGATTATAAGCGCCCTTTATATTTACGACGTTTTAAACTTAAGGACGTAAATAATCACATCATTTTAATCGTAATTTCTGCAACAATTATATCTAGGTTCCAATTATAACCAAAATTTAATTAGGAATATCACCATAAGTAATTTGATTCATAACAAAATATAAAACGTGCCGAACTTCTGTTAGCTAAAATGTGGTATATTTTCTCGTTCTCACAAACTCAAATGTCAAACCGATAAAGAATAATAAGTTCAAACAATACCTATATATATATACCTAAAAATAAAGTAATTTATGGTTATTCGGGAATAATTGCCCAATCAAATGCAGACAGTAAAGTCCATGCAATGACTTGCATACAACTTGCATTAAGTACATTGCGGGGCTGCGAGCTGCTGAGGTGTGTCGAGTACGATAAAAACCTGCAATGTAATGAAAATCGCATTCAAGTTCTTGCAAGGCGCTACACTGAGAAATTTGGAGACTTTGAAACGCTGTCCTGCCAGGACTAGCAAACAGTAGGAGCTGGTTTTCAGATATATGATTGTGGTACTGACAATAGCGAAACATGATTGCTTAAAATTTTCTCGATAGAAAATAGA
This sequence comes from Cenopis cana, assembly GCA_951800055.1. Classification (NCBI taxonomy): domain Eukaryota; kingdom Metazoa; phylum Arthropoda; class Insecta; order Lepidoptera; family Tortricidae; genus Cenopis; species Cenopis cana. Next base: position 7,723,294 of record OX637488.1, read on the forward strand.
TCCAAAATCGAGTCTATATTTTCCTTTTTTTTCCTCAGCCTACGAAAACAACGCATTACGAGAGTGTTGCGTCCCGTTTTGTCGTGAGCGAAAAGCAAAGGGTGTCTCTTTCAATCGATATATCGCTTTAACTCTCCAAGCAAATGAGACTTAACGCATTCCAACATTTTTTTAAGAATAAGTCTTTTAAAAAAAAATTTATAAAGATAAAATAGAAGTAGGTACATTTTGTTATAAAATAATCGAAACTATTGTGAAAAGTTACAACACTTTCTCGACCATATCAGCAATAACCAAGTTTCAGACATCGAATGAACAAAACCAAAGTACTTATTCACTTGTTAATTCATATAGTATACATGTATATCGATATCACGAGGTTTCAATTACAGTTCACTTGCTAAACGAACCGTCGCATGCGTCACTGTTTGTCTGTATTTCCTATATTACAATGTGTATGTATGATTATTTATATTATATATGTATGTTATTTTACTCATCATTTGCTTGCCCTTATCCCATTTAGTTGGGGTCGGCGCAGCATGTTTTTTTCTTCCATACTTCTCTATCGCTCGTCTCTCGGCACTCACATTCTTCCTCTCTATATCGTCTTTCACGCAGTCCATCCACCTTTTCCTTGACCTACCCCTTCTCTTACATCCCTCCACATTAGATAATTAGATAATATCCTTCTTTTTAAATGACTACCTTCCCTCCGCGTATCATTACCATATCAACGTAGTAGGCGATGACCTCTCAACTTATCGACTTGGGTTATATATTATGTTATTTAACTACAATGCTATAGGAGAAAAAAAGGAAATAAAGTTAATTATCTCCACCTCAACGGAGGCATACATTGAGTAGGTGTGTACAAAATATATTATATGTGAATAAAGTTGGCTATGGCAGTTTAAATTAGATCTCGCAATTCCATTAATTTACAGAAAATATGTAGAACATGTACCAATTGTACCAGTACCTGGCTACTGTCCTGTAGGGAAGTCCGTGTATGGAGATTTTTTTCGGGAAAAATGAGTAGGAGTATTAGTAGTACCTATTTTCGACTCGAGTGGACAGCTGTCACCTGGTTTAAAAAATAAAATATAATTTTGTGAAAAAAAAACTTACTTTCAAACCCTATCAAGTGTGGAGTATCAAATTGAAGGCCTCCATACGCTGCTTGCAAAAATATACCACACCATGACATATCAGCCAGAAGTTATGTAAAAATTTAAATTTATTTTCAAAACAACAACATTGACCTCTTCCTGATCGGAAACGGGTGAATAATTTTTTCTAACATCCTCATTTCATTTTTCATTCCTCCTACTTACCTTTCCCAAAAAAAAAAAAAACTCCATACGCGATACACACACACAGCACAGGACAGTAGCCAATGTAGCCATGCACGGACTATATCGAGGTTAGTCCAAAAAGCCATTCCCGAAGAGTGTTGCATCTCGTTTTCTCGTGCGCGGAGAACATAAATGTAGCTCTTACACGGGGTCGCAATTTACCTACTTAAATACATATTATACACGAAGGCACCTTCTTAAGTCATTATTAACTGAACTGAATAATCAATTGATACAATGGCAGAGTTGTTGTATTGTAGTTAGAAGTACAAGATCAAACACTGATTTTATGATGGAAAATCTTAAATCACGATATAAATAAAGGATCTACCAACAAACTCGTTTATTTTCTCAGTAAGATTAATCATTGATTGGTCTAACAACTAAAACCCTGACCTAATACTAAGCATAGCTATTTGTAGGTTACGTTGTTCGTACACTACCTACCTAACGCGTTAATTCTATCCATTTCAAGTATTTCAAATACAATTAAATTCAACATAAGGACATTAAGTACATACAACTTACTCAAAAATATGTCCCAAGGCAGTTTTGGTACTTAATATAGGTACGAGAGCATTAAATTAATTTTGTATTAAGCATTAACGCCGCTAACACAGAAATTCCTTTAACTTGAATATATTTGAGTCAGTCCATAACAAAAGGGCCCTTATGGCACTTTCTAGTTTCGTAGATATCAGCGTTTTAGTAAAATACGGTAAAATCACATATTTTTTGTTTTTTGCATATTGATAAAGTATAAGACTAGATGTGTATTTCTAGCTTGGTTTCACACGTATAAGTTAAGTATTTCTACCTTTAAATTAGTTGTAAAGTTTAGTAAAAAAGGGCCCTTATGGCAGAGGTCAGATAATAATGATATAAAATAGGTTAATAACTTATTCTAATTACTTCTAACCATTTTCTGTATTATTTATTTGCCTTTTCTGTTTACTGGATTCTAGTGGTACACGTTACAAATACCTATTTCTAGTCTCAAGTCAAGTAAGTTCTAGTCGTGCATGACCGTTGCAATATTTTTTGTTTCTTATTACATTTCCTATTAATTGTATTTTTAGAGTTCCGTAGCCAAAATGGTGAAAACGGAACCCTTATAGTTTCATCATGTCTGCCCGTCTGTCCGTCCGTACGTGCGTCCGTCCGTCCGTGCGTCCGTCCGTATGTCACAGCCGACTATAAGCTCTCTAATTATGAAAATATATGGTAGGAAAGTATTATTCTATGAATTGCTATATAATAGTAACGTGAAATTAAAAAAAAGGTAGGGCCGCTCCCCCCCCCCCCCCCCCACCCTCTAATTTCCAAATGTATGAAAATTCTGAACAAATGAGGTGGTGTACAGTCACCAGCATTAATATCTGCCAAAACAATGGTGGCATAAATATCCGACACAGCTCCATTTGTAGGGCCGTAAAGACGGGTCAAATATTTATGGCGCCTTTATTATAGCAGATATTGATGCTGGTGACTGTACATTAATAAATACTTAAGACGATTTTTGGTTTGATAAAAATACGGCTACTGGTTTTTGAGTAATTGCTGAAAAACTGTTTTTCTCAAAAATAGTATGTAATGTTCTCATAACATCTGTGAAGACAGTATCCGAAAGTGGCTCATCCTGGACAGTTGCCAGAAGTGTCCAGGAAGTAACACCTACTGTCCAGGAAGTAAGTATGTAAATCCCATTACATATCATAAGTTAGGAGCTGGCGGCGCTCGCGTCCAGCCCGGCGGCGCGCGGCCAGCCCGGCGCGTGCCGCGAGCGCGCCAGCGCACAGAACGATCGAGGCGGAATTGTCGAAAATTAATTAAATACTGTTATTCATACAACTTGTTTTATTTTTGAGAAAAGCACTATACAAGCTTCGACCGTAAGTGCCATCCTGGCCTCGTATTATAGCCGGACCTCGCCTTCGGCTCGGCCGGCTAACTCATACTCGTCCAGGATGGCTTACTTACTGGTCTCTGCAGTAATGTACTATTGCCCAAACAAAAGGGCGTAAGTGCCGTGAGTTTACTATGAAGATACGACCTTTTTCGATTCGACGTATCGGATAGTGGGTTTAAATATGGACTAGTAGGTGTCGGTACGGAACCCTTTATTGTGCATGGTCCGACACGTACTTGGTCGGTTTTTTTTAAATAGAGTTAAAAAATAATTTTTACTATGCGAAATTGCTTTTTCGTATAATTTAAAAATTACGCATAATTCAAAAAACTTGTAATGAAAAGATTTATTCAGAATTACGTTCTAATACAAGATTGCTACTTAGACTATGTAAATATTATTATTTACTTACATTTTTGGTTACATTCGTCCATAAGGGCCCTTTTCTCAATTGTATGGAAGTAAACCTTGATTTTCATGTAACTTTAATCGGTCATAAAATTGAAACTAATTGACATAGAAAAAAAATAAAACCTGTGTAATGCTTGTCTAGACTTATTACAGGTAAGTATGGTATACTACACGGAAATTGTTAAATTTATTCGTGACGAGATAGAAAAAATATCATTTTCTATATTTATAAAAAAATATATATCACGTTAGGATTTTGTTTTTATTTTCCATTCGATGTGTTAAGTAAACTATTTTCTAGCATACACTATGACAAAGATCACAAAATACGAAATAATAATTCACCTATTACAAATTTCCTTACTTTTTTATGATCGGCGCCTTGCACTGATCAAAGGCCATTTTTTCTCAACGGGGTAGTGGAATTGAAAAATCTTTGATTGTTTCCTATAGAAGAGAACCTCAAGATTCAGGATCTACCATCATCTATGTAACTTCCCACGGGATCATACTTTAAATGAGTTTTAAACTTCTCTTAGTTATTTCTCAAAAGTGCATTTTTGGGTTGAGTAACTTTGACGATTTATTAAAAAAAAAGTATGGCACTTAGGGACATGGTGATCATTGTTTTTGGTAGCCTATGTATTGTAGATTATAGATCCGTGCGTAACTCAATACCGACCATAAAGGCCCCAGTGAGCTGGACGGTCACATTTATTGCACTTAACTGTACATAGTTTTTTCTGTTGGGCAAGATCGTTGTGTAAGAAGTAAATAATATTAATACTAATATGCATCCGAATATGTCAAGACGAGCTGTAGTGTTTTTCCAATTGCCTGTGTGTGTACATTGAGATTTCAGATCTTCACTTAGCCGTCATTTAGTTATTTAGCTGTCAATGCTGACACCACTATACAATTTATAACTTTATACGTCAAAGTTAGACATAAATTGTATTAGGATGACAGCAGCTGTCTCCGTAGCCAAGGTGTTTAAAAAACATTGTAGGTAAACGCATATTAATTAACAATGTTTAAAAAGTTCTCAGAATAGTCAGAATGTGTGCGTAGTGTACAGTTACGAGCAAAAATATGGGTGCATAAAATCTACTCATGTCCCAACGCTTTTATTACGGCGAATTTATTTTTCTCCTACCTATAAACTACCTACATTAATTCGACATATTTTAGCATTTGGCTCTACATCATTTGGACATCTCAAACTTCAAAGTGACGTATCAAAGTTTTTTTATTTTCACTTTTTTCTATAAAACGCTCAATGTTTTTCTCACCTTTAACAGTGTTCTTTGCCAATGTCTCAGAATAGCATACGATTTTCATGTCACTCAAAATGAAGTCTTCGGACTGATTAAATGCTGTCAAGAATAAGTTTAAGGCTCGTGTTTGTTATTTTCGTACATTGTAAAGGTTGTTTTAATGTAAAAACCGGCCAAGTGCGAGTCGACTTCGCACATTCAGGGTTCCGAACCAACAGCAAAATTAAATTGGTTTGTTTTCGCGCCCTTTTGACTATTTGTTTGTTTCTGTTATTTGTTTTAGTGTACTTTATTTGGTGAACAATAAAGAATATTTGTATTGTATGGCTTTGGGCCACCAAGATGTGAAATATTATACTGTAAAAAATTTAAGACTGTAGCTCCAACCGTTTGGCTGTAAACCTGTGTGACAGACGAAGAACGGACGTACGGACGCGTGAGTGACATAATAGGGTTCCGTTTTGACCCTTCGGGTACGGAACCCTAAACATCAATTAAGTTGTACCGTTGAGTATTTTTTCCTTTAACATTAAATTAATAATATAACCTTTAAGGTAAAGATAAAGTGATTGGCGTTTTATGTGCTCAGATACTCGTTATTCAATATACTTTGACCTACGACTATTAAATACAATCGATTGCTTGTGAGAATAGTTATAATAAGAATGTAGCTCACGTAAATGCAGACAACCATATGTTTTACGGAGTGAGTGTCACTATACATTCTATTAATTCTTATTCTTATACATGTATAGAAAGAAGGAATGGTTAGGTAGAACTGTAACCCTACAGCGCGCGAGGCGAGCGAGCGGAGCGAGCGTGCCGCGACAGCGGCCGCCGAAGGCCAGAACCGAACTTTTTTTGACCTGTAGTGTAGTGTAATGTAACCGTTTCAAGTGTGTCGTGTGAGTCGTGTCGGAGGTTTCCTCTGGATTTTACAGCGCGCCTATCGCTTTATTAGGCCTGGCCTATAAATAAAGTCCACACTACACAGTCGGGTACAAAAAAATTGTATATAGCTATTTGAATGTAGGTAACAGTGAGAGAGTGCTTCAAGAGAAATTGCAATCGTTCGTTCTTCGTCGCCATAAAACATAAGAGAAATCTCGCAAACAGTGAGACGCAACTCTTTAGCAATTAGTTGTTAATTTTAATGACCACGACTTAAATATAAACTTCAGGAGTTATTAAAATTTAACTGAAATTCTTCGTTAACAGCGCAACAGTTAAATCATGATTACGAGTAAACTTTTTACATTGTCATGGTGTTTAAAAAGTAATTAACTTCACCCATTCTCATAATTATTTTGACATTTATTCCTGAGTTGTGAGTAAAACTGTCATTCGTCGGTCGTGGCTTTTTGTTAATTTAAATATGACTGGCAATTTTTGGTTATTTTTTTAAGCGTGCCACCTCGTTGAAAACTCGTCGAGCTGATAGCTGACAGCGGTACCCCAATAAACGAGTCTTTTGGTGTCAAAATACGGAATTAATTACTGTAGTGTAGTGAGGTACAAATGAAACTAATAAATGTACTCAATATAGCCGTACGCGAATAAACGAGTCTTTTGGTTGCAAAATACGGGATTAATTAGTGTAGTGAGGTATAAATGAAGCTAGTAGATGTAAGTACTTAATATAGCCACGCTGATCGTAAATAGGACTGATACGATACACACATAGTTAATGTCCGATCAAAATGTTTATAATTTGTAACACTATACAACACTGCTCACTGTTTTGATAATAATATATGATTCAATATTTACATTTAGGTTTTGCATGGGTCAGCTACCGATTTGATTGGACTATCTGACTCCTGCGCTTATCAGTAATATAATTGATCATAACTCATTGGTGATAATATTGATAATAAATGTTAACGAATGTGCAGTAAAGTTGACAGGCCAGGTAACGGTTAATTTAAATACAAGTAAACTTTTTAAGTTGATGATAAAGTTAAGTAATTAGGTACCTACTTCGTGTTGTACGGTAACTGATACTACAAATTAAAGAAGTTTTACATACGGTAACGCATTTGCTAATATTATTTTTCATCTATCGGCTCGCTGAATGCGGAGTTGTAAGTTTTAAGAGTGCCAGGGGGCCGATTTTTGAGTGTCGAACGCTCGACTTTTCACTCGAAATCTGTCAAAACATCATAGTTTTTTGACAGATTTCGAGTGAAAAGTCGAGCGATCGTCCCTCAAAAATCGACCCCTGGAGTGGGGCCTTCAGCTTTATATTGGTTTACTCTACCGCTTTTTCTTTTTATGTGTTTTTAGTACAAATCGAGTAGTTGCCTCAACCTTACCCTTCCCTTATTTTTACCCTTGCATTACATTTACACTGGTTAATATGGACTTAAGGATCACAAGTAGGTGTCAAAGTGTCAGGATACGACAGTTCTAATTAAAAATGTATGTCACGACATGACTGTCTGTTGCTCAATGTCAATATTATGAATGGAATTTAACTCGTGTGCAGTGTTATAAACAATCACGCTTCATAAGTTCATAACTCGTTTCTTTCGGACATTGGCATTGGATTTGGAACACAAAAGGATCATTGTCAGTACCTTGTTTTAAAGCTTATGTCAAATTGACAAATGTGTTAATTGATAAATGTGAATTATGGGACTTAAGTGATATTATTATTTTCTCTTGATATCAAACATGTTGTTATCGGGACGTTTCTGGTTGGAGTTCAATTTGATATTTCATTATTACCCTTTCTTTTTTATGCTTTGTTTTTTTCTATGAAGCACTATCCTATAGGTACAAGTTCTATGCAAGAATTGACAAGAAACAAATGGACGCGCCATTCATTTTACTATGGCAGTACTATATATAAGCATTTAAAAAATAAACAGGATATGCAATTAATATTTTTGGATGACTCAATCTTAAAATATATAATTACAGTCTACACTCACACAACTTGTAACTCTTGTAAGACTTGTAAGTAAGGAGAGGAGGTAATGGGAATCTTATTACTATGGTTGTACAAAGTCTAGGCACTCATTATAAATATAAACCTTTTGTTGGATTGACGGAGAAAGCTCTCTTAAGAACTTTTGTTTCTTATTTGTCCCCATACTTACAGACACTGTTAGACAAAATTAGAGATTCAAATGGGTTTTGACGTTTGAATTAAAGGGAAATCACATTCAGGATAAAGAGGCAATTTTATGTTAATAAAACTAAAATAAAGTTATATGTATTATATGTATTTGATATCGTCATAAAGAACGTACAAAATCTACAATATACATTGATGTGATATTATGAATCTAGATTCACAATAAGCCGAAAGCCATATTTTCCGCCATTTCTGTTCGGCATTTTGTGTCTATTTCTATATTTTATGTCCATACACCAATAGTACGTACGTATGTGGATTAATGGATTAAATTAAATTTGTCAATCTACGTTTTTTATTATTCAACACATCTTTTACTCGTCTACTGCACAACTATATTTATATAAATAGTAATGCATTTCGCACATTTTGACATTTCAATAAAAACAAGTAGTCTAGGAGCTAGATTTTACATTTTACTGGAGCTTTAGTTTGGATTTTACATAAACTAATATTTTGTATATTTACTATGTTTGACCAAGAATTCGCTTTGGTGCTCCAGTCCAATAGTGGATGAAGTAGCGAACATCTGTGAGATGAAAACAAGGCTAGCCACAAACATCGGGATGATATTGATAACGAGATAACAGATCGATGACCCTGGATAACCTACTGATTAGCGGATACAGACAAAGCACTAAAGTACCTATGTACAAGTTTGTAGTCATCGTAAATTGTACGCACCGTTTAGTTTATAAACAAACTAGTAGACTTTGAACTGACTATTTTAACTGAACTGATAACATATATACAATACAATACAAATACTGTTTATTACACAACCTCAACAACAAAGCACAGTCTCTATGGAAACTGTGTATGCGGTTAACTATTTACAATGCATTTAAAATTATTTTGGCTAACCGACTTGTATCAAAGCGATTAACTGTACATAAATGGCTTTGATTACAAGTCGACAACCAGGCCCCTATACCACAAAACTTTACAAGTCTACAATCTGACAAAATTGTACAATTTTCTATAGAAAAAGTTCACAAATTTGTCGAATTGTATGCTTGTAAAGTTTTGTGGTACAGACCCCAGATTTAAAATTCAACGACAGTTTTATAAATTTAATTGTCAGATAACTTAAATAATGTTTACCATGGGCTGCTAAGTTAAAATGTAGTAACTATGTGTGGTCTATACAAAAGGGCTTACTGCATTAACTATTAGTATGGTAAACATATGAGTGACGTTTACGTTAATGGGCATGATTAGTGGTCATAGAATGAGTAATGTGTTTCATAAAGAACGATACAATATTGTCAATGTTTGCGTTCAATTAACAAGACAAAGTTAAAGTTAAAACATATTCTAGAATGTATTACTCATGAGTATTCAGAAAAGTAATAATATAACGTAGGTACTTATGATGTAAGAGTATAAAAGGAGAGAAAACAAGAAGCTTTAGATATGTGGCGTTAGCGAAGGATGAAAATAATTAGTTGGAAGGTCTTATCTTATCTTATCTTATTAATATGAGGGCCCTTGCGGATGCACTTCGACCCAGTGGGATCTTTTGTGCAATTGCCCCCTCCTTTATACCTACTCCAAGATGCTCTCCAACATTTCCGCACCGGATGATGGAGTATTTGGAAGGTAAATACGGGTGTATAGGTTTTCAACATAGTTGGAGAGAAAAAACTTTTACTAAAAAAAATTCAAAATAGGAGAAAGATGATGTGTCACGAATGCTTCGTTTTAAACATCTTGTAGGAAAAATAGATTACAAGAGGGGTAGAGGAAGGGTCTTCGTTGACTGCGCTATTTCGCTGGCAGTAAATAGAGAGTAGTGACGATTACCCGACAAGAGAATATATCTTATTTAAATAATGATGATGTTTAATTTAGAAAATAATTGAAATTGAAATAGAACTGCTTAACTACGGCACCGAGCCTAAGTTTTTCAATTTTTTCCTTTATTTTCTAAATTTGTAGTTTGCGTTACATTTTTTTAAATTGTTAATACAAAATTAATGATGATATTGATAATGAACGTGTGATGAACATTATTTATTCTCTTTTTTGACACGTGCATCTCCAACACGACCGCGTATATTTGGAAGCTGTATGTACCTATGTATCCTATCATTCATCTGTTAGCATTACTGTAACTCACCTAGGTAATGAAGTAATGATATTGACAAAAGTCTCGTTATGTAACAACCAGAAAAACGTAATTTACTAATCTCTGCAAAATAGTATTACAACCGTTATCTGTTTATCTTCATTCCCAGTATTTATTCTTTAAATCTTCATTTTTATTACAAAGAATTGCTATTTATATCATCATTATTTATTTAACTTGAGCAACAGTGTCGGTTTTATTTTGTTCCCTATCTACGTAATTTATTATTATTACCTTTGCTGACATAATTTTATTTCTCTCTGTAATAAATCCATTTTATTTGTCACCTTTATCAATGATTAATCATTAAAAGTACCCATTAAATTACTTTATTTAGAACTGGAATCTCAACCAGTTCTAAAATAGGCACCATAACTCTATCTCCATTAACTAAGTGTACCTACAGAACAACTTTATAATACGCATTTATACACTACTACACGTAAAAAAAGTGCAGTCAATATTTATATACATAATGATTAACCGATTGATTATTATTTATCCCGACTTTTTAGCTTCAGTTAAAGCCGTAAAATGCAAATATTTTATTACTGTTTTTAAAACGGTACTTGATAATCTAGTTTTCAAAAAATAAATGGAAAATCATTGGCTGTTTAAACGGCCAGTCAGTTTGTATGAAACAATTGATATGAAGAAACTATTTCAATTCTACATGAATGCTACAGCTTTAAAATATTAAGAAGGATCGTTGCTTCAATATTACTGCATATGTGTGGGTAAAACAATTCAAGGGATATATTTACAAGAGATCGTCCATTTACCACTTGCGGCAAACTGACAGATAACAGCAGTAGCCAATCTACACAGTGGTCTTAATTTTCCTTTCCGTCTATTTTTAGTTGACGTCCAATAGATTCAATTCTAGTGTGGTTGTCGCGCGCGCAATTATGTGATTTACTCGTCGCAGGCGCAAGTTGGAACCGGCATTTAGTTTCTCAATTATCGTTAAAGGCCTACTTATTACATGGTTCAAGAACTTGCATGCAAGTTTGATTACATTACGGGCTCCGGGCTATTGAGGTGTTAATGGGCCTTAAGAGGCTGACAAGACCTTATTTTGTTGAAATTGATGTTATTTAAGAAAAACTATTTGTTCTAGCACATCAAAAAATATATATATGGTAATATTCATCATATTTCAAAGACCGTGTACGGACTCGATACATAATTGGACGAAATCGGCTCGATAGAAAATAATTGCAAAGATTGGTCTTAAAATAATCTTTAAACTGTTGTAAGTCTGTATTTTTATTACGTATGGGTCTGCAATTAAAAACATGAAGTCAACATATTCATACCTAAACCGCCAACGAGACAAATAATCCACACTTTTTTTATTTCAATATTATTATAATATTTATTTGCTATTCTACGCGCAGAGCTTCCGTAAAGAGCGGGATGGTTAATTGGAAACTCACGCGTGTTAGAGCGGTACTTTTTTTAGGTCTTGTCAGCCTCTTAATGCTCGACCGTCGCCAAAATATTGTCTTGCTCGCTCGCAAGTGTTTGCTCTTTGGACTACGGACTACTAATTCATAGTCCATAGTCCAAAATCCGCATGCCGTGGAGATTGCTGCCCATTCCGTCTTATGAATGGGAGGTCTGTGTCCAGCAGTGGGACCTATACATGTATAGGCTGATAATGAAGAAGTATAAGTTGTCGCTCATTGGTCAGCGGGGGAAGCAATTAAATAATTGACGACATTTACAGATTCTATTACAGTGTTGTATTGCTATGATGTGATGTTAATCATAGAGATTTTTCAAAAATATCTATTTTCATAACTGAAAACAAACCCACAGATGTGATGTGACACTGTGACATGACAAACCTACGACAACTATTACGTAAATTAAAAATATATATGGAGGTTGATTACTTGATGAATTTTACTAAACGGGACTTAATCGCGTATAATTATTTACTTCGATTATTTTAATAAATGTATGGAGTGTAGTGTATCTATTAAGGAGATGAGACGAAACACGAGGTTACTTCAATGGCGGTTTATTAACGACTAAATCAACAGTCAAGCGCGAGCGGCATACCCGCATTCCATTATAGCAATACTTACTTAGGTATATGTCTACCTACATACATAGAATATACTACACCACTTCCCCCTTTGCTGATAAGACTGATCTTATTCTCTAGTATGAATATGTCGCACACAACAGCTGTTTACTGGTGTCTATAAGCCGTGTGAGAAGGGATGTAATGTAATTTCGGCAACCTTAAGAGAGTAGGTATTGTATATAGTAACCGAATATAACTGATACATTAAATCAAAAGCTTTTACGTTCTTAATACGAGTAGATGCTTAAATGCGCAACATAATTAGAAGCATGATACTTTTATAAATCTTAATGCTGATACTCTTTACTCCTCCTTCACATATTACGAGTGCATTAACCTAAAGTATTGTATTAATTATTTGGAATGTCCCACATTCCATAAAACTTGTCATTGGGCTTTGAATCTTCACGCTCGGACAGTAAAGTCGCCTTTTGAACGGCCCAATTTGATACAACTCGGACAGTTCAAATAATTTTAAGTATAGGTACCCATACCTATGTACTATTTATACAATTGATAATAAGAAAAAAAAATGAAGTTATACATAATAACAGTTGCGCATTTGACTATACCTACATACCTACTGGTTCTGGTGTTTTGTTTTGTTACAATTAATTTGAAAAAATGGGTTATGTGTACTTATATTTATTATTGTAACCCTGTAGGTATATTATTGTTACTTAGTAAATAAATCTTAACAAACTAACACTTATTTAAATTGGTACGTAACTAGACTACAACATATCAACAGTGGAAGTAATAACTAGGGTAACGATTATTTTTTTCTAAGTTTACGGATATGTTTCCTCGAACCCGTAACGGATGACCGGCGCGCGCGCGCGAACCGGCCGCGCGGTCGGCGCGGGTGGTGTTTCCCGCGGGACTTTGCTGCTGGCGGCCGCCAGGGGAGAGATGCCGTCTCCTGCGCCACGCCGATAACCCACCGCGCCGACCGGCGGTGTCTGGTGTTGTGCGCCCTCCGCGTCACTCGCCGACGCCGAATCGACATCACGCCGAGCGCGCAATTGATTAGTATGCCGAGAGATTGTACCTTCCTCTGTCTGAACCTTGTAGTTGTTGTTGCCTATTTTTTTTACAACTGTAGCCTGAATCCACTTTCTGCCTTTACGAAAGTCCCTAGCCCACACTAGATCTCCTATGTCCACGAGCCTACTGTTCTGTGGTCCGCGTGCTATTTTAATTTGTTTGTTTTTCTCCACTGTGTCAAACAAGCCTGTTCTTAATAAATCGAGCCTTGTTTTCAGCTGACGTCCTAACAACAACGTGGCTGGTGACTCATCAGTGGTACTGTGCTTTGCGTTTCTATAGTCTAATAGAAATCGTTGCAAAAAAATACTGGGATCGACATTTTCTTTGGTTGCCTTTTTCAGGCATTTTTTTATAGTGCGGACTGCTATCTCCGCCTCGCCGTTAGAGGCGGGGTGATAAGGCGCCGACGTCACGTGTGTTATGCCGTTTTTCAATAAGAAACTGGCGAATTGGTCACTCGAGAACGGGGGTCCGTTGTCAGAGACCAATTTTGTCGGTATACCAAATCGGGCGAATAACTCCCTTAGCTTATCTATGGTCGCTACGGCTGTCGTCGTAAGCATTGGAAAAACTTCGATCCACTTCGAAAAACTGTCAACTACAACTAAGTAGGTTTTTGATTCATACGTCAAAAAGTCTATGTGTATGCGGTCGAATGCCTTTTTAGACATCGTCCAAGGGACGATAGGCACGCGTGGGGGGGCGTCAGCTGTCTCTGCACAAACACGGCACGAATTGCACATTTGTTCAATGTCCAAATCTATATTGGGCCACCAAACATAACTTCGTGCGATACCCTTGCATTTTACGATGCCGAGGTGCCCGCCGTGCACTTCGGCCAGCACTGCCTGTTGCAGCGCTGCCGGCACCAGGACGCGGGTGCCCCAGAGAAGACAACCACCTTCTATATTGAGTTCATCTCGCCGTCTATAATAGGGTGTGAGTTCTGCTGGCACGCCACCCCTTGGCCAACCTGTTTTGACGTACTGCGACACTAGATGTAGTGTTTTATCTGAAGCGGTTTCCCTCTTGAGGTCGAGCGCACGAATCGGGAAGTTATTCTCGATGAACTGTACAAAGCTACAATCGTCACTTGCATCACTCGGGTCAAATGACGGTAAGGGTAAGCGTGACAATCCGTCTGCAATATTGTCTGCGGATTTCACATATTCTATATCGTACTGGTAGCCCGACAGCAATAAGGCCCATCTGATGAGCCGTCCCGCCGCTGTAGACGGAATGTCGGTTTTTGACCCAAAGATGGTCACAAGTGGACGATGGTCCGTGCGCAGAGTGAATTGCCGGCCGTATAAGTAGGTATGAAACTTTTTGACCCCAAAGATGATGGCTAAGGCTTCACGGTGAATTTGGCTGTAATTACGCTCGGCCGCGTTGAGCGCGCGCGACGCGTAAGCCACGGGCCGCTCCCCCTCCGCCGTGCGGTGCAGGATGACGGCGCCTACCCCCGCCTGGCTCCCATCGCAGCAAAGTATTAATGGGAGACTTTCGCTATAATGTGTTAAAACGGGGCTGTTAGTTAACGCGATTTTTATTTTATCAAACGCTTCTTTTTGAGGCTGGCCCCACTCCCACGTTTGTCCTTTTTTTAACAACTGGTACAAGGGTGTTAAAATGTCCGTGAACCCACTTATGAATTTAGAGTAAAAGTTGACCATGCCAAGAAAGGACTTCAACGTGGTAGTATTTTCGGGTGCCGGCGCCTCTAGTATGGGTTTAACTTTTTCGTCATCCGCTCTTACCCCATTCTCTGAAATAATGAAGCCCAAGTACTTTACTTCTTTAGCAAAAAAACTGCATTTTTCCTTGCGAAGTGTGAGCCCTGCGTTTTCAAAACGTTTTAACACTTCCTTTAAATTTTGTATGTGATCGGCTTCATTTTTACCTGTTATTAGGACGTCGTCCTGGTAAACCGCAACATTAGGGATTCCCGCCACTACTTGTTCTATGACCCGCTGAAATATGGACGCTGCTGACGCTACCCCATAAATGAGTCGGTTATACTTGTACAGTCCGCGGTGCGTGTTCACTACCGTGTATTTTTTTGACTCCTCGCTGAGCTCAATTTGCATATAAGCTTCTTTAAGATCCAGTTTGGAAAATAGTTTTCCACCACTCAAGTTGCTAAACAACTGCTCGGCGCGTGGAAGAGGATACCTATCGACTTCTAATACTGGGTTAAGTGTGGACTTGTAGTCTCCACAAATTCTGAGACTGCCATTGCTCTTGACAACAACCACTAAACAAGAAGCCCAGTCAGAGGAAGGAATCGGCGTAATTATACCTGCGCGCTCCATGCGCTCGAGTTCGGCGTCGACGGGCGCGCGCAGCGCCAGCGGGAGCGGGCGCGCGCGCCGGAACACCGGGAGGGCGTCCGCGCGCACGCGCAGCGTTGCACGCGCGCTTGCGTGCTTCCCTAGGGACTCGCTGAACACTTGCGCATGCTCGCGCATTATTGCCGACTTGTCCAATGATTCACCGCACATTTTGCTGTCGTTGTCGATTTTTAACACCGAATTAGAAACGATAACATTCATTTTTAACGCTTTTAACCACTCCCGACCTAATAACGGTACACCGCCGTTCACAATAACGTATAAGTTAAGCTCACGATTCACTTTTGAATACTGTACGCTCACACGCATGAATCCCAGAGAGTGTATAAGTCCACCATCGTACCCACGTAACTTCACGTCGTCTTGTTGTAATTTGTAATGGCAAAACAACGTTTTGTACATATTTTCATTTATACAGGCGTACGGAGATCCGGTGTCCACATGCATGCGGAGTTCTCTCCCATCCACGATGACCTCCGCCACGACCGGCTCCCGCCCCTTTAATTCCACATGGTACAGGCCCGCGGAGCCGCCTGTCTCGCCTGGCTCCCTGTCCTCATACCTGCTATCGTCCGAGTCGTCACCATGCTCACAACCGCTTTTATCCGCATTAGAAGTGTAGTTCATGTCATCGCGAATGTTGGGACAAGCCCTCTTTAAGTGCCCCTTATTTAGACATATTTTGCAAACATACTCCTTGAACCTGCATGACGTTTGATCGTGACCGTGGTCTCCACAGCAAGCGCACGGTTGGCGTGGTTGACGTGACCCCGGGTCCCTGGAGAGCCGCGCCGGGACGCTCGCTCCGCGCCCCTGGCCGGCCGGCTGACCCGCCGCCCCGCCTCGCCGAGTGAAAAATGAGCCTCTGCTGCCGCGCCCGTATCTTGGTGACGGCGTCGCGCGTACCGCATGAAGATCATGTTCAGCCTTTCCTGGCCTCGCCTGTTCCACGACAGCAGCGTTTTTGGCCGCCGCTTCTAATGCAATCGCCACCTTGTAGGCCTGTTTGAAGTCCAAGTCGTTTTCTTCACAAAACAACCGTTGGCGGGTAGTTTCGCTGTTCAGGCCACATATGAACTGATCGCGCAGGTTATCGTCTAGGGCAGTTTTGAAATCGCACGTTGTCGCCAGGCGTTTTAATGTAGCAGCAAACTGCGCGACAGATTCACCCGCGGATTGCTTTGTTAGGCGGAACTTGTACCGCTCAGCGAGATAAGACGGCTTCGGTTGAATATGCGCGGCCACTAACTGGATCAAATCGTCGTATTTAATGTCTTTCGGCTTCTTTGGGCTGCTTAAATCCACCATCAACTCGTAAGTGGCCGTGCCCACGCTGGCTATCAATGTAGGTACCTTTTTCGCATCTTCGACGTCATTAGCCAAGAAGTATTGTTCCACAATTTCACAATAGGTCGACCACTTTCCTTCATTTAAATCGAACTCTTTTAGTTTTCCCACTGACATACTAGTACACTTGCACTACCTATACACAAAATCGTAAAAGGTTCGCGACTGCGCCAATTGTAGTGTATCTATTAAGGAGATGAGACGAAACACGAGGTTACTTCAATGGCGGTTTATTAACGACTAAATCAACAGTCAAGCGCGAGCGGCATACCCGCATTCCATTATAGCAATACTTACTTAGGTATATGTCTACCTACATACATAGAATATACTACATGGAGAAGAAGAAGAAGAAGAAGAAATACATTTATTTGGTGTAAATAAAGAAAAACAATAACAAAATAGCAGGTACTGCACAAAGTATACACCAAAAAGGTTGCCACTCAGCATATGCCACGACTGACGTCATGACGCTGATTTTCAGGACAACCAAAAAATAAATACGAGTATATACTACTTAACCTAATGGTAACTGATTTCCATTGATCCAATTTTATCCGGAGATGAAGGTTTTTTTTTTTAATTTATTTTCAATAAAGGTACACAATGTTTAACTCGCCAAACTGACGAAGCAGTTAGCAGTTTCCGAGTGCATTTTCTGATATTATGAATCAGACAGTTAAAGCATTCAAATACAAAACAAAATCAACTGTACCTACTTACAACGGTCCATGAGATACAGGCTACTGAGTGCTGACTGATGGACAAATGGACGAACAGCAGAGGCCTAGGCTTTGGGTGCGAAACCCACACGCACAATGTAACACACACTTAAACTGCAGCGCTTACATCTAACAAATATTCTTTATTATCCAGCAAAAAATAAAACAATAAAATTAGGAACTTAACCACAAAGAAACACAGTCAAAGATTAAACAACATTTTTTTATTAAGGTGGGACGCTTTCCATACAAAACGTATTTTGACATTCGCAGGCTAACGGCGTGATATTTTAAGAAACTTATGTAACAAACTTTCATAAATTGGCTTTCCATTTGCGCGAAATGCCCCTTTCCTAGAATAACTTGTATAAACTAAAATAATTTGAAAAAATTGATGTCACGTGATACTCACGTGAAAAACTACGAGTAATTTCTCAAATTATTCTAAGAAGAAGTAACTGGCCGGCTGACTGTTTAACCTGACTGTGGCTTTATACGCCGGGCCCAATAAAGCGAGTGGCCTGGGGATAATCCAGGGGAAACCTCCAAAACGACCACGCGGGCGGTTTAAACACTGGAATACTCTTAGAGTTTGCGCTCCAGTAAGATTAATTGAGCGGCTTCAACCGAATCTAGACTGTGAGCGTCTAGACTGTAAGGCGCTTTGCTAGTGCTTCTTAGGTTTATTTGTATTGAATATGGTTTATGATAAGATTCGCTTGAGCTTCTATAATAATTTACAAGTTTCGTAATGAAACGTAATACTTGGATTAGCTCAAGAACCAAGATTAAGCATATCGTTTAGTCTAGTCAATTTATTATCTAGTGATCTGGTTCATTTACAAAGATCTTTATCATTAGTGGGTCATGTGAAATGTATTGAAATGCTCAGTGTCTACAATTATGTTAATACAAGGGACATTCCGAATAGTATCAGTTAGGGTAATACTTAATTATTGATTCATATTTATCCTATTCATAAATATATGTACTTGTATACAGAAAAAAGCTAAGCAGTGTCTTCAGTTTTTACAAAAATGGACCTCAGAAAAATATTGTATGTCACACCTGGCTATAAAGCGGCAATTACCGCACGCTCCGCGCGCGGGAAATCCCACTTCCTGCCCAGGGGGTGACATAAAATTTTGTACTTAACACGGGCGGTAATAAAGAAAGCCTCAGATCGCATATTTATCACCCTTGCCTTCGGCTCGGGCGTCAAATACCTGCGATCTGAGACATTCTTTGTTTTACCGCCCTTGTTAAGCAATGTACTATTTTATCATCATGTCTTAAATATACTTAAGTTCAACCGTTTCTTCAAATTTATCACTAAAAAATGTGTGTGCTATAAATAGCTTGCAAAGGTGGTACTGGCACACGTAAACAAGATTGTCCGTAAAAAGATCGATACTGAAGTTAAAATCCATCTCCCAAGATAATCTAGACTGCCTTTGTGTCCGTGACTGGCTGCGACATTCAGCCGCATTGCTATGTACGATTGTGTGTATATGAGGTGCCCTTTATTCTGCCTATACATTTTATGCACACCCACCGGAAATAAACTATTAAATAATGAACAGAACACCCACTTCGACGAAACTAGGGTAAGGTTGACGTTCATTACAATCGTGGTGCGTTCTTGTACATTATCTTTGAATAATTTTGATGAGGGGTTTATTATCTATTCGGTCCCAAAAATGTGCATATATATCTGCATACCTGCATATCTGCATGCATTAGGTGCTTCAGGTAGAGAATGCAATTTCCCGGGAATTTGCGAGATATTCATAGAAAATCGTTTTCTATGAATAATCTCGTACCTACCTAGGTACTGCAAGCTAGCCTAAGCGTCATCTTAGGGTCGAATGTTATTAAAATAGGAAGATTTACATTAAAAAAATATTGAATTAAAATAGTTTCTTTAGTTTTCTAAGGGATGGCGATTTCTGACACCATAATTAATATAACACTTTAAACTCTCGCGCTTTGTAAACATACAGACAGACAGTCATATCCGCGACCACGGCCGGTGAAACCCGTGTCGAAACGTCGGTAAAAAAGGTAAATACATAAATATCGCGTTAGACCCGTTAAAACAAACCTTTTAACCATAATTAGGGACAATTGCAGACCCCACAGTCTCAACCACGTCTCAACATAGCGAATACTCGGCAGATATTCTGCGATATTTTATATGTTTATATAACTTATTTTTCTTCTTACTTACTTTATAGTGTTAGAGTAAAAGATATCCGTTGGTATTCCATAGATCATATCAATTATAAGTCTAAATGTATTATGCTTTTCATTTAAACGTTATCCAAGTTTGGATATTCCCTATATTTACTCTGAGTCAATTTACGTTGGCTCCCCGCCCAGCGGTTGTCGCTTCAAGAATATCAGTTTTGTTTTGACAGTTGGGTTTAAGTGACTTTTAAAGTGTATCTGTATTTTAAGTTCACCTCTTAAACAATCTAGGTTGCCTATTTTAGTACCAATATCATAATTAATTGCTAGTCTTTCGAATATCTCTGAAATCTTTCATACAAATGGGTAATTAATGTCTTGTTTTGTATCCTATACATGGCTTAAGCTTATTGTTTTATTTAGTACTTGCATAATGCTATACACCACATGTTAACCGCTCGAGCGTCACCGAACAACATGCTCAATTGATCTCATATACTATAATAATAGCTCTAGATTGTCATTGAAATGTGTGATGAAGTTATATCATTTAAATCTTAGTTTATTGCAGTCAGGTGCTCTCAGGCGGGAATATAGGAACTGTTGGCAAGATGGCGAAAGTTTCATTATTGGTAATTGCATTGGAGTTTATACCTCATTTACCGCGGCATAAGATATACAAATACAAATACAAAATACAAAATTCTTTATTTCCATTAATTAAGTAGTACATTTATGATATAAGGGGATGGACCCACCCGGTAAGCAAACAATGCCTGTATTGGGAAGCCCCGCTCTTCCATAGTTTACAATAAGTAGGTATGTACTAACAGTTAACAGTTAAAATTATATATAGATATGGGTTGCGCTCTTTGAAATGTTGCTCTCTTCGTTGAAATTTATTTTTACTTGTTCCAATATGTTAAACTAGCTTGTGTCACTTAGCGACATTTTCCACTTATAAATAATAATAATAAAAAGCCTTTTATTTCCTGCATTTGAACATTTGAAGTACTTATGACTAACGTATTAAGAATAATTTATTTCTTACCAGTAAATTTATGTAGAAGTAATTACAATAATTGTTGTAATACTACATTTCATTTTAATAATTGTTTTGTTACCAAAATACATTATCATTATTTAATACTGTATTATTTCTTTATTTTATTTTTTAGTATTTAATTGACTATGTATGCATTACAGTATTTATAAGATGTAGTCATTTCAGAACAATGAAATAACTCTTACAATATCCTATATTTTCCAATATCTTATATTATAAAGAAAATATTATGTAAGATAGTAATAACAATAATAATCTCATGCACTTGATTTTTAAATATTAACTAGAATACATCAGTTTTAAAATAGTTCTAATTCATTTTAGTAATTGCAATTAGCTTTAAATTTATTATTATTATTTATATTTTTGGTATTACTTATCTGTTTATTACATTTTTAATAACCATTTAGTAGTTCAGCACAATGACATATATATCACAATTATTACAATATTCAGTATTATAAAAAGAAGTAGTAACTAGGCATGTATATTTATTTATTTTATAAAAGACGTATTTACTTATTTTATATATTTATAAATAGTACTAATAATTTGATACAATAATCTCATGCAATTACTTGACTTATAAGTATCAACAAGAGTACATTTTATATATATATTATCAATTTGTTTCATTTATTTAAATATTTTGTAAAGTAAAATTTAAATAATATATATATGTATGTATTATGCAAGAACCCCTTCTATGAGGGTGAAGGCCTCCTCCAGAATTCAGACTACTGCAACGATCTCTATCTCTGGCTCTGGCTATAATCTTCCATCTCTTTCTAATGAAGGTTACCATCTTCTGTCTTCTTTCGTGGTTGTATTTTTCTGGAGGGTTGTAGTCTACACTAGCTTGTGTCACTTAGCGACATTTTCCACTTAAACTTCCCTAAATATTTAACTTTTTTACTCAATAATTAATGATTTTCGGGATAAAAAGTATTCTACTCGTATATGTTAATCAAGGTTAAAATAAACTCGTCGTATACCTACCAAGTTTCATCATAATCAGTTGAGCTGTTTTTGCCTGATTGAGTAACAAACATCTAAACTATCGCATTAATAATATTAGTAGGATAATGTATGTACGTATTTCCAATGGGCTACCTACAGCATGGGACTTCAAAAAACGCGTGAAAAAACTGAAAAGGTTTCTCATGAATCTGCTACGCGCGAGTCACGCCTCTAGTGTTGCAAGCGTCCATAGGTGACAGTGACCATCCATCAGGTGGGCTGTCAGCTTATTTGCCACCGACGCGGTATAAAAAATATATACCTGCAAATATGTAGGTTTTCAAGAAGGGTCACACCATTTTTAATTTTGTTTGCCGCTGCTACTTAGGTATTAATTCCAGGTTTAAAGTTCAATCAATGCAGATTTAAAGTTGCAAGAATGTAATTGCTGTGATAGATTGCTAGTCCATCGCCTACAACACACTTCAATCCTATTACGAGACCGACTGGTTGTAAAGTTCAACTTTAGATCGATAATACCTAATACTTCAGCCTATACTTACGACATACTTTTATTACTATACTGGTGTGCTCACATGTCCACAGTGTTCTCGCGTATTTGTAAAAAAGATCGGCTATGTTAGCCACATACGAGCACATCAAAGACAATTATTACGGAGATGATAGCAGTCGCCTTGGCCGAAATCGGCCGTGGAGCTTATTATTATACTGTGAAGTTCCTTCTCAAAACTATTGTAGTTTTAAAAGAGTTGTTAACACCAAACTTGTATTGGCCAACGGGTCATATCATCTTATCGCACGTTATCCTCTAGTGTAATATCAAATGCAGATGACTCGGATTAGATATCGGTCATGTGGACGTCACGTATGAAATGAATCAGGTGATCCGTCGTATTTTTAACAATCACTTGCTTACCCGGACCATGAGCGACATTACTTGAAAGTATCTTTGATATTGCTTTTTAATATTTTATTTTTCTTTCATGAATTTAAGTTTAGTCGGAACTGTAAAACATGCAACTATTTTATTTTGACTTGGGACATACATTTTTGTAGGGGAGCTTTCTGACATCATTTCGTAGATTGACGTCAAAATTGTCGATTGTCGTTAATGTTTTGTATTTGTTTGCAGGGCGTTGTCGAGGCACGTGGGGCTGACTCCGCGGCGGCCGGACAGCGACGCGCGTATTCACTATACCGCCCGTCTGCGCTCGCGTCGCACGTCGCTACCCAGGCATCCCGTGCTTCCCGTCCGTGCTTACGAACCGTCATAGTGTCAGTGAAACCGAACTCACCCACAAACCTTACCCTCAGTGAAAACCTCAGTGGTGTTCCTGTGAAGTGCTCGGTAGCCGAGTGAATGCGCGTCTGTTTCGATACCCTCTGCTTTGGATCGTCACAGCGAGTAGCTGTTGACGATGAGCCGAGGGTTGTAGTGCATACTGGTGGAGGAGCTCTTACCGTGGCTCCCACAGTCAACGGCGATAGGCGCGCGTTAAACGAGACTTACAGAGACATCGAACTGAACGGAATAATGGGGACTCCAAGCATGAATTCCGATTCAGAGAACTGTGTTGCTAATGCGACTGTGGCAAGCGATATGCAGCCTCTATTGGAGAGGATTAGGGAGCTGGAAGCGCTGCTCAAGCAACGCGATCAGGAGATGCTGGAGTTGCGCTCACAGTTGGATAAGCTGCAGAGCGTATTCCCGTATCAGCAGTACGCTCGCGGCTCCCGGGGCCCGAGGAAGCAGAGGGCCCAGGGTATCTCAGCCGAGCCCCAAACCAGCTCTTCGCTCCAAGACCTGGCCCACCAGACATTCCCCGTCTACGACAAGAACGAATCGTGAGTACAACTCTTATCAAATTCCGATAAAGTATTTCGTAACGCATTGATGTAAACTATGCGTGAAATTCTTGTGCAGTTTTGAGTTTGTGGTATACTATTTTGATCTTGTACAGACAATGCGTTGACTGCTTGATAAATGCATCGAGAACGCTGCGGGTGCATGTTATTTATAGCGATTAGAATAACTAGGATGAATCATAATTCATAGCCAGTTAATAATGTTTAAGTCAGTTAACAATGTTTAGTCTGAGGCAAACAAATTCAAGCAGTTTATAACGACGGTTCATGTACAGAAATAGTTAACAATGCTTCATAAAAATAATATTTCCTCGCAACATCTAAATAATGAGTCGACAAATTTACGTCCAACAGAAATGTCTTGTTTGCCGAGTATGATTATCATAATTTGTGAGGAGATCATACTTTGTGTAGGAACTGGAAAAAAAACGTGACGGCACGTTAAAAATTACGTGAAGTCCAATTGGCACTCTTTTCAGAAGCCTAAACGCTGTTTGTTCAAATTCAGATCCTGTTATCCGTGATCATCATCCAACACCGACATGATACGATAAAATGGCTTGAACTCTGCCAGTCCAAATTGTGCCCTTATCAAACGAAAGAATCCGGTGTTAAATTATATGAAGTAAACAATTAATAAATTGAAAATGCCACACTCTTTCATGTACTTAAATCTGTTTTTACTAGTTCAAGGGCGCGTTATCACAATTTCATTAGGAACATAAAGTAATAAATACTAGTTTATGGTGACGTTGAAACGCTTGTTTAATTGAAAGTCTATTTCGCGCATTTTCTCATGATTAGTTTTTAAAGGCAGCAATTGACTTAAAAAAGAAACCAAGTAATGTAACAAAAGACGGGACCCGCATAGAGATAAACAAGACAGCTTAGAAGGCCACGTTATACTCGTAGCCGAAACAATAACCTAACTTAGTACGCAATCTCATTGATAAAATTAGTATTCTGAGCGTAGAGTGTACTTAACGCACGATCACCTTAAACAAGTCGTAATAGCGCGGATGATCCTGAATTACAATACAACTGAGTTTGGCGTTTTTTGTATGCAATACTGCGCCATGCGGGAAGGCTAATTTGGTTAATTTTGCCTACATCCTTCGATCACATGATAGCTTGTTATTTCTAGGCCACGTCAACCAGAACTGACAGGTTATCAGTGGATCTGACGTTCAATTGTTTTGAGTTGATGGTTTCGATCGGTGGATGATGATAAATAAGTAGAATTTAGGCATTGCTACTGATGGGAAAACAGCGGCTACGAACACTTTATGGGCTTTTTATTCGACATGTGTCAAAACATCATAGTTTTTTGACAGATCTCGAGTGAAGAGTCGAGCGTTCGACACTCAAAAATCGGCCCCCTGGTTTTTAAGTTTCAAACGCAAATGTATTTTTTGAAATCAATAAATGAAATGAAAAACACCCAATTCTGATGTGATAGTTTATCATTAAGAGGCTGACAAGACCTAATTTTGTTGAAATTGATGTTATTTAAGCAGTTTTTTAAGAAAAACTATTTGTTCTAGCACATCAAAAAAAAAAGTTAATATTCATCATATGTCGAAGACCGTGTACGGACTCGATAAATAATTGGACGAAATCGGCTCGATAGAAAATAATTGCAAAGATTGGTCTTAAAATAAACATTAAACGGTTCTATGTCTTTATTTTTATTACGTATGGGTCTGCAATTAAAAACATGAAGTCAACATATTCATACCTAAACCGCCAACGAGTCATATTTCACTAAAAATCCACACTTTTTTTTCAATATTATTATAATATTTATTTGCTATTCTACGCGCAGAGCTTCCGTAAAGAGCGGGATGGATAATTGGAAACACACGCGTGTTAGAGCGGAACTTTTTTTAGGTCTTGTCAGCCTCTTAATGATAAACTATCACATCAGAATTTGGTGTTTTTCATTTCATTTATTGATTTCAAGAACAAAAATACATTTGTGTTTGAAACTTAAAAACCAGGGGGCCGATTTTTGAGTGTCGAACGCTCGACTTTTCACTCGAGATCTGTCAAAAAACTATGATGTTTTGACACATGGCGAATAAAAAGTCGAACGTTCGACACTCAAAAATCGGCCCCCAGGTACATGAAAACATGTCTTTAAAAAAAGGTTAATAAGTGTATAGGTTAAGAGGAGAAAACATAGGAAATTCATATTAATTTAGGTATATATTATCTTCACATTTGTCAAAAAATCTTCTAGTGTATATAAACATCTTGATAGTAAAAATGTTATTAATCTATTTAAAAAAATAATGGGATTAGAACTGGTTCTAAATTCTGTCGGGAGTCT
Source organism: Cenopis cana (assembly GCA_951800055.1). Lineage (NCBI taxonomy): Eukaryota > Metazoa > Arthropoda > Insecta > Lepidoptera > Tortricidae > Cenopis > Cenopis cana. The sequence goes on from OX637488.1 coordinate 7,749,528, forward strand.
ATTATACACCTTCACAGCCTGATAACGCGCAATGTGTCCTGCCAACTTAAGCTTTGGAGCAAAGGGGGTTTTCAATGTTATGTCAAACAGAATGGTTCTCGGCATACATTTATTTGCTTTAATACTAACGGTTGGCCATCTTTAAGCCTACAATTGCTAAAAGTGATAATAGTAAAACCTACGTGCTGTGATAATACCTACAAGGTACCCGTGTACCAGTGTTGAAAAAATGTGAAGAAATTGTGTGCATCCTTTAAGAACATTACGAAACCATACACTTACAGACATAATACGAGAACGAAGCCAACATTGTGAAACATTTTCATTCGCAAGGATTTAAAAACCTGTTTAAATCCAAGGGATTTGGTAAATTAAAGAAGTGTTGCAGTTCACGTATTTTAATAAAAATCATCTAATCGGAACACATCATATATGGAAGTATAATCAGATCATCAGATCAAATGATTACTCATTATCATGTTTTTTTTTTATCAGACGAGTCTTCATTTTATTTATGTTGTTTTGGGGTAGGTGCTTTTCTATAATACATGTACGTACTCGTACATACAATTAATTATGTGAACTAGCTCGCGAGCCGTGTATGGACATGCAGGGTTCAAAAAGTACCAAGTAACTTACAAACTTATTTTGCCTCATTCACGTCTCACACGAGTTTGTGGGTTGAGGGAACCTCTGTCATAGCACTTTTTCGGTATCGTTTTCAATAATTTCTAAAGAGAAAATTTCAAACAGCCTCACTTCGCTCGTCCTTTTTCGACCCTAAATGAATACAATACTACTTTTTTCACCTAAAATAACTATCAAGATAGATGATAATGCACGTGTTGATGTAGTAGTTTAAAAAAAACAGTAGTTCAAGGATACTAAGATAACCTTTCCGATAATTCTGACAGTACGCGTCTCATCTCCTTTGTAGGCTCCAAATGTAAAGTTGCGTAACCGCTCTAGAGAGGAAATTTAGTTATCTCCACGTCACGGCAACACATTCAAATTTATTGCCATAAACTTGAACTTGGAAAGGATAAAGCGACTATCCATCTGTATTTAGTTAATTGCTTAATAATCTTACGTGATGATTATTAGGTAAAGAAAAACTTTAACATCGTAAGGGAACTTGCTGTGAAGAAATTCAAAGGTGTATGTGAAGTAGTAGAGCAACTGGGTACCTATTTCCTGTCATACATAGAGCTGATGTCTACGGGATCCCTTAGTTTTACCGAAATATGTCTGACAAAATTTCATTTCTCAAGCAAACTTTGCCAACAGATTAGTTTCAAATAATTTTTTCCCCAACGATTTATTTGCCAAATCCTAATTTAGTCAAATGATCACTTGTCAGAATATTATAACACCAAATATCATTAGAGCAATAGTTGTTTTGCCAAATGGGTGACTTAAGCAAAACATTTTAAGTAATAAAAAAGTTACGCAAATAAATTATTCGTCAAAATATGTTTAATCAAATAAATGTTTTATGAGTATAGAAACTAGTTATTGCCTGCAACTTTGCGCAGAATTCGTTAATCGTACTCTAATGTAAATATTGCTCCCTAGGGGAAGAATGGGTTTTATAGTTAAAGCATGAATAGACAGATAGACAGCCAAAGAAACGAGAGTTGACTTCGGAATAAAAATAATTGTGGAATGACGCTAAAATCCTTTCATATCGTTAAATAGAAATATTATATTGCTAACGCGTCCAGTTGTGCCTACTTTTACTATTGATTTGTCAGTACATAATTGATTGCATTTGATCACGGCACTTTTAAATGCTATGCAAAATATGCATATTAATATTTGTGTATCTGCATTAGTTATATCAGAGACTAGGAATTATATAGACTGCCAATGCCTAATTAAATGGTAAAGTGATCTCTCCATAGTGAAACTAGCTACAGCAGGCCCATTATTTTAAAATTACGCCACAATGTATAGCCATTGGCATTCTATATAATTCCTAGTCTCTGGTTATATGTAGACGCATCGATTCCAATTATGATAATACATATCATATAAATGAAGGGCTTGATATCTAGGCCTCAAATGATATATTTATTTTATCGTTTATGCTGGCGCTACGTCTAGTTTGAATCAAACCTATATTTCTAACAGACAGTGACATATTACATATAAATATTAATTGCATATTAAGATTAAGGAATCGCTTGAATTTGACGTAACCAACAGTATTCCTAAAAATAATAGCGCGTATTAAAGAATTTCTTGATGGAGGAAAATCGTTATTGATTCAAGTGTTCCGAAAACCTATGTGACAGTTAATTCGTGGATCACAAGTGTGTTTGACATCGTAGTGTAAGTGTCTCAAAGTAGTCAAGTTCCTCAAGAGAATGCTTCGTGTTATGTTTAAAAACAATGGCTAAGTCAGAGCCAAAGTTAGAAGTGTAAGTTTATTTTGTTTGTCACTCATTTGTTATCGTTACCATCTTTCTCGCTTAGTCAACCTCTATACGTATGCTAATTTAGGAACAGGTGAAAAGCAAAGAAAGATTACGAATAAATCCAGTGTCCTTGGTCATATCTTTGTTACATACCTCTTTCAAAATATCTTATCTAATCAGATAATGTGACAGTACTCGAAATAATTTAATCCATTTACGATTTGTTCAATCATTGTATGCAAATTATTCGTTGTGATTTTAACGTTTTGCCTATCATACGTTTAGGCTTATATAATACGTAAACATTATGACAGGTATCTACTAAAATGTTTATCCTACAATTTTGACGCCTTAAATTATTTTCAGTCACATGTTCCAAGGTATTCCCACAAATAATAAACTGGCACAAAGTCCAAATGCTAACATTCATCAAGGATCAAAAAAAAATCATTCTAAATCGGAAGATAGACACGAAGATGGTTGTGGTTATTTTGATTTTTTTTGAAATATTTGAAAATTTTCACATCACGATCTAATCACGCATATCTAATATTTACAACCAAAAAAATTATTATATTTGTTAGTGACAAAACCGACGAATAAAACGTGCACAAAGTTTGTATGGGGAAGACCTTGCCCTACCCTGCGCCTTAAGAAATCGATTACCTACCTCATGTCACATGTTTGTTGTTCTTGCCAATTGTAGTTTATATTATTATTATTATTTAAATTTCTTACAAATACCTACTGTAAATGGATAACAATGTACTATTTTGGAAGAGCGGGGTCTCCTGATACAGGTTATTTTATACCTACTAGGAGGTCTCAACCTTTACAATTGTAATTTACCTACAGTTACATGAATAAATATATTATTATATATTATTATTATTATATGCAGCAAAGAAGATAAATTTATCAATTACTGGTAAGTTTGATACGCCAGCCGAATTGTAATAAGTTGCGTGAAATGCGTGACTACGACCAATAAATGCGACATTATCGCTGCTTCGATTTCAGATCAACGTTCGAATTACTATAATTTTCTGACGTGAGGAATTGCGCATACATTAAATTTAATTGAAAACAGGGTGGAAATTAAACCGTGGATTTAACGCCCTAAAGTAACATTCAGAGAAATCTCGTTACAAATTGACCTTTTACACTACAGAGGTAGATTATTATGGTCCACTATCAGTTTTACTCAATTAAGAGATACGTTTGCGGTTTAATATGTCATCGTTCCCGCGATCGCATAAGCATAACTGGGCCAAGCAGGCGGTAGACCTCGTTTTGTGAAATAAGGTATGAGTGTAGGTTTTAATACGGATTTACCACATATTTTCACTTTATTTCCAAACGCAACTCAAGAGGGTACGAAACAAAACTGTGTCAAGACATTCAAGAGTGTATCATGAGTGTGTTTTATTGTTCGAGAAAGGACGTCAGGATTGTTATTAATTGAACCGTAAGGATATCTGCAGTATAACGGTTTATTGCGCTTTTATTGTTGCTAATTGTGTTTAATATCATTATGATAATTAGTTGACCTGCTTATAATAGGTGGTAATTGCCGCTCGGCAGTTTTGCATTGACAAATTGGGTTAATTCTTGATTTAATGATCCCGTTCCAAGAAACCTGTTATTTTCAATATTATTTTAGAATAATAGAACTGCCGTTTATCACGAAACGAATACGCATATGTATTATAAAATGCTTTTTTTTAATAAAGTCGTTTCAGAAAAGGATTCCTTTATTTTTATGACCCGGAAAAAGGTAAATTCTAAATGCCAATAAGGATAAGTGCTGGGGGTATTACGGGTGTGTAAGGAATGTAAGGATCATCAGTATAAAACTTGAGCTATGTTAAAAATACATCAGAAAGCGGTGAGCGCACACAAGTCCTTATATTAGCCGATACACCTCGAACTAGTAGCGACTGCGTTGAGGAAATCATAACCAGTTCAGGACGCCTCCAGGGCGAGATGGCTCGCAATTTGTTCGATGCAATCTGGAAAGCTACTGAGCCAAAGAAGATATATACTAACGTAAAATTTTGCTTCATCTTTGCCTTAAATATCTCATTATCGTAGCTTGCGGAACAAAAGACTGTTTGGTTTTGCAAAACTCCTAAATTAATTTTTGAAATAGTCAAAAATCTGCTTCCCTTTTCATTATTATAAAACTATTGCGAGACAGATCGTTTCGATAAATACAATACAATATAATAATTCTTTAATGTTCACCAAAAAGTACAAAAGAAAAATAAGAAAATCTGAAATCAAAGCTCGCTTTGGCGACTTCCTGATTTGTCGGTGCGGAGGCAGTACGATTTGAGAAAAGTGTCAAATGTCAGTGTCAGCTGACAGTCGACTCGGTACCATTTTTTACTGCGCCCCTACATTTAAATGAGTGCTGCCTGACTGGCGCGGGATGTGCGGAAGCGGGACGATGCAGAAGGCAGTACTGGTCCGCTTATGCGTTATGCGCATAATATTACTACTGCGCAAATGTAATACTGACAGTATTCGATCCCGCCCCGCCAAGTCAGGAAATCGCCTTTGGCGACTTACTGACTTGGCGGGGCGGGATCGATATGTGACATTTTCTTCTTTGACGTAAACTTACTGACGTCGCAAAGATTCCCACTCGACAGAACACTGTCAGTATTACTTTTAGGCCAGTGAAATCTTACAAATAAAAAAGCTAAAATCGCAAAGCGAGATGTAAAGCTGCATTTTTGGTATGTTATTCGCACCCCTTAGGAGTATGTGTGACTACATTTTGCAAGCAAAAAAAAAGTTGTGCTTCCTGTATGATACGCGAAAAACTGCAAAATTTTCGGACTTTTTTCAGGTATTGTAGTTCAATTCAAAAACTATGGGTTTTTGACATTACTTGTCTATGGCATTTTTAAAGTACATTAAATTTGCAACAATTTGAGCCTACCTACAGCTCCGTATGTCTTATAGTTTTTGAGACATGGTGTTTCAAAAATACTGCTTTATTGAGTTTTGCCTATAGTGCGTGTTGTTATGGGTTTCCGTCGAACAAACACTTCACCACCGGCCACCAGCGCCGGCTTTTAGTATGTTATCAGGCATATCTCCTGGATCCCGAAACTGCCGGGAGACAATCTCTCCAAGGTCGCTCTCCCGAGTAATGACGCCATGAAAATTGCCGCCGAAACGTTTGGAAAAGTGGCAATCACACCCAACCTATGCAACATACATACACGTGTATGGTATCAAATGAAAGCTGAATAAATATGCCATAACGTATACCTAAATTAAGTTTCAATACATTGAGACAATTCAAAACTACCTATAAGCAAAATAATAAAAAAGTAAGGAAAACATTTCCGGGTTTCCAGATTTAACAGAATAACTAGAACAGGTACCCGAGAATTCTGTTGCACATAAATAGTAATTAGTATGTCAGCTTTACATAACTATTTATTGTTTCTGGATATGACCAAAACTGTGAGAGAAATGCTGAAAAACCCAACAGCGCGAAGCCGTTTTTCCATATAAGATAAAAAATGATGAAACGCCTATTTTCCATGAGCCAGCTTTTTTTATACGTCAATTTAGTTATACGTTATGGCATATTTATTCAGCTTTCATTTGATACCATACACGTGTATGTATGTTGCATAGGTTGGGTGTGATTGCCACTTTTCCAAACGTTTCGGCGGCAATTTTCATGACGTCATTACTCGGGAGAGCGACCTTGGAGAGATTGTCTCCCGGCAGTTTCGGGATCCAGGAGATATGCCTGATAACATACTAAAAGCCGGCGCTGGTGGCCGGTGGTGAAGTGTTTGTTCGACGGAAACCCGTAACAACACGCACTATAGGCAAAACTCAATAAAGCAGTATTTTTGAAATATCATGTCTCAAAAACTATAAGACATACGGAGCTGTAGGTAGGCTCAAATTGTTGCAAATTTAATGTACTTTAAAAATGCCGTAGACAAGTAATGTCAAAAACCCATAGTTTTTGAATTGAACTACAATACCTGAAAAAAGTCCGAAAATTTTGCAGTTTTTCACGTATCATACAGGTAGCACAACTTTTTTTTGCTTGCAAAATGTAGTCACACATACTCCTAAGGGGTGCGAATAACATACCAAAAATGCAGCTTTACATCTCGCTTTGCGATTTTAATGTACAATTTCACTGCCCTATTTTGCGCAGTAGTAATATCATGCGCAGAAGCGGAGCAATACCGCCTTCGCATCGTCCCGCTACGCGCTACCGCATCCCGCGCCAGTAAAAAATGGTACCGAGTCGACTGACAGCTGTGAGCTGACACTGACATTTGACACTTTTCTCATATCGTACTGCCTCCGCACCGACAAATCAGTAAGTCGCCTTAGCGTATTTTTATCTTTTTTAGGCGAATGATGCTTATTTTGTCTAAGTATTTGCTAATTAAGCTAAGTAACCGGTAAATCAGGTTAAAAAATGAAAAGTAACTCTCGAAAACATTTCCTTTATTACTTAGTGAATGCTGTTTTTGTGAAATCTTCCTCAATTCTAATATGGATGCGACGACTCTTGAAAATAATCTGCTGGATCGAATGTTTTATCAAACCACTTGTAAATAACATGATTGAGAATCGCTGTATTACGTTGCTGACTATCCATACATGGATCTAAATTACTTTGAGGTATCTTACTTCACACATGATATGTTCGGTATGTAAGAAATTGAATCTTGGGGGCAATAACTACACGGCTACTAATTACGCCAGATAAGTTCTAATGTGTCTAATAAGTGCGAATTGCATGTGAATCTGAATATGGTGATTGTAGAAAACGCATGCGTAACGTAGGTATATATTCACAACTTTCAAGCCCTTTATGGCTCGGACCCTAACCTGGCGAGGTGAAGGGCGTAAAGTCGGTAAGCACACAAAGTGTGTTTGGATAACAAGAAATTATTTGTTTTGCTCTTTCGGATTTGCGTCATTTAACGCACCTCATGTGTACCGACATGGGCCGCATGTGATTTTTTTGGGATTAGAAAATTATTTTTAAACTGGCAGTACATAGATGGATAATCTGGCGTGCCGTGCCGCATCGCCATACATTTCGTAGATGTACTGTACCTACAATGGCAATGACAAAGATGTATTATTACATCCAATCTGTATTAAAAACACTTAGGTAAGAATGCAAGTTGTTTAATAAATTCTCTGCAAACATGGCTGTCTGTTTAGATCCTTTTGAGATTACTTTTCTTCCGAATCATCAAAAAACATGTGAATGTCCCAAGTCTGCACATTGAATAGAAATCGACCCATCTTACCTTTAATAACGTACTCGGAGCGCAAACAACATTCTTAAAGCGGTTTGTTTAGTTCGCATCATCCATTCCTAGATCAAATCTTTGCATATCATTATTTATCTACTCCATTAAAGCTAAAATGGTCCGTTTTATGTGTCTTGGGAACTAGTTCCTATTAATTTTGTCCTTAAGAGAGACAAGTTTACATTTAATTAATTAAAGGAATCTAAGTCATTCATTAATTGCAAAAGCAGTGTAGTAATTCTCGGCTTTACGCTTTGACATAACAAGATTCTTGTTGCTTAAAACTGCGCGGTATGGTAAAGTGAATTTTGATGCTTGAAATCGACGAAAATACGAGTATTATTGCTTGAACTGCTGAACCTCACTAAAAATCAAAAATCCATACTAATATTATAAAGTAATAAAGCGGAAGCGAAAGTCTTTCTATTTACCTCTTCACGCTTAAACCGCTGAACCGATTTAAATGAAATATGGAGATAGTTTGAGAACCGAGGAGGGACATAATATGATAATTTTTCTCCCGGAAATCATCCCTCAAGGGGTGGAAGTTTGTATGGAAGAGCCATGAGTAGGTAAGCGCCTGATATATACAAAAATAGCAATTAAATAGAATTATTCTATCTTTATGAATGCGTTCATAAACTAGTGAAAATATAAATCAAATAAAATGCGCCGCCTGCGCATGGTTTCCTACACCGTGAGCCAATCAGTTCAGAGCAAAAATGGCGCATAATAAGCAGTTCCAGTTGTGCGGAAGGAGTGAACTAGCGACTTCCGTCGACGAAAGTGACCTCGCGCGGTCCTGGTTGCCGCTGAGTTTTCTTTAGCTGTGTGAGATTATACTAGAAACGTTACAACTCGATGGCTTATACCAAAGAATATTCTTTGCTTATACAGAGAATTGTATTTTTTTTACCTGACTGTGGCTTCTTTATAGGCCGGGCCCAATAAAGCGATAAGAGTGCGCTATTGGAGAGTGGCCTGGGGAAAATCTAGGGGAAACCTCCGACACGATCAGTCACGCTGGCAGTTTAAACACTGGAATACTCTAAGAGATTTACTTGCTACATCATCAGTCAATATGATTAAGTCTCTGATAATAAGAACCTAATAATTGAATACAGTCGAGGTCATTAATATGTAGTACCTTAATGTAGTACCTTAATATGTAGTACTTTTTTACCTAATGGAATGCGTTTTCTTAAAAATTTTAGGCGACCGCATTCAATTAGGTATAATGTGTATACATATTAATAACTTCGACTGTACCTGAGATCAATAACTAGTTAACTATTGGGTTTCTTCAGTTTCCATGACAAAATCATACTTAACTCGCGAGTCGGTATTCGGTAAAAAATTCTTCACACGTCAACTTTCCTTTGTAATTTCGAAGTAAGTATTCAAAGTTTTATCTGACAGAAAATGTATAGCGTTAAATAAATATATAGATAAAAATAGGCGCCTGTATGTCTGTCGAGTCGCCGCTTAATTTTTACGAACTGGTTTCATTAATCACAGTTTTTAATGTCACAACATTGATATCAGAGATAAATCGATTCGTATAAACTACTCTGTTTTTGCAATGAGTTCTGACAACTTCATAATATGCGTTAATAGCATTCAAAAGCATAAGGTGATACTTTTCATTTTTAATTACTTTTGCTGTTGCATCTCCGATGGCCACAGTAATATCGTCTTTAAGTCAAGTGAAAAAGAACTTGTCATTGTTTTATGAGTTTTAAAAATTTATTAGTAGAATTCTCTACTGCATAATTACGGACCACCAAAAAAGTGAAGTGGGATGATTACACCACAGCCATAAATAAATGTAATTGACACTGAAAAGGTAAAAAATGGACTAAATTACTCTTTAATAGTAGAGTATATATGTCATATATCAGCCTGATCGAATTATTTTGTTTTTTTTGTTTTAGTTGATATTTTGCTGCGTGAGACAATGTATAATGGTGCCAACCCAAGCTATTTGCCGATTTTTCCGATATCAGATTGCGCTGAAATTTGAGATACTTAGTTACTTGTCTAAGTTCGGTCAGGAGGGGCTTACTACCGTGACGTCATCGCGCCGCGCAAAGTACATGCGGCCGCCGGCTCACACGTCGTGTGACTATTCAGTGGTTGCGGCGCAGCGTTACGGATCGCACGCGCACGCGCTGCTGCGCTGTTGTATTGTACGATCATTAAATAAATCGTTTCGCTTTGTATCCCCTGCGCGGTAATCACGTAACGTTTTCGACCGATAGTACGATAGATTTAAATGTCAAATCCCATACTAGAACTGACATTAAATACGTACCAACGGTAGTACATATTATCGTTACGTGATTAGGTACAGTCAGCAGCAATGGTTGCTACGCGGGCTAGGTGCTCAAAATGATCTTCACACATCTTTATGATAAGGGCATAAGAGCGTGTGAAGATCATTTTGAACACCTCGCCCGCGTAGCAACCATTGCTGCTGACTGTACCCCGCTGGTTACATGTATGGAGTGCCCCCCTCCCCCTACTTTAATAGTTTTTAGTCTTTTCACATCACTTTTACGTAGCGGTTCATACGAGTAGAACACACCTTCCTGCCAAATGTTTTAATTGTATTTGTAGTGCTTATAGTCTCCGCCGAGTACGTCGGCTGCCACATACAGACAAAAAGACGGACGGACGGGTTCCTTTTTCACCATTTTGGCTACGGAACCTTAAAAGTACTATTCTTAATTGTATTGTAAACAACACTACTAATAATAATAAAGTACATATATTAAAATAGGTTCTCGCTGGTGGTAACCCTAGCGCTGAGGGCGGGGCCTCGAAAGAGCGCTTTGCGTGCGATAGAAAGAGATGGCCACGTTTAGGCACGTTTGGCATACCTAAACGGGGGATTTGTTAACAGAGAAACTTCTGTACTTGTACTATTACTTATTCTGTGGTTCGGTTGCGAAACAATATAAAGTGACCACCGAGCTGATCTGATAATGGAGACAGAAGGTGGTCATAGCATACACTGAAAAAACGAAACGCTAGCAAAGTACCAATTTGGCTCGGTTAAAAAATAGTTAGTTACATACAACCAAGATTTAATTAAAATGCGAAAAAATGCTTAGTAAATGATAAACAAGCAAATTCTGTTAAACGTTTTTGGTTATTGTAACAAAACACTTATTAATTTCCGAATGAAGATCTCGGTAAAGATAATCTTTACCCGACTCAGTTAGAAATAACGAATTTTACACTGTCATTGTTTAACTAGTGCATTATTTAATGACGGACCTTGCACAACTTGCTTAATATTAGATATGTTGTTTTGTTGCAAATAACTGCGTGAATCACTAAGAAACAAACAAGTTGCTTTAGTAAATATAATCCTTCCTAGGCAACGGTCAAATCTGACATGTTCTGCATCGCGCTATCGAAGTTTCTTAAGTCAGTTGCGTATATAGAACTTCCAACCAACTCTCATTGGACTTCGGTCCCTGAGAGATCTCTCTATTGTCGTTTCTTCCTGTGTCTCCTATCTATTGTATATATGTATATTGTTTGTAGATATCCCTTTCATGTATATATTAACACTGTATATTATTCCTATATAGGAGCACATTTCTCTTCTACATTGGTGACCCCGACGTGATTTGAACACGCAACCTTCTGGTATTAGCTGACAACTGCATTATTTAATTTTAAACATGTAGTTACCGAATAAATCGTTTAAAAATACTAAATAACTGGGTTAGTTTTCTCTGATTACAAAGTAAAAATTGGCTAATTGCAGCCAATTTAACTTTAACAATTTTTAACCAAGTGTATCGGTTACTATTTGATAAGTGAGAACAACAAAGTTGACTTATTTAATTTTAGCTACAAAGTTTGCAGGTGCTATATTGACAAACTCGGTGGGTTATTTTTGACAGTATTTTTGTTATTTTTAACCCAGACGTTTTTTCAGTGTAGCAACTCAAGTGAACTACACAAGATAAACATTTCGTCACAATGTAGTTGTGATGACCGTGGAAAAGGCTACAGTCAGCAATAAAAGCTTATAAGTACCAAAAATAATGTGTTTGACAGAAATTTATTAAACTGTAAATTAAATAAACGGATTGATTTGTGCTTATTAATCACAAATAAAGTAAATAAATCATTAAAATAATTATGTAATCGGCGCAGCAATTTTTATCTATGGTAGCGTTTTATCTTTTATGTCAATTGCAGTATGTAACATATGAATTGAATAACTTAACGCGTGCATGTAATTTATTCCATTCGCCTAGACGAGGTGTCCATTTTAATTTAGGCGCTATTTGATTAATATTTCCCATTTCCATGTGTGGAAACAGATAATTAGTTTATATAATTTCCAATCATTCAAATGACGTCCATTGACGTCCATTAGTCACGCTCACTATGGATATAAAATAATAAAATATATTTCAAATGACGAAAATGTACGATGCATGGTGCTTTGAACCTTCGTATTTAGATTTTAAGGTTGAAATTAGAAAGATTCATATAGATGTTAAAATATTTTCAACTGTACCTGTCAACGTGACACGTCACATGTGACTGAACTAGGTCGCTGCATCATGGCCGTGTTTAAAATGGCGGGGTGCATTTAGTTTGTTATGTTTTATGATTGTAACTGGCTAGAAAAGTTCAAAAGTTTTGAGAAACGGTTCTGAAATAAAAGGCAAGAGAATTTGAAAAAATCTGAAACCACAGGCTAAAGAAACCGACCAAATGCGAATCGGATTCGCGCACGAAGGGTTCCGTACATCTATAAAAACGGCAAAGAAACATGTCTGTTGTGTGGGAGCTCCCTTAAATATTCTGTTTTAGTATTTGTTGTTATAGCGGCAACAGAAATACATCACCTGTAAAAATGTCAACTGTCTAACTATCACGGTTCATGAAATACAGCGTGCTGACAGACGGACGGACAGACAGTCGGACGGACGGACAGCGGAATCTTAGTAATAGATCCCGTTTTACCCTTTGGGTACGGAACCCTAAAAAGAGAGGTTCTGAAAAATGGTGTGGTGATAAACTTACTCTCATTCTTACAAACATCTATTTTGTATGTTTTTCGACGTGGTTCAGGATTAGGGCGTCAATCTCGGTAATGCTTGTATTATGGGTACTAAGCGACGATATACATACTTATATAGATAAATAGATACTTAAATACATAGAAAACATCCAAGACCCAAGAACAAATAATCGTGCTCATCACACAAATAAATGCCCCGGCTGGGATTCGAACCCGGGACCTCCAGCTTCGTAGGCAGGGTCACTACCAACTAAGCTAAAGCGGTCGTCAAGCGGTGGTCGTCATATGGTTATAATGTTAAGGTTAAATAGGCGTTAAATATAGCCTCTATCCGAGTATTTTAAAGGGAGACCTGTTCTCGCATATGAGTGAGTAGGTACCTACTCATTGTATATCGCTTTACAACAGTGGTTACGTTTTCCCTTGAAAATAAACGTTTCAATGTAATTAATGAGCTTTTATCATAGTTGTAATACTTGCCTCCATTTACACTTTATGTTGTAACGGCTCTATTCGAGCGTGCGCGTTAATGGTGCACAAAAGTCTTAATTCTCTATTACTCGAGCAATAGTTGTCGATATATTTCGTTTGTAAATAGGTTCTCAGTATGTACGGACAGGGCACGAATAATTTTCGTAGATAGTTCTTTTTCTACGCGGGAAGACGAGCAGGAAAGCGGACCCTCATTTCTTCACCCCGGGTTTTCACTCGAAATTCCGAGCGAGATTCGATTTACCATATACCTACTGTTAGTTCTAATATAAATTGTCACAAAGTGTCTTCGTAAGATAAATAATTGACACAGCAGGTTTAGTGATATTAAACGTTAGTTAGTTGTTATTACTACTTATCACTACTTTTGAAATAAACAGACAAAACTTTTTTCTTGTATTTTTTTTCACTGACTTCTTAATTTAATAATGGGTATTATTAATTAATTTATATTTCTATATATAAGATCAATCTACCTATCATTTACTATCTACGGTAGCGTATCTATCGTACGTACCAATTTCACATAAATCCTAACTTTATGGTCTTCATGATTTTCTACGCAACAGTACCTACTTGAATGCAATATTCATGTGTTAATTCCGGTACCTTATCAATCTACTTGCCCTTGATGAAACCCTTCATCAAAGTCACTAAGCTATTAAGGGCCCAAACACCTCAGGGCTTACGTTTAATGTGACAATTAATCAAACATTTCCACCGTGGTAATAAAGGTGTAAAACGGCTTGTCTGATCTGATATATTGTGTTGACTGTACACATAAATCTATTTTAATCTGATTACTGAACACGGCCTGTTAGGCCAGTCGGGCTGCCTGTCAACTCCTTTGGTAACTTGACACCTATGCATTGCACTTATAAGTAGGTAGAAACATAAATAGAAGTGTTGCATTGTAATATATACGTGCGTGTACTCTTTGGGTATGGAAAAAGCGTTTTGTCAAATTTGCAACAGTGTGAAACTTCGCCCTTTCTTTGCTAATTTAGTTCGTAACGCTTCGTAATATATATAACTTATTTTTTCCCCGTTCTGATGCGCCAGAGCTGTTATTCACAAACCAACTCGTCTTCACCCGTCACCTCACCCCTCACCCGTATTGAAATGGAAACTGACAAAAAGTGTCAAAGGATAATAATTGACAGTTCGAATATAAACACGGGTGAGCTGTTAGGTGACAGATGGGATGGGACGGAGCTTAGTGAACAAAGAATATAATACTCACTATATATAAGATTCTCCTCCTTATCCAGGCGCTTGCTCTGCCTATAATTGAATATGCTGATGTGTGCTACTCCAACGTCACTCAACTCTCCCTCAACAAATTGGATCGCCTTCTCAACAATTGTATCAGATTTATTTTCAATCTTCGTAAGTACGACCACGTTTCCATTTTTCATAAACAGTTAAACTGGCTTCCCATACGTGAACGAAGAAATCTGCGCATTTTGTGTACTCTATTCTCAATTTTATTCGATCCAAACACACCTGATTATCTCAAGTCCAAGTTTCAGTTTGCCTCTGCCCGATTGCGTTCTCCGTACTTCTCGCAGTCTTAAGCTCATTATTCCTCCTCATCGCACCGGCTTCTTATCCAATTCTTTCACTCTTCAGGCAATTCGCCTGTGGAATGCTCTTCCACTCACGATCAGGCAAGCACAGATCAAACTCTCTTTCAAGCGGATGTTGCGCAAGCATTTATTGGGCAATTGATGAGACTTATTCTCTTCATGTTCTCATGATATTTCGCACTATGTAGGCACATCCTGCACCCAACAAATGTTCCTTCTTGGCCCAGTGGTTGACTGGTAGAGAATGCCTTAAGGCATTAAGTCCGCCATTTGTACCTTTTTAATGTGCATTAAAGTTTAAATAAATAAATAAATATATATATATATATATATATATACCTAGTCCTCTTTGTAGTATCCGTACTTCCTCCGATGAGTTACTTAGTGGAGAGTTAGAATACTCACTAATAGAGTAGGCCCATTTTTGACGAAGTAGCATGCAAGAAGCAAGTCATGTAACAGTTGGGGTGATAACGTTATCAGAGGGCTTAGACCCTGCAGAATACGGTTCTGCCTGTCTCCATCCCCAAATTTGAGCCGGAAGTATGTTATACCGGGTAATGTGCAGCCCATACAAATTTTTTCGTTGTACATTTGGTAAATCGTTGTTCCGGTACTCTAAGTATGGTCCGATTGTTATGGATTTTTGATATGCCGTAAAGAACAATATTTGTCATCGTATCCCGAAATGTTTGACACTCCAGCTCCACGTCTTTCTCCGCCATCTTGGAAAATCTGTCCCTTTTTTCAGGTTTTTGCTTGTACTGTAGTTATAGTTCATTTTAGTGCTAAACATGGTTTGGCAATATTGTAAAACACAAAATTTGCTAAAACTTTTGGCTACAAAGATTTTTTCTATGAACCCTAGGGACGAAGATATGACAGGAGATATCATTATAAATTGCCACTTTTTTCTAGTTTTCCTCTCATTTTTACGTTAAAAGTGCATTTTAGCGCTAACTATAGTTCGGCAATATTGTAGATTACAAAATTTTCTACAACTTTTGTATTTAAATATTTTTTCCACGATCATCAGGAAAGAAGGTACGATGTCATCTATGGGGTACTACCGTCAATATTTACTACTTTTTCCAGTTTTCTTCCCATATTTGCGTTTTAGTGCATTTCTCGGTCAGCAATATTACAGAAGACAAAATTATCTGCAAATGCAAAGTACCTACGATCTTCTAGGTATCGTGGAAACAGACGATTTTGTCTTCTGAGGGATTAAAGTGGTATAGATCGGAAAGTGACAGATGCTTTATCGTGTCGTCTATCACGCTATCACTCGACCATCATAGATCCCCTACAGATTGCGATTCATTGCATTCAAACCTAAATATGGGAAGAAAACTGGAAAAGTAGCAAATTTCGACGGTTGTACTCCATAGATGACTTTATATCTTCATTCCTAATGGTCGTGGAAAAAATATTTCAATACAAAAGTTGTAGCTAATTTTGTGATCTACAATATTTCCGAACTATAGTCAGCGCTAAAATGCACTTAAAATGTAGATATGAGAGGAAAACTAGAAAAAAGTGGCATTTTTTAATGATATCTCCTGTCATATCTTCGTCCCTAGGGGTCATGGAAAAAATCTTCGTACCCAAAAGTTTTAGCAAATATTGTATTCTACAATATTGCAGAACTATGTTTAGCACTCGAATGAACTTTGTTGACAGTATAAGCAAAAAACTGAAAAAAGTGACACTATTTCCAAGATGGCGGCCAAACTTATGGCGCTAGAGGGCCGAAATTTTTAGGTTACCATGGCCAATATTGTCCTTTACAATATATCAAAAAACCATATCAATCGGACCTCTTTTAAAGTACCAGAGCAACGATTTACTAAATGTACTCCGAAAAATTTCGTATGGGCTGCACCTTTTCCGGTATACCGTACTTCCGGCTCAAATTTCGAGATGGCGACAGGCTGGTCCGTATTCTGCAGGGTCCAAACCCTCTGATAACGTTGTCACCCCAACTGTTACATGACTTGCCGCTTGCATTTTTTAGAGACGCCTTTTCCAATTCTGTTCCTGCTCTATAAAGGAGTTAGTGAATCGCAAAGCTGTGACAGTTAGTTATGGCCTTTGGGATATCTGAGAATTCAATTAGGGTTCGTTCGAAGTCCTTTGACACACCCCATCTTTAATACAGCAAGTATTTTTGATATAACCGTAAACTCTAAGGATAGCAGGGGTCCTAATGAACATACTGTAATGTTTTATTAAAAATGTACGAGTTTGTTTTCCTTATAAAATAATTCAGCGCTCAGTGTATCTCAGGATCACTAGTATCACTATACTTGCTAGACTAAATTTAGAAGTTAATTGCGCTTGTAGTTAAACTAACTTCTGTGTTGCAATATCGCTTCATATCATTAAAACCTGCGTCTGGTTGCAATTTGTTGTTAATATATCAAATATATACTCTTTATGTTAGGGATATAATTAAAAAGTTGAGTTTGTGGCGCAATGTTTACGCATTAGGATTCATGGGAAGGAAAAAATGTTATAAAAATGCGTATATTTCTGCCCTTAGAATAATAATGTATGTACTAGATTTAATAACCATTTTCCTTTTACTATTTACGCCGCTTATTATTTTATAACTACCTTAAGGTTAAGTTTGATCGTAAAATTTTAATATAATTATCGTAAAGATATAGACGATTCTATAAATTGTTAGGTACTTAAGAGCAATGCTACTTGATCGTAAACTTATATAAACGGTTTACCTTTAAAAACATCCTTGCGAGGTTTCCATAAGGTCGTATTTTCAATGAAATGAGCTAACGTTAAGTACTCAATATGAAATCATCACACTTAAAATAGTGCACAGATTCTTGAACGCGGGTTGCGTCCACACACTGTCCAGATAAAACTGGCAGATTCATCTAATTTTAGACCTTATTGATACTAAATAAGATCGAGAACAAAGTGCAGCAACTAACTTTAGCCTCAATAATTAATAATTCCGCTGCGACATCGTAAATTCAATTGAGATAGCCAAATAAAGGTCCGCTTATAAACTACTATCATTAAGAGAATTCAATGAATGATTATGCATTTAATGAAAGAAGCATTTATATTATACAGCTAATGAATTCTCGTGAAACGGTTTATTTATATTATTACTACATTTCATCGGAATGTGACTGACGGCAAGCTGAGAGTTGACTCGTAATTGCACATAGCCACAGAATATAAAGCATAGCCATACCTACGACACTGTGTAATTATAATTATATACTTAAGTAAGTCCTAGTGACATGACATAGTACGTAATTGAAATAATAATGTCCTTTAAACGCCTCATATTATAGTTATTACTACTTATAAGTGTACAAAGGAAAATAAACGTTTTGCAGTTTTATAAAATGAACGTCTCTCTTTTAATAAAAAGTACCTACGTACAACCGAATTGAGAATTGAGAACCTTTTTTTGTAGCCTGTTAATTTTTTTTTCATGTAAGTACACACATAATTCCATATTTACAGCACTCCTTCACCAAAATATCGAATCCACGTATATAGACCTACTTAGTTCCATCTATGACAATAGTACAGCAACCGTAAAATTGCAATCTTCTGGCCAGCCGTTCCAAATCGAAAGAGGCGTAAAGCAGGGTGACCCGCTGTCTCCAAAACTCTTCACAAGTACCCTGCAACAAATATTCCAAAGCTTGGCGGTCCACTGGGAAAACAAAGGCATTATCACCGGCGACAGAAGACTAACAAACCTTCGTTTCGCCGATGATATTGTATTGTTCTCCTCGACAGCCCACGAACTCCAAACGATGCTCCAAGATCTAAGCTCGGCAAGCGCTCAATCTGGTCTTACAATGAACAGATCCAAGACCCAATTAATGACCAACGGCACAAAAAGTAGGGTCGAGGTAGACGGGCAGCTAATACAGTATGTCGACGAGTAGGTATATATACTTAGGCCAATTAGTTTCCTTCAACCAAAGACAGGATAAAGAGGTCGAAAGACGGATACCAAACGCCTGGAGAAGCTATTGGTCTCTTAAAGAGCTGCTGAAGGGAGACCTTCCCTTAACCCTAAAGAGAAGACTCGTCGATATGTGTATTCTGCCTGTCCTAACCTACGGTGCCCAAACTTGGTCACTCACTGAGGCACAAAAGACCAGATTGAAGGTTTGCCAACGAGCTATGGAGCGTAGCATACTTGAAACGGATCGATCGTGTCCGAAACTCTACGCTGCGCTCAAAGACTGGCATCGCTGACGTAGGAGTTAAGACCGCCAAGCTCAAGTGGGACTGGGCAGGCCACGTCTACCGCATGCATCCACAAAGGTGGGCCAAACTGGCCACGGAGTGGGTACCGAACGATGGGCGACGACGACGTGGCAGGCCAAGACGGAGATGGCGGGACGACCTAGACGCATTTCATAACGATTGGCTAGAGATTACTCAAGATCGTGACGAGTGGAGATTAAGAGGGGAGGCCTTTGCCCAGCAGTGGGACACCATATAGGCTCTTTAAAAAAAAAAAAAAAAACAGGGGGCCGATTTTTGAGACGCTCGACTTTTCACTCTACATCTATCAAAACATCATAATCTTTGACAGATCTCGAGTGAAAAGTCGAGCGTTCGACATTCATAAATCGGCCCCCAGTACTTTTATCTCACGAGCTCAGATTAGCCATAGTTGTACGAGTAGTTGTGACAATACAATGTGAACTCATAGCTCCTTCGCTGACGCACACATAGACAATGTGCATAGTATATAGCTCAACACACAACCCGATCACCCGCACTCGTGAGATAATAACAGTGTACCTAAATATTATGATTATGTCACGCGAGTGAAAACAGAGATATAGGGGCGATTAATTTAACAATGTTGGTTTTACTCTTATGTTGTAGGTATTGTATGTTTTCTTAGTATTGCTGTATGACAGCGATATGAAGTCGATAATGAAACGATTCGATACTTTTCTTTTTGTTTGGACCTACGTGTTGGAAAGTTGGAATTTCGTCCTGAACATTAATAAGTTATTTCATGTTGTTATTTATGTTGTTTTTGTTATTTATGTACCTATAAATTCTTGTAATCTCGAAAAAAAATCTGATCATATATGGAATCCATTTTATTTTAATTCAATTTTGTTACGTCGGAGGCTTCGTTATTTCTTCTAAAAATGTTCATTATTCCAGCACGATCATTATATCATTAAGGAATACTGCAATATATCATCGGTGAAACAGAATTATTAGTAAGTAGGCAAGGCAACACAGGCACGGAATGGGCGCTTTTATACTTTACTGTGGACGTCCACGGAACAATAAAACTCTAAGGTTTCATTCATCATCGTCATCATCAGCCTGTATCAGTCTACTGCTGGACATAGGCCTCTCCCATGGCACGCCACTGAGCTCGGCCTTCAGCTCTTCTCCTCCAATCCCTGCCCACTGCCTTGCGAATATCATCGCCCCACTTAGTTACAGGGCGTCCTACACTACGTTTGCCCAACGTCCATCGGTTCTTCGGCATATGTGACCTGCCCACTGCCATTTCAGCTTACTAATTCGCTGAGCTATGTCGGTAACCTTAGTTCTCTGACGAAGAACTTCGTTCCGGATACGATCCCTAAGAGAAACTCCGAGCATAACTCTCTCCATAGCTCGATGAGCGACTTTAAATTGGTGGACAAGACGCACAGTGAGTGGCCACGTTTCGACTCCGTGTGTGAGGCGTCCGTGTGTGAGGACGCACTGATTAAAAACTTTCGTTTTTAGGCTTTGTGGTATCACTGGTATCGGTGATAAGAATTCTCGGCAAAGTTTCCCAAACGCTGCCCAGCCCAGCTGCAGCTGTATCCGTCTTCGTCCGATTTCTTTCATAATAAAATTAGTCTAAAATCTATAAGTATATGGTCTGTTTATGATTGAAACCATAGTTTTACCGTCGCCGTCGACGATAAAGTATAAAAGCTTCCAATGAGTGGTCTTTTCTGTTAATTCTGAGCCCGAAAGTTAAAGTCACTTTAGCTACGTTTTCGAGTTTTTTTTGAAAGTATGAAGTTATTATTGTGATATTCTGATGGTTTACTATTCCAAAGAGTGACACCATGTTATAAACTTTATCATGTGTCCAATACCCAATTCCTTCTCAAACTCAATCCCATAAATAGGAGAAAACATTTATTCTGATCCGTTATCCCAGTCACAGAATAAGTAATTCCCAGTTCCCAGTAGGTACAGTTGCCTCCTGAAAGCTACCTAATCCAAAAAAATTAATACGAATGCTCTGCACATCCCTTCTGGGAACATAAGCATGAGTGTATGACTGTATGTTCGTATATATTCTTCGAGATGGTCAATTATGTATTTCAGGCTAACAGCCAGCACACATTCAGCCGGGCACCAAGTCCACATTACATCAAAATGGTACCTAGTGTTCTTCAATTGCGACCAATGTCAGAATTTATACCAGACAGTTCTTACCATTACGAGAATCACACACACTACACAACATTTGAGTGGGCTGTCTATTTTTAGTACATAAACGAGATGTGAACTGTGAACTGCTCATCACGAGCCGCCACGCAATCAATTTGACCCATCAAGACGCATTGTTGTATGTATGACGACCGGCGTTGTCATTGAAATGTTTTGTTATTGTTGAACTTTGGCTTTCATATGTATTCTAAGTACACAAATGACATACCTTCCTAAAGAATTTACTAAAAGCTTGACAGCCGCTTTATTCGGTTTATTTTGCCGTCTGTACGGAAATTCAAACGTACGGTGGCGCCATCTATCGCTGAGTAGCGGAAGCGAACTCAGTGGAGTTGTAGTTCGGTTAGTGCAAATAGATGGCAGCACTTAATGTTTTACTAGAGTCTAGACAAGACCGGCAAACTTCTCGTTTGTTTATTTATAAAATAAATAGAATTAACCACACCACACCACACAGAATACCACAGCCATAATAGCATTATTTACTATACAAGTATGTAGTGTTGTTCCTGGAGGTGAGCAAGGTTGCCAGAGTTCCCGAGGATGCACTGTGTTGAGAGCGAGGGACCTTTTATCCCTTCTGCTGTCAACACAGTGAATCCTCAAATTGTATAAAGGGTCGGCAACGCGCACGTGACTCTTTTGGAGTTGCGTGCGTCTATAGGCTGCGGCGTCCGCTTACCATCAGGTGGACCGTACGCTTGTTTGCCACCGTCGTCGTATAAAAAATAATAATTCAAACCTGAAATATTGAGTGAGTTTTCTGAGAGAGATCGCTCATACTCATACTCATTTTAGCGATAACACCGCCTCTTGTTCTGGATACTCTGTCGCCCTGTATCCTTGATTATTCGTTTTTCGTTTTACATGCTCTCGAGGTGTACGTATGTGCAATAAAGAAAATTTTTATAGTATGTATTGCATTGTATTAAAGAAAAAATAACTAATGTTGTCGGCTTCACTTGAATTTAAACTTTCGTGAGACATGTTGTAACTTTATTTTACTAAACGGTTAAAACTCACGTATTAATTGTCACTTCGGGTCGGCCGATATGTTTCGAACTCGTCGGGAGTTCTTCCTCAGGATGGATTAATACGTGAGTTTTAACCGTTTAGTAAAATAAAGTTGTCGGCTTCAATTCAGTGTTATGACAACCTTTGATCCCATAATATTTACGGCTCCGGAAATAATTATATAGCTAACTAGTGAGTAGTTATAATAAACATTTCAACGATATTTTTTATTATAGAAGAAAGTCCTGGAAGCCGAATTTTGAGTGTTGAACGCTCGACTTTTCACTCAAGATCTGTCAAAAAACTATGGTGTTTTGACAGATGTCGCATGAAAAGTTGAGCGTTCGACACTCAAAAATCGGCCCCCTGCTCCGTCTGTGTGCGATTTTAAACTAAAAAAAAACGAAATATGTAAATTTAACGTTATTTAATTCTTTTCTCAGAATCTGAACGAAGTCGCGGTCAAAAATTAATTCAATATAAATAGAATTTAGCAACTTTTAGTAGGTTTTATTTTAGTCTTACGAAATAATTATTTTAGGCAGGTGATGTACCTACTAGCCTTTGCATACATATAAATTATATTTTGTAATTTATCTAACCCGTTAAAATAATAAACCGAGCTATCAACACGGCTTTGACAGAACAAATTAACGCCTCTCCCACAAAAAACATATCGTACACAAAGCACCGGTTTCATCAAAGAAGTAAATCTAAAATAACTTACTTACGCCTCCGTTGAAGTTCCAGGCAGATCTGTGGCTACTTTGAAAAAAGGCGTATGTGGCATTCTGAATACTTGAAGATTCACCCTTTTAGCTAGGAATGCCAGTTCTGTGATGTTTTATGGCAAAACAGCTTCAAGGTTGAAAATATACAGGCATGCCCGAAATAGAACGCGAGGTTCGCATACAAATTGATCATTATGATAGTACGTGTAATAAATGCTCATCTTGTCAATTGTGACTAATTTACCGGTGAAACCGAGTTACAAATTCTCTAAATGTTGTCATTGTCAGCTTTCAGGACCTTCGGAAAATCCATACAATACAATACAGATATTCTTTATTGCTCACTAATTAGAGTACACTAAAGAAAAATAGCAAATAAATCGCGCCTTAAAAATGGTAGACATTAGACAACAGGACAGACAACGATCTCTTACAGACAACCTCTGAGTAGTGAAAACGATGCTAGAAAATTTGAACTTGAGTAGGTGAAACAGAAAAATAGAGTACCTACCATAGCAGTTATAAATGCTAAACTAGCTGTCTGTCTGTTTCTGTTTTTATGCTAGCCCTAAACAGATTTAGATGTATGGATTGCAATGGATTGTTTCAGAGTTGATGACGGACATAGGAAAACTCTTTTTATTAGAAAATCCTTTATATTCCATAGGTGACTACATGGAAATGAAATTTAGTTGACATTGTTTAATTTAATATTATTGATTAATTTAATTCTTGTTACAATTTTACTTTGACGATCATTATGAGATATTGACATTGAATTCCTTGTTTAGATTGGTATTGTTATAACATATTTTTTATAATGAATAATGATATACCTGACATAATTATTATAATATTCACTATTTCACGATCATAATGTAAATTCTTGTAAATCAGCTTTAAGTTAATCTATAATGTAATTTATATTATGAAATAAATAAATCTAAAATCTAAATTTTGGTATCCCGGAAGTCGTCATCTAAGGCGGTTAAATTGGGCTGAAATTTTATGTAGGAGTGTGAATAAAAAAAACGGGCTTCGTGTCCGTTACTATTCTGTGTTTTTTTTTATATTTGTGGACAATCTTACACAAATCAACCTAGTCCCAAACTAAGCAAAGCTTGTACTAAGGGTACTAAGCGACGATATACATACTTATATAGATAAATATACACTTAAATACATAGAAAACATCCAAGATCCAAGAAAAATATTCGTGCTCATCACACAAATAAATGCCCTGGCCGGGATTCGAACCCGGGACCTCCAGCTTCGCTACAGGCAGGGTCACTACCAACTAAGCAAAAGAGGTCGTCAAAACCTAAAGAATCTAATAATCACTAAAGCGTAAAAGGTATGTCACATAACATTTTATGTTTGTATATTTTAATTAGAAGTTATTTTAACTGCTAGAATTGCTAGATAGAAAAATCACATTTTTTTTTGAAGGAAGGAAGGAAGAAAACGAAGATTTTTTCACTTGAAAACATTAAACATTCAAATTAAGTCAACTGTCTCATGTCTAATTATAGCGGCGCAGCGCAACTTTGTTTATCGTTTAATTGGAGTATTTACATTGACTAAAGGAATTATAAATATCAGTCGACTTTTCATACCAATTAAGAAGGTTATGAATGACACATGCGCATTTATCAGCCTCACCTATATCTCACGTGGTGAATTATGCTCATGTTGTAATTATAAGCAGGTATGTTAGGCATTGTAGTTACAACTGACACGGAAAAACATAGCAAGATTTGTAGTGATCAACTGACAACCTTGAAAAGTTTATAAACAAAACGAGAAACCTGCATATTTACACCTGCGAAGTCTCATCTATGAGAGGTTTCGGCTCATCTCTTACCGGATCCGCACAATGGGCCATGATGGCCGTTGTACATGGTCGTACAGGGGGTCGATTTTTGAGTGTTGACCGCTTGACTTTTCACTTGACATCTGTCAAAACATCATAGTTCGAGTGAAAAGTCGAGCGGTCGACACTCAAAAATCGGCTCCCAGGACGCAGTAATGCGGTGGAAGAGATGAAAATATGACTTTCTCCCTTTAACACATAACTGCATCCTGTACTTAAGGGGATGATGGCCTATTGTGTGGTTCCGGCGTATGAGAAGACCTGTGCCCAGTAGTGGGAGGTATATAGACTGATGGTCATCATGATAATGAATTAATGATGAATGAATAAAACGAAACCTGTCAGAGTTCGTGACGTTGTTGTCATCGCAATCGCATGCGATCTTTTGCTCGAGGGTTCTTACTGTTTTTTTTGTATACCCTGACAGTGCCAAACAGATATACAACCTGTCTCTTTTTTTTAACCTTACTGTGGCTTTATAGTCCGCGCCCAATAAAATGATAGGAGTGTGCGGTTGAAGAGTGGCCTAGGCAAAATCCAGGGGAAACCCCCGACACGACCACGCTGTCTCTGCATAGCAGTAGCCACGCTGTCTCGCTCGAACGGGTAGTTTATTTCTTTACTCGCGTCGCGTCGCAGTGGCAGTTGTGCTAGCCCCGCTGGTGGAAAGACAGCCGAACTTTGTTTTTGTTCAAAACCACCCTCGAAGTTCCAAGTCCATCCCACGCTTGGCCGGAGATATCAAGAGAAGAGATTTTACATATTATTACTTGATTGCATACTATACAGATTTGATTGTAAATACAATAAATAATAAAAATATTATCTTAGTTATTATTCCAATTTTGTAACACCAAATATTTCTTTAATAAGAATTAAATATTTTCTAAAAAAATCGTAAAAATAAGTGTCATTATATTGCACCATAAAAGAGAAAAATCTTACAAGAACACGGCATAGTCTATTAATAGTAGCAACAGGCGGTCTAATCGCTTTAAAGCTATCTCTTCCAGAAAACATATTATGTATTGAAAATTAAGGTAGGTGTCTTTTTAATAAATGAAATATGAAATATGAAATATGAAATATATTTTTAAAGTTAAAAATAAATAATAATGTAAAATAGTTTATAATAAGTATATATTAAAATCAGACAGGCTTGCACAATTTCACCCTGGTATACAGAAAAGTAAAAAAAAAACAATGAATAAATATTAAAGCAAAACCCGAAATTGATCAATGAATTTAATTCTTATTTATTACAATGTAGCACTGATTTAGCCAGGCTATATAGGGTGACACCACCAGTAATAGTCACTTTAAGCTGACAAGTACCAGTTATGGACACTTCAATCCTAATTGAAAGATCAGACGGTTTTAACTTGATTACTGTATACAAAATGAATAACTCTTATTTTATTTTACATAATAATTTAGTTAATGTGCACCTTGTCCATTACTCGCGGCGTCACCTTACACGCTATGCACTTGGATAGAGGTCGAATCTTCAAACAGCATCATCTAAGCACTCCTCAAGTCCTCAGGAAGGACGGCGTCGCTTCCACGGCGCAGTCAACGCGCGGCGCGCACGCCGGTCTCACGCGATCGCGATTTAAAAACCGAACGTGACCATAAACAAAAATAGGCGATTCGTTTATTTTTAATAGTTGGTAACCTGCCAGTGATGAAGTGCAAATTAGGCGCTGATTTTTTAAAATTGTTTTTACTCAAATGTGTTTGCGATTTTCATGGATTTATTTCATAGTGCGAGGCTTTATTTAATCTACTGATTATGACTTGCAGATTCAATTGCAAAAATTATCGAAATAATCTATAAACTTAGTCTATAATATGAGTGTTGTTACATAGTACTCTAGTCCCCTTATTATAGGTATCACTATCATAATATCGTAGTCTATGAAACTGTAAACTCAACTTCGTGAGCCAGTTTACAATAGATGTATATGGTAAACTGGCTTTTGTCCGCGACTTCGTTCGCGTATAGTTCCTCTCCCTATTTCATACCTTCGAGGAATAAGTTTTGGGATAAAAAGTATCATGTATGTTAATCCAGGCTACAGGCTCTTTGTATACCAAGTTTCATCATAATCCGTTGAGCCGTGTTTGCGTGATTGAGTAGCAAATCCTAACATCTAAACTTTCGCTTTTATAATGTTAAGTAGGATTGTAATTTGATTGTTCTTGGGTCTTGGATGTTTTCTGTGTATTTAAGTATCTATTTATAAGTATGTATAGTATATCGTCACTTAGTACCCATAGCACAAGCTTTGCTTAGTTTGGGACTAGGTAGATTTGTGTAAGATTGTCCACAAATATGTATTTATTTTATTTAATTTTACTCCGTTTTATTTGTCAACTATTACAAAGCCGTCCTCTCCCGGCGAAAAAAATATACAATGCCATTCTTTTGTTATCTGCCCTGGGATCCCAGGGACTGGTAGACGACGGGTTTAACTAATTTTATGTCACTCATCGTTCTTCTATCATTACATCTTGCATATCATTTCTAATCTTAGCTCGAAGTTTACTAAATCTTAACGCCCTTGTTAAAAAATAAACCCTGTCACGGAGTTGTCAAACTAGCTGTCCATACGTCAACGGCGAGATCAGCTGATATGAACAAACCGACGACAAAATTATCCTCGTTGCTAATGATATTGGTGCAGTCGTTCAAAAAACTAGTGTAGGTACTTTGAGCAAATAAAAGAGAAGGTTAAGGCCATGTTATGACACGACTTCACTCTCTGATATGCCAGAGAGTGAAGGAGATAGCAGAGGATAAAAACGGCTGGCGATTGTTTTACCGACAACAAGAGACAAGTCTTAAATAAAAGGAGAAGAAGATGACCACCGTGTGACTCTGTGTGACTGTGTGACGTGTGTATTAAGGTTCAAAAGTGGTAGACCATTTTCTTGGCTTACTGTACAACAATAATGGCAGAGGTCTTGGGAAAGATTGGCTTGAGATAGGAGTTCCTTCGTGATAACGTTTCACGGTTTTCGGGGATTTCGTGCAACGTTAATTTTGACTTAATTATATAAATAGACCTCGAAATAAAGGTAAATATGAGATGAGATACTTGTCATAGTCACGTCTAGATGTGTCAAGGGGTCAAGTCAAGAAGCTCAAAATATACTTATTACGTATGCTCTTGACGCTTTCTGCAAGATGTTTGTTTAGGCAAAACAACAGACAGCTGAATCTCTGATGTCATTCCCCTGGTGGAATTTGGACCTTTGCACAATGCTCGTTCATTTAAAAAAAAAGTTGCACTTTAAGTGGATGCCTTGTAGCTAATTTAAATAAATCATTTAATTATAGATTTACATTTGATGTCAAATGTATCTTTTAGCCCAGTGGTTGACTGGTAGAGAATGCCTTAAGGCATTAAGTCTATCATTTGTACCTTTTTTAAATGCTCAATAAAGTTTAAATAAATGAATAAATACATGGATAAAAAATGTAATTACTGCTTAAAAAGTGCTTTAAACTAGCAATAAAACAACAACATTGTCATAAAATAACGGTCCTGCACAGCCCTTTAATTTCCCGCGCACGCGCAACTTGGCAGCGAGCACTCTCAATTGATTCGCATCGGTGACTTCCGACATCAAGAGCAGCCTTCGCAAACGCCTTCCGGAAAACTATTTTTTTAATTAATTGTTTGTTGGCTATCTTGTCTGTGCCTTTTGTGTGTTGACATAAATAATCGCTTGCAGTAGGGCTAGCCTAGCACGACTGGACGCCGCGCGATTAATACTCGTATATAGCATCCATCTCTATCGGTTAAGTGCTTTTCGATACAGCTTATAAATGGCGTGTCATACGAATAGCGAAGTCCGTGTTAAATGTCATTTTGCTGTTGTTTTTGGAAAAATGTTGATGTGTTTTGAAATATTTGACACATCTAGTTTGAGGTAACCTGTGAACTTGATTTACATGCAAAAATTAGTTTTTGACAGGCGTTGTTATTAATTGTCAAATACAAAGAAATAGTTTGTTAGAATCTTTATTTCTCTCTAGACTCTTAGAGTAATGGAATATTTTGAAACTGTAATAAAATGTTTGAATATCAAAATGTTCCTGAAACTGAAAGAAAAAAGTGCATCACTAGAAAAACACACTACAATGTCAAAACGAATTATTTTTACCATTCGTTCTCATCTTTGTGTAATCTGATTTATTTATTACACATATAAGTAGGTAATTGCTAATGTTTCCGGTTCATTTGCATTGAATACCATTGTACTCGTAGTTGTTATAATTGTCCATAGGGAGAAGTCGATCCCTAATAAGAATAGAACAATGAGTGTTAGGTCATATTGTTGCGAAATAGGTTTACTTCGGCACAACGCTTCAAGCAATTTTAAAGACATTTGAACATCTGGGTGGATCTGGATGACCTAAACAGTTTATTGTACATATACTTAAAATGCCGT
This sequence comes from Cenopis cana, assembly GCA_951800055.1. Lineage (NCBI taxonomy): Eukaryota > Metazoa > Arthropoda > Insecta > Lepidoptera > Tortricidae > Cenopis > Cenopis cana. Next base: position 7,778,977 of record OX637488.1, read on the forward strand.
TTTCATCGGGTTCACAATTTGTGTTAATATTTATCATAAATTCATAACATAGTGAAAGTGTACTCACTTTCGATTTCATGTATGCTATTTCTATTACTTCTCAAGATCCTACTTTCCTGGTTGTCCCTTTCTCGGTTGTGACCTAAGTAAGAATAAGAAGCCTGGGGTCCAATTACACCTAATCACAAGATTTGTCATAGGAACTAATTTTATGATTGCTACTAATTCTATCTGTAATATATCTAGATTTGTATTTTACTATTATAGTAATTTCACTTTTGCTGTCTCAATTTGTAATCTCGTCTAAAGCTAGCAAATACTTTTGAAATATATTATTAATGTTCTTTTAAGACTATACGTTTATGATTTCAACACTTGACTGTATGAGTCACATCAGTCAAATGTCTGCGTTCACAGTGACTAACGAAAATAACTCGTTCATTAAGTGGCTATTTTCCCCTCTGCTGACATCGACCTATAAACTTTTTATTTTCTTACAAACTCACGGACGTGCAGAATTTCTTCACAATGTATGTCAGGGTGAAGTAGTACCTGTAAATACACGCCTAAATCATTAAATCATCCGTTCACGAATTAACGAGAAACGAACTGATATTGATGTGATTTCTTTGAGAACAAAGAGTAAGATCTCGACGATTTATTATTAGCATTCATTGTTCTTTTACATAACTATATACCATATGCACTTAATGTTTCATAACAATATATTCCCAAAACTGGTTCAGTTTTTAGTCTTAAATCATATTTTAAGTTTTCTTCGTACCGAAAGAAAGCTATTATATTTACTGCAACTATAGGTAATATAAATGAAGCAGTAGATTACACTAGCTGAGCAGCATTCCGATTCCATGCCAAAGCAAATTCAGATTTACCTCTGATCTGAGAACTTCTCAGATGTTACCATTTCCTGCAGGTAAACATACCTTTCCACGTGTTGCAATGGCATTCACAACTACTTTTACCTCGTCTCCTCGCTCGCTAGTATATCTAGCTGCTGGGATTCATAAGAAAAACGTGCAATCGGAGGTGTGACTAGTTTGCTGAGGTGAGGTTGTGAATTGCTCAGGAGTCACATGTCATTACGTCATCATAGGATGCTTTTGCTAATGGAGCCGACGTCTGTCGTGATAACGTCAATCCACATAAATAGCCAAGTGCTGTCAACCTGGCTAAAACGGGCTTAATGAGACGAGTGACGTCAACGAGATTATCCAGCTTTTATGTATTATCGGAAAATTTAATGTTGGATTAATTCGCTTTGACGATGAAGATTGGAGGTGCATTCCAAAAAAAACCCTAAATATGTAGAAATATTTGCAATCGGCATTTACTTGATAGCATTATTAAGTTTGTCTGAAAATAATTTCCACTGAAAGACCGTATGATAATATTTAGGATCGATACTTAAAATAATCTCAAAGGCAATCATGTATCACTTAGAGTAAACTAGCCATTAGTGTGATTTATTCATTGCATTGAGTTAAAAGGCACCTATTAAATATGTTTCTGCAGGATTACCGGTATTTGATTAGAGTAATTCTTTACATTCAGTTCTGATTTCTGATTTCACGTGATTGGTAGCGATTACATCCATTTGTATTGGTTCTAGATTTATAACCGGATTTTTATGATCAGATTTAACAATTAGTCACATAGTGTTGCTTGTAGATGTTTGCCCATAACTCAATATTTACAACATAAAAATAATTAGATTCGAATCAAACGTAAGATTAGGTTTTATGTATCAAAACATACGATCTGGGCTCCTATCCAACGTGTTAAACAGGTCTAGGTCAGATTGAAGATCACTATTAAATAGCAGCATAGATTACAGCAAAATTTGCTTACGTGTTTAACACTATTGCAATTTTTACAACTTAACTTTCATTAAGTAGTTGTAATGACAAATTATGTCTGCGCAGTTATAGAAAACAAATTAAAAAGGTTTTGGAAATATACCTAGTTTAAACTAAAAAAATCTAAATTGATCGTAATCGATTATCAATGTAGGTATTACAAGCTATATTGTGCTATCAATACTGTGTCGTGCTGACCTTACCCTGAACACACCTCTGCTATACTTAGAAAGGTATCAGTTACAGCAGTGGATCGACCTCCAAAAATATGTACCTACGCATAGCAACTAGTTCTTTTCATACTCCCACTTTCAATACGGCTATTGATTTTAAGAATAATGAATATATTGACATTACTGACACAAATATAACAAGACAAAATGTCACTGCCATTTATAGTATCCGAGGACGCGATTAAGAATACACACGTGCCGACACCATCAATTGTTATTGTCTTATTTATGTCTTATGTTATTTCTATTCATTCTTCAGAAATTGCTTAGTTGCATAAACTTTTCATTGTTGCATGATGGCGAAGTCAAATAACTTAGAATATTTTAGAATTCAGTAGCATCACCGCTTTTCATTGTCCAGCTTAATTCTGAAATGATGTCATGCCTAGATAATAACCTCTATTAACCAGTAATTTAGAATAGCGCTCAGAATGTTGCACTTTCAATTTTATGGACAGATTTCCATATACCTCCATTAAACCTCCATCATGTGCGATCATAAAAATCATAATGGCACTGCAAATCCTCGCTTGAGGCAAAACCTACGGAAAACGATCTATTTACTGTTTATAGATCTGCTTTGATGGATAGTTTGTTGTTAATCAAGTTTGATTAGAACGTATCTTTATGTTAACTAAACGAGCTGTACTATGAATGTTGTCGAATGTGCTGTAGTTGACAGGGTCAACTAATTTAAACTTTGAGTCAGTGTCCAGTTGCTTGGCTGTTTGTACATACTCATTTGTTTAATGTTCGTTGGAACAATAGGAGCGAACGAACGAAGCTTCTTAATTATTCTAGGCACACTTGTGACTTTCAACCATTCGAATTACTCTATATTGGTCTGTGTTTCAAAACAGTAGCTTGACATAATTACTTTACTTTTATAAATCTAAATTTTAGTGCATTTCATGCTCGAATCCCAGTAATTACGTCGTATGCATTAAAATATATATTTTAAGAGCCGATAGTTTGAGTAACAAATTGACACCCTTAATACCTACTCTGACGAGTAGATATAATTTATCTTTACCTATCATCTATATTAGTGATAACGAAACACTTTATTACACAGTTACCGCTTGTTGAGTAGGCGTAGTGAACGTGTGAAACATACTTATTATGAAATTACATCCAAAACTTTGAAAGTGTCATAGTGACAAATCAATTAAATAGTGTGACAAAAATGGCGCAAACACATACACAGTGCAAAATGGATCACAATTATAAATTGGAAAAGAAGTATCTCGAGATGAAGAGACTAGTCATAGAAAAAACGGAAGAACTGAAGAGAAGGGACAAAATAATCGCTCTACTTGAAAACGAAATAGATGAAAGAGATTCTACAATTAGATATTTGAAGAACGAAATCGACAAGTTCAGACAAGTTGTGAAGCCATTAACCAGACAAATAATTGATAGTCATAGAAACGGAGTAGATGGTGAAGAGGAAGGTTTTGTGATGAAGACGCCGGGTGTAGAAAATACTAGAGTGCTGCCGCTTATTGAGCCGCGGCTTAAAAGGACCGCCATATCAGCTGAACCGTTATCATCGCTCACTCAAGACAATGAGATGAAATTGGTCAAGATACCCAAAAGCAGCAAGTGAGTATCTCTCAAAGAAACTAACCGTGATAAAAATAATTATGTATTTTGGGATATTTGTCATTATATCCAAATTACTTGGTCTTTGTGAAGCCGTGACCATTTTTTTGTACGTTCATTTGTATTTTAAGCCAAGGAATAACAAGCGCATCTGTGAAACAGTACTGCGAAGAAGATTCATAACAATGCAGTAAAAGTACAATACGGCTTTATTTTAGCGGCAGGTCAAAACGGACAATTTTTACTGATGCATAATATTTTTTATCCCCATATTTTATGCTTGTGCTGAATGATAACATGACAGACGTAAAATATCCGCTTCCATGTTATAATAGTACATTACTTAACAAGGGCGGTAAAACAAAGAATGTCTCAGATCGCAGGTATTTGACGCCCGAGCCGAAGGCAAGGGCGATAAATATGCGATCTGAGGCTTTCTTTATTACCGCCCGTGTTAAGTACAACATTTTATGTCACCCCCTGGCCAGGAAGTGGGATTTCCCGCGCGCGGAGCGTGCGGTAATTGCCGCTTTATGGCCAGGTGTGACATAAAATAAATGTTATAATGACACGGAAAATATTCATGTCCGTAGATTCATTATAATTTGTTCAGTTGAATGTATATAAATTATGATGTATCATGTCGCAGGAGAATCTTACACAAAGTCCTAGTCAACTTAAAATAAAAATATGCAATGTGTAGGATTTTAACTTATTAACACCTTGCTGGTTTGGTTACTTCATTCCAAAAAATTGTAATACCTACATAAGCGGATGTTTTTAACAAATACTTCATTTTATTGTTTTTCGATAAGATAGATGGAGAACCAAATAATGAACAAATATATATTTTAGTCTCGTGTAACTTTTTTCGAAAAAACTGTAAATATGTCTATTAAGGAATTTCAGATTATCCATTATTTCGAATATTAGCAAAGGTAAGTATATCGTTCAATACTCGAGTGCCGGAGTGTAATATCGTCTTCGCGGATTATACGATCTATATACGGAAAATACTAGAAACTATCGACTATAAATATAAGTCACTTACCATATAACCATTATGGACTTAATTGGTCTACTGTCAATATCATCCATCAATCACATGGGTGATTGAATTTCACAGTAAGCATGTGCATTTTTGTTCGAGGCCAACATGTGTTAGCCGGGGTACCTTGGCGTGAACCCATTTGGTATAATTGCGTACGGTATGAACCTCAAGTTTGTCCTCGCCATCGGCTATGTCACGACTGATGAGATTAATCTTAAGCCATTTACGGTAATATAAAATATTGTTTGTTGTGGGTGCATTTTGTTAAAATTGTATCTAATTATTTAAACCCAGATACCTACCAACTCGTAATGGTGTAGTGAGCTTTTTTACTTCGTAAAATTAAATGTAATATTACGCAATCTGTTTAACTTTTAATTAACATGTTGAAGTAAGTGTTTAATTTGCATTACTATAAAAAATCAGTACGTAGATAGTAATTTTAATTTTACATATTAACTATGACACACCTACAAGATTTTTTTTAAACAACATACCTATTGGATAATACTTTTTACTTTCTTTATTTGCCAAAATTTAATTTTAAATTTTCTAACCTGTCATACCTTCAGTGGAGTTGCTATTAGACCTTAAATTAAGGAAAACTAGACGATCCCACCACATTTAAAATGGTAAACTTCCTTCCTAACAATATTTTTTTGGGTTAGAACTTATAATATTCGACCTTACCACGTATAATACGTCCCTCCCAAAGCTGTGCACGTACCTACATACTTCCGATTATGACAACCCATTGTTGTTTTACTAGTGGTCTTACTTGACCTTATCACGTAACACAGAAAGTTCCGGTGACTTAAAACGGAACTAACGTAGTTACTTTTACTTGCAGCTTGTGTTGTGGTTCATAGACAGTGGTGCCACAGTATTCCATTGGCAGATGGTAAATTTTAAAACCGGTTGGATTTAATTTCACTTAATTGGAGCAATTTTTACACTACAAGAAACCTTGTACGTGATAAGAAACAAGGGCGATACTTCCTTACATATGTGTGGTGTGAATGCTTAATTATTTTAAGTGTAAATTTTACTACAGAACTACCAATTTTTTTTTTTATTGATTTGATGTGTGTTCAGGCTTCTCGCAAGTTCGAATCCTGCTCGGAGTCTATCAATAATTCCTTTATTTAGAAATTTACTATTTAGTTTCCCATCAAGTGATGAAATCTCTGCGACATCAGTAAGTTCACGTCAAGGAACAAAATAGGTACCTCGGATCGATCTCGCGGTCTCGCCCCGCCAATTTTTATTTACCTTAGTCAGTGTCCTAAGCAAAACCTAGGTACCTACAACAATAGTAATATTTCAGACCATTATTTACGTAATCTCCGCAATCAGTAATGCCAGTGGTTATGTCTCTAACCGGTATGATCTTCTCATAAATCTGTCTTCTGTAGTTTATGAATAAAGTTATACTCAAAGGTCATCCTTGTTAAGCCTATTCCGTTAGATCTTAATGGTTTCATGTCCTTAGGCGATGTAAAATAAACTTATGACATCTAATAGCATTCAGTAACAATTTCATTCTTGTATTAACATCTAAACAGTTCTGTTAAATTTTGTCCATACGGTGCTGCTTAGAGTTCCCAATGCGCACTGTAGGTAAAGATTTTTCAAGCGTGTCGAGCATATTTAATATTTTACTATTGCGTTGGGTTGGGACTGTCTGAACTGTCTGAACTTCACAAACAAGTGTTAAGTAGATCGTAAGTAGAGCTGAAATTGTTAAACATTATTTACATTATTTTTTAGCGTCAATTACGCAACGGACTGTATATTACAAGAAACTCCACTCTCCACTACTTATTGCCGAGTTCGCAAAATCGCTTATCGTCGTGTATCGGTTAATACAGATACAGTATAGACATGGGGAAAAGCGTTACTTTTCGATCACCGTTATTGTTATTCCCGTTCCAAAAAAATCACATTGAAAAATCACCGTGACTTTGTCACTTCGGTTATTTCGTGTCACGACATTTGCGTGTCGATCGTTCCCGGCTGTTACTGATATTTTTGTAACAACTGATGTTACTCTGTGACAGCGCACAGCAGTCACAGTCACAGTTAGTAACAGCGGTTACGAGGCACGACGCGACGCGTCGCTTACACACTGTTCCAGTGATGTCGTCGCTAACAAAATAACGTTGTTACTTCGTGACAAGTCACACTGTTACTTTTTAACGGCGGATCACCGTGATGTTTTCATCGTGAAGTTATTTATCACCCACCTCTAAGATACAGACGCTGGTGTATGCTAGTATTGCTAGTTTGGCCGATACCGCGTTGGCTGGCTGGGTGATTGGCGAGACGCGGCGCCGATATAAAAAAAAACTTGTTTCAGTCAGTCAACCAATTTGATTTCTGGGCCACTTCGTACCTTGTCGCAGTTAGAATCAATAAGAAATCCGCTAGAGATCGCATATTAATGTCACTGTGACAAGTTACGAAGTGTCCTAGAAATGAAATTGATTGATCTTACGAGATCGCCGTCGCATCGCTAATCGCCCTGCTAGTGCGCTCACAAGCCTACGGCGACTTACAAACTTTAACTTTTAATAAGTATTTGGCATAAAATTATTTCTAAGAGTTTTGTATAATCGCACTTAGGGAGCGGTTTTAGAACGATTCCTCAGCGTTTTCGCCACTCAGCAACATATTACTGAAATCGCAGATATTTTGCTCTAATTATTCTTTTCTCTCTATTGCACACTGTGCGCCGAGTCGCCGACACATGCTGAGTGGGCTCCTTTTTTGAGGCAACTGCATCAGTCTTGTCGTATTACTTTAATGTTTAAACTTGTATCAATACTGTTGTTTCAAAATAAATAATTTCTATTGTATTCTATTTCTATTGTTTTTGCACGGTATAAAACCATTGGTGAAGGATTTTTATGAAGTTTTTTTGTTCAATACTATATCGTATCATAATTGCAATTATGATATATATTATCAGTAGGTACATTTGATAGCGGTCTCGCAATGCTTTTCTCATTAAGTGTTTGTCTGGTTTTCCAGACGATGCAATGTAAACAAGACATGCCCTAAAGACCCGAAGTAGCGGCGCAGCTGAGAACGCCGAAATCGTGCGAAAAAAACATTGCGTCAAATCGTCCTGCGATTTCGAGCATAACGACTTGTGTTATTATGTAAAACTAGTATGTAGGTAACAAATTTTTCTTTAACCCAGATAAACCATAAAAGAAGACATTAAGAATCTAATGTTATGTAAGTATAGTATATGGAAGGGGTTACAAGAACGACTGTTATGGTTATGGTTATGGAAATTATTCTCTTCGCACTGTACTCTACTCGTACCTACTTAACTAGTGTGATAACGTCGTAACGCCCTCTGTGGTAACTCGGCGATCACTAATTAGGGGCCGCACGGTCCGGCGTCCTAGGCACACACTCACGGACCCGGACGACGTAATCACAGCGTCCATCGAAAGATGGAACGCTGCGCTTACGGCGTCCAACGCAGACGCCGCGTACACTTAGGCGTTCCCGCAGTCGGGGACGTCCGCCGCGTGATCGCGACAACACAGACACATTATAGTCCCTATTCGTCCCGGTACCGCATACCGGGTAGAGTCAGTCCGACCCAGGTCGGGCCTAGCTGAGTTTCTTGCTGGACTCTTCTCAGCTAGGCTAGTTTTAGTGAACCATCGACAAAAGTCCCAGTAGCTCGATTGCACTGACATACTTCAGATTCGGTTGAAACCGCTTTGGAGCGCAAACTCTTAGAGTATTCCAGTGTTTAAACCGCCCGCGTGGTCGTGCCGGAGGTTTTCCCTGGACTTTTCCCAGGCTACCCTACAACCGCGCACTCCTATCGCTTTAATGGGCCCGGCCTATAAGCCACATCCAGGTTCAAAAAAAAAGTTTGTAACGCCTTGAGAATCGGCATGAGGTTGGATGACATGTTCTGAACCATAGGTTTCCGTGTCGCAGCAAAATAAATATAATTCGTACCTACTCAGGTTAATATACTTATACTTATTATTATTTATTATCTTGCGATAGGTACTTTAAGGCGCTACACTGAGAAATTTGGAGACTTTGAAACGCTGTCCTGCCCAGACTAGCAAACAGTAGGGGCTGATTTTCATATATGACGTGACTATATGATTGTGGTATTGACAATAGCGAAACATGATTGCTTAAAATTTTCTCGATAGAATTTTCCTTTTTTTCCTCAGCCTACTAAAACAACGCATTATTAAAAGACACGATTAAGTTAATATGATGGTATTTTACCTCATCTAGGTATCGACAAGAGGAAATTTAATAAACCTGCCCAGTCAGATATTTAACGAGATTTGTCTAAAAAGCCATTCTCGGAGAGGGTTGCATCCCGTTTTGTCGTGAGCGCAAAACAAAGGGTGTCTCTTTCAATCGATATATCGCCTTAATCATAGCATTAAAATGTATAGTGACTAAAAATCTCAAAAGTGCAAAAGGGTTTCCCGTTTTATATTTATTATTTCATGGAATAAATAAGATTACTTGTATCTTATCTAATCGCGTAGGTAAGATTTACATTCTTATTGGATTAACGTACGTAAACCACGAATGAGTCAAAATCACTTATTGAAAAATAAAATATGAGTTTTTTTAAAAAGTGTACCTACACTACAGTATACAGTAGTGTACAGTACACTTTTTTGAAGAAACTCATAAATTATGTTATGTTATGAACACTTTTATTTAGCCTCATAAATAGGTTGTACCCAAGTTGTACCTATGTAATTTTTTGAAGAGTTTGGTCTGGTTGGCTTTTTGATGAATGCTCATGCTGGTTTCTACCTGAAAAAAAAAACATCTGAAACGGTTAATTTCGGTCTTGCGAATTTATTTGTGAAAAAAAAACATCCTTCACTCGCACCCGCATAACTGTTATTGATTTTTCTTGATTTATATCTACTAATCCTTGCCAATAATTTTATAGGGTATTCCAGCATAAACAAAATAAATTCTGTGTCGCTCCATCATTAACTAAATATTTATTTCTTAATTTCAGGTCACGGGAGTTGATCAAGAGCGCAATACTAGACAATGACTTCATGAAAAATCTTGAGATGACGCAGATCCGCGAGATCGTGGACTGCATGTATCCAGTCGAGTATGCGGCAGGCAGCCTCATCATCAAGGAGGGCGATGTCGGTAGCATCGTGTATGTCATGGAAGGTAAGCTAAAATATTCAAGCTCGAATCCATCTAGCGGCGAGTAGGTGAACTAACATGTTATGTATGTGTGTGCTGCCATCTATTGATATTTTTTTTAACTAGACTTTACGTTCGCATCCAGCACAAAGTTTTGTTAGTTCGGCTACTTACCGCTAGAGGACGCTGTTGTCAAAATTAAGTGTTTAGTTAAGTTATAAGAGTATAGATGGCGCTATTTTAAAGATTGCATTGAAAACTTATATCGTGAAAGGAAAATATCCGTCAATGGTGTTTTGAATTTAATGAATTTTCCCTTAATAAGTAATAAGATAAAGGTTCAAAATTTAAACTACCTATACACATATTTACAAAATTATGATCAACGTTTTAAACTTAAGGTCGGTAAGCAGGCGTGGTTTTTTGGGCCACTTTTAGTCTACCCTTGGGATTTTTGTTGTGGTTTTAGACGATAGACCCTAAAGAAACAGCCAGTTGTATGCGTTTTATTTCGTAATAATAGATCGACAACTCCGTTGAAAAAAGCGAGAAAATATCAGTTCATCAACACATTCAAGTAGGTACTAGTTTAGTTTATGACCTTTCATTGCAGTCAAAGAACGTTATTACTAACTTCAGCGCACTTACTGTTTACTTTTTTATGTTATGAAATCTCTACAATCATGTAAACATGGGCACGTAGCGTTAAGAACCAGGTACTTTCCCTGATGTGCGAGAAAGCGGAAAAGCAGGCGCCGCGCTTTTCCTGCGGTTGGTCGGAACTAGTTTTCCGCGCGCCGTGCGATACCGAATGCCTTCGTATCTAATTAGAAAATTATTGTACTGCGCGGAATGTTTATAACCACTGAACAGGTAGTCAGCGAAGTCTATTATAATCCATAGGTACCTACTAATTAGGGTTCCGTACCCGAAGGGTCAAAACGGAACCCTAGTGGTGACGCCCAGACGTCCGTCCGTCCGTCCGTCGTCTGTCACACAGCTTTTACAGCCAAACGGTTGGAGCGACAGGCTTCAAATTTACACAGTATAAGCATCTTGTAGGCCCGAAGCCATACAAATAGTCAAAACTTATTTTTAAATGTTTTTAAGGGGGGCTCCCATACAGATAAAGGGGGGCGCGATAAAAAAAAATTATCCTACCCTATCAAGTGTGGTATCGTTGTTTAGAGCTCATTGAGTAGATACTTACTATATTTTTAATTAAAAAAATATTTGGAAAACAAAGGAATGAGAAGCCACCAAAGTCAGCATTATTTACGAAATTTTGTTCCGAAGAATTTTTTAACTTCCCAAATACCTATAAACTTTAAATTTGGTAATAATATTTGCTATTACGTATATTTTACCAAAAATACTAATATATTGATAAATTAGATTTTTCATTTGAAATTTCCTTATTTTTACTATAAAAACCAACTTAACTTTGCGGTGGGTTCGGAACTCTAAAGTTAAGACCGCACTAGGTGACGCGACGCTACGCGACGCGACGCTACGCGACACGGCTCTAATATTCTTTGTATGTAAATGTATGAGGTAAACCGCACTACGCGACGCGACGCGACGCGGCCTAGTGTGGTCTTACCTTAAATGTGCGAAGTCCGATTCGCACTTGGCCGGTTTTATTATAAATGCGAAAGTAACTTTGACTGTCTGTTACAATTTCACGCCAAAACTATAAATAAATATTACGAGTCCTATCATGTAAACAAACTGTTTATGAAGACGTTAATCATTATCACACTTTGCTAGGATTTTAATACTAAATACTGTGTGCTTCTTTAACAATACAACAACATTTTGTTTAGTGATGACAAGTGATGATTATAGTGTAACACTAGAGAAAAGGTTTACATGATAGGACACGTAAGTATGAATAGACTGTAGTGTCTGTAGTTACTCCTGAGTCTTGGATGTTTTCTATGAGTTTAAGTATCTATCTATACTGTATTTCTTTTGAAGAACATCAGGGGGCCGATTTTTGAGTGTCGAACGCTCGACTTTTCACTCCATATCTGTCAAAACAACATAGTTTATTGACAGATCTCGAGTGAAAAGTCGAGCGTTCGATACTCAAAAATCGGCCCCCAGCTTCGTAACTGTTATATCGATATCTGTACGGTTATAGGGCTACCGCTTAACTCAGGCGGTTTCTCCGCGGCGCGCGTTGTAAGAACATAATAAAATCGTTCTTGACGTCCCCGGTAGCCTTAGCAAATAAGGTTTAAATATTTGAATTATTATGTCGTAATACTACAATGAGCAAGTCACGTAATTTTAAATTATGAAACACTAGCTTGTCATGTTGAGTCATGCGAGGTTTTGCCATACGACTTGACGTCTTTGTTTATCCTTGCAGAATTTCATGTTTATTGATGAATGGCTGCTTCTCTGCTAATGGTAGCTACATCCGGGTTTTGAAAAGTCATATTATGTATTAATTTTTGCCTCCGTTCTCGCCTGCTTAAACAATCTAATCGCATTTACTCACTACCCATAAATAGGTACGTAAATTTCTGAAAAAGTGGTACCTAAGTAAATTTATAAATACAAAATACAAAGGCGTTTATTTTTTAGTTATAAATAATTTATATCACCCTCTTGTATGACTTTCGGGATAAAAAATTAATTATTAATAATTTAATATTTGGTTCAACGACGAATTTATAAAAACAGCATGTACACAAAAATATATGTTTGTAATGGTACCTAATTGATTGTTACGAAAAAGTCATGCGAAATAAACAAAAACCAATACCAATGTTTACAATAACATATCCACTAGTTTTAACCGACTTAAATGAGCACCGGCTCCAAAAATAGCTGATTATATATTGTGAATATGTATATAAATAAGTAAATAAATACCTAATTACATTAATCTATTGTCCTGTAAGTTCTTTGCTTTGAAGTAACTAATAGTACATTACTTACCAAGGGCGATAAAACAAAGAATGTCTCAGATCGCAGGTATTTTTCGCCCGAGCCGAAGGCAAGGGCGATAAATATGCGATCTGAGGCTTTCTTTATTATCGCCCGTGGTAAGTACAAAATTTTATGTCACCCCCTGGCCCAGGAAGTGGGTTTTTTCGCGCGCGGAGCGTGCGATAATGGCCACTTTATGGCCAGGTGTGACATAATAGTACATTACTTACCAAGGGCGATAAAACAAAGAATGTCTCAGATCGCAGGTATTTTACGCCCGAGCCGAAGGCAAGGGCGATAAATATGCGATCTGAGGCTTTCTTTATTATCGCCCGTGGTAAGTACAAAATTTTATGTCACCCCCTGGCCAGGAAGTGGGATTTTTCGCGCGCGGAGCGTGCGATAATGGCCACTTTATGGCCAGGTGTGACATAAAATATATTCTTTTCTACTTTTTAGTTTAAATTTGTAGAATTGGTTGAAGTCGTTTTTTTTTTTTTTTTTATTTTTTTTTTGATATTGTCTAATAGACCATCCATTGTTATTTAATGTGTAGGTAAATAATAATAGGTATCTTGTGAACAGGCTGATTGTGGAACATTCCAACATTTCCAACTGGGATCATGTGTCATATGACAGGGTGGTCGATTTCATTTGACACCGCTTCCGTTTCAAAGGTTCAAGCCGATTTCTATTCTAAGAAATGTTTTCATCAGTCTGTGCTCTACGGCTAAGTGGTTAGCGGCTGTCAAAATCATGGTAAATGTAATTTGTAACCTTTAAATCCGCTGATGCATTTCCCATTAGTCAAATCCGTTATTATTATTTTTTTCATATAGAATAGGTAAGCATTTGACGTCTATCTCACCTGTTGGTAAGTAACGTTGAAGCCGAGAATGTTACATGCGTACATGAATAGTTCCAAGTTATATTTTACAATCTTAGTTCTATAACATGAATGGGAAGTAGAAGCCTGCCATTTGATTACTATACAAAACCCAGACACAACACAGCCGAACTAAATCTAGTTCATATATATAATCAAATCACCATTAGGTGTTTATTCCAAAGTAACTTCGTTGTTAACGCGAATAAAAAAGGTTACACTAAACCACAGACAACCTTAATGCGTTTAGCGACAGTTTCATTAGGTATCTATTAAACGTAAAAGTCCTGTCTGACTGACTGACGGACTCACTTAAATCAACGCCCAGCCCAAACCGTTGGACCTAGAGAGCTGAATTTTTCACAATAGGTAGTTTTTATAACGTTAGTATCCACTAAGAAGGGGTTTATCAAAATTCAACCCCTAAGGGGATAAAATGAGGGTCCAAAATTTGTATGGGGAAACCAGATCAGTTTCGACTATTTAATTCTAAACTTCACACGAGTATTTCTTACAATAAATAAGTAAATGCGTGTTTCAGGGTTTTTGAAAATTCAACCCCTAAAAGGGGGAAATGTGGTTACAAAGTCAAAAATCGACATGGAAGTACGATATATAAAGAACTTCCACGCGGACGATGTCGCGGGCGACAGCTAGTTTGTTATAATTATCATTGATGGCGATTCCTTAGGCAAGATTTATTTAATTGCCGACTTTTCCTGACATCTAGTGGTCATTGAAATAATTTATTCTGCATGCTGATTGTGATTACGTTACGTACAAAACTTGCGTTAGGTAAGTCTAACTGTAATTTTTAGTATGGAAATGGAAAATGACATATTTAGTAGGTGTGAATCCCCATATAAATGGACATTGGGAGTTACAAGTCATGATAAAGTTTGGCCTCACGATGGAAACTGTTCCTTAGGCTACTTATGGGTCAGGCCGTAGATTTTGCCACTTTACTACGAGTCGGTCGCGCAAAATATTCTCCGAGATGGTCGCGCAGATTGACGCAAAACGATAACGCATCCATTTTGCGTGATCGTTGCGCGACACCTGCGCGATCGTTGCGCGACATTTGCGCGACCGTTGCGCGACATAGCGCAAATAAAATCGACAATTACTCAGTAAATTGACTATGTTTTGAAGTGAATTTAACCTTGAAAGATCACGCTCACCTTACTTAATATGCCGCAAGAACAATAACAGATATTAATTCAACACTTACCTTGAAATCTCAAAAAATGTGCTCTGAAAAAAAAGTGACCCATTTCATTTCGAAGCACTGCGTCATCAGACTGGCGAAAATAACGGCCTCTGTCGCTATATTGACCACAGATTAGGTTAGTTCGGTGTTGCCACTACTCAGAATACAAACTACCCGTTGTTTAACGCCACAAATTGGGGAGATAATGATCTCGCAACAAAAATCACGCACAGACAATGGCTGTTGGTCATTTTATTATAATGTACGAAAAACAATATACTTTCTTAGCAAACACGAAACGATATTTAAAAGGGGTATAGGTAACTATTATATCATAAAGTCAAATCAAACAGATAACCAGAAATAGGTATTGTTTCAATTTTATGATCGCTCAAAGTGCACTACTACCAAGGCGGATTCGCGATTTTTATGAAATTTTCGCCCTTTTTTGACAAATATATCGTCATAACTTTCCAAGCTTATGAGTTTATTGAAATATCTCTAGTGACCATGGTTCACCATTTCTTGGGGAATAAAATGCAGTAGTTGATTAATATATAGTCATTAATAAAGTTAGAAAAAAAAGAGGCGGAGAGTTAGGTTATACAAAAAGTGGCAAAATCTACGGCCTGACCCTTATAACTTATACTGAGCGAGGCCAAACTATCCACGCAAAAAATTCAAAATGGCGGCTATTTTAGTATCCAAATTTTTTTATTTTTTTTAGAACTCAAAAATGCTTCGTGCTACACAAAAACTTTGTATGACAATTATGTTATGCATAAATTTATCTATAACTTTGGTTATTATCATTTCTCGATATATCTAATAGTTCATGAGAAAAATGGTGTTCAATATTGCGTTTCTTGTTAAAACACTGTTAGTCAAAAGGCTTAGCAAAATCGGACTGCATCGTATGCAGAAAGCAATTAATTTTCTCCAGTGATACTAGGAACCAATATAAAGGATTTCATCCGACGAAATGAAAATTTCATCGAAGGGAATTCAAAATGGCGGTCATTTACCAAAGGGGGAGCCGCATTTTTTAAAAAGTGTATAATTTCAAAACGGCATCTGCTATTTAAGTAATATGGGTATCAATCGATTGGTATTGACACCATTAATTAAAATAAGAAAAATACAATGTAAAAAATTAAAGATAGCGGCCAACTAATATCAAAATTGTAAAATTTTCATTCTTCTTTTTTTGGTTATATTAAAAATAACAACTAAATGTCCAATTATATAGTCAACTTATATATTTACATAAATTCTCATAGTATTATCTACGCGATGAAACAAAAATTATGACAATCCGTCGAGTAGTTTTTGGACTATACGAATTACAAACGAGCCTTGGTGACTGTGTCATAGTAGTTATGGAAACAAACTGCACTTTTGTAATGAAAGCAAGTCGCTTTTGCATAATTGTATTAGTGAAGAGACTAAACTTGATTACTTTTTTCGATAATATCTAATTTTCACCCGTCAGTAACCGAGACTACGCCACTTCGAAATTATAAGTCTAAAACGTTCTACTAAGTTAAAAGGTGGCCAAATTTGGACAATAAATGTGGCAATCGATACAGGAAAATGTTGTTCAACATAAAATATAACGCTGTGATTTTTTTTAACATAACTTAAGATTTTTTTTTTTTTGCAATAAACTTTTGATATTCATACCCTATAAGTACTTATATTCATACCTTATATATTTTTTGAACCTTAAAAGAATATGTTTTTCCAAAAACAATCACACTACAGAAAGTTTCCCCAATATAAAAAAAAACAACTGATGGCGCGGAGGATAGGATAATCGAAGGACCAGCGGTAGAAGACCGTAGGCCGAAGACGGGGTCTATAGGTCTGAAGGAGGGAAAAGGATGTAGTAGATGGTGGCCTGCCTTACCTTCAATAAGCTGAAGTATTCTTGGGCGGCCGCCACTGTTCTCGATGTGCTCAGGAATGCTGTATTAGGTTCACTCTTCTTTTCTTCAGTTTATTAAATTTTATAACAAAATCACGTATTTTATTAAGGAATTATTTTCATTGACATCGAAGACAACAACGACGTCTATTTTTTATTTGGCAGGCAGGCCATAAGGCGGATGATGTGAAAAAAGGTTTTATTGCGGAAAAGGATGAATGAAGTGCGTGACAATGAATATGGCGGGAGAAAGAGAGGGCGATAACATTTCCCCCGACCTTAAAGGGTTACTTTAAACAAATAAATAAGCCGAATGAGAACTCCACTCCGGCAATTTAAATGTACAATAATACGAATATAAACGCTTATGATATAAAATCAGAAGCAGAAACTTATAAATGCGAACTCACGCTAAATATAACATGAAAATAAAACTCAAACTGATGTAAGAATAACTACATCTTAGTAATATCTACTGGCTGGGTAACGGACACAACCGCACGACTGGACGTGTGAAACTGCCTCTGCTTGTCTTCACAGTAACGACACGAGTTGTCCCGTCCTTAGAGGGATGAACCGCTTCTACAATACCCAAAGGCCAGGATAAAGGCGGTGCGTTATCTACTTTAATTACAACCACCGTACCAACATTGATGGGAACTGATGGCGTAGTCCATTTTGCTCGTGATTGCAACTGGTGCAAGTATTCAGCACGCCATCGCTTCCAGAATGACTTAACTATTCCATCCAACAGGGCATGTCTATCGAGCAGATTGGCTGACTCGATGAACGGCGATGGTAGTGATTAGTAGAGGAGCAGTATTTAGAAAATGAGACGGCGAGAGAGCTCTCGGTTCAGCGGGATCGCTGCTCATAGCCGTCAGTGGCCGAGAGTTCACGAGCGCCTCTATCTGAGTGAGGGTCGTGAGAAGCTCTTCATATGATAAAATTTGTGTGCCAATCACTTTGAAAAGATGGTTTTTCACAATCTTTACCATACTTTCCCACACGCCTCCAAAATGAGGAGAAGCGGGAGGAATAAACTTCCATTCAATTCTACTTTCGGCCAGTTCCATTCCGAAGTGTGGGCGGTAATTATCCAAGAACTTGTACAGATCCTTTAAATAGGAATTCGCACCGACAAAGTTCGTTCCATTGTCCGTGTACAGGCATTGCACTGGACCGCGTCGTGACAAAAACCGCTTCAAAGCAGCTATAAAGCTAGCAGTGCTCAGCTCCGTTGCTATTTCAATGTGTAAACAACGCGTGGTGAGACAAGTGAAAATACACAACCATGCTTTGCGACTCCTAACCCCTCTGCCACGAAAAGGCGTATATTGGATTGGGCCGGCGTAGTCGCAGCCTGTATGCGAGTATGGCTTGTCCACTTGGTTTACGCGACAGCTTGGCAAATCCGCCATAAGTGGGAACGAGGACTGGGGTTTCGCTCTAAAGCACGTATTGCATTTAGCAACGCGCTCGCGAATGACTCGACGGGCTGCGAGTATCCAATATTGATACCTGAGTAAAGACATCAACGTTTCGGGACCGGCATGCAGATGTTTCTTATGAAAGTAGTCAACTAACAGATTGACCACATGATCGCGGCGCGGAAGCACAACAGGGTGCTTTTGTACATATTCTAAGCTGGCGTTTGATAGTCGACCACCAACTCGGATCAAACCGTCTTTGTCTAAGAATGGTTTAAGCTTTTGTAAAGCGGGGTTACAAGCCTGGTTATTTTTTATCTTGTTAATATCGTCATCGAAATGCATCTTCTGTAACGATAACATAATTTTATTTTCAGCGAACTCCAGATCAGCCCGTGTTAGCGCCGTGGTGCGCGGTTTTTGTTTTAAAATGCGATATACATACACCACGATGCGCAATAACTTCGACCACGACGAAATTCGCTGCGCGAGTGAATAAAGCGGCGACTCTGCAGCCTCTGTAGTTGTAGCGTGTGCAAGTCGCTTAAGCTCTGGTACTTCATCGACAGTCACATGATCGAGCTCTCTTAAAGGCCATACTGACGGATGCTTGGTAGTCCATGGCGGTCCACTGAACCATAGAGGATGATCCACTAGTTTAGCAGGTGACAAGCCACGGGACAAGCAATCTGCGGGGTTTTCCATTCCTGCCACGTGATGGAAGCAGCTGGCCGGAATGGATTCAATAATTTTGACAACGCGGTTAGCGACAAACGTTTGCCAGCGGTGCGGTGAAGAATTAATCCAGCAGAGAACGATCTTAGAGTCGGTGAAAGCGTACACTTCGTTTACTTTATATCGCGGCTCAAAATTGTCCAGAACCTTCCGCATTAGTTTGGACAGGAGAACTGTCGCGCACAATTCTAATCTCGCAACGGAGATTGTTTTAAGCGGCACGACTTTTGACTTGGAGCATACCAGTCGGACTGTTATTTCTGATCCTTCTAGAACTTGAAGATATACAACACCTCCGTACGCGCGTTCAGAGGCGTCACTGAACCCTAAAAGGTTCATAGTACAGCCCTGTACTACTCCAAGATGGCGTGGTATACGGATTTCATTGAGCCTTGGCAACTCATAGCAAAATTGCTCCCATAACTTCACGATATGGGGTGGGGGAACGTCATCCCAATCGCACTTAACCAACCAAAGCTCCTGAATAAGGAGTTCGCATGCAAGATAACAGGTGCTACCAAGCCCACGTTATCCCACAGACGTGCGACAGCAGACAGGATTGTCCTCTTTGTGCACGCCGTGTCTGGCTCCGTGACTTTGAAATAAAAGTCATCACTAGACTTGTTCCAGCACAAGCCCAGGACCTTTTGGGACACCCCCGGATCAATTTCAACGTCGGAAGCTCTATGCGAGGCGGGTATGGCTTCTAAGACAGTAATGGAATTAGAAGTCCATTTCACGAGGTCAAATTGACCGCATTTAAATAAATCGATTAGCTCCTTAGAAGCTGCGATTGCCACGGATTCGTCTTGTTTCTGCGAGTCCTCTGACATTATGCTAAAGCATACGTCATCCATGTATGTGCAGGAGGATGCGATCGCAGCTGCCGTTGGAAACTTATGTCCGTCGTCTGCAATCAGCTGGCGGACGACGCGAAGCGCGTGATAAGGACTCGACTTCATACCAAAGCAAACACGATTGAATTCGTATGTTGCTATTGGATCTTGTGAATTAAATCGGTAGAGGATTCGCTGGAATTGACGGTCACGTTCGCGAACACCGATCTGCAGAAACATCTGACGACAATCGGCTAAAAGCGCTATCTTAAATAGACGAAAATTTAAGAGGATTGAAAACAAATCCCCCTGTAGATTAGGGCCTGAGTGCAGAACATCATTTAGGGATAGGCCCGTGCTCGTCTTGCTACTTGAGTCCAGTACCAAACGCACCTTGGTCGTTGATTTATCCTGACGCACAACGGCGTGATGAGGGATCGTATACTGCTGCGTAGCGCGCGCCGAGGCGCCTTTCGAGTCCATTACCTCCGATATGTAACCCTTATGGACGTATTCACGAATGATATCGTCATAGGCGGTACGTAAAGTACTCGATCCCTCTAGTTTCCTTTCAAGGCAAAGGAAACGCCTGTATGCAGCCGAGTGCGAATCTCCGAGTTTAAAAACATCGTCGCGAAAAGGCAACGCGACAGTGTATCTACCACTATCGTCTCGCGTAGTGGTGGCGTGGAAGTAATCCTCGCATTCAATGTCATCTTGACTATGAGCGGGCGGAGCAGACACCTCTTCAAGCTCCCAGAACCTTTTAAGTAGGTGGTCCATGGAATCTTGAACGAAGGCACAGCATGCGGATGTAAATTTTCGTGGCACCTGTAAAGTAGGAGCTGAACCCATTATTATATATCCGAGTACTGACTGGATAGCTGGCGGTATTCCTTCCACGTCGCTCCGTATAATCTTCGGCAGCATCAAATGAGGAAATATAGATGCACCCAGCAGTACGTCTATTGCGGCGGGCGTATCGAACTTGTCATCCGCTAGAGGGAGTCCTTGGACGTGCACGAAAGCGGACGTGTCCACTGTGACTGACGGTAACTCGTCTGTGATGCGATCCACCACAAGACCCGAAACGTCAAAGTTAACGTTCTCGTTAAATCGCGAAAATATTTTAAAGCTTGCGGTACCCCTACTAGGCTTTTCAGCGCCTCCAATGCCTCGTACAGTCACGCTTGATGTTTTATCATATGACAATCCTAAGCGCATACAGCAGTCTTCCGTAATAAAATTACTCTGAGATGCGGAGTCGAGTAAACACTCGACAACTTGCGTTTTCCCTACACTATCGTGAACAAAAACCTTCGCGGTTGACAACAGTATTGTATTGCGCGTTGTATATTTTGCAGTTTGTTCCGACTCATTATTTGCGACTGCGAGTACTTGCGAGGCAGTGGAAGTGTTACAAGTCGGGTTAGACGGTGGCGATGACGTTTTCGATCCGTCACTCGTGGATTCGTTTGACACGTCATATGTCACAGTTTTTTCATTTTTATCCTTGTCAAAATGCAACATCGTATGATGCTTTTGACGGCAAAGACGACATTTCAATTCAGAATTGCATTCGCGGGTTCTATGTTTAATGCTTAAACAATTGACACACGCGTTATGTTCCTTGACACATTTGAAACGTTCGGAAGGCGATAAATTGTTAAAGGCGGGGCATTTGAACAAATGTTCATGAACAATACTATCACAAATGCATTTGCGTAGATTCGCGCTTGCCACATAACTTTGTGGATTGGGCGCGAAGCTGCGCGGCGGCGGCGTTTTAGCGGATTTGTCACGCGAGGAACCTGCGGCGGAAGTGGTACATGGCAGCGTATTTTGATAAATCCTATACTGACTCTTGACGAAGTCGGCGAGGTTGTCAAACGTTGGAATCTTGACATTACGATACTCCATTTCAAATGCTCTAATAGTTTCTTGATCCAACTTCTTAAGCGCCACGTGAAGCAACATGTAGTCAGTTAAATCGCCAAGTTTAAGCGATTTAAGCGCATTTGCGGCTGTGACAAACTTGTCAATGAACATTTGAAGGTTGGATGAAGAAGCGGGGCCATTAATCTTTAAATTGAGCATTTGGTCCATGTATGTAGAGGCGAGAGTACGCTTGTCATGAAATCTGTCAATAAGACATTCGAGAATTAACTTATAATTGTCAGCGCATGGAGTGATGCCCGCAAAGACAGCTTGAGCTTTCGGTGACAATTTCCCTATAAGATAAAATAGTCTCTCGTCATCTGTAAGCGACGGGTTCTCATGCACTCTTGACTTAAAACTGGCGTAGAATAGCGGCCAGTTGCGTATGTCACCATCGAACGCCATCAGTTCCATCGCTGGCAAAGAAGGTCTGGCTCGCTCCACCGTTGTAGGCGGCAAAGCGACCGGCGGCGGGGCGGTTGGTTGAAGTCGTTTAATAACCCTTCTAATGCGGCAGTACAAGTCCTCGAAGGCTATAATCGGCTGATAATTAGGAGCAGAAGCGGTCTTGCCCCTAAGCAGCGTGCGATTGTAATCGTTTACTACCTCCTTAAACTCCGAGCGAATTTCCTCGATGGTGTCAATAGCATCGAGGAAACTTTCTCGACATGCTTCATCAGTATCAACAACCAGAGATTTTTTATAAATACCTTGAACGAGTTCAAATAGCGTATTACGTTTCGCCTCAAGCATCGACAGTTCGTCCTCGAAATACTCGCTGTCGACACTTTCGGGATTTTTATGCGGTGTCGCCATAGTGCGACGCGGTTTATATTATACGCGGTGCAAAAAATAGACTATACCTACGAATAGGAATCTCTTATAAAATTTACCTAAATTGCGGGAGCGGTTATAATTATTTTATAATTTAGGTAATTTATAAGGGCGGTGCGGGAGGAAAATACGTGATAAATGTATGAGATGCGGAGCGGGGCGCGGCGAAAAGAAGAGATCCGGCTCGAAGACCAGAAATGATGGCGCGGAGGATAGGATAATCGAAGGACCAGCGGTAGAAGACCGTAGGCCGAAGACGGGGTCTATAGGTCTGAAGGAGGGAAAAGGATGTAGTAGATGGTGGCCTGCCTTACCTTCAATAAGCTGAAGTATTCTTGGGCGGCCGCCACTGTTCTCGATGTGCTCAGGAATGCTGTATTAGGTTCACTCTTCTTTTCTTCAGTTTATTAAATTTTATAACAAAATCACGTATTTTATTAAGGAATTATTTTCATTGACATCGAAGACAACAACGACGTCTATTTTTTATTTGGCAGGCAGGCCATAAGGCGGATGATGTGAAAAAAGGTTTTATTGCGGAAAAGGATGAATGAAGTGCGTGACAATGAATATGGCGGGAGAAAGAGAGGGCGATAACAACAACTATGACACACAATGCACATGCACAATGTACTATAGATTAAAATGTTCTTAAACGCAGAAAAAACAAAGTGTAGGATTTTACAGAGTATAAATATCAAAAAAATAAAAATAAAATAAAAAGTTTATTGCTAAACACAGAAAAAAAAATTCTTAAGTTTTGTAACAAAAAGCGTATTTTATTTAAAGTTGAGCAACATTTTTCTCTATCGATTGCCACATTTATTGTCCAAATCGGTCTACCTTTTAACTTAGTAAAACGTTTTAGACTTATAATTTTGAAGTGGCGTAGTCTCGGTTACTGACGGGTGAAAATTAGATATTATCGAAAAAATAATCAAATTTGGTCTCTTCACTAATACCATTGTGCAAAAGCGACTTGCTTTCATTACAAAAGTGCAGTTTGTTTCTATAACTACTATGACACAGTCGCCGAGGCTCGTTTGTAATTCGTATAGTTCAAAAACGAATCGACGGATTGTCATAATTTTTGTTTTGTCGCGTAGATAATACAATGAGAATTTATGTAAATATATAAATTGACTATATCGTTGTACATTTAGTTGTTATTTTTAACATAACGAAAAAAAGAAGAATGAAAATTTTACAATTTTGATATTAGTTGGCCGCTATCTTTAATTTTTTACATGGTATTTTTCTTATTTTAATTAATGGTGTCAATACCAATCGATTGATACCCATATTACTTAAATAGCAGATGCCGTTTTGAAATTATACAATTTTTAAAAAATGCGGCTCCCCCTTTGCTAAATGATCGCCATTTTGAATTCCCGTCGATGAAATTTTCATTTCGTCGGATGAAATCCTTTATATTTGTTCCTAGTATCACTGGAGAAAATGGATTGATTTCTGCATACGATGCAGTTTGATTTTGCTAAGCCTTTTGACCAACAGTGTTTCAACAAGAAACGAAATATTGAACACCATTTTTCTCATGAACTATTAGATATATCGAGAAAATGATAATAACCAAAGTTATAGATAAATTTATGCATAACATAATTGTCATACAAACTTTTTGTGTAGCACGAAGCATTTTTGAGTTCTAAAAAAAATAAAAAAATTTGGAAACTAAAATAGCCGCCATTTTGAATTTTTTGCGTGGATAGTTTGGCCTCGCTCAGTATAAGTTACAAGTAGCCTAAGGAACAGTTTCCATCGTGAGGCCAAACTTTATCACGACTTGTAACTCCCACTTAAGGATTCATACCTACTAATTAAATCAACCTAACACATGCTCGAAAACGTTACGTAATCACCCCTCTGATTAGACTGGAGACGAAGTTATTTTTATAGTTCATATACCTTCCGTCTCCATCATCAAATCAGCTTCAGTGGATTTGATGATGGAGACATTCGCATTTGCAAATGAACATAAATAATTTAGGTCCTAATTTCAACTCAGTAAGAAGATGCTACCAGAAAGTGGTTAAAACATAGGGTAAGAAATAACTTATTTGTTAAACATGAGTAGTTAAGTTCACTTAATGGTCAATATGGTCATATAGGTCAATAAACGGCTTGACAAGCAGAAAGTCTTGACAGGTAGGGTAGGTACACATAATCTTAGGAAATCAAGGAGGTTCTAACATACTAAAAGCAAGCCGTTAATAAAAAAAAACATCACGGTTTAGTACAGGATACTTAGTACGAAACTTTTATAGAAAAAAATGACAGTTACTTGTAAATATTGCGGTGTTAGAAAAATGTATCCAGTCAAGAAACTATTTAAAAGCATGCTCTCTTTGTTCATTTCATCTTCGGCTAAGTACCACGCCGGAAATATTATGTAGCAGATATAATATCATCGAGTTGTATATATGGATTTCCGTATCAATATATCGATTTGTTATGACTAGAAAATAATCTATTCTTTATTCGCATAACGCTTTTCTAACCAGTTCCAACGCATGTCTTTCGTTTTCACTTAAAAGAAACCTAGAAAAAGCAGAAAGTAAAGAAGAACGTTAATCATGCAATTGGTTATTAATGTGTAACTTTACGCTTAGGCAAGTCACGCAAATTACCAGCGGCTCCTGCCATAAACTGCGTATTACAGTTCAAATACCCGGCCATTATGCCATCAGGCACCATATACGCGGCCTTCACATCAGCTGATCAGCAAAATGACTACACTTTCACTTTTACATCAATATCCGACTTTAAATAGTCACCATTGGTAACAAACTAGAAAAATATTCAGAAATGGTAATTTCTAAGCCAATCTTTCCCGATCAACTGCATCTAATTAAGAAGCTAGACCAACTAATCTCCGTTGAAGCGAACGGCTCGGAATAGATTCATGGTAGCAAATGACGTCATCCTTTCTGTTTCTATTAAAGTTAGTGGTCTACGATCTACCAGTCGACAAAAACCCGACAAGGTCTCGATCTCGGCTACCAAGGCCAATCATGCATTGTCACTCGTAGTTTTTGCTGACGCTAACGTAATAGAGGCCTGGCAATGAAATAAGATATCTATTTGCATTTAGGAATATCGAGTATCCGTTTTCTTTGTGAAATCTCTAAATGTAAAACAATAATAAAATCAGTGTCACGTGTACACGTTATTTGACCATATACTCGTATAGGTATAATGTAAAGTTAAGCCTATACTTACAAGTATGTAGTGTTGTGTTCCTGGAGGTGACAAAGGTTGCCACAGAGCTCCCGAGGATGCACTATGTTGACCCTTCTGCTGTCAACACAGTGAATCCTCAAATTTTATAAAGTTTTTCTTTTGAGTTGCGAGCGTATATAGGCTGTGGTGTCCGTTTACCATCAGGTGGACCGTACGCTTGTTTGCCACCGTCGTAGTATAAAAAAAACTTACGATAATTTTTCGATAAAAAAAGTCTTCAAAAATGTACATACTCAACTGCTAAATAATGTATGTTTTGTGCTTCCAATGTTAGATAATTTATAACCGAACCGAACTAGATTTAATATTCTTTCTGATAGACTAAACAGAGGAACGTAGTCGAAATTTACTCTAATTCAAATAAAACTAAGTACAGAGAGCCGATTTTTGAGAGTCGAACGCTCGAAGTTTCACTCGAGATCCGTCAAAAACTATGACGTTTTGACAGATGCCGCGTGAAAAGTCGAGCGTTCGACACTCAAAAATCGGTCCCCAGCAGCGCAAAAAATTGATTATGAAGTTTAATATTTTTTGCCTACTAAAAGGAATCACTAGAAAGTATGAGTTTTTACTTTAATAATCGGCGTAGTTGTGTAAGTTATTTTACGATTAACGCAAAGGTTAGGTCAGTATATACGTAACTAGTACTACAATAATTTGGATTCCCCGCAACGATACAATATTGTCAAAGTTCAACATGATGATGTCATCTCTGTTTTTTTTGTTATAATATTCCATGATATTATCATTGACATTTCAGTTTCTTGTTATATTTAGTCTAGATTGTGTCACAAGGGAGCAAAATGACATATTTACGGCGTGGGCGTAACTTGAATCCTGAACGAAGAGAAGGATTATATCATAGAATCCTGAGCGTAGCGAGGGATTCTATTATATAATCCTGAGCGTAGTGAGGGATTCAAGAATTAACGCCCAAGGTGGAAATAATTTTGCTTCCATGTGACACATACTGCTTTTCACATCACCTATTGAGGATAATGAAAGATCTGAAATAACAATGGTTGTGCATTTATTTTATCAAAATCGATACTAATAACTTATTACTCGTTACAGAAAAGTGCCACTTTGATCCCTCCTAGCAGGGAAGAAAAGTGCCATTTTGATCCCTCCTAGCAGGGAAGAAAAAGCCCTTATACGAATAGGTGATGTGAAAAATCATATTACTATGGCCTTAATGTTCCAAGCTTTAAGTTTATTGTCTGAAACTCTGGTAGGACAATGACTCTGTTTACGAAGTGGGCATAATAATATTTTTATACACATATTGGTTTGGGAACATTAAACAGAGAACCTGAATGCTTCTTTTTATTGGTTTGGGAGCATTAAACAGAGATTGCTTCTTTATGTATCTGCCAAACGTACCACCATTGTTTTTGATACTATTTCTAATTTCCTCTTTGATTCAGTATAGTAATTTTATCAATAAAAATCGACCACAGTAAGAATCCTTTATGAAATGTAGTAAGAAAAATAAAGCTAGATAAGAACATCAACATTGTATAGGAGAAAATCTTAGCGTGTCATGAGTCCATAACTCAACATCGGCATTTTTACTTTTTCTCCGGATAGATCATTAATCTTGACACTGTTTCATAGAGATCAATTAGTATCCATTACACGTTCTAATTCCTAGATGAGTGGAGAAATAAACCTGCCGAAATAAAAACTCACTTCGCTACTCGAGTGTTCTTTCCAAACGTGTTCATCTTCGTTTGGGTGTGTAACCATTTGTTTCCGATCTGCCAGTCTACGCATTCTGGCGATTTGTCCATCCACATCATGCGATCTCTCTCGACTATATGCGCATATGGTTGTTTAGTTGACCTGATTATTAACTGTCCCTACTTATTAAGTCAATAAACTTGTCTATTTATAAGCGTAGCTATGTTTTGATTATAATATATTTTTCGTAGCGTTTCTCCCGGTTGCGCTCTTAAGGAGCCCGGGGTTAGTTTGAGACCCAATCACAAGTTTTGACGTTGGCACTAATTTTACGAATGCGACTAACTAGATCTTGTGGGATTAGATTTGGTTTTTCTTCACCTAAACGTCACGTTTATGTTAAGTATTATTGATTAAAATAAAGTTAAATTGCTACAACTCTTTTATTAAGAACTAGATTAGGTATATAACTAATACTTACAGGAAATATTAGCCAAGGATAGCAGGTTTTAAGTGGTTACCCTTAACTTTCAATTTCGCCTCTTTACGCAACATACAATTTTAGTGTTGTCTGCAGAATACAAATTGAATGGACTTAATATTATTACCTGCTCTTTTTAAAAATGTTGAAACAGTTTCATCACCAACTTTGTTGATGTCATTACTCGCATTGGAATCTCAACGAATCTAATAATTACCTAATAAACGTTCCTTTGACTGGTCTATTGTCAACAAAGGAATGTTAATCATAGGAGCATTCATTGAATGTTCTAATAGTTACTTGCGGACGTCATAGGGGAGAATGCCCGCATGCTGCATTATTCTGTCTACATTGTTCAGTCACAGGCAGGAACATTGCGGCTAATAATCGTAACTGCTCCTATTCAAGCATGTTCTATTTGGATGATTGTGAATAAGATCTTAACTGGACAATTTGCTACATACCCTTTCAAAGATCATACTACCTTTTCATAATTCCTTGATTGTGATAACTGATGAGCTCAATAACTTGATCTATTTAAGGTCGAATATACTTATTATTTACTATTTGATATATTTTTGGTGTTGTTACCTCATTAGTGCGGGCCTAGTGTTTCAAACAACCATAAGCCTAAGTAAATGCAATTTTATTGCCAAGACTCAATCATTTTAATTGCGATGGGGATTCAGTGTAGGACCATCTTGTATAAAACTCCTGGGATTTTCGGTACCTACCAATAAACCAGTTCCAGGACTCCAAAGCCTAGTAGGAACTGCCAGACTGTGTTTACGTAGGACGTATATAGATATACGCCTAGACACGCTGCGGTTAGGAAAGTTGTCTAATAGCTAGGCAAATATGTCTGATGCAAACCACAGGAGTAAACAAAAGCATTATTATATTTTATAATACAAACCCACCGCCACAGCGGTAAGCAAAAACAAAACAAGCGACTATTTCCAGTAGCTGACACAAAACAATATCCAGTTCGATGGCTTGGCAATTTTAGGTGCTAGAAATCCTTGTATACAAGAATGCCTTGAATTTACGCGAGTTTTTTTAAACTGTTGCTCGCAGTTGTTTTTGTGCATCAACAATCGTAACGCAATGTTAATTTTTGTTATGCTCGTCAGTCGCTTTTTTAGCGGAAGGAAATTTGACTGAGTGGGTCTGGTCTTTAACGATGGAAACAGAGAAAATATTACATTGTTAATCACAAAAAAGTTGAATAAACATCTTGAATAAGAAATTCCATTTAAATATTTAAGCGGAGATGTTTGAGAAAGCGTTAGTGATAGTTGAGCAATCCATACTAAACTACCCCATTATTATGCTCTTGTCTATTTGTCTGTCTGTCGATTACCTTTTAACGCCTAAACTGATTTAGATGGGGAATAGATATAGTTTGAGACCCTGGGAATGATATGATAGTTTTTACTCCGTAGGTATATAAGACATCCCTTAAGGGGATGAATTGGATGGCGGAAGTTTGTTGTATGTAGGTACATTTAAACGAATTCCACGCGGACAAAGTTGCAGACTGAGCCTAGTTGCCATATATATTTTTTTAAGAACAGGAGCTGAGCTGTAGTAATGAAATATGTATCAGATATCGCGAGAGTGAAATCATCACGATTTTTGCAGCCCGCGGTCAACGGTCTGATTTACATCATCAATGGCTTCGATAGATATTTGCATCCCATTTCTATCTACTTTTACTTTGAACTTTCGATCTCTGATTTGGCAATAGTGCGTGATGATATGTCAAATGCACACTATTCTCTCATTTATCTTTTTTCCGCTAATACTTGTAAACTAATGATGTTGTATTTTTTTTATTTGATTGTTGTCCATTGGAAGTAATAAACATTAATACCGTAGAAGTAATACGTGGTAACACCCAAGTAAAAATTTGTTCTTTTGTTTTACCTATAAATTAAACTCGCGAAAATACTCGGAAAACGTCATGCTTCTACTTATTTTTGCTATTTTACTTAATGATTGTTAAGTACATAAAGATTAAACAATTGCCGCTTTTTGACCATCACAAAGCGTGGTATCACTTTTTTTCGATTTCCGTACAAACATCATACAACACAGACACAGAATACATTACAGATAGTATTTAAAGTTTTGTTGTCAGTTCTTATTTGACTATCGCTCATCAATCTCATAATCCCTATTAATATTGCTACTTGATCGGATCACTTTGTCGCAGCAGATTAAATGCAAACGATGGCATCAATCACTAACAAATCTAGGCTGTTTGTATTACACCTACTTGAAGAATTGGAAGTACAACATTCGCAACCAAGTCAGAGAAATCGTTACAGTAGCATATTCTATAGCTATCATCCAATTTACAATTTTCATCGCTTGGCTGAATTGTTTGCAATAATATCTAGAATTTCTCTTAATGTTTATTGACATCTTTATAGCTTCTTGCCTTTCTGTTTGTATAAATTTACTTTATTTGTGTTTGTCTTTAGTGAGCACTCAAGTGCTTTTGAAATAGAATTAATTAACCAGACGTTTTTCTGCGATCCGCGTAGATCCTCGTAATTATTTTATACAATACAAATGTAATGCTTTTAGTGTAGTGCCTTTTTTTCATAACAACATTCCCTTTCACTGCTGTTAATTACACACGTTATAGATCTTCAAGGATAATGATGATATTTCATTATCAAATATCGCATTGTACCTGTTCATTGAATATTATTATGCAAAATCTACCTTGAATACTCAGATTGTAAGTGCAAAATTAACATTAAGAGCAAAATTAAGAGGCATCCTTATTGCAAAAGGTAGTTTCTATAAAACTCAAGTTTGACCTTCGGTGCCCGGTCACTTAGCACCTTGATCTGGTTTAGTCTGGTCAAATGGAGTTCTGCCATTTCGTTATTCAAGAGGTTCGTCACTCTAGATGTGCTTCTTTGAATTCGAGGCACGTTGAGGATGTGGCCCGCTACGCTTTGATGCCATCCTTTCTAGTGTTATTTCACGTATACAATCTATTGAAACTCAAAACATCTTTTTTATTACAGGATTGATGTTATGTTCTTATCATGACTATATCTTAAATCCGAGAAATATTGGTATTAACTATGTACTTAAGTATTTGACAAAAGTGGTAAGAAATATATAACTTTAAAAATGGAGATATAATAGACATTGACAGGGCTTATTATCCCACAATAATACTTAACAAAAGTGTTGTTGTTTAATAAAAGGAAGTTCCCATTCTGAATTTTTTATTCACAATATAGGTCAGTAGCCCCAAAAATCCCTCCCGTCTACCGGCTTGTCTAGCTTTTGTATTATTATTATGAAGTTCCCTGGAGCTTTTCGATCCAGGTATATCCCGGCTTTATCTGAATACGGTCCTCTCGCTCGCTCGCGTCACCCGTGCGTGCGCAGGAGTCGATTCTTGAGTCTTGACTAGGGCAGTAAGCGGAGCGGCGCTGACGTGATTGGTCGCTGTGCTTGCGACGCTTCGCGTTCTGAATTTAAAATAGTCGTGATCGCGTTCTCTGTGTAAGAGACAAAGACCTGTGGCTTATGTTAAGTTTGTTGTTTGTGAAATACTTTATAAGCTGTGGTTTGTGTCGTGATTTAGTAAATGCAGTGTTAATGCTAATGTTTTTTTCTCGCGGAAGTTGCAGCTGTCACCTCAGACAGATTTCAAAGGATTTGAAGTGTTAATCTTGATATTGAAGTTTCCGGTGTGGATACTCCCTTTATGCTACAATAACCTTATCTTATTAGATTTAGCTAAAAATTTATAAGTAGATGAAAATTAAAATGCTATCGTGATTTTATAATAAAGGGCACCGGTCTTATTAGTTATTATTTTATGTACAAACGGCCTGCACCTTTGACAATTCTTGGTAAATAACTCAAATTATGATTCAGCTGAGCGCGTACTTTTGCTACACATACAACATGTTATTTCGCGCATAATGAGCAATCTGAAAGTCGTATTTCTGAAGGTTCTCCAACACTCCTCCAAGGTCCCTGCAGCCGCTCTTATGTTTGCGTGCAGTACTAGATGCAATATGCCGTGAAAGTATTTTTCGTCGTTGTTTTCACGCTGTAAGATGTCCATTTTAGCATATTAATTCTCGTCTAAGCTTTCTATGCTTGCATAGTTTCACATCGTGACATTTTTATCACCGACATCTATTTCGACTTGAGGCTGAACATTAGAATTGGCATTTATTAACTCGCCTCGACTCCGATTGCATTGTTCTGAAAGTAGTGGACCATAATAACTGACGGACTCGTTTAATAATTAATGAAATGTTGCGACATGAATCAGTTAACGCCTCGTGGAAATTTTTCGTATAAGTAATGCACTGTCTATTCAAAATACATAGTTAATTTTTACCAGGCAGTTTTACTGCTGTACCGGTCTTGCTCTGTTAAATCGATATTTAAGTCTACACCGTTTTGCAACACACTCCATCAATGCGTCTGTTGGCGCTAGTCGTATGTTTTTAATATTTACTCCTTGATCTTAGTTGTCTAACCTATGACATAACCATCGTACTTAAAAATAACTGTCATGTTCGGCCTTCCGAAGAAAGATTAGAAAGTCAGATGTTTATCGTCTCGATTCGGTAAGCGAGTTGGACAGTACACACGAAGTGTGCAGTATGGCGCGCCGCGTGCGATGTGTTATTATGATCTTATCACAAATAATAACCTGAACCATTAGAAGGGCTATCAGACCATGCTATGTGTTGTAACTGATTGTCATATTTTCACATATGCTTTAAAACACCATCACCAAAATTTTTTGAACGAAATATTTTTGAACGTCTTTAAGCGAGTTATTTGAATAGCTATTAACAACTTAGGTAGGTAGGTGTAGGTAGCCAAGTGTTTCGTTCATAACGATTTCAAGATAACGGCTTCATATATTCAGAGCATGTAGGGATGGAATAATAAGAGTTTATGTCATTGTGAAGAAAGGAACAGCATTGTCTTCAACTTAAGTAACGTACCGTTACAGTTGTAAATAAGCCCTTGTCTGTTCTATTTGTGGCATTACTCTGATCATCTATTTATTCAGGGCTTTGTAAGTGAACACTACCTACTTATTTAAAACATACCGTCCTTTTGTAATCAAAAGGACGGACAAACTTGTATAAATTGAGATTAAAGGATTAAGCAAAGATTCAATCAGGCCAAGAGTCTAATAGATTAACCAATTAAGCTTATTAGATAAATCAATACTTCATTGTTTGGATTATCTATGAACAAAATGTCATTAAACAAATATTAGGGATCATTTCAAAAAGCTACGGTAGCCCAGTGGTTCAAGCATGCGGCTGTCAAGCGGCGGTCGTGGGTTCGAATCCCAGCTCGTACCAATGAGTTTTTCGGAACTTATGTACGGAATATCATTTGATATTTACCGTTAGCTTTTCGGTGAAGGAAAACATCGCGAGGAAACCTGCATACATCCGCGAAGAAATTCAAAGTTGTATGTGAAGTCCCCAACTCGCTCTGGGCCAGCGTGGGGACTACTGCCCAATCCCTCTCATCTAGGAGGAGGCCTGTGCCCAGCAGTGGGACATATATAGGCTGATGATGATGATGATGAGGGATCATTAGTGTTACACATTTCGTTATCGCTAAAAACCTTAAGCCCGTCACAGACACAGCTATAACATATATTAATTTGCTATAAGATATATTAAAATACCAAAATATAAGTATATTATATAGCTATAACACGTAATATTACAGTATGCTTAACGACTTGGATCACTTATCAAATCGATAGATGTACTGTATTCGTTTACCCGAGTCCATTACCGACCAGATACAGCTGTTTTTCTCGGTTCCTGGAGAGATTCTCACGTCTCCTCTGGTCAGCTCGCTGAATATGTGGACCAACGAACTGGTTTCACCCGCTATCGGCTGCTATCTAGAAATCGTTTCCTATTAGCCCGATCATGCGTACAATAATTGCAACTTGTGCGTTACACTCCACTATCCATTTATATTGATTATTCAGTATTTTTGTAACAATCAATTAGGTGTTTACATGGTTTTGTATCTTTATCAATTTCTCGTATTCGTTCGCCCGCGCTTATGCTATCGCAGTGAAAGTGCAGTTGATAACAATAAATGCGGCTTCTGGATGACTCGGCTCACTCGATCACCCCATTATCTAATTTATTATGCAACTTCAATCCATTTGCATTCGTCTGACGGGCTCCGAGACCCGGTTAGCGCTTCCTTATAAAATAAGGTTTTGGGCCAAAGAACCGCTTGTGCAATACGTGCTTGCGTCCCGTGACGCATCCGTTGTTGCGAAATTGACCGCAGCTGATTTACGGCTGATACTCTCATAAATTAATTCATATTTCACTTGAACATCTTTATTTAGTCTACTTTACTTATTTAGATCATTATCTTGACGTAATTCGTTCGAGGGTCAAGTAATAAAGCTGCTATCTGTTCAGCTTGCGTCACAATTGCTCTATTTGTACCAGATCACTTCAAGTTTTCATGAATTAGTCGATAGCTACGTGTAAGAATGCTACTACATTAATCTTTGAATATTAACTTGGCGCTTATGAAACAGAGGTCGTTCGTTTCTTTGCGTTGCGCGCCCAAGCGTTTGTGTTGCGAATGCTCATTGTTTCACAAATTAATATTTTCGTGCCTAGCTATTGAAAACAATGATGCCAACAATTGCATGTTTATGTAGAAGTAGAAGTAATTATAAAGGTACCTTAGTTATAATACCCACTGATTGGGATTTATAATCTATCACGCACGTGCATTATGACTATTATGAGCAATTAAGTTCGAACACTATTGATTCACTCAATATTTTATAGCTTAACGGCGGGATTGAGATAATTATTAAGGTAATTACTACGGCGTGATTCCAACCAATTTTTTAGTCAAAATACAGGCATACATACAATTCATCGGCTAAATACAAAGTGAAGGTTGTTGTAGCATAAAGTAATGTATCTTTTATTTTAGTCTTAGATCAATGAAGTCGAACTCAAAATTATGAACACGGCCATGACTGCGGTAGCGCAGTATGCCTTAATGACGTGAACCTAAAAACACTAGTCCGCTAACTCAATCAGTGAATTGCGTCCATCAAACGGGAACATGAAATTACATTTAACTATGACCCATTCGATGATGCGAATGCATCGGCAGTCTTGGAATCTAGTCTCTGTAACGAGGACAACATGAAAATAAAACAGTATCCAGGAAAAGCGGTCATGGAGGACCCGTGGCTTTCGATCAACGACAGGACGATGGACCTGGTGTATGCCGCCAACTGGGTCGGAGCGAGGAATCTCAGCGAATACAGGGAACACAGTAACTCACCGCCAAAATCTCAAATTAATTCAATAACAAGAAGCGAGTCGTGCAGGAACATAGGCCGCAATGCTGAATCAAGTGATAATAGATCATATCCACGAGAAACAAATGGATACTCATATTCCAATAATGTTCCTAATGAAAATATATCTCAGCTAGCTAAGTATCAACAAAACATCGAGGAAAAGGCGAGAGCGAACAATAATCTCATTATGCAAAATAAGTTAAAACACAGCTATAGTTTTAAAGATATGCCCAATGGATATAGACCATCAACATTGAAAAGGGTGAAACGAAGAAATTTTACAGAGTGGGATATCGAAACGTTTCCATCCAGTGTGAAATCACCTCCTGTACCACCACAGCGTAAAGATTCCCTGAAATATGCACATCGGCAAAGAAAAATTGATAAGAAACATCCGCTACCAGATCCGGGTCCCGTGCCGCCAGACCCTTCCTCAGAATCTTATTACGAATATTATTCAAGAGTTAGCCAGCAGGATAACAATACTGATAGTCAAAAACTTAATCAGTTACAACAAGATTCAAGTAAGGATACCAAGCAAAACGGGACAGTCAGGGGTTTTAGCAACGACACAATGTACCAGTTGATAAACTCAATGGCAACGTTAGACTTAACGCCAATAAAATCCAGATCCGGAAAAGAGAATACGGATTGTGAAGCGGAAGATTTGGGCATATACATGCGGCCTATTAACGGCTCGGTATCTACATGCGAACCACTTCCTGAGAATACTACGCAACATACGACCGAACGAAACGGACGCATCGAAGACGCCAAACCTAGCTTTCGTTCTAAATCTCTGAGAGTTAAAAGCGAAGGGCGAGCGCCTCTTCGAGCTTATCTCGACATAGTTCAGCCAGACACCGAGCCACACAATGGTGTCACCATTACACAACCGAAAAGGAATATTTCGCCAAGCGAACAGCTGATGATGATGCAGTACAAAATGTATAACAGTAACCAAAACGCCCCTACTGCAGCTCCTGTTACCAATGGGTATCATTCAATTGACGATGTTAAACAAAGTGATATTCGGACTACAAACGGTGTGTCTAAACAACTAAAACCCGATAAATACGGCAAATTATACAATACAGTGAGAGTGAAAAGTGATGGTAGATATGATAGGTATAATGACATTATGTCTTTCGAGCCTCCGAAAGAACGTTCAGTGGTTACGAATGGTAACGGTGTGTACTCGAGAAGTGCGAAAAGTTCGTCGAGTGGTTCAGATTCGGACTTCTCTATCCCTAGACCTAAGTTAATTGTGCCAGTCCACACGTATGGGATGAGAAAAAGGAGGACTGGAAATCTTTGTCAGCGTGACAGCAATGCTACGGAAGCGTCATTGGATGCAGGGATCCTACTCGATGTTACTCGCCTTGAAGAGGATACCAGTGACCAACTGGCGAAAGTTCACCTTTCGTCGAACGACGATTCAGGTAATACATGTTCTTTGCTGAATTTCGTTGATTCTGCTAGTAACCATTTTAAAATAGCAACTTATCAAATGTTATCACCAGATTACTGATCTCGTGTGTTTACTGATGTTGATCGATTGCGTATGTCATGTCTACTCGTACAAGGTTGCGAGTTAAGGATGATTAACGCCAGACCGTTCCGTATCCGGGCCGGCCCGTTTTCTAGTACAAGAAATCGACGGCCGTCGCGCGTCCTGTATTAGAAAATGGGCCGGCCCAGGGGACCGATTTTTGAGTGTCGAACGCTCGACTTTTCACTCGACATCTCTCAAAACGTCATAGTTTTTTGACGGATCTCGAGTGAAAATTCGAGCGTTCGACTGTCAAAAATCGTCCCCCAGACACGGAACGGTCTACTGTGAATCATCCTTTAAATGTAAAGGGACATATGGACGTGTATTTCTGACGTTGTTTGTTGAGAAATAATATTTTGCGTACTGACATCACGTAGTATTGCGTTATCTGTTACACTCGTAATTGCGTGTTTATGTATGTCGTCATTAATTATTGTGGGTGTGTTTATATAAATAAGCTTTATTTATTCATCCATTAAGCTACATTTGAGTAAAATATTGCAGTTACAAATTTGACAACTACGGGTATGTCGTGTAAACCTATTTTCACACCTATTGTAACACCAACGCCAATTAATAATAGAATAAAGGTTGACACTCACTTGGAAATGATTAAGTGTAACTATGTATCACGTTTCAAATTGGAATAAAGGGCTTTTTTGATTTTATTTTATATTTATTATGTCTCACGTTAGTTTAAATTTATTTACCAACTCCAATGCTTATTTCTGCCAATAAAATATCACTAAAACCACTTTTTAACAAGTTTCGAGCTGAAGCATTGCTGGTATAGATGATGTTTATTTTTATCGCCCTATTAAACTAATAGGGCGATATATTTCCTTCCTTCGTTAAAATGGTTCTAGTAACCTACACGTGTCGTATTTACTATCGCGTATGAACTTTAACCCGTAGTTCTAAATGCTAAAGCAAATTGCCTTGAAACACTTTCAAACTTCGAGTCATTACACTGCATCCGCCGTAGAAACGATATGTAATCCAAATTAATTTATATTGCAATGGTTCAATCACTTTAGGAAATTGGAGCAATTAAGATTTTCCCAACAGCATAACTCATAGATCGCCTCCTTCATGTTAAAACTTTCTGATCATATCTGTTAAACTATATTTTTTTAAGTATGTACATACAATTTCTTTTCTAAGAAACTAAACAATTACTAACTTGCTAAGTGGGTGCTGTTTTTCTCTATTGACATGTAATCGGCATCTCTCTGTGTTGATAGAAAAGGTAAAAAATAACTAAGTTGCGTGTTGGAATAGCAGCTTGCTTTGACATTTGAATAGTTTCGTACGCTGGCTGTGAAATTGGTATCGCCGATTTTCCCAGTGTGAAGAAGTATGAAGAGAAATTGTAATCTATAACAATTCTGTTTCTCTTTAGGTACTGATTGACTTAAACATTTTTTAACTCGATATCTTACTTCAATTCATTCATTCTGGGTCAAGTGACATGATGCCCATCATGTCATTTTACTAACTTAGATTATCCGTCAGCATAGTCTCG
This sequence comes from Cenopis cana, assembly GCA_951800055.1. NCBI lineage: Eukaryota > Metazoa > Arthropoda > Insecta > Lepidoptera > Tortricidae > Cenopis > Cenopis cana. Next base: position 7,817,558 of record OX637488.1, read on the forward strand.
TGTCTTTTAGAACTCAAAGTTTGCTTGTTTCTTACTATTGAAGATATTAATTATAATGTATTAAATCATTTTAGTCATTATTCACATAAGTAAATTTACAGTGACGAGGTGTTTTTATTTTTATCTTTCTACTATTTATAAAAACAAATAGCATACATTCATGTCATGTTTACAGTTAGTGTTGTCTATGGACTTTTTTACAATAGTACTGTTTGTACATTCAATAGACAATACTGTACGTGTCAAAGGACAATGGCTCCATATAAACAATCCGGATATATTATACACCGTTCCAACACTACGAGTACCTATATACGTGTGCAGTGGGACATTGGAAGATCATTCAACTGTACAGGAAAACCTCACTGAAAACATTATCATTCTGAATGGCTTTTACTAATTCGAGGACCTTTGAATACGTGCAGTTAGTCGATTGATCTTAGTATGATCCTATATAACTAGGATGTCAAAAAAAGGATGAAAGTAAAACAAGAAGTATGGATAAATAAACCCGGTTGTGCTCGGATAAAAAAGATGATAATAAGATACACTGCGCATCGCATCGTGTGCTTAAATGCCACGTGGATCCAATACCTATTAATCGAATATTTATTATGGCCCAAGTATGAATATTTTAGATTATTCTTATTGAACAAAGGAATTAGGCACAAGCAACTATTAAATAATTTCATGTAAAAGCGTACATTACACATTGTGACTGTGTAATCAAATTTTCACACGCTTCTCTATTTGTTCCCACTCTTATCGCTTTCAGCATTTAACGAGTCAATCGTTCGGTGGCATTGACTGAGTTCGCGATTAATTCTACATTACCAGAAGCATGTGTAGGCATTTGAAATGTAAGTGTATTGTCACTCATTAAGTCACTCCAACAATTCAAAATTCCAAGACTTTTGTCTCAAGTAACAAACCTATTATCGCTGAAGTCTCGTTAATTGCTTATCTTATATTTTTTGCCTTCGCTATTTATGTTTTTATTATTGTTTTAAAATAGAATCTGCATTATGGCGACCATTCACTAAAATGAGTCATCGTGAATTGAGAGCCATTTTGTTAATAAGTATCGATAACCTTGAAATACTTCGATGTTTAAGCGATTTCTTTTTTATTAACTTATGTAGATTATTTCCAAAGGTCAAATATTCGTTATTGCTATAAGTGCTGATATTTTTGTTCTATTTTCTCATTGTAAGTAACCTAATTCGTTATATTATATTGGTAATCAAAGAAAGAATGGATTTCACCATATTCATTTACTTATGTCGCGCTTTTTCCCCTAGTTATAGGATTAGGATCTACCTGTAAGACAGTAAAGTACCTAACTTAGAAGTGATTTACCTACAATATTGACCTGAAACTGAGCATGGATCTGTACATTTAATACAAACGCGAAATGGTTGCCGCAAAACACTTATTTGGTGAAACCACCGATTGCGTCAAACTCAGATCCGGCAATTTACAACGTTGTGAATGGGAATGATCATGCAATTTGAGGTTTTTATCCATATTAGTTCAATATTATCCATTGTTAAACATTGGTGTATAATGGTTTATGTATTCGAATATCCGAAAGATCAGCGTCAGCTCCTTGAGTCGGCATTATGCTAAGGCGAGACCTTTTCGTGACGACTCCGTGTGTTTTTTATTTTTATTTGTATTATATTTTGTGTTTGTTTGTCTCGTCATGAATAAATATTTTTCTTCTTTTTCTTTCATTCTTCTGTATTTTATTTATTCTTATGGTAATACGCGTAATTACATAGTCGCTAAACTAGTAATTATACGATCTCAATCTAAATTCTGCATCTTGTACTAATAGGCCTGTCATATTCATATGTTACATTCGAAATTGCATCATTGCGGTAAACTTGCATTTTTGGTATGTTGTTTGGGTCCACCTAGATAGTATTTACCCAGATTTGCAGCTGTTTAAAATGAACGCGCGCTAAGTTATTCCTGAAAAACCAAAAAGTGGGGAATTTTCGACCAAAATATCAATAATGAGGTATCTACGGGGAAATTAATGGGAGATAAAGTTTTAGCAAACTTAATTACCTTCATTCAAGACCATAGACCAAAAATATATTCTTTCAAAAATTTCTTTTTTGGTACAAACTTTTATTGCCGACTGTACTTCTTTTCAATAGTCATCAACTACTCGTGGTGACGGTTCTAATGAGACTCAACACGATGGGTTTATCTTGTGTAGTTTAGTAGTTCCTGTGGCCACCTTCTGTCTCCATCATCAGATCAGCTCGATGGTACCATAATATTGCTCTGTCACGAAACTTACATAATTAAGCCAAATTTCAGCTCAATCGAATGCCGGCAAGTGGTTGAAAATTGTGGTTGTTTTGGTTGTGGTCTACCCACACATTTCAACCACAACCTCATTATTGATATATTGGTCGAAAATTCCCCACTTTTTGGTTTTTCAGGAATAACTTAGCGCGCGTTCATTTTAAACAGCTGCAAATCTGGGTAAATACTATCTAGGTGGACCCAAACAACATACCAAAAATGCAAGTTTACCGCAATTACTGCAATTTCAGCGTTTTTATATGTACGATATAACCAGCCTATAATCAATACAAACAAGTGGATGACCGATATAGATAGATAGGTAATGTGCTGAATTCGATCCCTTGCTTGTCTAAATGTTGGAATAGTTGCGGCTATCTCAAGAAATATAGCCTTTTTTTAATACGTCTAAGAAGTAAATATTTTTTTTTTGCTAAACAAGGATAAATCATTTTTGATACGATTGTTTTCGATCGTTATAAAGATCTAATTCCTAATATTCCCTTCCAGAGGGCAGAGTGGAGGTGTCCCGAGAGAACAAGTACCTCAGTACCATGGCCCCCGGCAAGGTGTTCGGTGAGCTAGCCATCCTGTACAACTGCAAACGAACGGCAACCATCAAGGCGGCCACCGATTGCCGGCTGTGGGCCATCGAGCGGCAATGCTTCCAGACCATCATGATGAGGACTGGTCTCATCCGCCAGGCCGAATACACGGACTTCCTCAAGAGGTACGAATTTTTCTTTTTTTTTGTGTGGGTCCATCGCATCAGGCTATTCAGGCTCTCTGAGAATTCTTAATTTTGTGTACTATCGAACCAACTGAATCGTGACCCACCATGGAACCTTGTCACAGAAAATGTTGTAGTGGCATCGTACTGCCTGACAAGGAAAATCATTATGACTCTTTCTGTGACAAGGTTCTACGGTGTACATGTACAATCCACTGACACAACTGTTGTAGTGGTCACTATAATGGGTGGAACTCCTCTTCATCTTCACGTCATTCCTGGGGGGCTACCGCGAACCGTAAACGAAGTTTTCCCTCTCTGTCGCACTTGCAAGTCTGTAGTCTGTACATTAAGTGCGACAGAGACGGAAACCTTCGTTTCTGGTTCGCGGTAGCTCCTCTGATTCATATTGAGGGAAAACAGTCACGAACAACTGTAAACAAAACGGTACTATTATGATGAATTTATTTTCATAATAAATTAATTAATCACACCTTTAGTGTCTAAATATTGGAAAGAGATGAATTGCCATAGTTAAGGCTGTGTGCGCAAAAATAAGAATAATCCTTCTCTGAAGATTCACAACAATAGCAACACCGTGCATTACGATTGGTAATTTATTGGTCTATGTGCAATTGTGAACTGTGGGCATAAATTGCTTAACGTCACTCAGAAATTAATAGGGCATACATTACGCGTGCCAATAGGTTTAAATAGACGGTTTATGACCTACCGCGAAATAGGAGCGAAGGAAAATTACGAAATAAGTTAAAAATAGATGCTATGTGCAATAAAGTTAGTTAGGCAGAACCCTTATATCCCTAAAAACGTTACATACCAATAAGTTATATTACAGACAAATGAGTGACGGTTAAAAATAATTTCATGCTTTTGCTCGTCATTGCGACAAGTACTATGTCTCCTTTGACAATTTTATGTTCTGATCAAATCTGTTTTTGACTCTACCTATTTTGTTTGGTAAGCTATTTGATGACTTAACCATGCATATTACAATCTATTCCCTCTGAATAATTGGGATGTTTCATAAATAACACGTGTACTTAACTCGCATCGCGATAACTCAGTGAAGCGGCAAGACGAGATGGTTCCTTTGTTTTTATCATCATATAAATATTTAATCTCCAGGGTTCGTTAACGTTGCGACACGTATTCAGTCAGAATAAAAACTGCTCTGTCCACTGGCAATCAGGATGACCCAGAACTGAATGACATCGCCACTGATAAAAGACACGTTGAACCAGACTTTATTTCTTTTTTCGGAACCACTCTGTATCTTAATTGAGCTTGTATTTATAAACCTGTCAATTAATAGCTTTAGATATTTTATTGAAAAAAACCCGGCTAATTGTATTAATAGTTCTACAGCTTTGTGACTTTTGTGAGCAACCATTGTCTTTTAATCGTTTCGTGGTTGAATAAATCTGTTGTTTCATTCAACATTAATCGTTTATATTATAGTTTCTATTGCAAACGCTGTAATGAAGAAAACATCTTTATCTGGAACAGCTATTTCAGTTTTTTGTTCCTAATGGGAAGTTGTTTATAACAACGAGGCCAGTAACCTCGGCTCGTGTTGGCTTTACATTTTGTTTTGACATGTGTATGGAAATACTCTTATAAAAGATTAAGTTTAAACATATTTAAACTATGATTGCTGATTATCTGGTGTTTATTTACATACATATGTATGTTTGTCATGAGTAAAGAACGGTTTAATATTTACTTTGCTATTTGTAATTGTTCTCTCTCTCATAAATGATAAATATATGACAATCACATTGATAACAAGACGTAAAAATAAATAAACATTTCTACTCGTTAATCAACGTATTGTGCCAGCGTCTTAAGGCGATATATTGGTTGAAAGAGACGCGCGTATGTTTTTCGTTCACGACAAAACGGGATGCAGCACTCTCCGGGAATGGCATTTTTAGACAAATCTCGATAAATATCTGACTTTGTGCAGATTTATTAAATTTCCTCTTGTCAGTACCTAGATTAGGTAAAATACCATCATATTAACTTAATCGTGTCTTTAATAATGCGTTGTTTTAGTAGGCTGAGTAAAAAAAGGAAAATATGGACTCAACTTTGAATTTCTTTTCTAAATTTCTCAGTGTAGCGCCTTAAGGGTTCAAGAGTTCCCTCTAGGACACAATATCAATGACAAAAGAAAGGATAATGACCTCAAGCAAGACACTTATGCCAATGTTAGCCATGCAGTGGCCCACTCTTCTGCTTTCGACTCAGGGCATTTGCATTTACGAATACCTAATACACATGGCAATGTGCATAATATACGTGGTAAATGTTTAGCGGCATTTGGCATTATGAATGCAAATGTTAAAGGCGTGTTTCTTTGAACTATGGTGATGACTCGTTTAGCCGACGTGAACAAAATTTGTATGAAGTTGTTAATTTTTGAATACACATAGTTACTGAGGTCAAACAATGTCTAACTACGTAACGTGCTACTTAAACTCAAAATGTTAATTGTTTTTTCAAGTTTTTTCTAAAATGCGCGTTGTATGTACTTACTATGCATTAAAGTGAAAAAGATATTTGAATATATTGTGAGTCAGATGCACTTAAATTAAAAGCATTTAAATAGCAACAGTAAGGTAGGCTAGGCATTGAACTCATGTCTAGTAGAACAATACATACCTATTTAAGACTTAAAATCGTATTCAAAATGCAACGTTTATACTTATCCTACTCCAAACGAGATGGCGCGAAAGTGGCCGCCATTTTAGAATATTTTATTTATTGGCGTGGCGAGAGGCTAATTCTACCGGGTTATAATAAGCAAACTGCAAGTGCAACTTTAATATTGTATTTAAAAGAATTAAAAAAGAAAACGTCGCAAAAATATAAATACCTAGTATTTTCTGTGTGGTCTATTATTACTTCACTCATTATACCTACTTAACAGAAACCAGTTCTACTACCTTTAGCAAGTTACGTGTACTTAATTTAACTCTTAATGTAATTGTAGACAGCCTGGCCCATTGTACAAGGGTATCGTGCAGAGGTATGTGTCAGCAGCTGTTAATGTGAATCCTTATGCGCTTTTCGTGTTCGTCTCTTATGGCGATCCATCTTCCCAGAAGGCATTAAGACAATGAAGAATAATTTCTTTATCGTGTGGGCTATACTGTTACCAGCCACGGTTATAATTGTTACACTTAAGGCATTAGGAATGTGACGCTTTCGTTGAGTGAAACTCTTTTCTGGAATTCAACGTGCACGCATCGTAAAATCTACTTATTAAGTCATTATTTGGGCGTTTGTTCCTAATCACTTTCGTGGTCACTATTTTGGCGACTTCGGATAAAGATTTTAATGCCGTTTTCGGTTATTTGGTAGAAATACGGAACATCTACCAACTAACTTAGAAAGGCCACCAAAATCTACAGCCAATTCGTCAAAATCGTGTCCACGAAAGTGAGGGGGTTAATTGAAACGCGCGAATAAACAAATAATAAGTACCTACTTATTGATCGTTAAGTGCTATTAAATGCTTTTTTAAATGTGGTATAGATGTCTAGTCAACACGACACAATCATACAATCTATCGAATGAGAGCAAAAGTAAAACAAAGGAATTGTTTATGAAACTAGTGTCAACGTTACCCAAGCGATTTGCGACACAGCGGCACGTTCTCGCCTTCAAGATATTCGCAATCCTTTCACTGCATCGACGTCCTCACTATTAATGCTTGTTATTCAATCGGGCTTAAATTGATTTAAACATTTAATGACACGTACACGATGCTATATTTCAATGTCCCGATTGCCGTACGACGAATGTTTTGATTTCTAATTTTCATTGTCAGCCCATGCTACGGTTTAATTTGAAAATAGCATCTAGATATTTTACACGACTGCCCAAAAAAGAAGTGTAATGTTTTGTTTCGGTTCATGTATGTATGTGAGATTCTTTATTCCACCAGAACTTCTGAACGTCTTAACCGATATAGAAGTGTAATGTATCGTTAGAATCCTTACGTCATCCCGAGTATGTGAGTCAAACAAATACTTTTGCAGCTTCTAGGTCGTTATTAATTGTCATACATAACTACGTTAGTTAACGCAAGGCCTCGATAATTTGGCTGACAGGGTTACTACAGGACAGCTTAATAGCTAGCCATAGCCCGCCATTCCAAATAGAGACTGTATATAACTAGTATGACAAAGTGAGAAAAGTTGTCCCCGGTCTCTTTTGTGTCTTTATGGCAATTTATATAAGATTCAATTTTGCGTGTCCTGTGGAAAAGCCTAAAAATACCTGTACATAATTACAAGTCATCAATCAGCAAGATAGATCTCAGAGCATGTCATGATAAGGGTCAGAGCTATTTTCCTCAACGTATACCCTATGCACAAGTCGTAACTAGTACGCGTCCTTAGTCCAACATACTTTACATTAAGTACATACAAACATTTACCAAGTTAATTGTATTAAAGTGACACGATGTTTAGCAATTAGCCCATTTAGCTCATACACACTTTAAAATTACTTCATCGTAGTTAAAGTTAATTTGTAAATAATTTAAAATCTAAGTTACTTATTGTTCTATTCACAATACTTCTTCACACACTAAAAATACGGCGAAAAATACACTACAGTATTATAAAATGCAACTATATTTTAGTCATACTCAGTCACTTCTTTGGTAAGAGATACGTTGCTAATAATAACAGTGACATAATATATTCATAATCCTTTTTACAGATTATGCATAAACCGGTTACAGTAATCAAATCGCCAAAGAAACCTTTCAATTTAGACCAGTATGTTAACGCTCACTTTCAATACAAACCAGTAACATTTATAACTATACGGCATTTACCTGTTCCAACAACATTTCAAGAACATCTACTATTTTAGAATCAATTATTTAAATTATTGCAAAAAGATAAAACGTTACCGAATCATTATTATTAACTGCAGTTTAATGACAGAAATTAAATGAAAGTAATTCAAGTCATGCAATTACATCATGATTACTGTTATAAATAACTCGGTAAAGAACGTTTTATAAGCCGAGATAGAAATAATTTTATTGCATAAAACGTTTTCTATTTGCTGGGATAACTTAAATAGCTACACCTATTCCGAGGATTTCGTAATACGTAATTTTGTTGTTCATTACTGTCGCACTTTCTACTCGACAGGCGTAAAATAATTCCCAATCGGAGTACTTTTGGACAATACTTATTATGAAAATAAATAATGTTAATCGCTACTTATTATTGGATGAATCCTACATGACAAAAGTAACTTTAAGCATCCCAACTCTGAATTTATGTCTATATACTGTTTGCTTTGTCTATAAAGTCCTAGCCTATACAAGATCTATGCAAGAATTGGCAATCTAGAAACAATTGAACGCGCCATACATTTTACTATTGCAGGACTTTATAGACAAAAAAAAACCGGGTAGGTATAGTTGAACAATAACCTACATAATTAGGATTGTTATAAAAAAGCAATATTAATACTACCTAATCTTACTCTGATTAAAAGAGCAGCTAATCTCAAAAAAATATTGAGAACGTCCACTTAGACTTAGACGATAAAAAACTAATCGGCACTGGCCGAAACCCCAGCGTTCACGACCAACTTGCACTTGACCGGTTGCCGGTGATGTAACGCTGGTCCAGTTTCTCAAGTTTTTGTTTCTTTTTCCACAGCGTTCCGATCTTCAAAAACTTACCCGAAGACACGCTTATTAAGATCTCCGACGTGTTAGAAGAGACACATTACCAGAATGGAGATTACATCGTCAGACAGGGCGCCCGGGGTGACACATTCTTCATCATTTCCAAGGGACAGGTAAATATCAAATTTGTGTATCCTTAAACAGTGCTTTTGGACGTGGAAACAGACAGGTCATTATACCGGGAATTCTCTTTCATAATGACCTTGTTGTGTTAGTGACATGAGTCATTATTTAGCCGACATGATTCAGTTCCTATCAACATGCCATTTAAAAATACATAGTATAGCAATAAATTTTCTTGTCTGGTTTTGGCCGTCATCATATTGCGTGAAGAAGTTGTGTTGTGCTTTGTGTTGTCATCATATTGGATTTGAGATTTTAATTTCACTATTTAGTTGAATGACATCGTAGTCTCGTACGTGTGAAGATGTTCTCCAAATACGAAAGTCAACAATTTCACTTTCGTTCCGCGGTTCAACTTTCGAGAGACCGGCTGCTCAGCGTGACTTCTTCAACCACGCCTCTATGTTTTGTAAACATAATAACGTAGCCCTCGGCATGATTAGGTACTCATTTTAGATGTCTCGTAATCAAATCACTCACGAAATTATTATTTCACAATAGTGGGTGCAATTACTGTCTTAAAGGTTTTTATTGCCATTATCGGTTCAAACTTGATTGAGTTACTCAGTATCTAATACGTCTAGACTACCTTCATGATATAAAAGAGTAGTTCCGTCTTTGATGACGTCCTGTGGCTCTTAATTTAAATTTGATTAATATATCGTCCGCAAGAATTTTGATTTGAATAGAAACATCGGCTTTCTTTTCTATTTCTGACCACAACTTTGTTACTCGGCTGTGGTCTATCGGAGACCGCAACAATATTGATGTATATGGATGGAGCGTGTGACTAAAGATTTTAAAACTGCACGTTATTCTATAGAGGTAGTGGAGGCCAGAAAGTCAGCTATTGTACACCTACAAGGTCAGCGCTCTGAGGCGAGAGGCTTTATACACACGGTATTTTGAGGCCAGATTTTTTAAAATCCGCGCTGGTAAGCGGAGCGCGGCATTCGAATATTTTGAATTATTCCTAAAAATATGTGAATAATATATGTTACGTTTTCTACATATTTATCCGTTATTTCTCCGAAGTCCTATCAAAATAGATACTGTTAATTACATCATGAAATGCCTTATATTTAGTTTACCTAACATATGTTTTGATTCGTGGGATATTTAGGAATGGCATAAGGTCCTTTGTTTGATCAGCTTTCGTTACGCTACTTGAGAAATGTGAGTGGTAATGAATTCTTTGTGTTATCTTAAAACGGTGCTACGTAGGAACATATGTTTTACATTGTATAATTCAGAGAAATTAGTCTGAATTTATGTTAATAATTAATGACTTATCTATTAAATATATACCTACAGTTACAGAATAGGACAATTTATGGTTTTTGATAAAATCGTATTTCGTCGCGAACATAACTGTTGTGTTGATATGATAATTTATATCTCAAACAGCGTAATATTTTTTAAAAAAAAGCACCCTGGATATTCTAGTTTTTTTTACGAAGCGACTAGGTACCTATTACATTGTTCTGGAGATTACTGCTATTCGTAAATGTACTACCTACGTTATATTGGCTAACGTAATATGTTAAAGGCAGTGGCACATACCTAGGTAATCAACCATTAGTTTTGTGAATTAAGTGAACCTTTACTTACCTATATGTAAACTTAAAAATAATAAAAATAAGAAAATTGTCGAACAAAACTAGCACTACCTACCTACTTTTAGGTTTTGTTGAACTTATGCCTATTGTCTCATAGCAAAAAAATATTCAAGAGCATGCAGATTGTGTAAATACACAACAAAAAAGTTTAAACGACGTGATGTTTTATTATAACTACCAAAGTAAATTGCTATACCTAATATTATATTTGTTAACCGTGAGAATAAAACTGCAGATACAAAGCACGTTTCCTTATTCGTTCGGTTATTGTAAGGTACTTGACCTTGTGTTCAATCCGAGGGCGCTATAAAATCTATAACTATGTACAATAATCTATAACAACCCAATATTACATACATTAAAAGTTAGCTATGATAATTACTCTTTATGATGATGTTTATTGTCTGATACCGATGATGATGTTTATTTCATGGTTGGTATAATACCGTTTTGAAATAGGTACCACGGTTGTTTTCATCAATATTTTTAAAGGTTCATATCGCGTGTATTATGTAATAAATACATCCCGAATAAATACAAACATACATAAACTGCTGCACACTAATTACCTAGGGCGGTAAAACAAAGAATGTTTCAGATCGCAGGTAGGTATATTTGATAAATATGCGAACTGCGGCTTTCTTATTTACCACCCGTGCTAAGTAGAAAATTATACATATGTCTCCCCCTAGTCAGAAAGTGAGTTATTGCCATTTTATACAATACAATACAATATAAATACTCTTTGTTGCACACCTCAATAAATAAAACTGTTACAGAGTTTGTAGGTACATTTAAAACTAGAGGTAAACAATAGGCGGCCTTATCGCCAGGTCACCACACTTTATCGCCAGGTGTGACTTAAAAATCATTACAGTTCCTTTTGGCCTTGTCGTACCTAGTCGTGTAAAACAGACCTCATACGTGAGGATTATATATTATGTAAATATATAAATAATTCAGAGTGTTTATATTTACTATCATCTCAATTTCCGAACTATTTAATTATTCGATAGTTAATAGACGTCTCTGTAATTAAAGTTAATAACTAGACAGACTTCAGATTGTAGACATTTCCCTACACCGACCTCGCCTTTAGTTCTGCTTATTTGTGTGTACTTTACAATACCAATAGGAAAATCTTTAACGCAAACTTAAGCGCACTAAACTACATTAACTTCGTTCCGGAGAAAGCCAGGGGAAAGGGTAACAATACCGCCTAATTAACGCCTGACAAATCGGACAATATTCCTTACAATATTACCTAAAGAAAGTAGATGAACTAATCCGTAACGAGAGCCCATTTGCGGTTGTTGTGAAATGGTCCGTATTTACGTAAAGTAAACTTGTTACTCCAACCATAGTTATCTCATCCGCTTCCGTTGACCAGCCGTGTCCATGAAAAAGTGTAATGTGTATTGCTGAATAAGATCACTTACGTCCTTTCAGATGTACATGGTAGGATTACCTCACAGAAAATGTGTAAGCGAGTCGCCTTTTTTGATCTTTATCCAGCTTGTTGCAACTTGGATTAGGAACTTGATGTTTTTATGACGTTTACGTGGTTTGCTAAATTTAGCGGTTACCTCATCTTGCATAGAGCAAATTATAATAACTGTCAAACCTGTTGCGAGTTTTTATTTTTATGGAAATTTATTTACATAATAGCTAGAATTACCTGAGCATTGTGTAAAATGTTATACGTCTATGCGTATTTATAAACATATAGGTCTATATAGTGTGTTTACATGTTAGATACATATTGTGATAGACAAATATACATACATCTCACGTCGAGTACTGTCTAAGGCGACTTCCTGATTTGTCGGTGCGGAGGCAGTACGATATGAGAAAAGTGTCAAATGTCAGTCGACGCGATAGCATTTTTTACTACGCCCCTACATTTAAATGAGTGCTTCTTGACTGGCGCGGGATGCGCGGTAGCGGGACGATGCCAAGGCGGTACTGCTGCGCTTCTGCGCATGATATTACTACTGCGCAAACGTAATACTGACAGTATTATATCAAGTGGGAATCTTTGCGACGTCACTAAGGCGACTTCCTGATTTGTCGGTGCGGAGGCAGTACGATATGAGAAAAGTGTCAAATGTCAGTGTCAGATGTCAGTCGACGCGATACCATTTTTTACTACGCCCCTACATTTAAATGAGTGCTTCCTGACTGGCGCGGGATGCGCGGTAGCGGGACGATGCGAAGGCGGTACTGCTTCGCTTCTGCGCATGATATTACTACTGCGCAAACGTAATACTGACAGTATTATATCAAGTGGGAATCTTTGCGACGTCAGTAAGTTTACGTCAAAGAAGAAAATGTCACATATCGATCCCGCCCCGCCAAGTCAGGAAGTCGCCTTAGTTTACGTCAAAGAAGAAAATGTCACATATCTATCGATCCCGCCCCGCCAAGTCAGGAAGTCGCCTTACAGATGGTCCTCACTTGAAGTTGTTTCCTATATTGTCACACAGACTAAACCTAATGAACCTGCTTAACCTGTTTTGTTACTTAAGTAATATTCTAATAATGATTACCTAGATTGCCTTCTTCAGACGAGACGAAGCCGGGCTGTGAGATGCGAAAATTGAGACTAAAATTACATGTTATTATTCCAGGTTAAAGTCACACAGAAGCTGCCTAATAATGACGAGAAATTCATCAGGAGCCTCACAAAGGGAGACTTCTTCGGTGAAAAGGCTTTACAAGGGTAAGAATTTGACTACCTCTAATATTTTAAACGGATGGATAAAAAAAGTGCTACCCATTAGCTCCAAACAAGGTAGACTCATGATGTGCCTAAGATGTTTACGCGTAGCGCAAGATCAGTCAATGTAGATCCATTACATAGCGAGTATGTCGTGAAATGAAGACAGTGATTTCTTCTTTCCTCTTTTGCTGTTTCTGTGTCTTTTTGGCGTTTAGGGAACTAGAGCGGTCTAACGGATAGTAACTAGCCCCCCGTTGGAGACCAAACTTTTATCTAAGCTGTCAAAATATACGATACCCAATAATTTTGTTAGAGTTTAACACCAAGTGTGACTAAACCTTTTCTTCAATTTCAGTGACGACCTCCGAACAGCGAACATCATCGCCGACGCCCCTGAAGGCACCACTTGTCTTGTCATCGACAGGGAGACCTTCAACCAACTTATATCAACACTTGACGAGATCCGCACCAAGTATAAGGACGAGGGCGAGAGCAGAGCTAGGTAGGGGTTGGTTTAATTAACTTTATTTAACTTATAACCTGTGATGATGGATGGCTGGATCTCCCGTCACATGAGTCTCCATGCATAGTACAGGATTCAGCCGTTTTTAATCTCAACCTACCATTCTACAAAGTATAAATATAAGCGCGTTGCTAATTTAACTGACATTGCATTGAAACAGCGATAGACACACACAGACACAGATTGCGACAGGCGACGAAAATTGTGTTTGTTAAATTTATGCATCGAGCCTACAGGTCATGGCATCGAAAAACCACGTCGCCGCCGCGCCGTGACGCTATAAATGACTGATCGCAGATAGGAATTATCTAATGACTAATGAGATATGAAGTAATGAAGTAGACGAGTTTCCTATGTCAAGTTCATCGCAGAAGTAGGAGCTAAGCTGGATTAGTCCTCGCAACAATAGATTTCAATTGAATGAGTTTTCTATTGTGCCGCTTATCTTTTATTTTTCACCAAAACAATGCATATTTTGGCGCTGTATAATGACCGTCTGTAGATTTCACTGTCTTTAATTCGTTCTGTTTCTATTCCGATGCAATCGAGGATATATTTGTGTGGTAAGTTGAAAAGAACCGTTTTTTGTTATTTAAATCATGAATGATAATACATAATATAAGTGTCACAAAATGATGGATAACTTTAAAGACACTTATCAATGTCAGAATAGTTCAAAGAAGACTTTAATTATAGGATGGAAGCTAATCATAAGGTGGTTATTAACTTTTCTCTTTAGCTCGGAAAACACGTGTTTTAAGCGGCGGCATTGAGAAATAATTGCAATTCCCGCGGTTTTGTGTGCTTGTGAAGTGCCAAGCGCAGAATACAATACGGGGCCGCTGTAATGAAAGATAGCTTCAACAAATATAATGGAAATGAAATTGAGAATTAAGTAACAAAAGTTAATTATTCAAGAAAAGACTTGATTGAGCCTCCTTTTACATCATGCGTTTCAATAATACGATTAAGTATTATGTAATTTTACGTTCCTATCGTGTAGTATTCGTTTATTATTCTATATTTATCGTGAGGCAACCTGCATAATATCTGCAAAAAAATCACAGTTGTATACTTTATGTATCTCCTACCCGCTTACTGCGGACTGTCCAGTCCTTCTTATCCATGAGATAAGGTGTGTGCTCAGCAGTGGGACGTATAGGCAGATGATGATTCTCTACTTAAATGTTTCCAGACTTAACGAGGAATTCGCGAACTTGCGTCTCTCAGACCTTCGCATCATAGCGACGCTCGGCATTGGCGGCTTCGGTCGAGTGGAACTGGTCCAGATACAAGGCGACTCGAGCCGGTCCTTCGCGCTGAAACAAATGAAGAAGGCCCAGATCGTTGAGACCAGGCAACAACAACACATCATGTCGGAGAAGGAGATCATGTCTGAGATGAACTGCGAATTCATCGTTAAACTATACAAGACGTTCAAAGATCGCAAATACTTGTACATGCTGATGGAAACTTGCCTTGGTGGAGAGCTGTGGACGATATTGAGGGATAAAGGTGAGTCTCATTAAAATTCTTTTCATTGAAGCCAAATATAGAAAAGAAAGGGCATAGAGCATGTCTTGTGTACGCCCTTTGTGAACTTTGTATGGTCAACAAGCAATTCTTTTGTTGAATTCTAAATGCTAATGGAATGAATCTCCATTCTAGGACAATTTGACGACGCCACAACGAGGTTTTACACGGCGTGTGTGGTGGAGGCGTTCCATTATCTGCATTCTAGGAATATTATATACAGGTAAACTTCGTTATTTGCCCCCTTTTGACGATCATATCCTCGATTATTGAAAGCAAGATAATTATATGCGGAAGAGTAAGTTAAACATAATTACATGTAAATATAAAAAATAGACAGTATTTCTAATGTTTATTTGTCCAAAAACAATAGCAATTATGTACTTTATTCACATGCATGTTATAAGTACTCTAAGATGGGTTTAGAAGCCGAAGTCAAATGCCGACTGAATTAAAATTAATAATAGTCGCCCATCTATTTAAATTGTGGTGGTTTTGGAAGATGTTCCAAATGTTAAACCCATATCATAACTTTATCACATATGCAATGATATCGTTAAAAAAACTGCTGTAACCTACTACCACCGACAAGAAAATTGACATAATAATATTGCTTGTTGTTAATGCTGGTCATGGACAACGGTTTATGAAGCCATTTTAGATTGCATTTTGTCGATAAATACGTTTAATTGATGCATGTCGGTAATTTTACGTTACCGCGTCAACTTTTAATACCTACCATTGTATAATTCTAACTTATGTTATTACTTACCGTATCTTACCTTATGCGAAACTGACTAGTTAAACTTGTAATCCTTTTTGTAGAACGAAATATCCTTCTCTTGGTGTTTTCTAAACAAATGCACTGTCTTTCATTATTAAGCGTAACCACTAATTGATACTGTAAACTAAACGAAGTAAACGTTAACACTTTCAGCCAAAAGACGGCTTTACGTACAAGGAAAGAAGGTTCTCATTTAAAAAATACGACTTATCAGTGTTGACCTTTTGTATTTAAAACAGCAGTAGTGTCTGTAGAGCAGCCTTTTCATTTCGAAGCATTTATGGCACGTGGCTAAACAATGGCATTGTTGGACCGATGGGTCTTTAAGATAAGACCCGTTCTACAAAAAGATTAAAGTATAAGCTACTTAAATCAACATCTAACCAATCACGATTCTGTTCCAGGGACCTTAAGCCAGAGAATCTCCTCCTGGATTCCAAGGGTTACGTGAAACTGGTCGACTTCGGGTTCTCCAAGAAGCTCCAAGCTAGTCGCAAGACCTGGACGTTCTGTGGTACCCCAGAGTACGTGGCGCCAGAGGTTATCATGAACCGAGGCCACGACATCAGCGCGGACTATTGGTCCTTAGGTAAGAAACTTGCGTACACTAACCGGGTTAATAATAATAAATGATATCCTTTATTGCATCAAAAAAGGGATATATTTTACATGAACATAGCATAGTCCATAGTAACTCCAGATACTACCTAGTCAGATAGAGAGCTACACCGACAAGAGTCAAACTCTTAAATTACTGAAGTGAGATCTATTTGGCTCGGATACGCTCAGTATGATACTAGGATCATCATACGAACGTGATATTTTTTCGCGAGAATGGCATTGGAGTTTATTTTGAGACCCTGGAGCTGCGTGTGAACAAAGATGGATATAAAATACAATGGTATTTCCGCGATAGACGAGTTCGCAGGATTTTTACAAAAAAAAAAATTGGGCATGGTGCTACCTAACCCTACCTATAAAACCTATACCACCTACCTACCACCTATTCCTACCTATACCTATTCTTTAAGACAAATGTTACCTATTTAAGTACCTAAACATAAATGGAGCCTCGTCTGCCAATAAACCGCAATGTGGTTTGGCAGAAGTGTATGAAATGTAAACATTTGTATAATTTTGTGAATAAACTATTTATTATTATTTTATTATTACCTTAAATAGTCTTTTGTATGCTGTTGTTTTTTTATGTGTTCCATAAATCTTGTACCAAAATTTGTACAGCGAAACACTTCGAATAGTTTGTTTCGATACGTCGTTATTTTTAACTAAAGGATCTTTAGAATTAGAAAATAGAACATGATTTAAATTGGCTCCAACGAAAATTTTATAGATAGAGTACCTAGTCTTGTTATTTAAGCTACGCGACACCAAATGCAATTTTTAGGGTTCCGCACCCGAAGGGTCCGAACGGAACCCTATTGTTGTCACTCACGCGTCAGTCATCTGTCACAAATGATTTGTTTTTAAAACTTCTTATTTCTAATACTCACCAACAGATGGCCATTATGTCATGGCTGCTTCATATTCAACACGCGCCCTACTTACCGATAGATGGCGCTGTTATACATTTTCTCATTTTCCCTTCGAATATTCCAGGTGTACTCATGTTCGAGCTCCTCACTGGTTCCCCGCCATTCACCGGCGCCGATCCCATGAAGACATACAATAAGATCCTCAAGGGTATCGACGCCGTGGAATTCCCGCGTTGTATCACGAGGAACGCGGCCAACCTTATCAAGAAATTGTGCAGGGATAACCCGGCTGAGCGCCTGGGTTATCAGCGAGGTGGCATCACTGAGATACAGAAGCACAAGTGAGTTATATCCTATCAAAATATAAATGTGAAATGAGAGCCAAGTTCAATATTAAGAATATGCGTCGTTATTGACTTCGCCAACAAAAGAATTGATATCTATATGGGTGCCAAGTTCTGCGTAGAAAATCCGGAAACTTGAGATGTAATTCAAGGTCAAGATTTTGACTAGCAAGCAAGCAAGTAATGACGATTACCCGCGTATGCCAGAAGGTCGCAGGTTCGAATCCTGCTCCGATCCTATTAAAAAAACTGAATTAGTTTTAGTTTTTGCGTTAGCAGTGTTACTGCTTGATACAAAATTAACGTAACTTCGTATTTAAACATTATATTTAACCCTTTGACCGCCAAAGCGATAGTGTGTCGTCGTGCCAAGCACTGTTTTTTTTGGCCTACTTAATGTCTAAACCAATAAAAACAAATTAAAACAGTTCATAAATGATTTTATTCATGATCAAAGTACACCTTCGCTCCGACCTTTTAAGCGGTTGTTGGCGTGGTGGGCACGACGACACACAACCACTTTATAGGTTCTTGGCGGTCAAAGGGTTAAGTACACCTCGTACGGTCGGCATCACAAAAGGGGCTTGACACCTTTACCGTGTTAATTGAATATCATGTGCTGGGACCTAGCACAGCAGCTTTCTAAAATGCCAGTGCGAGTGACAGCTGTCACTGCAACAAGCGCGACGCGACTTGGCAGCAAGATGCTCATAGTCCCCTAGCAACAAAACGTTACATCTAAAGAACCATCAACGAGCTCTAATTAAAGCACAACACAGCCTGCATTCCTTAACTTCGATTTTCGTTCTAGATGGTTCGACGGCTTCAACTGGGAAGGCCTAGCGCAGCGTACCCTAGAACCGCCCATCACGCCAGTGGTCAGGAATCCAGTAGACACACACAACTTCGACCAGTATCCGCCAGACGCGGACGAACCGCCACCTGACGACCTCTCTGGCTGGGATGCCACGTTCTAAAACCATTTTACATGTCTTTTAGTTCGCATTCTAACCTCAAGATGCACTTTTAACTAAACCATCAACAAATCAGATGAAAACCTGCATTTACGAAATAATGCGGTGTTTGGTTGCCAGCATAACAATTAAGACAACTCTGCCAAGAGTATTACACTCTTCAATGACTAAGATCATCATTGTTTAAGAGCTATGCTCTTGTCGTTGGAGTTATCGGTACTCTTTGTTACCTTTTTGACTCATCGCCATCATATCAGGCTCCACTAAACATCCAAAGGCCTTCCTCAAAGATATTCTCAACGACCGGTCTTGCAACATTTTCCCGCGTTCCTGACCTGACTTTTACACCATTTTGGAATTCTTATTAACAAGTTTTGTTGATAATAAAATACTATCTAGCTGTTTTAATCACATTGAGGTAAGAAATTGTTTAACTAAAAGACATTGATGAATCGACTTAATGAGTCGGAGAGACTCGATCGAATTTTGAACGCAGGCAGAGCTAGCCACGAGAGGTCGCTGTAGCGTCACTGCGGGTAATATGCGACTTAGGTTCGGACGATGACAAAATCGTAATAGGTTATAGCGGTTACATACGACGATTTTATGCAGCGATACAGTCGCGACACAGTAGCGATACAGTATCGATATAGTCGCAGCACAATAAGTATCGATCCAATCGCGACACAGCGATATAGTAGGTAGTTATACCATGTCGATACAATACCTATCGAAGCAATAAAAGTATCGACACAGATGCATATCAATGTCTAATGTCGCGATAAAGATTAGCGTTCATAAAACGTGCATTTGAATGTCGCTGCAAAAAATCGCTCTTAGACTTTCCTATTTATTGAATTTATGAATTTGTAGTCGCAAAGCTTGCCAACTTAAAACATTTGAATAGCAATTGTCACATTACAAGACAATCCTACATCGCGATGTGGTCGTTAATGTTATATTGCCATTAACTTTAGTTAAGTAATTTTTATATTTTAACAGGGTGACCGGAATGCCAAAATATCGTGTTACCATAATTCCAATGACGAATACATATTGTATGTCAAATTTCTAACGCTGTTTAGTGTCATTTATCTTGTGCTATTTTTTGAAATATTTACAGTGTTTTTTTTTCATTTCGAACTATGTATATACCAGAAACATTTTTATAGTCATTGTATTTTTGTATTTACATTATGTACGGTTTTATAATACTGAATAAAATGGTATAATACGAATGATTAGGCACTCCGATAATGTATATTACAAGCTACTGAAGTATATTGCCTTTTGGTTTTAAATTGACGTAAGTGACAGTGAACGATATTGATTAAAATATTTCATTCGTGATTATGTGTGTAAAGTTTGATTGAGCGTGTTAAGTCTTTAAAATCAACATGGTGCTCAAATGCGTGTATAAAAGAGTTTATTATTTTTTTATAATTCCTAACAACATACATAACCACATTATGTATTACATATTTAATAGGAGTAATAATAAATTATGAGTTATATTTTAATATCCAAAAGTCCACTAATCTTTTGTTTAGTATTTTAATAAGTACCTACTAAGGTTTAGTTTGTCATGTACTAAACGTTCTATGCTTTCTCTTTTGCATGCCTATTATGGTTGCGATTAACGCACGACAAGGATAAGATAAAGCATTCATCTCTTTCTTCCACAGCTACATGGAACGTGACCGTGACGGATTTATTTTGTCTTTTATCGTGCGATAACCTTGACCATAATACGGTTTCTGGTAGCTATCTCGTAAGAAACATGACATATTGTAGGATTTGTAAGACTATCTAAATCAGAATAATTAAAATAGTCAATTTAATTCTAAGTCTTCCATGTTAATAACACGTCATTGTAAATATCCTATTAGTGAATTTGAATTATAACAAATAACAATTATTATTAAATTGTGTATGAAATGTAAGTAAAATTTGTTTTGGGGACGTGAAATTTTGTTGTAACTATGAATTATATTTTTTAATTATAAGATCACTATTTTTGTAATCAGTTTAGTAATTATCGAATATTGAGAAAGTAAGTAAAATATACTACTTTAGTTTAATAATTTGTCGTGTTTTATTATTCGTTAGCATGCTCTACTATTTATGTGAATAAATGTCCTTTTATAATTTTTTTAATTAAATCATACTTATAGTGCCTTGTCTACCTCTCAGAGATCATAGTGTTCGTGTTCTGAACTTCCGAGGTTTACGGCATGCATTTAAGGCGCTACACTGAGAAATTTGGAGATTTTGAAACGCTGTCCTGCCCAGACTAGCAAACAGTAGGGGCTGATTTTCAGATATATGATTCTTGACTATATGATTGTGGTACTGACAATAGCGAAACATGATTGCTTAAAAATTTCTCGATAGAAAATAAATCCAAAGTCGAGTCTATATTTTCCTTTTTTTCCTCAGCCTACTAAAACAACGCATTATTAAAAGACGATTAAGTTAATATGATGGTATTTTACCTCATCTAGGTACTGACAAGAGGAAATTTAATAAACCTGCCCACAGTCAGATATTTAACGAGATTTGTCAAAAAATCCATTCTCGGAGAGGGTTGCATCCCGTTTTGTCGTGAGCGAAAAACAAAGGGTGTCTCTTTCAATCGATATATCGCCTTAAAATATCGGGTATGGACTCTGTTCAAAACATAAAATAAACACCACCATTCGTCACCACTGCAGAATTACGAATAAATAAAATAGAGGATAGAATACGTGGTATTTGACAATATTTACGGGTAGGTAACTAATCATACAAATATCTTTCAAATATTATTTATCAATATCAATATAAAATGTTATTTATGTATAGTAGAAGATATTTAAAATGTCCGACATTTTATAAAACTTGTCATTGGACCTTGAATCTTCACGCTTGGACAGTAAAGTCGCTTTTTGAACGGCCTAATTTGATACAACTCGGACAGTTCAAATAATTTTAGGCATTTATTTTTTTAACAATTTTATTTAGTAGAAGAGTATTTTTACATAAAATAATACATTTGTGTGGTACAGTCAAGGGCACCAATATGTATACACTTTTTCACCTTACTCCATTGAAATAAGGTCCAAAAATGTATACATATTTATGCCCTTGACTGTACACATGGGTAATAGGGGTTATTCATCATCGGGGTCGTCCGAGCCAAACGAAAACGACATCTTCGGGAATCTGAACGAAGGGAGAGCAAAGTCCGCTGATGCTTTGCCTGATTCTGAAATAAATGAAAAATTATACGAATTAACATAAGCACTGTCAGAAACCCGACGAGAGGGTGCTGCGTAACTTTTCTCAGACCCCGGACAGCCCCCTAGCGCTCACTAGGCGAATTGGCGCTATAAGTTGGTCGCTACATCGTTTCTAGGGTATACTCATGATTTAAGTCTGGCAGTGAAAGTGTTACTTTAAGGTATAAGTTTATTAACACATTTAGCGCCGAAGACACGATATCGGGGTCTCTGCTTAAAGAAAGTTTTCGCTACAAAACGAAAACACCATGTTATCGGTTAAGAGCGTAGCACGTGTGTTAACAACATTCATTGCCGACGAGTGACGCGCTACGCTCGCAGCCGATAATATGGGTTTTGCGTTTTGTAGCGAAAACTGGCTACGAACGGAGATCCCGACTATCGGCGATGAATGTGTTTAGAGCAGTGATTTTCAAAGTGGTCCATGTGGACCCCAGGGGTCAATGAGAGATTCCGTGGGGGTCCACGTTGGCGTGAGGAAAAAATGGAACGTGGTACAAATGTAGCAGAAGGGGGTCCCACCGAAACCAGCAAAATTTTGAAAAGGGTCCACAAGAAAAGAAAGTTTGGGAACCTCTGGTTTAGAGTAATCCGCAACTTTTGAGCCCTATTACATTACGGTACTCTCCGACTATTACATTACTACTCCGAGCGGGACACCGCTTTTTAAAGTAGAAATTATTTATTATAATAACATTTTAGAAAACTTGTCATTGGACTTTGAATCTTCACGCTTGGGCAGTAAAGTCGCTTTTTGAACGGCCTAATTTGATAACACTCTGACAGTTCAAATAATTTTAAGTATACTTGCATAGCGATATCCCGCTCCCACTGCGGAAACCGTCCGGAAAGCGCCGCAGTCTGACAACCGCCTATGATTTGATTTGATTTTGATTTATTTATTTTCACAATATACAAAGTCACTTAAAATTTACACAGTCAATTCCCCCTTCCTCCCTTGTTTTGTGCCTTGTTTACTACATAACCTAAAAGGGCATGAACAACAGCTTTTGCTACTCACCTTTATCATCTGCTTTAAGACCTACTAGACCAGCTACGCCAGCTACCAACTCTTCGGCCAACTTGCAGGCGGCCGCCTGTTCGGGGAAAATGACCGGGTAAGCGAATTATAATACCGGTAAGAAGCAGGCTGGCTTAGTAAAACCAGAGACTAGGAATTATATAGACTGCCAATGCCTATACATTGTGGCGTAATTTTAAAATAATGGGCCTGCTGTAGCTAGTTTCACTATGGAGAGATCACTTTACCATTTAATTCGTATGCCACTAAGACCTCTGCTTAAAACATAGCGCCATCTATGAACACAACACAACGAAGAAGCTCCCAACAGACATATAGTAATTACTAAAAAGTAATAGTAGTAAGTAGTTTGTAGTAATTTCTAAATTTAAATAACACCTAATAAATTATATAATTTCAAACATCAAATTTAAAAAATATATATGTTTCTATGGCGATGTCAAATATCAAATTGAAATAATAAAAGAAATATAACACTAATTGTTGTCAGAATGTAAATAGGTAATTGGTACAATGTTTAAAGAAATAAAATAAAATCCGAAATGGCCAAATTATATTAAAACATAAGAATAATATTTTAAAAATATTGGTACCTACCTACTAACTGTTAAGTAGCTTTTCCACTATACGATAAAATAATTATAATATTACCTAAATATTATTTTCTAAAGGAATAAGTAAATGAATCTAATCTATTAAATTCAGATACAGATTTCATAAATATTGCCAATACAATATCTTTTTTCACAAATATTTAAAATTGTATACTTACCAATATTAACAAAGTAAAGATAAATACTATTCTGTCCATTTTGGACCACGCACGTCTAACTCCGGAGTTTCATAGGAATGAAGCCACACCAAATTCATATGGCACCTGTTTAAATAATAACCAAATAAGATAAACATTACCTACTGACGTTAATAAATAGGTAAATAATGTTTTTAGAAATTATGTATGACGCTGACTGTACATAGGTACCTAGTTTGTCCCTCTAAATAAAAATTGAAACTTATTCAAACGGGTAAGAGGGTTAAAGAGATGAGTTTTTACAGTTGGGCAGCTTAAGTCCTCTATCTGCACTGTACAAGCCAGACTACGGTTCGTTTTGAAAAGGATTTACTTTTTTAAAGACCGATTTTATGCGAAGGTTTTAGTATCACTTTTTGTGTGATAGCATCTAAAATAAGCTTTAATTATGTATGTATGTATGTATAATTCTTTATTGTACATGAGTAAACATAGCATAAAAATACAAGAACAGTTGACATGCATGTACAAAAGCGAGCTTGTCTCTATAAGGGATTTCTTCCTAATTATATAGATCGTAGGCCAGCAACAGGTCTCGATGACCAAGTTCCTCTCCCATGAAAACTTGTACAGTGGTTAAAAAGTTGTATGTATTATGAAGGACTGTGGACGTCTGCCGCGATTCAGTTGGTGGGTTGAGGAGCAGCAGCCTCCCAAAGACGTAAAAAAAACTGTGGTAAAATTTAAAAAGTTTTAAACTATGTACGAGTGTATAAAATTAGGTTTAAATAGTACAATTGTACATAAAATAAGTTGTCCTGTAAATCGGCAGTGCGGCAGGTACGTTCCAAATAGACGCGACACGAGTAAAAAGATTTAAGCGATTTTCTTCATTGTAACTCCGTTACCTAATGAATTATACTGACGCCCAATTCAAAATGTGACACATCCCCGATAATGGTGATATCCCCATTATCATGTCTCTGTCTTGTAAAAACAGAATGAGAGGGGTACTTAATGGTGTCACGTGCGCATTAATGCAATTGCCGACCTTAACACACCCCTTTCTTGATGAACGCTCCGGGAAGTCCGTCGGGAAAACCAAACAGAGATGTCGCATATAGATACAATACCTATCATCAAGAAGTTAATATCCAGGATCGAGTTCTTCAAGAAAGGACCTATTTCATTTCATTTATATTTCCATTAAGGTTTGCTTGCATTAAAGAGTAGAGTTGAAAGTACAAGTTTTATACCGTGCAACGTGCATGCGAATTCCATTAAGTTGCTTGTTTCCTACCACACACTTAAAACAAAGCAATGTTTTTCCTGTACTTGTTTTATTCGTCATCTCCTTTCCACTGCACCACACAACTGCATCAAAATCCGGAATTCCGCAGCGCCCTATCACGGCCTCCTTCCTATCCTGTCCAACAACAAAGTTGCCGCGCCGTATCGAGTGGGTTTGCGTCCACCAATGCTTGCGTATATTTACATTATAATATAATAATATAATAATATATTTTATTCATGTAACTGTAGGTAAATTACAATTGTAAAGGTTGAGACCTCCTAGTAGGTATAAAATAACCTGTATCAGGAGACCCCGCTCTTCAAAAATAGTACATTGTTATCCATTTACAGTAGGTATTTGTAAGAAATTTAAGTAATAATAATAATATAAACTACAATTGGCAAGAACAACAAACATGTGACATGAGGTAGGTAATCGATTTCTTAATCTAAAGAACATGTGGGTGTGCGTGCGTGCGTGCGTGCGTGCGTGCGTGTGTGTGTGTGTGTGTGTGTGTGTGTGTGTGTGTGTATGTGTGTGTGTGTGTGTGTGTGTGTGGTGTGTGTGTGTGTGTGTGTGTGTGTGCGTGTGTGTGTGTGTGTATGTGTGTGCGCATGCGTGTGTGTGTGTGTTACAATTTACGAGTATGAGCTTTTTATATTATATATTTTAGTCTGAAATCATAATTATAGTTTTATTGACCTGTGCGTAGGAGCTCTTCGGTTTCAGTATAGGTGAGATCAATTATCCATTTGATCAGTGTTTTCTTACAGTCATATTGATTTAGGGGATAAATCTGTATTTTCTTATTTACGGTATTATACATGTGATATGACTGAATACAGTACTGTCTTCTAGCATAAACGGATTTGAAAGAGGGCACTGGAACCACTGACAATAAGTTGTCTCTTCTCCTTCTGCGCTTGGCAGTCTGAGGTTTGTACGTGAGACTTTTGTGCAATTTAAGGATTGCAAATGTTATATAGAGCTTGCGCATACTTAAAAGCTTGCAGCTGCTATATAGCTCTGTGGTGGGGTACCTGTATGGCTTAAAAAGCATAGTTTTTAGTAGGCACCTCTGCCCTCTTTCGACTTCCAAATATTTAGTTTTCGATGCACCTCCCCATACCGGGATACAATAGGTCATTATCGACTGAGCAAGTGCAGTGTAGATTTGACTTAGTAATGTGGTGTTTGTAATGTGCCTAAGAATTTTGAATATCCATATCAATTTGCGAATTCTATTATTTATATGCTCGATGTGCGGGTGCCATGATAAACGTTGATCAATTATGATACCCAGGTATTTAATTGAGGTGACTTTTTCCAGTTGTGTGCATTATTACCCGCAAGTCCGCATAACGGGGCCAAGCGTAAATAACGCTTCGACAATAGACAAAGTTAAATGGAATACAATCCTTTGTGGAGTTGGTAGGATTGTACTTACGTTAGCTAGCCTAGATTTAGTGCGAGGATCCAATGTAATTTAATATTAACTTTTATATTGTGAAATCTCTATGTATACGATGTTTAAACACTTCAAAAATAAACATCATCCTACATCTCGTTTCATAAAACCGAACCTCATAATGTTATTATGTACTTATTTGTATAGCTACGTTTAAATTTAGTTAGAGGACACGATTATTAATATTCAAACACGATTGTTGTTATTTCAGTTCTAATAGAATGAGTTATATTAATTTTATTTTGCTGTGAAAACTAGCAAAATTTAAAGGTTCGGAGTTTGGAAAACTAAATGTACACGTTGCATTAGCGAGTCGATTCTTATTTTGTATTTTAAATTCTGATTGGGATCATTAGAAGGCTTAATTCCCCTAAAAACTGGAACCTAGGCCAGTCGAGAAAAAGTAATAGGTAATGTACGCTTGTTAATAAAAAAAAAATACCGTACTTAGGGTCAGTTGCACACACATACGAACACAGGCCGGTCATCGTCAAATATGGCGCCGGCAGCTGTCATCCCATAGAAACTTGTCAAACTTTCCATACAATCAGATTTGACGAACACCGCTTACGATTACAGACGGTTTGGTGCAATCCAGCCTTATTAAACCAACGGTTTCTGAGTTTAATGCAAGTAGCGGTTTCCAATGTGCATATCGTGCATGGATTTACTGGACCGATGTCACTTGTTTTTACGACCAATGAGCGTGTAATTAACAACGTATTTTCTTGACGTTGAACCGGTTGAACATGTGTTATAAGATGAAATAAAAGACAGCTTGTTACGGAATGCACCATTTGTTATCAAGTATGTACCTAGAAGAGACGGCATATAAATGTCATTGCGTTTGACTCAATAGAGAGTCGAACAGACAAAATAATGTTTTCCCGCCGCGTGATCGCGACACAGATGATATATTATAGTTCCTATTCGTCCCGGTACCGCCACAGAATAAGTAATAGTACTACGTACAGAACTTGCACTATTAACAAATCGCCAACTTACAAACCCAAATTATAATAGGTAAATAACAAATATTGACCACACCAAGCGAATGACGAGACGAGGCGACTGTCCGGTAGCAATTCGCCACTGAATATACTTGCAGCGTTCCGGGGATGTACTTGCAGCGGCGCGGCGAACTGACGGAGTGAAAGCCCCCAGGTACCGCCCCATACCGGGTAGAGTCAGTCCGACCCAGGTCGGGCCTAGCCGAGTTTCTTGCTGGACTCTTCTCAGCTAGGCTAGGTTTAGTAAACCAGCGACAAAACTCCCAGTAACTCGATTCCACTGACACACTTCAGTGCGGTGGAAACCGCTCAAGCTGAGCTTGGTCACTGGAGCGCAAACTCTTAGAGTATTCTAGTGTTTAAACCGCCCGCGTGGTCGTGTCGGAGGTTTCCCCTGGACTTTCCCCAGGCCACCCTCCAACCGCGCACTCCTATCGCTTTAATGGGCCAGGCCTATAAACCCTCAGTCAGGTAAAAAAAAACAATAATGTTATTATTTGACGATTCATCGCTTGGCGCTACACTGAGAAATTAGGAGACTTTGAAACGCTGTCCTGCCCAGACTAGCAAACAGTAGGGGCTGATTTTCAGATATATGATTCTTGACTATATGATTGTGGTACTGACAATAGCGAAACATGATTGCTTAAAATTTTCTCGATAGAAAATAAATCCAAAGTCGAGTCTATATTTTCCTTTTTTTCCTCAGCCTACTAAAACAACGCATTATTAAAAGACTCATCTAGGTACTGACAAGAGGAAATTTAATAAACCTGCACACAGTCTGATATTTAACGAGATTTGTCTAAAAAGCCATTCTCGGAAAGGGTTGCATCCCGTTTTGTCGTGAGCGAAAAACAAAGTGTGTCTCTTTCAATTGATATATAGCCTTAAATATACTTATGTTTGGTGAGTTCGCTTCCGCGACAAGTGAGGTAGGAGGGCTCATTAAAAAATTAAAAATTAAAAATGGGCTTGCTCTTGGCAGCATCTAGCCAGTGCCTTGGCCTAGGTTATATGAACTCGGAAATACAGACGCTGGCATGGAACTCCAAACCCGCAGGATGCAGTATGATACAAATATGTTTCTACTTGTAAATAAGAAATTAATTAGCCGTTATATCGGCGGCCCGAAGCGTGAGTCGAGGAAGCAATACATTTTCGCGCGGTGATGACATCATTCCTGTGGTCCTAATGCAAAATATAACTTGACCTACGTGCCGTACGAAGCCACGCGCTATGCGAGGTCTAAGTATAATGGTATATTCCTAAATGGGATAATTTGGTTCCGTGCCAGGGGTCCGACCCCCAGTTATTGGCATGTCAATGGTAGTGATTGACTTTGTGTAATGCAGTTTGTAAATATCTAACGGTATGGCAACGTCGATGTACACTCAGCAAAGAAAGTCCTCTACCACTTTTGGACTGTTAACGTACACATAATAGAGTCGAAAAGTGGTAGACCACTTTTTTGGTCGACTGTACAAGTGAATATGGTTTTGTCACGTTTAGATGTTGTTGATCCTCTTTAATCAACAGAGACATTTAAAAACCGGCCAAGAACATATGAACATAAACAGTAACACGAGTAGCTAGTTAAATTATATTTTTCTAAAGCAAAACTCTAAACTCCAACTCAGAAACTTCCGTGGTTGACCTCGAATTCTTCATTTTGCCTTTTCGAATAAATTTAAGAGAAGAGTCGTCAAAGAGCCCTCTCCAAGAGTAATCAAATACAAACGAGCTGTGGTCAGATTAATTCGGGTCTCTTTTTCATTCCGCAAGTCGTTTGAAATATGTGTTGGGTTGGTTTAATCATGATTGTCTCTTTATTACGAGTTAACTTTAGGAAGAAAATTAGTGTTTGTTTACTGGAGGGGGTATATTTATGCTTGGCGTTTCCCATCTTAATGTATTCACGCGTTTGATTCGACACAAGTCGTGCTAAGTTTTTAACAATACTAGGGGAAGCCAAGCTTCGCTCGGTTCCGTTTTTGTGAAATGGGTCATTGTCAGATTTAGGTGCGCGTCTTTCGGTGGACATGCCAAAAGTTAAGGGCTACAAAGCTTAATTTTCGATTGATCTGATAACCCGCATAATCTGTAATTCCGTGTCTATAAATCCATGTAATAAAAACGTAAATTACATGCACACAAGCCGTTAACTATTGTCCACCGAATGGACAACTTTTGTTTTTCCGACTGACAATGACCCAAATATGTAGTAGTTTTTTAGTTATTTCCAGAGAAAATGAGCTAGGCCTCTCTTTGAGCGTGACCTAATTTTGTGTTTTCTACTTGAACCTAGTTAGTGCAGAAACAAACACAATTTGTTAACCACACGAAGCTTTTAGTGCAGTCAAGCAAAACCAATATTGGATACATTTTTCCACCTTATCCATTGAAATAAGGTCCAAAAATGTCTACATACTTTGACCTCGACTGTACCTACGAGTACATGATTTATTTCGCCCGGTATTCGACTTGTGGCCATATAGCTTGGCAAATTCGTTCGGTCCTGGCCTGCGGACTTTTGTGAGATGAAAACAAGGTCTCTTCATTTTTATAATGAACATTCGTAGGTACCAAATATCATCAAAGTTACCAGCATTTCGAGGTTTTGCTATTTCGACTGTGTTTGGGTGTTGACAATATGTCATATTTTTCAAAGTTCGCCCCAGATAAAATTTAGACAAAACAAATGGCAGTATTGCTATATGAAAATAGAAACTGCAGCCATAATGATCCATTCATACTTTTTAATCAAAACTATCCCATAATTTATAATCCAGAACAAAAGCCTATTTATTATGAATATTATACAATGGACGTGTGAATACGTGTAATATTGAATGTGCGGGGATTTATCAATTTTATGTTCCCGCTAATGACTGTGTGTAACGAGTATCATGATATCATCAATATCAAAACACTAATGAAAATACATGCTACCTAGTATTAAATATGTACTTATACAGTAGTAGCATTTAGTAGTAGTTGTATTTAGTAATTAACACAATAACAACTCCAGGTTGTTAGCTCTCATTTCGTTCGACCGCCAAAGTATCTAATCTATAAATATAAAAACAAAATTAAAAATTTTGAAAATACCCCCGACGGATGTAGCTAATTAAAAAATAATTAAATAATTAATTCGGACATCCCCCGACTGTATAGGAAATAAGTACATAAAGACATCTTTTTTTTCAATACGGTTAATTGGTTGAGAGTTTATTTACAAGCCCAGAAAAATCCGTCGGGGGCTGCCATTGCCTGCCTTGAAATTACGTGTTGTAGCACTTGTAGCGTGTTGCAGTTTATCTTATACCTTCGTTTAAGTAACCTCGAATTACTTATATTACTATTTTAATGCAAATGGGAACAGACATGGCAATGGCAGCCCCCGACGGATTTTTCTGGGCTTGTAAATAAACTCTCAACCAATTAACCGTATTGAAAAAAAAGATGTCTTTATGTACTTATTTCCTATACAGTCGGGGGATGTCCGAATTAATTATTTAATTATTTTTTAATTAGCTACATCCGTCGGGGGTATTTTCAAAATTTTTAATTTTGTTTTTATTTTATTCTTTTTAGAGAAAGAGCCGTCTAAGTACATATGAACCCTCGAACGCGCCGGTTGTGGAATCAGCTTCCTACCTAAGCTTCCTGATTTTGAACCACAAAAATAGGTGCCAAAGTGGCCACTTTCTATCCTCTCCGATAGTGAGGGGTAAGGCATACGAGGTCAGAAAGCGTGTCGCGTAGAGCCGAAGACACGAAGCTTCTCCTTGGAGTGCGCTCGCTGTTCGAGCCTGAGGGTGGAAGGTCCGAAGGGTGAGCCCAAGTCGACATTTACTAGCCCCGAGTTGCTTGAGGGCCGAAAGCCCGAAGGTAAGAGGCGAGTCAAGCGCAGAGTCTGAAGCCGTCCCACGTAAGGCCAAAGGCCCGTAGCTTCTTATTGGAGCGTATTCACTATAGGAGCCCGAGGGCTGAAGGTCCGAAGCTAGGGTGAGCCGAAGTCAACACTTTCAAGGCTCGAGTGCCATACAAGCGAACTTGAGTGCCTTGATCCCAAAGGTAAGGAGCGAGACATACGAGGTCGAAAGGCGTACCTTGTAAGGCCGAAGGCCCGAAGCTTCTTCTTGGAGCGCGCTCGCTATGCGAGCCCAATAGCCGAAGGCCCGAAGGGCGAGCTAATTTAACTCTTTCGAGCCCCGAATGTCTTACAAGCCAAACAAAGGGCCGCAGACCCAACGGGCAACCTCACGTGGATAACTTTCTCCCTAACTCACATTTACCCCTTTTTCAAGAGATTTAAAGAACTATTCTCAAAAAAAAATACATGAAATTCGCTTCCGGTATGCAAGGTTAAGCAATGTCAGGCGGGGTCAGTACGTGGATGGGTGACCGCTTAGAGTGGTTACTAACTGAGCGCTCCCGTGCTTTGGAAGGCACGTTAAGCCGTTGATCCCGGCTGTTGTCTATGACAGCAGTCGTTATGCCAAGTTGGAGGCCTTCGGGCGGCTTGAGAACTTCTAACAGTCAAGTTGGCCACTCACTTGACAAAGGGGGGTCGAAGTTGCACCACGTCCGTAGGGAAAGTACCCACCGCTACCCTACACGTGACCCCTGGGTGGTTCTAAAAGTGCAACGAAAACTGGCAACCGTTCTGTCTTCTCGAAGATCTCACGGTTCGAAATAAATGCCATACGATAAATAAATAACCATAACCATATGTATGTACGTATATGTATGTGTTTTATTATTTTTTATTTTTTCCTTTTGTTGTGTATTGTCACGAATAAATAATTCTGATTCTGATTCTGTATATATGTAATAGCAAATGAAATTTTCAGTTACATGGGCCACGGATTTTAGGCTTCTCCAATCCAACTACTTAATTGCAAAATATTTAAAGCTAAAAAGCAGTCGAAACACGGTTATCCACCTATGTGTCCTCGCAAAGTTCCCTATGATACTATTTTGCTTCATCATCAGGTCTTCTGATGTTCATCTACAGAGGCTTCTCAATAAATACTATCAAAACAGTCCTAACACGATCCACTAACTAAATACCTACCTTTATACCCTCAAATATTGTTCTGATCCATCATCAGACCCTTAGCAGATCATGTACAGAAGCTGCTCAGCAAACACAATCTAAAGAACCCAATCACGATCAAGACGCTATATGCCGTCGCAAAGTTCTCTGCGGTATGTTTCTACTCCATCATCAGACCTTCTGAATGTCATGTACAACGTGTGTTAATACAACATAAACAAAAGAGACAAAAAACAAACGAAGGGATATCTACCTCTGCTTAGTACTCTACTATGTTTTGCTGCTTCATCATCAGATCCTCAGACTTCAATTGCATGCAGTACTCTTCAAGTCGTATCGAAATCAGAAGCGCTGGCTGAGTATTTTCGGAGAAAACGCGCTTAAACGCACTTTAGCAAGTGAAAACTGTTTACTGCAGCGCCCCCTGGCGAGTTATCCTCGTTAAATCTATCTAAAATTCTTCCTGACTGAACTACAAACCTATTGCAGAAAACCGCATCTAAATCGGTCAAGCCGTTTTGGAGATATTGGTGTGCACACACAAACGAACAAACAAACAAACAATCTCTCACCCTAAACGCATATACCGTCTCCGTTCCGTCGTGGGTAAAAATGGGTGCCTTTCAATCCTTAGTTAACAATCTAAGTACTTACTAATATCAAACACAGGCCTTTAACGTGTCCAGTAGCGCCACACGTAAATAATTGTGATTATTTAAATATTTTAAATTTAACTAAAGGTACAAACAATTTAAAAAATATTACAAATCACATCAAACTAGTTATTACGTAGAAATTTTAGAAGTAAAGGAAAAATTGAAAAACTTAGGCACCGAGCAGGATTCGAACCCCTGAAGCCTAATGAAGCCTGAGTCTTCTGGTAGATGTCGCTGTACGCCTCCC
Source organism: Cenopis cana (assembly GCA_951800055.1). Classification (NCBI taxonomy): domain Eukaryota; kingdom Metazoa; phylum Arthropoda; class Insecta; order Lepidoptera; family Tortricidae; genus Cenopis; species Cenopis cana. Next base: position 7,851,285 of record OX637488.1, read on the forward strand.
TTAAGGCGTTGTATAAATGAAGGAAGGATTGGCAAATTTCAAGCCGGGTAGCAATCGCACCTATAGCTCAGTTGGCTAGAGCGACTGGCCGCGAGTGCCGGGAGGTCGCAGGTTCGAATCCTGCTCGGTGCCTAAGTTTTTCAATTTTTCCTTTATTTCTAAAATTTCTAGTTTGCGTTAGCAGCGTTACTGCTTAATACAAAATTAATTTAGTTATTACGTTTCTGGATTTGTCAGTCTATGCATCCAAAGTTTAAATATAGCAGTGTAATTTTTTTAGCTCATAAATCCACAGTTTAATGTAGGTATTCAAAAGGTACATTAGGTGCATTAGATACCGGTCCCATTTTTAAATATCTATCGTTAAGAGGACGGGTAGGGCACGCTCTCTCCATACAAACTTTGTGCAGGTTTTTTCCGTTTCGTGTTTGCGTTAAAGTTATGATTTTTGGTCAGTATACTTATTTTTCTGATAGCTTTTTCCTGACGTAATTTTTTTTTACTGTTTTTCTTTCATTTTTCATTTTTTGAAATATTTGAAAATTTCTATATTACTTGCTTCGCATATCTAATAGTTACAACCAAAAAAAATATTATATTCGGGAGTGCCAAAACCGACGAATAAAACGTGCACTTGTATGGAGAAGGCCTTGCCCACCCCTGCTCCTTAAGGCGAGGTTCTTCCATTGCAAATGTCCCGCTCTAACACGCGTGAGTTTGCAATTGACCATCCCACTCTCTACGTAACTGTGCGCGTAATTTTCGTAAATTTTTAGTACATTTTTGGGTGAGAAAAATACATGGCTTACTATATTAACAATATTAATACCGACATCCCTCATACCATCAAATACGTTTATTTTACTATTATTTTCTACTCATCATGTTACCTAAGATTGAAATAAAATGAGTTTTAAGATAGAAAATAGAGGTTAGTTTGGAATTTTTTTCTATCGAACAAAGTTTTGCAAATTGTGTAACGGACATCCGACGGCACTAGATAAAGGTCTCAAATATAACATCGTATTTTTTTACATTTTTAATATGTAGTATTTTGAAATAAAACCGTTTACCAAATCAGATTTTTACTATAACCCGGCCTTAAGAGGGTACGAACAATTACGAGCGAGTCCAGTAGCGCCACTCGTGAATAACGTGGTGTTTGTACCTAAATTTAAATTATTATAATTATTTACGAATGGCGATGGCGCTAGTGGACACGTTTTCGGAATTATATCCCGTGTTAGCGTATTTACGTTTCAGAGGGCCCTAGACGGTTTGATAATTAATTATTAACAGTGCATGCGAGCCTTAATCAGGGTTGCCAATGTATTAAAATACAACTACTAAATTGATTTTATGTCACACCTGGCCATAAAGTGGCCATTATCGCACGCTCCGCGCGCGAGAAAACCCACTTCCTGGCCAGGGGGTGACATAAAATTTTGTACTTACCGCGGGCGATAATAAAGAAAGCATCAGATCGCATATTTATCGCCCTTGCCTTCGGCTCGGGCGTAAAATACCTGCGATCTGAGACATTCTTTGTTTTATCGCCCTTGGTAAGTTATGTACTATTTCATCGTTTTGCGTTGAATCAAATAACTTCTGAGCTTTTATTGTGTTTTAATATTACGGGAGGCCGATTTTTGTGTACTCCAGCATACAGCTCTGCAGTTCTGTATGTCGTTAGATTCTTCTAGTGATATTATGTCATAGGACATATTTATATGAATTGTTTTCAAAAACATCTGATCACTGGATTACGAGTATTCTATCGGCTATTAGATGCTGCTACGAGTCTCGAGGTTTTAAAATAATAAGAATGAATCTTGCTCCCACAGTGTTTTCCGAGTTGCTTGTGTACAAGGGCATATATATTCCAGTACCTACAATATATAATATACATAATATGTAACTTTGTTGTTTTGACAATAAATTCATTAAAAATTTATATATAATCCCTTTTATGGGATAACAGACAATTGACAGGTGTACAGGTGTAGGAAAGTAGAGTGTATAAATGTGATCTAAAAGCAATATTAACCCTCGAAATATTTTCCCTCACTTCTTTTGGGAAAATGACCATCTCGTGGTAAATGGCTTACTTTAGACCCTTATTATACAATATACTATTTATTCGTGGGTTTAGGGGAGAAAATTTTAAATTATACCTGAGACAAATAATTTTTAACACGCTTTTATTAGGTCGACCTGTATGTAACTATGTAATGGAATCTAAGGTAACTAATTTAACCATCTTCCAAGCATCGTAGCGTCATGAAAATTGGCAGCTGTATGTGGATCTGATGACAATACAATAATATGTTACTGTCGAACTGATCTGATGATGGAGCCGGAAGATATGAACTGGAACTTCATGATGGAACATCGTATCATAGCTGTGTTTGGATTTGTTAGAAAAGTCTTGTAATGAACTTTCACCACGATTAGGTTTCAAGGTCTGATAGGTCCACCTGTATGTAACTATGTAATGGAATCTAAGGTAACAAATTTAACCATTTTCCAAGGATTGTAGCGTCATGAAAATTGGCAGCTGTATGTGGTTCTGATGACAATACAATAATATGGTACTGTCGAACTGATCTGATGATGGAGCCGGAAGATATGAACTGGAACTTCATGATGGAACATCGTATCATAGCTGTGTTTGGATTTGTTAGAAAAGTCTTGTAAGGAACTTTGACAACGATTAGGTTTCAAGGTCTGATGATGAAGCCGGAAGATAGGCACTGGCATTCCATGATGGAATATCGTATCATAGTCGTGTTTGCACTTGTGAGAAAGGTCACGTAATGGACTTTGAACACGATCAGGTTTCAATTAACACGCAAAGCGTGTTTTTCTAGTGTTTTTAAACTATTAATTTATTTTTATTAAATTTTACACTTTGATTGAAAATTATAATTTCGTTAGCAGACGCACCCGCTTGACAAGAAAATCGGGTTAAAGAACTTTTATTTCTCAAAAAGAAAATTTAAAGTATACAGGGAGAAAATTTTAAATTTATTCGCGATAATGCTGACTTAAAAGTCTTGCAACTACTGAACTCTTTATTCTGGTTAGGTTTCTTACCTATTCTACATAGGTTTCATCAGCTCCACTCCACAAAAACGAGCTCTAAGTTACTCAGATCCAAAAACACTTCCGTTCTTTACGAATTCGGCTCAATTGATCCTTCCCACAACATTAATCGTTTTTATTAAATGGACAGCCCTGGCGTGCCCCTTATTAGTGTGAATACGATGAAATGAACCCAACACAACAAACATACTTAAATTGTACATTTACAATACACGCAGACACAAAATCTCAACCATATGGACATTGTAATAAGAATCAGAATGGCCGGGTGTTAGTTTATGGGGTGAATTTGGTATTTGTAAGTATGGCCTATATATACGGTGAGTAAGTAAGGCTGAAATTTTCCCTCTACCAAATAATTAATTTATCTGTTGCAAGAGGAAATACGCTGTATTTTAGTAGTAAGAAAATGGGCGCTTAATGTAAACTATTCTATAGTACAGTCAGCAGCAATGGTTGCTACGCGGGCGAGGTGATCTCAAAATGATCTACACACATCTTTATTATAAGGGAATAAAAGCGTGTGTAGATCATTTTGAACACCTCGCCCGCTTAGCAACCATTGCTGCTGACTGTACTTTACATTGCTTTTGGTTATAGTCGCTATTATCAATTGAAATTTATATCAATAAAGTTGGCATACGTGGTCGTTTATAGTAAATATATACCCCCTTATTCATAAACGTCCATCAAACCTCTATTAGTTAACAAGCCGCTAAAGTTCGTTTGTCCTTATCTGTCACTCTGACATTTACGTTTGTGGGAAAGGGACAAACAACATTTTAGTTAGCAGAGGTTTGTTAAGTTTTATGAATAAGGGGGATAGTGTTTATAGTATTGTGAAACTCTTATTGTTTCATATTGGCCCCAATGAGTATATTGAATACAATGAGTATATTGTATATTGTTGGTGTTAAAAAAAAGTATGTAAGTACCTAGGTATTTAATTAGTTACGGGAACATAAACAAACCTAAAATATAGATATATTTGCAAGTTGAAATACTAAACATTGTCACATGTAAAATATTTTCATACTAGATTAAATGCAGATGTAAGAAATAATCAGTAAATTTAACTACTTGGCTTCTTATATTGGATAAAGCTGTACCGTCTATAATCGTAATAATATTAACATCTGCAGCCTATGATTAAGTTTAACCCTTTAAGGCGCAGAGGTGGGCCAGCTCTCTCCATACAAACTTTTGGCAAGTTTTTCTTCGCTTGTGTTTGCATTACACTTCTGATTTTTGGTCAGTGTGCTTATTATTCTGTTAGCCAGAACCTGGAGGAAAAATATTCTTTTTTAATTTAAGGTAGTTATTAATTTTCATTATTTGAAATTTTTGATTTTTTTTTCTTGAAGTACGTCGTATATTCAAGCAAAAAAAATATGTTCGGGAGTGCCAAAACCGACGAATAAAACGCGCCCAAAGTTTAAATGGTAAAGGCCTTGCCCTACCCTGCGCCTTAAACGCCGAATGTCAATAAATATTCTGCAATTTCGACTCTGTCATAAATGAACAAGATGTCATTTACATTGACACTTTGTCTGATTATATCAGACGATGACGGTTAAAGGGTTAATCAAACCCAAACATAAAAGCCCTACCACAGAATAAATAATGCCCTAATCGCACTTGTTTCATAATATACCTACATTAAACAAAAGAGGTTAATTTAATCAAAATGTCGCACCTTTGTTGTAAAAGGTACAAAAGTCCAATTAATGGAAACCATATACGGTTCACGGCTACCCTACTACACCCTGTAAACAAATACCATACTGTACTGCTCACCTTAAAAGCATTGTATTTAATAATTACACGTTTTGAAAAATAACCTTTATTTTGCTCATAATAGGGTTACAAATCCCATTGAACAAATGAACAAGATACGAGCTTCTGAAGATAAGCGGCCATGAATTGAACTGAAATGCTGTCTCTGCCGCACTATTCATGTGTTGCGTGACTGAGAGCGAGATGGTAAGATGTGACATAATAAAATTGAGACAATAGCACAGTCCGAGTACAAATTGGCGTGTAGCGTAAAAACGCAGCCAGAGGTCAATGAACTGTTGGGGTGTTATGAAAATATGTAACATGAGATATTTCATAAAATATACCGTTTTTAGTAAGTACACTTTATTCAATGTAGCATACATATTACAGAATATCATGAATAAAGTGTTACCTACATGTAAGCATTACTTTATTTAATTATACATTTTTTAAATAAAATGGTTCTGACAAGACTGTGAAATAGAATAACCATAGGGTTGTGCTATTCACGTCTAAATGAATTTCAGTTGTCTGAATGACGGAAGGGTGACTGTCTCTTCATTTCGTTATTTCAGACTGAATCCACCCACCGTACATTTCTAAGGGTTCGGCCACACGCATGTGACATCCCATACGACCAGGCGGGCCGTATAGTCCGTATCAGTGGCGGCGCGTCAAAAATATTCTTAGGGAAGCCGGAAATAATTTACCTGTCTTATTCTTCATGAGCTGTAGTAAAAGAACTAAAACTTAGGCACGCCGGTGGGAATCGAGTTGTATGGACGCTCCGCCACTGGTCCGTATACTTATTTGCCACCGACGCGGTTAATAAAAAAAAGCCGCGCGTGCAGCTAGTAATCTAAAAAAGCGAATCTATCTCTCTTCTTCTTCTTCAATTTAATAAGAGTTAACTACTCTTGTTTTTCTGTCCCCTGCTATCTCCATACATACACTCTGATATGATCTGACCTTAATTCTCTTTTATTTGCTCAAAGTGTCTATCTACTTCACTATATTATGCATTAAGTACATTTTGTATTTGATACAATGACACCCATTCGCTACATTTAGCGGAAAATAAATCTTCTAAGTAATCTAAGTTTCTGATTGCCGACCATTCTCAAACACGACATAAATGTGACGTTAGAGAATAAAGATGAGCGAAATTTATGAACATGCATTTATTTGCGTAATAATTTGAACTTGTTTTGCCTATCCTCTTGGGCTCGTCTACGCCGGATCTTGGAATGAAATGACCTCCTCCTCCTTGGTCGCATCCTCATGACTGAAGGTCGTGACTACATGAGGCCGTCACTTTGCGCATCTAAGGACCAAAGAAATGACCTAAGAAGCCCAATACCGAGGGAGATTCACTGCGACCCATCTACATAGACACATACATAGTACAAATGACATAGTAGAAATTTATGAACATGCATTTTCATAATTAGAAGTACCTTAATTTGTTTGCCCGATCATCTTCGCCTCATCACGCCGGAGTGAAATGTCCTTAGAAGCCCAATACCGAGGGGGATTCACTGTGACCCTTCTAGGAGACAATAGATTGTACGTCAAGCCACTGGAATCTGAGGCCTTATTTGTTTTGCCTGGTACTTTACCTTTAGCAGCTTCTGCTTTAAATTGTATCGGCAAAAATATTACACCGACGCTTGGCTTCAAGTTGATTCTCACGACCTACTAAGCCTGAGAGCTGATTTTTGAGTGGTTGAAAAAACTATGGTGATTCGACAGATGTCGAGTGAAAAGTCGAGCGTTCGAAACTCAAATATTGGCCCCCTGAGTTCTTTATTGAAACATAAAAAATACATACATTTTAATAAAGTTATAAATTGTGCCAATTGTCATAATATGCGCCAAGCTTCGATGAAGACTGTTAATATTGTTTTTTTATATTACGGGACACCAACATAGTACATATTGAGAGTTCTTAATAGCATACTTAGGTGAGGTGTTCGAATTAATTTTACGAACTGCTAGCACATACGAATGACGACATACGTCTTTGACGTAATATACAGTTAACGTTCGTGTTTGGTGAGAGGGAAATCAATGAGGGTGTGTGCACGCATGTAATATGCATGCAGCATGTAATTCCGCATGCACTGACGTTGACACTTGCTTGTTAAACTTAATAGTGTACGTTAAACGATCTGATGTTTAAAAGTTTTCAAACTAATTCTATACTGAAGGTCTTTGCCGTGTGTGAATGGTTTTCAGATGTGTTTTTGTTTGTCGTCGTATCATAAAGAGGTCATAATGGTATTTGTGGTGTTTAATCATTTTATTTGAAGAGTTTTATTAGTATTGATTATGATTGTTTTGTTAAATGAAAATTTTGAACTGTTATGTAGCGAAACGGTTGCGCTACAGTCTTCAAATTTTTTATTTGGCTGCTGCAGGCTGGTACGTCGCGTGAGTGGCAGCAATATGGTTCCGTGTGGACCCTTCGGGTACAGAACCCTAAAAAGCATCGGTTTATATCGGGGCTACTGATTCAGAATGAGGTAAAGTCTGTGAAACCTTATAGTTCAAACATCTGCTACGTTCGATGAGTTCCGCAATCCGCAATCCGCAACTCAATAGCCACAACGAATAATTTATCATCTTACTAGTTTTTGCGTGGAACTCGTTCATCGTGACAGTATTTCATTGCTATTTTGTTATATCAGGCGCTTACCTAGTTTTCGCTTTTCGTCACAAACGTCCACTCCCTTGAGGGAAGATTTCCGGGATAAAAAGTATCCTATATCCTTCCCCGGGGCTCAAACTGTCTCCATGCCTCATTTCATCTAAATCGGTTCAGCGGTTTAAGGCGCTACACTGAGAAATTTGGAGACTTTGAAACGCTGTCCTGCCCAGACTAGCAAACAGTAGGGGCTGATTTTCAGATATATGATTCATGACTATATGATTGTGGTACTGACAATAGCGAAACATGATTGCTTAAAATTTTCTCGATAGAAAATAAATCCAAAGTTGAGTCTCTATTTTCCTTTTTTTCCTCAGCCTACTAAAACAACGCGTTATTAAAAGACACGATTAAGTTAATATGATGGTATTTTACCTCATCTAGGTACTGATAAGAGGAAATTTAATAAACCTGCACACAGTCAGATATTTAACGAGGTTTGTCTAAAAAGCCATTCTCGGAGAGGGTTGCATCCCGTTTTGTCGTGAGCGAAAAACAAAGGGTGTCTCTTTCAATGGATATATCGCCTTAAGCGTGAAGGAGACTGACAGACTGACACCTTCGCATTTATAATAATACTAGTTTTGTCCCGCGGCTTCGTCCGCGTGGTACTCGTTTATATCATGATAGAATTTAATTGCTACATTTTTTTATCAGGCGCTTACCTACTTATCGCTCTTCCATACGGACTTCAACTCCCTTAAGGGTTTATTTCCGGGATAAAAAGTATCCAATGTCCTTCCCCGGGACTCAAAGTATCTCCATGCCAAATTTCATCTAAATCGGTTCAGCGGTTTAAGCGTGAAGGGGTAACAGACAGACAGACACACTTTCGCATTTATAATATTAGTAAGGATAGTATATTAGTATAGTATGGATAGGACACTAGGAAATTTTTATGATTTACTTCGCGCCTAACTTTGGCCAGGATTAGTAAACTACGTAGGATATTTAGACGCAATAACTTGAACCCTAATATCGAGTTGAAAGAGGTTTTTAAATACTTAAATTAATTAATTCTTGAAGGTATATGGATATTACAGCCAAAGTCATAATTATATAGTACCTACGTTCTGAAAGTGACAAAAATATCTGTAGGCTCTTGTGCCCTTGTCGTTAAAGTGATATTCACTTATTGTCACACTGAGTGCGTAACTGCGTATGTATGTATTTATAGATGACTAAATTATTTTATGCACATAGTTAAGGATTTAATTATGCCTACATTTTAATTGATACTATTTCGTAATTTTTGTTACGAAATAATATAAAAAATATTTTTCAACCAGCATTTTTCATGTTGACTGTACAGGTCAGTTGACAGACTTCACCAAGAAACCTGACATCTATCAGAGGCTTATAAAGGAATCTTCCGCGAGAGCTCATTGAAAACTATCACGCTCTCCCCAGCTGACTCACAATAGGGTCAAGCCTGAAGCCTTAACGTTCACAGCTGTCATAAACAAAAAGTAATTTTTTTTGTGTTATAATTTATTTTCAAACCAAAAGTTGTGTTGCGTAAATGTGTACTATATGATATGTCTACCGTTTGAGGCGCGGGTATACCCCAAATGATACATTTTGAAAAGAGCACTGTAATGAGCTGGTGAAAAAATTATCCTATAATTTTTAATTTATAATCTAAACGTTTGCATTTCTAGCAAAAAGTTAAATATTTACTACCAACGTCAAAAAAATCAGGCTTTTTTCAACATAAAAACTACTACTACTTACTTCTAAACTACAAGAGATGTTTACCTTTTTTTGATGATATTAACTATGGATTCAGTATTTACTACAAACAAAGGAAATTGTCTATTATTTTTTAACATTATTAGTTAATTGACAGCGATATATTACATTAATTGTTTATTAAAATGCGATATATTATATTAATTCTTAATTAAAATTATTAATTTTCATTATATAACTTTCGATTTATGTACATCTGGATTGAGGAATACCTTCATAAAATGTTATCTGTGCCTAAAATATTCTCTCTTTGACTCTTGAAAACGAACCATTTTTTGCAAATAATACTTCAAATAATAATGTCACTGCCTCCGCAATACTTTAGCTGCGTCAAAAAACTCCAAACGTATTTTGAAAGGGCAATAGAGCACTGAAACTGACGTTGTTGGTGTTCAAGTTGATTTGACAGCTTTTATAGACTGAATAAGTGGATGAAGGTGTGTAGACTGGAATTTTCTCAAGCCCTTTGAAGGACCCGTCGAAAACAGAACTGGGTCTCGATTTAATAACTAACACATTTCAAATCCCATCCCATTTCGATATCACTGCGTCCTGCCTACACAAACGTGGCTAACTGGCTATGCGTCTTACGCAAGAAGGAACGCATGATTTAAGATGACTACATTATGATAAAATATTGTATATTGTAAATATAAGACGTGTAAAATATAGTGACTGGTTTCTAAGTGCTTCTTTTTTGACACCATTGTTTGCTGTCAATCCATTTTTTTTTTAAGTGACGCAGGCAGTTAATTTAATTCAGTTATATATAATGCTGTTTAGTATTAAATAAAGTTTAATAACTAAAACCGCATTTGCTTTTATTTGTGTACTAAAATGGCTTCACTAAATAAATAGGTACTTACACAATAAATATGTAGGCTCATAGTCACCTCAGGGAAATTAAGTTTGACTTGTTTTCTGCCCCAATTAGGGAATAATTTCATATACAGTTTTTAGCAGAAACTTGCAGTTGTATTTATATATAGCAATCAGACTGTTTAAGGTATGAATGAATATACGTACAGGGAAGACCTTCTGTATTCAAAAAAACACGACTGCCAAACATCAAAAAGCGGTAGTTAACTACGTAGTAAGTTAAGCACTAGTTAACTACCACTTTTTGATAGATTTATCGAATGTCGCTTGCAATATCCGTGCACCATACAAACCGTACGCAGAGCACCTATGAGGTCACTTGGCGAGGTCTGGTAGACAGATTAAAATCGGGTAGGAAATAGTTGTTAAATTACCAATCCGGGAAACTTACTCCGATACATTTACAAATAATAACCGCTCAGACGCTCACCGATGTAAGATATCGAGACAGGCGTAACCACCGAAATAATGTAGGGAGAAATTCCGTCAGGATAAACCCTCTTTCTTATTAGTGTACTAAAGGATCGGTCAAGCAGGTGGGCTCCTTGAACCGTAGAAACTCTCTTGTCCATGACCTACTTCGATCCTTGGGAATGCCAAAAGCAAAAGTAATCAATCTCGTTTTTCAATCCCTGTGGGAACGATGCCTTTTGCGAAATGTAATGGTTCGTAAAGTTAGTTCGAGAGTACTTCAGTAAATAATATATTTCACTTTTATCCTGAAATAAAATTAGCATGGTGTTTTATATTGTCTCGCAAGACGTGAGAAAAGTAGAGTATACTTTTCGGGAATAAAGCTGTGTCTGTCTTGGGCGCGCTTAAATCCTTCACTACACTCAGTACTCAGTCTTAATTCCCTCGCTTCGCTCGGGAATTAACTCACTAAGCACTCGCTGCGCTCGGGTGTAAAATCCGGAGTCCTTCGTTACGTGCAGGTTTCAATATCGCGCACGTGACATAAAAGAGTACTTTATCCCCTGGTGTGTAATCTACTATTAACTAAGTAACTACAAAGCACATTATATGTGCCGCTGTACAAATCTTAATAAATGTGTTTCAATGACTTTATTACAATGGTATAAGATCGTTGCGGTATAATTTCGAGTGGCTAAGTGCTTTCATATTCACACTTGACTGGAAACCTACGTCACCTACGTGTATTTGTTCTCCAGAACAATACCGCTATTGCAATAACCTCGCAGCAGCAATTAAAACTTGAATGATTTCCTCAGCGCGAGAAGACGTTACTCACTATTACCGTATACATATGCGTAGTGACGAAAGCGTTTTCCACACTTGTTCGGCTCTGGTGCGAACGATTTTCATCGCCGCCAGTTGCAAACGGTCGTTGGAAGCGGGCACACGCCCGAACACCGCTCGATCCCTACGAGATCGCGGGATATAAACAAACTGAAAGATGAAACCAAAAGTGAATGCAGTTAAACAATAGAATGATACTGTAACTGAAAATATTTAGTTTTTAAACTGTCGTGTAATTTGTTTTGTTTTGTGAATTGTGTGATTAACTTGAGACAAGTGGAAATTGTTTGCGGTCATTGACTTTCAGTTTTTCAGGTAGGTTTCATAAACTGATTAAAAATGTTGGTATGTTTCCCTAGGCGTGTATACGGTCAATATGATTCGTTAAAATTGTTTCCGCTTCTGTCGGATATTTGGTTGAAAAATGATTCATTGCATGCAACAGGTTATTGCGGAGTTAGTAATAAAATCGTTTTTAATATAAACCTATTGTTATCATTAGATTATATCTAAGGTAATGCGCAAAACACACTATCGTTACCTGAATATATTTTTGTGAGTTTACTGAAATAATTTTCCCGGAAAATGTAATGTGAAGTACATTTTCCTAGGTATATAATGTGGATTTAAGCTTCGAAACCTGGAAGCATTTATTCAGAGTTCCTAGTACCTACGACTACCAAAATAATACTCTACTTTTCCAAGTATCCGGTTGTTTGTGCATCAGTTTCCGTCATATTTTCATGCCAGCATGGCCAATATGGCCATCCCAAATCAAGGTACTGAGTAAATTCAAAGAATGACTTGGATTTGGGAATGGTGAATATCTTCCATCACATACCATACGCCTCCAATAAAAATGTAATTCAATCAGCTGACTGAATCCTTATCTCACCGAGCCGGTGACAAATTGCAGTCTGACCAACGTACCTAATAAAAAAAACAAGCGGAATTATACTGTATGCCACTAAGTTAAGACGTTCAGTGTTGCACAGGTAAGATGGTAGGTATGAGACAACCATTGGGACCACGCATTATATTCGTTGAGTATTGATTGACTGTCATAACAATCTTGCGTTTATATAATGATTAATGAATGGCTTTACAAATAATAAAGGTACCTAACTACATATAAAGATCTTAGTGATCTCATCGTCGTTTTAATACTTGTCGATAATTAACGAACTCTGTGAGTTTAATAACAAGCTTCTATGAGATGACAGCTACCGGCGTTGATTGTTCTGTAGCTCTAGTATAAGTTTTTTCGAAACATTAACTAATTCGAACGCGTTTGCGTTTTGTCTCAAAATGTATGAAAACGCTCTCACCGAGTTTGAAATACGCGCGTTCATCGGTTAGCAACAAATGTTATACTCGCTGTTTTAGTTTCCACTAGTGACCACCAGAGGCGCTGTTCACGTTTTCATACACTTTCGTATTTACTTCGTATTCGTAAGCTGGTAGCTGCCGCCGCCGTAACCCCGCCCTAATATAATCGTAGTTTACAGAAATCCTTTTAATATACCTACCATTTAAGTACCTACAAATACGATAATTTTGTCAAGGAATTTTATTCCGATTTTGTTGCGGATACTTGGGTAAGCCGTAACGTACGGTAATAGAGATTTTAACAATTTAGTCATATTATATGCATACTCCTCTCCTCTTGTCTTGCGCGTATGTACAGTTTATTACGTAATATTAATATAGCTTTACCAGAATGTGATTTCAAGACTGTGGTTAAATTTCCGCCTTACAGGAATTGAATAAGGTTCAATTTGGTAAAAATTGACTATAACGTCGTCTGTACGTCTTGCGGAAATATCGGTCATAGCGTTTTATTATTGGTTAATGTGGTTACATAGAGAAAGCGGCAAAAATGCTTGTGGACCAACCTTTTGTGTTTGTAATTCATCTTAGTGTAAATGTAGATAGTAGATGCTAGGATACATACGTATATTCCCCAATTCCCCCATGTAGTGCCACGTCCAAATAGTACAGTCAGCAAAAAAAATAACAACGCATATGAAGAGGTCAAGAGTCTTTATTACAAGCGTATAAGTGATATTTTTTTATGCTGGCTATACCTTTTCTTCGAGAAAATGTTAACCTTTCACTGCAATATCAAATTTTATCAATTTTAAAACCTACAAATCCTAGACGCGATACTGAAAATAAGTCTGACTCTTTTAGGACTACTGTCGATATTTTATGAATATTATATACCTATGTTATAGTGCGCGCCATCCACAACGACGCGCCCCTCTACAGCGAATCTCATACTAATCTGTGCGCAGTTGTACGGCTTGGGCTGTGGAGGGGCGCGCCTTCGTGGATGGTGCGCATTATATCGATACCTATGTGCCGATTACGCTTCAAGTGAAAACTGGCCATATAATTTTGATTACGACTTTTTCTTTCATTAGCTATGGTATCACGCGTACGGCCTCAATGGTGTAGGGACTACAAAAATGGCGGTCCTATTGTCCTAGTGTCTGAATTTATGCGATGGAGGCCAGGAGTCAGTACGCCTACATTCGTTTTTATATTGACCGCTTTTTTATTTTAAGGTGACATCATTTAACTACATCTTCGGAACTTAATAACATACTTAGCATTATGTTACTACGAGCACGAACAAATTAAGAGATTATTTCAAAGATCCGAGGTTAAGGCGATATATTGATTGAAAGAGACGCGCGCATGTTTTTCGTTCACGACAAAACGGGATGCAACACTCTCCGGGAATGGCTTTTTTAGACATATCTCGATAAATATCGGACTGTGTGCAGATTTATTAAATTTCCTCTTGTCAGTACTTAGATGAGGTAAAATACTTTATTACTTACTTCGTGTCTTTTAATAATGCGTTGTTTTAGTAGGCTGAGTAAAAAATGGAAAATATAGACTCAACTTTGGATTTCTTTTCTATCGAGAAAATTTTAAGCAATTATGTTTCGGCTATTGTCAGTACCACAATCATATAGTCAAGAATTATATATCTGACCATTAGTCCCTATTGTTTCCTCGTCTGGGCAGAACAGCGTTTCAAAGTTTCTAAATTTCTCAGTGTAGCGCCTTAATTAAAGTCCACCAGAGATAGCCACCATAACAAATCCACTGACTATATATGTACGTAGAGTAGGTACTTTTATCTTAATATTACGAGCATCAGTGAGCCATGGTTGTGTTTTGAGCTATTCATGCACAATGTCTATGTGTGCGTCAGCGTAGGAGCTATGATTTCACGTTGTGTATGTGTTCGTATGTATCACAATTACCACAACGTCGACGAATTTAGCAACTAGTTTGGTGAATTTAAAAGTATATGTAATACAAAATACAGTGCATAGCGTTCCCCTTTTGCAAATATCTATCGTTAAATTTAAATAATCACAATTGTTCACACGTGGCGCTAGTGGACTCACTCGTAAAAAAAATTCGTACTTCGTACCCTCTTAAGGTAATGCATCAGATGTACGATTACACAGAATCATTTTGATTGGAGCTTATAGATTGACGAAGTATGTCTTCTACTGCTTCGACCTCCTGCGCCTGTTGTTTACCTACCCTTTGTTTCTGTACTATGATCTTTTTGAGGTGTGCAATAAAGAGTATTTGTATTGTATTGTATTGTCTTCTTCATCTTATTCGTTTTCATCATCCTTTATACTTCCCGAATAAAATGATGTTTATATGATGATATATGATATAATTAACAAAGTAGCAACCTTATTAACACTGTGTAAGTATGTTGCAATACCTTACTTTGTAGATCACTAATTAGGTAACACAAAGTTGGAAGCGCAAGTGTCAGCTTTACATTGTTAGTATATATTGGGGAACGCGAGCTCAATTTTCACACTAATGTTTGGCCGCCTTCAGTGTATTCAAAAATATCTGGACATACACATTAATGCCTTGACAATGAGAGCTTCTCACCGGGTTCACCAGTTATCACCACTAGTGGAATAAAAGGGTCTATATTGTGATCGGCAAGGGACCGGGCCGGGTGGCGTACAAGAAGAGAGGCCTACACTGAGCGAAAAAAATACTAATTATTAGTAAGTTTTAGTGAATCCCAAGACAAGGAGATTATATACTAACGGTTACAAAACAGTTTAATTGTTACAAGGGCAAAATTTCTTGGTATATAAGTAGTAAATAACAACTATTATCAAAAACTGGTTTGTAACCGTTAGTATATAATCTCCTTGTCCTGGGATTCATTAAAACTTACTAATAATTAGTTTTTTTTCGCTCAGTGTATGCTCAGTAGTGGGCGATTACGGGCTGAAGATGATGATGATGATGATATTGAGATCTCTAAAGTTTTTTGTCCTATTTTTGTATGCCAACATGTTGTTTGTCCTAGTGATCATTTGTCCTAACGTTTTTAGCCCTAATGAAGAGTCACCTAATACATTTTGACCGAAATTTATTTATGCTACTGGCTTATTACCTAATATTATTTGTCCTAACGTTTAGTTCCCCTAATGACGATTGACGCAGTGTCATTTATCCTAACACTCAGTAGCCCTAAAAAATGCAGTCGGACTCCGCCTTAGCGCCGGGTTTTCATATAGGTACACTCTAGGGGTAGGGCAGACAAGACCATGAGGATAGTGGGGTGCTCCGATTCGGATTTGGTACCAATATTATGGATTGAAAAATTGTCTTTGTAGCCCAAAGTAGGTTAATCGATATTATGGTAATTAAATTTAGGACTCTTAATCAGATGGCAGTCGCTTTCGTAAAAACTAGTGCCTACGCCAAATCTTGGGATTAGGTAGCGGACCCCAGGCATCCTTCAGGATGCAACTGTACTGGGATAACGCTAGGAGGATGATGAATCATTATGGCATAAATACTTAGGACTAATATGCTTTAGGATAAATAATACGTTATGGAAAATAATTGTTAGGGCAATTAAACGTTATGACTAAGTCCAAAAGGGCAAAACTGTTATGGCATGTGACTTTAGGACAATCGTTAGTAGGAATTTAGATGGTTCCCTGGAATAAAGTCCAGCTGTCAAAGTTTGTTATCGTTAAGGTCTTCGCACACTATATCAACTCCACGCCACTGCGGCAGCACCTCTACTCACACTCTCAATAGTCACTAATGGACAACGCGGTGTCAACGAGTGGACAACGTGGTGTCAATTGTGGGGATTTGGGGAAGGCACGGGGCGGACGGGTGGGCTGGCAAATGGTTGCCCGTCACGCGTCAGTTGCAAACGCATAGTCGTTGCGGGTACGACGTGTGGTCAATGCGTGGCAAACGTGTCGGAGTTGGCCTTAGTGTACGACGCGTAGACCACACGTCGCACACTACTTCAATATATATTTTTTGAAATGAAACCTAGAAAATAGGACATAGGGCTTAAATTTCAATATTTGGCATAGAATCGAGTCGCCGTGGAGTTGATATAGTGTGCGAAGACCTTTATTATGGGCGTGAAAACAAAGTTCACCAGTACTTACCGTAAAAATATCGGACATTCCGTATTGTAGCGCGGGACATATGTTTACGAAAAATAAATTTATCTCAAAGCACTGAAATTCATTGACCCGGAACTCATATATTTGCCATAATCAATTTCAGGTGTTGCAACATTATACCAATTAAATATTAACCCGCGTAGCGCACCCACAAACATTGAGATTTGACATTTCGGAGACCACGCATCGCACTAGTTCATACGCGGTAGCCCTCATAGAGGCGTGTTCTGATGTTTGTAAGCATCCCATTATGACATTTTTGGAAACAAAACACAAGCGAACACGTTTGCGTTTAGTCTCATTTTGTAAGGCAACACGAGCAGCGTCTTTGGTGGTAACTATTTTTTGCCATGTTTCGAAAAAACTTATACTACAAATACTGACCGATAGCGACATAACAACGGGTATTAAACTTTATGCTTAGGTACTAAATATGTAGCAAGCGTGTGTACTCAGGAAAGTAGTCCACTTTAAGACTTTGTAAACACCGCTGGTCAATATCTAGGTCAGAGGGTGGATCATATCATATTCCTCTGAATCCTCCGATAGAATTTTCCCGCATTCCTCACATATCTTTTTCTTTACTTTGCACTTATAGGTATATATGGCTACGGGTACCTATGGATAACATATATCGTTGTTTATATTAGTTTATAGTATAGGTACTTTAAGTGTTTTAATAATATTTTTTCCATATTATGAATGCCCAAGTAACTTCAATACTTTGAGTTCCGGAAAAATACATTGGAGAATCCAAATTCCAATTTCCAAATTCTGTGACAAAAGTAAAAGTTACATAAAGGAAGTGGCGATGTTTCCATTGGGTACATAAGAGAAAACATTTAAAATTCATTAATCGACGAAAATATTAAAGTTTAAGCTTCCAGTGTGAAGAAATAAAGTAGAATTACACTAAACCAAAAATACTGTAGACTAAAACAGAAACCAGGTAACACAATAGCTGAACAAAATATTGAAAAATGTCTTGGTAACTCTGTCATAAAATATTAAATATCATCGTAAAAATAATCGTAAAAACTAGTGCCTACGTCAAATCTTGGGATTAGGTAGCGGACCCCAGGGATCCTTCAGGATGCAACTGTACTGGGATAACGCTAGGAGGATATATGATGATGATCATCGTAAAAATAAACTTTTATGCTGATTATTTCATAATTGTCAACGACAATGATGTTTTTGATGACCTACAAAAAGGATAGATTTTTTATTGTTCTATTCTAACCCAATTCTATTTGATAAGTGACCCAGTAGGTATTCCAAAAATTAATCTGTAGATGTACTCAATATTTACGAAAACTACGTTCCGCAGAGAGCGGGATGGTTAATTGCAAACTCACTTGTGTTAGAGCGGGATATTTGCAATGGCACTGCCTCGCTTTAATTAGCCACAGTATAGTGCTTTCTTCCAGCCTATTGATTTTCTTGTGGTTATAAGAGGTAATATGATAATACTAAGTACCTTATCGACACGACGCGTCGAGTATGTAGTTCCGGCTTTTAACAAAACTTGATTGTATTCATGTGGGAAATGTAGGTACCTATATGAAACCCTCCCTTTTGGAGTGCTGTTCACCACAGTATAGGGTTAATCCTTATATTATTACCTTATATTCCATTCCCACCCACTCCACCTTATACTATTTGACATAGATTCTGATTCATTTTAACTTATGTTACCTTTATTAATCTAATTCTAATGGAAGACGGACTTCTGTGGCCATCGCCACCATATTCGATATACAAGATAAGGACTGAGTGTAAAAGCAAAAAAAAGCATAAAAAGGTTGTGTTCAATAGCCCGATGAAAACTCAATCAGTCGTGGTTAATACAGCCGCGCAATGCGTGCCGTGTGGTCGGAGATGGCGGCATTTAGGTTTTTTTTTTAATACTACGTCGGAGGCAAACAAGCTGACAGCCCACCTGATGGTAAGTGGTTACTGCCGCCTATAGACGCTTGCAACACCAGAGGCGTCACTCACGCGTTGCCGACCCATAAGAACCCTTTTCACGCCTTTTTTGAAGAGCCCCATGCTGTAGCCCATTGGGAATACCTTGGCAGGAAGCTCATTCCATAACCTGAGTTTTCTCGGTATAAGGGCCGACGCTAGCTTACGCGGGTGCATACTAAACTGCGCCCGCGGCGGGCAGTTTAGTATGACCCGCTCCGTGCACCCGCGTAAGCTAGCGTCGGCCCTAAAGCACCTGTTGAATCGCACTGTACGAGAACGCAGTGGCTCTAAGGTGTGGGGATGAGCAGGTTAGTACGGTGGACATGGACAAGGCAAATACTTAGTAAAGCAAAATAATGTAGAACTCAGATTAGTAACTATACGTGAATGCACTTGTAAAGTCCATTACATTACATTATAATATAAGATGTAATATTTTTTCACTTTATTGCCTTGGGTAGGTTATTACCTACCTATTCTACACCTTACAGCCTTACCCAGAAGTATTGAGCACTCACGCGTTTATCATATAGGAGTCAAACTTTGAATCAAGCTTTATACAATTTTTTTATAGACAATTCAAAAAAACCCAGCTACATTCGTTGACATCATGTTCGATAAAAATGCAATTGGTCCGATTGCAAAACCTGTTTATTTTAGCCTTCGGTTTTCTAGGATAAGTAGTTACTTTGAATTGTTATTGTACTAAAGTTTTCTAGGTGTTCTTATATCCTTTTTATTTATATTTTACGTCAATGTGTTTTTTTTTGAGATATAATAAGTATATTCATAAGTTACAAAGGAAAATAAGGGATTCTAAATACTTTTTAGCGAGCTTGTACTGCCTTGTAACCAGAGGGTGGGTAATTGATTAGGTGATTACGTAAGCATTTTCAAGCGTGTCATTTTTCATACAGACCTACTCACAGTTACTTACCTAACATAAAAAGTATGATACGTTTCATGTATTTATACATTGTACGTATTGTGGCAGGAATTTTTTTTTACTTAGAAATAGTGTTCATGAAAAAGAGACAAAACATATTTATTTATTTAATTAGATTCTAGTACTCTAGATCAGATTTTAGTATGTAGTATCATATTGTGTGACCTAATAGTAAAAGATTTTTCTAAGGAAAACCTAAGAATGTGTTACTTAATGCTAACCCGTCAACTGTACCGTCTGCACCGCTCCCGCACAGTGTCAGCACGTTTGAAGCGGAAATTGCTGGAACGAGTGCCATAGGAAGCCCCCGAGTCACGTTCAGATGACGTCCCGAATCCGCGGCTCGTGGCTCGAGATCCAACGACAAAATATCTAGTTTCATTGGTTTTCATAGATAGTACACGGTATAGCGAAGTAACCTTTACAGACATGTCTAATTACAACTTATGTCAAAGGTAAAGTATAAAATAAATATTTGTGGTACTAGTCCCAAACCAAGCAAAGCTTGTACTATGGGTACTAAGCGACGATATACATACTTATATAGATAAATAGATACTTAAATACATAGAAAACATCCAAGACCCAAGAACATATATTCGTGCTCATCACACAAATATATGCCCCAAATAGCTAAAATAGGCTTAATAGGCTTAGCTTTATTTTAGGAATAGCTTTTCTACTTTCATATGTTACATACTAGATATTTCTGAAAGTTAAGGTTCAGTTTACAGGTCACTTCGGGGCTCTTGGCCAAGATGGATCTATCAGACAACATGGATTGTAGGATGTGTGGAGAGGATGACGAGACAATGGAACACTTGCTGTGTGAATGTCACGCTCTAGCCAGACAAATAATGAACGACTTTGGCAATGGCTACCCAGAACCAAAGGAATTCAGAGTACTCCCGCTGAACTCCATCATCCGGTTCGTGGAAAGATTAGAGAGCAGCTTGGAGTAGGTATAAAAGAGGGGGCAATTGCACAAAAGATCCCATTGGGCCCCCCTGATCTAGATAAGATAAAGGTTGAGTTAAAGTTCGGCGCTCGCCAAATACGAAAATTCTATATTCGTTAGTTTGCATAGACTTTACAAGCTGTCCCTGGAAGTTCAACATCAAGGAAAGTTTTTAATAGAGAACCAACATAAGAACTGCGCGCTAAAGAACTTGCTCTGAAACATTTTTACCAAGACAGATAACAGATATTACTTGAACTTGAGAAAATAAGAACTTATTTTCTGCGTAAAATTTTAATTATTTATTTATTTTATTTTATTTATTATACAACGGAAGCAATAAGAACTCGTTGCATGCGCTAAAGTAATATGTGACTGCATGATTTATACAATCGCAATTAAATACATAACAAATAAAGAACGGTATTTGCTTTTGCTTAGTTATAAAATATGCTTTTGTAAGCAATTCGTAACTGTAATATAATATTTTACAGTCACGTTTCAATATCGGGGTATTTATTGCATTTGCTTGACTGATAATAATTTGAAAAATAGGTAACAAAACGCTAAACTTGTATTCGCGTATCAAACTTACTGGCAATACTGGCAAATACAGAGCCAAATTCTACAGCTGGATCTCACCCTATCGAAAGCTGACAAAGCAAGCACAAACACACAAGTACGTCAATCGATTCGATACTAACAATTTTTCCGATCGCTTGTCGATATGGGAAGTGATATGGGTACTTCCGTTCAATAATAATTGCCTAATAAAATGTCAAAAATCTTAAGCCATAAACACACGATATTGTAGCGTTGTAGATACATTAAATTAAAACAAAACACGATGATGAATGTATTTTTTTTAGTTTTTTTTTGCAAGTAGAAATGTTAGTGACAAGTAATGAATGAGCTATTAACGAAGTCTAAGTGAATTACAATGGGCTATACATCCTCGGAAAACACAAAAGTTAGATAGATAGATATAAAAGAGAAATGGCAGCCTCATTTAAGGGCCTATGACACACGAAGGGATAAATTAGTTATTTAGTTACATATTAAAGAAAAATGGCAGCCTCAAGGACTTTTGCCAATGACACACGAAGGGATAAATTAAGTAAAATTGAATAAAACCACTTATTAAAGAAGAAAAAGATGTGACTCTCGCCAAGATAGCGGCGAAAGTCCAACACAAAAGTTATTTCTCCTAATCCCGAAAGAAAGATTGTACTTCAAATCATAATTGTCAAAAAATGTATGATGCCAGTACCCTATGTTCTTAATCCTATTCTTCGCAATATGGTGGATGACTTATGATGATATAATAAGTCAAATCGAACTGTTGAGATGTGTGGTGTCACGAGCTGCGATGACAACTTTTGAAGCTGATACTTTTGACATAAAAAATAAATTTCATTTTTATTTAGGTACATTCTTAATCGTGCTTTTTATTAATTTCTCTCTCGCTATCCGCTATTGACGTCATAGCCAAATTGATGTAGGTACTTAATTAAAAATGTACCAATAGTTCAATAGACATAATCGAACTACTGGAGCTAGAGGTACCAAAACTATAACTGACGATTTTATATTATTCCTCGTTTTTCGTCATATAACTCCATAGTTTGTTTGTTAATGCCATCGTTGTCAATGTCGAACCGAAGATACCTGCCAAATCTAATAAGTTAGTCGGAACTAGGACACGGTTCCGTCTGCTACGGCTGTGAGACGTACATGTGGAACCCTAATTTGAATCAAATCAGTGGATTACACTGTAACTTTGTTAGTTCTATACTCGGTTAAGTCGTGACCCGAAGTTGAACACTACCAACATACAGGGAAACGAGAAATACATCGTGTCCCTGTATGCTCGTAGCGTTCTTCGCAAAACGACAAATTCCACAAACATGTCACACTGACGTGTTCCATTTACATCGATATGATTGTTTTATTGAAACTTAAATATGTTTCAGTTAAAAAACAGTCATATTTATTCCATTGCGGTTAGCTCTGTCCTAACTTTACTTATCTTTCGCACTCAATTATAAATTTTTGCCATTTACGGTAAGATTATGGCCAGACTGACCATGTTGGTATCAAGATGTTTTATTTACATAGTCCTTTTGTTTTTGTGACCTACATGGAATTTCATCAATCTAGATAATTAGATATACAAAAAATAATTCTCTAACGTAATTGGAAGCTGTCCTTTATACAATCGAGCGTCACACTAGTGTATCAGACATTATTTCTAAGTATCTGAAGTATTTGACAGAAGTTTTTCGTAGTGGATTAGACATAATTTCGCATCGCACTTACATTGGGCATGGTATTTAAGATAAAAGTTTTCTGTTCTTATGGAGTTTTCACTACAAAGAAACAATATACGAGTATAATAGTTACATAGTATCGACACTCAACAGTACGATTTGGCGTTAAATTTATCCAAATATTCTAGAAAAGTAAAAAATATTCCGCTCAATTGTATATACCTATATAATTGTGCGGAATAAGAGGCGAAGATTCTAGGTACGCATAATTCTAAAAATATCGCTAAAAGGTGAATCCCCCTATTACTTATAGCCCAACAACGAAGAATGGAAATTTGAATTATCTTTTATACCTATTGACCCCTCATTACCGGGGATGCTGGAGCGGAATGGACCAATCTATCCGAGCCTCTGGACCGTGAGTTTATTCTTTGCAATATTTAATCACGTCGCGTTAATGATATTTCTATTGATTTTTATCGAGTCCTTTTGACTGTGTTAATGATATCGATGATTGATATAGATAGATAGGCAAGTATTACCTAGGTATTCACGTATTGTTCATTTCAAAACATTAAATATAGTAAACGTAGACCAGAAATATATGACCATTGTCAAGAGGGCGCTATTATTCTGATTTATATGGCAACACTTCAGGATACACGGGACGATGTGAATTGGCAATTCGTCGTTTTAACTTTCATTCGCCGTGATCAAAATCAGAATACAAATATTCGGTGTCCTTATAGGCCAAATGGCTTCAAATTGAGACACAGAATGTGACTTATTGGAATCACTTTCAGATTCAGAGGTGTCACTGGTCAACCAACCAAGCCAACTTCAATAAAGAAGTTATCCATGTGGATGTCAATTGCCTATATGATCTGATTTCCCATAGAATATGTTTCAAAGCGAAATAATTTTTGTTTTATACTGCGAGCGTTTCTTCGACCGTATAACTAACACTAAAATAAACCGATCCGTAACTGCCAGATTATACATCATGTTGACTTGTTTACCTGTCAGCTCTGGCACTGACAATGCCAGTGTATGAAATTAGTTCCAATGAAATTCCGCAGCATGGCGCATGGCCCTATATTTGTTTACCTTTACATTATGACACAAGTGAGGTAATGAGACAAGTAAATAGGTAATATAGATCTTGATCATTCTCACGAGTGTCGTACAACGTTTCAGTAATTGCATAAAAATTTGACTTTTGATTTCTTTTCATTATTGTTTTAAATTTTGAAGAAATGTTTTGCAGCCAGCTCCACTGTAGCAAAGTTTGATTGGCTTCCATTCGGTGGAAATGTTAAAGTTATATTAAGGCTGGAAGTTGCGATAATTGCCCTACTTATACGGTTTCAGTTATTTTCAGAAACCGTTTTCAAGTTTTAGCAAAAGCGAGCTGGTAGGAAATTGTTGCTTCATTGCTGTTAACGTCGAACGCTACCTTTTAATTGGTGCAATATTGCGCAATGAAGTTAATGAATTGTATGACTTATACGTATATATGTGTATTGATTTGTTAGATACTATTCGCAATAACCTTTTTTCACGATAGTAAACTTTCTGGGTTAGTATTATTTTCATGTTGCGATTATTCGAATAAAAAAGTCAACATTACCAAACCCTGTGTAAATAACAGCCATAAAAAAGTGGCAAACAAAATTACATGTAAGTATCAAAGTACGCTATAAAATTTTAAAACACTGTTAAAACGCCTTTATGAAAATAGGTGTAGGTAATGTGTAATCTAACAAACCTCGTAGGTGTACAATAGAATACACACAAATCTTATTACTACACATCTTCAAAAAAACACAGTGTACAGTAATCGTAGACAGACGGCCAAATACCAAAACGTCCAGCTACTTATAAGGCCGAATGTATACATATTACATACACATAGGTACTAGTACAAATATATACACTCCGGAACTTAGCGGTATTCCGCTATCATACTGCCAGCCCGTGATCCTCAAGAGTCTAGCTTCTTAATCACAAACATTGGCATAAGGGTAATGATACACATGCTCAAAATTACCATGCAAGCATGCTACCCTATACCCTACTGCCATATGTGTCTACATCGTGCTCGTATTAAGCATGCTTTTTAGTAGCATACCGATATACATATAGCAGCCCGTGCCATCTTTGATCATGCTACCTAATACCTAAAGCGCAGGTGGGTTTATATGCGTTTTTACGGAATCAATTGCCATCTGACCTTTCAAGACAGGGATCACACGTATCTGCACTACTAACTTACCTCTAATTGCAGAAACGAAAGATCGCACTGCAGCAAATAAGTAAGTTATGTTTTCCCACACTGCTTACCTCGAGCTGGGGCAGCGGGTAATTCAATTTGCAGACACATTGTAGCAAGCCTAAGTGGCGTGTTCTGTGTAACATTTTACGGAGAACTCCCCGGGAAACTTAATCAGGACCTTAGAACTTATTACTTTTATGAAATACTTTCAAACGGGGAAACTTTTCAGAATTTTAGGTATGACTGGAAGTGGTCATAAAAGGGACTGAAATGTAAGTTACGTCAATTGAAGTACTTACCTACCTAACAATGCGAAGAATTGGTAATATCCCAGTTTAATAAATTAATTTAAAAGTTAGTAGCTAGTAGTACTCTTAGTTAGCTAGTAGCTAGCAAATAATGGTCAAGTTTATTTCTATTTAATTTAAAAAATATAAATAGGTATAAAAAAATGCTGACCAATACGATTGTCTTCTAACTGAAATAGTATTAATGAATCGTATCATAGATACCAAAATTGTTAGGTACTTACAAAAGCCTGCTTTGCTACCCTAAGAAAGGTCATCCTAAAAAAGGCAGAAGAGGTCATGCTAATACGGGCAAAATTGCAAATTGTCCCATCAAAAAGCAAATTTAAATTCAAGTAATTTCTTGGATCCTGTCTGACTTACATTTGATATGGATGAAAAAGTTCAAGGTTTCAACTTCCCTAGTCAGCTAAGCGTAACTTAAGATATTTGAATTTCCGATACACGCTCAAGTTTGACATAGCACTTGAAAGTTGGATTGTCGTTGATAATTCAATGCGAGTTATTGCTGCTACTAGTAGGTACAGCGAATGCTGCGTAGCGATGCGGAATACTAATAATTTACTAGGTTCATAATTTAAATAATGTAACGCATTAATACATATTACATTATGGACCTGAAGTAATTCACTTTTTGTAAACCATCGTAATTGTGTCTGGTATAGTTTTCGTTTTCGGAATTTAATAAAATAAATGCCGACCGTTGTTTGTTTACTCGTAATTTGTATCTGTTTCGCAAATTGCTGGAAAAATATTTGGAACATAACGTTAAAGTACGTTAAATATTCGTATTATTATTTTTACTAATCATATTTAATGTTGTTAGGTTACCAAATATTAGGTAAACACTTTAAATCCTCACAGATCTCGTAAAAACACGGGTATCTTCATAATAATTTCCCTTACCCAGAGGTAAACCTAATAATACAGTCCATGTTCGTAGCACAATAAAGAATCAAGTATATTAGTTTACCTTAATGTGGGATTCGGGACACGTTTGATATAAAAATAAATAGGCACGGTTAACCTTTGCAGGTAGGCAAGATAATCGTTACTCGACAACATTACAATAATACCTAATAATATGTTAAGGCCGTGTATTACCACTTTTGAGTTTTTATAAACAATCTGAGACATAGAATATAGTGTTCTAAAATCTAAAAAAAATATATGTGTTACATAAGGATCTTGTCTAGTCAAAATCGCAGTCAGTTACATGACCTGATGATTTTCACTCTATAGAAAAATATCGCGAAGTTACCCCTTTTTGGAATGTATTTTCAATACTACGGCTACATTACTGATATTTAACATTTAATTTTTGTACTTAATTAAAGATCGTAAATAGTTATAGACAAATTCGCAGGGTTTGCTTTGATAAAATGATTGGCTTAATGACTATAGCTAAATATTTACAAAACTGCGCGCAGAGATTGCGTAGAGAGCGGGATGGTTAATTGTAAACTCACGCGTGTTAGAGCGGGACATTTGCGTTGGGGATACCTCCCCTTAAGCTCAAAACATGATAACTGTGTTATACTTGCTCGTTCCTAAATAGGAAAGCCTGAATTAAGATTGATGTCAAAAGAGATATCCGAATACGCGTACCTAAGTATGACGCAAAAGTTAACATCATTTCAGATTCGTCGCCACGAGGGATTTACGATAGCTCAGTTGCTTAAGAGCGATGCACGGAATGCGGAATTCCAGGGTTCGAAGCCGAATGTATGCTTTTAGACTGAACTTGACTAGAATGGTCACATTTGTACATAACAAAATAAGGTATGAACGTGCACTGCAACGCATATGAATTTCAAAAAATTTGCTTGATATGCGCTAATTTGCATTACCCTGAGCGCATGTAAGTATAAACAATCTCATCAGTCATCATCACTTATCATGAGGTAAGTAAAGTTAGTGGCCAAATGCTTGCCTATTTTATACATAAAAGATACTCAATTAAGCTAGAACCTCAATTTACGTGAAAAAACAATAATTTAATTAGTCCGCCAACGAAACCAATTACATTGGGCCTAAATCAATGCTATCCGCGTACTCCGACGAAAACCGCACGTACCCTGACTAACCGATTTGTACAGATTATAATTTCATGAATTTCAACTGGATGGCAGATGTTGTTTAGGGATTTTCGGTTTCGCGAGATACATTTCAATCATCTTTATCTACCTTTATGTAATAATTTGTTACAAAAACAAATGTATTAGGGACGCCTGGCCAAGTAAAACTCGAAGAAGCGTTTATATTTCAAAATACATTCGATCGTACCTTATTCATCTTCTAACCGTCAGCAACTTACATAACCATGAAAAACCGGCCAAGTGCGAGTCGGATTCGCGCACGAAGGGTTCCGTCCCATTATCTTTAAAAACTGCAAAAAAAGTCATGTTCGAAATCACTATATGGGTCATTGTCAGTCGGAAAAACAAAAGTTGTCCATTCGGTGGTCAATAGTTAACGGCTCGTGTGCATGTAATTTACGTTTTCATTACATGGATTTATAGACACGGAATTACAGATTATGCGGGTTATTAGATCAATCGAAAATTAAGCTTTGTAGCCCTTAACTTTTGACATGTCCACCGAAAAGACGCGCACCTAAATCTGACAATGACCCATATCTCGAGAACCCTGATAGTTAGACAGTTGAAATTTAGTGTTTGTTGTTATAGCGGCAACAGAAATACATCATCTGTGAAAATTTCAACTGTCTAACTGTCACGGTTCATGAGATACAGCCTGGTGACAGACGGGCAGACTAACAGACAGACAGACAGCGGAGTCTTAGTAATAGGGTCCCGTTTTACCCTTTGGGTACGGAACCCTAAAAAAACCTGACTGGGGGTAGGAAAACAAAAACCATGACATTTCTTCTTCTTCTGCTGCGCGCGTCGGGTCGAGCACACGCTCCCTTGGATTAAAATATTTCCGCGAGTGGACAAGCACGAAATCTATCGCCGATGATACGCCCTGGGGCAGAGGAGGTTGAAGGAGTACGCAGCGCGCCCAACAACATCTACGCGCGCGCGGGGCAAATATAAGAACCAGGTTTGCTTCCCAATTTTCCCTTTTCTACTTTTTCTCCACCTTCCATAATTTGAAAAACCATAATTGAATAATTTTGATTTTTTTCATACAAAAATTGCTTACATCTATCAGAGAAAGCCTGTGCCCAGAAGTTGGAAGTAAATAGGCTGATGATGATGATAAATATGCGATCAGATGCTTTCTTTATTACCACCGTGGTAAGTACAAAGTTTTATGTCACCCCCTGGCCAGGAAGTGGGATTTTCCGCGCGCGGAGCGTGCGGTAATTGCCTCTTTATGGCCAGGTGTGTACTGCGATGACGATAAACAAAAAAGGTCCTTTAGATAAAAGTTATGCACGGATTCCACATTTGTAGCGTAGCATCAGTGATCAATAATACTCACTAGAAACAGCTTGGAAATAGTAAGATGATACGAAATAACGGAAACACAGGCCGGGAATAAAATAGTACATTACTTACCAAGGGCGGTAAAACAAAGAATGTCTCAGATTGCAGGTATTTGACGCCCGAGCCGAAGGCAAAGACGATAAATATGCAATCTGAGGCTTTCTTTATTACCATCCGTGGTACTCGTAAGTACAAAGTTTTATGTCACCCCCTGGCCAGGAAGTGGGATTTTCCGCGCGCGGAGCGTGCGGTAATTGCCTCTTTATGGCCAGGTGTGTACTGCGATGCATTCAACTGTCAAAAGTACGAACATCCGAGCAGAATCTATTACGGACTATAGCTCGAGATCATGCCACAGAATATCGGACCCATGTGATTGGTCCTCCGTGTTCTCATCTAAATTTCATGAACCCGGGTCTATTATCCTCATAGGTTTTTGTGCCGTAATTGTAAAGAAAGGCACGTAATGTATCGTAATTTTGTTTAGTGAAAAACTGTGGGAGTAGATTAAATTTGCTGTAGTTCGTTAGGACAAATTGGGGCATTCATTAAGCGAATTACCTTCTACAAAAACTATTAACTACATATTAAAACGTGAAAAGAGAAAAAGTGACGTAATATAAATAATATGAGGCAGGTATTTGCTTAGTTTTGCTATGTCGGAACTTACATGCTAGGTAATCGATAAAATATATCAATCGCTCTGTGAATTATAACCAAAGGGCAGAAAGACGACAGGCTGATGTGTTTAGGGTATTCTGCGAAGCTATTACTTAATAATAAATGACTCTCATACTCATAATACAAGCTCGTTGATAATAAGCTATAATCAACGGGCGGACAAGTTATCAATAGAAAAACTCGCCAATATTGAGTGTAAAGTTCTTTGAAATCGAAGATTATTACTTTCAATATCACACAGAAACTTATCAACCACGCTAAAGGGCTGTAAAAAGACGAAGTTAGCTCATTTCCTGCAATAGGAGGGAATTAAATAGTGTTCCAGTTTCCCATGAAACTGTAAGTTTCTTATCCAAGTTCACACGTAATTGCTTGAGTCTATCAACTTTTTTTGAGTTAACATTCTACAGTACGACATTTTATTGGCTTGCCGAGCGTTCATATGTTTCTTGCTGGAGTTGTTTACCATAAAATGACAGTATACAGACCTCCAGAGCTGATTGTATCTGTTCTAGTGCGGTTCGTTTGAGTCAATTACTTTGCTCGTTTTTTGGTTGTTCAGATGTTTATTTATTTATTTATCGTGCGGCAATTATTTACGAAACATGAGACCTTCGAGAAGAAATTACGGTGATGACAATGTTAATGGCTGTAATAGGATAAGTTGTTAAGTAGTTAGTACTCGTATACATACCACTTAAACCACATTAAGGGATACAGCCTTACAAAATAGTTTAGTTGCATGGAAAGTACTTATTGTTAATTTTCTTAAGTGCCGAGCGATAAGCGTTAATGGTAATTTCCGAAATGTTCGTAGTTGATACTAATAATACTATAGTAATAGCTCTAAGTGGATAGTTAAAGTGTCGTGAATAATGCAAACTTATAACCCACATTAACCCTTTTAAATAAGTAATTACAGATATGACACATTTTATGTAAAAGAACCTTCATAACCTTTTTGTTTCATGGCAAATTATAAATACCACTAGTAATATTGTATGTAAAGTAATATATGGTAATATCGACGATGAATAGCTTAATTATCTTATATAATTATGAATACATTATTTCCCGGGTAAGTAAGTGTTAATTCGTAACGAAATCCGAATGTGTGAGATTTTGTACCTAACAGGGCAATATTTGATTTCCCTTATAATCGAGTTACCTTAAACGCGAGATGCCAATGAGATTTGCCTAAAAAGCTGTTTACCCTACGAAAGATGCTAATGAAGCAGTATGGAAATAAATTGAGAGAAATTGGCGTATTAAGTCCACATGGAAGAAGTCAGTCAAAATCTTGTACTACGATACGATACACTTTTAATCGTTAATCGAAGTCTATAAGCATTCAGACGACAGAGCAACTAGAGATCAGAAAAGAAAATTCATGTTTACAGACACCAAGGAAGCTAGACTTATTTCCTGAACACGATAACTCGGCAGCTATCCAGACTTTTAAAACAAGCCTTTATTATTATTTGTGTTATCCTTGTTAATATTTCAAAATAACTTTGCCTGTATATTTTTTATTTGCACATAAACTTGCAGTTTGGCGAAGATTTATCTTTATAGTACCTGCTGTGTGTAATGCTTGGTAAAATAAAAACTTTACAAGTTTGTTTATATTACACGCTGTTACTCCTAATCTCTTTTCTCTTACTGAATTTAGATTGAACTGTTTACGAGAAGGGTAATCATTCATTTATGCGATTGTGTACAGCTTAAACTCGATGATTTATTTATTTATTCAAACTATTGCACAGTAACAAGTTACAAACACAAAAGGCAAACTCGAGAACATAACTAGTGAAAAACCAGTTTATTGATGTAAGTCGCTGAAGCGAAAAATATCCCAACCGCATAGGCCAAAAAACGCCTATTTATCATCCTTGATAATTATCAGCATCACACATAGTTATACGACTATATGCGTCTACGCATGTAAGTACTCTGGAATGTTATTTATCATCCTCGATACACTAGTGGTGTATTTGCCTTCGCACAAATTATGTCCCCTCCGCCAGGCCCCTGCCGTGAAAACACACCTTATCCACAATCATACCGCATCCCGCTGGCACTCCACTTTAAAGGTCCTCAGGGCCCTCTGAATAGGCGGGACGTGCTTTATCTGCTTGCCTAATTACTTGATTGCGGCAAAAATTGCAGCTATATTATTATTTAAGGGCAATTTGCTTGGCGCAAAGGCGAGTGCCTTGGGAATTTACAGCGCTTTGGATGACGTAGGTAGACTGTTTGAGTTACATTTTTAATATGATTCTGTCACACTGGTACTTTTCGTTACAAAGTGGTCTTGTTGAGCGGAGATTTTTTCTTATACAACGAAGGTGGCAAACAAGCGTACGGTCCACACGTCGCGTGCGCATTGCCGACTCTTTATAAAATTTGAGGATTCACTGTGTTGACCGCAGAAGGAACAAATTTAGGTCCCTCACTCTCAACACCGTGCATTCTTGGGAGCTCTGGCAACCTTGCTCACATCCAGCAACATGAAATTTTGCTGTGCCCTACCTCTCTTAAAAACTGTCATTTCATTTTCATTTCTGGTTTAAGTACAATCAAATCTCAATAGCAAATATTTCATTACTCATTAAATACCTCGTATGGTATCTCAGTACTGAAAAGATGCTGAGCTACTTGCTTTATTTTAACTATGTATTCGTTACTTAGTGAATTTTGGTTGGTTATCAACTAACAACATACCCCGCTCCTCGCGTCGATTGTAGCACGCGAGCATTAGACGTCCGTAAGAATACATTTAACACATATTCGCAACGCGTGTTTACTTAAACACTCTCCATTTTACTTTCACATGTGACGCATTTAATTCTTTCATTGTTTTCCCTGCAAGGTTATCTAGTGTTAAAACGCGGATACTAGGGGCTATTCCGTACGGAAAATCTATTGTCCCTCGCAATCTCGTGACAATATTTGTATAGTTGTGAGAGCTTCCACGTCCTTGCGACATCAATTCAATTGTTTGTTCGATTAATACGGTTCTAGGAATATATTTTCCAATAGAAAAAAGGCTTGCAAGATTTATTGCATCGAACAATCGACATGGTTGTGTGTGTGTATTGATGATATTTTGAAAAAATCATAATGGGTCGGCATTGGCGGCAAATTGAAACCAGTTCTAGTTTTCCTGTTGTAAGTAGGTATATATATTTTAGTCATACTTATACTTTATTATTGTATGCAATATTTCTATTTTAGTACAGTTATTGTGCTTCTTCATAACTTTATACTTATACGCATCGGATACTTTTTTCGTTAAATAGGTTTATTTTGCAGTGCAGTTAATTTTACACTTTACCGACAGCCTAAGTTTTGACTTTAGCTAAGTTCGTAATGAGCCTGCCTACGAAGCTGGCGGTCCCGAATTGAATCCCGGTCAGATCATTTATTTGTGCACTAATATTTGTTCTTGAGTCTTCGATGATTTCAATATATAGCCGCATAGGCGTGCTCATGTGCTGTAAGGACTCCTTTCCGACTTACAGTTGAGTTGAGACTAACAACTGACAGTTTACTGTTACTGCACCGACGCCGAAAGTCCGCTCCGCCTGCCAAATATAAAAGTAAGTTAGGCTTTAAATACCTACTTTTTATTAGTACACAAAATTAAAACAGTGGAAATCGTTTCGTCCGATGTAAAATGTTACTACATACTCGTATTGATGGTGTCGCTTTTTTTGCAACAGATCTATGCCGCGCTGCCCGCAAACCACAGACGAATGACGCCGGTTGCGTAGGCAATCAATTGCGGCCTACCTCGCTAATAATTCACTACACCGCATAAATGTGCTCTATACAGGCACGTTATTGGCTTCCATAAGATACCTAATAATATTACTGTGGCAAAGTTCGGCCGGCATATTTTCTCCATATAAAATGAATAAATGCCAATAAACTCAGCGTTACGTATAGAGTTGTAGACTAGCTTCCCGTACGACTTAGGGAAAAGTCCGTCTAGCATTTTACGTCACTTTAGAAGGATGAGGTTTCTCTCGCCACAGTGCTAAAAAGGAACCGTGATAAGACCGTTCACCAATATGATTGCTTTATGAGTAGTTTTGATATAGTAGAATGTTGCATATTATTCTTACGTAGGAAGTACGAGTATGCACAGCGCAGTTAGTATATAAATGAGTGACTGTACAAGATAAAAGATAGACACATTGGAGTAATCACTAAGAAATAAAATACAGTTACCTAAACTAGAAAATAAAACTAAGTTTTTGCTCCAAGTTACCCACACATGCAAGAAACAAAAGATCGATATAATTATGAACCTTTTCCGTAAGTATTATGGTTTAAAATACTTTGGCAAATCAATTCGCGTTATGCTTCTGTGTGCCTAGAAGTGCGAAGCGGCAAATTGCGGATGCGCCCGCGCCGACGTGCATAATAAATGTCACGCACGACGACAAATTCGGTTTCATTTTCATTTACGACGAGAAATCATTTTCATTTCGTGATTTGAAATACTTTCAGGCTATTTTAACAATGATTCGTTTACCCCAATTGGGTTACAGTACTAAAAAACATTTTTTAATTATGTAATGAAATTAAAACTGAATAAAGGAAAAAAAAAATCTTGTACGCACCTCCACCATGTAGGGGTGGGAGGGGGTTCGGAATGATACTCTCGGAGTTCTCCATCAGGTTTTATATTATCTTAACCAATCTTTAATATATTTTTAAGAAGACACAAGAATTTCCCTCGACCGCGGCCACAATCCGAATGATGTTTGCTATTCTTTCAATAATCTTATTCGATACAATTCCTAATTTAAAATATTCCATCTAGCCAGTCCGTCACAGTAAGGAGATCTGTAAAGGCGTGTATACAACCTTTACAGTATCCATTTTGCAACATAAAAAGTGTGACTTTTTGCAGGCTACTGGATTTAATATGATAAACCCAATTTTCTAAATTTCACTTCATAATAATATATTGATGAGCTATACACGATGGCTAAACATATTCTCTAGGTACGTCTATTGTACCTTTAGAACATTGTCTTTATCATTTATGATATATGTATATATATTTCAAAACCGATAAAGTGCGACCCTTAAGTTAGAGCTTGCTATTCAACTATTTCTAAGACAAGGTATACCTAGTCTGAGAAAATTAATAAAATCAGGGGAAGTAATTTATGTAGTTTTATTGTTAATTGGTACAGTTGTATCGTACGATATCCAGATGAACATACTAAAAGGGTGGGATGTGCTAAGGGTGTAAGGGAGTTGATGGTACCTTTTTACAGTTTTTTGCTCATTTTGCCAATATCTTAATCAATAAGCATTATAATTACTTCTGGCAAGAGTCAACACAAAATTTCCTACTGGTCATATTATTCTTTTGTTTAAAATCAATTATTTAGGAGCTTTAAGCTACTTTAACCCTTACGCTAACACTTACGGACTTTTAGTATGTTCTTTTGGATACCGCAAGGTACAACTGTACCAATTTACAAAACTACATCATTTCAGGCGTCATTTTCTCAGACTCGACAGACAAGTACTCTTAATTAAACTTCTAAGTAATTAGTTTACACTTAAATTACACTACTGGAAACTAGCACTTCATATTTATTAGGCAGTCATACATTCATAACACAAATAAGTGTTAATTGATATTGAATAATTTATGTACCTAGCAAGTTAAATTTTCGTTGTCAAAAATTGTGACTTGATTGTCCTTATATTTCTCTATGGAGATACCCCTCTTGCCTTCATAACTTTCTGAAAAATAAAAATACTGTATAATATTTTACGATTTCAATTAAATTTTTAGATCCCTAACTTGATTAGCTTCCAAAATTTAAATTTTATTTCGTACGTGTGAAAAATTCATTTAAGGGGCCAATTCGAAAGCCGTTTTTTTGTTGGAAGTAATAAATGACGGCTTCTAAAAAAGTTAATTCAATCAATTCAATTTTATTTGCTGTACATTTTTCGTTGTTTGCATGCTGGTCACGTAGCGTTTTATAGTCTGTTCCGACTCCGACGTTTAATCATGTTCCGGCATGTAAATCAAAGAAGCATGCTTCAATATTATCTATCTATTCTATTTTGTCTGTATTGTTTCTTTCTCTTGTCTTGTGTACAATAAAGTATTTACATACATACATACATATTATTTATGCTTATTTAACGACAGCGACATTTACGTATGGTAACAGAATAATTAATAAGTAGTTATTTATATGTAGAGAAGGTCCTCCAACAAAATTAAACGATGTTTGACAGCTAGAAAATACTGAATCATGCATGTTATCCCGCTTGACCGCATAGGTAGCATTGCTCTGTCGATTTTTTTACCGTAGTGGCTTCATACACCGGCTCCAAAAGGCGATAGGATGCGGGGTTGGAAGAGAGAGGTTGCAAGAAAATCCAGGGGAAAATCCTACACGAACACACGGGCGGTTTAAACAAAGAATTTGCGCTCAAGTGAGATTCGTTGAGTGGCTTCAACCGAATCTGAGGTGTGAGTGGAATCTAGCTACTGGGAGTTTTGTCGCTGGTTCACTAAACCTATTCTAGCTAAAAAGAGTCCAGCAAGAAACTCAGCTAGGCCCGACCTGGGTCGGAGGGTAGTCTCGTTTGCGCGTCAACGCCGTCACCTAGTAACATGTTTAGAAAACTTATTTAAACGATGTTGTCACTTACCAGCGGTCTCCGCTGCGTTTAGGTTAGTACCCTTGGGGTGTGTGACGGCCGAGCTTAGCCGAAGAGGCACATGTCTGTTATTATTTGTACAGGATCAGGCCTTCACGGCGAATGCCCACCCTTTTTCAAGAAGACGTTATACTTATTTTCATATTTCAAAGACTAATATTAATAGCTATTAATACACGTTATATCGGTGACGCGGTTTAGCAGGCCTTTTCTTTTTAATGGGCTGAGGGATGCTGATGTATGAAGTGTTAAAAGCTTCGTCCGTAAACGTTGAAACTGCGCGCTGTCTGCCACTGGAGTTTAAAATAAATAATCACGAAAACTTTGAAAGATAAGTCACAATACATAGCTACAGAATATCGAAAAGGATTTTTATCACTAAAAAGGATAACATGATACCCATATAAGCGATATTATCGTTCTGGAAATGATTCTGAACTAATTTCTTGGCTTCGCATTACACAGCAGCGTTATTCAGAAATTAACTACTTATTGAAATCAATTATTTTTCATCTTTAGAGTTTTTATAAGGGATCTTCCGTTAATTAATGCATTGCTCCGTTCACAATTAAAATCGGCCTTGATGTGCATAGCTGGTAGCGCTGGTGCCCAATGTGTACATGTACAAGCAGACACTCTGCGGCCAATTTCATAATAGTAAGTAAGTAATATTTACACGCGGAAGTCTCTTTTCAACCCCTTTTATTCGGATCCAATAAGGCTCCGGTAACTGCAAGCATGTTCGTTTAATGTTCTGTTTTTGTACAATAAAGAGATTTACTACTACTAGTCTACTACTACTAGGTACTTTAGTACTTAGGTATATCTCACGAGCGCGGGCACGCGCGGGTGAGCCGTGATTGTGTGTTGATACATGGACATTGTCTATGTGTGCTAGCTATGAGGTCACGTTGTATATTGTGTTCGTATGTGTCACAACTACAACCATGGGCATCCCGCGCTCGTGAGATATAGTGCTATCTACCCCCTAAGTACTTTATTCCGAAACGGCGAAATAAGTGGCTATGGAAGTTTCTATGGTATTGCGATAATTAATAAGCACTACCCCTCTCGGGAATAAAATAGCAAACAACGAGTCTACGCGGACGAAGTCGCGGTCAAAAGCTAGTCGACTGTACTTATACCGTCATTAAAATTGGCACTTTGCGTACCACCGCGCTCGGGTGCGCCGACCGTTCGTAATTGAACAGTTTTTAGGGTTCGTTAAACCATTTTTCGTACCTTTATGCCTTGTGGGAATTACAAGGAAAAAATACGTTTAGGAACATCCGTAGATTTCCAGAGGGAGCGAGGTTAAGCAGGATTATTTATAAAATGTTGGCGAAACTATTTTGATATTACCTCACGTACCTACAGTAAAAAATGCTTCAGAAAGGATCTTAAAAGACAAGAAGACCTGTCAAATCAAGTAGTGCTTCAATATCTGAGTGGATAAAGCTATCATCCTGGTTTAAAGAAAGCGCCAGTTTAAGTCCTACGCGAATCTGCCTCTAAATTCATCGATTTGTAAACATAATTTATGTCATGTGACACTAACACAGACCAATATGAAAAAGCTAGAGACATTCGAAATGTGGATCTATCGCAGAATGCATTTACCATAGTCTGACGAAGTAAATCACGTTAAGATAATGAATGAGAAGTTAGAGCTACTCAAAACTGTTAAGAAACATGAACTCCAATATCATGCGGGATGAGAAGTAGAAAAATCTGACTGTCATTGTACCAATTGTACCATAGTGCAGCAAATAAAATAAGAATCAGCATGACACTATCCAAGCTTCGACGAAAGAGGAATGAGATGGGTATTGATAGTTTACAGAATCCTAAGTTACAGTCCGCCCGATCGCGCTTAACCGTTTTGTTTCAGTACAGGGTTGGCGCGTGGTTAGTCGCCTAACATCACAAAGCAATATTGTGTTTGTTACTGGTCACACACCGCTAATTAGAACCATGTAGGATAGGTATCTAACATTTGGTTGAAATATACAATATAGATCCTAATATAAATCATCACACACTGTAGGAAATAGAGTGAGCATTGTTAATTTTCGATGCGGTGGATTTCATTTGGTGAAAACGAGAATTCAGTATGGCCGACATGATAACGATTTGTTTTGACATTCCAAAAAGTATCTGTCGATCTAACCCCTGTTTTTGAACACATAAATTGTTAAAGCATTGGCTTGGCTGCATCAATATAAACTACTTAAATATATTGTAATTTTCGAAGTCTACCAGTCCATAAAATCCACAGGGAATCGGATCATTAACCTCCGAGTTCGGGTTAGTCGGGCTTACCTCACATAAAACAATAAAGTTGCTTTTAGAGCTCTTCTACTACTTGAACGAACAATACCATATCTACCGAAGACCTTATACTACGCTTACATCCTTCTAAACTAAGCAGTGCAAAGCTAGAACTAATTTAGGTCTGTTGGTGAGTAATCGATATGGCCCTGTAACAGATCCTTAGAAATTGTTAGTAGTACAATAGGATTCATAGTTGGCTCGAAAATTAATTATTTACAAAGCCGCCTAACCGACACTTAAATGTTATTTTGATTTAAATGTCAGAATTCATTGTAGGTACTATTAGGTTAGTTAGTTATATTAGGAATTTTCCGCAAGTCGACATCCAGCGTGCCTATTTTGCGTGAAATACCACAGCTGAATTATTCTTCTGCCTTCATAGAATAGACAATGTCAAGAGTCTTGACAGTCAAGACAGGTACGTGAAGCAGATCTGAAGAGAGCGTGATACTGATATTGGGAAAAGACGAACTCAACTGTTAGTGCACTTTATCTTGTGCTGGGAAAACATATTTTTCCTCTACCCGATCTTACCTAATATTTTATAATTTTACCGAATTTGAAAAATGAAATGAAATTGAAAACTTAATAAATAAACGAATGTGAATATCGTGTCGTGAGACGTAAGATCACGTTAAAGAACGAAATAATACGTATCGATCCCAAACCGCCAAGTCACGCACTAACGTTGCAAAATGAGGTTACAGAAAAGACAAAACAAACTATCCACGTAAGAAATCTAATATATTATTACTGTCCCGTCGGAAATATCTGTGGCGAATTCTAGGGGAAAATTGGCTTACGATGGGTGCTCCCATCGAATACAAATATACAACTGATAGAATGCACGCACAACTTATCTCGTTTCTTTTGTTTCTAAGGCATTCAAAAATGGATATGTCAGGTATGACTTCACTTTCATGTCTAGGCCTCCTCATCAGTAACGATGACGGCGACCCCATCAACAACACGTAGGTATTTGCTCTATTATAAGCTCTAATATGGCTGAATGAACAATCATATAGGTAATTATCAATCCTGAGTTCTGGGCGGAGTTCGAGGCAAAAAGGTCATCTTTACATCTTAATCCCATTTTCATTTAAAAAAAGTTGCCATACAATTTATTTTTTATTGAAATATGAGAATTGCATTGGTAACTTTCAATTTACATTTGGGCTATAAAAAAAAACAAAATTTTTATGAATCTTTAATAGTCCCACATCTCATCTATCACAAGATCAAAGATACAAATACAAATAATTTTATTTGTGAAGCATAGGTATGGTAGTTTTAATACATTTATATAGTTCAGCTATGTTCTGCCTTGCGGCGTACAAAAATGTTCCTTAAATCTATCATCATTAATTACATATTATTGTTATTTAACATTACATTTAAATTACATGAATTATTTAATTATTATCATTCAAATATTCATTCACCGAATAATAGACTTTTTCAAGTAGATAATTGCGTAATGCTTGTTTAAATTCTTTGATTCTCTCCTTGTCTCGAATAACGTTTGGTAGTTTGTTAAAAAATTTTGGGGCCATTCCTAGAATGCTTTTTGACATGTGGCTCATCTTTACTGGAGCAGCAAACAGCTTAGATCTTTTACGTTTTTGATTAATTTGTCTAATTTACTATTTATTGTGATAATTTGACGTTTTTTTATTCATATAACCACATCATCATCATCATCATCATCATCATTTTCAGCCTGTAATCGCCCACTGCTGAGCATAGGCCTCTCTTCGAGTAACACACTAGGTTATAAATTGTAACATGAGTCATCTACCAAATTGTACGGATTGGGTTGTGGAGGGGCGCACCTTCTTGATGGATGACACGCACACGCACTATATCTATGCAATGTGTTATCTTAGAAGCACCCCATTCCAAAAATGGAATTACAGCGAGGTAAAGAAAGTCCTCACTTCGCGTTCACGATTTTGAATAGATGTGAAATGTGGCGTACTCTTCCATCCTTGACTGTACTACAACTAAATTTGTGCGAAATATTTCTGTAACAGCATACTCTCCAAATATATGGCTCGTGTTCGTACTGTGTTCGAGTTTGTTATAAGAACAAAAGTTTGCGCAACAAACGCTCGTTTGCAACAAATGAAAGTCCTTTAATGAAATACTAGAATGAACAACAATTAAGATAATACTAAGACTACACTTAGTCCACTTGTCTCAGAAGAAACAAGAGCCATTAAAGCAAAAAGTTAGTTTTGTATCTTATCTCTCTAATAATATATCAAATCTACCATAACTTTATCACTAAATAATATGTGATAGAACTGTAATAACTGAATATCGCTGTATAGTCTCTGTAAGTACAATTTTTGACAAGCTCAATAGTTGATATATATCGGTCGGGTTACCCTCATAATATTGGTAAAAGACATTTTTCACAAAAATTTCTTTTCGCAGAAACTTTTTTTTCAGAATTACGGCTTTTGAGGTGCCTAGTTACAGCTAAAAGGCTATTTTGGTGAACTCATTAGGTATATTTGCATACAGTTGTTTATCTCTCTATTCTATTCGTGTGATCTTATTATGAAACTCGCCTCCGGCTCGTTTCATAAAACCACACTATTGTTTTAATGCCTCTCGTTATGAAGCAGTTGCATAAACTACTATAACTAGCGCTATTGGGTATTAATACACTATTAACTATCATTACGCTTGAAATTATCTATATATATCAGGAAAATCCTACAATATTTACGATGTCTGACCATCACAACCTTCCAAGGTTCTCTAGCCTTACAGACTACGAAAATGTCTTACTTATATCTGTAGAGATTTTACTTATTACGATGCCTGATGAAGATCAATGTCGAGCGATATTACGGCTCGAGCCAATAATGTTGGTTTACCGCACTCGGTAAACACGGGTTTTATACGTGACAGTTACTTAAACCACGGGCTCACTGTAGCACTTGCTGATTAAATATTAGTGGTATGAAAGTAATATGATAAAGGTTATATGTTCATTTTCACCTTAAATTCCCTTTTCTTCCTCGGTCCCTCATTACTGAGGATCGCGAACATGTATGCTCGGTCTCAACAGAGTGCGGTCATAAGGCTGCCTCGACGCCAGTGACCAGCGACGCGGCGAGCGACGCGACCAGCGGCAAGCAGCGAGAACAATGGAATCGCGCCGCTGTCGTTCAGAACTCGTCCTCGTCGCTCGCCGCTGGTCGTGTCGCTCGCCGCCTCGCTGGTCGCTGGCGTCGAACCAGCGGCCTAAAGCATACTGCCACCAACCGCCTTCTTTACAATATCAGACCATCTCGTGGGTGCTCTACCTTGAGCACGCCTGGTGTCCATTTGGCCTAAGATAATCTTCTTCTGTAGTTCATAACTTTTAAACCGCATGGTGTGTCCAAAAACTGAGCGCGCTTTCCCGACATATTGCGGAGAGGCGTGTAGTGATTTCCTTGAATTCCTAGACGCTGTTAAACTTGCAATATCGGATTATAACCAAGTAGGGCAACCAGCTAATCCTACTTGCTCAAATATACTAATTTACTCAGTAATCAGTAACAATGCGTAATCGTATTATACAACTATTTTGGCGAATAAACAACAATATTGTATAACTGGTACAGCCGACGCCATTATCTACGTATAACAGGACGATTACACTGCATACGTTCCATATAACTGCTTCAGCCAAAATGTTTAATGAACTGACTTACTGAAGGCTTTACCTTAGTTTCTATCAATATAAGACATGTTTAAAGGGTCGACAACGGGCATGTGACACCCCTGGAGCTGCATACGTCCCTAAGCTGCGGTGACCGTATGAAAAATAACTTATCAAATTCAAATACATATGTTTATTGTGACTACAGAGTACAGGTGCATGAAAATATGTTACACCTTACAGTTACTAAGACCCTAGTCTCTTTATGTTACACCTTACAGTTACTAAGACCCTAGTCTCTTTATGTTACACCTTACAGTTACTAAGACCCTAGTCTCTTTATGTTACACCTTACAGTTACTAAGACCCTAGTCTCTTTATGTTACACCTTACAGTTACTAAGACCCTAGTCTCTTTATGTTACACCTTACAGTTACTAAGACCCTAGTCTCTTTATGTTACACCTTACAGTTACTAAGACCCTAGTCTCTTTATGTTACACCTTACAGTTACTAAGACCCTAGTCTCTTTATGAATGAATGAATGAATGAAATAATTTATTCCAGAACATGTCCATATTGCATTACATACTACAATCAATCAATACAACACACAATACAATAATTTACAACAATTTATTAATACAATAATTTATTAATTTATGGTATACAATTTTTTCCTATTGCCAATACACATAAAAGTGATCAATAGCCAATAGTCAGAATATAATTATAGTATTTATAGTTGAAAAATAACGTTATATAGGTACTTAATATAAACTTAAATAATAGATTGCCTTTATTATTTAGAATGTCATTACATTAGTCGTGTGAAATAGTCTAATTATATTTTGTTTCCTTCTATTGATTTACAAAACACAATAAAATAATAATTATTACAAAACAGTTACATATAATAGTAGATGTTTAGACATTTTTGTCATCGAATGTACACGTTCTAAAGGCCATGAAACTGTTATAGGAATTACGTTTCACGACTACTGAAACTATCGAGGTGCGTGCTTGAGATTATGAAGTGGATATCGGATATACTCGTATTGTCAAGTGGTGAAGGTACTTAATATGATTCGTATCCGCAAACCCGAGGTGGCTAAACTTCATGGGAATGTTCATTTAGAACTTTATGATTGAAGAGTGAAAAAATATTTGAAATGTTTTCAGATACGAGAGTTGTTATGATTCAGCAAATTGCGTTTTGTTAGTTTCTAGGTCACTCTGGTTGATTTTACATTTATCACAAATAAAACATGTTTTAATTGCTTCTAATCAAAATGTAAATATACCTGAATATTTCGATGACCAAATTATTTATTGACAATATATTGCAGATATATAGTCCTAGAATAAAAAAGTAGTCGAAAAAAATTCTTATTTACGACCAAATAGTTCGCAAATTAAATTTCGACAGGAAAAAAACAACCGTGCTCTTATTTTTTTTACTTTTTCACGGAATAAACAAGACCATTAAGGCCCGGGGTACTGTGAATGACCTTGACCACTTAACGACTGCCGATGGCCGACCCAAGCGACATCTGTTCAACAATGATCGCGTTAGCTCGATTCGCTTGTAAACGGGCTGCCTTGATAATCGACCTGTTCCGCTGTTGCGTCAGTAGATGGCGCTCGGATTGCCCGGTGAACTACGCAGAGTAGTGTTTGTATCAGATGAAACAATATGAAGACTGAAGAAACATTCATATTTGGCTCGTTGTTTTTTGTTGTATAGTTGACGAAATATAAGCTGCCCCGATTCCTCGAACAACTTGTATGGCGAATCGGTGCAGCTTATATTTCGTCAACCATACCTACTACGTACTACGTAGTAGCAGTGGCGTGCACAGAGTTTTTAGACAGGGTAGGCAGATTTAAAAAAATCCACGAATATTTATTATTCGCAGGTAGTACCACCTATTA
The DNA here is from genome assembly GCA_951800055.1 of Cenopis cana. Classification (NCBI taxonomy): domain Eukaryota; kingdom Metazoa; phylum Arthropoda; class Insecta; order Lepidoptera; family Tortricidae; genus Cenopis; species Cenopis cana. Next base: position 7,895,778 of record OX637488.1, read on the forward strand.
GTTAGTGTCAAATTTACGATTTATATTCCTTTACTAATGCACTAATTCCAAATCAACGGTAGTGAGATCAAATTGAGAAAGGGTTGTGTACCTACTATCCGTTCTCAATGGAGAATGTCAATAGGTCTGCAAAATCACTTGAAAAAAAAAATAAAAAAATAAAAAAAATAAAAAAATAAAAAAAGTTTGTTACGGTAAAGCTTTCATTCATACAAATACATTAGTTTTTGTTTCATTCAAAAATACCAAGTAGTTTTGATTTTACATGCATTTAAAGTGTGTCCCGCTAACCGCGTGTGACGTCATTTTGCAACGCTAGTCTATTACGTACGGAAGCGCGCGAACGGAGTGAGCGCGTGTATTAGGGTGGGCCGTTGACGTATGGGAAAAAATAAAAGTTCCGAATTCGAAGTGTAATAGGAATAAAAAGTTGCAGTTTAATAAGTAGATTATGGTGATAATATCAAATTTAAAAATATATACTACTTTTAGCCCTCTACCAGGTGCCAAAAATTTGAAGTTAGGGTAATATTTGATAATTATTTAAAGATATAATATTAGTAGTATTTAGCCCGTTTATTTTTGTAAATAAAAGACGAATGTTAATATAATAGAAATCATCACTAGTATTCATTTCTTTTTAATATAATCAATATTAAAAATATCCCAAATTTTTTGTAATTAAAAAAATACCATTAAACGACGGATGTACTGTATTATAAAAAAATCGTACTACGTATTTTTCAAATATAATCTCATACAAAAGTACGAATGTTAATATTGAAATAAAGCAAGGTTTGATTGAAAATATATAACTTTTTAATGGTTTAAATAGACGTTCAAAGGTCCTATTTCGCACTTTTCCGGGCACGTTTCCACGTAATTATGGCCATATTTTTGCTTTAATCATTATCATTTTTATGCTTTATGTAATGTGTTTAATCCACGACAGCTCTGACGAATGCTTTAAGCACCAATTTGGATTTATTTTATAGATCAAAAAGCCTTTTTTGAAAAACCCCATTTACGTCGTCTAAGTGGGACACAAAAAAAAATCTTGTGATAATAAATAATAACCAAAAACAAGTATAATTGATACCAAAAGATGTTATTTAATTAATAATAAAGTTTAAATAAATTTAAAATATAAGATATATATTTTTTAATTTTTTGAATTTTCTGACATTTAATCGTCGGTAGAGGGCTAAAAGTATATGCCAATTTTTTTTAAATTATTTTTCCCCTAATCTACAAAAAATCATACAGCGTATGTATACTATTACATTACGAAATTCTAAAATTTTGAAAATCGGCCCACCCTAGCGTGTATAGCAAGTGTTGCACTATGACGTCACGAAGGCGGGTCGTCGCGCGTCACTTTAAAATTCAATATCTTGGAAACTAAAGGACATATCGAAATAATTCCTTCACAAATATTTTTTATTTTCAACAAAGAATACAGAAAAATGGAATTCTAAACAAGTTAGGTACCATTAGGTACTGTACGAATATCGTTAGTTATTGAATAAAGTTTTCCTGTGATGATGATTATAAAAAAAGGTACTTACTGGCTTTACTTCGCCAAATAAAGTTTCCAGAAGAACACACGTAGTAGGTACGGTGAACCAATTTGATTTCTAGGCCACTTGGTACCTTGTCACAGTGATATTAATATGATAGCTCTAGCGGCTATAATATTGATTCTAACTGCGACAAGGTACGAAGTGCCCCAGAAATCAAATTGGTTGACTGTACGTACCTATTTATGATCTAAACAGAATTTGATATTTATTATTGCGATAATAAATAAGCCAATAAATGCTTTTATTGGAATATAACTTTTTTTTAACCAATCAGATCACACACAAACTCATAACTCCCACGGGAGTTATAAAATTCCATAATTCCCGTGGGAGGTAAATCTGCTATAATTGCTTTATACGCACGCGTGCAATAACACACTTTACGAGCAAGTGTGTGTGTTCAGATAAAATATTGCTCTTACGAGTATATGAAGAATTTACTTAGATATTTTACAATAATTAAGGGATATGCAAAACCGTACAATTATTAAGAGTGTACAATCGAGGTCATAAATATGTTTTCACACCACCTGGTGGACAATGCCCAGTTATATATCAATGCAAACCTTACCGAAAGCAAATCATGCTTACCGAAAGCAAACCATGATAACCCTAGTTTGCCGGGTTGTAATATTACTTATATACTGAATCTCATTACAACCCTCGGGTAATAATGTGATATCACTTTTCATAGTTGCTATTGTTATTCCCTTAAAGTCTAATTTCGTGAAGTCCGCACGGCGGCGAGCAGACGGCATACCGGCGCCGTGTTTTGTTTTGTTTGGAACGCCGCGTTCGAAATAAAACACGGTACCGGTGCGCTGACAAGTTGTTTTTTTTTTCAAATGAGTTTATAACTAGTATTTACAAAAACGAACTGTTTTAAATACACTATTATTCTGTTTTTACTTACTTACGGTTCTGGTTCAATGGATAAATTGTCATTTGGTGGACCATCATCAGATTCAGATTCATTTATTTCATTAATGTAATTTACAATATAAGTTTGCATCGATGTCAAAAATATAAGAATTCACATAATGATCGTCAAGTTAGATATAAATAAATAAAGAGAATAATGAGATAATGAAATGAAAATATTCTCCTAATAAGGATCTTCTTAACATAATTGAATACGCGCGCGACGACCGCTTTAGCTTAGTTGGTAGTGACCCTGCCTACGAAGCCGGTAGCTCTAGTATAAGTTTTTTCGAAACATTAACTAATTCGAACGCGTTTGCGTTTTGTCTCAAAATGTATGAAAACGCTCTCACCGAGTTTGAAATACGCGCGTTCATCGGTTAGCAACAAATGTTAAAATACTCGCTGTTTTAGTTTCCACTAGTGACCAACTGACCACCAGAGGCGCTGTTCACGTTTTCATACCACTTTCATACATTTTGAGACAAAATGCAAACGCGTTCGAATTAGTACCTAAGTTCATTTATTACCAAATTATGAGATAGACTGTGAATAAATCACCAAAATAACGTCATCATACAATCCGAAAGATACCCTACCTGATATAATTATAAAATAACAAATTAAAATAAAACTAAAACTAACCTAAAAATAACCTAAATATACCTAATAAAAACCCTAATCTAAAAAACCGCCAGTGGGTAACGTTCCCAAAGTGCTGGGCGAATTAGTTAATGTTTCGAAAAAACTTATACTAGAGCTACAGGGCATTTATTTTTGTGATGAGCACGAATATTTGTTCTTGGGTCTTGGATGTTTTCTATGTATTTAAGTATCTATTTATCTATATAAGTATGTATATCGTCGCTTAGTACCCATAGTACAAGCTTTGCTTCGTTTGGGACTAGGTTGATTTGTGTAAGATTGTCCACAAATATTGATATCGATATTGATATCGATATTGAATACAAAAATTATAGTATAGGTACAAATTGAATTAAGGACAACGATGGCAATACAAATAAATAGCGAAGTCAAATCAAATATCATTTTACAAACGTAAACAAATGTCAGGATCCTCATGATCATTTGCAAAATGAATCGGAGTAGTATTGAAACAACAAGTGTTATACGGCCTCTTAAAACTCCAACTATAATAGATAAGTATAAATAAAACTGTCTTACAGGTTGTATGTCTCTATGTGTCCGCACTACTCTGTGCAACGGGAATCGGCTCAAGCTCGGTGCAAACTTCCAAACTAGATAAGTAAACAAATATCTGACAACAGCGCTGTGCCTCGAGCGAAGCGAAGTCGCAACGTCGCATTCACTTTCATATTTGTGGGTAGAAAAATTTGACGAGTGTTCACGGCTCACATATCTAGGTAATATGTGAGATTTGAAAAGCAACTTTTTGCTTTTTAAAAATATACTACACATTTTTATATACATTTTACTTGCTTTTTCATAAAAATATTCACTGTCATGATCAAGACTGGCAGTAATTTACTATCAGCGCTAGAATAAGCGCCTACCATTTTATACGAAGCAAAGTTTTCAAGTTTGAAATTCATATTACAATACTTAGACGATTATTAACTACAACAGAAAATAGGTTAAATCCTCAAAAATAACTGAGCTTAATTTGGAAACTTAGAATTCTGTCGTAACCGAATAATGCTTGCACACATTTTGTTTTTAATGTTTCTTAAGCGTGGTTTTTTGTCGTAATTACAATGTATGTGAACAAACTAACTACAACAGCAAATACTCAAGGGTATGCGTGTCCTAAATATGTACTTTGCAGGTCATTACGTTAAATATTTTCTTCAAATATTCTGCACAAAAACACCTCGATTTCAATACTTTGCCCACCTCTTCACCTTAAAGGAACATTCATTATTCATCTTTTTACACCAATTTACCTACGATAATAGAATTCGTGCAATCAACGTAGACTAAGGCGACTTCCTGACTTGGCGGGGCGGGATCGATATGTGACATTTTCTTCTTTGACGTAAACTTACTGACTTCGCAAAGATTCCCACTTGATATAATACTGTCAGTATTACGTTTGCGCAGTAGTAATATCATGCGCAGAAGCGAAGCAGTACCGCCTTCGCATCGTCCCGCTGCCGCGCATCCCGCGCCAGTCAGGAAGCACTCATTTAAATGTAGGGGCGTAGTAAAAAATGGTATCGCGTCGACTGACAGCTAACACTGACATTTGACACTTTTCTCATATCGTACTGCCTCCGCACCGACAAATCAGGAAGTCGCCTTAATCGAAGGAATAAACCCCGACACCGGATTAGAACTCACAAGAGAATAACGGCATAAATTACTATATCTTCCAAAGTAAAATACACGTTTTGGTCCCAAGAGTTCAAACCGCGGACAGATAGATAACCTGAAGTTCTCAAGGGCGAGAAGTCAATATACTTCGCACATTTATCACTTTTGCTGGACACCTTTTGGGACGGCGGCGATTTAATGTCAATCCATAAATCAGTAGAATTGATACTTAAAGTTAACGACTAAATGGTTTACCCGATGTTATAATGGTAATGTTGTAATGGTAAACCCGATGGTTTCCATCATTTATTAAGTCGATGGTGTGTCGATACACAGAACAGTATTACATACCATCGGTCTGATTATGAAGGAAAGAGTATAATTTTTAGCTAGTGGCGTAAAAGTATTGAAATATCATTGTCTATATATCAAACTATTAATAAGTATGACTTATGTGTCAATATGAACTTGACTTACAAATTTTGAAGTATCCCGGGAGGATCCTGGTTCATATCTTTTGCTTTAAAACGACAGACCTGACACATTTTGTAAGTCGAAGTCAGGATTATAAAACTGACAGATTTACCTAATATTAGTTTGACACGTTACATAATGAACAATTGAACAAGCAGGGGTCTCGCATTGTCGTCCATCATTGGGTCCGAAAAATTGTGTTTAGCAAACTTTGAAATGTACAAAAGTATGTAATTACATTGAACTCTTTACCAAATAAGCCGGTATCACAGAATAAGTAATAGTACAACCAGTATTCTACGATATTGCATTCACGTCTCTTCATAAGGGGACATGAAAGGGGGGATAGAGATCAAATATCGCGAATATCGGCCCTATAACGTAGTAGAAGGATCTCACAACAATGACACATTTTCGAAAAAGGAACACCTAAGACAGTTTTTGCTACTCCAATAAATGTTACTTTGAGATACATGGCATACTATCAGTGAGCCTTAGAGTGGGTGGTGTTCAATATAATCTGATTGTATGGAAAGTTTGACATGTTTCCATGAAGACAGGTGCCGGTGCCATATTTAACGTTAATCGGTCTGTAATCATACATAAGTAGGTGCAAGCCGTCCTAATAGATTAAAGCCAACTTTCGACTGGGTCGGCCGCTTTTACCGCAGTACAAAGCCTGGTATGGCAATATAGGTAACGAGTCCATCTATTTACGTCTTGCCGGTCGTTTCTCTAGTTTTGGTATATGAGGTGTGCTTCGCTTTATCTTAATAACGCGACTAACACCTGATACCTACAGTATATGAATTACATACAAGGAAATCAGTCACTTGGAAGGCCTTGGAAATATGTAAGCATACATACTTACTACTATATACAAATACAATATACTATGTGAGATACATTATATCACCCTTTGCCTGATCAAGAACATAATTACACTTAAATCAAATATGCCAGTTCATTACTTAGACAGGCAATTGGAATACCGTATACCAGAGGTATATTGTACCCACCCCACCCCCCGGACCCAATTCCATCATTTCAAAGATCTCTCAATAGAATAAGTACTGTAACAACCTAGGTCAAACTTAAGCATTGTCTTGATCAATAATAGGAGCATTTCAGAGCGGTAATATAGTTCCGAATTCACAGAGCTGTAAAATCTGCGTTCAGCGAAGCGTTGGTTTTCGTCCCTGAAACCTAGCAGAATAATTCACTGAACCTGAACCCAGTATTCATTTTATCCGACTTATACTTGCAGAAACTATTTGTATAGGAAAAAAATACAAATTTGGTCCTTATATTTATTGTTATACCTCAGACAACTCCCTTAATACAATATAATCAAATGACATACCAAGTTAATACAACTTTTTTTTACCTCATTGACGTGTTTTACATTTTTATAGGGTTTATCGACATTTGTCAGGCAAGTCCCGCCCGAGACACACTCGTAAACTCTCTTAATACGGGGGTATGATTTATAACAAACTGGAAATCAACTAATACAAGTTTGGATTTATTGTCAGTATTTATTTGATGAGCCCAAAAAAAATTAGAAGGGCCAACTTTTTTAGCGTTGTAGTTTTTTTTTTAGAATTGCATGAAAATTAGTAGGTTGGAAGAGCTCCTGATTCTGAACAATATTTGCACGATTTCCTACAGTGTCCCCACAATTTTTTTCCATTGAGTGACAAAACGTATGGGACTTTCGTATCTCAATTTTTTTTACTTGTACAGAATCACATCTTCCAACCTACCAATTTTCATGCAATTCTAAAGAAAAAAAACTACAACGCCAAAAAAATTGGCCCAGAAACTAGGTATAAAGACAGCGACACACTGTTCTTAACAAAACATCATAAGGTGGTTGCACACACGTTCTTCAACAGTGGTAAATAGAGGTCTAGCAAACGTTAGTCTTTTAAAAAACTTACGTACGAACATTTATTACACTGATCCCTTGTATGTTCAGATTTTATTTACGCAGATAGAATAAATATACCAAATACCGTAAACCAAAGCCGGCCATTCGTCTTGCAGAGGTATAAATCAGGTTTCTCATGAATTTCCTCCTAGAATAAATTGATTCTCACTCCTACCTACCTTACACGGCCTAAGCCAGCTATGTTTGTACACTTGTAACAGTTGTAACACTGATTTACACGATAATTTGATAACCTTACCCGTGTTAGAGCAAAAACTTCAATTGCAATATTTAGAATCAAGAATTCACAAGATACTGATGTGTCAAAGGCTCATCTTTGACACATCTCACTTATGTGGCATTACATTGTGGAAGCTGTCAAAGCGTCTACTCAAGTCGATAAAGGATCAGCAATACGCTTGTGACTTTTCTGGAGACGTAAGCGTCCATAGGCTACGGTATCTGTCTACTATCAGCCAGACCGTAAGCTTGTTTGCCACCGTCGTTGTATAGAAAACAAAAGTAAATAGAGTTATAGATAACGTTAAAACTCATAGAGCTCAAAAGTAACATTAGGCCCAACTTTTCATAAATAACATTTACCGCCCGCGTGGTCAAGTCGGAGGTTTCCCATTTTCCCCAGGCCACATTCCAACCGCACACTCCTATCGTTTTAGTCAAGTTCAAAGGAAAATAAAAAGATAAAATTTGCCTTATATAGGTACGATAAAAATAAACGTTATCTCTTTGTTAGAATAGCTTGAAAAACCTATTTCAAAAGGAATTTTGAGTATCATTGATCTAACTTAGTATTACTGCGATCAAATAAAAGGGATTCTGTCCAGGTTTAAGGTATCGGATAGATTATATAAAAAAATCCTCACATCTTCCTGAGGGTCATCGTTGCTACACGACAGAATTTCAAACGAATTTCATAGTAGCCTACTACCACTACAATCTAATACGATTCTTGGTCGCGAGTATAGGAATTTGAACTATAAGACGAGTGCAATCGCCAATCGGGTTGTCGTTACGCGAAATATGAAGGAAAGGTCCTAATATATCGAAAGTTGGCGTACCTCCTGACTCAGAATACGTGTGTCTATCGTTTTCATCCGTAATAATGAAATTGTATGGAAAATATAACCAATAATCGGGCCATCAATAGATTTATTTTCGCGTCTTTCCTGTGGACATATCAAAGTTAAGCGCTACAAAGCTTATTATTGAATTGTTCTAGTAACCCGCATGAACAGTGTCTCCGGTACTAGAAATCCATGGTATAAAAGCATATAGGTATAACTTACATGCACATAAGCCGTTAACTGTTGACCACCGACTTTTGTTTTTTGAAGTGTCTATGAGCCAATCACTTTATTTCGCTCACTGAGGCTCTATTATTGGCTCGTATTCTGAGCGTATGACAAAGGTCGGCTTTGATTGACCCGGATTACCAAAATTCCGATTGAGATTGAATAGTACTTGCCAATAGGCCCAATAGCGAACTATGTCACTACTCAATATAGTGCCTGAATTAGATTAATCTGTTTCGGGAATGTCAAATGGAATGTCATCTATAATAGATGTAGTTCAGTCTATTTTCATTTAATAAATGCGGTAGATAGTTTAACTATTCTCGTATAATTTTTTTTTATTCGCTGGACGAAAGGCACAGGTTTCGCACAGGTTTACAGCCTGCACTAACATGGAATTTTTCTGGTAATTATCTGGGTCATTGTCAGTCGGAAAAACAAAAGTTGTCCATTCGGTGGTCAATAGTTAACGACTTGTGTGCATGTAATTTACGTTTTTATTACATGGATTTATAGACACGGAATTACAGATTATGCGGGTTATCAGATCAATCGAAAATTAAGCTTTGTAGCCCTTAACTTTTGACATGTCCACCGAAAAGACGCGCACCTAAATCTGACAATGACCCATCTATATTTAATTGGAAATTACAAAAATTCAGGTGAAAATTAATTGAGCGAGCTTACAAGTATTACACACGGTCACGAACAATATAATGTATCGGTACTAACGGTCATAATTCTTTTGACTATATTTGTGTTTTAATAGAGTCTTTTACCTTTAAAGTGTCTTCCTCTTCAAAATGCTTTGCTCATAAGTATAACAATATTAATTATTGTATCAAAACATTGATTGACCGAGTAAAACGAGGTCTCTGTTTTAGCTTCGACAAAAATGCTTTCGTATGTCCGGCCGGATTTTTGTATGTCCTCCTCTACAGGTCGCATTTATCAACCGATTTTCGTGAAATTTTGTGAGCAGGTTCGGTAACTATATAGAATTTTTTTGTCGAGTCACTTTTTGGAAATTCAAAAAAACCAACATTGTATCAATGATTTCGTGTTTTTCTGCGGCCGTTTTTTCCTCTACAGGTCGCATTTCTCAACCGATTCTCGTGAAATTTTGTGAGCAGGTTCCATGACTACATATAATTTATTTGTAGAGTAAATTTTTGTAAATTTAAAAATTTTTTTTTTTACGTCGTTGGCTGATCTCCTCTTCAGGTCGCATTTATCAACCGATTTTCGTGAAATTTTGCGAGCAGGTTTGGTAACGATATAGAATTTTTTTGTCGAGTCACTTTTTTGAAATTCGAAAAAACAAACTTTGTATCAATGATTTCGTATTTTTCTGCGGCCGTTTTTTCCTCTATAGGTCGCATTTCTCAACCGATTCTCGTGAAGTTTTGTGAGCAGGTTTTATGATTACATAGAATTTTTTGGGCAAGTAAATTTTTGTTAATTTAATTTATTTTTATTTTATTCATTGGTTTGTTCTCCTCTACAGGTCGCATTTATCAACCGATTTTCGTGAAATTTTGTGAGCAGGTGCGGTAATTCTATAGAATTTTTTTATCGAGTCACTTTTTCAAAATTTAAAAAAACAATTTTTTTAACAATTATTTTGTGTTTCTGCGGCCGAATTTCGATATGTTCACCTCTAAGGGTCGCATTTCACAACAGATTCTCGTGAAGTATTGTGAGCACGTTCTTTGATTACATCGAGTAATCTAAAAAAAAATCTATGGTTTGTCCTCCTCTACAGCAGCGGTCGGCAACAGGCGGCCCGCGAGCCCCTTCCGTGCGGCCCGCGAGCCTCCCTGGCTTTATTGTTTGTAAAGGTAAAATTTGAAATTCTTAACATACGTGAAAGCGTCTGTATCGCCAGCCACGAACCAATTTTAAAGTTAAACCTATCTAAATTTTTTTTTCAAAAATTTCGCGCTCGCCGCGTTTGCTTTAGACAGTATGAAGTATATTCCACACCTGCATCTTAATGTTCAAAAAATTTCGCGCTCGCTGCGCTCGCGTTTGCGTCTACATGACTTGATTGATGCGTATGAAGTATTTTCCAGACCTGCATAATAATGTTCGCCAAATTTCGCGCTCGCTACGCTCGCGTTTTCAACGAGATTTGTTATGACTTGATGCGTATGAAGTATTTGCCGCGTTTGAATCAGTGTTCGAAACATTTCGCGCTCGCGTTTACATCTACATAACTTGATGTGTATGAAGTAGTTTCCGCACCTGCATCATAATGTTCGAAAAATTTCGCGCTCGCTGCGCTCGCGTTTGCGTCTACATGACTTGATGCGTATGAAGATGAAGTATTTGCCGCGTTTGAATCAGTGTTCGAAAAATTTCGCGCTCGCGTTTACATCTACATAACTTGATGCGTATGTAGTAGTGCATCATAATGTTTGAAAAATTTCGCGCTCGCTGCGCTCGCATTTTCATCTAGATGTGTTATGACTTGATGCGTATGAAGTATTTGCCGCATTTGCATCAGTGTTCGAAAAATTTCGCGCTCGCGTTTTCATCTAAGTGTGTAATGACTTTATGACCCGTCCCCCCCTTAAAGTTTCTATATCTGCTATTCTATATCGCGATATATAATCGCGAAATTACGATGCGGTTGAAATGCGAATTATCTGGGTTTGGTAAGGAAACTAGCTGGTTTATCTGTGAAAAGTCGGTTTTTTCGTCTTTCTCGTTTTTCACGTAAAAAGGGGTGCGAATTTTTACTACGTTACTGTCGCGTACGACGTACCAATTTGTTTCGAGTTGATATCAACAGACAGTGATCATTATTATCATCTGCGGCCCGCGAAGATTTTTTTAGCTACTATGTGGCCCGTGGGTGCAAAAAGGTTGCCTACCCCTGCTCTACAGGTTCGATATCTAACATAGTTTTGGAAATAAAAAAAACACTCACGAGGTCTACAGCTCACAGAGCCACTAGTTAATACTGTTTCTGTCGAATAATCATGGTGTCTTACTTAATCTATTCTGGCGCGTATTCACTTTTCAACGTCAGAAAACAACGGACGTTCTGACCTTATTTGACTCTTACTTAACCATTATTTAACGAGCCCTTATTATAACCGACATACTACATAATTAATAAAGTGCCGTATGCGATTTTAAATCTTTCGTCAAGTATTTAAAGTTGGAATTTTAATAGCGGCCCGACGTATTTACATCGGTTGCATGCGAAGCGCGCACTGAGTCAATTTTGCGTCTGGGCAAAATTAATTAGTGCCCAGCGGTTCATTACGGAGGATGACTAAATACGAAACTTGTTGCAGTGAATGGCGGCCCGATATTGTGATGCAACATTTGGCTATTCACTAAAACTGAATGATCATCCTCTTAGCGTATTCTGGTGGTTTCCGAAAGAAAATAGGAATTGGGATTAGGAGCCCGGGTCTGCTCCGGAACCTAAATAATCCTAAGATTTCTAGTAAGGCACTGGCACATTAACAGATATTTTTAGTTTCAAAATTATCTTAAATAGTGTTAGGTTCACCCACTTGTCTTATTTTGTTTTTACTCTAAGTACACTGTTTGCACGTTATTTCTGATTTACTAAAATACTGTTATTCTCATGTAAGTGAATTAAGTAAATTCTTAATGAGAAAATTAAGATCTTAAACCATAAATACATAAAATGGTGGGTACGTCACAACTCTCAATGCGCGTTTGAAGTTATATGATTATTCGAAGTTACATGCTTATTCGAAATTACACAATTACTCTGACGCTCTACTTACAACTCATGAACAGTCTTACTTAAATAGTAAAACTTTAATTCACATCCGAAATATTTCAAATAAATTATACTTATTAAATTCTGTGAACAATTGTTTCACTTTATTGTCTGCTGAAATACTTCAGTACAGCTACTACTAAAATGAAGACTCGTAATATAAAATGAGTTTGAATACAAAATGAAATAGCTTAGATAAGAGAAGTAACAATTTCATGCATAACATTAATATTAATCCATACTTGAATCTAGTTCGCTCGAGTAAAGTAGTGTAGGTAATAAACACTGCAACTCGGTCAAATGTTCTGAACGAAGAGTTTCTCGCGGGTTTGTCTGTGTTTTATTTGATGCGAACCCCTTGGAGGTGCAGACGTAAAGGCTTACCATTAGGCAGGCCGTGCCCTTGTTTGCCACCAGCGAAAAAATATAATAAAGAAGTCGGTACATAGTAACGTTTATGAAGTATGAGTTTATAACTTTCTATGTTTGTAAGGGGCCATCTCCGAAACTACTCCACCGATTAATATTCTTTCACACTATGCACGTACATAGGATGGATATTTGGGATGGACATGGGTTAGATTAGATTCATTTATTTCATGATAAGAATTACATTATAAAGTACACATGTCAAAATTACAAGAATAGATATCATGATCATAGTTATCATAGGCCATAGATCCTGATAAAAGGCCTTACAACCTTACAAGTTTTAAAATACGATGATTTGATTAAAGTTTTAGATAGTAACAGAACATTCTTAGATTTTATTATATGTAGTGGAATTTAAGCGAAAAAAAAACAGTTTTTAGCTTGCAAATGGTCGATTTGGAGTGTTCTATGTTCTTAATTAAAAATCCAAAAAATACATTTACATTTTATGACATTAGATCGCAATAGTCGTTCTAGATAGTAACGCTTAGAAAATGTCAAGATACACGTGTCAATTCAAACCGAAAATGGCCTTATTAATTACTGGATAGCCTTATTAAATACTGAAAATATTACTTAAATAAATGAATAAACAAAGTTAAAAAAAAATGCAACGAGTACGAATGGAGTGGTTGTTCAGCAGAGACTACTAGCAGCTATTTCACGACGATATTTAAGTAGATATATTCTGGCCATTTATAAGTTGCAACAATAACAATATCACAAATATGATTACCTTAAACTTGTATTTTAGCAATTCTCATCAACCCGCAGGGAAATCATCCAAATGGAGTTTTCACGTTCACAAACTTACAAAATTGACACGTTACTGAGAACTAAACGTGTTATTGCAAAAGTTTTTGTTACGGTGGGTGATTTACAAACAATTCCAGAGCTCTGGAGAATAATAACGTTATGAGATGTACAAGCTGGTTTGTTTAATATTTCACTAAATTGTGATATATTATAACAGTTGTATCTGAATATTTTCTGATGTATTCTAATTTATTGCATTCATATTGAATCGGTAGATACTGTCGTGATACTACTACTATTTAGTTTTAGGAAATATAATGATATAATATGTATGTTAGTCTTTAAGGTATTTGTATTATGGGCCACAGAAATGCCTGAAATAAGTGATTAACTAAATAAATAGCTAGTTGACATTAAGTTACAATAAGTCTTCAAGATGATCCCTGTAAGGAAGGTATTTTTATAATTTAACTTAAAACGGATATCATAATAATACTAACAATTAAAAAAATACCTTGGCAATTAAGTACATTATCTTATTATATCTGTTGTTATACTCATAAATGAATATTGGAGGAATGGTATATGAATCCGTATTTCCGCGATATCAATGAATTCTAGGATATTTCGGTGTTACTTGCCGTGTCCCATATTACTTTTTATTTGATCCCTAAGGGGTAAAATTGTGATTACTTACTCGTATTATATGTTTTTTATTCAAACCGTGAACGATGTTGTTTACAAAGCAAATAACATTTTATATCCCATCTTAGAACGTAAAACCACAACCAGAAAGTTTATCTTCACTTTTACTACTAACATAACCCTTGCATACAACACGACTAAATCATTTAATGTTAAAGACGACTATAAATCAAAGTCAGTATTGGCATGGTCCCGACTTAGTAAAAAAATAAATGCAAAAGATATGTTACTACGCGGTAGGTAGGATGTAGGCGCATTTATCTTCGTCTCAGTACTGACAGTTCTGTGGGTCTTAAAATGATACAAGGACATTATAAAATTGTACTGTTAAAATAAAAGCATTCGAGTGACAGGCTTCAATATGTTACATTTATACGTATTTTTATTTATCGCATAATAAAGGTTGGTTTAAAAATTTACATATTATATAGGTACCATTACCATACCATTACAAGTACAGGTAAGTTAGGAGGCGAAACTAGGTACCAACTTTGCTTATTTGAATTAGATATGTATGCCATAGATTTTGCCATCAAAACTGTAAAGCATGATGTAGTTTCTGCATTTTTAATATGTTGTATAAGATCAGTTTGTGTAGTTTGAATGAACTTCGAAGGTCTTCCTGAGCAACACGTGGAAAACTGCGAAATTTGGGAATAGGGTGGAAAAAGCGTGAGGTTAATCTACTTAATTATCATATTCTAGACCAAATATGACACGTTACCAAATCAAAATGATGGGTCTCATTGAATCCGCACACAGTAAATTTTTAATATTCTTTTTTTGTTTCAGGTACGTTTGCCACGTTATCATCGAAACTGCACACGGGAGTGTCAAGCCAAGTTGAATAATTAGTGCAATTTTTAAATAATGTTGAAGTTCACATGGTTGGAAGCATACAAAAAACACGCATATTGTCTACTTAATTAACTGTAAGTGGTCATTGCAACTGTATGATGACTACAGCTGTATACTTATAGCGTGCGAAAATGTAAAGGGGCTGTCGGCCATCGAATTTCCCAGCTGGCCCAATGCAATAATCCGCTATTTGACAAAAAAAAATTATGGTGCCATTCGAACCAGTTTTTATACATGATCAAATGTAATGGGACCAACTACAATCAGACCACAGTAAAGGGCAAAAAATACAGATGAACCTAGCTCACCGCTAGCGGCCGCCCAAACGGCTCCTACAAATTGGCACGGGCAAATGACGTCATACGCCTGGTATCGAACAAACTGTTGTATGGGAAAATAAGTATTTTGCTGTTTTGTCGTAAAATAATGCGTTTAGGTACTTACATAGTTGCCGTACATTTTTTTATTTATTTTTACTTAAGCATTCTTTTGTTTGACTTTTGGATGACAAAAAAAGCATAATTTTCCGAATTTTCGATGTTAAATATCTTTTTTCTATTTTGGTAAAAGTTTATCATTTTCAGTTCAATGTGATATTTTGATGGTTTACTATCCATAAACTGACACCATGTTACAAATTTTAACATGTGTCAAATTATGTATTAAAAGCATTCATAAATAAGTACTACTAATTTTAACTGTCTTACCCAATACCCATACCCATTTTAAGTCAATGGTCTTACCTCCAAAAATCCATATTAGGCACACAACCCTCAGCGAGCATCTCGCACTTCAGTTTTAATGTTTTCCCACAAACCATGACTAGCAACGCCATAAAGCTAATATATTGTCAAGTGTTGCTCTTTACACCGCAAAAAAAGGCGCAAGTTGTTACCAGCTTCATAGTGACTTAAGGCGTTTTAATTGTAAGGTAAGGTCGTTGACCGGTCTTGAGTCAGATGTCAGCGAGTCCCGGGCTGAAGCACTGCACCCTTTCGACACTGCGGCATCGGCTAGTGAAGCGACTGTGGGTTTATCGATAGTGTAATGTTTCATAATCGTAAATCATCGTTACATAGATGAACAAGGGTAATTTTAAATAGAAAACTCCCGTGAGTCTCAGAAATAGTGAAATATAATAAACGGGTCACTCACGTCTTTAAAGACGTCGAATATCGCTCGACATGTTTCAGACCAATACGTGGTCCTTAATTATGAGGTGTTATCGCGACGGCCTCGCGTCTCACACTACGAGCGAGCGATGCCGAGCTATATTCGACGTTAAAGACGTGAGTGACCCGTTTATTATATTTCAACAAGGGCAATGATATTGACGACTGTTTTATATGATAGGTACTGTACTGCACTTGGGCCTAGTCAACTTTTTTTCTGTTGTCGTAGTTAATGTTTCTAGGCCACTTTTTAAAATTGGATTTAATTCCACATTGGATTAAATTAAACCCCATTTAATAGGTAATCTTCTAGGTATATTTGAGTTGGTGTTTTAAACATCTAACCGCATTTTTATGGGCCATCTTCAAGGTATATTTGATTACTTAAATAAATCTAAAATATCATTAAGTATGCCTAAATAATACATTTCTTTATTCACATAATAATGACAATTTTACATTACCTTCCTTTGTACATGTTTGATGTTACAAAGTTAGCTTAAAGACCTCCTTTTTACACGACTGGCCAAAAAAATGAGTGTAATGTTTTCCGATTTAATGTATTTGCCAATACTCAT
Source organism: Cenopis cana (assembly GCA_951800055.1). Lineage (NCBI taxonomy): Eukaryota > Metazoa > Arthropoda > Insecta > Lepidoptera > Tortricidae > Cenopis > Cenopis cana. Next base: position 7,912,567 of record OX637488.1, read on the forward strand.
TAGGGTTTATTCGGATATTTTCCCTAAACAATAATTTTACATCTCAACATTAAGTGCACGGAAACCTCTCTATTACGCTTAAATGCTCCTATAAAGCGAAAGTAGGTGAACCGCGATACTTTACAAACCGGGCGTAGACCATTAAGCCGGTATTATCGTGGCCTAATGCTCATTATCGATATCGATAAAATCAAAGTCTTCCCTAAAAGGCCGCCTTGTTTCATCTCGCGCTATAAATGACCAGATTGTAGCTGAATGGCTACTTTGTACTGTTGATATTGCCTACTTTATAGATTATACAGACGCAGCAAAACCACTTCAACACAATATAAGCAGTATTATGTACAAACAATTAGTTGGCGTCATAATATTTAAAAAAATCGTATGAACGTGTTCCTGGCAGTGCTTCTTAGGTATTGTAAGGTCTCTCATTTAAATCCTCTCGCCACTATCCACATTGTTTATGTAACCATATACTTAAAAGATTAAATAGATAACAGGTCCATTATAATAGTGAAGATTTCATTACGTCTTTTCTATTTAGTTGGACCCTAAACAGTTATTGAATTTCCAATAACTATAAGTACCCTCGATCAATAAGGGTCTTTCTTTTTGTATGTTACGTCCCCGACATGTCATAGCGATATATCCCTCCACGTGCCTGGTTTCATATATAAGACAAATCAACTGTCACTGTCACCAAACGGAAAACCACAAATGATATGTTAACAGATGGTCAGAAAATTGACGCAGTTACCCTGCTGGATTCAACCGTGTCGGTTCAATTGAAACGGTTGTGTCAATATACTGCGTTTAATACTTGTGCTGTGATATCATAGTACGCGGAAGGATATTAAACATTCCACTCGTTAAGTGGACGTCTCTTGTTTTTGCACCGTTTTACAGGCCGTTATGGACCTGATAACGCCTTAATCCATTGCAAAGTATCTTGATATCATTAGGCTATATACGTCCCACTGCTGGGCTGTTATTCACAAACCGACTCCGTTCTCACCTGTCACCTTATCCCTTACCCGTTTGTTATGGAAACTGTCAAAAAGTGAGAAAGAGTTTCCATTATAAAAACAGGTGAGCTATGAGGTGACAATGACAGGTGAGGATGGTGCTTAGTGCCAGTGGCACCAACGTACGAACACAGACCGGTCATCGTCAAATATGGCGCCGGCAGCTGTCATCCCATAGAAACTTGTCAAACTTTCGGTACAATCAGATTTGACGAACACCGCTTACGATTACAGACGGTCTGGTGCAACCCAGCCTTAGTGAATCGCATAGCTGGGCATAGATAGGCCTCTGGTCACTCACGAGCAGATGGACAGTAGTCCCCTCGCTGACCCAAGGACGGGTTGGGGATTTGACATACATCTTTTGAATTTCGTTTTTAAAAGGAATCCATGGCCAGGGGGGCAATTTTTGAGTGTCGAACGCTCGACTTTTCACTCGAGATCTGTCAAAAACTATGATGTTTTGAAATATCTCGAGTGAAAAATCGAGCGTTCGACACTCAAAAATCAGCCCCCAGGTTGGTCTCATAAGCTGAATACTTTTTATTTTATAATTATTTAATTAATTGTACATACCTATACCTACATGTGCTCATTCTGAAGGGCTTTTAAATAATAATGCATGCAATTGAAGCTGAATCAATACTGATTACACATTAGCACAAAGTCATAAAACACCTTTTTATAAATAATAGTACTTACTTAGATTAATTAGTATAAGTAGGTCAATTTACTATACGCAAATCAGTTTCTCAATACCGTGCTCAATACCTATCAAACGCTCAACAGACTCTCTAAGTTCATCAAAAAAACCATCACAATAAAGGAATAAGCCAGCAAACTCCTTAGATCCAATATTTACATAACCTCGTCTGAATAATATTAACGGCAACTCGCTGACGAGGTCAATTTTCTGTTAGAAAACTGCATCCACAATTGCATTTTGCAATGGGATGAGACTTGTTTCCACAGTGGCTAGAGGAAATCGGAGGCACAGAAAAATACAAGGCGTTTCAGCACAGTGCTTTCCCGCATTGCGCGAACCGCGTAGAGGTGGACGCAACGCGTGAACACGTTACCCCTTCACGTCACTGCTCATATTCAACGACGCCGCGTGCATGTGCATTCGTTGCACCGCCCCAGGCTCTGCGGTGTTTCAAAACGGCCGAAAGCGAAAACGCCGCGTTGCGCGGTCCCGAAACGCATCGTGTGTTTACCGCCTCAGCATTCGATCTTCCGACGTCTCCGAGGAAATGGGAAATGTCCGTGTAGTCCCAATGGAGGCTTAACTAGTAACGGAATTTGAATAGGAAGGTCACTTCGAAGCTCATCCATCTGAAGTGGGCGAGTCGATTGATTTTTTTTTTGTCGATTGATATTGATTATTGTTTGGATCACTGGAATCACTAGGTGCCATAATTGTACTGTGACTGTCTGTAATTATGGATATACATAGTAAGCTAAGAAATAAATACTCATTTTCGACGTTATTATTTGTGAACTAAGGTTAAAAATTGGTAAACAGCCTCTTTGTTTACTGTACCTACAATCTGTTCAAGCCGATTCCGAGACGCTTGACCCACTGTCCGAGTGTATTTTAATTGAAATAAGGTTCAAAAATGTACCTAAGTATGCCATTATTATTATATGTCTTTACCGTATCTCGGGACCATGGGGCCCCGGACCTTTGGAAGGCATGCGTGGGGCCGAAGCCAACAGCGCAGAGGCCCCTTTAAGACAAAAATAATCTAAACGCAAGGGATACACATGGCGGATACCGTCTCTGAACGCACAACATGATACTTCCGGAGACGGTCCCCGCCAGGTGCAAAGACTATTGTAGTGCAGCCTTTTGGCTGCGATGGGAACTAAGGTCATGGGGCTATTGAGTTGAAAGTTGGATGGACTGGATAATGGGTTATTATTATTATTATTATTTTTAATTTATTTCCAAAAGAAGTATGGTACATTTTAAATTATAAACACAGTTCGCCAAACGCTGAGTTTATCGGCGAAATATTACACTCACTTCCATTCTTTGTACCAATTTATCTTATCTAATGACCTAAAGTATTAATTACCTAATAAGTAAAATTGAATTTTACCGCTGACTGTGCGTTTAGGCTAAGGGTATGCCACACTAGATTCGTAACACGTAGACGTGACAAGTACTGCTTCCCAAGAATATAAGTTCCCTAATTCTAGTGGAAAAAAATGGTAGTTCGGGCGTCAATATTGTGACCTAAAAGTAAGAGTTTTATAAAAATATAACTTACAATAAAACTCTGCAATAGTACCTCTTGAAACCTTGTTAGTTCATTATATAACCAGAAAGTATGCTACTTTTCAATAATGTGACTGACTAAATCACGAGCACGCTGCATATCAGTGTTTCAATTAAATCTCCAAGTCAGACTGACCTAGTACGACCTACCTAAGGGATTTATGCACTCAGAGCTTCTATCTCACGCGGGCTTTTATTCATAAGTCTAGCTCTCCACAGATCAGAATAATATATCTATGTATAATACGTAATACTCCCTGAAAAGTTTAAATCAAAGTGCAATATTGAGTAAAATACTTTTATTATGAGGACACAGAGAAAATCGTATAAATAATCAGGTTATGAGGACATGCACACATGCACTAGTATATGAGCTGACTACGCTAAACATATACAATGTCCTTATAAGGTAAATAAGCGCACACACACACTCTAACATTACACACACTATTTGTTAATTTACTAGTTTTTATTTCACCATTTAATGTTAATTAATTCAACAATATGCTGCCTCTTACTTGGTATTTTGCGATATAATTGTAATTTGTACATACGTTGCGCCCACGTGGTCGTGTCGGAGGTACCCCTGGATTTTCCCCAGGCCACCCTCCCACCGCGCACTCTTATCGCTATATTGGGTCCGGCCTATAAAGGTTAAAAAAAGGGTAGCATTTAACGAACCACCAAATAAGTTGCCGAATGATGCTCTAAAAAATTACATTGATTACCAATAATACTAGATTCGCACCAAATTTTCAACTCCTTTTAAATATAAAGTGCAACTCAAAGAAGTAACATGTCGATAACCTATTAAATTAAATTGTTACCAAATAAATTAGTCACTACCCAAAAATACTTAATGATCACCTAATTTCAAACACCAAATTTCATATAATTTACATCCAAATATTACAGGGCTCGTAATCCTATTAAAATTATTTACACGCAAATAATTCTTTTGATACCCAGAAATACTACATGATCACCAAATTTCACGCGGCAATTGTTTTTTAACGCCCGTCGCGCAAAGCAGTTCCAATCTAGTCTAACCTCATTGCTAGCACACTGATGCGGTTTTCTATACGGTCCGTCTCGCGCGCACGTCGCACCGCGTGCGAGCAAGACAGCGCTGAATGATTTTATTTTATAGAAGCTTCAAAATTTCTGTAACTTTAATGAGACACGTACATAACATAGTTTAATTTATTTTCAACAGTGCTTTCCTTACTGGTCGCATACAGCTATTTGTTCTCAGATCTTTTTGCCTCTACTCTATTCGCTGATAATCGTCAATTTGCCTAGGTAGTATAGTATTTTTCTATGACATCTATTTTTATTTCAAATTAGTTGACATTGGAACAGTATTGACGGATCTCCGCTGGCGCGGAGCTCCTATTTTGAGTTCTTTTGGCCCTTCGGGCCGATGCAAAACTAACATAACCTAAACCTACCTATACCTATTTCTACCTATTAACTTCCTTTAATTTTTCCATGAAAGTCTATCTAAATTAATAAAGTAAACTCATTTGAGGACCTTTATCCATTTTCATAACAAACTAATAATTTAATAAATCAACATAACTCATATTCAAATAAAAGATTTCAATCAAACGCGCTCACCCATTAAAAAAATAATAATAAAACTTCTTGCAGTTTGTAAACCATCAGCAATAGGTAGTTAGAATGAAACAGCAATAGGTACCTTTCACTCTAACGACATATCAATAGGTTTTATGCTTCAGACAATTCTTTGTATTTGATTGAGTGAGATAGCAGTATACGTGTTATTATTTCACACAGCCACATTGCGCGTTGCTTTTTAAATTAATTTAGAATTTTACTTTCTAATTTATAACATTTTGGAAATGACTAAAATATTTATAGTGCTAAAAAAAATAATTTGTAACTGTTTACTAAAATGTAGCATGCGATGTGTATAATATTTGGATGTAATTCTAATGAAAAAAGGTGCATGAGATTAGGTGGTAGTTTAGTGTTTTTGGTGGTACTTGACAATTTTTTTGATGCGATTATAAATTTATAGGAACGCAATAAGTAAAATAGGTGCAAGTGTTGCTAAAATAGGTAGAATTTTTTTGGTGACTCGGAATTGCTGATCGATAAATTTTTTTGAGTGTTCAACCTTATTTTAGGGTTCGAAAATTTGATGATATCAAAAGTTATTTAGGTGATCATTTTATTTGTTCCCTTAAAAAAATCGTGCACACGTTTTTTTCTTCTCACTAAGGCCAGTGGCATAAAAATATGTGCCAATTTCTTCATACAGAAGTGAGACTTCATACTAAGAATATATAAATTTAGCGCAACTACTTAACTGCTCACCTCAGAGCTTCAATTGGCGCTAAGGGATTTGTGTACACTCGGTTTCAATTACACAGTAGCCATTATTTACATTAATTATGCCATCTTCATGAATCTTTCTCCTTGGTTTACTTACCTAGTATTTAAGTGTCTGACTTATAATTTACTAGCTTCTGCCCGCGACTTCGTCAGCGTAAATTTCCACTACCTATTTCATAACTTTCAGGGATGATTTTTGGGATAAAATATTATATAATATGAATTCAGGGTATAAACTCGATGTATACCAAGTTTCTTTATAATCCGTTCAGCCGTTTTCGCGTGATTGAGTAACAAACATCTAAACGTCCAAAGATCTAAACTTTCGCATTTATATACTAACTAGCTTTTGCCCGCGACTTCGTCTGCGTAGAACTCGGTCATCACGTTAGAATGTTATTTCATTCTTCTATTTCTTGCGCTTACCTAGTTATCTCTCTTCCATTCTAACTTACCCCGTTAAGGGACGATTTCCGGGATAAAAGTATCCTATGTCCTTCCCTAGGACTCAAACTATATCCATACCAAATATCATCTAAATCGGTTGAGCATTATATGGGGAAACAGGCAGACAGAGTTACTTTCGCATTTATAACCCGCCCCGGTTTCGCACGGGTAGTCCAGTTTTAAATTTATTTATCTAAGCTTTTGCCCGCGACTTCATGCGCGTGAATATCCATATCAACTTCTACACCGTATTTCGCCGGGCTGTCTCGCCAAACATTGCGCACGCCGGCTCAATGTGCCCACATGAAACATATGACAGAGGACTATATATAAATTATTAAGGAAGCAGATGAAAACGCGCGCGAGCGAAGCGAGCGCGAAATTTTTCGGATATTCTGATACGGGCGTGGAAAATACTTCATACGCATCAAGTAATGAAGATGAAAACGCGAGCGTAGCGAGCGCAAAATGAAAAAAAGAACATTGTGATGCAGGTGCGGAAAATTCATTATACGCATCAAGTAATGCAGATGAAAACGCGAGCGTAGCGAACGCGAAATTTTTACGAACACAGGTGCGGAAATGACTTCAAATGCATCAAGTAATGTAGATGAAAAAGCGAGCGTATCGTGCGCTAAAGTTTTTGAACATTATGATACAGGTGCGGAAAATACTTCATACTCATGAAGTTATGCACATGAAAACGCGAGCGCAGCGAGCGCGAAATTTTTCGAATATTATGATGCAGTTACGGAAAATAATTCCTACGCGTCAAGTAATGTAGATAAAAAAGCGAGTGCGAAATGATTCGAACATTATGATGCAGGTACGGAAAATACTTCATACGCATCACCTATAATGTAGATGAAAACGCGAGCGTACGGCGCGCGAAAATTTTCGAACATGTAGGTGCGGAAAATACTTCATACTCATCGAGTAATGTGTATGAAAACGCGAGCGTAGTGAGCGCGAAATGTTTCGAACATTATGATGCAGGTGCGGAAAATACTCATCAAGTAATGTACATGAAAACGCGAGCGCAGCGAGCGCGAAATTTTTCGAACATTATTATGCAGGTGCGGAAAATACTTCACACTCATTAAGTAATGTATATGAAAACGCGAGCGCAGCGAGCGCGATATGATTCGAACACTCTGGTGCAGGTGCGGAAAAGACTTCATACGCATCAACTATAATGTAGATGGAAACGCGAGCGTACGGCACGCGAAAATTTTCGAACATTATAATGTAGGTGCGGAAAATGCTTATCAAGTAATGTAGAAGAAAACGCGAGCGCAGCGAGCGCGAAATTTTTCGAACATTATGATGCAGGTGCGAAAAATACTTCATACTCATCAAGTAATGTGTATGAAAACGCGAGCGTAGCGAGCGCGAAATATTTCGAACATTATGATGCCGGTGCGCAAAATAATTCATACGCATCAAGTCATGCAGATGAAAACGCGAGCGTAGCGAACGCGAAATTTTTACGAACATTATGATGCAGGTGCGGAAATGACTTCAAATGCATCAAGTAATGTAGATGAAAAAGCGAGCGTATCGCGCGCTAAAGTTTTTGAACATTATGATACAGGTGCGGAAAATACTTCATACTCATGAAGTTATGCACATGAAAACGCGAGCGCAGCGAGCGCGAAATTTTTCGAACATTATGATGCAGTTACGGAAAATAATTCCTACGCGTCAAGTAATGTAGATAAAAAAGCGAGTGCGAAATGATTCGAACATTATGATGCAGGTACGGAAAATACTTCATACGCATCAAGCAATGTAGATGAGAACGCGAGCGCAGCGAACGCGAAATATTGAACAAAAAGAAATTGTTGACCTATCAAATGGCTTTGTAAAGAGGTGGTTGAATAGATATTTTTTTGTTCATAAATTAGTGGAATACCTTTCAAAGTTCAAAGTGCTTTATTGTAAAACATATGTATAACTGAATACCTACTTTGGTCTGTTCTTTCACTTTCGAAGATGGAGTAGAGGCCTAGGTTGATAGCGCACCCACCCTGGTTGCTTCTAAGAGGTACCTATGTGATTTTCTGAGAATTGTTTTTTTTTGCTTCCTATCCGCCTAGAACTTTCGAATTTGGTCATACTTGATGTTTATTGTTACGTAGGTATATTTTACTAACGAATACCAATATACCCTAAATTTATGTCTGTTATACGTGCTGAACGTATTTTATACATTTTGCTGACGGAAAACGCAACTAATCGGCACCTCGAAGAACCTCAATGACACCCATATCGATTATTAGTAAATGTCCGCCATCTTCGATTTGAAAATGGATATCATTCTTGTAATGAGCACCTCAAAAAACATTATTTTATACAAAAATGCGCATGCCTAATATATAGGTACATGTCGCAAGTGCTACCACGCAACCGAGAGTCCGCCGCTCTGCGTAGGTACCCTCCATCGAAAACAAAAAAAACTGAGGTTTCGTGGTAAGGTTTGTGAATATTGATAGCGACTGACTGACCAACATAATTAGATCTCTCATTTCAAACAGTTAATATGGTTTGAGGTACTTTTGTATTTTTGTCTTTAGCATTGAGAGGCAGAGGTATTGTTATTTCACCCCCCATTTTTTCAAATACTATCTGTTTATTATACAATGTTTGAATGGGGTTCTATTTACTTTGCGTCCATGTATATACTTACCAATTTTCAAGCCTGTAAATCATGAACTAAAAGACTTCTCATACAAAGTTTAACCCCTCTTTTCACCCCCTTTCATCCCTAACCTATATGATTTTTATAGCCTATAACCTGGCCGAAGATCCAATAAACATATTAGTGAAGGCTGTATTAAAATCCATTCGCTAGTTTTCGCGTGATAGTTAGACAAATAAACAGACAGACAAACAGACAAACAGACACGAATTCTAAAAACAGTTGAAACGTGTTCTGTTATCGATTCTTAGACCCCTCCATCGATTTTTTTACTAATATCTTCAATGTACAGATTTTCGACCCTCTTCTGCTTTATTATATGTATATAGATTGTAGGATAATGTACCTAAATACGTGGCGCTCTCTGGTAGCAAAGGCAATTTCTGATTTAAAATCTGCAATACAATTTTGTAAGATAAATATATGCTGAATTCAACATTATTCACAAAACTCATTGTATAATTTATATACAACCTTAACCCATTTACTAGTTCTAAAAATAGTTCACTTTCACACCTAAAAGGTACTTCTAGGCCACACACGTGACGCTTCGCAAAGCCCAATCGACTGGAGATTGTTTAGCCAAGCCGCCGACTGATTGAGTCCCCAAGATGTTTAGAAACGTCCACTAGGACCCACTTGGACCCGAAGTGCCCTTGAGATCCGATAATCTCTCATCTATAGCTTCAAGTTAAATCAATTTCATATCCTATTCCATTGCTATAAGATTGTAATTACTTTGAAACGTTGGTACTTTGATTTCTCTGTATAGGGCTCAATGGATTGAATTTTGGGTCTGTGTTGACGTGTTGGTTACTTTTGAGGATTTCCCTTCTGAAGTTCGTGACATAGGTTACATTCTCTATTAGGTATTAATACTAATTACGTGTTGATTTAAAACATATATATATATGTATATAATATTTGTTCTACTGTATGTGCAAAAGTAATGTATGACAAAAGTACAGCGCCTCTGGCCTCTGGCGGTTACGCAATAGAACTAAGAATCGCCATACTAAATCGTTTACGCAGTCGCTAGCGAGTACGGTAATGCAAACATGGCAAACTCATGGTAAGGGTACAGAATCCAGGATAGACGCGTTCAGCCAGGTTTCAGGTAAAACTATAAGCGCCACTCCTTCAATTTAGATTTGAGACCACCACCACCACACCACCACAATTTTGGTAAAATAAAGTCTATTGTTATCTATTGACTAAATAAAATGTAACTACGGCAGAACTTCTAGAAGAACTTTACTTCACATTCACGGATATCAGTAAATATTAATCTCATTTTCAGCCTCAGATTGCTTGTAATTTATTCAAGAGGGAATTCCAACAGTCATATTTGATACATCCTTGTCACTATAATATCAACATTAATTTCCCAAAAAATCGCAGAGAAAATCTCGTACCTCACGCGAAATGCCAGGTTTTCGAGAAGAGTCTCATATTATTATGACAAAATAATAAATCCATGCCAACCGGTTTTCGTCCTTGTCTAGTCTAATGAGATTGCTGCCGCTTTTATTAGATTTTATCCCGTAACTTGTCATGACATGAGCAATGAAAAATTCGCGAGTTGTGACGTTGACTCTTTTGGGACATTAAGGCTGGGTTGCACCAAACCGTCTGTAATCGTAAGCGGTGTTCGTCAAATCTGATTGTATGGAAAGTTTGACAAGTTTCTATGGGATGACAGCTGCCGGCGCCATATTTGACGAAGACCGGTCTGTGTTCGTACGTTGGTGCAACTGGCACTAAGGCTGGGTTGCACCAAACCGTCTGTAATCGTGAGCGGTGTTCGTCAAATCTGATTGTATGGAAAGTTTGACAAGTTTCTATGGGATGACAGCTGACGGCGCCATATTTGACGATGACCGATGACTAAGTGATTCGTAACTGTTCCGGAAAGTAAAAAAAACTGTGATGTGGTATTAGAGGACTTTAGCTACAATCTGTGTATGCCACCACTTCCTTTGATTTTGGGGATTGAAAAGAGAAGCTAAAGAAAATGTACTACTTAATGCGTCTAAGTCGTATTAGTTCGGAAATACATAAGTACTCTAAAGAAGTGTTAAAGAGGCAAAAGGTCACATTTAATATGTTTTTAAAGTTATCGCCATCTAGCATGTACGACAAAGCTATAAAATTGCTCTGTGTTTTCTTCCGAGAATTTTCATACTTAATGAGGCTAGCGAAATTTCATTTTCACAGTCAGATGCCTGCTTCTCTTGAAATGGTTGAAAATTAATATCCCGAAAACGTTAAATTTGCGCCTAACAGAAATTTAATTTGTAGTTGGTTGTGCTTGTGCTTTAATTTAATTTGCAACAAATCTTATAATTGGTAGTTTATTGCTTGGTTTTCTCAGTATTTAAAATCTAAGTATAGTACTTTTACCTCACGAGTAGTTGTAACACATACGACAATGTGAACTCATAGTTCCTACGCTGACGCACACATAGACAATGTGCATGTATAGGTCAATATATACAATCATGGCTCACCCGCGCTCGTGAGATAAAAGTACAATACATACTTATATCCTATCAAAACATAAATGTGAAATGAGAGCCAAGTTCAATATTAAGAATATGCGTCGTTATTGACTTCGCCAACAAAAGAATTGATATCTATATGGGTGCCAAGTTTTGCGTAGAAAATCCGGAAACTTGAGATGTAATTCAAGGTCAAGATTTTGACTTGGCTAGTTTTTACCAACAAACCAATGTTTAGAAAAATACCATATACAAATATAGAGGTAATATTATAGCATGTACGTAAAAACCAGCCAAGTCAAAATCTTGACCTTGAATTACATCTCAAGTTTCCGGATTTTCTACACAAAACTTGGCACCCATATAGATATCAATTCTTTTGTTGGCGAAGTCAACAACAAACTTGGCTCTCATTTCATATTTATGTTTTGATAGGATATCATTACTTTTTGTTCAGAAATTTTGCTCAGTACATACGGTTCAAATAACATTTATACATTTTTGCCAGTACAAAATCAATAGGCGCTTAGTGTGTAAATAAAAAATGTTATATGGAAAATATTACAAATCGTAAAAAAATCACTGTTTATGTTTCTCAGGTTCGTAATCATATATTTACCCAGCTCGATGCCAAATTTCAACTTGCTAGGTCACCTGGAAGTGGGTTAGGTTTTTGATTATTCCTTCCTCAATATCCATCCTATTCTAAAAAATCCTATTTTTAGATGTTTGTATCTTAATAACCGATTGAGCTATATTCATGAAATTTGGGAATCTGGTTAGCCTTGAGGATCGTACCAAATTTCATATGTGTCCGTTCAATAGATTTTGAGTTACGTAGGGGTCAAAAGTGCCAACAAATGGTTAGTGTATAACACAAGGCCGCTGCGTCACCAGTTCTTTTTTTTGAACTTTGGCTTAACACGCTGCCGCGTGTCTAGATCTAAGATATTTCTGGCGACCGCTTTAGCCTAAATAGTGATTAGTAACCCTGTCTATTACCTACGAAGCTGACGGTCCTGTCCTGTGTTCGAATCCCGGTCAAACGAAAATGTGTTACTGTAGAAGTAACGATGTGGTTTTTGTGTTACGATAGTTATTTAACTACTTCTGCTACTATTTTAACAACTTGATGTCAGGTGCCTACTTGTAAGAGTTGTAAGTGTTGTCATCAATTCATCAGGACCACTACATATCGAAATACAGCATTTTATGCAAAGTGCAGGCAGGCCTATTCATATTAATATTCCGCATGGGCTTACATGGTTATACAGACATAGACACGTTTCGCATAGAAACTGGGTCGAAGCTTTTAATAATCAAAATGCACTATTTACGTAAGCAAATATCCAAAATGTTACTTTCCATTTGGATATTAATTTAAAAGCTCTAAAAGTATGAAAGGTTCTGCGAGTTGCAGGTAATTTTGACTGGATATTTTGCATGGTAGTATGCTAATATGTAACGTGGTTATCAATATTACATTGGCAACACTCTGTGTCTGTTGATAGTAGGTATAGTGAATGAATGGCATCAGTAACACGATGATTATTATCACGCGATACACTCATATCACAATTTATAAGCATTCATGAATATTGAAGCAAAATTCAAACAATTTACCACGATATAATAATATAGACACAGCAGTTTTGTGAGTAATAAGCATCGTGTAATTGATGTCATTGGCTACGTTACTTCCAGTCCGTCACCATTGACATTGTTACTTCGGAATCTGGCGTCTTCGAGTAAGGTTGGTCACACTTTATTTATTTATGGAATATGTGAATATGTTTGTTAAATAAACATATAACGTAACTCGTTGTATCAATTACCTATCAATTTTATTTAGAGACCCCGTAAAATTTATATGTTAAGTACGCACGCTTGCTGCCATGAAGTAATGTTAAATTTATTTTAGTTATTCGATGTTTCCTAGGTATACATTTTTCCAATTGCTCCGTCAATTATTTTTGTTCATGTTATAAGTTTTTGAGACATCAGTTAACAAGTAGGTACTTAGTTTTATTTTGTGGTTTTAGTCTCATTTTAATTAGTGTTGCTGCCGTAACTGCCGTTACGTATGTAATATTGTTTTTTTTTTGTATTTGTTTCTAATAAATTGTTTTCTCATATATATGTTTAAATACCGATTTGGTGCTGAGTGAGCATTCCATGCTCTATGTTTTAACTTTTAATTCTAATTAGATTGGTATAGTTTGTCACACGCGCTCTCTCTAACATGTGACTTTACGTGCGTGGAACGGCTGAACGGTTACGTGCGTCGAACGGTTACGACAGTCAACATTGCCCCTTGCGCGTCAATAACTCAATACCTATAAGATTGTTCATGCAACGTATGGTTGACGAAATATAAGCTGCACCGATTCGCCATACAAGTTGTTCGAGGAATCGGTGCAGCTTATATTGCGTCAACTATACGCTCTGTGCAGTATAAATACTTCTTCTTGCAACGTGGACAACATTACTCGGACCGGCTTACGATGCACCGCTGTGCTGGAATCTGGAACGACTATTATTTACATGTGGACCCACTGTTAGAGTTTGAAATGTGCGTCGACATACTCTAGCTGCCAGTGGCGGCGCTTCAAAAATATTCTTAGGTAATTATTATTGGGGAACGGGACTTAATCGCGTACAATTATAACTATTTTACCTTTTTTTAAGGTTTTGTCCGACGTTTCGAATGTATCACAACATCCGTGGTCGCGAGCTGACTGGCGTGTGCGGTATCAACATCTTCTAGCCGCGCGGGTTTTCCGAACTACCCGCACTTGGTCTTTATTAATTACATTCTCACTAGGGTTGTCACTCGCACGACACACAACACTAACAATGTCCGTTGATGTAATGGACGATGTATAATGTGTAAAAATCGTGTAAGTATAAATCAATATATTCTTAGGTAAGCCGGAAATTATTTGCCTTTCTTAGGCGACTTCCTGACTTGGCGGGGCGGGATCGATATGTGACATTTTCTTCATTGACGTAAACTTACTGACGTCGCAAAGATTCTCACTTGACATAAAACTGTCAGTATTACATTTGCGCAATAGTAATATCATGCGCAGAAGCGGAGCAGTACCGCCTTCGCATCGTCCCGCTACCGCGCATCCCGCGCCAGTCAGGAAGCACTCATTTAAATGTATGGGCGCAGTAAAAAGTGGTACTGCGTCGACTGACAGTTGACACTGACATTTGACAGTTTTCTCATATCGTACTGCCTCCGCACCGACAAATCAGGAAGTCGCCTATTCTTCATGGGCCGTAGTAAAAGAACAGGATTGGCTGAAAATTAGGCAAGCCGGTGGGAATCGAGTTGTATGGACGCTCCGCCACTGCTAGCTGCTACCTTCCACTACGCTTCTTCCTCATCTAAATAAAGGTTCAACTGGTTCATTCACTACCTATAAGATTTTGCATGCGACGTACGCACTGTGCAGTGTATTGCAACGTGGACATCACAACTGGGTCCGGCTTATGATGCACCGCTGTGCGCTGTGCATGTGTGTTTGTTTTAATGCGTGCTAAATGGGTATTATTCTATTCTATTCTATTTAGACCCACTGTTAGAGGTTGAAATGTGGTTTGACGTACTCTATCTGCTACCTTGCGCTCCCCTTTTTGTAAAGGGTCAAATGGTTGATTCTCCAATTAATTAAAATTAGGTACCTACTATTGAAATGATAACTTTTAATAAATTGTAAACAACCCTTTTTCTTACGAAAACTTTTTAATTAATAAACGTAAATTTGTTTTACGTTGCCGCGGCCCATGATCAAAGTTGTAGGAGTTAGCTTTTTACGCAGAACGTGGGAAGTTGAAAATACAGTTGTAAGATTTGTAAGAAAAAGGAAACTTAGCCTTTTTTATCCCCAGAGGACGGGCTTTATTACACGCAGTCCATTGACTGTAGTCAGTACAATTTCTTTATTTATTCCACGTCGTTGGCAAACAAGCGTGCGGCCCGCCTGATGGTAAGCGGTCGCTTGCAACCCCAGGGGCGTCACATGCTCGTAGCCGACCCTACGGTAATAATACTGTAATGTATTATTACCAATAAATAATGTCTATGTCTATGTCTATGTCTATGTCTAATACCCCACCGGCCTACCCCCTACGGCGGAGTAACGGTTACAGCGGTATTACGCAGTTGATTTGCTTAATTTGTACTCCAAGGGCTGTACAGTAAGCCAATAGAAAGTGGTCTACCACTTCAAATCTATTATTTGTAAGGTAACATTAACATCCAAAAGGTTAGACCACTTAACCTGCGGTGTAAATGTAAAATACTCTCATTTCAGTGGCTTGTATTAATTGCAGTGGTTAGCTAGGCACTTTCTCAGTGTATGTTTACATTTTAATCAGTAATTATTTACACTGCATTTCATGTCTATGGTTCAAATACGACCACGAATTGCAAGAACTAAGGTCTACAGTATACAGATCTTTAAATATTAGAAATTATGTGAATGTTATAATTTGAACTAATTAAATTTGCGTTAAGGTCATCTAATTCTAGGGCAAACTTCTATTTTCAGAGTGGATAAGTATATATTGATATTGCCCTTCATTATATTCAAAACCATAGAGAGTTGTAGAATTCATATTAATGGCACTAAATGCCTACTATAATATAAACTATGTACTGTGACTAAAACCTAAAAGAATCACTTAGGGGTTCGGCGTTCGAAGGGTTTGGGTGATACATGGACAAACAAAGTGGTTTTACGGATACACTTACTCGAATTAACATAAAATGACCAAGCCATTTTAGTGTAGGTGTATAAAAAAAAACAACGATATATTTTTCTTAAAAATTTCATAGTCAATTCATTTAGTCTCTTTTTTTTTCTAATACTAGTCAACACGGCAATAAACTTTTTCTTCCTGCGGTAAGATGAAAGAATCATTTTTACGGTTCCGTACCAAACTGTATAAACTTCCGATTCTCTTGGGAAACCTAAAAGTCTCCCGTTTTCATAGTGGTTATTTCCACGCCACGCCACTCGAGAACCTTTCGGCCCCAACGGCCATCGGTTCTACGTGCAATGTACCCTGCTCACTGCCACTTAAGTTTAGTGATTCGAAGGGCTATATCGGCCAACCTAAAATAGCCTTAAATACTTAGTTTCCTATAATTACTAGTGGCACTACGGTCCGCATCGACAAATAAGTTGGCAATTTGCTATAAAACGTCATAGCTTCGCTACCTAGCAGTGGCGGAGCGTCCATACAACTCGATTCCCACCGGCTTACCTAATTTTCAGCCAGTGCAGTTCTTTTACTACGGCTCATGAAGTATAAGAAAGGCAAATTATTTCCGGCTTTCCTAAGAATATTTTTGACGCGCCGCCACTGCTACCTAGTTAATTAAAATTGCATTACGTAACAATAATACACACACCACAATCTCTTTATGCACGTCATTACGTTACGTAAAACATGGTTTGCTAGAATTGCTAGTGTAGACCTGCGTTAAGTTAATTTTGAAGGCATTCCGGTGGCGAGCATTTGAGCGAGGTAGGTAGTACAGTAGGTAATTAAGAGAGGTAGGGCACAGCAAAATGTCATCTTGCTCGAATTTGGAGCAGCCCAACTGGGGAAGTACCTCCGCCTTGCAGAAGACCATAGCCATAATATATTGTATCTCAAGGTAGCAAAATTCTACATTATGATTATGAGGCCGTATGCCCGCTGCTAAAAACATGAAATGTCTTACAAATAATTTTGCTACAGAGTGGCACATACTGCTATTCACACCTTCTAGGAATGAGGAAAAGAGTCATTATTGCCCTCGAATGAGGGAAGAAAATTACGACTTTGATCCCTTGTTCAAGGGCAACAACCACTCTTTTCTGAAAAAGAAATAGTTTGAGTCCCGAGGCAGTTCATAGGATACCTTTTATCCCGGAAATCATCCCTTAAGGGGGTGGAAGTTTCTATGGAAAAGTGATAATTAAATATATGCCTAAAATAAAATAACGCAATGAATGAGTTCCTACGCGGACGAAGTCGCGGGCACAAGCTAGTTCTAAATAATTCGTAGGTGCCTGTAACTGGGTGTTAAATTAAGGAATTAGGATGTCAATCAATAGGATATTTACTACATTACTGATTCTTATTCCCTCTCACTTTGGCTCAAATTTTAAAAATACTATGAAAAACATTCTTCAATTGCAATTTTTTGTAAAAATATAAAAGGATATTATTATTCCGCCTTAATCCAAAAGTTTGGGCACTCCCGTTATGTGTGCCCAAACCTTTGGCATAGATTGCATCGCGCCATGCCTGCGCATGACAGTTTAATTTTATACCAATATGTTCGCTATTCCTGGCTCCAGAATTAGCCAGGTGCCTACCGTGAACTTATTTAAAGGACATCAGGGTTGTACACGTGAATACCTATTATTACAGTTGAGTTCATATATTATGTACAATTTTGAACTTTATTTCTTTGGAGTAAGGTCCAGAGGTGTTTATATTAGTGAACCTGACGAAGAATCATGTAAAAATTTAAACCATGAAAGTGAATGACGCGAGCGAGGTACCAATATCAAAGCTACGGTATCCTAGTGATTCAAGCATACGGCAGTCGTGGGTTCTAATCCCGGCTCGTATTTTTTTTCGTTGAAGGAAAACATAGTGAGGAAATCTGGGAAAATTTAAAGGTATGAGTATGTGAAATCGACCCAGGCCCCAACCCGCACTGCGGCAACGTGGGGACTACTGCTTTTTTTACCCTGACTACCGACGGGACCCCGCCGGCGGGAAGCGGGAACGCCTAAGGCGACTTCCTGATTTGTCGGTGCGGAGGCGGTACGATATGAGAGAACTGTCAAATGTCAGTGTCAACTGTCAGTCAACTCAGTAGTAATTTTTTTGGTTTTTGATCGTCGCCGCGTTGGTGAGCACACATGCCCGGGGCGACGACGAGCAGAATCCATTTACCGTACAAAACCTTATCTACTGTCATGGCGTCGTTACCGAACAACGTCATTGAACACGTGACATTGGCGAAATCATCATAAATTTGATGGAAGCCATTTTTTAAAGAATTGATTGTAGTAATTTTTACTGCGCCCATACATTTAAATGAGTGCTTGCTGACTGGCGCGGGATGCGCGGAAGCGGGACGATGCGAAGGTAGTACTGGTCCGCTTCTGCTCATAATATTACTACTGCGCAAATGTAATACTGATAGTATTCTGTCAAGTGGGAATCTTTGCGACGTCAGTAAATTTAGGTCAAAGGTACATATCGATCCCGCCCCGCCAAGTCAGTAAGTCGCCTAAGTGTACGCGTCGTGTATGCGACGTAGCACATGTTGCGCTCGAGAGTATCTCGAGTTATCTCGAGCTGCGCGTCTTTTTCGGATTGAAAGTGAGGGATAGCTCGAGATACGCCGACATACTCTCGAGCGCAACAGCTGCTAGGCCTAATGAGTTGGACGCCGTAAGCGTAGCGTTCCATCTTTCGATGGACGCTGTGATTACGTCGTCCGGGACCGTGAGTGTCAAACAAACCTTTTCCTACAAAAGGCTACCAGTCGATCTTAAGGCGAAGCAGAAAAATTGTTGGCGGTAAACTCAAAAATTAATTTACATTTACTTCTATTTTATATACGACGACCGCTTTAGCTTAGTTGGTAGTGACCCTGATGCCTACGAAGCTGGAGGTCCCGGGTTCGAATCCCGGCCGGGGCATTTATTTGTGTGATGAGCACGAATATTTGTTCTTGGGTCTTGGATGTTTTCTATGTATTTAAGTATTTATTTATCTATATAAGTATGTATATCGTCGCTTAGTACCCATAGTACAAGCTTTGCTTAGTTTGGGACTAGGTTGATTTGTGTAAGATTGTCCACAAATATTTATATTTATAATAAATAGAATGAATATGTCCGACACTGACTCCTCTCCAATTGCAAATATTAATAAATAATAAAAGCTACGATGACTGTTTACTATGAGATGTGTGGTGAGCGCTTGTTTGGGCGTCATGTGCTTAAATACGTATGTGGTATGAGCGAGAATTGCAAGCAAAATTTATCCACGATCGTTGTATCGCAAGCCTAAGATAACAATCATTAAGATTGTCATCACTATAATTTTACATCCATAACCGACAATACTATATCTGATTGCTAACATTGTATCGCATCGAACCGTTGATTCGACGACATTGGAAAGCAATATCATCGCCATATCGGTACCGATCGACCTTCAACAATGTCTCATTTCTTCCAGACTATTCTAGAACGTGGGAAACACTTCAACAAACAAAGGCGGGAATTACAACCGGTGTTTTCTTAACACGTTATGCTACTGTTACCGCAGGGTACACAAACTTAATCATGCGTTGATAAAGACTTTAACCAATTGCAATACGGGATAGTTTGGATCATCTTTGGTAAAGATAATTTGGGTGCTTGTGCAACTGTCGTGTATTAACATTGGATGTGAATGTAATTGACTTGTGCAACATTGCGTTAGAAGGTTAATTATGGCGTGAAAATTGCAAGGTACTTTAAATTTGACGTGTTTCATGAGTAGTAATTATAACAGTTCGACGTTACTCGTCACAATGTCGTCTATAATTGTGACGTTATCAGGGTTAGGGTACCACTTTGTCGCTTATGGATTCCGAGATATCACTGATTTTGTCAATCAACTCGAAAATAGCGAAAATTTGTTTTGATTAAAAATAGCTTCTACACACTTAAAATAATACGGTGTATTGATAAAAAGTTAAACTTTTCAACTAAAAGTCGGAAAAAAACACGGCCAAAGTTTACCGACTAGGGTACCACATTGTCGCTCATAAGCTTGAAGTAAACTGATTAAACGTATTTGCTTTGAAAATGAAAATATAATTTAGAAAACATAATATGTAATAATTGCAGACGTAAAATCCATACTTCCATGCTAATATTATAAATGGGAAAGTGTATGTGTGTGTTTGTTTGTTTGTCCGTCTTTCACGGCAAAACGGGGCGACGAATTGACGTGATTTTTTAAGTGGAGATAGTTGAAGGGATAGAGAGTGACATAGGTTACTTTTTGTCTCTTTCTAAACCCCCCCCCCCTTCCCTAAAAGGGGCGGGGGGGGGGGGCTGGAAGTTTGTATGGAGCATTTAACGCGAGCGAAGCCGCGGGCAAAAGCTAGTGCGTTATAAATTATCATAAAACTTTTATATGTAAAAAGCGAAAAATGGATCAATCAAATAATAGCAATTTAATTTAAAAATTCCAAGCCCAATCAAAGTTTTATAATAAATACAATAATACAAAATATAGTTTATATCGGGGCCATTGGAAAATGTAGTAACACGTGTTGTCTAAAGAGAAGTTTACTCCCATCCATTTGCTTGACAGTTCGTAACTCAGCTGCCCGTTACGTTCACTTAGCTTTATGTGTTGTTACCCTTTTAAAAATAGTGGTGTAAATCATTTTCATAATGATGTTAAATGCATATGATTACTTGTGTAAGTAATAATTTTAATATAATAAGTCTTAATAATAATTTCGATCTCATAAGTCATAAGGCGACAATGTGGTACCCTAAGGAATGTTAAACTAACAAACTTGATCTAAATTAGTAAAGCTGACGAAAAGACTGTTATTTTAAAAAGATAAGTTATGTTATTGATTGATAATAATATTTGTATTAGATATATGCACTTCTAGTGCGGACACTATGTTAAATAATGGAAGTGGAATTCTTATTTCTCTTAACTTATGAATAGCGACAATGTGGTACCCTAGATCACTTTTCATACAAAAATCATGTTAAAATTACTAAACTTTGAAGTCACTTTTTTGATAGAAAACTACATTACTTTTGTGTTTAATTACACTTGATCGTTAGTTTTATTCCTAAATTAATGTAAATTATGAGAATTAAATAGTACAATGTTCATTTTATATATTTTTTATATAAGTGTTGATTTTTTTTTGTTTTGTTATTTAAAAAAATTATCCCTTGAGATATGGTTGTTTCATTATTTTTATTATAAACCTTACCTACATCATATTCAGAAATCAACATAAGCCGGCTGAAAATCTGTCGATTTTGAGTTTTATAAAATATTTTATTTTTGATTTTGCCTCTACACCCTACGTGCATTATTCTTGTATTATTTCTATAAAATGTAAAATGTTAGAGACAACATATGATTTGTCGAGTAATATAATGTATGTGGAACATTTTAAAACCACTATCTCCATAACTTCAACCTATAACTAGGTTTTTTAGGCTTCCAAACTTTAAACTCGAATATCTCAAAACAGTATAATGATATGTTGGAACTTCAAAAAATTATAAAAAATAAAATACTCAACATAGCGATCTCGTTCTTTTTGTATATGAAGGAGAATGTTCTCAGCTATAAGGAGGTACCAATAACTCAATACCGACAATATATTACCTTTGCCATGAAAATGTCACAATTAGTCTAAGAGACTTGAAATTATGGGTTACTAGAACATTATTCCCTATATGTCGTAATGAGTTGCCCGACGAGGTACTCGGCAAGGCGAAGCTTGCCGAGGCCTGCCAAGAGACGAGTCAGGCAATCCCGGTTTCAATAGCACTTTTCTCAAGAAATGTGAGGAAAATATTGTATCATATTTTGTTTTAAAACACGAAGTGCCTTATTTTCATCCGGCCTTTATAAAGTTAAAACTTGACTACCTATGAGTATAATAACGTACTGGCCTCGTGGCCACAAACATAAGTTTATGATAATAAAAAAAAAAGATTACTTGTGGTCGTCCCAGCATGTTTTTTCTTCCACGCCTTTCAAACCCATTTCCTATTCAATTCACCTTTCCCTTACACTGAGCGAAAAAAATATTAATTATAAGTTAGTTTTAGTGAATCCCAAGACAAGGAGATTATATACGGGGAACAAATAAAATGATCACCTAAATAACTTTTAATATCACCAAATTTTCGAACCCTAAAATAAGGCTGAACACTCAAAAAAATGTATCGACCATCAATTTCAGGTCACCTAAACACTCATACCTATTATTCCAGCACTTGCAGCTATTTTACTTATTGCGTTCCCTGAAATTTTATAATCGCATCAAAAAATTGTCAAGTACCACCAAATAGTACATTACTTAACAAGGGCGGTAAAACAAAGAATGTCTCAGATCGCAGGCATTTGACGCCCGAGCCGAAGGCAAGGGCGATAAATATGCGATCTGAGGCTTTCTTTATTACCGCCCGTGTTAAGTACAAAATTTTATGTCACCCCCTGGCCAGGAAGTGGGATTTCCCGCGCGCGGAGCGTGCAGTAATTGCCGCTTTATGGCCAGGTGTGACATAATAGTACATTACTGCAGAGACCAGTAAGTAAGCCATCCTGGACGAGTATGAGTTAGCCGGCCGAGCCGAAGGCGAGGTCCGGCTATAATACGAGGCCAGGATGGCACTTATGGTCGAGGCATGTATAGTGCTTTTCTCAAAAATAAAACAAGTTGTATAAATAGCGGTAAAAATCATATTTTTCGCCAATTCCACCTCGTTTGTTCTAAAACCGTGAGGTCGGACTAGCTTTGGTTTGTGCGGGCGCGGGCGCCCCCCGTCCCCGCCCCCCGCCCCGCCGCACACTCCGCTGCTGCTGCGGGCGCTGGCAGGGAGGCGCCCGCGCCCGCAGCAGCAGCTGAACTTATGATATGTAATGGGATTTACATACTTACTTCCTGGACAGTAGGTGTTACTTCCTGGACACTTCTGGCAACTGTCCAGGATGACCCACTTTCGGATACTATCTTCACAGATGTTATGAGAACATTACATACTATTTTTGAGAAAAATACTAAACTACCACCTAATCTCGTGCATCATTTGTTATTAGAATTACATCCAAATATTATACACATTACAAGCTATATTGTAGTTAATACATACAAATTAAAAAATGCGTTCAGAAACCGTAGAAAATGACTCGCATAATAACATTCAATGTTCTTACGTGTGGAGAAGGTAACAGCAGTAACATAATGATTATTATGAATTAAAATTGTTCATTATGTTATTAAATATAATAACAATGTCTTTTTTTAATTTTTTACGAAAAATCGTCATTATACTCGATTTCGACTAATTCGGGGTTAAAAATTTCAAATTTTACATTTATTTTGAATTTTGACTAAAAAAAAATTTTTTTTACAAAAAATCGTCATTATACTCGATTTTGACTAATTCGGGGATAAGGATTTCAAATTTTACATTTATTTTGAATTTTAAGTAAAAAAACTTTTTTTTTACGTAAAATCGTCATTATACTCGATTTCGACTAATTCGGGGATAAGGATTACAAATTTTACATTTATTTTGAATTTTAAGTAAAAAAAATTTTTTTTACGTAAAATCGTCATTATACTCGATTTCGACTAATTTGGGGATAAGGATTTCAATTTTTACATTTATTTTGAATTTTAAGTAAAAAAAAAATTTTTTTTACGTAAAATCGTCATTATACTCGATTTCGACTAATTTGGGGACAAGGATTTCAAATTTTACATTTATTTTGAAATTTTAAGTAAAAAAAAAAATTTTTTTACGTAAAATCGTCATTATACTCGATTTCGACTAATTCGGGGATAAGGATTTCAAATTTTACATTTATTTTGAATTTTAAGTAAAAAAATATTTTTTTACTTAAAATCGTCATTATACTCGATTTCGACTAATTTGGGGATAAGGATTTCAATTTTTACATTTATTTTGAAATTTTAAGTAAAAAAAAATATTTTTTTACGTAAAATCGTCATTATACTCGATTTTGACTAATTTGGGGATAAGGATTTCAAATTTTACATTTATTTCTAATTTTAAGTAAAAAAAAAATTTTTTACGTAAAATCGTCATTATACTCGACTTCGACTAATTCAGGGGTAAGGATTTCAAATTTTACATTTATTTTGAATTTTAAGTAAAAAAATATTTTTTTTACGTAAAATCGTCATTATACTCGATTTCGTCTAATTCGGGGATAAGGATTTCAAATTTTACATTTATTTTGAATTTTAGGTAAAAAAAATTTTTTTTACGTAAAATCGTCATTATACTCGATTTCCACTTATTCAGGGGTAAGGATTTCAAATTTTACATTTATTTTGAATTTTAAGTAAAAAAATATTTTCTTTACGTAAAATCGTCATTATACTCGATTTCGACTAATTCGGGGATAAGGATTTCAAATTTTACATTTATTTTGAATTTTAGGTAAAAAAAATTTTCTTTACGTATAATCGTCATTATACTCGATTTTGACTAATTCGGGCAAAAGAATTTCAAATTTTACAATTATTTTGAATTTTAACTTTAAAAAAAAATGTGTATCAAAACACTCGTGTTTTAATGCCCGAACATGTCGCGTGTTAGTCCGAAACATGTCGCATAACCCTAAAAAACACTCGTGTGACCCTATTATGAAACTCGCCTTCGGCTCGTTTTATAAAACTCACACTCGTGTTTTAATGCCCCTCATTATGTACCGGTTGCATAAACTACTATTAGCATTGAATTATAAGTTAAACTTCCAATTAAGGTAAACGTCGCAATGTTTGACACCTTATGTTGATATTGTTGATACCCAAGACTCAAACGTTAGCGTGTGTATATAATATACATATATATATATATCGCGCGCGCGATATATATATATATATATATACAACGCGCGAGCCGAGCGAGCGAAGCGAGCGTGCCGCGGTAGCGGCCGGCGAAGCGCCAGAACCAACACATGTTGAGTCCGAACATGTCGCTGGGTGAGTCCGAAACATGTCCCTGGATGCGTCCGAAACATGTCGCTTGATGAGCCCGAACATGTCGCGTGTTAGTCCGAAACATTGTAGCATAACCCTAAAAAACACTCGTATGACCCTATTATGAATGTCGCGTGTTAGTCCGAAACATGTCGCTCGGTAACCCTAACATGTCGCGTGTGAGTCCGAAACATGTCGCTCGATGAGCCCGAATATGTCGCGTGTGAGTCGGAAACATGTCGCTCGATGACCCCAACATGTCGCGTGTGAGTCCGAAACATGTCGCTCTATTAGCCCGAACATGTCGCGTGTGGGTCCGACACATGTCGCTCGATCAATCCGAAACATGTCGCTTGCGTTCCTTACATTGCGCCATTTTGTCCATTGCGTAGATTCGGCATTAGACTAGATATTAAATTGATTAAACAAATGACGCTCGAAATTAGGTGATCATGTAGTATTCTGGGTATCGAAAGAATTATTTGGATGTAATTAATTTTATGTCACACCTAGCCATAAAGTGGCCATTATCGCACGCTCCGCGCGCGAAAAAACCCACTTCCTGGCCAGGGGGTGACATAAAATTTTGTACTTACCACGGGCGATAATAAAGAAAGCCTCAGATCGCATATTTATCGCCCTTGCCTTCGGCTCGGGCGTAAAATACCTGCGATCTAAGACATTCTTTGTTTTATCGCCCTTGGTAAGTAATGTACTATTAATAGGATTACGAGCCCTGTTATATTTGGATGTAAATTATATGAAATTTGGTGTTTGAAATTAGGTGATCATTAAGTATTTTTGGGTAGCGACTAATTTATTTGGTAACAATTTAATTTAATAGGTTATCGACATGTTACTTTTTTGAGTTGCACTTTATATTTAAAAGGAGTTGAAAATTTGGTGCGAATCTAGTATTTTTGGTAATCAATGTACTTTTTTAGAGCATCATTCGGCAACTAATTTGGTGGTTCGTTAAATGCTACCCATTATATACTAACGGTTACAAAACATTTAAGTAGTAATTAGTAGTTACAATGACATATTTTTTGGTTTGGATAACTACTATTATCAAAAACTGGTTTGTAACCGTTAGTATTTAGTCTCCTTGTCCTGGGATTCACTAAAACTTACTAATAATTAGTATTTTTTTTCGCTCAGTGTAGCCTACCCCTTCTTTTACAAACCTCGGCGATTAGCCTATATTAGCCCCATAGAAGTGCTCAAAATATAACACGCCCAGATTTTAAAAACATACATATTAAAATCCCAGTTTTATACTTTATTACATTTGTTTTGGATATACCGACTTTATTTATAAATTCGTAAACGTTGTCTAAATCCTACTCATTTACGGCCCTTTTACGACCATAGTCAAAACCAAAACAGTAGAATGTTTATGTTCCCACATACCGCCACCGGTGTACATTCGGGTATTTCGGGTTAACTCTTTTACATCCCAAATCTCATTTTAAGGCGCATGGGTGGGCAAGCTCTCTCCATAAAAACTTAGTGCAAGTTTTTCTTCGCT
Source organism: Cenopis cana (assembly GCA_951800055.1). NCBI lineage: Eukaryota > Metazoa > Arthropoda > Insecta > Lepidoptera > Tortricidae > Cenopis > Cenopis cana. Next base: position 7,939,224 of record OX637488.1, read on the forward strand.
TTTGCATTGCACTACACTTATGATTCTTGGTCAGTATGCTTATTTTTATGTTAGGCGACTTCCTGATTTGTCGGTGCGGAGGCGGTACTATATGAGAAAACTGTCAAATGTCAGTGTCAACTGTCAGTAAACACAGTACTATTTTTTACTGCGACCCTACATTTAAATGAGTGCTTCCTGACTGGCGCGGGATGCGCGGAAGCGGGACGATACGAAGGCAGTACTGCTCCGCTTCTGCGCATGATATTACTACTGCGCAAATATAATACTGACAGTATTCTGTCAAGTGGGAATCTTTGCGACGTCAGTAAGTTTACGTCAAAGAAGAAAATGTCACATAACAATCCCGCCCCGCCAAGTCAGGACGTCGCCTTAGCCATAACCTGCACATTTTTTTTAATCTTTTGTATTTTATTTTATTTTTCATTAGTTTTAAATTTTTGTTTTTCTTCTTGAGGTTCTTGGTGCAAAAAAAATATAATAAAAAAATATTAAATTATATTCGGGAGTGCCAACACCGACGAATAAAACATGCACAGAGTTTGTATGGAGAAGGCCTTTTGCCCTTACCCTGCGCCTTAAGTGTCGCGCGCTCTTGATCACATAACGAACATTAACGATTAGATAATGCATCTATTCCTTTGCATCTATGACTTGATGGTTCATAAGCACTTGATAAAACAAGTCGTCCCTCCTGTGGCCAATAGTCAACGGCATATGTGGATGTAAGTTATGCTTTTAACAATGTTTTAACACATGGATTTATTAGGCACGGAGACACTGTTTAAGCGGGTTAGTAGTCCAATCCAAAATTAAGCTTTGTATATTGTTGCCCTTAACTTTTGATATGTCCACAGGAAAGACGCGAACATAAATCTGTTTATGACCCTGATAGAAAGTGAAGAAGGCATTATATCTTGTCGTTTATCATGCGAGAACTACGACAATAATACGTGGCCTGCATTATTTTTCCTCTTAAAGATGCACGCGTGTAAGCGAGCACGCAAAACAGATTAAAATGTTATTGAGATTAGGAGCGACCGATAAAAATAGGCCTCATGACAAGCCCCTGGAGACTTTCTAACAAAATATTCAGTGACGAAGCGTATGCGCATCGAATATTCATTGTCGGAATGAATGGCTTTGACCATGTTTTAGGTTAGGTTAGGCTACGTGGACCCCATTTAAGAATGTAACAATGGAGTTGTATCTTTTTAGTATTGTTTGTGGCCTTGATGACCGGTTTTTTAATTAAGATAAATAATTACTTATAGATTGCAATCTAAAATACTAATTACGTATGATTCCGTTGTAGTATTGTTTAGTAAGGTAGGTAACTGGGAGTGTTTGACAGCGATACTTGCCACTTTATTAATTCATAATATTAGAGGTGAACGAAAGTTGTCTAATATTGGAATGCTAACCTTGTCCTAGAGAAAAGGGTGATGATGATTAATATCCTCAAGAAGATTTTGTTTACATGATCCCGATCATTTATTCATCCAAATGTTTCAAAAACCAGTGCACCAAATTATCTGGTCGCTAACCGATCTATCGACTCTATGTATATATATTTTAGTCTCTATACTAATAATTATTCGTTAAAATCGTAATTTTGCCAAAGACCTTTGCATAAAAATGCCCAAATATGCGTAAAAATTATAAGCAATGAGCCTTAGACTGCTTTTATTGTCATAGGATTCTCTGATATTGGGCACGCCGCATAATATTGGCCGTGTAAGAATAGGACGTTGGATAAAATTGTCACTTTTCTCATATTATTGTGACATAGGCGCGATATTGGAATCTTTTATGAAATGGGCCAAAGTGAAAAAAAAACTACAAAGGAAATATTTCTAATAAAATAGACGAATAAAATTCAAAGTGACTCCGTTATTTCCACAAAGATGTATTCAACGTTAGCGAAATTAAAAAGAGTAAACAGTGAGCAACATTTTATATATCCTTTGTTATCAACGTTTTCTATTCACTTCAAAGGAGTTTTTAATTTATGCATATGTTTCTACTTTCACATAAAGAGATTATTGTTGTCGGACTTAGTTATTCTAAACGAACATGCATTTTGGCACTGAACGTTTTTCGCAAATAAAGATTGTAAAATTTTACTGGGACCTAAAAACCCTACACAGTAATTCCTTCAGCAGTAAAATCAACATAGCGTAAGGTTACTCAAAGATTCTATCTCTTAAAATTCTCTGAAGAGCCAATTCCGGCGGGCTTGAGGACTCTAGAGAAATTGCGGGATCCTTTCCACGGCCACATCAATGGATATTTTGGTTCGCCGTATTCAGCCTCGCGAAGTATGGGCGTATATTAGTGCTGGAGTACCTAGTAGCAGACCCTATTACGATGCAATAAAGTTTAGAAGTGGTCAGTTAAATGACGAATGGTACAACACGGTTATGTTTGCACCTTACTGCTATGGATAGCAATACTAGCGAGAGGCAAACTTAAGTATGTATTTTATTTGAATACGGAACACGCGCAGATTTTTGGGTCTGTATACATTTTATATGTGCTCCTGCTTTTGGGGGTGGAGAGCAAGTGGAGAGGTTTGCCCTTTGAATTGTGGAATGTGGTTTAACAAAGCTTACCTTTCCTTTTTCATACTTAATTTAAATATAAATCGTGCAGGATTTTGATAAAAAAAAGTATTTATCTACAAAAAGTTATATAAGATACTTGCTTAGACATCTAAATACCTAAAAGTAGCGATTGCATTTTGCGGAATTAATTATAATATAAACTTTCATTCTCTAATTGCGTCGTATACAAAAACTTCGGTTTTTAACTTCCCCAAATAAGGTATGTAATGTACGTACATAATGTCTCGAAAACGATGGGTACTTTTCAACTGATTTATTCTTTGAATGCAGTGCAACCAAAACTTCCTTGGTCTACGTCATTGAATACAAACTATTTGACCTCAACCTTTAGACTATACATACCACCACATTGCATACAATTGAATAAACGTCCATCCTGATTAGGTACTTCCACTCTATCCCTAAATGATTAGTCATACTCGTAATTTATTAAATAATCATGTTTTATTTACACATTGATTCGTTTAATTGCTACATTGGCAGTGGCGGATTTACGTATTTGCCGCCCCTAGGCTATTCAAATTTTGCCGCCCCGGCTGACCTCCACAATTCAATACCCTAGTTCACAAACCTATGTTTTCTTCGTAAAAAACTTCGACTTTTTCGTCGTAAAAAACGACTGTTTTTTGAAAAACTAAATTGTACTTAAATGGTCGCACTCGCAGAGAGCTGAATGTTGGCACGAGATATGGGTCCTCTGATAATAAAAAAAAATTAAAGTATCCAAAACGGCGGCCGTCAGAAACAAAACAATCTTCGAGTAATTTTTGCGAGGGCGAGCTTCAGGCCGCGAGCTGCGAGGCCGCAGGCCGAAGGCTCGGGGAGCCTCCATTCGAGAGGCTATGCCAACTCTCCTCCCCAAGTAAATTTTGAGAGGCCGAAGGCGGGGGGAAGTGTATTCATATGCCCGATGTATCTTACAAGCTAACCTGAAGGCCAGCGCCGGATCTACAAATTTTTAGAGGAGTGCCAAAAAGTACAAAATGCGACCCCGTCTGCATGAAAACGCGAGCGAAGCGAGCGCGAAAATTTTCGAACATCATGATGCAGATGCGGAAAAAACTTCATACGCATCAAAACATAACAAATCTAAAAGAAAACGCGAGCGCAGCGAGCGCGAAAATTTACTAACATTATAATGCAGATGCGGAAAATACTTCATAGGCATCAACTCGTAGCAAATCGAGAAATATAACAAATCATATGCATCAAGTTATAAAAAACGCGAGCGCAGCGAGCGCGGATTTTTTTGTCCTGTCAAGACGTATTTTGGCCTGTCAAGAAGTTAGAATTTGCCGCCCCCCTGCCGCCTTTAAATTTGCCGCCCCCTAAACTTGCCGCCCGGGGCATGGGCCCCGGCTTGCCCTCCCTCCTAGATCCGGGTCTGCTGAAGGCCGAAGGCCCGAAGCGTCCCATCAGAGCGCGCTCTCCATGCGAGCCTGAGGGCCGCTTGCGGCCCGAAGGGCGAGCCCAGGCGGACACTCACTATTCCTGTCATTGTTACAAGCGAACTTGAAACTCAAGGCCCGAAGGTGAGCGGCAATACCACGCGAAGCCGAAGGCTCGAAGCTTGCGGCCGGACGGGCCAGGCCACACGGACACTCGTCCTAATCTCAGACTCCCTCCTCCTTCTCTCCCATTCCTATATTCCCTCTCCCTCCTAAGATACGACATAGAAGTCCAAAGTCAACTTAAGGGCAACCCAAGATCAACCCAAAGAATCCGGCGGGGTCCTTGCGCCTCGCGTATGGGGCAAAAAAGTAGCTTTTTTCTTCGCCAAAATTTGCCGCCCCCTAAAATCTGCCGCCCTAGGCTTCAGCCTACTCAGCCTTGGGGTAAATCCGCCACTGTACATTGGTCACAAAAATCAAGCATCTGACACCTAACCTAACCTAAACTTTTTTTCTTTGAACCTGACTGTGGCTTAATAGATTAAGAGCTGACAGCAAAAATAATAAGTGTTTTTATAACATTTGGAATTGGTATCGTTGTGTTAAAGCCTTAACACAACTATACCAATTCCAAATGTTACAAAATCACTTATTATTTTGCTGTCAGCTCTTGATCTATAACGGCCAGGCCCAATGAAGCGATAGGAGTGCCAACCGCGGTTGGAGAGTGGACTGGGGAAATTCCAGGGGATACCTCCGAACGGTACTATGGGCCCTTATTATACTTAAGGTTAAGGGGTTGCGTCGATTCCTCGTCTGAGTCTTAGTTCTTACAGAAAAAAGCGTCAATTTCGGAAGTCACGGATTTAAATTAAAAAAAAATACCGGGTCCTTTATTAAGTTAAAAGATATGTGACAAGCCTGGGTATTGTTGACGAAATATAAGCTGAACCGATTCGCCATACAAGTTGTTCGAGGAATCGCTGCAGCTTATATTTCGTCAACTATAACAACCTCCATGAGCGACGGTGACCTTACAACCAGGCCCACCGTACGCGTGCCAACAACGTGAAAAATTTTTGTACCTGATATGTAGCGGAGAAGAACCACACAAAGGGCAAAGCCTGTTCATTGTTCGACTCTCACGCACGAGCAATAAATCTGTAATATTATTGCCGTTCAATTATGAATTACGGCTTCAATTTAGCGCAAAAATGAAATCCTAATCCTATACAATACCTTTTACCTATACGGCTAAATTACTTTAAGTATAACAATATCATATACTCCTATTTTCATTAGATATTCTACTAATAACACTAATCCTGTGTGGAGAGGGACATACAAAATAGAATCCAGACGGCCTGGTTAAAATGGAGATCGTTATCTGGCGTCCTATGTGACCCCCGTATGCCAATTAAAATCAAGGGCAATGTATACAAAAGGGCAATAAGACCAGCTCTGTTGTATGGTTCCGAATGTTGGCCGATGAGAAAGATAGATGAACAAAGAATTCACACAACACAGATGAAGATGTTGCGTTGGTCTGGCGGAGTATCTAGAATGGACAATATAAGGAATAAATATATCCATGGTACTTTTAAGGTGTCCAAAGTTCACGAAAAACTATGTGAAAACCGTCTGCGCTGGTATGGACACATAATGAGACGAGATGATGACCATATGACTAAAAGAGTGATGAACATCGTGGAAGGAAAAAGAGGACGCGGACGACCACCAATGACCTGGATGCAAACAATAAAAAATGACATGAAAGAGAGAAACACAACAGAAGAGACAACCCACAACCGCGTGATGTGGCGCAGGATTACTAGGAGGGCTGACCCCAAATGAACCGGGATAATAGCCAGGAGAAAGAAGAAGAAGAAGAAGATTCTACTAATAACACTAATGTAATAGATTCTACTAGCTTTTGCCCGCGACTTCGTCCGCGTGGAATTGCTATTTATGCTTACCTACTCATCGCTCTTTCGTACAAACTTCCACCCCCTTAAGGGATGATTTCCGGGATAAAAAGTATCCTATGTCCTTTCCCGGGACTCAATCTATCTCCATACTGAAATTCATGTAAATCGGTTCAGCAGTTTAAGCGTGAAGAGGTAAGACAGACAGACAAACACACTTTCCCATTTATAATATTATATTAGTATGGATTATATACACAGTGTCTAAAAGTCGTATGTTTGTAATATTAACTCTTACAGTACTTATTAAACGCGGGTTAGTGGTAGTTGTAGTTGTAACACATACGAACACAGACAATATGAACTCCTCTTCTACGCTGACGCACGCATAGACAAGTCCATGTATAGCTCAACACAGAACCATGGCTCACCCGCGCTCGTGAGATAAAAGAACCTATTGTAATTTTGGGTTAAAATAGAATATCCACAGGAACAGTGTCAAATTTAAAATAATGGCAATAATTCAAAGTAGGCAATTGGTTAGCGCCAGCGCCACGGAGTGTTTCAACCATCCCTTTACGGTGCTACAGTATGATCCCGACGTGATTCAAAGTCCTTTTAGTACATATGGGTCTAGATAGATAAAATAAATAAATATAAAATAAATATTTTTGGACAATCTTATACTAATCAACCTAGTCCCAAACTAAGCAAAGCTTGTACTATGGGTACTAAGCGACGATATACATACTGATATAGATAAACAGATACTTAAATACATGTAAAACATCCAAGAGTCAAGACCCAAGAACAAATATTCGTGCTCATCACACAAATAAATGCCGGGATTCAAACCCGGACCTCCAACTTCGTAGGCAGGGTCACTACCAACTAAGCTAAAGCGGTCGATAAAACAACAAAAGAGGTGGTTATACCTACCTACTTATCTAATTTGTAACCGATATTAGGTTCACATGACCTCGGTCCTCCAGTCCAAAATAAATAAGAGGGCTTCATCTATTTATAGAACCTTCAGAATTCAAAGACCGAAGTAGACGGGCTTGTCCTCTTTACACTACTAAGGCTTTTGATCCCTTTTCGATTTGGCTTCGGAATTCACCAAATAGTACTTAATTGGGTAAGCTTCCCGTGCCGCGTGCGTTAGGTACCAAATATTCATAAATACGATGACAAATGCAACGAAGCGAAGGTGGCCTAGCGACGCCCGTGTACCGCGTGCAGTATGCGAGTTCAAGCAATGTCGGCACAGGTCAGTTCTTGGATTGGTGGCTTTGAGAGGTTATTAGTGCTTTGGAAGGTACGTTAAGCCGTTGATCGCGGCTGCTATCTATGATAGCAGTCGTTAAGCCAAGTTAGAGGCCTTCGGGCGGCTTGAGAACTTCTAACATTCAACTTGCCCTCACATGACCAATACGTTTTAGGTAAGTCAGCACCCTCAAACCTAAAACTGTCAAAAAACTATTACCCATTTCATTGGTTCAATTCAATAGCCATACATTCCAGCAAAAAAATCTGATGAAAGTAAAATGAAATAATGGAATATTATAGTAGAAGAGCCGGTGACACTGAACCTAGTATGATAAGATTCCCAGATGGCATATATATAATTAGGTGCGTCATTAGTCGGGGAACACGAAACGGCGATGCTGCAATGCGAAAAACCTGGCGAAGCCATTGAAAATTTAAATTGAAAAATGATGAAAAATCCGGTTTCTAGTATGATAAGATTCCCAAGTTTCGTTTGTTCCTCGAAACAGGGGAGGGGTAGGACTATACGATAGTGCAGTGCTGCAAGCCCTTCTGACTGGCCTTGTCAGTGGCAGCAGTATGATAAGCGACCACTTTTCTTTTCTGAGGTATCCAGTATGATCAGATTCCTGAAAAAAACAGGGCTCATCTGAAAGATCAGCACTTTCTGTGTAAGAAAAACCACTGCTGCATTTTCCAAACAGTGGAGAAGGTGGTTGCTGCAGCGATTAAAGGAGCCGACAACACTGAACCTATTTCGATAGATTCCCAGATGATATATATATAATTAGTCGCGGCATTAATGGGGATACACGAAATGGCGATGCTGCAAAGCAAATGAGCAGGCAAACCTATTAAAATTCAAATTTAAAAAAATAAAAAATAAACGGTTTCTAGTATGATAAGATTCCCAAGTTTCGTTTGTTCCTCGAAATAGGGGAGGGGTAGGACTATACGATAGTGCAGTGCTGCAAGCCCTCCTGACTGGCCTTGTCAGTGGCAGCAGTATGATAAGCGACCACTTTTCTGAGGTATCTAGTATGATCAGATTCCTGAAAAAAACGAACTGAAAGATTCTCAAGTTTCCCATTAATGCCGCGACTAATTATATATATGTAGTCTTCTCTTCAATAAAACACCTTGTTCTTGAATAATACCCTTTTATTTTAACCCCCAACCAAGTTTTACAGTAATTATTAAATTAAATTGTAAGCGATAGTTCCGAACACAACGTCTAGCTAATCCGTCCTCCATTGATCTCCCCTTCCCCATTCATTCCATTCTTATTCGCACACTCTTCCAGTCGGTCATCTACCATTCCTCTCCTACATTCGTTCCTACAGCTTCGGCCTTCCTGGACTTGCCTGGCCTCAGGCAACAATGGCCTGACATACGACAGCTGAAACCTAGCTACAGCCATACTATATTAACAATAGTCAACACACCATAAACATTTGAAACAGCTTCAACAACAATAACAGCAAGTACAGTTAGCTAAGTAACTATTTTATAAAGTACAGTTCTCTCAAAAGTTATTTTATACACATGAACACATCTTAATAAACAAATATCGTTTTAAGCATGAAAATAGTCTTTAACAGCAGGTACAATTAGCTAAATAACTATTTTACGAAGTACAGTTCTCTCAAAAGTTATTTTTATACAAATAAACACATCTTAATAAACAGTCTTTAACAGCAGGTACAGTAAGAGATACAGATACGTAACGTCGTTACCAGAGCAATCGGTTAAGTTAGGTACTAAGTCTAACAGGTCAGACGTCTTACCATGTGTGATGTAGAAGTTCGTTGACCTCTGGCACTCGATCGTTGACCTCAGGTCATTCACAGGTGACCGGCCATGGTTTCATGTGATCAGCTGACGCCGTCGTCCGCGTCGGCCCTTCTGACGAGCTGTCAATCTTCTCCACATCGTACCTATCTTTTCCAGTGCTCGCTAGGACCTTGTAGGGTCCGAAATACTTCGGCTTGAGCTTCAGGCAGGGTCCAAACTGTGTACGAAGTATGGCCACACGATCTCCCTTCTGGTATACTCTGCTTTCTTTACGCTTTTTGTTATACGTCATTCGGTTCTCTTGCTGTATCTTCATGATCTGTTGGAGAGCGGTTTTCCGACGCTGCTCTCGTTCCTCGGTGTAACTGTCGTAACTTTCCTGTTTTAACAGTTCGTAAACTTGAAGGTCGTCTTTGGTACGCATCTTCGTACCGAGTAGCAACTCGAATGGCGACGTGGCGATGCTGCGCTGATACGTACTGTTGAGCGCCGTCTGCACCCTCGCCACGTGCCGGTACCATAATTTGGGATCTGCAATACTCAGCTTAGTAAGTATAGATACGATTATACGATTAATTCTCTCTACCTGCCCGTTGCCCCTTGGCACGCCCGTCGTCACCAGAACATGTTGAATATGCTCCGTCTGGCAGTACTCCTTAAAGTCATTACTAGTGAAGGCTGCCCCACGGTCAGTTATTATTCGGGCAGGGTTGCCGAATGTCTGCTGGTGTAAATATAATTTCGCCAGTGTTTCTTTGGCCGTCGTGCCTTTCGTAGGGTACACCCACACAAACTTGGTGAAAGCGTCTACTACCACCAGTAGATAGTTGTACTGCTTCTTCGTTTCCGTCAGCGGGCCAATATGGTCGCAGTGTAGTGTATCCAGTGGTACACTCCCTTTGTCGATGCAGTGCAGGAATCCTTCCTGTTTTCCTGCTTTCTTTGTAGCTAGCAGACAGGGTATGCAGGTAACCATGAATTCATCTATTCTTCTGGATAAATCCTTAATGTGGTAATCATTGTTAATCATTTCTATCATCTTCTTCTTCGCGAAATGCCCTGTTTCATGCACTTTCCTTATTATTTCAATTTCCATACCACTAGGCACTACCAATTTTGTTCCTTTATAGAGTACGTCGTTTTCCATTACATAATCTAGGTAGGGCCTTGCTCTCAAAATCTCTCTTATCGCCATCAAGCCGCCGTCATGCTCTTGGGCGTTCTTTATGCTCTCATGAAGCTCTCTCGTGACTAGTCCAACATACGGTGCCCTGCTCAGTGCGTCCACGTGTCTCATAAATGAGCCGGATCGATGTTCTACCTTGTAGGTGTATTCCTGTAAATCTAGGGCCCATCTCGCCACGCGCGTCGACAAATCCTTCTTGCTCAGGGTCAACTCGAGTGCTTGACAGTCTGTAACAATTTTAAAGGTAAGCCCTATTAAATAAGGCCTAAACTTCTTTAAACCTTCTATGACAGCTAATGCTTCCAACTCGTAACTCGTGTATTTTTGCTCGAGTGGACTCGTCTTTTTACTCATATAGTACACAGGATGTAGCTGTCCGTCGTCTGGGCATCGTTGAAGTAAAATAGCAGCTAAAGCCACCATTGACGCATCAGTATGCATCTCCGTCTGCAATTGCGGATCATATATTCTTAAAACAGGCGCACTTGCTAGCTTCATTTTCAACTCATGAAATGCAGCTTGCTGGGGTGCCTCAAATACAAAGCTAACATCTTGTTTCACTAACTCCGTCAAGGGTCTTGCTATAAGTGCATAGTTCGGAATGAACTTTCTGAAGTATGACGTCAGTCCAATAAAGCTCTGTAGCTGTTTAATATTAGTAGGTTGTGGAAACCTTACCACTGCGTCCGTCTTGTCGGGTGATGGTCGCACTGTACCATTCTCGACTACATGTCCAAGGTACTCCACTCGTCGTTGCACCAACTGCGACTTTCTCCAGTTTACCTCTAAGCCATACTCGGATGCTCGCAACAGCACTTCCTTGAGTCGCTCGACTGCCTGTACCTCGTCTTCTGCAAGAATTATCACATCATCAATAAATATTAAAACATATTCCTTTTCAATCAGATCCCTAAAGATTGCATTTATGAATCTGGTAAACACCTTCGGACAGACCGACAATCCAAACGGGGCCTTAAGGAACTCATACTGCGAGTTATTAGTCACAAACGATGTATACTTGATTGAATCCTCGTGAACTGTCAAATGAAAATATCCATTCTTCAAATCAAGTGTACTAAACACCCTCGCTTTCGACAATCTATCGATGTGGTCCTCGATCACAGGTAAGGGATACTCGTCTTTTACCATCTTCTTGTTGATTTGCCTATAATCCACACAAATCCTCGTACTGCCGTCCTTCTTTTTGACAAGCACCAAGGGACTAGCATATTCAGAAAAACTTACCCGAATGATGCCCTCGTCAAGCCATTCTTTCACCTGACGTTCCACTTCGCGTTGCTCCGCCAAAGCCAGTCGTCTAGGCCTTTGCGCCACAGGGATGTCATCCTTCAACGTAATGCGTAGTTGAATCGGCGCCTCCCGCGTCTTGTTTGGCCGGTATGTTTCCACAAGCCGTTTCACTTCTTGTTGCAGCGCCGTGTCACCCACGAAACCTACAACATCAGAAACATCCACCCCACACATAATATTACGAAGCCAACCATCGCTAGACTTCAACAGAAAAACACGATTGCCCTCCATAACAAACGTTACATTCTTTAAAAACTCTTGTCCTAATATTAATGAAAATGGCATAGCGTCTCTAGGCACGATATGAAACGTAACATTCTCGTAGCACTGCCCGTCGATGACAATGTTTGTAGTTAAATAACCTACCGACTTCACTCGCGTCGAACCAAGTCCCGTCAACCATATCTCGTTACGTACGTAATCCGGAGCATTTAACGATTCGTAACACTCAACCGCTAATAGATTAATGTCACTTCCCGAGTCTACCAACGATGAAACACTTTTATCGAACAACAAAACATTTTTCATGGGTTTGTTATCGTAATTCGCCGGCTGCCGTCCGCCATTGTTGTTGATGTTCATTGCCGCCATCTTCGAGTCGTGAACCGGTCTGACATTCTCGTTCGGTTGCGTTTCGTTCGATCTCGATCCATTCGTCGTGACGTTTGACTCCTCGCACTCGTTCGATGTTGTTGACTCACTCTCGCTCGCTGCACCGGTCTTTCCGTTCGACGTCTTGTCATTCATTCGTTCCTTCTGAACGCACATTTGTTTCGCCGTCTGATGCTTCGCCGAACCGCCATATTGGTTTGAATATGAAGTAGAATTTCTGCTTGGTCCCGCCGTCGATGATGTTGCCGATGCACATTGTGATGAAATGTGACCGAACTGATTACATCGGAAACATTTTAATCCTTTTTGCTTATGCGGACACTCTATAGACAAATGGCTACTCTCTCCGCAATTATAGCATTTCTTCTTACTAGCGTAATTTTCTGCAGTTTGCTTCGGCTTGCTACTTCTTGCTTCGTGATGTGCACTTCTCGCCTTCTCTTTTATCGTCTCGTATATTTTGATCTTTTCTTTCAGGTCGGCGTACGTCGTAACACCATACAAAATCATTTTATTTACTGGCATGTCTTGAATACCTTCCACAATATATTTTATCGCGACGTAATCCGGCATTTTACCTCTTTTCCCAAGCTCCTTCATGGTAAGTAAGTAATCTAAGCATGACTCATCGGTTCTCTTTGTTCTTGAGCTCATAATTTCGTGTATCGTCTTTATATCGACTGTATCTGGGAATTCTTTCGCGATTGCCGTCTTCAACTCTTCCCATGACTTGAAGGTTTTTTCAGAGCGTAACCAGAGCGCTGCAGTGCCAGATAATGACCGCCTCGCCATTAAAAGCTGCTGCACGGGAGTCCACGAAAACACCTCGGCGTTGTCTTCCACGTCTTCTATCCACCTGGCGACAGGGTACGTCTTGTCCTGTCCCGTGAATCTTGGAATAAGATCTTCCGTAAGGTGTAACATGGCGCCGCCGCTCCGCGATGACCCACCCTCAGCGTCTTCAAAATCAGCCTGTCGGCTTGCGCGTCTTGATTCTTTACCCATTTCGTCGTTATCTATTTAGCTGTCGTCTTCCTCGTAAAGTAATGTCGAAACTCGTCGTTTTTGCGCTTACACGTCGTAACCGTGTAACTTGGTGTGATGGCACGTCGTCGTCGCCGAATCCAATCCGATGGAATTTCTTCAATCCCGGCCGAGCCCCCAAAATCTGTAGTCTTCTCTTCAATAAAACACCTTGTTCTTGAATAATACCCTTTTATTTTAACCCCCAACCAAGTTTTACAGTAATTATTAAATTAAATTGTAAGCGATAGTTCCGAACACAACGTCTAGCTAATCCGTCCTCCATTGATCTCCCCTTCCCCATTCATTCCATTCTTATTCGCACACTCTTCCAGTCGGTCATCTACCATTCCTCTCCTACATTCGTTCCTACATATATATATATATTATCTGGGAATCTATCGAAATAGGTTCAGTGTTGTCGGCTCCTTTAATCGCTGCAGCAACCACCTTCTCCACTGTTTGGAAAATGCAGCAGTGGTTTTTCTTACACAGAAAGTGCTGATCTTTCAGATGAGCCCTGTTTTTTCAGGAATCCGATCATACTAGATACCTCAGAAAAGTGGTCGCTTATCATACTGCTGCCACTGACAAGGCCAGTCAGGAGGGCTTGCAGCACTGCACTATCGTATAGTCCTACCCCTCCCCTATTTCGAGGAACAAACGAAACTTGGGAATCTTATCATACTAGAAACCGTTTATTTTTTATTTTTTTAAATTTGAATTTTAGTAGGTTTGCCTGCTCATTTGCTTTGCAGCATCGCCATTTCGTGTACCCCCATTAATGCCGCGACTAATTATATATATATAATCTGGGAATCTATCGAAATAGGTTCAGTGTTGTCGGCTCCTTTAATCGCTGCAGCAACCACCTTCTCCACTGTTTGGAAAATGCAGCAGTGGTTTTTCTTACACAGAAAGTGCTGATCTTTCAGATGAGCCCTGTTTTTTTCAGGAATCCGATCATACTAGATACCTCAGAAAAGTGGTCGCTTATCATACTGCTGCCACTGACAAGGCCAGTAAGGAGGGCTTGCAGCACTGCACTATCGTATAGTCCTACCCCTCCCCTGTTTCGAGGAACAAACGAAACTTGGGAATCTTATCATACTAGAAACCGGATTTTTCATCATTTTTCAATTTTAATTTTCAATGGCTTCGCCAGGTTTTTCGCATTGCAGCATCGCCGTTTCGTGTTCCCCGACTAATGACGCACCTAATTATATATATGCCATCTGGGAATCTTATCATACTAGGTTCAGTGTCACCGGCTCTTAAACTATTAAGTTCTTATGTAACTCACGGTCTATAACGTGTCAGAGTACACGTGTAGAGTATATGTAAGCAAAAGAAATACGGCAAAGGGAAAGACTACGGCCAAAATTATGCTAACATCGTTTCTGTCACAAGTCTTCAAATCATGAATGTCTGGACGTGAATACGGAATCATGAATAAACACCACAGCCTCACCACAGTGAGAATTGGTGATGGCTTTGACATTCGTTTGTTGTCATGTGCATTATTCTTTTGTGTGTTACGAGCAAGAAGTTTAGATACATACTGGAGGTTGCGCGCTGAACATTCGTTTGAAGCAAGAAAATATGACCTTGAATGACGTCACTGTAACCATCTTACATTAGAGTGAAAGAGATGCAAGATAACAGACAGTCATTCAAGGCCATATTTTCTAGCTTCAAACGAAAGTTCAGCGCGCAACCTCCAGTATGTATCTAAACTTCTTGGGTACGAGTATTGTAAATAAAAACGAGACAAAGATTTATTTTAAAAGATGGCAGCTATTCCTTTGCCAAATATGTCAAAGGTCACTTAATTGTTGTGTCTATGGAGAATGCTTGTGCAATGAAACTTTGGTCCTAAATACGTACCTCGCGGTAACGTAAATGTTCCAGTGATCGACACTGCCCTAATACTTGGCACTTAGAAAACCTGGATGCTAAGCGCCATATCCGCAAGACCCGGCCAAAGCCCTCGTATCTATACGTACAACTTAGCTGGCCAGCTGCATAACATGGTGCACCGTGTGACCGCATCTTCAAAACAAAGTTGACGGAGTAGAAAGGAGGAGAAAAACAATTAGGAATTAAGATGTCAAACATTGGGATGTTCACCTTATAGGTAGATTTGGTAGGTAAAGGAAATCCAATGGTTTTCAAAAATCGCTTAAATAATATTTTCCGTTAAAAGCAGTCTTCCTGCATGAGAAGCTTCATTAGTAAACAAAATATCTTTCGCCCAGATGACTCGTAGCGTAGCTTACATCACTCCATTTTGCATAATCCAGTCTACTCGTAATTTCTATACAAACTACCGTAGTTGTCTCTCTGTTTCTTGGACGTGGACGTGTAAAGCAGCTTAATATGTTTAGTCTTGGTTTATTATTGTACATTCCTTTAAATAGAAGATTACAATTTTTTTATATTATTTCGATAACAAACTCAGTAGTATAATGGTTACAAATGAACAATAAGGGTCACTTGGTGAATTAATTTCTCTGTTTTATTTTTATTACCTTTTTTATTTATTATGGGTTACGAGGATAACCATATTACTCGTAATGCCCTGCTCGAGAGCTCGAGATATATGGCATCAAACATTGGCAATTTTATGGCAAAAAGACAGTTTTTTGGAAGTAACTTTTGTGAAAATTAATTAAAAATAAAAATCTCTCTCGCGTTGTTAGAAATGTCAATAAGGAACAGTAACATGTAAATTTCATATAAATCAGTGCAGAAACAACATACTTAATATCGAAAAAAAGAGGTTTTTTGGACCATGTTTGAATAAACCATAAAAAATAAGTATTCATTCTTTTCGAAATTCGGCTCTTGCAAGTATTTACATAAAGAATTGAAGAATCAATAACAGTTTGTGCTATAAATATGTCTATAGTTTTGACGGAGGAATAT
Source organism: Cenopis cana (assembly GCA_951800055.1). Lineage (NCBI taxonomy): Eukaryota > Metazoa > Arthropoda > Insecta > Lepidoptera > Tortricidae > Cenopis > Cenopis cana. The sequence goes on from OX637488.1 coordinate 7,955,290, forward strand.
CAACTCAAAATCTCGTCAAAAATCGACGAATAGCGCGTGGAGCCCCTTTACGGATTAAATGGTTACAAAGCTACTCATCATACGATTACGATTTACCAGGGAGCATTAAAATTAGTTACTCGCATCGTTGGACTAGAAAATCTTACTTTAGTCTCTAATCTAGTAACAATACCTATTAAGGGTCTCTAGCTAAATAGAATATATAGAATAGCGTTTTGCTTGGCTAAATTGAACAAGGCTGGTGGGGCAAGTAAGTACCCATTCCGAGCATATTAACTTAATTTTAAGGGAACCCGTAGGAAAGGTCTGCGCATTTAACCATTCGTATACTTAGAGTTAAATTAAAGGAACGGTCGCTACTCAAGAAAACCTTGACCCTCGAATTTTGTTTCGTAGAATGTACAGTCACCAGCATTAATATCTGCCAAAACAAAGGCGGCATAAATATGTGACACGACTCTATTTGTCAACATACATATTATATTTTTTATGTCACACCTGGCCATAAAGTGGCCATTATCGCACGCTCCGCGCGCGAAAAAACCCACTTCCTGGCCAGGGGGTGACATAAAATTTTGTACTTACCACGGGCGATAATAAAGAAAGCCTCAGATCGCATATTTATCGCCCTTGCCTTCGGCTCGGGCGTAAAATACCTGCGATATGAGACATTCTTTGTTTTATCGCCCTTGGTAAGTAATGTACTATTATATGATTCTCTGGGAGCGCTCGTGGCCTCGGTATCTAAGGTTAAGCAACATGGGCAGCGGTCAGGACTTGGATGGGTGACCGCTTTGAGTGGTTACTAACTAAGCGCTCCCGTGCTTTGGAAGGCACGTTAAACCGTTGATCCCGGTTGCTGTCTATGGCAGCAGTCGTTAAGCCAAGTTGGAGGCCTTCGGGCGGTTTGAGAATTTCTAACAGTCAAGTTGCCCAATCACTTGACAAAGCCTAATCCCAATAAGGTCTAGTTTTCCCTCGGGGTTGGAAGGTCAGATGGCAGTCGCTTCCGTAAAAACTAATGCCTACGCCAAATCTTGGGATTAGGTAGCGGACCCCAGGCATCCTTCAGGATGCAACTGTACTGGGATAACGCTAGAGATTCTCTAGAGATCCATGGACTACAATTTTAAGGGTGGTTGCACCAAACCACTTGTATCTAATAGTAAGTTACACTGAAAACAACAAGTTTGACGACAAGTTTCTATGGGGAACAGGTACCAGTCCGAACGATAAGTCGGCGCAATACCCCACTTTTAGTAAACCATGTCTTAGATGTTTTTCTAGCTTTTATTTCACTTATAATCAAATGTAGGTGTTAATTAGTTTTTGTATTTAGGTCAAATCATTGATCACCAAAAAAGCGCGTATTTTTAATAATATTATAATTACTATTGGGGAACGGGACAATAAACCAAACCAAGGGCCAATAAACCAATTTCGGGTAGTTCGGAAAACCCTTGCGGCTAGAAGATGTTGATACCCTACCCGCTCACGCCAGTCAGCTCGCGACCAAGGATGTTGTGATACATTCAAAACGTCGGGTAAAACCTTAAAAAAGGTAAATTAGTTATAATTGTACGCGATTAAGTCCCGTTCCCCAATAATAATGTGTGAAAATCGTGTAAGTTTAAATCAATATAATAATATAATTAAATAATTGGGACCTCGTTTAAAGTAAGCTCATTAATTGGCGCCAATTCGCCAAATAATGTAGAGCCGTGTACGACATGTGATTTTTTTATAAGTGTATCTATTCGATCGAATGATACCGAATAATAAGATAATATTATTAATTTCGGAAGTTCGTAACAATCAATAGAGGTTCTCTTTGATTGTACTTGAACCTAACAAAATAAGACGTCAATGTTGTTTCGGTGAACATTAATCGCCCATGTTTTTGTTTGATTTCCATTTTTCCGATACCTAATTGAACATAACATAATTATTTGGCAAACGGAGTAACTATCCATGTGTGTGTGTGATTCATTTCATTAGCGAGTGATTTATTTGTATTAACAATGTAGTTTAAAGGATGATTCACAGTAGACCGTTTCGTGTCCGGGCCGGCCCGTTCTCTAAAACAGGACGCGCGACGGCAGTCAATTTCGTGTACTAGAAAATTGTAAGTTTTATTCCTCATATTTCATTTCTTTCGGACATTTTATACCTTTATAACCTAATGGGCACTTTATAATATAACAATTTAAATTCCTGCAAATCTGACGGTTTCCTCGATTGGGATATGAAACTAATGCGAAATTTAAAAACAATTAAAAAATAGCTTTGCCCATATAAAGTGCCAGCCGCGACCCAAGTTGCGGGATCGCGATGTCACTATATGGGCGAGCTATATTTCGATATAAATATAAAGCCTAACCTTACCATACGCGTGCCAATAAATGACGCACATCTGATCAAAGAGCCCCCCCGACGCATCCGCATGGAATCTGCTTTGCCATCCATAACCATTCTTGACGCGCCTCACCGCCCATACCAAACAGAACTTGACCTCGAAACTGAGGTAACTGCCTATACGAAATCGGAGGGTAAACTTAATCCGTTTCGTCTGAGGCAAGTCTGTAAACGTACTGAACACCTCGAGCCTTCGCACTCATTCAGGTGAATTGGTTACAGTAATGCGTATGCTACTTTAAGCCTAATCTAAAAGTAAGTACTAGATAGATATCTATAGTCCTACCGTTAAACTCAGGCGGTTCCAAAGTGGACGGTACGTAAGAGGCGAGACTAAAAAGTAGACGTCGAGAGAGCTGGGCTAGGTCTCTGCCATCCATTAGGAACCGTCTGGGAGTAAATCCTGCTACGAATACAGTGGCGGATTTTGCAGTCCTTCTAAATTACCTACAAATCATGTAGTAAATATTGTAAGTACCAGCCGCCCATTGGCCGCATTTTTTGTCACGATAATCATAGAGTGACAAAAAATGCGGCCACCTAGTAAGGTGTAGGTAAGGGGTAGGTGTTACCAAGTAAGGTAACACTAGTATTTATGACTAACATCTGGCTACCCTTACGAGAAGAAAATCCGTTATGGATACCTCCGCACCGCAGGGGCAGCACGGAGGTTATGTCGGACTTGCACCAGTGCCGCCCTAGTTTTCACCTATGAGGATCCAGCCATGTGTGTGGTATGCGTTCCCGTGCTTTGGAAGGCACGTTAAGTCGTTGATCCCGGCTACTGTCTATGACAGCAGTTGTTAAGCCAGTGGCTTGAGAACTTCTAGCAGTCAAGTTGCCCACTCGTTTGGCAAAGGGGGGGGCGGCGAGGTCGAATTTGCACCACGTCCGTAGGGAGTGCCCACCACTATACCCTACACGTGACCCCTGGGTAGTGCTAAAAGTGTAACAAAATTGGTAAACCGTACTGTCTTCTTGAAGATCTCACGATTCGAAATAATTGCCGTACGATAAATATCTGGCCGCCCTAGCTCCGGGCCTACAGGGCTTTAGGGCAAACAAATCCGCCACTGTACGAAATTTACTAGTGGCTCTGTAAGCTATAGACCTCGCTTGCAAACTATCAAACCTGCGCATAATTTTCCAAGCTCCATGGCCCACCATTTAAAAAAAATCCTAAGATTTTATTATGAAATCACCTCACAAAAATTTTAGAGAATAATACGCTGAAATGTGACCTGCAGAGAAGAACCACCGGACATCCGGACATATTATGTTTTTTTTTTTTATAACAAAAGAATACAAATCGTGTACTAGAGCTAATGTTTCGCCAAACTGCGAAGCAGTTTGTTGGCGATGCGCTTATGTTAAACATTAATAACTTAGGAGGTACAAGTACGTTACGCTAGATAATTATGTTGCGGTCAATGTCATGGACATGTTTACATTCCTGCATCTTATTTCATTGTAATAAGGCGAAATGTATACACGCCAACTTAGACGTCGACCGCACAGTAAAGATACAAATTACAATTACAATAGAAATACAGTTATCATTTGATGGAGCTTATGTACTTATCTAATAATATGGTTTTAATTTTTTCTTTTAGACTACCCACTTTTAATTTTGGGGTTTGTAGCAGGAAAGGGTGTTCATTATATATTTTGGGGATCAAATATTCTTTAGTTCTTTTTCCATAATAATTTTTGTCTAAGGGTTGTGATAATTTTAAAATTTTAGAAGATCGAGTCACGCGTTTACTTATCTTTTGTGTTTTGAAGTCGTCCGAATAATAACTATTTAATACATTTAAGTAAATTACTTTACAGTGCTCAGGTAAAATGTTACATACTGAGAAGAGGGTATCATACTTTTGTTTACAGTTATTTCTTGTCTTTTTACTTACCAAGAATTTTAATAACCTTATCTGTAGTTGCTTTATTTGGTCCAAGTATGTTTTGAAGGTAAGCCCGTAGCAACTAAGACCGTAACTCAACAATGCGTCAGCTAGTGCATGGTAAACAATGCGCAGGGTACGTTTATTGATTATTCTACTTAAGTGATGTAAGCAAGTACAAAATAATAGTACAGATGTTCCGACACTAATAGTAAGTAGCATTTTTGATACAGACCAGTTCAATAATATACGTACAATTTTACACCCTATTCCTTTGCAATAAAAGTTCCAAAAATGCATATATATTAGTTAACTTGACTGTATTTTAGATGAAGCACATACAATAAGATCTCCTTGCTTCATAACCTTGGGTCTAGGGATAATATACCACTAATACACGCCAAAGTTCCCGTAACTTACTTATCGGATAAACTTTGCAAAAGTGAAAAGGCGGCGGGCGGTTAACTTCTCGCTCTGAATTTTTCATCAGCCGCGCTATCCTGAATTTTCGAGTGTTCTTTAAGAGCTGATGTTAATTGGGCTGAAGTTTTAATTGGCACTCTTGAATCGGTCAATTTCAAATAATGTAAATAAAAAAAGCCTAATGTTTATAATGTTGGAAAAATACTATAGGTCGTTATATAATGTGACAAAGCAGCACTTTTTATCCTAATTCACAGGTTTACCTTTTAAGGGAATAGTTACTTTAATTAATAAAAGCGGACTGTTATTTTAATCACGTCGTGTTAGGTATTTACAAATACAAATGCGTTTATTTTTCTCTTTAAATTACAATGGTGTATCGGTGGTGTATTTAATTGAAATACTACAAAATTGAGGTATGCAGTTGCTGTTTTGTAATGATTACATTGCGTTGCTCATCCAGCAATCGGTTCCTGTTACTGTATCTATAAAAAAGTTGTTTAACTACGTAATTTGATCGCTTTTCGTGGGAACTAAGTACTAGAGAACATTACTATGAAGGTTTGGAATTCCCTGCCGGCATCTGTATTTCCGAGTTCATATAACCTGGACCTATTTAAGGCATGAGTGAATAGGCAATGTCTGGTTAAGATCGCTTCACCGTCGGCCTCATCTTTGCCCCCTGGCTAGATGCTGGCCAAGAACAATCCCATTATTAATTAAAAAAAAAAACAACGGGTTGCACTCCGGGAGTGCCGGCAGAAGTGAAAACTCAATAAAGATAGTAAATGGGTCATTGTCAGATTTAGGTGCGCGTCTTTTCGGTGGACAGGACATGCCAAAAGTTAAGTGCTAGAAAGCTTAATTTTCGATTGATCTGATAACCCGCATAATCTGTAATTCCGTGTCTATGAATCCATATAATAAAAACGTAAATTACATGCACACAAGCCGTTAACTATTGTCCACCGAATGGACAACTTTTGTTTTTCCGACTGACAATGACCCAAATAACAAAGATATTCATATCGGTATCGGTATCCGTATCGGTATCCGTATCTGTACTGTACTCATACTCATGTTCATATTCGCATAATCCATTTACATAATATGTCCCGAGTATCATTGTGTCTTACGCATCTAAGACCAGGAACCTGTACCACAATACTTTACAAGCGTACAATTCGACAAATTTGTGAACTTTTTCTATGGAAAATTGTGGAATTTTGTCAAATTGTAGACTTGTAAAGTTTTGTGGTATAGGGGCCAGCTGAGTTTAGCTGAGTTGACACCTCCTAACATCGCAATCACGATTACTAGGAGCGGTCAACTAGCTGGTCTTAGAATCTTAGAATCTGTCGCGAGTTCAACAAATTTTCCCCAGTACAAAAGTGCTCAGAGCCGCTAAAGAAGTTTTCACTTCAAAAATTGTAAGCAATACTACCTATTTCCCATTTTTATTTCTTTAGATTCGTGAGCTCATACCGCCTTCCCCCTTCTTCCATCAGATATCCAGACGACGTACGACTGGCTACTTTCATTACCTGGTCAAAATCATCTTTTTTTATAATGTTTACTGGTTTGGTATTCGAATGGCGTATGTAGGTACTTCCGAGTTCAAATAACCTGGACCTTTTTAAGGTACGAGTGAATCTTCTGGGTGAGCTCGCATAAGCGTCGGCCTCATTTTCAATTTAAAAAAATATATATGACTGGTTAGAATTAGGCGTTTATTTAAGAAAATTTAATTTAGCTGTTTGCTCTAAGGAAGAACCCAAATTTGGTGTATTTTGAAAATTAATTTTATTTTTTAGGAAATATTATATTATTAATATCTATTCATTTAATGTGACTCGTTTACTTTCTTTGTCTATTCTAACAGAATCGTGCTCTATCAAGGTCATAGGGGCCCCATTACCCTAATGTGCCCAGGGCCTCAAATTGGTTAAAGACGGCCCGACCCTGTGCGTTTCCGTTACTGTCACCCGGGGAGGTACCCTAAAAAAAATTTTATTTGAACATTTTATTCTACCGTTTTCTCCGCGTCATCGATATGTATACTCATGCCAAATTACAGCTTTCTAGTACTAACGGTTACTGAGAAAAATGGGGGTCGGACGGACGGACGGACGACCATGGCGAAACTATAAGGGTTCCTTGTTTACTACGGAACCCTAAAAACTGAAAAAATCAAATTACTTGAATTTCCCGAAACGTGGGGTAATCTTCAGGGGATTTTTTTATTATTTGTTGGTATCCCGAAATCGAATTATAAACCGACTGAATGATGGGATATCAATTCTAAGCTGGCTTCTATGGTAGATTTATACTACGCGATTTGATCGGTTTATATGTGAAATGTTTGGAGGTTATTTTTGAATTAATTTACATATTTTTCCTATTTCATCAAGTGTATCATGATATAACTTATGATTTAGCTCAGTAACTTGGTACCGGTGAGATTTTAGAAATAAACACGGGTCCAAAATGCAAAGAAAATGTACTTACGCAAATTACGCATGGAATGTAACATCCGCCTTTTTTCGGTCGAGTTTGCTTTTACAGCCCAACACTGAACACCCCACCATGTTTGCACTGAACACCCAAACACTACGGATCTGATAATTGGTAAATTATTATTAATTTAAACCAAACTTATCATTAATTCTCTATTTATAAAATGCACTACCAAATATTGCCAATTTGTTTTGCAATCTTCTTGACACAAAACTTTGACACAAATACAAAATTTTTCGATCGGTGATAAGGACAAAACATCGCACTATTTTCTACTTCCTCTCATAGGAATCGCAATAAGGCTATCTTTCTCTTACAAAGCGTGTCAGGCCCTTGGTATTTTATCCATCACTCTTGGCCACTAGGTATTTTGAAGGGAACTGTCACCGTATTTAGGGACAATAAGAACTACTTTCCATGAGAATTTATTTGAAATATGATCTTTACGGAAATCGGTCAGTCTGGCTATCCGATATTGGACTTTGGAAACGCTTTTTTATGGACAATAAGAGCTACTTTCCATGAGAATTTATTTGAAATATGATCTTTATGGAAAATCTTAGGATTGTCTTAAAACAGTTAGAACCTTGGCTTTCTAAGAAGACCAGCTGGGGATCCCTCGTAACATAGCAATCACGATACTAGGAGGGGTCAACTAACCTGGTCTTGGAATTTATCGCGAGTTTATACATTTTTCCCCAGTACAAAAGTGCTCAGCGCCGCTAAAGAAGTTTTCACTTCAAAAAACTATTTCAAATTCAGTAAGGGTGGATATCGACCAAAGCCGTATTGGGAGGTGTAAAATAAAAATGAAAACACAGCTTAACACATGCTCACCCTAATAGAAAAAGATAAATGCATTCCCCATGAAGGCAATTCGACGCGTTACTTTGGCTAAGGCCCTGGTCTCCTATAAACGCCATCGGCCGCTTACAGCGTCACAATGCTTACTATAGAGATGTACTGTTATGTTTTCACAGGTCTGTCAGGGCCTAACAGTACATCTCTATAGTAAGCATTGTGACGCAGCGTACGGCGTGACGCTGTAAGCGGCCGATGGCGTTTATAGGTGACCAAGGCCTAAGGGATCGTCCTAATACAAATGCGACTATGCGATTATAACGCGATCGCGCAACTTTTACTCCGAAATTTTACTAGTAAAAGTCGCGCGAACGCACGATAATCGCGTAGTCGCGTTTGTATTAGGACGATCGCTAATCAATAAACCTTAAACAAATCGATCTTACACTAATAAATAACCCAGATGCTGATAACGAACTCCAAGATAAATGAATCCGTAATTCAATATAGTACTCGTAAGATTGATTCGGATTGGACACAGCGCTGAAATAACAGAGAGAGGAGTTTTACGGCCCAACCACGATTTTACGCGAATTGCGCCGGGGCAAGCGTTTTATCTGTTCAATGCACGGTTGAGACGCGGTACGCACTGCGATTAGTTGGGGTAACGCGCAATGTAAATAAAACCGCTGCCGCTGCCGCCGCCACCGGAGGTCGTGACCGGGCTGTTAGACGAACTCCTGACTTGGGCGCGTGATCAGTATGTGATATTTTGTCTTATGGCATGTGCTAATTGTTGTCGCACAGATTTCCTCACGTAGCGGGATACTTTCAGCATTACTTCAATTTGAGTTAGGCCCCGGTCTCCTATAAACGCCATCGGCCGCTCACAGCGTCACGCCGTACGCTGCGTCACAATGCTTACTATAGAGATGTACTGCTATGTTCTCACAGGTCTGTCAGGGCCTAACAGTACATCTCTATAGTAAGCATTGTGACATTTGTGACGCTGCGTACGGCGTGAAGCTGTAAGCGGCCGATGGCGTTTATAGGAGACCACGGCCTTAGTACCTAATATCATGCGCGGCAGCTGGGAAGTATACTCGTAGCATTCGTATTGTCCCGCTCCCATTCATACCGCGCCAGTCAGGAAGCAATCAGGCGCAAAGTAAAGAAACTATCTACTGAATCGACTGACAACCACTGACACGGCTAACAGTTTTCTCCTATCATACTGCCTCCACACCGCCAAGTCAGAAAGTGACCTTAACACCGGCGCTACATAGTTGGCAGCCGATGTTTCTGCCATGGTGACTCTGCTGGCTTTCATCGTGTAAGAGGTATTTTGCAACCAAATTTCGTGTGATCGTTATACAACGTATAGGTATTGTTAACAGTTAACATGGGCTTTTGTTGTATGAATCAAATAGAGTAAATAAACGAAAATACAGACTGGCTAGGCTGTTCTATAAGCTGCGACCATCGTTGCCTTATAAATACTGTTAATATAAACTTTGCGCTTTGACAGTTGCCAGAACCTGTTTGGCTAATAAATGCGTAATTGGATGCTTCCCCGGAAATTCCCATTTATCTCCGGGGCTTTCTTCCGGATTATCAATCATCCTAATCATCCGTCTTATTTGTAAAATGAAAGGCTTTTCCGTCTTTTCAAACGATTCGCTATTTGCTGAGAATATAATCTTGGGGCCGATTCAACAATACCTAATACAAAGGATTAGGGCAATAATCCTAGTAATAAATTCGCCATTGGACTTCAATCTTTTGTGCCATGTACGTGTATTAACTTATTATTGTGTACAATAAAGTTCTTACATACATACATAATTAAAACACATTCCTTCTCTTAGGTAAGACGATATGTGTGCTGCTGTATTAAAGGATGGACCACTGAACGAACTGACCCCGGCCCACGTTGCTTAACGTCGCATATCATATCATATCATATCGTTTATTTGCATTGAACATACATCGTCGTACACAAATTACATAATATTCATGTCAAATCACTATGAGTTATATAAAATGATAATTAAATTAGTGACAATACATTATTATTCCGCATACCGCACACGGCACGCGGACGCCGCTGGTAAACGAGCGCTCCTCGAGCGTCAATACTCACTCATCAGATATTTTTGATTGGTTGGTCTTGACACATAACTGCAGTTACTAAGTACATTATCTCAAAACGTGAATTACAATTACGTCAGTCAAAACGTTAAAGCATAATGTTTATGGCCACGGGTTCTGCGGTTGGTTAGACAAACTATCGCTGTCCGGATATTACTCCCGGTTAGCTGTATAGATTGACTTGTTACCTAATCAAGTGCCCACAGATCAGGCCATGTAAGTATATATAAATACGAGTACCTACAGTAGCTTCTGCCCTGCTGTAGAACTCGTTATCGGCTTAGAAATGTTGTTGCTATGATATTGTTTTAGGCGCAGCCGGTATTCCAAATATTATCTCGGTTATATTATCGGTCTTTCAAAAGCAGAATTCAAAGTGGGGATAATGTCCCCTTCTTTCAGATATCACGGGTTGGGTTGTGAAACAGGTTTGACTTAATTTCCGTCATGTATTCAAAGTTTTTCACGCCATTTTTTATAAATATTATGAAATGGATCAACAGGGATGACAATTTAATTTGGGAATTTTTTTCCTTTAAATGTAATTGAATAATAAAATAACTAACGTAACTTATTGCTGAATGAAACAGTCAGAATATTTATGTTTATTTATATTTGTCCGGATTAACGTAGATTAAGTTAAATTTATTTGATGTCAATTAACAGATATATTCGATAAATAACATTTGATGTTAATTAATACTTACAATACTCTTACCCCCCTTAATTATCAACCCTATTTTAGCTAAAATGTCGTTAATTTTCGTTTGTCTTTATCTGTCATTTTGATATTTTGTGGGAAAAGGACTAAACACATTTTACTTAAGAGTGAATTTCACCAAACGGGCATTTTTGTCCAATTCCCATGGAATTTAGAAATACCAATAATACATAGAAAATTCTATGCTGATAATTTGATAAAAAAATTAATAAACACAAATTTTCTTACGGGGTACTTATACTTATAAAATTACGGAAGTTATTACAATTTGAAAATTTGACCTGGGCACGGGAATTTATCTGTCCATGGGAATTGCCTTTTCTTAGAAAAAATTGTTTTAAAATTATTATTTACCATCTAATTTATCAAGAATTATAAAGTTCAGTTGTATCGAAGTTATTTAGCCTAATTTTACCAAACATGGGTCACTCTTTTCAAATATTTAAGAAGCTAAGTGTAATTGTATCAGTTGGCCTGTTTTATTTAAATAAACGCATAAACTATAACTCTAATCGATATACTTAGTACAAATTTGAAGGGTTTAGGGATAGCTTTCTAATGAAACACCGGAGTAGCAGTATAGCGTGTACTGGTCGGTTACAGACTGACGTACTTAGCCACTTTTAAAACTACCCGTTAATATATAAACACTACATCCCTCCACCAATAGTATAAAAGTTAATAAACAATCATTGCTAGTACAAACAAAACAAATTAATAATCAGGATTTGGATTACGAGTACTCCTTAAAGGAAAACGACGGGTACAGGCACTCGACGCACTCGGTTCGTTATCTATTCCATCGGGCACCGCCGTAGGGCTAGGGCATGAGTCATCAAGGGTAGCCGTGCTAGCATGCATGGCAGCACGGGGCGAAGACGTCGGTGAGGGCAAACTGGAATACGAGCCGTCAGACATCTCGTCCTCCTCCCGCGCGGCCGACGGCAGCTCCGGCGGGTCTTCTGCGGGCACCCCCTCTTCCGGTGCGCCCTGTTGCATAACGGTTACGTCACCGTCGTAGCCCACATCTGGTGAATCTGGCCTGCCCTTGTACAAAAGCAACTGGTCCACATGCTTCCTAGCGGTAACTTGCAGACTTGGTATGTCCACACTGAACATAGCCGCTCCAATGGTATCGAGTATTGTCCCTTTGAGCCAAGTGTGTTTAGTGCCATTTTTATAAAATGTTTTAACAAGTACATTGTCTCCGATATTAAATTTAATTTGCCTGTTCCCGTTGTAATATTTACGCTGTAAGATCTGTTTTTGGCGCACATTTTCATCAGCCGAGGATACTAACGGACTATTATCGGATGCGGCGGCGTCCGAGGCCGGGGCGAGCGAGTCGAACCGGCAACGCAATGCCCGCCCTAGCATGAGCTCGGCGGGAGAGTGCCCGGTCGTCGAATGGACTGAATTACGGTATTCAAAAAGGAAGTAATTTACTTTGTTGTAAAAATCTGCCTTTGATAGATTTTGGGCTAAAATTGTTTTCAAACCCTTTTTAATGAGTTTGACACTGTTTTCCGCGAGCCCATTAGAGGCCGGATGATAAGGCGCAATTGTTACGTGTTTAATGTTATTGCATTTACAAAATTCTTCAAAAGTCGCTGAAGTAAAATTCGTTGCGTTATCGGTCACTAATGTACTAACTAAGCCGAATCTAGCGAACATGTCACAAAGTTTCGTTATGACACTCGCGGAGTCTGTACTCGACATAAAGTAACACTCCACCCACTTGGAGTGCGCGTCGACCGCTACGAGCACGCGGTGGCCCGCCAACTCGGCCATGTCGAGGTGCACGCGCTGCCAGCGCCCGCGCGGTCGCGGCCACACCGTCAGCGGCGCGCGTGGCGGGTCACAGCGGATCGCCGTACAAATACTGCATGACCCGATCTTTTCCTCAATTTGTTGATCAATATGTGGCCACCACATATATTTACGAGCGTTACTTTTTGTTTTTACGACTCCGAAGTGTGCATTATGCAATTCATTTAACAACCGGTCTCGAAAGATAACGGGAATTATGATTTTATGGCCCCTCATTAAGCAGCCCTTTTCTAATGCTAACTGCAACCGGCAATTAAAATATGGTTTAAGTTCGGAATTCTCTACTTTTCTGGGCCATCCTTGCAAGATATATTGCGATACTGTTTTTAAAACTGGATCCTTGAGGGTTTCCTGGCGTATATCTTCCACATCGATGGGGTGAAGGTCTCGATACATAAAATTAATAAACAAAGCTTCATCCTCCACTAAATTATCCTGTTTAGATAGCGCCTGGGAACTAGCAATTGCACGCGATAAGAAATCGGCCACGTTATCAGCACTCTTAATGTATTCAATTTTAAAATTGTAAGCTGACAAAAACAAGGCATAACGTTGCAACCGGTTCGCTGCGAACTCCGGTACACCTTTCTTGCTACCAAAAATGGATAACAGAGGCTTGTGATCCGTTCTTAATATGAAAGGCTGCGATCTGCCGTATAGGTAATGGTGGAATTTTTTTATTCCAAAAATAATGGCGGCAGCCTCTTTTTGGATTTGAGCATAGTTACGCTCACTGGTTGACAAGGAGCGAGACGCGTAGGCTACCGCGCGCTCGGTGCCATCGGGCTGAGTCTGCGCCAGCACTGCCCCGAGGCCCTCGGGCCCCGCGTCCACTGTCACTATTGTTGGGAGCTCAGGGTTGTAATGAGCCAATACCTTCTCTGAGGCGAGTTCATTTTTAATGGCTTCAAACGCCCTGCTATGCTCATCCCCCCATTGCCATTTGCATTCTTTTTTCAATAATGCATGTAAGGGGCTCAATATACTAGCAGCCTCAGGAATAAATTTCCTATAATAGTTTAACATGCCCAGGAAGGATTTTAATTCCGTGACATTTCTAGGTTGACAACAGCCTAAAATAGAATCGATTCTCTTCTTAGACTTGTGTAATCCGTTTTTGTCAATAACAAAACCTAAATATTCGATAGAATCTTTGAAAAATTCGCATTTTTCTTGTTTTACACGCAAACCGGCATCCTTTAATCTAGTTAAAACTTGCTCCAACCTAGCTAGGTGTGTCTCCCTATCCGGTGCTGTGATTAATAAGTCATCCAAAAATATACATGTCCCCTCGATACCTGCCAGCAATTTATCCATACATTGCTGGAAAATACAAGGTGAACTTGACAAGCCGAATACTAAACGCTTATAGCGAAATAGACCCTTATGGGTATTAATACAAGTCAGATTCCGCGACGGTTCGTCTAACACTAACTGGTTATATGCTCTGGTAAGGTCTAATTTCGAAAATTCAACCCCGCCATGCAATTTTGAAAACAAGTCTTCGATTCGTGGTAACGGATAGTTGTCAATAAATAATATTTTATTCAGGGTTACTGAGTAATCCCCACAAATACGAATATTACCGTCTGAGCGTAAAACGGGGACAATAGGCGTAGCAATATCGGAATGCTCGATCTTTTCTAAAATACCTAAGTCCAGCAATCTTTGCAATTCAGCTTCAACTTTAGTTCTTAAAGGCAACGGAACCGTACGAGGTTTGCAAAACTGTAAGACGGCATCACTCTTGACCTTCAAGTGAACTTGATACGGCTTGAAAGTACCGAGCTCATCTGAAAATACCTCCGAATACTTGCTACGTAATTGTTTCAACAATTCGTTGTCCTCCTCAATATTATGACAGCTGTAATTACCACATAAATGTAAGTTAAATTTGCTAATAAAATCGCGCCCTAGTAACGGTAACTGGGATTCCGAGATAGTAGTAATCACAAACATTTTAAGTACCAAAACACGATTATCATATGTGACCGGCAACGAAACATAACCCAACGGGGTAATTTTACTACCATCGTAACAATTGAGCCTTACGTTACACTGGCACAGAGCATGATTTGCCTTGAATGATATTTCGTACACACTGGCGGGTAGAACGGACACCGCGCTGCCGCTATCGACCTCACATAAAATTGACTTGTTATCTATTAATACATTTTGCTGCATCGGCTTCCCGTTAAGTGACCGAATAGGAAAAAAATTATAAATACCTTCGCATAGATCGTCAGTATCCTCCGCTAAGAAATGTGTAGTTTTAACTTTCGATTTACACACTCGGCTTAGGTGGCCTTTTTTTCCACACTTCTTACACGAATATTGGATAAATTTACACTGGTCTTTTGAATGATTATGATAACCGCACACACTACACTTAGACCTCTTATTAGCTACGGGCGCAGCGGAGCGCAACGCGTAAATATCTGCGGACGTTCCGGCGCCGGCACTGGCTGCACCGCTGCTATTGTTGTGCAGCGCCTGCCGCGCACAGCGGACACTTTGCGCTAACTGCAGGGCCTTGCTAAAAGTTAATGTTGCTGGATCTTCGGCGAAGAGCTTTTCCTTTTCTTTTGCGTTTTCTAACCCTAGCACGAAACGATCTCTTAACGCAGAATCGAGCTCCGTTGTGAATGCACAATGTTTCGCTAGGCTGCGCACTCGCGCTGCCCAATCGCTTAATTCTTCACCGGGACGCTGCTCCGCTTTGTAGAACAGAAATCTCTCAGCAAAAACACATCTTTTCGTTTCAAAATGCTGGTCTAATTTTGCGACAAGGTCCTTGAAACTGAGCGTATCTAAGTCGGCCGGAAATGCTAGGTCTCTTGTGATGCGATAAGTATCCTCCACCAGTGCAGAAAGTAGTATCGCCCGTCGTTTAGTACCTGATTTGTCTGAATCTTCTGTATAATCGTTTGCCAGACAAAACTGACTAAAACGGCTTCGGAATATGGCCCACTCCTGCGTGCGGTGGTCGAACACTAGGCTGTTACCTATCACCAGGTTATTTGCCATCTTTTACTTCCACTTGTGCTTCAATTATAAAAATTAATCCTCTTTTTACACACGTGAGTTACTTTCTCGTCGCCACTGAAGGGTTTAGGGATAGCTTTCTAATGAAACACCGGAGTAGCAGTATAGCGTGTACTGGTCGGTTACAGACTGACGTACTTAGCCACTTTTAAAACTACCCGTTAATATATAAACACTACAAAATTATATTTATTTATGCATTTCATCCATAATTATTGTTATTAAATGAGGTTTATTAACAAAATAAGTCACCCTTCCCAATTCCCGTGTCCCAAAATCAGCTGTTTTGGGTAAACAAGCTATGGGAATTAGGACACGGGAATTGGAAATCTATATAAAAAAATCATAAAAAATTCAAATCGCATGTTAATAATATTTTAAGTTATCGTTTATATAGAGACACCAAAGTGCTTTATAATGCATACATATGTTAATGATTACTTATGTAAAATTTGAATTTCTAAGGGCCACCGAAATTGCAAGCAAAAGCAAAAAAATTGTCGCCCACCCAGAAACCGAAGTACTTAGGTGGTTTACTCGAACTTAATGCGGTTTGCTATATATACATTTTTTATATATAATAGCTGACATTTGAGAGTACATGTGAAGCAGGACGCGAAGCTGATCAAATGTAAACGATGGCTGCCAGGGACCTTTGAATTTTGCCGACAAAATTTAACTCTCGCGCTCGGACGATTTTTAAACATCAATTACAAGTTATTCACCACAGTGAAGTGAATAGTGTCTGTGCTCAGTGATGGTAAATATAATCGAGTTAAAGTTTTTGACACGAAATCAGTGATTCTAATGTACAGTTTTTGATAGGAATTTTTGATTGATTCAAAACTCGATGCCGGACAGGGCACGGAGTCTTAATTTGAGCGTTTAGGTATTTTTTAATGTATTTTAAAAACAAATTAGTCCGTGAATTTGAGTGGACCTCAACGTGGAAACATGTATTCCTTATGAAAAAAAAAAAATGGTACGTATTATCTCATGCTACCATACGATTTTCAGCTCGGACACAAAAAAAAACGAGTATAGAAAATGACCCTTAACAGAGGTTTGTTAGGTTTTATGAATAATGACGTCCCAATGTTTGGGAACAGTACACTATTATTATTTACTAGTTATTGCCGGCGACTTCGTCCGCGTGGAACTCGTTTATCGCGATATAATTGAAGTAATTGCTATTAACTGACATCAGACGCTTACGCTTACCTACTCATCGCTTTTTCATACAAACTTACCCCCCCTTAAACCCCCTTAAGGAATGATTTCCGGGATAAAAAGTATCCTATGTCCTTCCCCGGGACTCAATTTATCTCCATACCAAATTTCATGTAAATCGATTCAGCGGTTTAAGCGTGAAGAGGTAACAGACAGACAGACAGACACACTTTCGCATTTATAATATTAAGTATGGATAGTATGGATTATGTTAAACTCAAAATTGAATATGTTAAGTATATATTAGTAATTTGGTTAGTTTTGAGCACCGGGACGTTTACCTACCTTGTCTACCTTTATTTACATGTATCATTTCACACTTTTAGTTCATAAAAAAGAACGACTGCAGTATTTAGTAATGTAAATGTAAGTGTAAGTAAGTGTATATTTCTTTCATAGAAATAAATAATTCTATTCTATTCTAGTTCCTTGGTTTACGAGTACTTGTGTTTGAAAGTAGATTACCTACCTACTTATCTTTTGATAAGAATAATGCATACTTAATCCGTTTATACATTTTGTAAATTCCATTTTCAAAAGGGGTGTCAAAACATCTTCAAGTTGGTGGTGAGACCGACTCAGCATACACTTCGTGCCAGCTGCTAAGCCAGCCCTCATAAGAGGTAGTAACTGGGATTTTAAGGTCACCAGGAATAGGCCAGATGACCCACGTCATAAGAGGATTCAGACCAGCTCCCCACGCACTGGTTAACAGCGAAGAAACGGACACCCCATTCTAAAACCACTCTAAAATCGCATATATACCTTAAAGTTTAAAAATTTCGATAGCGCGATGCAGAACATCTACCTGCGTCTATTTGTCTAGTTTAGGGATAATAGATCGAAGGGTCGGCTATTGTGCTAGTTTTTGATAGTTTTTTGTATTTCTCCGCACCGTTTGTCGCGTTGGGTTCGGATGCGTTTAGCGAAAATGGGTGACTTGGGAGTACCGGTCATTACTATTCATGGGTAGCAAAGAAATATTTTTTTTTACGACTTAAGTAGATATGATACTTACGTGAAGATGTATTTTATTGGGTTATATATGGAGGGTCAGGTGGAAAAAAAGACGCGCACCTAAATCTAACAATGACCTATTAGCTCGATTGCACTAATAGGTACCACAAATTCGGTTGAAGCGAAATGGCGTTCCACACGGCTTTACACTGTTCTAGTGTTTAAACCGCCCGCGTGGTCGTGTCGGATTGTTGGTTGGTGGCTATTATGCTAATCACATTTAATGAATTGCCAATCATCGAAAGCGTAAGTTTGGAAAATCGTCATGAATTACCATAATTCATTGTTTAGATTGTACCTACAATAGACGTAATTCGAGCAAACCTTAATTTTGATCTGAACCTGCTTTAATCCAAAACATGCATGGTAAAATTGCACGCACGATGCACGATTTTCATTTCCCCTATCCCCATAGCCATGCAAGCAAGTCATGCTGAAGGCATTATTTGTGGTTATATTAGTGCCGAATGCGGCTAGTCATCGCAAGCGGTTTTTACCATCTCCATTCCCCAAAAAGACCACTATGCCCATCGAATTCACCTCATATTTACAACAAAACAATTCTATTGAATAATAAATACGCGTAAATAAAACAAAACAAACGAAGAGTGTCATAAATACGTACTTAGGTACGTCGCTTGATTTAATATGCCCCGGTACACCTTCCTTATCCGAAGCTGTTGTTATCACAGCCTTAATGTTCTTTAAGCAATTTCCACGGCTTCTAATACCTTTACTACGGGATAATTATTTTCCTGTTACTACTAAGTACCTATATCTTGATTTTTAGGAAGAGACTGTTAAGGGGCTGACAACACCTAGAAAAAGTCCCGGTCTAACACGCGTGAGTTTCCAATTAACCATCCCGCTCTTTACGGCAGCTCTGCGCGTAGAATAGTAAATAAACACTACAATAATATTGAAATAAAAAAAATGTGTGGATTATTTGTGAAATATGGCTCGTAGGCGGTTTAGGTATGAATATGTTGACTTTTTGTTCTTAATTGCAGACCCATACGTAATAAAAATAAAGGCGTAGAATCGTTTAATGATGAATTTAAGACCAATCTTTGCAAATATTTTCTATCGAGCCGATTTCGTCCAATTATGTATCGGATCCGTACACGGTCTTTGAAATATGATGAATATTAAATTTTTTTTTTGATGTGCTAGAACAAATAGTTTTTCTTCAAAAATTGCTTAAATAACATCAATTTCTACAAAATTAGGTCTTGACAGCCTCTTAAGGAATAACCATTGTTGCCGATCATTGTGATCGATGCACGCACTTTCAATCTTGGGATTTTTCAAAAAAACTTTTGCAGGAAATATATTTGATACTGTCTTTTCAATGAGGGACGATATCGTAAGGAAAACGGTCTAATCCCGTTAACGTTCAGTTTTTTGGTTAAGGCTGGGTTTTACCACTTTTGAGTTTTTTAAAACCATCTGAGATTCAATTTTCGATCTACATAAGTCATCGTCCTCCTAGCGTTATCCCAATACAGTTGCATCCTGGAGGATGCCTGGGGTCCGCTACCTAATCCCAAAATTTGGCATAGGCACTAGCTTTTCGATCTGCATTAGTATTATTAAAAAATATATCGCTAAAGCCTGCTGTGCTAACATCAATGCTGTGTTAACATCAATGTTGCATATAAGTACTGATAAAATGCAGCTACTCGTAACATTAGTTAAACTTAAAACACAAAGTGAACCTTGTTGAGAAATATTACCCCATAACGGTGTTATTGCAAACTGAGAGATGAGAAATAAAGGTCGTTTAATGACGCGCTCGTCCAACCGTTATTGCTTGGAACTATTTTATGTTTACATAGGGGTGAAATTTACAGTGTAAGGTTGAAAAAGACCGTAATAAAGTAGAAATAATTCAGTATTGTTTACGACTCGCCTTTAGTTTCATAAAGGACGCTTTGTGTAACTGTATGCGTGGGTAATTGCGAAATGCTGTTTATAGGAACGACAGGGATCGTAGGTTTAGTTTCGGTTTTTTTTTAATGTAATTAACTGATTGGAATATTCCAGCAACGATTACTTACTGATAATGTTAGTAGAACTCGAAGTTGTGTAGAAATACGGAGTATTTTATACACATGTATGTACATACTCGTCGGTCAAAAAACGAAACAAGACAAGATTTTGGGCTCGTCTGTGTCACATTAAGGTATAATTCCGCAGACGACAGCAGACGGCAACTGCACGTTCCGCCGCACTCAAAATTGAACCGTAATGGTATTCGTAAAAAGCTCAATTTGAAATGGGCAGACAAGTGTCTCAACGGCACGTCGACACTTACGCTCACTCTAAATTGGGACTTTTTGTCTTACGATTACGGCTCAATTTGGTGTGCGGTGGAACGTGCAGTTGCCGTCTGCTGTCGGCTGCGGAATTATACCTTTAATTTGTTTTACACCCGGTTCTGACACATACATACTCAGTTTTTGTTATACATATAATTTAGACATTTAAGTATGAACTGAAAATAAAACCAAAATTAAATTTGCACTTTCAAATTACAACTTAAACTATGCGTAGTATTAACTCAGTTAAGTTTTATTTAATGAAGCAGCTATGTAGAATAACAATTTATATTGCTATTCTAATTATTAAGATTTACATTATAAAACTCCTACTTAGGAATAATGAGAATTTCATCATGAACAGTAGTAACTAAGCAAAGCTTGTACTATGGGTACTAAGCGACGATATACATACTTATATAGATACATAAATACTTAAATACATAGAAGACATCCAAGACCCAAGAACAAATATTCGTGTTCATCACACAAATAAATGCCCCGGCCGGGATTCGAACCCGGGACCTCCAGCTTCGTAGGCAGGGTCACTACCAACTAAGCTAAAGCGGTCGTCATCATATACATATTATGTAAGGTTTCTAATAAAGAGCATTTGTATTGTTATTAATACAGGACGAATAAGAAAATTGCTCAATATTTTTTGCCTAATGAAGTATGCTGCCTATAATACGAGTATTTCAAAAGGAAAATCCCCTGTTTAATATTGTGTTTATTTTGTACATTTTGGGGAGCTCAAACGTACTTGAACAAGCACTGTAACGCCTTGAGTGTAGTGTCGTGTTCAGACATTTATTAGCACGTCGTTTGCTACGATTTATAAGTAGGTATAATATTATACCTATGTAGAATAGTTACATTACTTAACAGGGGCGGTAAAACAAAGAATGTCTCAGATCGCAGGTATTTGACGCCCGAGCCTAAGGCAAGGGCGATAAATATGCGATCTGAGGCTTTCTTTATTACCGCCCGTGTTAAGTACAAAATTTTATGTCACTCTCTGGCCAGGAAGTGGGATTTCCCCCGCGCGGAGCGTGCGGTAATTGCCGCTTTAGGGCCATAGGTGTGACATAAATTGTATTTATGTAATGATGGGCACTTGTACCCCAAATTAGTCCCAATAGGATAGTGGTTTCGTTTGAAATCATCTACCGTTACTCCAGTTCACCGTGATCAAGTGTAGGTCACCCAAAAATACAATTTAAAATATGACAGGCTTCGTAATCCAGTTACCCGACCGCTGGCGGCTGCGGCAGGGTAAATTGAAAATTCGACTCGCCATAATTGGGGTAATTTTAAACAAGTACAACAGGCATTTGTTTTGTTTCCTAATGATGAAAACTACAGCGTACCTATAAGTACAACCTTTCCCATAGGCCAGACGAAATACCATTATACCTTACCGAGTCTTAAGTTACTTGGGTGGTCCGTAAAAATGTACTCAAGTCTAGTAAACACCAAATACTTAGTTGCCCGGATAAAATGCAGTTTTGTAGCCAAGGGCTGTAAATACTTACTCTAAATGGACTTTGCTTGTAGTTTACAACTCCCGCGGTGACTAGAAACATTATCGATGTACGGATACGGATAACACAAAATGTACAAAATATAGGACACTAATACCTACTTGACGGTTATACACAGACCACGAAATGTATTTAAGAAAAGTAAATCCTCTTTAAATAAATTCTGAATTAGCACAAGATCTGATGCAATGCATAAACGATGATTAAAATAAACAGGGCTTCATTGAAGCGTCGAATGAAAACATTAACTATTGAATGACGTCGTAATGTGAATGAACTTATCGATGCATTCCCATTACGAGCTATGAAGCAGGCTGGATAATATAATATCATATGACACATATGGATGTAAGTACAAGTATGGCAACAAAAAATATCACCGACGAGTTAGGATAGGACAGTCCATACCCTTACTATCAGATCTAATTATCTTAAACGGCTGATAGAAACAACGATAAAATGTGTAATGAAGCACTGTCAATCTTTTAATACAAAAATGGAACATAAATACATATAAAAACTGACGTATCGGAGGACTGATATGTTGCCTCCAACGGTTTTTATCGTGGAACAAGATTATAACCGTGTTCTAGCCATCTTTCATACGTTTGTATACTTTGTATAGGTAATTAAATATTGAAATAGATGTGGTCATGCGACCGAAGATTTTTCTGATTCGATTGTCTTTGGGCGCATGGGAAATAATTATTATCTATTTTTAACAAAAAGTCTGTAAATATAGAATTAGAGTACGGATACGGAGAACAGTGGCATATTGTATAACACTTATGTAGATTTCATCACAATATTCGATTTGCACATGCAGGTGGCATTGAGGTAAACCAAAATATGCGTAAAAAAATGTAGAAACGTGGGCTACAAAAAATTCTAGAAAATTAATAACCTAAAGCGACAAACATATCATTAACAATGGAGCAAAAATGTTGCATACCTAATTTATACATCACGCTCGATCTAGCTTTTAGTTTTATTTTATGCTTCTAAATACGTTCTATACTTACCATACATTATATATAATAATTCGCATATTGGAAAATGGTCACTATTTAAACAATTAGGATAAAAATCGGGTCCTACTTACTACTAAAGTATTTGTATAATTTAGGAAATGTATCAGACTTAACTAGTAATTTAAATTCTGTCATGAAAATAAGAATCTGCGTAGATTTGTAAGAAAGGCGCAAATTTCGTAATAATGCGTCGATGCGCGATGACTAACTAAATTAGGTAGTATTACATTCCTAACAGTTTCATGATGATTCTCAGTGCTGCGGCTCATAGCTGCGGGTTCCTAATTCACGGTCGGTTGGTATCGACGATTAAAAATGAAAATCGGACGCACCGACGCGAGGCCGATCGGAACGGGTCACCCACACAATCCTATATACTCCTGACTTTATACACTAGCTGGCTTTATACAGATTGTAGGTATGTAACATACGTGAATGGTCAGGTCGGTCAGTCAATCAGACTGGGAAAACGTCACAATGAAAACTGTTAGCCTATATTTAGGTTCATACGCAATCAGGTGTTTATCCAAAACTTACTTAAGTATTTTATATTGAGTCTGTAATCCCCATAAGACCAGAGACAAATGTAGCGAACGAACGCGCGCGCAAAATCACGAGCTAAATTCAGCTCAGAACTCATCAGTTCAGAACTAAAACTAAGTACCTATTAGTAGTTTAAATTTGAGGTTAATGACAATATTTACCTGAAGTTCTTGTCTTTTTGGATTCCCCGTGTATATACATTTATATTTGTATTTACATCTAAGTCAGTCAGTTAAAACTAATCCCCAGTAAACAACGTGTGCAACCCGTTATATTCTTGTAAATACAACGCCGTTGCAAAGTTTAAGTCTCCAAATTCATTTTCCAGAATAACAAACGAAAAGGTACAAAAATAACACTTCTATTGTTTCTGTCAATTACTAAGTGTTTTTAACCAAAATAACTCCGTCTGTAACTTTCCATTTGAATGGTTTCGACAGTTACTGTGCGTATTATAAACGGTTTTAAATTCTAAGCTTTCCCGTTGTTGCCTTCATTTCGAGGACAAAAACTTTATGTTGCTACTTACTTACGTCTAAAACGTACGTCAGTACAACGTGACTTAGCTGAATTCGTACATTGAATAAAAGAAACTCATAGTAAGTTTTTTTAATGCAAATTTTGGTCCACACACTTAATTTTAAATTAAACTTCAGATGTTATGGACTAATATAGAAATAGTTATACTCGAAAATAATCGATTCATTCCACCAGCCAATTACATTCAAGCATGCACCGAGACATTATTTCAATTTACATTACGTTTAAAACACCCTAACCACGTGTAATATAATTATAGAACAACCCATACCAATACTACCAATAGGAAGGTTTGACTGAAAATCAGCGTTGCGTTAGATTCGCTGCATAACGCTGAGTCAATCCCTTTTAAACATCTTAATTTTAATTTTTTAAATTTTAACATGTAGGTAAGTACTATAAAATTGATGTTTAATAAAAAAAATCCATCTCTATGTCTAACAGATTGGACCCTACTTTTTGGGGTGCTTTCGATTATTATGTACAGAAAGTTAGTGGAGGAATGAAAAGTTTGCTAGTTTTCGACCTTATCTTAATGCCGTTAAGAGCCACATGTTACGAGCGTTCCGCGACTAGTGGCTGGTGGTATTAAAAATTAGCCTGAAAACAGTGTTCTGCCGACGATCGGCGCGTTTGGTCGGCCGGGCGTAGCTATCGCTGTATGAAAGCATATATAGGTGCTTTCAGACCGATGCTCACCGTCAGTGCGTATGCGGCCATACGTACAAAACACGCCCGACCGACCATACGCGCTGACCGTCGGTCGAGCACTGTTTCCCGCCTAAACGTACTTTAAGGCGCAGGGTAGGGCAAGGCCTTCCCCATACAAACTTTGTGCAGGTTTTATTCGTCGGTTTTGGCACTAACAAATATAATATTTTTTTTGGTTGTAATTATTAGAGGGAACAAATAAAATGATCACCTAAATAACTTTTGATATCATCAAATTTTCGAACCCTAAAATAAGGTTGAACACTCAAAAAAAATTATCGATCAGCAATTCCGAGTCACCAAAAAAATTCTACCTATTTTTGCAGCACTTGCACCTATTTTACTTATTGCGTTCCTATAAATTTATAATCGCATCAAAAAAATTGTCAAGTACCACCAAAAACACTAAACTACCACCTAATCTCATGCACCTTTTGTCATTAGAATTACATCCAAATATTATACACATCGCATGCTACATTTTAGTAAACAGTTACAAATTAATTGTTTTTAGCACTATAAATATTTTAGTCATTTCCAAAATGTTATAAATTAGAAAGTAAAATTCTAAATTAATTTAAAAAGCAACGCGCAATGTGGCTGTGTGAAATAATAACACGTATACTGCTATCTCACTCAATCAAATACAAAGAATTGTCTGAAGCATAAAACCTATTGATATGTCGTTAGAGTGAAAGGTACCTATTGCTGTTTCATTCTAACTACCTATTGCTGATGGTTTACAAACTGCAAGAAGTTTTATTATTACTTTTTTAATGCGTTGACGTGAGCGCGTTTGATTGAAATCTTTTATTTGAAAATGAGTTTTGTTGATTTATTAAATTGTTAGTTTGTTATGAAAATGGATAAAGGTCCTCAAATGAGTTTACTTTATTAATTTAGATAGACTTTCATGGATGGAGGAAGTTAATAGGTAGAAATAGGTATAGGTAGGTTTAGGTTATGTTAGTTTTGCATCGGCCCGAAGGGCCAAAACAACTCAAAATAGGAGCTCCGCGCCAGCGGAGATCCGTCAATACTGTTCCAATGTCCACTAGTTTGAAATAAAAATAGATGTCATAGAAAAATACTACTACCGAGGATAATTGACGATAATCAGCGAATAGAGTAGAGGCAAAAACATCTGAGAGCAAATAGCTGTATGCGACCAGTAAGGAAAGCACTGTTGAAAATATATTAAATTAAATTATGTTATGTACTCATTAAAGTTACAGAAATTTTGAAGCTTCTATAAAATAAAATCATTTAGCGCTGTCTTGCTCGCACGCGGTGCGACGTGCGAGCGAGACGGACCGTATGGAAAACCGCAGTCAGTGTGCTAGCAATGAGGTTAGACTAGATTGGAACTGCTTCGCGCGTCGGGCGTTAAAAACAATTGCCGAGTGAAATTTGGTGATCATGTAGTATTTCTGGGTATCGAAAGAATTATTTGGGTGTAAATAATTTTAATAGGATTACGAGCCCTGTAATATTTGGATGTAAATTATATGAAATTTGGTGTTTGAAATTAGGTGATCATTAAGTATTTTTGGGTAGTGACTAATTTATTTGGTAACAATTTCATTTAATAGGTTATCGACATGTTACTTCTTTGAGTTGCACTTTATATTTAAAAGGAGTTGAAAATTTGGTGCGAATCTAGTATTTTTGGTAATCAATGTAATTTTTTAGAGCATCATTCGGCAACTAATTTGGTGGTTCGTTAAATGCTACCCATTATTAGATATGCGAAGATCGTAATGTGAACATTTTCAAATATTTCAAAAAAAAAATCAAAATTAAAAAGTTAAGAAAAAAAATTAATAAAAAAAAATTAACATCACGAAATAGTTATGAGAAAAATAAGCATACTGACCAAAAATCATAACTTTAATGCAAACACAAACGAAGTAAATCCTGCACAAAGTTTGTATGGAGAGAGCTTGCCCTACCCCTCCTCTTAAGTGGTAACGTACTATTTTATTGCCATAGTGACAATACCATTTTTTTATAAGTCCTACGTTGGAGTGACAAACAGACGTAGCGTTCCATTAAACTTGATTTTTCTGTATCCAACCAATCAGTAAAAATTAACACATTCATGAGAAGTCGTAATAGGCATTGAAAAGCAATAGCTGTGTTTGAATATGAAGAGAATTAAGGTCAAAGTTACGGTTCCATTCTTTGAATCGAACACTTGTGAATGCAATTAGGTACCTACATCTTCGTGTGATTGTGGCTAAACTAAGGGTACTTAAATATAAACCTTGTTAAAAGAAAATCTATTGTCAGGCAGGTAGAAGCCATAATCACATAACAGTTAGTCAAATAAACATGCGACTCAAAAGGTCATCAATTAACCGGGGACGGGGTAAGTACCATTGGAAACCGATCAGGATCAGATTGATGTCAATCCGATAGAAAAGGACATCGGTATTTGGCAAACAGCCATGTTTTAGTGACAATGATTGGTGTTCACATTTTATTTCATTCCTAAAATGGAAACTTTGCGGTCTAGAATGCAAAGTGTCACAAACTTCCATGGATAAATTCAATCATTTGACTAATTCATTTAGCTGTCACCTACATTCAATTTAAATAGATAAAACAGAGCACTTTACTGATTTCCACGATAATCACTTTCCTTCTAAGTACACTTTGATTAATATTTATACCAATGTCAATATTTCAAACATACTTCTAGCATTAAAAATATTCAAATGCGGTAGCGATGATGTAAACAAACATATTTTAAGTATCTCGTTTTGCTAAAGATTTCTGCTACTACCCACGTGTAAAAAATGCCATTATTTAATGTTTGTTTTGACTTAATTATTTATTTTATTTTATAACATCTTCTTGAAGCATCCGAAGTTATTAATAAGTTTAGACAGGTAATCTTATAATTAATCTGACAATTGAACATATTTCAAGTACGCACCCTGCTAGTTTATATAATTTTACGTTTTATAGATTACGATCCTGCATCGCGCTATCGAAGTGTTTTCAACACACCGGCTAACATAAGACTTTTTAAATTTGGCATTTGGGTGTCCAGCTCTCCTCGGGAAGTCACTTAGTGACCTGAGATTTGTAACATGATTGCTAACCTTTCCGAAATTCAACTGTGCCTCCCAAGCGCTGTTCCAAATTCATTGAGCTGCTACAAGGCAGGTTTCGTCGGTCTGAGGGAGAGGTAAGCGCCCTACTGTCTCCCTCATTCCTCTGGTCGATGTTCAGTTTACTGTTCTCGCCCTCACCGAAGAAGAGCTAATTTGACACCTATCTTTTTTATATGTAATTTATTTATATCTTTCGAAAAAATAGGTGATAATGTTGTATACTATCTTCCTATGTTTATTTTTAACTATTCCCAGTGAACTTTTTTGTACATTCATATTGGTCAGTTTACTTAATCGTTTGCCTACTTATACTTTTGTAAACCCTGTATCAAACTTATCATGGTGAAATTTTCATAAATCTTTCGTCCTCATAGCGCCTACGATTGACGCGCACATTTTTCTCTGCAACATTGCCATTAAAATTGCATCAGGCGTTAATTAATTATGCCTCGCACATGTGTCGTATACTCGTCGTTTTTTTTCCAAACCCCAAGATTTCTATAGCCTAGCTTAACATTTAGGTCCCAAACGTATTTTCAGATTTAGATTGGAACAACTTGTTCACGCTCGTTAGTTACAGAGTTTTCATTTAACGGCACGCCCGTGTCAAACTTTTCTCGTTGATTTGAAAACTTTGCGATACGATAGTACCTACATTATTAAACCTGTTGTATTAAGTCTTTACCCGTTAGCTTAGGATTTAATTATGTCTTAAAGCTACCCATTCTACTATTGTAAAATAAATAACATACACTTACATAGGTACAGCATTTCCGACGTTACAATTTCTGTGTATTAAATTTCAGCTTTTTACCAAATTCATTTGATTGGCCGATAAATTATAATACTGTAGGAATTTAATCACATTTTGTTGCTTTCAATCTTCAAAGGCGATTTTTATACATTTACAGCGATAATAATGGCAAACGACTTGGACATCGCGAGTATCAAAGTCTAAAACATGAGATTAGTCTACATATTGCCAGTACACCTTTTAAAAATTATAATTTTTTATTACAAATATAAAAACATTATTAACAACATAAAACAGGGAAGAAAATAATATAAACAAAAACTTATACTAACTAAAAACCAGGCTGGGTTTTACTTTCCACTTTT
Organism: Cenopis cana; assembly: GCA_951800055.1. NCBI lineage: Eukaryota > Metazoa > Arthropoda > Insecta > Lepidoptera > Tortricidae > Cenopis > Cenopis cana. Next base: position 7,984,272 of record OX637488.1, read on the forward strand.
GAGTTTTTTAAAACCATCAGAGACAGTATATAGAATATAATGTATTAAAATATAGATCTTATAATGTCTTTAAAGAGCATAAAACCTTTACTGTAAAAGCATCACATTACGTGTCACGATTTTGACCGAATGAATTAATGAGAAGTAAAATGCTTAATCAGTATGCTTATACGAGTAATATAGGAATTTTATGACTGCTGGATTATAGAGTATTCAGCTTGAAATTTATGGTTTCAATTTCGTTCATCCGGAACCATCGAATACGAAATGTTTGTTTCGCTCCAAAGCGCTTAAAAAGGAGTCAAAATTTCTACATCAGTGGTGTTGAGTGCTAAGCACATCCCTTTCGCATCAAATAGCAACAAGCCCTAAGATGTACGCTCCATACTTCCAAGTATTTCACGCCCTAGCCAATAAGATATGCAACTGATATATCACAGTCTGCATTTCCAGCGTAGAAACGGACTCCTCGCCTTAAAATTCCCTAATTCGAATATATAGGCAGGGACTCAAAAACTCTAATAGTGCGATGCAGGAATCAAAGATAAAAAATTACTATTTCTATGACGTAAAGGGACTCAGGTAGTCGAAAAAAGTGCAGTGTGAGCTTTGTGGGGAAAAAAGCGTGACGCACACAAATAATGCGCGCGCGCTTCTATTATTGCAGCAGGCGGTTTGTGACTTGCTGTTACTTTCCCATTCTTCGATTTGTTATTTGTAGTAGTGGGTTACCCTTTAAATGACAAGACAATTTTAACAGTTCCGAACTAGCCAAAATGGAAATTGTCTTAATGAAAATTGTCGCCAACTTGAACAATGAAACATATTAATTCTATGTAGTACAATTATCCAAATTATCAAAGCTGTTGTGATCAAAAGGTGTCAAAATTCATAATTTGCTATCGACCAAACTTCTTTTTATAGCAGTTTTAGGTAACAATTTTTAATGTATTACCTGTCTCAAAGAGGTACATACAAGGTAGGTTATGTAGATTTAGAAATGTTGAGGCAACAAAAGAACACAAGTAGAAGGAATCACATTTGAGCCGGCAAAGGTTTGAAATGCATTGGAAAAATAAATTAATCATTATTATGAATGGCAGGAACACATATCTTGTGCCGTTAATTGATAATTTATTATCTTAAGATTCTGCATTCATTGGTTATGTTTAAAGCGAAAGAAAATATTAACTTACATGATGCGGTATCTCGCGATATTTGGGATAGGGTACCGTTGGTGGTAAATCTTATATCTTTAAACGAGCAATTCTTGTATATTTATTTATTAATATATATATTTATTTCGGGGATCTCGGAAACGGCTCTAACGATTTTGATGAAATTTGGTATGTGGGGGTTTTCGGGGACGAGCAATCGATCTAGCTAGGTCTCATGCCCGGGAAAACGCCGAGCAAGGCTCGGTCGCCCAGATATTTATAAGTTATCACTGTAGGTAAATAACACATAAGTTCACATAACCACCTCTAACCACTCCACTTAATATTTAATATGAAAACGGATTATATATGCAACTCGTATCAATATTTAAATTGGAAATTTCGTTATTATTCTCTCAGTTTTGTTGAATTATTCTTTATTTTAGCTGCGTCGTAATCATAACGCGTGTCACGACTTTTTTTAAATCATTCATTTAGAAAATTAAAAATAACGGAACTTCTTTAACATGGAAATGTCTATCTATGATAGTGGACAACGTTTTCAATTTTGACATTTAGTAAACACCAGCGAGAGCGATTTTTAAATGAAATGAAATGTAATTTCTTAACCATACACACATAATATGATGCAATCTGTAATAATTTATAATATTTAGGTCCGAATTCCATAAATAATTTTCTAACATGTTCGTACAAAAATAATACAAACTTATTTGATAACCATTTACTATTTTGTTTCAGGTCATCAAAGAAACACCCATCCAGCTTCTTAAGTGTAATTAAAATAGTGCTCAGTATAGTGCAGTAATTAATTATAAGTGCAAATGTGCAAGTGCCAAAGTGTGTTATTGTCATGTGACGATCGACAATGTTGAAGATACAAATGCTAGATTCCATCGTCAGTAATGAGGCTGATGAAAACCAAGAGCCGCAGCAAAACGGGTAAGTAATTAGTAGACAAGACCTTAATATCTTTGCAGGTTTCGAATCTGCGATCCCCGATTGATTAAGATGTAGCTGAGTAGTCTCAGCTATACTACCTGATCCAGTAGACTGGCCTATGATATCCATGGCCGGCCCAAAGGTGGGGCGGATGGCGAGGCCGCCCCAGGCGCCGCATGTCAAAGGGCGCCAGGCGCCGGATGTCAAGGGGCGCCAAACTGGCAACGTGGAAAAAAAATAAACAAAAAAGAAAATCTTAACATTCCGGGAAGCGTTTTATTACGTAGAGGACCTGCGAACCATGTGCCAAATCGTGGGAAAATTACTGGGTCGTCCTGTACTATGCCCAGAAATATTATGTATGCCTACCTACCTCCCTCTGATCTGTCATCATCCGTTAAGCTGACAGTCGCGAATCAAGAGTTTACAGAAGAACATAAAATAGAATGTCTTCTGATCTTCGCAATCAAATATTTGTAAGTACTGTTCAGGGCGCTAAAAATATCGGAACATGCACTCTAATACCCTGACAATAAAGTCTTCTTCAGTTATTTTGTGAATACCTTGTTCGCTCCGATATATCTGGAAGCGGCTGTATAATCAGTGCGGCTAGCATAACATGCATCTCGTCTCTACTCGCGCGCGAGATAGGCTACCTGTCACTGTGTGATTAATGCTGTCAAAAAGTGACAGGTAGCTTATCTCGCGCGCGAGTAGATACGGATTGCATGTTGTGCTAGAGGGGCAGCATCAAAAATAGATTGGCATATGAAAACGTTAAGTCTTTATAACAAGGAAATAGAAACTTTTGATCTCTTTCATATGCTACTTTTGATACTAACTCTACAGGCTCATAGTCAGAACGAGTTCTATATTCATCCAAAATTTGCTCTTACTTACTATGGTGGCTCGATGACCCAGAGGATTTTGGCCTCTGACACAAGAGAATGCCCAAGAATGCCACTCTTCTCTGTTCTGTTCTGTGCCACCTCACGCCGGTTGATCGTCCCAGATACCGCTGGAATGACGAAGCCCTCAAAGACCCAGCCAACCTTGGAGTACCCATTTAACATTATTTGACTAAAATAATATTATAACTTAATTAAAAAAGGTTCCCGAGATGGGAGCCCTGTGGAAGGGTTCCCATAAGGCTGGCTGCGTTCCCCCTTTGGATGGCTATGCCGATCCGCTGGCCAAGGAACGAGCCAGCCCTATTTGACTTAATTTCAAGATTAATATTTGCGCGCTGGGTGTAATAGGGATGTTGACACTAAATAAGAAAATCAATGAATCCGTATTATCTCGAAAAAGGATCAAATTCTCAATGAAATTGCGAAAAAAGTAATTCAAAAGAATAAATAATTACATAATTATAAGTCTTCAAAGTTTTAGGAGGGGGCATTTTCTGTCCCTTTTCCGCAAAACGCACCTGTGTATTGAACGATCGTCATTTACTATGGCGCTCGAGGTCAGTGACGTCACTGACCTGTAGCGCTTTCTCTCTCAAACTAATAACATTGTAACGGTTGTAGTTTCGTTATTTTTTGAGATATTTGAATAGGATTTTCACTATTTGGCATAATTTTATGTATTCTTTCGTATGGAGTAATAATAAATTTTGAGTCAACATGCCTATTATCACGATCTGAGTTAAGAGTGCGTCTATTAAGAGTTAAGTCACTAGATAGTTTAATGACTTATCTGCATGACTTGAATTTAAATTTTCGTGAGACATGTTACAACTATATTTTACTAAACGGTTAAAACTGCAATGAATTTGAGAGGCCTGTTCAAATGTTGGCTTATTTTCGGGGTTAAAAGCCACGCGAATAGTTCGCACTTTTTTTTGTACCAATTTAGTTGATTTATATAAAGAGACAGACATAATCGTATTTCCATACTTTCTATCGCCTAAAGTTTACATGACTTCTTGTATTTTCTTGTATAAGTAACGTGAGCTCGATCATACTGAACTATACTAGTCATAAGTACTATACTAGTAATACGCGATGGAATCAATAGTCGCATTTAGCAAATAATGAAACCAATTTCATTTGTCAGTGAATTGAGTACACATAGAATATAATATCAAATGATGACATTACCACCGGTGTATAATTATTACCAATGTAGTTAAGAAAGCTACTTACATACGTTTTCTACATAGTTCCATCTGGCGACCAAGAATCTAATATTACGGCGAAGGGAATAATAAATTATGCACTTAGGTACTCGACGGGAGAAAGGTTAGTACCTAAGTAGCTCAGTTTCCTAATACATAGTTCAGGGATAACGTTATTTAAGGCAAGGCCAATTCATAAATAGATGAATTAAATTAAGTATGAAGAAATAATGTAGAAATTACTGTAGACTGAAATCGAAACAAAGAAACACAATAACCGAACCAAATATTGAAAAATGCCTTGGTCAAAAAATCCTAGATATCATCGTAAAAATAAACTCTCATGCTGATTATTTCGTATTTGTCAACGACAGAGATTATGTATTCTTTACGAAATAAATCTAGTCTTTTTATTGTTCTAAATAAACTTAATATTTACGAAAACTACGCACAGAGTTCCGTACAGAGCGAGATGGCTAATTGCAAAATCACGCGTGTTAGAGAGGGACAGTTGTAATCGCACTTCCTCGCCTTAAAGCATTGTCTTTGTCTCTTGTCGGTAGAGGCAGGTAACTGTACGTTACTTATTTCGGTTATTCAGTTAAAATTTTTTGCTTCTTGTTATAGACACGAATACGACGTTTCACGCTTGACATTGAACCGATACTTGACAATTATAAATGTTAATTCACAACAGTAAGTTGATAATAGGATTAAATTATTCGGAAGTATAACGTGTCGGACATTGGGACGTTTACTTTGCCCACTTTTTCCTAGTTAAAAATTAGAAACCAACTGAATATGTATATCGAGAACATTTTGTCACAATATAAGTCAGTTCACCAGATGTAAAATTAGAAATAATTAGTTTCTCTGAGACATCAATTTTCGCCTACCACATTCTAACAACAGTTAGTACAAAACAGCTTGATGAATACGTTAGCCGTAGGTAGACAAGGCATAGGAAACCATTAAAGTAATATATTAGCCATTAAACAAAGAAGGTCCGTGGTCCAACTCCAAAATAGGTAATTAAGATCCAAAGCGCGCTTAAATATCACTTAGGGAGACAACATCAGTGAAAGAGCGATACGCGGGGCACGTATTTAATAGGAGCGGAGAAGTGTATATAGTTACCCTTTTTCTTAAACCTATCTAAAACTAACACGCTTTCATTAAATAGGTATAGATCGACCACTTAACTGAGACCGCGCGGAATTGTACAGGGACGCAGCCCCCCCCCCCCATCCTAAATATCATATACCTGTCCCAGGTGCTTGATTTTTAAGTTATTTAAGGTTTAGTTAAGTATTGAAATTATATTTATCAGATTAAGGAATTAATAAAATTTCACTCATATGAATATTGTCGCTGGTAGGTCAGGATTGAAACATCACATCCATTTGAATAATCATGTTAATTATATATCTTATTAGTTTTACATAAATCCACAGTTTAACAGTAAATTCAGGCTTATACAAGATCTTGACACTTCAACCGCTCTTAATCGAATGCGCTAGTCCCCGCTTGTGAGTCTGGCCAGCCTTTTTATCCCTTCCAATCCATCCCCTCCAATAGGTTCGTTAAACAAGTCACGCCACTGACGGCGTGACTTTTCAAACAGATCAATTGACAATCTTTTAGTGAAATGTTTTAATAGCAATAAGAATTATGTCTTTAAGAAGGGCAATTATATTTCAAAAATATTATTACCCTTACATGAACATCGAGCACAGAGAGCCATGGAGCGCGCCATGCTCGTCATTAGACTGCAAGACCGAGTGAAAAATGCCGAGACGTCGGAGATGTCATTATTACCAAACTGAAGTGGAGTAGTTGGGCAGGACACCTTTCCAAAAAAGTTGTTCCAGACTGGTGGCCATTTCGGTAAATAAAAAGAGCGTCGGATGTCCTGTCCATCGGTTCGATGGGTTGATGATATTAGGAAGATCGGGCGCTTCGCGGTCGCTTTTGGATAAGAGTGGCTCAAGACCGAGACGAATGACGTATTCGAAGAGAGGCCATGCTCAGCAGTGGGCGTTTACAGGCCGAAAATAATGATGATGAATTCAACCATCTCCGCTAGTTTCCATACCATATGCATACCTAACCTGTGTTCACCTACATTCTATTTCAAATCCTATCGATTGCCCGCAAAACAACAGACGCCGCGACGCCATATGAACTGGTAAAACTTTTTATGTGGGTGTCTCGACCAATAGGGACGCAATTGTCTTGTTTACCAAAACGCTGCCCTATTTGCCAGAGTCAGGATGTTTGTTAGGGATTGCCGCTCTATTAAGTTTACTTTAGGGTGTTGTATCTAACCAAAAATATTTTGGTGTTCTGTCTGACCTCTTCTAATTGCAAATTTAGAAATAATACATTTATACAAACGCCTTAAAGGAGGCGTACAGCGACATCTACCAGAAGATCTTCTAATTGTGTAAGTGACAAAGTATAATCATTTCTGTATTATATTTCGTAGTACATCGTATCTTTTGCTTATTGTGGTCTAATTATTGTTGTACTTTATACATTTATACCATTGTACCATATTTTTATAACTCATAGATGGATTATGTGATATTTAGCAGTGGCTTTTTGGAGAAGGAAAACATCTTGGGGAAACCGGTCGATTCCCAACAAGTGCCTTCACCAAATCTTTCATTAAATGCCGAACAAAACTTTTTTAACCTGACTTTAACTCATCTTTATTAATAAAAAAAAAAGACTGTGGCTTTATAGGCCCAATAAAGCGATAGGAAGGCGCGGTTGGAGAGTGGTCTTAGGAAAATCCAGGGGAAACCTCCGACACGACCACGCGGGCGGCTTAAACACTGAAATACTCCAGACTCTTTGCTCTCCAGACAGATTGTTTGAGTGCCTTCAACCGAACCTGAGCCAAACGAAGCTGACCTTGTCCTCCTTTACGCCACAACCCGGAAAATGCTAGAAAAACCGGCCAAGTGTGAGTCGGACTGGCGCACGAAGGGTTCCGTACCATTATCTATAAAAAAACGGCAAAAAAAACCATGTCTATTGTATGGGAGCCCCCTTAAATATTTATTTTATTCTGTTTACACACTAAAGTATTTGTTGTTATAGCGGCAACAGAAATACATCATCTGGTAATTTCAACTATCTAACTATCACGGTTCATGAGATACAGCCTGGTGACAGACGGACGGACGGACAGCAGAGTCTTAGTAATATTGTACCCGTTTTACGGTACCTTCCCTTTGGGTACGGAACCCTAAAAATTATAATATTTCAAAAACTCTACACTACTGAAGCGACTAAAAATGGTTTGTTCTACAGGCAATGCTATTCGAATAAAATAATGCTAGGATACCTACCTACATGGAAATCTATTAGTCAGTTGTCATCTTAGTACTTTTTATGCCCTTAAAGATGGGTACCTACAGACAGGTTAATAAGGCCATCCAAACAAAGCAGTTTGACTGTAATTTTCTAAGAATCAAATTTTTTGTAATTATTTTTTTATCTACCTTTACTCACTTTTCCTCTCATCTACTCAAATGTGTACTTAACTTCTTTTTTGTAAAATGTTTGTAAATTTTTGTACAATAAAGAGTTTTGTTACTACTACTACTAAGCATAATACGGGAGCTGGTTTCTCGCAATAAACACGCTCCACCGACCTCCAGACAACATATCAGCTAATCTACCCATTTCTCGATAGCTTCCTCTCCGCCCGACCACACAATCAGCGTTAGCAAATATTGTTTCCAGGGCATCACTTCGGTCCATCTCTTTCACATCCTAATCGCATTCCAATATGATTCGCACGCTCGCTCTGACACGGGGAGCACGCGAAATACATTGAAATATGGTAGCGATTGGATGCGATAAATGAAAACAGACTTGCAGACCCCACACGGGCTGTCTTGTAAACTTCCATCTTGACTGGAAAACTACAGGTTGTCTAAGGCGACTTCCTGATTTGTCGCTGCGGAGGCAGTACGATATGAGAAAAGTGTCAAATGTCAGCGTCAGCTTGCAGTCGACGCGGTACATTTTTTTACTACGCCCCTACATTTAAATGAGTGCTTCCTGACTGGCGCGGGATGCGCGGTAGCGGGACGATGCGAAGGCGGTACTGCTCCTCTTCTGGGCATGATATTTAGTAATAGAAGCAGTAGTCTGCGCAAACGTAATACTGACAGTATTATGTCAAGTGAGAATCTTTGCGACGTCAGTAAGTTTAAGGCGACTTCCTGACTTGGCGGGGCGGTATCGATATGTGACATTTTCTTCTTTGACGTAAACTTACTGACGTGGCAAAGATTCCCACTTGACAGTCAGTATTACTGTCAGTATTATATTTGCGCAGTAGTAATATTATGCGCAGAAGTCGACTAGTACTGCCTTCACATCGTCCCGCTTCCGCGCATCCCGCGCCAGTCAGGAGTCGGGAAGCACTCATTTAAATGTAGGGCGCAGTAAAAAGTAGTTACTGAGTTGACTGACATTTGACAGTTTTCTCATATCGTACCGCCTCCGCACCGACAAATCAGGAAGTCGCCTAAGTCAAAGAAGAAAATGTCACATAGCGATCCCGCCCCGCCAAGTCAGGAAGTCGCCTAAGTATTTATTGATCCTAGACCTAAAGCATTTCCAGAGAATCAATAGTGATGTATAAACTCGTCATCCTCGTCGCTGTGACATCCGCAAAAAAAAAAACTGACATTTACACTTTAATTGCCAACGATTTAAAACCGTATGTAACTAGAGAAATATATTTTTGGATTTGGTCACGAATAAATGTTTGAAGTTAAAGTTGAAGTTAAGCGCCAACGAGACGAGCGCGCACCTAGACCCTCCCTGGCACTGAAAGTGGTTTAAAAGTTTCTTCATAACACTGGACCTTGAGGAGTCCATGTCTAATATTCGCTCTTAAATCTCTCAAAGCTCGTTATTAATTAACCAAAGTACAACAGTCTTAAAAACGCTCATCAAAGGGGTTTGCGTAAAACAGAACACGGTCAAACATAGTATTGTTTGTGATCGTAAATCTTTAATGAAATTACGAGGGCGACGTTGTCGCGGCGACGCTCTGGCGGCAAAACCAATGCGAAAAACCATCTAGGACTGTCATTCATAACGCTGAAACTGATGTGAACATCAACACAAAGACAAACCAGTGTAGATCGGGCCTCCGATTATGCGTTGTTATTATGAATCTCCACGTCAAGATATAAGTGGTGATCGGTGAAGTGAGGTAGAATAAGTTGTTAATATCGTAAAAGATCATTCAGTAGTTTCAAAAGGATGCAGACTTTCCGGAGAAAGACGGAACGAGCATGGGTGTTTTCTTAGAAAATCTGTTTGATTATACTTGTGTGTGCCTAGTCTTTGTTTCTTATCGGATGAGTTTATATTCACTCTAATCTAATTTTCCTCCGCTGGGCTAAATCATCAGATCAGAGGCAGACCAAAAAGTAGATGGTGGGTATATAAAATTAAATACTCGTAATGTCTCGCTAATATCTATACTACGTACGAGAACGACTAAGTAGCAGATCAGTGCAGTAACAGGCGCATCTGGTTCCTCCCTTTATTATCCTTCTTTATCAGTACGTTCAGTTTTTGTTAGTACAATTACGAGTACCCACAACACAACAGGGTTTGCGAGCACAAATCTACGTAGGTAAATACTTACGTAATTAAAACTTTACGCTGCGCTCCGGCATTTGTGAATCCGATTTTACAGTATGAGTGTACACAGTATGTGTGTGTATTTTACAGTTTGAGTGTAGGCAAGAGTGAATAGGTATTTTGCGGGTTTGCTCGCTTCACCGTCGGCCTCATCTTTGCCCTCTGGCTAGATGCTAGCCAAAAGCAATCCCATTATAGTGCCCGTATACTCTAGTTTACACGCGCCCTGGCATCACTTAAAATTAAATTCAGCTCCAGAATATCGTTAGCGGGCGACCGAATGTGATTCCGTAAAAATACTCTGCAATCGGCCTGTGCAAATGGGGAATGACGAGACTTCGAAGGGAGTTAGTAAGCGGATCCGAAAATGTATGTATAGGATAAATTGATTAACTTTAATCAACGAACGTACAGCGTAGAATAAAAATAGACTGAAGAGCTAACGAGCTAACTTTACTTCATTATTTCGTAAAATGATACGATTGTAATATAATATAGCTTGTTTATTAAACAGTAGGTAATTAATACTCGCTTCTTTGTTGTTATTTTAGATTTCTATTGATTGATATTACATTTTGATAACTTTTAACGATTTTGATTAAAAAATTATATCAGTAACTATTAACATTTTTTTTGTTGTTGTGGTAGGCCCACTTAGTACCTTACGCGTAGCGTGTTATCTCTTTGATTTTTCCTATACTTACTCGTAGTATACAATCAAGTAACATAGCGTCGATACGTATCGGAACCCAACTTTGTTACAAGTTTTTGACACATTAAAATCAAAGGGAACAGCAATCATTTGTAAGATATGTAAATCAAAGGGATAAGTTCGCTATAGGATTTTGGTCGTCGCCGCGTTGGTGAGCACACTTGCCCGGGGCGACGACGAGCAGAATCCATTTACCGTACAAAACCTTGCCTACTGTCATGGCGTCGTTACCGAACAACGTCACTGAACACGTGACATTGGCGAAATCATCATAAAGATGGAAAGTCATTTTTTAAAGAATTAATTAAGTTCGCTATATAACTTTGTTCCGTTCGGTGTCGAGTCGAGACCCTCGACACGGGGGTGACACGCAAAGGAAAGCAAGCGCTGTTGGTAAGTATGTGTGCGTGCGCTGTCGGTACATGCGTCAATTGTTTGCGCGAGTGCGTAGCGTGTGGCATGGGCGAATCGCGAGCCGCGACGGTAACCCGATCCTAACATTCCTAACCCGGCTTGTCATCCTGGCCTGTCAGGGACGAGGTAACTGACCTCGGTGCGGGGGGGGGTTCGTGTCCGTTCTGTATATAATACTATTATACTATTCTGAGCCCTCGGTCCGTGGGGTCCCAGAGCGAAAGCCCTCTTCAAGGACATCTCGAAGAGATTAGTCGACTCCACTGGTGACCAAAGAGCTGGCAGCTTCCTCGCACAGCGTATCAGCATTGCTATACAGGGGGGAAATGCTGCCAGCATCTTTTGCACTATGCCGCAGGGGAACCCCTTATTTTAGATTATTTATTTTTAAGTTCCGTTCGTCTATAAACTGTTCTCAAGAGTTATCTCAAATCGTCTTGCTCGGAGATTTGACGACTTCCAACCCGGAGCAGGCTGGGTTTCGAAAAGGCTACAGCACCGTGGACCACATTCACACGTTGCGGCAGATTGTACAGAAGACCGAAGAGTATAATCGCCCTCTCTGTCTTGCGTTTGTGGACTACGAGAAAGCCTTCGACTCCATCGAAACCTGGGCTGTCCTTGAGTCCAAGTCGATTGGCGATACATCGAGGTGTTGAAATGTTTGTATAGAGCCGCTACGATGACCGTCCAAATCCAGGACGTCCAGACAAGACCAATCCCATTACAGCGTGGAGTGAGACAGGGAGACGTTATTTCTCCGAAACTGTTCACTAATGCACTGGAGGACGTCTTCAAAACGCTGGACTGGAGCGGACGTGGCCTCGATATAAACGGCGAATACATTTCACACCTTCGATTCGCAGATGACATTGTTATTATGGCTGAATCGCTGGAGGACTTGACGGAGATGCTGCAGAGCCTAATAAGCGATTTTTCCAGACGGGTGGGTCTGAGAATGAACTTGGATAAGACTAAAGTCATGTTCAATTCATTCGTGGAGCCACTGCCTGTCACCGTCGAAAATGTTAGCATCGAGGTTGTTCTGGAGTACACTTACCTAAGACAGATCATCCAGCTAGGTAGGAACAACTTCGACAAGGAAGCTGACAGAAGGATACGGTTGGGCTGGGCAGCTTATGGGAAGCTTCGTCACATCTTCGAGTCGCCACTGCCCCAGTGCCTCAAGTCGAAAGTCTTCGACCAGTGCGTCCTTCCGGTCCTCACTTACGGGGCCGAGACGTGGACACTTACAAAAGGCCTCATCCACAAGTTCCAAGTTGCTCAGCGAGCTATGGAGAGGGCTATGCTCGGGGTTTCTCTGAGGGAAAGAATCCGGAATCAGGATATCCAACAGCGAACCAGGGTTACCGACATAGCACTGAGGATAAGTAAGCTGAAGTGGCAGTGGGCGGGGCATATTTGTCGAAGAGCCGATGTCGATGGGGCAGACGAGTTCTGGAGTGGAGACCGCGAACGACTCGGCCTGTGGGACGACCCCGCGCCAGGTGGACCGACGACCTGAAGAGAGTGGCGGGAAGCGGTTGGATGCGGAGAGCTGAGGACCGGGTGTGGTGGCGCGAATTAGGGAAGGCTTATGTCCAGCAGTGGACGACTACAGGCTGAAGATGATGATGATGATGATGATGAAGTTCCGTTAGTTTTTGAGGCGGGCTCTATTGGGTAGGTCTATATTTTATTTATGTCCCCCTTTAGCGGCATGGGGGCCACCCTTAAAAACTAACGGATGGAGCTTTAGTCTTCTAATTTTCACAGTTTAAGCATCGTGTTGACCCAAAGCTATATAAATCGTCCAAACATATTTTTATGGGTTTATAAGGGGAGCTCCCATACAACTAGCGGGGCCCATATACTCGGCCCATATATGTATAGCCCATATATTCGGGGGCGCGAAAAAAAAATGTTGCCTACCCCATCAAGTGGCATATCGTTGAGTAGAGCTCGTTGAGTGCATAAATATAGTAGTTTTTGTTTTTCAAAACATTGTAAAATAAAGGAATGAGAAGCCACTTAAATTATCATAAAAAATATATTCCCCCTTTAAAATCTCATTAAATATTAATCCTAGCGAAAAAGTGTATATAACCTTTTTTGTAGATAATTTTATGTAAATCACTTATGCTTATAACGTTTTTTGATATACATACGTGTCACCGTTTACGAGTTTTTTTATGAAATACCGAAAAATAGGACTTTTAAACACCCCTCTCCCTCCCAGCGGCGGGGGTAGGTGCGGGGAATTTTGATATGTTAACCTCCTAACTAGCCCGAACAGTTACCAAGTCAAAAATTGTGTTACAAGCATTTCCCTCTTTACCCCTTTTTAAGCGTAAAATGACAGTACTATTATTTAGGAACAATTTTAGTTATATTTCGTTTGAATTATGTTTAATTTCTATTATTATTGTGTTTCTTTATTAATAAATTTAATTTATCTTTAATCTTATGTGACATGTAGGTATATTGTTTTAAACTGTTTTGGTTGACAATAAAGTGCTTTTACATAGATACATATAAAATAATACGACTATGTGAGTAGGCGGGGCATAGGGAGCACTAATGCATAAATGACATTATTATGAAATTGCCAATTTTAGTTTTTCAGTCCTGGGATTTGTGCATACACACACATGTGTCATCATAATGCAAATTAGTGACATGCCTTTTCAAAGATATTCTTATATCAATGCAAATGTATCGACACCAATAATTTTCCCCCGTCATCTGTGACAAAGGTATAAGCTGTCAAAGGCAACGGCTCGTTACAACGTCACTTTATCCCCCACCGAAGGCCGTAGGAAAATATCGTGTAAAAGAAAATGTATCTTTAAAACGACTATAATAAGACGAGCTCTAGACTGTAGACGGGTTCTATCGTTAGTGGTACGTGGTGGTACAGTTGCTAGTTGTGACAGGTGCGTTGCGGAGGTCTGGTTAAAATAGCTGCGTGTAACGAGCAAAGTTTGCGTATTTGATACTGATGTAGGTTAGTTATTGAGTTGCCATGGGGATAGGCTAAAGTGAAAAAGTGGCCTACTTGCTTCACTTGTTGTTGTTTCAACTAGAAAATGGCAAAATATCTGCTAAACTAGGAGAACTTAATACTTCAGCGATACTTACGCCCCTGCAACGCTTACTAAGGCGTGTCGTTAGATGCTACTACAGTAGTAATTGCTTCTAGTTTAGTAAATATTTGCCATTTTCAAAATTACCCCATCGTCAAAGTCATCCTAATACCAATGCACCTTATAGTTATAGCTTATTGTCAACTCCGTCAGTATCTTAAGTTTTAGGGTTGTTCAAACAGGGAAACTCTTGGAGTTTTAATTAAAAGTTATTTTTGTTAGTAATTAAAAGTAAAACTTATGTTCGTTATTAACTTTGATTCTCAACAATTTATGGAATGAGAATTATGAGAACGAACAGACATACTTTAAAATTGGCTAGGCTTACTTTAAAAATGCTACATTTACATATAATACCTAGGTAGGTACATCATTTTATCATTTGTCAGCTTACCTTTTTGTTTTGTAATCAATCAAATTATTTATTGGTTTATTCCGTTAAGCTTTCTATTGTGTTTGTCAGCGGATCTGAATCGGAAAGTAGGTGTAATAATGTAATATGTTCTTTTCAGTGAGACGGTCTATGATTCATGCCAAATTTTACCTAAATTTACTTATACCTAACTCAGTATTTTTTTTTACTTTATTTACCGACACAGGGTTCGGTAACTTTGTCCCATATTCAGTCCCATATTTTAATTAAATAATATGTAGAGATATGTACGGTTCTATTTCCAGTTTGCATAGACTTTCTAATTCTATTTATCTTCTGGTTCGGTCCAATTTACGGTCCAAAAAATAAATAAACAACCCTAACGGGACTAGTGTTTACCCAGGCAGTCCGAGGCGGCTTTGTTGGTCGATGTTTTGGGAATTCCATTTTGAGACTAGATTTCCAATTTAGTTAGACCAGGACAAAATCGTTGTGCAGTGCTTTACCGTGTGTTATCATTAATACATGCAAGGCATGCCTGGAAAAGAAAGTTTGAAAATGCTAGAAAACTTCCGTGAGTCTCAGACATATTGAAATCTAATAAACGGGGTTTAAAAATGCTATCGATTTATTTTATTATATTTTATATATCGATTAATAATGAGATTTTTCATTTGCAATATTGACTGAACTAGGAAACAAAAAGCTTTTTTTGATTTGCCTACATAATTATTAATTATGCAAATCTCTGACAGAAGCTGAAGACCTTGAAGTGGGCTTATGACTTTTATCGTGATATCATAACCATAATGTTAAAGGTTTGGTGATATCACATATTGTCAACAATCAAACAAATTGAGTTCAACTCAACCTACTACAAGAATCTATTGATGAATGTCTGCTCCAGTGACGTGTCACGATATATTTTTTTTATGCATGACTGAACAGCGATTGGCCTTAGTAGTAGGGGAAGTAGTGTCATGAGGTCCACATTTTGGTATCGGATGAATTCACTTGGCACAGATGTAATATAGGTAAATCTAAGTTAATTTAGCCCGGTAGCCATCCGCCACCCCCTGGGGGGTAGGAAGGGGGGGCCTTGAAAGTCCCATTTTTCGGCTTTTCATGAAAAACTCATAAACGGTGACCTATAGCGAAAAACGTTCTCGAAAAACGTTCTTATGAAAATTTAAGTGGCTATTAATTCCTTTGTTTTTCAATATATTTAAAAACAAAATACTACAATTATGCACGCAATGAGCTCTATTCATTGATACCCCACTCAATGGGGTGGGTCAAAATTTTTCTTTCGCGCCCCCCTTTAGCTGTATGGGAGCCCCCCTTAAAAACAAGCAAAAATATTTTTGAAAAAATTGTATGGCTTTGGGTCAACAAGATGCTTAAATGGTGAAAATTTGAAGACTATAGCTCAATCCGTTACCTTTTAAGGGTGGCCCCCATGCAGCTAAGGGAGAGCATGTATGAAAAAAAAAGAACTACCCCATAGAGCCCCCATCAAAGAGCAACATTTAGAGCAATAGTCTTCAAATTTTCACCATTTAAGCATCTTGTTGACCCAAGGCTATACAATTTTTTCAAAAATATTTTTGCTTGTTTTTAAGGGGGGCTCCCATACAGCTAAAGGGGGGCGAGAAAAAAATAATTTGACCCACCCCATCGAGTGGGGTATCAATGAATAGAGCTCATTGCGTGCATAATTGTACTATTTTTTGTTTTTAAATATATTGAAAAACAAAGGAATTAATAGCCACTTAAATTTTCATATAATTTTACAGTCCCCCTTTAAAATCTCATTAAATATTAATCCTAGCGACAAAGTGTATAGAACCTTTTATGTAGATAATTTCATTTAGATTACTTATGCCTAAGAACGTTTTTCGCTATGGGTCACCGTTTATGAGTTTTTCATGAAAAGCCGAAAAATGGGACTTTCAAGCCCCCCCCCCCCTTCCTACCCCCCAGGGGGTGGCTGATGGCTACCGGGCTAAATTAACTTAGATTTACCTATATTACATCTGTGCCAAGTGAATTCATCCGATACCAAAATGTGCACCTCCCATACATTGGGTGACACTAATTCCCCTACTATAGTCTCACCTGTTGGAAAGCGACGACAAGGCCTAAGATGTAGCTCGCTGGTTCAGTAATAGACTATTGACTCTTGCCTTGAAGAGGCCTAGATTATAATTGTCCAGAAATACAGAAGACGGGAGCAAGGCAAGTTCCATTCTTTTGCTTTTCGAAAAAAGAGGAAGCATATCGCGAATTGTGCGAATAAATGGAATACATAGAGTATACGTATGTATATTATCTTGGCTACACAGTAATTAGAATAACACAATATCGCTGGTACTTAACTGAACTATCCCAGTTTTAACTGCAGCAATTTAGGAGTTTTAGATTATAGAGAGCACCCCAGCGGCACTACAACGAGACCACGAAATTCGACGCAAAGTTTGAACGCGATCAAATCCCCGATTCAGAATTAATCTCGTGCACAGGATTAAACCAAGCTGTTCTGAGCCCCGTTTAGGTAAAGCCGGGGACTAATGGCTAATGACGCACGGTCCTGCTTATTTTCATTTACGTAAAATTAAATTCTATATATATATTTACTACATAGCCGTCCGTGTCTACATAGGAAAATACTGACAACTGGCGCATTGATCCAGCACTCATTATCAATGTCTACAGGGAATTGGTGGTAGCGATCACCTCTGTATGTAACCGGGCCGGATCTGCCAGTGGCTATTCCAACCTGCTACTTTGACAATGGTAAATGGTTACGCTGCGCTGGGGCGGAGACCGTGAGCCCGCTTCCCTCTTCCATACCAGCTATGCTGTGCGCACCGGGATTTCCCGCCGTGCAGTCCAACTATGTAGACAATTTGACTTAGGTCAATAGCTAATTATAGATCGGACAATCCACGAAGACGAGCCTCACTTCTAAAATAAAACCAATATTAATAAAATTAACGTTCTCGACTAACTGACAATGGCTCCATGTGTCGGTGTCGGAGAACAGATTTATGGTAACTCTTTTTCTATGTAAGTACGCAATGAAAAATAAACTGAGTACAGTATTTTCATGCTTACGTGTCCTATCATGGAAACAAACTCTTTTTAAAGACGTTAATGATTAGCTAGCTTACTAAGATTACCATACTTTGTGTGCTTAACAACATTTTAAGTTATAGGAATTAGAGGAATAGGATTATATTGGGGTTAGAGGAATTTCCTCCCTCGCACGCTCCGGTTGTGGAATGAGCTCCCTGCCGAGGTTTCCCGAGGGACTACAATATGGGGGTCTTCAAGAAAGGAGTGTATACATTTTGAAAAGGGTCGGCAACGCGCATGTGACGCTCCTGGGGTTGCAAGCGTCCATAGGCTTTGGTGGCCGCTTACCATTGCCGCACGCCTGTTTGCCACCGACGTGGTATTAAAAAAAAGTTATTATTATTATTGATCCTACGATGGGTGAAAATTATTACTGTCTTACTAGGTAGGGTATGTCTCAGCCATATACCATTTGCATGATGGCGTGGCGATTAAAGCGCTCATGAGCAATATCCAGCAGGCAATGAAAAGTGGGGTGCTTCCTATGAGGGGTTGATTTCGTAAAGTTTACGACCGTGCGTAAGGTTATAAGTAATGCCTTTGATTTTATAAAAATCATACTCATTGATTAGGAATTAATTTTACATTCCCAATAAATTTTAGCTGAATTTTATCATAAATTGATTCCGTCGCCATCTAGGTACTTTGTTTGAATGAGATCGTGAACGCATCACGCTCAATAATTGATATTCTGGCTAGTAACTAGATGGCGTAACTTTCGACAACTTAGACAGAATTTCGGTAAGACAAATAAAAAAAAGTTAAATTAAAGAATTGGAATTCTAAAGATACTATTGATGCTTCATGTAGGGTGATGGCACCAGTAATCGGCAGGCTCCAGTAATCGGCATTTTTTTTACAAGTTTGATTAAAATTAGGACTGCCAACAATTATTCCAATTAATCAACACTGGACCATAGACAGTGTATATTCTACTCTCATCCAAGGCAATATCATAGACACAGGCGGTTTTGTTTAAAGATGATAACATGAAAATGATGAGAAAATCAGTGCTTCTGAAGAAAATGAATAATCCTTAAGGAAATAGTTAAGAGAGTGACTGTACATTTTTGTCGATTATTTAATAACTATGAAAGATGTTTGAGTTTTTGTTTACGTTATGTATAGCTATAAATATCCTTCAAATAATGTTGTTTTAGAACTATTTAATGTTAGCTTATTCTTGTTAAAAAATATAGTGCCGAATACTGGTCCCGTGAAAGTACACTTTCTCCAGTAATCGGCAGATGTTGATAATAATGATTCTTAATATGCCATTAATAAATTATTCGTAGATACATAGATTTTGCCCGACGCAATGACTCAGAATATATGAATACGAGGACAGATAGTGAGAGAAATATATGATTTTCATTCTAACTGCAGTACTAATCTAATATTATCAATATTAGAAATCAACGTCCTAACAAAACTACTGAACGTAGAAGCTTGTTTTTATTTTATAGTAGTCTTTCTAGCCTATACTTACTGTTTATCTACCTTTCCAAGCTAGCTCTCTCGGAACATTTCAACTTCTTACTGTCACTTTTCATTTCCATACATTTTATAAGAGAAATATAAAGAAACAGAACACCCTAAGCAACTTTGTACAGTTCAATTCTTTATTTATTTGTTTCATTCAACGATAACTTCTTATTCTGTTCCGTAAAATACATCAAAACAAAAGAACCTATTCGAAATACTTGCACTATACTAGTGCCGAATACTGGGTGCCGAATACTGGAGACTGCCGATTACTGGGTGCCGAACACTGGAGACTGGCTGCCGATAACTGGAGATTGCCTATATTTTTGGTTATTAGAATGTTTTTATTTATCCGTGTCTCTTCAGTTAACAAAAAGCTAATATGTTGTTACTTAGAGATATATTTAACGTTTTTATTCAGTTATTTTTGTCCTAAGTACAACCATATTATTTTTATCATTGATGAAAGTACACAACCTCCTTAAAATGCCGGTAACTGGTGCCATCACCCTAATTGGTTATGCTTCTGTACTGAATTTATTTAACGCTTCAGTGGAACAAAAGAACCCTTTTTAAATAAAGTAGTGAATTATGAAACTGTCAAAATATCGGAGTAACAACGTAAGAATGCACGCCTCATTAAAGTTCAGTAAAATTTCAAACACGTCTTTTTTTTCTAAGAAAGTAATTTCTTTAAGGAACATTAAGCATTGTTCTGTGGCTCTAAATCCTATTTAGTCGTATGTTGATGTATAACACTTCTACTGTTATATACTGGTTACCAATTTGAAAACCCTGAAACATTAAAATAGGCATAGTCATAGTCATAGACATTTATTAATATCGGTTATACACAAAAATAAAACTTAGGTAATAAAGATAAAGCAATGTAAGTACGTATACGTGAATTAAAAAGTTCTGCTACTTTCAAAAATAACTCACAGTTGTATGTAGCTGTAATAATACTAAATGTAAGGATAATAATAATTTATTCCTTGTCCCGATAAATTGAATAGGTACCTGCAATAATTTGACGAAAATGAGTGTAAAAAAGTAGCATCATAAACTCAAATAGTTCTATTTCGTCTATATAAAAATAAAATACTGTAACAAATATCGATAAGGATAAAATCAGGATCACCATCTTGTACGAGAAAGTGGCAAAGTTAAGAAAACATTGAAATAAAGTAATTTCGCTTTCGCCACAAAAAAACCCCATCTGGAACGGCACGTGGCAATCAAAGGGCTTCCTTCCGGTGCAATCCCCTCGCGAAACCCTTCTCAAAACAAGTCCGCAAATACCTTAAGGTTATCGATATAAGTGCGATTTTTGCGAAGCAAAATACAGATATTCGGCCTCGGACTAAGACAGTATGACCGCGTTTAGTTTGACCCTTGGATGTAACCTTTTGTCATTTGTTTTCGAGTCTTATTGTACTTCATTAAAGCCGTGTTTTGAGTGGATATTCTTGAACGAATTGAGTTTGTGATTGCCACGGACGCGGAGGTTATAAATGTTATAGAGTCACCTAAGTGACGTTTTTATTGGTTTCTTATGGCGATAGAGTGCAGGGACTTTTTGCTTGTTAGTGACCCGTAAAAGCTGGGACAATAGCATCTGGATCTTATAGAGACTCGCACCTGCAGACAAACTGTTAAAACAGTTTTGCAGGGAACTGTAATAGCCTAAGTTTTTTATTGTTCTCTGTTTTAATAATAAAAATTAAATAAAATAATAAATAAAACGGATATAGTGTGATCTGATACAGTAATCTCTGAAAAAAGAGGATTTTGCAGTCGTGGGCGTCCATGAAATTTCTATTGGCTCCCCTATTTTATGCCACGCACTGTGAGTGATTGAGTGAGTAATTGAGTTTAACAAAAAACTGACATTAGATACTTTCTTAATTAAGCATTAAGTAGATATTTACAATTCAACAACATAAATCAAGATGGAACGTATTTGACTTGTTGTATAAAATAAAATGAGAGGAAAATTAGGTAGGTAAGTCATTATACGCAAGTACTGATAACGCTTCTCTTAAGGATATTAAAAGGGTTTATTTCAATTAGTAAAACGAAGATACTTTATTAGCATTTGCTTAATAATTCAAGATTGTAGAACAAGGGTTCTTGACGGTTATTGACACAGGCTACGTTAGTTATTTGTTATTTGACTTAGCTACCCTAACTTTAAACTACGAGTAAAATACCGTTTTGCATGAAGCGCTTCTAATAATGACTTGGCTTAGTTTCAATAAGATTTAATTTCTCGACTTATCTTTCAAGGAGAGTAGGTACTAAACACTAGAACAGTATTTTTTATACTCGTATAAAACCTATTACCTAGATATCTCGATTAGAGTCCAATGTTTTTAGAGTTGCCACTTCATTGGAAGCCAGTTCTACGCACCCTGCACGGCATACTTGACTGATGTATAAACACAGAAATATTTCTGTATATCAAGAGGAGATGTAAGGAAGGAGACTAGAGGAATGAGTATTGTATATATATACCTTGCCTTGCGTGGGGAAATTGTCTCCATGTAGACAAGCCAGTTCAGTCCGCTCTCACTAGAGGTGGGTGATAAATAACTTTACGATGAAAAAATCACGGTGATCCGCCGTTAAAAAGTAACAGTGTGACTTGTCACGAAGTAACAACGTTACAAAATAACGTTGTTACTTAGCGACGATATCACTGGAACAGTGTGTAAGCGACGCGTCGCCTCATGCCTCGTGACCGCTGTTACTAACTGTGACTGTGACTGCGGTGCGCTGCCACAGAGTAACATCAGTTGTTACAAAAATATCAGTAACTGTCGGGAACGATCGACACGCAAATGTCGTGACACGAAATAACCGAAGTGACAAAGTCACGGTGATTTTTCAATGTGATTTTTTTGGAACGGGAATAACAATAACGGTGATCGAAAAGTAACGCTTTTCCCCATGTCTACTCTCAACCTCATTTCGCGTGCGACGTCATAATAATTAACTGTTTAAACCACACCACTAAAGGGTTACAATCAATCAATCAATAATAATTTAACACAACAGGTGGGATTTGAACCCACGACCTCTGGAATCCGTCCACGTGGTTTTCACTTTGATTAAAAAATTGAGATTTTCGCTAGCGGACGCATCCGCTTAACAAACATATTAAAATAATAATTTATTTCGGAAATGTCCATATCGACATACACATGGGTTATGTTACATATGGGGTTAAATACTAAAGGGTTTTAAATACCTAAAATTGATATACCTAATATTTTCAAAATCACTATGAACAAAATACTACCTATAGTTATTTTAATTACACCGTAATCTATCCACAGACAGAATAATCAATAGTACCTCAGTACAGAAGGTTTTCTGTCAAAAAAACCGATGTTTGACAACTAAACATGACATCCCGCCGCCGCCGCTGGATAGCACGTGCTTATTCGTTCCTTTATTGTACACCTCACACCAATAAATCAGGTACATACAGAAACAATACAGCAACATGTATCCTAGCGCGTTAGAGTATCTGATCTGCAAAACACGGGAGTGTCCTAGTAGGCCTAGCACATGATGGCCGCGAGAGTATGTCGGCTTATCTCGAGCTACGCGTCTTTTTTTGATTGGTGCTGCTGCTAGAAAGTGACATACTCTCGCGGCCATCATGTGCTAGGCCTACAGAGCGGAGTTTAGCCGAAGATGCAAGAAAAACAGGCTTGCTATCACGCAAAGCACTTTAAAATATGAAACAGAAACAAAGGGACAATACCGTCAATGGTCCAGTAGAACGCGTAGCCGGATTCACGGCTGGTCGATTTTTAATTTAATAAGGCGCAGGAAACGTCTGGTTTCTGGAATAATCGTTATGTTGCGCAGCCGCCTGTGTCTTATTGTTAATGTTTACATTGCTGCCAAAGAAAACATTGTGAAGTAAACTGAGGGGTCCATTTAATATCAATGTCTTTGAATTTTGGTGATACCTAAAGTTCATTATTACGTATATTTTACCAACAAATAATATTGATAAAACAGATTTTTTTCTTTGACATTTCCTTATTTTTCGTAGTAAAACCAAGTTAATTTTGCGGTTGGTTCGGAATCTTAAATGTGCCAAGCCCGACACGCACTTAGGCGGTTTTCATTTTTATTTCAACGTAAATACCGCCATTCTAGTACTGTAACAGTAAAAACAATTTTCAATTAACGAAAAAATGGTCGGAAATATCGAAATGTAACCACTCCACAATCCAACAGATAACAATGCGTCCGTTCGAGGCAGGATTTATGGCGGTGGCAAAAACCTACGCGCCAAATATTTTTTTATTGCTGTGATATCAATAAATCCCCTTTATGACTGGTTTGTTCCTCATTGTACCCGAAATTGTATGTATTGTAATGGAAATACGACTACAGTTTCTGCTTGGCTCAGTAGTTTGACTGGTAGAGGATGCATTGAGGCGTTAAGTCCTCAAATTATACTTGTCTTTCGTGAAATCAAGTTGAATTAACTAACTGCTATAGTAAAACACAATCGCAATTGAGAAATCAGTCGTAGCCGTCATTCATTCAAAACACCACAGAAAAATTGTCACCTCAATATAACTTACTAATTCTTATATCTTTAAACGAGCAATTCTTGTATATATATTTATTTCGGGGATCTCGGAAACGGCTCTAGCGATTTTGATGAAATTTGGTATGTGGGGTATCTTAGTCGCACTTGCAACTTCGGACGACGACAAGGTTTCATCATTTTAGATTCGCGGTTGTCGTGTGAGCGCACTACAATATGGGGCTCTTCAAGAAAGGAGTGAAATACATTTTTAAAGGGTCGGCAACGCGCATGTGACGCCCCTGGGGTTGCAAGCGTCCATAGGCTGCGGTCACCGCTTACCATCAGGCGGGCCGCACGCTGGTTACCCACAGACGTGGTATTAAAAAAAACTCCTAGAGCAGTGTGGAACACATTCAATGCTCAGTAAAAACTAAACGTGTGCTTGCAAATCAAATAAAGCTTCGTTTCTGCATCCTTTTATTTATAGTTGGAGTGTTACAATAATTGTATATTGTATAGCATTAATTATTAATGCTATAGAGTTGAACTTATTTAGATGTGAAAATTAAAAAAAAACTGTGTTGTTTTGTTATTGTGATGATTGAAAAAAATCCGGTCAAGTGTGTATCAGACCACTTATTCCAAGTGCCTGCGGCAGAACACTTATTCCAAGTAGTTTTCATTGAAAATACTTCTATGACCATGTTTTTTTTTATTTTTTTTTTTATTCCGCAGATCTAAAAATTAGGTTAGAGGAGGTTGTGTCTTTCGGAGATTAAGTAATCTCTTAGAAATTATCTCCTTTATCTTTTCTGAGAAACTTCATATCATTTCTTAATACAATGAACGATTTGATGTTTTGTGTTTCTTATAATATACCTAAGTCACACAATTTTCAAGGATTTTGACCATAATTCTGAACCACTTTTACTATGGAACCAAACGTATCCTTTTGCAGCTCCTTTAGTAAAGGGAATATTTTAGCAATGGTTGTTCAAATTCCGTCGTTAAAAAATAATTGTTAGTGTGTTTCTTAAAATTATGCTTGACTGGTAGAGAATGACTTAAGGCCATTTGTACTTTTTGTGTCGTGCAATAAAGTTTAAATACATAAATAAATGTTTTGTTAAAAAATGCCGAAACAAAAGTTTATTTAATACAAAAGGGCGACAGTACTTTAATAGTATAATATACCACGATTAGTGTTTAATTTACTTAATAAGAAACTAAAGTCCTACAAGTTGGTAAAGTGAGTAATAAAACTAATAAATCACGTAGTTTGGTTGGTGTTCAAATTAGCCTGAAATTACAACAACAAGTTACGGTGATAATTATGTTTTCGTTTCAAATTGGAAACTAATATTTTAGTTTAACGTTGTAAGTAAACAATATCCGTCATAACACGACTGTTTTACCTTAACTAAGAAGATTAGAAATTACTTGAATGGGTAACTTTATAGTATTAGATTTTATTTTAAACTTTATTACACATAAAAAATTAGTACAAAGGGCGGAGTTAATGCCATGAGGCATTGAGAGGCCATGAGAGAGAGAGTAGAATATATTCCCGATGTTGACTGTACTGCGTTATTTTGTTGAGGTTGTGATTTTTATCAAGTGAATCATACGTCATACATTTTTTTAATTACTTACAAACGGTTGTCTGGAAGAGATCACTCTTTAGCGATAAGACCGCCTGTTGTTTACCTCTACTTTAGGCCTAATATTTTGTACTGTGTTATTTTTGTGGTGTGCAATAAAGAGAGATTGTATTGTATTATTCTTACTACATTTACCTACATTTAAAAAAACACATGTTTGCGCAGTTCTCATGCCCACTATTTGCACATACTAGTAGTGTTTTGTGGTTGATAACAAACACTAGTCAAATTTGCTCACCCTTTGTTTGCTGGCGTTCCATTTTTTGCAGCGCCACAATCACAATGTGCTAACAAGATACGCCTTTTGTAATAGACAGCGAACTCATTCACGCGCTTTTTTTTAAACAAACTAAAAGAATAAATGGTAATGTAACAGCCATTGCCATAAAAATAAACCAGTTAAACAAACTCGAATCAATTAATATGGACTACACATGGGAAAAGCGTTACTTTTCGATCACCGTTATTGTTATTCCCGTTCCAAAAAAATCACATTGAAAAATCACCGTGACTTTGTCACTTCGGTTATTTCGTGTCACGACATTTACGTGTCGATCGTTCCCGGCAGTTACTGATATTTTTGTAACAACTGATGTTACTCTGTGACAGCGCACCGCAGTCACAGTCACAGTTAGTAACAGTGGTCACGAGGCACGACGCGACGCGTCGCTTACACACTGTTCCAGTGATATCGTCGCTAAGTAAAAACGTCATTTTGTAACGTTGTTACTTCGTGACAAGTCACACTGTTACTTTTTAACGGCGGATCACCGTGATTTTTTCATCGTGAAGTTATTTATCACCCACCTCTAATATGGACCAAACCACTATTGACAAATACAATACAGTAGATACTTACCAAAACGATTCCATAACAAGTAGTGATACAGTGATAGGCAAAGAGGGATGCCGTTTCTTAACAGCGGCAAACTCAAGGCTCGCAACGCAAATTTATCGCCTTCAGATATTATCAGATCAAATAACATGATGGTTATTGTCAGAGCGTTGCTCAGCTCAGATATGTTAAAGCACCCGGAAGAGTACAGGACCCTTATTAGAGTTCCGTTGGCACACTTTTGGTATGAAACACAAAAAAAAAGATACATTACTTTGTAGTCGATTGTACGTAAAGTGGCATTTCTATCCGCAAATTTCACAGGAGGATTTTGATAAACACTCTTTAGCAATATAACATTACGTAAAACTGTAATAACCGTAGCCGTGTCCATTTTATTTTTGCACTAAAAGACGCAAAAGTTGTGTGAAAAAATTGGTGGAAATATTTACGGGTATGCAACTGCAATTATGGACTAGGATGTGGACTGTGAAGCAAGATAGCACGCTTGGTTAATCCTCGGACCATAAATTAGTCCCAGACATTAATTGAACTTTTATGTATTTGCGATCTAATCTTTTCGATGCAGGTACAAGTTTGTTTTAAGACTGCGTCGTGCAGGGTAAATTATCAGCGCCTGTCAAATTTCTATTTTTTTAAATTATTTTCCCCAGTAACTCACACATACATATTTCACACACACTACTTCATTTCGTTGGCTCGGGTCATAGGTTTTAATAGGTATTTTCGGTTGTGTATTGCCACCAGTTAATCAGAGTTAAAAACTCCTTAGAGAAATCGAAATTGTCATAACTTGTCACTGTACAATGACAATGCTCTGTCAATTTCTGTAAGGAATACAAAGTTTTGATTTACAATATTTGATGATTTATTAAGGCATGACAAAAATGTAAAAATAAAAGTCAAGTTCTGATCTGTCACCAAAACCTTACTTCTGAAAATTGGGATTTGATTTTAGTAAAACGCTCCTAATTATTCATATACAAATAGATTAAAATACCTATATTTAAGTGTATCAATGCCATGGCTTAAGCTGTTATGTTGTTAAATTATATTTAATTGAATAAATGGTGAATAAAACTTAAGAATGTGTAATCCTTCTTTCTCACAAACCCATTTTTTACACGACTTATACCTACTTAACCTTTCGGATTGGTCCGACGCCAACGCGCATATATCCGTTATGGCGTCTAATAGACATCAAAACCTACATGCAGGTTCAATCTCACACTTGGCATTCCCGTGCCATGGCGTCCTAAAATACACAGACAACGCAAAGTGAGAAAAATTATTGCATTATTTGGCTATTTTTTGTATGGTTTTGGTTTGCGCCGGAATTAATATATAAATATATATATATATATATATATATATATATATATATATATATATATATATATATATATATATATATATATATATAAATATAAATAAATAAATATTTGTGGACAATCTTACACAAATCAACCTAGTCCCAAACTAAGCAAAGCTTGTACTACTATGGGTACTAATCTAATGAAATAAATGAAATAAGTAGGACAAATATGATCAAGTAGGATTTAGTAAATCATTGTCACTATCTGTAATTGGAACTTGGCCGGCCGGACGCGCTATCGTGTGCATGGTTGAATGTACGAGTCCATAGTTATGTTATGACAAATTAGCTCTCATGTTCCTTCTTATAAGAACGATAATTGAATAGAATAATTAGTGGAGTAAATTTTACTGAACTTTTAACACTACTTGGACAATGGTTGCGTATAGCTAAATCCATGTACATGCTGCATACATGCTGTAATGTAACAGTTATAATACTTATAATATACGCAATTGAAATTGCAATCTTACTATTATTTACTACGTTTACGTAACGTCCAAACACTTATTGCGACGTACTTTTTTTGTTTTTTCAACCTGATTGTGGCCTTATAGGTCGGGCCCAATAAATCGATAGGAGTGCGCGGTTGGAAAGTGGCCTGGGGAAAATCCAGGGGAAACCTCCGACACGACCACGCGGGAGGTTTAAAGACTGGGATACTCTAAGAGTTGGCGCTCCAGTGAGATTGGTTACGCGGCTTCTACCGAATCTGAGTTGTGAGTGGAATCGAGCTACTTTCTGGGAGTTTTGTCGCTGGTTCACTAAACTCTACTAGGCCCGACCTGGGTCGGACTGACTCTAACCGGTGTGACGTACTTACGTATATCCAAAGACTACAATGTATATAATAAAGTACGTATATCCGTATATCCAAAATCAAAGCAGTGAACCAAATAATTTCAAACCATAAAAAACAATCAAATAGAAATTAGAAACCGTACTTACAGACCTGCAGAAATAAGTAGGACTACATACATATATTTTTACGTCGTCGTTAGAGATATAACTAAGATAAAAAAAAACACATTTATATTTTCATTCTATAATTAGTATGACCATGCGGCTTCGACAATACAATCTTCTACTGCTTATTACTTTCTTTGTTGTGTGACTTGTGTGACACTGCAGATTGATAATCCACGATTCCTGAAGTTATATCACGACATCGGAGATATATTTAGCCATTAAATGTATTCCTATTTGACGAGAAAGCGTGAATATCCACACAAATTTCAATAAGTATTCCAATCCAATCAATCCAATCAGTGGGTTCTTCAATGCTGAGGATCGTGACCGCTATGTCTCTGGCGGGGAGTGCAGATGGCTCGCCAGTGGTTCCGATGATGCGCTGCATGCAGCGCCTGGTGTTCTCGGAGTCCGGCGAATTTGGAGATTTTTTCAATCCACCTGGCTGGCCCGAGCTCGTCTATCCTCCACCTTTCCCGTCATCATGAATCATGATGTACTCGAGGCTAATAGGTACGACGCGCGATATGTCCAAAAAATGCCAGTAGATAAGTATGCGTTGTTGGCAAACTGTCGAGAGGCGTGTGTGTATGCGTATTTGGTGATTTTGGTGTTCGATATCAACATTAGATACGTAAAATTATTGAAATATAAAGAAAGAAAAATGTACACAAATTTTCATTTGAAGTAAGTGACAAATGTCATTACGTTATAAAGATGTTCCGTCAGGGTGACCATTCATTGAAATTAATTTCCATTGTAATGAAACGCATCGGCAACCTTTTAGCGTCTAGAATGCGTTTTCGGGAAGGAAAACATTATAATTTGAACGCATAAGTAAACTTTCGGGACCAAACACTGTATGTTCTCTAAAAAATAAAAGGCTAATACCAAAAATTCCATGTTAAAAGGTTCTTAAAACGCCACACGTCAATATTTATTTACCCTACTTCAATTAATACAATCTTTGTGTGTGGTATACAAGGGCCTGACACGCTTTGTAAGAGAAAGATAGCCTTATTGCGATTCCTATGAGAGGAAGTAGAAAAAAGTGCGATGTTTTGTCCTTATCACCGACCGGACATTTTTTCATGGTCGGGTAAAAGTAATCTGTCATTAGTGTCAAGAAGATTGCAAAACAAAGTGGCAATATTTTGCAGTGCAATTTATAAGTGGAAAATTAATGATGAATTTGGTTTAAATGAATAATAATTTACCAATCATCAGATCCGTAGTGTTTGGTTGTTCAGTGCAAACATGGTGGGGTTTGGCTGTAAAAGCAATTTCGACCGAAAAAAGGCGGATGTTACATTCCATGCGTAAGTACATTTTCTTTGAATTTTGGACCCGTGTTTATTTCTAAAATCTCACCGGAACCAAATTACTGAGCTAAATCATTAGTTATATCATGAGACAATAGATGAAATAGGAAAAATATGTGAATTAATTAAAAAATAACCTCCAAACATTTGACATACAAACCGGTCAAATCGCGTAGTAGAAATCTACCATAGAAGCCAGCTTAGCATTGATGTCCCACCATTCAGTCGGTTTATAATTCGATTTCGGGATACCAACAAATAATAAAAAAAACCCCTAAAGATTACCCCACGTTTCGGGAATTTCAAGTAATTTGATTTTTTCAGTTTTTCAACAGAGGATGAATCCCGAAAAAATGGATTTCAGGACTGAGGGAACAGGAAATTAAATTGGGTAAAATAATCTATAACTGCTTATTACATATTTGTTTATTTATTGAAAAATAAAGTTATAAATGTAATATATTATTGTAAATAAATTACCTGTTCTAAATTGAAGTTTATTCTTTTATTCCAACAACTACATAATTTATCTGTGAAAGACAAAAAGGGGCATGGAAATAGTAAGCACTATCTGGTTACATTACTTACTACTTTCATCGTCTAGAGACTTAAACATTTAGCATGGTTCTTTGGGTGACGTGATGACCAGCAAGTCAAGCGGCGAGCAGGAAGGCCAGCGACCAGCGGCGAGCGGCGAGAACAAAATGTATAGATTTGGATCAGTGAAATCGCCGTTTGATGCAACGGTGATAACCGGTGACTATGTATTTATAGGTAAGATTATCCCAAAAAAAGTGGCCGGTCGAGATCACTTATTTTACGATATCGCCTACGATGTTGTGTAAATTTAGTTAGTGAGTCAAAATGGCGACTTAGTCACTATGGAATTTGATCACTTGTAACTAAGTACTATCCGACTAAATTTTTGGGGTAATTTTTTGCAACCATGGTATCCCCATATTTTGACGTCATAATATGAGAAAGACATAGCCCCGGTCGCTTGTTGGCGCATCTATAACTACAGAGTATATACTATATCTATGGTGGTATACATATTGTATTCGTATACGGGCAAAATGTCAAAAACAGAGCTGTCAAAGCGAAAAAAGGAGCATGCGTCTGCTCTCACCGAGGGCCAATGCCCATCTGTCGATTTTTCGAAAGTATGGTGGCAGGGAAAATGTATGGAAAAGTCACTAGAGTTTAGATTTACGTTTGAAATTCTCATTGGTCTTTGCGAGGAAAAATGTGAAAAGTGTGATAACTTATAGTGAATACTTTTGAGATTTGTTTGAGTGTGATTTTGAAACGAAATAATAGATTTTTCAATTCAATTTTGCCTAAACGCCGACACGCGTTCTTCTCATTTTTAGTGCAACTTTACGGTATTGTATTTATTAAAGTGTAATTTATTATAGATTACTAATAGTGATAACTTGTAAACACACTCTTTGTGATAATAATTACATATATTTTATATATTTTTGTAGAGAATCGTGACCTCCACAGATTGAGAGGTGAAGGCTGTTTTTGCTAAATATGCTCGGCGCCCTCTTAAAGAGCTGTATTTGTCATCAGATTTTTTAACGTCTAATCATTATAAATTTGCTCATTGGTGCATTAATTGGGCACAGCAACTACCTAATCCTAAACCTTTTCTAAAGCGTATGGGAACTTGTTTTCCATACAAACTTTTAACATTTTTACCCCCTTAGGGGTTGAATTTCATAAAATCAGTTCTTAGTGATTGGTTGCGTTTATATTAATGACTAGCCTATTGTAGAACCTTCTATTAGGTTTCAAGATAATCAAGATTAGGCTACGCGTTGATGGATTAATATACTATTAATATTAATATACTATTCCTTATATAGAAACCACTTTACCTGGTTATGGACTTTTAACTCTATAATTAATAATAATACACGAGTCACACGACATTACATCATTACTTACTTACATCACTGGAATTATAATATTAATTAAAATACATGCAAATCTGCATTTAACGCGCGCTAATTATTATTACCTTAAAATGTAATAGTAAGTTAAAAACAAATCTCGAATTTACGGCTGCAATTTTACATTCGTCCTTCAACCGATGCTAAAAAGTTAAATGGCGTGTGAAAATTCTGCATTATCGTAAATAAAATAATGTACATTGTGTCACACAATGAGATCGGAAGAGTCAACAATGACGAACGTTCGAAATCACACCCGAATTAAATGTAATAAATTTTATAGCAAGCTGACGCGTGGCGTTCCGGTGTTTTTGAAATGGACCGTGTCAAAGTGTTTAAATGGATTCCAGGAAGTTAGAATGATTGAAAAAAAAAACCAATCGACATTAAAATCGCAAAGCACGATGATTTTTAGTATGTTGTATGGATAAGAAGGGTAGAATATTATGGTAATCAGAAAATTCGAGCCTACTGCCGTACCACGACGTGAAATTTTGGGACTTAATTTTACTTAATGCCCAAAAAATCAAAATGTAGTAGGTATTACTTTTAGCCATTGAAAATTTCCGCCTTCTAGCTCCATCGCCATTTTTTTTAATGTACATACTTTTACCGACGTAATATGACAATATCGCTTACCGTCAGGCGATTTGTGGTCAAGCTCAAACCTATCTAAAATAAAATAAACGAACTGTGTCCATCTGTAATTGACTTCGACAATTCTAACTCCTACTTATCATTTCTACCACCGGAGTTTTCTTGATAAGGAATCCTTAGACCCGAATTTTGAACAAGTTATAAAAATTCTGTCAAGTTAATGCTATTGATGATTAGGAATATTAAGAGTAACAGTTGTTTATTTACTATCATGTCCAAATATATATAAATCTGGGGATAATTCCTACATT
The DNA here is from genome assembly GCA_951800055.1 of Cenopis cana. NCBI lineage: Eukaryota > Metazoa > Arthropoda > Insecta > Lepidoptera > Tortricidae > Cenopis > Cenopis cana. The sequence continues at coordinate 8,017,077 of OX637488.1, forward strand.
ATGCCCAAATTAAAGCAACTCAAAGAAAACCCAAAAACTAAAGACATGATAGATAAAAGTTTACCTTAGAAGACCCAATTACAAAAAGAATAAGCCGCATATAAACCGGCATGTTCTTAGTTGATCAAAAAATCTGTATAATGGAAAAATAACAATATTTTATTTCGCAAAGTTTGCGTTTTAAAAGTAAGCGTGATGGTTTTGGACGTTCATTGTAAATACAAACTTTGTTTTTTTTAATCCTCTAAGCACAAGTGCAATTTTTAAACGTGCATTTAAAGAGGGGTTATAAATAAACTTTAACCAGTTTTGTTAATTCTAACTATAATAAAACATGCTGCAACGAACAAAATCTACAATAGCAAAGTCCTTCATAATTTAGGGTTATTTTTTCTCACAATCTAAACAAAAGTTAACAGGTTCTTTGTTCGAGATCCCATTATTTTTTCTTCTTAACTGGTGCTGTTAGTGGTTTTTGTACAATTAGTAGAGGCAGTTGTTAACTGTTCATAAGTAACAGTTCACTAATTGGTGAAGACAAAGAAATTATGTGATTCTTATGCAAATAACATTATTTTCTATTCTATATTAATTCTTCGGAATCGTAACGGTAATATAATAACACAATCTCTATGATATTTTTTCCGTGTTAATTCTTACGAGATGGCATCTCAAAATGTGTCAACTTTAGCGAAATTTTAAAAGAGTTTGAGGTCTGGCAAGAGCGTTTTGTGTGGCCACACTTTTTTTTTTTATTAAAAATGGGATCGCTCTTGGCCAGCATCTAGCCAGGGGGCAAAGATGAGGCCGACGATGAACGTTTGTAGGCGGCGGCGGAAAGTCGCTGATCATATATATATATGGTTTGTAGTCAATTGTAGTTAAAACCATGTGATCGCTGACTTTAGGACTAATAGAGTACATCGCCAATAACTGGCCCCATAAGAATATGTTATTCAGTTACTAGCCACGAATTATCTGTGCATACCTAGTTTTAACAAAATACATGAAATTGCTCTAGAAGTCAGCTCTGCATCATCTGCTTTGTGGTGGCTTTGCGAAGTGGCCAGTTATCGGGAGGTGGCCAGCAATATATATATCTATAGCTAATCACATACTCTCCATGTTATTGGTATTTATGTACATTATCTTTGACTTTTAAAAATATCGGTTTACTCAACATAAGCAAATCAACCGTTGGTAAAATCCTCTCCACTAAATTTTTTATTAACGCGTCAAATTCCTACATTACCATTATTGCTGTAGACAGCCGCCAAAACGTCACGCATTTTTTTAAATGGACTTGTAAATTTCCCAACACTTTTTTTAAATATAATGATGAGCAGAGACTCATTGTTATGCCTAATGAATCCCGAATCGAAATGACAATACGTCAAGCCCCCCTCTCCATTTGCAAATGACGTAACGGCAAAATTACGATGAAAATAAATAATAAATCGCTTTTACATTTGTATATTTGCATATGAATCCTTAACTCATATTTACTATGGTGAAACCGAGAAAATATCTTAAATAAAAAAATATTAACCTAATCGGGAACTTTCGTTTGTAATCGTTATTAAATTATGATTTATTGTAATTCACTGGGTGAATCTCGTTCGGTTCGAAAGGCTCAGTTCCAAAGTCATTATTATCACCACAAAATCTGAGCGTGAATTTTGTCCAAAAACAGTAACCATCCTATTTTTTTAACAATATTTAACGCTGAATATTCACCCTATAATGTCAATTTTATTATTTATTTATCTACGGTTAAGGTACACGTGTTCTGGGAGTTGTTTTATTACACCTTTCTATGTACTTTCGAATTTTCGATTACCTACGGTAACAAAAATTTAGTAATTTGATTGCACTTGGTAATGTGTAATTATGGATTAAAAGCTCGTATTAAATAATTATTTTACATGAAAATTGGCATTGGAAATGCCTGCTATCGGTAAAATAATTAACGATCATGACATTAGTCATATCGGTCAATACCTATATGACTGCGGATTAATATAACGCAATTATAAGTATAAATGTGTTTTCGAGGATTGATGTCAATTTAAGACGGGTATTCAGTTAAATGTATTGTCTTTGGGCGTTTTTTGCATTCTGTTTTAATATAGGTATGTGCTTTTAATACATGTGCGTGTGCATGGTCTAGAATCTAGATGGAACACCCAAATCACTGCACCCCTGCAACTACATCTGCACGAGGCCATCCATAAGGCAGGTGATAGGAGCCTGTGGAGAAGTCTGGTCATCAAGAATGGGTCATGAGTCATGATGTCACGGTCCTCAGCATTGCGGGAACGTCTGAGGATGATGACATGTGCTTTTATCATACATACGTACTTATAACTTAGTTATAACATATTTAATGTATTAACTGTTATTTCACGGTATCTAATAAAATGTTGGATGCTACTTTTTCCGATACGAAACTAACTTGGTAAACTATAAAATGACTACTTTCTTAATACTCGTATTAAAATAACTCGCCCACAATCAATCCGTAAAATGTTTCAGAAGACACTGTTTGGAAAATCACTTTTATCTACACACATATCATAAATCCTCTAATATGCGCTCGGAAACCGTAGAAAATGACTCTCATTTCAACATTCCATGAATTTATACTTTACTTTAAATACTTTAAGTACACTCGTGTGACCTTATTATGAAACTCGCCTTCGGCTCGTTTCATAAAACACACTCGTGTTTTAATGCCCCTCATTATGTACCAGTTGCATAAACTACTATTGTATGTATAGATCAAAAGTTTAAAGGGTAGGTATATAATTTCCTTTTTTGCTCCTTAGTTATTTACCAGGCCTGACACACATCGAACTTCCAATAACGCCATCGCAATCGCAGATGGAAATATTCAAACTTCGAAACGCTAGCCCAGTCGCATTCGTATTTCGTACCCTTATTTTCCGTAAGAACGAGACTCGTATGCCAGTTTCATTACATTGCAGGTCACGGCGATATACTGAGTTCAATCGCTCTATAAAACCGCGCAATGTATTAGGGACTTAATTCTGTGGATCCTTTTAAAAAAATACCTTTCGTTATAATTATAAGGGGCACGTGCTTATTGTCACCGCATGATAGATTGTTGTCATATTCAAACTATTGCCTATAGTCATGTAAATTATTCTACGTTTGTGATGAATGTCGGTGCGACTTGTCATGTGTTAATGTCAACAAAAAAAAAAAGAAACTCCAAGGGGCAAGGGCGCTTGTATTGTCATTTTGCGTTTTGTCCGATTTGTATGACAAGTTTCTGATATTAAAATATTTTGAAGCGTAGCCGTTTTCTTAATAAAAACTAAAAAAAAATCGCCATTATTTAGTTAAAAACAGAATTTCAGCGCAGCATCAGCAATTTTTCAATGTTATATACTTCTTAATAAAAGATAGATTAAAAACCTTCACGACGCCAACTGGAGCGAAGTCATTAAAAAGAAATACGGCACAGCGCATTTACTATTTAGCTTTATGACCTAGCCCTCACAATAAAAGACCCGAAGCTTCAGAACCGTTATTGTAATAAACGAAGTGGAATCGGATTTTATCTCTCTTTAACACCGCGTGTAAATTCTACGCGCAAATTAATTTGCGTATCCGCAACGTTCGAAATTGGAACTGGTATTTACCAGTGTTGTTTACCATATGCGGCTTTTTGGTTCTCAATCGAATGCGTAAATCTTCACTTATCATATCGCCGTGTATTCAAAATATTGTCGCCATATTTCTCCGCCCAAACGTTACACGCCCGGACGACAGCGTCACAACTATTCAAATCATTTTTGACTTCAAAACGAAAGCGTCCTCTCTTTTTACCTTAATTAATGTATAAAAGTGAGAGTGAGACGGGTGATAATGTTGGTGAACCCGTTTGTGGGTGCATTTTGACGCTTTATCAACTTTTTTAATAAAAGGGGTTGATGCACAATACACGAATCACGTTACATTTATTTTTTGACAGCATTGTTTGGTATTTGGTATTTTTCAAACGCAGTGGGCCGGCGTTCGAACTGACACCATTCATGACGTGATTGATGTGACTAATTAATTTTGTCGTGCGCGTGTCCCGAACTACTTGAATTTGAAATTAAAAAACTATATTTTTGTAAAGGATTGCGTCGACAATGCTTTTTTTTAATTTCGATGCGCATTCGCTTCAATTTTGATGCAAAATGTTCTGAATAATGTGTATTGTTGTTTACGTCGATTTGTGTTTGAACAGCATCTGCTTTTTAAGTTGTTCCTCAATACGTTGTACTGGATTGGATTAGAGCTGCTTAGTCGTTTATCGATAATACTAATAATAATACAAACCTAGCCTAAGAAGAGAAATAAATAATATAATAAATTATGACAATAGCCTAATAACTTTTGCCTTGGTCCATATAGATGCTGCATACTTACTCGTAATATTGTTGCCTAGTAATTCCAAAAAAGTACTTAGACTTTTTTCATTACACATTCCATGTCTTCTTTAGGTTAAGTATAGGTATAGATAAACAAAGAAAGTCTATTTTTGAAGAGATAATTAATAGCTCTTCCAGTAAAACCAGCAATAACACAGCAACTATAAAAATTTGCATTGCCGACCTTCCTCGACGTTAATGTCAAGGCGATGGTTCGTATAATATATAGGGGTCAGCTTTTCACAGCCCAAACGAGTGTACATAAAATATGTCACCGTCTGTTTACTGCTAAGAGAGGAACCTCCAGACTTGTAAAGGGATGCCGAAGTTGATAATGTTGCTTTATTTTAAGACAAAGCATTGGGGTGGGTTAAGTGTTGGGATAAGCTCGCCTTTGTACTTTAATCTTTTGTGACATGTACTCGTATATGTTTTAACCTGTAATTGTATACAATAAAGTGCGTACATACGTATTTTGTTATTGTTCTTAAAATAGTGGCTTTGGCTTAGCCAACATTTTAGTAACGGATCCGGCTTGAAAAAATAAACGGAACTTTAAAATATTAATACAATAGTTATTTGAAACCAACTGAGGACTTATTCTGTAATTAGATGTCAAATATATATACAATTATTGGTTTGACCCTTGGACACTGAATCGTTACATTTGAATGACATCAAGTATATATAGGTTTAAACTATTTTAAGTATGACACTGGCATATACAAAAATAGGATTTTTAGACGGTGTGAATGTGTGTAATAGATACTTTAATGTTCAAGTAGAATATCCAATGGAATTAGAACATATATCAGTGTGAAACTGAAAGTATACTGTAATTTAATTATTGTCAATTAAATTAAAAAGTATAGGTACCTACAATTTAATTACGTTCTAGAGTCTCTCTTCCATCAAAATAATCATTATCCTTATGAAAAAACTTTGTCACACTCCGCTTTAAGCGCCAAGCGAGATAGAAAGTTGGAATGAATGATTACAAAAGTTTCGACTATGCACTTTTCCGTGTTAGGTTACCTGTTACAAGAAATCCTGAACTTGCGTCTCAAATGACAAGAATGCGAAAAACGAATATCAATAGTTTACGTGGTAAATGTTTTGATAACACATTTCTTTGAAGTTCAAACTGTAAAGTAAAACATGTCGTTTAGTTCCCAAAGTTATGAAGAAAATGTGGACCCAGACGTACATAGACGCGCGTAGAGGTATGATAACTATATATTAAGTATTATAACTTCATCATCGTAGCGCATCAATGTCAGAATACAATACGCAGGACGTGCTTCGCAGTTATCGATGCCATGTCGACGACGCAAGTTACGGTAAAATAGTCCGGAACTCCAAACCCAATCTAAAACGAGATATTATAACCGTGTTTTACCGGCATGCGGGTTTTTTAAGAAAGGTATCTTACCTAACAAACCTAATAGTTTCTTAAGGCGCTACACTGAGAAATTTGGAGACTTTGAAACGCTGTCCTGCCCAGGCTAGCAAACAGTAGGGGCTGATTTTCAGATATATGATTCTTGACTATATGATTGTGGTACTGACAATAGCGAAACATGATTGCTTAAAATTTTCTCGATAGAAAATAAATCCAAAGTCGAGTCTATATTTTCCTTTTTTTCCTCAGCCTACTAAAACAACGCATTATTAAAAGGCACGATGAAGTTAATATGATGGCATTTTACCTCATCTAGGTACTGACAAGAAGAAATTTAATAAACCTGCACACAGTCAGATATTTAACGAGATTTGTCTAAAAAGCCATTCTCGGAGAGGGTTGCATCCCGTTTTGTCGTGAGCGAAAAACAAAGGGTGTCTCTTTCAATCGATATATCGCCTTAACTTTCTTGTGCTTAATTTCATTATAAAACCAAAGTTTAGACTTCACTTAATTTCTAACAAAATGTTAATTGCCAGTAATGTATACAGCAGAGTAAATTGAGAACGCAGTACAGTCAACTATGAAATTTTCACCTCTTCTTTCTACTCACCGTGCGGGAGCTTCTGCCTACTTGGAGGGGAGGGCTGCCAGATGGCCAGTCGGCTCCGCGAACGGCGTATGGGTGTGCTGGGGGGCTCATCCGAACCGTCCGTCCTAGCGGGCTGACTCCAAACTGAGGACTGGACAGCAGCGCTCGCACCCGTCATCACACCACCGTGCCTTCATGCACCACCACATTTTTAATTGTTTTCGTGTATTTGTGTATTAGGGCCGTAAGGGCATAGTTAGGGCACCCTCTTAGGTTTCCCTATCTCACATTGCACTGTATAATTTTCCCATGTTAGGTTAGTCTCACTAGGCGTCATTTCGCTGGTCTTGGAGGCTGTCTCCAGAAAACAGCGTGAGAAATCCGAAAAAACAAAAAAAAACATAAATGTTATACACGGAAATATTAGCTAATAGAACATAAATTATCATCAATTCATCAGTTCCAAATGTTCCAATAAACGCCCCCGTGCCAGTAACTCACTGTATATACATTATATATCCCTGTCCTGTAACTAATTTCAAAAAAACCTAAATATATCAGTCTTTCATCATTTTCAAGGTTTTTTGCATATGCTATATCAGTCATATCATTCAATATGTTCCCGTTGAGTTGTCCCATAAATATTACATCAGGAAACATTACCCTTTTTCACTCCTCTTGCAATTTCAATCCCACCTCACTCTGCTATAAGTGATCGTGCGTTTTCATTCATATAAAGTGACTTATTAGCATTTTAGCTCTGCATTTACATAAAAGCACTTGCGGGATCATAATGTATGTATGTATAAGTTATGGCGGTGTAATGCTGTTTTGTGACAATCCTTAATGGCTTTTAAGCATTAACGAGGTTGTTTGGGATGCTTTAAGCATGTATGAATATTATATAGAATTAAAATTTGTGTAAGTATGTAATATGAACTACAAAAGATTTATATGCTAATCCACATTATTAAAACCAAAATTACAATTTTTAAAAACCCCCCGACATGATGGCTGATGATCTTCAAACGGCTGAACAGATTTTCATGAAATATGGCTAAGAACACTCGGGATAAAATTATCTATGACACAAAAAAAACTAAACGAAACTCGGTTCATCCATTTGGGCGCTACGATACCACAGACACAGACAGATACACAGATACACAGATACACATATACACAGACATACACGTTAAACTTATAACACCCCTCTTTTTGCGTCGGGGGTTAAAAAGGACCTTATTGCGGTCAGCACTACCTGCTTGCCTAGTGGAAAACAAACCGTAGTACCTATATGAACGCTCGTACCACCAGCAGGCCTGATTCTCTTGCTGCTTTTTATTTTTAATTAAAAATGCGATTGCTCTTGGCCAGCATCTAGCCAGGGGGCAAAAGTGAGATGCTTCGACTCGGTTTTGGCACACACAGGGGGCTTTCACTCCGTCAGTTCGCCGCGCCGCTGCAAGTACATCCTCGGGCGGCTGCAAGTACATTCAGTGGCGAATTGCTACCGGACGGTCGCGTCGTCTCGTCATTCGCTTGGTGTGGTCAATATTTGTTATTCACCTATTATAATCTGGGTTTGTAAGTTGGCGATTTGTTAACAGTGCAACTTCTGTACGTAGTACTATTACTTATTCTGTGGCACACATTCGTGGTGTCCAGATACTCCAGATTGGCAGATACCCTATCGCGCTAGGAACGAAAGAGCACGTGCTATGTGACAAATGCGGCGAGCGCGGGATGCTATCATTAGCTATCAAACATAGGTCTTGTTAGATAAAAAAAACTTCTGTACGAAGTTCTATTATTCTGTGCCACCAGAAACACATACAAAGCATTCTGTGGTTTTTTAAGGCTACCATCAAAATCATTTATTTTAATATACGCTTCCCAATTCGCTATTGTTTCCTTTCCATACAGTACCCGGCCTACGTAGGGTACGCGTGACTTACACGGTTCGTTACGCGTCCGACTCTGATTTAATTAACGCCAACGACTTTTTCAATATTCTTAATTATTTCCGACGGAAGACTATGACATGCGTTAATTACTTACCTCTTGAGAATTTCGTGTAGCGATTACGCAATATACCTAATTAAATTAATGGTGACATATATATATTGGTATAATTAATAAGACACGTGTTATCGGACTCGACAAAAAGATCACTGGACTTCTTAAGAATTACTTATTTTTTAACCAATAATGAAAATTTGTTTGCCTTTCGGGTTACGCAAACAAAATGGTTTTTTTTTTGTTTTGCTTAGGTACTTGATATGGCGTGGCGTACATATTTTATACTAAGAAATGATGCAAAAAAAATTGGTTAGATTTAGCATTAAGTAGGTAAGACTTGAGTAGGTATATTAGGTAAACCGAAACATAACAGTTAGAGTAACATTGCAGATTTCCTTTTAAGAAATCGGAATAAAGTATCCCAAAGGTACAGCAATTTACTTCCCTTCCGAAATCGGTTTATAACTACCGTGACTTAATTCTTACATATTACGCAGAATTGTTAAGCATCGCCCTATTATTATGCTTCTAGTATTAAAGAAACGTTCCTTCTCGCCTCATTTATCTTAAGAAACAAGGGTTGGGACCTTGACTTTATTAGTAGTTACTCGTTATTTATGGCTTTTTACTTGACTGTAGTAATTTACTTTATTAGTTAACTTGGGCGTTATGGTATTATGCGTTTTAAGTGGGATACTGAAAATAAACACATGTCTAATATAAATTGCTTTGAGTCGGCAAAGGAATTAGTTTCGTTTCAGTGGAACTAGCATTAACATTAGTGCAATAAATTATATTCTTTACCCATTTCTGACTTAACTAGAGTATATGCCACAAGATGTAGTTGGGTCATAAACAGTTGCAAAAACAAAAGTCGTCTCTCCTGTGGTCAATAGTTAACGGCTTATGAGCATGTGAGTTATGATTTCATTACATGGATTTATAGAACCGGAGACGCCGATTATGCGGGTCACTAGACCAATCCAAAATTAAGCTTTGTAGCCCTTAACTTTTGATATGTCCACAGGAAAGACGCGAACCTAAATCTGTTTATGACCCAGTTGATTCCCACTTATGTAATGTTTTAGTAAAACATCGAAAATTAGGTAATGGTTTGGCTGAAGAATCTGTAGATTAAATAGAAACGGCGATAATAATAATATTATACTATCAACATTTTTATTATGTTCATTTAGAAGTCGTGTAAAGAAATTATAACTCGAGGTGTGCGTGCAATTACTGACGATAGAACTTGTTACGCAACAGATTTTTCAAGTTTAACAAGAAATGTATAATTATACTCCGTCATACCATTCATCCGGTCGGCGGTCATTCCGGTCATTCGTTCATTCAGAATGAACTAGTTTGCGGCAACTTTGATTACGTTTTGATATTTATTTGCATTCAGGGCAAGGAAGCAGCTGGTATTAATAGAGACGAACGATTATAGATGTCGTGTTCATATACTCGTATGAATTGCAAAAGTGTAAGTAAGTATATTGAACTACATATAGATGAAGCGATAATTATAACAATGAGTGGTGAACTGAAAAGACCTCTCAACTTGAATTTCAACACCCACTTAACTATTTTGAAGTACTATAGTGGCGTCTAATCTATACCACTTCAACCAGTTTTTAAAGACGACGTACTCATGTTTTTAAGAGCGGAGTGTATTAAATTATCTATAGTTTGAAGGGTTTGAAGCTATACGTTGACAGTTTGAAATTAATTAACACTATTAATGTCTACAAGCTTTTAAATACAACTGATTAGTGGAAATAATCCGTTAAACCATTCCGTTTATCGCATTTTTATCACCGTTAAATGAATTGGACGTTTGTGTCAATTAATTAGAACAGAGAACCATTTATTGATAAGCGACTCGTTAATAATGATTAGATAAACCATCCTGCTGGGGACCATCTGTTCTCAAGGGGTGTCGATTTTGTTGGTTCTGTTATAGATATGACCCATAACTAACAACTCACAAAAATAAAAGTAAAATAATAAACATTGAACGGTAAATAATCATCCTTATGGTTAGCGCATAAGGTTCATAATTCAGACAGTGTTTTTCAAGACCGGTTTACAGCTGGTTGCAAACGCATAAACTACAAAAGTTTGTTTTTATAACAGCGCAAAAAAGGTTACACACAATAGAGTTTGCAATTGAAGTGGGGCACTCGAGTTTAATACGAATCCGCATTAATTTGTGGGCTTGTGACTTATATCGAACCATTGTGATAATAGTGATAATGATAATAAAGGGAAAGGAAATATTCACTAATCTGGGGTAGTTTTTATAATATACTTATTGGACATTACAAATCAGCTGTATAACGTTTTTACCGGTTTCGTCAAAATAAGCATTAACAAATATTTTATGTAATGAAAATCAAATGTACCTTATTTAAGTGTAAGCAGTTTATTATAATCTAAATTTAATTGCAGAAATACCAACAATATTAAACCTAACAAGGAAAACTTAAATATTATTAAAAATAGCTAAATCTAAAATAAAAACCTACTAATAATACCTACTAAAAATTAAAGTCTAAAAAGGGACCCTGTGGCAGGGTACCGAGGGGCGAGGACACTGGCAGCGTTTCCTCGCTGAATCGCAATACTTATGCGTTGAGCGAGGAAGCTGCCAGCTCTCTTGTCCCCGGTAACGTCGACCAACCGTTTACCCAAATCCCGATACAGCTTGTGTGCTGCTGGGCCCCACGGACCAAGGGTCTCTACACCAAAAGCTACGAGAGTTGTAGTTGGCGTCGAGGCCCCTGTATTTGCGCCTTTTATTTGCTTATCTAAATTTTAGAACAAATTCCCCCAGATATTTGTTATTTTATACTGTAAAATGTGTCATATGTAGCTTTTTAACTGCAGCTTTGAAACATTTTTCGACATACCCGTATGCTACAAATATTGAATAAACCTTTTCCTCAATCCAGGTGAAATTACTGAAACTCAATTCAATGTTATAAGGACTTTTAAAGGGTTACATTTTACAATTTTTCTTTACCCATGGACAACTAGCGTCACGTATTGAAGTGCCTTATAAGCTCATTGTTATGTTCACAAGTGCCAACCGCCCTTGCGTCGAACGGTCGAACTGCGTTGCGTTCGTCACCATATTTTATCACCAATAAAAATGTCATTCATTCAATTTGGGCGGTGTATGAAGAGCTCATGTCAATGTACACAGTGTACGTATTTGCTTAGCACAATAATGCATCAATGGAAAAAAATTGTTCCTTGTTTCATTTTCTCAAAATACGTTATGTTCCTACAGAACGTTTTTATTTACTTTCGTTTTCACAATATCATAAATATATTAGCCCAATACTTTATTGCATTAGTACAAATTCAAAGGGGAGTAAACCGAACAATATGTGAGTAATATTTCTTGAAGAAAGTGGACGTGAATGTATATTAATGGTACTTACGTGGTGTACGTGGTTTTTAATCTTTGCCAGTTTTTTTTCTTTTTTGTATGTATCTCACTATATTCTCTATACAATCTATACATATGCTTTACATTAAATTGCGCTACATAAATACTGAATACAAAACTTCCACACAGCCGGGTAAAATTAAATGTTAAGACAATGTCATTGCGAAACATAATTTGACAAAGAAAACTTTGCCTTGAGTATCTATAAAATTGCTTACTTACCTACTATTGTATATTACTTCGTCCACTACCGCACTACTGACGTTTTATTACCAAAATTATGACTCGTTTTATGACTTGCACTCGCCATTTCTGGACATTATTTTTATTGCCTGACTAAGGCGACTTCCTGACTTGGCGGGGCGGGATCGATATGTGACATTTTCTTCTTTGACGTAAACTTACTGACGTCGCAAAGATTCTCACTTGACATAATACTGACAGTATTACGTTTGCGCAGTAGTAATATCATGCGCAGAAGCGGAGCAGTACCGCCTTCGCATCGTCCCGCTACCGCGCATCCCGCGCCAGTCAGAAAGCACTCATTTAAATGTAGGGGCGTAGTAAAAAATGGTATCGCGTCGACTGACAGCTGCCAGTGACATTTGACACTTTTCTCATATCGTACTGCCCCCGCACCGACAAATCAGGAAGTCGCCTATGACTTAACGATTTCAGTTTTTTTGACGAACATCAATAACTTCTAGCTTCAGGCACATGTTTTATATTACTTTCTAAAGTACCTATGTATACTTTAAAAAGTAATATAAAATAGGATTATTTACGTGAGATTATATGATATAAAATTTAACGCATAAAACGGCCATAAAATATGAAAGTAGTAGGGATGGCCACTATTTCGCCCAGCGTGACAATGCGGCCAGCCTTCTGGGGACCCTACCGAGCACCCGAGGACCTGGGGCAAATGTTTTTGCGCCTGTTTGTTGTTTGTTTTTTTGACTGTATGTAGCGATATTGCTGTAATATAAAAGTTTGTCCCTTAAATTTTACTTTTTTATAATATGTAAAATAAAACAGTAAAATTTTCGGTAGGTATAAAGGATAAACCATTCAATTTCGTCTCTCATCTTAAATTCTTAATTTCCCGGAACTACGAGCTCGTACGCCCATAAATGATAATTGTCTCATTTGAAATTTCCCCGCAAAGTCAATATTAATCTCCATATTTATTAGGATGTCAATCATCGTGCGTGCCGGCGTGCTCCTTGCGAGAATTAGTACCTACCTACCCTTACCATGAGTTTGCAATGTTTGCATTACTATACTCGCTAGCGACTGCGTAAACGATTTAGTATGGACAAAAGTACCTACAGTGCCTCTGGCGGTTACGCAATATAACTAAGAATCGCCATACTAAATCGTTTACGCAGTCGCTAGCGACTACGGTAATGCCAACATTGCAAACTCATGGTAAGGGTACGTCTACGTTCTAAGTCACGCTCAGCTCACGTCACGTCGTTAACGCCGACGCAATGTAATTATCATTATCATTCATGTAAACACTCTTTCAACCAGCATTTTCACCTTTCTACCTGTGCCAAATTGAACCTCATTTGAAGCAGTATGCTTGTAAATAAAGTCAAATTGTAACACAATAATAATATTGCAAAATTAGGCATTTTTTCTCTTCTATAGACTATTTATCCTTACGTGTCCTATCATGTAAACAAACTCTTTTTGAAGACGTTAATTATGATCATACTTTTTTCTAGGATTACAATACTTTGTGAACTTCTTGTAGTATAACTACAACAACATTCTAAGTGAATCTATTGTGTAATCTTAGAGAAAAGCGTGATAATGATTAATTTAATGTCTTCAAGAATAGTTTGTAAGTAAGTACATGATAGACCACGTAAGTATGAAAAGACTGTAGTCGAAAATTAACCAACGAGAATGCCCTCTAGTATCTTACAATAAAGGACTGTATTAAACATTATATTTGAAAAGTACTTATCAATTATATTCCATTATTGTCCCCATTCTAATATTAGTTAATTTAAATAGAGAGGGTTGTCAGTATTTAATGAAGTCTCAGATCGCAATTTATTTGTCGCGGAGACCTCTATTCAGACAACAAATATTGCGATCGGAAACGTAGACGTAGTTTTTAGGGTTCCGTATCCGAAGGGTCCAAACGGAACCCTATTTTTGTCACTCACACGCATCCGTCCGTCGTCTGTCACAAAATTTTGTACCGAAGAATTTTTTAACTTCTTGAAATTTGGTGATAGATAATGTTTATTATTACGTATATTTTACCAAACAAATACTAATATATTGATAAATCAGATTTTTTGAGGTTGGTTCGTATAAACGACCCGGACCATATGCTATAGCTCGAGTTGATTTATATTGTAAGGAGCAACTTCACTAACTTTTCCACTCAAATCTAATTCGCGTTAGATCTAAGTAGAGAAAGTATTATTCTTCAATAGCGGACTGTAGAAACTATTATTATTATTGTTTATAGACGGTCACTGACTCTAACTTACTATCAGCGAATTGCTGGTGACTAACTTTGAAACGAAAACAGCTGTTAGGATGGGTTAGGTTAGGTTATGTCTAACTTTCGGTTTACGGATGAAATTACAAGTCGATTATTTTCACACACTATTTATTTATGTTTGTTTTTCAAGATAAAAGTTATGTTTGTTTTTTACACGGTTTATTTTGTATACACGATTAATTGATTATAAATATCCGATCCCTTAGTCTAATTTTAATGCTCAAAAGAAACAGTTTTATACGATTTTACTTAAACTTTTAACGTTTCTAACTGAAACTATGACTACAATGTCTAGTCTTCCTAAACTTCTTCGGTGAGTGGAGTTCCTGGTTGTTGCTGAGGAGATGACTGGATAGCACTGAACTAAACTTAGCTGAACATACATATTCCAGGAATAAAGCTCTTTTATTAACTAGCTTACGGGTCGACCTAACATAGAGACTCGACCGACATACGTTTCGACCAAAGTGGAACTCCTCCCCTTTTGGCTTATGGAACTGATGGTTCCAGGCTTCCCCTGTCGTCACGGGAGGCCGTCATGAGCTCATCTTTGGACAGATGAATCGCTCATTCGAGGCGTCTGCATGAGACTTACTACGGGGGCGCTAATCCACCGTGTTCGGGCTTGAGAGTCTGTGACGTGCGAATATATTCAACTTTACGGGAAAATTCCGCGCTCGGGAATTTCTACTGATCAGAGTTTACCCGACACAGACTAGATGCTGTGTGGTACAGGTGCGCCTTAACGGCTTCTTCATTACTGAATTTAATATATGGATTCGAGTCACAGACTTTCGAGCTGTGTCACCATTTGTGACTTTGAGATAGCCAAAATGTCTATATTTTTGGGCTATCTCGAACTATTGCGCAATACTGGATGGGATTTTCCATCGATGTGTGACGCACATAAAAATGCTACTGCGTAGCCGATACTATCTAACTGCGCAATAGTTTTTGGACTTTTCCTTTGTGTCCAAGGAGGTAGTAAATAAGTATACGGACGATACCTAGGTACTTATACCGTTCACCTAGCGTGAACGGAATGCTAACTAGTTGGGTAAATAACATGGTTTCTTAAGTATTTGAGCTTACGAAACAGGATTACTCTTAAATTTACCTAACTGTTTTCTTATCTTTATTGACGGCTATACAAGTCATATTGACTGTAAAAATAGGCTCATTTTTGCCGGTTTTGGGCCCGTCCGCCACATTTCGGAACCCTAAATGTGCGAAGTCCAACTCGCACTTGGCCGGTTTTTCATTAAATTTGTTATGTTGTTGTAGTCATACAGCTATGTTAAAAACTATGATAATTTTTCAATCAAAGTAAAATATTTAAAAATTAGTCGCCACAGGTGGGATGATATATTATTTTCGTTATTTAGAAGGTTCGCTTGAAAAAAATTACAACTATGATAATATTTTAATAACAAATTGATTGAACTATGTATATTATTATATTTATCAGTGTTTGATACGTTTTTAGAATAACGCATATTCATAAGTATTTTGACTTTTTGATTAAAGCTCCTGATAAAATTCATCCCATGAAGCAGTTTTTATTAAATCGCGACACGAGGTCATCGACCTCAAGATCATACATTTTGTTGACAAATTAACTTACCACGTTCAAAGGATTTTATACCTCATTCATAAGACTATAAGTACGCATTTGTGAAAGGTTTTTTCTTTGGTTGAATGGACAGTTACCCCTTTTAATTGCAGCACCCTACGATGTCCTTCATAATGTTTTCATGGCCGGTTGCTTCGATTATGTTAATATTTATACGCACATCTTAAATTAACACATTTACTCTATCAAATACGGAATGATGACGTGAACCTTAAATTCAGTTTCGTAAGAGCTGTATTCGATTGACTATTGGATTAATAAAGTAAGTTTGAAATGCGTTGAATTTTAACAAAAGAACGTTGTAACCATTAGTGAATTCGGACGATTTGAAAGAAAAAGATTTTTTGCATTAGGACTGACCTATTGTCGTATAATGAAACATTCGTCGCAGACCGGATATCCGATTTCGAATTAATGTGGACACAATAAAATCCGTGTAAATAGGTAATGTGCCGTGTCGTGTACGCATGGCAGAAGTGCGTAATGAATATGTAAAATAAAATAAAACTTTAATAGACTTTCTAAAGGTGTACCATGTTGCCTAGGATATTTAATCTGAATCCTGCTTAATTATTATAAATGCGAAGGTATGAATGTTCGTCAGTTACGCAAGAACGGCTGAACGAATTATGATGAAACTTGGTTACAAGTTACAACCTTACTACTTTTATTCCCGGAAATCATCCCTAGGGGACAAGGGAGTGGAAGTTTACGCGCGGACGAAGTCGCGGACAAAAGCTAGTACCTACTTAAATAAGGCAAACAAAAATTGCTTGATATTGAAAAACATAATTGACACTATGTCATATCATATTACTAGAGGAGCAAGGTGGTGGCTCTAATTGCCGGAGTTCCATGATCGTGGCCATCAAAGCAGTAACATACGTATAAGTACGCAAAAAATAACCAGGCTGGCACACTGCGGGACGGAGACTTCACTTTACACGTTTTAAATTTCGTCGCAGAATGTATGCAGGTCCTGGTACCACCTGGCCGGGCCTAGCTGAGTTTCTTGCTGGACTCTTCTCAGCTAGGCTAGGTTTAGTGAACCAGCGACAAAACCCCCAATAGCTCTATTCCACTGACACCTCAGATCTCAAATTCGGTCGACGCCGCTCAACCAATCTCACTGGAGCGAAAATTCTTAGTCCAATGTTTAAACCACCCGCGTGGTCGTGTCGGAGGTTTCCTACACAAATTTTTTTATTATAACTTCAGAAACATTTATTTCAAGTATCATAGACCTTTTAAAAAACATGTGTACAGTAATTGAACTTACGTAGATCAAAATAAATTTATACAATGTTTCTCGTTTTTCATTTCAGCAGCGAACATTTTAGTTGCACCTTAGCTTATTGTAAAACTTTTGCTGCTCTGGCGTTGGCGTTTAGAGGATCCGGTCTTCATAGGATTCCTGCTCCATCTTCACATCCAAATGGTCTTATATGTCTTCTCGAGCCTCTCACCCTTATTGAGACCGCTCTTATAATTGAAATCTGTACTTTTACTTTCAACCAATACATTACTTGTGAATATGCATTTCCCCATTTCGTATTTAATTTTGATGCGGTTTTTTTTATAAAGTTGTTATATTCTGTCCCTAATGCTCCATCGCATGAGATGACAAGTGGAGTAAAGGAGGCTCTTAAATCTTCTGCTGCTCGGTCATATTTGGTGTGTTTCTCTCGGCTATGTCTCTGTGCTGTTTGTTGCCATGTGAGGTTGCTGTAAGAAGAAGCGTCGGCATTTATTATGCGAACATCGAAGAACGCTTTCCTTGCAGGTTCCCAAACACTGTTTAGTAACAAGTCTCCTATGAGGGCCGGTTGAGTATTACTTGTGTCACGCATTATGGGTTCTGTTGTACCTGTTCCCCAGGCTAGTTCAGCCCATTGTTTACAGTCATCTCTATGTTGATCATGACCTTGTTTTATTAGACCACCTTTTTTGCAATTTAGTGCGTGGTTTAGATCGAAGTTATTCTCTCCGCAACCATCGCAGGCTTGAGGGAGGCTGGTAGGTTCATGAGCATATCGAATGGCTAGGGCATCCTTAAACTGAGTGGCTGTGAGATCGGTATTATTGGCGGTAGTAGGGATAATTGTCAGCCATTGTGACGAATTCGTCTCAATGACTCTTTGAACTAGACATGCGCAAAATGTGTCACTAAAAAGAAAAGAGTGATATACTTCATTCCTTCACTGTGAAGTATATCACTCATTTAGTTCACTAGTTCAGTTTCGTTCAGTAGCTCAACAGATCCATCTTCGATATAGATTGGGTAAACATATCAGTCATTCATTCAATCATGTCGTCTATGTCACTCTCGGAGCGAATGAGTAGGTAAAAGATATGAATCATGAACTGAACGAACTGAAGTATTGAAGTATATCGATCCGAACTGAACTAGTGAATGAAAGAGTTACTCGAGGTGAAGTACTTCATTTGAATCATTCATTCGTGAACTACTCATGTCTACTTTGAACACATCTTTTCATTTTATCTGGTAGTTTAGATATTATGTCTTTGCTGGTTTCGATGTCTCTTATTTGTCTTGCCAATTTTTCTTTTTTTATAGTTTCTGTAGCATGAATTTGGTGTGCCAGTAAGTCTAGGTTTTCAGCATTTTTGATAGCGTTAATTAGTAACCTGTTTGATTCTAATGATGTTTTGTAGCATTCTTTATTTTTATCTGGATCATTAATGCCGAGGCCGCCGAGTTTCACTGGTAGAAAGAACAGTTCATGCTCAATTGAGGTTATTTCTCTGTCTAAAATATATGGTGTTAGTGATGTTATGATTGTTTGTTTTAAGGAGTAGAATTCTTCATGAGCTTTATCCATTACTGTTTGTAAGTATCTCCACTCACATTGTAGTGACTTTGTAAAGGCTGTATGTACAAGTTGTGGATGCTTTTTGCTGGCTTTTGATAAATGTGTAATACAGTTTGTCCATTCATTAACTTTTCCTTTGATGTATTCCATTTTCCCATCCTCATCGCCTATGACACCACCCAGAAATCGGTGAGAGAGTACAGTCTTCACGCCTAGATCCCCAAAGAGTCTCTTAGCCTCTTCACTCGAATTATTTTTAACTATAATATAGCTTTTTGAAGGTTCCGGGAAGTAGCCATATTTTGGCCCTTGTTCTATCAGTTTCTTTAACCAGCCCTTTATATTAGTTAGTTTACCAAAACAAGCTGAGTCATCGGCGTATCAATTTTGTATGTATTTTCCAGGGTCTTTGCAACTTTGAATTAGTGGTAAAATCCCAACTGCATACATTAACATTGCCAATGGGTCACCTTGTGTGGTTCCTTCCTTGCTTAGGATGAAATCATTGGAGCCCGATAAACAAATGACTGCATATCCTCTGTAAGTGTTGAAAAGAAATATTGCACAACGTGGCCAGTATATTCTAGCATTCCAAAGAGCGATAGGACGGCTCAGTGCATTGAAGGCGTTTGCTGCATCTATTAAAAGGAGGCCTTCATCATCTTCACCTTCGTTAAAACATTTGGTCATAGCATGGATTCCTCCCTCAATGCCTGATTTTATTCCCGCACAGAGCTGATCGGATCCGCACGCTTGTTGAACGTCTAGCCCTGTTGCGGTGGCCATGGCTTTAGCAATGATGCGTTGTAATATTTCGCCGATGCCGATTGGGCGAACACCAGGGCATTTATTCAGTGCTATCCCTCTTCTTGCTAGTAAAGTTCTAATGCAATCCCATTCGACAATTTCACTGCTAATTTGATTTACCGAGATATAATAAATCAAATTCAAACGTTTATTCGTGACACACATAATAATAAACAAATAATAATTATTAGCCGCGTTACTGCTTGATACAAAATTAATAAACAAAGGCATAGAAATTAGAATAATATTTTATAGTCTAATGCCATCCTTGTTATGTAAATTATGGTATTAGAGCTCATTAATGAAAATCATGTCTATGTCACTAAGATCACTGTCGGTGCAAGCAACATGAAACCAACATTCGCGCATATTTTTTTGCAAATCCAACATGTTGGGTTTTACATAAATTAGTAACGCTAAGAACGATTGTTATTTAAACCATAAACTCTCGAACTAGAAGATAACATTGTAAATTTTAAAAAAATCAAGCACGATACAAAACCGAGGATTTACTTTGATTCCTAATACGTGGTAAAACGAATGAAAATTAAACTCATTTGTTCAGTGACATAGTATTCTTTGGCACTAAGGCACTTAATTTACAATAGAATGTTGCAGTGCCAGATCAACATTGCATTTATTCTGCTCTCTCTATTTATTCCTTTAAAGTTTATTGTAAAAAGTCGTGTAATCCCCTTTCGGCTGTATTGTAATGCAACACTACTACGTCACAATGAAAGGGGTGAATTCCTATTTAAATTTAAAATTTGAATGAAGGACCCTCAAAATGAAAGTTAGCGGTGGTCAGCGTAATTTGACACTTCACTGTTCATCAATGAACTAAACTTTTGTACTTGTGATTCGGAACGTTAGCAAACGGTATACCTATATTAGGGAGAATGTTGGTAACACCTAAGTAATTTGTATTTTAAGCGAAAAATAATTGAACGAACACAATATTTAATAAACTAACTACAGTACTATACTATTATTAACAACTATACTTAATGCTCTACCCTGGCTTGAATCTGAAATTTAAAGGTAATTCAGTGTTCCTGCTACCTATACTCGTATATATCAGGTGATAACACACATAGCGACTTTACAAATTAGGTATAAACAGTCGCCATCACAGATAGATCTGAGTAAATGGGGCATGAATGAATGGGCATGATCAGGTATTTCAATATACCTTGAAGTGTACATTATATGTAGGTGATGCATAACTTAATGATGGTGGCTGTAGTGTAGATACTGTGTTTGTACTTCTTGTAAACATTAATTGGGATGTCAAATTGATTGGAATTAAGAAACCGTACCCATACCACAAATAAATTACTATACTGTAATAGATAATCTGAACGAATTTTGGGCCCCGCCGCTCTATTACTAAACAACTTTTAAGTTCTCCTTTAATACTTTAAAATCTAAAAAGCTTCACCATTACCCGAGAGTGCATTCAACAAGTCTGACCTTGAAACAAACTCTCCCTAACATTCAATTTTTCTGACCTACTTTAAAAATGACCTCGCAGCAGGAAAACCCATTTATGAGTCAACTGTTAAGCTTAATGCAAATACGTCGTGAGGCAAGGTGAGGGAGGAAATACGGAATTGCAGGAAGCGTTTTGCACGATTTCAAAAATATTTTATTCCGTTCTTATGCTGAAAGAGGGTACTTTAACTTTGGATGATTATTTTCAGATTTTTTCCCTACATTAGCTTTTAAGTAGAAACATATTTTCGGGAAAAAATAATACAATTTTCTCACTTGTCTTAAATAAGTAGAGTCTTATTTTATATGACGGGCATGACGGCACTTAATATTTCTCTTGTAGGGGGAATTGATGGCTACTATGTATATAATAGTATGGAAAAAGAAATATGTACCTAATCTCATTTATTTTAGTCGCCAGCTATATATAGGTTGTATAGTACAAGAAAAAAAAAGACAATTTAAAACTAACAGGTCACTTAGAACTCTTAGAAGAAATGTGACACACTTAACTGGACAAAGAGTTAAATAAAAGATGTATTGTAAAGGCGCGCTGAATGCTCTTTTTCTTTGTGGCTAAGATGGTCGAGAATTTAAAAGGGTCAAAATACGCTTCAAAATTCCGTTACATTATTATTTTAATGTGTTCTTGTAAAATATAATTCATGGACTCTGTTTATTTTAAACGTCAATTGACCCATAACATAAATATTAGAATAATGTTCAAAATTGCTGCATTGTACAAAAATTTACTTTTCAAAATCTGTGTCATTTTCGTATGCAAAATCAAAAAGTGTCAACAAATTTGAATTTGAACATCAAGATTCAAGATTTTAAGGAATATTCATATATAAATAAAAGAGTAAACTAGTACACTTTTGAACAGAACGCTAGTGACTGTGTTGCAAAATTGTGTATTAGACCACATTTATGCCACTCACCTATAATATTTTTCAAATCGCTCAGATTTTCCGACCAAAAGCGTCAATTTTAGCGCAAATTTACGTTCTTTATTGGCTTTTTAACCTGTTTCTTCTGTAATTCATTTTTAATATTCAACATGGCTTGCGAAATTCATTCATTACATAGGTATATTGTTTTGATTAAGGTCCGCTTGGATTTTTTTGCGAAACTTAATGAACTTGTTACAAGTTTTAGATCTTAATTGGCTCTTCTGGAGAACCTGTAACGGTTAAGCTAAAGCGAATCTTTACTGAATTGTGCTTTATTATTTACTTAGGCAATTTACTGAAATTCCTTTAATCAATGGAGACGTGGAATGAAATCTTAAATCTCGATCAATATTCGAGCCACAGGCTCAATAGTGACAATGGAATCCTTTCACAGGGGTTGAAGAAAGGTCGTCGCCCTTTGGAGAATAAGGGTTGTACAAGACCGTTGTTTTCGAATTGTACTCTTTGTTGGTATTGTTATACACTTGTCTTCGCTTCACCTTGCTTTTTGTTGGTACGATATACAGGCTGTTCAATTCAATGCAATAGATTAATGCCTTACTCTCTTAATTGAACGCCAGGTTACATTTACATTACAGTTTGCGTCAATTGACGCAGACTTGTATGGTGTTGGTGACGCTTACCGTAGGTCCCTCTGGTGTTCAACAAACAGAGTTAATATTCAGAGTGGGATTAGCCTAAGTCTAAATCTTAAAAAACACTTTGTATTACATTCCTGCTAACATGTTTAAGATATACAATAATCTTTTATATTACTTTTGTACGCGTAAGTTTTACGCATCTTACACACAGTTATAATCTAGGATCTAGGCCTCTCCAAGGCAAGAGTGAATAGGCTATTACTGAACCAGCGAGCTACAATTCAGGCCTTGCCGTCGCATCGAAAAAAAACAGGTGAGACTAAGGCCAAATAGGCCAATTGCTGTTCAGTCATACATAACAAATAAAAATAAAAACATCTTCTGAATGTATACGTGTCATTTTGTCGCCGTTTTGGGACACTCCGTATCTCATTTCAATCTGTCCATCCAAAACTGCATTGAGATTAACTAGAGTAATATAATAAAGAGTTAACTGTGTGAATAACAGCATCCCTTTATGTCCCATTGTGGCCTGGGAACATCTCGACTAGGTCACTGTATAAAGAAGACCCATTGTCCATATTATCCGAGATAATTCACCCCGATTCTATGAGAAGCGTATAAATAATAAACAGTGTTTATGGTACGATTAAGATTTGAGAAAGACGACTTGGCTTATTAGGATATGGGGGGGCTGAGGTATCCGTCAGAGAACCAAGATAAAGTTAGTGCAAGCTCTAACTAAGTACTTAGTGCAGTGCGAGTTAAACCTTCCACCATTCGTATTACGTACACCAATCAGTGTTCGTTCGTATTGAAATATAATAAACCGGTCACTCACGTTGAACGTACCAATACGTGGTCCGAAACAAATGATTCTCGCCACCGCCGCCGCCGCCGACCAGCCGCGCGTGAGACGCGGCACGCGCGGCTGATCGGTGTCCCAATTACAGCTCATGATTAAGGACCGCGTATTGGTCCGAAACATGTCGAGCGATATTCGACGTCAAAGACGCGAGTGATCCGTTTATCATATTGCAATATATCTGAGACTCACGGGAGTTTTCTATTTAAAAGTGTTCGTTCGTGTGATGCTCGTTGAGATCTTTATGGCAAGTTTGTCAATTTTATATGGAGTGACAGCTGCCAGCGCCATATATTTAACGTTGATCGGTCTGTTACCATTATCTAAGTCGCTGCCATTTGTATATTCATGATATTTTATGCCATAAGGGTGTCGTTCGGTGATCTACTCGTCGTATTCCAAAGTGATTTCATTATGTTTAGCACAATTATATGAGCACCCGAAACGCAATGAAATCAAAATGGATTACGGAATATATTATTTCCGATCAAATCGATTTGGTGCATTCGGGAACTGTTATGGCATATCAAATCAGAAATACTCTTGGTTCATGCACTCTTATTTTAATAGCTAAAGACCATTGTAAAAAAAGGCTCATTCCTGAATCTATTTTCCATTCCTACCTGTTTTCCACTGTCATGCAGTACTTGTTATATGACAGTGTCAATGAGCCTAAGCACGACGGCTTTATCTTGTGTAGTTAAGGAGGTTGCTATATATCCATCTTCTGTCTATCTCTATCATCAGATTGATGACATTCATAAGCTACGGAACGGATTTCCATTCGGTTTTCATCAACAGACAGAGTGGAGAAGGAGGAAGGTTCATTAATGTTTTGTTTAAATTGACTTTAATTGTTAATTTTGTCGCAATTTTCTATTCCCTCAACTGAAGTCCACTTGAATACCAGACATTCTTTGCCTACTTCGGTATTCATTTGTCATCAAATTCAAATATTTCAATAAGCTTTGTGATTACGATCAGTATTGGGACTTTTGTATTGTTTTGAAGGAAGTTTCAGTCTTTGTGTTCAGGGCACGTGTAATATAAGTACCTAAATTTACTCGAAATGTGCCACTTGAGGAATTGAATACAAATGAGAAAGAACAAAAATTGATTTTCGGATCCTAATAGTACTTAATAGTAGTAAAATCAACTTTTGGTCTTTCTCATTTGTATTCAATTCTTCAAGTGGCTCATTTCGAGTAAATTTAGGTACTCACCGAGAAAAAACACCGAAATCAAGAAAATTTGTACAAAAGAAATGCCTACTTTGTCTTTTAATGCGTGCTAAATAAATACTTTTCTTCTTCTTCTTCTTCTTCTTCTTCTTCTTCTACACTGCAGGCAACTATACACAAGGGTCAAGAACCATGGTCACGTCAAACATGATGATACGACCAAGAAGAAGCTACTTACATGAATAGATTAACTCAATTGGTTCCCAGAGAAATAATTTTCAAAAGCATTGTTCCAAATCTAATTGACCAATAAATTCAACAACCGCCGAGATCGAAGCGATTACACATCTAATCCGCAATCAAATCAAGTTGATACTTCACTGTATAAATTTATTCCCTTTAAAATACAATTTCGTATTCAAAAACTTGGCCACCAAATTAAATCAACCTTTCCGAAATGACAAATGGCCGATGCAAATATTTGGTCGAACGGGTCAGACTTGATGATGCTCTCATCGGAAAAGGTTAAACGTAACCTGGATTTAAAAACTAGTTACTGAGATAACAATTGAATTGGTGAGATGACCGCGAATTGCGAAAACCGGTTAGATTTCTAACGGCACCTAAAAAACAGGGGAATAATAAATATTTAATGTGACAATCTAATAACCTGTACCTAAATCTTGTTTTTTCCCTTTCATTTCAGGTAAGATCCAAGGGAATTCCCAGCGGTTGGAGCATCACACCTATCATTAATAGCGGCAAGTATAGCAGACTAATCATTAGAGATTTCCAAACTGAAAACCTTCTAAACGGTCACTTGAACAATGATTTCTTTGTGGGGTTTAAATCGTTAGAAGTTCCATGTGTAGTTAATTATAGGTCAAACTGGACGATTAGGACTGTAACCCCTTTTACCACTTGAACAAAAAAGGTAATAAGCACAAATCAGCTTCATAGACTCTTAATGCTTTTCCCCCTTGACCGCCGGTTTCGTGGATAAGTAGGGCCTTTTGTAAAGAAACGGTCCAAGTGTACTAAGTTGTTTAAGTAATATAATACAGAGGACGTCGCCCTTTTCCCAAGAGGGAAAGAAACTACGTGTTTTGGAGGTACTTTCTTTTGCGTTAAACGTGCGTAGAATATGGTTGGCCTTTGACAAAATGTTTCAGCACAAGTTATTACAATTTCATACATCTGTAATTTGTATTCTATCGGATTCTCTGAAATTATCCCAAGTTACGTCTTGCACGTACTTAATGTACAAATGTGATTATAGAAGCTATTTTTATTTCTTAACGAATTATAATAACCAATTTGATAATGAACGCCTCACTACTAGTAGATAGTGTTTCAATGTGTGATATTCTGCGTATTGCACATATTTGCTTATGTCAGATGTCAGAAACACCCTGGAGGGACGTTCAGGTTCCATTTAAGATTAGTTTTGCCCTAAAGATCATTACTAAGCAACTGCGCTTCACAGTCCAATCCGTACAATATTAGGATGAGATTTGCTGTGGAGGAGCCAAACCATTACTTATTTACATTTCTCATCTCGTCGTAACTTGGAATAATGACAAGCTAAAACAGTTCAAACTCTTTGATTATCAACGATTTAAAGAGCAGGCGGTCTAACTATTCAATTGTTATCGAATCGAATTGCCGCTGATAATTTACTAATCACAGAATAGTAGTTTAATTGACAGCTGACATTAGACCCTCGATCAATAATGTAGGACTGCCGTTACCAGGAATAGAATCTGTTAAATTCGGATCCATTGTTCCTTCAAAGTATTAAAAACTAAAGGTCCTTTTGAAGTGTTCATTGGCAGTCTTCCGGAGCAGCGCTTTGATTCACAACCTCGGCTCAACTGGCAGTCGAAACTGGTATAACTTGACCTTGGATTCGTAGCGAATATGGATAGTCGGAGGTTACATTTGTGCTGGCTAGTTGAAGCGTGTTATCGGTAAGCCCCTATGAATACGACGTGCGGGGTTTGAATCCGGAATCAGCACGTTGCTGCATGTCTGATCACGTCTGACTCAGAGATGCGTATGCGCATGGCAATGTGCAGATCGCTGTGCAATCTATCGATTATTGTATTTATTATTGCACACACTGCATTGTACTGTTATTCTACTAGGTAACGTGAAATCGACGCCCACCAAGCTCACGTGTAAAAGCGTCATACGGAAAAATTTGGTTCTCATTTGACTTCATGTTGCTGATTGATTATTTTGGAGTATTTAATATCTTTTATGTTAATAAAAGCCAAAACTACCTTAGCATCGTTACGTACGGGTTACATTCACATATCAACACCTTCAACGAGCAACACTTGCATATATTTTTGCTTGTTTTGTAAATCGTTTCTCAAAAACGTACCAACGATTTCTATCAAATTTACAATAAGGACAAGGATTTAAGGAGCGAAAAATCGATCTAGTTAGGCCTCATTTCCGGAAAACCTCGTTTTGTCCGGAAGAAGCAGAGCTTGGTCTCTCTAGTATTAGATAAGATTAATAAATTAGTAACATCACACCGTGAAAATAGTCAATATTTCGCAATGGATTCCTTCAAACCCATTCTGTTAGGTACATTTATTAAATAGCTTAACATTCGCACGATACTTAACATTAGCACAACTAGTTTATTTAATGAATTGATTCAAACTCGTTCTTAGCTGAACAATATAACATCAGACTATAGTTACCAGTTTTCTGATACTTGTGGTCTTTTTCTGCCAAGCATAAATACTGTAACAGTAAGGTACCAAAACAAGATTGCAGGTGTGATTCAAAATTTCATCACGATTCGTGTGACCCATCGTAGCGAGATGCGTCTACTATCTAAAGCAGAGGGGATGACTTTATCACTGACCAAGCTGAGTTGCCAAAACCAAGTGACTGTATGGACTCTAGAAGAGCACACTGAACAATTTCCTATTATTATTCACAGTACCTACACGAAATTTACGTTATAATGTTTATAGTCCAGTAACTTTATACATTGAGAGCGTGCGTTAAATCCGGTAGTTCTGATTTTTTGCAGACTTGTTTATGATGTTGGCCCAATGAATAATCCAAGTTTGTGACTTCGAGCGCCAAACGCAACTATCTCAAAAATCGAAAAAAAAAACCACTATAACCCGAAAGTGGATTTTACAGCGCTGTTAAAATTATTAAAACTATAATTACATGGACCCTGGTAGGGTACAGCAATATTTTTTGAGCTACCAAGGGGATAGCCCAGATAGAAATCGTGAATCGTAAATGAATAAATGATTCACGGTTTCATAATTAAAGTTTTTCAGTATGATTCAGATTTATTTATTTACAATATACGATTACATTATTAATTACATGTCAATTTAAAAGAATGAGAATGAATGAGTTATGTATGGCCTAAAGATTTAGAACCTACATTTTTTACGGTGTTAAAAATTTCACTGCGTATACTGGTTAATACGAGTATGAGACGTGTGTTAGGCTTTATGAACACGCAGCAACCACTCCTAAAACACAGGTGTCAGTACTAGTACTAGCACAGTGACCCCGTTGTGTCACCGCGGGACGTCGCCACCCCTAGCGATCGTCGATAATCACGCCATCTCGGTCCCAATTAGGAGGCTGGCAGATCTTGATAGCGCTAGGGCTGCCATCGATGTAATAAATACGATGTTGCGTTAGCTTTTGTTCGACGAGGTGTAAGTAATAAGGTGTGATGGCGTAATAACGGTTGTTTTAGATTTAAAGGGGCACCATTATTGGGTTAAGTATTGTGTGCTGTGAAAATCTCACAGTTAAAGTGATGGATATATAGGTACTTCGTTAAATAATTTACCTTAATTTTAGCTTCCACAATCATAGCTTTATTTTTTAAAGCTGTTAGAAATTTAGGTTTCAATTTCAGTTTTCTGGGCAAATTTTGTTATTAAAAAAATTTGTATACATACACACGGAGAATCCATACTAATATTATAAATGCGAAAGTGTGTCTGTCTGTCTGTCTGTCTGTCTGTTACCTCTTCACGCTTAAACCGCTGAACAGATTTAGATGAAATTTGGTATGGAGATAGTTTGAGACCCGGGGAAGGACATAGGATACTTTTTATCCTGGAAATAATCCCTTAAACTGATAAATTAGATTCAACTTCCAATCTATGAACCGGATCCATGTTAGGTATTTACAATGCCCACGAAAATTCGTCTCTGCAGAACCAGTGAAAGCCTGACCTCCGAACATGCTCACAGTTTTCACGAATCTCAGGTTCAAGATACAATTGGGACGTATGGTGAGGCGAGTCTAGACATTTGTAAATGTTACGATATTATTTGACGTTTGACATGTCAGAGACGTGTGTCAAGTGTCAATATACAGATCATAGATATAATATAAACTCTTTAGTTACAGATGCGCCAACGAGCGACCGGTGCTATGTCTTTCTCATGCTTGCTAATTTTCACTACGCACATACATAATTAATACAAAAACACATAATACATAATACAATAATACAATACATAATTTGCTAATACATAATTTGTACTACGCAATTTGGCCGGTTTGCATGTCCAATGTATTTGCTTAGGGAAGTTTGCGTTTTGCCTATAACCCGACCATGAAAAAATGTTCGGTCGGTGATAGGGACAAAACATGCCACTCTTTTCTATTTTCTCTTATAGGAATCGCAATAAGACTCTCTTTCTCTAGCAAAGCGTGTCAGCCCCTTGGTCAGTATACAGATGTCATTCGTTAAAGTTGAAGGAAGCTAATGTAGAACTACACTTGCACAATTTACTAATTTGAGTCTTAAAGTGGCAAGATAAAATAGGTATTTGCATGATTTAGATATGATTTATTTATTCTTTCCACCGTAGTTATAAACTGAGTAATTTCGCCACCACTTGATTATGATGAGCTATTAAGATTGTCGACAAAGACAAGAAAAAGAGGTCGATAGGAGGACAGTAAACGCCTGGAAGAGCTATTGGTCTATGAATCACCCAATGAAAGGCGACCTACCTCTTTCACTTAAACGTAGGCTCATGGACATGAGCATTCTTCCAGTTCTCACCTACGGTGCACAAACTTGGTCTTTGACAAAAGCCCAGAAATCCATACTCGGGGTTTGCCAGCGAGCCATGGAGCGCAGCATATTAGGTGTAAAGTTGGTGGATCGAATCTGGAACACCACACTGCGCTCCAAAACTCAAATAGTTGACGTAGCTCGGAAAACAACCCCATTAAAGTGGGACTGGGCTGGACAAGTCTACCGGATGCCGAATGAGCTGTGGGCTAAAAAGACCACAGAGTAGATGCCCCACGACTCAAAACGGAGACGCGGTAGACCACGCCGGCGGTGGCGTGATAATTTGGACTCTTTAAAAAGGAGACTGGGCAGATAAACAAGACCGCGAGGAATGGAAAAAGAGGGGGAGGCCTTTTCCCAGCAGTGGGACATTTTAGGCTCAATAAAATATAATAATTAAGGTTGTCGCACACATAAAGGCTCGGCACCAAATCGGCGCCGCCCCAATTCTTTGTTAGAAACTTCATACTGCAACGCACAGTTAAGGTTTTGGCAAACCAGATGAGTGCGGATGCAGCGGTGTGCTCCAGCCATTATCCACTACATAACGGCATCGCCCCTGCTCGGGACAGGACCACCAGCCATGGTGAACAGACGCAGGCGAAACGGCCTACTTCAAACGTAAAAAGCCCTCAACCAGTGGACACCTCGCGGCAAGCGCGGCACCGCCACGCGGCCACCTCGGCGCTGCTGAGGCACGATGCGGTTCCATGCTTGCGTTGGATTTACGTGAGGTGAGGCCGCGCCGGCCTGGTGCCGAGCTTTAACTATGTGTGTGTCAACCTTTATTATGACAGATTTAGTTCGAATGTCTGTTACTCTTAGAGCAATTAATAGGTACTATAAATTACGTATAAAATAAAATAAAATTGAAATACTTTGGCACTTAGAAATATTTATTTGCTAAGATAGCTTTCAAAGTTGTTACTTAAAAATACCAGATATATGGTACTACAGTCTATCTAACCTGTAAGCAGGCTTGCAAATGATTAAAAATTATTTACATTCGTGCTACATTACTTGATGGAATTTTCAGCACCTGCATCATAATGTTCGAAACATTTCACGCTCGCTATGCTCGCGTTTTCGTCTTTTTTCATATTTTACTTAATGCGTATGAAGTCTTTTCAGCACTTGCGTCATAACGTTCGAAATTATTTCATCTACGCTACTTAATACGTATCAAGTATTTTCCACACCTTCATCGTAATGTTCGAAATATTTCGTGCTCGCTACGCTCGCGTTTTTATCTACCTATTACACTTGAGGCGTATGAAGTCTCTTCCGCACGTGCATCATAATTTTCGAAACATTTCGCGCTCGCTACACTCGCGTTTTCGTTTCCATACTTGATGCGTATGAAGTTTTTTCCGCACCTGCATCATATTAATTTTCATCTACGTTACTTGATCTACATCCATATATTAAATCCTCTGTCATGTGTTTCATGCGGGCGCGTTGAGCCGGCGTGCGCAATGTTTAGTGAGATTGCCCGGCCTGCAGTACCTGGTGACGGCGAAATACGGTATAGAAGTTGATATGGACCGAGTTCTACGCAGACGAAGTCGCGGGCAAAAGCTAGTATCTAATAATTTCTGACTAAGAATAGTACATTACTTACCAAGGGCGATAAAACAAAGAATGGCTCAGATCGCAGGTATTTTACGCCCGAGCCGAAGGCAAGGGCGATAAATATGCGATCTGAGGCTTTCTTTATTATCGCCCGTAGTAAGTACAAAATTTTATGTCACCCCCTGGCCAGGAAGTGGGTTTTTTCGCGCGCGGAGCGTGCGATAATGGCCACTTTATGGCTAGGTGTGACATAAAGATTTTTACACGCACAAGCTACTTTTACTTTCACAAATATACGACACGTCATGAAATGGCGGTACGTATCCCTAAAATCCCTAAAAACAAATGATTGTAATTACATACAACAACGTCAAAACATGCTGCGCCATTTAACCTAGCACATTTCATTGACAAACGATGACGATTCTTCAGCATTAGTTTAAGAATACTGTTATAATTTATGCTTCTACATTCAAAAGTAAAATTATCTTCCAAACTCCATACAAAAAGAAACTTTGCATATTTGCTGTAACGCTCAAAATCGAGGGGTAGAAAATGGTAATAAACGGCTGAAGTGATTGCGGCGAGTACGGTGATGAATTTGTTTTGTTCGGAATGATAAGAGAGCATTAGTATGCGTCGCGAAACTGAGTGAGGAGGCGTGTAGTACTCGGGTTTGCTTGAGGAAACCTCTGCATGTTCCATAGAAAGGTTTTTCTTAGTTATTTTAAATGCATATGGAACATCTTTTCTGAGGATTCATTTCATTTAATTTCCTCAATTTGTACCTAAATATCAATGCCCGATTGTGGATTCACTGCATTGTAAGTACACTTATTCAATTTGATGACGACCGCTTTTGCTGTTGGTTGGCAGTGACCCTGTCTACGAAGCTGGAGGTCCCGGGTTCGAATCCCGGCCGGGGCATTATGTGTGATGAGCACGAATATTTCTTCTTGGGTCTTGGATGTCTTCTATGTATTTAAGTATTTATTTATCTATATAAGTATGTAACATATCGTCGCTTACTACCCATAGCCATAGTACAAGCTTTGCTTAAGGCGCAAGGTAGGGCAAGGCCTTCCCCATACAAACTTTGTGCACGTTTTATTCATCGGTTTTGGCACTAACAAATATTATATTTTTTTGGATGTAAATATTAGATATGCGAAGATCGTGATGTAAAAATTTTCAAATATTTCAAAAATATTCAAAATTTAAAAATAAAAATAAAAATTAATAAAAAAATAATTTACATCACGAAATAGCTATCAGAAAAATAGGCATACTGACCAAAAATCATAACTTTAATGCAAACACATACGAAGTAAATCCTGCACAAAGTTTGTATAGAGAGAGCTTGCCCTACCCCTCCTCTTAAGCATGCATTCTCGATTTGCGCATCAGTCAGTGTAAATCTAGTTTGGTTGTCAGTGATTGGTTTGTGGTCACATTGTTATGACAATTGACGTTCATAGGGTTAATGTTTTGTTCAAAATTGTCTTATATGTTAACGGCCGTATTTAATTTAATAATTAATATTATAAGAGAACGGATTATTTGCTGAAGTTTCTCTACGAACTTTTCAAGAGACTCGTTAGATTGGGTCAAGGGTCAGATACAGAAGACGGTACTTCAATACACACAAAACAAATAGAAATGTTAATGTTCGATTACGTCAAGGCTTTTTGAGTGAGCAAAAACGGGTGAAGTTTCGTCATCATCATTTTTCACCCCGGATTCGCCCTCTGCTGAGCATCCTCTCTTCGAGTACGCCCTCAAATCATAGAAAGAAACGCCACTCATCCTTGTCCTGAGCTAGTCTTATCCAGGGGCTGTCCAGGGGCCACCCGCGATTTCCTATTTTCTTCAACCCATCGAGCTGGTGGACGTCCGATCCACCTTTAACCTAGAATTGGCCACCAATCTGACTAATTTGGTCCACCTCCCATCAAGTCTCTCTCCTTCTCTCTCTCTCTCTCTTATCACGGGACAATTTAGGCGACTTCCTAACTTGGCGGGGCGGGATCGATAAGTGTCATTTTCTTCTTTGACGTAAACTTACTGACGTCGCAAAGATTCCCACTTGACGGAATACTGTCAGTATTACATTTGCGCAGTAGTAATATCATGCGCAGAAGCGGACCAGTACTACTGCCTTCGCATCGCCCCGCCTAGCCACCGCGCATCCCGCTTCAGTCAGGAAGCACTCATTTAAATGTAGGGGCGCAATAAAAAGTAGTACCTACCAGTTGTCTGACAGTTAACACTGACATTTGACAGTTTTCTCATATCGTACCGCCTCCGCACCGACAAATCAGGAAGTCGCCTAACACTTTTTTGAGTATATAATTTGCTTCTGTTCATCGCATCGTTCACCATGGATTGATGGATGGAGTTTACTTATACCAATACCTCCACACAACTCCAACGGCGATGCATGTATTGCAATATCAATCTCTTTTGTTTTATAAATATTAGTCCGTACGAGTATTTCAATGAGATCTCGTATTTCATCGCATGACGGACCTGAATACTTTCGATTCTATTGCTCTCGCCGCACGAACGCCAATACTTCGATGCCAATAAACCTATTGGAGTTCCGCGGAATAATGTTTTATTTATTCAGGTTTGTCAGAAACCATATTTGTCGTGGATTGACATAATTTTATAGTCCTTCCGAGACATAAATTTTAATGTTCTAAGAGTATTTTTATCTCTATAATGATTTCTCTATGAGACGATACGGATGAATCCACAGATAAAAACTTGTACTATTAAATAGCAAAATTTATTGAATAGTGTACGATCTAGATACACTTAATCCACCATTTTATCCCAATTTTAAGTTTGCGTGCATTATGCCGTCTGTTTTAAAAATTTGATAGACGTAGTATTCACATTCAGAACGCTAACCTCACCAACAATTCACAAACAAACCAGTATAATCCGACCTGCGGCATGTCATGAAAAGACAAGGACAATTATACTCTATCTTACAGGTGAGAGGATCACCGTATGGATCACAGTATGGATGTATTCTTAGGGATGACCCTCACAGTTGAGCGCGAAAACACTCCACATAAGACAAAGTTTTCTGAACTTTTGTGTCAACCATAAAGATCCCGCTTTGGCTATGTCTAGAAACGACGCTATTAGAAATCGACAAAGCGTGACCACTGCATAGAAACCCACATTTTTGTTTAAGTAGGTACATTAAATGTTGATTACAATTTGTTTGACGACCGCTTTAGCTTAGTTGGTAGTGACCCTGCCTACGAAGCTGGAGGTCCCGGGTTCGAATCCCGGCCGGGGCATTTATTTGTGTGATGAGCACAAATATTTGTTCTTGGTTCTTGGATGTTTTCTATGTATTTAAGTATCTATTTATCTATATAAGTATGTATATCGTCGCTTAGTACCCATAATACAAGCTTTGCTTAGTTTGCGACTAGTTTGATTTGTGTAAGATTGTCCACAAATATTTATTTATTTATTTATTTTTATTTTATATATATAACGTCTAAGAGTATATAAGAATGCTTTACTCAAATTAGCGAAGTTGAACAACAAAGTTTTTATCTGATTTTACGTTCACAACTATTGTTGGGGATTATTTGAAGCTTATACCATAGAAACGGATCTGACGGAGGCCCTCTGCACCTCCGGGGTGCCATAGGACGTCAACATGCATACCATAGAAACCCACATTTTTGTGGGTACTATTTTCCTTCGACATAAGGGGACGTGAGGGGAGTCGATTTGTGAATGACATGTTACCACTCATTAGGAAGTCATCATCCGAAAATATCAAAATTTTATTTAATTAATTAGATAATTACCTACATTTAATGTTGTTTACAATTTATGTAACGTGAATGCTTTAATACTCAAATTAGCGAAGTTGAACAACAAAGTTTTAATCTAATTTTACGTTCACAATTATTGTTGGGGATTATTTGAAGCTTCGGGAGTTAGGGTCTCTTCAGTTACGACGAGTGAGTTTGTACTTATGTGAAATTTTCCGTCCTAACATGTAAGTACTTATACAAAAATACATTTATTATAATTAGGAAACAGCCATATACAATTAAATTAGTGTGTATCTTATTAATTCGCATTAAGCTAGGGTTACCAGATGTCCCGCATTTTTTGGAAAGTTCCTATTTTCAGCGTTAAGTTTATATTGGTCATGTCCCGCAATAAAGTGAATCCAATTCAGGACAGAACAGAATTTTTAGCAATCAGTATAAAAACCCCGGATTTTAATTTTAATTCCCGAAATTTTAACGCTTTTGTCACAAAAATTAGGAAATCTGATATGGTAACCATAAATTAAGCTGGGATAGCTCGGCACATTCATTGACAATGACAACTTTTACTAGGTGCCTACTGCCTACTGCTTAATTAATGTGAATAGGGAAGTTGACTAGAAATTTACTATTATAAGAAACAAGGCGAAAAAATGGCCAAAAGGGTCGCAGTTCTAACCGATGGCATTTTAGCTGCACCTAAATTAGCCACCACCTTAACGGTTTCAGAAAAAAAAGTTTCTATGAAATGAAAATTCTGCGAAACTATACATTCCATGAAATATTTTTCTGTTAAACAAAGGGACACCATATATATTAAATAGTTAGGTCTGTGCGTAATCAGTAGACCGATAACATTATGGGCTGTCCCGGACGCTCCATACGTGCCAGGATCTACACAACGGAAAAGGGATGGGGCAAATTAGTACCCAGGGTGCCTCTAGGCTAGGCATAGTACTTATTGCTAAGTAGGTATGTCCGCGTCCGGATTGCGGTTACTGTCAGTGTCAAGTAACCTACCGTGCCGTTGTCGCTTTATTGAATAACCATCATGCATGTCTTTAACGGTTTTGGCCGATTTGTGGATGTGATTCCATTTTCTAACGAATTAAACCGAGTCCCGTTCTTTGCGGGCAAGGTTTGAAAATAAGTAAATTTACTTTTTAAATCCTAAACCTAACGAATTACTTAATGCATTTAGGTTAAAGAATTTACTTCAGACAGCTGTTTTAACAACGTATAGACATACCCTACTACTCAACTCAATACACCTAGCACCAAAATACCTATCAAACTTTCAACTCATTAAATTAGCTATTTTTAATTTAGGCAAGGTCACTGACCTCGCCCTGTCAATACATTTTATTTATCAAGCCTACAGCTAGGTACAATCAATTCAATTATCATTACTTATCATACTCAAACGCATTCAATGCGATCCCTTGTCAGTTTTTGATTTGGACGCGCGTTGCATCTTCGGGACGCGAGCGCAGCCGGCAATGCGCCTGGGCCGGGATCGAGAATCGACCAATCAGAGCCTCAGTTGCTCTTCGACCGTCGTTGCGTGCGCATGTATCGGCCGCGACGTTCCAACGTTCGCGCGGACATTCCTAATTTGAATTTCGAATCGATTTGTTGTGACAATGTGAATCCCAGTGAAATTGTTGTTTAACCTCATCGCTGTATGGTGATAACGGATTTTTGAATGACGTTTGTGTGGTATCTATAAATTTGAGTTTGGATTTTTCTACCATGGTGATCGTTGGCGTATTTAACAGGTATTGTTTATTTTGTGTGTGTTTACATGTTCAAGAAGATTGGAAAGATATTTATAAATAATAAAATACGAGGACTAGACTGGCTAACTTTAGTCACGTAAATTTAATAATAGTCACAGTTTGTTGTTGAATCAAAGTATGTACCTACTTATCGTATTCACATTTTGTGATTTCTTATACGAATCGAAATAGGTACTTTTACTTACCTGAATAGGTTGCGACGAGGATACAAATTCGTTTTTTAAGATACCTTTCGGTTATATTTATCGACGTGTGTGAACTGTGAATAATTAAATATTTATGATTTCATTATTTCATGGATAGGTAGCATAGTAGACAATAGTAAATAATATATGTAATGAATGTACCTATAAACAAATAAAATAAACACTTTCTTATCAGTATACTTTCGACCGTTGAATACCTACGCGTAACAACTAACAACCCAATGTAAAATTACAGTCCTTTAATTCCATACTTTACACGCCAGATAAATAGGTATTCTATATTTTTTTATAAATCGAAGCCCTCCGAACGTTCGTGTCATAAGTAGGTATGTAGGTACATATATTTTTTGCGGAGAAAGCCTGCGAGCCAGGTAGCCAGCTATCGAAGGAAGTCAAGGGTGAATATCATATTTCGTGTTTTGCACTTGTCCACCCATGTTAACTTTATGAATTTTGAACTACAAGAGTCCAGATTTTTTTTGAGTGAAGATCATTCAAGAAAGCTACTTTGCCATCAAATATTATGTCAAATTTCCATACGGAAAGTGAAATTAAAAATTTTTGAAACTCAAAAACCTAAGCTCTTTGGCGCGTCCACCACTGTGTTTCATTATTTTAACTCTATAAACTTTATTTATTTTTGCCAAAATTACGTCCGTAACGGTTTTACCTGTATTTATGAATGTTAAATTACGCCATATTAAGCCGCAATATTTTTTTAAATAATTTAATAAAAAGTTATCAACAATTAAATTTTGTCCATCCAAAAAACGCCTAATTTCTTTGGCGTAAATGTCCAGACTGGCATAACGTTATATTTGTATCTACGCAATCCTCACCTCGTGTCCCTACTCCCTTTTGTTCCCAACTAACGCCTGATGGGTACAAAACTATGTCAAATGAAACGTGTTTCTCGAGAATAATTTTTATATCGCTCATCACGGACTTTTTTCCGGCGAGTAACTAATTTCTTCGGTATTCGATTTTACGGTCAAATATGTATTTATATTTTTTATACTTTTTTAGTGCGTGTGTGTTGCGATTATCTGCATCTGTAGTTATAATAAGAAATTATACGTTAAACACCCAAGCAGAAAAAAAATATTTTATATCGATTTCTAACTTCGTTGGCGCTAATTTCTTTGGATTTCTTTGGCATATAGCTCCAAAGAAATTAGATTATGTCCAAAGAAGTTAGAAAATGCTTGAGAATGCCCAAAAATTTATTCGATTTTCGTTATATTTTTGAATTTCATTGTTCTATTTAGGATTTGAATTGGTTCCGAATACGTTCTAAATATATTACTAGTACCAAATGAATGAGTCAGGTCCTTGTTTGATCAACTATTCAAAATCAAGAAAAATAATGTTATTATACTCAAAACATACTCAAAAGATTAAAAGCTGATCAAACGCACACACAGTAAAAACTGTGCTAACTTTACTGCGGTTTATATGCCATAGCTTTATGTTACGTGATTGAGTTGGTTTAAGTCTTGGTCACAAATTAATACACTAAAATGGCATGACAAAAAAAGAAATCGGCCATTAAAATTAAAGATTTTGTTATATTTGTAATTTACAGTGCACAGTACATTGGTTGTTTACAATATAAGAATAAAAATGTTTAAGAAATTAGTAGAAAAATAAAATAATTTTAAGATTGTTAAATCTATGTAATAGAACAAATCTGACATTTTGTAAGCACTGTAAGCAGATATATGTTTTAATGGAGTTAGTAAAGCTGTTTTATTTCATTACTTAATATAAAAAACCTATTTGGATTTGAAGAGTAGCTAATTTATCTGGCGTTATATTCTAATTTCTTTGGAGTGATTCTGGTGCATTCCTAATTTGTTTGGCATATTTTCTAATTTCTTTGGACCTATCCTAATTTCTTTGGCAATCAAATTTTCAAATTGCTAAAACTTAAGAAATATAGTAGAAATTTAAGGCAGAATAATATATTACTACATAGATTTAAGTCCTTAATAAGGCATGTTATTCCATTTGGCTAAAATCTCAAAAAAAATTGCGCCACAGAAATTAGAAAATTTCAAGCGAAAGGAGAATGGGCAAATTAGTATGGGCGGTGTACCATTGGTGTATACAGTTGAGACATATATCATTTGAAAGCTCTTAGCGGTAGCTTTGATTTCTTGTATGACGCCGAAGACCGGTCGCGTGCAGGGAAGGTGGAATAGCTCATTTAATAACAGCACTGTGGCGATTACTGGAACTAAATATTCTCATAGTAATGGGACACTTGTGCATAGACAGTAGCGCCAATATTTTAGTAAAACATTACTAGAGCTTCTAAATGAAACGGGAATGGTTACCTCATATTTTTCTTCCACAAATAGATACGAAATAACTGTAGTAAATCAATTAATAACACAAAAAATTAGTATCGCCTGATTCTGCTACTGCACGCCAGATGTCGCTAGTAAATAATGATAGGTTCACATGGTCGTTTAGACACGCTAACAATATGACACTTGACATCTAAGGCCCGCAGTACGAGGTAGGTTTCTACATCAGAGTGGCTACGATAATCACTTATGTCGGATGTGTACCATTCGTCCCTTACTGCCAAATAGGTAAGTGCGAGAGGGACAAATGCTATAATGTCTGCAATATACGCGATCGTCTTAGCGCAGCGCTCAGTAGTATTCTATATTCGAGCTCTGACTATAGTTAGTAAATAAGAAATGCTACGAGCGTACTAAGCTGCCAAAACATCTTTGCGAATTCAATACTTCCTACTACGAGCAGTAATTTCGAAATCGCATATAGCATATAGATATATCTCTCACTCTATAACTTAACAAGTGCGATAGACTAAAATATTGGCAATTGGATATCGATTTTGGCCGTATGGTGGTCTTGATGCAATCAATAAAATAACTCTTAGATATGTTAATTATTTATTATTGAACATAATATATTACGAACATATATATATGACAAGAGCCGACGTGCCTACAATGCCGCTGTTATGTATAGATGACAACACGTACAATGTAAACGCAACCCACGTTGTGGGTAAGCAAAAACAATTCTTATTTGTGCATTTTCTAAGCAATTTAACCCTTTGACCGCCAAAGCGAAAGTGTGTCGTCGTGCCCAGTGCCCAGTACGCCAAGCACTGTTTTTTTGGTGTAATGTCTAAACCAATAAAAACAAATTAAAACAGTTCATAAATGATTTTTTTCATGATCAAAGTACACCTTCACTCCGACCTTTTAAGTGGCTGTTGGCGTGGTGGGCAGGACGACACACAACCACTTTATAGGTTCTTGGCGGTCAAATGGTTAAACACAATTGAACCAGTTTTCTTCGCTATTGCGTTTATTATGTTACATTACCTATGCAAAAATCTAAAGCGGCCCGGCAACGATCAATGACAGTTGTCAATACTATGTGTAGTCAACGATTTGAACATTACCGTCGCGTTTGAAGCCATTTGTCAATGTCATTTACGTGCTTGAAGGACATTGATGCTAGTTTTGATTGATGGAGATTGACAGATGCTCGTCGATCGTTGCCATTTTGTCATTTATTTGAACTCTATGTAGAAGTGACAAATCACTCACGTGCTTATGAGTGGTCCCCCGTGGTACAAAAGCCGTGGGACCACGGTTAATACACTAAAAGAAAGCTCATGAACCCAGACGATTTACTAAGGAATGCGTTTTGACACGTTGACGTGTGTTTGATGTGCCGTATAACCCTTTGACCGCCAAGAACCTATAAAGTGGTTGTGTGTCGTCGTGCCCACCATGCCAACAACCACTTA
Organism: Cenopis cana; assembly: GCA_951800055.1. Lineage (NCBI taxonomy): Eukaryota > Metazoa > Arthropoda > Insecta > Lepidoptera > Tortricidae > Cenopis > Cenopis cana. Next base: position 8,058,181 of record OX637488.1, read on the forward strand.
AAAGGTCGGAGTGAAGGTGTACTTTGATCACGAATAAAATCATTTATGAACTGTTTTAATTTGTTTTTATTGGTTTAGACATTACACCAATTCAACAGTGCTTGGCGTGGTAGGCACGACGACACACTACCGCTTTGGCGGTCAAAGGGTTAAGCCCACCAAACGCAATTCAAAGTAGCTATCAATTTATTGACGGCAGTATTGATCGTTGCCGGTTCGACTTAGTCATAGCTGAAAGAAAGCTGCATTACTGGGGAGTTAACCTGAAGAGCATATGGACAGATTATAGCAGAATGGCTTTTCCATACTTTATAAAAACCTACCATCGTGTGCTAAAAGGAAAGCCCGATCCTATTGGTGGAAAATAATTAACTATCACAAATCGCAGAGTCTAGGTAGTGTCGTACAATAACTCAGGCCGCGCGCGTCGTTTATTCACAATAGTCTAACGGAAAAAGTTACGTGGCGGAACTAGTAGGACTTTTATCCCCGATTAATACGAATGTTCGCTTCTGGCGCGCGGCATGCTCGCTTCGGTCACTCGGCTCGAGCGCTGTAGGCACAGAATAAGAAAATAGTAAAAGTACTGTATGGTCACAGTTCTACTTACACTCCTCCTTGCTTCGCTCGTCGTCGTGCCTACACCGACCTGCCTTAGAGTAGATAGGACTGCAATTCCAAGCACTGGGAATCTTATAAAAGCACGCTATGTTTACGCCTGTGCGTGCACATCGTTGAACTAAAGTTCGCCCATTTCACCCAACTGGGGGCGTAAATTAATCCTTATTTTGTGGAGCCCACAAATGGGACAGTCCGGTGCTATGCGCGTAACTTCTAGATATAGAGGTTCCGATGCTCGTAAGTACAGACTTATGCACAATTCTAGTCAGCCCTAGGTTTCGATTCCTTGACAGCTTTCTTAACTCTCGCGTTCTTCAGTCATGCACTTCTTTAGATTGATTAGAGGTTGATATATCGATTAACTAATTTTACCGTGCTAGTGTTAATGAGGCTTAAGGCCCTAATACATATGTTCGGCCAACCTCGGCAGCCTACAAGTATAAAGCCTTTTTGCGTACGAGACCCACACACGAGTTTAACTACATTGCGCGGTTTAATAAAGCGATTTAACTCGTTATACCTCTATGACTTGAAGTGTAAATAAACTCGCATGCGAGTCTCGTACCTGTATAAATCAGAGTTTGTTCTACCTTTTAGGCTTGCCAAAGTTGGCCTAACACGTAAACATCTAGCCGTGGCCCCTTTACTCTTTAGTACCCAGGTCAGAAGTCAGTCCCTTCAGTCCCCGTATCTATTGAGAAATAATTTTGTACTAACCAAAGTACCTACCTAATTAGTTAATTACAAATTCAGTACATTATACATTAATTGTACACAAAATACCTACAGGTAAAAATACAAAAACATTAAGTTATATTGGTACAAAGCCGAACTTCAAAAACGAGGTAAAGGCACAGAATAAGTAATAGTACAAGTACAGAAGTTTCTCTGCTAACAAATTCCCCGTTTAGGTATGCCAAACGTGCCTAAACGTGGCCATCTCTTTCTATCGCACGCAACGCGCTCTTTCGAGGCCCCGCCCTCAGCGCTAGGGTTACCACCAGCGAGAACCTATTTTAATATATGTACTTTATTATTAGTAGTTTTGTTTACAATACAATTACGAATAGTACTTTTAAGGTTCCGTAGCCAAAATGGTGAAAACGGAACCCGTCCGTCCGTCTTTTCGTCTGTATGTGACAGTCGATGTACTCGGAGACTATAAGCACTACAAATACAATTAAAACATTTAGCAGGAAGATGTGTTCTACTCGTATGAACCGCTACGTAAAAGTGATGTGAAATGACGAAAAAATATTAAAGTAGGGGGAGGGGGCACTCCATACATGTAACCAGGGGATACAAAGTTTTATATAATTTTTAAAGGCATCACTTTAAAAAATAAAAGAGGTTTCTTAGAACCAACGTTTTCATTTTCGTTTTCTTTTATATCAACCGTTGGTGAATACCAAACTCAATGACCGTTCTTACGTCTACGTTCTTATTATTATTGGTGCAACCTGCTGCAATACAATAATGCTGTGGTTTTGACATTATTATTTAAAACGAAACTATACGAAAATAATTATTTTTTATGATCGTACAAGCGCGTGCGCGTGCGATCCGTAACGCTGCTCCGCAGCCATTGAATAGTCACACAATGTGTGAGCCGGCGGCCGCATGTACTTTGCGCGGCGCGATGACGTCACGGTAGTAAACCCCTCCTGGTAAAGGTTAACAGTTCAAAGATAATATAAAACTGTTCATCCACTGCTGTTCTTACTTACTCCATTAGGGAGCTACGGTACTACAGACAGACACACATACTCAGATATACCTAGGTACATGTCAAAACCCTGTTTTGCGTTGCGCGTTGGGGGTTAAAAACACCGCGTTTCGCCTCGGTCCTAGCTGGACTTTTCTCAGCAAGCTAGGTTTAGTGAACCAGGGAAAAAACTCCCAGTACCTACCTCGATTCCAGTCACACCTCAGATTCAGTTGAACCCGCTCAACCAATCTCACTTTAGCGCAAAACACAGTATTCCAGTGTTTACACCGCCCGCGTGGCGCGTGGCTCACTTGACAAAGCCTAATCCCAATAAGGTCTAGTTTCCCCTCGGGGTTGGAAGGTCAGATGGCAGTCGCTTCCGTAAAAACGAGTTCCTACGCCAAATCTTGGGATTAGGTAGCGGACCCCAGGCATCCTTCAGGATGCAACTGTACTGGAATAACGCTAGGAGGATGATGACACCGCCCGCGTGGTCGTGTCGGAGGTTTTCCCTGGATTTTCAGGGGCCTATAAAGCCACAGTTTCATGCGATGTGGCATCAAAACCTGAACATACAACACACGAACACACAACCGTGCACACTCGTCAGATCTGGGGCCCGATTTTTGAGTATCGAACGCTCGACTTTTCATTCGACATATTCTGTCAAAACATCATAGTTTTTTGACAGATCTCGAGTGAAAAGTCGAGCGTTCGACAATCAAAAATCGGCCCCCTGTATTGTCGCGGCCGCTTCTCCAGCACCCCTCGCAGCCGCACCTCAAGAGTTATAATGCGAATCGGATTCGCTTCTGTCGTGTCACAACGTAAGCCATCACATTTGAGCGCATCACATACGTGTGATGAGCCATACTAATTAAATAAATGAAACTGATCATCCTGGCGCGTCCACAACACGTCAGAATAGTATGAATCCAGCTTTGCTGCGAACAACGTACTATTTGCCGCTGAAAAAAAAAAGGTTGCATCGGAGGTGCTAAAATAAAACTAGGTACTAGAGAAAAAGGGGAGAAAAGTAGGTGTGAATTTTTTTTGACGTGCTTACATATTCGAATGCATTATCATTATGCATTCATAACGCATGCTAATTTAGTAATTTACCCTTTAAACGCGCTCGTCTGATATGTGAGAAAGTGACAGTGTAAATGACATCTTTATTTATTACACATCATACTGAAGATGACCTTTAAGGAACAAAAAAATGTTCTTGTTAAAAGTATAATTCCGGACTGGCACTAAAAATATACAGTAAAAAAATAAATATAAAATAATAAAAATAAATAACCCATCAAATGAAGTTACGATGGATGGTAGATCCTTTGTCATCAAAAGTATTTATTGTGAAGTTTAAAAAAACATATTCGATCCAGGAACCCGTTTGTGCCAGCCCCGGCCGCCCAGCGAAACCCTACGTGGCCCGGGCACGACATGTACACACTTGGACGGTTCTTTTATTGTTCTTGCTTATAGTAACTGTCCTTATAAAATGTATGGCTTGATTAAGTACCTGAAAAACCAATTTCTATTAAATATTAAAGTAGTATTCAGTAATCTGCTTCAAGCTAGGTAAGTACTTGTGTAACAACGTATAGTTAAGTTTACAGAGAGGCTATATCAATGCAAGAATGAAAAACGAGACTTTTTTTAGATAGGAACTACCACAGAACTACTCTGCAGGTATGCGTTGCTGGAAGAATGGTTGGCAGAGCCTTTGAAAACTGGAGATGTGTCGTGTAGTTTGATGGATTGGTTTTCACTTATTGAACAACGTATAGTTGGATTAACAGAGGGCCATACAAATACAAGAATGGAAAAATGCGCGGGATGTCCGATAATATCTACCCTACTCTAGCTAGGGCACAGGTAGAATGTCATCCCGATTACATTTGGAGGAGACGACTATGTTAGATAGGAACAACTCTGTAGGTATATGTGGTGTTAGAATAATGGTTGACGGGGACCTTCTGAATACTGCTGGAGATGCGTTGTGTGTTGTGTAGTTTGAGGGACTTGTTTTCACTCTTAGCTTTTATCACAACGAATCTTCAAATCAATTACCTACATAAAATAACAACACTGCCTGTTTTATAAGGCTCTGTTATGTTATGACGAATCCTGGTGATGACGAATATACCATAAGGGCAACAGATGTCCCGAGAATGCGCTGTGTTGAGAGATCTAATATTAATATCTATTTGTTATCACAACGAATCCTCAAATCGATAAAGGTTAGGCAACGTAAACTCTGTATAGTCGCAACCATCAATGTGCTCGCTATGGTGCCTGCTTATCATCAGGCAGACCAGGCCGTATGCGTCTTACACCGTCGCGGTATAAAAAGTCCCCCAAATAAAGGGTACCATTGGCCAAGTAAAGAATACGTACTCAGTAATAACCGCTCGCTCTACGCATCCAATATAATAATGCTTTTAGGATGTTGTTGGGATATGGACATTTCCGAAATAAATTATTGATTTTTTGAATTTTGTTTGATGAAACTAATACAGCATACAACCTGTATATATAGAACCCTGACTGGATTCTGGCATTCACACAAGCTAAAACAGAAAAACTCAACACTATACCTATATCTTAAACTATTTATATGTTGATGAAACCCGAATAAAATTGATCAATAAGATTAATCATATTGATCATATATTGGTGATTGTCTTTATGCATATAAGTTTCGATATTTCAACGTTTAAGTTGCAAAGCGTGCTAAAGAAATACACAAACATACATTCATGCAAACATATTCTCGAAAAACACAACCCTTTGGACCCCGACTGCGGAGTCAAGTAAAAATCAATAATGGGTCGTCAACGCTTTACTTGTATTGCAGTCGCAGGCGGCTATGATGTCGTGTCTGGTTAACATCAGGTGGGCCGACAGTTTGTTTACCACCGTCATTGTATAAAAACCAGTACAATCATACATTAGACTGACATACCATAAACACATTATTATCTCGCCTATTTCTTAACTTATCAAAATATTGTAGGCAACTGAATTTCTAATTACGGTTTACATACGTTTTATCTACTTATAAAGGAATCCATAATGGAGTTATGAATAACATAACTAAATGTCCCTTATTCACAGGCAAACAGTTGCCGGTTTACCATAATAATATTAAACTACATAGGTAATTAAGACTACAGGCTTCTGCACTTCTGCTTCTGTTCCGGTAGGCTCAGGCCATTGCCTTGCAAGAGCATGATCATAAGATACCTATATCTATGTAGGTACATATAAATATTATGGTTACATGAATAAATCAACGTGTAAACAGCCTCTTCAAAAGTTCCAATGCAGTCGTTGTCATTGTGATATCAACTTCTTGAACGACGAAGCCCTCGGGTGAATTAATGCTCTGGAGTTGCATTTGTGATCTTTATATCTTAAATAAATAATGATAATAAATAAACTTTATCACAAACTTTAACTATATCTTATATCTTTATACCTTGCCATACGACTAAATAAATAAATAAATAATGCTATCATTTTCAATGCACCCTCACTGCAATGAGTTAGTCCGAACCAGGTCGGGCCTAGCCAAGTTTCTTGCTGGACTCTTTTCAGCTTGGCTAGGTTTAGTGAACTAGCCACTAAACTCCCAGTAGCTCGATTCTACTGACACCTCAGATTCCGTTGAAACCATCTTCTAAACCATCTTAGACATAGAATATAGTAGACATCTTTTAAAACCATCTTAGACATAGAATATAGTGTCTTAAATTCTAAAAAAATATATGTGTTACATAAGGATATGGTTTAGTCAAAATCGCAGTCAGTTACATTACATGACCTGATGAATTACACTCGATAGAAAAAAAACGCAGTTACCCCTTATTGGATTTTTTTTTTCAAAACTACGGCTATATTATCCTAAATAGTTACAGACAAATTCGCAAAGTTTGCTTTGATAAAATGATTGGCTTAATTACTATAGCTAAATATTTACGAAAAATAATGAAAGTACTCGTCTGTGGAAGATCAAAAAAATATAATTTAGTTATGGTAACGCGTTTGTAACCACCATGGCATACAATAATTACAAACCAAACATATATATATAAATTAACAGTAAGTACCACTCGCGCTCCACGCGGTCATGAATAAGCCCCGAATAAAAATTGATCAACCCACCCACCACCGTTAACGCCCCTTCATCGTTACCTACATATTTAAAAACCAGTCAATAAAACAAAAACAGCATACAAACATACGTATTATAATGGAGTAGGTTTTCTGGCAAGGCCAAGTTTATGGCAAGAGATGTAGGACACACCGGAACATCCAATTGTGGAAGTACTTCCACTTTTCGGAATACCGCAGCCATAGAGTACGGTCAACCAATTTGATTTCTGGGCCACTTCGTACCTTGTCACAGTGACATTCATATAAGATCTCTAGCGGCTTTCATATTGATTTTCACTGTAATAAGGTACGAAGTGGCCTAGAAATCAAATTAGTTGACTGTACCTAATAACATTAACTAGTACTTGCTCTTTAGGTAGCGTTCTGGTGTTGTGTTCCTCGACAGATCACCCGAGCATGTTCTGTGTTGAAAATACATTAGTATTGAGCTAGTTCACAGCCAACACTGGGAATCCTTAAATCAACAAAGGGTCGGCAACGCGCTTGATAGTCTAATACAGTCGAGAGCATCGATAGAACCCTTGGATTTTCCCCCAGACAACTCCAACCGCGCAATCCTGTCGCTTTATTGAGACACAGTGAGGTTAAAAAATATACATGGTAATACACTCATACCGCAATACGTACCACAAATTTTTTTTCGTGTATCGTAGTATCGTGATAATAGTTGAGCAAATCTGGATGCTGAACAATATCATTAATTCAAAACTTCTTCATAATGTCAGTCACAATCTGTAAAATCTTGTGTACCTATTTCCGCCATCGTCGCCACTGATTCAGCGAACAGCCAAAACTGAAAGAACTAATCACTTAAAATCTTTAGCCCAATGCTTATTAATCTTATTATGTATATAAAAGTGATCCTAACTACAAAAATGTTGGTTCAGTCACACCTGTGACACGCGAAGGATCGTGAGCGCTGTGGGTATGTGTGCGTGCACTGTCGGTACACGCGTCAATTGTTTGCGCGGACGAATCGCGAGGCGCGAGAGCACCCGATCGTAACCAGGCGGCTCTCAGGGACGAGGTAACTCACCTCGGTGCGGGGGGTTCGTGTCCGTTCTGTATGTAATACTATTATACTATTCTGTGGTTCCGTGTTCGAATCCCGGTTAGGACAAATAGCTCCTGAGTCTTGGATAGTTTCTATGTACATATAGATTATGTTAAGCAATCTCTGCGTAAAAACTGTTAATGACATAGGTATGACTATTGTACTTAAATAATAATCGCTGTATAAGATCGATGTTGTTTTTGGCATTTCTAGAGTCTCTTGTTATTGTTACCTCCATGTGTATTTTGTGATATAAAATTATTAGCCTACATGACGGTCATGTTGTTTAGCACTCTAGATTCACAGAAAGTTACTCTTTATTGTGACCGTTTTTAGAACCAATTTATAAACATCCAATTAGGTAAAACATCAATAACAAAATTTAAAATATGTATATTGTGACTTCAGGTGCATGTACATCTTTTCTTTTGTCAATACACATAAATAATAAACAATGATCAAATAACCAACAGTCAGTGCATCCACATAATTTATAAGAAAAAAAACCGACTTCAATGGGGGAGGCCGGTGAAAGATTTAGATGGTACATTCTTAGATTCCATACAATGAAATGAAAATGGCTATAAGTAGGTATGTTTATAAAGGTAGAAGAGTAAGTATCCTCATGGAATCCACCATCAGATCTCAAGCTTGACAAAAATGTGTCTTGAAAACCTAGCTTGCTTGACGAACATAACGAAGACAACAAATCGCCAAACGTGAACTACACGTCGTTGAAGAGTTCCATTCTGATCTTCATAAGCAGTTCCACTTCATCAAATGTCACTTATTTAAATATAAATGCTTGATTTGTTTATGAAAATACTAAAATCACTATATGTATGCCTTAAACATTTGAGGAGTTCCATCGATTCGACATGGATCCCATCATCAGAACTGGAGCTTGACAAATGATTGTCTTGAAAATCTATCTTGCTTAACAAACACAGCAAAGAGGACAATTCGCCAAACGTAAACTATGCGTCGGGGAAGCGTTCCGTTCTGATTATCATCAGCAGCTCCACTTCATCAAATGTCACTTTATTGAATGAAAATGCTTGATACGTTGATGAAAATACTAAAATCACTAATTCACTATTTGTGTGCCGTTCACATTTGAGGAGTTCCCTCGATTCCTCATGGATCCCATCATCAAAACTCGAGCATGACAAAAATTAGTCGTGAAAATATAACTTTCTTAACAAATACAACTACCTAGGAGGTCAAATCGCCAAACGTGAACTTTTCGTCGTTGAAGAGTTTTGTTCTGATCACACAGATAACCCCCACTAGATAGAGCTTCTAGGGCGACGCGCTCGCGCCACACTTGGGCGAAGCTGCGCTTAATATACTGCCCCGCCTCACGCCGCTCAGTCAGTCTCGTCCAGGTTCATGACCTATACGTACGTGGCACAAAAAATACTTAAAGTTGGTTTCGACTAACCGTAAGCATGGGTTTTTGTTCGGTAAAGTGGTGTGGGAACGATTCCCGAACAACAAATCTAAAGAAAGGCGGAATTACATATCATAGGTAAGTTAAATTAATACAAATACACATTTTATTCCGCCCGGCGGAGATCATTTTACACTGGCCGGGCCGGCTTATAAGGCGTAGTGAAGTGTGCTTGTTCCTTTCCAACTAACTCAAATGCCAATATACTTTCTCTTTCTAACAGCACGTGCGCGGGCTAGTGCTGTGCCAGTGATGTTCGGTTCCGATTTCATTTAATTATCGGTTCATCCGTATTTAATATATCACATGATTTTAATAAATATTAAAAATTTATCGGTAAACATTATTGATTAGTTTTATTTTTTGATATTGAATGTCAGTATTTACGTAGACAATATTATTTTACTAGGTATATGAATCATTGTAGAGGTTCGTCGTTCGGAGGTGGCAGATGGTAATAGTGTAGTGTTTTTTATCTCGTTTTACTTTATACGCTAAACAAATCAGTGTAGTTGTATGGTTGTATGGGATAGAATATTTAGTTAGTTTGTTCTCATTGTAGTTTTGTTGTTGTCTTATTTTATTATGAAGTTTATATAGTAGTAACATAATAAGTGCTGGTGGATTTCTTTCAGCAATTAGGACTAGTGACACGAGAAGGCCCCAATACTGAATTTAGAAGAAGTGTAAGGGATTTAGAGATAAACCCATTGCAATTAGGTTTTTTTTCGTATTGTCTTGGTGGGCAATCAGCACTAGTGAAGTGCACGTTGTTGACCCGCTGCTAGACTTCGATAAGGGATCTCGGAGCGGAGTTGGTTAGACATGGAGTAACTGCAATTGGGTTTTTTCGAATCGTATTGGAGGACAATCAGGGCTAGTGACACGTAGTTGACGCACTGCTGGACTTCAATGAAGTATAAGGGATCTCGGAGTCGGTTTGGGATGGAGTAACTGCAATTGGGTTTTTTCGTATCGTCTTGGTGGGCAATTAGGACTAGTGACAAGTAGTTGACCCACTGCTGGACTTTGAAGAAGTATAAGGGATCTCGGAGTTGGTTAGAGATGGAGTAACTGGAATTGGGTTTTTTCGAATCGTCTTGTGGGCAATTAGGACTAGTGACACGTAGTTGACCCACTGCTGGACTTCGAAGAAGTATAAGGGATCTCGGAGTTGGTTAGAGATGGAGAAACTGTAATTGGGTTTTTTTGAATAATATGTATGGATCAACATTTGATCGGAAATAAACGATTTTTATTTATTTATATACAGCGCATATACATGATCAAAATGAAATTGTTTCAAATCTAAATTTTATACAATAGTAAAGGTTGTAAACATGCCTAGAAGATATTATTATAGTTAATTCAATAGATAAAGTATACACGCCATGTAAAATAATTTACCTAGAATAAATTGGGGTGCTAGTAAAAACCGGTAATCAACAACCGTGTCTCATCACTAGCCCGCGCGCCATTTTGCGGCGAAGGTGCGCCACAGCCGCGCGCATTTTGAAACGGCCAATCGCAGCGCTGTTGCCGACCTCCCCGCAGCCCGCACCTACCGCTAACTTTGGTGACTTTTGAATCGAACTAAATCGTTCATATGCGGTATCTAGTGTGGGGTTATCTGTGTCTGATCATCATCAGCAGTTCCATTTTATCAAATGTCACATTTTTGTATGAACATGCTTGATTTGTTGATAAAAACACAAAAATCGCTATATGTTTGCCTTTAAGATTTATTTATTTATTTATTAAGGATTACCAACAGATAATACATCAAACATGCTCTTATATCTAGTTTACATTAGGGGCTGATGCTTATCTAATTAAAGGTAACCACAGCTTACTCCAATACATTCTTATTACCTATTACATTTGATTTGAGGAGTTCCCTCGATTCCTTATCCTGGATCTCATCATCAGAACTGCGTTTTGACAAAAACGGGACCAACTTGGATATATATATCCATCGCATCCAGCGCGGGAATGCTGCCTGCGTGATGGGAACCATTCCAAAGGGGCCTAATTTTGATTCCCTTTTTTAGCATATTTAGTTTAAGTTAGCTTAGTCTAGTTTTAATTTAGTTTAGATTAATTTACTTTTATACCCAATCTTTGTTTATGTATTATATATATATATATATATATATATATATATATATATATATATATATATATATATATATATACTTACAATCAAAAAAGAATTTTCAAAATCGGTTCAGACATGACGGAGTTATGGAGTAAAAAACATTTAAAAAAACATACAACCGAATTGACACAACCTCCTCTTTTGAAATCTTGAAGACGGTTAAAAAAAAAGGATAACGGGTCGGTGGCGAGCTTGCCATCACCCCGGAATTTTAAGAGCAGGATTTTTTGGGTCTGTCTAGGAGAAAATTGACAGAATTAACAACATTATCTAAGGTATCAATGGAAATTGTACGAAAGTTTGCTTTTGCAAAGTACATTTGTGAAGTTCGACTATTACTCCTTAGCTACTAATGTCTACTTAGCTGTGATGGTTTTCCTTTTAAATTCATCGTATATACTCGTACTATTACCATGTTTTTTTTCACATGCCTGGTAGCCACCGTTTAGCTGGCAGGGGGGGGGGGGACACTTGACCATAACAAAAATTATCATTTCAAAGCTTAATATCACGCCAACCAATTCTTTAATCAAAAAATGCTTTTAGATACCTTATAATATTAAAAGAGCTATCCAACGATATCCCACACGATGGGGTATGGAAGAAAAAAAATTGCACCACCGATTTACATGTAGGGGAGATACCCTAAAAAAATTTTTTTCAAGATTTTATTGTACTGTTTTGCCGGCGTCATTGATATGTATACTCATACCAAATTACAGCTTTCTAGTACTAACGGTTACTGAGAAAAACGGGGGACAGACGGACGGACGGACGGACATGGCGAAACTATAAGGGTTCCTTGTTTACTACGGAACCCTAAAAAGTAAGTAGTTATTATAACTATGTTGTCCTACCTTCTACCAAGGCTCGCAAACGCAACTTACTCAAAAATAAAACTAAATATTGTACACTTCTATGATTTCCGAAATAGGTAATCATCCAACAACATCTGAAAATGGAATATGGCTGTAGGTTTACAAACGAGGCATACATTAATCTATACCTACATTACAGCCTGCCCCAGAAAATTATGTCCGTGTTCATGAAAACCACATAATCATTGATGCAAAACATAGTCTATTTTATCGATAAAATAATCGATCAGCGCTTCGTACTTAATATGTTTTTATTGATATACACGATTAAGAAGAGTTTTAAGATATCTCGCATGTTCGAGTTCATCATATCGTACCAACGACGGATATATCTATGACGGAGTGCAATGCGATATCAATCTACATGCATGCATTATAGGGTTCAACTTCGCGTTTAACATTTCCATCGCAGCTTTTTTATTTCACATGACGTTAAAAAGGTGAAGCTGCATAAGTATGCCAAAGAAATAGACATACATTCATACATACCTACATTAAACATACCTACATCCACTCGCTCGAAAAATATAACAGGCCTTCTGCCGCAGTTGGGTAGAAAATACAGACTATGTGGTGTCCAGATTTATCGCGCTAAGAATGGAAGAGCTCGTATCATGCCGTGATTAACTGTCAAACATTGGTTTTGTTAGAAGAAAACCTGCAGGTTTTTAGTGGTAAAGTCATCACATATCTGGGGATGCGCTGTGCTGAAAGTGAGAGTCCTACATTAATATCGAACTAACAACACAGAATCCTCAAATCAACAATGGGTGGGCGACACGCTCGTGATTCTTCTGCAGACGCATCACGCTTCCAAAACGGCGGCGGCGTCAGCTGACCATGAGGCAGGCTGTTAGGTTGCATAAAAGTGCAAGCATAGATTATACATACATACACACCATACATAGGTACATCTGGTACATATTATAATCTCGTCTGTTTCTTAACTTATCAAATAATAGTAGGCAGCTAAACTCCGACTTTACAAGAAACTTATTGTGGTAGTATGCGCTGTGTTTAAAGTGAGATGCCTGTCCGAGATGCCGAGGTCTCAAAACAAGAAATTCCCAATTCAAAAAAAGGTCGGATGCTCTTGATTCTTCTGAAGTCACTTGCATCCTGTCTTCAGCTTACCACCAGGCAGGAAGTAAGCTTGTTTGAATAAATATCTCATTTCGAATATGCCCGACTCATAGACGTCATTGCACGTAGAACTGATGGCCGTTGGGGCCGAAAGGTTCTCCAGTGGCGACCACGAACTGAACTGGAAGGTGCAGCGTGGGTGGGTCCAGCAGTGGGCGTCTTTCGGCTGATATGATGATGATGATAGACGTCGTGTGCGAAATTTTGGCCCCAAGACCTTACATAACAGCTTCGATCAGCTGTTCTGGCTTCGGTTTCGCAAACTTTATCTGGACTCGCGCGCGCAAGTAAAAAGATTTATAAAAAGATTAATTATGATTACTTACGAAATGTACTTTGAATTACTCAACACGTAGACTCTTTTCCTCTCTCTTCTTTTACTTTTTAACCCCCGACGCAAAATTGTTATTTATTATTTAATACACAATTCAATTTTCTAGTTCCTTGAAAAACCCGATGACATTCATATTTTCTTATGGTTTGACACAAGTTTAAACATATAGTTTGATAGACGTAACCTGTCAGATTATTCTTAAAAAAGTAATCCCGCCTCTTAATGGTAGGGATACATCACCGGATTATCCGTTTGTTGCTAATACTATAAATCATGAAAAAAGTATACAACTATAGACATCTAGTGTCAAGTAGAATAAGTTATTACACTCAATTAACGTAGAGTTAATTGAGAGTTAAATCTTAAAACTCCATATGATCTAATCCCTGCACGCGTAGGCTCGAAGTTGTATATATCAAAAAAGAGCATACCTTATAGCCTTTAACGTAATATAAGTCGCTAGTGTATACACGTAGGCATCTTTGAGGAGTAGCTATTTTTTCTTTCACACGTATCTTGCGTTACTTAATTCTAGTTCTGTAAACATTTCAGCACTGCTATCGGCAGCCTTACGTGGCTCAAATACCATTATCCTTCGCATGAGACACGTAACATTTGATTATATTCTTTGCATTTTGTATAATTAACGTTTTTATGTCTTACATACTTTTGTCAATTGCTCGGCCCCTGCATGCTGTCGAACATTGGTGCCATACAATGAAATACTACCACGATTAAGACCTTTCAAACGAGGTATGTCTCAACTGTATACACCGATGGTACATTTTGCCCATTCTCCTTTGATATTCACCCTCAATGGGTTTTAAAGTATTTTTACCCACTAAAAACTTCATGTTGGCCGCCTATCAGATTAAACAGGTATTTGACGGTACCTATCAGGTACTCTGTGGTATCGGTCAAAATCAAGTTTTTCTGGGCGGTTCGGCTTGAGTGTGAAGCCTGCTTAAAATATTATCTAATTAGATAATGTATTCTGTACCAGCCCATCGGTGTAATCGTTCCGACTGATCAGTCCCTACGGATACCGTAACGTAATATGTTACGTTTTGCCCACACACACTGTATGCCCACATAATAAGGCGAATACTAGATTGCAGTAGTCTATTTATTTATTTTTATTTCTGTTACTTTCTAAAATGCAAACATTTAATACGCGGTATATGTACAAGCAGATACAATATCGATGTGGAAAACATCGTGAGGAAACATGCATACCTACATCCGCGAAGAAATTCAAAGTTGTATGTGAAGTCCCCAACCCGCTCTCGGCCAGCGTAGGGACTACTGCCCGTGCCCAATCCCTCTCATCTATGAGAGGAGGCCTGTGCCCAGCAGTAGGACGTATATAGGCTGATGATGATGATATAACTAGATAAAAAGTACGAGTAGGTATCCTTGTGTCCTATCCTATCATCCTATCATGTAAATGTCCTACCTATCACACTTTCCTCTAGGATTACACAATAATCATAACTTAAAATGTTATTCTATACTTAAAGAAGCTCACAAAGTATTATAATCCTTGAGAAAGTTGAGACAATGATTAATGTCTTCAAAAAGAATTTGTTTACATGATAGGGCACGTAAGGATGAATAGACTATAAGTGACAGCATCAATCTACATACTGTAGTTGGTACAATACCTACGGTATTTTACTCATAGTCAAATCAGCAACTTTTTATTAAATGTCAAAAACGATTTGTTAATATGAAGTTTGTAGGGAAATACTGTCTTAGTGACGTCACTAAGTCAGTGTGAATTGGTATGTTCAAATCAGCGTCCTTTTTAAATCTTTATGCTTATAAAATCTTTCAATTAGCTAAAATAAATTAATAATTGATGTTTTCCGATTATTTTCGTTAGATCTTTTATAAGTCAAGTAAAAAATAATTTATTTTTACCTTATACCCTATTTGCTCCTTTTGTTTTTATTTGTTAGGTTATTCTATAGGGCTATGGAAAAAATGTAACCTCGGTCTAAAATAATACCTATTCAGAATGATGATTTAATAATGTAATTTACGTCAAACTTAGTTAATTTGCATAAAATGTAGCTATTTAACCATAAAAATATCGTTCTTTATCTTATTTTTTTGCTTTAGAAAGAACGCCCTAAATTAATTAATTTGGATGCGCCTAATTGGACACTTTTCTTAATTGTTTACCATGCGACGGTTTAACGACGATTTTTTATTGCACATTCTTTTGCAACCCGTTTTTACGTGCAGTAACTTTAAGGCGACGTTCTTGTACCGCGCAATGCTAAATTTCACCCCCGAACCCCGCATCGTGTTTTTGGAGTATATTTGTGACGTTATCAGGGCAAGGGTACCACTTTGTCGCTTATGGATTCCGAGATATCACTGATTTTGTCAATCAACTCGAAAATAGCGAAAATTTGTTTCGATTAAAAATAGCTTCTACACACTTAAAATAATACGGTGTATTGATAAAAAGTTAAACTTTTGAACTAAAAGTCGGAAAAAAACACGGCCAAAGTTTACCGACTAGGGTACCACATTGTCGCTCATAAGCTTGAAGTAAACTCATAAAACTTATTTGCTTTGAAAATGAGAATATAATTTAGAAAACATAATATGTAATAATTGCAGACGTAAAATCCATACTTCCAAGCTAATATTATAAATGGGAAAGTGTATGTGTGTGTTTGTTTGTTTGTCCGTCTTTCACGGCAAAACGGGGCGACGAATTGACGTGATTTTTTAAGTGGAGATAGTTGAAGGGATAGAGAGTGACATAGGTTACTTTTTCTCTTTCTAAACCCCCCCCCCCCCCTAAAAGGTAGGGGGTGGGGGTGGAAGTTTGTATGGAGCATTTAACGCGAGCGAAGCCGCGGGCAAAAGCTAGTGCGTTATAAATTATCATAAAATAACAACATTAACTAGGTAGGTATTATTTGTTCACGTCGCGCTTATCACCCACACTAACACGATGTACTAGTTAGGCACATGTTCTAAACCCTAAACTAAATTTTAATTAAAATTATGTATTTTGATTCGATATAAATCCATTTGCTTGCATTTGGAGCGCTCGTGGCCCAGCGGCGCCTGCGTACCGCTTGCGGTATCTAAGGTTAAGCAACGTGGGCAGCGGTCAGGACTTGGATGGGTGACCGCTTTGAGTGGTTACTAACTGAGCGCTCCCGTGCTTTGGAAGGCACGTTAAGCCGTTGATCCCGGTTGCTGTCTATGGCAGCAGTCGTTAAGCCAAGTTGGAGGCCTTCGGGCGGCTTGAGAACTTCTAACGGTCAAGGTGCCCACTCACTTGACACAGCCTAATCCCAATAAGGTCTAGTTTCCCCTCGGGGTTGAAAGGTCAGATGGCAGTCGCTTTCGTAAAAACTAGTGCCTACGCCAAATCTTGGGATTAGGTAGCGGACCCCAGGCATCCTTCAGGATGCAACTGTACGGGGATAACGCTAGGAGGATGATGGATGATAAATCCATTTGCTTGACAGTTCGTAACTCAGTTGCCCGTTACGTTCACTTAGCTTTATGTGTTGTTACCCTTTTAAAAATAGTGGTGTAAATCATTTTCATAATGATGTTAAATGCATATGATTACTTGTGTAAGTAATAATTTTAATATAATAAGTCTTAATAATAATTTTGATCTCATAAGTCATAAGGCGACAATGTGGTACCCTAAGGAATGTTAAACTAACAAACTTGATCTAAATCAGTAAAGCTGACGAAAAGACTGTTATTTTTTATAAAATAAGTTATGTTATTGATTGATAATAATATTTGTATTAGATATATGCACTTCTAGGGCGGACACTATGTTAAATAATGGAAGTGGAATTCTTATTTCTCTAAACTTATGAATAGCGACAATGTGGTACCCTAGATCACTTTTCATACAAAAATCATGTTAAAATCACTAAACTTTGAAGTCACTTTTTTGATAGAAAACTACATTACTTTTGTGTTTAATTACACTTGATCGTTAGTTTTATTCCTAAATTAATGTAAATTATGAGAATTAAACAGTACAATGTTCATTTTATATATTTTTTATATAAGTGTTGATTTTTTTTGTTTCATTATTTTAAAAAATTATGCCTTGAGATATGGTTATTTCATTATTTTTATTATAAACCTTACCTACATCATATTCAGAAATCAACATAAGCCGGCTGAAAATCTGTCGATTTAGAGTTTTATAAAATATTTTATTTTTGATTTTGCCTCTTCACCCTACGTGCATTATTCTTGTATTATTTCTATAAAATGTAAAATGTTAGAGACAACATATGATTTGTCGAGTAATATAATGTATGTGAAACATTTTAAAACCACTATCTCCATAACTTCAACCTATAACTAGGTTTTTTAGGCTTCCGAACTTTAAACTCGAATATCTCAAAACAGTATAATGATATGTTGGAACTTCAAAAAATTATTAAAAATAAAATACTCAACATAGCGATCTCGTTCTTTTTGTATATGAAGGAGAATGTTCTCAGCTATAAGGAGGTACCAATAACTCAATACCGACAATATATTACCTTTGCCATGAAAATGTCACATTTGTTTACTGTTACAAGCAATAGCATGTATCCATTAACAATGTAGCTAAATTATGAAGGTAACAGTTGACTGACAATACATCACCATTAGCTATCTGAATTCTCCAAAGTCCATTTTACTACCACCAGTTACAAAATAAAATCAATCGTTTGTCGCTTTACCCCTTACTTCCCAGTTCCCATGGCGAATCATAATCAACGACTTCCTATCAAAGACCCAAGTACCCACCAATTTGACACGGTAGCTCACTAACCAACATTCGTACCACCTGTCAATACGTTCGTGACGAGCGTCCATCACTTTCTTCCGTTAAACAATCGGCATATCGCCGTCACACTTTGCCGCGTACGTTACCATTTGCTGTTGTTTTTTCATCCCTTTTTTATCCGCGAACTCTTCCTGAGTAATTTAGGAATGAATAAATCATTATCACGTAATTAAATGGTAATTATGTAGTTAGTTACACTGGTATTAGGGTTGTTAATTGCTTGGCACCGTTTTGTTTCCGATTACGCGCGCGAAATGGAAACCCGACGAGTGATCTTTGAATATGCATGTGCACGCATGACGCTCTGCAGCTGCGAACTTCCACAAAGAGGCACACGTTCCGAAAACAGGAACAGAAATGTAAAAACACCAAACAGTACAACAAAAACAAACTGACCTGCAAAAACATTGTACTTAAATAGGTACGCTGTTTCACAATTACGTAAACCTATTTTGCACTTTTCCGTTTACAGTAAGCAATTTAAATGTGGTCCACTTACTTTCCAAGATTAATAATGTCCCAATGAAACGGCATTGTAGTTATGGTGTGAATGGCAACTGGTAAAGTTACTCTTACCCAGAAAGTAAAGCAAAAAAAGTGTGATCTTCACTTAAAACAACGTTTATTTTATTGGTAAGGATCAGGACAGGGAATATTTTTCTATTACCAAGCGTCACCAAAGAGTTACTCGTTAGTACCTTATTCTAATAATAATAAGGCGAAAAATATGCACATATTTTTGATTTACGTTGACTGTAGGTACCTACTCTTCTTTAGTAGATTGGCTTCAATGCCGTCATCCTCACTCACTTGGAATTGGAATAATTTAAACGTAATCGGGGCTCTGAGTTTTATACAGTCCACCTGCGACTTTTCGCTTAGCTTTGGTTAGCTAGTAATGAATACCTACCAACCCTGAACCATAGAATAAATGGTATGTGTACTCGGTCCTTTAAAAACTGACCAGAGGGGCTAAGATGATCGCTTATATGTCGGACGTATATTTAGCATTCGTCCCTTACTGTCAAGTATGTAAGTGCGAGAGGGACGAAACCTATATGTCCGACATATACGCGATCATCTTAGCCCCTCTGAGATAATAGATATATAAATGAACGAAACCTATGTTTGGCAGGTAGAAGATTAAAAACATGGCATCCGATTCTACCGTATAGCAAATGCTCCTTCGTCTAGTTAGGGTCATCAACTCGCCATGTTTCCACGTTATTGTAATGGTAACAACAACGGCGCAGTACGATGTCACATATATATAACAAATGCACGTAAATAACTTATGCAGTTGTTAACGTGCATTTGTTATATGTGCCTATTTTTAATGTGTTCAATAAATCTTTTTTTTTACTGTCAACGGTGGCGACCGCGTTCAGTAGCCCTAGTATAAGTTTTTTCGAAACATTAACTAATTCGAACGCGTTTGCGTTTTGTCTCAAAATGTATGAAAACGCTCTCACCGAGTTTGAAATACGCGCGTTCATCGGTTAGCAACAAATGTTATACTCGCTGTTTTAGTTTCCACTAGTGACCACCAGAGGCGCTGTTCACGTTCTCATACCACTTTCATACATTTTGAGACAAAACGCAAACGCGTTCGAATTAGTTAATGTTTCGAAAAAACTTATACTAGAGCTACAGGTGCAGCGTGCAGCCAAAACGGGAAGAGGGACAGGTATGCCTGACTGAACTGATGCTGAGTCTGACTACCGAGACGTTGCACAAGTATAATCCGACAAATTAAAAAAAAAAACAGCATAGGTACTTATAACCGACAGTTAATTATGTTCTAGGTGAAATTGTTGCGCGTTCATCGGTTAGCAACAAAATGTTATACTCGCTGTTTTAGTTTCCACTAGTGACCACCAGAGGCGCTGTTCACGTTCTCATACCACTTTCATACATTTTGACACAAAACGCAAACGCGTTCGAATTAGTTAATGTTTCGAAAAAACTTATACTAGAGCTACAGGTGCAGCGTGCAGCCAAAACGGGAAGAGGGACAGGTATGCCTGACTGAACTGATGCTGAGTCTGACTACCGAGACGTTGCACAAGTATAATACGACAAATTAAAAAAAAAAACGGCATAGGTACTTATAACCGACAGATTATTATGTTCTAGGTGAAATTGTTGCCAATAAAGAGAATTCGGAAAAAAATTGTGCAACTACTCGTTAGTCAGACTGACGCAAACATGAACTCTCTTAACTATTTAGAATAATTAGATAAGTACTCAACACCGTTCCCAACCTTATCAGAACTCAAGTACCTTTCATTAAATGATAAATAAACAATCAGAGAACTGATTGCTTTGGCTCATTCTGGGTCAATTTCAATTGGTGCTATTTAATTTCACATTGCGTTATCTAGTTCCTGCTGCTGTTTGATTAGTAGGCCGTGTAACTATATCTAAGGAAATTTAGAAATTGCGGTTCGTTAATAGATAGGGGGATATCCTTACAAACGGAATGAATTTGCTCCTAATTCTGACGAGGTATTCATTAGGGCACCATTTTAGCCTTTGAATGTTACTTAATCGCCATTTAAATTCTGCTCCCGCACGCGATAATCTCTATTGGGTAATTTGCAATTGCAAAATTGATTGTGCTTGAACTAATGTATGACGCTACTATGTGGTTGAGGTGTGGTTAATTTTGTTCCTTTGAGACCAAATTGGTATCTTGTAGTTAATATATCAATTCTAATACTTGAAATTATTTTAGAGATAGATATTAAGTATGTTTTATTGCCCCTGATTAACACAGAACAAATATTTACTTGTTAGCAGACTGTTTAATTTAGTTGTTAGGTAGTAGACTAGTTTAGTTGTAAGTAGCATTTAATGAACAGGTTTTAGCCTGGTAGATTATTAAGTACACTGTATGCGATTACAAGTAAATTCTCTGAAGCAACAAATGTTGCATTTACTAATTAGTTGAGTGTAACATCAAAAGAATCTTTAATTGCCAATTACTGTAAACCCCGTTTATGTTAACTGCGAGTCAGTTTAGTAAAATAATTAGCACGTTTTTAGTAAAATAAGACTTTTTATTAATTTTTTTTCTAAATATTAAGAATGACGACCGCTTTAGCTTAGTTGGTAGTAGCCCTGCCTACGAAGCTGGAGGTCCCGGGTTCGAATCCCGGCCGGAACAATTATTTGTGTGACGAGCACGAATATTTGTTCTTGGGTCTTCGATGTTCTCTATGTATTTAAGTATCTATTTATCTATATAAGTATGTTTATCGTCGCTTCGTACCCATAATACAAGCTTTGCTTAGTTTGGGACTAGGTTGATTTGTGTAAGATTGTCCACAAATATTTATTTATTTATGACAGGAACTTGTTATGTCTAGATCATGCAAGTCAACAGCCGCAAAGGCTCTTTGCATACATTTATGGGTCCAACTACAAAATTAGACGCTAAAAGACCTTACCTCTTTGGATGTGACCACAGAATATATTGCTCACTAACTCACTCAATAAAGTTTAAAGAGGTCTTTACACAGTATGTGTTTAAAATACACTAACATACCCGTCCTGATAAATAAGGAGCTGTACGCCTTGTTTACGTCCTCTTCAATCTTTCAGAGGAAATCTATGTTCCTAAACGTAATTTAGTGTGAAGCAAAAAAAGGTTTAGCATTTTAAATTCCAACGTTCAATGTAAGAGAAACGATTCTCAATTGTTAATTTATTCGAATAATTATACAAATTTTGTAATACTTAACTATTCGATCGGCTGATTTATTGGGAGACTCGTTAGTAGGTACAGTCCATATTTGCATTGGTATAAGAGGCAAAATGCAGACCTATGACGGTTGCGTTCCGTTTACAGTAAAAACGAGTATATTAGTTTAAACAGTTATTTAGGCTACTGTAGTTGTTTTTACGTGTTAATGTCAACAAAACAGTCTACTCTTTCATAAACAGCTTGATAAACAGTGACGGGCGCTGTATTATGTTGACTGTACAAATATTTTTTCAATTGTGCTCTGTGAAATTCGTGTTTGAATAAACGTGACAGGTTAAAATGCGTAAAGAAATATTATAATTATCCTTAATTAAACCCGAAAATGGCGTTTCTCATAATTAAAACAGTAACATGGTGTTCTTACGGTAAACTATTTAAGTATTCAGGCTATAACTAAACTAATCCATACGATTTTAATCTCCTAAGATTTAGGATGCGAACAACAAAAACACAGAAGTTGTATTTAACAAAAGATACAACATTATACATTTGTTTAACAGAATTTAGGAAACGAGAAATGCTAATTAAATTATGTTAAAGCATTTTTTTTTTCTAACAGTTGCCGGTATCATGTGAATGTTTTTGAATGGCATTAACTAGATAAGAATTTACAATGTCGATGACAGTCATGCCCAGCGGCAAAGTTTAGTGAAAAACTGGCATACGATAATCGCACTTTGTCTATGAAATCGAAACTTCAATTACTGCATGCAAAGGTGGTATTTCCAATACGTTAACACCTTTCATCAAGTAACACGTAATTAGTAGGATCCACTTAAGATCATCAAGTTGTGTTCAGTTCTTGGTTGTGTGGTGAGTAAGGTCTTCAGAGCTCCCGACTAAGAGTGACCTGTATAAGTCTAGCTGTCTACGCAATGAATCCTCAAGTCAATAAAGGGTAGGCAACGCGCTTGCGATTATTCTGGAGTCGCAGTCTATCTTAGGCTGTGTCTGCTTACCATCAGGCAGGCCGTTAGCTTCTTTACCCCGTCGTTGTAAAAAAAACTAACAATCAAATAACACCTTAAAGGTACCGCCGTAAGTTTTCCAACACCCGTTGGACATACTTGTATCAACTAAAATTTTTGGAAGGTAAAATTTGCAATGTCTGCATGATGAAAAACTGCCAGTAACTTTAACTGAATATAATTATTATGACTAAATCAAATTACTTACATTACAGGGCATTAATAGATAGTCGGTATAGTTTAATTAAAACATTTGATTATCATCACCTCACATTCATACGATCGGCTAAACGCTAGCACAGAATAAGTAACTACGTACGTTAGTAAAAGGGAGAGTGCACCAAGCGATACAATTCTAGTTTATTCCGAATAACTAGTTTAGGTACTATGTCACAAAAATAATATCCATTTTATTTTACTAAACGGTTAAAACTCACGTATTAATTGTCACTTCGGGCGACATATTTCGCCGCGCGCGAAAATCGGCGCGGGTCGCAGACGCACTCATCCTGATGAAGAACTTCCGAAGAGTTCGAAACATGTCGCCCGAAGTGACAATTAATACGTGAGTTTTAACCGTTTAGTAAAATAAAGTTATAACATGTCTCACGAAAGTTTAAATTCAAATAATATCCATGTTATTTTAAATTCGAGCAGATCGCCTCAACTCAACGATTTCGTAGTATTTCGTTTCTGTACCTGTACCTCTTAAAGATTTCCTAAGATAACAACACTTTCCTAACATTACAAAGTTCCCAGATCTGGTACGAACTTGTTTATTAGAGCGATAGAAATGGATATAATGCTTCGAAGTTCGAATTACCGTCTTTGATTGTTTGTCCAATTAAGCTGCACCTAAAAGAGGTAATGGGTTTAGTACTCCATAAATCCAAAAGCGCACCGTCCATCCGCAATGAATCACAGCCACGTCTTCGCCCACAGGCGTATTTACCTCTCAACTGCTCTTAATTTACAATACAATTGTCCGTTGAAAATTTACCTTTATGCTATTGTAATAAGGTGCATGCACACGCACAGGTGATCTGCAGGATCGTATTTACTTCGAGGTCGTTCACTGCACCCACTTAAAAGACTTTGATTCATGACGTCTTGATAGAGACAATATTTGTCGCGCCGCGTCCATTTTTATCATCGGTCGATTATTCAAATTTACTGTTTAAAATGAGAATGGCGAACGACTCCTTTCATCATTTTGTGTTTATTAAGATTATTTAAGGTAATAAAAGGTTAGAAAAGGGAAATATTCACGGACGTAGTGTATTCTTCATAATTAAAGAATTAATTTTCCACTGTTGCAGTTGTATGAATAAACATAAAAACAATGCAATAAACATTGCACGTAGGTACGATTAACGATTGAAAGTTTCTTTTGTATCATCGATCCGAAGTGCTCATAAAAATCGGTCGTCTCACGTTTATGCTTTTGTTAAATATTCACATAGAAATCGTGGCTAATTAGGTCACTTACTTAATGAGCGAAGTCTCATTCATTAACACATCCACTGGGACTTCGAGCAAGAAAGTCACCTCCGTTCCACTTTGCAAAATTGTCACCAATTAGAATTTAGATGGCCTAGAATCGCTTTGCGAGTCTAGTCAATCTCAGCTACCATCGTCACTCACTTAACTAAATTTCAAGACAAAAATACTCCCGTGGAAATACCTGGAGCAATCTTGCTAATAGTTTACCCCAATTTTGTTAAAAATGCCTTCTTAGAAATGCGCTCGTTATACGACGCTACCGAATTTGAGTCGGATAACTAATTCGAAATTAATGGAGGACCCTCCACCAAATTTCTCCGCTCTTCTCGTATTATTTTCAACAGTGCAGTATGCAGATTAAGGAGAAATTCAAGATCGACGTAATTATGTACCTTAGAAAGAATTTGCTCGCTTTTATTCAAATTTCACGTAAATGAGAGTTGTGTAATTTGCCACAGTTCACCACAAAGCGGTAGGTCGACTCTTTAGTGCCATTCAACCGCAGAACATTATGGTGATGGGACTTGACTGTTCATTTATCCGGTTAACTTTCATTGGCGTCGTCACGTCATGAGTGCCATTCACGTAGCCGGAGATGCATTCGTTCAAGGCATAGTCGTGGGTACTTTCGGAGCCAAATTCATGTCTCTCCAGCATGTCATTCATGGGGATATCTCCAGTTCCTTGTCAAAATCGGAATGACAGAGACACGAAACAACAGCGATATCTTAGGCCTCCTTTTCAACCTAGTCCCAAACTAAGCAAAGCTTGTACTATGGCTACTAAGACTAAGCGACGATATACATAGTATATAGATACTTTAATATATAGAAGACATCCAAGACCCAAGAACAAATATTCGTGCTCATCACACAAATAAATGCCCTGGCCGGGATTCGAACCCGGGACCTCCGGCTTCGTAGGCAGATTCACTACCAACGTGCTACCATACTACCAACTAAGCTAAAACGGTCGTCATCTAAAAATATTACGCAGATAAATGTACCGTGTATATTTTGTATAAGTACATTAAATTATTCTGTAGCCAAGTTTTGAAGATCGGATGACGTGCGGAGTGTGTTATTTATTTTAAAACTAAACTCATAACTCCCGTGAGAGGTAAATCGGCGTATATAATAACTGCTCTATATATACGCCTGCGTGTAATGACACTATTTTCGAGCAAGTGTGATGAAAAAAAATTAACTTCATAAATTATTAGTCATTATTTGCGTCTTCTTCTTCATTCGTGTCGTGGTTCGTTTTTTTGCGTCAATCATCTGGTTTTATGTTATTCTCAAGGCAGTGAAGTGAATCTTCTGTGCTTTAGTACAGTCAGCATCATAATTATGTTAACACTTTTTGACGTTATCTCCAAACAATAGAGTAGGTATTAGAACATTTGACACTGACTACTATAGATGCCTCATTTAATACAAGTAATGAGCAGCGTGCCGAAAGTAGCACATCTTTACTGAAGTAAAAAGTCCGATTCTAATTGGTCGTTAACTAAACACTAATTAAATGATGTCTGTTGCGTGATATGGATAATTACCAATTATCTATCAAGATCATTAATGATTTGGGAATCAATGTCAATTACAAGTTCACTGACGCATAATGGGGAAAAATATATTTTCAACAACAACGTTTCAATCTAAATTGAATCAGGCGTTACTTAAATTTCGCACAATATTTCTTTGTCATTTTGCTTAACAAAGTGTAGATCATTTAGCGATATCATAAGGTTTCAAATATTTCTGATTTACACTCAAAAGTAAATAAATAAAATGGGTACACTTCGTACCTATTTAATTTTCATTCGAAGTCTACACATTTGCTTGCTCTCGAGTGCATTACGAACCAATAAGCGAGCAATTGTATTTCGCTCAACTGTGCATTGATTAGAATATATATAAATCCCAAGTCTAATCAGCATGCTATACTTCACTGGTGCTGTATGAAAAGCACGCGACTATATTTAAACCAGTGACAGGTGCATGCTACGTTAGTTTCACCTTAAGAATAGGTAGTAAAACTTTCTACATCATATACTCGTATCTGCGCTAACTAGTAGAAAATTGCACATTTCAGTTAATAGTCTATTATTTATGAGAATAGAATTGCACTTACAATTCAGGATATAATAAAATCACAAGTACAGCGGTAAGTATAAAATATGGACACTTTTATCACTACCGCGAATTCTAAATTGAGGGTCGATAGGTATTTTTCAATCACCCAATCCAATCTCCTTATTGAAAAACCGGAAATAAATATAATCACTCATGACCTTGCTAAAATCAATGAGCTTCATCATTATTCCTTCCCGGCATGTCAATTTTTCAACAACCACCAATTTAGATGTCATTGTACAACCGATATGAACGTAATCCGAAACTGTCATCATTAGTCGATGAAAAATCGATTTTAAGCCGATCGATCTCAGCGTGAATACGCAGAATTGCCCCTAAAACTAGAATCAATCGGAATTGCTGTAACAATGGCATTCTACTGTCTCCATTGTGCTTACCATCTGTCATTGGGGTTCAATCGCACTCGATAATCGCATTTAACCAACGTTCGGTCATACTAATTTCGGATCGAAGGGTCTGCGTCTGACTGCAAATCGCAATCATTCAGATCCCCTTTGTATTAACTGCGATCGAACTGGTCTTAGTCTGATGTGTAAAGAAAAGACGTAACGTCAAAACAACTCTCGCGTTTTGTTTGTCTTGGGTAATGTAATGATTGCCATTCAAATAGAATGGATTTGGATGAAATTGTACACACAGACAAACCTGGATTAACACATAGGCTACTCTTTATCCTGGAAAAATACACGGTTCCTGTAGGATAGCTCCATATCTCGGAAACTACCCACCCTAGACTACTGGTGTGTAGCGAGAAATTGTAGGGCTCGACGATTCGAATCTTCATTTCAGATGACAGCTGTCAAAATTGAAACGGCCATAACTCAGAAACTACAGAACTTGGAATTTTGAATTTCGGTTATAATAGATTATAAACCAAAGGCATTAGGGAACTAAGGACTCTTGATAATAAGGTAAGTGTTAATAACTAGAGCTGGCAAATGATTATGATTATGATTAATACTTTCAGCGCCTACCCGCGCTATGCTGCTCGTAGCATATTTATCCCCGTATGTTGGTACCATAAATGCGGCCCAACTCCTTGATTAGGTATTCATTCACATCTCTTCCTGATTAAATTGTATGCATGTAAATAGCGACGAATATATCCAATAAATGGTCTATCTGCTCTCTGTGGTAAACGAAATACGAAATGCGTCCTTTCATATTTTTATCGAACCCCATAATAATAGGTTTATTTATTGGCCAAGTAATAAAATCTGTGTAAGGGTCCGTATTGTAGTAAGTTTGTTTTGTTGGGAAGGGATCTGTCCGGGGCTGTCAGTCAACGTCGACTTGTGGGTGCTTGTTAACCTGGTTTGTCGATAGATCTCGGAATAAATTGGATACCAATAGCATTGTTGGATTTTCATGGTTATTCTAGACTTTGCTGAAACTTGTCTTTGTTTTAGTGTTCACACAACGGTTTATATAAATCATTCAAATCACGAAGACACTCCCGCCCAACCCTACCCCATTCTTCCAACATCATCTGTGGAAAAAACTCATTCCAGTCGGTACGCTACGCAAAGATATCTAAAAACATTACACTCGTTTTTTGGGCAGTTGTTTTTCTTTATTTTATTAAAGGATAAAAAGGGGCTTGTCGCCAAGCGAACATACCGCCCCGTATTGGGCAGTCGTGTAAAAGATAAAGTACATTTTTATACAGAGAACTCGACGACGTGGTGAGTGCTGGGTTTCATTAATATTTAATTAGACACATCTTTGTGGATTGAACGGTCCATATCTTATACACCCAACAGAAGATATTTAAGCATCTAGACTTTACAACCATACGTGAAACACTATGTATTTTTTTAACCAGAAAAACGACATCTAAACCCGTACTTTTATCAAAATTACGGTGTTAGTTGACACCATTACCCACATAAACACAAATAATAACTGCTATCCCGTGCATTAAAATGTATATTCGAGGGCTATACTTCGGACAATACTTAACGCATTATTTTTATGCGGAGGGTATTGATTCGTGTGATTCAATTGTTATGAAATATGAATATTAAATGGCTTAGCCAGTAATATGATTAAGTTTATTGTTGTAGATTAACAAGGGCAGCGTACCCGGTCATCTGGACTCGATAGCTTGTTGGCCGATTGCATTCTTTATAAAAAGTAAATTGGCCATCATATATTTTTTGACCACTTTTGCTCGGAATCGCGTGTTGATTTCTAAACAAATTTACATATGAAATGCTAAACAGATGTTCATCTAATTGTAACGTTTATTCAAGTTATTGTAGTAACGTAATTCCTGATTTTAATAAAGCTCTAACCATTTTTTCATTGCTTGTATCTGATCTTTCATATTTAGTTCTTAATAAGTTCATATTTATTATTGTTATTATTTACTTGATTCCAGGATCGAGGATGAATTTGATATGGGTAGTGAGGTTTACTACCGGGTAGAATATGAATTGCTGCTACCGATATCATAAAATTATTAACGTTTAATAAACCGTAAGATGTCGTGACTCTCAATAAAACGCTCGGAACAAGTTCCTCGAGATATTCTACGGTCATTTAGGAGATGTTAGTTAATCGATGGACCGAGACATAATAAGCCCTATAAAAAGTCTTTGTATTGATTCCAAATTCGTAACTGTACCTGACGGTGATTTAGAAATCCGATAAATCGAAATTCCTTCGGCTTACGGTATATGCCGCTGTTCGATAATCGGATTGCGATAAACTGATGTAAAAAATCGGGAGCCGCACTGACTCGACTTGATTCGACTAAGTAATAGGGGAATGCCCTCGTAAGTTTCTTAATAAAACCCTCAATTCTTCTTTAAAAAGATAAGGTATGCGTGGAAAAGGAGATCCTAAGTTGCGAAGTTTTTAACCATGTTTTAGTTAGGTAGTCGAGTTACGGTTAGTATGCTTGGTTCAATCCAAGAATTCAAGTTCCTAACTATCGTCGTGGACAAAATACGAACTATAATGACCGAAAACCAATTTGATGACCGGACCCGAAATATGTGAGGCTACGTATTAGTGTAAAAGCGTTATTTATCATCTCAGTAATTTCATCGGTGTACTGACACTTTAAGCGCTGAATTCGAGTATCGAACGATTTATAAATCCTATCCTAAACAAGCGCGGCATTGGTTGACGAAATGCGCGGGACAGAAGTCAGAATACGCAAAAACTGTATCAATTAACAATCTGTCGATGTTTGTCTACGATTTTTTGTAAAGACAGTATCAAATAGATTGTTGCGACCAAAGTAGCCGCGGCTAATAACATTGCACCTTACCCCAATACTAATAAGTAATAAAGATATGTTCGCAACTTGCGATTCATTTGGCTACTTTACTATTTGACGCTGACTGTATGCGCGCGCGTTGAAGTGACGAGGTCTAATTTTACCTACTCTATAATCATTCTACCGTCGACCTGCCAATTATATTAGAATTCAGCTCGTGATGCTTGGTCTCGGATAGTGGATTGAAGGAACGCAATATCGACTATCGTAATTAATTGATTACTCAATTAAAACCCCCGTTTGCTGTTTCATTTACGCAGGAAAGTGTTTCTAGTGATGTAAATTGAGTTTTTTGTAAACTACGGTAGCAAAGAAGCATATGGCCTGGAATGGTAAACCGATACCATGCCAGCACGTGGATCGTCAACGTGCTTAGGACTCCTTCAGTTATGGCATTTGGAGATTTTTTGTATTGACAGTATTCTATTGAAAGATAAATATAGATACCTCACTCTAAACTGGAGGTATTTCCTTAATTATGATACTAATTATAGCCTGCTGTAAATATGAGCCAGATGATATATACCTACCTCTCTTTACGTCTAGCTAATGCTAGACTCTACTGTCTCACTACTGACTGACTGACTATACTACCTCACTGTCTGTTGAGTCGCGTCGCGCGCGACACAGTTACTACTGTCTCACTCGGGCTGTGCAAATTATTAGCAGGAGAATAGGATGTTTTGGATTAGTGTCGCATCGCAGTATAATAAAGCCTACCTTAAGCTTAAGCTAAGCGAATACTATGTTCGTTCACGAACAGTTGAGCGAGATACACATACCTATCCATCCAGCACACTTTGCAAATTCGAGTGACACAGAGATACGCGACCGAACGTCGTTTTCGGTTTGCGGTAGGCTGTCAGTTGTGGTACTTGTGGTAGCCATAAACGGGGCTTTTAGAAACGTCAAACGTACCTACCGGGTCGAGTTCCTCGCGTAAATAGTAACGCTCAATTTATAAACGAGACCTTTTAAAGTGGAACCCTAAATAAAGTTTACCATTGTTTGTAAAAATGGAAAGCGTATTTGTGGTCATTGAACATTCGAACAAACATGTTCAAGTAGATTTGTATTGTATATCGGCTTTACGCTTCATCGATTTGTTTTGTTAATAATCGAATTAAAAGGTTTTTTTTTCATAAGTTCCGCAGAACCTAATGTGGCTAAATAATAGATGCACGTTTTAATGGAATCATATCATACAAATGATGTAGTTTGCTCCCTCGCTAATGTTGTTTAACAGCTGGTAGAAAAAAGTGCACGAGGCTAGATCAGAGATTAGATAAATGATGAGATTAATCGCTTTTTTACATGCATTTTTGTTAATTCAAGTTCCATCGGTGTTTCAAGCTGTTGGTTGTCAAAGCAAATTTTAATACGTGAAAATCTTATAACTTAGGAATTTTGACATTTCTTTCTGCCGTGCATTCATCGTTATTATTATAATCACTTCTTTTATTCATAATATTGGTATACAGTAGGTATAATTAACATTTCTCTGTGGAATCATGGCTGTGTTCGAACATTAAATTTCAAGGACACATCAACTTCGTCAAATGTGTTCTAGTTAATGTACCTGCCTAATTCACATCTACAACCAAAGTGAAATACAAATATTAAAAACTTATACGGTAACGCAGAAAGCGAATATCTAACATATAATAAATACTTAATATCCTCCAACTTTTAAGGTGAACTGTGCATAAAACTGATTTTTAGCAACTGCTCATTAAAATCCGGACTTTTGTTCGATCCAGTTGTGTCACTAGCTAATTGTGTAATGTAGTTATCTTATCAAAACGGAAAGGTCAGCATGGATCGCAATCAAGCTTCCGAGCAATAAATAGAATAAACCAAACTAACTTGACCCGCGGGACATACCGATTGGCTTACTAACGCAGAGGTCTAGATAAAACGGAGTTATGTCTTTAATATTGCCACTCATGAATGATTCCTCGTTTTTACACGACCGAAGGAGACGAGAGGAGATTTTACGCAGACGTTTTAAGCTTTTCAGGTAATTTGATTGTCGTCTTCCAGAATTCAACAATATGTTTACGGTTGCAAGTCCACAAAACTCACTACCTACTCACTCTTTCATCTCAATTCACAATACCGTCTTTATTGATTTGAGCATTCGTTGAGCGCATCGGTCGGGGAACTATGGTGAACTTAGTTATCATGGTCGCCAGAAAAAAAAACGCAACAAAACATAGCATACTGTAAGTTTGTATATGGTGTTATTTTCTATAAGGTGACATTCCGCTGCCTACCTCGTTTCTCTTTATCTGTCACATCGAATTTTTCTGTGGTAGAAATGAAGGGTCTATTAACTTTATTACTATTTATAGTGTCATAAATAACAAGGTGTCTCTTTTTATCGGCACTAATTAGATGGTATTACTTAGCACATATTCTAAAGACAATAAATGTAATATATAGTATATACTACCGCTAATGATCTTGTACGAGTATGACAAGTTTCATCCACTTGTTTTCGATGACAGTTTTTCATAACAGTTCCAATGTCATTATAATTATTTTTATGTTATTATTGTTTTACACGTTTTACTAATGAGAGCAATTTAGGTGCCAGTTGACAGCAAACTAGTGAAATGATTAATTTGTCAAGTAATTAGGAGTGGTTAGAGTAAAGCATGTTTTCAAATGAATGCCTCTCTCCTAGTGTTTCATAGTGTGAGTTACAGTGTATTGCGCCTAATATGTTTACGTTAGTTGCGTTAAAATGTCTTTGCTTAAGGGCACACCTATATCTATATAGTTATTTTTTACTAATTTCCAAATCGAGATTATCAACGTGTAGGTACTCATGTAAGATATTAAAAACGGGTTAAGAATTAACCTCTTGCTTTACTACGTACTGTTATAAATACGGTACTGTTCACGGAATTTCGGTTTTATGACACTCAAATGAAACGGTAAACGGTTATTATTCGAAATTCGTTAAGACAACTATACGGGTACCTTTATAAAAGTGGACTAATGTTTTTATTTGGTTCCAATAGTTTCATATAAGGAGAAAAGACTTTAAATTATGACAATTTCACAGGCACATAAGAATACGTGGTATAAAGAATCTGGTTCTTTTAGTTATTTGTATTTGCTAATTTAAATACAGTAGTATGGCTATCTCTTGAAATGAAGTTAAAACATAATTTAACACAATTCATATCACCGGCAAAGTATTAGAGTCAATTCTATAAATACCTAGGTAGGTAATTGATAATTACATGTACATACACTTGCTCATGTGCTGCAAGAGCTGCTGCATATATTTTGTAGCAGCTCTTGCAGTATATGTATGATATGATACAAATTAGTTTAAATTTTATCACTTTAATTAGACTATATCAAATTAACAGACATAATCACAAGAACTAAACTTGTCAATCATTTAATACAATAATTGATAGCTCATTCGAGTTAAGTTGTATTCCGATTTTGACTAATAAAAAAACTTTATTCACTGTGTACATCTGTACTTCACTAAATGAAATCCTTTATTGCAACACTTTGGCATAGGTACCTTGGTTCAGTACAGTCGAGTATGGCATTATAAATTACGGATTTATTAAGCGGCAAGCGGCAATCTACAGTCTTGTCCGGATTTACAAAAAAATCGTCTGGCAATGCTGGAATGAATAGGAAATTAAAGGTAGAAGTAAAATGCGATTCGTTGCTAATGCCTTATCAAAAAAATGCGTATACCACAAGCCACTACCTACTGTACTTCGACTGGTCCTTCCCGTTCGGAATACAGTAGAATTTGAAATAGCCGTATCTTACTATAGAACTCTTAAAGAGATATGACCTTTTCTAGTACCACGACAGCATAATGTGTAGTTGCCAAACGTATCCGTCAAGAATCACCGGCCAGCCCACCTGACCGCTTGACCCGACTAATCTCGGTATCGTAGAAATAATTTTAAATGTCCTTCATTTTATAAAATTGACATTAGATTTTGTATCTTCTGGGTTGTACGCTAAAGTCGCTTTATGAAAGGACTAATTTGATACAAGTCGGCCTATTCAAATGATTTTACTTATACCTGGACCTGGACGTGGGCTTGGGAACGAAAATGTTGGTACAGTTGGCTACAGATAGGGATTAATATTAGGACTGATGATATAAAGGTTCGACCACACCGCAATTCAAAATACGCTGACGTGCCATAAACGCTGTGACGACACGGAGGCAGTTATGAGTTAATGTTTTCAGCGTTCAGTCTAATACAAACGCTGTCACTCAGACGCCATGAAATGGGAATGTCAAACGCAAAGTTGATCCCTAAAGAAATGCATATAGGTTGATATCGCA
Source organism: Cenopis cana (assembly GCA_951800055.1). Lineage (NCBI taxonomy): Eukaryota > Metazoa > Arthropoda > Insecta > Lepidoptera > Tortricidae > Cenopis > Cenopis cana. The sequence continues at coordinate 8,092,588 of OX637488.1, forward strand.
TTGGACGCCGTGACGGATATATGCGTCGTTGGCGTCGAACCTATGGTGGGCAATTGAGGAGTCATTGTGTCGACAGCTAGGGTAAAATTCAGGTTCCCTTCGAGGAAGGGCTGTGTTCCGAATTATTATATTGGGATAATTTAGCAATAATTTAGGTAACGATTTAACAACAATTCATCTTTTGTTCTTATTTTCATTCAAAATTTTACCCTAATCAACATTTGACATACTGTAAGTTGCAAAGTACTACATCTAGAAAAGTTAGTCAAATATTTGTAAACATTTTTATCATATTCACGAAATTTTAACATAACATCACTTGTCAGAAAAGATCTCTTGATATTAGGAAGAAAATAATCTAAAGTGTATGAGCAAGAAGCGTAATTAACTATTGTTCCACTATTGTTCATTGAATTGAGCATTAAATTCGCAATAACTTGCTTTAATTGCTAATATTTACAACTTGTTTCACTATGCTGTAAAACTTATTTACAGCTGACATGCAGGTAATGGCGAGTATATACAGTCGACCCATAAATAAAGGAAAAGACAGCTAAAATAAGCAAATCTACTAACGTCTAATGTAAAATGTAATTTACAATCTGAACGGGTATTTTTTTGCTTGTCACTTTTTAGAAGACTTATCTCTGTTTAGGAAATTAAACCCGAAGTCCAAACGGAACCCTATTGCTGTCACTCACGCGTCCGTCCGTCCGTCCTATGAGTATGACAGACTCTTGTCCCGAAGATTTTTTTAAACTTCCCATTGACTTGAAATTTGGTGACGATGTTTATAATTATATATATTTTACCAACAAATACCTACTAATATAAATATTGATAAATTCTTTGAAGTTTCCTTATTTTTCGAAACGCACTTAGCCGGTTATTTTTCTATAACCTCACAAATGCATTTGACTGCAACATACAATGACTATTAAGAGAGAAAAAAGCTATCCAATCATACCGCGACTTTAACAACTTTACGATACCTATATTACGTATCGGTTTATGTGTTTTATGAGTTGGTTTTGCCCTGGTTGCTTACATAGTGAGATAAGGGACAATGCGACCCTGTGCAGCGTGGGTGTAATAGCTGATGCCAGACGGATAGAACTGGGGGAACTAATGCTTGGCTTGTGGATAGTCTATAACAGTTGTATTAGGGTCGCCTAGATTGGTTTGTACGCACGTTAATCTAATTTTATGATGGATTTTATTATATTTATTCGCAATTTAGCCATGTTTCGATCCAAGTACATCGAGTTATGAGTACCTAGTCAGGAGAATTTCACGTAACAGAATTGTTAATTTAAATAGTCTTGTGCTAAATTGCCAGGCGTCACTTAAAACAACAGTGATTTAGCACTAATGCCATTTGGCATATATTATGTAGTACAATCTATTCATCCGTACGTGTCCTATCATGTAAACAAAATATTTTTGAAGAAGCTAATAATTATCACACTTTTCTGTAGGATCATAGCCTGGTTTGACCTTCTTGAACACCGAAGAAGGAAGAAGCAATCAAACTCTCCACTACCCCCTAACCCACAGTTCTCCTGTCATATCTGCGGGAGACAAAATGCCGCTCCCGTATAGGCTTACTTACTAAAAAGTGTACAAATCAAGTCGCTGCTTGAATCGTCTGTCTAAGACGTAAAAGGCCTATGATGATGACAATACTTTGTGAACTTCTGTAAGTTTTTAAGTGATGACTATAGTGTAATCCTAGAGAAAGGGGTGCTAATGATTAATGTCTTCAAGAAGAGTTTGTGCTTAAAGCGGCAATTACACTGCTTCGTTCACCTAATGCGGTCGCCGAATTCATTTTAAACTACTTAGGCCAACAAACGTCGTCTTTACACTAGTCTGTCCATGTCCGCCTACTATGGCGACTTGGCAGCTGTCGATCGCCGAATGCGGCCGACTAACGTGTTCTTTACATTTTTGCTGTCGAACGACTTAAACTTAATCTAAAAATGCATTGGATTTTCATATAGGTATTCCCCATTGTATTTTTCCTTCAGACAGAATTTACTATAGGATTAGCATTTGCTTCCTTGATTCCTCTCTTTGTATTATAAGGATGAACGTTTCGAATTCCAATATTCAAAGAACGATTGTCATTGAAAGCAGCCAGGTTTTGGCACGTCGAGTATTCCTCCTTCGACCAAAACGAGCACAATAGCAGAGCTAGATATAATTGTTGCAAACTCGCGTTCGCATGCGTTTCGTTGAAATGTGAACTTTATTTATAAAAGGTTAAGGATCGGATTTGTGATATTCTAAGGTAGGTACGAGCTTGCAAAAGATTCCGGGGAGAATGTTTTGTGCGACGAATGCAATGCATTTTCTCGCAGTGTCAAAAGGTCATTTCGAGGTGCGGAAATCAAAACTACGACTACTATTAGTGCACCACGTCTCATTCATTCGATTCTGCTACACTGAAGGAAGAAAAGGACAGCGAAATCGTTACGTATTTTAGCAAAGACCTCAGGACGGGATCGCTTTGACACTTAGTTAAGTTAATACACGCGCGATTTATTGTTATGTTTATGTTATAGATACTGACACGATTTATAAAAATGTTTGAAATATATATGCAAATTTGAATCGTATTCCTAATAGCATACGTTACAAAATGTAGACATTAATGAACGTAACCATTCTTATTAGCTACATTACATTCTTGCACAGAATTTTCATATTCATTTTTTAAAGGTCGAAGTATAGTTACGTTCAGTGTGGTTCACACCTTGTTGATTGGTCTCACAGGTACTAAACCATCTAGAGAGGCTTAAATGTCTTTTAGTGTCGGGGTTCAGTTAATGGCACGTCATAAATAATAGGTGTTCCACTGAATTCATTACCGCTTAGTTTAGATTCAATTTGAATATTCTGGATACCTAAAAGCCTTTACTGCAATAGAGCTGTTCAATAATTTCAACAATGTTGGATAAAATATGTATCTTTGGTAACATAAAATGATGGATGATAGACCTACGAGTAGGTACAAATTGTTATTGTTTGACTAGGATAGATCAACAAAAAACTATCTATTTTAAACCAAAACTCCCATGAGGTTCAGATATGTAAACATGCAGTCATTTTCAAAGAATAGACAATAATTTTCAGTATTTTGTTTTGTTAATGATTTTTAGTTTTCCGTTAGACTAAACGCAATACTTATAGCATTACTTGGTTGTATGTCGGTTCGAAGTTAAACTCCCACAATCAGATGCATCTATTTAGTATAATATAAGACCGTAAAGCCATAAGAACCTATGGCCGATTAGATCCGGAAGAAGTTAAGCAGTTTTGCAATTTCACAGTCAGCCTACGCATATAATCGATGTGATGTGAATAATCGATCATATCTATAATCGCTTCACGGATCGATTTTGTTTTATTGCCGTGAGTTGATATTGTTTACAAATATGGTTCGGCATATTTGGACGGACGGAAATGGGCTTTAACTGGCTACTGGGGTTTAAATCCGAGCAAATACTACTCAGGGAGTATTGACCCGATTCATGCAAAAAAAAATAGTTTACAGTCTTCCTAATGTACCTACTTACCTAGAGTGTCCAAAGGTTTTATTGAAAATGTTTCCAGTTCTGCCTAGATTTGCTTAGATGGAATAAATAAATAATTCAACAGGCAGGTCGAGTCAGGCAGGTCGTGGGTAAAAAACCCTCGACCTGCCCTTAGTCCCTTTTTGCCGAACACATAATTAGACGTGGTAAACATAATATTTCCAATTATTTCGACATCGGTTTGTTTACGAATAACACTTTCTTATTCCAGCGTTCGAGAGTTCCGTAGAGTAGAAGGGTCAGTCAGGGATCATTCCGGTAAATTATAATTTATTGGAACTCGTTACCATCCGAGTATAGGCGGAGGAGATTTAAACTACATGTTTTGTTGATGTAAAACTACGGAAACTGAACAATGCTAATGATTGCCCCGAACATCACACAATTTAGAAAAAAACTTGCATTTTATTAATTATTTAAAGGTTGATAAGACCGCTTAAATTCTTGTTGATTTTTTACTTTACTGTGTTTTGTTTACTTTGAAGGTGTGCAATAATAATAAAGAGTATTTAGACTTAGTAGATAGACTTCTATACCCCGTTTTTGGTATGATGACAGTTTTAACGTTCATTTTCGCCTACAATTCTTCGTTTCCCTAACCTAAAACATCAGAGGATAATATTATACTAATTTAACTTATTTTCTCACGTCGCAAAGATAGCACGCCGCATATTTTCTCGTTACAAGATTGATTACTCTGAAATTACACATGACGACAATCGCACGATTTTTCTAATCTGTAAAAAATACGTAGTATTTTTAATAATCTAAATTAGCAGTATTTTCAGAACTGCACATTTAATGTTCATCAGTCAGTCAGTTTTGAATAGTAAGTAATACATAATATACTTCGAATCTTCGGGAAAGCTATTTTTGATCCGGAAAATTGGTTATAAGGGAGCGTGATACAAACCAATTTTCTAAGCCGTCGGCAAAAGTAGGTGCTGTGTTTGTATTATGTTATGTTAGTAGATAATACTAAACAACCCACACCTGATAGTGAGTGATGGCTGCCGTGTAAGGAAACTTGAGCTATTCGCTCCATTTGTACTCCATTAGATAATACTAATAAAGCAATGTTTTTTTATTGCACAAGGACGTAAAAGGATATGATTGTTTTTTATTGCGAAGTGCTCAATTATATGACTATAACTCATTAAGAGAATGCTACCCGGCTTCGTTTCCATACAAAGCTGCTCATTAGATGGTTCTTATGGTAAATCGACATTTAAGTGGTTATCATGTTTTTAATAAATTATAAGCTCAAAATGATAATAATGTCTATATTTCTGTAACATGAACAACTGATGTGTCAGTATGTTTGTTCAAGAATGCTTAATATCTATCTCGCATCGTCAGATCTCTGCCGTAGGCAAGAAAAAACAATAGTGCTGCAATATATGTAATGTGATTTTCAAATAAACGTAAAATCACTTGAATGCGTATGAATTTATATTTCTTATCTACCTAGTTAATTTTCAACTACAAGCTATTAATTTTTCAGTATAGACTCCTGTTAGTTTTCCTTTGCCATGCAGTTTCAATGTCAATTTCCTCTTAGACAGGAAGTCTGAAATATTCTTCTTTGTACAAAAGCAATTAGGCTACAATTTAATTCGCAGTTGTCCATATTTGGTGTAACCTATCGTTTTAAAACCGGTCGCTTGGCGCCGTGGTTCCGCATGTTATTATGATTTAAATCAAAATTAACATATAATTGTCTTTGTATGCGTCTAAACGATTAGCCCACGCAGCGAACCGAGGACTAATACTGGCAACGATATCGAGTACTTAGTGCGTAAAATAAACTATTATCTTCCAGTGTGCCAATGGGACAATTTCTTTGGTGTTGTGGTTTTTTTTCGTCAGAATTGGATGATAATTAGTCGGTTGGAAGAACTCCTGTTTCTGTACAAAGTACATATAGAATCATAATATGTATTTTTCTTTACCGACATTTTATCCACTGATATACGAAAATCCCATATGTTTTGTCACTCAATTAAAAAAAAATATTGTAGGACAGTGTAGGAAATTGTGCAAACATTGTTCAGAATAATTGCCCAGCTAGCATGATAGCTTTCATGTTTTACGTCATGTTTTGGTTGATTTGTTATAACATGATCATAAAACGTATCGTGGCTAGCTGGGCCATGAGTATCGAGTCACTGCGCTCTTTAAGGGGAGGTATCCCCAACGCAAATGTCCCGCTCTAACACGCGTGAGTTTACAATTAACCATCCCGCTCTCCACGCAAGCTCTGCGCGCAGTTCTGTAAATATTTAGCTATAGTCATTAAGCCAATCATTTTATCAAAGCAAACCCTGCGAATTTGTCTATAACTATTTACGATCTTTAATTGAGTACAAAAATTAAATGTTAAATATCAGTAATATAGCCGTAGTATTGAAAATACATTCCAAAAATGGGTAACTTCGCGATTTTTTTCTATCGAGTGAAACTCATCAGGTCATGTAACTGACTGCGATTTTGACTAGACGAGATCCTTATGTAGCACATATATTTTTTTTAGATTTTAAGACAGTATATTCTATTTCTCAGATGGTTTTTAAAAACTCAAAAGTGGTAATACACGGCCTTAAGGCCATGTTCTTATATTTTTGTAACAAACTCCGTCCACTCCTCTTTCGAGGCATACATAACATCACCACCAATATAATCAAACAAACGCCATTAAACAGCCACCATAACATTTGTAAACTAAGCTAATTAAAACTAACCAACATTACCCCAACATTTATCCACTAGGTTCCAGTAGTTTTACTAATTGTTGTAAAACAAATTGTAACGGCAATCAAAAGTAGATTAACGCGGAGTAATTGCTCCTACATAAACACCGCCCGGAGCACGGGCTGGGTCCAGCATTTGTTAGCCACTAGGATGCCTAGTGTTGTTACCGTGCATCTATAGATATAATTAAAAATGATCCAAGTTCAATATTGTAAAAGGCATTACTGTACAATGTACATTTTACTATTTCGGAATAAATTATTGTATGACTCACAGCACAGCAGTCATTACTTTCCGCAAAAGAAAGTATCCGCAAAAAAGTTTTATCATCGCAACTATTATATTTTTGTTCTTGTTCCCTACAAGAACCTAGACCTAGTGAACAACCGCCGTAAGTTTGTTTGCCACCGTTGTTGCATAATAAAAACCATACGGTAATACATCTACAATAATATTATAATGTCATCATTAATGTGCCTTTATTCAGTGTACACAAACCCCTACAATGCTTTGATTTTAAATTAGTTATTCATCAACACAAACGTCTCGGATTTCAAAGGCAACAAGGCTCTCACGCTGTCACACATTTTCCGACGCTGAACTTGTAGCCTAGTGCTGTAATGTAACATTATAGATCTACTTACATGATGAGATATATAGTGCATGTCATTCACGAAGCGAAGGTGCGCCCCTCTACAGCCCAACCTGTACAATTGCGCATAGATTAGTATGAGATTCGCTGTGGAGGGACGCGTCATTGTGGATGACGCGCACTATAATGTTCTGAATAACTTGTGTCTGGTTTTTCGGTAGCTGACATTGACATTATTACTTCTATTTTTATATTTACATGAAAGCCTGTCTAAAAAAAATTGTCCATAGTAGACGCGCGGATTATAATTATAGTAGCCTTCATTTTGAAAGATTAAATTAAGCCTAACAGTAAAGACTTTTCAGGAACTAATTTTGCTGCGTACCTACATTTTTACCTGACTGTACTAGGATAAGGGTTATGTTTCTCGATCGTATGTGAAATTGTGAACTCTGTTAGTTTGTTTATCATAAATATAAACTAACGGATTTTACAATATGACGACAACTTTGGCCTAGTTGGTTTGGTAGTGACCCTGCTTACAAAGCTGGAGGTCCCGGGTACGAATTTCGGTCAGGGGATTTATTTGTGTGATGAACACGAATATGTTCCCGAGTCTTGGCTTGGATGTTTTCTATGTAGGTATTGAAGTAATTATTTATCCATATACATGCCATATGCCTAAGTATGAATATCTTCGCTTAGTTATCATAGTACAAGCTTCGCTTAGTTTGAGATTTGATCGAATTGTGTAAAGTTTATCCACATATTTAAAAAATATATATAATTTTACAGTGACATATTATGCCTAATAGTTTTAACGCAGCTTAATTAATTTTAACAAGTGAGGCTTCGTTACATTCCTCGTAAGATTGACATACACTTTGCAACAGAGATATTTTTAAACTTACAATATTATTACGCATAAGCGGGAGCGAGAGCGTGGCAACCAATTTAATTCAAAATAAATTCGTCCAGCAATTACATTTTACCCGCAAGTAACTAGCCTAGTGTTACAGCACTAGATCCAGGTAGGTAATAGATTGGATGTCTGGGCTTACTTGGATTTATCGACACAGAAAATATCCTATAGCAACAGTAATTTTGTGTTAAATGCGATTCTCGACCTTACGGGAAGACTTATGTTTCTTTCTTATGTTACTGGGATTAGAGGCATATGTGTCGAGTTTTCAGAAAACTGTTAAGTAAACTTCAGTTCACCATCCTTCTGGCAGTTTAAACTTTTAATAAACCTTGAGCCAGATAAATATTTTGTTTGATATTTCCTCTCGGGCAATAAATTGTAAACTGCTTCAGAGAGCCGTATTATGGAGCTGCGTGAACGTTAGTAGTAGAACGTAAGTAGAAAAAAAAATCTCCCGTATGAGATTTTAATATTATAACGAGAAAACAGTCAGATGACTTAAGTATCTCAGACAATATTCTTCATCAGTTTTATATTGCGGATGGAATATTGGCTCAACATCCGTATCAGGCTTTTAAAATATCTACATACCTATATTATTTTCATGGTGAAAATATACCATTAGTCCTTTCATGTAATACCATAATCATACGAAACCTATTATTAAAAATATGCGCCGAATGTGATTCAAAGTTAACAATAAAATTACCATTTAATAACATGCCTATAATTAATTTTGTATTAAGCAGTAACGCTGCTAACGCAAACTAGAAATTTTAGGAATAAAGGAAAAATAGAAAAACTTAGGCACCGAGCAGGATTCGAACCTGCGACCTCCCGGCACTCGCGGCCAGTCGCTCTAGCCAACTGAGCTATAGGTGCGATTGCTACCCGGCTTGAAATTTGCTTTTTTTTGCTATTGCTTTTTTTTGTTAATTTAGTAAGGGAAGCGCATCGCAACTAACGATTTCTCAACATAATTTGAGATGTTAGTGCCGTAATGAAGCCTGAGTCTTCTGGTAGATGTCGCTGTACGCCTCCCTTAAGGCGTTGTATAAATGAAGGAGGGATTGACAAATTTCAAGCCAAAATTCGCAAACTTATATTTACTATGTTTTTGACAGAATTAGCAACATTATAGCACTTGACCATAACAAAAATTATCACTTCAAAGCTTTATATCACGCCAACCAATTCTTTAATCAAAAAATGCTTTTAGAAACCTTATAATATGTTTGAAAGAGCTATCCAATTTTACCCCACACGATGGGCTTTGGAAGAAGGGTGGATTTCAACGAGAAATTTTTCACCATACAAAAAAATATTTATTATTTTATTTCTTTCAAATGGGACAAAAACTATTCTAAATGATGTAGGAATGTTTTCTGAGTAATCTAATAGTATTTAGCCAAGCATTTAATGCGTATTTTCGAAGTTATAAGATTCGTAACATTGAACCATGAGATGGTGTTGACGAATGTGGTCCGGCGATGATTTTTTAATAGACGGTGATGATATCACTTGTATGGTAATGACTAGTTGCTGGTATAAAGGTAGGTATAAAATAAACCACAGAAAAGCAAATTATCATATTTTTTATTTGATAAATCAATAATAAGTACTAGTGATGCGCCAAATACGTTTTTCACCGAATACAAATACTCGGCCGTTCAAGGTTCAATTTTTCGGTTTTTTCATAAAAATCTTGTCAACGGTGGCCCATAGCAAAAAAACTTTCTGAGGCATAAATGATCTACATAAAATTATCTACAAAAAAGGTTCTTTACACTTTTCCGCTAGGATTAACATTTAATGAGATAATAAAGGGGGAATGTAAAATTTTATGATAATATAAGTGGCTTCTCATTCCTTTGTTTTTGAATAGTTTTAAAAACAAATAATAATATATTCTTGCACTCAATGAGCTCTACTCGTCGATATACCCCACTCGGTGAGAAAGGCCATTTTTCATATATTCTTGTAACTTGTAACAAATTCCACTCAAAAATATTTGGTTAATATTCGCTGCTGAAGACCGAACATTACAAAACATGCCGAATCGGTTATTATTCTTTATATGCCGAATACCGAATAACCGAATATTCAGCGTATTTCTAATAGAATATGCCAAATACCGAATAATAACCGAATATTCGGCGTATTTCTAATATAATACGCCGAATACCGAAAAATAACCGAATATTCGGCGCATTTCTAATAGAATACGCCGAACACCGAAAAATAACCGAAAATTCGACGTATATCAAATATAATATGCTGAAAACCGAATATTCGGCGCATCTCTTATAAGTACACCACTTCTTAATAATCTTATATTTTTGTAATACTTGACAGCCAAAGTGTGTATGGTTTTTTATCGAGGACGTTAATATTAGTATCATATTTGATTTAATTTTCGCTCCGACGATCTGAAAAGAAGAAAATCTATATTATGAGTCCAAATCTAAAATGCGGCAAAATATCATTTAAGACGTAAAAATCGTAAGACCAACAGGGTAATAACATATTTTTCGAACGCGCGTCACCAAATAAGCATGGAGTTTATTAATTTGTTAAATATTTACAACTCGTAGTGCATAATACGCAAAACCAAATAAATAAATAAAGGAAATCGTCATCACCATACATATGGAATCATAACCGTCCATTGCTTGAAAACCGGTGATGACGGGTATGGTGTTGACAATTTGCAAACTTTTTGAAGATTATTCTTGAACGCTAAGTATTATTGCTAAGCCACTGTCACGTCATTAATCTTCATTCGGAGTTACGGTTTCTTAGGTAATTTGTTTTAATATTATATAAGTACTTACTTTTAACGGCTCCTGGATGGTTATGACGCGAATCATGGCTAATCATTTCTCCCAAAAACACTTTTTTGATTTTTTCTGTTCGGTGCGCCTATATGTAAACGTCCACTCACTTTCGATGTTCGAATCGAATTCAGGGAGCAGAAGGGGACACCCACGATGTGTTTCACCGCGGATATACAAAACTACCTCGACTTTGATAATACGCTGACGGTGTTGACGAATTTCAGTACTAAATTTTTAAATAATTTTATTTGTACTTATTTGATGAACGAATTATTTAATATTTTTTTATATGTAAAAAGGCAACATGGAAAAACTGTAACTGACGAAAATTTCGGAATCGTACGTTGCGTACGCGATATTTTTCACTACGAACATAAAGACTTGGATTTTTTCACACGACGGTGATGATTTTGAACATATAAAATATTTTCCTCCAAGAAAACTGTTTAATTATTGGTGGTTTTGATTGAAGCACTATTAATATATAAGTACTAGCCAATGAATAAAAAAGTTTCTATATCTGAAACTTGTTAACTTTTTTTTATAATGACCGAAACATAACTTTTCGCCTGATTTTGAAATCCACCCAGAAAAAAAATTGCACCGGCACTTTACATGTAGGGGAGGTACCCTAAAAATATATTTTTTTGAAAGATTTTATTCTACCGTTTTGTCGGCGTCATTGATATGTAGACTCATGCCAAATTACAGCTTTCTAGTACTAACGGTTACTGAGAAAAACGGGGGACAGACGGACGGACGGACATGGCGAAACTATAAGGGTTCCTTGTTTACTACGGAACCCTAAAAAGACCAGTCAAAACTCAAAACCTCGTTATTAAACACATAATGCCGTCAAAATTGAAATGCGACCATAATATTGGTTGTTTGCTAGTTCAGTGGCGCGTCGTAATTAATTCCCACTTCAAATATTCAAAACCATGAAATTCCATGTCAAACTGAATATTAATCGTCCAATTACTCTCAAGCAATATAACTATATTTCACACTTGCGTTAATGAGCCAGCCATCCAAACGTCGGCATGCTGGTTTTATCGCTCGTAAAATTGCAGTCAGATGTTGGAAAATTTCTCAAATCTTCGACCGGGTAAGGCAATATTCAGATACTCTCTCTATGCCAAGAACAATACTTTCAGTTCTTCCAATACCAAGATGATTTAACAGCCACCAATCTGTTGCTTAAAGGGGTAATTAATATTGATATGTTATCTAGAAGATCTAAAGTAAGTCTAATATTGGCTGCTCTAAATGTGATCGAGATGACTCCGCCGTGTCCTACCACTCTTACTTTGTGCTTTTATTTAAAGTATTGCCAGTTTATGTTGATGCAACAATTGGACTCGAACTCGGCCCAATTTACACTTCGAGAAACCGAGTCTTGAGTATAGGTACTTAACTAATTAATATGTGAATCAGAGAGTTTATATGTACCTAAATGCGTTTAAACGTCGGAGATGTCATTTCAAAACTCAAGTGGAGTTGGGCAGGACATATTGCCAGACAGACAGGTGGACCAGAACGTTGGCAGATTGGTGGCCACTTACAGGAAAAAGAAGCGTCGGTCGTCCGCCGGCACGATGGGTTGACGATATTAAAAAGAACGCGGGTCACTCCTGGATGAGATTGGCAAGGGACCGGGACGGGTGGCGTACAAGAAGAGAGGGCTATGCTCAGCAGTGGGCGATTACGGGCTGAAGATGATGAGATGATGATGATGAAATGCGTTTTCGTCTCACGGAGTGGACTATGCGGGGCTGGACTGGCGCTATACTGCTTTCTATTTATGTCTAGAACTGGCTCGATACGACTTTCTCAGGAAGCCGTATAACATAGTGTGATCTCGTTTTTCTTGATATATTTGGTGACTTACCTTTTTATTTCTGGTTTTAATATTCCCATTGAAATCAAATATCGGGTGTTAATCCGGACTTATGGTCGCGTTATTGGGCATTGGAAAAGGAACCGTCACTAGAAAGTGAGAGTATTATTACATTGGCAATAACTATGATCGTAAGTTCCTCCGAATATCGCAAATTATAAACAAAAATTCAAGTCCATATGAAAAACATATATGGCCATTATATGTATTTCTAACTTTTACTAAAACATTTTCCTGTTCAAATAAAATAGTATCAAAAAAACATGCATTCGGTCGAAATTACAGGCAGGAATGCGCGCAAATAGTTAAACTGCGTATTTTACTACAGCCATGAATGCACTAGGAAATTTCCAGTGGAGCTTCTGCGGTGTGGCGAAAGGATTAAACGTCTGTACACATATTTGTGCCGCTACTTAGTCTTTCTTGCTTCTTTACTCGCCTTCGTTCCAATCCTTGAGGTTTCCTTACATTTTCAGGTTCATATTTTTTGTGTTGCTCTAATGTAAGTAAGAGATTTTTAAATGGTCATAAAAATATTTTAACTAACCGAGACTTGTTCGTCGACGAGAGACGGTTTTAATGCTTTGATATTTAATATCTCAGAACAATCAGAACTCAATTCTTAAATCTCTAATTTTTTAAACCTCTTCAGATAACAAAATCCACGCCTTCAGACGTCGCTATCACACGCAATAATTAAAACGAAAACAATTAACGCAGTCAGTCAGCATAATTGCCTGATGTCTCACAAGTTAAGTTTATGATTGATCGTTTCTTCGTGCTCACTATTAAATACCTACTGCATACTTACTTTGTAATTTGGCAATTGGATTAGATCTGTTCGATAACTCCGTCTAGACTTACCAGATTTACGATAGGTAGGCACGTGGGAGCCGTTTGCCTTTACCTACTCGTAATACACTTCCCAGTTGAATTCGAAATGAGCCTATAAAAGCTGCAACTGACGTTTTTGACAAATGACCTACATTGTCCGATCGAAGTTTAACGTTTATTTTGGCAAATTATATATTAATCGCGATTACGTTTATATCAACTACGATATTTTGACTTGTTGAAAGCTTAATATCGGTTAAATCACGAACTATAATTTATGGATATTTAATCGTATCTCAGTACCTGTCTGAAGAATAAATATACATCTATCTATACATATAATAAAGCAGAAGAGGGTCAAAAATCTGTACATTGAAGATATAAGAAAAAAAATCGATTGAGGGGTCTTAGAATCGATAACAGAACACATTTCAACGGTTTTTAGAATTCATGTCTGTTTGTCTGTTTGTCTGTTTGTCTGTTTGTCTGTCTGTTTATTTGTCTAACTATCACGTGAAAACTAGCGAATGGATTTTAATACAGCCTTCAATAATATGTTTATTGGATCTTCGGCGAGGTTATAGGCTATAAAAATCATACAGATTGGGGATTAAAAGGGGTGAAAACAGGGGTTGAACTTTGTATGGGAAGTCCTTCAATTCGTAATTTAAAGGCTTGAAAATTGGTAAGCATCTACTTGGAAGCGAAGGAAAAAGAACCCCATTCAAACATTGTGCAATAAACAGATAGAATTTGAAAAAACGGGGGATGAAATATACTTGAGAGGCCAAGACAAAAAACAAAAGTCCCTCAAACCATATTAACTGTTTGATATGAGAGATCTAATTATGTTGGACAGTCGGCCGCTATCAATATTCACAAACCTAGGTACATACCAGTCTTACTATGCAAGCTCGGTGTTTTTTTTTTGTTTTCGATGGAGGGTACCTCTACCTACCTACGCAGAGCATCGGGCTCTCGGTTGCATGGTAAGACTTGCGGCATGTATACGTACCTATGCACATGATTGAAATAATTTGAGTTGGCCGAGTTGCATCAACTTTATTTGTTTAAAAAGCCATTTTACTGTTCAAATAATAAGGTTCAAAATGTATAAATTTAAATATTAATATTTTTGTATAAAATCTTTTTTTGGGGTGCTGATTACAACAATGATATCCATTTTCAAATGCAAGATGGCGGACATTTATTTTCTTAATAATCGTTATGGGATATGTTTGAGGTTCTTCGGGGTACGGGGATATCAGGAGTGGGGAAGGGGGGGAGGGTCCACTGACCGTTCTCAAAGCTAGAAAATTTACGAAATCGCAGTTCGCATCGAAGTAAAGTTTGTCAATGTTGCAAATTTGGATCAACTAACTGATCCATACAACATACCGAAGACCGGCCGGGTCAGACTTTCCACATTTAGGGTATATAGGTATTTGTTAGCAAAATATAGGTATGTAACAATAAACATTAAGTATGACCAAATTCGAAATTCATAGGCCGATAGAAAACCAAAACTCAATCTCAGAAAATCACACATCTCCCAGGAACAGCCAGGGTGGGTGCGATATCAACCTGGGCCTCTACTCCACCTTTGAATGTGAAAGAACAAACAAAGGTAGTAAGGTTCTCCAATAATTTTTAAACAAAAAAATAGGTATTCAACCACCGACAACTATTTTTTTTTTCTTTAAAATCTTGCGCTCGCTGCGCTCGCGTTTACATCTACATTCCTTAATGCGTAAGAAGTCTTTTCCGCACCCAGCATCACAATGTTCTAAAAGTTTCACGCTCGCTTCGCTCGAGTTTTCATCTACATGACTTGATGCGTATAAAGTCTTTTACACACATGCATTACAATGTTCGAAAAAATTTGCACTCGCGTTTTCAATGTTTTCATCTACATTACTCAATGAATATGGAGTATTTTTCGCACATGCATCATAATGTTCGAAAATTTTCGCGCTCGCTACGCTCCCTACCTACATTACTTAATGCGTGTGAAAAATATTCCGTACCTTTTTTTTCTTTTTTTTTTCCTCACCTGTATCATAATGTTCCAAATAATTTGCGCTCGCTTCGCTCGCCTTTTTAACTACATTACTTGATGCGTATGAAGTCTTTTCCGCTCCTGCATCATAATTTTCGAAACATTTCACGCTCGCTGAGCTCGCGTTTTCATCTACATTACTTATACTTAATGCGTATGAAGTCTTTTCCGCGCCTGCATCATTATGTCCGTAAATTTTGCGCTCGCTTCGCTCGCGTTTTCATTAACATAACTTGATACGTGTAAAGTATTTTCCGCACCTACCTACATCGTAATGATCGAAAATTTTCGCGCGCGCTACGCTCTCTACAATACTTGATGCGTATGAAGTATTTTCCACACCTGTATCATAATGTTCGAAAGATTTCGCGCTCGCTACGCTCGCGTTCACATTTAAATGACTTTATGCGTATGAAGTATTTTCCGCACGTGTATGATATTTTCGAAACATTTCACGCTCGCTGCACTCGCGTTTCCATCTACATTACTTGATGCGTGTGAAGTATATTCCGCACCTGCATCATAATGTTCGAAACATTTCGCGCTCGCTACGCTCGCGTTTTCATCTACATGACTTAATGCGTATGAACTATTATCCTCACCTGTATCATAATGTTGCAAATATTTCGCGCTCGCTTCGCTCGCCTTTTTAATTACATTGATTGATACGTATGAAGTCTTTTCCGCACCTGCATCATAATGTTCGAAACATTTCGCGCTCGCTACGCTCGCGTTTTCATCTACATGACTTAAAGCGTATGAAGTATTATCCTCACCTGTATCATAATGTTTCAAATAATTTGCGCTCGCTTCGCTCGCCTTTTTCACTACATTACTTGATGCGTATGAAGTCTTTCCCGCGCCTGCATCATAATGTTCGAAATATTTCACGCTCGCTGCGCTCGCGTTTTCATACATTACTTAATGCGTATGAAGTCTTTTCTGCACCTGCATCATTATGTCCGAAAATTTTCGCGCTCGCTACGCTCGCGTTTTCAGTTACATAACTTGATACGTGTAAAGTATTTTCTGCACCTACATCGTAATGTTCGAAAGATTTCGCGCTCGCTACGCTCGCGTTTTCATCTGCATAACTTAATGCGTATGAATATTTTCCGCACCTGTATCATAATGTTCCAAACATTTTACGCTCGCTTTGCTTGCCTTTTTAACTACATTACTTGATGCATATAAAGTCTTTACCGCACCTGCATCATTATGTCCGAAAATTTTCGCGCTCGCTACGCTCGCGTTTTCATTAACATAACTTGATACGTGTAAAGAATTTTCCGCACCTACCTACATCGTAATGATCGAAAATTTTCGCGCGCGCTACGCTCTCTACAATACTTGATGCGTATGAAGTATTTTCCACACCTGTATCATAATGTTCGAAAGATTTCGCGCTCGCTACGCTCGCGTTCACATTTAAATGACTTTATGCGTATGAAGTATTTTCCGCACATGTATGATATGTTCGAAACATTTCACGCTCGCTGCACTCGCGTTTCCATCTACATTTCTTGATGCGTGTGAAGTCTTTTCCACACATGCATTACAATGTTCGAAAAAATTTGCGCTCGCGTTTTCATCTACATTACTTAATGCGTATGAAGTATTTTCCACACCTGTATCATAATGTTCCAAATAATTCACGCTCGCTTCGCTCGCCTTTTTTACTACATTACTTGATGCGTATGAAGTCTTTTCCGCGCCTGCATCATAATATTCGAAACATTTCACGCTCGCTGCGCTCGCGTTTTCATTTGCATGATTTAATGCGTATGAATATTTTCCGCACCTGTATCATAATGTTCCAAACATTTCACGCACGCTTCGCTCGCCTTTTTAACTACATTACTTGATGCATATAAAGTCTTTTCCGCACCTGCATCATTATGTCCGAAAATTTTCGCGCTCGCTACGCTCGCGTTTTCATGTACATGACTTAATGCGTATGAAGTATTTTCCTCACCTGTATCATAATGTTCCAAATATTTCGCGCTCGCTTCGCTCGCCTTTTTAACTACATTGCTTGATACGTGTGAAGTCTTTTCCGCGCCTGCATCATAATGTTTGAAATATGTCGCGCCCACTGCGCTCGCGTTTTCATCCACATTACTTCATGCGTTTGTATAGTATATTCCGCACCTGCGTCATAATGTTCGAAACATAGGGAAGGACATGGGACACCACAAGGGGGTGGAAGAGAGATAACTAGCTTAGCGCCTAAAATAAAAGAATAGCAAAAACATTCTAATACGATGACCGAGTTCTACGCAGACGAAGTCGCGGGCAAAAGCTAGTTTTAAATAAGTAGAATTACTGATAGAATTTGATAAACAAATGCGAAAACGTAAATTTTCGTAAGGTCTAAACCGTGTCTAACCCAGAAACCGTGTAAACACAATTATAAATCTAATGTGCATTTGATTTCCACGGGTTGCGTATCTGTGTCATAAAATTGAACCAACGCAAAATTGTCAAGAACATTCAAATATTATGGAATAGTTACGGAGTTGTATTGGAAATTTATGAAGTTAACTGTTACAGTTGCTAAATACAGCTACCAATTTTAGGTATGTACTTAAGTCATTAATTGTGAAAATGTGCCAAACAACAAATTAAAGAATAAAGAGATACAATTTACTTCATAATACGAAGTTCAATTCCCTTCATTGTTCATAAGATTACAATACAAGTACTCTTTATTGCACACCTCAAAAAGAACACAGTACAGAACATTAGGCTTAAAGTAGACATAAACAACAGGCGGCCTTATCGCTAAAGAGCGATCTCTAACCTCAAAGACTAATATCTGGGCAATCGAGCGAGCTTTGCTCGGCGTTTTCCCGGGCATGAGACCTAGCTAGATCGATTGCTCGTCCCCGAAAACCCCCACATACCAAATTTCATCAAAATCGTTAGAGCCGTTTCCGAGATCCCCGAAATAAATAAATATATATATGAATAAATTTATATACAAGAATTGCTCGTTTAAAGATATAAGATATCTACTCGTCTTCAAAGGCTAGATCCTGCTAGAATAGTTAGTCACGATTCAGAGTATCGATAAATAATGCACCGAAATTCCGAATCCACTGAACTACCCTCGGCGTGGGCTTTCCAAATGACGCTCATAATCCCGGGGGCGTACAACAGACAAACTAGACCGAGTTGAGTTATCGCCAGAAGGCCGATTATCAGTGAAGCCTGCGCAGGCGTCATTCGTTGAATGATTGCACCAATGAAACCCAATAAATACATTTAATGTGGCCTTTTATGCTTAAATAAGAGCGGTGTAATATCTAGTTTTAATTAATTTATCGCGAGAAAACCGGTCGATCCGGGTTAGGAACGGTGAGATGCTCACACTTTATGAGATTAATAGATAACATCGGAGATAAATTTTTTGATCAAAATACGCTCGTAAAATTTACAACGCTTAGGTTGTTTGTACAGTACCTATTAAATATTTTATCGCCATTTTCCTATAGACTTTGATCTTGATCTTTGATCATACGTCACGAACCAACCAAAAAGCCATTTTATTACTTAATGATGCATTAAGTAATTATCTACGACGCATGGAAATTTTATCCACACATTTTTGAACCTTTCTTAAAATGATTATTCAGATATCTTTTTACTATATAGCAGAAAAAGTATACTTCATTATCATGCATGTCCTACATGATATACACAAATTGTGTATATCATGTAGGACAATATTGGAATTTTCTATTAGGTATTGTAAATTTCCATTAGCTTCAAGTTTTCATGTTGATAATGTTATACTAGGTACCTAGATGTGTATGTATAGTCATGAATTGTTAATTCTACTTACCAGCAGAGTAATTTTAATATGGTACACTCAAAAGGTTAAAAAAGATTGCTTCACTATACAATTTCATTTACTTACGTTATTTAAAGTTTTACAAAATCAACGACAAAGAAGTAGCCATTAACTAAGTACATAATTTAACGCTTGAAAGCGTAGTAGTGCTATTAGGGTCGCTCCAAAGGACATTTGAAACTAAAAGTGGTATATTTACTGGTATATCTTTTTTACGAAAATCTGCAGGTAGTTCTTTCAAAGCAGACGACCGGTTAAATCTTAATTAAGTATTTGTGGGGGGGGGGGGGGTCTGCCAAAACCTTACCAAAGATCACCAAGGGGGAGGGGGGGGCTCTAAAAGTGGCCCAGAAAACCGCGTGATTACTGGATAATCCCTTGTCCAATAGACACCTATTCATGACATGAATAGGTGTCATCTAGTGGACACTAAGGTGTCGAGCACTGGGATGTTTACCTTACACTTCCTACATTTTTTTATCAAAAACATGCTGTATGCTGAAAATTGTAGCTCTATTTATTTTGGTGCCGAAACTAAAATTTAAGTCGATATTTGGCCAACATTTGCATCGGCAATGTTTGTTGTGCAAAGTTTTCGAGTGGTTGTTGGGGAAAGCTTGCACAAAATGCGCTTTATGAAATATGCAACGTGCTCTGAGGAGCTTTTAACGTGCTTTCGATATATAGGTGTAGTAATTAGAAACGCTTTTGCGGTGGATGTTTTAAAGTGTTAAGGGTAAAAAAACTATATCCTTAACTCAATCTGAAAACAATTATACACTGTAACACAAAAGTAGAAAAGTACAAGAGGAAAATGACACCACAACCAAAGATACCGAGACTAGATAAATTATAATTTACAGGTGCGGATTAATTTTGGGCTTAAAAATAGCTCGCGTATTGCTAAATATGTCAACCAATACTAAGTTCCTGTTATAGACTATAGTTGCAGCACATTCTGCGCAGTGGTCCTTGCACCCCTGCTTTAGTGGAGGCCGACGGGACCTCGAATATAGATAAAGTACGCGTTCTATAAGAAAAGGCTATTGTGTCCTTTATCTGTGGTCGAACGAATGACCTTCCCGACCCGTTGGTTATTAATGCTGCTTCATCCATCTCTTGTCATTGTAGTTAATTTGATCGAATGGGGATCATCTCTCAAAGGACTTTTTACTAGTTGCCTTTCATAAGCAAATGTTCGTGGGTTTGATCAAGTGGTGTCCTCGGTCGGTCTTAATCCTATCATTTGTTAGTCTTAATCTTCGCCGTGATATCTTGGGATCTTGATAGTCATTGTGTCATTGCAGCTATGCGTCACATTTGTTAAATAAGTTTTATCGTGCTGTTTTTCATAACACGATAATTTATAAAGCTTCCTTATATGTATTTTAAGTCAAACTGCCAAACATAAATGAACGTCATTATTCGTAAATCAATAAGAATCACTAATCGAGTTGTACTTAGCTAGTATAATTCGACTTCATACTGAGTAGAGCAGGCACCATCGAGAAAATTGACCCATGTACCACTTTACGACCTTCCTTGCTTGATTTGCTGCAACAAATTGGTACTTGTTTCAATTCTTCCATCGCCCGTTTTGTCGAATTTGTAACACTACTAAAAGGAGGCCTTAATCTCAAGACCCTGTTGATGCAAGACTATTCTTAGCCTGAGCAGTATTGATCTAATAATTAATCATACTTTTTCTGTTAGTTCGTTGCGTTATGTGTGGGTGCGATCAATTTGATTGATAACTAACTCCGGCTTATATCTTATAAATGCCAAGAACAACACAAGTCACTAGAACTTAAATGGTGTAATGTTGTTTTAGAATTGGCTGATGCATTTGATTGAGACGTCGAAATTCGGCATTGCATCATGAACAATAGCGAATGTTTTGACGATAATAGTGCCTTACAGCATAGTTTATTATGTGAATACTGCATGATAAATGCCTTTATGTAATAGCAATGAAATTCGAGACAAAGAGTTGAAAGTTGTAAAGGGATTTTACATTGTAGAGAAAACTAAATTGCGAGAAAATTGTAGTCTTGGTGATAAAGCCCATAACGTGTCTACTTTCGTATTCAATGCAACAGTTAAATTATCTCCATTCAAATACAAATTAAGTGTTTTTATATTATAAGAAACTATATAACTAGGGTTATATTATATTATTAGGATGCTTGGATGCTAGGCAATGGCCTTTCCCCTCCGTTTACAGTCATAAGATAAAGTGATTGGGGAATTAAGATTAAATAAATCTTATGGAAAATTGGTCCTTGTACATATCCTTGGGAAAGCCCTTAAATACAGTAATGGGCGTACTGCAGCTGAATGACGATTAAATTTGACACTGTGTGGTATTGGAATGAAACCTCGACATAATTAAGCCCGCCATTTGTACAATTCTGTGTATTTTGTGCAATAAAGTTTAAATAAATAAATAAATAATTGTCTTCCTTGTAATAAATATTTTATGGTGTTATGCCTGCTGTACACATTGAATGGGCTGAGGTATTTGGAGAGAGCACGTTGTGCCAACGTGTAGAGATCTACTTGACTGTATCTTGGTAGTTCGGCCCGTTGGCCCAACACGCTACACCTTGGCCCAATGTGTGTACACATTAGAGAACAAACTTGAGAGAACAGTGAAATTGCGTGTGAACGCACGCTAAACTTTAGCTGCATGGCTCCTGTTTTATGCCGTGTTTATGACATGCGGCGTTATGTCAGTTATGTGTGAACAACTTTCGACCGCAGACGGGCCTTTGTGGCTCGCCGCAGTTAATGGCTAGTTGAAATAAGATAAGCTAGTGAAATAAAACTTCAGAATTCTAGAATATTCGTACTCAAGTATTGATCCGCTGTGTGTGTCAGTATTTTTTAATTTTTATTTGGGCTAACGACCTATTAACACACACCAAAAATAATTGTAACATGAAAGTTATGAAACAAAGACGACCTTAGGTGTGTGTTTTTTCTAGTTTGTACCTAAAGATAAAAGATAAAGATAAAGATAATTTATTTGCTAAAAAGCTTTTTATTTGCTTTATTTTTGTAAAAAGTGATATAAATAAAGGTCATGAATACTGAAAGCTCTTTTTTTGTCAATTAGAAACTCAATTAGCCTCATGTATAACTTTCAAGATTATTTTAATTTGAAACCTTATAACTTTAATTATGTTCAAGTGAGACCGCTGAAATCGATGCATAACTGCAAAAAAAGTAATGGTCGTTTCCGACAAATTATAATGAAGCCTCGTGTAGTTTTCTATGGGCTTTCTGGGGGAGACCATAAAACGTCCCATGGCTATCTCGAGTACCTAAATCTATTTTCGTGAGCAAGGCAGGTCGTCAGTTCTTATTCTTATTCAATTTAAACCTAAAGTTAAGCTAGTAGATTAGGTAAAATATAGTTTAACACAATGCAGTTTCTCCCACGTTTCCAATTATCTTTTTGTTTATGGTAACGGTGAGTTTTAAGTACCACGCCTTATTCGCATACTAAAGTTACATGTTTATAATAGCGGAATTTTTCTCCGCACAGCCTAGTTGTTTCAGTCAACATTTCTACATCGTCGTTCAAATGTTTCGGTGCTTCTTTTTTATTTACACAGCGGTTGTACACCTTTTTGTTTTCTTATTCCTTTGCTAATTTTTGTTGCGAACTACGCTCGAACGCTTTCAGAAAGGATGCGGATCGTTTTCAGTGGTCTGCTATTCATAATAATTATTATACATACTTGCTTTATCTCATGAACATAAGATAACCTCTTGCATCCGCTGTATATTAATCTTGATTCATTTACTGTTTTATTTTAGTATCTGATATGAGATTTGAATACAAATTTCAACACTTTAACATAAGCATTTTGATTATCAGTCGGAGTCTAATATGATCTACATTTTACGAGATTTCTGTGCGATATCGCTCGATCGAGTTCTGTAAACTAGTTTCCATATAAATTTTGGCCTTAATTGGCGCATTGAACTTGTGAAGTTGCTCCAAATTATCTTTGTAAAAGGAATGCTTGGAGAATCTATTCGACTGTCTCAGTTGGAAAGTTAATTATTATGAGCCGATTCCATGTCTATAATTTCGTTGTAATGTAACATCAATGATCCGACGAGGGCCCGATAAGTTTCGTACTGCCGATATCGACTATTGTTTTATAATGAAAAGTACCGTTGTGAAATAATGTGGACCGTGGGTACTGAACTGACAATAACTGGGCTGGTTATAATCAGTGGAACTACGAGAATAAAATCAATAATTTTCTTGAAAGTGACCTGCCGGTCATCCGTTACTAAATTACAACTGTTATCATCTGCTACCTACTACGTTAGATTATTTTATTGCAACGTAAACAAATTCTTATTGATGAAAAGTCCAGAACATAGTAGGGGCTCCTAGCTCCCAATGACCTTCGATCTGTAACTCTCCGTTTACTCTTATTTTCTATGGCTTATCGTATTAGCAACAACGAGGTTTACCGAAATGTATCACATAGTTACTTTAAAACTCACTGTTTTCGGGATATATGTATGGCAACAAACTTTGGCAATTTGCCAAAGCGTAGCGCTTTTGCGTTGTTAGGACAGAAACCAGTTTTTGGACAACAACAACAACAAATACTCTTTTCTCAAAAATGGCCCGCAAACTGGACTTTAGTCGCTACATATTGGAAGGTAAAGTGTATAGTTTAAGGTCAGATCCAAATTAAAAAGTAAAAAACATTGCAGGCCACATATATGGCCTGCAATGTCACATATAAATTCCTTTATTTGTCGAGTTATAAACTTTTTAAAATGTACAAACTGTCATATAAAAGGAGGCACAGGTCGTATTCAGCCAATTCAGCTCGTATTTTTCTGTTGAAAACGCGACGTTTTTTTATGTGTCTCGAATAATTTGCGTTTTTCGGTGGAAAAATACACTTGCGATTCTGTTAAAAAAAATAAACGGCGGGAAAACATGATGTTTTTGACGTTTTAAGGTTATGTTTATCAAATCTTAATTAAATTTTTGTCGTATTTTCCCCATTTTTGAGAAAAGCACTATATTAGCCTCGGCCGGAATGGCAATTGCAGGCTTCGTATTATAATTAAACGGACTCGCAAGCTCGTCCGTTTAAACAAATACTCAGCCTGCAATTGCTCCCTTCCCGGCCACGGCAATAATGTACTATTATTACACTTCAATTAAAGGACACAGTACAATACAAAAGACACAATAAGTAGAGGCAAACAACAGGCGGTCTTATCGCTAAAGAGCGATTTCTTGTTTTGGACGTAACATTTGTGAAAATAAGTTTAAAACACAGCAAACAACAACAACAAATTCTCTTGCGTTGTTAGAGACGTCAATAAGGAACAGTATCATGTAGATTTCATATAAATAAGTGCAGAAAGAGCTTTTTTGGACCATGTTTGAATAAATCATAAAAAATAAGTATTCATTTTTTTAATTCGGCTCTTGCAAATGTAGATAAAGGATTGAAGAACCAATAACAGTTTGCGTCATAAATATGTATATACATAAGTTTTGACGGAGGAATATCAACTCGAAACTCGTCAAAAATAGCACGTGGAGCCCCTTAACTTCACAAAATTTTCACCATTTATTTAAAGTATAAAAAACGACATTTATGTGATTAACAGTATAGTCTAGATTATTAGTATCCGTCTTGTTCTCATAATTCAGAACAATAATTATGATTTGTATGACATGAAACAAACGTTTTTAACTGAATTACCTTATTATGAGGAAGTCTCGTCGGTTAACGATACATTACTAACCGCTTCAGTGACTAACACATATTTTTTTCGAATTCTAGCTTGCCTGTTAGTTAGTTGCCAATCTTCCTGTAGTGTTGTTCTGTTTGTCTGTCTGTACATACCTTCAACCTTCTTTCTCTTCATTTTAGGAGCCGCAGTTTCGGGCCGAAGACATTTCGACAGTAAAGTGATTTAGTGGATTTTGCTTTGATTTTTAGTAAATCCGAAAACTGAAGTGAGTGTGGGATTCGCCGAATGAAGTCGAAAGTTGGAAAGAAGTACTTGCCCACGGGCGGGCAAAAGGAATCTTATGTGTTAGTCACGGCAAGGAGGAGATATATGAAGAAATTAATGTACGTACACTTTCTTTCACTATCTATTGCATGCCTCTTTTGATATCTTCTACTTGTAAGTTGCTGGTAAGTTTAGCTCATTTTGATCGTTTTTTTTGCAAATATTTTTGTGATTGGGGAAACGGTACCATTAGCAGAGGCTAATCAAGCACAGAGGCCTTACAAGTTTTCAAATACTTTGATTTCTAATTTTGACAAAAGTATTGATAATACCGATAAAGTGATTAAATGATACGATGATTTTATTTAAGATGTAAAAAAAAGAAAAGAAAAGAAAGAAACAGTTTTTAGCTTAAAAGTGGTCGATTTGGAGTGGTGCTTGAAACAATATTTCTTAATGATAAATCAAAAAAATACATTTAAAATGTATGTCATTAGGTCGCATTAGTCCTGTTCATTAGTTCCGACGCTTTTGTGAGACCCTGTTAATTTTATGTTTTTATACCCTGATTATATTATTAAATAAATAAATAGATAGTAACATTGAGAAAATATCGAGATACGTGTCAATTAAACAAATAAATGGCCTATACAGAAGAGCGTTTTTTAACTGAAAAAGGTCCGAAATACAGTAATTTACGGTCACATTTTTTTTAATTTGATGTTAATTTATGTTAAATAAATAAATATACAATAAAACAACTATTACTGTTCATCCTTGGTCAAATCGCGCCTGTAACAGCTATCACGCATAGTATAGTTAAAATTTTAATTCATTTCCATACTTGTAACATTAATTAATGCAATGTGTTTGCTTTATATAATAGAGGAAAATTGACGCATATGTTAGCAAAACAGGATACGTTGCTGGATAATTCCCGTCAATAGCATTATAAGGTAGAGGTACATACTTATATAAAACTACGAAATACTTCATTTCACGCCAAACCATTTGCAGAGTTTGTTATGATTCAATTATGTAATTTTATATATTCAAATAATATCATCGTCTAGTGACTAAAACACAAGCATTACGCATATAGCAATGGAGACTGGGAAAGTTTAAATATGAGTGCAGTGTCCCGTTTTCATTGCTCTTCAGCGCAGATTATCCGTAGCTTTGTCTTTGCCGTTAGTGACCAATCGAATCGATTTCACGACTCGAGTTGAAAAGCTTGTTATTTATATAACGGTAGCCGCATTACGTCTTAAACACAACAAGAGCTATTGTATTTTCCCGTACAGCTTGATCAATAGAACTGTTTGAACCGTATTTCAACTGATTATCGTTTTGCTACAGCACAATAGTAACATTACAATAGACAGAGCTAATAAATCATTGATATCCAAAATCAGTTCTATTTCTTAGACATAAGATATAAAATTGAAGTTTACGATTCCTGTAAAAGTTGGCTCCCGTTAGTTGAGAGATGTGTAATCTATGACGGATGATTCCTGGTTGTTGGTAGTTTGTTGATCGAATGTTTCTGCAGTCGTACCTATGTTCTGGCGTGTAAGTCGACAATAGCGTAACGGCGTAGTTTATTTAGATTCTTGTACCTCACCCTATCTTCAGTAAAAATCTATGTTCGAGTAATGTTTGATATCCACTTAGATCCTTCGAGCTTATGTTTGTCATTCCTATATTTCTAATCAATGGTTCAATTCAATACTAATCACAATCACATTTCAGTAGCAGTAAACACTTTATTGCACAAATCAAGGGGTAGCATTTAACGAACCACCAAATTAGTTGCCGAATGATGCTCTAAAAAATTACATTGATTACCAAAAATACTAGATTCGCACCAAATTTTCAACTCCTTTTAAATATAAAGTGCAACTCAAAGAAGTAACATGTCGATAACCTAATAAATTAAATTGTTACCAAATAAATTAGTCACTACCCAAAAATACTTAATGATCACCTAATTTCAAACACCAAATTTCATATAATTTACATCCAAATATTACAGGGCTCGTAATCCTATTAAAATTATTTACACCCAAATAATTCTTTCGATACCCAGAAATACTACATGATCACCAAATTTCACGCGGCAATTGTTTTTTAATGTCCGACGTGCAAAGCAGTTCCAATCTAGTCTAACCTCATTGCTAGCACACTGATGCGGTTTTCCATACGGTCCGTCTCGCTCGCACCTCGCACCGCGTGCGAGCAAGACAGCGCTAAATGATTTTAAGAAGTTGAAGTTTGAAATAAAAATAGCTATTTTAATTTCAAACTAGTGGAGATTGGAACAGTATTGACGGATCTCCGCTGGCGCGGAGCTCCTATTTTGAGTTGTTTTGGCCCTTCGGGCCGATGCAAAACTAACATAACCTAAACCTACCTATACCTATTTCTACCTATTAACTTCCTTTAATTTTTCCATGAAAGTCTATCTATATTAATAAAGTAAACTCATTTGAGGACCTTTATCCATTTTCATAACAAACTAACAATTTAATAAATCAACAAAACTCATTTTCAAATAAAAGGTTTCAATCAAACGCGCTCACGTCAACGCATTAAAAAAAAAAAAAAAACTTCTTGCAGTTTGTAAACCATCAGCAATAGGTAGTTAGAATGAAACAGCAATAGGTACCTTTCACTCTAACGACATATCAATAGGTTTTATGCTTCAGACAATTCTTTGTATTTGATTGAGTGAGATAGCAGTATACGTGTTATTATTTCACACAGCCACATTGCGCGTTGCATTATAAATTAATTTTAAATTTTACTTTCTAATTTATAACATTTTGGAAATAACTGAAATATGTATAGTGCTAAAAACAATTAATTTGTAACTGTTTATTAAAATGTAGCATGCGATGTATATAATATTTGGATGTAATTCTAATGAAAAAAGGTGCATGAGATTAGGTGGTAGTTTAGTGTTTTTGGTGGTACTTGACAATTTTTTTGATGCGATTATAAATTTATAGGAACGCAATAAGTAAAATAGGTGCAAGTGCTGCAAAAATAGGTAGAATTTTTTTGGTGACTCGGAATTGCTGATCGATAAATTTTTTTGAGTGTTCAACCTTATTTTAGGGTTTGAAAATTTGATGATATCAAAAGTTATTTATTTGATCATTTTATTTGTTCCCCAAATCAAGTACTTACATAATAGAAAAAACTTAACACTAGATATTTGTATAAGGCGAACTTATCCCTTTACTAAGTTATGTTTTGCAAAACTTTTTGCTTTAATTATTTAAACCTAAGTGGTTCCTACCTATGGGTCTTAGAGTATTAAAAGTTAGTGTATTTACTGTACTAATATTTAAAAAACTACACAATATTAAGTATTTAATAATAAAAATAATTATATGTTAAAATAAGAACAAAATATATCTAATTAAAATTAACCTACAAACTAAAATCTAATTTTTTCTTTTAATAGTTTAAGTTAGTATTATATGTTTAGATTGACAAGCCACAGAATTCTTGTTGTATGTGTTTAGATTAAGCGTTACAAATAGTTACAATAAACCACTTAACATTTGTGAAATAATTAAATACCATGATAAAGTTGATTATATTATTCACAAAATGTCTTCATGGTTTATTTTGTGGGTGAAAAACACACTGCGCTTGGCTGCCATGCCATTTATCCAAAATGTCGGGGCAAACAAGGGATTTTTCTCAAACAACTGGGTCAGACAAGTGAATTTTCAAATTGGGTAATTTTTGTACCCAGGGTCATATGAGCGGTTAGTTTTTAAATAATTTGAAATTGATATTTGTACGCTACTTTTTAGGCAAATGTGTAACGTTAAGATAGTTCTGTAAACCCACTATTAGCAAATAAAATTTGCATTCATTAATGCAAGGCGTTATTCTTAGAATAGACTTTATGAGCAAAAGAGATAAAAATATCACGACATTTTTAAATGCCGGAGGCCAAAAAATTAAAGTAAGTCATGACATGCCTTTGCTAGTCAGTATAACGTACATAATTATGCCTTTTAACAGCCTTGGGCACCAATTATAGCACATTTCGTACTACATTTGATAGGTCTAAGCTGCGAAAGCATTAATAATAGACCCGTTGTACTTAATGTTCATTGACTTTATTGGTAAAATAAAAAGCAATTGGACTATCTTGTTTTTTTTTAGTACCTACAAATTCCTACGCCTGCGCCAGGGCCAGGGGTGACAATATTATGTATTTTATTGCCTGAATTTAGAGTTACATATTTCTTGACACCCTAAGTCATTTGTTTATTCTCTTAGTTACAAATTTTACTTTCATACAATAAAATAACAAATTTACACGTCATACTCGTACCACAATACCACACCAGCTTACAATTTAAATTTACAAACACAATTGAATTCAAATAAACACAAAACATACTATACATAAATAACACACAAAACACGAATACAATTATTTAGTAGTATAGTAGTACGAATTAAAGAAAAGGTGGATGGATTGTGTGAAAGACGATATGAATAAGAAGGATGTGAATGTAGAGATGACGGGCGACAGAGATGTATGGACGAAAAAGACATGCTGCGCCGACCCCAAATAAATGGGAAAAGGGCAAGCGAATGACAGTAGTGCGAAGTTATAGTTGCGTTGCAATTTCAACTTGCTACTATAGCAACGCAACTAGTATGAAAATTGTGACATCAAATAACGTTTGGGACTTTTAAAAATAATATTAGATATTCCAAAGTTATGTAGAAGCTGACGTCTATAACATATAATTGGAATATAGTCCATTATTAGTTATAACACCATTAATTTATTCCCCTATCATAACGATAACTGATTACTACTAAATGCAGGTCATAGGAAACTATCAATTAGCAATGTGCTTGCGTCAAAATGCCATCGCACGCGCGCCCACCTGCGATTATTGCCGATTATTCACGATTATACGCGATTATTATCGTATAATTCAAGGTGTTTGTTAGCGAATTGTAATTGCACCTTTCTTTGTACGTACGTGTAACGGATTATAGTTTTTTACGTAATCCAACTAGCTGTCACCCTTTTCACCTTTGCAATTGATACTGTATTGAAGGCATATTTAGGTATTGCATAATTTGTATTACTATAAATATATTATAATTATTGTTTAATATACCTAATGTTTATTGATTATATAAACGAAATGTACTCAGAGGTATTATGAGGTGTATAAAACACATGATAGCATAATTTTGGTACCCAGAGTTACTGAGACTTGAAAATCTAGTTTTTTTTTCTGAATAAACGGAGCCTTTGTGTACGGATTCTTGTTTGTTTTAGATATTATGTTCCATTCCGTTGGAAATCGTTTGAATTTCCGAGCGAGTAGCGCTGAGACGACTCGCTATTTGTTTCTATTTTTTGCTTGTTTATTTTAAGGATTGCATTATTATGCTAGCACCACACTTCGCCGTATTTGTGCGAATATTCGTGCTGCATCTCTTTCTTTAATATTGCAGAAGAAAGGGAGGCGAATACGCAACGCGAACACGCATTAGCGAAGTGTAGTAGCGGCCTTATATCACAGAATAAGTAATAGTACTACGGACATTCAGTATGGACATTTAGGGTCGGTTGCACCAACATACGAACACAGGCCGGTCATCGTCAAATATGGCGCCGGCAGCTGTCATCCCATAGAAACTTGTCAAACTTTCCATACAATCAGATTTGACGAACACCGCTTACGATTACAGACGGTTTGGTGCAACCCAGCCTTAGTCGTTTAGATTGTTATGAAATTAACTTTTTAAAATTCAAAAAATTCAAAATTATTTATTTTTTATCAAATAGCGTTAACAAGGTTGTCGAATCCTCTTTTTAAGTAAAAACTTGTGTTAGGAGGAATTCGCTCTTTCATAAAAGGTGTTGAGTAAATTATGGATAAAATGAAATTAAAATTAAAATTTATCTTAAATATATACTCAAGAGCAATGGAAGATGAGACACATATCACAATTCTATAAGTAGGTAAATAATGAAAGTAGTTCTTTCTTTGAGAAGATGGGTTGTATTGACGGGTAATTGACCGGGGTCATTACAAAAGAATGCTATTGTTTATTTTTTCGCTGGTAGAGGACGGGAATAAAACTAAACTTCCATGTGTTTTGTTTATGAAATCATAGTGTAGTGTGTCTATATTTCATCATCATATGGACACAGCCCTCCTTTCATACGTGGGCAACGGCAGTAGTCCCCATGCTGTCTATACTTTTTTTTGTAGTATATAAAGGGGCTTGTTGCCAGACGAACATACCGCCCCCTAAAGACAGAATACTTATGTAGTTCTTTACAAAAAACTGCTCTCACAGCCTCGGTCCGGACACAATCCATCAGTACATCTTCAGTTCCACACTCATTGCTGTCTACACTTAACATAAATAGAAAATGTGTAGCAAAATAGTTAACAAATATACATTATTGATTTAAAATCTTTAAATTTCAACGTCATAGTCCCGTATCTAAGAGAATTGTTAGTATAAAGTGATCTAGAGGTATGTTACTATTATGAGCGAATCACGAGAGCGATTAAAGGCTCCTCGGTCACGTGTATTATCAGTGTTTATTGTGGTTTGAAATGTTTGTGAGGCTGAGGCGATTTAGTACCTACAATGGGTTGCTAAATAGTAAATCCGTGATTACATACTATTCAGTTGTTACTTTGGCTAAAATATTAAGCGAAGGAATATGTGTTTTAATAAATAACTTTTTTTATTTCATTTTGGGCGATGGGTTGCCGGAAAATCTAAATGCATTTGTAAAACTGGGGGAAGAAGACAGCTTAAATAGTATATCTACTACACTGAAGTGAGGATTCAGTATCGCTGGACTAATCTTACGGCCCTGCCACGACTTTACGAGAATTGCGGCGCGGCGAGCGTTTTATCTGTCCATTGCGCGGTCGAGACGCGCAACGCAGTTACGTTAGTTTGGAGCACACGCAATGAATTAGGAAAACCACTGCCGCTGTCGCCACTGCTCGAAGTCGTGGCCGTAAGGGCAAGGAGCAAGTCGTGGCTATTCTTCAGAAATTCTTTTTGAGACTTGTTGAAATGTCAGGAGCGCGGGGTTCAGCGTAGAACACAGTAACTTATCTTTTTAATGGGCTCTGGGTGTAGGTACCATTTCTGCCTAGGGCAGGAAATTGCATCGTAGGTCAACTGGCATGTAGGTACCTAAATTGCAAACAGTCGTGGATTTATCCACTGATCCCAGGGAACTCTATTGTGTAGTTGGCGAATGTTAAAATTGATGAT
The DNA here is from genome assembly GCA_951800055.1 of Cenopis cana. Classification (NCBI taxonomy): domain Eukaryota; kingdom Metazoa; phylum Arthropoda; class Insecta; order Lepidoptera; family Tortricidae; genus Cenopis; species Cenopis cana. The sequence goes on from OX637488.1 coordinate 8,125,264, forward strand.
ATAGTGCCTACATTTTTTTATTTATAGCATATAACAGTAACTAAAATCAATGAACTCATTATGGGTATTTTCTTATGACATAAAAATATTCAAATCATGTTATTTTAACTGGTTTAAATGAGAAACAAGCATTATAGTTATTAAACGTAGCTATTTGATTAGAGAACTCAAATTATTTAGTCACAAAATTTAATAGTAACCGAAGCTGAAAGCAATCTTGGTTTGAAAAAGTGGTCTCCAGCCAAATAAAGCAAGAAACTTTACGTTAATGGCTGGTACTTGGAAAGCAGAAAAGAATATTCGTGTAGGGATTACCTGTCAGACAGCTATGTACAGTATGTACCAGTGGCGGCGCGTCAAAAATATTCTTAGGAAAGCCGGAAATAATTTGCCTTTCTTATACTTCATGAGCCGTAGTAAAAGAACTGCACTGGCTGAAAATTAGGTAAGCCGGTGGGAATCGAGTTGTATGGACGCTCCGCCACTGGTATGTACTCTTTAAACATTTACCATTACTTGAGCATGAGCATCTTTTCTTTCCCCTGTTCACGCAACGTCAGCTCATGTTACATTTTAATAAAATATTGTTTCCGACGTGCAGTGTCAATGTTTGATTGAGCTACCCGGATCGGCAAGGGTGAAATTGCCCTTAATGTAAATATACTTAGCAAAATTAAAGTCGTAATTGTACCTGCCATTCATTTGTTACATACATTTCAATTAGTGCGGAAACTCAGTTAACGACTACCGTATGAATTAAGGATATGATAATAGCACAATCATTAATTGACGATCTGTCATTTTCTTATGTATTTGCTACTTCAAACAATTCCAAAGGAAGCATTTTGAATGGCGTTTAAAACAGTACAATGCACACATTATAACCCTTAAAGTGTCCCCATAAATAGGGCTTTTTTGGCTTTGGTTATGCAATAAGGCCATCAATTGCTGTATGGTTGAAATTCTTTTTGTTGAACGTATTTGTATTAAAATGTTATTGGATTTTGAACCTTATTAGCTGAACAGTAAAGTAACTTTTTGAAGGAATTGCTTTGGAGCAATTCGTTCAACTGTAATGATTTTAAGTTATATTATACTGTACTGTACTTCGTTTTTTTGTAACAAATTTTTAACTTTCTATGTCCACCGGTCTTTGAGAAAAACTGTCTGTGACACACGGACAGATACCGAATGATCATTTGTCCGTTATCCCTATGACCATTTTGGTACGTAACGGAACGTTAGCTATGAAGAAAGTATATTTCATCGAAGTAGGCATGTCTTACTTTGAAACATGAATTGTGAGCATAATGGATTTAAAGCTTAAGGCGCTACACTGAGAAATTTGGAGACTTTGAAACGCTGTCCTGCCCAGACTAGCAATCAGTAGGGGCTGATTTTCAGATATATGATTCTTGACACTATTATATTATATGTCTTTTTTATTCAGCACAACACAAAATATATCAACATAGGAACTAAAATAATATTATAACTAATTTAAAAAAGGTCCCCATTGAACTACTTAATCTTAAGCCACACAGAGAGCGGCAGGGCGGTAGCGGCGCGGGAGCGGGCGGTAGCGGCGCGGGAGTGGGCGGGAGCGCCTACCTATCCCGCGCCGCTACCGCCCGCTCCCGTCCCGCTCACGTCCGTAAGCTTAAGTAGTTCAATAACCATCAAATTAAATATATATTCCTCAACTTACCAAGTGCTATTTAAAATAAATGCAATGTATACTGAAATTAACGAGCATGTAGAAATTTAAATGCATTAAGGAGGCTGTGCGGCGAAAAACATCACGGGTTCAGAGATCAAAGGTGACTGTGAACACTTTACTTCCTAGTGTCACTGGCACGCGTGTTCTAACTCTAGCGCTTTAAAAGATAATACTTTTGTTTTAGTATAGTATACGGTTTATTTTATTGTACGTGTATATTTCGTTGGTTAGGTTATTAGGTGGCACCTGTACTATTCTTGACCGGAATTTATTTAAATACGTAGGGGTGTGTTAAGGTTTCGCCTTCTTTTGTTATGTTAAAGTTGCAATTTAAACTTGGAATTATATCTCAAAATTTTCAACAACTGTAGCTTACACGTATGTAGGTATACAGCACGATGTACAACAACTGTAGCTTCAGTGTGAATGTACTCTAGTTACAGTTATATAAAAAAATGTTTTCATTTCAAGATACTATAACTAAGTGGTACCTTATTAACTGCATATACAAGGAAATTTTTAACTTGAATTAATGCTCAAAATAATTTTAGGGTGCGGTCACACGAGCGTAATTTTGTGAGTTGTGAGCCGCGTAATTTCAGCCGAGGCAATACTTGTGGCGTTAACCCAAATTTTCGCGAAATTACGCGGCTCACAACTCACAAAATTACGTTCGTGTGGCTCAAGACCCTCAAGTGCACCAAGGCCGCAAACTACCTTCATCATAACTGTTCTTACTTGTCAACTAACATTATTAGAATATTGTTCATAACATCGTCTATGACACAAACTATTCCCGCTTAGCAGGAAAGTTTCGCTCCAAGAATTTGTATTGTGGTCCCCAGGTTCAGCTATCGTCGGTTTTGAATCTTATTCCCTCCGCGTAAGATCTAAAACTAAGTCATTTATTATTGAATGAATACAACTTATGACGTGCGCCATTACCTTTTAAAAGAAATTCTGGTCCGATATATTCTATCCAGGGAAAACACTTCAATTTTTCACAGGATTTCCGATTGAAAAATATTTTACTTTAAGGTCACCGATTCACAGGTATTTTCTTGACTTTGTTCAGCAAGAATAGGACAGGATGTCACGATCCTCTTTATTTAGGGAAGGACTGATGATGGATGAGACTTAATTCTATGTAAAGTGTAGTACTGGTTTATTTCTTACCTTAACAAACGTCGATCGCTCTGCATAATTGAATGCAAAGATTTTATAATTTCTTTCCTCATCTTAACCTAATAGTAATTGACACAAACGTACTGATAAATGATAACGTCAAAATAAGAACAGATTCCGCCATAATGTCGGCTCATTCATGTTTTATATGAGCGAAAAGTAGGCCACAGAATTAAGTTTATAATTATTAAGGCGCGCTGAACTCAAAAATTAAATATTACGATTCTTTTAGTCGACTTATTAACGGCAGTTTGAAAAGTTCCCAGTCTTGACAATACGACAGTAAATTGGTCGTAGGAAACTTAGCTAGCTGCCGGGAGTGCCGAGAACTTCGGGCTACCTGTCTGTACGGAATGGTGCTGTTTGCTAATAAAATAACAGTCAGTCATATACATATCGGCCAGCCCACGAGCGCTTTATTTTGACATCGCGATCTCGCCTGGAAAATAGAGCGTATCGCTTATCCTCACTTTCTCTCGTAGCTAATTTTTAAAAGTGTGCACATATATTCACAGAAAATATTTGTGCCTAGATACACGTACCTAGTGAAACAAAACACAAACGAATACTATATAGCACGAGTCTTGGCAATAGCGATCAATGTAGCGGCTTTCATCTCGTCGTCATAGTTTACTAACCAAAGCTCGTATATTAATAATCTAAAAGGAAAAGTGCAGTTACTGAAGCTATTGATATTGATGACTTTACTTATTGTGTTTAGTATTAGTTAGTAATGGATTGTAATAAGTTAGGATATATCTTGTATTGTAATTTTATGAAATTGAATTAATATGAACATATATATTTGATCTGTGCACTATGTGTTTTTGGCAGCCCTCTCGGTTCAATGACTACCAATTTACTGCTCCAGCTTAACCAGCTTGAAAATCATTTAAGCTGTATACTTGAAGTACATGTTATAATCATTGAAAGTGTACTTTAAGTACATAGTAAAATGTAATGACAGACTTTATAGTTTAGCTCTCGTTTTAAACGTTGTTCACTTCTGGGAACCTTATCGTCTCTGAATTACCGAGTATCGTTGACTTTGTAAGTAAGGTAAGTTTGAATACGGTTTTGGAATTACGCACACATGAAAACATTTTAATATGTGTATGTACTGTGTAATAATCTTCGTATATTCTAGAACGTTGTAGGTACGTACTTATAAAAATGTGTTGAATCATGCTAATAATGAAAATGTTTCATCAGCTTGATTATTGTTTGATTTCAAACGTATTTCAATGTTCTGTAACAATAAGCAAATGTGATTTCTAGCCTAATAGTTTTAAAATGCATAAATGATTCGTCTGAAGTGACTGTCGAATATATACAAATCTTACTTCAAGGTGAAGATACTTCATATGACGTAATACTACCCAAGAATAATTGCACTAGTCATCATGATCTGATCATAGACAAAAATATATTTTTGAGACGAATCTAGTCTCGGTATTTTGAGACCAATAATCTGGTCATTTCGTAGTAAAATAAAGAGATTGCTGAGTGATATGCCGTCTTGCAAGCCGTCCTTTGTAACGAAAGTACTACGAGTCGAGTCACCTAATTAAGCTGAAACCTGTAGGTTCCCAACTAAATAACTAACACTAACTAGCGTGGCTGACTTCGAAATAAACTTGACATAGGTAATTTGCTGTACTATTCGTGCTTGAATGTTACAATAACCCAGTGTGACCCAAATAAATGTATGCTGTTTATAAGTAAAGCCGTAGTGCTATTGACGTGCTATTGACGTCACCGCTCATATTGGACAGTCAGTCCAGTTAAATGAGTCACCTAAGATTTGTCTATCGCTAGCCTTGGATGTACCTAAAAATACCTACCTACTATTTTTTTTAAGAAGAGGACTTTCGCCGTTGTGCCGACGCCATCTAATGAAAATTTAAATTCAAATTTACAGAGCAAATAGGCCTCACGGAATCTAGACCTTATATCGGCGTACCTATACGATTTTTTACTATGCCGGTACCTACAATTTTCCCTTCAGAAAAAACTTGTATTTTACCCTTTATGCATATACGTTTGAATACACACCGACGCTCATTTACATATTTTACATTTAAAAACAAACTTTGTACTTATTGAATATAGATGTTATGTCAAAGGGTTACATTTTTATTCAATATGTTTAAACTTAAATAGCAATAGGGCAGGGAAATTATTTTGATATAACAAGTAACCTAGGATATTATAAATAAATACACAAATCTATCGAGTCCCAAACTAAGCGAAGATTGTACTACGGGTTCTAGACGTCGATATACATATATATATATAGATAAATATAATACATAAATACATAAAAAACATCCAAGACTCAGGAAAAAGTATTCGTGCTCATCACACTAATAAATGCTCTGACCGGGATTCGAACCCAGGACCACCGGCTTCGTAGGCAGAGTCACTACCAACTAGGCTAATTAAGCATTAATTAATAAATCAAATTAAATTTTAATTGACTTGTGGTTCAAGATGACCAATGCCATCGAAATTAGATCCGGTTTAATGAATCATAGCCAGAAGTAAAGATTTTCTCGCGAGAACTTCATTTTGCGCTTACTCACGACTCGCGTATCAAAACTTGCTTTCTATTTTACGTACAGCATTTTTTTTTAATAAAAATGGGATTGCTCTTGTGAATGTGAATTTTGCAAGCCCTAAAACTTGACCGGCACAAAACACGTTTAATATTCAAAATCCAGCTATATTTCTTCCCTCATAAGGCCAGTTTTGACCAAAGATGGTGATCCCATTCGACTTACCAAGCAGGAATGTCTCCAAAGTAGCTAAATTGGTAAATTTTTCGACTCGAACTAGCACAAATTCTATTGAGGCAAATGCACTTGTTACCTAACAGAATGTAAACAAGACATTCGAGTTATGTGATTTGTTAAAAAAAACCGGAAAGGAGGAGGAAGCGCGTTTTAATCCATAATTAAGAAACCAGGATGGATTTAACGCTTTTTCGGATCGTGGCAAAAACAACATAAGGAGGGAAGTTCTTACCGGCCTTTAGTGTAAGAAAGTCCGTAGTGCAGCGACTTGCTATTTATATTATTTGTGCATTTATTGTAGGTATAACACCCATTTACTGATTAAACTATTTATCATCCTCTTACTAGCGTTTTTTCGGTTGAATACTAGAGGAGTCCGACGTTAGCAGGATGATTCTCATTCCAAAATTTAATTTTCTTAATTTGTCCACTCTGCTGGGCACGGATTGTTAACATGTTAACGACTCTTGAGTGATTATTTTTGACTTTAATTATCTTAACAGATAGGGACCCAGGTATATTTAGAGTAACCTGAAGTCAACAATAAGTTTAAATTGTACTCTGATTTCCATAACTTTCACTTAACGTTCGGGTCTGTATGGACATCAATTATCTTTGACGATGAGAATCTCGCAGCACCTAATCTCAAAATTTGACGTAGGCCAAAGCGAGTGTTCTGAGTCCCATACCTCAAGTATAAATTTTTTCGAAACAAAACACAAACGGACGCGTTTGCATTTAGTCTCAATTTAGTATGGCAAGGCAACGCGAGCAGCGCCTCTGGTCATTGAGACTAAACGCAACCGCGTTCGCTTTTGTTTTGTTTCGAAAAAGCTTATACCAGACGTTGTACTTACTGAACTGCCACAGCGGCTCTCGTTACTGAATAAACTAATCTGAATATAAACGTTACTCATTAAAGTAATCTTAATAAAATAAGTTCACTAGTAGCTCAATGGCGTGTTATTATTCAATTATCCGTGTGAAATAAATATAACGAAGCACCATAAGAATGAAAAGAAAAATAGCGAGACACGTTTTAACGTTTTCTAGACCGAGTTAAGCATCAGTTTACAAACAATAACTACAGACGCCTTAGACGTATTTTTCTGCATAAGGATCTACCTATTTAATAGTTTTCATCGTAAAACCAACCGTTTTGAGTGTCTGCGGTTGCCGTATAATTACTAACTAGTCCTGTAATTACCGAACAAAGGGATATTTTCTGTTTCAAACATGCATGGCAGTTTAAAGGTAAAGTGCTTTTGTTTCGATACTGGTTTTTATTTACAGTTGAAAAATGGCTGCTAACGAACCTGCTTAAATAAATAGCAATTTTTTATGTTATGTCCCGAATCTTTAGTTATGTAGTGCATTTCCTGTAGTAAAATAAGATACGGAAGGAATAGTAAATTACAAAACTAAACTGACACAATCATACCCAACGCAGCGAATACCATCATTAAAAAACGTTGAATTTTGGCTATAATGTCCACTACTTTCTTCATGGTAGTATACCTATTAGTCTAATGACAAGCTTGTAAATTGTGCAGTCACAATGAGGTATATTGTATAATATTATGTGATAAGCACATACATTAAAGGAACCTCGCAATTGCTTGTCATCAGATGTTATTGCAAGGCATTTATAAAGATTTCGCATTACGCATATCTACTTACCAAAGTAGGTATGTCATGTCATGTTCTTATAAAGATATTGAGTTCTTAGAATCGCCTGATAATGATCGAGAAATAATTTGATTTCATTATAATCTAATTCTGCTTCTGAATGCTTTTTGTAAGAGTTATTGAGATCGAATTTGTATAATTAAGAACCTTTAATTTTTTCTATTAGGCACCAATATAAGTAACGAAGTGGGTTTGGTTCGTAATAAAGTCTGGAAATGTTATTTCATTAATGCAAGAAATCGTTTAGCTCTTTCTAAACTCAATGCTGACATTATATCCTAATACGGATTCTACTTTTAACCGTAAAATTCCAGAAGACCTCACACCAAACTAAAGATTTCTGGCCACTGCAATCTAGTTCCTATCTCCGCTACTTTAGGCCCATGTTACATGTGGCCCTACAGAAACAAAATGTCCTTTGTCAACAAGCATTGCATATGCATATAACCCTTTTAGAATTCTGTAGCAACCAGGAAACTGTTCTTTGTTGTGATTCACACGTTCGCCAGACATTTTTAAAAGGCTTTTGTGGAGCGTCAAGTGCGACTGTCATATTGATGTACGCCAAAACGTCGTATGTAAATATGAATTTAATGAGCAGATACGACTTTGTAGAAGTGAAGTTATTGTGACATACGCACAGTAATGTAGGTGCGTTTAAGTGTTTCCCTTTGTTTTTGTCTCAGGATTTACAACCTATGTCGATTATTCATGCTCTGCCTTAGACGCATTCTGCTATGGCGATTATTAACTTATTTTTAACGTCTTAATAAACGAAGTTAATTTTTTGGGACTCCGGTTGCAAAAATGGTAAAAACAGAACACTTATAGTTTCGTCATGTCCGGTCTGTCTTGTCTGTATATCACTCAGGTAGCTTATTCTCGGTCTTCCCCTTCCTCGCTTTCTTTCAATTTTGCTTTCTACGATGTTATTTATATGGTCGTGTTCTATAAGCTGTTCAATTATTTTCCCTTAAATTGTCTATAACTTTTAACAACGTACCTTTCTCCCCTCTTCTCAGTACTTCTTCGTTTGCCGTTAATTATCTTTTCTATCTCTCGTGTCGTGTATCAATATAGACATTTATGTTTATCTATACATTTATTTATTTATTTATCGGTTGACATTTCGAACCGTGAGATCTTCGAGAAGACAGTACTAAAAAAACGGTTTACATTTAGATGAAAAGATAAAATATTTATAAATATTATGTCGACAATCCACACGCAGATCAGATCGCAAGCGCACCATCTCAGCAATACAATTCGCAACTCGTTTCCACTACTAACATCACCCAGTCTCCCTCCACTCTCCACTAACAGTATCTACTAACAGTTTCCACTAATAGTCCAGTCTAGTCTCAATAGATAACATCACTCCGATATTCGTAACAACTTCGTATTTGGGCTTTTCGGAGGTCAGACTTATTGGTTCGTCTGGAATTTTATCGTTATGAATACCAAGTCCCGAGGTTCCGACCAACCAAGAAACGATATTCACAAACACATCGACCACCAGAGGCGGTCCACTGTAAATCTGTTCTTCGAATATGCGTTATTGTTACAGACCGAGGTCTAGATATGCTAGATATGAGTGAGGTGAGTCGAAACATGTTGTGATTAGCCTGGTAGGGATCTAGTTACGGGATCGATGTCGGTCACACGCGTGTGCGCATGACTGACATTTGACACCGGCCTCCGGCTACGTATTACAATAAGAACAAGTTCTTCCTGCTTCCGACTCGAGAAAATCATAACTGTGTTCGGATTTCTAATGCTTATACGACTTTTTTGAACTATGACTAGAATACAATGTGTTTAAAGATGTATATTTATTTATACATTATGGATATGGGAGGATGAAAATGGATGGAAAAATAGAATACCTCAAGGTATTGCGATATACAACATTTCGAATATTTTGTGCTGTTCATCTGTTATTCTGAATATGGCATTGATAAAGATATTTCCCAGTGAAATAGAAAATATTCATAAAACATCTGTCACTGAAACTACCTAAGGCGTACTCGGAATCCTTATTATGTCTCCAGTTTTTATTTGTGAAACATTAAATTTTAATTTCACTTCAGATTTTGACAGAATTGGAAGCGTATCATACCCCCTGTTGTTTAGGTACCTTTAATTTCAAATCCACATATAGTTTTATATATTGAGGTGTGCAATACAAAGTATTTGTATTGCATTTTATTAAAGGATACGACCTCAAGACAGAAAGGATGCCATACCCTAATGGACACCTCCAAAGTTTTTTCAGATTAATTTTGGGAAAACAAACGAGTACAATAATACACTGTAGTCATTATTTCCAGTCCATATTCGTCGGGGATGTCTGTGTTTTTGTAATTTCAGAGTATCTTTTTGTTCTCCGAGGCGGATGCCACATGTGAACCAGTATCATTACACAGACAAATGTACGGGGGGTTTGTCTGACATGTTTGTATCGTGAGAAACGGACTGGAGTTCTGCCAAAGTTTGATTAGCAATTTGTGGCAACTCTTTTGTGGGTAGGGTAGGATATCATTTAAAACTGAATCTGTTGAAGTAATTACCATTTTATTTATAGTAGATGTCGGTTGTTTTTTCAATGGTATAAACACTGTATTATAACTTAAAATGTAACCTAGTTTCTTAAATTCGTATTAGCAAAAGCTGCGGGTAATATAGACCGTGTTGTCTATGAGAACAGGGCCCAACAGTAAAACTTCTATTGACTGATGTTCGGGGCATATCCAGCACCGCTTGTAGGTATGCTGTACCGGCCAAAAAGATATCACCTTTTTGCCTGAATATGATGAGACTTTTCCGAAACAACCGTTTTTGTGATTATATTTTCCTTACGGTCTAAGCACTCTGAAATCTGCACCAACTAATGTTATACTATGATTTTTTTCAGGATGAAAAGAAGGGTCAACAAAAACCGCATGAAGGTTTTATAGGTATTTTGTCAATAAATAAATAAATTAATAAATATTATGTACTGTATTAGAAATTGACGTAAAACGCATACATACGCGACAGGGGCATTGTATGGTTTAAAGTTTAAACGCGACAATGCACTGACATGAAGGTACCTGTAAATGCGCACTAAGCTTCGAATATCGATGAAGTTATTATAGAAAGTTTTTCTTGATGAGTATCTTTTACGGCTAACCACTCTCTAATGCGGTTAATATTACAAGACGAGTAAACCCATTAGTACCGCGACCTATCCCAATGTGCCCGCGCATCAACCGATAAGATAATACTCCATACACATTACACAGACCACTCTAACTCAATGCACTACGACTTATATTCCTTTAACTGCGTTCAAGTTTGAAGATACCAATGCCTCGAGCCATGGTATGCAGGTGGACCGTGATAAAATGGTTCGGAACTCGTTAGAACGTCAGAGCGTTTAGTACTTGTAATGATACGGGGTAGGACTAATAGTACCACATTACGACTGTGATGGTTTGCCCGTAGGTCTGTGCTTCTACTAGGACTTGACGGGATTGGAATGCGGTCAGCGTCATATATTTCGAACTACGTATAGATGTAGAATGTAGATGTAGTCATCTAGAGTTATCCCCGCTGCGTATAGTATTTTACGAAAATCGACATGTTTTACAACCAGTACTTTCGTGTTTATGAAGTGGAATACTATTCTGATCATATGTTATTGAAACAGTTTTTTTACGTTACATCCGTTCCGCTTGACGTGGCAGGTGGACCAATCACTTCACTTCACTCTTTAAAAATTGCTTTCCATCAAATTTATGATGATTTCGCCAATGAATACTTGTTCAAAGACGTTGTTCGGTAACTACGCCATGACAGTAGGCAACTGGTTTTGTTCGGTAGTGGATGCAGCCCGTCGTCGCGAGTAGCACGTGTGTTCACCAACGCGGCGACGGGCAAAATCCCCTTTACCAATCATAAACTATAAGATCCAGTTGACAAGAATCTAATTGCCGATGACCTAAAATGTCATCGGGTTGATATGCCGGGATAAGGACATCGTATCAAAATTTATGGACTAATCAAGGGATGAACACTTTTTTGTTTGATCGGATCGATAGAAACAGATATGTATAAATTTGGATAGCGTTCTTTATTCTCTCCCTTTGTACCTTCGTTCGTCATTTGTTTACATAAAAGTAAATCCTTTACCTTTTCTTCACGGTGTTTTACCGTGATGCATTCTCACTAATCATGCTTAGGTAAATGGCGTTTAATGCGCCACGGCTTTTTACATTGTACCTCGTATTAGGGGGATTAACATTGATATTCAAAAGACATAATGTGCGGTTCCACTAAATCAAAGATTAATGAGTTGTTATAAAGATGAAATATTGAAAAAGTGGTCGTCGCCATCATATACAGTGCGTTACCGGCAAGCGGGCATTAAATGAAACTGATATTAATATGTTCCATTAGCAATTATTTCCAAGAATTAGCAAATCATAATTATGTGAATTAACAGCAAAATTGAATTTCTTAATTCCGCACCGGCAATGTACTACGTGCACTGCTCAAGATAACTTCATAGTAAACAAAACAGTAAGGGCTGTCATTTGTACTGATTTGTCAATTTACTTTGCAGTACATTGCTGGCAATAAAAAATTTGTTAGTAAATAAGTTAAGTCGAAATTTTTGGTTTAATAATAAAAATAAGCGCATGGTTAAGTTAACTAACTACGTTTAAATATCCAGTTTAAATAAAAGCCCATATGCCGTGATGCCGGTTACACATTGTATATCGGAGCGAATAAAAAGCTCGCAAGATTTCAGTATATGCGGTGTCTGTACTGTGAGTCTCAGACATATTGAAATATAATAAACGACTCACTCGCGTCTTGTAGGTCGAATATCGCAACAAATGACGAACAAAATTAGCTATCAGCAATCGGTATTTCTAATCCTCAGGCAATAAATTACAGCAGGAAAGGGAAATAGATCCTGTACAATATAAGGATATAGGTCTCTAATAATATATGTCTGTCGCAGGCAAATCGTATAATCCGCCGTATTACATTATGGCTAGGCGTTTTACAAAACAGAGCTGTTTTGTATTACGGCGGGTCAACGATTAGGATTTAGGCGCATTGAATACGGCTGATTGAAAATCCGCCGAAATGTGTTCGGCGCTTTGCATTCTTCAATTTGCCTAGTCGTAATGTAAAACACTCCTTTTTTGGGCAGTCGTGTAAAAAGCGGTTCAGTCAGATTGCATAATTCGCCGTAATACAATACGGCTAGCCTTTTCACAAAATAGCGTCGTTTTAGCGGTCACCTCTTTGACAGCTTTTAGTTCCCATTTTTAACACTCGCAGCGCTGTTTAGCAATGACAATCCGGCCATTTTGTAAAACGGCGGATTATGGAATTCGGCAAGTACAATCCGGCTAAACGTTAACCCGCCGTATTACAAAACGGCTCTGTTTTGTAAAACGGCTAACCGTAATTTAAAACGGCGGATTATACAATCCGGCTGCGACATGACCACTAGCCACAGATAATCTGTGCCACCAGCATTCAACAAATTGATGACGTGTGTTGCTAATAGTTACTAATTGGGAATTAATTTGGCTAGCTATCCTAGGAAAGCTGAAATATTACGACACTAATTATATTAAGCCTAAAGGTCAGCGAGGGGAGCTTCATTAGTAGTAGTAGGCTGAAATTTCATTGTAGACAGGAAAATATTAAAAATTAAGGTGGAGATGAAGAATGAGCGAGCTAACTCGATTCCACTGATTAAACTGCATAATTTACTATCTTTTTATTTGGCTAGACTCATAGTAAGGAAGGCATTAACTAACCATTTTAACGTCAGTAGGGTTTAATCAAGACTTTTTAAGTCGACCTTTAGTTAAAAATTATCCCTGGTAAATTCAATGTCACCAACTCCCTCTATGTTAAATGGAAAGATAATTTAACACAAATTAAATTAAAGAGCACCACCAATGGTGGCAATTACAGTACAAAACTCCCCTACGAAAATTTCTTCCTATCCCACAAGTGGTTTTACCTATATGTGTCTAGTCTCATTAACTTGAAGGTATGACATCGCATAATAAACAAGCGTCAATAAGCGAGATGCATTGCACTATCCTGGGCATTGTTATACCACAAATATTTGCCGGCCTTGTCCCATTTTGTGGCGCAATCCTTTATTCCAGCGTAGTTGATATAGAGCACTAGCCGAGGGCGAGTGAAATATTCAGCATTGCACGCTATTGCAATTTCGCAAACGACATCTGTTTCACTGAATCATGGACGGCCAAAAACGGGGTTCTCGCCCACACATTGAGCTTTGTGGTTTTGAACTTCGTAATAACCTTTTGACTTGTATATGCAAGTAAACGATCACTAAATGAGATGGGTGAAAGTGTGCAAAATTTAAATATGAAAATTGCTTAACTTCAACGGGTTATAATAGCGGAATGCCATCTTGATCAAATTGTAGCGGCCCAACCATGCATGCCTGTTGCCCGACCAACTGAACCAATAAGTATCAACATTCAAAATATTTATTCTGCAAGTAGGCCTCAAGGGTTCTATTACATGTCTGAGTTTTACAAATGCATTTACAGTACAATGACAAAAGAATAGAAATAGTGACATTAACACATTAGATAAATACCTTGAGCACATATTTACCGCGAGATGTACAGACAAAACTTCTATGAAGGGTTGGGGGGGGTTACCTTTTCTCTGTTGCTGACTGTACATATACAATATGTCAGATGTATATAAATGTTATATGTCAAAAAAGGTCCCCACCTTGCCGAGGACTCTAATCGTTCCTACTTCTCAAATACTTACTAAAAGGTACCTATTCAGAACTCCTAAACAAAATTTCAATTATTCCAAAACCCACCATATCCTGAAAAGGATTGTTTTACATTCCCGGTATATTCTGTAGCTAGATTCCGTGGACTCGTGCTCATGTCATGTGTGTTGATTGTTTCCTTATATCAGCGGAAAATTGCATTTTTATGTTTCCAGGCAATTTTTGACGGGAAATTAATGAATGTTGATAGGATTTAACGCCTTTTGCGTCTAGTGCTTAAATGTCAGTCAAATCATAACTGATTTCTGCTCACAATGGCTACATGACATGGTAGCTTGTACCAGTTGAACCATTTTCGCTTCAGAGATTATCCTAATGGAAACACAACAAACACGTCCAGTAACATCTGCTATCAAGTTTACAAGCAATCACAAAGGAATCCCTTCGACACAACTAAATTAACCTTATCCGTAAAACAAACAGACCTTGATTGAGTTGCTGAAAACCGGTTTGAGGTACAATTTGGTTCTCCCCTTGATTTGATTCGAAAACCTATTAAACGTGGTCATGGAGTTTAGGGCTGAGGGGCCAAAGAATGGTCAGTTAATTGACTCATAAATCACAGCATGAGCCATTATTTGAGTTTCAAGTTTAGCGTAAAGGGCGCATGCGACTGTGGACCCAGCATTCTCTCTGGTCAAAGTCGCGAGCGACTTTTGTATGGCCTGTGCGTCGTCCGGTCGATAGATGAGGTCACGCGCACTTTTTGTTTACGATTTACGATTTGCATAGTTATCGAGTTGAAAACTGGTTTTTTTATATTTTGTTTATATTGTGACCCATTGTGATTTCGTAAAATATTTTCATATCATGCTGTTAAATGGGCGCAATTAGAGCATTGTTCAATGTGATAAATAACTCGTGCCGATTGTTAAGTTTGTGCTTACATTTTTTTTGTTTTTTTTAGGGTTCCGTAGTAAACAAGGAGCCCTTATAGTTTCGCCATGTCCGTCCGTTCGTCCGTCCGTCTGTCCCCCGTTTTTCTCATTAACCGTTAGTACTAGAAAGGTGTAATTTGGCATGAGTATACTTACATATCAATGATGCCGACAAAACGGTAGAATAAAATCTTTAAATAAATATATTTTAGGGTGGTGAATTTTTTTTTGTTCCAACCCCCATCGTGTGGGGTATCGTTGGATAGCTCTTTCAAATATTATAAGGTTTCTAAAAGCATTTTTTGATTAAAGAATTGGTTGGCGTGATATTAAACTTTGAAGTGATAATTTTTGTTATGGTCAAGTGTGTCCCCCCCCCCCTGCCAGCTAAACGGTGGCTACTAGGCATGTGAAAAAAAACATGGTAATAGTATATACGATGAATTTAAAAGGAGAACTATCACAGCTAAGTAAGAAGACATTACTAGTTAATGAGTAATAGTCGAACTTCAGAAATGTACTTTGAAGAAGCAAACTTTCGTACAATTTCCATTGACCTTAGATAATGTTGTTAATTCTGTCAAAAACATAGTAAATATAAGTTTTCGAACTTTTTAGTCCACATAATGTAACGGATAGACGACTACGGAACCCTACATTGCGTGTGGCCCGACACGCACTTGGCCGGTTTTTTAATGTTGCTGCAGTGACACGGAGTAGCTGTTTTTTTCAAGAGGGACAAGATGATCAAAATAATAAACGCCATATCCTTTTCCTCTTTATTTACTAAGAGGAGATAATTGGCGTATTTTGATATCAAAAACAAACACGTAACCCGACGCAATCAGCTAGGGAACAAAAAGGATACCTTAGAACTCTGTTAGAAAAGAAATATTAAAGCCTTTATCCGGGCTTGTCCGGTAACGAACCCTATTGTGCCTCTAAAAGACCTTACGGCTTAGGTCTTGAATGAAAACAAAAAATGTAAAGGAAATATTTATCGAGAGGTGACTTGTAATGCAGGCATTGTGCGGTGTGCGCGTGTCAATATTGAATTGAAACCGTTTTAATAAAAAAAATTACCTTGTTAAAGTATTTTAGTTTGTACTTAATTTGTTTTATGTTAAGACTGCGTCGTGCAGGGTAAATTATCAGCGCCTGTCAAATTTCTATTTTTTTAAATTATTTTCCCCAGTAACTCACACATACATATTTCACACATACTACTTCATTTTGTTGGCCCGGGTCATTGACTTACATTTTTTTTAATAGGTATTTTCAGTTGTGTATTGCCACCAGTTAATCAGAGTTAAAAACTCCTTAGAGAAATCGAAATTGTCATAACTTGTCACTGTACAATGACAATGCTCTGTCAATTTCTGTAAGGAATACAAAGTTTTGATTTACAATATTTGATGATTTATTAAGGCATGACAAAATTGTAAAAATAAAAGTCAAGTTCTGATCTGTCACCAAAACCTTACTTCTGAAAATTGGGATTTGATTTTAGTAAAACGCTCCTAATTATTCATATACAAATAGATTAAAATACCTATATTTAAGTGTATCAATGCCATGGCTTAAGCTGTTATGTTGTTAAATTATATTTAATTGAATAAATGGTGAATAAAACTTAAGAATGTGTAATCCTTCTGCAGGCAGGGTCACTACCAACTAAGCTAAAGCGGCTTTTATAGGTAATGCGAGTTTTAAGCGAAGATGCGGTTGTTTTATTTCGATATATATTATGTAATGAAACTTAATGAAAATTAATGGCAGTATTTTGAAATAAGTTTGTTAAGTATTCTTAAAACCTAATGATAATGAAATAAGTAGGACAAATATGATCAAGTAGGATTTAGTAAATCATTGTCACTATCTGTAATTGGAACTTGGCCGGCCGGACGCGCTATCGTGTGCATGGTTGAATGTACGAGTCCATAGTTATGTTATGACAAATTAGCTCTCATGTTCCTTCTTATAAGAACGATAATTGAATAGAATAATTAGTGGAGTAAATTTTACTGAACTTTTAACACTACTTGGACAATGGTTGCGTATAGCTAAATCCATGTACATGCTGTAATGTAACAGTTATAATACTTATAATATACGCAATTGAAATTGCAATCTTACTATTATTGACTACGTTTACGTAACGTCCAAACAATTACTGCGACGTACTTTTTTTGTTTTTTCAACCTGATTGTGGCCTTATAGGTCGGGCCCAATAAATCGAAAGGAGTGCGCCAAAGTGGCCTGGGGAAAATCGAGGGGAAACCTCCAACATGACCACGCGGGAGGTTTAAACACTGGGATACTCTAAGAGTTTGCGCTCCAGTGAGATTGGTTACGCGGCTTCTACCGAATCTGAGTTGTGAGTGGAATCGAGCTACTTGTCGCTGGTTCACTAAACTAAACTCTACTATGCCCGACCTGGGTCGGACTGACTCTACCCGGTGTGACGTACTTACGTATATCCAAAGACTACAATGTATATACTAAAGTACGTATATCCGTATATCCAAAATCAAAGCAGTGAACCAAATAATTTCAAACCATAAAAAATAATCAAATAGAAATTAGAAACCGTACTTACAGACCTGCAGAAATAAGTAGGACTACATAAGTACATACATATATTTTGTATAAGACTCAGATTATACGTCGTCGTTAGAGATATAACTAAGATAAAAAAAACACATTTATATTTTCATTCTATAATTAGTATGACCATGCGGCTTCGACAGTACAATCTTCTGCTGCTTATTACTTTCTTTGTTGTGTGACACTGCAGATTGATAATCCACGATTCCTGAAGTTATATCACGACATGTGAGATATATTTAGCCATTAAATGTATTCCTATTTGACGAGAAAGCGTGAATATCCACACAAATTTCAATAAGTATTCCAATCCAATCAATCCAATCAGTGGGTTCTTCAATGCTGAGGATCGTGACCGCTATGTCTCTGGCGGGGAGTGCAGATGGCTCGCCAGTGGTTCCGATGATGCGCTGCATGCTGCGCCTGGTGTTCTCGGAGTCCGGCGAATTTGGAGATTTTTTCAATCCACCTGGCTGGCCCGAGCTCGTCTATCCTCCACCTTTCCCGTCATCATGATGTACTCGAGGATAATAGGGACGACGCGCGATATGTCCAAAAAATGCCAGTAGATAAGTATGCGTTGTTGGCAAACTGTCGAGAGGCGTGTGTGTATGCGTATTTGGTGTTCGATATCAACATTAGATACGTAAAATTATTGAAATATAAAGAAAGAAAAATGTACACAAATTTTCATTTGAAGTAAGTGACAAATGTCATTACGTTATAAAGATGTTCCGTCAGGGTGACCATTCATTGAAATTAATTTCCATTGTAATGAAACGCATCGGCAAACTTTTTGCGTCTAGAATGCGTTTTCGGGAAGGAAAACATTATAATTTGAACGCATAAGTAAACTTTCGGGACCAAACACTGTATGTTCTCTAAAAAATAAAAGGCTTATACCAAAAATTCCATGTTAAAAGGTTCTTAAAACGCCACACGTCAATATTTATTTACCCTACTTCAATTAATACAATCTTTGTGTGTGGTATACATATTGTATTCGTATACGGGCAAAATGTCAAAAACAGAGCTGTCAAAGCGAAAAAAGGAGCATGCGTCTGCTCTCACCGAGGGCCAATGCCCATCTGGCGATTTTTCCAAAGTATGGTGGCAGGGAAAATGTATGGAAAAGTCACTAAAGTTTAGATTTACGTTTGAAATTCTCATTGGTCTTTGCGAGGAAAAATGTGAACAGTGTGATAACTTATAGTGAATACTTTTGAGATTTGTTTGAGTGTGATTTTGAAACGAAATAATAGATTTTTCAATTCAATTTTGCCTAAACGCCGACACGCGTTCTTCTCATTTTTAGTGCAACTTTACGGTATTGTATTTATTAAAGTGTAATTTATTATAGATTACTAATAGTGATAACTTGTAAACACACTCTTTGTGATAATAATTACATATATTTTATATATTTTTGTAGAGAATCGTGACCTCCACAGATTGAGAGGTGAAGGCTGTTTTTGCTAAATATGCTCGGCGCCCTCTTAACGCTGTTACATGGGCGTTATTACGTCAATTTGAACTTAGTTATGTTTTTGTTTCCGACATTTTGGATAATTCTTGGCTAAACTTACTTTAGGTAGTAAGTCTCAAAGTCTCAAGCAAAAAAGTATCATCAATATGATATAAAATGTACAAAAATTGCGTAATTGTTTATGATACATATATTCCTCAGAACAATTTTTTATTCGCACCGCAACAAAACTATTCAAGTTTTTTTACTAAAAAAAACAATAGTTTTGTTATGCTACTTTGGGCTACCATCTAACGAGTAACGACTACATTAACTACAAACGCGTTGTAGACTACAGCGCCACCTATTAACTAAGCCATTAACCATCGAAACAAAGTTTGACTATAGCGCCACCTATGGCCAGTTTGCCGTACTATATACTTGTCTCACTAGTTCCTCTACTTGTCAACAGGCGGCAGCACGTGGCGGCGCCATGGAGCTCTGCGACGACAGGGGGCGCTCGCGCTCAACACGAGCTCTTCGAGTTGCTAGAACGGGTGCAATGTTCACGCCTGGACGATCAGAGGGCAGTACTGCCGCCGTATTTTTCTCAGGTAAGTAGAGGTAGAGACAAGAATCAACATAATGACTGCGCATCCAAATAATGCTGTGCAAATACAGCAAAAACACTAAATGCACAGCAAAATGCGGTTTTATTTATTTCCCTTTTTTATTAACTTTAAACTATGTACAAACACAACAAGCAATATGTAGGTACAAAAGGGTGGGCTTATTGCATTCTATATGGCATTCTGAACCAGTCAACCATTGGGCTAAACAAAAACATTTAGTGCCTACAGGAACTCGTTTTTGATGTGGAATAAGTAAAAGCAGCTGTGCAAAGCAGCAGTTTCAGGTTAGGTATATAATGTTTTTTTTATGTGCCTTTTAATATTGTGCCATTAAATAGCTTCGAATTCATATCGGAAGATTTGATACGTACTATTCTACTATCTCCGATTTATAAAGGACTGTACGACTTGCACCTTATATTTATTATTTTGAATTATACATGAAATGCTACTGCAAAAAAAAAAAACACCAATGTGAGAACGAGAACGCATCAACCCAGAAATGTTCCAACCTATGCAATTTCTTTTTCAAAGAGGGTTTTTTTTGACAAGTTAGGTATTCATATCCCAATAGTAAACTGATTGAGCCACTTGTGCACCGGAATGCTAGAGTTCTAGGTCAATTTTGTCTAGACTAGGACTACCTAATTGATACCTCACCTCAATATCTTAAATAATTGAGGCAAAAGTACTTGACTCGTCTTACAATGACCACCCAGAACGTTTTAAAACTATCATAATGATAAAATGAATAGGCATCTTCTGGGTCAGCTCGCTTAACCGTCGGCGTCATCTTTGCCCCCTGGCTAGATGCTGTCCAAAAGCAATCCCATTTTCAATGTAAAAAACATATTCGTTCAAATCTTTAATCGATTCATTCTAATTTATTGCCCACTTGCCTGAAACAGGAAACAGGCAGGCAGGTTCAGGCATGTGGTATATTATCTTCTCTATCGATAAGTTGTAGGCTATATGAAAGAATATTATTATTATTTTTGTAAAATGAATATTTAAGTAATACATTATTCTTATTCTATTCTTCTTATTCGTCTTATGTGTTGTAATGAGCACGAACAGAACCGTTTTTAACAATTTTGAACTCTATTTACTCGTAGTTTCCTTAGATTTCAAGGGTCAGCAGCCACGAAGTTCGTTAACACTAGACAAAGCAAGACAAGTGAAGGAGCGGATGTCGGGGTGGCAAGCGAAGCATAGCGAGACGGATGGGATGGGGGAGCCTACCTGCCCGAAATTGCTTTTTACAACGAATTTTGATAGTGCATTTTGATGCAATTTCTCGATGGAACCATATTACTTAAGGGGCTGACAACACCTAGAAAAAGTCCCGCTCTAACACGCGTGAGTTTCCAATTAACCATCCCGCTCTTTAAATACGGAAGCTCTGCGCGTAGAATAGTTAATAAATACTACAATAATATTGAAATAAAAAAATGTGTGTTATTTGTGAAATATGGCTCGTTGGCGGTTTAGGTATGAATATGTTGACTTTATGTTACGTAATAAAAATAAAGACGTAGAACCGTTTAATGATAAGACCAATCTTTGCAATTATTTTCTATCGAGCCGATTTCGTCCAATTATGTATAGATCCCGTACACGGTCTTTAAAATATGATGAATTAACATATATTTTTATTGATGTGCTAGAACAAATAGTTTTTCTTAAAAAACTGTTTAAATAACATCAATTTCAACAAAATTAGATCTTGACAGCCTCTTAAGGATGATTCACAGTAGACCGTTCCGTGTCCGGGCCGGCCCGTTTTCTAATACAGGACGCGCGACGGCCGTCGATTTCTTGTACTAGAAAACGGGCCGGCCCGCGGACACGGAACGGCCTAGCGTGATTCATCCTTTATTCTGTGATGGAACACAAACTTTTGTTTATAATCAAAAATGGGATTGCTCTTTGCCAGCATCTAGTCAGGGGGCAAAGATGAGGCCGACGATGAAGCGAGCTTACCCAGAAAATGCCTATTCACTTGTGCCTTAGAGAGGTCCAGGCTATATGAACTCTGAAATACTGATGCCGGCAGGGAATTCCAAACCTTAGCCGTGCGCATTATAACTAGTTCATTACTTTTCAAGGGCGGTAAAACAAAGAATGTCTCAGATCGCAGGTATTTGACGCCCGAGCCGAAGGCATGGGCGATAAATATGCGATCTGAGGCCTTTCTTTTATTACCGCCCGCGGTAAGTTCGAAATTGTATGGAGCCCTGGCCAGGAAGTGGGATTTTTCACGCGCGTAGCGTGCGGTAATTGGCTAATTGCCACTTTATGGCCAGGTGTGACATAATTTTTTTGAAAAATATACGTACATTTTTCAAAAACGAAAACCTAATATTCCAAATCCTATAGATAGAATATTCCAAATCATTTTCAAATTCTATTGTGTTCTAAGCTACTTAATTAATTAAATTGTCTAGAGACTTGTCTGGATAATTGAAGGTGTTTATTATTTGAGATTAATGTGATTTCATTATTTAAATATTATTATTAAGTACACTGAGCACTCAGCATCTAGAAATAAAAAAGTAGCAGTCGAAAGTACCTGGCCAAATTTATCGCAATTCATCTTTATCAATCTTGTGGTAAGAATGTATATACTGTGGTTTCCACAATCTTATTAATGCCGAATGGCCGACTGTAGTACTACTTTTGGTCGCACTACAACTTTTCAAGATAGTTTTTGGTTTCTTACTCCATTTTGGAATGATATTTATGGGTTAATTGTATACTTATCTTCACTTGTTTATCAATATGCAATTGTGGTATTATGTTATGCTGTTTTAATGCTAAAAAATTAAAGAGATTAAACAAAGTAGGTTTATGTGCACATTTGAACTCAACCCTGATTTTTATTACCAAAAGTAAATGCAGTGATGCACTCACGACCTCTTTGCGTCATTGAACAATATTAAATGAAAACAGTAGTTTTACTTAAATCTTTGTTCCTTATGTGATATTATATGTAATCAGCGTTCATATGTGATACTGTTTTCAACCTTGTTTTAACCCTTTTTCAGGCTGTTAAAATTGTCAACCAAATGTCAAACTGCTATTGTTTGCGTTTGAGACTTCGAGTATCTGTGGTTTGAGATACTGGTTTGCCGTCTAGACGTCAACACTGTTATTGGCAAAGGCCACCCAGGCTGTAACTTCTCCAATAACTGCCTGTCTACTTGTTTGACAGACGGTAGGTCGGTAGTAAACAACGTCTTTAACTGAAAAAGGTTAAAGCAAAGTATTGTTTCACATTATACCTGTAATTGTTAGTTTTTTTTTACCATACTGTTGGTTGATAGGAGCCGTTCAATCGTTAGGTACATTGTAACCATGGAATTAACTCACGTAGGTGTAAATTAAGAGTTCAAAGATTGCGAAAGAGAATGTCTTGTTTATGGTAGATTTTTTTTCATTTGCTTGAGAATAGCCTCCATTCAGTGTTAAGCTTTTAAACAGATCAGATTATAAACAATGTTCGTAATCATATTACCATTTATAATAAGGTTAACCTCGTAAGAAGCAATTTACCTGCAGATGCGTTCACCATTTTGATTATGAACGCAAAAAATAATGTAATTTGCCTTGCAATCGATTTTATTCTTATTACCTATTTTAACGCAATCTAGAGAAGAGCTCTGAGGTAAAATAACATTCTATAGTAGGTACCTATATTCTTATTGGAGCGCTAGTAGTCCAGCGGCGCCCGCGTATTAGGTGCTGTATGCGAGGTTAAGCAACGTCAGAAGGAGTCAACTCTTGGATGGGATGGGGGCTTTGTGAGTGGTTAATGAGCGCTTCCATACTTTGTAAGGCACGTTAATTCGTTGTTCCCGGCTGCTGTCTATGACAGCAGTCGTTAAACCAAGTTAGAGGCCTTCGTGCGCTTTACTCGGGGTTCACATTGACACCTGGCCCCTATACCACAAAACTTTACAAGTATACATCATCATCATCATCATCAAACTTAAGAGCTACGCTCTTGTCGGTGGAGAGATCGCCAGTCTTCTCGGTTCTCTGCCAGTCTCTTAGCGTCCTGATACGACGCGGCACCAATTTTCTCCTTCACTTGATTGAAGTACGTCAATCTGGGTCTACCTCTTCCCCTTCTTCCTTCAATTTTCCCTTCCAAAATGTTCACAAAAAAGGTGTCGTGCCGTATCAGGTGTCCAAACATTCGTCCTCTCCTGTTCTGTATGGTTTTAAGCATAGTCCTCTTCTCTTTCACAATACTTAAAACCTCTTCATTCGATTTTCGCTCCGTCCAACTAATCCTTTCCATTCTCCTCCAACACCACATTTCAAATGCCTCCAGTCTCTCTCTATCCCTCTGGGTCAGTGTCCAGGTCTCAGATGCATATAACGCAATGCTCCAGATGTATACCTTAATTAGTTGTTTTTTAGCTTTCTTTGATATCTTAGCTTTTAGTAGATGCTTCTTGTTATTGAAGGCTTTCTTAGCCATAGCAATTCTCTGTATAATATCGGCGGTACATCTGGAGTCATTGGTAATTGTACTTCCTAAATATTAAAATTTTCTGACTGGTTCTATTGTACAGCTTTGTAGTGAAATTGGGGTATAATTTAGTCTATGTTTAGATATTGCCAAAGTTTTTGTTTTATTACAATTTATTTTAAGTCCAAATTGAGTAAAAGTTTCGTCCATTTTAGTAATTAGATCCTGTAATTCCTTTCTGTTTTCTGCCAATGCTGCAATATCATCCGCAAATCGAATGAATTGGATTTTCCTCCCATTAAATTTGACCCCCCCTATATCCGAATCTCTTATTATCTTTATGGCCTGTTCTATAAAAATGTTAAAAATAAGTGGTGATAATGGACAACCTTGTCTAACCCCTTGCTTGATCTTTGCCTTCCCCTTTTCATCTCCTACTTCTATGATGGTTTCCTGGTTCCGGTAAAGCTCGTAGATTATCTTTCTGTCCCTGTAATCAACACCAGCTTCTCTCAAGATACACATCATCTTCTTCCAGTTTACTTTATCGAAAGCCTTTTCGAGGTCAATAAATGCTATGTGTGTGTCTATGTTTAATTGTAGTCTTCTGTCAGCTATTATTCTAAGTGTCAAAATTGCTTCTCTAGTGCCTTACAATACAATTCGACAAAATAGTACAATTTTCCATAGAAAACGTTGACAAATTTGTCGAATTGTACGCTTGTAAATTTATGTGGTACAGGCCCCTGATCCCAAGATATGGCGTAGGCACTAGAATGAATAAAAAAATGAATAAAATGAACTTTATTCTGTAAGTAGGCCGCAATGGCACTTTTACAAGTCAAACCCTACTAGCGTTTCACAGAGGCCACTGCCGAGAAGAAACGCCGAAAGAAACTCGACAGTCAGCCATTTTCTCACAAAAATATGCTTATTACAATGATAATATATACTTAACCTACTTTTACGAAAACGATTTTCCATCTGATCTTCCAACCTTGGAAGATCTTGTTGGGATTAGATCAGTTTCCTCACAACGTTTTCCTTCACCGAGAAGCCACTGTCGAAAATCTAATGAAAATTTGCACATTGCACGGGGTGGTATGTATGTATTTCTAATTTGTTTGGGAAATCTTCCCCATTCTATATTGTCGATGCATATTGAGAATAGTTCCGTGTTACTTAGCATTAGATTTTCTTTCAAGTTAGCTAGACAAGGTGAAGTACCATGGAAAATTATGTAATAGCAACAAATACTAAGTAGGTAGATATACTTTGTATTACTTTAAGATCTGCGGTCTTATGAAAACACGAAGTTCAGAAACTATAAAAACTAAACTACTTGGAAACCTTCCAAAAATGTCAAGCCAAAGGTTCCGTTGCCGATGTCAATAAAGACTATTTTTAATTGCGTTCAGTAAAAGCTCTTTCTTTTTACTTGAGAATCGCACTATCGCGTGCGGTGTACGAGGTTAAGATACTTCGGCCGGGTGGAGTCAACCTTTGGATGGGTGACCGCTTTGAGTTGTTACTAACTGAGCGCTCCCGTGCCTTGGAGCGTTAAGCCGTTGATCCCGGCTAACGTCTATGACAGCAGTCGTTGAGTCAAGTCAAGCGCACTATTCGCCAACAAACTGCCTTCAGTTTGACGAAATTGTTTTTGAATATAAATAAAAAAAAGTTAGACGGCCTTCGAGCGGCTGGACTACTTATAAAGCTGTGTTTCTTCTATCCCATCGGAAAAAATGTATGGCAATGTGTCCGATATCGGATCGAACAGTGTGAACACTAAGCGGTTTTCTATGCATTTTTATCGGTGTCGGATCCTACACCGGTATTGTATCGGATAGTGGGAACAGTAGCTCTAGTATAATTTTTTTCGAAACATTAACTAATTCGAACGCTTTTGCGTTTTGTTTCAAAATGTATGAAAACGCTCTCATGTTTGAAATACGCGCGTTCATCGGTTAGCACCAAATTTTATACTCGCTGTTTTAGTTTCCGCTAGTGACCACCAGAGGCGCTGTTCACGTTTTCATACCACTTTCATACATTTTGAGACAAAACGCAAACGCGTTCGAATTAGTTAATGTTTCGAAAAAACTTATACTAGAGCTACAGGCCGTAACAGTCAAGTTGCTCACTCACTTGACAAACCATATCCCAATAAGGTCTGTCCCCTTGGGTTGGAAGGCCATGTGGTGGTGGCCTCTCTCTCACTTTCATGTAAGTGAGAGAGAGGCCAATACTTTATCGCGTGATAATATTGACCGTGTAACTGACGTCAATGATCAGCGTTCAAAAATCGATGATACAGCCTTCATGGTTGAAAGATTAATTTCTAATAGGCAAAATTATAACAGATGGCTGGTTTTATGAAAAAAATGATTCCAAGTTCTAGAATTTTATTTAAAAATGTTTTCACGTTTGACATTGTTTTATTCCAGATTATTTTTATTTACAATCTGACGTTATGCACACGATTTAGGCAAGCGTTGGTTTTTTAGATATTATTTTATTTAGTTTTAAGTTTATGTTAAGCTTCAATTCGACAATTTTTTTGATAACCTGAAGTAAATTGACCAGTGTTTGCCTTAAATATTTGATAAATTTACAAGATGAGGGAAATAGTAACTCTCCAAGTTGGTTCCTGCGGCAATCAGATCGGAGGAAAGGTGAGCTTTGTCTGACGTGATATTACTGGGTACTTTTTACAGCGAAAAGTTCAGGAGTAATGTAGACGTACCTACCCGTCGTCTACCAGTCCCTGGGATTCCAGGGCAGATAACAAAAGAATAGCATTGTATATTCTTTTCGCCGGGAGAGGACGGCTTAATCAATCGTACATTGACGTAGGAGAAAGTTTTGTTGCTCCAGCTTATCGTCAAACACGCAATATTTATATTGCTTGCAAATTGCAAAAATAAAATGTTGTGGTTTGTTTCAGTTTTGGGAAGTAATATCTGACGAACATGGGATTGATCCTAGTGGGTGCTACCACGGCGATTCGGACTTACAGCTGGAAAGAATCAACGTTTACTACAACGAAGCATCCGGCGGAAAATATGTGCCGCGAACAGTTTTAATCGATCTTAAGTCAGCGACGATGGACACCGTGCGCTCTGGGCCGTTTGGTTGCTTGTTTCGGCCTGACAATTTTGTATATGGGCAACAAGGAGCGTCCAACAACTGGTCCAAAGGGCACTACACGGAAGGTGTAGATATCTTGGAGTCTTGCTTGGATGTCATTAGAAGAGAAGCTGAAGGTTGCGATTGCTTGCAAGGATTTCAGATGTCCCATTCTCTGGGTGGAGGCACTGGGTCAGGACTCGGAACTCTAATAATTAATAGAATAAGGGAAGAATATCCCGATAGAATAATAATGACCTTCTCGGTATTTCCAAGCCCACGAGTGTCAGATTGTGTAGTAGAACCATATAACACAACGTTATCAGTGAACCAACTGGTTGAAAATACGGATCACACGTTTTGTTTGGATAACGAGGCATTATATGACATATGCTTTAGAACACTCAAATTAACTACACCCACCTATGGTGACTTAAATCACTTAGTTTGTGCAACAATGTCGGGCATCACTACATGTCTCAGATTTCCCGGCCAGTTAAATGCAGATTTAAGAAAATTGGCGGTTAACATGGTACCATTTCCTAGACTCCACTTTTACACTCCCGGCTTCGCGCCTTTGACTTCAAGAGGAGCTCAGCAATATAGGGCGTTGACGGTTCCAGAATTAACACTGCAAATGTTTGATGCCAAAAACATGATGGTTGCTTGCGATCCACGACATGGAAGATATTTGACAGTGGCTACTGTATTTAGAGGAAGAATGTCCATGAAAGAAGTAGACGAGCAAATACTAAACATCCAAAATAAAAATAGCACTTATTTTGTTGAGTGGATACCTAACAATGTCAAGATTGCAGTCTGTGATATTCCCCCACGAGGTTTGAAAATGGCGTCTACGTTCATTGGAAACACAACTGCTATACAGGCCATATTCAAGAGGGTCTCTGAACAGTTTGTTGCCATGTTTAGGAGGAAAGCTTTCCTACATTGGTACACCGGCGAGGGTATGGATGAAATGGAATTTTCCGAAGCAGAGAGTAACATGAATGATTTGGTGTCTGAATACCAGCAATATCAAGATGCCACAGCTGACGACGAAGGGGAATTTGATGAAGAGGCAGAAGGCGAGGGGCTAGAATAGTGTTCGGCTTTTAAAAAAAACTCATGCATTACTCTAAAATAAAATAAAAATGTCTATAATATATGCTTTTATTTCAAGGTGTTACTCATATTTTTTTTCTGCTGAGCACTAGTAGCTCCTAGTACCCAGCAGAAAAGGTTTAACCCTTTGACCGCCAAGAACCTATAAAGTGGTTGTGTGTCGTCGTGCCAACCACGCCAACAACCACTTAAAAGGTCGGAGTGAAACTCTGATCATGAAAAAAAATCATTTATGAACTGTTTTAATTTGTTTTTATTGGTTTAGACATTACACAAATTCAACAGTGCTTGGCGTGGTGGGCACGACGACGCACTACCGCTTTGGCGGTCAAAGGGTTAACCCCTCGTACGCGGATGTCAAAATTTACCAAGTAAGGTATGACATGAACAGTCGAGGAATTTGTATATTTGTCATGTTTGGACTCCAGTCAAAAAGTGACAAACATTCGAAGTCCCTATAGAATTTAGCAGCCAAGTGGCCAAATAATTCACACAAATGGTGTACCGAACTATTTGGCCACTTTGGATGCTACATACTATATATGATGCCAACTGTACAATAGGTTCAACTGTTAATAGGCACGTTCAATAGGCACGGATACGTTTTTAGTGGTTGTTGGCGTGGTGGGCACGACGACACACGACCACTTAAAAGGTCGGAGTGAAGGTGTACTTTGATAATGAATAACATCATTTATTAACCCTTTGACCGCCAAAGCGGTTGTGTGTCATCGTGCCCACCACGCCAAGCAATTGAATTGGTGTAATGTCTAAACCAATAAAAACAAATTAAAACAGTTCATAAATAATTTTTTTCATGATCAAAGTACACCTTTACTCCGACTTTTTAACCCTTTAACTAGCTAGTAGGGTTTGACTTGTAAAAGTGCCATTGCGGCCTACTTACAGAATAAAGTTCATTTATTTTATTTATTTATTTATTTATTTATTTCTTTGACCGCTAAAGCGATAATGTGTCGTCGTGTAAGTAATATTGACAACGCCTATGGAGGCACCTTAAGTCTCAAAATGAAGGTAACGCAACCCTTTGAACGCCAAGAACCTATAAAATGGTCGTGTGTCGTCGTACCCACCACGCCAACAACCACTAAAAAGGTCGGAATGAAGGTGTACTTTGATCATGAATAAAATATATTATGAATTGTTTTTATTGGTTTAAACGTTACATCAACAGTGCTTAATTGGCGTTCAAAGGGTTAAATTTGCTACAATCTCCCATTAATTTCCCCGGAGATACCTCATATTTTGGTCGAAAATTTC
Source organism: Cenopis cana (assembly GCA_951800055.1). Classification (NCBI taxonomy): domain Eukaryota; kingdom Metazoa; phylum Arthropoda; class Insecta; order Lepidoptera; family Tortricidae; genus Cenopis; species Cenopis cana. The sequence continues at coordinate 8,155,106 of OX637488.1, forward strand.
CCATTTCCCATTTTTCAACTTCTTGGGAAACATATAGAACATCGGGAACCCTGGATCTTGGGAGCTAAGATTAGGCCGGCCATACACGGACCGCTTCAAGCAGTCGTCAGTGCCAACAGCTTGAAGCGGTCGCTGTTAGAAGATGCAGTTTCAATACAAAGCAAAGTGAAAAAACTTCAGCGCGCGTTCATTTTATATTGCGGCATATCTGAATAAATGCTATTCTAGGTGGACGCAAATAATATACCAAAATAGCAAATTTACCGCAATGGGGTTGGCGGCGCAAAGCTCTGAATAGATGGCGCCACTAGAGTTTGAGCCATCTCGATTCATGCACGTTTAACTAAAAAAAATATGTACCTTTAAAATACTGTTATAAAATAAACCTTAATGATTAATTCTCTGTAAAAAGTATTAAACTTTGTATCTTAGGTCGAGACACTGCCGGATAATGTTTCAAAGCCATTTAAATACAAAAGTTTTTGTTTAGACAGGAGCGTGCAAGTTATATTTTCGTAAACATATACTCGTCCGTTTAACGCGATAAAATTGATCCAAATGAAAAATACGGACGTCTGACTCTGACACAACTAAAAGCACTTTTACGGCAACGTCAGAAATCCGTAAAAGGACCGCAAAATTAACCCTTTGAGCGCCAAGAACCTATAAAGTGGTTGTGTGTCGTCGTGCCCACAACGCCAACAACCACTTAAAAGGTCGGTGTGAAGGTGTACTTTAATCATGAAAAAAAACATTTATGGACTGTTTTATTTCGTTTTAATTGGTTTAGACATAACACCAAAAAAAAACAGTGCTTGGCGTGGTGGGCACGACGACACACTACCGCTTTGGCGGTCAAAGGGTGTCATAATGATTGTAATTGAAAACCACTTTAGTTATCTAAACGTTTATTGTACGTTTTCTTATTATAATTAATTACAACCACCATGTTGTTTCATGAGCCAGCTAAGAGAGAGAGAGAGGATGCAGTGCTGTCAAATGTCAAAGGCTACTACCACAGATTATACATCTGACATCCCCTTTCTTTTCTTTACAAATAAACTTTATTTATATGTCAAGTAGAGTTCTTAAGGCACATAATCCCTTAAGTATGCAGGCTTCTTAAGGACCCTTCCTGACCGTGACACTGGCACATTAATATTACAATTACCATTAGAACTACTGCTCGGTTGATTTACATTTTCATTGCTTGACTCATTATCATTATCATTAAAATCAGTTACAATATTACCTGGTGCATTTTCATTTTCCTCCAACTTAAAAGTTACACGTTTCCTATCCATATTATAATACTGTTTAGGCGACCCTTTAAATATGTGATATCTATTCCTTTTAATTATAGAATCTCCTGTATCTACCATATAGTTTCTAAACTTATCTTCATTAGTCACAATCTTTCCCCTCAGTTTTTTATTACTATTTTTATCATGTATGTATACATTCTGTCCCTTTAGGTATCTATTTATATGACCATCATTCTTTTTATCATGATAATATTTATACATTTCTCTCTTTTTCTCTACTTTTTGCTTCACAGTATTATAATTCACATTTTTATATCTGTCTTTAGTTGGTAAGAAAGATTTTACTTGCCTTCCAATAAGCAACTCATTACTGGACTCTAACTCATGGTCTATAGGAGTATTTCTGTACTCTAATAAAGCCAAGTAAATATCTTTCTTCTCCTCTATACACTTTTTAAACATCCTTTTTACAGTCTGTATATGCCTTTCTATTAATCCATTTGATCTAGCATAGTAGGGTGAGGAGGCTACATGTTTAAATTCCCATTCTCTACAAAATTCTTTAAATTGCCAACTTTTATACTGAGACCCATCATCGCTATACAATATCTTTGGTCTACCCCATCTTGCAAATACAGATTTTAATGCTTTTATGTGACTATCAGAAGTCTGATCTCGCAATTCAACTAACTCTACATACTTTGTCAAGTAATCTATGACCAACAAATAAATCTTATTATTCAGGAAAAACATGTCAGCTCCTACTATGTCCCATGGTTTATTACTTAATTCCCTTAACATCAGTGGCTCGTATGAATGATTTCTTTGATACTTTAAACATAAATCACAATTCTTAATCAAGTCCTCTAATTCTTTGTTCATGAATGGCCAATATAATAAACCTCTGATTCTATTTTTACATTTTTCAAGCCCCATATGACTGTAATGTATCTTTTTAAGCATTTCTTTTCTTAATGATCTAGGTACTAATACAGCACTATTTTTAAAGATTAACCCATCTGAAACATAAAGATCATCTTTTATTGATTGATAATATTTTAATTGCAATGGAATTTCCTTAGCCGATGGCCATGAACTTTGAATGTACTTTATCAACAAACTCAGATCTTCATCTTTCAGTGTCTCATTTTTTAACTTATCCCATGTCTCCTCAGTTAAATCTATACCTTCTTTCACCAAGCATACATGTAATTCTACCTGATCATCTAGTTCTTTGTTACATATAGTGTCACTTACATAAGCTCTAGACAAAGCGTCAGCTACTAACAATTCTTTGCCTGGCCTGTATCTAATATCTAAGTCATATCCTTGTAATTTCATCCTTAATCTCTGTAGTCTTAAGGGAGTCTCATTCATGGGTTTTTTGAAAATATGTTCTAAAGGCTTATGATCTGACTCTACTACTACATATCTACCGTAGATATATTGGTGGAATTTCTGACACCCATAGACTATTGCAAGACATTCTTTTTCAATTTGCGCCCATGATTTTTGAGTGTCTGTGAGAGCTTTAGATGCATAAGCAATAGGGGAATTATTCTGTAGTAGAACGGCACCTAAACCTGTACTACTACTGTCCACAGATAATGTCACCGGACTGTTAATATCAAAATATTGCAATACTGGCTGTGATGTTAATAATTGCTTTAACTTTACAAAGTCTTCTTTCTGTTTATCACCCCATATAAATTCAGAATCTTTTTTCAACAACTCTCTCAAAGAATATGTTACATCTGTCAAGTTAGGTACAAATTTTGATACATAAGTTACAATGCCTAGTATTGTTTGCAATTGTTTTTTACTTTTTGGCTCTTCCATATTTACAATAGCTCTGACCTTCTCTGGATCAGGCCGAATACCATCCCCACTTAAAATGTGACCTACATATTTTACTTCTGTGACCCCAAATTTACATTTATCCTTATTAAATTTAACACCAGATTTTTGTGCCTGTTGTAAAACTTTCTCTAATCTCTCATTATGCTGTTCTAAAGTTTCCCCCCATACTATAAGTTCATCAACATATTGTTCTACTCCGGTAATATCTGAGAAAATGTCAGCAAAACATTTACTAAAGACCTCAGGCGATGAATTCAAACCGAAAGGCAATCGTTTATAACAATATCTACCAAAACTACCAGCATTAAATGTGGTGTAAAGTTGACTATCTTCACTCAGTTTAATCATATAAAATCCTTTTGAGGCATCTAAGACACTAAAGTATTTAGCCCCCGGCATTTTGGCTACTAATTCCTCAAAAGTGCTCATTTTATAGCGTTCTCTAATAATATATTTATTTAAATTCTGGGGATCCAAACAAATTCTAATATTACCTCCAGGTTTCTTTGTCACCACCATAGAATTTACCCACTCTGTTGGCTCTGTTACTTTTCTAATTACACCTGCCTGCTCCATTTTATCCAACTCTGCTTTAACTTTGTCCTCTAATTTGAAAGGTATTTTCCTGGGTCGTTCAGCTACTGGTACACTATTTTCTTGTAATTTTATTTGATATTTACATTGTAGTTGACCTAGACCTGTAAAAAGATCATTATAGCCTTGCAATAATTTGTTCACAAAGTTCTCTATTACCTCAACATTTTTTATAATTCCCAATTTCACAGCAGTGGAATAACTTAACACACCTGTTCTACAGCAGTTTACTATATAAAATGTTGTCATACACTCTTCATTTTTATATTTAATTTTAGCCTCACAAGTCCCTTCAGTTTTTATACATGACCCATCAAAATTGCTCAATTTTACCTCACTGTTTTTACATACATTTAAATTTAATTTTACAGCAGTCTCTTTATTCAAAATATCTACATGTGAACCAGTATCTACCTTAAAATTTATCTCTACATCATTCACACTAAGTTTTAAAAACCAGTCTCTACTTACAGAGTGTGTTTGTGGATTGTTACGACACATGACCGCAAAGTGATTATATCGTCCGCACTTCGCACACTTTTTATTATATGCCGGACACTTCTTATATGCATGGTGTCTTCCACACTTGCCGCAAACTTTTCTGTTATCACCTTTACTATGTCTGTTCTCCGATGTGCCTCTAGTCTGCGACCGTCGCCCGGACCCAGATCCTTCTCGTTCCCGACGTATCCCCCTACCTATCGGCTGTGCAATTTGACCAACATTTGCTTCAGTTTTCATTTCATCCATTTGTTTCTTTGTGACCTCAGCCGCTCTACAGATACTAATACATTTTTCTAGAGTTAAGTCGGGAATTCGGAGTAGACTTTCTTTTATTGAATTGTCTGTTAGGCCTATAATTATTTGATCCCTGACCAAACCTTCTCTCAACTTTTCGAAGTTGCATTCTTGACTCAGCTTTTTTAAAGATGTAACAAAATCCTCTAACGTTTCTGCCGCCTTTTGTTTCCGGTTAAAAAATATGTGCCTATTATATGTTTCGTTACTCGGTGGGCTGCAATGCGCTTCTAATTTAGTTAATATTTCTTGGAATTTGAGACTTTCCTTCCCGTCGAAGGTGTTATAAACTGCAAGACCTTCGTCTCCCACGCTGTGCAGGAGTAACGCACATTGCTGTTTCTCCGTGAGCCTCTCACTAGCCCCACTCGCTGTAAAGTACAAGTTAAACTTCTGCTTCCATTCTTCGAATGCATGTTTCAAATTGGCACCTGAAAGGCTCAACGGTGGCGGCGGCCTCAACATGTCCATGTTTACTTTAATGGCGTCCGGCGTCCCTCGTAGTTATTTAGTGTCACGATAGTTATTTATCTTCCCCGTAGTTCTTTAGTTTTCCATATCCGTAATTCCGCAGCGCCATGTCATAATGATTGTAATTGAAAACCACTTTAGTTATCTAAACGTTTATTGTACGTTTTCTTATTATAATTAATTACAACCACCATGTTGTTTCATGAGCCAGCTAAGAGAGAGAGAGAGGATGCAGTGCTGTCAAATGTCAAAGGCTACTACCACAGATTATACATCTGACAAAGGGTTAAGGTGGTTGTAACGGGAAAAATGAGGAAATTTCTGAAAAAAAAAACTAAGTATGTGTTCCATAAAATATACGTAATAATAAACATTATCACCAAATATCAAGTTCATAGGTATCAGCCCAAAGAGAATAATAATCACGATTCATCATCATCATCATCATATCAGCCGAAAGACGTCCACTGCTGGACATAGGCCTCCCCCAAAGAGTGCCACAATGACCGGTCTTGCGCCACCCGCATCCAGCGGACTCCCGCGACCTTTACCAGGTCATCAGTCCACCTTGTGGGGGGTCTACCCACGCTGCGCCTTCCGGTCCGTGGTCGCCACTCGAGAACCTTTCGGCCCCAACGGCCATCGGTTCTACGTGCAATGTGCCCCGCCCACTGCCACGATAATCACGATTATCACGAACTAATGTCTTGGCACAAACTCTAGTGGCGCCACATAGTGGCAAAGTTAGGCAGCCGCCAACCCCATTATTACAATTTCGAATGTAACATATGACTGGCCTATAACTACGCACAGACAGGCGGCTTGCTTGGCGCCTAGAGCCTAGCGTAGTATATAGCGAGTAACATAGTACGAGTAAAACGAACGTAAAACCGTCCGCACTGCGCGCTTGGCGCCCATAGCTAGCTAGTCGCTTCTAGCATTCAAGAACGTTCGTTTTCGTTGCTTAACAAACTCAGCTAGGAGGACAAATCGCCTGACATGAACTTTTCGTCGTTGAAGAGTTCTGTTCTGATCATCATCAGCGGTTCTTCATCAAATGTCACATTTTTGTATGAAAGTGCTCGATTCGTTGATAAAAACACAAAAATCACTATATGTTTGCCTTTAAGATTTGAGGAGTTCCCTCGATTCCTCATGGATCCCATCATCGGAACTGCGTTTTGACAAAAAGGGGACCAACTTGGATATATATACTTACAATCAAAAAAAATATTTTCAAAATCGGTTCAGATATGATAGTTCTGGAGTAACAAACATTTAAAAAAAACATACAACCGAATTGAGAACCTCCTCGTTGGAAATCTTGAAGTCGGTTAAAATAAAAAAAATAGCGGACCCCGGCATCCTTCAGGATTTAATTGTACCTACTGGGATAACGCAGTTAATTAACTCTATTAGCCTGGCCGCAGACGCACGGAAGTCCGAAAGGAAACGGAGAGGAGGGGAGTTGAAGCCCCTCGCTCTCGGAGCGAGATGCTTCAACTTCCCTCTCACTGAAACCGTATCGGGAAACCGTGCGTGTGCGGCCAGGCTTAAGGCGCTACACTGAGAAATTTGGAGACTTTGAAACGCTGTCCTGCCCAGTCTAGCAAACAGTAGGGGCTGATTTTCAGATATATGATTCTTGACTATATGATTGTGGTACTGACAATAGCGAAACATGATTGCCTAAAATTTTCTCGATAGAAAATAAATCCAAAGTCGAGTCTATATTTTCCTTTTTTTGCTCAGCCTACTAAAACAACGCATTATTAAAAGACACGATTAAGTTAATATGATGGTATTTTACCTCATCTAGGTACTGACAAGAGGAAATTTAATAAACCTGCACACAGTCAGATATTTAAAGAGATTTGTCTAAAAAGCCATTTTCGGAGAGGGTTGCATCCGGTTTTGTCGTGAGCGAAAAACAAAGGGTGTCTCTTTCAATTGATATATCGCCTTAAGTAGTAAAATGCAAACTTGAGCCTCTTAATCGTGTTTCCACAAGGCAACATTAGCTATCCGATCTTTGTGGTCGCATAAAGAGATACGGCCTTCGGTATAGAGTTTAGGTCACTAAGAGACCAGCTTTACAACTCAACTAATGATACCGAACACCTATAATGTAACTAAGGACAAACGATATCGAATTTTATGTGTTAAATGTAGTGTTCAAATTGGAGCAACAGGATTGAGCACTTGTCGTGATTTTCAGTGTCCTTATTCCTTTTGTGGTCGTGTAATGGTGCATTTAATTAAATCTATTAACCATTTTGAAGTCCTTAATAGGACTTAATAAGATTTTGAGTGAATGCAAGACGTTTCATGACGTTGCTTTTTTACACATTACGAGTCAGGTATTTTTTTTACTTAGTAGGTATTTATTTCGTATACGGCCAGTGGTATGTATCTGCACCGTGGGAACCGAGAATTATACCTACACCTCGCCAGCCGCGCGCGGTAGGCTCAGTCAGTTGGCTGGCACACGCGCTCACGACCGGACGCTGCCACGCGTAATAAAGTTGTACCGAATCAAAAATTACTTCGATGCAAAAGAATTAGCAAGTTTACTCCGCAACTGCCATTATATCCAAATTATTTAGTTGTTTGTATTGGTTTTTATGTTTATATTTATCCTTGGGTAGTAAGTGGTATTAAATATAGTTTATTTACTATGATTTACGAGTCAAGTTTTGCGGTGGCATTGTACGGACTAAGAAAGGGCGTAAACATCGCCGTTACTATAGGGACTTGTGACCTTTTGGAAGGGCTGGAATTCACCCACAAAAGTGAGACGCGTAATCAGAATACTTATATTAAAATATTTTTTGCTTAGTGACTAATTCAAGTTTGGAATGCTACTTTTACACTATTATTACGTTAAACACGTTGTTACGTTATACACGTTATAAATAAATAACGAAGACAGGTGACTACTTTAGTGCTTTCGTCGGAATATAGGTAGTTAGTACTTATCTAAACAAAGTGTTTCGTTTTGTAATATGTTTGTGGTAGATTAAATTCATTAAGTACTTTCTGTCGTATGTTGTAACGTAACCATAGACAGGGTGAGAGATATACTTGGCATTGAATTTTAGAAAAGCTCTTATAGAGAACAAACACTAAAGTGTATTTCTAAGTGGTGACAACCCTAGCGTCGCTCGCTCGGCGCGTGCAGTCAATGACCGGAGCGTTGAAGGTCGCTCCATTGTTAAATTTAGTAGGCATTTAAAACGGTAGGTATGAACTTTTTTATTAGAACATACGTTCTCCGTTACCGTTCTACGTTATTCTCCTTAAGAAATATTTTGAAGTGAAAACTTCTTTAGCGGCGCTGTGCACTTTTTGTGATGGGGAAAAAATGTTAAACTCGCGTCAGGGTCACGTGACCGTCAGATCGTCAGACCAGCTAAGTTGACCCCTCCTAATATCGTAAGATGGACACGTGACCTGTAGAAGATAATTAATATCCATCTTCACGGTCACGGTAAAAGCGCCACCTATGAACAAACAAGCGAAGTTTCTCATAGTGCAGGTTTACCGAGTTAAGTTACAACCGACAGCAGCGTTCTGTATAGTTAGTGCCTTGTATTGTTCGTAGGTGGCGCTGTTATCAAAAATGTATTAAGTGAAAACTTCTTTATCATGTCATTGAGTTTTCACTTCTGCCGGCACTCCCGGAGTGCAACCCGTTGTTTTTTTTTTCAATTTATTTTTTGACACTTAATATTTAGAATTATTCCGTTCTGTCTAAATAAAATAAACCAGCCTTTTCCTATACTTTCCCTTCTGCTGTCAACACAGTCAATCCTCAAATTTTATAAAGGGTCGATAACGCGCACGTGACGCACGGAGTGCTAATACTTAATTATTATCTTTTTTTTTTTGAATAGCTTCCATTCATAAAAATATTATAGACATCCTTTCAATACAAATCCAGACCAATATATGTATATAGGTGGTACCTAATAAGAAATTAACCCTTTGACCGCCAAGAACCTATAAAGTGGTTGTGTGTTGAAGACATTCAAGAACCAGAGCAACCCCGAAAATAAATGTATTAGTAGTATTAGAAATTATTAAATATCTGTAAAATCGTAGATAAATTTCAAATTAAAACGATCTGCTAAACCGAATACTCTCTCCGTAATCTAATTCCTATCCTACTTAGATGAGTAAAGTTAGCAGGTACCTTTAGTTGAACCGAACCTGAATCAACCCCATTTACTACCCCAAATGAGGCGCCGTAGTGGCATAAGCAATGCACCGCGTACGTAATGACTCGGCTAGTGATGCGATGCATTTCTCGTTCTTTTTAACTTGACGTTTCAGTCATAAGGCCGCCGTTTTCAAAGCAAAACGCTAAACGGAGGCCAGATATTCCGTTAAGTACTTTGTAATTGGCTACTACACCTGTTAGCTTGTACGGTGGGTCATATTTTTGATTTAACCATCATAGACTGGCAGAATAGTCTTCTCAGAGCTGACAGATTGCCTCAGGATTTCTGACATATGTGCACTCCATAAATACACCACTCGAATGCTGTAACAATCATTAGCATCAGTAGGTAAAGGATGCTATTGCCAATGATGATAGGCGTACAATACAAGGAATCATAGAATTGGTAAAATCATGCAATTTAGAGGAGACGGAGCGGTGAAGAAAAAAGTGCTACCATGTCGTCGAAAAGCAAAAAAGTTACGCGCCCCTCCAATCCGTACAATTTCGCATATATTGGTATGAGATTCGCTTTGGAGGGGCGCGTCGTCGTGGATGACACGCACTTTACAGACTTTAAAAAACGTATAAGGCGACTTCCTGATTTGTCAGTGCGGAGGCGGTACGATATGAGAAAACTCTCAAATGTCAGTGTCAACTGGTCGTGGTCAGTCAACTCGGTACTACTCTTTACTGCGCCCCTACATTTAAATGAGTGCTTCCTAACTGGCGCGGGATGCGCGGAAGCGGGGTGATGCGAAGACAGTACTGCTCCGCTTCTGCGCATGATATTACCAGTGCGCAAATGTAATACTGACAGTATTCCGTCAAGTGGGAATCTTTGCGAAGTCAGCAAGTTTACGTCAAAGAAGAAAATGTCACATATCGATCCCGCCCCGCCAAGTCAGGAAGTCGCCTAAGGAGTACGGTTTGGTTGGTTCGCAGTAAAATACGTTAGCACCAAAATTAGGCACCCGAAGTTGCATAAGTGATGCAGTAATTACACAGTCGTACGTAGGTGATGTGACCGATAACGTTCGACCTCGGCACTTCATTATTTTTTTATTGTGAATGGTTTTTGTCAACGTCCTTTGGAACGAATATCGAATTGTTACTGCATTCCATTAGCATTGTTACTGTGAGGTGTTGACATAGCGTTTTAACGAGGTTTTAACGCGTTTAAACGCTATTTTTAAGGAGGTTTTAAGGAGGCATCTAAATATAAATATAACGGATTTAGTATCGTGTTGCTTTTACTATTATTCATTTTGCCCGGTTATATTATTGCGATCTAATAAAACATTGACAAGCTTTTGAAAAACGCTGTAAAATTTTAGAAAAATCTGCTTGTTTTCTCACTCTTGGAAAACCAAAAATATACTATATATATATTTATATTGTAAATTGATTAGAAAAACGTTTATGTTTCTTCTTCCATCTAAACGCTAAAGGCATACTAAATACTATATGTCGATTAACTCGTCATAAAACTATCTCGCTTTTTTTGATAAGGACCTACTATTGGTACTCAAATATCTTATCACTATCGATACGACGGAATCCACTAATCACTAGTCGAACGTGATCTTGAGTATGCAAAATTGCATCCCGCACCGTGCCGGCTCCAATCAGTCACGTTTGCCGCGCGTGCGCACAATATCGGGGGACCCCAACCTACATACATGCTTAGAAATTGGCACATTACTAGTACTGTTGTCTGGAAGAGATCCGTTTCACAAGACTAGTTCGTCAATCGATTAAGGCCGGATTCGAATAAAGAATAATAAGGGTGGTTGCACTAAACGGTATATATATACCTAGACGTAATCGTAAGCGGTGCTCGGTAAAATCTCACTGTATGGAAAATTTGACAGATTTCTGTGGGAAAACAACTACCGGCGCCATATTTAACGTTGATCAGTCTGTAATCGTGATTTGGTGCAACTCGCCCTTATTAGCTTCGTTCAAAGATTAGTCTAATTTTATATTGACATTTAACCTCTTATCATCCTTATTTCTCTTTGGTCCTCTAAAAAGGTTTAAAAAGTAAATTTGAGACACGCGTGTGTTACTGGGTTTATGTAAAGCTGCGTAGAAGTTGCGATTATTTCTATAAAGACATAGACAATACCTAGTTCTTGGTGAAAACTGGTGTCTCCGGTAAACCAGACTCCCGAGTTACACCATTTTAACGATTCCCAAACGAATTCATTTTTAGGGTTCCGTACTCGACGGGTCAAAACGGAACCCTATTGGTGACGCCCAAACGTCCGTCCGTCCGTCCGTCGTCTGTCTAACAGGTTTTACAGACAAACGGTTGGAGCTACAGGCTTCAAATTTACACAGTATAAGCATCTTGTTGGCCCGAAGCCATACAAATAGTCAAAACTTATTTTTAAATGTTTTTAAGGGGGACTCCAACATCTATAGGGGGGCGCGAATTTTTTTTTGGTCCTATCCTATCGAGTTGGGTATCGTTGTTTAGAGCTTATTAAGTAGATACTTACTATATTTTTCAATTAAAAATTTTTGGAAAAAAAGGAGTAAGAAGCCACCAAAGTCCACTATTTTACGAAATTTTGTTCTGAAGAATTTTTTAACTTCCAAAAATATAATAATTATATAATACTATATACTTATTTATAATACTATAAACTTAAAATTTAGTAATAATATTTCTTATTACGTATAGTTTACCAACAAATACTAATATATTGATAAATTAGATATTTTCTTCGAAATTTCCTTATTTTTCCTATAAAAACCAACTTAACTTTGCGGTCGGTTCGGAACCCTAAATGTGCGAAATCCCACTCGCACTTGGCCGGTTTTTTTTAAACTAAAAATGCTTGACTGACGGAGTCAAGCGTCTGTGGTGCCGAAAGAGTTTTTTAGTATTATACAATACCCCTCCTTTCCCCTTAAAAAATCTTCCACTTCCGCTATAAATAAGGTATATTCAAATGTATGCGTTACACATATTTTTCTTGCGGGTAATAAAATACCACAAAAAACTGTTCGGCTATATTGCCTATCACAACCTATTATTTAAATGGGCAATCTTTTAACCTTCGCAATTGCTATTGAATCTTGGAGATATTTTATACAGCGAAAAAAGGGCGAATAGGGAAAAAGGTCACTATGTTGTTATCTCACGGCAGATTCGATAAGGTTCCATTTGTTAGGGCAAGTACATACGGGTTGTTTAGACTGCGTAACGACCACTAACGACAGTGTTTATGTCGTCGATTCCAAATGAGATTACACTTGTTTTGAACACATCCTATGTCTATATTGACTAGGAAAAAGGAAATATGTAGATAGTTTGGCAGTCTTCAATTACATTCAACTTCTTTTTAGGGTTCCGTACCCGAAGGGTCAAAACGGAACCGTATTGGTGACGCCCAGACGTCCGTCCGAAACAAAGGAATGAGAAGCCACCAAAGTCAGCTTTTTTTACGAAATTTTGTTTCGAAGAAATTTTTAACTTTCCAAATACCTACCTATAAACTTAAAATTTGGTAATAATGTTTGTTATTACGTATATTTTACCAACAAATACTAAAATATTGATAAATTAAATTTTTTCTTTGAAATTTCCTTATTTTTCCTATAAAAACCAACTTAGCTTTGCGGTCGGTTCGGAACCCTAAATGTGCGAAGTCCGACTCGCACTTGGCCGGTTTTTTTATTGTGAATGGTTTTGCGCTTGATCAGCATCTAGCCCACGGGCCACAAAACTTTTTAGCCCGAGGGCCATATTGCACATTAGGTATCATCTGTTTTGCACAATATGGAAGCCGATTATAATTTATAACCTCCTTTTTTAGTCGGATACATACATAGATATACTTAAGACTGCAGCGAGCAAATTTCTGAATAATTGCGATGGTTGGATCACTTGCTGTATTATTATTACTAAAGCTTGAATTCTGTAATTCCTATATATGATATTTAAGGATACACTCTACATGTCATGTGTTTCAGAAACACAATTACTTATAGTTTTCTTCATAAAAATTCAATCCAAAGTTAGCTCTACTAAAGGAAATAAACGCAAACTACAACGTTAATACTTTATGAAAGGTCTTCAATTTTTGAATAGTAACAAAACTACATGTTATCTAGGTCGTATGTGTTTAACATTTGCAAAATGTGGAGATTTTTTTAACAATGCAAAGGAAATTCCGAAAATTTGACCGGCCGCCGTAGTTTTCTTGCCGGCAGATGGGCTCCGGCCCTCAATGGGAGCAGACGTATGCTGCTTTTCTCAGTTTGACATCTCATAAAAACACGCTTTTTGACAGCTTGCTCGTATACAAATACAAAATGTATACCACACACAAAGATTGCATTAATTGAAGTAGGGTAAATAAATGTTGACGTGTGGCTATTGAAGATTCTTTTAACATGGAATTTTTAGTATTAGCCATTCGTTATAACATAAAAATGCAATCTTTGGTCCCCAATGTTTACTAATGCAACTAAATTATAATGATTTCCTTTACGAAAAGGCATTTTAAACGTAAAAAGGTTACCGATGTATTCAAAGTAATTTACTTTTTATAAATTGGCCACCCAGAACGGAACGTTATGACATTTATGTCACTCATCATATTTCAAATTAAAATTTGTAAACAAATTGTATTTTTATATTTCAATAATCTAACGAATCTAATGTTATATTTTATGTGTATATATATGTACGGCGCTTTCACGTCAAACAATGATTACCTAAATAGTTATATCGCAGAATCTGCATAAACAAAACATATCCTAGAATCTGTACAAACAGGCACAATTATTATGGTGCTTTGAACAGAAGTTTATAAAATATCAGCGTTATACCAAGAAACAGATCTAGAGTGCTCTCTTGCAGCGGAAGCAGAAGAAAGAATATCGGAGTTTCTTCGCCAGTTTGAGTGATGTGGATTTAAATTGTGTAGTGTCTAAGCCGCCTGGTCATAATATAATTATACCTAGAATGAAAATAATAAACCTATGTTTCATTTATAAATAATAAACCAAGTAGTTGTTGGGGATGTGGTGACAATGACGATGTCTAACAAACAAATATGCAGTAATTACTTATAATATTAAACTGCGCTAGTTTCTATCTAAAGCTTTCATGCGTTGGAAATCCCGTTGCTTTGATTTTGTACAAGTAAGTACTTATGTCGCATCGCAATAATTGTCTCGACGTTATAGTAAACGAATAGCAAATAATAATAATTGCTATTTATTATTGATGAAAATAGACGCAATGTTAACCATTATTGAACTTTATGTCGTTGCAATAAGGTTCACGGATGTTCAGTTAAGTGTCATCGACGGCACGATTGCTCACACTATAAGAATATGTAAACGCATCCTGCTAATTATTCCTTTCAATTATGGACCTTATAAGAAGTGTATAAAAGTTAATTTGTCAGAGCTGATACAGTAGTGGTCCGGCCAAGTTCCACAATTGCAGACTGTTACAATGACTTTCTTGATGATATTTGTTATATCATTAGGTTTTATAGTGCTTGTCATTCACGATAACGACGATGCGCAGGGTATGTCATACTATTCTATGCGCAATTCTGCGGATTGGGTTACGACGGGAGGTCGTGAATAACAAGAACTACCTATAAGGTTAGGTACTGGTTCCTCAAATACAAAGTTGATTCACAATATTGCTGCAGTTATCCCGTGCCGTATAAATAGTTTCAGTAGTTAATATATATATTGTAATAAAACTACCGCTTCTTCTCTTAAAACTTGCATTAAATCAGTGTCCATTTTAGAGTTAACCAACTGATAAACAGAAAATAATCAATTTATGAAAAGTTTTGCTTAAAATAACCTATTTAAGGTACAACATATACTCGTATCATGAAAATCACCAAGTAAACTCTCAAAATAAGTACCTAAGTCATAAACATAAAACAGTCATAACATGCACGAACCGATTAGGAAAATTCTTTCTCTGTTTTAAGTTGTATAAAAATGAGTCTGTGAGGAAAGGGCAAAACAAAATATATTTTACAAAACAGGGGTTTGACAAGTTTTATTTTATAAACAAGGAACTGAGTATTTTACTACCACAAATTCCAAATTCAAGACATTTTCAGATACAACTAATACTTGAGTTTTGGTTACAGATCAGAACTTGACGATTTTTGTTACACTTCTCTTATGCACCAAGAAACCTTTAAATATTCAAAATCTATATTGTCATAAGTTGACATAAACATGGGTCAATGACCCGACCCAGCAAAATGAGGTAGTGTGCGTGAATAATGCATGTGTGGGTTAATTGGGTAAATTATTAAAAAAATTGAAATTTGACAGGCGCTGAGAATTTACCCCGCACGATAGGCCCTTAATGCCATATGAGACAGTATTTTAGGCAAACCATTAAGATCATAAAGTACCTAAGTATTATTTGATAGATTAAATTAATTACATGTAAGTACGTATAAATATATACAAATTAAGTGAATAATCATATCACATTAGCTCCGTTAATCAAACAAAAGCAGATTATTTATTATCAAAGTAATTTAATATATTGCTCTTTTCAACTTCAACGCGGGTGGTATGAAACTCGTTTGTTAATGAATCTTATAATCTCTAAAAGAGTTAATTAATGTTTTAATAAAACTGTAAACATTGCAGAGCAATATGGCGATAACATATTATATTTGATTATCACGATCGAAATTTCTACTTTGTATCAGTCAGGGCAATGAACTTACCTTATCAGTCAAAGCCCTATTAGGTATGTATTATTTATGTTGAAGTCATACTATAAGAACAATATAATCTCGGACATGTGGCATGAGTGATATCTTGGTGATATTAAAAGGGCATTCGGTGCCCTAATTATTTAACATTTATTATTTATTACATTATTAAATTACTTATGACTATTTGTACCATCAATACATTGGTAAACATAAATATTAAGGCTAATTATGTTTTTTTAGAGTTATCTAAGCGTCTAAGGGCCATTCGTAGTGCGTTATACTACGAAAATACATGAAGTAGGTACCTATACTCGTACAGTGGCAATAGATAACGTCATAATTTTAAATAGGTACAGTTTAACAATGAACCCGAAAAACCTCCCCGTCCCTTAGCCTTCTCGGATTATGCGGGGTCAGTTTGAATATTCCGACACTTCCTAATGTTCGTATCATCCTCGACGATTCACTTGTAAATTTGACCTAGTGATCTTGGCAATAAGGTGTTGTTTACAAAGCAACGGGTTAGAGTATTTGAAGATGAAGTAAACAGTAGATTTGCGACTGCACGACCTCCCACATGAAAGCGACTCATGTTTACCGACAAAAGTTCGTTTTTGTGTTCGTCCATTGTAATTTGATATTAAATCGGGTATATTTAGTTGGGATGGCGCCCCGTTGTTTAACTGAACACGGATATGCAATTTGCGGATACGTTTGTTTGAGGTTGCACAACTGCGGTGCTTTGTAATTGGTACATGTCATTTGGGTCACGTTCATTAAGCGCTCAATAACATATTTTGTTGTGGCTTTTGTTTTCTGCCGTTCTGAGAAGCATTATTCCTGGAAAAAATACGGTCTTTCTTTCTTCTGTCTCGTAAAAGTACAAAAACTATGTACCAATACAAATATATTTTAGAAATCTGCTCTTAATTTTGAAAAACGATTTTTAACAAATACGCGTTACTGCGTGAGACACATTATGAACAGGAGGATGCTATAAGGAGATACGAGTATCTGTCGGCAGAAAGGTATAGAAGAAAGCACACACCGTAGCAAACACCGGGCTAACCGTAAATGGGATCTGGATAAGCGAACGATGAACAGAAATCTCGTCACTACCTGATACTCAAAACCTTTGCGGTAACTTCTTAATCATCATCATTTTCAGCGTGTAATCGCCCACTGCTGAGCATAGGCCTCTCTTCGAGTACGCCACTCGTCCCGGTCTTGAGTCAGTCTTATCCAAGAGTGACCCGCGATCTTCCTAATATCATCGACCCATCTAGCCGGTGTTAACTTAAATACGTGGATTTTTTTTCGTAACCTACCACATCCTTCCTTATCCCAACATCCTCGCACTTTCTACGAATTCTCAAACATCCTATTTCCCAAGCGGTTCTCAACTTCGGCTTCGGAAGCAGCTGTGTTCAAGGACACCTGTGCATTGTCCTCGGGTAAATACATTACTAGATTAGAAAGGTAGTAAGATAATAATGAAGTTGGAAGTATTGTAAAGCATTATTCGTTTAGACGGGTGTTCCGTCGATATGGTTGGATGGTGCCGGATGTTCCCACGATGCACCACGCCTGCTTTCGGTGGATGCTCGCGAAATTATACTTTATGGAGGACATTATCCTGTACTTAGAGCAATGCCCTACAAATAATCCTAATTTAGTTTTTATGTAGTAGGTCAGCTACGTATAATAGGTACATGTACACCACTATAAACAAATAAAATGTACTTATCAGTTATAAAATATATATAATGAACAAAAAAAGATAAATGGTTTTCTCGCAATCCTGAGACAAATATCCGACGAAAACAATTCAAGTATTATACGACGCTGACTCCATCGAAATTTTTATTCACTAGAAAAAAAAACGTTTTCGGGGACTCCACATGTTATAAAATATCGGTAGAATATAATTACGAGAATATATAGCATTGGAAGGCAACAAGCCCCATGTATGTGTGAATTTTAAATTCATAGGCAACCACATAAACATAACCAAGAACTTATGTGTCAGCAACGACTGCTATGCCATATCAAAGTATTGTTGTCTAAGTTTCCTTTCCATGACGTAACTTGTTGACTCTATCAAGGACAATAAATATCAACTTTGACATTTTCCTAGTTTCATAGAAGTCTTAGCCAGCCTTTTTAGATGGTTTGCAGTCGAACTGTGTGGTCCTTAAACAAAATTTGTCGTTAGCGTGTCGTTACGTCGTTAGTGTACTTACCTACGTCACAACGTAGTCGGTTTGTTTAATAACGTCATCAGACACTATTCAATCAATGTTGTCAAACTTCTAGTTAAGAATTCCAGTATGATGCTATCAAATTAGGTATTCTTCTTGCTCTAACCAAGATAAGGTTCTTTGTAAATAATTATTGATTACAGTTAAACACACTTGTACCTATTTAGAAGTTTTCCTACTTTCCTGCTACTTGTTTAACATGTCTTTCGATTGTATACGACACAAAGAAACGAAAGTGTCTAAATTGAATAACTTATCTCGAATTAACACCATTGAGAAACCCGATTTCAATCTTATTGGCATTCTTGTCGTTTCATTATTAACATAATTATTTTCTTGCCGGTTTGCTACCATTCAACTGTATCAATCTTTCGCTGACAATGGAATCGCACTAGAAACGGTTGGAAAACTTTTTTGTTGTCTTCTCCATCAGTTACATTCACCTGTCTTGTAACCATTGCTTCTGTTTGTGAACGCTGCAACATCTACTTGTCCTTATCTGTCTCGTATCAAGATAACGCCAAAGACAGGGACGAGAGGTCGGTGTTCCAAGCGTGGAAGCATGTGGCACGCGACGCGCCTCCACTGCATTCGGTTTCCGAACGTAAACCGGCGTAGACGTTACGACGTCCTCGATTTTCGCGCTGCGATCGTGTTTTGATTATTCCGATCTTCTGTAAGGTATCTAAATAAAAGCAGATAGTTGTCGGCTCTGCTGATTATTTAATGGTGTGTGTTGACTGTGTTAATAAGTGCGAGAAAGTTTTCGAACTCTTTGCAAATAAGTGTGAATTAAGTCTTGCAGACTACCCGTGTTGACTTTTCGTGAATAACTCAGAACGAAAGAAATTTGTCTAACCTACATTGACGGAGCGACGCCGGTGCTAAGTGAAAGTTTAAAAACTTGGTTTTTCTAAAGCCATAGTTGGACTTAACAAAAGCCATTTAGAACCGCCTTTTGTCGCACAAACGGCCGTTTCTTTTAAGGACTGAAAAATAATTGGAAAAGTTCCGAACCCGGTACACTTATGGGAAAATTCGCAGCTGTGTGACCCGAAAACTCTAATAAAAATAAACGATTCCGCAAGATTTATCCTCAGGTCTTTGAAGTTCGATATCTTAGGATGATTAATAACTTGTATGACGAGGGATTCGTGAAAATGCTCGCTTCCCGTTGAACGAGTTTGCCGTGCATCTGGAAGTATTTTGGTGGTCTTTATGAGGGAAAGGCGGTCTTTTCCTATAAGCAGCGACGTGGCGTTGAAAAGTGATAAAAATGGAACCGGGAAAGGGTTGGTGGTGAACTCAGTGATCTGTGGCGTGGTGGATGAACTTTCGAACGGGAGGAGCCGTCGAGGCTCGTGGGTGCGTCACGCAGTCATGGGCGTCCTGCGGTGGAAGGATTTGACCGGCGTCAGGACGAGCACGCCTACTGAACAGAAAGAGGTACTTTATCAACTAAACGTAGCATGAGATCTATTGAACAGAGCTAAGTTTGACTCACATCCTGAAGACATTCGTGACTAGACTTGTTTAGACTAGTATGGAGAAGTTTCCGCGTTTGCGGATTATTTGTTGTCTATTAGCGTGAACGCCATTGACGCCAGTGCAGTGCGGTTTGCGGACTTAGTTCTGCTAACTTATATATTCATTGATGCAATTGGATTATCCTAATATGTCACCCAACGTGTGTTATGATATGAATAACGAATCAAACGTTACCGGACGTCGATTACGTCATTGATGATCTTATCTGATTAAGTGACCTAGACGCTAAGAC
Source organism: Cenopis cana (assembly GCA_951800055.1). NCBI lineage: Eukaryota > Metazoa > Arthropoda > Insecta > Lepidoptera > Tortricidae > Cenopis > Cenopis cana. Next base: position 8,175,091 of record OX637488.1, read on the forward strand.
GCTGTAATATGAATCAGACGTTGTAAACGATAAGTCCTTGATTATAGGCGTGTCTGGTGTTTACTAACAACAGTAACAACACTAATGACAAAAACCATAGTTTTTTAATGGACAATTCAAGTAGATATTAACTTTTATATGAATTTCTTCATTCAAGATGGTGAATACGAAGTACAAAGTACCTACTGCAGATTAGGACCTAGAGCTGTGGGCCGATTTTTGAGTGTCAAAACTTCATAGTTTTTTGACAGATCTCAAGTGAAAACTCGAGCGTTCGACACTCAAAAATCGGTCCCCAGGGTTTTCTCCAATGCCTTTATATTTTTACCAAAAATGTGTCGATTATTATTTCCGGTTCTTTTCCAAATTTAGTCTCCTCATTGCGACATCAAACTCGCGAAAGTGTATGACCCTGAATCTTATGAATCACATTGTGTACGGTGAAAACTCTTGTCATGTCTCAAACGTGTTTGTCACATACGTCAGAAAACCTGATTTGAAGACAACGAGTGTCCTATGGAATTGTTATCTGCTATATTCGCAATATTTATTTATTATTTAAACGATTGTTTGAATAGTATACTTCCTCAGCTTATAATCCTCCTCATCTTAGCATTTTTTCGGTTGTATTCTCATCTCAGCATCTGATTAGAAGTTCGGTGGCCACTCTGCTACCTTAAACGCGAATGTCATGTAATTTTTCTTCAACTTCAACTCGGAGGGAAACTCAAGCTTAGTAGGATTAGATTTTTTCTTAGCTGGTCTAATATTCTGCTTAAATTTAGATTTTACATTGAAAAATACTAGTTACTATCCGTATCGGTGTCAAGCCTCGCGCCTGAGCCGAATTCCTGCCGTCCATTTATACTCAAAACTTTTCACATTACGCCTCCGAATCCAAAACAAATTTCCCACTTTCGATTATTGGGAATGCTCGTTCCACAGCCCCAAATGTATATTTTAAGAAATAGTACTTTCTATCTTTTACTTATTATCTCAGCAAGAACAGGTAACTAGTAAGGGAAAATTTAACGGGTGTTATTAATGGCCGAGCTTTCCCGAGGCTAGCAACGTTGTATACAAATCTTGAAATCGCGATGAATTGGGTTCTTTACAATTAATTATTCCTGAATGTATTCGATAAAATTGCATTTTATTCGTTTGCGTTCAAGATAAAACTTATGGATAACATTATTATATAGTTCATAGTGTTCATACAGATTCTGCCAACTTGTTCAAGAAAGCGATACAAACATTTAAATTCATACGTGTTCTTTTGTTTGTACTTGTTTTACATAACATAATTAATGAATAAATGTATTAGATTACCGAATTACCGGTATTTTATAACAGTTACAACTGAGTATAAGGGGTTGGATAACAATTGCATGACCGAGGTTTCTAATATTGAGTTAATGATTTAATTGCAAATGAATACGTTGTTTACAAATTAACTTGCCGTGGACATACAAAGCTATACTAATTGATAATATAATAGCTGAAATAAAATAATTTTACACTTCACATTCTCGCTAAATTATTTCCTGTTAACAGTAATTATCTTGTAGCACGCAATTTAGTCCTATGTCCAATATGCGTAATAAAATAATTTATGTAAATATTTTATTGTAAATTGTGGATATTTTACTTACTATGTGCCTAGGCAACAAAAATAACGCAATATTTTTTATCGTTTATAAATACGTACGTTGTTTTGTTATCTAAGCAAGTTTTAGAAGGCGTTCAAAATGTTATATTCCGTATTTTATTTATTTTAATTGAATAATGATATTAAATATCCTGTTTACAGTATTTTGCGGTATGGTTATTAATTTATTTTCTGTAATTTATCTCGTTATTTCAAGGCTTGGTTAATTAACAAGGATTATACCTACATCATGAAAACCACAGAGATAATTTATAGGTATAAAGGTAAGTTATACCTATTGGTAGTATTCATACCCAATAGAATGTGAAATGAACTAAAATTTAAAGAAAACACATTTCATACAATGTACATGTATGTGGTTGTACTTTGTTTCGCAAACAGAAGAATTTATTGTTTCGTAGAATGTTCATTTTTTCAAAAGGATTGCAGACGGCAGTTCTAACCTACTTTTCTGGTAGAGATCTAATTGGGTTCTACACAATGGAATTTTAGGTGTACCTAAAAAGTTAACGGATTCTGGAAAGGAAATTCTGCGAAACAATACATTCTATGAAAATATTTTCTGCACAACAAAGGGGACACTACTAGTATGTACCAACTAAGCATTAGGCTGGCTTTCCAGTAGAGCTACGCTATGCTATGTTTTCATACATTTGACACGTAGCTCGAGCTGGAGCTATGTGTCAAATGTATGGAAAAATAGCATAGCATAGCACTAGTGGAAAACCAGCCTTATCGTAACAATTAATGATACTTAGTAATTATTACTTACTCACTAAGAATATCAGTCGGTCCCGTTTTTATCCATGTAAAATTATGTCAGCCCTAGTTATTCTAAATTGATTAAGGAAACCGTATTCAAGAGTTTATTATGAGTATTGTGACCCATATAACTGGGGAAAATTTAAAAGTTTATACTCGATAAACGCTGATTTATTGTATGTATACTAAATGACTACCACCACCCATGATTTACTAACATCTTTCGAGATTAATTCGTGTTTTAAATCAAAGGAACAAGTTTTTATGAATTCGGTTATTTTTTATACAGAAGATATGTATTTTCTGAAATTGATCAGAAATGTGTCGACGCATATCTGTGGGGGTTTTATGCTAAACGAATTAAGGGAAATTAGATTCGTGATGTTAATCTTCGCCAAAAAGCTATCGGTATCAGCCGGGCTTGAATGTCTTTGCAACCGATCGAGGCAAATAAAGCTTTAGTACCTAGAGTTGCCGAAAACATGCTATAGTCTTAAGTAGTGATACAAATATAATTAGAGGAGCTCTTAGATAGAAATGAAATAAAAGTATTCAACAAAAATAGTATTCATATGAGTAGTAAACTCGCAAACAGATCTTACATTGTTGCTGCAAGGTTAAAATCCTATGATAATATGTTATGTCACGTTGACCCCTCGCGTGTTGAAGATTCGCTTATGAAATCAACAAATTAAAACGTGTAATCATGCAATATACAAGATAAGATCACAGACGATCGTGAAATAAAAAGATAATTGTTCTAAGATAATAACAGATAATCAACTTTCGACTAGACGGCTGTGACATAATATGGTTTCATTTTGATTAAGTCGTTATCTGTCAACTTATACCAGATAACTATAGTTGCATTGATAAATATAGATTCAGTTATCAAAAGGATGTAATGGAGTTTCGTGAATATAATAAAAATACACAGGATTTTCTACTGTAGAGACCTCCAGTATTCGGCGAAAGGACACCACGGAAACATCAAATATTAAAATTGTTTATTAAATAGAAAAAAACTACCGAAGAAGTATAGAAAAAAATACTTCTTACCAATATGCTGCACAATTTTTTGATATGCTGCATAATGAGGCCTTAAGTTTAGACTAAATAAAGATTTGAAAAAATGTATCAATACATATTGTATGAATTTAGAACTTCCCGACTTATCGGTTTGGGGCGGTACGATATGAGAAGTCTGTCAGCTGTCAGTCAGTCGTGTCAGTAAGGCGTCTTCCTGACTTGGCGGGGCGGGATCAATATGTGACTTTTTTTTCTTTGACGTAAACTTACTGACGTCGCAAAGATTCTCACTTGACATAATACTGTCAGTCACAGCTGTCAGTATTACGTTTGCGCAGTAGTAATATCATGCGCAGAAGCGGACCAGTACTGCCTTCGCATCGTCCCGCTACCGCGCATCCCGCGCCAGTCAGGAAGCACTCATTTAAATGTAGGGGCGCAGTAAAAAATGGTATCACGTCGACTGACAGCTGACACTGAAATTTGACACTTTTCTCATATCGTACTGCCTCCGCACCGACAAATCAGGAAGTCGCCTTAGTGTTTCCTCTGAAGTACTGCCAAGCCCCAAGCTTTTGCGCATGATATTACTACTCATCATCATCATCATCATCATCAGCCTATATACGTCCCACTGCTGGGCACAGGCCTCCTCTCATACATGAGAGAGATTGGGCAGTAGTCTCCACGCTGGCCCAGAGCGGTTTGGGGACTTCACATACAACTTTGAATTTCTTCGCGGATGTATGCAGGTTTCCTTACGATGTTTTCCTTCACCGAAAAGCTAACTGTAAATATCAAATGATATTCCGTACGTAAGTTCCGAAAAACTAATTGGTACGAGCTGGGATTCGAACCCACGACCGCCGCTTGACAGCCGCATGCTTGAACCACTGGGCTACCGTAGCTTGCTATTATTATATATTACTACTACGCAAATGTAATACTGACCTATTCCGTCAAGTGAGGAAATCTGTGCGACATCAGTAAGCTCACGTCAAAGAAGAAAAGCCCCCAAGTCTCCTTACTCTTGATAGAAAATAATCGTCTGGCCAATTACGAGTATTCGCATTCAAATTATGCGGTCGATATGAATGACATCGTAAACCTTATCGCAATTACTTACTAGAGTCGTGTGCGCTGAATTCGCTTTCTTAGTTACACAACGTCGTAGGTACATTTAGAATCCGTTGTAACATACGACGTTGCGGTTCTATGTCTGCTGACTTCTCGGTTTCACACTCGGGACATAAATCTTTGTTCCCAGATTTATTGCTCGTGGACATCGCACATTAACCCATTAAAGAATCGCCGACGGATTCGCTGAAACTGTTATATTCTTGTCAGAGTTTGTAGTTATTGTGTAATCGTTATAAATGTCACAGCTTCAGTAAATTGTCTCCATGTGACTTCTTGATTCGTGAATAAAACATCAAGCTTCATAAAGCACTGAATCACAAAAATGGGATTGTGGGTTTGGACTAACTTTGTGCTCTTTGACATTGATGCTTATCATGGAGACGATCCACTTGATAATATAAGATAATTGGTGACATCTTGATTTTCTTTTATCATTACCGATATGTAGCGTCTGAAATCCATCCTTGTATACCATAAATTAAGTCGGAACAGTGTCAAAATACATCAATAATCAAGTGAAAATTAATTTCAAATACGTGACAATCGATGATTATTTAACTGGAGTATATTTATGATTGTTATTCGACAAATAGATTTTAATTGCGTCCTGCGAGTTCTGTGCTCCCTAATGACACTGGAGGTCCGCCTGAAATATGATGTCCAGGTCCTTAATTCAGTTTTTTATTTCATCAAATAATAACAGATGGTGATGTGGCTCATCTTCCATTATATCTCTGGTTATATCTCGATTATATTACGAAACGAACGTGTCATATCGAACGTCAAATATCTCAGAAGCTTATTAATTATTTCCAAGAAACCATTAGAATTATTTTATTACTACCGCATTATGATACTGGCATTTTGCTAAAGTGGGTCAATCGATGCACTTCAATTTCGCCGACGCAGTGTAAGCAAGTTGGCATTTTGACAAGTATTCACGGCATTTTGCTAGCAGTGTCAACGCGGTCGCTGACTCGGCCCGGGTTTTGCTCGTTTTGCGTCACGGCAGGCGCGCGCGCATGTGATGTTTAATGCTTTACATGTGCAGCTAATGCACATAACTGCCTACCTAGCATGCTCGCGTTTATGTCGGGCATATAGCATTCATACCTTACTCATCAACTATGTCAGTGCGCGAAGGACGATTGCTAGCTAGGCAGGAGTTTAAAGTTGACAACATATTTTATGCTTATTTTGAAGTAAGTAATTGTTGCGGTTATCGCCAGAACATTCGCCGGAGTAAGTTAATTCCTCCTATTAAAATACTTATCTACAAGGTACCGCGTCATTCATACATACTGTGATGAGGAGTAGATTTCCTTTATTAATGAAAGTGTTGAAGCAACAGTTATCGCTTTAAGTGCGAGACGATCCTTAGCAGAAGAGTAATGTGGCCAGCCGGCAGAACAGGCGTGCTCATTAAGAATTGGACCATGTTTTGTATGAGATCTGATATATTTCAAAGTAAAATAGATATCAGGAAGTGTACCTACATTTAATGTTGAGTAAGTACAACATTGTAATTTATGTAATAGTACTAAGTATATCATAGATAAAAGAAATTCATTTTGTATTAACTTATTGCTTGTCTGAGTCTTATATTCCTGGATAGATACAATGGAGTCGCGAGTGAACAGGTATCTTCTAGGCATGCGTGATACACCCTGGATCACATCGTCGCTGACGATCAGGCGCATACTGTCAAACGCTAGACTCTATAATAAAAAGAAAACCTTATAAACAGTCCGTGAAAACTTAAGGCCCATGGTGCTCCCAAATATTTTTGTCTTGCAATTTTGCGCTGCATGACCTATTTGAAATCCTAAAAGCCTTATGTACATTGTAAACACGTATGAGACTCTTAAAACAATCTTCGGGTTTGCGCTTCTTTCTTGCTTGCTCTTACACATTCGTATGCCAAAATAAGCGATATCACCCAAAGACTATTCTAGGACCTCACGGCCAGTATTTATAAGTATTTATTGTTGCTTTGATATGACACAATCGATAATTACTTACCTGACCTTAAAACAAAGTTGCATAGTTTTTAATTCTGTAATTGGTCTTATTGACTATTTAATTACATTACAATTGACTACTTATATAATTAATGGAGATTATCTTCACGTAAACTCCAACCTTCTTCTAAAGATACTGCAATTAGCCCTTTAAGTTTGACCACTAAACTGTTACATCGTGGTCACTTTCATTATGTTCCAAAAGGTTAACGTATGCATCACGGTAAATGAACCACATGACAGCACTGACAGAGTCGTGACTAATAGTAGCATACAACATCGACTTACTGGTAATGTGGGTTTAGTTAGTGTAACAGTTACACAGGCTTGGTATTAACTCGTGGTACCATTCCACGAACTATTAGAGTAGCGAGTTACTTATGGAAGTGCTTTAAGTGAAAGTCGAAGACGATTCAGAGGAACCTATAATAGGAAAACAAGTTTCTCAAATATTTACTTCCGTAGCCTTACTTGGGTGAGGACATACTCTTTGGTAAATAGTTGAAGTTTGCAATTGATGTAAAATTTAACTAATTCCATTGTGACACGAAACTTTGTCATACAATTTAATATAACTTTTGTGTATCTTGTGTATATAACAAGGGAATAAACTAAATTGTAGACGAATTAAAGCCTGGACTATGGTACAATTAATTTGATCACCCACTTGTCGATTTTGATACGAAAATGTTAATGATATAGCGGATGAAGTTATGCTACTTATGCTGTATGTATCTCTGAAAACAAACTTATTAAAAATGGTTACAAAGAATATTGTATAAGACGAAATAATTGAATCGGATCGAAGTTGAGTCCTTACTCCAACAAAGTGGAACGAATTCATTTCTACGCTTGTAGCACACGGCTTCCACTGCGACAGTCGTGATTGGCTAATATGGGCGTTTTACCTAAAACCGTTCGTTTTAAAAGGTTTTATTTATCGGGTGTCACTTAACGGTAGCTAATGGTCTTTTGAAACTGACCTGTCGATAGATCTCATGACAGTCATGACACACTCGTACATTTAAAATAAATGTCACATTGCTATTGCTCAATAAATTCTCAACGGAAACGCTATAAGTCTTTTCTAACAAAGTCATCATACTTATGAAAAAAAAACAACGGGTTGCACTCCGGGAGTGCCGGCAGAAGTGAAAACTCAATAAAGATAGTAAATGGGTCATTGTCAGATTTAGGTGCGCGTCTTTTCGGTGGACAGGACATGCCAAAAGTTAAGGGCTACAAAGCTTAATTTTCGATTGATCTGATAACCCGCATAATCTGTAATTCCGTGTCTATAAATCCATATAATAAAAACGTAAATTACATGCACACAAGCCGTTAACTATTGTCCACCGAATGGACAACTTTTGTTTTTCCGACTGACAATGACCCAAATAACAAAGATATTCATATCGGTATCGGTATCCGTATCTGTACTGTGCTCATACTCATTTTCATATTCGCATAATCCATTTACATAATATGTCCCGAGTATCATTGTGCCTTACGCATCTAAGACCAGGAACCTGTACCACAATACTTTACAAGCGTACAATTCGACAAATTTGTGAACTTTTTCTATGGAAAATTGTGCAATTTTGTCAAATTGTAGACTTGTAAAGTTTTGTGGTATAGGGGCCAGCTGAGTTTAGCTGAGTTGACACCTCCTAACATCGCAATCACGATTACTAAGAGCGGTCAACTAGCTGGTCTTAGAATCTTAGAATCTGTCGCGAGTTCAACAAATTTTCCCCAGTACAAAAGTGCTCAGAGCCGCTAAAGAAGTTTTCACTTCAAAAATTGTAAGCAATACTACCTATTTCCCATTTTTATTTCTTTAGATTCGTTGAGTGTGCTCAGGAACTCCATGAGCTCATACCGCCTTCCCACTTCTTCCATCAGATATCCAGACGACGTACGACTGGCTACTTTCATTACCTGGTCAAAATCATCTTTTTTTATAATGTTTACTGGTTTGGTATTCGAATGGCGTATGTAGGTACTTCCGAGTTCAAATAACCTGGACCTTTTTAAGGTACGAGTGAATCTTCTGGGTGAGCTCGCATAAGCGTCGGCCTCATTTTCAATTTAAAAAAATATATATGACTGGTTAGAATTAGGCGTTTATTTAAGAAAATTTAATTTAGCTGTTTGCTCTAAGGAAGAACCCAAATTTGGTGTATTTTGAAAATTAATTTTATTTTTAGGAAATATTATATTATTAATATCTATTCATTTAACGTGACTCGTTTACTTTCTTTGTCTATTCTAACAGAATCGTGCTCTATCAAGGTCATAGGGGCCCCATTACCCTAATGTGCCCAGGGCCTCAAATTGGTTAAAGACGGCCCGGCCCTGTGCGTTTCCGTTACTGTCACCCGGGGAGGTACCCTAAAAAAATTTTTTTTTTAAGATTTTATTCTACCGTTTTCTCCGCGTCATCGATATGTATACTCATGCCAAATTACAGCTTTCTAGTACTAACGGTTACTGAGAAAAACGGGGGTCGGACGGACATGGCGAAACTATAAGGGTTCCTTGTTTACTACGGAACCCTAAAAACTGAAAAAATCAAATTACTTGAATTTCCCGAAACGTGGGGTAATCTTCAGGGGATTTTTTTTATTATTTGTTGGTATCCCGAAATCGAATTATAAACCGACTGAATGATGGGACATCAATTCTAAGCTGGCTTCTATGGTAGATTTATACTACGCGATTTGATCGGTTTATATGTGAAATGTTTGGAGGTTATTTTTGAATTAATTTATATATTTTTCCTATTTCATCAAGTGTCTCATGATATAACTTATGATTTAGCTCAGTAACTTGGTACCGGTGAGATTTTAGAAATAAACACGGGTCCAAAATGCAAAGAAAATGTACTTACGCAAATTACGCATGGAATGTGTAGGCGACGCGGGGCCACAGTAGTATCACTTTGATAGCTCACGCGAGCGTAGGGTTCCGCCGGCACGTCTCGTGGAACACGGTCGCGTCTCACCAAGGTTCTGCGTTCCGCCGAGGAAATTGCCAGCAACGCTCTTGACACACCACAACACACACTAATATGAACAGGACCGAGAATCCTCTTAATTAAACCACTGAATAGAATCACTGATTTATTTACACTGATTACTTACAGACTGAACATATATACAAGGCACTATGGTTAACACTAGGCTAGGCACTGTAACTAGGCACTAACAATTAACTTACTGTACTTACAATAATATTACACTTTACACTGAGCACTATTTACTATTTTTCTTCCCTTGTTCTTCTTTTCCACTTTTACGGTACCGCTTATAATCAGAAACTGACTCCGGGGGGCACATTTGCTCGCTTTTATACCAAGAAAATCGAGATTTCTAGATAATCGAAAAATCAAGAAAAGTTAGAAAAGGACAGCATGATCTCTGTCGAGAACTTTCAAATTCCGGCGGGCTTTCTAGTACTAAGCTTATTCTACTCGCCAACAGATGGCGTTTCTTAGTGTCGGTTTTCATAACCAATTTTGCAGTTTAACAAATGTCCCCCTAGATGTCGTTGTTACTTCTACAAACTGGCTAACGGCGTTTTGTCCTAAATTACATAACTGCGATGAGGCTTCCTAAAAACCTTTTTGCTCGTTTCTCACTAAAACCACATGTGCACGCATTTTAGGTGGCTGTCCGTAACAGAATGTAACATCCGCCTTTTTTCGGTCGAGTTTGCTTTTACAGCCCAACACTGAACACCCCACCATGTTTGCACTGAACACCCAAACACTACGGATCTGATAATTGGTAAATTATTATTCATTTAAACCAAACTTATCATTAATTCTCCATTTATAAAATGCACTACCAAATATTGCCAATTTGTTTTGCAATCTTCTTGACACAAAACTTTGACACAAATACAAAATTTGTCGATCGGTGATAAGGACAAAACATCGCACTATTTTCTACTTCCTCTCATAGGAATCGCAATAAGGCTATCTTTCTCTTACAAAGCGTGTCAGGCCCTTGGTATTTTATCCATCACTCTTGGCCACTAGGTATTTTGAAGGGAACTGTCACCGTATTTAGGGACAATAAGAACTACTTTCCATGAGAATTTATTTGAAATATGATCTTTACGGAAATCGGTCAGTCTGGCTATCCGATATTGGACTTTGGAAACGCTTTTTTAGGGACAATAAGAGCTACTTTCCATGAGAATTTATTTGAAATATGATCTTTATGGAAAATCTTAGGATTGTCTTAAAACAGTTAGAACCTTGGCTTTCTAAGAAGACCAGCTGGGGACCCCTCGTAACATAGCAATCACGATACTAGGAGGGGTCAACTAACCTGGTCTTGGAATTTATCGCGAGTTTATACATTTTTCCCCAGTACAAAAGTGCTCAGCGCCGCTAAAGAAGTTTTCACTTCAAAATACACATTTTCTTAACATTTTCATTCCGCAAATGGTGACCAAGCGTAAAAACATTTCGGTTCACAAAAAGGACTATATATTCCCCCGAAGATGGCACTTCCATTTCTTTTTAGAATATAAATGCATTGAGAATACGTAAGATCCCATGGTTACACATAAAAATTAAACTTGCAAATGTCTCGGTAAATCCTGGTTGGGATACGCGTTCCGTAGACTTATTTCCATTTAGTTGACCTCATGAGACAACGTACATGTCCAGTTTGCCTTAAGTATTCCGTGCTCGCTTTACTCTGAAAACATGCTCAGATATTGGTCGTCACGATTTTCGTGTCCGCTCTTACATGCTTTAGAATTACAAGACAAGACAGCGATTAGTATTGAATGAGCATGCTGTTGATTCAATGCACGGGTGTTATCGTATTGAGACATTTGCTCATATATATGTATATATATAATTCAATGAGCACATGCTTTTACAATGGTAGTCGTCGTTCTCATTCACTATGAAACCGGAATTCGCTTCAAATACATATACAGATATACATATATGTTTTCTTTTCTTCTGAAGCCGTAGCTGCAACTGACAAGAAGAGTTGCCATCGGTTATGTCCTATCTTCACCTAATAATACTAGTCTACTAGGTCTGTTTCTCTTGCCACTTCAGCTAAACTCGGCTCTCACTTACCAACGAGGTTTTCATTCACTAACGGGGTTGACACCGCTGTACAGTACCATCATCGTTCAACTTAGTTGTGTAAACACTAGGTGACGGTGCTGACGCGCACACAAGACAAGCCAAACTCGACAACAGAGCACGTGCTCATGTGGGAGAGCAGGATATCACACTTCACTCTTTAAAAAAGGTTTTCCATCAAATTTATGATGATTTCGCCAATCAATACTTGTTCAAAGACGTTGTTCGGTAACGACGCCATGACAGTAGGCAACTGGTTTTGTTCGGTAGTGGATTCAGCCCGTCGTCGCGAAGAGCACGTGTGTTCGTTCACCAACGCGACGATGGGCAAAATCCGAGAGCAGGATATCATGATTCGGTGTTCTCCAGCTGTCAGACACAGGTTTTGTTCAATAGGAATTCTTTTTTACGTAATAACTAATTATTCTATGCTATTACCATTCAGTTGGCACTTTTCCCACTGATTATCGGACCGCGAGCCGACGAATACATATTTTTATTTTTACCAAAGGTTTGCCTCCATTAGTATCACTCGACATTCTACATTACCCTCGCCACGTCTATAATACGATTATAGTCTGAATAGTTTGAAATACTTTTAAAATATTCACTTGTTTCAACCATCATGAAGTTCATGAGCTCGGCAGCCTATCGAGACTGGCATCTGAAGTATAGTAGAGTAGAGTTGCATTTTAACTTATAAATCGTTTCGAGTGAAATTTTGAACTAAAAGCAATACAAGTTTTAGATTCCAATTCACTAAGTCTTTTGTACTGTCACAAAGCGACGCTTTCCGAGGGTATTAGACAACTTTTGACGTTCCCTGATTGTTGCAAAAGTTTCCCTTCGGAGATAACTTCGGAACCGCCCCAACGAAATGTAGGCAATTAGGAAGCATTTGTTTTTACGATTTGTAGTACTCTTGTTAAAATGGAGAGATAAAGAATATAAATTTTAATGATTGTAATATAAAATCCAGCTGAATTCTATTAATTTTAAAGTCTGTTATAGACCGTAACAGATTTGAGTGAAATGTTTCAGTTAAATTTACATTTTGATCCAATATTCTTGCCATTCGAATGCTTGAAAACAATACAAAATGCACGCTTTTATGACTGACAAATTGAGTGAGGATTTCTACCGTATTAAACGTAACGAAATATTTTTAACAGTTATGTAATGACAAATAAAACAAGGCTGTGAGAATATAATTGGTTCGAATTAAAATTTCAGTTGGAGTTTTATTATTTTCACACAATTCCTTCCAAAACAAATATTGGTGCAATATTTGTTTTGGAAGGGATTGCTTTTTGTGATTGTTTCTGCGTCGCATGATATTCAACCTCTTTTGGAAAATGCCTCCAATTTTATGTCCATATTGTATCCGATGCAGTCAGTATTAATTATCGAAATTTCCGAAGCGTTAATGTAGAATTATGTTAACATGGGTATTTTATGTGGAGTTGTAGAAAGTTTTATGGTCCAATAAATTTCCTTGTATAAATATTTTTCCTAGTGCATCGTCCAGTAATTAATGACCCTTGTATGCTACTTAATCGACAGTTTAACGATGGAAAGCGTAACAGAACGTGTAATTGATTAGTGGTTTTATCAACAAAAAAATGACGATTACTTTCCTCAGTAAACCTTTCAATCAAATATTGTCATGTGTGTGATTGTAGTAAGTTTTTCCTCATACTCTTATCTACGCGCGACGCATTCTAAAAACGCCAGCGTTTTCTCACCGGCCATTAGTGTCACACCCGTACATGCCATACTTTCCAATGTGAAACTAAAATGCTTTTTATTCTCTAGCCACTATCTTAGTCATGCAAAACTAATTACGGAATACGCTAATGACGATCTTGTGCCGTGTTGTGAAAACTCGTGGGATGATAAAATTGTGTGTTCTATTCATCATTACACACACACATGTTATGGGTTGATAATGGAATGATAATGATAATATGTTCTGAACTTAAAGAAAACGGTTCTTATTTGTTAGGTCATACCTACTCGTGGTTGTAGTGGAGCCTCCGCCAATAGGTTTTTAATAGTTGACGGACTGTCATATTCCACTACAGAAAACTAAAGTTTTTTCCAAGATTAGATTATGTAATTTTGACGTTAAGTTCCAGCTTAAGTCCTTATTCGCCGCCCTTAGCAGATAAACAATTCGTATTTTTTATCTTCTCTAAAAAATATTTAATTTATCCATTTATTGACAAATTTACAGATGAATGAGATCCTTTATTATTTAGTTCCGGAAAATAACGTAATATATTATTTTATACATTTTCTCTACCAAAATTGTTTGCCCAAATTGGGCTTATCTTCGCCCGTTAACCACAGTCTCCATACATAAAATTACCGTTAACTTTTAAATTTCTTAGCTAACTACGTAATACTGAAGATTACACCTAATTTCATAGGTACTTAAATAATGATATTCAAATTCTAATGCAACAAGAAACTGTAAATGTAGTAGTAATTTTCTTATTCGCATTCTTTAGAATATTAACTGTAAGTAATGAAGATGCAATAAGGCCTGACTCTGTCTTGCAAAATAATGCAGCTAAACAACTATGTGGTAAAGGTACCTATAAGCTTTACTTTACCTTCAGTAACTATACTAAATTGAGCCATTTTGTCGCTCCAATTTTATCATGCACCACTAAACTCGCCGTATATATTCCAATGGGCGATCGATACACATTCGATCCTCAATTACAGTTCACAAGTAATTCATGAACCTTATACCATAAGTAGGACGTTTAATTAAGTACAGTAGACAGGTATCACTTAATCAAATACAGAAAATGAAAGTAGGATATGATTCCCGAGTCTTATTTTATGTTAATGACTCATATTTGATAATAATTTCAGTTTGACTGAGCATTTCTTTAATCGAATTAAAATTCAATAAAAATATGATAATGAGTAAGCTTATAGGTTTTCAAAGCCATAATAAAATTAGATAGAGACAGAAAATTTAAATATAGAATAATATACGATAACGTAGCAGATTTTCGTATTAAATTCGTAATTGACCTAGCGCTTTCATAAAACGTGTTACATACCTTTCTTCCTAACAACATATTTCATGTGGTGGTATGGTCGGCTTTCTCAACTTCGATCACTCGCGTGTAAATATTCAAAGCCCCAAAACCTTTATTCCACATGTATGAACAAAGTCCAAAGTTACCCCTATCCCCTCAATATCGAATACATGTGATCCTTTGGTTAGATGTCAGATAACACGGTGGATGCACTTGCTTAGTCAGCTAATACTAATAAAACCGCTGGGGTGCGCAGCGGTGCGTAGAGGGTAAGAAATCAGTGCGAAATGTCGACATTAACGACAAAAAATGGCGATAAACCTGCACTTGCTCTTTCGAAATAGGTGGGAACGATAGGTAAGCAGGATTGAATGGTTACGCGATCCACTGGATCCAATTTTATTGTTTTTATTGTCGAGTATTGATAAACACTTGTACAACAGTCGTGGAAATTAATGGCCACATTTGGACTTTAATGGCATTGAAATAAAGCCGAAATGTTGCGATCGTTCCTCGACTTGTTATTATATAACATGTCAACGACAGTAAGTGTGCGTAGTGCGTACTCTTTTGTGCTGTTTCCTAACGGAAAAATATTGTGTTATAGCCAAAAGAATAGGAATTGGCACGAAATTTAGCATTCAGTTGAATTGTAAATTCAACCAAATAGGTAGGTATACGAAAAAATATTTTTTGTATGGTTATGTTCTTATTCCAATTTAATACAAAACGAGTTTTAGTAATTAACTTAGCTTGGTTTGAAAAGACATTACAAATAGTCATTAATATTTCTTCCGATCCAAATTATATTAAAATGGCCTATATCGAGTACGATTTCATCAAAACTTAATACATATTAAAACTCTAGAAAACTGCCGAAGCGTAATCCAAACCTCAAAGTAACGAAAACAAATTTAATAAAAGAGGCGGCAAGAAACACTTTCGTCATCCATCACGGAACATGTGCTGTGTTTACTGTACTACTTTATAGTTTAGATGGCCCTATAATAATGTTTATTTTAAAGCATGTACTCTGAACCCTATGAAAAATTATGTGACGCGTAGGTGCTTAAACTTGCTTTATTTTAAGGGAAGAAGCAGTGACGCTTCATTCTTTAGGATTATTTTTCATATATATGATTCTTGCCTATTATAATTGTTATATCAGAATCATGATTGCTCTCTTGATAGAAAAAAAAAACCCGCAGTTGGGCGTTTATTTTCCTTTTCTTTCACAACCAACTACAACAGCCAACTACAATATTGTGTTATAGCCAAAAGAATAGGAATTGGCACGAAATTTAGCATTCAGTTGAATTGTAAATTCAACCAAATAGGTAGGTATACGAAAAAATATTTTTTGTATGGTTATGTTCTTATTCCAATTTAATACAAAACGAGTTTTAGTAATTAACTTAGCTTGGTTTGAAAAGACATTACAAATAGTCATTAATATTTCTTCCGATCCAAATTATATTAAAATGGCCTATATCGAGTACGATTTCATCAAAACTTAATACATATTAAAACTCTAGAAAACTGCCGAAGCGTAATCCAAACCTCAAAGTAACGAAAACAAATTTAATAAAAGAGGCGGCAAGAAACACTTTCGTCATCCATCACGGAACATGTGCTGTGTTTACTGTACTACTTTATAGTTTAGATGGCCCTATAATAATGTTTATTTTAAAGCATGTACTCTGAACCCTATGAAAAATTATGTGACGCGTAGGTGCTTAAACTTGCTTTATTTTAAGGGAAGAAGCAGTGACGCTTCATTCTTTAGGATTATTTTTCATATATATGATTCTTGCCTATTATAATTGTTATATCAGAATCATGATTGCTCTCTTGATAGAAAAAAAAAACCCGCAGTTGGGCGTTTATTTTCCTTTTCTTTCACAACCAACTACAACAATTTATTTTACACTACAGAATTAAGTTCAAATGAGGGTATTTTTACCTCATGTCAACTCTCATAAAAAATGTGAATAAAACTTTGCAAAGTCAGATATTAGTGTATCGAAATTTGTCCAAAAAAGTCGAACAGTGTTGTATGCGTTATCTCGTGTGTGCATGGAAGACGCATTCACGGTTAGTTTTACATTTTACGTCGTTCACAGAATCAAGGCATCCCTTTAAGTGAGGTCAGGAAATATTTGCCACATGTTTTATTTCCCTTCCGAGTTAGTTTATACAGCATGAAATGAACGCTTTTCATTATGACAAAAGCATTTACGATGGGAAATTTTCACAACTTCATTTTTAGCTTATCTAACACATTATTCATTTGTTTGTTACAGGTAACAACGAATTCCTGCTCAACCTGAAGTATTTGGAGTCACACTAGGTATTGGCTTTAATGTTCGAAAAAGCAAACTTATTTTTAGACATGGCTCTATAATATTTGCCCTCGAAAATAGCTTTTGAAGGCGATTATGAAGAACTAATGGATTCAGCACTTTCTCACAATAAACGAACATTGTTACCGCAGTTTTAAGTATTTATGTCATGGTTCTAAATCGACAATCTTCATTAAAATCAGATAGGTAATAAGAAATGTTTTCTAGAAAATTGAAACCAAAATTAAACAAGTAATTTAATAATTTTCTGTAACACGGTCACAGCAGCACGCGAGCTAACGTGCTGCGTACAGAAATTGCCAAGTAATTTTATAATAACCTTAGGTTTTCTACTTTAATAGGTTTTTACTTCCGTGTTGAAACAGTTTTCAAAGAATTTATACTTTATTTTGGTTAAATTCTACTTTTCAGTTTTAATTTTTTTAAGGTGGTAGGTACTTTAATAATCGGATACCTGATATAGAAATTCAGAAATTTTTGACTGATATATTTATAAATTCTGGAGTTTACTTGATTAGATGTACCTAATCAGTTCTATTTCAGTAACAAAGTTAATATAAAGATCAAAATTGTTCCATTAGTAGAATTTTTGTTCACTCAAGTAAAAGTAGTAATAGTATAATAATAAAGAAGAAGTAAAGAACTAAAAATGATATAACATGAAATCATATGAAAATGAAAAATACGACGTAACTCATTAATCCTTATCATAATAAAAACATACAGTTGCATAATTCGTCTACGCATGTCGGCAAAATAAATTACCAATAATTTCGATTATAATACCACGTGTATGTGTATGTACGTATATAATTCGTGAACTAACTCACGCGACGTGGGTGAAGGCCGCATTACGTCAACCTAGGTAATTGAACTAGGTTTTATGTATTACTTGATCCTGAGCTCCTAATTTACGTGGATTTAGCTCCACAAAGACGAGGAAGTACTGCTTAATGTTTGTTACACAAATTGCTTTTCCAATTACAAATTGATTTTATACGGAAATTTCTTTAAGAATATGTTTTTTTTTTAAATATTATATCTTTAATCGAATAGTTACTATGAAATAACAGTCAGTAACTTAGGGTTTTTTACCTATATTACTTTAAAAAAACAACCTGAAATAATTTTTCTTTCGCCGATTATTTAAATGGACAACGACATAGAAAGCGAGTTTTCACTGCGAGAACAATCAGCAACTCAATCGCTTTGTATCTGAAAACGTACAAAACGTGCTTTTAAAACAATAATTTCAACATTTCACTTTTACAAAAGGCTTAAAACGGCGATAAATAAACGCTAAAAGGGTTCGTTCCCAACGGCCTCGACATTGTTTCGATGCTTTACGGTGACAGTCTTAATTCTAGCGAAGCCTTTGCGCAATCCGGTTATATTTCAAAGTCAGGTGATATTCCTAACACATTGTCTCGAGCTACCTAATTAAAGATATGTCAAAAATGTAAATAATCCTTGCGTAATTGTATTTCTCACATAGAAGAAACTAAGTACGATCACCACAATTTTACATTTCAGCAACTTGTGAAACTATCGTTAATATCATTACCTTCTTCGTGAATGTAGTTCCTTGCATTTTACATAATACTTCTTACGTCTTGTCTTATATCCCGAATATGGTCCAGAAATGTCTCGTCTCATTACAATTCAAGATCTTGATACTGACGTTAACTTGATTGCACACTCAAGCTCGCAATAAATATGTTACATTTTCTAAGTTTTCACTCTGCATTATGTACTAAGACGTTGAAGCGAAAGTGCAGATTATTAGAAAGTAGACTAAAGTATAGCTATCGTATCTAAAACACGGGTAATAGCGCGTAATGGTCAAGTTTATACTAAACTTACGTGAGATGAATGAAAGTGAAGCATGATTCGTATTTAATTGTTAGTGCGTTTTATCTGGAAATCTTTGTAATGATGTACAGTGGGCTGATAATGTATAATCTTACTTAGAAAAAGGAGACAAATTAATTTCCGTGAAACGGGCAAAAATTGATGTTACGTTTTCTCTTCCAGAAAATAGCAACGAAATATTTACCAGACTGTTCAATCCGTTTATCAGAAATATTCATGAAACGTATTTTTAAAATCGTTTCTGTGGAAGGATGGTATTGCATTTCTGCAGGCTATGCCTTTTGTCCTCCGATAGATATTCAGCGAAGCGTTACATCTTTAGCGCTTATATCACAAAATACAGAAACTCTGCATTTTCTAAATATCTTACATATGTGCTCGAGTTTAGAAATAATCTTCACAGTTATGTTTTTATCTTAATACGATGGAAAAACTATGAATGAGTGTTCAACCATGATAATAAGTAAGGAATTGATATCAATGACTAACTGTAATGATAATACCTTTACGGTAACAGCATAATCATATCGAGAACATAGAGATGTCGGTCGGTAGATATGCTCTGTTTACAAGAGCATGTTCGTACGTTTTGCTAGTAGTCAATGTTAAAGATTATCTACGCTTCGACGTTTTTTGATATTTACCACGTAAGGACAAAACGGTAAGAGTTTACACGTTCCTACAATCATTCTGTTACTTTCATTTTATCTTGATCGCTGCATAAACCAGACATTGAGATGTTCACTCCAATTCTTGTACTTTGCCGGACGCGTGTCCCTTATAAATATGTATGAGACAAGCTAGATGTGAAGTCAGGCAGACGCCGCGATTTGTTTGCTATAACAACTGACCCTTGTCAGCAAATGGCGTTCCCGAAAAATAGATGGCGCTCAGTTCAATTTTTCCTACACATCAGGCTTGAACCCAACATAAATTCAGAGACCCCAGTTAGGTCTCTGGAGGTGTGTTTACGAAAGGCGAGATGCTTATTAATATTTATGAGGTAGGACAAAAGAAGGAACCGAGCTGCGGTCTAGCTATTTATAGGCGTTGTGACAGTTCGGGAAACCCCGGGGATTGAATTGTTGAAATATTACCAGGAAAATGACATTCATTAACAAAACCTATAGGCAGAAAGCCATTATGGCTCTCCCGCGCTCGTGGGATAAAGGTACTGTGCCAAAATTTGATATGACATTAGGTCTAACGGAACTTTCAGTTCAGCAGTTTTTGCGTGATTGAGTAGCAAACACCCAATCGTCCAAACATAGACACATCAAACATAATATAAACCTTCGCATTAATGATATAATTAGGATTTAATAATTATGTATAAATGTTTCGGATTTTAAAACAATGATACAATGCCAAATAGTATGTTAAAGTAAAGTCAGTGGTTAATGCTTATGATTTACCCCCCTATAGATGCTGGCCAAGAGCAATCCCATTTTTAATAAAAAAGAAATGACAACGATAATTAAATAGATGAAAAAGCAAAATACTGACCTATTTTGAAGACCGCGATCCACTCTGCTAAACTCTCGTGCCTTAGTTAAGTTATTTATATGTAAGGTCTGAAAGTTAGAGAACCACCTCACGCACGCCGGTGTAATATTTCAGGGAGTAGGACACCGACCGCGACCGGCGTAAACATTGCTCGATATTGAGGTGCTGTCTGCTAAGACTATATAGTTCATTTGGAACACATGTAGTAATATCGAGCCTCGTGTTATATTCGCGATTACATTTTGGAACTCTGTGCTGCGTGTAGGTGTGATTGACGGTTTGTGCTAGACTGTAATCATAAGTGTGTTGTATGAATTCAAATGGTTATATGTAGAACATGGAAGCAAAACAACATTGTTGTGCAATAAAGCTTTCATGAATACATTCTTAGAACTCAATACAATGCTTTTGAATCAAGTGACATTCCCTGCCATCATTTGGAAGACTTCGATTTACATGGTCAATGGCAAGATAGTTTAGTGCAAGGGTCGGCAAAAGGCGGACCGCGGAAGGTCGAACCGCGGACCCCCAAATAATGTTAAATATGCTGCATGCATATTGATTTCATAAAAAGTTTTTTTTTCTGGACATCGATTTTTTTTTCTAACACTTACGGACCCCACTTAAAACTAATTGCCGACCCCTGGTTTAGTGTATAGTTTAGCGTTTGCAATTATAAAGTAATTTTCCTAGTAAATCTACGTCAATTAATCTCTTTTCTGTAATACGTGAGTCCAAGCATAATAAAGCTTTAAGATCCATACCATCGTGGCTCAGTTTTCTTACGGCGAACTTTCCAATACAATTAAAAAACTAATAAAACATGCTCAGACTGTACAAAGTGTGCGGTTGAGCGTTCGCTAATACCGTCCTCTCCTGTCTCCATTTTGCCGGATTTGCAAAGAACATAAGTGCAAACCGTGGCCAACTTCACAGCATAAGGGCTTCCGCTTGGCAAACTTTTCAATCGGACCACTTTGGCGCGGAACAAGTTTATCCTTTGAGTCTTTGTACTCGCCCCTATTTTGGTAACCAAATTCGACGAAACAGTCTATAGTTTTATAAAAGGTTGACCCGTTCAAGCTATGTTTGTTATTTTCATGTCTTTTATTATATTTTTAACTAGCGGACCTGACAGACCTTGTGCTACCGGGTCCCATTGCGAATCTAAACCACTTAGGAACGCACTCAAAACAAAAAAATAAAACGTCAAATTCGGGTCAGCGGTTTAGGAGTGACAGACGCAGTACCGAGAAGTTTTGACTTTCGTTGAATGTTCTTCCTTGTATGTGTAATCAAATCATGTTATTAATTTAATAATCCTTCAATGATTATACTCGTATACGGGCGAGAAATTTCTGAAACTTTCTTAATTCTTCGCCACCGCTATATTGCTTCAGGCACGAAACTCCCATATGGATGTTGCTAATATAATATTCAGCGAGTTACCTCAAGTTCGATCTATCCCAGAATCCCGTGGGGACTGTAATTTAGGCGGAAATAATGAAACGTTGTTACTTTCCTAAGAATACTTTATTCAGTGTTTCTGCTCGCCACAATTCAGATTAGACGCGTGATTTTTTGAAGTTCCTCGGTATCTGTAAGAAATGCTATTATTAGATTTATTTGGAATGGAGTACATACCTACGTACGTGGTCATTTCTGAATCTTCAAAGAAAACCTACATAGTCAGTTTCTTTTCTCATGTATGTAGTAGTATCTACCTACATAGGTTGAGTTGAGTAATGACCAATTGAACACTATACAAGTATGTTTAATTCATATTTATGATCGCACCTGTGTCGTTTTAAGTAGTACAGTACATAATCACCAAATTACAATCTGATATTCAGGCGTGTACGAAAATGCAGGGCATTGCCATTGTAAATGTAATTGAAATTGTACCAACCTTGTGTATTCAATGTTTACTCTTAGTTCGAATTTAGGTTGAGCAGCCATGAAACGCTCCCCTGTTTACGCATACTATGGATATTTTCCAGCTTACAAATCTTCAACTAAACACTCGAATTTATTTTTTGCCCACACTAGAGCACTCTCCGAGAGGTCATTCCGCGTTACTCTATTGTTTCTTTTTTAACGTGGAACATTAGTCTTTTGTTTCAAATAACCTCGCGGTCTCGGACTTTTCCCCTATTCATTAACTTTCCTTGCGGAGACAACGAAGACAAGTGGAAATCCGTGTGTAGACTTTGCTTTTAAATTCGAGGCAGCAAGCGGCACTGTCACGCCGTTTTAAGCTTAGTTCTGATGCTCATATGTTATATTTTTCTTTTTCTTTATCTTTTTACTTAACACGTTCATTGTAAGAAAAGAAGTCGAGAATGTTTAGATTGGATAGATAATGAGTGTTGGGTTCCTGTTCACATTTTAGTATAGTATAAATATATACTACATTAGTTTAGTGAGATATTCCTGAAAGTTCTTGTTTCGTATTTGTTTTGCAGCGTAGCGACCTAATTTTCATATTACCAAGTATCAGATTTCCCATTACGCTTATCAGGTTTTGCATATTTTTGTATTTAGCAAGCATTCTCTTATTACTGAATGTAAAGCTGTTATTAATTATACAACAACAACAAATATTCTTTATTGTTCACCAAATAATGTACATTAAACACAAATAACAGAAACAAATTGCACAACAGGCTTACTACTTTATACTTATTAAAAATCAAATTAAGTACCGGATCCTCTAAACGCCAACGCCAGAGCAGCAAAAGTTTTACAATCAGCTAAGGAGCAACTAAAATGGTCGCTGCTGAAATGAAAAACGAGAAACATTGTATAAATTTATTTTGATCTACGTAAGTTCAATTACTGTACACATGTTTTTTAAAAGGTCTATGATACTTGAAATAAATGATTAAACTATAAAAAAAAATTAAGTACTTAGATTTCAAATATTTCAGTAATACGTCCTTACTTGAATATTTCTTCATGGGGTATTTAAATTTAAATAACAAAGAATTATCAGTAGCTAAGTCCTTAAGTAAATTAAAACGTCTAAACACTGTATTTCAGCAATAAATATGCAAATTTCCTGTTATCACACCTCTTTTCCTGTTGGTATCTGCGTTAGCGCCTGAACGCGCACGTTAGTGTTTTCAGCCCATCATTTCCCTTTGACAAACCGACCTGAACGCACGTATTGCCAATGTATTATTTTTATTGATAACAGTGTAGTGCATTGATAAGCTAGTGATGGTGGTTGTTTGAGCGGACCGGACGTTGGATTTGTGCTGAAATGTATAGCCGGAGGCAGTCGTTGCCGACGGTGGTTGAGACTATTCTGAAAAAGATGCAGAAGAAGAAGAGGAATTCAACGGATTCTTCTCTTCATTCTTCACTCTCGCCCCCATTGTCACCGTGTTCGGATACAGACAACGTGAGTTCGTTTTTTTTAATTTAGTTTTTTTTTTAAATATAAATCAAATGTATTTTAAAGCTTCGGTTTATTGAAACTACTCTACGAAACCAAAGGCTATACCGTCGCCAAAATGTTGTCTCGCTCGCTCGCTAGTGTTAGGTCGATATGCTGTGCTCATCGCCCGCGTGCGGAAACTTGTGAAAATCGGGATGAAGTAAAAAAACCGGCCAAGTGCGAGTCGGACTCGCGCACGAAAGGTTCCGTACTATTATCTATTAAAACGGCAAAAAAAATCATGTCTGTTGCAAGGGAGCCCACTTAAATATTTAGTTTTTTAGTATTTGTTGTTATAGCGGCAACAGAAATATATCATCTGTGAAAATTTCAACTGTCTAACTATCACGGTTCATGACAGACGGACAGAGGAGTCTTAGTAATAGGGTCCCGTTTTCCCCTTGGGTACGGAACCCTAAAAACAAGACAAAATAGTTATTTTGAAATGCTGCTAGAATCTGACAGTGCAGGTGATATACCAAGTCAAGATTTTGTGAGAACATATATTATTATTAAAGCCAGGCATAATTAGAAACAAATACGATAAATTAAATCATGCATAAGCATTAAAACCATTAAGGCGCTACACTGAGAAATTTGGAGACTTTGAAACGCTGTCCTGCCCAGACTAGCAAACAGTAGGGGCTGATTTTCAGATATATGATTCTTGACTATATGATTGTGGTACTGACAATAGCGAAACATGATTGCTTAAAATTTTCTCGATAGAAAATAAATCCAAAGTCGAGTCTATATTTTCCTTTTTTTCCTCAGCCTACTAAAACAACGCATTATTAAAAGACACGATTAAGTTAATATGATGGTATTTTACCTCATCTAGGTACTGACAAGAGGAAATTTAATAAACCTGCACACAGTCAGATATTTAACGAGATATGTCTAAAAAGTCATTCTCGGAGAGGGTTGCATCCCGTTTTGTCGTGAGCGAAAAACAAAGGGTGTCTCTTTCAATCGATATATCGCCTTAAAAATAAAATATTCAATATTCAATAAGTTGCTATAAAGCCGGCTATGTAAACTGTGGTTCCCGTTAGCCAATTTTACTACAAGTGGTAACGGTAACTAGGTAGTGTTTTTGGAGCTTTGTATTTTTATTTCGTAAAGTACATGCAAAATAACTACGTGACTTTATTTCATAGACTTTCCTTTTAAATATAAATAAGGTACTTACATACTGTTTCATAATAAAATATTGTAAAAAAATAAAAAAGCACGTAAAAAGCCGCCGCCACGCGTTTTCCGCGTTAACTTCATTTTGAAAGTGACAGGTTTCTAATGGGGTTACCAATGTAAATTATTTTTTGTAACATTTACTATAAGTAATGTTTAGCTATAATTTTTGTCATCAGCTCAAAAAATACCAAAATTATTTTTTATCCGATGGCCAATTGCTGCATTTATACGATAATTTAAGAAGGAAAAACTTTAAATACATTTTTATTGAATATAAAAGTAAACATTCTCTGTAATATGACGCGCAAAAACATTGTCCGCGCGCCCTTGAAATTGATCGAATCTTATCTACGGACTAACTGATTACAGCATTTATTTTGGTTGTCAGGATTCAAGTGGTCTGATCGGACTATGCCTATGATATTGCTTCGGTTTCATTACACATTAAGTGTTCGTAATATTGTCATCCTTATTACAGCGTTGTCTTGTGTCAACATGCGCCAATATAACGAACGTCTCTTCCTCATTCGTTTATTTTTAAACGAAAATTAGAACATCTTTAACAATATTACTGACAGTCTTTCGCAACGAATGGCGGATGAAGGTTACCTTTTTTTATTAAAAATGGGTTTACTCTTGGCCAGCATCTAACCAGGGGTCAAAAATGCTGAGGAAGACGGTGAAGCGAGCTCATCCAGAAGATGCATATTGACACGTGCCTTAAAAAGGTCTAGGTTATATGAACGCGGAAGTTCAGACGCCGGCAGGGAATTCCAAACCTTATCACTGCGCATTATAAATGATGAAAAGCGCTTGATCCGAGAAAGAGGAATACCGTTCAGTTGATTTTCTCGATGTCACTAGAAAACGTGTTTATGAATCGATGTGTAAATAACATTGGTTAGAATGTGTAGTTATAGTCAATTCACGAAAGCTGGCGGAATATCTATGAAATTAATGACAGTTTTATATACGTACATTTTCGTGAATCGACCTATACCTAACGGTTAAATATGAAAGAATTACGTCAATATGCATCTTGTTGTTTGAGTTTCGAAAACCTCCTGGCATAACTTAGGTACCTACACGGTAACAATGTGACAATTAAAGGCTTCAGCCTGAAAATTGTTATTTCCCCGCCCCAGTTCCCAACTCTTAATTATCCAAATTCTACCTACACTTGAGCCACGTTGCTGGCGCGTGAGCATCATACTAGGGCTGACGACGCAGTTTTACGGTATAAGTAATGAAATTTTTGCGCCGACAATGTATGAACCTTAGGTACGTGTATTTTTTTTAATGAATGCATGAGAACCCTGGTGAAACTTGTTAGAATTGCGTGCCTTATCGCACCTTGAATGCATTTTTATGGCAACGTAATTAACGCTTTCGTTGACTTGGGTGTGAAATGTACCATTTCTCTTACATGTAAAAACATCTGTAGGTACTTATTTCATTGTAGTCAGTATTTATTTCAGTTTCATACTTTTCAAAGCTAACTTACCTATTTCATTAGGCTTTGGTAGCTTTTTTTAGGTAGGTATATCCATATACATACATATAGGCACAAAAAATCTATACACTTGTATATTAATATATGTATTTGTAGCTGACCATAAGTAGGTGTCATTACAGTTATTTTAGTGCATGTGAGTTATGTCTGTTTGACGTCATAGTGTCTCAATTTGGTCATATAAGGTAAAATCAAACCGCTTTAAGGTAAATCATGGTACAAAAATAGGAAATACCCTTAGTTAACACAACACAACTATAGTAGTCATTTCCGTTTGGCAAGTAAACATTACAATGGTTACATTACTTATGTATACAGCTTATAGGTACAAAAACAGGCAACCGTACTGTCTTCTCGAAGATCTCACGGTTCGAAATAAATGCCATACGATAAATAAATAAATAGGTATATTGCGCGCCATCCACGAAGGCGCGCCCCTCCACAGCCCATGCCGTACAACTAGATAGATAGAGAACGAGACAGATAGATTAGTATGAGATTCGCTGTGGAGGGGTGCGTCGTCGTGGATGGCGCGCACTATAGATCTGAGGATCCAATGTACCACAACCTCCTCTGTATGTATCCGTATCTACTGTCCATCTTAGTTTCCCCTCACTCGGGATCAGTTCTTTCATATAAGTCTGGTCAAACGCTATAATCTACATTTTCAATAAATATTTGCGGTACTCAAAGGTACGATCGATAAGAGCTGACAAAAGTTGAGTTCAACGTACCTATAGGTATGGTTCAAGTGGTACAAGGTTGTATGACCTACGTCGTAGTGTGATAGTGTGTTTTCTAGTCCTTTTATAGAAAACGTTATTGCTAGTGTCAAGTTAATGTTATCGATAGGAGTACGAGTAGTTTGGAATATACGCCAACCTTTCACCGACCACAAATATATACAGTATTAGCCGTTACAAATTACTACATATTTGCACTTTAAAACGAGGGGAGTGTCGCATCCTTATCTGTCCTTGTGGAATAAACGATCAAATAGTACACTCCAAAACTTCTAAACTCGGCACCGATGCAAGCGCATTTCGCACGACACAATACTGGCCATATGCCCCGGCAAAAGGTATGTTTTGTATTTGGTTGCCATAACGACAGTTGCGCGCGCAGGTGTTTTCGACATCTGTTGTCTAGCTAACAGTCGGAACAACTGACTGCCAAAATTATAGAATAATTTAATACGTCATTTGGCGTTTAACAATACACACTTAAGACATGAAAACTTTGCGTACAAACCCTACATTTTACTTGCTCTAGAAGACTAGAACACTCGAGAGTAATGAAAACGGGTATATACAAGGTTTCTACAATGTGACAAAAATATCTGATACGTCCCAACAATCTAACAAATAGAGTCGTGTACCTAAGATATTTATGCGTGCTTTGTTAGAACAGATATTAATGCTGGTAAATGTACATGTTCACATTAAAAAATATGTTGAAAAACACAATCTCGTTACAAGACTATCTACAATTGTCACGTTTATCGATGTAGATCATGCACCTGTCTCCTTTTAGCTAGTACGTATAAGTGCGAGAGCGACAGATGTTCCATATTAGGGAGTGTGAAGAACCAGACGCCGATAAAATAAATAACATGACATGTTCATATTAATTACTACATATATATTTCCATTTTAGTAGGTCGAAGCAAACATGGCGATACTGTTAAATTTAATGATGTTTTGTTACGTTAATTAACCTTGTTTATCCCGGAAAATGTAGGAATTATTAAGAATGTTAAATGCGTAAATTATGAACACACAACAAATTAAAATTTACCGAGAAAAACAATAAGGCGGTCAAAAAAGAAAGAGAGAAATTATGGCTTGGTTAAATTGTTATTTGGAAAGAGTTATTGCGTTCCCAATTCCCATATTGACAATTATGTCTGTAATTTTTTTAACACATGGTTCTAATTGGCGCCCTCCTAACTTGTCCGCTCTTACTATTCAATTCAATTTTCAATAATCAAATCAGATTGATCTATTGCTGACTAAATTGGCACATATAATAGGACAGCCAAAGGCACCTGTTATGTTATGTCTGACATTCATGATAGTGAACCAATTTGACCATCAATATCTGTCTCAACTGACATATCTCATATCCCACTTATTTCACTTTCTATGTATATCAAAATCATATATCAAAACGATTTCATGAAATAGTATCATATTATAATTTCTTTTATGCGACCTACGTACAGGCAGGCTTGCTTAGCGTCTAGAGCTTAGTGGCTTGCCTCGCGGCTGGCGACAAAAAATTAAGGCTACGTCCGCAGTACGCACAGGCAGGTGGCTTGCTTGGCGCCTAGAGCCTAGCGCCTTCGCGATCGGCCCCACTGCGCACGCTAAGCGACTAGCTAGGGGCCAAGCGCGCAGTGCGGCCGATCGCGAACATTCAAGTAGGTACGTTCGTTTTACTATGTTACTCGCTAGGTGACTCGTTAGGCTCTAGGCGCTAAGCAAACCGCCTGCCTGCGCGTAGGTAGACTTACATTTTTTCTCTAGGGTGGTAAATCAAAGAACGCTGCCGAACAACGAGTATTTTATCACACGAGCCGAAGGCAAGGGTAATAAATATGTGATCTGAGGCTTTCTTTCTTATCGTTTGTAGTGTGTATAAATGTTAGCGTCCAACCTGTTGTAGACTAATAATGTCCTTTTTTTTGCAACGGCCAGAATGTGTGTTTTTTTCCTTATATTTGGAGTGAGATGCTCCTGCTGTGCCCCTCTCGCCAGTGACTTTAATTATAATCTTTTATCAGTTCTTAAATGACGGTCAAGTGACGGTCCTAATGTTCGCACCTAATCATCTCTGTGTCAATAGTTTACTCCGTGATGTTAATATTGACATCGCGTGAGTATATATATTCGTTTACAACGACCTAAAACCGAAGATGCGTTCGTGTCGATAATTGTGTCTCGTAGGTACCTCAACTGGCCGTTTTTGTTCTTTTAATGGTTATGATCGTGATGATGTAGATTTTGTGTTTGTTTTAGTTATAACGTGAGAAACGAAAGTGCTACCTTTTAGTTTAT
The DNA here is from genome assembly GCA_951800055.1 of Cenopis cana. Taxonomy (NCBI): domain Eukaryota; kingdom Metazoa; phylum Arthropoda; class Insecta; order Lepidoptera; family Tortricidae; genus Cenopis; species Cenopis cana. Next base: position 8,204,839 of record OX637488.1, read on the forward strand.
GTTGATGTAGTTTTAACTAAAATAAAACTGCCTGTGACAGACTGACAGACACAGACTAATTACTAATTGAGATTATTTAAATTTGATGATAGATATTTACAAAAGGGGAATGCTAAATATAAAAATACAGTACATAGCATTCTCCTTTTTTACATATCTATAGTTAAATTTAAAGAACCACAATTATTCATGAGGCGCAATACATTCATACACCGTTATGTAATACATAATTTACTGTTTTGTTACCTGCCGCTGTCTAGCCTTATTTAAAATCTATATACACGCATTGAATCAAACACGCTATAACAATGTTTATTTATGTTTAGTCCGGTATGTAGCACATTTCAATGACACCGAATGCTAAGTTTCATCAAGGTTTCGCCATCCATTGTTTTGTCATGTAACGGTTAAGTTCCCAAGCAAAAACTAACCTATTGATGAGCTTGAACGTATTGCCATGGTATTGTGTTAAGAATGTATGTGAGAACAATTAAGTTAAGGTTGGATTTATCTTTGAGTGTGGCAATGAAATCTAAAGTGGCTATTGTATTTTCATTACCATGAAACTACAAAATACCATTAATAAGCCTTTTATTTTTCATGGTAATAAAACCCTTTGTATATTATATATAACGAAACATCCTAATACGTGAGCTTAGGAGTAATTTAGTATGATTTATCTCGTAAAACATTTACAAGAGTACTTAATTAAAACATTCAGTCCTAGTTGATTAATTATTTCTGAAACTAGTACAAATAAACAAAAAAATATTTACACACTCTCTTAATTAAGAAAAACCGTAATACTCAATTAGAATGATAATAACAAGCATTATGAAATTTATAAAATACATATTATGTAGAAAACTTTAAAGATACATAATATACATCTATACAAGGAAATCGAAACTGGTACTGTTTTCGCTCTTGTCGCAACTACAGTAAGGGATAAATAGGTATTATTTACGTTAGAAATTTTAGAAATAAAGGAAAAATTGAAAAACTTAGGCCCTGAGCAGGACCTTCGAACCTGCGACCTCCCGGCACTCGCGGCCAGTCGCTCTAGCCAACTGAGCTATAGCTGCGATTGCTACCCGGCTTGAAATTTGACAATCCTTCCTTCATTTATACAACGCCTTAAGGGAGGCGTACAGCGACATCTACCAGAAGACTCAGGCTTCATTACGGCACTAACAATCATTTTTTTCAATTTTTCCTTTATTTCTAAAATTTCTAGTTTGCGTTAGCAGCTTAATACAAAATTAATTATTTACGTTACCTTTACATTCATCACCTATAGCTAGAATTCTACAATAATGTAACTAAGTACACACATTAATATTACTATAATAGATTAGTCTTCCGTCGCCTTGGGTGATTCGTCATGTGTGGTGTCGAACAATAGTTAATGCTAAGTTCCTGATGCATTGTTGCAGTAATGTGTCCATTAATGTCTTCGAATCGAACACCATTGTAGCACATTGTAATAAGGGCTGTGATTAGCATACGTCAATTTGCATGCCCATTAGGTGGAGTGTTGTATTGATTATAATGGTGGGCTAATTTGCTACTTGTTGATTTCAGTAGATCTTACGGGTTACATCAATTTGTGATAAATCTGATAATAAATAGCTAGTTTCCCGAATAAAAAATACTTTTGTGGCAGGTCGCAGTACTCGCAGTCCAAGATACTTACTCGTTTTAGCAAAGTCGTCACTAAACTTGGTGGACTTGAAATGTATTTTTCACACCACCTGCTCGTCAATGCCCAATTATATATCATGCAAACCTTACCGAAAGCAAATCATTATAACCCTTGGCTTAAGCCGGGTAGTAATATCGTACTGAATCTCATTATAACCCGCCGGGTAATAATGTGATTTCACTTTTCATAGTTCTTATAGTTCTGTCATTAAAGTCTAATGTCGTGAAGTCCACTAAGCGGCGAGGAGGCGGCACACCAGCTCCGTGTTTTGTTTGGAACGTCGTGTTCGAAACAAAAGACTGCGTCGTCGGCCGCCGCCTGTAGCGCGTCAGGCGCGTGGTTTTAGTACAATATTTGTAGAATTACATTTTGGAGTTTTCATTATTCTCATATTTTATTACATTTTTAAATAAAATCACTATGTAATATCCGTGCCTCGCACGTAGCTAGGGCTGGCCTTCCTCCCTTCGCAGCAGTTGCAGCAAGTAAATAAATACATACTTACATATTTGTGGACAGTCTTACACAAATCTACCTAGTCCCAAACTAATCAAAGCTTGTACTATGGGTACTAGTCGACGATATACATATACCTATAAAGATAATATACACTTAAAATACATAGAAAACATCTAAGATTCAGGAACAAAATACTTGTGCTCACCACACAAATGAATGCAAGCAGTCGTCGATGTAGTAGGTATTAAATACCAAAAACAAGATCCGCGTGAGTTACAACTTACAAGACGCTAAATTATACGGAGTAAAACAGATTCTATTAAAATAGACACTAAAATTTGACTGATTTAATTCTGTTTTTAGTAGCCTTGGTTTTTTTATTGCCTCGCAAGAGGTGAGAAAAGTAGAGTATACTCCTCGGGGATAAAGCTGTTTTTGTCTTGGGAGCGCTTAAATCCCTCACTACACTCAGGACTCAGTCTTAATTCCCTCGCTTCGCTCAGGAATTAAGTCATTACTCCCTCGCTCCGCTCGGGAGTAAAATTTGGAGTCCTTCGTTACGTTCGGGATTCAATATCGCACCCGTGACATAAAACAGTGTTTTATCCCCTTGGTGTATAATCTACTATTATTACCAATAACTACCAATAGACTCGTTATGGCTCTTGTAAAAATTATAATAAAAGTTGGTAATAAAGAGCACTGACAACTCATTATTGCGGAGAATTTCCGTAGAAACGAAGTCGTTTTCATTGCTCTTACAATGCAATGCATTTTTTTAATATTTTCATCGGGCATACAACTATGTAGTAAATATATGATTAAGTAGTAAATATATACCAACATATTGTTACTTTAACGTTCTGCGTGCAACGTTGATAATTTTAATAAGCAACCTAGCACCCAGTGATTAGCGAGTACCAGTCATGTTATTATAAAATCACAATATAAGTACCACTGATTGGTTTGATTAGTTCGTTGGCACTGGCAGTCAGTGGAACCAATTTGCTCGGTTAATGAAAGAGTGACGTGAAATCGGTCCAATAACCCAATCGCGGCTCTTTGCCTTCTTTGCCTGCTTTATGTTTTGCGGTGTATTACTTATACTTATTACTTGATTTTTTGCAGTAGCTGCTTATACTTATTACTCTGATGTAAGTTACGTTATATTACTGGAGAGTTTCATAGAAATAACCGAAAGAGTCATAAATATCGGCGCAAACTTTTACGTTTACAATATTAGCACATATTTGTATTATTTTTATTATCAATTTTTTATCTACTTACGTAAACCAAAAGGAAAGTGTACTGGAAATTCAAACTTCTATTCTATTGTATACTATTTGTAGATTATTATTCTTAACACGACTTCCGAGCCGAATAAAAGCGAGTAGAAATTGAAAGAACGCATATTATTTATTACAAGTTATGTATTAAAACGATATATTTCCACAAAATCAGTGTTCAAATCTATCTCGAGAGATTTATATTTCTTCGAGATAAGTCGAAGATACTCTGATATATTCAGTCGCAGGCTTACATCGGCTGCACCAGAGGCGCTTTTCGCAACTAGAATCGACTTTGCCGGGTTTGCCGGGCCTGTGCGGCTTATGCCAATTCGTGTTCCTTTTAAGGGAGAAAATAAAACGTTATATGCAGTTTTATGATGTAGGGGAATACGGAATCAGTCTGGTAGGATAATGCGGCGGGTGATGTACAAGACTTGAACCGTACTAGGTTTTTATGGGTTTCATTTATGGCTGCGTGACCTGACGCACTGTTTTGTTGACAAAACAGATGTTTAGAAGCCTACTAATATAAGATGTCAGCAATTCTTCGTTTAGAACATATTCATTTAAATGAACGATTTTATATAAGTATGCGTATTTGCATATATTATTCAACGTGAAATCTGCGTTGCAAACTTAACATGTAACCGAATTTATTGAAAATACGATGGCCCTGTATATAGGTATCACATTTTTATTAAATGTACAACTCACTTATATAGGTGTTAGGCGAGTAAACCTGAAGTAGCGGTAGTATTACCGCTACTTCAGGTTCACATGAAGCTGAGGTGAGGGGGGCCTACCGGGAACCGAAAACGAAGTATCTCCCTCTCTGTTGCTCCAATATGCATGTGCAACAGAGAGGCAGATATTTTGTTTTTGGTTCGTGGAAGGCCCTCTGAGCTTGTTCTGAGGTAGTTCGTCGTGCTACTGTGTGCAGACATATCTATTAATTCACGTGCAAATGTTCCTCAATTAACAACGAGTAATTACCGTCTTCTGATTCAAAACGCTCGTTAGCTTTAGTTAACTACGATAGACGTCTTTGAAGCGAATCCACAATTTCGGTGAGTCAAGCCGTGACTCACAATCACTAGGGTTCCCCTACTACTTACTAATGTAGCAGATTGCCTTGTTTGATAAAATTCGAATCCACCGTGATGAAATGATCCTGCGGTCAAATTACAGATTCGTTCTTTACTGCACCATTAACTTATATTACATACATAGGTGTTTTCCTTCAAGCTAAACGTTAAATATGTGTTCATGTTGTTAATTATCATATATATTTCGATGTTATGTTTATTAGTTCGCTACCTTTATATTATTTTATATTTTTATTTAGACTTAGTATAGCGATACGCTTAATGTCAAAAATAGCAGCCCGATTGTGATCAAGCGTCGTTGTCAATGTTAGTTACACCGCTCCTTAGTCCTTACTTTGAACAGTTTGGAAATAAATAAATATAAAAGGACAACACAGACAAACGGTTTTGTGAGACCCTGTTAATTTTATGTTTTTATACCCTGATTATTAAATAAATAAATAATAATCTTACGCAAATGGAACTAGTCCCAAAGCAAACTCAATAAGTCCTGTGTTAAGGCTCAGAAACATCATACATGCATGCCCATCACACAAATATATTCCCTGACCGAGATTAGAACCCACGACCTTCTCGCAGTATGCAGGGTCACTAACCACTAAGCCTAACCCGGTCGTCACACCGCAAATACACAGACTACACAGTATTCGCATTACATGAGACTATGTACATTACTTAATTCATTTGATAATAATAATAGTCACATTATACTGCAATTTTCTCAATAGGTGCAAAATGGAACGGTCCAAATCACAAAATCAGGTACAGCTGGACCACTCATTGGCTCGTGCTGACTCATAGATGTCTTTTTGTATCAATGCCAACATTGAACCCAAACAATATCACTTTGCTCACACCCGTTCATCGCTAGTATTTTATCCCAACTGCATAAGTCACAAAATCCAGTGGCAAAGGTTTCTGAGCCGAATAATTAGAATGGTCGCAACGTAATCGTCTTGCAGTTTGAATAATCGCATGTTGTAACCGCTTTAGACAGGCGTGAACGTTGTGTGTAAATAGAATATGCAATGAAACGTGCAGTACACGTTTCGGGGTTCGGTGGAACGGGAACATTCTGGATTAGATGCAACGTGTGACTACAACGGAAGGGTAGCGGGTAGCAGGAGGCAAGACCCACCCCCCGCTACCCTTTGACGCCCCTCTTACCCGTGACCTGTCACAGACGCCACCCTGTAAACGGGTCGTAAACTTAGATACACCGATGGGAATTAAAGCTATAATTTGACGTTTAACTTACTTTATAATATAGGTAACTACTTGATTATACCTGACTAGTGACCCCTGATAGTAAGTGTTTTGGGCCGTGTGCGGTCGGGCTCACCAGGCACTTATTAACACCTTCGTACCCTGTCCACCACTGTCGCTTCAACGTAAACAAACAACTGTAAAAGTAACTCCAAGGTGTCCAGCTTTTATAAGGCCGACTGTACTCGATAGCTGTTTCTAAACGAATTACAATAGACAGCGTCGACAATCTATGTCAGTAAAAAATGGCTTTTAGATAAGTGGAATTTACTCGTAGTTGTGATTATGGTGATTTTTCCGAAGATGTCTACGTGTTGAAGTTAGGTACCAGAGACAATATCAAAGGTCTACTATAAGTATTAATTACTTGTTTACGTTTACATACGTATGCAAACACAAATTAAGCTGCAAACATGATGGCAACATAATGTGGAAACAGTTAACCACAGATTAATATTGTATCTACTTATTACCATCTGCTTGTTACCGGATTTGTAATTAAGTTCCTTATCAAATGTTTGTTGTTACTATTCATATTACACCCTATTGTTTTCTTGTACTTAGAGGCGCCTTATTAAATAATAAACAAATTCAACCAACGTGCTTGTGCATTGTGCCCATTTTTCTGATGTTTGAATTATGCCAGGTGAAAGTTATGTATCTAATATTTGAACTGTACCGATCACTATATACTTCCTTTATAGACCTGCCACACTATTAAGAGACACAAAAAACTCCTTAATTAATAATGATTGTTACGGAACCGTGAAAAATATTTGAATATTTTTTACAGCAATGCAATTCGCCGCAGTATCCGTTGTCCCTATTGAATTACAATAAGCTTTCCATGTATCTTGAGGTTTGTTTTGAAGTGTCTTTAGCAATATTTTTGTGATCAAGCATTTGTACATTTGACCGTAATACTGATGATGAGCATTAATTCAATTCCATTTTTTTATAAAACGAACTCGATTATCTGTCCGTAATTCCGTAATCACGAAATTACGTAACTACGGAATGGAAGCCCTAGTATCCACCCACTGTTAAGTAAAGGCCTCATATAGTTACTATATCTAGTAACACGAATTCGATTTGAGGTAGGTCCTTTGATATACCCTCTCGTTTTGCCGTAACAGATTTGTCTACAATGTGTGCTAATGTTATCATACTGAGTGAGTCCTACTTTATATCGTAAGTACTAAGCTAAGGTACCAGCAATGTGCTGTTTCTATATAAACTACATAAAGTCGCTGACCTTATGTTAGCATTTGCTGTTCCCTTTAAGACTGACATTTATTCACGTGTCGGAAAAATAACAATTTGCCACCTTATTACAATCCAATAAGGTACACAATTGTTAACTTACATTCGACGTTTGGTATACTCCACAATAGACAGCCTTGAGACAAGCCGTAACTTAATTTTGAATACGTCACGGTCATACGTAGGGTTGAATCATTCTAGAGAAACACGTGAGAAACTTCTAGATGACATTATAGAAGTATTTCTTCGTTGATTTGACTTGACTACCTACATGTTGTTTTTTTATTACGTATGTTCTAAATCAGGATTTCCTCTATTTTGATTTTGCTACATTTTCAGCCAAGACAAAAGGAACATATTATTTGATAAAGTGAGATGTCTAGACTCTAAAATATGTACAAAGTTATTGGTCATGCAGATAGAATCTTCGTTGTTCTGGTTATTTTAGGCACTTTATCTCATTAAGAACGCGAAGTATTTCCGGATGAAATTTTTCGCAGAAACTTCTGAAGTTATTATTTGTTATTTATTTATTGTAAATGTCAGGTTATTTATTTTTGATCCAAACTTGTACAACGTTTAGTTCAAGAAGTATTATTTTATATGAAAAACCATGGTTGTTTGGGTTACATATCTGTGCTATGTTTTTCACGTCAGCGATACTCGGAAGAGAGTTCAAATGAGTAAGTGCTTCGGATTGAAGTTAAATTTACATTTGGCACGCGCACTCTTTCTAGCACGTTTAGGGCGCGTTTAGCAATGTTAGGGAAGTAAAACTAAATTTCATTCCAATCTAATTGGTAAGAAAGGCCCTTCAGAAGTTGAATTACATATTAAACAACGTTTAGCTTTTGTCTGTTGTAAATCGGTTTGGCAGTTTGTGAGTCGTCCAAGTGGATTGTTGCAAAGTTGTTGTTGCTGAAGTTGTGTTTTGTAAACGTTTTTTCTTGTGTTGTCGTTGCTTCCCCTTTGTTTTCATTCCTAGTTATCAATGATCAACTTCTTCATTATTGGTTTTATCCAATACTATGTTTCGTTTGTGTCTGTTGTGGAAAAACAAAAATACATATTAGTCAAATCACGACAGGGTACATTAAATAATTACTGACAATATCAATAATTAATCCTCATAATTTTTTTTTGTACGTTGACCATTTTTTTTTAAATATTTATGTTGCATTTTAGAAACTTCACAGTAAAACATTTGAATACAAGACCTAGAGTGCCATAACATAAAATTATATTACATGTACCTAAGAGAATTTAGGAGAGATAATAAAGCGAACAACAGTTAAAGGGCCTTATGTAAGATATATTCATATACTAAGAACAAATTTAACAATAGTAATCAATAATCGCATTAGTTAATGTAGAAATTATCCTCCAGCATGTTTCGTAACCCAGTCCAGTCAACTTATATTTGAATGCAAAGGTAAGTTTAAAAAGAAATAAACTAGATAGGTAGCGTTGAAAAGTAAAATACTTTTCAATGCTATCTAGTCTCGTTTGTAAATAAATGATGACATTACTGCACCTGTGAACACATTGGCATGTAACATCAAACCTGGCCTTGTCAGTAGTTTTTACAAGAAATTCTTCGTTTGTGGCTGTTGGGGGCAACTGCATAACATACTTTTATAAGCGTTTAACACATTACAAGGGCACACGGCTGTCTGTTTTCAAATTTTTAATGTCACTCCCGTACAGCCAACGTCGAAAATAAGTATCCATACGCATTCTGTGACAAAATATATAAATATGACTTTAATGATGAGAGCATAATAGCATACAGATAAGTCATTTTGGAAACGCACATATATTTTGTCCTATTGAATATACCAAGTATACAGTATTTTATGTCCTTCTGTCTGAGAAACATAAATTATCGCCATGCCAAGTTCAGTGGTTTTACTATAAAAAGGAAAACATACTTTCGCTTTTATAATATTTGTATAAATTGATTGTGACGTGTTTCTACTAATAATAATGTAATTAATAGCAGTGTTCCTCATGTTAAACTAACGTGTTTGTTAAAGGAAAACCGCATGAATATGTATAACTGTTTAATTAGCGCTGAAACTGACATGTGTTTTTTTTTGTTTTTTTTTGTTGTTTTTTTTTAATATGGACTTGTTCTGGAATAAATTTCATTCATTCATTCATTCATTCATTCATTTCATTTCTAAATCTGAAATCAAATATAACTAGTTAACACGGTTCCATGAAAACAATTGTCTAAGATCTTACCCATGAAGAAACGTAAATGGAGCACTTAAATTAACAAAGCTGAACAACGTATTCTTCTTTAAAGTAACAGTCATACTTAGTTATTGACATAATAAATGTAATACAAAAACTTAAAGCATAAATGCGCAAGATTCAGTAAGGTGACAGCCGTGAAGCGAGCGCTATGTGCGTTATATTTTTGTAGATTCAGTTGTTTTCTTTTCAGTGTTTCATGTGTTTTGTGAAATTCGGAATGTTTGTAGTGTAGTGCTATCATGGATGCCCAGGATTTGGTAGTGTTTCGCGTAAGTTGAGTGCGTTATGCAATATATTACTAATGTTTTCAATTGCTTGCGTACTTATAAGTGTAAATCTGTATGAGCCATAAACAGACATTTATATTATTGGTATAATTTGTTAATCTGCTACTTCATTATACCTACGCATTAATGCATTATTCCCTGTGCTCTAATTTTTAGAATTACTGGTTATTATTATTTCATTATATCGCTCAAATCTATCAGTATTCCGATTCCGGCAGTTTCATGGTAGCGTGTGTGACAAATGCCTCATGATAGATATGTTACGAGTAGGTTCGTATTCTCTGTAATCGCTTATGTCTTTCCCAGCCAAAAAGAATCACTCTAACGACAGGCAAAAGCTGTTATTGGTATAATGAGGCAGTTGAAAATCGTCCTTATTGAAAACGTATAGTAGTATCTTTTGCCTCAAATCAGACCGATCAAGAGACAGAATTTCGGTCATAATTCTATTTTCCATTGCGACTGTAAAAACTGCCAGCATTTCCTTGTCCTAAACTGTCTATATAGAGCAAATGTCATAAAACTGCTCCGTGCCGTACAAAGACATCCAAGTTTATTTTCGTAACTGCATCCTATGAATCGATCGGCCGAGTCTACGCTAAAAATATAGGCCTTTCGTGACCCAGTAAAGTTGATCAGAAAATTATATTTTCTTCGTAATAGGAGACAGTATAATCCAATCAAATAATCAATAGTCGAGGTAAACATATACTCGTACACATTTATTTATACGTTCGTCTATTTTGTACAATACAATACTCTTTATCCATACTAATATTATAAGATTTATAAGTAAGAATAATACTACTTGATAGAAAGTGTAGACATTAAAACATTATTGTGATTTCTAGAAGCCTACTGCAGTGGTTTTACTCAATTGAAAGTTTTTAAAGAAACTGCAGTTCGCGAAATCTACTTTCTTGTGGCATAAAACTTTCCAATGCACTTTATTTGTGAGTGGGCGGTATTATGCAAGAGTCATCATGTTGATAACCAAAGTTTTGCATATAATGACGTCATTAGTGTGTGTTCTACGTTTAGAGAGTTGTGTGTAGCCAAAGTCAATGTAGATCTTAAACCTGATAATAGCAATTATACTAGTTTTCAAGACGTATTTACTTAGGTATCCGCATATTTTACTCAGGATCTCACACATTGCAATTTTATCTCTTGAAATAAGAATGAACGCACAATAAATAATTTACGTCATTTTTTCACAAACATCAGAGCTAATATTGTTTTAAAATTAAAACATTTTGTTTAAATTGCGTTGTTTCTAATGAAAAAATAGTATTTAATCGATATTTTTTTTAAATGAATGTGAAAGTATGTCTTTACCTACTTATACATACTTAATTGCCTTAACATACGCCTAATTGCTGAAAGTGAAAATGCTAAAACGACCAACACATTCTCCAGCGGAGATTTGTAGAAAACAAAACACTATTTTAATTCGGAATTTCCCTCAAATCATAGATTCGTATTTTCGTATAAACCGCGAGTAACATCGCACTAATTGCTTCTCTGAAATGAAACGAAACGGTGTCGTTGGACAAAAGATTGACATCATCACACGCGATGGTCACTCGAGCGCAGTTCGCCGATTGCACAACTTCTAATAAAAAAATATAATTACTACTGCTTTAGGTTACCTAACTGTCTTTTATACTAGACAAGTATGAATGTTTAGCAGAAAGTATTCGTGAACATGATATCTTGTAGAAAATATTTCGCATTTCAGATGAATGTAATATCATAAGGGCAAGTGCAGACTTCAAAGATATTTGAATATTACAGCGAATAGTGAACTTATATTTGAAATTTCATGACGATAAGTCAGCGTCTTAAAGTTTTTTAACACACAATTCCATTTAATACCCAGTCCCAATACGGTAAATATCTGGGCGACCGAGTTTCGCTCGGCGTTTTCCCGGGCATGAGACCTAGCTAGATCGATTGCTCGTCCCCGAAAACCCCCACATACCAAATTTCATCAAAATCGTTAGAGTCGTTTCCGAGATCCCCGAAATAAATAAATATACACGAATTGCTTGTTTAAGATATCAAATATCTGGGCGGCCGAGCTTTGCTCGGCGTTTTCCCGGGCATGAGATCTAGCTAGATCGATTGCTCGTCCCCGAAAACCTCCACATACCAAATTTCATCGAAATCGTTAGAGCCGTTTCCGAGATCCTCGAAATAAATATATAAATAAGTATATATACAAGAATTGCTAGTTTAAAGATATAAGATTTCTATCTATTATATCTCTACGAATGATCGAATATGAGGTAAATTTTATGATAATGAAAAACTGTGACACTGACGTAAGGTACTTCTATTGAAACTTGACTAAGGCCATAGAGATGTCGAAATTGGTTTTTGCATTGCATCGTGAGACCATATTGTTTCATGATTCATCAGAGGTGAAACGGTATAAACAAACAATGACGATGTGTATAATGATAATCAGTGAAATTTAATTCTCTGACATGAGAAAAAGTCCCTTCATTTTATATTGAGGTACTTAATCTACAACATACTCGTATTGTTCTTAGCATGTATTGACTAATTAAAAAAATATATTACTTTACACAGTTAAATCGTCAATCTTTGATTAAAATTGAAATTTTTTGAATACTTTTGAAATACGATGTGGTGTTTTAGCTTTCTTTGATTGAGATCCCTATCCCTATAAGGAAAGCGAAGACATAGGCGACCTAAACTTATCTTACGCGGTGTTAAATGAAGCAAAGATGACACACAAGATAGACGAAGATAGACATGCAAGATACACAATTTATCATATAAAATCAAGCGTGATTCAAATTCATTTAGTAGTTCCAGAGGAGAGAACTGGCTGCCATATTTAGAAGACGTATAGTGTAAGATTGCCATGCTACCGTTTGCTATGCGGCATTAGGGTAATTGGGACGCGTCAATTGATTGTATGCTTTATACCTTTGGCCTACAAACTGAAAGTTGTCTGAAACATATCTAGGTAGGGTAGGACGCCATGAAGTCATTGTGCTCGTAATAGTCACACCTTTGGTGTTGTAAAAATTCGTGATTCGTCAACATAGCATTGGTTATTCAAGCTCAAGCTTGTTTTAGGGATTCAATTCTAGCTAACCAATTTCCAAACTTTTAATTTAATTACCTATTTGTTTTCTGTTTTCGCTTCAACAATTGAAATTGAAAAGTTTTTGGTTTGTCTACGTTGTTTTCCAAAGTTTCCATTTAACGTACTTACGTTTGAACTTCTACACAATTAGCAAATAACACATCATTGAAATCTCAGCACAAATGTAAAGCTACTTCGTAATTTCTACGAAGGTATTCCGCCCGACATTTAGATTAATTATTTTATCCCGTACTTTGATTAAATAGAGTACCGTCGTAATCAACACCCAATCAGGCCAGAATTCATTAGCGTTATCTAGTGGAGTTATAGTGTTGGCTGTAAAATCGACACGTTCTTTTATTACTGACGTGTCAATTGTCACGTAACAAGTATTGACAAGTGTGACGAGTGACGCGATGCACGGATAACGAATTAATTATGATTAATTTTCGTGTTTTATTTGCCATAGCACATCAAAAGCTTATTGTATTTAATGTAAATGAAACATTATAGCTACTATGTACCATATGCGGTGTCATTATATTTCATGGTTTACTTTGTAATGAAAAAAATGTACATTCTGACGTAATTTATTTCGTATTGTAAATAAATCGTAAGTTCTTCTTTAATTTCGCAACTTTACTGAAAAAAAATAATAGTTTATTCACAAAATTATACAAATGTTTACATTTCATACACTTCTGCCAAACCACATACTAAACGAAACTACACTAGGAACTATAGGAAACGTACTATGGATTGCAGCTTTATTGTCAGGATGGAAGTGAAATCGTCGACTGCCTTCGGAAATTCGAAAGGGTTTCTTCCATGATAGGTTAAAGACATACAAATGTCGGAATAAATTCTCAACTTGAGAAAATATATGGAGCATCTAATATAGCTTTTGAGAATAATGCTTTGAGAAAATTTCCATCGCTGGCTATGGTGCCCAGAAGGCTGGCAGCGTTACCTATTTGGATAGCTAAGCTGGTACTTTGGTTAGAGTAGCTGGTCACCCGACATTTCAACGAGCCGCTATACGCTAGTTCTTTGACAGAATTAATATTTTTAAGTTAGTATAAATAAAGCCCAAATTCCCAGTTATATTTTGGTATCATGAATTAGATGTGAACGCATTCGAGTGAAACTGATCGAGTTTGGTGACGGAGTTACTCTGCTGAACGTCGGGACTCGTCGCTATCTGAATGAATGAACGGTTCTTGAACGAACCGTATTAAATACTAGCTGTTTCCGGGATCTTCGGTCTTAAATATAACTATAATAGAGGTACATATGACAAAAATCTGTACCATAGAGTAAATGGTAGGTATTTGTTGCCAATGATAAACATTTTTTTTTTATAATTGAAAGCTTTCGTTCGCAAAAAAATACAATTCAATAGTTATTTCGTTAGCTAATCCCTGAGGTCTGTCAAAGAAATCATAAACAATTATTTTAACACCGGATTAAAGTATTTGTTTTCAGCCCCGACGCGTAAATTGTGGTTAATTTTACAACAATGTTAAACCCCTTTACTTTTAACTTTACTGAACTTTGCTATTCCATAAATTCGTTACGTTACTTAAAGTTTGTCGCGAGCGCAAAAAAGGGGTGAAAAATAAATTATGGTTTATTTCGTGCCTGCATTTTTCCGGGCTGGATATTCAGGCTTGCAGGCGACCTTAATGAATGCACTCGTGTGCCTATGCCTTTACATTTCGAGTGCTGATATAATTCCACAATCTCGTATTTCGTATAGCAGTTTGATTACAAAAACAACCTTGCTGCTAGCGATATAAAGTCCACGTTAAAATAAGACAAAACGTAGATGTGGAAGTTTTGCGAAATAAACAAAAGCCATTTCGCATTTACCTGTGCCACAGAACATTTTTACGCCTTTAAGGTTGGTAGCACTCTTATAATACTGTTTACTTTTGATTTGTTTACGCTTTTTTGAAGAAATGTTTTGTGTACGGATGTTTTTGTTAATTTCTTTAAGCAAGGTTAAACAGAAAACTTTTATAAATACTACTTTTTTTTAACAAAAACTCTGTGGTACGATTCATGTAATACTACTAATATTATTTAAATAGGTACATCAATTAGTAGTGACGTAGTATATACAAGTAGGTATATTGAATATGGAAAGCATTTTGGATTCTATTCAAATATTATACCAATTTCTATCTCGACGCGCCTTATAGAAGCGTCTGGTGACCAGAGGGCTGGCCACTATTTCGCACAACGGATTAGCATTGCTATCCAGCGTGGCAATGCGGCCAGCCTTCTGGGAACCCTACCGTGCACCGAGGACCTGGGGCAATTTTTTTATTTAGTATAAGTTTTTATTTAGTATAAGTTTTCGTTTATATTATTTTCTTCCCTTTTTTAAAGTACCTAAAATTGATATACCTATTGTCAAAATACCTATGTACGAAATACCTATTTTTAAAATTTCTATTCCATGTTCTAAGTAAATGATTAAGTTTCACCATGAACTAAAAGGCACAATATAAAATGTTCTAGTATAAGATTACCCGGAATTAATGAAAGAATTTCCCAAGACCAGCTATATCTTATTTACCGCGCGGCCGAATATAAGCCGGCTTATTGTAAAGCCCGCTAAGATTTTCCTATTTTCTCGTCTCCAGGTGCACAGCCTTGGAAATAGAAAAGTTTTATTTCATTCTGGAGCGGGGCTTGCCGATCCAGTTAAGTGGTTTAAGTTTCAGAATGAAGCGATGTGCATTTTTAATTTGGGATTAAGGGTTGGTTGTACCAAGCCACAAAATCGATAGCCGTGTTTGTTAAAAACTGCTCTATGGAAAGTTTGTGAAGCTTGTATGCCATATGTATGGGATGACAGCTGCCGGCGCCATATTATTTAATTTTGATCAGTGTGTAACCGTACGTTGGTGCAACTCGCCCTAACCCTCGGTTATCGGTGAATTACAGCGCGTCCTATCCTATACTTAACTGGTTAATATAGGAAAACCTGAAACTTGCCTTTTTAGTACACTTTTTTTGTTATTTTGGTAATATAAACAAATCCGCCGTTTATTTACGATACGTAGGTATTTCCATCAATTTGTTTAGTATTTAGATGTGTGAGTTACACACACAATGGAAGGAAAAGAGGAACAAATGTTTATGAAAAAAAAAATATAACTCCTTCAGTAATCAGTTTTGCATCTGCTCTGTAATAGTTTTTGACTAGGTTGCACAATTTTCACACTGCTTTCCTTTTTTCTTATCCTTTATGTTCCTGTGCCTTGCACTCGTCTGAAAATAGTTTGTATGCTCTATAATGAGTATAGCTGTGTCTACCACGTTATGGTTATCATTATCAATGTTTGCCGGTACCATGCAATCCTAGATATTGCTCGTTTAAACTTACATCAGATAACATAGTTTTACGCTTTCGCAACAAAGGCGTTTATTTACTCTACGAATTTGTAAAAGTTTTGAATTCTGGTGTAAAATTTTACTGTCGCATTAGAGGAGGTTTGTGGTTAAAGTTGTTTGGTAACTGGAACTTTATAGTGGTTTTCAGTTATTTTGATGATTTAGTTTACTTCCTTTTGTTAGTAGACATAAGCAATGCCCTCATTTAATCTTTCACGATTCTCACAATATATTTAAGTCACGATGTACAAATAATTAGGTCTATGTTCCTATTTATTTATATGTTACCCCGATTTTTTACGTTTACTTAATCTGTCGAACATTAAACGTTCTTGTTTATGTTCCACAGACTAAATAAACGCAAATTTTTGTTAAGTTGCGTTGCTGTGTAGTGTAGCTCTATGAAGGGCTCGAGATCCACAATTAGTCGCTTACTCTTAACATGTCTATTAGATATCATTTCTAACTGTGCTGCGTTGTATTTCAATTCCACTTTAACGTATTCGAATAGCATCCCTGCCATGTTTACATGCACTATGCACTCACAGGTTTAATTTTAATTCAACTGGCCTGTTTGTCCGTTTTGGCAGTCGGCATCGCCATTTTGTTACGGTCATGATGTGATGTGAATTCTTTATGGCCACTGCCGGTCACAAAAGGAATGGACCTATTGAAGGCATCATAAACGTCGCAATATTATCTAATTTCACTTTCATTGTGGCTTTTCAAGCAACGAAAATCGTTACTTTCTCTAAAGTATTACTTTGAGTGTTTGCGTAATGTATTATGTTATTACCGGTACTAGTTTTCCGGCCTAATTTATGTGCAATATATTGTGTATTCAAATTACAAGCGTTAGCAAATACCACTCGAACAATGCGCAGTCGCGATTTGTTTTATATCATGCAAGATGCTTACTGGATCGGTCAACTATTTCAAAAAAAACAGTCGAAGATCAGAGTTGAGTATAAATAAGAACTAAATTGAGTAGACATCAGAATTGGCAACCCTATCCGTGTTATGTTTGATATAATTGCCAACCCTAATTCCCTTTTATCTTAATGGTGGTTTCGATTTGTCTTCGGAAGCGTTTTGAATGCCAACAATCGATTGTATAGCGATTACCAAGATAACCTGCGATTGGTGCCTGTTTCATTGTCAGGTTAAGAAAATGATGTCCTCATTCGAACTATAACGTGTTAAACAACTCGCACTGGCCTCATATGTGAGAAGAGGCAGCCTATGCTCAGCAGTAGGACGTACATAATAATGATCATGCTAGTTTCTCATGATAGACAACACAGAACGTTAGTTATACCTACGATAAAGACTTAAGTCTGTTAACAGACAAATCAACTTTTGCGTTTCCGTTTATAAGATTACCAACCGCGCACCAAGCATAGGTTTTCCGTTTTTAAGATTAGCAACCACTAGTCCAACGCCCACCACAAATTAAACCAACTTCGCTAACTACTTTAAATATGTTTGCATTATGTGGCAACTGTTTGATATCATTGCAAAATTCAGCAGGAATAAAGCTTCCTCCGAATCCTCCGTGATTCCTCAATAATTCACATATTTTTGAGTTAGTGGAAGGACCCATTTATTCAAAGTATGATTTCTTACTTTCCATGCGGCGAATTCCCCGTAAAACAGTTATTTGAAATATAGTTTCTTAATTTTCTTCAAAATTGCATCATAAAGCTCTCGTCGGCACCTGTGTCGGACGTTAGAAGATTTTTCCGAATGAGTAAAATCTATTTTATTGGCGAGGACAGGTTTTTGAGCGTATTTCAAACACAGTGCATTGAATTCGATTTTTATTGTCCTATTCCGAAGCTGAATATATAACAGATTCTATTCATTTCCGGTTGTAAGTTGGAAATATGCTAGGATATAAAATTAGTAAAATGTTCGGCGTTTTAAAATGCTATTTGGTATGTTCGCATAAAATATAGTGTAACATAGGTAGTCTCCTGGTTTGGTCTCCGTTGGCAAAGTCGAAGTTTTTTAAAAACTTATATCCAATGACTAAGAAAGATCGCTTAATGGTTCCAATAAAAATATCTTGAATTTAATTATCTTCCCAGAATGCATTGTGCCATTTCTTATTATTGATGCTAGTGTGAAACTCAAAAGACTTTTTTGAGTTGTACAACTTTTAGTTCTATTATTACGTCGATGAGTTCTTTAAAAGTAAAGTTCAGTTCAGTTTTTAGAGTATCCTCCATTTTATCACCCTTCGTATATCGCAACACAATAAAATAAACGTTACTATTATTATTTTTCACTTATCTTCAAACAGAAATGCCGCGAACGCACTTTAGGTGTTTTATAGAACCAATATCTCTCGAGATAAGCTCCCCAACACCTTTATTTCCTTCGATTTTTTCATGTCTTGGCATAAATTAGGTAACGATAAAGGGTCCACGAGAAATCACCTTTCCTTTAGCTTTGCTATACTGGAAGGGTTGTTGAACTATAATGTAATTCTTTCCTCGTGTTGAGATAACGTTGGTTCCTTTGGAAGGTTTATATTAGGAAAAATTCTAGTTATAGCCAGTAAATACTGTATGGGGAAATACGTCTCATATTTGAAACATGTTTTTTTTATTTGATATTGATAGCGAGATTTTTTTGAGATATTAACGTAACTGTAAAAAAGATCTGACAGTTAAATAAGCTTATTATGTATCTATTTCAAGGGAACTGATTATTTTCGCTAAGACACAATAGATATATTCCAAAGCTACTATGAAAACACGCTTACCCCACTCTCTTCCATCGACTTTTGGAAGGACTCTGGATTCCCTGGTTGAAATGAAACTTAATTTCGACGCTAAGTCTACGTCGCAGTTACCATAGCTACCGAAGAGTGGCCGTGGAATAAACGTAACAAATAAATTAACATTTAAACTGGCTGATTTTAAACCTACTCCAGTAGCAGTCGGCGGTCCCGTATAATCCGGATATACAGGATAGATTTCCCAGCCGTCCGCGGATTTAATAGTACATTACTTACCAAGGGCGATAAAACAAAGAATGTCTCAGATCGCAGGTATTTTACGCCCGAGCCGAAGGCAAGGGCGATAAATATGCTATCTGAGGCTTTCTTTATTATCGCCCGTGGTAAGTACAAAATTTTATGTCACCCCCTGGCCAGGAAGTGGGTTTTTTCGCGCGCGGAGCGTCCGATAATGGCCACTTTATGGCTAGGTGTGACATAAAATGCTTTATTAAGGTGTCTATCAAAATGTTTTTTGTACTTTTGAAATTAAATAGGCTCTGTTCTCTTGTCACAGTTATGTCTTTTTAATAAAAGGGTTTAATATTTTTTTAAATACCTACAAAGTTATGAAGCAATCTGATGAAGATGTAGATGTATTAGAAAATATTAGTAGAGCAATACGTATCATTTAAATGTAGTTTGTGTCTAAGAATTTTAAGATTGATATTTAGCCAAGTTGTTAATGTTATGTTTAGGTTTTTAATTAACCTTTTTTTTTGTTTCAGGTATTTTTCGGAAAGTCTCTCGAGATAGATGAAGAGGTAACTTTAAGCGAAACACAAATTTCTGAATTATCATAAAAGGCTCGTTGAATTTAAAACGACCGTTGAAATTCAAATGGATCTCTAGATTTGACTTGCGCTCGAAGTCGCAGCCTGCACAAGTTAAATGAATTTAAACTGTATCAAACATTGAAACACCGAAGTTTGAGATATTATGTTAATATTCTTTATTTGAATGGAGCATTAAATTGTTCAATACGAAAATACATTTGGATCTCCATTTTTTTCCAAATTTAAGATTTGCTGAAGATTTATTCTGAGTGTACAGTTAGCTGCAGAGAAATCTGACGGGGCTCACGTTTTTCTGCAGCTGATTGTACCTATACGTAGTAAGCCCATGAACATGTTGGGTATATTTAGAAGTATGCAAGTTTAAAATGGAAACTTTATTTTGATGTTGCCAGAGACAATTAAAGTGCAGATTTAAGAACTCTGCATTGGTGACCAACACAAAATTAAATAATGTTCTGTAGACTTAACCTAAACATAAGGGTACTACGTACTTTCAGACCCTAATCGTTCCCCATTACCTTGGAGCAAGCATATACTTATACATACCACCCGTTGCTCGAAATCACGTTCAGGCCGGCATTTGTTTCTTCCATAAACGATCATGTTTTTTTTTCTTTACCGCGGTCTCATTCAGTGCCGTGCATTGCATTTTTCATTGGAAACCTGGAAACTGGCGCGGCGTATTCATGCGACATAGTCTACTCGAACGGGTGAATTCGAATGCATTATTTTCAATAGTCAACGCTTTGAATCTAAAAAATTGTTTAGTTTTTAAAGAAGAAGAATACATTTATTAGCAAACTGTGTACATACGATCTTATAATTTAGGTACATCAGTGGTTCTTCAACAGTTACCCTATCGGGCATGCAACTTTTGTAATTGAGCTTATACTAAAAACAAAAAATTGATCTTATACCTATTTACTTAGCAGTAATCAGAGTTCGAAGAACTCTTTAAGGCTATAGAAAGTTTTTTATATGAGCCAATTTTTTTATTGTGTCCTAATAGAATTTCCTTCCAGAGCCTTGATTTGGTTGGCGAGCTGATTATATACTCTGATTGCTGTTATAAATGTGCTCTTATTATATATGGACTTTACCTTGGGCAGACTAATATTTATTTATTTTTATTTTTTTTTTCCTAAATAGAATTTGACAATGCTAAGGTATACAGTTTCGAAATGTTTTTTTGCAGAATTACACACTGTACATAACTGTTTTTTTTCCTCATTTTATTCTTTGTTTTTGTGTTGCTTTATATAGATACTTAGATTTCTTGATCTTAAGTAGGTTAAGTATTATCATTTATCATTGTAATAAGCTTATTTTTGTGAGAAAATGGCTGACTGTCGAGTTTCTTTCGGCGTTTCTTCTCGGCAGTGGCCTCTGTGAAACGCTAGTAGGGTTTGACTTGTAAAAGTGCCATTGCGGCCTACTTACAGAATAAAGTTCATTTTATTCATTTTTTTTTTTTTTTTATTATATTTGTATCTTATTAAAAAAGTGAGCCTAAATAATGCCACCCAAAAACAAATGGTATTATGAACGTGTACTTTCATGTTGTTTTAAGACTCTCAGTAGGGCAGTAGGCACGTTATCTGAGATTATACGGCATAGCGGGGGCGGGCGATATTGCGGCAAAAACGCCGCCGATTTTTATTCCCGTTTTATTACACTCATTCATTCATTTCATTCGCTTTGCCATTCGTTCGAATACTGTTATTTATAAATGGTGAATATTGAGGTAGTTGCTGCATACGAGTTGTATTCATTATTAGTTTTACGGGTAATACGACGTTCAGAATCGGTTAAAGATTGAAACGTTACGTTGAATTGGACGTTAGACCCCTAATAGAGTGTGAATGCACCCCTTTATAGGGCATCCATGAGGTACTTTTTTAGGTTTACGGTCAATGATTCCCGGCACGTAGTGTAGGTAGACCAGGTAATATAATATCTACCGACGTCCTGTTCTTGAATTCCTTTAATCGACACTGTTTAGCGTAGATTCCGTGAATTTTGTACATAGTGTCACGATCGATCAAGGCCACCCCATTGTTCTACGGCGTATTGTGACGCACTTCCTTGGCTTGTGCTACTAGCCTCTATATTAACCTTTCCCTTCTAAATGCTATTTTACTAAAGGTCGCGGGATAAGAACGCTGTTTACCAGCCGTAGACCGATCGGCGAGGCGTGTGAATTTAACTTGAATTTTCACAGCATTATCACGAATTTTGTTATGTTCGTTTATATTTCTTTGATTCCGAATTTTCAGATTTATAGAGGCATACAAAAATGCTTGATAGTAAACATACACTGTAACCTATGGACGCTAGCGACTCTAGGAGAATAACAAGTGCTGTACTGACGTGGAGATTCTTCTGTATTTTCCTAAGCATCTATAAGGCAAGAGGACGGGCTATGGTTCAGTAGCTACGTCTACATCTTAGGCCTTATCATCGCTTTCCATAGAGTGAAACTAAGGCCAATCGCTGTTCAGTCATTCATAAAAAAAATACGTTGTGTTGCTGTTGACATCTAGAGACATTTATGCAGGGCCTTCACTCTCGTCGTAGAGCTTTTATCAAATAGCAGCGTTTCTTGGCCACGGTCAGCTACTTCGTTGATTGGACTATTGGGTAAACATGGCTATTATTATATTATTTTAGGTTACATCACTATGTAACTACACTTGAATCGAATGGTGACAGCACATGCTATTTGTACTAATAGTTGGGACCTAAATAATATAAGAGTAGGAATTTTGAGATTTTTATAGAATATGTGGGATATGGTGGTTAATCTTCATTAACTTCCCACTTATGAGTACGTTAGGAAGCATACGCCTCTCATTTAAGACGTTAGTACCCAGGCTAATCCATTCAAAAATACACATGAGGGACATTTCGTACCATTAGGCAACCCGCAGTCTTCCAGCTATCGAGGGTCGAACAGTAAATCGTGCGTTTGCGGGAGGATCTAATGAGGTCATAAATAAGCTAGTTGGCTGAACCACGTATGACCCTGGTGACCTAAATCCGCGTGTAGCTGCATAATTGCACCATCATGTGGGTAACTTGCGTAATTTGGGTAAATTAGATAGTTTACCTTACCTAATGGAGAATTAATATAAACAGTGCGCATTCAGAAATAGTCTAAAATTAAAACATTGTTTTAATGATTACCCCTAAACAAGGCCTTGTAGGTTATTTTCGTAACGCACCCTAAGTAAGGTTTTGCGTGTTACAAAATATCCGAAATAAAAGTTGCAGTTTTAGTTTTGGAGTTACTTCAAAAGACAGTCGCCATCGCAAAAATGGAAGCGAACAAGGGGCTCATAAATATCTGAATTCGACCCTTTTGTCAAGGCGATAGAGTAGGCACATGTTTCGTTGTTTTATATCACCTGTATATGATAAAGACTCTGGGATTCTACTACGTAACTGCTTTATAACTATAAAAAAATCAACGAATGAAGCAATATGCAAAGTGCAAAAATAATTTTAAAATGACGTTAACTATTTTCTCGATATTTCTAAAGCCTCAGTTGAAAAACCAACACAATTTAAATCAACATTCACGTAGGAACCTTATATTATGAAACTTCTCAGTGCCTATGGCGCTTCTAGTTTAAAATTGGAATTTGAAAGCCTAAAGTTCGCCAGCACGAACTTGAGGGCTCGATAACGTCGTCAATTAGTGCGGTGCTCGAGAAAAGCCTGAGTTGGCTCGAGTTCTCACGTGCTCGAGCCAGGCAACTTAATATTTGCTCTGGTAACTCTATGATGAGATGTAAGTATTAAGGATTTAGGGGAAGCTTATGTGGAATTTCTCATCAATGTATGTTGAGCTGCTGAGATTTAGATGTAGAATTATTCTAACAGGTCTAGTTCCATATCATTAATGCATTTTATTAATTCAGTCGCTTTGCTAAGATATATGAAGCAATACAAGATCAATATTGATTATTAGCCGGCCTCAACTAAGATACAATTCTTCTAACATGAATTTTATATTAGCCAACCATGAAGATTATCTTAAAAAAGTTATGCCTGACATAAAAAATACTAGGGATTTTTTAAACTATATTAATTCATGATTATCATCAAGTACATAGGTAAATATTTACTCTCGATACTCAGTTTCATACTGATTACCACGCAAAAACGGAAAAACATATGTAATATAGTCTAAAATTATGTGTTGAATTTTCCGCGAATGTATCTTGAATCTAAATAATATAAATGTGTCTCTTAAACATTTCCTTAATCGTTTAAATTTTTAAATGAGCGCAATAAATAAAGGCGAGTACCAACATTGCTTGGGCGGCGCAAGGCGGGCGGGGTCAACGAACTCGTCTAATAACTTCCGGTTACCTGCAAACGAGTCGTTACCCTAGACTAGTCTGCCTGCGTATAAGCTTTTTAGATGAACTCTAAGGCAGATGCATCTTTAGGTTGAATTTGCAGGGTTTGCATAGCTTTTCGAACACCATTTTTAGTAATATATCAACTGGCGTTTCTTAATGTATTTCTTTATTTATTTTGGTTTTATTTGTATGTAACAACTAATAATTGATGTATTGTATTGTATATAATTGATGTAGTTTTAATTTCCATATGTATTGTTTTCCTAACATCTATTGTCAATAAATTATTAGTTATTAATTTATTGTACTTAACGAATGTTAATGCTGTTAATGAATATAGTTACCTTTATTTATATCCTAACGCGTGTTTATGGTGAAACGCAATATAGTTCAGAAGCTATGTTACATGTATGGACAAATTGCTTAGCGTAGCCTTTATAGTCTTAGAAAATTGTTCCAGGCTTCCTACAATTTAATTCGAGTGAAAAGAAACATGGCAATAAAGGTGTTGTCTATCGTATAAATATTTATAAATATAGCTAATGAGTAGTGGAGAATCTGACCTATTTTCCATCTAGTCCTAAAGTAAGCTTTATTATGGCACTGTTTCAACTATTGACACCTTTTCTTCTTCCTCGCCTTTTTCCCGTCGAGGTCGGCTTTCCTGATGCTGAGTCTCCAGCCAGTTTTATTTTAAGCATCTTCAGGTGTCAAATTCTGCGTTTTTATGTCTTGCAACCATTCGACTATTTTTTTATCATTTTAGCTGTTTGGCAAAGCAGCTAATAAAACAATAAGTAGGTACATATTTCATCCGCTGCATTTTCGTCCGCTGGATGCGGGTGGCGCAAGACCGGTCATTGTGGCACTCTTTGGGGGAGGCCTATGTCCAGCAGTGGACGTCTTTCGGCTGATATGATGATGATGATGATGATATTTCATAGAACATATTTAAATTTTCATTTGAAATAAATATTATCTAACTTCATTATTTTACCTGAACGACAAATATTTTCATAGCATTGCCAATGGTTTGAATTTGTTTGGGTTATTTACGAAATATTTCTTACAAAACTACAAAGCAATGTAGATCTATTTTCAATGCAATAAAAGCGTTAATAGTTTGTCAAGCGCTGCAGACTAGGGTGTTCCCGACGAAGTAACCTGATAATCGCTAGACGACATTCTACGGCCACCTTCCGTTGGAAGCTAATTTAAAAACCATCGTAATTTATTGAGTTTAAGGTTACTAACTGAGTAGACATATTAGAAGTGTAAAGAAGTGTAGTCGCTTTTGGCATTAGGAATATTAGACTAAATCCGTGTGTTTTGGTGGACATAAGTTGCAGAGAATCTTTAGTTTGTTGTTTCAGATACCTTTTATATTGTTTAGGTCAAAATTTCCCGGGTTGTAAAGTAGAATAAAATATATGCAGTATGTGATCTACCTATCTAAAAGATGTACAAATATTCAGTCTTACAAAAACTATTCGAATCATAACTAGGGAAAATATCCGGTATCAGGCGATACTTTATCTTTTCCGGTCATATTTTTGATCGGCTGATAGCTCCCCGATACTCAAAGGCCCGTTGTCACTTGTCAAAACGCTTTGTATTTCCCGTCTGAATTTTTGCACACAGCCTAAGGATAAGCTTTGAAACTTTATTTAGAATCTGTTTGCTTTATCTGTATGTCAGTCAGTAGTTTAGAAGTTTGACGACAGTCGAAGTTCCTCGAATCGAGGATCAAAGAGCTCTCCATGGTTACTTTGTTTGAGGATCTTGGTTGTTTCGGATGAATTGCATCTTTGATTTTGAAATATTCAAAACCTTTGACACGTTAGTTGCCATGAGCATGGCCGGTGGGATCAAAAGCTTAATCAATCAATTTGACAATCTTGTTGATGAGGACATTTTATAAAGTATAAAATATTAAGCATACATTACGATAAAGTAATCCTAATGAATTATAAAGTCACGCCAAAATACGTACAATTATATACTAACGAAAGAGACGGCGCTTGCGACAGGACGGAGGTAAGGAGGGGAGAAGTCAAAGCAGAGTACACGATTCGGTGTGTACTTTAATCATTGATTCTTAGCGTTATATAAAATGATGAAAGTAGGTACATTTAGGTCTAAATTACAATAATCAACTATCAAAATAAGAAACACATTTTGTACAACCCTGCGTCTGAGCGACTACTTGCAACCGATGACGTCACGACAGCTCCTAGCGCCCACAGATTCCCTACTCGGTTTTACCTTTTTTTAATTTATGTATGGAACTTGTCTGGAATAAAAATTATTTCATTTCAAAGGGTAGAGGGGGGGGGGGGGTAGAGGACGGTGGTACCTTCACGCTCTGTCTCAGTTAAGTGGTAGACAGATAGCATTAGTTTCTAATTAAAGCCAAAAATCGCAAATGATGAACTGTTACTAAACTAATTTGATTTTGTCTCGCGAAGTAATAAATCTAACTCATAGAGGTAAAGTGGCACTTCTTTGAATATTACCGTCATTTACCAGAAGACTGTTCCGTCTAGATGCATAAATTAGAAGTTAATGAAACTGAGATAAACGTGTTCCTTAAACTCCATCGAGAACAGTTGCCTTGGGTGCACTTGCATAATGAATCGGGCCTCGGATTGAACCTATTGTTGTTCGGAGTTGAAACACCGTACGGGCACAGTACACGTGCGTACGGGGTATTTTTGGTACACGCTTCTTTTTTTTAAGGCTCCGTATAACATATTCTGACGATTTGGCTAAGATTGATGAGGTCGTATCTCATAATCTATTAGTATTTATCTACATTTTATTACAGATTATGAAAGATCATTTCATTCTGAATGGAATAAGTGTGCTACTTTCTAAATTTTCTTATTTAGTTTCGAATAATCTTGCTTAACCTAACAGCTGTTTCCTCGATTTGCGCTTGAAGAGGCTTTAAAAACGACCTAGTTAAGCTATATATTGGTGCCAAACCGGCTTGAAAAAAATATGCACATGTGCAATAGATACTCCTCTTAGGGATGAGTGCAAGGGTTTTTACAAGTTTCATACAAAAATGTTATAAAAACAGAATATTAAAATTGTTAAAATTTTCTGAAAAACTTCAAACTTCATTGCATCTTTTAGTAATATTAAAGCTAATAAAAAGGTTTTTGAGCATATGACTATGATAAAATAACTTCTATTTTATGACTTGAGATAATAAAAAGTAGCAACTAAGATAGAAATATATTAATTCTATTTGATTTACAACATGCCTTTTTCACGACATTTTCATTGACACGGTCATAGTGACTCAGTACCGGCCGAGCGGCCGTCGGAGGAGGACGTATATACCGTTTTTTTGTGGCTATTTACAAAGCTTACCACAACCCCCTCAAACAAACCAATACAAATTGTGACCTCCCATTATGTGTATTTATTATGAAAGTCGCAGTCAAAGTATACTAGGAACGTAATTGTGAACTAAATCGAGACAACTTATGAATCACATAGCTGATAACACAGTTGTCAATTGATTTTCAAGTACTGTCCTTGATACTTGGTAGATTTATTTGTCTACTCGTGACTTTTTTTTTATTTAGAAAAATGCTTTATTTTGATGAGCATTTCATTATGATTAAAGTCAGCGATCAGCATCTAGTGGTTTAACCTGGAAGGTAATCATTTAGCAACTAGCCATTTGTCAAAGTATATTTCGTAAAAAACCGTAAGGCCCCTGCCTGCTGTAAATTAACGCAAGCAAAAATCTACCTAACAGTCAGAGCTCTAAGTCGAGTGTTGTGTATATGGGTACATCCACATGTAAAATAGGTCTGGGTTCCGTCTTCATGGGAAACCAGATAAACAATGTATAAGTATATGCTTACAGTCTCGAAGCATACAAATAGGGCCACCAGGTGAGATACTTATCCTCGATCTGTAACTCTCCAAATATACAACCGTCCCGAGCGTCCCTCGGCTAGGATGATTGCAGATTACTCGCGCTGAACCTCGACGTCTGATGTGGTCGCTGCGGCCACATGTGATGCTTCTCCTTGACCTCGAATCCTCGCCGAGGATATAGGATATGGTGAAATATGAACAACTGACTTGAATTTACTGACTTTAATGTCCTGATAACTTGAAATATACAATAAACTGATACTGAATAGTTTTAATGGCGGATCCTTGTCGCCTTTGCGTTCCTGAATCGCAATCGTGAATGCAATCGGTCTGACAATCCTAGACAGCTAGCCACTCGTAGAAACACATACAGACTCGCTAGGTGGCGCTAGTGGCCATGACTTAGCCAACATTATGTTGGTATGAATCAAGTTACCTACAATGTAATTCAGTCTGAACTCAATGTTGAATTGATTCAACATCGAGTTTTGCTTGCGTTCGTTTGACAGAATTTAGCCTTAGAGTTGTGTCCGAACTATACCTAGGTAGTACTATGTAGTTCTGCGAAATATTGTCTCTCAGAATGCTACAATAAGCATCTGATAAAGTACGTAGATGTTCAAAATGTAGTCGCACGATTCTATCCACCAAAATTCGGCCGCAGAAAAACACAAAAACTGACTCGATAAATTTTCTTTTTATTTTCGAACCTGTTCACCAAATTTCACGAGAATCGGTTTAAAAATGCGATCTGTAGATGCGGACAACCGGAAATCCGGACATACGAAAGCATTTATCTGGAAGCTAAAACAGAGACCTTCGTTTCACTCGGTCAAAAAAGAAATACTTCCCGGCCTTCAATTTTGTACGAAATTTCTTTACAGTTCTCTCGGGTTATTCCGCCTGAAACGTTATACTTTGAATCCTGTTATAAAACGCACGTTTGAGAAATAGTACATTACTACAGAGGCCGAGAAGTAAGGGGTCGCCGGCGGAGTACATATAGACGGCCGAGCGTGGCGAGGCCGGATATTTACGAGGCTGGCAACCCCTTTTCACACCGATGTATGTATAATGCTTTTCTCAAACATGCAATGAAATAAATCAAAAAAGCTCCTAGAAATCAAACTTTAATTTCAATAGCAACTGAAAGTAAACTAGAAAAAAATTAAACTGACACATATATTACTATTTATTTGTCGACTTCTAAACTTTATTAAAAGTAGAAACAGGCGTATAAAAGAAGGCACAGAGTGTCTACTCCGAAATCTATACTTTGCACATGCCGTCCCTTTCACTCTCGCGTGAAAGGGAAGCCACTAATACCAAGTACGGATTTCGAATTTCAGAGTACAGGCCCGGTCGTATTCAGCCAATTCAACTAGTATTTTTCTGTTGGAAACGCTACGTTTTTGTATGTCTTAAATAATTTCCGTTTTTCGGTGCAAAAATACACTAGCGATTCTGTTAAAAAAATGAACGGCGGGAATGGGAAAGCATGAACTTTTTGACGTTTCAATACTTTTGGTTTATGTTTATGAAATCTTAATTCAAATTCCTTGTTATTATATATCCGTTTCATTTCTGTTTCGTCTTATTTTTGAGATATTTTTTTTTAATTAATTGTAGTGGCAGAATGTCTTAACGAACTAAAAATCAGTTATTGCTTATAGTTTTCTTCATAGCTGAACGCCGTGATGCTGAGTCACAAATGAATGAGGAATGAAAATTTCAAAATGAATTTTAATGAATAACTATAGGGATTATTTTTTAAATATTTTTGTATATTCATCACAGATATAAATAAATCAAACTACATATTATTTAATAAAACGTACAGTATATGATCGTACCATAATATGTATACATATTTTCGAATCAAAATGGGCATTTTATTTACTTGTACAACAACTAATATTATTTCATACAAAGTAATATTCATTTTTAAGTAAACAAAACGATCAAGATTTTTACGCCAGGCAGTAGGTTACTTAGGTAATTAAGTAATATTCTGCAACGCTTTGACCTCACCGTAGGAGAACCAATGCGTCAGACCTCCGATTGCATGTAGTTATTACGTGTCCTAGTGTCAAGATATACTAGAGGCAACTGGTGAGGTGATCGATGCTTGACTATTGTAAATAGCTTGCCAACGCCATCTATCGAGTAAGATTTCGTGAAAATGATGAAAGCGCAAAGCTTGACGGCCTCTTATACTACAAAATGTTAAACTGTTGCCACGCCAAACGTCATCGTCATTTTTAAAGGAAGTCTTAACGCCATTTTCATTGTTTTGAAACAAAAAGTTCGCGTACTGCATTTGTCATGTTGTTCAAATATGTTTTCCTCATACTTAATTGGGTTTTGTTATTTATATAATAATTTTCATTTAGTACTCGTATTAAGGTTACATTGTGAAATTATACTAGCTGTCGCATTTAGCTCGTGGGACTCTTAGATTTCTTTTGCATGTCTCAATTAAAAATAATGAGTATAATATACGGACTACGGACACGCACCCATTATTAAAGCATGGCGTAAACTGGGGAAAAAAACCCCATGTATTTGCATGTCGTCGGCGTCTCGGCCGGCCCGTGTGTCTTCGAGATCCAATCCCACTACCTAGATATACCCACAATACGACTACCGTAGATCAAAACCTGACAGCTGACATTCATTCTGTGTATGGGGCGATTAAGGCCGGGTTTTATAAAGATCCGTTAGACCAAATGTCAGATCAACTTTCAGTAACTCTGTACATTTTTTGACATAACATACCGACATATAAGGTCTAACGGATCTTTGTAAAACCGAGTCTTAGTCTTTGTTGTCATACGTGAGCTTGTGAATCGTCGAACCCACCCCAACAGTGATCGTATTATTTTTAAATTCATTTTCATTTTTATAAACGCATTTATTTCCGTTTTGTCTTTATATGTCAAAGTTATATCTGTAGGTAAATGTAATTTTAATTATATACAATTTGTGTATTTCTAAAAGTGTGTTGCTGGTATCTTGATGTGCTGATAGCAATACATATATATGCTCCAACGCTTACTAGGTCTTGAGTATAAGCAGTCGTCGGTTCGATCCCAATACATTGTCTGCCTCGAGCAATGCAGATTATTTCCACTCGGCGCACGCAATCTTGGTCATTATATCGCCCTGCTTAAAGATCAGATCTACACGAAGCGTTAAGCTGTATTTCCTACTGATGATTGAAGAGAAAATAATATAGGCAACTGTTTTTCTACAAACCATATCAAATTTCTGTTAATAAAAATAATACACTGTAAATTATACTCGTAATTTCGCACATAATACCGGCACCGTATCTGTTACAAAATACACATCAGTAAAATTCAGATATCAATTTCATATACATTCAATTCAATCTGACCTAATTACTATAAATATACACTTTAAAATACAGAATTCATATTTTGATTGGAATGGTGGGGAACATCCACAAGTTACGCAAAAAATTATTCCATCAGATTAACTTGTCTCACATAATTGCACCAATTAAATAACATATGATAAATTATGGTTATAAAGGTAACAAAAACCATGGGAACATTTCAGCCCATTAGGGTTTAGAAATTTGAAATGTAAATGAGGTGGGCGAATGGAGGTAATTCCACACTACTGTGAAAAGCATTTGTTTCTCACGCAAGCGCCTCTGGCTGAGTAAAGCCAATTTGTACGGTCGATTCCGAAGCAGCAGTCGTTACGTCACTGGAATAATAGCAAATGTTAGTACAGAAGCCAATATTAGATACGACATTCTTCCGTAGAGAGAACGGAAATGCAGCGCGTAAAAGCGTGCGATTGTGGAGAATTTGACAAATCGACAGCATTATGCGCATAGTAGCACTTTAACGCCGCTTTAGCGCGAAAAAGTAAATTAATAAGTTATGTTGATGTTTTTCTGCTTATTTAACAATCTATTTTGATTATACGGTTTTTATCGTAGTCTCTTTCTTTAATCATATAATGTCAACTTTCAATTACATTCTCTTGAAAGTTGGCTGTAAATGTGGTTTTGATGTGAGTTACTTGTCATTGCCTTGAAAGTGTGCAATAATTTAAAACATTTGCCTTAAGCAATAAAATAAGCATAAGCAAAGACGTCAGTTTTACTGGAAATCCGACATGCTAAGAGAGAAAGCACGCTCGAGTATTTAAAATACTTAATGCTAAAGTTGTTGTTTTCTATTGTCTCTGGAATTTATTTTATTAGTTTGTTAGACATAACATCGGCTGAATTTCGCTTTACGGTTAGACTATTAATTTGATAAATAAATGAAAACCCGAGAGCATCGGGTTTTTGATTTAGCCTGTTAGTTTTACATTGGGTTTGAACAATTTCAGCGACAGATTGATATCCAATGATTTCCCATTTTGGAATTGAAAATTGAGTCGTTCGCTCTCAAATATAACAAAACATAGTAACAATACTCCTCGAAACGCTAGAAGAATTTTCCAGTAAGAAATAACAAAATACGGTTGGAAATTAGGTCATGAATGTCATGATATGCGTTTCCTCTTTCAAGAAGATTCTTATCTTGTTTCGGAATTTTCAAACAGCTATGCGAGATTCTGCAAAGATTCCGCTTCGCAATTACCTACTTGTTTTGTATTACCCAGTCTAAAGGCTGTATAGCAACGCGCAGAATATTGAGATATTCTGAATAGCGGGATAAAAATGTCTCATAAAGGATTATTCCCGTCATTATTCCGCATGTTTGCTTATAATTAGTTCCGAAATTCCGCGTACATACATCCCCGTCATGTAATGAACCACTTTCGAGACAAGTCTACAGGCGAATCTGGCTTTATTCAAAAAGTTCACAACCGTGAATGAGGGCTCCCCGTACAAAGCGACTCAGCTCTGGGATTGCATCATTGTACTGCACAAAAATGCAGCAGTGCTAATTTCGCATGCACCGCGCTCTTCGTAAATACCATTATGAATGTACGAAAGTCTAGGCAACCTACGATTTACGATGAGAGAGTTAAAGACGATCTGCACGTTTTACATTCAAATGTACAAAGGCTGTTTAAAACATAAGGAAGTCGAAAAGTTTATTCGAATTGCAAAACGGCTTATGAAAGTACCGAAAATGTAATATTATATTCGTGTTTACAAAAAGTTTGTAACAGAAAGCAGGTAGGTTGTCCACGACAGATACAGTTATGTGACACACATTGTTGACCGAGTACATGAGATCTTTAAAACTCTTTAGTAGCTATTATGCGCGTGGTTACGTTTGGTTACAATTTTGTTTATAATGTCCATTACCTATCTTTCTGGTGACGTCATTTGTGTGTTTAACCGGAATTTATTGTAAAACACTCTTTATTCATCTTCTGTAAGCTTTACTGTAGGTATCATAAAAACGCGGTAACATACAGAATATACATAAATACTGAATTTAATATCAATTTTGTGACATAGCGAAAATAAATTTTGATACTGATACTTTTTAAATAATTTTATACGGATATCGGTATCTTACAAGTTGCATGCACATTATGCAAACAAACGAGGCCTACCTACGCAAGGCAGATGCGCCCATGCTCACATTGATATCGCTTGAATGCAGGGCGCTTACAACACCGTTTTGTTTTGCTCTTACTCGTATAGCCTTATGCAACAAATGTGCATATCGTGATAAAGGGGATAATGGGAGCATGTGCTGAGAACGTAACCGCGATAGATTCCAATCTGAATAAGCTTTTTTTAATACTTTAGCCGATTATTTTTCTTTAATGTGTTTCATCACTATCCATATAGCCATTACACCAGCACCACTCGGAGATGGAACCATTTCGTGGCAATAACTATTAATAATTGTAATTCTAATAGATGCTTATTTCTATCCATATTATATTAATATCACATATATATGTCTACCCTGTTCAATTCCGTACAAGTTGCAAATATTACATGTACTTTTTAGAATAATAAATATTCTTGCAAATAAAACTATTACTTTCTAAGATAATCAGAGATGGAGAGACTGGAGAGTAATTATAATATAAGCTTAAAAGTTAAAATAGTAATAAATTGTGTTTCTTATTTCAAGCACAGTAATTTTCGCAAATGCGTTGAGACTATACGAGACATTTGTTTCATTTGATGTACTCTTTAGAAACATATTCTTCAGACTTTATGTACGTACACTAAAGCTGTCTGAAAACGGTCATTATAATTTAAGTGTGGAAAAACAAAATAGATGCGGGAAAGCGACTACCTCGAACGTGCCCGGTTCCTAAGCGAATTGTAATGGTGTTACGCGTAGAAAGTGCGGGTACGTAAGAAATGATGCGTCTAATTCGGCCACGTCCGCGTACAATGTGGTACAAAGCGTAGTAATTAGGAAATAATAAGCACTAAGAGCAAACATGTGTTGTGGCTCCAACGCATAATGAGTTTGATGCCTTTGTTGAGCACGAGCTAATCAAGCCGTAACATTTGCTTATGAGATTGTTGGCTTACCCGTTATCTTGGTAAGAAACTGCGCTTGCATAATAATTAATTCAAACTTTTTTTTAATTTAGAACACAAACAGTCGCACAAAGACCAGGGGGCCGATTTTTGAGTGTCGAACGCTCGACTTTTTACACGACATCTGTCAAAACACCACAGATTTTTGACAGATCTCGAGTGAAAAGTCGAGCGTGCGACACTCAAAAATCGGCCCCTGGAGGTTAATTTTTTCACACAAAGTCATCATTATTTTTTTCTTAAATATGTATTTTTTTTGTCATATTCGATTTTACCGAATTATCTTGTATGACTGAACAGCGAATGGCCTTAGTCTCACCCGATGTGAAGCGACGACAAGGCCTAGGATGTAGCTCGCTGGTTCATTATTAGACTATTTACTCTTACAGAAAGAACGAGGATAATTAGGTCATTCATACTTACATAATTGAATATGCTGTTTTCGTGATATCACTAATTCAGCTAACTAAATGCTCCTCTATTTCTAAGCTCCCAAGTCCATATGCAGAGTATATACATAATAGAAACTGTATATAGTTGCGCAATTGAAGCTCCTGCTGGGTTCTCGTAGACGTTATGAATTAATAATCGTTCCAGAATGATCTCACCAGTATCTTGGCAGCATTCGTGTAATATGAAGTCTAGTAGCCTGCTAAAGCATTCCACGTTTAGACTATCTACATGCCCATATTACGGGCAATATATTTTCGGTGATGAAACTGATGAAGTATTAAATTCGCCTCTACGGTTTGAAATTGCTCGTTGAGAACTTCATATGACAAACACATAATTTTAGACTAGGTTGTTTCAAACCGACGGTAATCATAAGTTATTTCAGTGAAAATCTGGAAAGTTTGACAGGTCTCTTCTAGATGACATCTCCTCCTCCTCCTCAATCGGTCCCTCATGGCTGAGGATCGTGACTCTGCCGACGTAGTATAGCCAGTATTCTTCTCCAGGAGTTGGACTTGGAAGAGATGACATCTACCGGCCCCCTATTAAATGTTTATACGTTAAACTAGTTGGGTTGGTGCAGCTTAGTAGTAACGTTAACGTGGAGATGGTGTTTTTTTCCTCAAAAATGTATTTTTGTACCTTTCTCCCAAACACGAATGTAAACGTCCCTTATAAAGATAAACGAATGTTAAGGGCATTTTAATTACAATAGGTTTAACGGACGTTTTAATTAAAAAGGTTGAATGAGGTCATTATTTTAAAATCCTAAAATATGCTTGTACGAGAGTACCTAGTTCCGAATTTTCAAACACGATCAGCGAAATAGTTAATTGCCTTGGATAAACACCCTTTTCTTCGCATGTTCCAGTCCTTTGTTTTGAAAGTTGCGCAAACGTTTGCGCCGTAGCATTTGTTTCAAAGTTCGTAGAAAACAAACAAACAAAGAAGATCACACGGTACATTGCGTTAAGGATAAACTGACGCAAGTGCGTAATAGGAACGCGTTTGGTCTGTCTGTTGCACAACTCTTTACACTCTTTCATGTGAATTTTCATGCTCGTTTGACTTTGACACCAACGATACAGATACATAATTGTATCGGAGATAGATCGACACACATCTTCAACGACATTGTAATATTCTATCAGTTCCCCCAGTAGAAATGCAAGTTTTTTTGGTAAATCTTACTCAAGTTGAACACTGAACAGTGAAGTCAAAATCTCATAATCCTCGTCAAGTACAACAATTAGTGTGCTCGTTCTGTTTAGAACGAATTTATTGGAGCAGTTATGTGTACAATACTGCATTCCTGAGAAGTTGTAAATTAGGTGGCGCCTAGCTAGCGGGAAGCGTAGGTGTATGCTAAATGACACCAGAGATTATATCATTTCTTTCGCAAGACCTTTTTTAGCTGTTCTAATTGTAGGTGATTGAAATGCGTTTTAATTTTGTTCCATTTTACGATTAAGTTTTTTTGTAGTTTCTTCATTGGTTATTAGCATGCCTTTTCGTCGTGTTATTTATCGTGTTCTCTTATTCATTCTAACGGGCATGTTATGACAACAAAAAATGCTTTTTCCTTTATATCCGATCGAATTCATTTGTTGGTTAAAAATAGAAAGATTGTATTTCACCACGGCCTTGAACTTAAGTCATTTTTAAAATGTTGTTCCATCTTTCTAATGGCAAAGTGTACAATTATTAATCTACAATTAGGTACTTTTATACATATACCTTATACTTATACCTATGTATTTTAATGTACCTAATTGCTAACCCACTAGTCCGTAAACTACCAGTCGATATTTCATGCATCCGCTAGCGTGCTCCCCACAATTTAAAGGACGTTTTTAAGTTCAACTTGGCTTTGTTTACTTGAAAGACGTTGTTTTATTAAACAATATCTGGGCGGCCGAGCTTTACTCGGCGTTTTCCCGGGCATGAGACCTAGCTAGATCGATTGCTCGTGCCCGAAAACCCCTACATACCAAATTTCATCAAAATCTTTAGAGCCGTTTCCGAGATCCCCGAAATAAATAAATATACAAGAATTGCTCGTTTAAAGATATAAGAGTACTTTACCGACTAGTACTCGTATACCAACAGGAGTTTTAACATTGAATATTTCGATAGCATCTCAAGGAGTGGCTTCATAGAGAATAGAACATATTTCCACGTCGGCAACCAAACAATAGACAATTTTCTTCTAACTAGTAATTAGCCTGGTTTGTAAACAATGACTTTTTGTTAATAATAACATACCGAGATAAAACGCATTACAATATATTTATACAGATCAAATATTTTGAAACTTGATAGATGATCTTGCGTGTAGCAACAATATTGTTTGCGAGTAGAACGAATTTTACGCTAAGAAAATCGAATGTTTTAATGTACCAGTGATACTGGCGTGAAATTTTAAAAGAGAATTCAATTCATGTGGCATTGTTTAGTTCGTGAATCGAAATAATTTTATGCTATGATTGAATGTTTTATTGTTAACGAAGTAGATGTATTTGATAAGCAAATAAACAGTAATAGGTACTACCGTGGAATTTAAAAAAGAGATCCAACTGATTAAGGTTGCTACGCTCATTTACCGCTCCGATAAACGCAATCATGGCGGGATCTATGAAATGCCTCATCTCGTGTTTACCACGCCTTTGAAAATTATGTTTCAATCGTATTCGATAATGATAAATATTACTAATAAGCAGTTAACAACCAAAGCGATAGTATTATTTCATTAGTATGTACCTACCTTTTTACTTACAAAAAAACAATTAAATAACAACTCCTTCTAACCTAGACAACGAAAATAGGACTAATTCGACGTTCAAAAGATGGTGGAATATGTGACATGAATCTAGAAATGTTTATGAATATATATCAGTACATGTTAGTATTTTAAGTCTAAACCAGCAGGAATAGTTTAATGGTCACTAGTTTTTTTAGTCAGGTCAGACTCTCAGTGTAAATAAAACATTATAGTTTAGGAAATATGAATTGGCCGTCCATTACCTATATTGCGTTCCGGTTGGTCGGCCAATTCATATTTCCTAAACTATACACTTCTTTTTTTGAGTAGTCGTATAATAAGGTACAAAACTTAATTTTTAACACAATTAAGGTATAGTATAGATACTCATACTTTCAAAATTGCAAACATTAAGCGAAATTATAACATTTTCCCGACAATGTTAAGATAATCCTCATTTCAAGACAAACAAACAGGCCCAGATAAATCCGGAACGGTGTCTTTATTGGCTCCTTTCATTCAGCCACATTGTTACGCAGAAGTAAATGTTAGCATTCAAACTAGCTGCCGTCTAACGTCTAACCAGAGATAGCTACTTCTTTGCTTTATAAAATGTATATCTACTTGTTGTTGACGATGGTTACATCATTCAGTTATTTATAGTTTTACTACTAAGTACCTACATACCTCCTTCCACGTACGAAAGCGATTTAGCCAGTAAAGACGAAAAGGTATGTACGAAGCAACAGATCATTCTACGTACATACCGAATTGAAACACGTAGGTATTGTTTCAAATTAACAAGGTAGAGTAGGAAGAGTAAAAAAAAAAGACTTATAACTCCGGTAGACCTTGATCTTAACTTGTTATTAACTGTAACAACGC
Organism: Cenopis cana; assembly: GCA_951800055.1. NCBI lineage: Eukaryota > Metazoa > Arthropoda > Insecta > Lepidoptera > Tortricidae > Cenopis > Cenopis cana. The sequence goes on from OX637488.1 coordinate 8,243,470, forward strand.
TACTGAACTACGAGCCCCACTCCGACGCTAGCTTTATCTTTGAAACGGACAAACGGCTCAACAATATCGTTACAACCGACGCACAATAGAATCCCAATTAAAAAAGGTGTATCTTACGAGTAAATAGGCGGTGGTTTACTACATTTTATATATAAACAGTACACCAAGTGTAGCATCGTTTAATGAACATGAAAAAAGCGAGGACACAATTTTAAAAACCCATTGAATGTATTAGTTACTTTGTTAAATTTTTGGACTTTAACCGCTAATTAAATTTAAAGTAAATGGTGTATGGAGATATTTTGATACTTTTGAATCCAAAAACCGCACCCAGGGGGAGAGAAATGCCAAGTTTGCATACAAATATATACAGTCGTTCGAGCCTCGAACGGATGCTTGTGACACTATCAGCAATCGCCGGTACAAGTTTTCACTCGTACCTTATGCAAATAATGCCTCCGCCGTCAACGACCTCACCTAGTTTCAGGACATTCAAAACCAAAAGGGTTACGTGCGTGCCAACCGATGACAGATGAAAGCGACCTTTGTTTTACTTCGTTTGAATGCTTCCACTTAATTTGCATGTCTTTTGAAAGCTTGATGAGTTTATTAAATGCTATTCTCTATATTTGTTTAGGCACAGTCCCTCGAAATATTTTAACCGCTTCCAAACTTTCTGAATTAGTCGCGACCTTTTTGGGTTTGTTGCGATAATGTCGCCTCATTCGTTATGTTTATTTATGCCTAACATTTGCTTGTCTTCGTTCGCATGCCTTTTGCAAAATCTAGCCTTCTTCAGTTCACAGCACGCTTAGATATTCAAAAATGTTTTATTTTACTATGTTTGTATGTACGTACATTACTGATCGTACCGAATTTGAAAGTGAAGAGGTATTAGGTTACGTAGTCCTTCGAGGCTTTGTAGATGTAACGACTTACGCGTCTTTGCGATTGTACTTATACATAGATAAAGCTTATCTCTTATCCCATATTGTTTGTTAGCAGATAATGCTGTTAGGGTACAGTTTTCAGGGCTAAAGTGTGTACGTGCGCGTGCGTGAAGCCTTTGCATGTATATTGCGTTTATTGCTCACTTTGTAGGCAGGCATGGGACGCTGTCTATAAGAGTTTCAAATGTTTAATTATTAACACTTCATATCTAACTGAACGCAATCAGCATTAAAGAGGTTAATCCTTTCATTGAAAATCGGTTCAATACTACCTCCCATCCTGGATTCCTCGCATGACAAGCCTACCGTTTTAAACCAATCCCGATTCAATACGTATAGTGAAATATACCCTCCGGGAAAACGCTTGCACTGTTGCAGTATGACCGCCACGGAGCACATTCGATGCAATTTACTTTCCCATCACAAACTAATCAACGGTGGCGACGTTGACTCCCCTCCACATTGCCGATTGCGTGGCAAATATTTGGTCAAATCAAAAACGGATTGCTTCAAGATTCCTACAACTTTCAACGCTCAATCATAAAGTTGTACACAATCCATACTAACTCGATTAAAGCTTCATAAAGCGCACCTATTCACAAATTTAAAAATCAAATTTTGTTTATCAGAGCTAATAATAAATCTTTTTGAATGGTCCCTATAAATTCGAAATCTATTCATCCGCTACAAACGTAATTTCGCTTTGATGTGACCATTTATTTTCCAGTATTTATTTGGAAACGGCTCGGTTTGTGTAAATGTTACATTGTAATAATAAACTCGGAATAGATATCCGCCGGTCTAAATTTACCCATTTCCTGAAATGCTCGAGTTGTGTGCATCCATCTGAATTAGAAGACAATATAGAGCATTGTACTACGAATAAGATAATAGGAATATTTAAGACTATTTCAACTAACGCAAACGTAGCAAATAGGTACGTAGTTACTAACGTAGTTATATACGCTTTACATACAGAATCGCACTGTAGGATTAAAATTGTGGTTACAATGACGATTGGTTAACCAATATTATTTAACGAGAACGTTCATGTTTTTAATTCAATTGCGGTTTTTTTATGCGTGTCAAGGAAAGTAGCGACGCAGTAAAATAGTAGTGAGGTGTAAAAATTGTATGTGTGAGAGTCTTTTCTTCTTAATTTTTTGAAGAGTATTACAAAACTTCTTACAATGCCTTTCATTCAGTTGCGAATTGAAAATTAAGCTACCTCCGTTTTAGCAATCAGCCTGCAGACTGCCACTAAGTTCGCCTAATTGCAAATAGAAGTATTTACACGGTAAACGTTTCCTTTCTGCGAACTTGAAAAGCACGGTCAAAATGCTCCAAAAGGTACTTTGACATCAATAGTTATTTACGCGCCTTACGATTACGTGACATTTTGTGTTTGCTTCCTTGGTACTATTGATCCGAATCCGAACATTTGTCTTACAATTCTAATGAGGCCGCAAAGTAATAATTTCGTGTCGCTTAGTGCGGCCATTAAAAGTTGTGGTGTCTTGATGAGCCGTTAATGCGATAGGCGTGTTTTCGGGGGTGTATTTATAGAACCATGGTTTGACGGATCGATTGGATTGCTTGTTTTCTGTTACAAAAATAAGGGGTTAGACGATGAAAACACAATCATGCTTTAATTAGAATTTCTAAGAGAAACTAATTTGAATCGAGGGATTGTTTCCGCTTCAGTAGATAAATATGAAAGACTTATAGCCAGGTGATATCGTTTTAAGTTCATGAATAACTTCCTTATTTCCTGCTTTTTCTTTAGCTTTATTTTTAGCAATATAACTGTAGGGGATTTTAAATTATTCCTTCGATATTTTGAGAGCTAGTTATCAAGAGACTCACCTGAACTGATCTGTGGCTTGGAATGTAGTCCTGGGGGCCCCCTGATGTCTGGATTTCTTCATAGGACGCTAGAGACAGGTTCTGCTTGATTTCGCGACGTGTTTTGCTGGATTTAGTTGTATAGGGTTTTAAAAGCTTCGAGCATTGAGATGCGAGCTTGTAACGGATGCGCGTAGCGCGGCGAAGTCTCACCAGACGTCAATCAGTGTTGCTAGCTTTCAGAAAAGCGTTTGGTTTCGTCTCCGTCAAACTAGCTTTATGATTTGAGATTAATCCATTTCGGAAATAAGAAAGAAATACGTTGTGTTTTGTGCTATAACGTAAAAATACTGAACATGCCGCCGACCATAAAATAATACTTATTTTATTAAAGAACTACCATATGAATACTATGCTAACTTCGGACTAAACATGTAATGCTATAACCTAAGAAGTGCCTAGTCAATAGGCAATGGACAGACCTTGACTACAGGTCGCTTACTGAGAGTATTACCGATGCGTACAGTGACGACTCGAGTAATACCATCGACGCCGGGGTGCAACTGGTGCACGCGCGCTAGACGCCATTGCAATGGTGGCAGCGTGTTGTCGATCAACACTACCACAGAGCCCTCGCGAAGGGGTGTGTTAGTACTGTCGTGGAATTCATCATAGGTTAGTGTAAATGTCCCTATGACGCGATGTAAATGTCGCATAAGACTGCCTACGGCTCGCTCGACGAGACCGGCAAAATGCGAAGCATATGCGGGATTAAAATGCCAGGTGACTTTTAAGTTTGTCAGCTGGTCGTTTATGACAGACTGATTCGATTCGTTTTGCAAAAACGTGAAAAGTTCGTTTAGATATCTGTTACAACCTACGAAGTTTCGACCATTATCTGAGTAAATATCTTTGCAGTAACCGCGACGGGATATGAATCTACGCAAAGCATTTAAGAATGATTCGGTTGATAAGTCGGGCACTAATTCCAAATGGACTGCCTTCGTGGACATGCACACGAAAACGCTAACGTATGATTTGAAAACTTTCGCGTTACGAAATTTACTTGATTTGAGATTAAAATGTCCCGCAAAATCAACTGAAGTATGTAAAAAGGGACGAAGTGATCGAACCCTAGCAGTAGGTAATTGAGCCATCGATGGCTGTGGCGCGACAGGTCGCGCGCGAACGCAGGATACGCAGCGGCGAGTACGCATACGCACGGCGTCGCGTGCACACAGAATCCAATAGGTCTGTGCGAGGGCAAACTGTAAAGTTTGCGGTCCAACATGTAAATGTGTCTTATGATAAAAGTCTATGAGCACGTCTGTGAAGTGATGTCTTTTAGGTAAAAGAATTTGATGCTTGGCATCGTACGGCACGTTAGCTCGATTTATCCTGCCGCCGACCCTGAGGAGTCCGGCATCATCCAGGAAAGGTTTAAGTTTCTGAAGACGTTTTGTACACCTGTCGTCATCCTTGAGACGAGAAATGTCTTCAGCAAATTGTTCACGTTGAACAATTGAGATTATTCGACTGAGAGCCAGTTTGGTCTCTGGAACAGTAATGTGTTTAGTCGAATAAACACCAGTTTTACGGCATTTATTGATGAACCGTAACATAAGAGAAACTACGCGTAACATTCTTGGAAGTGTTGAAAATCTTTCCAAGAATTCAGAACTCGGTTCGTTGGCTTGAGTAACAAGAACATGTTTACGACGTTCTTCGTCAGTATGACAGTTAACGTTCGATATGGGCCACTCGGACTCATTTTTAGAAAGCCAAGCTGGTCCCTTGAACCATAATTGATGGTTCAACTGAGACGGGAGAACACCGCGGGACGCAGGGTCCGCCGGGTTGTCCGTCGATTGAACGTGACGCCAATGCGAGGCAGGCACGTTGCTTGTCGTCTCCGCAATGCGATTGGAGACGTAAGTTCGCCACTTGTCTGGGGATGAACGCAACCAGGCAAGTGCAATTGTCGAATCGCACCAAGCGTAAACTTGGTCAAACGATAATACACTGCTGTAAGCAGCGATGATTTTTTTGATAAGCTTTGATAGGAGATGCGCTCCACAAAGCTCAAGACGTGGCGTTGTGAGCCGTTTGAGAGGCGCGACCTTTGTCTTGCCCATAAGAAGATGTGTGCTGATTGAACCGTCTGAATCAACAACACGAATGTAGACGCAAGCGGCGTACGCTTTATCAGAGGCGTCTGAGAACCCACAAAGTTGCACTTGATGTGTGCTAGGAAGCACGTGACGAGGTAACGAAATATCTTGTAGTAACGGCAGTTCGTCGATGAACCGATGCCACAAGTCACAGACACCCTGTGGAGGAGCTTCATCCCAACCTGTGCCTGATACCCACAAAAGTTGGATTAAGTGCTTAACGAATAAAGTCACTGGGCTAAGAAACCCGAGAGGATCATAAATCTTAGCTATTTCTCCTAACATTATACGCTTCGTACATTTACGTGAATTAGAAATAACTCCATCCGTTTGATAAGTGAAAGTATCTGACTTAGGATTCCACTTGAGTCCTAAGACCTTGACTGAAGTGTCAGTGTCGAGTGCTGAAAGAATGAGAGCGTCATCATGATTTGACTCGTCAGTGTTTAAATGAGCTAAGAACTCTGAGCTGTTACTGGTCCATTTGCGGAGTTCGAATGTTCCAGCCTTACAAATGGAGGTGAGCTGATCCTGAAGAATGAGAGCATCTTCGATTGTGTCAGCCCCAGTAACGACATCATCAACAAATACTTCGTTGAGCAGTATTTGCGAGGCAAGTGGGAAAGCAGCAGCTTCATCAATCGCTAATTGACGAAGTGTGCGTAATGCAAGGAACGGTGCTGAAGCAACCCCAAAGGTTACACAGCAGAGGCGATATTCCTGTACGGGATCGTGGGGAGAGAATCTCCAAAGAATCCGCTGAAAATCACGGTGTTCTTTACAAAGACCGATGTAGCGATACATCATTTTTAAATCAGCTGTGAAAACTATCTTATGTAATCTATACTTGAGTAGAATCTCACAAATGTCTTGCTGTAGTTTCTGACCTGTCAGAAGGTTGTCGTTAAGAGAACGACCAGACGTAGACTTGCAAGACCCGTCGAAGACGACACGGTACTTGCTTGTAGCAGCTGATTTTTTCACCACACAAAAATGAGGTAAATAGAAAGGAGGCGCGTCACTATTCGCAGAATCAGAGACAGGCTCCATATGTCCCATGTCCAAGTATTCTTGAAGATAATTGTTGTAGTTTTCACGTAAGACAGGGTCACGTGACATTCGTGCCTCTAGTTTCGTTAAACGTGAGAGAGCGATCGAACGAGAGTCGCCTAAAGGAGGAGCGTTCTCCTTGATAGGCAGAGAAACAGTATATTTCCCGTTTGAATCCCGAGTGTGAGTATCGACGAAGATCGACTCACAGCGAAGTTCATCTTTTGTAAGATGTGGATGTTCTGGAATGGATTCCAATTCCCAAAACCTTTGAAGCTTGACATCCAGTTGACAAGTACTGAGATTGGTACTCAGGTGTCTCGTATTTTCATGAGAAATTCTACCAGTCAGTAGGTATCCAAAAATGCTATTAATGGCCACAGGTGTGCCCTGAGGGCCTTTGATATTATCGTGAAGCAGTATGCTGTCACTATAGTCTGACCCCAGCAGGAGCTCGACGGGACGCGCAGAACGCAGTTCTGGGTCCGCTAAGTTAAGACCTTGTAGGTGCTCAATATTCTCAAACGTGCTTGGAATATTAGGCAGATAGCTCGTAATTTTCGGTAAAATAAGAGCTTCGATATAAAGTTTTGGCTCTGGTTTGTTGTGGGGTGTAACCTCACACAACACGTAACCACGTGGTTGTTCGTTGCTGTCACCGATACCAGTGACAGTAGTACTCGTCTGCGCAGGGTACCGCGGCAGGCCGAGACGTTGGACGCACGATTCAGTGATGAGCGTCGCTTGCGACCCTTGGTCCACAAGGGCGCGTACAGACCGCGGCGTGTAAGGCCCATGGTTCATGGGACGCACATTTACAAGCGCGGTCGTGAGTAAAACCGTACAGTTCTTACTCGAAGAATGTCCCGTAGCTCCATGTAATGGAGTGGGCGTAGAGGTTTCCGCTACTGAGTGTAACTCAGGGGAAGGGAGGTACTCCGTAGTCAGTGTGACGTTCGAAGTAGGCGCGTCTTCATGTAATGAAGAGTGGTGGCGCTGAGTGCAGACGCGGCAAGTATGGCGCGACTTGCAGTCTTTTGCATCATGACCGATGAATAAACAATTATTGCAAAGTTTATTTTGCTGAACGAAATGCTTCCGTTCACTTAAAGTGAGTGTGTGAAACTTCTCACATTTATATAAAGGATGAGAATTATCCTTACAGTATGCGCATTTAATTTTATTTAAATAATCCACCGCAGTTGCAGCATGTACACTCATAGCACGCGAGTTACGCGCGAACGATGTATTATAAGTGCGCGGTGCATTATATTGCACGTCGGAGTGCGCACGAGTAAGTGAAATTGCCCGCCGTCCGGCTTGCGCGTGGCGCGATGACGTCACAGCAGCCGGTCGAGCCGAGCCGGCCGGCCCGCCAGCAGGCCCGAGCGCGCGCGGCGCCGGGGCCGCAGCCGAGTAGGTACTTGAGGTACGCGCGGAGGCATGCATAATCTCGGACGCTGCTAACTCCTTATCTAAGAAATCTAGTAGTTCTGTCACGCTAGGAATTTCATTTGACACTTGTAATGACAATTCAAAACGTCTACGTATGTTAGGCGTAATTTTGCGCAGCAAAATATTTAAAAGAACAAAACTCCATTGTTCAACAGGCATACCTAACGACTTTAAAGCCGTAATGTTCTCATGATAACAGTTCATTAAATTCCGTAAGGTAAATTCAATGTTTTTCTCATTAACGGATTCGACGTCAAATATATTATCGAAATGTTTTGTTGCGATGATTCGCTTATTTTCATAACGACTAATTAATACCTGCAAGGCATTTTCATAGTTAGATTCAGTAACCGGTATCGACTTGATAAGATTGTAAGGTTCATCTTTTAAAAACAATAACAAATAGCGGAATCGTTCCACATCTGTTAACGCAGCATTATCGTGCACAAGTGATTTAAATAAATCATAAAAGGCATTCCATTCAGTTAAATCACCCGAAAATGTTTGTAATGTCAGCTGAGGTAAACGTATATGAGATTGAGGTACTTGCTGCGCGGCGCAGCAACCCGCATGTGACACGCTGTGTCCACCGCACGGTGCCGAAACACTTTGTTTACGTTCTTCCTTTATGCTGTCCAAGGTCACTTGGATTTGAAAATACAAAGAATCGAATTTATTACGTATGGCTAAATTATCCGATTTAGAAAAGGTTTCGTTCTTTGCCGTTAGTTTTTCAATCTTTCCTTGAGTTTGCAAGAATGTTTTCTTGATTGAATTTAATTCTTTTACACGTACTCTAAACTCAGCTAAGTTGTTAGTACAGTCGACAATCTTTTGAATGTTATTCATAGCTAGATCACGTTCAAAATTCAATTGTTCAAGTTCCATTTTATATGAAGTCGAGTCACTGAATAAAACTAAATAAATTATCACGAGATAAGTAACGATATATGTAAAAATGTATGTATAGACGTACGTTGTACGTAGTTATGTACGAGTATGAAATATAAATCTGTATGATGGCTAGGTACTAGCGTAATATCAGTTATTAGGTATAAAATGTACTTATGTAAATCGGTAAATGAATGTATGTATAGCTGGTCGCAAATAAAATTGGAATTGATAGGTATTTAGCACGCAATGCAAAATACAAGTAGAAATACAGGTCAATGGTTGGTAGATCCCAAGCTACAATGACTAAAATATGTGCAGTACCGAAATACGTGCAACTCAAAATTACGGTATATAGCAATACAGTGACCGCGTAATAGGGTTCGGTACGTTATACCTAAACCGCTTGAAAACACTAAGTACGTCAATACTAAGTGGAAATATTTTTGTACGTTGTACGAAAATTAATTATTTGCGACTAACTGTACCTATGCTATAGGCATAAAATAACAATGACCACATGCAATGGCGCATGGCGCTTAGCGGGCGATTCGAGCAGCGCGAATGTGCTCCTACCGCTTTGTATAAAAAGTGATTGCGAAATGTAATTTCACAAATATCGCTCAAAACCCTATAAAACTATATATAATTAGAAAGTACTCATCGAGATCGCACTGTATACACCGGTATTATCGTAAAATAATAAGCTATGTGCTTGCAAACTCGATATTTATATTTATCACTGGAGGTAGATTCTCGCTAAGTGATGTATAGGAAATTGGAATTTAGCATGTAATGCTAGCACAAAACAACAACGATCGCGAATTTTAAGCAAAATAGCCAGAACTCAGATGGGGGATCCGGCTCGAAACACTTATGTAGGGGATTTTAAATTATTCCTTCGATATTTTGAGAGCTAGTTATCAAGAGACTCACCTGAACTGATCTGTGGCTTGGAATGTAGTCCTGGGGGCCCCCTGATGTCTGGATTTCTTCATAGGACGCTAGAGACAGGTTCTGCTTGATTTCGCGACGTGTTTTGCTGGATTTAGTTGTATAGGGTTTTAAAAGCTTCGAGCATTGAGATGCGAGCTTGTAACGGATGCGCGTAGCGCGGCGAAGTCTCACCAGACGTCAATCAGTGTTGCTAGCTTTCAGAAAAGCGTTTGGTTTCGTCTCCGTCAAACTAGCTTTATGATTTGAGATTAATCCATTTCGGAAATAAGAAAGAAATACGTTGTGTTTTGTGCTATAACGTAAAAATACTGAACAATAACATTTATGATCATTTTTATGTGTTTCTATAGGTATACACAAGATGGCTATAGTGTTGTTGAATTGTTGGGTGTATTCTTGTCTCTTATTACAACACACAACAAATATTCTACTTTGTTTTAATTACCTAAACAGCTACTAAGTAGTGGAATCAGATTAATGTTGTACACACAAGTATTTACTGAAGCCACACAAACAACTGACACTCGATAGGTGTTTAAAAATCCTACTTCACAGGATGTGTGTAGTAGTTAGTAATCATTTAAGTAATCAGTTTTGCGTAACCTCATTTAGTTTATCGCTCGTTTCAAAATGCTGCATACTTGAATATTTTATAGACCGTATTTAGCTGAAATTAGACTTTTTATATGTATTAGTACCGAATGATAAACATGAGGCACGGCTATAAACATCAGAAGTGAAATTGTGAATATAGTTTCTTTCCACGAGCAAATTCAGAATTCAAATCATTTGTCACTCCATTCAACACTTATATCAATTTGAAACTCTCTTGTTTCTGATGTTTGATGTAGTTCAAGTTTTATAGACGAACGAAATTGCTGCGACCAGACAGAAGGAAATATTAATATTATCAAAGCTGTCATTTATGTATAAAATTATGGACGTATGCTATGTTGTTGCATTTTTTAACAGTTTATATATTTATAATGCATTGCAGTGATCAAACGGTTCTCGTGTTAATTCGAATATTTATATTTTTGCTTTCAATATAAACGGACCAGAACTGAGTAGTTTTGGTCAGAGATTATTTTTATATTGGTGTGATATTTCCGTTTAGAATGGCGTTCGTAGCCTACCGAGCTTCTTTTCATCGTCAGCTAAAAATTGTGTATTGGAAAATAGACTTATACCAATATGGGTGGCTCTTATTTTTTGAAATCTTAATATAGACCTAGGTAGCAAGAATAGATCACCGACCCATTTGATTCTTTGAACTGTCGACGCCTTGCTGTAAAATATCGATTGTCATCTGAACCGTTAGAAAGTTCTTTCAACTCTATCGACTCGAAATCAATCGATCCATTTCCTACCTAATGAAAATGTATTGCTTTTAATACATTTTTAGATTTACTTCCAGCTTTATTTTTATGGGCTTATATTTACTCGAGATATTTGATTTCAGCGGTTCAGTGTGAGAGGTAAACATGTTCCTAACATTGGATTAATTTGATCAAAGTTAAGACGGCTTGAGCGTTTTCGACGCTACTTGTTTCGGCGGGCTGTCAACGGCTCGACTAATGCTTCCGTCGGATTCCAATTTTGAACTTTTGATGGTGTTTATGGGCAAAGGAAATTTATCGATTTTAAGCTACGTGACTATCGAATCGAGGTCATTTACGGCACCTGTTTTCTTGCCAACTCGAGCGGCAAATGACTCGAAAATTTTAAACAATTTTGTGGGCCGTCTAATAAAAATTGTTTTGTTTTCGAATTAAGTGAATGAAACTGCGACGAATTTCAATTTACTCGCGGCTCCGAATTCGTTTTGAATGCTATCGAATGGTTTGTATCCAATTCTCGCACAAATTGAAGTATGGCGGCAGTTTCGCGGTAGTTTTCAATGGCCCAGTACAGTTAGAGAGAAAAGCAACAATAATGGTATCCCACGGTTTGGGGTCAACGGACGATGCGCCGTCACGCTTACTTGCGTCGCCGACTGTACTTTGAGATAAGAATTATTGCTTCCTTTCTTACACGAGACGGTACGGTGGAACAGTGTGAGAAATTCACGTTACGATTTATTCATTCGATAGCTACATGCGATTCGCGCCGGCAGCTTAGACAAAGCCACACGACTTTGTACATATTGTACAAAATACGCGTTTCGAAATGAAATTTTAGGATGAATCATGTTTCAAGTCAGTGTCAATTAATTACGTGTTTCCAAGTTGTTTAAGTAATTTGTAATTTTTTAACTCATTGATTGCCAATCAACCTGAAATGTGAAAGAAACATAGGTGATTGCCTTCGTGTTGATAAACAATCAAAACTAGGCCGATTTTCCAAATTCTCCTCTGCATTCTTGCGGACTTTCAGTCTAATTATGTTTTATTTTAACTGCACAAGAATTTATTTTTGGTCTAAATCAACCACTTCCCATAAAGGCTGACCATCAATAGCGAGGGGTTTGCTGGTCAGTGTGTTAGTTGAAATGGTAGAAGAATATAATTTTGCGCCTTTTAGGTCATATCTTATAGTCATCGTAAAAATGTTACCTTTTTAAGAAATTAAAAATGGGGTTGCTCTTGGCCAGCATCTAGCCAGGGGGCAAAGATGAGGCCGACGGAAAAACGAGCTCAACCAGAAAATGCCTATTCACTCGTGCCTTAAAGAGGTCCAGGCCTGTTCCAATTTCCTTTACCCACGTAGGGTGTCAAAGTAATATTCTAAAACGTATATTCCTTGGTTTCAGGTGTCCCGTATCGAGAACCGGCGGACCGTGTCGCTTGGGGAACGGCTACCGTACGCGGATCCGCGCGTACCGCCGACGCACGGCACGGTTGCGCCAGCGTCGCCCGGCGCGGTGGCCGCACAGCGCAAGGTCGCCCTCGCCTGCCAGGCCAGTAGGAAGCTTCTGGAAGAAACCCTTGCTAAACCTGGTGAGAATAAGATTGATTTTATGTATTTCAATTGTAACGGTGACAATGACAACCATTTGGTTGATCATTTCGTCGGATTGTTGTGGGTAAGAGGCTCTACTGAAAATAACTACGGGTTAAACATGCTATGCACTAAGGCTTAACAACCGTAATACGTACATAATACAATTGTCTTTAAAAAATATGTTGCTATTGTGTTGTTACTCGCTGAGCCCTGAGTATTATGCAACTTTGATTTAGTTAAAATGTACATAGACGTAGTCTAACTTTTAATAAATTCTGTCTGTATTATGTATATTTTATTCTCCTCAGTTTTATTTTTCTATTCTAGATTTATTAACGTTTCCATTTGAGACAAATTTCGACATAACTTAGGTATCGAATTAAATTAAAAAGGAGCATAATTAGCATCCACTTAGCTAACTCATAATAACAACGAGAAATGTCTTATTAAAATTCTTAAAAACTTATTACGTTTACGTTCACATAAAAGAAGCCTTGACCCAGGTAAAACCAGTTTCAAAAGGGTTCAAGTTTTATTTTATAACTTAAGGACATTATACTTTATTCATTTAGATGGAATATGGCTACTAATGGAATTCCAAGTAAACGAGGTATAGCGCTTGTTATGAGATATTGCATTCATTTCGTAATTCCCGCGTGAGCGTTTTCGTCCGACAAAATGAAGAAAACATGAACTCATTTTGTTAACAAGAATGAATTCGTCCGTTAAACATTTGAGACTATATTTTGTGATGTGGAGATACATTTCACTGTCAGCAAATATTAAAAGTCATTCTTGACTATTTATTCTTCTTCTTGTCTGCTCTAAATTACTTTATAACGTTGTAATGTTTACAAAACAATTTAATAGCTATCGCGGTTCCAGACCTGGTGACAGACAGACGGACGGACAGACAGCGAAGTCTTAGTAATAGGGTCCCCTTTTTACCCTTTGGGTACGGAACCCAAATAAAAACTACGCGTCCTTAGCAAAATGCTCAGAGTTGAATCAACCTTGTTCAAATATGCCTAGGTATCATTAGAGTAAGGAACAGGTAGATGACTAACGTAGGTACCTAATCGTAGAGTCAAGGCCAAACTAATGCCAAGTCAAAGTTTTTTATTACAAGTGCTAAACGGTGGCTACGAGTATAAAAAGGGTATTTTTAAACTTAAATACCGTGAGTGAATTTCGTACTTAAACTCGTTTAAATATAAAACACTTTTAAGACAAAAGTAATAATACATCATATCGTAAATTAGCATAATGATCTCTAAACTGATCTATTTGTTATTATACTAATTAAGATGTGATTAGAATTATTTTAACTGTTAACGAATAACTTCTTAGGTGCGGCGCTCACTACTTGAATAAAGATGAGATCTAATTAAAATTCATGAAATAAAAGTCACAGAGTAAAGCGCCGAAATGAAACTATATACCCGCCGTCCGCTTTTGTCCCAAAAGGATAATTAGTACGAGTATGAAAGTAGAACATTTTGCTGCTTACTTCTTCTAAAATTAGTACTTATTGTTAATGAAATTTTAAACGACCATTTATCTATCGCGCAAGCAATAATTTACTTTGCTAGTTATTGATATTGAAGTCATATGTTACGTTTAAATATTATGCAGATATTGACAAATAGGAATCATAACTCGTTCATAGTTCAAACGTCACCAATTATGTTAGTTTGATGTTGCATCCTGGAGTTGAACAAACTTGGTATATCTAATTATAGAATATCTCCAATGCATAGAGTTATTTTCACTCGCCGCAAAAAGAAATCAACGTCGAAGTTGAAAACAAATCTCATGTGGCCGTGCCACCGTCAGTGATAAAGTAAATGCTAATTTAGTAGATAATTTTAAAAAGATCTAGCCGCTTGCAACGCTAGTTAGTTGATTAACACATTTATTTAATTAACATGCTGCATATCTTGGGAAATCATTGGGGTCCTGCTCTTGAATGCGAGCTAGTCCGACCACTGACAGTCTAGGCACGCATGGGTAATTTTTAACTGTAGCTTTAGTTTACATTTGGAAGCGTATTTGATACAGTAGCTCTGTATTTTAGAGTAAACTTAGGTGCACTAAAGAGCTGCTCTGCGGCAGAATTCAATTTAAAAATGGGCCTCTTAGGAACGTGCTCGCGAATACAATGCTTTTGAGACGTATAAAGCAGTTCAAACGTTTGTCTTGTTTTGTTAGACCACCTTTGTGTTTGTGTATAAAGTGGTGGTTTAATCACGGTAGACCAAAGTGCAAACATATGATTTTTGTACATTATCAACTCTTGAATTTAAACTTTCGTCAGTCACTTTTAAACTATATACCTACCTATGACAACATAGTAAAATATAATAGTCTTGTTTATTTCATGTATAGGTAATAATGATGATATGTATGGTATAGGTGTTCATATTAATAGATTACTTATAGGTCTACGTGTTATCAGGTGATTTGTACAAAATTTTAGGTATTTTTAAATATAGGTATACAACTCTGTGATGAAAAAACGAAAATCTTAAACTCTATTCAAATGTAAATCGAATACCTTTCCGTGGCTTAACGAATCTCCTCTATACAGGGTTTAATCTCGAAATGAGTAAAACATTTGCGTTACGTCCTACTACATATCCATAGTCGTCCACTGAACAATACGGTCGCTTCATCATACAAAATAACAAACATTTAGCTTTAGAAAGTCCTGCGAGGGTATGCATCCCCTTTACGAGAGTGGACAGCGAACAATGGGCAGGACGCTCCATTATTGAAAGGCCTGTAAAAATATCCTGTGGACAAAGACTGTAAACTTCTCTTCAGCGCCAGACGGACATGTTGACGTGAGTGCGTTTTAAAACTGATTTTTGATTTCAATGTCCTGATTTCGTGTTCGTATCAACTATGTGTAGTCTAGGAATTTGTAGGTTTGTCACATTTCCACTCTATTTCTATTTGAATATATGCTCCTCCTTATGAAACCGAATCTAAAGCATATTGGCCGGTGAAATGATTGAAAATACGACCTTTATTCTTCTATTTTACAATAGAAAATATAAAAAAAATTATGTCACCCCCTGGCCAGTAAGTGGATTTCCCGCGCGCGGAGCGTCCGGTAATTGCCGCTTTATGGCCAGGTGTGACATAAAATTAATTATATCAATTAGTTTCATCAAAAAAACACACTGACAATGGTAACCTTGGTCAAATGGCTTAGCTTGTGTTTGAACTTTGAAGACGCATGCGTGAAACGGCGTAAAAACAAAATGGCCGTATCGTGACTTCCTTGATTAGGAGCTTTTTTTTTAACGAAGGTAATACGCAGTTTTCACTTGGATTTGAATTGTGTAGGGTTATTTGAAAGTAGTTACATATTCAAGTGAAAATGCAAATAATCAAATTCAATTGTATGAATTCTGTTCTGGCCAGTTAAATAGGCTCCAATTTCAAGATTTGCATTGTACTAAATCGTGCTCATTAAATCCATAATTGGCAAAAAACGATCGCTGAGTATACCTTCGCAACGACATGACTTCTAACTCTTCAAGATAATGTTAATTGCTTACGATGTCACGGTTGTCCGTGGATAAGTGGAACTTTATAAGTCATGGTCTTTTTAAACGCTGTATATTTTAATATCACTTTAATATTACCTAAGTATATATAAAAAATCTTTTGTCTTATTTTCGGAACCTTATTGACACTAAAAACATAGAAAAAAAATCCGTTTGCTTTTTAAACCAAGTGATTGTGGGAGTCTACCATAGCTTCACTCACGCGTCTTAGCGACTTCTTAGTCACGTAGGATACGAAGGATGAGAATAGGTTTGCTCGTCTCGCTTCGCATCACACAATCGGTTGTCTTTGCCCCAGTGTTGAGAAAGAGAGGCAAGAAAACAAAGATTAAGCATTAACATTAGCTTTTGTTAAAGGAACCCCACCGACGATAGTCCAGCCCCCTAATGGAGGATACTGGGTGGACGGCGTGGACGAGACACCTGATGAAGAGCAGGAACCGCGCGCGCAGCCCGGCACGCCGCGGCAGGCCGGCCGCCGACACAACATCGACACCGACGACATCGCCAAGTACTACAGGCGATTCTTCTTAGGCAAGGTAAGATCATGAACTGTCTAGAGATGGCGAGGTATCTATTTGCCAAGCTTTTCGGTTAAGGAAAACCCCGATCGAAAGCCTGCATATAATATTCAAAAGTGTAGATGAAGTCCAGTCCAACCTTGCTGATGGCGAGGGAATTAACGCCTATTACCTCTCTTCCATGGTAGGTGCCTTGTGCCCCAAGGGACTTATGTATGTAAGTATATAAGCTCATGATCATGA
This sequence comes from Cenopis cana, assembly GCA_951800055.1. Lineage (NCBI taxonomy): Eukaryota > Metazoa > Arthropoda > Insecta > Lepidoptera > Tortricidae > Cenopis > Cenopis cana. Next base: position 8,260,074 of record OX637488.1, read on the forward strand.
CGATCAATGAAGGCAAGCCAAAAGAAATGGTAGGACCTGTTCATAGCCGTAAATCAGTCTGTAGACAAACTGAAACTGGTCTTTTTCGTTGCCTGTTTGGAATACAATTCTGGATACTTATTATTATACGCAAGAAAAATAGCTGTTGTCGACTTGAGAAACCCGTGCTTATGTTGAGATAACTATCTCAACGTTAGCACGCCTTACTGTATAGTTTTAAAGTTAGTGTTAGTGTTTATATGTGGCAGTAACCACTTACCATCAGGTGGGCTGTCAGCTTGTTTGCCTCCGACGTAGTATATAAAAAATATTGCGATTTTTACTTCAATTATATGAGTTTTCATAAATATTTATAAAATAATAAAATTTCCTAACAGTATCAGCAAAGTCCGATAACATCGGAGGCTTTACATCATTCAAGTAATAAAAAACACCTTGATCGAAGACATCGTGCGTCAAATCACGTTTCAGAAAAAGTTCAGTCGCCTGACAAAACGCCGCAATTGCATCGGATAAAGAATACAGAAAATCACGATTTAATTGCTTTCGTGACTAACAACGCGCACTTTCTTCGAGTGGTCAGCCGGGAATAAAAAAACGCATTACGAAACGGGCAACCGACCAGGTTATGATGGAACCGGTTATGTTTGTAAAACCATAACGTTTAACGTTCTATATAATTTGGTAGTGTTTTACGCAGACCATCTGCCTTGACATTTGCGCGCCAAGCTGTCTGCGGGGACGCAATAAAACAGACTGTCGCCAACTGTTGGCCATGCCAAGTTCGTGGAAGCTTTTTTGGCATGTTATGTGTATTTCATAATTCGAGACAAAACATGCATTTAAGCATTGTTATCGTAATACTCGGACGGAAGAAAGCACTTACGCGCAAGGAAATACACTCTCGCGTAAAATATCGGTATATTCTTAGTTGTTTTTGTAATAATTAGACTGCACGAACAGAAAGTAATCAAACCGTAAATATACGTTAGGCAGATCATTGGAGTGATCAATTGATGAGGGGAATGTTACGTAATCATTTAAAAAAAGACTGCCAAATTATACATTTTAGCTTCGCGATCAGGAAGTTGACAATATTTTATAAGACGGAAAAATACTTTAACCTCTTAATCCAGATTTCCTTGATATTAACAAGTATCAGTGCCAAGTCAGAATCGTTATCAATTCAGCAAAAAGCATTGTAATTGAAATCTTGTTATTTAAGAAAATGTTGGTATTTTGTTCTGTAATCCTCATCAACCGTGCCTCTAATAACCGTTGCTCACGGAGGTTATGTGTCGAGGTAATGCATACCAGTTATAATGTTACCGGTCAAACTGGCAACTTCAATGGCAAATTCAGAAATTCCATATACCTAAATGTATAAATACATTTATAGTGAACGAAATTTTACTAAAATCAGTTTCAGTTTCAGCGAACTCAGAGGTCACTCAGTATTAAAGGTCATGTGTCGTCTATGTCGCTCTTTCATTTTGATCTCTCATTTTAGTGCAACAGATCAAATCATAGAAAATTCAATTTTCAATTTCGTCTGCTTACTCTAGAGAGACTTTTACGTGTTCCTCCTAAGTTACTGTCGTTTTCCAAGTTTAAGTTTTCCAACTATGCAGTTTCTACTTTTTAAAACTAAAACAGTCTCATTCTAATCAAAATAAGGAAACTGTTACTTATTTATTTAAAGCAGCATATCAAAACAGTTGTTATGTTTCGGTTAAGATATGACAGAGAAAGCTCTTTCCAATGTATTTATCTGTATGATTTTGCTCTCAATGCTTTCTTCTTAACCTATTGTTTCTTTTATCTCCATCTTTCCATGGCACATATATGTTGTCCAATGTTATAAGTATTAATTGATAATAATTAGTGCTGCGTATTCTTTATAAGGTCGAGTGACCTGTCACGTCGATACAGTTTCCTTATAAGCGCCGAGCCTTGTGTCAAAGGTCTGCAAGTACCAGATCCCTATATCTCTGGTCTAGATTTATTGCGACTGTGTCTCTTAGTTCAATTAATTCGTTAGACTTAGTTTATTACGAAGGTTCATTTATTTATTTAAAGGCATTCGTTTCAACAGTATAAAGTTACAGATACACGCGAACTTAATGCCAGCATTCCCTACCAGTCAACCTTTCATTCAAACTATTGTGTTTAAATACATAATATAGTGGTGTAAATATGTTAAAGTTCATTAAGTACATTTTTTAACTACCTTCAATAAGCTTCGTTCAAGGTTGCATTGCAAATGATTTACAATAATGTGAGTAAATGGTTTTGTAACAGCTCAGGATATAAATTTTTAGAAATTTGTGGCTCAGTATATGGTGAATAAAACGCCATGTAAGCAATATGATGGCTATCAAATTCTGTTGTCCGAAATTCAAAGTAGGAATCAAACTTGTCAGAATACTGTTTGTATATCTATTAACTGGTCCTATTTCAAGGAAACATACGAGTTATATTTTTCAAGCACATTAAAATGTACTCGTAAAATGTTTTCGTACCTACAAATCGATATCACACATAATGTATGGATAGTTCGCACTTTATTGGCGTTGTTAACAGAGCGGGTGGCGTCTCGGTTGCGGTAACAACTTCCTCGGCCAAACATTTATGCACCAGCACGAACTTTACACAGTAAAATGCATGATGAATATACACAAGCGTGTTATGAAACATTTTGTCCACGCATTTTGTTTGCTTTGTACATAATTATAATCACCTACATGATTCTTAATTAATATGATTTGTTATTGGTAGTAACATCAGCAACTTTTTATTATCGTATATTACGTCGAAAATGGTCTGTTCGCAACATCACAATTTTCTATGGCCCTTATTCTAGTGCCCTTTCTGTACATATTTGTTTATTGCTGTTAAATACCGTATTACCGTAATTTTCGAGAAACTGAATCGTAGTTGCGTTAATATTTCGTATGTAGGTACACTCGGGTTGATACTGAAGTCACTTAAACTTCGAATATTTAACAGAAAATTATTGTTTTCTAGTATGAGATCAAGTTTAACTTTACAAACAAATATTGAAAAACGTTACAGCTTAAAATGGCACAAGGTCAGTGAATTGTCCTCTTCGACTTTTAAATTTAATTAAACTTTTTTCTAGAAAAATATCACTCGATAATTTAGTCACACTTAAAGTTGAGTTCGGCAAAAAGTTTTCAATTTAGCTCATTAGGCGTAAGAAAGAAAAAAATAAAGAATATATTTCAGAATAACTTAATTTATTTAAATGCTGATTATAAAAGCATAAACCTTATTAGAGAATGATATCGTAAGTCATCCACGTCGTAATGAAATGATAAAGAGGTCCCATGTTTACTTGCTATTATATTTACTATCTATTTGGAATGACACGAAAAAAGCAGAAAAAGTAAGACATTGGGCGTGGGTATGGGAATGTTCACACGTGTTGGTTGAGTACTGATGTCGTTATAAAGCTTAGATTACATTATTCACGATGTCTTATGGCGTTTTCTCGCACAGAACATTTTAGCCGCCATGTGTTTTATATAAAATTACACCCTTTTACGTAAACGACGTTGCTGTATATTTCATTCTGTAATACAGATTCCTAATGGTCTCGTATATTCTATCTTTATTAAGTAATGGGTTTATTTGGAGTTTTATACGGTTTGTTTTATTGCGATGGGCAAGGTTAATATACGTCGAATGTGTAATAAAATCCCACTGGACAGAGCGTAACGCGAACTCATCAATTTGACATTGCCATCATAGAAACATCAGACATAAATACAGATCAATTTTCACACCCTCGTTTATGATTTTTCTCTACAAACTTCGGCTGCAGTATCTTAAAACTTATAAAATTTAGGCTGAGTTTGCACACAATTTGGTGCCGTGACCAGGATCATTGGATAATTTTTTTTCACCTTTTTTCCATTGAAATAAGGTCCAAAATTGTAAAAATATCTATGCCCTTCACATCGATATTTTAGAAGTGAGATTGAAATTGTACGAAGTGCATATTAATAATGCAAGTGCGACTGAAATATCTGCTACGAATCACGGACGACTTATATTTCCCCCGAGGCCCGGTCGTGTGTCCGCCGCCTCATGAGTCTAGCTGACATTGCGCCGAGTTTCGCTGAGAAATACAATGTAGACTGCATTGAAGCCGTTATTAGTGTGAATATATTAAAAGCTTTCATTTTATACGACTTCAGACGAAATTCAAGTGAGAGATATGCTTGGAGTTGAATGAAAACTTAAAATTGCGTTTTTGTCTTATATAGCATCTCAAAGATCTTTGATTCTGATTCTGAAAAGCGCTCTCGAAAAGACGCTTTTATTTAGTCATGTGCTACGTAGAATACGAGAATATGTCATTTCAAGAATACAAATGAGAAAAATAAGAATATATGAGATACACTCAAGCATTACTTAAATTATTTATATCTTGTTTTTTGTTTGTACGCGATTTTTAATATTTTCGGTTATGCATTGCGTATAGGACGGATATTAATTAAAACTAAAATTCACCAATTAAAATGTACGCAGCCAAGCACCGCGTTAGGGCTCGAATACACTCATTAAATAAAATAAAACGCGCAGTGGGAAAAAAATAGTGCCCACCAACGCGGAACGAGCTTCACGCAGCCTGAAACTTCTCTCTTGTAGATTGGCCCGATTACAACAACGCCTTTAAAACTAAAGTGCACTAAGTAGAGAAACGGATGCATTCTAAAATCAGTCATAATGCACCACAATTAAATTTAAACTTGAATTAACATTCGTTTAGAGTTGTTCCTCTTTTGCCGCATAAGTAAAACATTATCGAGTAATTCGAGACCTCGCGTGGCCCGCGTGGGTACAATGCTGTATCTCGTATATGGATCTCTTACGTATGATAAGGATCTGTAATATACATATATATCACGCCAACAATATCAGTTACGCAGGTTGAAAATGGATATAAAAACATGAAAATTAGCATTTAAAAAAACACACTTCGCAGTCGTTCAACTTTTTCTTTTTGGGATACGTAGGTAAGTAAAGATTACTTACTCGGTTACTTCACAATTACACAATACAAATATACCTTCTACGTTTTATGTAGATACATTTTGTTTTTATGTTACGCAAAGAAATTAGATGCAAAATTGATACTGCCATCACTGAAAATGTACGAAGCGTATCTATTTACATAAAATATTACGAGCGTTCCGGTGCCAACCCTGGAGGTCGATGGGTCATTGTGGTGACAAGAGTTAGGCTAGATGAATGCAGCTGATCACTAAGCCGAGATTGCTCGAGGGTTGACGTGTAAATACATTACGGTTGGCACGTAAGGGATTTCGGACGTTGTCAATTTGTTACCTTGAATGGAGGATTTTCATTATGGCGCTCCAGAGCGTTGGATTACCGTAAAATTTCATTCTGTTGTGAAAATATTACAATATCTTGGTGAAACGTGATTTTAGATCTCTAAAATAACAAAGACTTTGACCTTGCGGTCATTGGCAGCGTCTAAACTTGCGAGATTATTTCATAACCCACGATTTAATTAACATGAAGCAGAAATTTTATCTAAATTAAATTTGAAAAGTGTAATTATAATAACATCAATCACTGCACCAAATACGTTCATTTTTCAATTCGCTCAGATTAAATCTTTGACGGAGCACACCCGCAACTGACAAAAGAGAAATGGGAGCAATAAGCAAATGTCTTCTTTCATAACGCGAAATTGGTTCGAGGACAATTCGCTGCAGAAATGATGGGCCCTCAGAAATGATTGCCCCTTTAGGTGCCGCTGCCCGTACCGACTAAATAAATCGAAGCCTGGAACAAATAAATCGAAGAAATTCTATGGCCGGTATAGGCATTTCTATTCAGGAGAATTTTCAGAATTTATTATGAAACATTTCAACACAAAGGAGCATAACGAATGTTTGTTCTGCAATAATCCACTCAAATGTGTTTTTATTGCTGGAATTTGGTTTTTCAAGTAAATATAAGAAAATTTTAACGTCATTTATCATAAAACAAACTAAGCATAAACAGTCCACAAATTCTAATCCACAACACAGGCTAAATATTAGTGTAAGTGTGTGTGTAGTAAATATAAGTGTTAGAATTGATGTCCCCCGGGAAGCTTAAGTATAATTTGATAGTCTGTAAACAATAACATAACATTAATTAACGACATGGATTATCCCATGCCAGAGCCCATACTCGTAAGTAATAACGATTATTTGATGAGTTAGGTTGGGTCGCTGCGGGCCAAATGACTCAAGTTATCGAAGCGCAACTTCGCTACTAATCTGCAAAATTATTGGTTTTACTGATCATCTCATAACGTCGAAGTCATGATCAAAACAAATGATGAACATTTGCGTTTAGAGGGTGTAAGTAAACGTACCGTGAAATGACATAATATCTGTTACCAACTGGATAAAAGTTGCCAACATAATGTAAGTTATCGGTTGACATATATTTCTAAGCGATATAACCATTTATCATCATGAAGATAGATGTTCCGTAAATACAATCTTTGCCGCCGAAGCTGAACCGATGAATAGAGAAATTTTCACTCAACCGACTTGCAAAAAATTGCTCAAAGATTCCATCACAGATGACGTGATCCATCAGTGAGCGTTCGGAAAAGGGGCATTAACCCCTCGTCCCTTCAATTACCATCTTTAGCTTTCAATTTGCCGTTTTGTGGCAAAGATGAAAAAGGACGAGCAAGGGGAAATTCTAAAATGAAAATGGGTAAATAGACTGAAGTGGTAATGGGAGCCAATTTCTGTGTTGTCATCAGACCTAATGAATGCTTGAGTAGTCTACTTATCTTACATTATATACGCATCATAGTTAAAAATTTAAGTTTATGTGTGTACTGTAGGTTTTTTAAGTATTCTCCATAGACAGTTAAATTGCTTATAATTTGTAAAAATTAATTTGAGAACAGTGTAAAAAGTCATTTTTATCCAACTCGTAACACCACTGACAATAGGCATTTCCTAAGTGCAATAATGGTTTCCTGGCAGCGCATCCAACTACTGGAGGAAGTGGACTGCAATTATTAGAGATTGCGACACATTGCATATACTGATCACGTACGCTTCTTAAGGATCTGGCTTTGCTTTGGCTTCGGCTTGCACTGTCTAAATACTGTAGACTGGATTGCTATTAAGAAAATAAAATTCAGGTTGAACACAATTTGGTGCCGAAACCAGGAATAATAAAATAAAAAACATATGATTCAATGGAAAACAGTACAAAATACTTAGTTACACAACTTTCCTTAATTTCGAACAGAAACCACTGTGATAACTAACGAAGTTTTTTACCGCATATTTGCTTAACAAGTAAACAAACCGGCGTTACTTTATTTCGTAACCAACCCGTAACGCATTCTTGATTGGCGTTACCCGTTATTACCATAAACCTTCATGATTTAAGCGGTTATCAGAGCAAAGCCAGCACAGTTATTTTGTCTTTGAACTTTTTATGTGGTTTTTAAAAATAGAGTGTACCGTCAGAAAAATAATAAGCACATCTGATTAGCTTTGTATGTTGTCATAACCGGCAGTCGTCTTATTTTATTTTTCTTATAATTATAATCCTGTATACTTGAAACATTACTTAAAAAGCGCTTTGTAGGTATGCGTTATGCATAAATACACATTTTTAATTTTTATTTTGTATCATAAATGTAAAGCAAACAAGTCGTTTGCAGTTGACGTCAGGATTCACTATTCTAGCTCCAACCAGTGAATGATTTCATTGTCTCTATAAAAACGGTCTGATTCATGCTCTAATGACATCGAGTTTAATCAAGTTAAGTGTTATTAGAGCTACCACGATCTAAGATTTTTGCTGTAACGAAACCTTAGTAGGTCAGCTTTATGTCATTTCACCTACATACCTAATTGTTTAACTGACCTTCACTTATTAGAATAGACGTCGTCATGGGACTGACCTATAAAGTGAATAAGTCCATTAGTGAATCGAAACGTCCAGACACTTTTACCGCTATAAATATGGTCTAGCTTTCATATACCGTGGGTTTATAGGCATCGGGCGTGTCTGATGGACATTTTACGGTCGTTTGACAGTAAATATTAGCTTTGTTATTTACATTCCTAATTAGATCGATATTTTCTGTTTGCTGTCATGTTATCTAATGTTCTGGGTTATGACCTTCATTTTAGCAACGGTCGTGCGTTTGGTTCATAATACACGTCGTGTTATGACAATGGAATAGTTGCTAGTATATGTTATTAGTGAAATGAAACGTAATTAGTGTAATCATTTGGTCGTTATGGTATATTTTGTGAAGTAAGACTTGTGTAGGAATTTGCTCTAGTTGATCTAGATACTTTTTGTCTTAAATTTAATGTATTGTTCGGACAGAATCTTATGAAGTTAAGCGTTGACGAAACTTTTATTTCTTTGTGAGTTTCGTTCCCTCCCTCGAATACGAGTAAATGTATATTTATTATTCTTTTTTTATATCGTAAACCAACTGCTTGTATGCCTCGATAACACTTTAACATATCTTTTTACACTCTGCATTATTTAGAAGCTAATATTCTCAATGTTTTATATTCATGCCGTGCCGGCAACAAAATCTACCTTTATTTTAGTAAACTAATATTATATTATATCATTGTTACAGGAGCACATAAACTTGGTCGGCACGGATGAGAACCTGGGCCCAGTCGTGATGTCCCTGAAGAACGAGCATATGGCGGGGCACGACCACACCAGGATACTACTCCGATTGCGTACTGAAACCATGCACGGACTCATACCCACCACTAGTAAGTACTTTTAACATTTGTTCAGAACTTTCGAGGCATCCCAAAGTAATACCTACCACACATGCACAATTGCACAGGGGGTATTTCTTTGATATAAAATACTGGTCAGACGTCATTACTCTGAATAAAATATTACTCGATAGCGCTATTCAATAATCGATGCAGATAGTACAGAACCATCTACTGGGTTTAATCAACCTATGTATTTTGACGCTGAGGAAAAACGGCGCAGGCTTTCAATCTCAATGAGTCAGTAAGATTCCAGAAAATGTGGAGTTTTATCTGCCTTGAGGAAGTTGATTCGAATAAGGAAACATCGAGAAAAGCAAAGGGAAACCCCCGCAGGAAAACCCTACAAGTTTAGAACTTCCGAAGTAATTGTTATTTATATTTCCAGGATCAGGCGTGTTGCCATCGCCCTTAAAAATGGCGAAGATGCTAAACGACCAAGTGAACGTCGATAACTTTATGGCGGTGATGTGCCTCAACGCGTCTTCGCTGATCTCAACCTATGACGAGCACGTTTTGGTCGCCACCTTCAAGTTCGGAGTGCTGTATCAGAAATACGGACAGACGACGGAGGAAGAATTGTTCGGAAACAACGAGACGTCACCCGCATTCGACGAGTTCCTTGAAATGCTAGGGCAGAAAATCAAGTTAAAGGATCATAAAGGTAAGTACATCATCAAGTCACTAGCTAGTTGACATCCAGTAGTTGTGTCCAGCCCAATCCCTTGCTTCTTGAGCCTGGCAGCTGTCTGGGCTACGTCAGCTACTTTGGTTTAGTGGCATAAAGTTTCGAATTCGTTTAATTTAGATGTTCGATAAGAAAGCTTAAGCGTTTTTTCTCACTACCGTTAGTTCACTAATGAATTTAATTACACAGTTCTTGTGATAGTGGAATGTAAAAGTTTGCGAATAATGACGGGCATTTAAAAGTACGAACGTGGTTTCTTTTTAAAACTCTCGTCTTTTATTAGTTTATTTTGTTGAATGTTACAGAACTAGCGTTACAGCTGACTATTTACCTATATTTTAGAGTGGTATCGAACTAGAACTCATTAATGCGATGCAATGTACTGAACTGCAATTTAAAATTCAACGAACAGCCTTTCCCCTTCTCGGCCTTGGGGAATTAGTATTTTCGCTGATAGCTTTCTAAACAGACTTACTTTTAAATTTAGGAAGATCCTAAGAAAGTCCGAGGATAATTTACAAGCCATACTAAAAGCTATGTTCTTCAGGCTACCGCGGCGGCCTGGACATAATGAACGGGCACACGGGCACCGAGGCTGTTTACGAGAGGTTTTTCGACCGCGAAATCATGTTCCACGTCGCGCCACTCCTGCCCCACACGGCGGGCGACGCACAGCAGCTACAGAGGAAGCGACACGTTGGGAACGACATCGTGGCGATCGTGTTTCAGGTGAGTTTACTTTCTCATCTTGACTTGGTTAAGGTCACCGAAATCCGCTGGTAGCAGCATCAGCCGAATTATGGTAACGCGGATCACCGGTCTCTATGAGTGTTCTCATGTTTAGAAGCTGAATATGTATTGTAGTGATTATATTGTTGAGTTACCGTGATTATTAGTATTATTCAGTTTGTCATTAGTGCAGTCATTACTCTTTAAAAACTTCGTCAGCACTGAAACGATGCTGTAATACGAGCGTTACTTCAAGTACATTTATTAATTATCTCTACCTACTTGTTAAGTAGTGAGTGTTGGTTGTCAACCGATGATATATCCTTAAAGCGGTACCATGAGCCAGATATGCGAAAATACCCCAAGACTTATCCCATTTTTCTCAGAATCGTTGATATTTGTAGACGTGGGAAAAATATATATTATTCTTGATTATATTATCTTTAATAACACAGCTTTCGATACACGATTTATAACACTTCGCTCGATACAATTAATTCCCATAGTAACCTCCAATTTGATTTCTTTTTCCAACTTTACTTGTTTTTTACTATGTGACACGATAAAACATAAAAAGGAGAAAAATCACTCTTAACTAAAATAGTAATTTGACAGCTTCCGTATTTCGATAATTTGAGGCAATATTTTTAAATAAATAAAAATCGACAAATTCTACCGTAACAAGATATGCGGCCTGCAAGCTCTATCTCTGTTACCCTTTCCAAATGTGACAGTGACGGCTGAGCGCTCGATGTTAGATTTCATCTGGGTACATGAACGGCCTTAATACGTTACGCATCACATGCTAGAAAGAAAAACGCGAGCTAGTAAGCTAGTATCGCCCACGAGATTGAATAATTGGAACTGGATATATGAACGAAACGTGCAGACGTCATGTGATCTAGTCGGAATGATTATTAGTTTATACCTTATGAGAGTACAATATGATCGTCTACATACTTTCTCGCCTATTAGGTACATAAATTAACGGTAATTCTGGTTATTTTTCAGGAGAAGGCAACGCCGTTCACACCAGACATGATTGCGTCCCATTTCTTGCACGCCTTCATCGTCGTAACGCCCGTAGAGACAAACGGCGGGGAGACCAGGTAAACCTCCAAATATTATACATATAATAACTTTAACCCGTCGTCTACCAGTCCCTGGGAACCCAGGGCAGATAACAAATGAATGGCATTGTATATTTTTTTCGCCGGGAGTGGACGGCTGAACTACATCTCATTGATAGTAAACGGGAATTAATCGCGTAGGTATAATTAGCTCGATGTTGTGACTCATCTGAAACGTCGCGCAAATCTAAAAATAGGTTCTGAGAGTTCATATCAATGTAATCTTTTATTGAGGTTAGCATCATAATAATAACAATACCTACTTGAGGTAAAATACGCATAATTCCTACACAGCAGATACCTACGAAAGTTTGCGCCTGTCATTTCATACTTCAAATAGGCATTTAGCCATTTTATTTCGTGTATTCACCTTTAACCTTAAAGTATGCAAAGCATTTTCCTTTTCTCGGAATCATCTTTTGTTTTTCACAATTCAATTACCATTATTTTACTAACAAAGTCTCCTTATCTCCATTGTTATTATTATTTTCTAATAGGGGCATTAAATATTCCCTGAGTTAGACGCAATCTCTTTTCCATTTCACTTCCACGAAGTTTCTCTTATTCTTGTTACGATACATTTGTCGCTTCTCAAGTGACTTGTTTAACATAAAGTTTGTGTTGCTCGAAACAACGCACTAAGACATTATTTGCATGAAGAAGTCTTGAAAATGGCTCGGAAAAGGGGAATGGAAATTTCTCTTGTAATTTATATGCAAACGAATGCCTTGTCGTAATTAGAAAGCTTTTTACTACGAGTTTATACTGTTAGGTGGTCGTGGTCGTTTTCAGGTTTTATGATTCCTCGGGTTTGACAGAACGCAATTTCACGAGAAAATACGGAAAGGCCTTTCAGATGTTGCGGGAAAAATAACTAGTTACTGTAGCTCAAGTGTTGCTTTAAAAATTTCTCGTATTTACCAACCAAAAATGTAAGCGGAAAATGGCACATTATTATTGGGGAACGGGACTTAATCGCGTACAATTATAACTAATTTACCTTTTTTAAGGTTTTGCCCGACGTTTCGAATGTATCACAACATCCGTGGTCGCGAGCTGACTGGCGGGTATCAACAAAAAAAATGGCAAAAAAAATGGCGGAAAATGGCGTCTAAAGGTTGTTAAGTGAGAATGTAATCCGCAACTGCGGCGAATATCGCTGTCATGTAGCATCGAAGTGTTTACAAATTGTTAGTTGCAAACATAGTAGGTAAATAATAAAATAAAATATTAGACATGTCCGTGTCTTAGTTTATTTCAACCATTATAGTTTCCTAAACAATAAATAGTAAAGACGGGACGAGTGTTAAGATGAGTTTTAGTATATGTATCTGTTATTAAGGAATCTCGTAGTTATGATTGGGACAGTAAAATCTTCAAACAATAATAAAATTGAGTTAGCGATATTGTCGTTGGATATATATTGTGTGTTCTTTCTCGTCGCTTGCAATAATTTCTTATGAAATTTATGAACCAATACTCACTTTTAGAGGCATTTATCAGTCATTAATCTGTTAGGGAGACCTGTCATTGGCTTCACAATTTAAAAAAAACTGACTCTCTGATCAATTACTTTTTAATATGTTTGTTAAGCGGATGCGTCCGCTAGCGAAAATCTCAATTTTTTAATCAAAAGTTTAACTTAAGTTTCTTAGTTAGTTTATCTAAGTTTAACTTTTTTTTCAATTACTTTTTTATTCTCAGGTACAAGGTGGCCGTCACCGCTCGTGGGGACGTACCATTTTTCGGGCCGACTCTCCCTCAGCCAGCGTACTTCCGCAAGGGGCGCGAGTTCAAAGAATTCCTCCTCACCAAGCTCATAAACGCCGAGAACGCGTGTTACAAAGCCGAAAAGTTCGCCCAACTCGAGTTGAGGACGCGGGCCTCGTTGTTGCAGAACTTAGCTGATGAACTGAAGAACAAAACTGTGGAGTTTCTTGGTACGGGGGCGAGAATAGAGCCGGGGGCAGTGTCGCCGCAACCTGAAGGCACACCGAAGCAAGAAGGACCGAGTACGAGGTTTATTGATACTGTGAAGAAGGCGTTCATATCGAAAGTCAGGTATGTATTAATGGTGACCTTTTTTTTATAAGTCAGTTCAGTGTATAGGATTTTAACGCTATGCACAAGTGCTATCACATCGTAGATTCTTGTTCGCAAACTAGATAGTATAAGGATAATAAATTAATGTCACTGATTTCCTCTATTTATGGTCCTTATTGATCGATTAAGCCTTTGTCTTGTCTATCCGAGCTAGACATTTTAGTAAACTATTAAGCAATGTATTCTTAACGGAGCAAGAGTTGTTACTTAATAGTAAAATTCTATTGTCTTTTTCAGATCACCGAGCGTAGACACGAACCTCTCTGGCGACAGTAGCAAGAATGTTCTCAATAAGAAAGTGAGCAGTATGCAAGATACACCCACCCCTAATGTAAGGACACTTTTCACATATATTTTTTTATTTACCCAGTTTCTTACTCGAGGAAAACGTTTATTAATTGAAAGCAATTTTATTTTGATTATGAGTTGGCATAAAATAGCGTTGCTTACAACCGCAATTTTGTATTTTAATCTCGCTTAGGCGTGTTTGTTAACTGCGGAGCGCTATTGAGCGCATTAAAACGCTATAGTTAAAGGGACTACTTCTATGGCTGTTGCCAGTAAACTCTTTGTCTATCGCACAGGGTACTGGCGACCGCCAATCGGAGACAAAATGGAAAAGGCTGTGTAGCGCGACTTTTTCATACACCGATTTTTTCTACACGATTCCCTATCTCTTACAGAGCGGTCGTTCCAAAACGTCAGTTGCCTCCTCATCTGCCAGCGCAGTGTCGGTCCGGTCAGCAGGCGGCTCCGACGCGTCCAGCCCAGACGTGACGTCACGCGCCGCCGGCCCCCGGCCCCCGATGCAAGACCACAGCGACGACTCCAGTTTGAACTCGGTGGATTTAGATCCTCTTGGTGAGTTATGAAGGCCTGGTACATTTTTTATCAACTAATCGCTACACTCGCTACCCTAGATGTCTGCAAATGAAAATACCGTTGAATACACACGTGCCTAAGCCCAGTGCCAAACTTTTTTGTAGGCAAGGTACATGGGTATATATGTAAGGCCCTCTGATGGCGTAAGAAGGGATGTTATAAATAAATGAAAATACAGTTTAAAAATGAGGCGCAAGGCCCCTCGGACTCTACGAGGCCATAGGCGGTGGCCCACACCTAAGGGCCGACGCTAGCTGACGCGGGTATACGGAGCTAGTCATATTAAACTGCCCGCCGCGGGTGCAGTTTAGTACTGCCCGCTCCATGCAAACCACATCAGCTAGCGTCGGCCCTAACGCCGCCTCTCCGCTTAACACAAGTTAACCTTCAGAAAAAATAAGGGAACAAATAAAATGATCACCTAAATAACTTTTGATATCATCAAATTTTCGAACCCTAAAATAAGGTTGAACACTCAAAAAAATTTATCGATCAGCAATTCCGAGTCACCAAAAAAATTCTACCTATTTTTGCAGCACTTGCACCTATTTTACTTATTGCGTTCCTATAAATTTATAATCGCATCAAAAAAATTGTCAAGTACCACCAAAAACACTAAACTACCACCTAATCTCATGCACCTTTTTTCATTAGAATTACATCCAAATATTATACACATCGCATGCTACATTTTAGTAAACAGTTACAAATTAATTGTTTTTAGCACTATAAATATTTTAGTCATTTCCAAAATGTTATAAATTAGAAAGTAAAATTCTAAATTAATTTAAAAAGCAACGCGCAATGTGGCTGTGTGAAATAATAACACGTATACTGCTATCTCACTCAATCAAATACAAAGAATTGTCTGAAGCATAAAACCTATTGATATGTCGTTAGAGTGAAAGGTACCTATTGCTGTTTCATTCTAACTACCTATTGCTGATGGTTTACAAACTGCAAGAAGTTTTATTATTAATTTTTTAATGGGTTGACGTGAGCGCGTTTGATTGAAATCTTTTATTTGAATATGAGTTATGTTGATTTATTAAATTGTTAGTTTGTTATGAAAATGGATATGGGTCCTCAAATGAGTTTACTTTATTAATTTAGATAGACTTTCATGGAAAAATTAAAGGAAGTTAATAGGTAGAAATAGAAATAGGTACAGGTAGGTTTAGGTTATGTTAGTTTTGCATCGGCCCGAAGGGCCAAAACAACTCAAAATAGGAGCTCCGCGCCAGCGGAGATCCGTCACGTCAATACTGTTCCAATGTCAACTAGTTTGAAATAAAAATAGATGTCATAGAAAAATAATACTACCTAGGCAAATTGACGATTATCAGCGAATAGAGTAGAGGCAAAAACATCTGAGAACAAATAGCTGTATGCGACCAGTAAGGAAAGCACTGTTGAAAATATATTAAATTAAATTGTGTTATGTACGTGTCTCATTAAAGTTACAGAAATTTTGAAGCTTCTATAAAATAAAATCATTTAGCGCTGTCTTGCTCGCACGCGGTGCGACGTGCGAGCGAGACGGACCGTATGGAAAACCGCATCAGTGTGCTAGCAATGAGGTTAGACTAGATTGGAACTGCTTTTCGCGACGGGCGTTAAAAAACAATTGCCGCGTGAAATTTGGTGATCATGTAGTATTTCTGGGTATCGAAAGAATTATTTGGGTGTAAATAATTTTAATAGTATTACGAGCCCTGTAATATTTGGATGTAAATTATATGAAATTTGGTGTTTGAAATTAGGTGATCATTAAGTATTTTTGGGTAGTGACTAATTTATTTGGTAACAATTTAATTTAATAGGTTATCGACATGTTACTTCTTTGAGTTGCACTTTATATTTAAAAGGAGTTGAAAATTTGGTGCGAATCTAGTATTATTGGTAATCAATGTAATTTTTTAGAGCATCATTCGGCAACTTATTTGGTGGTTCGTTAAATGCTACCCAAAAAATAATGGTATTTTCATGAAATAAATGAACGTTCTACATACTTACATACTCGAGTGTAAGAGATCTTAGTGACAATGTAATGGGTAAGTAAGAGTATATCGCCGCCTAACATTGGTCATCGCAACTCAAATCTCCTTTATTAGACATTTTTTAATAGTTACTCACCTAGTAATTATTTGAGATTTTGCGTGATTTGTGACTTGAATTGGATTTTTTTCTTCAATTAGACGACAAGGACTGGCTGAGTTGTGGTAAAAGTGCAACAGGTTAGTCCTGTAGACTGTGTGTAGTTTAGATTAGTCACTGTTGTCACAAGCATGTTTGTAGTTACACTGCATACTGTATTTTTAAAAAACACGTCTGGAAAAAAACAGTTATAAAGGCAAAATGTCAATGATATTGTATTTGTTTGCTTAATATTAGTAGTTACGATTACTTACGCATGTAAAGAAAATGAATTTTTATTGATATAACATGGATGTACGTAACTTGGGATCTTCCTCATGTTTTGTATGTATATTTTTATAGATACATTGTTTTACATATTAGGTAAACGTTATATTTGTAAACTAGTTAAATAGGTAGTCGTTGTTGGAAGTGTTAGAACCTTTACATAATTTTTTTTATAAATATATAACTACGCAGCATGTAAAGGATCAAAGATTATGTTTTTAATGTATTATCCACAGAATAAAAATTCTAAATCAACGAGAATGTAACACTTACGCAATAAGACACAAGGCGGTTGCAATATACGACTTTTTTTAAATTTATTCCTCGAAAGTTTTCATACAAGGAAACAAACGAATAGTTAATTTCTTTGATTACACTCAATGGAACGCATCGTAAAGCCCGCAAAATTACATCTGTACGTCTTTATTCTTCTTATCAAAATGTTGATAAACATAGCCACAACATAGCTATACTTCTTCTGCCTGCACGTCACCTTACTAGACAGATTTAAAGATAATATCACACAAACGGATTTCTGAATGAAAACATGGTTTTACAAACCTCACAATATTTTAGTACGATAGAAGTTACACTACGATACCCCAAACAATGGGGCTTGGACGAAAAATATTGCACCCCCACTTTACTGCCCATACCTAAATTTATTTTTTCCAAAAAAATATTCTATCTTTTTATCGGCGTAATTGATATTGTATACTCATGCGAAATTACAGCTTTATAGTACTAACGATTACTAAGCTTAACCGTGGACAGGCATGGCGAAACTATAAGGGTTTTTTTTTATTACTGCGTTAGTTCTACAATATAAAACAGTTGTACAGTATAAAACACAGTTGTACAATATAAATGTCATCAACAGGTGGCGATCCTTGTTTATTGCGGAACCATAAAAAACACAGTTGTACAATGTAAAACACAGTTGTAGAATATAAAACACAGTTGTAGAATATAAAACACAGTTGTACAATATAAAACACAGTTGTATAATATAAACGTCGTCAACAGGTGGCGTGTACGTCGACAGCGACACGGGGCTGGAGTCGATGTCGTCGGCGGAGGCGGGCGCGCGCGCCGAGCCGCCGGGCGCGCCGCGCGCCGACGCCGAGCTGCTGCGGCAGGAGGTCTGCAAGCTCAAGAACGACAAGCTGGATCTGTTGAAGCAGAACATTGTGAGTTTTTCCTCTTTAAGGTCGCACGCGTAACTCAGCACCCGACCGGCACCGCCCCAGCTCGCGCCGGTCAGTATTCTTTGTTTGAAACTTCATACTGCAACGCACACTTATCCACTCCGTTAAACGGCATCGCCCCAGCTCGGGACCACCTATCGGCGGATGGACAGCTCGACGTCGCAGCGCGTGAACGTCGCGCTTGCAGCTCGATGCCGGCGAGATGACCGCGCGTGGTCGGTGCGCGGGAGGAGCGGCCTACTTCAAACTTAAAATAGCTGTCAACTAGTGGACACCATGTGGACACCTCGCGGCAAGCGTAGACAGCGATACGGGGCTGGAGGATCCCCTCCCCATATGGGATGATTTCCGGGATAAAAATGTATCCTATGTCCTTCTCTGGGCTCAAACTCAAACTATCTCAATTGCTTTTTTTTGATTGGCTAATGCAGACTCTGCGTTGGTAGCCCGAATTTGAGGAGACCTTTAGGCCGAAATTTTCAATAAAAATCGTTATTTTCAATGCCTTGCATACAATTTTTACGAAATTCTATATTTCATTCTTTTCAGAGTTGGCAGAACGAGATAAAATGCCTACGCGAGAAAGAGATGACGCTACAAGCCAAGTTGGACGCCGCGGCCAGAGAACTGAGGCGGCTCCGAGACCAGCAGGGCACCATCATCCCCAACCCCTCGACACACGACTCCACCGCATAAAAACTCCAAATCAACGAAAATGCACCCTAACACTTACGAAATAAGAAACAAGGCGGTTGCAATATATGACTTGCTTTGCACGTTTCCGCCAACTTATTTTTGCGGTTGATAAAAAATAAATAGGATACAATAGTTGAAGTATCATGACTTTATTATCCGCAAAAGTAAGTTGGTGAACAAGGCAAGGATAGCATTAGTTTAAAGCAGTTTTAAATGTTTTGATGGGCTTCATTAAACTCAATGTGTAGTTGATGTATGTCTTCATACAGGAATATAGATTCTATGCCTACTTGCTCTCTAGGACGAATTATATCTCAAACGTAGATATAAAATCTGCCTATCGTAAATGGATCTTATTGTGAACGTAGGTAGGTATAAATTTACCCAATTTCATACATGTGCAATATAATATATTTCTCCTGCAATATAGGATTTACTACAAACACCACGCTCTTGTTATCCATGTGGTTTGTGTCAAAGATATGTATACATTTTCGCCTTATTACAAAGGAATAAGGTGCAATAGTGTGAACATGTCTTTGACGTTAACCGTACAAATAGTGGCGGGTGTTATAAGCGTTTTGTGTGAAAAAATAATACACTCAAACATCGATCTTTGGATCAAGCAGGAAGGTTGAAATTGTAATAAATATCACCATTTTCACCAAAAGCTTATGATCCGTGCCGATATTTCTATAATTCTAGATATACGTATATAAAACATGGCTATATGTCGTTTGATACATAATATACAGCACGTATCTTATAAGGTTTCTATGACTAATTTAGAGAGAATATGATTCTAATCTTTTATATGTTGTTATACCAGAACTATGTCTATGTAAAGCATGCGGGCTGGTTGCGCCAAGGTTCAGCCATACGTATATTTTGTATGAAAGTTAGATCCCTGGCGTTTACCAGTAAACATGATAGACTTCGCTTTTGTAAATGTTGTAATAAACGTAGTTTATTTGGGACGTTTAATCTAATGTAAATCGTCTGGTTTCCGTGGAATCTAATTTGTATGCAAACAAAAGAATCTCATAATCACACTGGTTATGGCCCACTAACCAATAGAAGGACTAAAATGTGTAGGTATTATGTTACATAGAAAATGCATTAGATTAACTTACCACTTGTAAAATCAGTTTAATGTCTGCATTACATGTTAATGCTTTGTATTACTTTCGAATGTTTTGTATAGTAGAAAAATACTTGCATTAGATGCGAGACAATCTAGAGCCTAAATTTACGGATAGGCGTGGCGTAAATTTTATATGAATAGGAGCGTTTATGGATGGACAAGGGAGCGCTTTACCACATATGCTCGTCGTTCGTGTAACGCGTCAGTCTACGCCACGCGTGTTCATAAAAGGCTTGACTGTATGTTACGTGCATAGTGCCCTTACCCTTTTTTCAACATGTATATATTTTATATATAGGTATATAGAATACAAATTGTATTCCCTTTACGAATTACTTTACGCGCAAAAAGTATATTTACATTTAGCGAAATATTCTATAGAGAAAATGAATATTAATTTGTTCTGGTTGTTGTAGCATAATGCCTTCCAACGATTTTCGTTATTTGGTGACGAAATAGATAAAGTTGTTAGGTAAATTTTACGTTACCTATCTATCACATTTCGTTCGAAGTTATAGTAACTTTCTACTTTACTGATTTTGCCAAATTTGTTACTAAATAGAGGGTATTCTAACGCCTCTTTAAAGCTTCATTATTAGATAGCATATTCATATAGATGGTGCGCTATCATTTACATCAACTAAGAAACAAATTACTTGTTAGAGTTTCAACGTCATAGAGCCCAGTTTATTCATATTTGCATACATTACCTATTCAGAGTAGTGCAATGTTATTTCTAAACTTATTTCTATAGATTAGTTCTTTGTACTTTAAGTTAACCAGTTATTGTACATATTTAGAGAACTGGACCACTATTGATACAGTATTTTCTTAATTTATGCTTGATAGACATAAGTCTCGTTTCGATGTCTTTTGAGTTGATTATGTTTTGTTGATTATAATTAATATTTTATACCAAAGTTAACATTCCCCACTAAATAGTATAGATTATTATTTTGTATAATTATTGCTTTTATAAATGATACACCAGTATTCTTTATGTTATAATAATTAAACCGACGGAGCACGCTAACATTAATTTCCGGAGTTTACATTAAATTAGTTTAACTAAAATATGGCACTTCATGTTTCTTCGAAACAATGCACAATAATTATGCGATTTTAAATAGTATCGAGAATATTTTTGAACATCTGAACTGAATTGTCGCCATATAATTAATGTAATCTTTCGATATTTTTGTTTGACTGTTGATTATAAAAGTAATTGACAAAATGTTGATTCGTCTTCTGACTACTGTCGTTAATAAACCAAATATCGCGAGTGTGGAGAGTTAGAAGAAATAGTTTAATATAAGAGATACTATTGAATTATATGAATAGTTAATACTAAATATTAATATTGTTGTTTTATTCCCCAAAAAGTTTGACAAAACCGTAAATTAGGTAACAATAAAATCATCAACAATCTTATGCGATGTCAAAGTCGCCAATGTCGCCATCATACCACCCTCAAAGGGGTAACCGAATACGAAATGGTGATTTGGAACCCGTATAATCGTATCGGACAATTCTTCCAATGTAAAGAATGAAGAAGCTATTCCGAGTATTCCGTCATGTTTTTCCTTACTTAATATAGCGCCGCCATCTATGAATATTTTGTATAACTAAGTAGCATTTCGACATATTAGTGCCATCTAGTATTAGCTCGTGGAATTAACAACATGTCTACGGCCGCTAATGCTGCCCTCCTAACTAAAAGTGCAATAACTAGGTTCAAGCTACTTTCGAGAAAATGGCGCGCAAAAATTTAAATATTGTTTTGTTTGTATCTCCATTATTACGCATGCTATCGACTTGGAACTTTGACTAAAATATAGACAATATTATGAAGCTGATTTGTACGTACATATTGTTTATAAATCTATTTATTTAAACAGTTAAAAATCAGAAAGCGCGGTTATGTTTAGTTAACTTAACGTATAAATTATATATTTACTAGGCATAACTGCAATAAGTAGACTACTTATTGCAGTTATCGCTAGGAAAATAAGATATTGCGTTTTTGTGTAGTAAGCATGGCTATACTTACTACATCAAAATGCAATATCTTATTACTACTACACAAAAGTGCAATATCTTATTGACATTTCATGCAGTGTCTTTTCTTTGGTTGTACGTTGTTTTATAGAGAATTTTTTTAAAGAATTTCGTTTCAAAGAAAATGTTTGATATATTATCATTTCACATAATAATTACAACGTAGAATAGTCACTTTATACAAATTCAAGTCATACATTTTTGATACCAATATTTGTTAATATTTCGATATTCATGTTCATAGAATTACAAGTCAAATAATAATTATTAATATATATTATTTAGTTTAGTTAAACTTATTACGAAGACCGGAGGTTTATAGAATTTTGTTTCTCATAAAAATAAATCTCATATTATTATTTCATTGAATAATCAATTCGCAAAGTACTTACTTGATGGAAATTTTTATCATAGTTTTTTGTTACAAAGAAAATTAATATTTCGATATTTTCTATAACTTAAATTATTATAGTTAATATATTAAATTAGTTAACTAGGGAAAACATTTCATCGAGTTACGATTTTTCAAGGCACATAAAAAAATACCTAACACCAGAAGACTAAGGCGCCTTAGTCTTTTGAACCTAACCTAACGGAGTCGGTTTTGTTCCGGAAGGTTTTGCTCGCTCGCTTCGCTCGCTCGCCCGATAGCAAAGTTTGAATCTAGATACAAGTCGGACTTTCAGACAGGTATTGTGCTTTGCTTGTGACACGTTTTTAACAATTTCGTTGAAATTGAAATATCCATGGAGCCCCGCTTTGCGCAATCTCGCATGCATGCATGCATGCATGCTAACAAGCAAGCAAGCACTTACCTATGCATGTATGCATGCATGCAAGCAAGCAAGTAAGCATCAAGCACGTATGCATTCAGGCAAACAAGCAAGCAAGCACGATTTTTCAAGACACATAAAAAAAACCTAACTCCAGAAGACTAAAGCTTCGCTTCGCTCCCGCCTTAGTCTTCTGAACCTAACCTAACAGAGTCGGTTTTGCTCGCTCGCTTCGCTCGCTCGCCCGATAGTTTGGATGTAGATATGTTGCTTGTGACACGTTTTTAACAATTTCAGTTAAATGAAAACACCGAACTAACAATGTTAGTGAAACACATTATTCTAATATTTGATAAGCTGATTAAATGTATGATTAAAAAAAAATAGATTTTTTAAAATTCACTGTATTGCGTCTCAGTGAAATATGTTTAATTGAAGTAAATTAGGCGTTGATACAAAAATATTCGAAATAAAAATATAAGGACCAAATACTATTTTATATAAGTTTCTAATAAACGAAATCCTTTAAAATTTCTGTCTGCGAAAC
This sequence comes from Cenopis cana, assembly GCA_951800055.1. NCBI lineage: Eukaryota > Metazoa > Arthropoda > Insecta > Lepidoptera > Tortricidae > Cenopis > Cenopis cana. The sequence goes on from OX637488.1 coordinate 8,283,296, forward strand.
TAAGGAAACACCAAACATAATTCTACTATTTGATATGTGTATTTAATAAAAAAAAAATTATATCATTATTTGAATTGTGTTTCTGTGAAATATTTTTCATTCAAGTAAATAGTCATGGTAACAATAATATTCGAAGTAAAAATACAAGGACCAAATATTACATGAAACATTTTCTGCGAAACAAAATTTTATGAAATTTCTGTCTGCGAAACAAGGGACCACCATGTACATAACTCAATTTGACCCAAAACTCGAGTTATTGCACTTTAAGTTAGGAGGGCAGTACCCCTCGCCCCGCAGTTACTAGGTGCTTTACTACGCATAAGTGCAATAACTTGAAAACATTTGCAATTTGTTTGGTATAGCCAAATTGTATTTCCCTGCTCTTCCTACGAATAAACGCAATAACTCTACTTATTTCCTTAAAGTCAAGTATACTATTAAGGACGAATAATAAGAATCCTTAACAAAAACGCAATAACTAAAGTTATTGCGTTTATAATTAGAACATTAATATAAACCAATAATGAATTCTACCAATTATAAATGCGATAACTATACTTATTGCAGTTATTGTTAGGAATTGTTCATAATTTCGCTTAAAATATTTTTCAACCGAGTCATAAGTAGAGTTATGACGTTCTTTATAAGTAAACCTAAATTCACTTCCTTAGATATTGCACTTTCACTTAGTAAAAAGGTGTCAAATCTAAAAGATACGTAAAAACTGTCTAAGAACAAAATATAGAACTTTTCTTTCTGATTCCGAATATGTACATAACTCAATTTGACCCAAAACTCGAGTTATTGCACTTTAAGTTAGGAGGGCAGAATGCACCTCAAACTTATTAGACGTCTAAAGCTAAACTCTAAAGAGACGGCTAAAGAGTTATAGACAAAAAATCATAGATGGCACTAGTAGGCTAGTCATGACGAATATAACGCGTATGTCAATGCATAGGTGGCGCTGATATAAACACGTTGAAGATGTATTGATTTAATAATAGAGGGCGCTTTAACGTAAATGTTATAAAATAATACTCAATTATTTTATTGCTACCAGAGTAGCTGTAAATACAAAACTCATTCAAATGTCAACATTCATAAATAGAAAACTCCCGTGAGAGTCAGACATATTGAAATATAATAAACGGGTCACCACAAAGTACCTTTCTATATACGGGTCACTCACGTCTAGTCACGTCGGGTGTGAGTGTGACGGATAAAATCGGACACTTGTTATTGTGTTATGCCGTAAATTCTGTATCAGGGGGCCGATTTGTGAGTGTCGAACGCTCGACTTTTCACTCGACATCTGTCAAAAAACTACGATGATTTTGACAGATGTCGAGTGAAACTGAAAAGAGTGAAAAGTCGAGCGTTCGACACTCAAAAATCGGCCCCGACGATTTTCCGGCCGCACACTCGACTCGGGCAATTGATGCGTTCATTCGGCCTCATCTTCGCCCCCTGGCACAGAATAAGTAATAGTACAAGTACAGAAGTTTCTCTGCTAACAAATTCCCCGTTTAGGTATGCCAAACGTGCCTAAACGTGGTCATCTCTTTCTATCGCACGCAACGCGCTCTTTCGAGGCCCCGCCCTCAGCGCTAGGGTTACCACCAGAGAGAACCTATTTTAATATATGTACTTTTTTTATTAGTAGTGTTGTTTACAATACAATTACGAATAGTACTTTTAAGGTTCCGTAGCCAAAATGGTGAAAACGGAACCCGTCCGTCCGTCTTTTCGTCTGTATGTGACAGCCGATGTACTCGGAGACTATAAGCACTACAAATACTTACAATTAAAACATTTAGCAGGAAGGTGTGTTCTACTCGTATGAACCGCTACGTAAAAGTGATGTGAAATGACGAAAAAATATTAAAGTAGGGGGAGGGGGCACTCCATACATGTAACCAGGGGATAATTTTTTTATATAATTTTTAAAGGCATCACTTTAAAAAATAAAAGAGGTTTCTTAGAACCAACGTTTTCATTTTCGTTTTCTTTTATGTCAACCGTTGGTGAATACCAAACTCAATGACCGTTCTTACGTCTACGTTCTTATTATTATTGGTGCAACCTGCTGCAATACAACAATGCTGTGGTTTTGACATTATTATTTAACACGAAACTACACGAAAAGAATTATTTTTTATGATCGTACAAGCGCGTGCGCGTGCGATCCGTAACGCTGCTCCGCAGCCATTGAATAGTCACACAATGTGTGAGCCGGCGGCCGCATGTACTTTGCGCGGCGCGATGACGTCACGGTAGTAAGCCCCTCCTGCCCCTGGCTACATGCTGGCCAAGAAAAATCCCATTTATAATATAATAATAAAAAAAACATAACAAAAGATGCTATTATAATAGAATAAGAATAAAGTGGACGTCTTTCTGCTGAATATGGTGATGATGATGATGTTTTCTCCGTTGTTTCTCAGTTAAAGCTGAACTAATATGGGATTAAAATAAAATTAAAAGAACTAGTCGGAATGTAATTGAGAATGTCGGTAAGCCTAAGCCATACGCCGTCGGTATGCGTATACTAACAGTAGTTGTAAGATTTTGAATTTGTATCCACTAACACTTTATGGGCAATGCCTGAAATAACCGATCCTTCGACGGGGTAATCGCACAACGAAAATCTAGGATATTAACGAGCAGGTTCGCAAAGTGAAATTAAGTTGGTGCTATAAAATCAATCTTGTGACATCTTAATAGGCAAGTAGTACTTAGGTATTTTACGACTATAAAACCTATTAAAGTGTTCCCCGAGGAGTGGTAAATTATTTTATTTCCAGCCTGGCTTGGTCGCTGCAAAACTAATTAAAATATGGCCCTTAAGGTAATTTAAGTTAATGAGTGTGCTTTCTTCTAGCTGAACAGAGCTGAAAATAAATAGAGCAAGATCACTTGCGAAATCCATTGCAGGATTTTTTGGAGAATACAAACTTTTATCGGAGCGTTCGTGACCCAGCGGCGCCCGCGTGCCCCGTGCGGTATTAAGGGGAGGTATCCGCAACGCAAATGTCCCGCTCTAACACGCGTGAGTTTACAATTAACCATCCCGCTCTCAACGCAAGCTCTGCGCGTAGTTTCGTAAATATTTAGCTATAGTCATTAAGCCAATCATTTTATCAAAGCAAACCCAGCGAATTTGTCTATAACTATTTAGGATCTTTAATTGAGTACATGTTAAAGATCAGTAATAACGGTGACCGCTTTACCCCTTACCACTAAAGCTACCGCCGTTACCACTAAAGGTCACCACACAGGTTTTGGAAATTAATAATATGCTGCCATTTGCAACCATGCCGATATTAATTTTATTACAGCCTATAAACTCCAGCTTTATATTGTAGAATGTAGAGCACTGAGTGAGGATTTACAATTTATAGGTTTTTTTTACGACTGACAGGTAGACCGCCCATAAAACACCTCTCGGCATTAAAGCTGAAACATTTCAATGTCGCCGATAACCTTTGAAAATTCGCATTTTTTTCTGAAATGAGACGTAAAGAAACAGGTGTTGAATATTAAACTGGATTGCGATACCGCACCTTCAGGTACTTTTAAACCTCATCATCATCAAATTTAAGAGTTTTCCTCTTGTCGGTGAAGTATTTTCCATTTTGCTCTCTCGTACGCGAGCCCTTTGACGTCTTAATACGATACGACGCCAACTGTTTCTTTTATTTGGTCCATGTAACTGCGCCTTGGCCTGCCTGGTCTTGAAGAAGTTGCCGTATCAAAAATGTCCAACCATTTTCCCTTTTGAACCTAATGTACTTACAGACAATTAGTCGAAAAGTGGTTGACCACTTTCTTGGATTACTCAGTACAGTCAGACAGAAAGTAACGGAAGGCGCGCGATTTTAAATCTTATCTGAAGATGGTGCGTTCGTACTACTGGGATAAAAAAACCGGCCAAGTGCGAGTCGGACTCGCGCACGAAGGGTGCCGTACCATTATCTATATAAATTAAAAACGGCAAAAAATCATGTCTGTTGTATGGGAGCCCACTTAAATATTATTTTATACTGTTTTTTAGTATTTGTTGTTAGGTATAGCGGCAACAGAAATATATCATCTGTGAAAATTTCAACTGTCTAACTATCACGGTTCATGAGATAGCCTGGTGACAGACGGGGACAGCGGAGTTTTACCCTTTGGGTACGGAACCCTAAAAATATGTAGGTACGTAATTTCATTAGATATTTATCAGAAGCTTTTAAAAAACTAGTACCTGCACCGAATCTTGGGATGATAATATATGCCAAAATGGACGTCGGGCTTCATAAGCACAATCCACCATTCTTTACCTTAACTGGATTTTACATTTTCGAACCGTGTTCATTTATTATAAATCATAAATTTATTTTAATTTCTGTTCAGAACAGCGCATCAATTTGCGTTTACAATACAGGTGTAATATATCATTGCCAGCGATTAGAAATGCAACCTATTATAATAGCACCTTTATTACAGGCATCAAAGTATTCAATCATTTACCTGTTAATCTAAAAATGTTAAGCGGAAATCAATTCAAGCGCCAATTAAAGCGATGGTTAACTGAAAATGTATTTTACGATTGAAAAGAATAATAGTTATTTGTTCAACAAGAGAGCAAAGTAGATTTTTGCTGCGAGTGTTGATTTTGAGTCCCGAGGAAGCGAAAGATTCTATAATTGAATCACGAGCGTAGCGAGTGATTCAAAATTAGAATCTTGAGCGTAGCGAGGGACTCAAAGACACGAGATGCAAATATCTTTGCTCTCGCGTGATACATACAACTTTTCACCTCAGCGGCGAGAACATATTAAACTTTAATAACATCATTTACGGCTTATCATAGGCTTTTACGCACGTGTCTCGTGATAAATCAAGCAGATTTAATTCAGCATTGATTAGGAATCTGCTGCTTGTCTTAACTCCTCAGCTAAGCCAGCACAAGACGAACGCAAGCGCGCGACTCGTCGAGTTTAGGCGCGGCAGACTTTAGGTACATAATCGCGCGAACTAATTCACATGCACACTAAAAATTAGTTGTATTGTTGTTAAAATACAGCCTATGTCAGTGTCACAGATTTCGCTTACCTACGTATTTTAGTTATTTGAACAATATCTGTAGCGCAAGAATGAGACAATAACACTTTTTAAGTAGGTACTCTTCTCACTCGAGCCAGCTCGCGTGTACACTAAGACGCACTGTTTTCTAAATCTAAATACACCCTTCATCACTAATGTTTTCTAGATATTTTTATAATATTCAACACTGATTATTAATTAATGTCTGTTAGCGCAGGACAGAATAAAAGTAAAAACGAAAAAAAACGCACAAATTTTTAAAGGGTGCGTTCTGAAATGGCTCCGGTTTTATTCTTCTACTAAAATAAAGATTGTTAAAAGTAAAATTAATAATAAAAGTGATAAACTTTCTGTTTTTTTCTGCAATAAAGGTTTTATTTATAAATATGTATTATCATAATAATATTATATTTAAAAGAACCGTTGCCAACAACTTCCTGATAATTATAACTCTTAGGTTAATTTATGAGTTTTCGAACGTGTTTTACGTTACTTATTTAGCGCGTTTTTGGGAGTCGATTTGAGTCGATTAGAGAATTTGAATATCAAATTAAGAATCGACATATGTGGGCCCTCTCTTTTTTAATATAACGAATTGAAAGGAACAGAGCGATTGAAGGTCAAATATATCGAATTCGTAATATACCCCGAACTACGGAGTGGCAGATCTTGGCATTCGTGGACCAAAAATTAAAAAGCTACTTTGATCCACGCTCGCAGCAAAATTGCATTTTGGCCACTGGTTTCAAGCAGCAAAACAGCCGTGTTCGAGCCGCTGAGGTGAAAAAATAATTTTTAGAAATTAAACGAACTTACCTGTAAGTGAAGTTCTATTTTAATTATATGAGCTGCACAGCCTCGAAATGATAATAACTTGTAGTATGCGTAGCAATCTGCATCAGTACTTCCACAATATTTTAGAGCTAAAAACAGATGAAAAATTTCCCGGTATCCGAACCGAACCCAGCCACTGCCATCTGGCGGCACGGCTGCAACCTGTCATTTAGTTTAGAGTATCTATCAAATAGGTGTGACTTCACACCCTCCGGTAATGACACCGCAAAGTCAGACACAATTAATATTGTCCAAAGAAACTTTGATGGAATTCCTTGCGCAGTCTCATGACTTATATGTAGATACATGGGTAATGAGGCGGGTGGGTTTATCATTTCGAGGCTGTGCAGCTCATATAATTAAAATAGAACTTCACTTACAGGTAAGTTCGTTTAATTTCTAATTATATTTCGCTGCACAGCCTCTCATGATAATAACTTGTAGATGTTCAGAGAAAATATCAAAGTTAATTTCTGGCTTTGCAATCATTACCCGATTTAACATCTAGCAAACTAGTTGCTAGTAGCCCATCGAGATCACGAGGTGGCGCTTAGCGACGATTGTATGTCGCTGGGTAAGGTCGATCATGAAAATACTCTTGAAATATTATTTGGTATGCTCTAGAACAGAACTGGGTCTTCGTACAAGCGCCATATTAACAAAAAAAATTAAATTAATATTAAAATATCAACGAGGGTGCCAAATATCGTGGAGACCTCCAAATGATTCCGCATCAATTTTAGAATGTTCTTTTGTAACTAATCGATAATTTGTTATCGATTACTAAGTAGTTACTAATGTACATAAAACTCAAATATTATCATAGTTCGATACACAGACACATTTGTAAACGTACAAATTGAGGCTTGGGTATCCTTAAATAAAGGATAGATTAACAGAAAGAAAGAAATCTTAGGTGGCGCTAGCTGATCCCTTACCACCTTATATAATCTAAGTAAGGATCTTCTCCGTTATACAAATAATAATAATCTTGTAATTTATGTTATTACTTTAACATCAATACTCATAAATATGTTATTCATTTAATACGAAGCCACCAAATATTACTAGTGTTCCAAGATTAAGCGATAGTGAACGCTCTGACTGTAACTAAACAGCGGTATATCTAAATTAAGGAAATATCGATACAACTTCCGCTGCGAGCAAATTTTATCCTAGGATAATCGTCTGAGAGCCGACTTAAGTATCTACGAAAAATAATAAGCTAAATGCTCATCCTGTAACGGGATAACAGGCTATAAATAAACCTTAAAGAATACACTGTCAGGTAGGTAATATCTATTTAGGTATACATATCTACCAGATATAAAATGAACTTCGAAGTCCAACATTAACCTATGTTCACTATGATATGAGAACTTAAATAGATATCGATCATATCAGTGACTTATATATGCATTAGTGCCACTTCAGGAGTCTTATTATTTGAAATTAATGAGCTTCATGGGGAACAGGTTCTTAAATAATCATAAGGCAAAACGATGGTTAGGTATGTTATTAGAGGCGGCTTAACGCTGGCGCAGCTATCCTAGAGGGCGCCGGCAGCGCCGAGCGCCACTCGCCGCTTATCAGATGTAATATTTTGCACATATGTACACTACGTGGTCTAGGGAAAGCCACTGAGAATAATGAAATTGATTCACGAAAAATATCATGAGTCACACTTTACTAAGGAGAAGGTTGGAAAACTAATCCTCATACTACCAAGCTCCTTACGGGCTTGGTCTTATTCTTTCATCTTACAATAAAAATAAAGTATAGGTATTAATAGTGTGACCGATGTAAAGTTATTAATAAAAATATCGGGGAGCTATCACAATCTGATCAAATTAGGTGATTACTAATACTTCCAAAATACCCTCCTTTAACCAGGCTACCAGCGCAGCCTCTTATTTGAAGCATCGTGGTGTTATCGTCGACTCTAGCAATACTTACGTCTGACCGTCAGACGCAGCAATGGAGAGATGAAGCCCAAAAGCTCTGTGAGCAAGGTGCTTCCTTTATAACATAACAGATAACAGGACAAACACGCTTATCGACATCTTATTAATGGCATAAATTTAAACTACGTTTTGTCTCACTATACGTCTGTAAGTCTCTCTAAATACCCAAAGTACTTATTGGTAAGAGTGGTCTTAGGCAAGTAGACGCATGTATGCTATAAATATATCGTGACTATGATAGCATCTAAGATAAAGCTTGCATCTGAAGATCCTCATGACTTTTCCATTAATGCCTCATTACTCGTAATTGTTGCATTCGCATATCCAAATATGTACCTATATTTGGAAACGTAACATACTTCAAAATATCTTAATCTTGAGATAAATAAAGAAAATTTGTTAACATACAATCTGTAGATGAGTCTTCTAATTAATTCCCAGAAGTGAGGCTTAGATTAACATTAACCTTCATTATAAGACCAATGTGGTAATATTCCTTACATACATATCAGGTAAGGCAAAATGTAAACTCAAAAGACATTAGGTATGAGGAGCAGTGGCAGCGCGTCAAAAATAATCTTAGTGAAGGCAGGAATAACTTGCCTTTCTCATTGCTCACGAGCCATAGTAGCAGAACTGCACTGGTTGAAAATTAGGCAAGCTGGCGGAAATCGAGTTGTATGGATGCTCCGCCACTAATGAGGAGCAAGTAAACATGGTAACTCATAATATTCCAAAAGGGGTTGCTAACCTCCATATAAGAATTTACTTACATTTCTATATAGATATAACTGCGTATATCACATATAATCACATGTAATCTTTAATTCCTATTACACACTTGTATATATCGTTTTATCACATCTTTATAACCGAACAGATCTTGATTAAAAATCTATTCCATATTTAGCTTGAGACTACTCTTTGAATTCACGCAATGGAAAATCAGAAACATATATACCATTTTGTATATCCCTGCTCAGCACCCACAGCACAAGGTTTTCCTGTATGGGACCCTGATTTATGTACCTAGGCTGTCCATGAATATTTATTTATTTTATTTATTCATTATTTAAAAATCAGATTGATTTCTTAGCGCAACTAATTAAGATATTAATATATTTTAATGTGCAGTGAGATAGTAATTGTATACATACTTTAGGTGCATGACCAATAGATCACTGCTAAGGTGAGTAATGTTGTCATAAGACATGTAACATTACCTACATTAGATATCTCATAAGGGGCAGATATGGAAAAAACATTCTCATTCTCGCACTCAATAGTGAAAGGAGGCTTGTGCCTTGTGAGTGGGGGGTATATATACTGATGATGATGAAAGAACAAATATGTCTTCCTCCTCAAATCATAGTCATCTGTAAGATTAGATACCTTTAATAGACATTTACAACCACTTGTGTCTATAAACCTGTGTGTAACAAGGCTTAATTAACTGGTACAAATCAAAATCAATTATTATTTTTGCAAATAGGCCTCAAGGTATGCAAAATTTTAAATGGCTGGTCCATTCCAAAGTCACCGCACAAGTAGCCATTAGAAAATACCAATATAAATTAATATGAATAGGCTTAAGTACATTACGATATTATCAATAGCCTTGCATGTACTTATTGTTGGAGACTCATTAAGTCATTCCAGAAAAAAAAAAAAAAATTGACATAGGTCTATATAAACTATTTCTCAAGCAATAGGAATGTGTCAGTTATGCTCTTGGTAAAAGAAGTAATGATATATACCAATAGATATATATAATCCTGTTTTCTTTATGACTGCTAGTGTAATGTCAAATGTCTGTTCATTAAACTGTGATTACAGTGTTACTGATTATAACACATTATTGACATATCTTCAAGATTCTGACATATGAGTCATTGACATATCTTTTCTCCACTCTTTGTATCAGTGCATATGTATTAAACATCCAGATAAGATTGTCATTACTGATATACTCACAACACATAAAGTTAATTAGGCGGCACTCCGGTGGCAATTGATGAGTCAGGGCATTCCTTAATTCCATTTTAATATACTTATCCATGAAGCCAATTGTATCTCCTGTGTCGGCTTGAGCTGGATGTAAACAATCATATTGTCCTTGCAGGAAGAAAATTCTTATTTAAAATTGATTGGCTGTAAATATAGTGAATATATGTAAGGGTGATTTAAGGTGAGCAAAACACTAAAACCATATCAGGTAATATCCGAGCTTTCCGAGGTCACAATATGAATAATTGATGGGCCCGGAGCAGTTGTACTACCAAACCAGGTGTATACTGACAAAATGTTGCATATAAGTTGTACTAACAGCAGTACACTGCCAGATGGTAAGGAGAAATACCATACAACACTTATATTTAGTAATTACTGTATAAGCCAAAGGTAGCCACAGCCCTTAAACAAGGCGTCCCTCTCTTTTTCAACATTTGTCATCATTATAGCAATGTCAATGCTAAATCTTAGGCGCTGTTGATTTAAACTGCAATAACGTGCAATATGCAATGAGTAAAGAATGGGCCCAAGAAAGCCTCATCACAGAACTCGCAAAAATCAGGTACTTACAGGAAATACACACAGCTGCCAGTTGTTGAATATAAAAAACAGTATTTGTATTGAAGTGCAAAACATAATATATCTGTCAACATACACTCCATGTTACTGAATTAATGTTTGCGCCGCAAGAGTGTACTTATATTTGCTTACCAATACAAATCTATAACAGAAGATTTGTAATATGCGGCCGGCGGCAATTAGAGGGCAAGGAGAATACCCAACTTAGCATACCACAATGCCCACTGCCCAGCAAGTAAAACTTACCGCTGTATGTCGAGAAAGTATCCGAGTTACTTGTCGCACTTGCCAAAACAAAGACAAACCTTGCTTGCTTGTACAAAAGAGTGTGCCCATATTTAGCACACCGCAGTTGTAATGCGAATATCCAGTTTACTCACTGCTGTATGTAAGAGAGCGTATCCATGGTAATACGCCACAATTACTGATCGCTGCGACAAAAGAGTGTACCCATAACAGTAACACCACAATCGTCATAGGCAGCCGGCAAAGAGACGTGTCCATCTTTAACACTCCACAGTGCCGAGCAGGATTCGCATAAGGCCAAGTAAATCAGCATTCAACAATCAGGAATCATCATTTGACTGCAATCTTTCTTCTTTCGTATTGTCCTCTTGTAGCGTTATGCATATGTCGTTCATTATGTAAGCATCTTCGACCGATTATTTGAATCGGCGACATTACATATTGGATTTTACTTGTTCATACACAAGTACTGTCCGCCATGGCGTCGCGTCGTGTCTATCTGAAAACGAACGTGTAAAAGAACACAAAAAACGCAACTTTATCTTCGAACCGAACACAACACTTCTTCCCGTAATCGTTTTAATAAACGAATACTACTAATTATCACTGAAATACTGTCTATTGTTAATTTTAATAATTTAAGTATATGAAATGCGGTCTTGCTTGACTGATGCACAAAGAACACAATGACAGGTTGCAGCCGTGCCGCCAGATGGCAGTGGCTGGGTTCGGTTCGGATACCGGGAAATTTTTCATCTGTTTTTAGCTCTAAAATATTGTGGAAGTACTGATGCAGATTGCTACGCATACTACAAGTTATTATCATGAGAGGCTGTGCAGCGAAATATAATTGATCACGACACGGGTCATTGCGGCACTCTTTGGGGGAGGCCTATGTCCAGCAGTGGACGTCTTTCGGCTGATGATGATGATGGTGATTAATTTTTAGGCAGAACATTTTATTGGCACATAGTTCTCCTCCTATGTTTTTTTCAAACAATAATTATTTATTCAAGATAAGTTACCATACAGAGTTCACATATTGAGATCCGCAACACAGGCTTCGTCAGGTGCGTACACAAAACAATTAATATAAAAAAACAAACAGAGACACCAGAGATGAAATCCGCAACAGGCTTCGTCAAATAAACTTAACATATACAATAGTGGGGCAGATTGCTAGAACAAATGGTCGTAAATATGGACACGCTGGACAAAAGCACCAAATTTTTACCAGGGTCTAGTTAGTATGTTTGTTAAGCGGATGCGTCCGCTAGCGAAAATCTCAATTTTTTTAATCGAAGTGAAAATTGAAAAATTCGACACCACAGGTGGGATTTGAACCCACGACCTCTGGAATCCGTCCATTGCTCTACCAATTGAGCCACCGTGGTATCCCTAACAACAACAACACATATTAAAGTTTGTATGGGTGTAGCACATTGTTATCAACGATTCCCAATGCAACTTGGGACGTTGGTGCCGTTTCAGAAGTTGTAATAGCTTCACGGTAGATGTCGCTACGAGCCTCCCTAATAAGGCTTAATAGATGAGTGTTAAGATTGAAAAATTCACCATTACAAGGGATACCACGGTGGCTCAATTGGTAGAGTAGAGCAATGGACGGATTCCAGAGGTCGTGGGTTCAAATCCCACCTGTGGTGTTGAATTTTTCAATTTTCACTTTGATTAAAAAAAAATTGAGGGTCTACTTAGGTCCATAGCTTTATGTGTTTGATATCAACCAGCTCCTCCGTCGGCCATCTTTAATTTTATAGGGGTGGAAAGTGTGTACGGAGAAAAAAAAAAACTTAAGTTAGAAACTTGGAAATTCGCTAATAGACTAAGCATTTTAACGGAAGAAAAGTAATTTCAGCGTTTATCAAATTTTGCCCTTTAAAGGGGTGAAAAAGGGGATGAAAGTTTGTAAAAGTAACATTTATTTCTGAGCTAGAAACTTGAAACTTTGTTTATAGACTAATCATTTAATTATAAGAAAACTACTTTCAGAGTTTTTCGAAATTAGCCCTTCTGAGGGGTGAAAAGGGTGTTGAAAGTTTGCACCTATTTAGACCTTGGTAAAAATTTGGTGCTTTTGTCCAGCGTGTCCACTGTCCACATTACATTATCACGTCAAACTGCCTCACTAATAGGACCGCCCCGGATCGTACACGGCTCTAAAGTGTAAAAGCTCCTATGTTTGATTTCTTTCAATCGAACATTAGAAGTCTGTTGGCGATACTTAATCGCTTTAGTTTTGCTTCACTGGGTTATCAGTCCAATACATAATACATTATTAATACATAATTGTTTACCTTCATTCCTTGTACGAGTTAAATCTGATGGTTGTACTTTGTTTCGCAGACATAAGTTTCAAAGTTATAAATAAGTTTCAAAGATATGTATTATTTCGCATAAAATTTTCATTTAATAGAAAATATATTTTTTTACAAAATGTCGCTGTTCTAATCTAACCTACTTTATCAGTAGATGTAATTGGGATCTACAAAATGGCATTGCAGCTGTTACTAAAACTTAACGGTTTCTGAAAAAAAAAAGTTTCTGTGATACGAAAATTCTGCGAAACAATACATTCCATGAATCATTTTTCTACAAAAGAAGGGGACACCTAATCTGATTGATCGTTAATATAAAAATCCACGCATACAACACAATTACTCGTAGGTAATCAGTTCCCCTTGACGTCTCTTTCAGGTGAGACATTTTATTCTATTTCCGTAACGCGTAATTGGACCGGTGAAGTCTGACAAATGCCAGGCATTGTATCACGTCTATATAACTGTTTCAGATCCTGTCCTTAGGCAATAAGGTTCAATATTGCGTAAGTTTTCTTAAGCATCACCTTACTGCTGTGCAAAAGAAAATGGATTTACAAATTATTAAACGGTTTATCCACTTGCGACCTTTTAATTTATAAAAAAATGCTATGACGTCATCGTGGTGAGACGTGACGTCGTCTGAACGCTTTGTCTTACCAGTTTTAATTTGAAGAAAATGGAAAAACGGCTTAATTTAAATTGCTAATTATGTCCTAGCCCCAGTGCAAATAAGCAGGAGTAAATTGTTTGTCTTATGGACTTATATTTAATTTAATAACTGAAGATTTTCTAGCCTGGCGGTTTCCTTGTTTTTCCCGATTCATGCATAGAATATGCTGGTAATACTTAAAACGGGAAACAAAATGTTACGTTAAACACTACGTTTCCTATGTTGTTGCATGTTATCGTGATCTAGGCCGGTAAAATAAACTCTCACATCGGAGTCATTCACCACACAAGCTAAGACGAGAATAATAAATATGGCTGTTTAGGCTTTAAGCGAAGTCGCGGGATAAAATATAGCCCATGAGCATCCGACACATCCATTCTATATTGTATTATGCTGGTGAAAGATCAGATGAGTATATAGTTTCGGAAATTACCCCCTGCATACTAAATTAGGTACAATCTGACAAAGCTACAACTACATATTCATTAATTTTACCTGTCTATACTATAAATAAAAGAATCTTGTACATATAAATAATACAATTAGACGAATAAAATTATGTGCTTATCAATTGTAACAAATATTTTCCCCGAAAATAGCGCGAGTCATTTTTCTAGTGCATTTATTTTTACCTAAGTATCCGCTTTTAGTGGAAACGTTCAAAGATATTATCTCACAATGTTTTAATATTTTAATTGTGAGCATGCATTTTAAATATAATTTAAGTATAATAGTAGGTATAAACTATACCTATTTGCAAATAAATTGCCAAACGACCTATTTTCTGAACGAACGATTGAATGATGTCCCTAACGCAGTGTTTACATTATAGAAATAAGAAGCTCATACAAAACAAAAATACCCTTTCACACGTTTAGACTGATTTTAATTATGACATGACAACATTAGCTATAAGTGACATCATTCAAAAATATTTGACGGCCATTTATTACTTTCTAAGGGTCATTTCAGAGTGAGACCTAACTATTGCATCTAGCTATTAAATCCTAACGTATCACAGTTAATTAAATAGACGATTCAATATGACCCACTCGGTAACATACTGCCATCCATAACTCAATTGACCCGATTCCTGATTTGATTGAATTAGTCCAGTTGATCGTATTGGGACTAAGCAACCCAATGACGGTTGAATAAGATATTAATTAGGTGTAGAGATTGGGTTAATGAGGTTTCGGTTACACTTTGCTTCGGTTATTATTCAAACATTTATTCTGCAAGTAGGCCTCAAGGGCTCTTTTACATGTCACAAATTACAATACAATTACAATTAGGTATATCATTTTATCCTACCCCAGTCAAGCTAGCATTATCGCGTTTATGCAGGACATAGTATAGCACGCTTACATACATGCTGGTAAGGGATGAGTAATATATGTCCAACATAAGTGTGATAGGCGAGTCTATCTGTATAGTTTTCTGGAAATATACAATATTTGGTTCAAAATGAGGAACACAATAAAAAATAAATTATATAAAATAGTTACAAAATACAAAAAAAATATTTTTAACAGTAACAAAGGTAGGCCCATCATCACGCAGGCAGCGTTCCCGCGCTGGATTGCGATTGCAATTCTCTGCGCGAGGAAGCTGCCTGCGCGAGGGTCGCCCGTTGCCTCCCTCAGCCGTTTGCCGAGTTTGCCTGCGTGATGGGCATACACTATGACTTATGAGAAATCGAATTTAAGCAAAGAAATTTCAAAATTGGTGTTCAGAAAAAAAGTCGTTCTCCGGTTCATCACGTGTACACTTTTTTTGAAAAACGCCCGGGCACAAAATTTTAATTGGTATTTTTAATTTTTAGCTTTAGTTTTAATTATAGTTAGTTTTAGTTTTATATTCCATTTGTTATTTTGTTGTACTCTTGCATATATTTTCTTGTAAATTTATTCAATAAATTTTCAACAGTAAAGTTTTACATATAATTGTTTTAATCTTATATGATACTAGCTTCTGCCTGCGACTTCGTACGCGTATAATTTCGTAGGATTTAAAAGTTTCTACCCATACCCACTTTTAACCCCTACGAAGATCGAAGTCTCTAATGAAAAAAAACCACTTCTATCCAATATTTAAACCCATTTCGGGGATGAATTTAGAAAACCTCTGAAATCAGTTTAATTGTATTTAAACAGAGAGTCCATGTATAAAGTTTAAAGTCTCTCATTCCATTTAAACAGAGATATCTCTATGTACGAAGTTTAAAGTATGCCACTTTAAAAACTAAATGCACATTTTAAACCTTTTTAACCACTTCAGGGGATGCATTTAAAAATCGCTGAATTTGTTTTGTTGTCAACAGATACTCTCTATATACTACATTTCAAGGCTCTCACTTTAAAAAAGAATACATACAATTTGTTAACCCCTTTAGAGGATTAATTTCAAAAAGTTGATTTTGTTGTAAGTACTAAAACAGAGAATCTATGGATTACAAAAATTTCAAACTTTAGTAAGGTCTTGCTCCACACACAAAATTAGAACCCTTTTTTAACCCGTCCACGAGATGAGTTTCAAAAAGCTATGAAATTTAATACAAAGATTTCAAATACGAAGTTTCGGGTTTTACATTTAAAAAATACCTACTTGCTCCCACATACACACTTTTAACCGACTTTTAAACACTTCAGTGGATGCATTTCGAAAATCGCTGATATTGTTGTTGTTGTATATACACAGACACTCTATCTATACATATAATACATTTCAAGTCTCCTCCCTTCTCTCCTCCCTTTCAAGTAACCTTAAAAATACTAAACACTGTGAGGAGCACCTCATACTAACTTTTACCCCCTTTTAGGAAATAAATTTCAAAAAATGCTGTAGGTAATAGGGCTGGAAGTTCGTAAAAAGCTAAAATGAGTTTAATAGTCTTTTAATACTTGTTACCCATTCAAATTTTCACCCCCTTTTTACAAAATGACGAATTGAAACAAATGCTAAAATTAATTACATTCGGACTTCGCACATTCAGGGCTCCTAACCAACCCCAAAAAATATGATTTATCAATACAATACATATATTTCATAGTATATAATATATAGTAAGATTGCTGTTTATTTTATAATAAAAGATAACTCGGCCATGGCTGTAACCCCGAAACCTGGCCATGCACGTTCTGTCAGCTGTGACTTATGTGAAACCATCACGAAGTACTCTACTTCACAGTGCTTACATATATTTGTCTTTTCTTATGAAGAATTATTCATGTTGCGATACGCCTTTACTTTCAAATTTTTATGCATTAGTTATGTGGGTAAGCAAATCTAAATAAAATGTTTACTTCGATACAACTTTGTATGTCTTATTTGGTTTTTAATTCGAATATTATTACATTGTCTCATTTTACCTATGCTTATTTACCATATATTTTTGTTAGTTTTTGGAACTCATCTTACGTTAATTAAGACAGCAGCATCCTCAGAATAAATTAACTAGAACTGTATTTTTTTGTTTTGTGACATGCATATAACATAGTAGGTAACTGTTGGAGACACCGCAAGACACCCAGCGACACAGTGCTGCTGCACTGTGACGACACCGTATCTAACGGGACTCATTCCGCGCCCGCCTCGACAGACGCTATACGATCGTGGTCAAGCACATACACGCACCATTTGTATTATTTTTTATATTTAATTAAAAAAGTTAAAAATTAAAAAGTTGTTCGAACTCATTGAAGAAGACCTAAGAAGACTCCTATACATTTATTGGCGACCGATGGCAGCACATTGCGCGGAGGCGCAATACCTAAAGACGACGTAACCTGCAAACACGTGGCTGAGGAATTGGAAGGCGCGAATTGGACTGGACTCCTGACTGCGGATGAACATTTATCAGGGGAGTGCCCGTTCCTTCTTTTATTCCACTAATTCCAACTTCCTTTCCAGAGAAAGTCTCAGCCGCGCGAATATACCGCTGTGGTTTGCATATGGCACGTGCACGTGGTGGTAGGCATTATAGTAGCTTAGCGTGCACTTTAGCTTCCTTAACTAATTAAAATCAAAGATTAATGCATATAGCGTTCTCACATTTAGAATTTTAACTGCTAAATAAGTAATTTACATATTTATTCGACTTTATTTATCGAACATCCCCTTATACATAAGTTTTGAATCAAGTCCCCTTTATCTCTCGTAGCTAGCAATCACAAATAATATAAAATTGCAGCATTGTTGCATAGGTACTTATTGCACTCGCCGAATATTCCAGATTTTGCGTAAACAAGTCGAGCGGTCGGAGGGCTGTTGCCACCCGCGGAGAACAATAGATCACGCGCATCGGCCACTCGATCGGCGTGATAGCACATTACTAAGCCTATCGAAGCAACGTGGGTTTGAATCTGAACTTCAGGGTTTGCCGGATTAAACGGTATTTATAACATTTTTATTACTATTTGTTCATTACGATGTCTGACACAGAGTTAAAAGAGTTATTAAAAAGGCGTAGCATAATTAAAGGAAAAGTAACTGTGTTTAGAAATAAGCTTTACGAGTTTGAGAACCAGACTGATATTACATCCAGCCAGGTTAATGAGTTAGCGTTAAGATTAGGCAGATTTGAAATCGTCTTCAACAGTTTTGATACTTTGAGAGATCAGATTGAGTCATTAAATAACGAAAGCGAACAGTTGACCGAAAATATACAGATTGAAAATGATTTCTTTAAATTGATCAATTGCGCACAGGGATTTATTGAAACACACAAACAGCAATTTGCTGATGCTGACGATAAGAGTGTGTGTAGCCATCAGTCCAGCCATCAGATTAATGTCAGATTGCCTCAGATTCAGTTGCCCTCATTTGATGGTAACTATAATAGATGGCTCGAGTTTAGAGACACATATACTTCTATCGTGCACAATAACTGTTCCCTAAATGAGATAAACAAGTTTCATTACCTACGCACCTCGCTGGAGGGCAGCGCCGCAATTGTAATCAAATCATTAGAAATATCTGCCGCTAACTATGCTATAGCTTGGAAACTATTATGTGATAGATATGATAATAAGCGACAGTTAATTCATAACCATTTGCAGTCTTTGTTCCATATGGAGGCCTTGACAAGAGAGTCAGATAAGGCTTTAAGAAATTTAATTGATCACGTAGCTAAAAATTTACGAGCACTTGAGAGCCTCGGCGAGAAGGTGGACGGTTGGGACACTCTCGTAGTTTTTCTTTGCTCCTCCAAGCTTGACCCGATCACATTACGAAAATGGGAGGAGACAAGAAACAGCCTAGAGGACTTGCCGAAGCTCTCTGATTTTACTGACTTTCTTCGTAGCAGGGCCGACGTACTGGAGTCGTTGGCTAGAAGTAGTGGCAGTCACGTTGATAAACCTGAAAAAGTAATACAAAAAAGATTAGATAAAGGACAAAAAACATTTGTGGCCGCTGCTTCTAACACGATGACCAACTTACCTCAGGCATGCTGCTTGATATGTAAAGGTGACCACCGCATTTACACATGTAGTAAATTTCTTGAAATGACTCCTGAAGTGCGAAGTGACGAAATATATAAATTAAAAGTATGTCCAGTCTGTTTTCGAGGTGGTCATCGTGCATTTCAATGTCGTGCAAGTCCGTGCAAAATATGTGGACGAAAACATAATTCATTATTACATCGATCGTACGTGCCTCATAATAATGCGCAGGTACCTACTACCTCGCAGGCTAGTAAGTCGCCGACAGGTGATAGCCATATAAAAAATGCATGTCCGGTTTCATTGTCTTCCTGTGTAGCAACGCAAGTGTTGTTATCAACAGCCGTAGTAAATATCGTAGACAAGGAGTCGAACCAATGCCATCGCGTACGATCGTTGCTCGATTGCGCGAGCGAATCATCATTTATAACGAAATCGTTACAAGAAAGGTTAAATCTTCCCATTATCGAAACCAAGCCCACTGATGTCACTGGCATCAATAATATATCATTCACAGCTATACGACGGTGCAAAATAAATTTGCAAGCCAGGGAAGGGTCTATAAAAAGATCCGTGCATTGTTTCGTAATCGATCAAATAGCAAATAACCTCCCGGCTAACGAAGTCGATATTTCATTATTTGAAATACCTGAAAATATAAAATTAGCTGATGAGACATTTAATTGTCCCTCACAAGTGGAATTATTACTAGGGGCTGATGTTTTTTGGGACTTTATTATACAAGGTCAAATAAAATTAGGAGAAAATAAGCCAGTTCTACAGAACTCGCATTTCGGATGGCTTGTTGTAGGTCCAACCAATTGTGCGTATACTAATTATAATAAATCGCAACACAACAAAGTTCAATGTAACTTTAGCCACGAAATTAGCGTCCAACTCAGGAAGTTCTGGGAGCTGGAAGAGCTGCCACAGCAGGAGAAGTGGACGGCTGAAGAAGAAGCGTGCGAAGCTCATTTCGTCGAAAATACCTACCAATTGCCGGATGGTAGGTTTTGCGTGAGTTTGCCTCTAAAAGAATCGCCCGAAAAATTAGGTGATTCATTCAATATCGCTAAGAAACGATTACATTATTTAGAAAACCGGTTTGAAAGGCAACCTCACGTAAAACAACAATATTGCGAGTTCATACGCGAGTATAAAGATTTGGGTCACTTAACTGAAATTGAAAAACCAGACGTAGCTAACTTACTCCCCCATTTTCCCATTTTACGCGAAAAAAGTTCCACAACACGCTGTCGTGTCATTTTTGACGCAAGTTGTCAAACTTCATCTGGTATTTCTTTGAACAATTTGCTGATGGTTGGACCGACAATACAAGACGACATTTTTTCAATTCTCACTCGTTTCCGTCAACATAAATACGTTCTGATAGGAGATATTGAAAAAATGTACCGTCAAATCCGCGTAAACGAAAACGATAGATATTTACAAGTAATTTTGTGGCGAGAAAACAGTACGGAACCCATTAAATATTTACGCCTCGACACTGTCACATATGGAATGGCTTCTTCGCCATTCTTGAGTATAAGATGTCTACATGAAATTGCTAAGACTTGTGATGACTCATTCATAAAAACTGTAATCGAAAAAGATATGTACGTCGATGACTTAGTAACAGGGACGGACGATCCTGAACATCTGACCTACATACTAAATTCTGTATCACAAACCTTAGCAAAGGCACAAATGAACTTGCGTAAAATAAAATCTAATTGTGTTTACCTGTTCAATGACAATGTTAACTTCAACGAACAAACGAATGTCGACTTTAATGACGAGTGTTCAACGCTCGGAATCCGGTGGACTCCAGCGTCGGATAAATTATCAATAAGCTGTTCGAAAGAATTTAACACTATAAGCGATAACGATCAAAAGTGTACAAAACGCACGATTTTATCCACAATAGCTAGCATTTTTGACCCACTGGGCCTATTATGCGTTTGTACTATCACGTTTAAGATACTTCTACAGCGACTTTGGGTTTTAAAATTAGATTGGAACGATGAAGTACCCGCCGATATAAAACAAACGTGGAATAAGATCGTGCGTGGATTAAGTACCTTATGTACGTTCCAAATTGATCGTTACGTATTGCAATCGAGCGCCGAAACAATAGAACTGCATTTTTTTTCTGATGCATCATTATTAGCGTACGCTGGATGCGCATACATTCGC
The DNA here is from genome assembly GCA_951800055.1 of Cenopis cana. Taxonomy (NCBI): domain Eukaryota; kingdom Metazoa; phylum Arthropoda; class Insecta; order Lepidoptera; family Tortricidae; genus Cenopis; species Cenopis cana. Next base: position 8,304,672 of record OX637488.1, read on the forward strand.
TCGATTAGCGATAAGGGAATAACAGTTAGGCTTCTCTGTGCGAAGGCCAAGGTCATGCCTTTAAAGCCAGCTGTGACGATTCCGCGCGCCGAGCTATTAGGCGGATTAATAGCTAGTAGATTATACGACAAAATTAAAAAGTCATTACGGGTGAATATTGATAAGGTGTACTTTTGGACTGATTCCAAAATAGTCCTAGCTTGGTTAAATATATTTAACTCTAATAAAATGCAATTAAAAACATTCGTTTTACACCGTGTATCACAGATAACTGAATTAACTCGCGGCGCTGAATGGAATTACGTCCCATCCTCGCAGAATCCAGCCGACTTAGGATCTCGTGGGATATTGCCCGATCAGCTGACGCCGGACGGCATGTGGTTCGGAGGGCCGAGTTTCCTACAGCGCGGCGAGTCGGACTGGCCTTCTCATAATGAATCATTTGATTCAATTTCGAATCTACCCGAAATTAAATCAAATGTTAAAGTAATGAATGGAACGTTGAATCCATCAACCAATTGCATCAATATAGAAAACTTCTCAAGTTTTAATCGATTGAGAAGGACAGTCGCATACATTTTACGATTTATAAATAATTGTAAACAGCCTGAAAATAAATTTCAAGGCCCATTAAATGTAAAAGAGCTGCAAGCAGCAGAAACCATGCTTGTAAAATTATCACAAACATGTTCATTTCCTGACGAGGTGAACATGTTAAAAAATAATGTACCAATAAATAAAAAATCTAGGTTATTGTCTTTAAATCCTTTTATTGACAATGACGGCATTATGCGCGTGGGTGGTAGATTGTGTAACTCGGATTACATTTATGACAAAAAATATCCGATAATTCTAGATAGTAAACAGTACTTAAGTAAATTAATATATGAATATTTCCATATACAATTAAAACACACTGGGCCTCAACTGCTGCACGCAAGCGTCCGCGAACAGTATTGGATTATAGGAGGAAGAATATTAGCGCGAAAAGTATACCAAAACTGCGTAACTTGTAAACGCTTGCGAGGAGTAGTTGCGTCCCAAACTATGGGAAATCTGCCATCCCAGCGTGTAACGCCGGGGTACGTATTTGACGTCACGGCTTTAGATTACGCTGGACCGTTCTTAATCCTAAATAAAAAAGGCCGTGGAGCCAAACTTATTAAATCATTTTTGTGTATTATGTGTTGCTTAAAAACTAAAGCCGTACATCTCGAGCTCGCGAGTGATCTTAGTACACAAAGTTTTATTTTAGCTCTTAGGCGATTCATTGCGAGAAGGGGACGCCCAAGCGAGATTTTTTCCGATAACGGCCGAAATTTCGTAGGGGCTAGCAAAGAAATAGGCCAGTTTCTTAAGAACTCTTGTGATTCTGTGTCAGAGGAATTCGCTAATGAACTTATACAGTTCAGATTCGCACCTGCGTATTCGCCTAACTTTTCGGGATTAATCGAAGCTGCGGTTAAGTCCGCAAAATATCATATTAAAAGAATAATAGGCAACATGCACTTCACATATGAAGAACTTGCAACGATATTCGCGCAAGTTGAGGCTATTCTCAACTCGCGCCCTATCTGTCCTTTATCATCCAGTCCTGACGACCTGTCCCCATTGTCCCCAGGGCACCTCCTCATCGGCCGTTCGTTGACCTCATTGCCAGCGCCGAACCTCGAGGAAGCCAATCCGAGCCAGTTGCATCGATACGCAAAGATGGAGCAAATACGACAACACTTTTGGGCAAGGTGGAGCCGCGATTATGTGGCTCAGCTACAACAGCGCGTCAAGTGGCGCGTACAACAACCCAACCTGCATCCGGGACAGCTCGTCCTTATAAAGCAAGCCCATGGCCCGCCATTGACCTGGCCGCTAGGGCGCATCATCCACTTACACAAGGGTTCTGACGGGCTCTGCCGTGTGGTTGACGTCAGAACAAATAAGGGCATCGTACGACGTGGCATCTCTTGTATTTGACGACGGAGATGCTCAGCACCAGACCTCTTGAAAGCAGGAGCTTTCAAGGCGCGGGAGCATGTTGGAGACACCGCAAGACACCCAGCGACACAGTGCTGCTGCACTGTGACGACACCGTATCTAACGGGACTCATTCCGCGCCCGCCTCGACAGACGCTATACGATCGTGGTCAAGCACATACACGCACCATTTGTATTATTTTTTATATTTAATTAAAAAAGTTAAAAATTTAAAAGTTGTTCGAACTCATTGAAGAAGACCTAAGAAGACTCCTATACAGTAACAATATCATGCTGTGTATATCTTGCAAAGTCCCTAACAGATGTGTTTTTTTTGGGGTGATGTGTACATATAAGGTAAATAAATGGCCCAGTGCTTGACACTGACCCAATACATGACACAATGTCATGTCGTAGTGGTGAACAATATAACGTTGTAAAACAATAGGATATTTTATTTATATTGCATAAAAAGAAAACTATTGAAATCACAGTTTAGCATACCTATTTGTCAGACAGAAACGAAAGCATTACCCATCATACGAAATATACTTGTCGTATATGAAAAGTTTGTTACTTCAAGTAGCAATTTCTTATATAAAAGCTAGCTTTAAGGCGATATATCGATTGAAAGAGACACCCTTTGTTTTTCGCTCACGACAAAACGGGATGCAACCCTCTCCGAGAATGGCTTTTTAGACAAATCTCGTTAAATATCTGACTGTGTGCAGGTTTATTAAATGTCCTCTTGTCAGTACCTAGATGAGGTAAAATACCATCATATTAATTTAATCGTGTCTTTTAATAATGCGTTGTTTTAGTAGGCTGAGTGAAAAAAGGAAAATATAGACTCGACTTTGGATTTATTTTCTATCGAGAAAATTTTAAGCAATCATGTTTCGCTATTGTCAGTACCACAATCATATAGTCAAGAATCATATATCTGAAAATCAGCCCCTACTGTTTGCTAGTCTGGGCAGGACAGCGTTTCAAAGTCTCCAAATTTCTCAGTGTAGCGCCTTAAGAACGGCTCTTTAAGCCCCATCATACCCTCGCTTAATCCTAATAGCCTAAGTACAAGTCAGAGCATTTTCCGAGCTTGACAAATTCCAAGATTTTGTACGACACTTAAACGTGATAGGATTTACGACTTCCATAGGCAAAGGAAAATCTAGAAATAATTACACAGCTTAACGGTTTACGAATGCCATCACATCGGAATTACTTAGATAAACTTTTACGGAGCGTAAACATTGTAGGTAATTGGTAGCTAAGCCCCCTGTTTAGTCAAAAAGTGATTACGCTTAAATGTCAAACGTAAACCTATAAATCGGGTGAGTTTTAGGGCGGCTTCTAGAACTAGACGGACTAGTCGGCTACAGGGTGTCAGTTATGTCGTAAGAAGACTAAAGCGAATCCCTCACTTGTCGGCGGGACGATGTCAGAAATCTGTCAGCTGTCAGTGTCAACAGTCGCTCGAGGCAATATAATTTATTTGCTTATTTTTGTCACTAACCAATTATTTAATTCCTTATTTCGTAGTTAATTTCCCTTTCCCTTCACTGACTCTGGCAAAGGCCTTCGACGCTGATATTTCTCTTTTATAATAATACTTTAATGAGATTATTTGTTGCAAGTTTACATTTTACAGAACTTTTCCTTTTAAGAGACACTTTTACCACATATTTATAAAATGCCAAATAAAGTGATGTAAGTAAAGCCAATCGATTGGCATAATAACCGATTATTAGCGATTATAGCGTGTAACCGGTTACGATTATTTTTAACAATTTAAAATAAAAGCGCACAGTAAGATCGCAAAACTACGACGAACTGTGCATTGACATACCTTTATTTGATACAAAATATTGTATCGTTCAGTAACCATTTTCAATTAGATCAATTACCGATTCATTAGCATTTTTTAAACGATGGTAGGTATTGGTTACTACAATAAGTTAAAAAACCGGCCAAGTGCGAGTCGAACTTCGCACATTTAGGATTCCGAACCAACGTCAAAAAATTTGATTTATCAATATGTTGGTAAAATATACGTAATACCTATAATACACATTATCACCAAATTTCAAAGAGAAGTTGAAAAATTCTTCGGAACAAAATTTTGTGACAGACGACGGACGGACGGACGGACGCATGAGTGACAACAATAGGGTTCCGTTTCGACCCATCGGGTACGGAACCCTAAAAAAAGACGCAGAATGTACCTAACCTAACCTAACTCCATGTATGTGAAATGTCATGTATTAGAAATAGTTTGAAAGCTTAAAAGCTAGTGAATATTTTATTTTTTTGCTTCTTATAAAACATGCAAGTTTAGGTAATGAGCAGCCACGTATCTTAGGTTAATTTTATTATAAGTGGTACTAACAATGATTGATCCAAGTTGGTCTTTAAATAAATGAAAATGAATTGAATTGTAACATAACGTAGGTGTGTTATGTTACGTGGGTGCTCATTACAACAAAAAGAAGTTTTAGGTAGGTACCTAAACTTCTATTTGTCAAAAATGACATCAAACAGCAAAAACTCTGTAAATATTTATACTTGATTTCGCGCACGATTTTGATACTGACAGTATCCCATCAAGGGATGATATCTGTGCGACATCAGTAAGCCATAGCTTGGCAAAATAGTCTAGAAAAAGAACTATTTTTTTTGACCCTGGCAACTTCGATTATATTGACATATTTGGCATGTGTCTGTCGCAGTCTGTCACGAGTTGTGTTTACAAATTCATATTTAATAAATTTCGCTGAATTATCACAGTTGAAACACAATAAAAGACCAGGGGCCTATTGCATAATAAATTACAACTAATATTACAAGCGGAAGTCTCTTTCGAATGAAAGGGATTGAAAGGAGACTACCGCTTGTAATATTAGTTGTAATTTGTTATGCAATAGGCCCCAGATAATGAATAAAACAATACGTAGTTCCACCCGTGAACTTATTTATATAATGTTTATAAGCAATGTTTTGCTGAATTTTTTGGCCTGAATTATTTTGACGAAACGGGACAATGTTTATCTCAATGAAATTGAAATTACGGGTTGGTAATCATTTCTATGTACTATTATGCGTTGAACTATTGATGATTTTACTAATCTATATATTTTACTAAATAAAGTTGATAGGGTGACTGACTAATCACCGCCCCGCCGAAACTGCCGGTCCTAGAAATTTGAAATTTACACAATAGTTAGGTTATATAACGGAGGGAAGGGATAAGACGGGATTTTTGGAAATTCCACCCCTAAGGGGGAAAAGCAGGGGTGCAATGTTTGTATGGGGGGCAATAATTTTTTTAAGGTCCAGACTTGAAACTTTGTTAAAAGACTCCTTAAAATAAGATAATGAAAGTTATATCTGCGTTTTCAAAATTTTCGTCTGCTAAAGGGTTGAAAATGGGGGTGAAATATTGTATGTGGAGCAATTTTTTTTTAAAGTGAGAGTCTTCTAACTTTGTATAAAAGTTCCTTACAATAATGGAAAAAAAGAAAATTTCAGCGTTTTTTAAAATTCACCCCCTAAAGGGGTTAAAAAGGGGTTCAAAGTTTGTATGGGGAGCAAATTTTTTTTTAAGTGAGATACTTCAAATTTCTTACAGAGACTCTCTGTTTAAATACAACAAAACTAATTTCAGCGTTTTTTGAAATTCATCCCCTAAAAGGGGGAAAAAGGGGTTCAAAGTTTGTATGGGGAGCAACATTTTTTTTAAGTGAGAAACTTCAAATTTCTTACAGTCTTTGTGTGAATACCACAAAACTAATTTTAGCGTTTTTCGAAATACATCTCCTAAATTGCTTAAAAAAGGGTTCAAAGTTTGTATGGGGAACAATTACTTAAACTGAGAGACTTTCATTTCGCAAAGAGATTGTCTGTTTAAATACCTACAACTAAACTGATTTCAGGATTTGTGAATTTGGATAGATGTTTGAAACGAAATTTCTACAGGTCCATAATAAAATATGTACTGTGACGAAGAGAAAACGACAAGATACGTCAACTCACACAAAAAATAGCCTTATTAAATGAGAGTTTTTAGCCGATAAGTACCAGGGATTTTAAGAGGGGTGGAGAATTTGGGTTGACCGATTTAATCTGCACAGCACATTAATAATTTGTTCTCACCGGGTAAAAGTACCACAATTATTGTTACCGTTTCCTGGATATAAGATGTTTTAACTATAGTTTGAGTCCGGGGAAAGGACAAAGGATAGTTTTTATCCCATCTCTTAAGGAAGTGGAAGTTTGTATGGAACAGAGATAACTAGGAACCCGCCTGAAATAAAAGAGTAGCGATAGAATTCTAACGCGATGACCGAGCTCTACGCAGACGAAGTTGCGGGCAACAGCTAGTCTTTGTATTATATTTTTAAAGATACAATCACTATTTATGGATGAAATTGCGTCCAGAATAATATCAAGATTTTGAAGGATATGTTTACGTATGTAAACAAAGCCTTTAATAATAAACTTGGTAGTTGCGATTATTTGATGAATTTCGTTTCATAGTGAAACATGTAGTGCACAGCAAACAAGCGATAATTACAATTGTACAAATATATCTTAATAAATACATGCACAAATAAAGTTTTCTGATTTTTTTGTCATTGAGTTTAAACACCTGGCCAATGAATAGTCTTTTCTCACTTTAGTTATTTACTTTAATTACATATTTCTTAATTATAAACTTACTAAAAATATTTTAGTTGAAAATAAAGTATCTTGATATTGACATCGAACTATTCGTGTTGCCATATAAGCGACAGTGGCGCCCCTATTATTTTCTACTCTTTTTTGCCAGGCTTTACGTCAAGGAACAAAATACCAGATACCGATACTGCCCCACCAAGCCAGAAAAAGTCTAAAAAGGCACGGCTTTTTGACCGCGTATCACTAACGGACGCATTTACTCTCATTTGCACTGTTTATTGAATGTGAAATGACAAGCTCGATAAATATAATATTTCCACATGCGGTGTACTAGAATTCGACATTTCACCGAAATTTCTTTGAAAGGTTATCTGTATAAAGTATGGTAAGGAAGAAAGCGTGTTGGATTAAAGCTTGGTCATTTGTCATCCTGCTCTTTGTTATTATCCTTTTACGATGTTTATGGATACAATGTCTCGTGAGTGGAAGATTTTTTCCAGTACCCACATACAATATAGGTATATACGGTCAACCTGTGACAAGGTACGAAGTGGAGCAGAATTCAAGTTGTTGAGTTTACTATATAAGTTAATTTAATATATTTATTAACCAAATATAGAGAAGTGACACATAGATAAATCCAAATTCGCTACGCAGGCTTCGTCAGGTGGACACAACTATGAATCAGCAACAGGCGTCGTCATATATAGGATAAATACTCACACAACAATGAAACAATCCGCAACAGGCTTCGTCAGTCAACCCTAATACATAATACTAAATAGGATCGCCCCGAATCGCAGCCGGCTCAAACGTCCCCATTATGCTTGCAGCATTACCGCGCTGTATAGCTAACGAAATCTGCTGAACCAGATACGATCCGGAGCGCGGATCACAGCCCCTATCCCAGTTTACTATATTATTAGTACTTAATTGTTCTTCAGCAGCAAGATTCAACAATAGTTGGATAATGAACTGTGTGATACTTTATCAGTTTTGTTATTAGAAAACCATTAAGAATGACAACTTATTAAGGCTTTCAATCTTTACTAAAGTAGGAACGTATCATAATTGAAATCATGAGATTAGTGCAGCAGTACGGGAAACATAGTTTGACAAAAAAAGTTTAATTGTCATTTTCAACTTCTGTGGTGTTTCCAATGTATGTGGTATGTATATATAAGCACTTTATTGTACACAACGTACACAACAACAAGTTAAAAGACGAACATGTCACAAATGATTGAGATACAAAGGCGAATCTAACCTAACCTTACACAACCGTGCACTAATATTGTTCTTTTCTACCTAAGTACTAATTAGTTAAACCAGAATATTTAAATTTACTTTAATTAAGCGTAAAAACAAGTAAAGCTCTCAGGCAACAGGAGCCATTTGCGCTCGCTCATATCATAAATAAATGGGATCCCAGCAGTCCCACTAGGAAGAGACAGCCTGAGGGCCTTTCACAGGGCCAGCATAATATGCGCGGGTAACGGTGCCTAGGGACACATACAGGGTAATGTATTCAATGGCATTTGCTTTAGAAAAAAAGGACACAGGAAAAGAGGTGCGTTTGCTTTTGGATAAGTCAACCTTTTTTGTAGATTTGGCAACTGGTTACGCCCCTGGGGCACTTTTTAAAACTGATTTTAGGTTATAAATCCTATAAGCATGCGTTTGATCGGCTTTATTTTATTGTTTATTTATGTCAGGTTGTTGCTGGATTAGGCTACTTACGAGGCTTTAGTCTCTTGATTTTAAAATTGTGTTTATAGTTTAAAAAAAAATATTTTTTAATTTTACTGTATGTGTTAACATTCTACGTACTGAATTGAATGGACATAGCATAGGTACACACGTATAAGATAAAGTTGGAAGGTATCTATATCATCATACATGATGATTTAAATAAGGCAATGTCTTCATGTCAAGTTGGTGTTAAATGATAGATCATGCAACCATTTTAATAGGTACCTACTCATGATCATCATCAATGTCCTTTCAGTCTGTTACAGACTATGAAAGCAGTTTCAATCAGGGAGGAAACGTCTTTCGTGGCTGTGTAAGTGGAGCGGCATATTTTAATACTACAACGCGAGACATAAGACGTCTGCGACATTTCTTGCCCGTTACTAAATATAACTTTTTCTCTGCGGCAACACTAATGAGAATAAGTAGCAGTGGCGAGCGTCCATACAACTCGATTCCCACCGGCTTGCCTAATTTTCAGCCAGTTTAGTTCTTTTACTAGTGCTCATCAAGAATAAGAAACGCAAATAATTTCCGGCTTCCCTGAGAATATTTTTGAAGCGCCGCCATTGATAAGTAGCTATACTTGCATCATGAAAGTGAAATGGGTATTCAGCACCATCTTATTATTAAAATCAAAGGCGGCGGAACAACGTTAAATTCGATGCATTTTCCATTGTAAGTGCTGATGTTGCTTTTACTGAGAACTACACCCCTGAGTGCATAAGCACTATCGACAAAATGGTCGAATATGGAGGAAAATATTTAGCACAGAGTGATTTTTGTCATTCGCCAAGGTGAGTGCGCATCGGACCAGCATTAGGAGGTTACATATATTATAGATTGTGATTCCTAACTTCAAATATTTGAGACTTATGAATTGAAGTTTGTAGTGATGGGGCTAAGACATCACGTCTGTCAAATCAAGCGATTATTATCGAATAGTTCATTGCATCGATTTTACAACCGATTTTTGAAATATTTTTATCAAGCCTAATATATATTTCTTTCGTTCAGAAATTGATAACTATTTATTCCTACTCTTACACGGCACGTTCGGTACGTTCACGGTTTGTTCGTTTGTAGTACAATTTACTTAACTATTTTATCGTGTTGTATTTCATAGTTTAATTTTATGATATTTGGTTTTGATTATAAATGTATCGTTTATACCTAATCCATTTCTATCAATTTACGGAAATGTCATATGAATCGAAACGACAGACTTGGCCACAACACTGCTTTTAAAAAATAAAAGACATAACACGTAACTGTTTGGGTGGTGAATTATTATCGTAAAATCCTCAACATGATCTGAAAAAATGTATCGTGGGTTAAATTATGTTTGACAAAAGTAAAATAATCTTTTTATTTACTTGAGAAGCCCTATTATTAATACGTGATTTTATTTATAATTTCGATGACTCATGGTTGTTTACGTTCCATGGAAGTTGTCATGTGTCAAATATTTGAAGTAAGAAATCACAACGTATAAATGTAATTTTTTGCTCTCACGAGCGTCACAGTCACTTTCGCATTGTGTCATACCTATGTGTGACACAATACGAACGAGTTCACGTTGCCTATACATACCTCCTACGGTTACGCACGCATAGACAATGTGCATGTATAGCTCAACACACAACCATGGCTCACCCACGCTCGTGAGTTAAAGTACTGTAACAATTATAATTTTAAATGTAATCACAAAACTTATGTTTACGTATAAAATTTTTAATCTCGAAAATAAATTTCAGGTTACACAGTAATTAGGGAACTTTCCTATTGCTAATATTATATTTATGGAAATTCATAGCTTTCTAAGATTAATTGCAATTTTCATAAATTGAGATTCTGAAACGTCTTAGTTTTCCAAGATTTAATTAGGTTTTTCTTGTAAGTTTTATTTAATGACATCATTAAATAAAACTTACAAGAAAAACATCTCCTAAACAGATATGCTCGGGTTTGCTAGAAAGTTACTGAAAACCGAGCATAAAGCACATACTTTACTAACAAAGACAAAGGCTCATCTTCGTAATATGTGTCACGAAAATGGCGAAGTAATGAATAGAATAAGGCTTGGATATTGTTTTCCAACTTGTAATATAAGGGGACAAGGTGAGCAGAGATTCACTATCCGTCTCGACTGACCTCACATACGGTTTATCGTAATAGGACCCCTAACTTCGCAATAACTATACATAATCGGAGACCAAACTCATACTGGTACATTCAAGGGCACCAATCTGTATACACTTTTTCACCTTATTCCATTGAGATACGGTCCAAAAGTGTATACATATTTATGCCCTTGACTGTACATTACATCGATTTGTACATCGTACCGAATACCAACCCAGGTAACAAGGAGGAAAATGATTAGTGAGTTTTTCTTGAGCGTCAGACCGTGGCACATCTTTACTTACGTTTATGACAGTTTACGTAGTTATTAAAGTCAGGCAGGTAAGCGATGAAAGAAAAAAGTGGATTATGAGTTATTAAAGTTAGTCACTTTTTATTTCATGTTACGTTCCTGGAAATCTAAAAATGAACACTCTATCAATAACTTAATTAAAAATGATAAAATAAAAATTACGGTACCTAACTTTTACGAAATGTACAGATGATTATTTTGCAATTAAGTGAAAACAATGCAGGGGTTTTTATGTTATTTAAAAGAAAACAGTAACTAATCCAAGTCTTTGGGCAGTTTAAAACCTATTGACAGTCAAATAGACACGGGCTACAATTTGCCATCTGACTGTTTTTCTATTAATTCATTAATAAATATAAATATTACGCTCTTTAGTTTTATTTCAGGTTAACGGTAGGAAAATTAGGATACCTAAGCAAAATGATTGTCAGATTGCCATTGAAAATGGTTATCAGATGCAAATCGCCTGAAACGTAGTTTTGGCCGTAGCTTCGAGAATTTTGGGAGGATCGAGATGGGAATAATACCACGAGTTGAGGAATTTATCGAGACACGTGTGAGCGTTTGAATTTTGAAAATCGGAAGATCTTTTTTTGGAATTTTGAGAAATGTGTACTGATGAACAGAGTACGTCTAGAGGTAGGTATTATACGGGGTGACATCGATAAAGTTATCAGAAATGATTAAAGTAAAGTACAAATTAACAAAGACGGTCTTAATGTTTCAAGTCGCAATTGACAACATTTCATATTTTTAACTACTTTATTTTATGAACTATTTAGAAAATAGGTAAAAATTTAAGCCACCCGTATTTTTTCTTTTTTAATTTAACTCATTATTTCATACAAAAAAAACATGTTGAAAAGTAGGTCATTCCAAAAGGGCGTAAGTAAAATATGACGTCATCTTCCCAACAAGAATCCAGAGCCACTCCAGAGCAGCGATTGTCTGTACTCTGTACTAAGGGGAAGCGAGGAAGATGACGCCAACTTTCGGTTTACAGTAATTTGCGATTTTTTCCAAAATTAACGGAGAAAAAAATTTAAAAAAATGTTTTTTGTGTACTTCACACATTTTTACCGAAATGGTTTTCGAATTAAGACTTTTGGAAATTATGAAATATTGTCAATTAGTGATCATTATTTTTCAAATTAGGAACAGAAAAAAGAAATACAATTTGGTCACCCTATTGTGGTGTATGTCACACCCTAATAACTCAGCTGATCACAGCTGATACACATCTGACGGAAACTTAACTAATATTAACCTTTGTACTTTTTCCCAGGACTAAGGAATGCAAGAGACCTTGATATTGATTCCAAGAAAATAGTATTAAATAAATTACCATATGTTCTATTTAGCATACCAAACCTTTAGTATAAAAGCAGTGTAATTGTTACTCAATAGATCAGTATTAAATCAGTATTTCCTCGAGTCTCGTCTTATCATTTAAACCCGGAGAGCTCCACATCTCATGGCTACCCTGCCAGGCGGGCTGCCCCAGGCAGCCCTGAATTAGTGAACAAGTGCCAGAACCAAGATACTGAAAGCAGGTCACTTCATCAGCGACCCTGCCAGAGCACCGCACATCTCATGGCGACCCTTCCAATGCCGAACAACTAAGTGGAGGGCGCCTCTCATGGCGACCCTTCCAGACGGTCTGCTCTAGGCAGCCCTGATATAGTCACCAACGTCAGCCGCTTCAGCACCGCACTGCCAACGTTATTTGGAGGAAGACTCAAGTGCCAGTGCGGCCTTGTGCCGTACTGGCGGCGCGCTGCGCCTTCCAGTCAGATTTCTCGAGACAGCCTCGGTATACATAGACACCGAACAGCCAGCTCCGCTGCGCCAGCCATCGAGCTCCACTACGTTGCGCCAGCCATCCAACTCTACTACGCTACATCAGCGAGCCAGCTCCACTACGCTACGCCAGCCAGCCAGCTCCACTGAAGCCGAATAAGCCAGAGCAGAACGTCACCAGCACCAGCCCCATCGCCGCTACCACAGCTCCAGGGCACAGCTGATACCACATAGATGACTTCAGGTCCACCAATGCCTGACAGCTGATCATCAGCTGATCATCAGTCCACGTGAAGAAGTAATTAATTAAGGTACTTATAAAAAAAACCTATAATATATTATGTAGTATGTACTAGTTAGTAGTATGTTTAAAAATATAATTAACAATTTGAGTGACGTAGATTTTTTTAAAGTAATACTTTAATTAATAATAAAGAACGATAATAATTAATTTTATCAAATTGTTAAAAGAGTAATATTCTTTTTAATCTAATAATGTGTAAACTTTATGGTGTTAAACCAATTTATGTTATAAATAATTAAGTAAATAAGAAATAATGCCGCTTGATGACGAGGTGATAATATGATTAAGATTTACAAATCTAAAAATAGCAACCAACAGTCCACCTGTACAACAACATCTGGACTTCTCGAGTTACAATACGTTCACGATACACACAGACGTATCGAGTATAATATAGGATTAGTGTTATCAAAAAAAAAAATAGATTCCCAGAATATAAAAATAAAATATTAAAATAATATACTAGAATGTTGAATAGTTTTAAAATAATGATAATAAGGATTCCAACTATGACAGGTCAACCAAGAATAGTGGAAATTCTTAAAAAGTCAAATAATTAGCCTGAATTAAATAAGTTTCAATAAACGAGACTATAACGAAATAATGAGACAAACAGACTGAATTACCAGACAGAATAATATAATTGTATACTCGCCATCCTTACTAACAGTGTCGAATCTAGTAGGTACTCAATCGCGTACGGAACGAGCTTTCCCCGCGAGAGAATTAGGTATGTTTTGCAAGGCACAATAAATAAAAATGTATGCATATGGTATGCTATATAATGACGACACCGCTTGTAATATTGAGGAGCTACGAGTATAGCTCAATATATAAATAAATGTAAAACCGGGTACGGATCCCGAGTATGTATAATTAAAGGTGTCTCAAAAGTAAGTGATAACGATGATAGGCGAGTCATATAGTCATATTAAACAACTTTCATTATTTGTCTTTGAGTGCTTATTAACTGAGCGCTCCCGTGCTTTGGTATGCACGTTAAGCCATTGATCCCGACAGCTCACTATGATAGCAGTCGTTAAGCCAAGTTAGAGCCGCCCGAACGGCTTGAGTATTTCTAACAGTTAACTTGCCCATTTAGTTACTTGACAAAAGCCTAATCGAAATAAGGTCTAGTTTCCCCTCAGTTTGGAAGGTCAAATGGCAGTCGCTTCCGTAAAAACTAGTGCCTACGCCAAATCCTGAGATTACGTAGGAGGACGATTATGACTAGGATTAAATAAATATAGAAATCGTGTCCCGCCGCAATCAGTGGTAAACCCGAGAGGTGCCATTGAGCGAGTAGGTAGATACATAATTATTAGCAAGGTACACCAGAAATACAAGGCAGGCAGCAAATCCTTGAAACCTTGAACATGATTCGATCGAGCATCAATCGTGCAAGTCCTTGGACACATAGTATAATGTAGTGTTAAAAGCACTGTCTGAAAGGTATATACCTACCTCTAAAAGGGTATTTACGCGCGCTTATGTATACAGTTGATGTATAAAATCCTTGTATTACTGAGTTATAATTAAGGGTCGGCCGACCATAAAATAATGCATGCCGTGTACCTTAGCAAGCTTAGCAAGCTTAGCAAGCTTAGCAAAATGTGATGCAAAATTGCACACTTTATGTCACAAGTAAAATACTAAGTGACAAATAAAAATACATATATATAATTATGACGTCTAAAAGAGACAAATGAACTTGCAAGTCACAATGATTATTTTTGAATAGTTTAAAAAAAAAAAAATAATAATAATAATATTGATGTAATAAATGTAACACGATATTAGGATTATGGTGACAAAATAATGACAAAGAAGAGAAAAATAACGACATGATACAACGTCGTAGACAAAAACTAATAATGGTAGCATAAATGAATACCATAATTTATGTACTATTTGTTGTAAAATGGAAATGTTGTAAAATATAAAAACAAGCGTCGTCATCAAAGCGTGCATATAATTCCAGTTATATTATATAGATAAAGAAAATGTTGTATCTTTAGATTTAGTTTAGTTTTAATTTATTTACTGTATTCGTTTTAATCAATATTCCTCATTCTGTTTGAAAAAGAAATAATGTCAATAAATAAAATGAGATTTCTTTAATTTTTCGTAATTAATATTAGTTTAGAAATAAGTTCATTAATATTTAGTTTTAATTTTTTTTCCATTACTTTTTTTTCCGAATAAATGTATAATCTTATAGTATTAATCAGTGTATTAACTAAAAAAAAAAAGAATAACAATGTTTACTTTAAAATTTAAGTACATTACGATGCTTAAACGATTATGCTAATCCATCTGATCGCATACCACCTACCATATAAGGAACAAGAAATGTAAACATTATAAGTAGCATTAAGATAAATTAAGAAACCATGTATACCATAGACTTAAGTTACTTTAAGAAACCATGTAAACCATAGACATAAGTTAATTAAGTTTACAGAAGCCAAAAAATAGTAGTTATGTATTTTACTATTTTTTGTCTCAAAAAAACGGGGAAGCTGTGGTGTATGTCACACCCTAATAACTCAGCTGATCACAGCTGATACACATCTGACGGAAACTTAACTAATATTAACCTTTGTACCTTTTCCCAGGACTAAGGAATGCAAGAGACCTTGATATTGATTCCAAGAAAATAGTATTAAATAAATTACCATATGTTCTATTTAGCATACCAAACCTTTAGTATAAAAGCAGTGTAATTGTTACTCAATAGATCAGTATTAAATCAGTATTTCCTCGAGTCTCGTCTTATCATTATAACCAGGGATCGGATACCGGTATTATTTTCAAACCGGTTTCGGCCATTGACCCCAAACCGAAATGAATAGCGTTTGTGGTTTCGTTCTTGTTTCTGGTTTTCGGCACTCAAAACCGGTTAGTGAAGGAACTGTTCTGGGCCCAATTTCGTTTCCGTGGAACGAAATTAACCGGTTTTCGACGGAGACAACCAGTCTTAACTCGAATTTTTGACAGAGGCCGCCAAGGGTTACTATTATCCGCAGCGGGAGTGCGCTTACAATTTATTTAAAAGCTAATTTATAATTTGATATTAAATTTTACCACTATACCTGATGTCGAGGGTCTGATGATGCAGCCGGAAGAGAGCCACTGGAACTGCCTAACGGAAAGTGATAAAGTAGTCGAGTTTGGGCTTGTTTGTTTTGTTGTCTTGAGTACTTACCAATGGACCTGATGTCGAGGGTCTGATGATGCAGTCGGAAGAGAGGTACTGGAACTGCCTAACGGAAAGTGCTACGATAGTCGAGTTTGGGCTTGTTTGTTTTGTTGTCTTGAGTACTTACCACTAGACCTGATATCGAGGGTCTGATGATGCAGCCGGAAGAGAGGCACTGGAACTGTGTAACGGAAAGTGATAAAGTAGTCGAGTTTGGGCTTGTTTGTTTTGTTGTCTTGAGTACTTACTAATGGCCCTGATGTCGAGGGTCTGATGATGCAGCCAGAAGAGAGCTACTGGAACTGCCTAACGGAAAGTGATAAAGTAGTCGAGTTAGGGCTTGTTTGTTTTGTTGTCTTGAGTACTTACCACTGGACCTGATGTCGAGGGTCTGATGATGCAGCCGGAAGAGAGGCACTGGAACTGCCTAACGGAAAGTGATAAAGTTGTCAAGTTTGGGCTTGTTTGTTTTGTTGTCTTGAGTACTTACCAATGGACCTGATGTCGAGGGTCTGATGATGCAGCCGGAAGAGAGCCACTGGAACTGCCTAACGGAAAGTGATAAAGTAGTCGAGTTTGGGCTTGTTTGTTTTGTTGTCTTGAGTACTTACCCCTGGACCTGATGTCGAGGGTCTGATGATGCAGCCGGAAGAGAGGCACTGGAACTGCCTAACGGAAAGAGATAAAGTAATCGAGTTTGGGCTTGTTTGTTTTGTTGTCTTGAGTACTTACCCCTGGACCTGATGTCGAGGGTCTGATGATGCAGCCGGAAGAGAGGCACTGGAACTGCCTAACGGAAAGAGATAAAGTAATCGAGTTTGGGCTTGTTTGTTATGTTGTCTTGGGTACATACCACTGGACCTAATGTCGAGGGTCTGATGATGCTGTCGGAAGAGAGCCACTGGAACTGCCTAAAGGACAGTGCTACGGTAGTCGAGTTTGGGCTTGTTTGTTTTGTTGTCTTGAGTACTTACCACTGGACCTGATGTCGAGGGTCTGATGATGCAATCGGAAGAGAGGTACTGGAACTGCCTAACGGAAAGTGATAAAGTAGTCGAGTTTGGGCTTGTTTGTCTTGTTGTTTTGAGTACTTACCAATGGACCTAATTTCGAGGGTCTGATGATGCAGCCAGAAGAGAGCCACTGGAACTGCCTAACGGAAAGTGATAAAGTAGTCTAGTTTGAGCTTGTTTGTTTTGTTGTCTTGAGTACTTACCCCTGGACCTGATGTCGAGGGTCTGATGATGCAGCCGGAAGAGAGGCATTGGAACTGCCTAACGGAAAGTGATAAAGTAATCGAGTTTGGGCTTGTTTGTTTTGTTCTCTTGGGTACATACCACTGGACCTAATGTCGAGGGTCTGATGATGCTGCCGGAAGAGAGCCACTGGAACTGCCTAAAGGACAGTGCTACGGTAGTCGAGTTTGGGCTTGTTTGTTTTGTTGTTTTGAGTACTTACCACTGGACCTGATGTCGAGGGTCTGATGATGCAGTCGGAAGAGAGGCACTGGAACTGTCTAACGAAAAGTGATAAAGTAGTCGAGTTTGGGCTTGTTTGTTTTGTTGTCTTGAGTACTTAGCACTGGACCTGATGTCGAGGGTCTGATGATGCAGTCGGAAGAAAGGCACTGGAACTGCCTGACGGTAAGTGCTACGATAGTCGAGTTTGGGCTTGTTTGTTTTGTTGTCTTGAGTACTTACCACTAGACCTGATATCGAGGGTCTGATGATGCAGCCGGAAGAGAGGCACTCGAACTGTCTAACGGAAAGTGATAAAGTAGTCGAGTTTGGGCTTGTTTGTTTTGTTGTCTTGAGTACTTACCACTGGACCTGATGTCGAGGGTCTGATGATGCAGCCGGAAGAGAGGCACTGGAACTTTCTAAAGGAAAGTGATAAAGTAGTCGAGTTTGGGTTTGTTGGTCATGTTGTCTTGAGTACTTACCACTAGACCTGATGTTGAGTGTCTGATGATGCAGCCGGAAGAGAGGCACTGGAACTGTCTAACAGAAAGTGATAATCTAGTCGAGATTGGGCTTGTTTGTTTTGTTGTCTTGAGTACTTACCACTAGACCTGATATCGAGGGTCTGATGATGCAGCCGGAAAAGAGGCACTGGAACTGTCTAACGGAAAGTGATAAAGTAGTCGAGTTAGGGCTTGTTTGTTTTGTTGTCTTGAGTACTTAGCACTAGACCTGATGTCGAGCGTCTGATGATGCAGCCGGAAGAGAGCCACCGGAACTGCCAAACGGACGGAACGGACTACTTTATCCCTTACCGTTAGGCAGTTCCAGTGGCTCTCTTCCGGCTGCATCATCAGACCCTCAACATCAGGTCCAGTGGTAAGTGCTCAAGATAACAAAACAAACAAGCCTAAACTCGACTACCGTAGCACTTTCCGTTTGGCAGTTCCGGTGGCTCTCTTCCGGCTGCATCATCAGACCCTCGACATCAGGTCCAGTGGTAAGTACTCAAGACAACAAAACAAACAAGCCCAAACTCGACTACTTTATTACTTTCCGTTAGGCAGTTCCAGTGCCTCTCTTCCGGCTGCATCATCAGACCCTCGACATCGGTCCAGTGGTAAGTACTCAAGAGAACAAAACAAACAAGCCCAAACTCGACTACTTTATTACTTTCCGTTAGGCAGTTCCAGTGCCTCTCTTCCGGCTGCATCATCAGACCCTCGACATCAGGTCCAGTGGTAAGTACTCAAGACAACAAAACAAACAAGCCCAAACTCGACTACTTTATCACATTCCGTTAGGCAGTTCGAGTGGCTCACTTCCGGCTGCATCATCAGACCCTCAACATCAGGTCCAGTGATAAGTACTCAATATAACAAAACAAACAAGCCCAAACTTGACTACTTTATTACTTTCCGTTAGGCAGTTCCAGTGCCTCTCTTCCGGCTGCATCATCAGACCCTCGACATCGTTCCAGTGGTAAGTACTCAAGAGAACAAAACAAACAAGCCCAAACTCGACTACTTTATTACTTTCCGTTAGGCAGTTCCAGTGCCTCTCTTCCGGCTGCATCATCAGACCCTCGACATCAGGTCCAGTGGTAAGTACTCAAGACAACGAAACAAACAAGTCCAAACTCGACTACTTTATCACTTTCCGTTTGGCAGTTCCAGTGGCTCTCTTCCGGCTGCATCATCAGACCCTCGACATCAGATCCAGTGGTAAGTACTCAAGACAACAAAACAAACAAGCCCAAACTCGACTACTTTATTACTTTCCGTTAGGCAGTTCCAGTGCCTCTCTTCCGGCTGCATCATCAGACCCTCGACATCGGTCCAGTGGTAAGTACTCAAGAGAACAAAACAAACAAGCCCAAACTCGACTATTACTTTCCGTTAGGCAGTTCCAGTGCCTCTCTTCCGGCTGCATCATCAGACCCTCGACATCAGGTCCAGTGGTAAGTACTCAAGACAACAAAACAAACTAGCCCAAACTCGACTACTTTATCACTTTCCGTTTGGCAGTTCCAGTGGCTCTCTTCCGGCTGCATCATCAGACCCTCGACATCAGGTCCAGTGGTAAGTACTCAAGACAACAAAACAAACAAGCCCAAACTCGATTACTTTATCACTTTCCGTTTGGCAGTTCCATTGCCTCTCTTCCGGCTGCATCATCAGACCCTCGACATCGGTCCAGTGGTAAGTACTCAAGACAATAAAACAAACAAGCCCAAACTCGACTACTTTATCACTTTCCGTTAGGCAGTTCCAGTGACTCGCTTCCGGCTGCATCATCAGAACCTCGACATCAGGTCCAGTGGTAAGTACTCAAGACAACAAAACAAACAAGCCCAAACTCGACTACTTTATCACTTTCCGTTAGGCAGTTCCAGTGACTCTCTTCCGGCTGCATCATCAGACCCTCGAAATCAGGTCCAGTGGTAAGTACTCGAGACAACAAAACAAACAAGCCCAAACTCGACTACTTTATCACTTTCCGTTAGGCAGTTCCAGTGACTCTCTTCCAGCTGCATCATCAGACCCTCGACGTGGCTGTCTTCCGTTCCGGCGGCATCATATAAATTAGCTTCTAATCTAAATATTATAAGAGCACACGCGCCGCGGGGCCCGCGGGTGATGGTATTACCTGACGACAACGCCTTCAAAAGTGACAGCCGTGACATTTTAAACCGGTTTAATAAAGTTCCACGGAACGTTAAAATTCCGTTCTCCTAGAATACTGATAACCGAAATAATTCGTTCTTTCACTAACAGGTATTTTGATAAACCGGTATTATGTAAGAACGAAATCAAACCGGTTTAGGAACAAAATAATACCGGTATTTGGAAACCGGTTCCGATCCCTGACTCATACCTTAATTTACTCGAACTAAAATACTTAAAAACCGGTTATTATATTTACTAGGGAGTGTTTTATTTATACGGTACGATAGGGCTATTGTTGTGTCCCTTTTGTTCGTGAATAAATATCGCTGAATTCATAGGAATTAATCTTGGCATCCCATACCTATACCTCTGCCTTCATTTTACAACACCCACGCTATTTCGTCTTGAATCAAAGAAATACGTACGTACGTCAAAACAAATCCTGTTGCGGTGTTTACCTTCGCCAAAACATTTGTACCACGAATCAAATGAAAATAAACCTTGTGCCGATGGCTTTCTGACTTTGATAAGTTGGTCGATGTGTTCACTCACCTTGGACGACGACGGGATCGGATCGGTAGCTCTAGTATAAGTTTTTACGAAACATTAACTAATTCGAACGCGTTTGCGTTTTGTCTCAAAATGTATGAAAACGCTCTCATCGAGTTTGAAATACGCGCGTTCATCGGTTAGCAACAAATGTTATACTCGCTGTTTTAGTTTCCACTAGTGACCACCAGAGGCACTGTTCACGTTTTCATACCACTTTCATACATTTTGAGACAAAACGCAAACGCGTTCGAATTAGTTAATGTTTCAAAAAAGCTTATACTAGAGCTACGGACCTCAATTTGAAATTCTACAGCAAAATTTACAGCGCAAAGGTTACGTTAGGTACACGGGTGAAAACCTGTTGTACAAGAGTTAACCATACATTTTATATGGGTAACTCTCGTAACGAAATAGTATCAATTAAAATGTAGGTATAATTAAGGCCTTAACTATGTAGAAAAAAATGGTTTTTACCCACACAGCGATCTGAGATCTGAATATATGTTGTTTCATGTTTTGTTAAAATGTTTGAAAGGTGATAGGTATTAAAACCACCAAAGTCGTTTTGTACTAAATATTGAAACAAATGACTTTCAACCTTTTATTGTCTGAAAGAATAGAATTGTGTTTTGTGAGGTCAATTAATTTTAGCCCGGGGTAATTTATTTTGCATAATAGGTAAATTATTTAATAAATGTATAAGGGCATTTTTCCGAGACAGGCTTAATTGCCTGACTTTCATTGTCGTATTTTTTACACTGAGACGATTACTGATAAGCAAACTGATAAAATACTATATGCTAAGTAATTTGAGGCGCACCTGGATTATGTAATACTTTATACTATTCTGTGGCTGGATATCCAGCATGAAAAAATATCTGATCCAAAGATGTCTGGGAGCTCGAAAATAAAAGGTAAGCACGCAATTCTGAATATGATCAATTGATCATTCATTAACCATAATAACACGGTTGTGGTTTGATTATGATTGTCATCATGATTGAAACTTCTTAGATTATTAATAGATAATTTATAGTACGTTTCCTTAAAAACAGAAACTAAAAACCTTGTGCGAAATTGTCATTTTGCCATTACGAACATTTTTTCATAAATATATTTTTTTAAAAGGTATTTTTTAAATATTATATTAGGTACTCGTTATAATTACGATACGAAAGCAATTTCTTCATTACCTCCAATTTGTCACAAGTTAGGCCAGGGATACACTAGGAGACAAATGTCCCACAACATGTATCGGCCACATGTCAAGCGAAGCCGGTCGATTTCGCTTGACATATCTGGCGACATCGCGCGACTTATGTCCGTGGCGACGTCAGGCGAAGTCGTGCGACTTTGCGAAACTTCGCCGGATATATCTGGCGGCATCTCGCGACTTATTTCTGTAGCGACGTCATGTCGCACGATGTTGCCTGACATGTCAAGCGCAGTCCGGCAACGTCGCGCTACTTGACTGGCGACACAACCGTGTCGCGCGATGTTGCCTGACATGTCGTGTGAAGTCCGGCAACGTCGCGCTACTTCACCCGACGTCACTGGCGACACGTGTCGCAGGACATTTGTCCCTAAGTGTATCCCCGGTTTTATTTGCAAGATTAGTTCTAATTCTAACTAAGGATTTATAAAGCAATAAAGTGTAACTAAGGTTAATTTAGACCATTGCCCTGGTGCTAAGGGCAAAATGACGTTTAATTTTTTATGAAAAAATAGTTTCGTAGAAATTACTACTTTGTGTTTTTACTTACGAAGAGTTTTTTCATCCGACTTCTAAGTAGTTGCCATCTTTTGAGTTAAATCTATCTTACTCCTTAGGTTGAAGAATATGATACGATAAAAAACAGACTTAGCGACAAAGACGCGTGCGTGTGTGCGTGGGCTTTTAAGTCAACAATACAATGTGCTATATATATGTACCAGATAGGTTGCAGGTCCTACAAAGAATATTATATCAAAGCAATTAACGACACGAATCCACATTAAATTGGACCAGCAAATAGAATAGGATATAAAGGCTCGCTGCTGATGAGGTAAACACTGGCTTTGGTTTTAGTTTGAGATATTTGCGAACGAGATAATTATGTACAGCGGTTTTACATTCGGGGCTTCTACTCAGCTTCGAGGCAGGAATTTTCAATTATAATGGAATATTCTCGAGTGGAATGTTATGAAGCCCTTATTCAGAGATTGAGCTCATAATTGATATGATAGCTGAAGTTGAAGTTTTTTTTTTATATATTCATTGTACTCACACATTTATTAGTATAGCCAATTTACATGATTGGTTCGTATGTTATTGAAAATAGAAAATAACAAAATTTAAATAGTTCATTAAAATATAATACATTTCGTATACATTCTCAGATTTGGAGCAGTTCAACTTGGGAAAAGCATCCACATTACAGAATATTCGTATAGCAGCCTTTAATAATACCATATTGAGTATGTGATGGTGTTGTCAGTGGTGAGTAAGGTATCCAGAAACCGTCATTGTATAAATTCGACTATACAAGATTATAGCCCAAGATAGACTAAAGCGGGTATTACAGTGTCCTGAATTCAGAACGTTTAGAGCGGTAAGTATAGTGCGCGCCATCCACGACGACGCGCCCCTCCACAGCGAATCTCATACTAATCTGTGCGCAGTTGTACGGCTTGGGCTGTGGAGGGGCGCGTCGTCGTGAATGGCGCGCACTATACCTACCTATATGCTAGAGCGAGATGCTTCAACTCCCCTCCCCTAGTCAGGATTCTGAATTCAGGACAGTGTATATAAAATACCCGCTTAAGCCTTACTCCTTATTAAAATTTGGTATTATCCGCCCTTCCTTCGCTTTTAATCCAATAAGCTCAAACTATTTGCCTATTGGCTTAGCCATAGAAGTAATTTATCCAGTCTCATCGAATCCTTCCTCAGTCGGCGGCAGATTACTTTCCTCGCTAGCGGATATTCTCGATATTACTTGTTGCGACCTCTGCGGATGCAAAATCGTTTCGCTACAGTTCCGTCCACCGCGTCCGTCCTGATATAGGGCTGTTCCTAACGTTAACTACCTCGCCTGATATGAACCAGTATACTCTGATATCAGTTTAAAAAGATAGGCCCAGAGTAAAATTTTATGCCTTTTGGCGTCGAAACCCTCGGCCCGTGGGGGTCCCAGTGCTCACTTCCTTTTCAAAAAGATAAGCAAGCGATTCATTGATACAACTGGTGACCGAAGAACTGGCAGCTTCCTCGCTCAACCCATTGCATTAGTATTGTAATTTAATTTTGTAACTTTGTGTTTTTTTGGCAATAAATTATTTGTATTTGTAATAATACGAGGAAATGCTGCCAGCATCTGCGGTACCATGCCACGGGGGCCCAATTTCCTACATATATTTTAGTTTTCGGTCTAGTTGACTATTTTTGTTGTCTTTATAAAGATTTTTTTTTAAGAGTCTATATAGTGTCCCACTGCTGGGCAAAGGCCTCCCCTCTTAATCTCCACTCGTCACGATCTTGAGTAATCTCTGGCCAATCGTTATGAAATGCGTCTAGGTCGTCCCGCCATCTCCGTCTTGGCCTGCCACGTCGTCGTCGCCCATCGTTCGGCACCCACTCCGTGGCCAGACTTTCTTTATAAAAATATTGTATAAAAATAGTTAGCAGTTTTTAGGTCAAGCTGTGCTTGCGACGAGTGGGATGAGGTTTTGAATCGCCGGTCTAATTCCATGCAAATGACTACCTGTCGTGGCGCAGGATAGAGGTGCGTTTGAAACGCGCTAGTAATCTGGCAAGTAACAGTAGAACTGGGTTGCTCATTGTCCTAGTATCACAACAGAATCGGGAAATGTAAAACTGGATTTGATAGTGAAGAAACGTTTTGTAAAATTGATAACACGGCCCATATCGACATGTAAGTACGCTTTAGCGGTCTACGGATGAGGTGCGATCTTAGAACTTCGAATACCTACTAGGTAACCAGAACCCAAACAGGTCCCGTGGCCTTATGGTGCAGCGTCACGGGTATTGTGCTCTGGTGACTGGGGTTCGAGCCTCGACAATTAAGTATATAGTTTTGTCGCGGTT
This sequence comes from Cenopis cana, assembly GCA_951800055.1. Lineage (NCBI taxonomy): Eukaryota > Metazoa > Arthropoda > Insecta > Lepidoptera > Tortricidae > Cenopis > Cenopis cana. The sequence goes on from OX637488.1 coordinate 8,329,583, forward strand.
GAGTTCTGCAGCGTTCCCGTAGCTTCGCCATAAGCAACGAGACTAACACCGTGGGGTTTTAGACGGTAGTCCGGGCGGTTCCCGGGAGTCCGTCGTACCCGCCTTGGCTTCCCCGGCCGGGCGGGATGCGTAAATGCATTTCCCCACGAAAAAACAAAAAAAAAAGTAACCAGAACCCAACTAGGCGTGAGATATAGTCAGTTTCTCCTCAACAAAGCGACGGCCTCGGTTATAATACTCGGAATACTAGTTTGATATTCAACGAGCATTATTTCCTGTCATTACCATCTACCATCCCTATGAGGTAACATACTGCAAATGACAGCTTAAATGATTCAGGCAGATATTCATTTTTATTTTATTCGAGTGAGAAACAATTAATTTGAATTTAGGCTTGTTGTAAGTTTTTTAAGAACCTATTATAATCTTTTTTTTGTAAACCTGACTGTAGCTATATATACCAGGCCCAATAAAGCGATAGGAGTGCGCGGTTGGAGAATCGCCTGGGGAAAATCTAGGAGAACCTCCGACGCGACCACACGGGTGGCTTAAACGCTGGAATACTTTAAGAGTTTGCGCTCCAGTGAAATTCGTTGAGCGGCTTCAAACGAATCTGAGGTGTATTATACTATTTTAAATTAGTTTGACAACGCTAAAAGTGCGTCCACAATTATCTTCTTTTATATATATATATATATATATATATATATATATATATATATATATATATTTTATATTATATATATATATATATATATATATATATATATATAATTCTTCTGTACGTGTGTTAGTTTCATATCTCCTCCTAAACGGCTGCACCGATTGGGATGAAATTTTGTGTGTATATTTGTGTTGGTCCCGGAAAGGTCAATTGAGACAATTGGACCCGGCAGCTGGCGTCGTTTTCGTGTTTTCGTTAAAAAACGGATCTGCTGAACATTTGTGTATCATAGATAGCGTAGAACAAACTCTTTGGCATTTGACGGAATAAGACATGCGAAGTCACTTGCGTCATTGACATATTTCTATCAAACAAATGGAGTAAGCGATATTTATTTATTATTGTAAAATTATGGTAGAGTGGACGTAAGGCAATTTAATATATAAATAACTCTTGAATTATAAAATCAGTTCAGTTCACACGCGGCGAACAAATATGAATGCAGGAATATGGTTTACGGGAAAATGCAAGTGTAAGTGACCAAATTACCACACAATCCACACAACGGCTTAAATACATTACGTATTACATACGGCCTTCTTCGGCCTAACACTTTAAGGCAAAGACAGGTTCGCCAGAAAATCCGAAAACTGGCACAGTCTTCAAAGTATTGAGCACTGACTAGACTACCACAAGGCGGAGTGGAAGATACAGTCGAGTTCATTGATATAAAGGTAAGTATACACTTTTTTACCTAATCGAATGCGGTCGCCTACAATTTGAAAGCAAAAGCATTCGATTAGGTAAAGAAGTGTATACATATTAATGAAGTCGACTGTGCCTAAAGAGCTACACAGGCGCTTCAACGGGGCCCGTACGGGGCCCAACATAGACTGCTCGCGTCTGTGAACTGGGTACGTTGCGGGGAAACCGAAGGTTTTGTCTGTGCAATCTCAGACGAAGTTATCATGCATGACGAAGAATTACTGGAAATATATCCTAAAAGCGGTACCTACTGTCGACATTTGTCGGGCATGCCGCCGTCCAGGAGTGTCACTCAGGCATATCATTTTCGGTTGTGGTCATCATCCTAACGGCAAGTACTTGGACAAAGACAAACAGTGTCCTTTTTTAACCTGACTTCGGCTTTATAGGCCGGGCCCAATAGAGTGATAGGGCCGCGCGCTAGGTGAGTGGCCTAGGGAAAATCCAGAGGAAACCTCCGACACGACCACGCCGGAAATACCCTAAGAGTTTGCGCTTCACTGAGATTGGTTGAGCGGCTTCCAGCCTTATGAATAACAGCCCAGTATTTTTATCTCAGGAGCGCATAAATCCTGCATGGTTTGAAAATACAATTCGACCAGGTAGGTGGAACTGCTTTTCCGGGCAGGACGACGTCTGCCGGGTCCGCTAGTATAGGTATAAAATTATCCATACTTAGTTACCTACAGTCAAAGATTTACTCTAAATTTCACCGTCAATTCTAAATTTCACAAGAACGGTTGCCAATTACGCTTGCAGAAAATATTCATGAATATTATATACAAGGTCTTAAAGGCTATATTAAAGGCAATTAGCCCTAATCCCGTTGACTCTGGACGAAGTAATAATTTTAAATTACCTTTCTTATCTTGTCTTGAAGGTAGGTACCAGGATTTACGATGTCAAAAGCTCTGTGCAAAAGCTCGACCTAACAAATTAAAATGTAAGCGGTATAGCCACATTTTTCAATAAAAGTAATTAGCTTAATAGTCTGTTGCCGTTATAAAAAGTCATACTCATAGTACTCATACTCATACTCAAAGAGCACGAGTTTAGGAGATAGGAATGTACTGAAGCACAGCACAGATTGGCTGATGGCAGAATCTCTGGGTTCCTTTGTCGTCATATAGTAGGGTTTGACTTGTAAAAGTTTCATTGCGGCCTACTTACAGAATAAAGTTCATTTTATTCATTTTATTTTTAAATATATTAAACTTAAGAAATAGTGGAGGAGCGTTTATAAATAAAGCAATATTAATTGTATATTTTGTACTTTAGTAGATGATATTTTGAAATGAATCGGGCATGCTATATACATATACATACGCATGCATATATATACATATTTCGTAAAATAATACGCTTTATCTTATTTTGCTTGTTCGCACTAATGAACATGAACAAGGGTACATAATACGTACATATTATGTCGGACAAACTTCATCCATGATCATACTTACTAGTTTGTAGCCAAGCGTTGTGTTCTTGTTCATTATACTTGAAACCAAAACTTATACTTGAAACCAATTCGCAAATATTTTTTGACATACAGAAGTCAGATGTGAGTCTCCTTCGATCATGCGCTCCCTTTCGTATAAGAGCTAAGCTAATTGCGTGTGAATGCGACGCACATATATTGTAATTAAATTGGTTATGGACGGTTTAACTGCAAAATGGAGACCCTTGTCTGAAAACTTGCAGCAGCTGTTAGGTTCTACCATCATTCTCCACATCTATAGAATCACACATAGATTAGAAATCGTTCATTTCTTAATAGGAATTAATATATTCAGCCGCCTGTATCCTTCGCAGGGAGTGTTTTCTAATACAACAGAACATTAATAAAAAAGCTCGCGAATTAATATTGTATTTACATAAGAATCCTAATTATAACTTATATTTTTAAGTAATAATGGACATTTTGTATTTGATAAACTTCCAGTCAACGTTAAAGTTGTTCATAAAATTAATGAGATTTCTAACCCTTTTCAAATACTTTCTCAACTCTCAATTCCACTGTGTTTGTAAAGCAATATTTGGGTTGTGAATAAACCGAAGTTCATAATTCATAAATGTCACCAGCGGGACTATCACAGCTGATGCTACGACGCAACGAGTGACGCGAAAAATCTACACCTCTTTTTCTATTTTGTACTGTGCAAGTGAGACAGAATAGGCTAAGCTGCGCACGATGGACCGTGAGTAATTCTCTTTTTTTATGCCACCAGTTTCAAAATATTATTAAGACGCTATAACGAGAAATATCGCGTTCTTTGAAACGCTGTTATGCTCAGACGAGGACATAATAGGGATTGATTTTCAGATATATGATTCTTGACGATATGATTTTATTTTTGAAAATAGCCGAAACATGATTGCCTAAAATTTCTGAAAAAAATCCAAAGTTTAGTCTATATTTTCCTTTTTTTACTCAGCCTACTAAAACAATGCATTATTAAACGACACAAATAAGTAACTATGATGGAATTTTACCACATCTAAACTCTGTCAAGAGGAAATTTTATAAAACTGCACACAGTATTTACTCGATATTTATCGAGATTTGTCTAAAAAGTCATTCCCTAACAGTGTTGTATCCCGTTTTGCCGTGCGCAAAACACATAAGCGTGTCTCTTTCACGGGGAGCGTGGTTTACCGAATCGACATAATATCCCCTTAAAAGTTTTGTTGACCCCTGGACCTGGACCATAAAATGTTGTACAATACCCCGGGCGGCAGTAAAGAAAGCCTGACCCTTTTTTAAACAAATAAATAATTATAAATTATTACTATACAAGTATGTTATCAGTCGGTCTAAAACTAAGCACCGGTTTTGCGATTTCGGCGGTCTCTCCAATTTTCCGCCCATAAAGCTCGATGGCGTAACGCTGCCGGTCTGTTTCGATTTCAGATACCTCGGGTCACTCATACACTGTAATGGCGATATTGACCGTGATATTAAAAACTGAATTAGCGCAGGATGGATGAAATGACGACAGATCTCGGAAACAATATGCGACGCCCGAATGCCCCTTCGGCTGAAGGAAAAACCTACAAGACCATTGTGAGACCTGTCGTCATGTATGGATCGGAATGTTGGGCCGCAAAGGTGACGGATGAAAAGACATTGCATGTTACAGAGATGATAATGTTGAGATGGATGAGCGGAGTTACCAGAATGAATCGTATTAGAAATGAGTATATAAGAGGAAGCCTGAAAGTAGCACCCATAGTCGATAAGTTGAAAGCTCATCGTCTACGTTGGTATGGTCATGTTATGCGGAGGGAACAGAGTCATTTAACAAGAAGGGTATTATGTATGAACGTGGAGGGATACAAGAGAAGGGGTAGGCCAAGGAAAAGGTGGATGGACTGCGTGAAAGATGATATGGAGAGGAAGGATGTGAGTGCCGAGATGACGAGCGATAGAGAGGTATGGAAGAAAAAAAAAGCTGCGCCGACCCCAACTACATGGGATAAGGGCAAGCCAATGATGATACATGTTGTATTCCTGGAGGTGAGCAAGGTTGCCAGAGCTCCCGAGGATGCACTGTGTTGAGAGCGAGGGACCTTTTTGTCCCTTCTGCTTTCAACACACAGTGAATCCTCACGTTACGTTATCTTTAAACCTACAATACAATTGCTAAAAGTGGCACTAGAATTTAATTTCATCCCCCTACCCCTATTGGGAATACAGGCGTGACCTTATGTATGCATGTATCCTTATGTATGTATGTACCCACGGTACGCTCGGGAATAAAATCTGGAGTCCTTCGGTACGTTCACGAAAGATGAAGTCATGAATATCATGTGAAAAATATCGTTCTGACTTTTTGACTTGTTTCACAAGGGTTGAGCTACAGGGCAAACCCTTAATCCGGTCGTCTTTGTTTAAGGCTCAAATTCTAGCTGACTAAATTGTCCAGGCGATTTTTTCTCAAAAAGAAATCCTTGTAACTGCTAACATATTTTTAAATTAGTATTAATTTAGTCATCTCATTCGAAGTTCACGAACGACTTTCGTATTCAATGAATATCTATTAGATGGCCCATCTGATTAAACGTATTGGATTGAAAAAAATATACATTGCGCGTACTCAGTTTAGGTATGACGCGCGCGTGACGAATGTAAATTTAATTTCAATCCAATACGTTCAGTCAGTAGACCCAACTTAAAATGCTTAACCAGGCGATGAGTACTTAACCGTTAAGTACTCACCGCCTGGTTAAGCGAAGAGTGAGGTTAAGTCTTGACCTCACTTTTCGCTTGGTTTTGAACGCTATCATATACTCACCGGCAGAAAATTGGGCCCACATTAGAAAAATGCATTTTTATATATTAAACGTTATTTAATTTATTGAATTTATAGTTTGAAATCACGAAAAGTGTTTGGGCCAATTTTTCTGCCGGTGAGTGTAGTAAGCAAAAGTTCAAAATCATATGATCCTATATAATACTTTGCTTGGTTAAGGCAAAATTATAGAAACGGTTTTTTTTTTCAAGTTGCGATCCGTCCATTAATTTTCCAATCTTCGGGAGTAAGTGTCAAGTTTTTGATGTTAACCCATTTTTCTTCAAACACTATATCATTTGTAACAGTGAAACACAATCTCCGAAGGACCACTTGAGATCAATTTCTTAAAGCACAACTTTGCATTATCCGAATGAAATGGTACACTTGGGGAGAATTGATCCATAAGATTGTTTCATTCACAAAGATTACTAAATCTGTTAACAGGATATTAACGAATACAGGCGGAGACTTAAATAAGATTTTTAGAGTAAACTGTACGTGTTTTTACTTTAAGTTTATTAACTAACAATACATTTAACGCAACCAGATACATGTCCAGACTGAGTTACCGAAAGTAACTCAGTCTGTCTATGTCTGTTAGGTACCTTACGACGCTAAGTCACTGAATGGAGTTAGAGATGATTCAAGACCCTGGATCTTTCAATTAAACTGCGGGGTTATGAAAAAACAGGCTTGGCAACACCTAACAACCTTGTAACATGATACCGACTGTATCAAGTTTGCATTTTTAATGGCTGTAGGACCTTTTCGCGTGGGCAGGTGAAGACAAATTGAACGCCTACTAATCTAAAGCGAAATTATTGCTTCTACGTGAGCAGATCCGTTTATATGGTGATTTAATCCAGTCATGATAATGGGTGCTTTTTATTTAAGGATAAGAGAACGCTAGCCTATTTGTGACAGGTTGTAGTTTACCTTCTAGGTTGCAGTTGTGTTAACAAACAATTTTTTATTCAACGTCAGTGGCAAAGACAATCAAGCTTACAGCCTGCCTGATATTATTAAACAGATAACGTAGCCTATGGACGCTCGCGACTCAGAAGAATCACAAGCGCATTGACATGAGAAATCGCAGAGTTGACAGACAGAGAGACATATGTAGGTACGCAGGTCCCATACTCTCAACTCTCAACACAGTGCAATCTTGGGAGCTCTGGAAACCTTATACTCATTACTCACCAGGACCAGATACCGAAAAAGCAAGTAATAGCAGGGGCGGCCCACTCCGACTGTCGACTAGGAAGAATCATTTTTGTTTCACAACGTAATTGATTTTCTATTGAAATACATACAAACAATTATTTATATGCATTTCTATAGAAAAATATTTTAATATTTTAAAAATTGTTACATGTCATATCTATCGCTAGACAATTGACACTCTACAAATGTTAATGACAAGTGTCGACGTGGTGAAATAGGGGCCAGGCATTTTAATAAAGACTCTACCGGACTTGCATTTTTTTGTTTGTGGAATAATGATATGCCGGCTAAGATTTTTACGCTCTAGTATCGAATATAGCCCAGCAGGATGTTTGGAACATATCAAATAGAATGAACTGACCCTTGTAACGATTACAGGATCATTACAAGGGTCACAGTCCCAAAATAACACGAGTTCCGTTATCGGACTGTGCTTATCGACCCTTTGTTCGGAATAAAGGGAATTTAATGTTATCGGCAATTTGTTTAGCGCGCACATTTATCCAATAGGCCCTATTGGATAATAATAATTCTTATGCCATAATAACATGCCCTATTGAATACGGCTAGTAGTTCACCCAACGAAGGAATATTGGCGGAAATAATTGGTGTAAACCGAAGTAATGACTTTCAAATTTTAGTAGGGCCATATTCAGATTTAAGTAATTTAGTTTTAATTTAATTTAAATGTTATAGACTTAAGCCTTATATTGCATGCATTTGTTTCATATAAGTATTTTGCTTTTTTTTTAATTTTTTTTGTAAAACATTAACGCGCTTGTTTTCCACCGTCGTTGTATACAAACATCTATACAAAAAAAACTGAAATATCATTTTATATTTAATAATCGGAAACATTTCTGAAAATTTAAATGTAGTCTTCTTTCAGTCATCTTTAATGTTTAAAGGAATTCCTGTCGATCTGGCATTGTAGTGGGACATCCTGTTTATATAGTTCCCATTTTAATACACACAAACATATTAACACTAAATAGTTATGGAACCCGCTAGGCACGTATCTGTATCAAACGTAGCTTTATTTTAGGAACTCACCGTTTTTATTAAAACCACGACAGGTATAGGTAATGTAATAAAATGTAGTCTAGGAATTTCCCAGAAACGGGACTGGCAACGACACAATACAATACTTATCCAGTAAACCCACCGTTAGATTATGCAAATATTGTTAAATCTTCCCTATTCATTATGGAACTAATTAACATATTTAATGATAAAGGCCCTACCTCAACGGTTCAACTTCGTTTTGCCGAATAACTTTCGTATGCGTATCCAAATTAGGCCGGAATTTTACTGAGCCGTTTACCAGTCCGTTGCTTCCGGTGAAAAGCGGTTCCGTTGGTTCCGGCTAAAACATCCATTGTGTAACAAAAGAAAATACTTTTTCATTTTCATTTAGATACGTAGTTCAAATTTTAGTACATGAGAGGAATTGAGGGCACTGTTCAACAAAATTGATGGACGTTTCATTACTTTTCTGATCAGAAAAACGCGATATGATTGAAAACACTCACTGTTAATGTATTTATTTTTCATTTACGCCGAACTTTCGAAGCTGCGAAAACTAGAACGTCGATTTGTTTTGCTTAAATTTTATTTCTTCAAAGAAATAATTACAATAAATATACTTTTTTTTCTCCATCACAGTTCTCTACTTTGTAGAAGACCAAATAAACTGTAAAGTAGACAAATTGATCTGGGTTTTTTTATCTGTTAACTATAAAGTAATAATAGTAACTCGCAATACTTTAGAAATACTTATGCTTAAGACCACGTTATTCGAAATCATAGTATTTTTCATTCAATTTTAAACCATTAAATACTCACTTTATTGATGGGATATTTAGATATGTTATAGTTTAAGAGTCAGTCTAGTGTATTTTAAGGCTGAAAACACGATATTTGAAACTTCGCTCGATGATCTCACATCGCAAAAACAGGTAAATTTTGATCTTATTGTGAGTCGTATATAAAATATATCCAACTCAGACTCGAGTAAAATATATCAATAGATAGGAAACGATGTGAAGAAGTGTATTTTACGGCTAATTTTTTTTTAAATGTTTTTATATTTACCAAAACTCAAAAATATCAGAAAAGCAAACTGCGCGCTTCATTTTAGTAGACAGATGGCCGTTGGGGCTCGAGCTGGACGGACGTCTGTCGCACTTTTTGCAGTTTGACATTTATAAAAATCGCATATTTAATACCAGTAACTAGATGATATTAACATTTTCAGGGTAAATTACTGGTGAGTCATATCGACGAATAAACATTTAAAATAGTTTTCCTGGTACTTTTACAATTCGAGATAGTGGAAAACATAAAATGTGGCTAATAAAGCTTATCATTATATCATTTTTTTCCTTTTTAAACCCTCTCTTATTACAAAAGGTTTCATTGAGTATTTTTAGAATGTGGAATTTTTTTTAAATTATACGGGTCACACTCCTTCATATAGCATATTGTATATTTTATGTCTATGTGTGAGTATATTCATAGCGCCTGACACATAGTTTGACATCTGACATTAGCAAATTAAATTCAAGCTTGGTATTTCAAATACAATATTTTAAATTATTAAATATATTGAGCTTCGTATTGTAACAAAATAAATATGCCCAAACGGACCGTAATCCTGCCAAAGTTTTGACGCTATTCGACTTCAATTTGCTCTGCAGTTCAATGTAAAGCAGAATGACATCAGTATTACGATGAAAGTGATATTATTGCATTGTGTAATTATTCCAATATATCAACGTAAACGATGCCTCGGATAATATCTGAAATAGAAAGGGCCCAAAGCTCTGAGGAATTCTGGCCGCTTACGGCTAGTATGTGGGGGAGGATATCTGGTGACGGCGTCGCGGACTTTATTCAAGATAATTGCCCCATACAGCACGGGTCACTTGGGAATGGTTTACTCTACAGCTACATCCAGGCATAAATGTAATGATGTAATGCCATCGCCTGAAATTCGAACCCGATTGAGAATCTTTGGGGTTTAATGGTTCAACAGTGGGATCATCGCCATGAAAGAACCAAAGTAGCAATTCAAGCAATAGATACTGCAATGAAATATGGGAGGAAATGCGGGGAACTGACATAATTATCAACGTCTTCTCAGCTTATTGAGAGACAGGCTACAAACTGTTGTAGACGCACTGTGGGTGCACGCATTATAATCCCTCAGTCTTATGTTTTATGTTTATAATAAATTATATAATAAATCTTGAATTTTATTTAAGATGGATTTATGAACCGTACTGTCTTCTCGAAGATCTCACGGTTCGAAATAAAGGCCATACGATAAATAAAGAATAATAAAGAACTAATAAATAAAGTTGTAAGCTTTTATTAGCAGGGCAAAATATTTATGTTGAATCTTTTTTTAAATAAATAAAAAAAATACAAAATATTTATTTACCAAAATAACGCTCAATAATTATTAATGCTCTAAAAATTACGATAGTTTAAATAAAACACAAAAAAAACACTTGCTCTTGCCTGAGATTCGAACCTGTGACCTGTGCTTTAGAAAGCAAGCGATTACTAATTACACCACAATGTACTTGTCTTAGTGGTTGAAATTAAGCTACTTATTTGTGGCTTGCAACTTTGACTTTTTGTGTCGAATCGTGATAAAATTTAGCCCTATTTAGTTAAGTGAAATCTGTCAAAACTGCGCAACAGAGACAGAGATATGCAATGAAAAGTCTACTCTTTTGCGTGAATGTCATAACAATCTGTTCTAAATTTAAATGGTTGACAACCTAATTTTCACGTGCGCCACTCTGGCTTATTCTGGTTAATTTGACAAAGAAGGTCTGTCACATATTCAAATTCTAAGTTACAGCAATCATTAAAAAAAAACGAGGTCAGTGACCTGTCACAGTAAAGTGAGATAGTGTGTGTAAAATGTAATTGTGTTTGTTACTGGGGAGAATTACGATAATGTTGCGCCGCCTAGCGGATTTTTTGTGTCGCGTTTGTAGTTTCGCTGCAATAAGAAAGCCTTAACAAATTCCTTTTTTCGGTACCTATGACCCTGACACATACAGGTAAAAAAGTTAAGTAAGGTCCCTCTTTTACCTAAGTAGTTGTTACGTGTTTGAATAGCCATTACATATTTATACTTTAGCCTAGTTGCTATAGTGACCCTACCTACGATGCTGGGGGTCCTGGATTCGAATCTCGGTCAGGGCATTTATTTGTGTAAACAACACAAAATTCTCTCGTGAGTCTTGGATTTTTTTTGTGTATTTAAGTATCTATTTATATATATAAGTGTGTATATCGTCGCTTAGTACCCATAGTACAATATTTGATTACTTTGGGACTAGGTTGATTTTTGTATGATTATCCACAATTATATTTGTTTATTTAATTTTTGTGGATATTCTTTGTGGTACTTAATAATACGTCCCGGTTTCTTCTAGAAGTCATCTACTAAACCTCGCCAACTATTTTAAGCCGTCAACTATTTTATTTCACAATTTTTAGCGAGTCATTACCCGAGTGCATCTTCTCATGACAAGTCCAATAAGCTCAAACACGGCTAAGCTATACACTGTTTTATTAGGATGTTCTGTTGCCTACCTTCCAGCTTCAATTACCTGATCAGGATGATGGTAACTATATGACAGGATTCAGGACCAAGTCGCTTCAGTATCTTGATCGATATATCTTAGTGCCGCCTATGGACATGGACACTAGGACTTATGGATGACCATCCCTCGTCTTCTTCATCAGTTCCTGTTCTCCAAATGCTATTTTCTGGATGCTGAAAATGGTCAATTTGTTACTGGAAATACTAAAATATTATGTTTCCTTTGAATTTTTAAGGAGTTCCCTCAATTCCTCATGGATCTCATCATCAGAACTGGATTGGCAATGGGCCAAACCTTGAAGCATGTGCTTTCAAACAAAGTTTTTCTTTTCCAAATCGGATCATAAACGATTATAAGTTAACACACATTAAATGAAAATCTCCTCGTTTTTTGAAGCCGGTTAAAGAGTAGGTAAACGAAAATAAATCACGAACAATCTCTATATAAAATTACGAATTTAAAAGTTCGCAACCGAATTAAATATTGCTGTATTTTTTAGGCCTCACTTTTGAAAAGTTACATTGTTTATGTTGAAATACATTAAGGAAACTCATTCATTTTATTAAGGAAATTTCATTTGCAGAGTTTAAATATAGAGTAAGAACGAGGTCAAATAAAAACAAGTCTGAATAAATCCCACTAAAACAAAATGGTTTTCATGTTTGTTTGATAACTGATAAAATGTAGCAGCACTAGCAGCTAAGTACATAAACGTATTCATTATTTCTAGCGTCATTGTTTTTTTAATGTAGTTTTGATTTTTTCATGGTTTTTGCCGTGTCCTTTGATTTTAAAGTAATATTTCCTCTTACACATAAATAAACGTCTAATTAAATATCTTTCGACAAAATGAAATGTATTTTGATTTCCATATTTTAATTAATTGTTGATTGAGTGCCTAATTACTGTTAGATTTTCAATTATCGAAATGTAGGAATTATGTAAACTTTAAAGGCAGCCTGGAATATATTGGTATTTGGTACATTAATCAGTGTGATAAAACTGAATAATTATACAAAAATGGTAAAATAATATTTGATTGTTACGCCATTCTAATCGTATCTAATTGTGTATATTCTCACAAAATAAATAATTTGAATTTGAAATATGAAAAATATTTTTGTGGAAATATCAAAGTGATAGAGAAACCGTACTTTAGGGTGTATCCCTCGCTATCAAATTTTATGATTTTTTTTAGTCTGAATTTACTAACCAAGAACATTTGTACACAAGAAAGCATAAAACTACGCTTCTAATCAACCGTTTACACATACTAAATGCATACTTGCGAGAACTTCTGTCTGACGTTTATAGAGGAGGAACAGAATTGGAAAAGGCGTCTCTAAACAATGCAAGCGGCAAGTCATGTAACAGTTGGGGTGACAACGTTATCAGAGGGTTTGGACCCTGCAGAATACGGATCTGCCTGTCGCCATCTCGAAATTTGAGCCGGAAGTACGGTATACCGGAAAAGGTGCAGCCCATACAAAAAATTTCGTAGTACATTTAGTAAATTGTTGCTCTGGTACTCTAAAAGAGGTCCGATTGATATGGTTTTTTGGTATGTTGTGAAGGACAATATTAGCCATGGTAACCTAAAAATTTCGGCCCTCCAGCTCCATAACTTTGGCCGACATCTTGGAAATAGTGTCATTTTTTTCAGTTCTTTGCTTTTACTGTCGTCAAAGTTCATTCCAGTGCTAAACATAGTTCTACAATATTGTAGAATACAAAATTTGCTAAAACTTTTGGGTACAAAGATTTTTTCCATGACCCGTAGGGACGAAGATATGACAGGATATATCATTAAAAATTACCACTTTTTTCTAGTTTTCCGTTCATGTTTACATTTTAAGTGCATTTTAGCACTAACTATAGTTCGGCTATATTGTAGATCACGAAATTTGCTACAACTTTTGTATTGAAATATTTTTTCCACGACCATTAGGAAAGAAGATATGAAGTCATCTATGGAGTAGCACCGTTGAAATTTGCTACTTTTGCAGTTTTCTTCTCATATTTAGGTTTGAGTGCATTTAATCGCAATCTGTAGGGGATCTATGATGGTCGAGTGATAGCGGGATAGACGACAAGATAAAGCATCTGTCACTTTCCGATCTGTACCACTTCAATCCCTCAGAAGACAAAATCGTCTGTTTCCACGATACCTAGAAGATCGTAGGTACTTTGAATTTGCATATAATTTTGTCTTCTATAATATTGCTGACCGAGAAATGCACTAAAACGAAAATATGTGAAGAAAACTGGAAAAGTAGTAAATATCGACGGTAGTACCCCATAGGTGACATCGTATCTTCTTTCCTGATGATCGTGGAAAAAATATTTCAATACAAAAGTTGTAGCCAATTTTGTAATCTACAATATTGCTGAACTATAGTTAACGCTAAAATGCACTTTAAACGTAAATATGAGAGGAAAACTAGAAAAAAGTGGTAATTTATAATGATATCTCCTGTCATATCTTCGTCCCTAGGGGTCATGGAAAAAATCTTTGTACCCAAAAGTTTCAGCAAATTTTGTGTTTTACAATATTTGGCAATAACCATGTTTAGCACTAAAATTAACTATAACGACAGTACAAGCAAAAAACTGAAAAAAGTGACAGATTTTCCAAGATGGCCGAGAAAGACGTGGAGCTGGAGTGTCAAAAATTTCGGGATACGATGACAAATATTATTAAGTACGGCATATCAAAAATCCATAACAATTGGACCATAGTTAGGGTACCGGAACAACGATTTACCAAATGTACAACGAAACAATTTGTATGGGCTGCACCTTTTCCGATATAACATTCTTCCGGCTCAAATTTGGGGATGGAGACAGGCAGATCCGTATTCTGCAGGGTCTAGACCCTCTGATTACGTTGTCACCCCAACTGTTACACGATTTGCTTCTTGTATTCTACTTCTTCAAAAATGGGCCTACTCTATTAGCTACATTATGCAGTGAACAAACAGCCAATTTGCATTGATGCAGGATCCTTTGTCTCTGTTGTTCATTGGGGTGGTATGTAATATGGCTTTCAGACACGCAGTGTTAACGAGCTACGAGCGACGTGGAATAATTTCGTGGTCAATGAAGTTCCTGTGGATAGCGGAATAATTTTATCTGGCAATTTTCCGAGATTGCTCGTGAATATTTTTGTGATTATAACAAAATAACAATAAAAATATTTTATTGGTGCCTCTTTTTAAGTATCGAGATACGTGAGTCAAGAGACACCGCTCTTCCATTATCTTTGTAGCTTTAATGGCTCAATGTGAGTGATTCCATGAGTAAAGATATGAAAAAGTAATTATGATGAAAGACGTTGACATAATTAGTTACAACCTAAAAAGTTGGTATCTTTGCAGTTTTTTTTTTCAATAAAACAACATAATTATTTTCGCCAATTTGGCGTAACGTCATTTATTCCTTTGACATTTTGCTTGAAATTATATCGACACTACGTAATATAGGAATATATATGTGTGTTTGATATATATGTGTATAGTTGACATTATTTAACACACAATCCTCTATTACTATAGATGGGTCCTACTATATTGTTTAACACATATTAACACATTTATTACATGCAATCATTTAAATTCTGAGCATTATCTAATATACATTTAAACTTATGTCCTATTACTGCAAATACCGGTTAAGTGAGTTTAAGTCGAAAATTAGTTTTTTAGACCATTAGAATTAATTTTTCAAGCTCTACAAACTGGTAAAACCCATTTTTTGATACGACCCTTCGTTCCGAAGATAGCTTATAGCATAAACCGGCTTAATGATGATTTTTTAGCATAATGTACTGGAAGAATGACATATGTCTATGATAACACAAAGATTTATAATTTCTCCTCCAAGTAAAAACTGCTATCGCGTTTTAACGTATTTTTGCATACTTATTTAATGAAATTATAGTATTTTTTTGTTCTGAAAGTAAGTACTAAGTATACTTATTTGGTATTTGCGTAGAAGATTATCTAGTAAAATTATTTACTTTAAGTCAAGCTAAATATATTAAACATGTTTATAGTGTTTTTCCTGAAAATCGTCTTATTCGTCAAACTGCAATATTGTACAGCCAAAAACCTATATATAGACTTACTAGGTTTTGTATGAAACTATATTCCAGTTTTAACGAGTAGCTGTACAGGTAGAACCATCAAAGTGCGTTTACCAGAGGTTTTTGCATGAAACTTTATTCCAGTCTTACCGTGTATCTGTACAGGCAAAACCAGTTAAGTGCGCTTATCTGCTTCACACTGTAGCTAACTTCACTCAGTTGCGACTGACGCGCCAATACAACGGTTGAGTTTTGCAATTTGGTCTTTGATTAATTGTTTACCAGCTCAAATTAATGCTAATGTGTGTTCTAAAATGAGTGCTAGGAGCAGAAGACTGGTTAGAATGGCCACGGGGAAGGATGCAGTAAGTACTACAGATTTTAATAAAGAATGTACTTGAATAGTTCTGCAAAGGGAGTAGGTAGATACATTTATTTCGGGTATTTGAGTAGGTAGATTAATATAAGATCAAAAGGTCATAACGCGATCGCTCCGTGCCGGCCGGTTGAAAATGTAAGTACTTACCTAACTAGAGATTTTAATAAAAAATATGCTAGAACAGTTCTGCATAGAGAGCAGATACTTTTATTTCGGGTATTTGAGTAGATAGATTAATATAAGGTCAAAAGGTAATAACGCGAACGCCCCGTGCCGTAGTAAACAAGCTCTAGCTCCATGCCGGCCGGTTGAAAGTGTAAGTTAGTTTACAGTGTCTGAGTCATCATCATCATCATCATATCAGCCGAAAGACGTCCACTGCTGGACATAGGCCTCCCCCAAGGAGTGCCACAATGACCGGTCTTGCGCCACCCGTATCCAGCGGACTCCCGCGACCTTTAGGTAGGTTTAGAGGAGGTCATCAGTCCACCTTGTGGGGGGTCTACGGTCTACCCACGCTGCGCCTTCCGGTCCGTGGTCGCCACTCGAGAACCTTTCGGCCCCAACGGGCATCGGTTTTTCTTCATTGGTTCTACGGCAAGTCGACATCCAACGTGCCTATTTTGCGTGAAAAAGGGGTAGCACTACACTAACCACCCTAGTTACTGTATGAAACCTATTAGTGTCTTTATATTGTTTACTGCTTCCTGCAGTGTGTTCGGATTTCCTATGTGTTTCTTCCTGTATACTTCTACCTGCTTACAGTCTAGTAGAATGTGTCTAGCAGTCTCTTCTGCCCCCATGCCTGCTCTGCACAAGGGACTGTCGGTGATTCCCAAGTTGTAGAGATGTTTGTTTAGTGTGTTGTGTCCTGTTATGATGCCTACTACTTTACGTAGTTGGGTTGGTTTCTGTGTGTTCTCAGTAGTCTGGTTGTGAGTTTGGGATTTTGTTTTAATATTATTTCTTTTGTCTGCCTGCATGTGTCTAGGTCTTCCCAATGCCTTTGATGCAGGTGTTTTATGTATCGATTTAGTTCATTCTGTATGTATTTTTGTGGCAGGGGCACAATTGGCTCTGGCCCGTATGCCGGTGTTTCTGAGCCTTTCCTGGCTAGTTCATCCGCTGCATCGTTTCCTTTCGAGCCGCTGTGTCCCTTTACCCATTGTCTTTACAATAACCTAACCTAACCTAACCTGAGGTAACTTTCTACCTTGTTCTTGTCTCCGCATACCTCTGCGAGTGTTTGGTGACATTCGTATATTAGGTTAGGCCTGACGTGAAGTTGTCGCTGCTCAGAGTCTGAAGCACTGATTTGCTGTCAAAGAGTATTCGTAAGTTTGTCTTTGATTTTTCACCTCTTTTGTAACCTTTTTAATGAATGAATAACTATTAATAAAGTGATTAAATTTTAGTTTATTAATTTCAAACACGAACAAATTATTAATTGCAGGCTATTACATGAATCCTTTACTTCTAAAAACTACTTTTTTAGTCATCACACGGTAATCAGTAATATTTAGTGAAAATATTTAGACTTAAGTGAGAATTTCCAATATTTTGTACATGTAAAACCGCTTATACTTGGATCAAATTTTAGTAAAGTCGAAAAAACTCGAAATCTAAGAGGTATTTACTGTTAGTTTGTGGTTTTTAAGTAAATTATATGTAAGTTAAAGCTAAATAGATAGATGTATAGCCATCAAATGCTTTTCTGAAGGATTTATACAAAAGTGTGTTTGTACAGGAAAAACCGATTAAGTACGCGGCTCTTTCGTTTGAATTGTATTTTTAACGTCAATAACATACAGCCTGGATCCTTTGCATGACAATGTAGTAAACTAGATAAAATTACTCTTAGGAATATACCAATGCAGTGTAATTTTGTTTATTATTTTATATAGAAAAGAACATCCAAACATTCAAATGGCTTTATCTCAAAACGCGTTTTTTAGACTTAACCGGTATTTGCAGTAATAGGACGTATTAATCAATAAAAATACAAAAGTCCTAGTAAATACAGACATAGTGTAAAACAGTATCTTATGGAAATTAGGTTAAAACATTATATTACAATGATTTACCATAAATTGATGGCCTTGAGGGCCTCAGGCTCAGAATATGTAATTAAGACTCAGGAGGAAAAATTTAAAATGTCTTTATGAGAGAACATAACAAACTGATCTGATAATATTATTAAAAAATATGTATAATCAATTGTGCATTAGTGCATTAGTGCCCTTTCGAGTGGTATCACGTAATTAATATTTCAGTATGGTAAGTTGTGAAATTGCTGTTTGTTATTTATTTTTAAATTTTTATAGTTTTAAGTTTTTATGTAACTGTGCCGAGCTTTCAGAAAATGTGATAAAAAATGTATCGCCCATCCCATCGGAGTTTTGATTATCACATTAATAATAAAATATTTATAAAATAGTATTTGGCAAAAATTTAAAAATATCTCTTATATAATTCTTTGCATATTTATAAAGCTATAAATAAATTTAACTTGACGTATAAATGTGAATATACATAATATGACAATAGAATGTATATATTGGTGTTTAATAAAATATTTAAGCTAGTTTTAGTACCTAGGTATGATATAATCTAAGCATAAGTTGGAATTATTCCAATATAATTACCTATTAATTAATGGAATTATACAAGGTGTAAATTAAGTATTTGAAAATATGAAAGTAGTTTGTTCTGAATCCAGAGTAGAAACGACTACAATGATTTTTGAGGTAGATAGTTTTTTCAATATAGTTTTTTACTGCTAAGCCTAAAGTTTACAGATGCTACATACCTACGCCAATATTTTAGAGGTTGCACATTACGACAATAAATACCGGTAGTTTTTTTTCTATCTGATTTGATTTACTTAGTTTTCATGTGAGTTGTCAAAGTTTTTCACTAATTTCGAGATTTTCGAGTGTAGAGTTACAAATCAAGTAAAATTGATCAATTTCCTAGCAAAACATACGTCACATCATAAGAAAAAAAAATGTTGGGGTGTTTTAGTTTTTTTTTTTTCAAACTTTATTGCGCTGTAAAAAAGTGCAGATGGCGGACTTAGGTGCTCGGTTGTTTTATGCGTCAAACGCATGAGTTCCATATAAATACGTTGCGTCAAACGCATTGCGTTGAATGGATTTATATGGCAACGCATGCGTTTGACGCATAAAACAAACGAGCGCCTTAATACCTTAAGGCATTCTATATAAACAGAAAACCTTGTAGTGCCGTCTTTAATTGCAATATAGTTACTCGAGCTAAAAATGATACAATACAATTACATATTAATACATAAATATATATTTAATATTATAGGTGTGTATATTAATTTACACCTTATATACGCCTTTTCTTTGTTAGCATTAAATGTTATACATAAATGTATTTAAACGGGGATTATAAAAATATTATGAATTTTACTTAAATTATCATATTAATATTTATATAAAGAAAATAATTAAACACTGTTTTTTAAATCCATGTATATATAACGTTATTAATTAGGAATAAGTAAGCGTGTACCTACACACTTATGAATTGTATGTATACTTTGTCTTATAAGGATGTATATATATCAAAAAGTGATTAGTTACATTTATATGATGAAATATATTTTTATAATGTACCGAATGTAGAACACAGGCGGATATTTTATAAAATACCTTGTGGCTTTAGATTGTGATTTAAATGAATGAATAGTTGAAAATGAAAATGAATAAATAGTTAAAAAGACAACCAGTAAATGCAACCTTGCTATTTAAAAAAATATTTTTTTCTTAAAAAAAACTTCGCTAACCTGTCCATCGAAAAATACCAGGAGCATGGCGCAAGCTAAAAGCACTCTCGCATATCAAAGTGCCACATCGTCCCCTGGAATATTTTCCAATAACCAATTTTAGCGACAGATGGAGCACAGTGTCAATATTCAAATTTCATCCGCCATATTCACCGGCCGGCATATGCTTGTCAACCGCGTTATGCATTATTAATAAATTGTACTTAGTTGATCTCTGCAATGTTGACATCTAAAATGAAACATTTTTTATATCAGTACAATGCAACATTAACATTTAACAGTCTTTAGTGCCAAATTTTTGATGAGAAAGAATTAGTAAACATAAATATTTTCAAAAATCAAAACCATCATAACAATAGTTGTAACTAGGTTTCTTTAAAATATCGTTACACTATTTTTTTTACACGCCAATATTTCCATGGATATTTAAACACATAAGTTTAATTAACAATCATTACGGTTTCTTTCTTTCACTTTGATAACATACCTAATACCTAACACAAAAATTCATTGATTTGGCCGCATTATCATCGTTTAATTTTTCCAGATTATTACACATCCTTCAATCCAGAATCAATATTATGCTTCTGCCTATTCCGCAAATCATTGATGCATTCAACCTAAATTAAAATATACCTAAACTAAAGTATAATGACTAATAATCGTGTACTCCTTAAATAAAAAAAAATGCATTCAACCTAAATTAAAATATTCCTAGGTTAAAGTATAATAATGATATATCGCGTGGTGAGTGGTGAAACCCGATAAGTCGCGTAAAAGGCTTTTTGAAAATGGAACTATGCGTAACGGATGTTGAGTTCTTATTTCAAATACCTATCATCTCCATTTTGATTCTCGGGTTTGACCGCTCACCCCTAATGATCGTTACTCTTTAATTTGGCCGTGTCGTTTAATTGGTGAGCGGGTGCCATTGCTTGACTTGCTCCATGGGCGAGGCGAGGGCCGAGTTCCAGTGCTGAAGGGCGCGACCCCGGGCGAACATGTACGAGCCGAGCATAAACTTCCCGAGCAGCCGGTCTGGAACAAAAGGTATTTTATTGTATTGGCCATTATTGTAGTTGGGACACACACGAACACGTAGACAACGTGAACTCATAGCTCCTTCACTGACCCACACATAGACAATGTGCATGTGTAGCTCAACACACAACCATGGCTGACCCGCGCTCGTGAGATAAAAGTACTCTAGTGAGCTATGCGATTCACTAAGCACGGTCATCACCTGTGACCTCAGGTCACACGTTTTTTATATGGAAACTGTCAAATGTCATTTGTCACTTTTTGACAGTTACCATATAAAAACGGGTGAGGTGTGGGCGAGAGTCGGTTTGTTTTGAAAATTGTGGCCCTTTTATTGACAAAATTAATAAAAAAATCGTGCTATAAAGTCCTATTGCATTATACTTCTTTTCTTTGCCCCAAACGTAAAGTCAACGAGTCCCATGAGCTTCTATCAGGAATACATATGGTCGTGCAAAAAAGCAAAACGAATTTGGATCCTATTGTGCAAATTGAAATCTTTATTTTCTTAGTGCATTGCCAAGTATGATTTTTCTTTTGTAACTGTAACACACAATAATTTGTTTGTATGAATATCTTGGAAATATCAATACTCTATTTAAAATCCCTTTTCCCGGCTTATCAAACAGCAAAAGCATCCATTTTTCCATTTAATTTTCACGATAATAGCAGACAAAAAATTCACAAACTTATTTTCTACTTAAGACCCGATAAAAAAATTAAAATTCACTGCCAGACCAAAGCAAAAGGTTAAGAAGTTCTTTGTGAAAAAATAATAACTTCAAAAGAAAATCTGCGTCTCGCATAATATATAGTAGTCTCCTTAGTAAGTAAAATTCATGGGCATTCTCAGACGCTGTACTTATTTATTTATTCAAACTTTATTGCACAAAATAAAATACAGTGTACAATTGGCGGACTTAATGCCAAATGGCATTCTCTACCAGTCAACCACAAGGCCAAACAGAGACACTCAAAGCGGTGCAAGAAAATATAGAAACGTAGAAAGTGTAAAACAAACGTCAATAAAATTAAGGTATACACATAATTACACATAATTTACTTATATACGAACGAATAATATAAACTAATAAATATTATATGATACATATTATATATATATATATATATTATATATTTATGATGGACACTATCTAAACTCTTCAGTCAACAGATGTTTACGGAGCATACGCTTGAAAGCTAGTTTGCTTGGGGCTTGCCGTATTGGCAAAGGAAGCTTATTCCAGAGTCGGATTGCCTGTGCGGCGAAGGAGTTGGACATAAAACATGTACGGTGTGAGGGAACTGAAAGTTTAAGCAGACGAGAAGAACGCAATTCACACCCACACTTATATAATTCTTTAGGAAGTACCTAGACAAGTTCGTAATCTTTATGCCTTTGTTTTGCAAAATCTGATATTAAGTAGAACAGTCACTGCCTGTATAAAATTAACGGTCCTACAAATCTTTAGTCTTCTTTTCAACTGCGTAATCATATTACAAATATTAGGGCACACATTATTTTTAATTTTACTAGTAAGCTAGCATTAAAATAATATTTTATGAGATTGGTGTGTAGGTAGTGGTATGGTTAAAACATTGTAATCGTAAAATGGTCGCCAGGATCCATTACATAAATGAAGCATTTAATTATTTTTAACCCATTTAGCCTGCGGTCGGCACCCACGTAATGCCCGTTGTACGAGTATATAGCTAACAAATAAACGTTAATTTATATTGGGAAAAGGTAAAGTATGATAATGGATGGAGTTCGGGGGTCACACGAAATAAAATCAGTAGGTAACACTTTAAATCGGTTTTTGCAAGACCAATGAAATAATGATTGTAATGAAAACTTCCAACTCTATTTATGTAAGTATTTATACCGGTTTCTGTCTAGTATAATTTGTGATAAGCGTTATGTAAAATGACAAAGAAAGCATGAAAAGGCTAAACATTTTATGTTTTCACCTGTAGAATCTTAGCTACGATTAAATCAATATTATACACGCAACGCCAAATTTGATCGATTGCCTTCTAACACGGCTGTGGTCCACAATCAATCAACAGCGTATACACGTGTAAGTAAAACAAAAACAAATCATTATTTGTTTTCAACTCTTATATAGAAGTATGTTAGGTGATGGTAACACGTGTCGACCAGTTTAGCTAGTTTTCCTTAACAGCATTAATATTTGGTGAAACTGTTGCGGATGTGATTCTGTTTTGGTTTGCCATTTATTGCGGTAAAGGATACTTAATAGGCTTTTAACCTGAAAGGGAAACTTAAGTTCGCTAGGTTAATTGCTGACGCCTCCGCCACTTAATTGAGCAAGCGATGAAATTTTCCAAAGATAGGAGAATTATATAAAATCAATGAATACATAAGTATATCAATCTCTTAGATCTCGAAACAATTGTGCGATTTTGTAACCTTTAGTCGAAACTCGATCTGTTATTCGTACTTGACTTGTACGCGGGGACTTAATACGTGGATAAAACAGAGATCGTTGTAGGTTGCAATAAACTGGATCAATTTTACGCTTTTTTCCCAAGTTAGTTTCACCGTTGAATTTTTGTGTACTACACAATGTTGTGGGATACAATTAGAAAACCAGCAAAAATCCAAGCTTTAATTTATGAGTGAAACGGGCTCGTGATACATGTTTATTTTGTTATATCAGAAAAAACCCTGTACTACCAAATCTGGCTCGAAAAACCATATGTTCGATGAACCATATGTTTTATTTAGTTAGTATTGAATGTATCTTAAGTCGAACAAAATTGTGAAAATTTGTAATTTTCGCAAGTTTTCGGAGAAGTTTCCATGATCAAAATCAAAACGGAACGTTATTACAAAACAAGAAACTGAATAATTCAGTTTTAGTTATATGAATGTACCTATGGTTATAGTTTAGAAGCAGAAACTTATTTTAAGTACGAGAAAAAGCCGCTTTTGAATATTTTTACGGCGTATTTGGTGTTCTAAAGAATTCACTCAATGAAATACCAAAGATCAGTATATTTTTTCAAAAAAATTGATCGCTTAGGTCAGCGCCTTAGGCTCTCAAATGTCGCTTTTCTATCAAACCACACGAAGTATTTGCATTCACCCGTCAAACGACCGTCACTTAACAAGATAGATGGCCTGCGAGTTTTCTATCCACTCGTGCTTTTGCGGAATTTAGTGTTGCTTTCTCGTTACTTTATTTACTGCATAAATATGCAGTAAATGGGTACTAAATTGGCCTAGCTAGACTACCCATTTTCTCACTTAATTATCAGATAAAATTAGCAAAATTGGTTAATCTTACTACTGTTTGTCACATCGCTTGATTTAACCTCCCCTTTGAAGCTAATTACATCAAGTCAATATTTCAAACGCTTCCACCCTTTTAATTAACACTCGTTTTATCGCTTAGTCGCTCCAGGAGGTTATAATTTTATTAAATTATTCAATCCATTACCATAACAAATCGAGTAACAGAAAGGCATCTCCTTGATTAGACATAGGTACCTAATTATGGAAAGACCGCACGAGTACCTCAACGAAATAAGTTTCTGATTTAACTAACGAAAATAAATTTTAATCTTGACATTTTACTAGCACGGCTATTTATGACCATCCACTATAATATTATTCAAAAGTTTAAACACAATGGAAAAATATAGCATAATGGTTTGCAAATGGAAGTGACGAATTACCCATTCAAATAATAGAGTAAATTAAATTATCATATTTAAACACAAGAAAACCATAATTATAATTAAAAAAAATTGACGCTCCGCAATTTGTAAATAAATCCAATTCTATTTCATCACCGGGCAACAAGATCAATGCCATAAAAATGAAAAGTTAAAAACGCCATTCGAGCTACTTTTACTCAATTATCTTGTATAATAAAAAAATGCATGTTCATTGTGATATACATCTCGTTAAGACTGCTAAAATTCCTTTTAAGCAGGAGATTACCTATCTAAAATTTGTAAGCACGCATATTTAAAAATATATATTTCTCACAGCTAAAGATAATATTAATTTCTGTTAGCTTTTACGGAAATAAATTATCTTATAATATTTAAGGAAAACCATGAAATGATTTTGTCCTACACCATTCACCAATTGGGCAAACGAGATTTGATAGGACATTGGCAATAATGAACGTACGTATGTGTGTGTCTACATAAAAAATGCAACGTAGTCATTAAAGTTGTTATGTCGTTCATAACGACTAATTAGGTTCGCCTAATGCTTGCACAGCGTGACATTTAACGACCGTGTGTTGCTAGTCTAATTAGGATTCAAAAGCAAATGGAATAAGGTAGGATTTTGTATGCATGGTGTTTGTAACTGCATGTAGATATATATGTTGGTGTGGCAGGACTAGAGAGTCAGCGTAATTATTGCCTGCGGTTGCTATGGTGTGAGGATTCTACGCTGTAGCCCTCGCTATGTCTAATAGTAGGGATGGAGGCGGAAATTTAACACTGTGAAAGGCGTAGCTTTAGGGAAAATGTCCACCAGAGATGTGTGAGGATGTGTTGTTACACATTGTACAGTGTACTGTAGAGGTTGAACCGTACCACTGAGCTACTACTAACCCCTATTATAGTACACCTGCTGCTGTCAAGCTTGCGAGGTACCTTGTGTCATCATCATCTTCCTAGCGTTATCCCAGTAGGTACAGTTGCATCCTCAAAGATCCCCGGGGACCGCTACCTAATCCCGTACGACTTATGTACGACTACGAAAACATCCTCGCACATCTTACTCGTATATAGTAAAACAATTTCTTTCGGTTGACGTATCTAGTGACCGAATAGCTGGAGACTTCCTCGCACAGCGTATCAGCATTGCGATACAGCGAGGAAATGCTGTCAGGATGGTCATTTGAGAATAAATCTTGGCAAAATCAGGTTCGACATGACTTTAATGCTTATTTTTTATCACAGGTACATCTATTAGCTAAAATCGCGTCATAAGTTCGTTTGTCTTCATGTGTCACATATAGTGTTGTTTGAATCGCTGTTAACTGAAATATCTTTGTTTTATGTATAGGTAAGTTTTTAGCTTGACCATAAATCAAATACTTATACATTTTTACAAGATCACAAGCCATTTGTTTCCGCTCTTACGAAACTGGGTAGTCTTTAAAGAAGGAGAAGGATAATAAATTCATTTAATTACCATTTTGCATCTGCTTCACAAGCCTCGTTACCTATTTAGACATTTTTCAATATCGTTAATCATAAAATGAAGTATCAACTCATTATCTAAACGACTTGATAAACTTAATTAATGTCAATAGCACTCAATCTGCTTCAGAAGTTGACGTCATTAGGAATGTTTTAATGATACGAAGTTTATTTGTCGGATATTCCCCTCACTACTCCCTTTTTTCCTAGGATTATTTTTTCGTATTTGGGCAAGAAACTGTACAATTAAATGCCCGGTGAAATCTTTTCCCATACCTACTTATAGTTTGCTTTATGCTCAATTAAAACTAGCATCCATTGTAATATTAATAATATAATGTACGACCGCTTTAGCTTAGTTGGTAGTGACCCTGCCTACGAAGCTGGAGGTTCCGGGTTCGAATCCCGGCCGGGGCATTTATTTCTGTGATGAGCACGAATATTTGTGCTTGGGTCTTGGATGTTTTCTATGTATTTAAGTATCTATTTATCTATATAAGTAAGTATATCGTCGCTTAGTACCCATAGTACAAGCTTTGCTTAGTTTGGGACTACGTTGATTTGTGTAAGATTGTCCACAAATATTTATTTATTTATTTATAATATTTTTATGCCTGATATGCAAGAAGAATTCGTTATAAGTTGTACGGTTCTTCCCTCATTTGAGGGGCAACAATTACTCTTTATTGAAAACCTTAAATTAATTTAGTGTGCCATTTCTACGGTCCGACCGAGATCTCGGTCTCGGTCTCGGCTATTCTCGGCCAAAATTCGAACCGAGAACTCGGTCTCGGTCTCGGCCAAAACGAGCCGAGATTATCGGCCGTAGCCGAGACTATGCAACGATTTAAGATTGGTGAATTTGAATTTGCCACGCACCTGTGGGGCCGCACGAGGTGATCTATTGGCTGGTAGTTTTGTTCGCCATTGATTTTCGCCATGTTGATTGGTTACGTATTAACTTTTCAAACCAATTATGACACTGCCGCAATTGCAGGCGAAGATCGTAGACACAATATCAGTGGGCACAATATGCACAATGCGGAATTATTGCGATTTTTATCTCAAAACATCGATGTATTTGATTTTTAATACCTACTAAATAAATAAAAAATTACAAATTTGAATTCTCGGTTTTGGTCTCGGTCTCGGCCGAGAATTTAATTTATTCTCGGTCTCGGTCTCGGTCGAGGCAAAAAAGGTGCTCTCGGTCGAACCTTAGCCATTTCGTGCAATTACACTCAATACCAAAAAATAGATTTCATTATTGAGTGTACATGTAAAAATATCAACTAACCAACATATTATAATAATAATTATAATTATTCATTTATTTCGAGTATCACAAAGACTCATATCATATGACAATACAATAGTTGTTAGTAATCAATTAATTAATAATAAATTATCTTATAGCTAGTGTTAGTGATTTCATTAAATTACATTATTATATTTATATTAATTTATTTATTTAGCCCAGATATGAGACACTGGAGCATGCAATGACATCCAGTGCCTCATAAATGGGCAGTCAAGGCGTTCTGCGACGACCGCCGCCAGCAAGGCGCTGCCGCTGGCGCGCGCGCGCCGCGCCGCCGAAGCCGCTCTCTTGCGCATGGTGGCGTAAAAACAATCCACGCGCGCCTCCGCAAACATACCCGAGGCGCTGCAGTAAGGCGGCAACCGCAGCAGCACCCTGAAGGCGTCATTGTATTGGACGCGGAGGGCGTTGTATGCTTTCTTTGTGTAATTAACCCACAGACTGCTCATGTAAAAAGTAGTGCAGTATGCACGGAATAATGTGATTTTTACGTCACGTGAGCAACGAGCAAATCTGCGGGCAATCATATTAGCTCTAACTGACAACGCCCTCCGCTCCCGCTCAATATCATCGTCGTCCTTCAAGTCGTCAGAGAGCATATGGTCCAAGTATTTAAAGCGGTGGACCCGCTTCAAAGGATCACCGTTACGGAAAATAGGTGGAACGTCAGATGGACATTTGGTCCCCGATTTAAACACCATGAGCTTGCTCTTTGCTGCGTTATATTTTAAACCATGGCAACCTGTTCGCAAACTGTTCGCAGAGGCTCATGAGTTCCCGGGTTCCCAATAATAATTAAACAATTATTTCCATTCCATCTTAGGACCAAACATTGTGTTCGAGCCCTCCTATTAGATATTATGTACGTAGGTTATTTACCCTTTACCTATGTACCATTAGTTTTATTTTCATTACCAAACCCACCTCACCTGTACGAGTACAAAAGCAATTTTCCTAAAATAATGTCTAAATAGACTTAACAAAATATTTCAATTACCGACAAACGTTTATTTGCTTCATATTTAAAAAATCCTTTATTACAAGTTTCACAGAAATTAATCATAGTTTGAGGCAAAATATTTGCTATGCTATTATTAGCCCAAGCAATTTAAGCTCTCTACGCTGACTAGGCTAATAAATCATATCTAAGTCAATGTCGTCACTCGTCATTAATTTAATCGACTCCCATTTGTGACTGTGTATGACGGGAGATAATTTTGTTATTCCGAGAATATCGCTTCGCGTGTACACATTAATACTTCACGTAAGAGGAAGCATGTAATTTACAGAATATATACGACGCCACACGCTAAAATTTGGCATGTATTCGACATAAGATTCGAAATGTGTCGTCCCTGGCATGGTTATGTTATATGAACGATGCCATTATCGAATCGTTGTATTTACTCGTAGTAAGGTTACTGCAAATGTGTTTGGTTTATGGCTACGAGCACCAAATTCGGATTAAACATTGAATGTCACAACATTGCTAAACATTTACGATAATACATATTATGTTTGGACACATTATTGTTCCCTTGGCCAAAATATAGACATGGATTTAGAAAATTACGTATCTAATTATATATAAATTTAGGGGAAGTGTGCCCAAAGCGGGTACGCTAAGGACAAACTCTAAATACTCACAAACTGAATGCTGTAGAGTAGCATGTTCTACGTTTTTAGACAGGAAGTTTATAGAACTTGAAAATAAAAAAGCATTTATGAAAATAGTTTTTTTAAATATTCGGAAAGAAACAAAGGCGCATCTGCCTATATTTTTTTGAAATGTTTCGTATGAAGACCGTAAGCATATTAGGCACAACTACTCGAAATATTCATATTTAGTTAAAATAAAAGGCATGTTGTTTTGTTATACAATTCAAATTAAAGGGTATATATTTTCAATTATGAATTAATGAATTAATATTTTTTTATGTAGGACTTAGATAAAAAGGCATTCAGTGATTTAAAAGATAAAAGCGTTTGAGGCGAAACGAGACGTTTATTAGAAAATAACGTATCTAATTATACATTTAATTTAAAGTTTGAAACTTTGTAATCAATTTCTTGGACGGCATAGCGCTAGTTTCATACCTAGTAAAAACCTTAAAAGCAGTAAAACCTTAGGTAACAGCACACATGAGGCCTTCTTTTTCTTACCTGAAGTGGAAGTACTCGGATACTCCCGCGCTCTCGTCATCCGCGGTCTCAACAGCATCTTTGGCATACACATAGTTTGGTTGCAGCTCCGCACCGTCAGCTCGGAGTCTCAAGTGCAAGCACTCGGATGTCATTGCACTCCCGTCGTCCATGTTCTAAACTGCATGTATTAAATAACCGTACCTTTGGCGTAGACAGAGTGTGGTTGGAGCGCCTGCACCGTCACGCTTGTGGTATGCAGCTCGTCACCTCGCAGTCTGAAGTGGAAGCACTCGGACACCATTGCGGTCCCGTCGTGCGCAACATCAGCACAGATAAACTCTTACCTTTGGCATAGACAGAGTATGGTTGCAGCGCCTGCACTGACACGCTTGTGGTATGAAGCTTGTCAGCTTGGGTCTGAAGTGGAAGCACTCGGACACCGTTGCGCTCTCGTCGTCCACGGTCTTAACTGCATGTATTATAACCGTACCTTTGGCATAGACAGAGTGTGGTTGCAGCGCCTGCACCGTCACGCTTGTGGCTCGTCAGCTCGAAGCCTGAGGTGCATACACTCGGATACCATTGCGCTTCCGCCATCCGCGGTCTCAACGACATAATATGTATGACCTTACCTTTGGCATATACAGAGTGTGGTTGCAGCGCCTGCACCGTTACCTTTGTGGTATGAAGCTTGTCAGCTCGGATCCTGAAGTGGAAGCACTCGGATGCCATTGCGCTTCCGTCGTCCATGGTCTTAACTGCATGTATTATAACCGTACCTTTGGCATACACAGAGTGTGGTTGCAGCGCCTGCACCGTCACGCTTGTGGCTCGTCAGCTCGAAGCCTGAGGTGCATGCACTCGGATACCATTGCATGGTCTTAACTCTTAACTGCATGTATTATAACCGTACCTTTGGCATACACAGAGTGTGGTTGCAGTGCCTGCACCGTCACGCTTGTGGTATGTAGCTCGTCAGCTCGCAGCCTGAAGTGGAAGCACTCGGACACCATTGCGCTCCCGTCGTCTGCGACCTCGACGGCGGCTGTGCGGCGCGCGCGCACGCCGCGGCATGCGCGCTCCTGCGTCACGCGGACGACCATCTCGCGTTTGCTTGAAGACGGGTCCAGCTAAGAAAGTAATACACAATTATAGTATGTACATGTACTACTCAACGTTTGTTTGGAAGAGGTAGTTCTTAAGCGATAAGACCGCCTGTTGTTCTATCTCTCAGGTCGCCTGTTTTGAGGTTAATAGAAAAATAAGTACAAGGTAAGGTATAACAAATCATTTTCTTCAAAACGTGCAGCGTTTTGGCTAAAAAACGGCATAACCCGTATGATTAATAGCCGAGCGATCACTTACCTATTCGAAATTTTATAGCCCGCTGTACCTACTATTTATGTATTCCTTTATGATACGTTTCAGGTATAAAAAAACTATGCGCTTAACAGTTCAGAAAGTAAACAGAGTAAACTAAACATATACAATTAACATATGGGTACTAACGTTGGACAATTGAAAATATACCGTAGTTTTTATCGCTTTCTGTAGTAATTATGGTTCTGTTAATATCGCATGTATAAAGGCCCCCTATCGTTACCTATTAAAACGACGTCATGGATAGAATATTGTGAAGATGATTAAAATATGCGTAAAAACAACGTGCTAACAGAACGCAAGTGAAATAAGTAATATTTGAGAGTATGTTTGTATTTAGATGAAAATGTCATGGCACCCACCACACTCCCATCCGTAAATGTATTTTCTATGATGCTCAATAAAATCCATTATCAACAATTTTAAGCGTGCAATAAATGCAAGAATATAATAGCATTAACTAGCTATGTTAATAATCGCATGACATGTCTACATCTGTGTTTCCCCGAGGCTATCCATATGCAAGTACTTACATTCTTTATTTCATATTTTCAAAGCAAAAAAACGTAGAATAATCTCGTACTAAATAAATGGAAAACGGACACGTCTCTAGAGCAATACAGAGTTGGTTTTGCAATGACACAATGATTATTTAATAAAGCCTGACCAAAATTTTATGTGACGATCTGCGGAATTTTAATGGATTGGACCCCCTGGACCCCAAGGTGGACTGTGATGACCTGCCAAAGGTCGCGGGAGTTCGCAGGTTAAATGAGTTATAATAACAAAAATAATGGTAAATAATATTAAATTACCTTTAGGCCTCGAGCGTCTATAACCGTAACTGTAAGCCGATGTAGGTTCTCATTGTACAGCAAAGACACCAATATTTCTCCTAAATCCGACGTTGGCTCCTGAAGTTCCTATTGCAAACAAAGCATATTACATATAATATAAGGTACCTTTAACCGTGGAACGTCACATACAGAGTGAATGATAAGTCGTGAACAGAAATATGAAAATATGATTCTATCAATGATTCTGATCCACTTTTAATATGGGACCAACTTTGTCCGTGAAAAAATAATCTGCTTCTTCATACATAGCGATTAGGCGACTGATGATTTATTTTGGCACGGACAAAGTTAGTCATGGTAAAACAGGTTCAGAATCATACTCATATATTTCTGTTCACGACTTATGATTCACACTATATAAATCTGAATACAATCAAGGTCAAGAATAAGTTTCACATAATTTTCAGAACAATTCGCTATAAATTTGACTATTTTTTATGGTTCCATTCGAACCAGTTTTCATAGACGATATTGACAGCTTTTATTTTACTTTTGGACGTTAAAAAAAGCCATAATTTTCCGAATTTTCAATGTTAAATACACTTTTTATATTTTGGTCGGTAGTTAATAATTTTCAATTCATTGTTTTATTTTGAAAGTTTACTATCCATAAAGTGACACCATGTTATAGGTAAATTTTAACATGTGTCAAATACCCAATTGTACAAGTTGAAATCGATGTCTTATTGAGTTAGTTCTAAAGTTACTATTAATATTTTAAAACAATTTGACTTTCGAGTATTCAATTTTGATCCGAAATAAAGAGAAATTGTATGTGTAAGTTGTGGTTGTACCTTTTCAATATCCATTTTATAAAGCTGTGGTTCCTCGTCAGGAGCGATGCCCTCGAGTTCAGAGAGTGGGAGAATCACGTGGCCGATCAGCTGCTTTCCTTTACCCACACGGCCGGAGTCCAAAACAGATAGCTTGAGGGTGAGCCCGTCCAGTTTTCCAGGCGGGATCTGATGAAATTGTGTTTTTTAAACTAACGTGAGACATCATCATCATCATCATCATCATCAGCCTATATACGTCCCACTGCTGGGCACAGGCCTCCTCTCATAGATGAGAGGGACAACGTGAGACATAGTAACACTTAATAAGAAAATAACGGTTGACAGTTGACACTCACTTGGAAAACAAGATGCAACATGTCGCAAATAGTGACTTTTTCAAGTGAGTGTCTACCGCTATTTTTTTATTAAGTGAAATTGTGTTTGATCAAGGTAACAAGTAAAATCCCCGGCAACAAAGTAGAACTTGCGCATTAGTCTTCTGGTATTCGGTATTTTTGTATGCGCCTTGAAATCTCATGCATGCATGCTTGCTTGCTTGCATGCATGCATACTTGCTTGCTTGCTTGCATGAAATGTTTGCTTGTTTGTTTGCTTGCATGCGTGCATGCTTGCTTGCTTGCATGCAAGTATGTTAGATCGCTCATACATTTGCTCGAATTGCCTTTTACACAGGAATCGGATTTGGCTACCGGGCGACCGAGCGAAACGAGCGAGCAAAACCTTCCAGAGCAAAACCGACTCTAGTAGGTTAGGTTCAGAAGACTAAGGCGGGAGCGAAACGAAGCGGAGGTCTTGCTTGCATGCATGCATACTTGCTTGCTTGTTTGCATGCATGCATGATGCAATTATTTTTGAGCGCCTACAGAAATTTAATAAGCAAATTCATAGTTAGGATTGTTTTGGAAAGAAACTGTATTTAGTATGGCTTTTAAATATTCTGTTATATAATATAATTGCACTTAATAATATGGATAACAATACGTATGGCATTCGTATCATTCTGTCATGTAATATTCGGGAATATAAGACTATGTCAGACGATTTTTCTAGTAAATGAACTATTCGGGCAAATGAAAATCGGGCAAATGTTTATCGAGCAATTGAAAATATTCCATATGAATTTCGGGCAAACAATAGACACCCAAATTTAGAAACTTTGAAACGCTGTTCTGCCCAAACGAGAAAACAACAGGGACTGATTTTCAGATAATATCATTGAATGTGATTGTGTTTCTGACAATAGCCGATACATGATTGCTTAAAATTTTCTCGATAGAAAAAAAATCCAAAGTTCAGTCTATATTTTCCTTTTTTTACTCAGCCTGCTAAAAAATAACGCATTATTAAAAGAAACGATTAAGTTAATATGATGGTAATTTACCTCATCTAATCTCTGTCAAGAGGAAACAAACCTGCACATAGTCAGACATTTAACGGTCTTTACTAAAAAAGCCGTTCTCGAAGAGTGTTGCATCCCGTTTTGTCGTGAGCGGATAACATATGGGCGTCTCTTTCAATCGATATATCGCTTTAAATTTGCATTCAGAGAATACAGAGTTGAAACACCATGTTATGTTATTGTCATCATAACATTTGCATGCAAGATAACCGGAGTATGGTTGTCTTCCTAACAACTGTTAATAACCCATACTCAGCAAATGAATCATTTTCATTTCTGTCGTAATAAAAATAAAGAACTATAGTGAACTAATAATTCTATAGGTATTATCAAACTCAAACACTATCATCCCAACAACAGAAGTGCCATGACCTTTATTTTATTTTGAACCGAACGAACGGCAGAACACCGGTACGTTCATATTAAATATTAATACGTTATCAGATTTCCGAATAACGCTTTTCACCTTTATATCAAAGCGCAATAGCGAAAAATTGCGTCTAGATACTAAATTCAATATACTTACTCGCATTTTTCGGGAAACAAATTGTTTATTCGCTCATATTGAAAATATTACGCGGAATATCGTTTCGTTAGTTCGGCGAAATGGGCCATTTTACGGAAAGTTGTACACTCGACTTTTTTTTTTAATTTATATAAAATTGGGTTTTTTCTACTCAGAATCGAAAGCACTTTCGAATGATATAGGGGAAAAAAAGTGTCCCAAATTTTTTTTATTCCATTCCGTTACCGTTTTCATACTAAGTTTGTAATCTTGTATGGTGGTAACGGAATGGAAAAACTGAAAATTGTATGAAAAATTTGGGACACTTTTTTTCTCCTATTAGGTTCGAAAGTGCTTTCGATTCTGAGTAGAAAAAACCCGATTTTATCCAAATTTAAAAAAAAAGTCGAGTGTACAACTTTCCGTAAAATGGCCCAAATATTATTATGTAATACGTTACATTTTCTTGATGGTTTCATTTTGAGTATTTTATATAAGTATGTTACTGGCTTGAAGTTAGCATACATAGCTAAGAAGCTAATATTTGCAAGTATAGCACTTTTATCTCACGACCGCGGGTGAACCATGGCTATACATGCACATTATCTATTTGAGCGTCAGCGTAGGAGCTATGAGTTCACGTTGTCTATGTGTTCGTATATATATGTCATAATTACACCCATGACCAACCCGCTCTCGTGAGATAAAAGTACTATATTTATAGTTGGTCTCGTAATATTCCTCAGTAGGTATATAAACTTCAACAAAATTGAATCACTATTGACTCAGGAATAGGTAATTCAGAAAGAGATGTAGGTACTTTATTCAGTCTCAATTTGACTTACGTTGACAAGTAATCTACCTATTAAACAATAGGGTATTAAACAAAGGTAAAAATAAATTATTTTTTACTTGACTAATAAAAGATCTAGAACATAGCCTGAATTAAAATATACATGATTTTATCTCTCCTTGTCACCCCACATTATCACACCTAGGTATGTTAAATTGACCGCTTTCTGCGCTAGGTCAACCTGGCTGTAACAGTGTTAATTACAGTTTATTAAGCCAACCGTGCATTCGCCACTTTGTAACGATTACTAAAAGGAACGACCAACAAAGGTGCATAATTACACGGTATATTTTAATTACTAGATACCTCATTATAAATTTTGTGTTATTAGTACCCATACCATGAGTTTGCATTACAGTACTCGCTAGCGACTGCGTAAACGATTTAGTATGGCGATTCTTAGTTCTATTGCGTAACCGCCAGAGGCGCTGTACTTTTGTCCATACTAAATCGTATACGCAGTCGCTAGCGAGTACGGTAATGTAAACATTGCAAACAACCCATGGTAATTGGTAAAGGTACAGTTACATTGCTGAAAGAGAACAAATAAACAAAAGCATTTTATGCAAAGGTAATGTTTCAAATGCCCAAGAAAGAGTTTATAGTACGAGTACCTCCCTAATATTTGAAACTAGAGTTATGGTTATGGTCTAAGAACTGGTATCAGAAATATATATCGTCATAAATGATATTTAATGATAACGAAGATTATACATTACCACTGGATCTATCAGTATTATTCATTGGATAAAGCTAGTTGCTTGTAATTTGTAAATAAAATAATAGTACATTACTTACCAAGGGCGATAAAACAAAGAATGTCTTAGATCGCAGGTATTTTACGCCCGAGCCGAAGGCAAGGGCGATAAATATGCGATCTGAGGCTTTCTTTATTATCGCCCGTGGTAAGTACAAATTTTTATGTCACCCCCTGGCCAGGAAGTGGGTTTTTTCGCGCGCGGAGCGTGCGATAATGGCCACTTTATGGCTAGGTGTGACATAAAATAATTAAAAAATAATAAAACATGCCTGCCGGTGATAAAAGCGCACCTAATAAATTGAATCACTTACGTACCGTATATACTTTATTTTTCAATTATTTTATTTTACGCTTTTAGAGATAAGAGAATAGTAGAAGTACCTATTTTTGCAATCGTATTTTTGAATCTCTTGATTTTGATACCCCACTAAATATGATTGAAATAATATGTTGGTTCACAAAACGTGGAGTAAACATACCATTCGCTATATTATTATAACACATGACGTAAGGATTCTAACGATACATGCACGATTGAGCTATACATGCACGTTGTCTATGTGTGCGTCAGCGTAGGAGCTATGAGTTCACGTTGTCTATGTGTTCGTATGTGTCACGACTACAACAATGGTCAACCCGCACTCGTGAGATAAAAGTAATTATACTTACTTGGTAAACAAACGTCTCGTCGAACATCGGGTTGCAGGATTTCTTCTTTTGCTTGGTTTGAAGTACTCTTCTCTCGTCTGGCATCAGTTGGATCCTAATAAAAATAATGTTTTTTTTCATATTTTTTTGGTTTCAAAGTTGTTGTATTTTTCTAAACCTATTATACAACTCTCATTGTTATTAACTTACGAGTATGTTGCCATATCATTTATTGAAAGTAGTATCCGCAGGTAAATTATTTCAACTACTGATACTTGACCGGCTTATTCTCTAGCATCGTTTAGCCTTAATTATAAGCCCGTAACGTAAAACTACACTCACGAGCAAAAATAATGCATACACTTTGTATTGAACTTCCAAAGTATGAAATATCATTATATAAAGACAATCAAATGGGCTATGCTTATACAGGAAGGATTAAAATCAATACGTAAACGCTCCTAAACCACGCCATTTTGTGTTGGACCTCGCACCGCTTGGCTTGGAACTATGAAAGTATGCTAAGTGGTGTCGAAGTTGTAATATTCTACCTCTATAATGCCGGCTATACATCTGTGTTCTTATTTAAAAAACTGTTCAGTACGAATTGGAACTCTTTCATCGTGATAGAATTTAATTGCTATTATTTCATATCAGGCGCTTACCTAGTCATCGCTCTTCCATACAAATTTCCACCCCTTAAAAGGTGATTTCCGGGATAAAAAGTATCCTATGTCCTTCTCCGGGACTCAACCTATACCAAATTTCATCTAAATCGGTTCAGCGGTTTAAGCGTGAAGAGGTAACCAGACAGACAGGCAGACAAACTTTCGGATTTATAATATTAGTATGGATAAATAATGTTTATCTTTTTTTAATTCTGAATCGAGCTGTCAGGAAGCTTATAAATAGAAGATGTTAAGCATATTGTACCTCTGGTCTTTAATAAATGCAGGATAAAAGTTCGTCATTGAACCTCCAGCTCTTTCCATTTCTCACTGGAGCTAGCGACGCGGAAACAAGAATTTTGTGGAAATGAAAAACAAACACTAGTATACATGAACAATACGACTAGGCAAAGCCGCTTCAGCTTACCTGTGGCAGTCATGTTTCTAGAAACGAAGTCTCATGAATCCTCAAAGAATTGCCTTTGCAACGTTGTATTTTAGATTGTATTGAAATAAGTGAATACGATACTGTATTAACTAATTGTATACGGATATCAATTGGCTAATCAAACTATAACTTAAAGATTTAAAACAATATGTTCAAATGCTAAAGACGGATCCGTGCCTATAAAAATGCTCGTATGCTTATACGAGGTATTAGGCATAGATGACAAAACAAGTTATGTGGAAGCCTATATAAGTGATAGCCAAACAGAAGATCACTAATGATAAATAATTAGACTAAACTTTGCCTATACTAAAACTTACTGCCATAATAAGCCTATACACGTCAATGTTTTTTTCTAAATCAGTAATGAGTTCCTCGGCTGATAAAACCTTGATTTCGACTCGTCAGAACTACTTAGTTTATAAATTAACATATTGACAATAAACTTACTTGACATATGGATCGCAGGCATTAGCAAGAGCGGGTGTGCGTGAAGGTAGATGCTTCACCTTTAAAATGTGCACCTGAAGTCTTTCCGTGGTGGATTCGTACTTCAGTGTAAACCACACGCGGCCCTAGGGAAATTAAAACGAAAGGTCATTTCGTGACAAGGGACATCACTCAGGTACTTATGCTACCAAATTATTGACACGAACCGAAAAAAAAACATTAGTATACTCAGCTACCGAGTTACAAAGTATGCTTCGAATTTTGGTAAAAAGCGTTCTTATATACTCGTAAGCTATTTGTGTCGAAACGAATTTGTTATAGATGATTTTATTTTATGGCCTCACACAGCCGCGTGCTAAATATTTCTAACTCCAGAAAAGCCATTTAATAAACAAAAGCGGACTATAAAAAGGCTTATTTAACTGGAACTAAAATAAAACATCAGAATCAAAAGACGCGAAGTTTTGCACAGTTGTGTTGGCGGTATGAATTATTTAGTAAACTTTTCGCCTTTGCCTCGTAGGAACAAAAAAACATTCTAGAGGCTTTATCCACATAAAAGACGCGAGGAAACCATAAAAATCGTCACGTTGGTACTTGGTAGCCGGGGTATGAATATTCATAAACGCATAGCTTTAAAAACATATTGTTTGTGCTTACAAATATGCGATACGGAAAGTTAACTTTTTCGTTGTATTTTCATGATTGATGAGTATGAGCAGTGAGCACTAGTACTTAAAATGTATGAAATTTATTTTTGAAATAACAAACAGTCAAAATGCGTGTGTAGTAAATAAATCTTCTTGGGAAACTCTTATATTAATTAGTTAATTCACGCCAATGTATACCTACTGCTATTTCCTTACTTCAAAGAAAATAACTAGTAATGAAAATGAGATGTCGGTGTATACTCGGTTAAGGAATGATTAATCAGTAATGTTAACGAAGGACTTATTTGTATTAACTATGCTGCCAAAATTTACATAAGATAATTACTTTATTCCCAACATTACCACCCGCGCTTTTAATAGCACTGCCTTCCTCTGATAACCTCTTAATCGGATCTATATAAATTAGGCGACTTCCTAATTCCTATACAGGATGATGACTCTAAAGAACTGACTGAACTGATGACTTTCAGTCATTTAACTGATGACGAAGAATATAATGCGTTTTATTAAATTCCTTTAAAAATATGTCTTAATTACGGTTTTCTTAGAAATGTTAACAGTAGTTTTTTTGTAATTTAATTTTGAACGAATTAAACTCAGTTGAATATTATTTGTTACCGGTATCCAAGAAAAAGTACTAAGAGCACAAAATGGGTCAATTCGTTATATTAGGCTTTATCATAGTACGTGCCAAGAACATTTATTAATTATCTAACTGCGTCCTACCTGTCTGAAG
This sequence comes from Cenopis cana, assembly GCA_951800055.1. NCBI lineage: Eukaryota > Metazoa > Arthropoda > Insecta > Lepidoptera > Tortricidae > Cenopis > Cenopis cana. The sequence continues at coordinate 8,369,311 of OX637488.1, forward strand.
TCATTTTGTATAAGGAATAATTGAATTACCACGTGGCCCTCTGGCCAGAGAAGATCTTCGTCCAGGCAATCCGATTTGTAAAGGGACGGGTCCAATACCCCCAGATCGGCCGTGTTCGCTGCAACAAAGACAGAAGTTTCATAAATGTATTGTTTCACAGAAATTTCATTTCATAGAAAACATTTTTTTTAGAAAAGGGTCGTAGTTCTGACCTAACCTAATCTACTTTTCTGGTACATCTAATTGGGTTCTACAAAATGGCATAACGGTTCCTGAAAAAAAAAGGGTTTATGCGAAACGAAAATTCTGCGAAACAATACATTCTATGAAACCTTTTTCTGCAAAAGAAAGGGACGCCAAAAATATACCTACATGAAAGAATAATTTGGATACGTCAATTAAGTACTCGTAGTTTCCAAGATATGGAATTTTAAAGTGAGCGCGCGACGACCGGCCCGCGTGAGGTCACAGTACAACACTATACGTTCGCTCACTGTTCGTACGCTTCCGTACTAGAGAAGCGTTGGAAAATGACGTCACACGCGGCCACGTGACTGCTAGCTTTACCGTAACAACCTTTCAAGGGATTTTGCACACCTATTAACATTCCATAATGTCGCATAAACAATTGAGTCATCAACGAGTTAACAAAATCATAACCAAATACAGGTACAAAGGATGCTACACAAAGGAAAACAATGCTTTCCGATCCCATGTAATCCAATTAATTATGGTTACGGAACTGTAGGCTGCCTAAAAATGTTCACTCAATTTTCAACCGTGTTCCTCACATAGTAGTGCGAAAGTTACTATATTTTCTGAGATGACCTGTTCCGTGTCAACTTAGGCTGCGTTTCCACCAGAGATGTGCGAGGATGTGTTTTCATATATTTGACACCTCGCTCGGCGCGTTGCGAGGTGTCAAATGTATGAAAACGCATCCTCGCACATCTCTGGTGGAAACGCAGCCTAAATGAAAGGTTTCGGTACTCGGTTGAGCTCTAACATGGCTGTAAGGTATTGTTTCGAGTTTAACAATACATTGGGGTTAACTACAGCTAATTTATATTGAAAAGAGCCTTTGCCCGCGTGGTTTCAGGCGCTTACCTAGTTATCGTATGATTTCCGGGATAAAAAATATTCTATGTCATTCCCCGCGATTCAAACTATCGCCATTCTAAATTTCACCTAAATCGGACACACAGACAGACAGAAACACTTTCACATTATTTATATCAGTATGGATTGCTACCTAACTTACTTTGATTTGGTGTCATAACATGTAGACATCATCATAAACGTAGATATACATATATTGACGTTACACGCGAGAGAGAGCAGCCGCGAATGATTTCGTTACGAATCTTATTCAATAACCAATTTGAATTTAATTTTAGGAGTGCTTGAATGTTTTCCTTTACATGATGTCAGAAAATAAAATAATAATATTACCTAGGCTATCTAAAAAGCTATCTACTCGTAAGCTCGACATATATGATTGATCATCTGTTATCTTATTACATGACATGTAATTTTCTGAATTCAGTAACAATCCTAATTGACATTATTTAACTACAATAAGATGCTGTCTCATGATCCAGAATGCTATCTTTTTTATTAAAAGTGATAAGTTTCTAGGACAAGATGAGTAATTTTTGATATTACGCACGCCTAAAGATGCGAATAAAAAACACCACCAATGACGAATTTACTCGTAATAGACTTGGACGTTCTTTAAAACAATAGCAAAAGCTATATATTTTTACAAATTGATATTATTGAATACCTTCTAGACAAAAAAAGTTATAGGTATGTAAGGAGTAAATTAAAATTTAACAGAAAACCTGAAGGAACTTTGTTAAGAATAGATAGTAGGATCGATAACAATGGTTTTCGAGGCGAGTTTGTTTTTTATAGATTTTTTTTACTGTGCCGGGTCTAAAATTTACTGGCGGTTTATTCTCTCAGATTTGATTTACTCGGTTATCATGTGAGTTGTCAAAGGGCTGTAAATTTCAAGATTCCGAGTAGTAGCCACTATGGAATTACGAGTGTAAAGTTATAAATCAAATAGCAAAACATACGAATATCTTTTGAAACAACTAAATTAATTAACTAAATGCATTAGACTAGATCTTAAAATTAAAAAAAAAGCTTGTGGGGTGTCTGGCATTTTCACGTAATTAATTTACACTTAATATATGAGGTCTTTTGGGGGTGTTATTTAATTCAATAAATTCGTTAATATTTTGTCTTGGTTTCAGTTAATATTATAATAAAAAAATGGAAACCGAGCTTCATGTTATTAAGGCCGGGTATTGCCACTTTTGAGTTTATAAAAACCATCTGAGACATAGAATATAGTGTTACATAAGGATCTTGTCTAGTCAAAATCGCAGTCAGTTACATGACCTGATGAATTTCACTCGATAGAAAAAAATCGCGCAGTTACCCCGTTTTGGAATGTATTTTCAATACTACGGCTGTATTAATGATATTTAACATTTAATTTTTGTACTCAATTAAAGATCCTAAATAGTTATAGAAAAATTCGCTGGATTTTCTTTGATAAAATGATTGGCTTAATGACTATAGCTAAATATTTACAGAGCTTGCGTAGAGAGCGGGATGGTTAATTTTAAACTCACGCGTGTTAGAGCGGGACATTTGCGTTGGGGATACCTCCTCTTAATTTGTAAACAAATGGTTGCCGCTTCTGTTATTGTATTGTATTTTTTTATTACCAAGGGCGTAATCAATCTTAATACGCACTGACAGTGAAGAATTCCACTGTCAAAAGCGAGCTAACTAATTCCACAGAATAAGTAATAGTACAACTAATTCAGCTAACTGTGATCGACCCTTGTCTAAGAATTAGCTAATATATATTTTTTAATTCTATACGAAGTTTTAAGTGAGGACATTATATTAGATTTATGAATCTATTATAAGAGAATTTAATTAATGCAAACTAAATAACATTATAATAATTATTATAATCCTCGGTGCACTATTAGGTTTATTATAATTAAGAAGAGCGGTGGTACAGATTGTTTTCCGTAGAGTTACATTTCTGTAAATAAAAATTAAAAGCAATTCCAGCTATGCTGGAAATATTATTTTCTGACAGTGAAATAAAAATGTACATGTGTCCATTCTTTACGTTTCTTGATAACTGTAGCGTAAAAGTAAAAATTAAAAAATATTTGTGCACACTAACTTTTTCTTGTTTGGTATCTTTACGTAACCCTCAAATCTTTAAGATAGACTAGATCAATGAAATGCAGGTTCCCTATTGAACTTCGCGAGTATTTTTTTAGTAGGTTAATAGCAAAAACCGAATGGACAAAAAACTCTACATAATTATCGAACCTGCACACAATATTTCACGAGAATCGGTTCAGAAAATGCGACCTTCAGACTGCAGAGGAAAATAGTCGAACATAAAACGATCTTTTTTGCCCTAGCTGAAACAAAGCGCTTTGCTCGTCTCGTTTGCTCCGTCAATAAAACAACGTAATTGGTTTTAGTTCTATTTAAAAGGTAAGGCAAAGGTTTGTTTTAACGGGTCTAACGCGATATTTATGTATTTACCTTTTTTTTATATATCGCGTTAGTCCCGTTTAAACAAACCCTTTTAAGTACAAAGCGCGAGAGTTTAAAGTGTTTAATTCTATTGCTTTTAATAATTTCTATTACATAATTTAAAAAAAAAAAACACAAGTGATTCCAAGCGCGTCTAATAGCGCAACAGTACCTATTCCAGTGATAGTTAAGGAAAATACGGCCGTAACTGTTAATGGCTTCTGTCCCCTTTAACATTTTCTATCGTTCGCAATGTGGTTGCCTAGCTACTTTATATTTTTTACCGAAATTGTTTTATCTTTTTGCCTGTGAAGTAAATATTTTTTTACATAGGTTCAAGTATATGTTAGCAAACAAATAATCGTAATAGGCACATTTTTAATAAATAATAATATAAGGCCTATGTCAAAGGACACTTTTAAGTACAAAGATAAAATAGCCATACTGTAAAATAAATTTCTATTAACAAATGTACGTACGTATACTGAAATGAGAGAAAAATAAATCAAGTTATTACTGAAAATTTCGTTCTTTTGTATATAAAAATATTTGTGATACTAATTACAGTTACAATATTATTTACTGCTAAATTTGTTTGTATTGATACACATTTTGAACCTGAATTTAAAGACCTTTCACATAACGTTAAAACCAGTTTATATATACCTATACACATTTACCCTCTTTCTACATGACAAAATAATACAAATATTATTAGTTATCTACAGCGATCATTTTAATGAATATGATGACGGTAAAAAAGTGGGATTTATATCTACTGTTTGCATAGCTTTTTAGCATTTCCAACGTCAATTCAATTCTGGTAAGCCGTAGAAAGTAGCATACTAAAGGCACACTTAAACGCATACAGGAGGTCATGACAATAGCTATTAGGTACATAGTAGATAAGTAATAACATTTTCCCTCACACATCCCTCCCTTCTCACATTACAGTTATAGTGGCTCACCAGAGCTCACCTCTATCATCCCAGTTATTCGGTATTCATCTAATACAAGCCTTACAAAGCCGGAATAAAATACCGGGGCAGGAAGGACATTTGTTATTATAATGCATAAATCACGCAAACTCTTTCGTATAAACCTTTTGAGAAATCGCAGCTCTGTGGCACGGATAGAACTAGCATATTTACGCCAAGTTGTGAAGTTTAATGGAAATTGTGCATTTAAATTCATAGGGCGGCAGGAATGTCTTTATTGTATAGAGTTATAATATATGTAATAGGGACTTTACGGTTAAGCGTTATCTAGTTTTTTGTTGTTTAAGTAATTTGTGAATGGATTTAGAAACTAAAACTTTATCAACCTCGCTGTATTTTAATGGGTTCAAGTTGAGAATAAAAAGACAACGTTGGGAATACGTGCATATTTATAAAAACTTTTTAATGATATACACTTGGATGCTTTTAAGAAAATTAAGTACCTATATTTATACACCTTACGTTTGAAAAAGTTTTATTTTAGTAGTTTAGTACATATTTATACATCCAGTTTCTTAATTAAATAGACAAAGCTATGATCCATATTAAATGTAAATTGGCGTAACCTTATAATGGAAAATTGTTCTGCCGTGTTGAGCCACCTCCGGCAAGTTTACCTACCGAATTCATTGCTGATGCGAGATTCTTTATTAATGTCAAGTTAAAAGGAAGTATTTCACTTCGAATTATTTATGGGACTTTGGGAATTAGTTTAAGGAAAACGAAGTAAACATGGCCCAGAAGACATTATTTCACAGAGTTGTCACTAATTGAATTTTTGAGCCTCCAAACATTAAGTTAAGGTGTGACAAAAACGGATTTTTCTAAAAACACACAGTCGTTGTTTTGTTATTAATCCAGTAGTAACCTTGTCGCCTGAAAGTACGGGGTAGTTTGCATCAAATCCAGTAGTTCTGATTTTTTGCAGAGTTGTTTATGATGTTGGCCCAATGTATAATCCAAGTTTGTGACCTCGAGCACCTTCGGCTCGGGCGTCAAAGATCTGAGGCATTCTTTGCTTTACCGTCCTTGGTAAGTGTGTACTAATTCCGAGCCGTGATTGCGCACGTGCGTATGGTTGAGCTAAATGTCATATGCCATCCTAAAAAACTCGGTTATAAATCATCGAAATAGTACATTATGCCACACCTAGCCATAAAGTGGCAATTACCGCACGCTCCGCGCGCAGGAAATCCCACTTCCTGGCTAGGGGGTGACATAAAATTTTGTACTTAACACGGGTGGTAATAAAGAAAGCCACAGATCGCATATTTATCGCCCTTGCCTTCGGCTCGGGCGTCAAATACCTGCGATCTGAGACATTCTTTGTTTTACCGCCCTTGTTAAGTAATGTACTATTACTTACCAAGGGCGATAAAACAAAGAATGTCTCAGATCGCAGGTATTTTACGCCCGAGCCGAAGGCAAGGGCGATAAATATGCGATCTGAGGCTTTCTTTATTATCGCCCGTGGTAAGTACAAAATTTTATGTCACCCCCTGGCCAGGAAGTGGGTTTTTTCGCGCGCGGAGCGTGCGATAATGGCCACTTTATGGCCAGGTGTGACATAAAGATAGTTTTAATTTAGCAGTTCGCAGTATATTCTCTTGTATCTACTTGACATGCATGCTAAAAGAATAAAAATGTGTGGAAATTATTGAGGAAATACTTCAACTATTTCAAATCTAAATCATGGTTTGAAACATAGGCTATCTGTTTTCGTTACGGCGCGGTGTCCCTTCCACTTCGATACGGCGCGGCGTCTCTTCCACTAGTATGAAAACTACAAACAAGTTATTTTTGTTCACGTCCAAAGTCACGTGTAGGTAAGTGTAGATAATGGGCACACATCACGCTAGTTGATTTATCATTTCCTGGTGTAAGTTATTCTAGCAATTTATTTTAGAGTGTCCATTACTTTATGTACCATTTAAAGTTGCAGTTGAATATCTCCAACTCAGCCGCATTTGCAATCGTCAGTCGTTAAATAAAAACAAAACACTCGTAATAAAATTGCCAACCAACTTAAGTAATGCTCGAAAGTAAAAAAATAATATTACGGTAAAAGGTTTTTTAAAATAATAATTGAGATAAATTTGACTGGGATCCCCTGCCGGATAACAAAAGATCGTTTTGTTTTTTTCGTAAGAGTAAAAGACATCTAAATTGATTAACTCGCTATGACATGCCTAAGAATGAAAGTGCCATGTAAATGATGTGCTAACTGACATGCTGAACTTCACAAAGAAATCTGGCAGAAAATTGTCGGGTTTAGTAGTTAACAGGGCCAGTTGTTTGAGACGTTGTAGAGGCGCTTCGCAGCAGGAGGCAGTGTCGTCGTAACTTAAGGCAAATACACACGTACGAGACTCGCATGCGATTTTCACTACATTGCGCGGTTAGTTAGATCGATTGAATTATTTATACCTCGGTAACCCGCTATGTAATGAAACTCGCATACGAGTCTCGTACATGTGTAAATAAGGCCTTATGGTAGTGTATATCTTTATTATTTTAAAGTATTTTGTATCATTCTTACCTATAATCCTACTCATCCTTATAGTAGTTTATGCTACTGCTAGGTTTGCATACACTACTTTATCTACATCGATATATTTAATCATCTTTCATGTGTTTCATGTGCAAGCATTGAGCCAGCGGAAGCATGTTTGGCGAGATACTCCGGCCAGGACCCTCGGCTGCGGCGCATACCTGTGCTGTAAAGTTGTACGTGATCCCGTAACTGCATTATTTTTGATGGCATTACGGCCCGCGCGCACGGGGTCGGGGGGCGGCGCGCACGGTATATTGAAAAGCTTGATGTCCTTTTCGAACACATTACAGAGGATTTACTATATGGGTGTAGATAAATTTTACCTCACGTATTGGGTAGTTTAATAGAACCGTTAAGTATTTCATAACCTACAGCCTGGGTACTTACTGAATGAGTTGGATCGTATTTGCGATGGCATCGGCGGGCACAGAACCTCGCTCCCCAGACTGCCCACCGACACGACGTCACGTAGCTCGCCCAGCGACGACGAGCGAAGAGCAGGCAGCGAGAAGTTCACTTCTTTAGTCCTGTTGGAAAAAACTTTTATTGGATTCGTCCTTAATGGAAGTTTTTATCGTCGTAATTTTTTTATTGTTGGGAGTCAAACTGATCGCCCGCGTTCGGAACTCTGTGCTGCGTTCCAAAACCGGTATTGCAGATGTTGAAGCTAAGTCTGCCAGGCTGAAATGGGACTGGGCCGGCCACGTCTGCCGTATGCATCCACAGAGGTGGGCAAAATTAGCAACGGAGTGGATGCCGCAAGATGCTCGGAGACGACGTGGTAGGCCGAGGCGGAGATGGCGGGATGTCCTGGACACATTTCTAAACGACTGGCCCGAAACAGCCCAAAGCCGGGACGAGTGGAAGTCAAGGGGGAGGCCTTTGCCCAGCAGTGGGACACCTTATAGGCTTAGAAAAAAAAAGTGATCTGGCGTTTAAATTAAAATTATCGATTTTATTTACTGAGACGTGTTAAGCTTCACATAAAAATATACTGTAGAACAATGCTTTGTACGGATGAGACTGCATTTGAACATTGTTTGTGTGTTGTTAAATCCAATTCCTGACACGTTTTGATAGAGATAGATTTATTGCGATTGCTTTAAGAGGAGGGGTAGGGCAAGCTCTCTCCATACAAACTTTGTGCAGGATTTACTTCGTTTGTGTTTGCATTAAAGTAATGATTTTTGGTCAGTATGCTTATTTTTCTGATAGCTATTTTGTGATGTAATTTTTTTTATATTTTTTTGAATATTTTTTAAAATATTGGAAAATTTTCACATCACGATCTTCGCATATCTAATATTTACAACCAAAAAAAATATTATATTTGTTAGTGCCAAAACCGACGAATAAAACGAGCACAAAGTTTGTATAGGGAAGGCCTTGCCCTACCCTGCGCCTTAAGAGGAAATATGTAGAATAGAGTGCCAAGTTTTATCTCGATTAGCGACCGAGCATTTTTTCATGGTCAGGTAATGGGCACATGCACACTTCCATAAGCAATACATTGGACATTCAAGCCGGCCAAATTGCGTAGTATAAAATTTATATGTATGAATATTCTTTCTCTTACCCCCGGTGACACATCTATAACTACACTCACGAGCAAAAATAATGCATACACTTTGTATTGAACTTCCATAGAAAGTGTACCCGTTATTTTTGCTCTTGAGTGTACTTGTAGGTACATATAATATATCTATGGTTAAATCGTGTGGGAAGCTTGACAGATTTCTATGAATGACAGCTGCCGGCGCCATATTTGACGTGAAAATATCGGCCTGTAGGTAAAGTGTAGTGATTCATACAGAGCTTCGTAGGTTTAACTCGCGTCCTTCTTTCTTATTTCATATTTTAAAATTTTGGTAGCCTAGTCCATCACTGCGGCTGTTTTTGCTTTCTAGCTATCATTATATTTAGAAATACTATACCAACAATCGTTACATATATTGTTGCATTATCTCCGCTACCCAAAGGTTGTCTGGAAGAGATTGCTATTTAGCGATAAGACTGCCTGTTTGTGTTCTTTTTGAGATATGCAATAAAGAGTATTTGTATTGTATTGTATATACCCTATTTAAGATAATAACCACGTAGATATCGACAAGCGTATTCCGTTAAACAAAAGGACAAAGCCAATTATCTTACCTAATTAAGTAGGTACTTAAGTACTAACCAAATAAGTAAGTTTATTAGAGGTAGCCTTAAGAGATTATCTGCAGGCCTTCTGTTTACAAAGCAATCTACATCTCCAATATAATCAGGCTTAACTGAGACTGGACCCCATCTCGTTTGCTTTTTATTGTAAACTGACCCTGCAGGCGTACTTAGATCCTTTCTTGTAAAGAGTTCTGGAGCAGACTAGCACGCACATTTGTTATTTAATCCGACATAAAACGTTATTATTATTGGTTTGTTGTGGGCCTTCTATGCCGCCTCCTTGTTTAAGAGGAGGGGTAGGCCAAGCTCTCTCCATACAAACTTTGTGCAGGATTTACTTCGTTTGTGTTTGCATTAAAGTTATGATTTTTGGTCAGTATGCTTATTTTTCTGATAGCTATTTCGTGATGTAAATTACTTTTTATTTTTTTTTTTTTAATTTTGAATTTTTTTGAAATATTTGAAAATTTTCACATCACGATCTTCGCATATCTAATATTTACAACCAAAAAAAATATTATATTTGTTAGTGCCAAAACCGACGAATAAAACGTGTACAAAGTTTGTATGGGGAAGGCCTTGCCCTACCCTGCGCCTTAAAGGTTTTGGCACTAACAAATATAATATTTTTTTTGGTTGTAAATATTAGATATGCGAAGATCGTGATGTGAAAATTTTCAAACATTAAAAAAAAATCAAAATTAAAAAATTAAAAAAAAAATGTAATAAAAAAAATTTACATCACGAAATAGCTATCAGAAAAATAAGCATACTGACCAAAAATCATAACTTTAATGCAAACACAAACGAAGTAAATCCTGCACAAAATTTGTATGGAGAGAGCTTGCCCTACCCCTCCTCTTAATGCTTTTACCCGTTGCTTCCAAGAATTTCCAGACTCTTTATGCATGACTCTTTATGTATCTCCTATGATCTTTATGATCTGGTAGATACTTTTTTGCGCATAAAAAATTACCCCCATATTCATGAAAGTTAACTTACCTGTGCTAACTAGGTACATAAAATGTGGTTTGTCCCTTTCTCACAAACTCAATTATATCAAAATCACATTTTTTTAATTAAAAATGGGATTGCTCTTGGAGAGCATTAGCCACGGGGCAAAGACGAGGCCGACAGTGAAGCGAGCTCACCGAGAAGATAAATAAAAATACAAACGAATTCTAACCGGCTTTTTAGAATAATAGGTTCGATGTTTATGAATAAGGCCTTTAGTATCTTCTAGGAAGTATGTAAGCAAACTGGACGCCCCTCCATATGGGAATACAGCCACACTGTGCCTACTATACTATACATGACGTACGCACATCATTGCCATATGTATGTAAGCTGTTTGTAGCGACACTATTTTAAGGGCCAAATACAAACTACGGCTAGTATATAATACGACTAGACTTACAACTAACATTTACAATTCAATTTTCTATACAGCGAACGTTATTACGCAATCGTATAACTTTTGCTAGTCCGGAAACACAACTAGCGAAAGTACTAAAAGGTTACACTGTAACATAAAATAAAGTTCGCTCGAAAGATAATCGAATAACAATTACCACAAACCGGCCCGAGCTTATTTTAACCTTAATTCACTTTATTTTGCTACGGGCGAGCGCTACGCTATGCAGCGCGCAGTATTTCCCGCTAGTAGCATGTATTCGTAGAAAAAAATTGCCGTAGCGCTTGAGACTTATTTTCACTAGCCTTTGTTTTTTCTCACTTTTACAAAAACAAGGGCAGCTTCAGCTCCCGCATGCGGGTGCGGGCTGTGAAAAACAGAATAAATGAGTGTTTGAGGGAGTATAGTGATGTGATGGGCCCAATCAGAAAACATTTGAGATATATAAAAAAAATATAAAATAAATATTTGTGGACAATCTTACACAAATCAACCTAGTCCCAAACTAAGCAAAGCTTGTACTATGGGTACTGTAGAGGTTGCGACGACTAAGCGACGATATACATACTTATATAGATAAATAGATACTTAAATACATAGAAAACATCCAAGACCCAAGAACAAATATTCATGCTCATCACACAAATAAATTCCCTGGCCGGGATTCGAACCCGGGACCTCCAGCTTCGTAGGCAGGGGCACTACCAACTAAGCTAAAGGGGTCGTCAATATATGTAAATTATTTGTGTTTCGTATTGGCACTGACCCTTTGACATGCTAATGCAAAATTAAGTGCTATGTAATGGTATAAAAAATTTAAGGCCTCTCCTTTCACCCTTTTTTTAACTTTGGGGAAATGCATTTACGCATCACGTCTTGTCGGGGAGGCAGGACGGGTATAACGGACTTACCGCGGCTAGAAAGCCTTGGACTACCGTCTAAGACAAACCGGCTAGTAGACCGCAGACATAATGAGGCAGCAGCTAGGTGAGTGCCTCCAGTCCTGTGGAAAATTTTCTTACAGGGCTTGTCCCCGACTCCCTGCAAGGTTCCACTACGGCGGAGGCATCAGATGCTCATAGCGTCTAGCTCTGCCTCCATTCCGTCGTCGACGGAGCGGATCCGAGAGAGGATCGTTCTCGCGAGCCCGCTCCGCAGCCTCCTTCTGCGACATTACGTCTTCACAAAAGGAGACCATCGCTCTCCACTGCACTACCTACCTGAATTTTATTCGAAAAGTACTGTTTCAGCTTTTCCCAAAAACAAACAAGAAACGCAGATTGTTTGCTACGACATATTCGATTTGCCGAGCTTCGGGAGGTAAAAAGTAAACAACATTCGCATATAATCCTTCTATACCGTATAAGTAAATAGTTAAAATCAAAGAGAAATACTTTCATATAACCGAAGTAAATATTTATACGTCTGTACCTATAGAAGTGTTCCTTATTTCATTTGTTTACTCCACCACTGCGGCGAGAACAATACTTAGACCAAAAAGGACGTAACGAACATCCTACCCCTCATAAATTACGCCTATTTGACTTGCTCATGTATCCGTGAAGACCGACTAATCAAATGTTTGTTTTCTGAAGAGGCCAGGCTTCGGCGTAGCGTAAGCTGTTTGTACGCTCGGCAACTGAAGGTTAAAACGAAGTGAACTCTATAGAAATGTTTGTAGTTAATTTCGTAACAAGAGAAGACTAACAACTATGGAAAACACAAACTTTTCGGTCTAGGGGGATCTACTTGTAAATATTTATTGTGCACTAGCTACCACGTTTGTCGAACTAGCGGGTTGCAAAATGGAATGCATTATGTTTCAGGTTTCCTCCCTCGTCTTGTAATTGGTATTTCTTTACTGAAGTTCCTGGAATGTGGTCTAGTACAAAAATCCAGAAGTTTATTTTTGCGTGCACTTTTCGATCACACATATGTCTAAAATAATCAAGTCAGGAATTAATGCGAAGGACGTGCTCACTTGCGCTAGCGCATAGCATATGGTCAGATTATTTTGTCAAATACAAAAAATACGTATACCTATATTATTTTTCATTAAAGTAAAATTGCTACTCAGTGAAACAAATAAATACGAGTAAATAAATATTTGTGGACAATCTTACACAAATCAACCTAGTCCCAAACTGAGCAAAGCTTGTAATGGGTACTAAGCGACGATATATATACTTATATAGATAAATAAATACTTAAATACATAGAAGACATCCAAATATCTGTGTCTTGTAAAGTGTCTTAAGTTTTAATCCAGTTTTATCAAGTAGATTTAAGAGAACACAGTGCAATAGCTCCTTAACTGAATAAACAGCAATCCCGGAACTGAAAAGGGCACGACGCAACTAAAATTAACGAAGTAGGTACAGTCGAGGATTGTTCGACTGTTAATTCAAGGGGCGACTGGCGAGAAATAATGTCGAGTTGTTAGAAGAGCTCTCAATTATATGTATAGTCGACCACAATTTGTATTAATTTGTACCTATTACAACTGAGTAAGGTGAAAAATGGATCGTTTTGTAGATGAATGTTCTTATGCCGTGCAATCTTCGCTCTTTACAAATGGACAGGAAAAAAGAGTTTGCTTCAATTGCCGACGGCGGTGGGGCCAGTGCCTTACACAGTTAGTATTTTTTTTATCTGAGTATCATTTATTGATGTAACTTGCCGACATTAGCCTTAAATTATTATTCCTTTATTCAAATAACTCTGTATAAGAAATAATTTTAATTCTTCATACCAACTTCAAAATATGTACAAATAATAGTACATTACTTACCAAGGGCGATAAAACAAAGAATGTCTCAGATCGCATGTATTTTACGCCCGAGCCGAAGGCAAGGGCGATAAATATGCGATCTGAGTCTTTCTTTATTATCGCCCGTGGTAAGTACAAAATTTTATGTCACCCCCTGGCCAGGAAGTGGGATTTTTCGCGCGCGGAGCGTGCGATAATGGCCACTTTATGGCCAGGTGTGACATAATAGTACATTACTTAACAAGGGCGGTAAAACAAAGAATGTCTCAGATCGCAGGTACTTGACGCCCGAGCCGAAGGCAAGGGCGATAAATATGCGATCTGAGGCTTTTTTTATTACCGCCCGTGTCAAGTACAAAATTTTATGTCACCCCCTGGCCAGGAAGCGGGATTTCCCGCGCGCGGAGCGTGCGGTAATTGCCGCTTTATGGCCAGGTGTGACATAAAGTTAATTAATTAATAAGATCGCGTGTTAATTGAACCGAATAAATGCAGAAAACGTAAATTAATGCATTTTGTCACGCGAAGGTATACAAACGATACTTATTTAAAGAACCAAGAAAATTTTAACTGCAAAATTACACAGTTTAAGCTTTCATCGTTATAAAGTTTACAAAGCAGAATCATTCGCCCGCGAAATAGAGGTAGGTACGTTTTTTTATTTAGTTCTGAGATCTAAAACATGCATTTTGAATTCTGAGTACATTAAGCATAAGAGCACCTGGCCATTAAGTGGCAATTACCGCACGCTTCGCGCTCGGAAAATCCGATTTCCTGGCCAGGGGGTGACAAAACTTTGTACTTACCACGGGCGGTAAAAAAAACCTCAGATTGCATATTGCGAACTGAGCCATTCTTTGTTTTACCGCCCTTGGTAAGTAATATACTATTACAATACAATACAATACAAATACTCTTTATTGTACACCTCAAACAAATGGATCAGTTACATTTAGAAACAATACAGCAACATGGGTATGTTGCTGTATAATGTTACCGTAGTCTATTTCACACGAAAACTCGGTGGATATGGAATTATGGAACCGAACGAGCAAATTTGAATTAACATGCGAAATGTTAGTAATTGATAGACTCCTTGTTCTGTATTTATTTGCCAGTCAGGCTGCGTTTAATAAACAGAGTCATTTGAACTAAGTAAACATTCAAACGAAAAACACTAAATTATTTTTTAAGCCGTTGTCTATCGGTGACGGTTATCCCCGTCATGTATACAAAACATTGTTTTGTTTTTTATGTCGGTAGAGGACAGGTCAAGCCTGTGCTTATCTTGTCCGGTAATCTTCTATTTACAAGAAAATATAAACTAGAATACAACAATAAATTAAATAATATTAACGCTAACTTTAATCTTATGGCGCAGGGGTGGGCAAGGCATTCTCCATACAAACTCTGTGCACGTTTTATTGGTAGGTTTTGGCACTAACGAATGTAATATTTTTTTGGGTGTAAATATTAGAGATGGGAAGAAAGTGATGTGGAAATTTTAAAACTTTTCAAAAAAATGAAAAAAATAAACAAAAACATGAATGAAAAAAATAAATAATAGCTAACAGAAAAATAAGGATACTGACCAAAAATCATAACTTTAATGCAAACACAAACGAAGAAAATCCTGCACAAAGTTTGTAGCAGAGAGCTTGCCCTACCCCTCCTCTTAACAGGCCCTTGTGACATTGTACCGAGGATGCTGACGGCATTTCCTCGATGTGTCGCGATGCTAATACCTACATTGTGCGAGGAAGTCGCCAGCTCTTCGGTCACCTCACCAGTTACGTCAACCTTTTTCGGTTGGTTTCACATTAAATTATGTACCTAAGTGGCTACGCATTGCTCTGGTATAGATGTTATGTTGATCGTACCGTCTATAAAGTTATCAAGGGATTATTCATGAAATTTATATGAGTTTACATGTGGGTTTTGAGTGGTTTGCATTATATATTGAGTCGTGTTTGAGTTGAGTGCGTAATAACATTTTTTTAAACCTGACTGGCTTTATAGGTTGGACCCAATAAAACATGGAGTGCGCAATTGGAGAGTGGCCGGGAGAAAATCTATGGGAAACCTCCGACACCACCACGATAGCGGTATAAACACTGGGATACTCTAAGAGTTTGCGCTCCAGGTGAGCGGCTTCAACCGAATCTGAGTTATCAGTGGAATCGAGCTATTGGGAGTTTTGTCGCTGGTTCACTTAACCTAGCCTAGCTGAGAAGAGTCCAGCAAGAAACTCAGTTAGGGCTGACTTGGATAGGACTGACTTCCCGGTATGCGGCGGTACCGGGACGAATAGGGACTATATCGACAGTGGAAATTTCAAATGTCGTAAAAGACAGGACACAAAATGTCCCTTACGACATTTGAAATTTCCACTGTCGATATGTGTCTGTGTTGTCGCGATCGCGCGGCGGATGTCGCCGCCGCCGGCGGGAATGAGCTCGCTTTACTGTTGGCCTCATCTTTGCCCCCTCGCTCGATGTTCGTGCTTTCCCGCTCGCGTCGTCTCTTGCTTTAACGCTTGCAATTCTGCTTTGTCGCATACTATACATATAAAACACGAAGGCGCTCACCTCATACTCACACTATAAACAAAATACTAACTAGTAGATTAGATTAGATTAGATATATTTATTTCCTTTATAAAATTACACAGTGTTTTACATTTTTAAAACAAAATTAATTCACAAAAGGATCGTCAACAGGTATAAAATAAGAAAAAATATAAAACAATAAATAAAATAAAGAAATCAAATAATGTCGCATATCATCATCCACCTAGCGTTATCCCAGTACAGTTGCATCCTGAAGGATGTCTGGGGTCCGCTACCTAATCCCAAGATTTGGTGTAGGCACTAGTTTTTACGAAAGCGACTGCCATCTGACCTTCCAAACCCGACGGGAAACTAGACCTTATTGGGATTAGGCTTTGTCAAGTGAGTGGGCAACTTGACTGTTAGAAGTTCTCAAGCCGCCCGAAGGCCTCCAACTTGGCTTAACGACTGCTGCCATAGCAAATAATGTCGGATATGTCAAAAATAAATTAATAAAAAATGTTACATTTGTATACACGCGACTAGGAAATTCTAGATAATATCTAATGTCAATAGTCAAGTTTTAAAATAATAAAAATACAGAGTAAGAAGTGGGGCACTTCTTCGTGAAATTAACAATGGACATATACGTCTATATACATACATGTAGCAAGGTCCAGCGATATCGTGCGGCGGGTACACCAGGATCGGCGGCGACGGCGCCGGCGAGGGGCTGTTTTTGCGCCTGCGCGCCACGAACACGCCCGCCATTATGAGGAGCAGCACTATTGCGGCGCTCGCGCCGCCTAACGCTACAAGCGCCGCTTCTATTGGGAAAAACATAAGGCCTAGTTAGTTTCACACTTTCTTATTAAGGTTAGCTAATAATCTAGATCGTTTTATATAGGTACGTAGTTCACCTCATGAAATTTTTAACTATGCTTGAATATTGTCAATATTATTCATGGCTCATTGTTGTAGTTTAGTACTTTTTTAAATCATTCAATTAAATATCTACTTATCTACGCAAAAAACAAAGCACCTTTTAAAAACTCTAACTCTTAAGAAAGGTTAACTGAGCAATTATTGTAGGTCACATAGAATTAATGTCCCTTGTAGCTGCTAGTCCGAGTAACTCCAAAATGTGAACGAGACACACTTACGTAAAAGTAGTTTTGCAAATTAGTGTAAGTATCCAACGCAACTATGCTTTCAACGAGATTGTTACAACACGCCCACGGTTACTTTTAAGGCTAGATTTAGTAGACCGATGGTCCGTGCTAACTGACTTTTATGGGCTCTTAACGCCTCGGAAGCTGTGGCTACCTTACTCCCGAGGATACGACAGAAATACAACACCAAATACGAAGAGAGTACGTGAAAACTTCGATAAAGCACTAAGGCTAGGTTGCACCAAACCGTCTGTAATCGTAAGCGGTGTTCGTCAAATCTGATTGTATGGAAAGTTTGACAAGTGTCTATGGGATGACAGCTGCCGGCGCCATATTTGAAGATGACCGGTCTGTCTTCGTACGTTGGTGCAACTGGCACTAAGTCAGATTTGTTTTTTGGTACCTACACTAACTACCTATGTAACAGCATTTTGGGTGGCAGCAACCTCGCGTCTATTGTTTTACTTTACCCGTTTATCTCCATCGCAGGATATTAATACCTAAACATTATTGAGAAGTCATTATCATCAGCTATAAGTAGAACGTCCACTGTTGAACGGAGGCACCTTTCGTGTTGCACCAAAATATTCGACTCTCATGGACTTTCAAACAACCCTTGCCAGCATTCCTTTTTACAAAACAGAATTGCAGATCTAACTGTGGAAAACAAGTTGCTATCCGTTGAACAGTTTTTCGGTAAAATTTTCTACAAACTAGAGTACATCTAGTTCAGAATATTCATGTTAGCCATTGAAACGAAGATTCCAAGAAATAAAAAGTATTTTATTTAATATTCAATGCTGTTATTTCTGCTTTTATTCAATCAACGGTATTGTATCCCTACTGTGGTTGGATTCCCAGTTTTATACTAAGTAATTTAATTAATGTAAGTGGCTAAAGGCGAGCTATCAAGTGAATACTCGGGATTAGTGCAAAGGAATTTAATGGTATATTCAAACTCCGATTCGTTCAGAAAATGCCAGCTGAGTTCTTGACCTCGGTTGACTTTGGCCGGGCTGTTTGTCGACAGTCAATATGCGCACAGAAACCCACCACTTGACTGCGTAAAGAACCCTTAAATTCAATGAAGTCATCACACGTCTCATAAAAGCACTTCGCGTGCAAGCCTCTTAACGATTGTTTTTCGACCTAAAAGCATAATCTTTGGGGCAAGTTGTTTTTGACACTTTCCACTCCCATAATAACCGACGTTATCCGCCTACATCCCGGTCGTACTCAAAGTTTCGCCTTTTATCTAAGTCCTTAAGGACTTGTCGCAGATAGAGCCCAAATGTCGGCTCAGGGAGCCCCTTGGCAGCAACTTTTGTGACGTGGGCAGACAAAGTGCAGTAATAATTGTTCCCACTTGTAATATTTCACCAGGAATGGGCTGTGTTTGTAACACATTGCGGTGGGTCCTGGAAGAATATATCGTTTGTTTTGCTGCAACGGACGCACGCACGCAATTGTATATTCAAGGTTTTCTTGTATCTATTTAATTTTTGCCAAATGCGTGTTCTGATTTTGTTTATTTATAAATCTTTGCAGCAAACAAATAACTGCTATACTGCTACTGCTAAGCGAATACATTGGAAATAAGACCTGTTTTCTCATCAGCAACATTTTAAACGTATTTATGCACTACAATACAGTCCAGAACGACCTAAAGCATTTCAGGCGTACATTTATAGCACGTCGTTATGGCGTTAGAAATATGATATGACGCCATGAATATTTTTATGAACATCATTAAATACGCAGGTTTTTATAGGTTTGTAATAATTTAACGAGGGCGAACGCAAATTTGCCTCTAAAACGTATTAAAGTCTTCATATCATTCGGTTTTCATATAAACGAGATCATTAATAATGTTACCTATACAAATAAAAGCCGTTTCGTGTACGTTGTTACATAAAAAAAGAAAACTTATATTATTCAAAAAAAAAATAGGAATGTACTAAATCTTCATCAGTTATTTGGTGAATAATTATTTTTGGGTAAAACTTTCCAAGAAATTCGATTCGCGAATTAGGTGATATCAAAAGTAATTTTAATGGAATTTTTATTTTTGCCTTTAATATTCTCTTCAGTTTTCGGATTGTTAATTATTAAATACAACGATTTAAAAGGATTTAATCGCGTACCTATACTGTTTTATATAAAACCCGGCGTCTCGATTTAAGTCCCTTTTAAAACAAAATATGGTCCAGCAGGCAGACAGTCTACATAATCGGTTTATTTATAAGTACTGCATTGTAATGAAACTGTATCCTTCTACGCAAAATTTCAGCTCCATCGAACACTGGGAAGCGTGTTAGCTTTAACTTGAAAGATTTGCTTACAGACCCACCCGTTAGCGCACGTATTCCGTACAAATAGATTAGCCGTTAGGCGGATCGACAACACATACATCGACTGTGGAATTCGCATGGAGTGAACATGCCATACCGGACAAACTTCATGTTTTGCGTATAACAATAAGAACCAAAAAGTAGCGACGTAA
Organism: Cenopis cana; assembly: GCA_951800055.1. Classification (NCBI taxonomy): domain Eukaryota; kingdom Metazoa; phylum Arthropoda; class Insecta; order Lepidoptera; family Tortricidae; genus Cenopis; species Cenopis cana. The sequence continues at coordinate 8,389,019 of OX637488.1, forward strand.
TTATCCTTTAATGTACCTCAAAAAGGGCACGACACGACTTTTGACCACTTAGAAAGAACTTACCATGGACTTGGAGAAGTTAAGTAAATATTTTTTATAAATTCTAGATACAAAAATGCTCGGACATTTATTTAAACTGTTAATTCGTGTGATATGCGTATTTGCGTCGGTGTCGTGTATGACCGACATTCTCTTAATCTATCTGAGGGGCTTAGATGATGGCGTATAAGTATGTCGGACATATAGCATTCGTCCCTTACGTCCAACATATAAGCGATCATCTTAGCCCCTCTGTAAATATTTGGCATGCCGATTTCATATGCTGATTTCACATATCATCACACTAACAACTGTTTTACTGAAGTGTAAACACATCTCATGTGATTAAACTGTATCTTCAATGTCTGCACCTTTACTCACCTCTCAAATTGACAGCATTAGCGATAGAGAACCCAGTGACAGAGCTAGCGGTGGGCGATGCTTGTGACGCTGGGTTGGGCGCGGACGGCACTAGACCCTGGTCCTCGAACCGCCGTGACGTCACTGGGTCTTCTCGGTCGACGTACTCGCGCGGTACTGGGTCATAGTACACCTCGGCTTCCGCGGGCTCTGCCGTGTCCGAATCGTATTCTGGGGTTAAACACTTTTAATTACTACCTATAGGGAATATGCATGCGGAAAATAGTAATAAGATGTCACTATATGGATAGTAATTAAACAATCAAATTATCACAAAAGAAAAAAAAAAGAGTTTTCTTGCTCAAAGTTATGAGCACTATAAACACTCCCGCAACTGCAATCCACTTTATAGATACCTGGATTCTGGTATGCAATAACACCCTTTGGACTGCGCAACTGATTCGCTACTTTTATATTGGCCAGAGAAGGCAGCGCAGCGGCCCGAATGACGACGGCATATCCACGAGCAGGTTAACATACTTGAAACTGAGCGTCGTATCGTAATGAGCTTGACAAAAAGCGAGACAAACTCAAGGCCCGTCCACCAGCAGCCATAAGGTATAACTACCTCGGTGGGGTGTTAACCTGTCCAAGGTGCGCTCGTACCTTTGTTAAAAAGATAGGGTACGTGAGCCACTTGCGAGCGCACCAGAGAGCGGACCAACCCAGTACTTGTACCTGAACCAGATCACACAGTCGCTGTGGCCGAAATCGGCTATGAGAACATCATCATCATTGGCCAGACTAAGCGAATCGTTCAGGAGAGGGTTAAAGAACATATTAGCAGCAGTCAAAAATCGCCAAATAAATAAATCCGCCATAGCCGAACACTTATTAACGACTGGATCCCCCTTTCCTAGAATAAACTTGTATAAACTAAAATAATTTGAAAAAATTGATGTATTTAAAATAAATAAATATTTGTGGACAATCTTACACAAAACAACCTAGTCCCAAACTAAGCAAAGCTTGTACTATGGGTACTAAGCGACGATAATACATACTTATATAGATAAATAAATACTTAAATACATAGAAAACATTATCCAAGACCCAAGAACAAATATTCGTGCTCATCACACAAACAAATGCCCCGGCCGGGATTCGAACCCGGAACCTCTAGCTTCGTAGGCAGGGTCACTACCAACTAAGCTAAAGAGGTCGTCACGAAAATCGAAAGACACCCAAAGACAAAAAAAGAGAAAGAAGAGGAGAAGAAGAGAATCGTGATACTCACGTGACTATCTAATTTCTCAAGTTATTCTAGTTTATACCAATTTATTCTTGGAAAGGGGGCATTTTGCGCAAATGGAAAGCCAATTTATGAAAGTTTGTTACATTAGTTTATCAAAATATCACGCCGTTAGCCTGCGAATGTCAAAATACGTTTTGTATGGAAAGCGTCCCACCTTAAAAAAAAGAGAAGATGGACAATACCATCGTTAGATAATACTTGCTAATCTTGCTATCCACGCCAGCCTGCGGCAAAACCGCATTTCACAAGCAAAATTATATTTGAAAAGGAAACTGACTATGTTCACTTTTCCGTAAATATGAAAAAGGGATTTTTGCTAAATCTGTTCAGTACGGTCCAGTTGCTTTCTTTAGTTCTAGTTGATTTCTACATGTAGCATTATTATATGACAGGGTGACATCATAATGACATTAAAATGCGAGTAATGACGTCCATACGTCTGAACTCTGTCCATCTCCCACAGAACTCTCTACTACTTAGTACTATTTACAAGTGAAAAAATAATAAATAAGGAAGGGCGTTATTTTAACACTAACTCGGGGAATGATTTATATCCAAATAATTCAAGAAGGAACGATTCATTACTGTATAAATAAAATAGACACATGTAACTGTATTACCTACTTTGAAAACGTCCGACAATAAACAAGATTGCATTTGTCGCGACGCGAACATATTTGACGGTTTCATTCCTTTGTTTGGTTCACAGTGGGCTGAGTTAAATTCGTAGTCTCAATTAGATAAGCTAATCAAGTGTTTTCCTCTTTATACCGGAATTTAACTATCATGCGTAGTCATAAACATGTTTTTAATATTTATTTTAATGAGATTTATAATCAAAAATAATGCGCAAATAAAAAAACGACTGGGATGTAAAAGAAATTCATAAACTGATAATCAGGTGTACTGTATTGTTTCACCTCATAATTTATTTGGCCGTGTTCAGTTCCAGTGGCGTTAGGATGATTCATTATCAGGTGCCCAATTCGAGATGACAAACGTCGAGGGCATATCATGAAGATTCGGATTCCCAATTTCGTATTATTTGAAAAAAAGCAATATCCTAGGGATGTCTCTTCTGCCAATTAATCAATTAATTCAAATCGAATGTCGATCCGAAACGTGATTGCGTAAACATTGAAATAGAAGTCCATGCGTCGTTTAAAAATATTCAGGTAGGTACGTGAAATTGACATCAGGCACTTCTTTCTACGTTTTTTGTCTGCACTGCGTGCTTTTTTACGATTTTCGGAATTCCGGAATTGGACCTCATTATCAACAACAGTTCCGGTTTGAAAACCATTTGATACGGCTGCCCTAATGTGAACAATTTTGTTATTTCAAGTGCCTATTCTTTACTCTCATACGAAAGAAATTTACTCTTATGGTTGTAATTATTTTTGTTGAACGTATTTCTATTAAAATGCTATCGGATTTTGAACCTTATTATTTTAACGGTAAAGTAGCGTTTTGAAGGAATTGCTTTGGTGCAATTCGTTCAACAGAAATGATTTCAAGCATACTTTTCTCAGTATGAACCATTTCGCATACTTAGTCCATATCAAAGAGTATAATAATATATATCAGGTAAAGAGAGCCATCTCGCGTGAAAACTTGGATACTCGTGAGCACAAGCGCCGCACACGGATTTGGTGTGGACTAATTTCGTGTGTCTGTGTGCGTGCACACACACACCCATAATATTATCCGTTAAATATTGTTCATGTACCATCCACCCACTGTGACATCTTAAACTTCCCGTGGCAACTTCCCACTTTTTAAATTGAATAATGGTAATAAAGTTATTCTTTTCAGAAGTCATAATTTACTATCATTGTTTAGTATGAAAATGGGGATGTTTATACGGGAAGGTTAAGATGCCTCAGTAGGTAGATAGTACATGAACAGTATTTTATTGTTTACTTTTATCTATAAAAAATCTTTCTCGGATTGGCGAGTTAACTCGTCCAATTTGAGTACAAATTATAATCACGCCGTACTGAAAGGGTTAAGTGATTTGTACACAAATAATTATTCCAGTCAGGAGACTAATAAAATTAAGTTGTATATATAATATCATTTATTTATTTTTGACTAACTTATTTATGAATAGTATATTAAAAGGAGGATTAAATACGATTACCTATAACTTGTAGCGATTTGTTTAACTTCTTCAATCACTAACTGGTAAACGAATTGGTGAAGTACGATCGTCTACAAAAAGATGTATCCATTTTTTTCACCTTGAAATGGATGCACGCTGTATCTTCCTGGTTTCATGTATTGGCCCAGGATAATTGTTGTTTTCTCCAACAATTGACATCCATGTTGAAAATACCTCTGTCCTGACTTTTTCTCAGCATGAGGACGTGGCATGATTGTATGCACTATGCATCTGCAAAACATAACATTAAATAATGAGATGAAAGTGTAGGAGGTATGTATGTATTTTTGAAATTATGTTTCTAATTATCTACTATACCTATTTCAAATTTCAAAGACAACAACAAGAAGAAAGTGGGCTTCATATTCGTTTATATATTGCTAAGTAACCAACTGTTTTCATTGATATTCATTTATGTATGAGCTGCATAACCACCCGGCAAAACAGACTACCTACCTAAATAAATCAATTGATTGGAATATAAATATAACATCGCATCGGTGTGAACAGGGATAGTAAATAAAGAATTAAAAAATACTTACTTAACTCGGCGTATCCGATAACACATCGTATTGGATCTGGGAAAAGGCGTTTCCGAAAAGTTCATAAAAAAGCACTTTTAAGAAAATGATAAATTAACTTGACTTTGTAGATCTATATCAGTAACTGCTTTTCACAAGAATAATGCAGAAAATTTTATAATTAGCATTATTTTATTTTCAAAATGTTGACACGTTATTGACACACGTGTTATTTCAATATTTAAAAATAACCATGGCAACCATACGACCATAGTATTATAAAATCTGTGACCATAGAGTTGAAAATTTAATTTTACGATAAATTGTAACGTTTCTTTTCACGTTCAGCTTTGATTAATTGTATAGGGATAGATGAAATGAAAACGAAACCTGCTTGAGACGGATTACACAAAATATGTCGACATCAAATATAATAGGAGGCAGCACTTTCTACGCCAAATTCACGCGAAATTGGTCTTTTCTTTAAGTTTCCCCCCCCTGGTCCATATAATTATGGCATTTTCTAAATATCATCCAAACATACTCATAGTCCCGTCAAAAGTTCAGCATGCAGTGCATAAAAGGACTAACTTCAAGGGATAGTAGGCTAGTTCTACAGACACGGTTGTGTTTTTAATGTAAATATTTTTAAAGTTAACTATTACAATAAAATATTTAACGGAGTATTCTAGAATTCGAAGGGTCAGTCAAAATATTTATTTATTTAGAAGTTATAGGCATTTTTAATTAACTGAAGAAAGGGAAATGAGAGTAGGATTAACAGAGGACAGGGGAGTGAATATAAAAACACAGCACGGACACGGCCGATCGTTGCTCGATTGAAAAAAAAAACACAGCCGGTACTATGCTCTCATCACCTCTTTCTTTCTATTGTCTGAGAAGCAACTTTGCTTGCTAATCAATATCAAGATGATTTTAACATATTTTAAGGTGACAGGCAAGTAATACTAAATACGCGTCGCCTCTGCTAAGCCACTAAAATCTCGGAGAAAATAAGAGCCCCTAAACCCGTTTTAACTTTTCCGGACATCATATACACGTGATAATTATCTTGTAAGAAAATTATTCCACCAAACTGCTTTTTAAAAGTTATAACATGGACATACGTTTTGGATTTTGGAATGTCGCCCCACAGGGAAGTGATAATTTTGACTATTTTTAGGCAAATTTGGCGTATAAATATTTGCTTGAGAGCGATTATTTTTAGTGTCCATTTAGAAACCAATATCAACTTTTATTTTGAAGTGTAATTTTAAATAAATAATTTATGTATTATTATTCTACTACCTGAGCCAACCAAAATTACTCAATTTGTTGAACTAGCCAGTAACTTTCAATAGTGTAAGTACCTCTATTGTTATACTCCTCCTGGTCTGTCAGCACTTCCTGAGGGTCAACCGGCGGCGCATACCACGGTCTCCTGGAGTATATCTTCTTGGTGTTCACCGCCCGCACCTCACCACCATTCCAGCCTGACGGTGGCCGGCTTAGCATCTCTTATCATCTGGTGATACCTGCCGACAACATACGGAAATATTAAGCACTAGCTTTTGCCCGCGACTTCGGTCTGCGTAGAACTCGGTCATCGCGTTAGAATGTTATTGCTATTATTTTATTTCAGGCGCTTACCTAGTTGTCTCTCTTCCATACAAACTTCCATCCCCTAAGGAATCATTTCCGGGATAAAAAAAGTATTCTATGTCCCTGGGACTCCAACTATCTCCATACCAAATTTCATATTGACAGACAGACATACTATACTTTCACATTTATAACTCACCCCAACTTCGCACGGGTAGACCAGCTTTTAATCTATTTGTTCTACTATAGGTATATTTCTATAACCAAGTCGCTCACTTCCAATATATTACTAACTCTTTTTCCATACTAACAATCAACCTTCTTTTTCACAACCTTGAAAGAAGAATTTTCAAAAAACCTGCAATGACTTTTCTTATATTTTAATTAATAGTCTACGCGCCAAGAATGATGTAACTCTAAAAAACAAGTTGCCCATAATAATTTTTTAAACCCCCTTTTCACCCCTTTAAAGGATAAATTTCCAAAAACGCTGAAATTAGTTTTCTTATAATTTAATGCTAGATTTACAAATGAAGCTTCAAGTATCTCGATAAAAGATTGTTTTGCTGCTAATACAAACATATAATCCCCTTTTCACCCCTTCAGAGGAACAATTTCAAAAATCGCTGAAATTAGTTTTCTTATAATGTAAGATTTAAGTTACTCGTAAAAAAACACTAGCTTTCCATACAAAATTTCAACCTCCTTTTCATCACCCATTCAGAGCGCGAATTTTGAAAAACACTGAAAATGTTTTCTTGCATTTTAATGCTTAGTGTATTAGGGAAGTTTTAAGTTTCTATCTTAAGATGATCTTGTTCTCCATATAAAATGACCACCCCCTTTTAACCCCCTTCGGGGATGAATTTTGAAATAAATTATAGCCTATGTCCTATTCTGATGCCTAAGCTACAATACTGGACAGTTTCATCGAAATCAGTCTAGTGGTTTTTGAGATTAAGTGGAACGTACAGTTAGTACAGTCAGATGCAGAGAAAAGGTACCATAGATTTTTTTATGGGGGTCAGGTTTCTATGCAGCTGACCGTACATCCATACATTCATCCGCACAAACATTCATGCTTATAATACTATTGGGATATAAGGATTAGGATTTATTATTACGCTTCATTCAAGTTGCTTGCATAGTTTATTTCAATAAATATGTTATATGGTTCTTAAAGTAGCAGGAGATAAGTTTAACCTATGATGGGAATTTGAAAATACGTATTACAACCTTCAGACAGAGCATTTTTCAACTGCACATTATTTTATTTCCACACCTCCTTACCTAACATATTAAATATTCAAAAATGTGCCTTTATAATAGTGGCTTTTTAGCTATATTTCGGGATTTTTTTTACTTTCATTATTATATATAATAAATACACAACACCTTAATGGTATTTCGACTACCCTAGATAAGTAGTAGAAGGAAAAGTAGATATAAAGTGTAAGATATAATTAATCTATCGGAACAATTACCGCAATGTTCCATAATATTGCTATAAAAACTCTGGATATCATTAAAGACATTATTGTATAATAAGCAGCCCGCAATTGTGTAATAAAGTCATCGCCATGTTTGAGAAAAAGGCAAGAGACTCGGAAAAAGCGGACGTAATACACATTTTACCGCGATACAAAATTGTGCATAATGCGATATATAATTGTGCGTGGCAATAAAACAAGTTCTAGTTTTTAGTCTGGGTTGGAAAGTCAGACGGCAGTTGCTTCCGAAAAACTACCCAAATCATGGGATTAAGTGAAACCTACCCTGGCCAGGGCTCCTTTAGGATTAGATACAACCAATAGTATAAGTTGGACTTTCCTTCACACGAATAAGAAGACGAAGATGCAACCAAAAACCGCAATGAGAGTGATGATAACACAAATGTTTTCGCACCAGCCTTACATGTTTATGAATATGCAGCCTAAATTTACCCATACCCATTCTGTCCACAGGGCACCGTAATGCGGTTATTTTGCAAACAAGCCCGAATCATAACTTCCTTTTTCCCTTTCGCCCTTTTACCGGTTGCTCTTCCTTATTTCAAGTAAATGACCTTAATAAATAAGGCTGTAAGGGACGCTGACAAGTAAAACACAATATAATTTTTCAAAGTAGTCTCAGTAATCATAATAAATAACCGTATTTTTTATATATATTGCAGGGGTCGAATATATATTTTGTCAGTTTTTCTCAATTTGTGGTGAGGAAAATGTAGTCTGATAATTTTGACGTTAAGTTTGTATGTCACACACATACGCGGCACTGCACTAGTGAACAAGAAATAAAAACAATAAGAAAAAATAAAAATATCTGAATTAGTTTAGTAATAATTTTAGTTAGAAGTTATATATTATATATTATTATTTTATACCTAAGTATATTATTAATATCTTTAAACGAGCATTTTTTTAGTTTTTTGGTTTTTGGGGATCTCGGAAACAGCTCTAATGATTTCGATTCAATTCGGTATGGGGTTCGGGGGCGAATAATCGATCCGGCTAGCTGTCATTCCCGGGAAATGCTCAGCAAAGTTCAAAGTGCCTCAGTGCTCAAAGCCCTTGAAATCGTATTGGTAAAGAAAAAATGGGTATTTATTTCCCATCCTTTCTGCTCGGCGGGTCGGTAAATACGCATTAGTTTTAGTGGTACCCATTCGTTCACAAGTTTTATTGTTATGTGCGTCTCTCGTTTGATAAGTACCTAAGTAACCCTTAGTAAAGGCAGGAGATGTTAACTGAAAAATTTAATACTTTACGTCAATTCTAAAGACAACCCATTACAAAAATCGAGTTGTTGAATCAAAATTAAAGTTTACACTTGGAACTGAAACATTACATAATAATAAGTAAATAAGTACCAGGTTGTTGTCTGGCGATGTACGAATGTTAATTACCTATTTTGCAATTTTTCTAAAAGATGAAAGAAGATCTTAGATGTAATTTAAAATAACACTGAAGACGACGGGGGCTTATCCTAAAATTCTGACATTGTGACCTATTTAAACCCCAAAGCGAAACCCTCCGTCAATTACAGCTCATGTCCCATTTGGATTATAATAAAAGGTGGATAATTCGCCTGAATTCATAAACTCGTTATGGATTGAGCGTTATGTTTGAGAAAGTACTTTCAAGACAAACTATCACACTCAAACGTGACTTCGAAAATTAAACTCTAAGTGTACGACGGAAGGTTATATTGTAAATTGCATGTGTATTTAAAATGTATGTACAAGCTTGTCAATGTGAGGGTCCCTTGGTGGGTGGGGTTGATACGTCAGCAGACGTAGGTACTTAATGATGACAACGATGTGAATGTATTTTTAGGCGAAATAAGTTGAAAACGTGACATGAGAACGTGTTCATTGAAAGGAAGAGGTGAGACTTTGACAACAGCAGCTGTGCAAGTATGTTAAATATATCTGTACAGACAAATATACAGTAAGTAAAGTGAGAAGATTTTCCAGACATATTTATGAATTAAAAATAATTTAATTAACTATTTGATCACGAATCATTTTACATTAGAATTGTGACTGTTTTCGGTCTTTGTGACAAAACAAATACCTAATTAGAGGTTTTAGTTTTTCTGTCTTTTAAACTAGTTAGTTACTGTTAAGTATAAAAGCTCCACTCTTCATTAGTTATTTACATGGTTTAATACAATATAATACAGAAAACAGGGCAAAGGCATTCTCTTGAAGACGCGATCTGACAGCTGACATGACGCCGTAGGTATGTGACACATCCATAGTGTTCTCCACCGTCGCACGAATCACCGTAACTATGTAGCCTAAGAAAGATGCGTTTTTTTTGGAAAAAATTCTCTAACAGGCTAATTTTTTTTATACGGTTCTTTTAAGTGATTTTAAGAATCAATATTTTTTAAATTTGCGAATCTACCACCGGAAGTTGGATAAAAAAAATGGTGCCCAAAAACTATTGATTTTTCACAGCAAATATGGTATAAGTAGTTTTATTGAGAATGCTTCTATCTTTAGGTCTGTTTTGATGCTGACGACCCGAATCGAAACATATATGCAACGGGAAATAAGAGAAATTTAATCAAACAGGTATTTTCAGTTATTCTCAAATTTATTAAAAAGAAAATTATATATAAGCTTTTTATAGCAACACATGAAAAACAAGGACTGTTTCTCAGAATTATCATTGAAAATGAAACTATTTAAATATTTGGTAAATAGTTTTTTACAAATCGCCTATTTAACATTAGTAGAAAAAATATATCAGTTCCAATTTTTCCGTGGACTTTTAATTTAAGCCCTGAGAATGTCAATGGAATAGGAATGAACCCCATGTTATTTGTTTTCGTTGATTTGCTTAATTACAGCACACACGTGCAATCTGATTTGGACTTTATTGCCTTACTTTTAGGGATTATTTTAGAACGCACAACGAGATGGAAGTAGGCATGTCGATACTCAAGCGCGCGGCGCGTGCGGCCCCCGCCGCCTAGCTCCGATGTCTGTTTATTATTATTACTTACTATGACTCTGATATGAATTACGAATGCATTGATGACGATGCCCAAATACAAATACAAAGTCCGTGATTGCAATTTTCCCGTTGGCTTTAAAGCTCAGAATATCAACGAAATAGGAATAAAGCGAATTTTATTTATATTCATTAATGTACAGCATACGTTTGCAATCGGATTTGGACTTTATTGACTTACTGTTAAGGGTTATTTGAGATGAGAATGTAGGGATTGAGTAGGCAGGTTCAAACTGCTTGAGGCCGCCGCTCGGCCCAGTGCGACATTTTATTATTATTTACCTACTCATTCATTACCTTTAAAATGATATTGAGTTTGAGTAACTATGTAAAATTTGTTTGCGGCGTAGGATATTTTGTTTATTTGCGTAGTTTATGATGTTTACGTATAATCTTAATCTTAAATATATAAAAGAAGAAACTGACTGACTGACTGACTGACATATCAACGCACAGCCCAAACCGCTGGTTCTAGAGATTCCAAATTTGGCACGTAGGTTCCTTATAAGCTCTAGGGGTGCACTAAGGAAGGATTTTTCAAAATTCATCCCCTAAGGGGGTGAAATGGGGCTCCGAAGTTTGTATGGAGAAACAAGATTAGTTTGATTATTTTATTCGAAACTTCACAGGAGTACTCCTAATAATAAATGAGTAAACACGGTTTCAGGTTTTCTGAAAATTCAACCCCTAAAAGGGGGAAATGGGGTGTGAAAGTCTGAAAATCGAAAATGGGCATTGTTTCTGTGGTTTATCGGGTCGCTAATTACGAAAACAACACTGATTTTAAAATCCAACGTGGCGGACGTGAAATACCATCTCCCTGTCGGGGTGAAATGGGGTTGAAATGTCTACATATCAATATGGGTATCGTTTTCATGGTTTTTTGGGACGTCAATTACGAAAATGGCATCGATTTTAAGATTTAATATTGTGGACATAAACATTTCTAAATATGTAAAAGATGAAACTGACTGAATGATTGATTGACTGGCTGACTGACTGACATATCAACGTACAACCCAAACCGCTGGTTCTAGAGATTCCAAATTTGGCACGTAGGTTCCTTATAAAGTTTAGGGGTGCTAAGGAAGGATTTTTCAAAATTCATCCCCTAAGGGGGTGAAATGGGGCTCCAAAGTTTGTATGGAGAAACAAGATTAGTTTAATTATTTTATTCGAAACTTCACAGGAGTACTCGTAGCAATAAATGAGTAAACACGTGTTTCAGGTTTTTTGTAAATTCAATTCCTAAAAGGGGGAAATGGGGTGTCAAAGTCTAAAAATCGACTATTATTTCTATGGTTTATCGGGTCGCTGATTACGAAAACAACAATGATTTTAACGAAAATTGGCGGACGTGAAATACCAATTTTCCCAGTCAGGGTGAAATGGGGTTGAAATGTCTACATATCAATATGGGTGTCGTTTTCATGGTTTTTTTGGGACGTTAATTACGAAAATGGCATCGATTTTAAGATTTAATATTGTGGACATGAACATTTTCTAAATATGTTAAAGAAGAAACTGACTGACTCACATATCAACGCACAGCCCAAACCGCTGGTTCTAGATTATATTCCAAATTTGGCAAGTGCTAAATTTGGAATCTCTAGAACCAGCGATTTGGGCTGTGCGTTGATATGTCAGTCAGTCAGTTAGTTTATTTTTTTATATATTTAGATAAAGAATGTTCATTCATCGATACCGTTTTCGTAATTGACGTCCGAAAAAAACAAAACTACACCCATATTGATATTTAGTTATTTCAATTTCAACCCCATTTCACCCCGACAGGGGAGATGGTATTTCATGTCCGCCACGTTGGATTTTAAAATCATAGTAGTTTTCGTAATCAGCGCCCTGATAAACCACAGAATCAATACCCATTGTCAATTTCACACTTTGTCACCCCATTCCCCCCTTTTAGGGGTTGAATTTTCAAAAAACTGGAGACACGTGTTTACTTATTTAGAAGGTGAAGTTTTGAATAAAATAGTCTTACTAATCTTGTTTCCCCATACAAACTTTGGACCCCCATTTCACCCCCTTAGGGGACGAATTTTGAAAAATCCTTCCTTAGTGCACCCCTAGACCTTGTAAGGAACCTACGTGCCAAATTTGGAATCTCTAGAACCAGCGGTTTGGGCTGTGCGTTGATATGTACTGACAGAAACGAACAAACCAGTTTTGTCTATTTAAAAAAAATTGATCCCCATACAATATTTAACCCCTATTTTCAACCCTTTGGGAGACGAAAATTTTTAAAACACCTAGTTAACTTTCCTTGTTATATCTGCGTTTTCAAAATTTTGGATGGCGGCCACCCGCCTGTAGCCCTTATTATCTCTGGTTGGTGACTTTTGCCGTGATATGATCTTTATGAAACATGCGTGTTCCGCGTATCTATTCTATACTACTTATATAAAATAATTATGACGAAATACATTTGTCATCCTATTTACTTGTTGGATCAAGACATACTTATTTACGCAATCTCGGTGTTGCGTCTATGTAATTCAAGGTCGCGAAGGGCTTCGACCTGCGCGGCGTGCGAAGTGACGAATACCTGCTTCTAAGCGTCCCTATAAGGCATAATTTAGCGTGGCATCATCTTTCTAAGTTATGCCGATACGTATACATGTTCTACTTTTTATGTATACCTAATTTATGTCTTCAACTGTACTGTTAATAAAGTGTGTGCAAAGTACAATCACGAATATATGGGCTCAATATACCTACCGTCCGGCCGACAGCGTAGTTGTTCAGTACCTACCTACACCTACGAATGCACCGGATGAGCGGACTTTTATTATAGGCGTATAGGTTAGGTACACAAAGTCCGTGATTTCTTAATCGATAAATTATATATATTTAAAAATCATTTTGGCGGTTTTGAGTCGTTTTAGATGTCAGATTATATACAAAATTTAAAGTTATTAAATGACTTAGTTTTAACTTTTAATCCATACTTCATAGCTACTATTGAACCTAATAATAAGTTGTCTAAAATACAGTATTAACATATACCTAATAGAACATAAAGCTTAGGGCCGCACCGAAGCCGCCGATAAAAGTAAAGTACCTACACACACACACACTTGCTTGTCACCCACCCGCGCGCCTCTCGCTGTGCTGCACACCTCCGCTCACCCCGCGTATTCCCCTCTCGCGCCTACTATTAATGAAGATGCATTTGAAATCACTTAATAGCTATTTATAGGGTTCATTAGCATTACACCTTCTTCAATGTGACCTTCATGAAAAGTCAACGTAGTGAGTTTGGCTTATATATTAATTTCACAAGACTTTTTCAAAGAAAATAAAGCTCCAGGTATTTTGGGTAGCTTCAGTATAAAAAGGGTCAATACATATAAGAAAGATATATATAAACCATAACTGTAATGATAGCTTATATACCATAGCCGTAATTGAATTTTATATTTTTCTGTATTAAAAATTATTATATTACGATGTTGCCTTAACAAAAATCGGTTGATTTTTTATGTATCACAAAGAATATAAATATATATAGTATGTCATAAAGTAAGTAAATGCTTATACCATTTTCGCCAGATTTTTAAGGATTTTTTATAGATTATTTTTTAATATTTTCTACAGTCACGTTGGTGGACTATGTGTTTTATTAAAGAATACCTAATCTAATTGCTTTAACAAATTTTTTGGTGCAAAAAAAGTAGCTGTTATGAATTAATGTTCAAAATTCATACAGCGCAACCGTACCGCTCTTAGGCTAATGGTAGCATTACCAATGTCAGTACATTGCGAGGAGGTAGTATTTCGACTCGGTTTAGGACGCAAGCGGAATAACGGATTAGCACAAACAGACACTAACTTAAATTGTGCTTCAAATTAGTAAATCGGTTCATGCTACCTATTTACAACCGTCAAAACGATCATAAAACGACCTTTGTCAATATCAGTGAAGTTACTTTAGTTTTTATTAAATCCGCGAGACCTAAAAGTCCTAATACCGTCTCAAGCCTTGAAAGTTTACTAAAACTCATAAAGAGGTTCTATTTCTGGAAGTTCCTATCCGTGGGAGGTTTGAATGGAATCCCCTCATTCTAAGAGTTAGGCAGCGCAGTCCTCCCAGTTCAATTGGTTATAATTTGTGCCACTGGGAAAAGTTTGACAATCTTATTTTTTCGCTGTAATCTTGAAATCAAGTAGCCTTACAAATAAGTCTGAATGACCTCATAATTAATAAAGGCGTAGGTATACAGTCCATTGCCTTAACCTACAGATTCATTGCACGTTCAGTTGCAATTCAATCCAGTCCCTGAAATAATTAACAATAATTAATATCATATTGAAATATAATAAACGGGTCACTCACGTCTTTAACGTGTTTTTTTTCGACAATCTTACACAATTCAACCTAGTCCCAAACTAAGCAAAGCTTGTACTATGGGTACTAAGCGACGATATACATACTTATAAAGATATAAATAGATAATTAAATACATAGGAAAACATCCAAGACCCGAGAACAAATATTCGTGCTTATCACACAAATAAATAAATAAATGCCCCGGCCGGGATTCGAACCCGGAACCTGCAGCTTCGTAGGCAGGACCATCACCAACTAAGCTAAAGCGGTCGTCAAGTTTTGGGATCAATACGTGGTCCTTAATCTGGATTTGTAATCGCGACGGCCTCGCGTCTAGATAAGAGTGTGTATGCCTCCCGTCTCATACTGCACGCGAGCGCGCGGCACGCGCTGCCGGTCGGCGGCGGCGGCGGTGGCGGCGAGAATCCACCCTCATTTTCGTCACTATTGTTCAATGTCGGGTTACACAACACTCACAATGTCACAAGATAAAGTCTCGTTTACACTTGCCACAGACGTAGTGGGTATTCAAAACAGTTCTCCAGGTGGGCGGTACTGGCCTCCCGTACTTTTCTTTAAATAATATCAGGTCATTAATCGTTCATTAATTCATTATTTATTGATAAGAAAAACATGTAACATTACAGGGAACACCCTAACCCCTAAGTCATTTTTTTTAAAATAACTACTTAATTAAGAATACAACACACAATGTTGACAAAATGTGTAGGAAAACAAAATGTTAGCTATAACAGTTATGGCAATTATGATCTCGCATAGTTTCAGGCATCCTCTTTCAACCACGGTCGAGCCATCCGCAAACACATCGCGTAATATGTTATTTTATATGGGTACCAAATTTGTGCATTATGTTTCTATTTAAATTAGTATTGAATTTAATTAGGGTAATATTTGATAATGTTATAATATTAGCAAGACTAGATATATAGACTAGATAAGCGTACATTTTTTGCCTAGAACTTCAGATTTCCAAAGTAAAAGAAAAATCTTTTAACGCCGCGAAAAACCGACTGTTTAAGCCAACGAAGTATCCGATTTATTCCGGAGATTGTCGTGGTAATCGCCCTTCCCCTATTCAAGTTTGGATGAAAAGTAAAATCATCGTTGGCCGACGCTGATAAGATTTCGAGGAGAATTAAAATAGAATAGCTGAGAAAGAACAATTGCGTGAAGAAAATTAAAGCATAACAAAATATAGTTTAACTTCATGAATTACATTAATATTAAGCATAAAGTAGATACAACAAGATACATTATTTCTAATGTTTTTTTTTCTGAAACTATATTAAAAGAAAATATTTACTCGTAAGTTTTGTAGTTAAAAAGGTATATTGTAGCTCTAAACTAACTGAAGGATCAAAATGGATTATCATTTAAACTTGCTCGGTGCTTTATGAAATTATTATATTATGTAATATATGTAGAACACCCTTAAGTTTTTTAGTCAGAAATTTTGCTAGGTAATTACTTTCTACGCTACTCTATATGCTACCACGAATAACACGACTACAAAACACGTATTAGGATGTAATTTACTTGGATATTTAAGAGGAGGGGTAGGGCAAGCTCTCTCCATACAAACTTTGTGCAGGATTTACTTCGTTTGTGTTTGCATTAAAGTTATGATTTTTGGTCGGTATGCTTATTTTTCTGATAGCTATTTCGTGATGTAATTTTTTTTATTAATTTTTTATTTTTATTTTTTAATTTTGAATATTTTTGAAATATTGGAAAATTTTTACATCACGATCTTCGCATATCTAATATTTACAACCAAAAAAAATATTATATTTGTTAGTGCCAAAACCGACGAATAAAACGTGCCCAAAGTTTGTATGGGGAAGGCCTTGCCCTAACCTGCGCCTTAATTAGCATTTATGAGATTCTTGTTCCACACTCCCGTAACCAAAGTTTACTAATTAATTAATTAATTGATAGGTACTTCTTTAGTACCATTATTTTATTGTTTTTTATTCCTAATATTATTATTTAAATTGACATTGTAATGAATTTGTTCTGTGTATTTAATCAATATTGTTATTTCTTTATTAAATGTAGCTATATATTTTGTATAATATATGCTACAAACTGTATTGCCCAATTATAATTATATTTTGTAAAACGATCTCTATATTTTATTTATGTGCTAAATACGAAATCCATTTTAGAATTACAATTTAATAACATTATTTACAATAGAAAATATAAAATTAACTAATATATGACTAGTAGTATAAACAGTGTTGTATTATATGAAACTTGTATAATGAGATATAAAAAACTAAACTACTAATCCTCTCCGCTACTACATGTTTTATTTACTACATGCTGCCTGCCAAAATAGGTATGTACAGGTTTTAAATTTGGGACCTTATAGTTTCTTTTCCGTGGAGATAACTTGCGAAGCATCGACTTTCGGGAAAAATCTGGGTTATGTGCTATTTCTGCCTACTACAAACACCAGATGAAGCGCAATTTGCACTATGTAATTCGGAAAACTAGGATTTCGGATTGAACGAACTAGATCCGTCCTTGCGCCTTGGGCTACTTTTTGGGACCTCATGGCCACCATCCGGGAGTAGCTAGCTAGCTGCTGTGTCCCGTGCCACAAACAGCACTGGCGACCCCGCTGACCCGCTTTTATAAAAGCCTTAGGCGATTTCCTGACTTGGCGGGGCGAGATCGATATGTGACATTTTCTTCTTTGACGTACATTTACTGACAGCGCAAAGATTCTCACTTGACGGAACACTGTCAGTATTACTTTTGCGCAGCAGTAATAAATCATGCACAGAAGCGGAGCAGTACCGCCTTCGCATCGTCCCGCTACCGCGCATCCCGCGCCAGTCAGGAAGCACTCATTAAATAATATAGGGGCGCAGTAAAAAATGGTACCGAGTCGACTGACAGCTGACACTGACATTTGACACTTTTCTCATATCGTACTGCCTCCTCACCCATAAATCAGGAAGTCGCCTTAGGAGACCGAATACCTATCCTTGACCGAGACTCGGTTGCATTTACAGTTGTCGCAAAACGACTTGAGTTAATTTTTAAATCATAATTGCGTTGCAATAAATGTACTTATTTATGTTTTGATAAGGTTCAAATGACGAGACCGTCCGTGTTTGTGTGTTACTTAAACTGTTCCTGCCTTTATTTAGTTTCAGTCGCGTTTGTTAGAGTGGGCAATTAGGCAGGGCTAGTAAACGTGGTAGGAACCAATATAAATATAAATGCAATACATGATTGCATTAAAAATTAAACGTAGGGGTTTGCACGTGATAGGTAACTATGGACGATAGACAGTTGGACTAGGTCCCTTACCTAACCTACCTTTAAGATACTGTTAATTCTAGGCTGTGTCGTACGTAGGCGCGTCATTTTTTTTATATGTACGGTCGGCTGCAGAGAAACCTGACCCCCCGTGCATACAAATGATGCAGGGGGGGGAGGGTACCTTTTCTCTGCAGCTGACTGGACCTAGGTTTTCGGATTAACAAATTGCACAATCAGTTTTATGATGAAAAACAATCGATTGAATACACAGTACCGCTGACAGCAGATGCATATTTCTACTAGGTATATCTTCTCACCTCATACTTATGCATAATTTCAGATGCATATTTTGAATTCATACGTATCTTATCTGTCGTATTCAATTATAGAATAGAAAGATAAGTATTCGTTCTGGTCAAGATCTATTCGTATACTTTTATGCGAGAAAGTTAGTCTCAAGTTCAAAACCAAATCAGTTAATTTCCTGTCCAAATTGTGTAAGGGTAGCTCAGTCATTACTTGGTTCAGCAGGTGGGTAGTATGAAAGCACAGTCACGTTAATAATTTAATGAAACAAGATTCCATTTGATGTTCGGTGTCAAAGGCTCTGGACTGAAAGCAAAGGTTAATAGTGCCGACATGTGGTTATACTCGTCCTTTGTGTTAGTTAATGAGAAACTTAGATGAT
Organism: Cenopis cana; assembly: GCA_951800055.1. Taxonomy (NCBI): domain Eukaryota; kingdom Metazoa; phylum Arthropoda; class Insecta; order Lepidoptera; family Tortricidae; genus Cenopis; species Cenopis cana. The sequence goes on from OX637488.1 coordinate 8,407,882, forward strand.
GTAAGTTTCTAGCCTTTATTTTTGAGAGATCCTGAGAAAAAGAGTTTTGACAGACGAATGACGGGCAGACGGAGAATGCAGTGGAGTATAAGGAGTAAGGAGTTCTTTGTACTTTTGAGGCACGGAACCATAAAAAATAAATATACCTTGTTTAGACGGATACTAATGCGCTTTAAGCCACTCCTATTTTTTACGGAGTGTGTTATCCATCAGAACCTAGAGTGCAATAACACATAGTATAGGTACACATCACATCACGATAAGTTAGCAGACACGCTAAGCCATAACTATTACGTCACACTAATCCAATGTAGTTAGTCAATCCAATTTTCACTACCTATATGATGTTTAATTTAGAAGCATGACGTTAGGCAATCATCACTAGATTAGGCAGTGAATACGTGATTGGAATATATACACGCATAATGACATATTTAGGAATAAAATATTCATTATTATACATCATGTTTCAACTAAGTAGGCACAATATCTTATTCAAGTAAGTAATTTCATCTAAGATTAACAATCGTGATAAATATTTATTCGACAAAAATAGTAAAGGGTGCTCCCATTGAAACTTAAATAATCTATTTCTATTTCATTAAGAAGTTTGATTTGTAAAAATAAGATATACTTAAACGGTGACTTTATTTTTTACGTTAGGTACCTAAAAAGTAAATTGAATATGAGTAGATTTTGCTTGTATAAAAACAGTGTACGATGTAATATTTTTAAAGAAATGTATTAATTCTTTCTTGTACTACATTAAAATTTTGGTGGAGGAATCAATTTGAGGTTACTCAAAATATTTTAATAATGTAGCTCTTATTAAATTTACGTCTATTAATTCAATTAGTCAAAGAAAGCATGTTCATTCAAATCCTTTTACTCGAAATAAGAATTAAGTTTTCCAAAACAGCTCCATCATATTTAAATTTAAATAGTTCACACACTAAAGCTTAAACAAAACTTTCAGGCATCCACTTTATGGACACATACTTGATTAGGGTTTCAATTTAAACCAGGGTATTAGGGTTACGTACACTTTACTTTATTTTTGGATATTTGAAGGGTACATTTCATGAAATTAATTAACTATCTACTACATTATGAACACGCCAAGCCCGAATCGAGTCATGCCTTTATTTGTAAAAATGCTCAGCTTTAAAAGAAAAATGTTGTCAATTTGATAAAACGGTTTAATTAGTCACTTGATATAATTTTAGGTTTTATGTTATAACTAAAAAAAACAGGTTTTCCAAAACTTTGTGTTTAATGTAAATGTTCTAAATTTAGGCCCATGATATGGCACAGCATAATCTTCAGAAGTACCTACTGTGTTAACAATCCGGCTGTATGTTCACATGTTCAACCCAAAATCATAGATGAATAGATAAGCCGAGATATTCGTTATATGCCCGACCCTTGCCAATCACGTTAGTGTGTAATTATCGCCGCTTAATAATTAATACGCATCTACATAATTGATTTATTCCCGAATAGTACTCAAGCATCCTCGTTAAACCTAAAATTGCTTCTAAAATTGGTATCACTGTAATGGATCTTAGATATTCAGTTTAAGTCTTGTATATTTACTTTGTCAATTAAATCGCGTTGTTTAATATTAAACAAACTTGATATGTATGGACTCAATAATTAATTTGTTGATTTCGGGATACTTACTGATACTGATAAACTTTTACATGCGATATTTTTAAAATTCATCGTATAGGACATTATTATTATTATTATCAGTAATTAAACTAGAATTAATGGCGTTTGGTTATTATCTGGAGATCGCTTATATACAATGTTTATTCATACATTCATTAATTCATTATTTTAATTAAAATTTTACAAAAGCTTTAATAAAACAGTCTCACTGGTCTCACATTTTTAAGCGATTCGAAGGGCTATATCGGTCACTTCGGTTCTGCTGTGGATGGCTGGATCAATTAATTGTATCAAAATAAGCAGGTCTTTGTTCTTTTAGGTATACTACAGCAAGAAAACCGAGTTTTTCTGCGTCCTGAAAATTATTTTTTTATCGTTATGGTTTTTATTTTTCAAAATATAATCATAGCTTTTGTACTTATATCACAGAGATGAACAAATATACACCAGATATGTTTTGCAGGATATAAATAAAAACTGATTCCATTCATCATCATCATCATCATCATCAGCCTATCTACGTCCCACTGCTGGGCACAGGCCTCCTCTCATAGATGAGAGGGATTGGGCAGTAGTCCCCACGCTGGCCCAGAGCGGGTTGGGGACTTCACATACAACTTTGAATTTCTTCGCGGATGTATGCAGGTTTCCTCACGATGTTTTCCTTCACCGAAAAGCTAACGGTAAATATCAAATGATATTCCGTACATAAGTTCCGAAAAACTCATTGGTACGAGCTGGGATTCGAACCCACGACCGCCGCTTGACAGCCGCACGCTTGAACCACTGGGCTACCGTAGCTATAATAAGGATTCGATTATAAGGTCCGAATTTGGCACTATGTCAAACAATATAACAGTAGAATTTCTAATCGTACGAAATTTTATTTAGGTCCATTTTATTATGAGCCACTGTTGCGAGTAGCCGTTGTTGGTGCATTACGCTTTCATGTCCATTCGCCGAGTGAAAGGTCACTTGTGGCTAACAGAATACTGTACTGAATAGGTCCTTAAAGCCACGAGTGAATGTCAGCAACACAAAATAGGGAGGAAATTCAAGCGTGTACGAGTCCGCTTCCTAACTAAGCATTTCAAATAGCAATTTTAATTTTAACGTCGGTAAAAAAGGTAAATACATAAATATCGCCTTAGACCCATTAAAACAAACCTTGTAAGTACATTTCAAATAGGTAACTGTTAGTAGGTACCTACATTGCTTTTGTTATGTAGTTATAGTTACACTGCAACCGAAACCAAATACTCGTTGTGACTGCGCTGGTGTGAAGGATGCTGTAAGAACTCGTTATTGTTCGTTGTTGGTTTAAAGTGTTATTTTGGCCTTTGTATTTTTACAAGATATTGGCATAAGCCACTCGAGAATCTTTAGGCCCCACCGGCTATTACTAGCTTTGCCCGCGACTTCGCCCGCGTAAACTTCCACTGGCTATTTCATCCCTTCGAGGGATGATTAGTTATCGGGATAAAAAGTATCCTGTTAACATACAGCATACTTTTTATCCATCCAGGCTATAAAATTGTTGTTTACCATATTTTACCATAATCCGTTCAGCTGTTTTTACGTGATTACGTACCAAACATCTGCTATCAAATAGAAGTAAGTTCAAATCCTTCTAAATATTATTGATGTTTGTTAACACACTTAATATTGTAACAACTTGTGTACAACACAACCATGATGCAATAAACGATTCCGATTCTGAACTATCTTACTGGAATCGATACATAGTTTGCTTAGCAAAGACATTGAGTGTTATCTTAGGTTTGGCTCTGGAAAGTTAAACTATATATTATTACTATTATGGCCGCTAGCTAAATTGGTTTCCAAATTTCCAATACATTTTCTCGCTCGATTTGACTTTCAAGGATATCCTCACCCAGTGATCGATACAAAATGAGAATAACAGAGACATTTCCTATAGTCGAATACCAGCACAGGGGGCCGATTTTTGAGTGTCGAGCGCTCGACTTTTCAGTCGACATCTGTCAAAAAGTCATAGTATTTTGACACATCTCGACTGAAAAATCGAGCGTTCGACAGTCAAAAATCGGCCCCCAGGTCTTTCAAAATCCTTTGCACGACTTTTTCATACTTTTTGAAATATCTGCTCCTACAAGCTGCTTTTTCACGGTCCAAGCTATAATAACAATAGCTAATCATTTAAGGAATCGGGATAAATAAATTCTACATCCTCAACGAGGGTTGCGAAGGTACATTTTAGATGCTCGGTAATATGGTTATACTGACCTATCCTACACACACAAATTACATACATGAGGCAAGCATTAGCCTTCATTTTGCGACTACTTGTTTAAAACGGCAACAGCCTTACACTATTCCGAATAAGGTGCCGCGGGGCAATCTAGACTGCGGGAAATTAAAACTATTCGAAATATTTTCGGTGTTGTACAGCATTTCCTAGAGTGCCGTCTTGGTGAAACTGTAGAAGGGCTTTTTCACTATCCGGGCATAGATAACACTCTAGTTAAATGGTGTTAAACACGGGAGATATTTTCGATTAGTTTTAATTTCCCGCAGTCCAGATTGCCCCGCTGCACCTTACTACTTAATTGTGGTTCCTTTAACAACAATATAGAGACAATACTTAAATAACTACGTGTAGTATCTCACCTCCAAGTCAAAGTCAAACCCAAAGAGATATTTCAGCTAATTTTAGAGATTTAGAAACGATCAAATGTTTGTTCCCATACAAACCTACAATTAGAGCAAAACAAAAGATAAAAAACCGGCCAAGTGCGAGTCGGAGTCGCGCACGAAGTGTTCCGTCCCATTATCTTTAAAAACTGCAAAAACACACGTTTGTTGTATGGGAGCCCCCGTAGATATTTATTTTATTCTGTTTTTTTAGTATTTGTTGTTATAGCTGTAACAGAAATACATCATCCAAACTTCAACTTTCTAACTATCACGGTTTTTGAGATAGAGCCTGATGGTTACAGACGGACAGACGGACGGACGGACAGACGGACAAACGGACAGCGGAGCCTTAGTAATAGGGTCCCGTTTTACCCTTTGGGTACGGAACCCTAAAAATGAGAGGCAAAGTACAGAAGAGCGGACGAGCACTGAAAACTCCATACTGATCGACCGACTGGCGTGACGTCACGTCACACCTCCTCCCTTGTACTACCGTTATATGGGAAAAGGCGATGTGCCGTTTCGCTCGTGAAATATTGCGTTTATGTACATGGTTGCCAATTGCCACACATTTTCTTTGTTATTGAAGCTTGAGAATCTATTGGTAAATTTTTATTTTTATTTGGTCTATAAAAAAAAGACAACATTTTTGGGAATCTTTATAGTCCCATATCTTTTAATGCTTTTGATCAATTTGTCAAATTTATTATTTATTGTGATAAATTGTCGATGTTTTATCCATATAACCACACTATGTTATAAATTGTAATTGTAATTGTTGTGTTGTTGTTAGTCATCTACCCAATTCCGCTGAGCATTCCTTTAATTTACATAATAGAGAAGTGACAGAAACTCATGATGTCTAATTTAAGTATCTGACAAATATTGAGAAATACATGAGAAGCATGGTTTAGATACCTATTTGTGCCGTATTTCATAAAATAAGCAGGAACTCACAAAAGTACCATAATAAAAGGATATGCCGTTGGAAAATGTATACACAATGAACAAAGCTTGCTGGCTTCTTTGAACTGTTCCAAGTGAAGGTTCAAGCTTCCAGTTGAAGTAGCTTTGTTATTTCTATATTTATTATTTATAATGAATGGGCTTCGTGCGAAACAAAACCGTGTCGATAATGTTTAGCGCTATAATTTAATTAAGATACAAACAATAAAAACGTATGTTGAAATTCTATAACGATAATAAGCGCGTAAACCTGCACCTAGTTACCTGTTCGAGGTGCTTGGGGAGGCATTAGGCCCGCGGGGACCCTGTACATACAACACGTTTAAGGAGATTCAGAAAATTTGTGTCTTGTGTAGTATCTACATAAGGCTAGGGTAGTGCAGAAGGTAGGTACTGTATGGGCATTGCCGTGCCCCCAGTCTTCAAGGCAGCCTAAAGGTGCGATCACATCGCAGCTTAAAATATGCTGGCTCGCCATAACCGCTGTGACGAGATGAAGACGATTAGGTACGCCTGAGTCACGTCATTGCGTTTAGATACGTTACTGTTTTCTCTTCTCTCAGTATTAGGCTGGTTATATCGTACATATAAAAACGCTGAAATTGCAGTAATTTCGGTAAACTTGCATTTTTGGTAGGTTTTTTGGGTCCACCACAATTTTTTTTTGGTTTATGGTCTTGAATGAAGGTAATTAAGTTTGCTAAAACTTTATCTCCCATTAATTTCCCCGTAGATACCTCATTATTGATATTTTGGTCGAAAATTCCCCACTTTTTGATTTTTCAGGAATAACTTAGCGCGCGTTCATTTTAAACTGCTGAAAATCTGGGTAAATACTACTAGGTGGACCCAAACAACATACCAAAAATTCAAGTTTACCGCAATTATTGCAATTTCGAATGTAACATATGACAGGCCTATATTACGATGTAACTGTTTTGGGGATGTGATATTTCTATGGTAATTCTTCTCGAATCAAGTTCCACCAATACCATTGAAATGTGATGTCCACCAATACAAGAACGATGTCGGAGAAGGAATGCGTGCAAGCTCTTTCAAGTTTCAACATACTGAAACTTACACAAATACATACATGTTTTATCGAAGAAAACATTTCAGTTAACGCACACATATATAACGGAAGTTATTTTCCATGCAAGGAACTTCCAGCAGTAGGTAAACGGAACCGTTACAAGAATCTACAGGTAGGACAGGACTTACCTCCACGCGATAGAATCACAGGTACACACCTAGCTTTGAAGGGAAAAGTTTCAGCTCTCTAAACACACATATACATGCTTTACTACTTTTCCATAAATGCTTACATATAGCACTCGGCGGGTTTACTTGGCAAAAAAGGACGTTCGGACTTTTCCCGATAGTCGGCGATCGCGCACGGCACCTCTTGGCACCGCGAAGCAACTAAATGAAACGCGCGGCCAAACTTACTGAAGACACATTGCGCATGTACACTCCGCCAAAAGTTCGTGCGCGTTCAGACAACATTCTAATGTTGAAGCAAAACCAACCATAAAGCGATGGTTTTCATACCGTTTTCCCATTAAGCAGCGATATGTAAAATGTTCTTTTGTGGTTCGCGTTTACGAGTAAGGGTTAGGTTAACCAAATTATGCGTTTGGGATCTGATCGGAATATGCTATTTTAACGTGGGTGGAATCTACGTCAATTGACCTTTGTGCAAGGGATGCGGTTTAGGTCTGTCTGAAAATACCAGGTTGGTGTGTGCGTTCGAATATTCCAGTATTATTTATAGTGGGACTGGCTTCAATTTTATCATGGGACAAGAACTAATTAACTGTTTTTATACTTAATCTAATCTATCTGTTTTTATACCTAATATTAATTACCTATAATAAAAGCAAATGCGCGTTCTTTAAATTAAAAAGAAGTTAGGCACGCAAATCGTACTTCTCATTTTTTTTATTACAAAGAAAAGTCAGAATGTTCATATTATTACGAAAAGTGGAAATTGGCATATGGAGCGAAAAGAGAAAAGTGGCACTCACAAAGGAGCAATATGTCGGAAAATTGTTTGATGAATGTGCTTCGTCTGTTTACATATATAGTTAAATTGGATCCTGACATTCGATTTTATTTAACTTCATATTCAGGTTCTTTATATTCACAGTGGGATGCACCCATCTTTGGTCACAACTTAGTTTATATTCTGTAAAAATATCCTAGGTTAGAAGCAAAATAAAATACTATTGAGTGAAACCCGATAAAATAATTGCATACATTTAGAACCTTTCGCGGACAACTAAGTTATGTCATTTGTATTAAAACAAATAATGTGTCTGAAGTACCTGACAACTTTTTTTAAACGCAATGGTCCGTCCGTCCCTGTGGCGGCCGTTACTATGCTCTAGGGTAGATGTGGTTATCTCAGCGGTGAATGGCTATGCTACCTTTCTACCCCCTAGCTCTCAGGCCGGTGTTACCATCAGGCCATTTTAATGTCGCTATTCAGTAGGGGCCCATCTAGCAGAGAACGAGTCGACGTCTGCTGCAGATAAAATGTGAGAAAGTTTTATTCAGCAGGCGTCTTTTGTCTCATCCAATAACCCATCAGCTATTTGTCCATCATCTTTATAAATAACCCATCATTCCTGGATGCCAGGGGTCCGCTACCTAATCCCAAGATTTGGCGTAGGCACTAGTTCTTATTTCCAACCCGAGGGAACCTTATTGGGATTAGGCTTGTCAAGTGATTGCACAACTTGACTGTTAGAAGTTCTCAAGGCGTCCGAAGGCCTCTAACTTGGCTTAACGACTACTGTCATAGACAGCAGCCGGAATCATCGGCTTAACGTGCCTTCCAAAGCACGGAAACGATCAGTTAGAACTGAACTACCTATCCTAGAACTGAACTGACTACGCCTGACATTGCTTATCCTCGCATACCGCACGCGGCACGATTGCGCAGCTAAGCCACGAGCGCCTATCTTTATAAATCACCCGACTCATTTAAATTCTATCAACCACAAACTACACTACAAAGGTGTTCACCCCTTTGTGAGACCGACGGTACCGTGAGTGGGAAAGACATACAGATAAAATAATAATAATGTCTAGTTGCTTTGGATTAATGTAATTAATTTATGAAGTAGACAATAGGTATACTATTAAAAAGCATTTCCTACCATCTTCGGTTTAAATCGTTAAAGACCGTCTCGTAAGGCAGGCATTGTTTACCGCTGTTAAATTTACAAATATATTGTGTACTTATATTTTCATCAATTCACTCAGTATTTTTATAAAAGCAGACCTTTCCCCACGAATACCCAAAGAAAGTGTCGCATACAAATGATCTCAACATTTTTCACTGAGGCAGACCTGAAGCGGAATTCGAGGTTCTCTCATTTATTAGGTGATCAATCTTTCAAAGATAACCTTTTTTGGGCTTTGGGCGACGTTTTTATCCTCTAAGGCATATTATTTTGACAATGGAAACGTACATTTGGACGATTTGCTTGAAACAAAATTACACTCATATGTTAAAGTAAAAACAGAAATTATTAATTAAAATTAAAAACCTCTTATTTGATCTACTGCGGATAGTGCAGAGACCGGTAAGTACTTATATTATAGCCTTGTCATCAGAGATGCATAAAGTTGACTTGTTGTATTAACTGTCTATTATCTCGCATTTTTTAATTTTTTTGCATATATGTTTGCCAGTCGGCAAAGGCCGAGAGACCGGTACTTACGACTAAGTACCTAAAATTGGATTTAATTTCCTCATTCTACACGTTTTTTTCCGCCCCAACAAAACGTGGTTCTGTGTGTTTTAGGTGCAATAATCGACCAGTATTTGACCAAAGAGGGGATATAATCGTTAATTAAATTTAAAATAATCACAATTATTAACGAGTTGCGCTAGTAGACCCGTTCAAGCACTCTTAAACACATCAAATTGTGGTTTGGTCTTTCAGTCCGTGTAAACACCTTCGCACTTCGTCACTTACAAATCAGTTTAAGCATATAAGGTTAATATTATATTGAACAATTTCCAGTTAAATGAACTAAGACCACATCATTTAGCCTCCATCGATACGTCAATATGCCCAGATTAGCGCCGTATTCGATGTAATTAAGTGTGTGCCGCACGTTCCATGCTTTAATGGATATCTATGGCCTCTCTATTAATTATAGTAGCCCAAAACGATTTAGGACCTTTTTAGATTGAACTATTAAAAGCAGGAAAATTACGGTCTGGTGGGTGTAAATATATTAGGCATTAACATGGTACATTAAAACGGTAAAGGTTTATATAAGTTATACTTGTATTGTTATGGACGAACCACAATCAAAAGACATGTAAGGTATTGTTTAAGAAACACTAACTAACTGATACATAACTGAAATAATACTCATGTGTCCGTGCTATACGCGTACTGTATCTACACTTTTGCTCGTGCCGCGATTGGAACATTAGGGAGGAAATTTTCTGAAGTTTTCTGGTTTGCATGGGTCTGGTGTTCAAATACACACTTGCATACACGTTCACGACGTTTTTAATCACGTTCACTACGTTAGGAAATCTAAAACGCGCGGCGCCCAGTTCCGTGATTTGCACCTCTTCTGATGTGTGGCAGGCAATAGCGGCTGAAATAATAATCTTACGAGTATGATGGAGATAAATACATATAATTGCTTCCTGCTCAAAACATGACTCAATGACGTATTAAAAACGTTGAATTACGATTTAATGATTATGAAAATGAATAATGGTTGAAATATGATACAGAGAATAAATATACAAAGAAAAAAATACGCATCCTATAACACGGAAATCAAACACGCGCTGTTTTGCAGGACCAGTGTCTTCATTTCTAGACCACCCAGGTTACTACGTCACCACAGCGAATCTTTGCCTTACATAAAATTAACACGCATCAAAAACAAGTTGATTCTACTTAAATAAATAAACAGAATATTCTACTTGGATACGCAATTTATAGTACACCGTTATTCACTATCACTGCATTACACTTAATTATTTTCAACACACCAATAAGACCATATCTGCCGTTCGCAGATAAAAACGAAGTAAATAAAATAAACGAACCAGCAATGAATGTAAATAACAGTACTCAGAGATGTGGGCGGTTCACGCACAGCATGAATCATTACCATCTGATATACGACTATTACCCTCAATATCTTGTGCTTAGAAAGCCCTCTGTTCTGCCCATATAGGTACTCGTACCTCGTACGTCTAGGAAGAACATTTATAACCTCGTTATTGATTCCAAGAATGTCTTTTCTTTATTACTGTGCTATGTTGATGAAGACTGAATGGTGCTCATTTTTGACTAAGCGCCTAAGCTAGGTGCAAATGGTGCAATGCGCTGACCTTTCTGTCAACTGTGGTACATGAATGCAAGAAAATAGTACATTACTTACCAAGGGCAGTAAAACATAGAAGTCTCAGATCGCAGGTATTTGACGCCCGAGCCGAATGCAAGGGCGTTAAATATGCGATCTGAGGCTTTCTTTATTACCGCCTATAAGTACCAAATTTTATGTCACCCCCTGGCCGGGAAGTGGGATTTTTCGCACGCGGAGCGTGCGGTAATTGCCACTTTATGGCCAGGTGTAACATAAAATTATATCAATCAATGGCCTTCGAGTCTATTACAGACTAAGTATACAAGCAGTGTCATGCAGGTAGACAACGTCTTTTGTGGCTGTGTAAGCCGATCCGAGAGCGGCATACACGACCGCAACCCGCAAAATTATATATGTAATTAATTAATTATGTTACCTAACTATAACGTAACGTTTCGCTATGGCAATAATTATTTCACTAGTTCATTATCTTAAGTTACTAGCTTGGTCATTATCGAATATTGGGGTAGGTTATTTGTGAAATTACCTACGTTTGAGTAAGTGTAAGTGTTCCGAAATACGTCAATATTTTACGATGTTCATTATAGGTCATTTGATAATACCTGTAAGGGTAATAATATTTTTGAAATATAATTGCCCTTCTTAAAGACATAATTCTTATTGCTATTAAAACATTTCACTTATTAAAAGATTGTCAATTGATCTGTTTGAAAAGTCACGCCGTCAGTGGCGTGACTTGTTTAACGAACCTATTGGAGGGGATGGATTGGAAGGGATAAAAAGGCTGGCCAGACTCACAAGCGGGGACTAGCGCATTCGATTAAGAGCGGTTGAAGTGTCAAGATCTTGTATAAGCCTGAATTTACTGTTAAACTGTGGATTTGTGTAAAACTAATAAGATATATAATTAACATGATTATTCAAATGGATGTGATGTTTCAATCCTGACCTACCAGCGACAATAGGTCAGCAAGTGGGATCGAAAAGGTTTTTACACTAAAAATAACCTTAACCTCGTCCACGGCTCGGAAAAACATAAACACATTGAACATGACCAGCGAGACTGGCCCGAGGAATGGGTGCAGTACTCGTTTGGAGGATGATGGAGGCTATGCAAACAGTTGATGGGGAGGACTGTCACATAGACTTTATCATGGATTGCCCGAGGGTAAGGGCTAAGGAAAGGATGATGGATTGGAGGATGATGGAGGCTATGCAAACAGTTGATGGGGAGGACTGTCACATAGACTTTATCATGGATTGCCCGAGGGTAAGGGCTAAGGAAAGGATGATGGATTGGAGGATGATGGAGGCTATGCAAACAGTTGATGGGGAGGACTGTCACATAGACTTTATCATGGATTGCCCGAGGGTAAGGGCTAAGGAAAGGATGATGGATTGGAGGATGATGGAGGCTATGCAAACAGTTGATGGGGAGGACTGTCACATAGACTTTATCATGGGTAATTCATTTCTTGCACTCACTGTTACCGGTCGTGTAAACTAACTTAATATATTATTCTATGAAACTCTCGAAAATGTATACCCAATGCATGTAGATTTGTACATTGAGAAATATATTAAAAGACATTCTAGCTATGGATATCATACATGTACAAGTTTTGTTACTTACAAAAAAAAATGCATTTACAGAAAATCGATAAAAAAAGACTGTAAGTAACGAAACTTAGATCAGCTAAATTGATTTAATTAAATTGATTAAATAAACCTATCTACATTGTAATAAGTAGTGTGAAATTTAAATTACATTAATTATTTGATTATAGCGAAGGGACTCGCTATGTGTAGGATGGCCGAGCTGTAAGGGTAATAATATTTTTGAAATATAATTGCCCTTCTTAAAGACATAATTCTTATTGCTATTAAAACATTTCACTTATTAAAAGATTGTCAATTGATCTGTTTGAAAAGTCACGCCGTCAGTGGCGTGACTTGTTTAACGAACCTATTGGAGGGGATGGATTGGAAGGGATAAAAAGGCTGGCCAGACTCACAAGCGGGGACTAGCGCATTCGATTAAGAGCGGTTGAAGTGTCAAGATCTTGTATAAGCCTGAATTTACTGTTAAACTGTGGATTTGTGTAAAACTAATAAGATATATAATTAACATGATTATTCAAATGGATGTGATGTTTCAATCCTGACCTACCAGCGACAATATACCGCATGGCAATTATTACTATTGACCAGATTGAGCCTACGTGTTCCTCTTATGACACGCTCAGAGACGTAAAAAAGATGCAAAGCAATAAAAGGATAAGAAAAGGGATAAGTTCGCCTTTGTACTTTAATCTTATGTGACTTGTATATTGTTTTAACCTGTTTTTGTGTACAATAAAGTGCTTACATCCATACTAATATTATAAATGCGAAAGTGTGTCTGTCTGTCCGTTTGTTTGTCTGTCTGTCTGTCTGTCTGTCTGTCTGTCTGTTACCTCTTCACGCTTAAACCGCTGAACCGATTTACATGAAATTCGGTAAGGAGATAGTTGAGTCCCGGGGAAGGACTTAGGATACTTTTTATCCCGGGAATCATTCCTTAAGGGGGTGGAAGTTTGTATGAAAGGGCGATGAGTAGGTAAACGCCTAATATAAGTAAATAGCAATCACTTCAATTCTATCGCGATAAACGAGTTCCACATGCACGGACGAAGTCGCGCGTGGCCAATTATTAATACTAGTACATCATCATCATCATCATCATATCAGCCGAAAGACGTCCACTGCTGGACATAGGCCTCCCCCAAAGAGTGCCACAATGACCGGTCTTGCGCCACCCGCATCCAGTGGACTCCCGCGACCTTTACCAGGTCATCAGTCCACCTTGTGGGGGGTCTACCCACGCTGCGCCTTCCGGTCCGTGGTCGCCACACATACTAGTACATACAATAAATCAAATCGTCAAATGATTAATAGTAAGTACCTACAGTAAGTAAGTACTCTTAATGTCTTATCTCTAGACAGTCAATTTTGTATCATTTTGGTTATAATTAATCATTCGATACGTAATGATAAAGATCTTAACTTGGTACTAAATTCGATGTCACTCTATAGTACCATTTGTTTAAAATCAAAGAAGATTATACAAAATTTACGACGTCTAATATCTTCATTCAAGAAGGCCATTGTTAATGAATTAATCTTTTTTTATATGTTACTTTTATAATGTCCTCAAAGGCATTTCTAAATACCGCGCGAACTATAGATAACCATTTGCAATTAATCTTAAGTTTGTTTGTATGTTTGTTTAATAAAAGTAGGTATAGTCAACGGCTTATTATGATTAGGTTAACCCGAATAATACGGGTTATCGTTATTATGGGTAAGCCGATGAACGGGTTACCCGAAAGATTAGGTTATCGTATGAATGGGTTACCCTTTCGAACGGATTAAGCAAACGAACGGGTTTTCGGGTCCCTGTCGCAGCCTAGCAAAAAATAAAGTACTTGCCTGAAAACAAAAAATATATAGTCCTGTGTCTTAGTGACAGGGCACTCACTTTGGTCTAGTATTGGCCTTTCAACCATATAGGTAGATAGGACCCAAAATAAAATAAAAAATACAAATTAGTATATAAACTTTGTCTATGACCCATGTACGTAATTATGTAAGAGAGACAATATGTGGAGAAAACATGAAAACAGAGATTGAGCCGTTATAAAATTTGACCGAAAACGAGGGTATTAAAATGAAGCATTTCACGGTAAGTGCCTCCGAATACAAATTAGATTCAATTTGAAGATTTACCCGTGGGTGTTACGTTTATTCCGACAGTCTCTGGAGTGCCACATACACCCACAGATTTACGGATGTCGGATTTTTATATATGTGTGTGTGTATGTTTTCCACATGACCTTAATATTTTAACGGCTGAAAGCATAAGGTCAAGTGAACATAATTTGATATATTCAGTTAAAAAATTAAATATATTTCCATAAATATAATTAATTAATTAAATTCAGTATGCAATGTAGCGGTAATGCCGGCGCCAGATATAGCTTTACGTGTTTGATTGATATATGTGGTGAGGGACTGTATGTGTGTTCAAAGTTTGGAAAATGATTTTCACTTTGGCATGTGGTATCTGTTTTTGAACACATCTAATATATGGAACATATCTGGTGCCGACAACGGAAACATTTGAATATAGATATTTATTTCAACTTTGATCGCTTTTATGTGGTAACTGTCCATATAAGGTCCGATACCGGATGGCAAAGTGCAAATCTTTGTTCAAACAAACACGTAAATGTTTGACTGTTTTATTATTTTTTCCTTTTGTTGTGTATTGTCACGAATAAATGATTCTGATTCTGATTCTTAAAGCTAAGTATAGTTCTAATATTTACAAAGCTAAATCAATTATATAACAACTTGAGGGAGATACCCATATCGATGACGTCAATTGACTATTTTAGTACAAAACAATTGAAGCTGGGTCTGTCCATGACAGGACCTTACAATCATGTCAAAGGAAGCATATCCCTTGGCACTACCAATCGGATAGAATAAAACAACATTTTCTGTTTGTTTTTTGCTGTCTAAATAAAATTCTTGACATAATCGAGACTGAACAAAATACTTTATAATACATATTTATTTATTATAATAATTGTATACAATGTCAATTTATAATACTAAAATACAAAATACTTTATAATACATATTTATTTATTATAATAATTGTATACAATGTCAATTTATAATACTAAAATAAATTTTAAAAATCGTCTATGTCCAAGGCATACGTGCGCACTCCACCGCTGTCATCAGCAGACATATAATTATATACTACATCTGGCTACACTGAAAGCGACGCTTCCGATATCATAATATCTCTAACATGTGTTGCGTTATTGCCAGGTACCTACATCAAAAAACTCGCGTTATGTCGTATGACGTCGCTGGCGGCACAGGATGAATCTCTGCTTATTTCTCTAAAAAACATGACTTCGAAAAGTAGATACTCCCCTTCTATCTAAAACTAAGTAGGTACTATAGTCTATGGCAGCAACATTGTAAGCCGCAACAATATTATAAACGTCGATTAAAGTTAATGGTAAGTTACAAAAGAAATTAGATATCTGATAAAGACAATCGGATGACATAGGGCGTTGAACGGGAGCTGGGCCATTTTACGGAAAGTTGTACACTCGACTTTTTTTTTAAATTTGGATAAAATCGGGTTTTTTCTACTCAGAATCGAAAGCACTTTCGAACCTAATAGGAGAAAAAAAGTGTCCCAAATTTTTCATACAATTTTCAGTTTTTCCATTCCGTTACCACCATACAAGATTACAAACTTAGTATGAAAACGGTAACGGAAAGGAATAAAAAAAATTTGGGACACTTTTTTTCCCCTATATCATTCGAAAGTGCTTTCGATTCTGAGTAGAAAAAACCCAATTTTATCCAAATTAAAAAAAAAAGTCGAGTGTACAACTTTCCGTAAAATGGCTCAGCTACGAGATTATAATATTCAATGCTTGGTATCAATAACCTAAACAAGTCACTTGTAGCCGAGCGGTACCTAAGACACGTGACTTTTAGTCTAGAGAGGTCGCGGGTTCGAACTCCGGCATTTACCACGGAGTTTTTCAAAAAACTTATGTAGATACAAAAGTAGTTCGATCTGCGATAAGATGCTGCTACACAAAATCGTTTCGGGCTTCTACAAATCCAAAAAAAAAACAGAAAAGAGCTTCTACAAATGATCAGCTGGAATGTTCCGCGTGTCAACATACGCGATTAGCCAATTTTCGACCTTTCTCAACGAAAACATAAAGAAACAGTACTTACTGGATCTCATAGCTGTATACCTAGAATTTGTAAGGAACATAATTATATCGATATCCATATGTCAAAAAAAAACAATTTAAAAAATACCTGCAAGGATGTACTAGCTCTGTATTCAGCTCGAATTACATCTTAGTGCTAGTGTATACTGTATTTATTATAGTTTGTGTTAATTTTATTTTAAGAGGAGGGGTAGGGTAAGCTCTCTCGTTAAAGTTACGATTTTTGGTCAGTATGGTTATTTTTCTGATAGCTATTTCGTGATGTAATTTTTTTTTAATTTTTAATTTTTTTGAAATATCTTCGCATTTTACAACCCAAACAAATTATATTAGTTAGTGCCAAAACCTACGAATAAAACGTGGTTGCATGGAGAATGCCTTGCCCACCCCTGCGCCTTAAGCGTTACATTTTAAATGCATGTTGTGTTTGCCTATATAATTGGGTGAATACTCAAGCAATCTTATTATCGACTGTGTATTGAGACATTCTTTGTTCTAACCGCCCTAGGGTTCTTATACCTACTTACTTAATGTACCTAGTATTATTATTATTATTTTACCAATAAAGAATCTAAATCTGAATATTCCCATCTCGTGAGGCAAAAGAAGACACTTTGCAGAGTGTACAGTCAGCACAAGTAGCTACGCGTTCGCATAGGTCAAAATTATCTACACACATCTTTATTATAAAGGAATAAGAGCGTGCGTAAATCATTTTGAACAACTCGCCCGCGTAGTTTAGCTCCTGATCGTACCTTTTACAATACAATACAATATTACACTCTTATTTATGAATACAATACAAATACTCTTTATTGCACACCTCAAAAAGATCACCACCTTAACCCCTTAAGACCATCGGTATTTTTATTATTACACGTCTGTTACTCGACTGCCCAAAAAAAAGGAATGTCATAATGTTTCCAGGGTTCATGTATGTAAGTATGTGAGATTCTTCATTCCACTAGAACTTCTAAACTCATTAACCGATTTTTATATATGTGAGATATGGATAGAATACTTATGTAATCCTGCAAACAATCTTATCAAGTGGAATATCAAAATTTGACAAATCGATTACAAAAATATATATAAATAAACTATTTATAAAACATTATATATTTCACGACACTTACTACATACAAAACCAAACTGTTAGGCCCCCAGACTGCAAAAAAATATCCTTACCTTAAGTTCCTTACCTATTTGAAACTTGTTTCTACCTTTTTAGTTCACTTTAATCCAGTGCGGTCGTGTTTTTCAACGTAGAAGTCGTTGATATCTATAAAATATTACCTAAGTATTAGGTATGTATAGTGTTTTAGTACAAAAGTGCATGTGTTGTTTATTATTTTCTATATTGCCCATTATCTTATTCATTTTATTCCGCTACCGAGATAAAATACCTACTGTTGATGTTTTTTGTTATTGTTTTGTTTTTAACGAACTTTGCTAGAGGGCTTACTTACACGACCTTAATTACATTGTTCGCCCGCGCCGCGCTCGCTTCCACTCACACAAAGCCTCATCTGTTAAAACGCAAGGCACGCAATAAAGTAAGTTTATACAAAGCTATACGTCAATTCAGGTACACCTGAAGGGGATAATCTGCATCTAATAATTCCATTACAGTCCCATCTCATCATAATTTTGTCTCGTTCACACGCATATAGGTGCACTTACTTAAAAGTGACGTCAAAAGGCGTTCTGAATAGAGCTCCTGAAGCTTATCTAGTCATATTAAAGTCACATAAAGGTGAAGTGCAATTATAATGTATGAAGCAGTATAAATAGCCACTCAGCGATGCTGGAGCACAGTTGACGAGGTGCTCGCTTGGCCACTGTACCATGAAGGCACCAGTACTATTGGTACTTGGCCTGGCCGCTGTGGCCAGTGCTCTCCCTAGCGAAGAGCGAACTATCGGTAAGTTGTTCTAATATTTTTTTATTTTTTTTTACTAATATAATAATAATAATATCTGGGTGGCCGAGCTTTGCTCGGCGTTTTCCCGGGAATGAGACCTAGCTAGATCGATTGCTCGTCCCCAAAAACCCCCAGATACCAAATTTCATCAAAATCGTTTGAGCCGTTTCCGAGATCCCCGAAATAAATTTTAGTGATTCAACCAACACTGAATCAGTTGATTGTGAAGACTCGTATGGCCCTGTAAGGCCTTTTGCTTCTATACAAGAATTTCGCTAGTTTTTTGGTCTATGTGCCAGCCTATATGTTGATTACTATTTATGTAACAATTGTAAAATCTCAACTGTAAAATATTTTGTGTAAAAATATGTCGATTCGTTTAGCCTGCAAATAGAGAAAGTTGGGTAAAAACGTAATATGTTATAAGTAATTTTAATGTATTTATTATTTCTTAACAGTCAAAACCGACATCAAGGAGAGGCAGACTTTCATCCTTAAGCTGCTTAACCATGTCACGGAACCATGCATGTACAAGGACGTTTTAGATATTGCCAAGATCTTCAAGATTGAAGACAATGTTGACTTATTCACAGTAAGTTCACTTTTTAAATAAATGTTACGCACTGCACTTTTTAAGTAAAGGTTTGAATATACCTACCTACTTTCAGAAAACTGATGTAGTGAAGCGTTTCGTCAAGATGCTCAAGTTTGGTGTACTCCCTCGTGGTGAAGTTTTCACTCTCCACATCGATCGCCAGCTCGATGAAGTAGTGACCATGTTCCACTTGCTCTATTACGCCAAGGACTTTGAGACATTTATCAAAACCGCCTGCTGGATGCGTTGTTACTTGAACGAGGGCATGTTCGTCTACGCTCTCACCGTCGCATGCAGACACCGTGAGGACTGCAAGGGCATCATCCTACCTCCACCTTATGAAATCTACCCCTACTACTTTGTGCGTGCCGATGTCATCCAAAAGGCATACATGCTGAAGATGAGGAAGGGACTCCTTGATAATAAACTGTGTGACTTTTATGGCATCAAAAAGACTGAGAAAGACATTTACATAATAGACGAGAATGTCTACGACAAGCGTACGGTGCTTAATGTCGAAGACAGACTAAGGTATTTCACCGAAGACATTGACCTGAACACCTACTACTACTACTTCCACATCGACCATCCCTTCTGGATGAAGGACACTGTTTTTGACAAATATAAGGTCAGGCGTTTCGAGCTGACTCTGTATATCTACCAACAAATTTTGGCCAGGTATTATCTTGAAAGATTATCCAACGGATTGGGAGATATCCCGACTCTGTCATGGCACAAGCCTATTAGGAGCGGATACTGGCCCTGGTTGCAACTTCACAATGGTGTTGTTTTACCGAATAGGATGAACAACTACGTCATTGTTCGTGACGATAATGTAGGTGTGGTCAATGTAGTTCAGACCTATGAGAGGATCATCAAAGAGGCAATCGTCAAAGGATACATCGAAGTACGTACAAAATAATCGACAATTTAATACTGTAAGTACACATCAGAATGAACTTCTAAGTATTATTATTACTTTTCAACAGATCAACGGTATGCGACTGGAATTGATGAAAGCTGAGGATGTGGAAAATTTGGGAAAACTTATTTACGGAAAGATTGACAAGAATATAAACACTGACCTGACCAAGGACCGAGTTGAAGCATACCGTTATCTGCTCATCCTTTTGAAAGCCTGTCTTGGCCTCAACGTGGTTCAATCTGACAAGTTAGTATACTGTTTTCATACTTTTAATTAAGGTTTTATTATAATTGTTGGTATTATCCATCTTCCATCTCATAATTTTTTTATAGTTTCAAATAAGCAAATGTCCAACTGTCAAGGCACGCAACGTTCAATCTGGAGATCGTGAATATCGTGATTATAACTCTGACTCGTTCACCGGGTTTTTCAAAAAACTTATGTATAAATATAAAATTTGATATTTAACAGCAGTTTTTGTGAGGAAAAACATAGTGAGGAAACCGGTCTAATCACAACAAAATCTAGTTTTCCCTCTGAGTTGGAAGGTCTATTAGTAGCTTTGTTATAACTAGTACGTACGCGAAAATTTGGGAAGGGGTGCTGTGGACTCCGTGCTTCTTTAGAATACAACCAAGATAAAGCTGGGAGGATGATGATGAGTTGAGTTTCGAAGCTATTGTAACCATGAACTCATGAATTTGATGCATAAGTATGCAATTAGGGACTTGTTTGAATAATCCTTAAAATAACGTGTTCAGCATAAAAATATTACAAAAATATATAGGTAATTGATCTACTCACTAAAACATTCTCAGTAGGTGTGTTCCACTGATGAAAAAGTAATATAAATAAAATAATCTCTATGACATTGCACAGAATTTGACGTGCTGTTTTGTTTATAGGTACTTCGTTATGCCCTCAATCTTGGATAGCTACCAGACGGCGCTCCGTGATCCCATCTTCTACATGCTCCAAAAGCGACTGGTGGATCTACTGATCCTGTTCAAGAGGCGCCTGCCTTATTACACGAAGGAAGAGCTTCTGTTCCCCGGTGTCAAGATCGACAACATTGTAGTAGACAAGCTTGTCACTTACTTCGATGACTACCTCATGGACATGACCAACGCCGTTACCTTGACTGACGAAGAACTTAAGAAGACCAGTGCTGACATGGTGTTCATGGTTCGCAAACGCCGCTTGAATCACCAACCCTTCAAAGTGACCATTGACGTTATGTCCGATAAGGCTGTTGACTCTGTTGTGAGGATCTTCTTGGGACCCAAGGAGGACAACTTACAGAGGCTGATTGACATCAACAGAAACCGTCTCAACTTTGTCGAACTTGACTCATTTTTGTACAAACTGACCAATGGCAAGAACACGATTGTAAGGAACTCTATGGAAATGCATAACCTCGTCCGCGATCGTATCATGACTCGTGACTTGTGGAAGAAGATTGATGGCATTACAGACATGCGCGATTTGCTGATAAAGGACCTGAGGAATTACATGACAGGATTCCCGACTAGGCTGCTATTACCCAAGGGTCGCGTTGGGGGCTTGAAGATGATGCTGTACTGCATTGTCACTCCTTTGAAACTAGTCGACAACATCGACCTGACTCTCCTGGACACCAACCGCAAGGACCTCGTCATGGACTTTAGATCAACTGTTCTACTCGACAAGATGCCTCTTGGTTTCCCCTTCGATCGTCATATTGATGTAACTAGATTCTTCACGCCCAACATGAAGTTTGTTGACGTCATGATCTTCCATAAGAGATTGAGTTGTGATATGAGAACCCGTTGGAACAGATGGGTTCTAAAGCAGTATGATATGATTGATTTTACCCCCATGGAGAGCGATACATATTTCGTAGACACTGACATCAACACCCACATCGAGCGTAACCAGAACCTTGTGGATCCCGATTTGTAAATAGCGTTATATTAACTTTGGCACAATTTTATAATGATGTATGTAAGAATTATTGCAGCAAATAAAAAACATTAAAATATTTATAATACGCTTATACTCGTATTCTATTTACCTATAAAAAATGCCCCTTAAAAATAACTAGAATTACGGATATCTTTTTAAATAAGGTAGGTAGCACCAAAACCGACACATTTAAGAAGGCGAGCCATTTGGAAATATAGGTATATGTTGTTCATATGTTTGTGGTTGCTAGCTTTATTGTACAGTGAGCCAAGATATTGGTCTACCCGTTTAATTTTTGTTTGATTATTAAGGTATAAAAATGGTAGAGCAATTTTTTGGCTCACTTTACCTAATGATCAAGTTTTAGGTCACATTGACCCACAAGTGATACTGATCTACATCTCATGCCACTTGATGCTGGCACTTACCTCTCTCAACGAACCGCGTTTGTAAGAGCCTATGCAAAATGCATTTTTAAACGCATTGTCGATGCGTATTTTGATATTTTCCTTCTACCATGTTTACAGTAACAGATGGTAGTGTAGGGAAGACCTATTTTGAGATATTACAGCTCCTAATCATGCAACTCTTACAGAAAAAGTGCATCGAACAGCATTTGATGCCAGGGTGATTTCTAATGCTACACCGCGTATGTACAGTCAATTTATATTGTACAAACAGTCAATGGGTTTGAATTCTAATTCCTACTCAGAAAATGACCTGAATAGAAAATAGAAAACGACTTCCACTTCATTAGGCGTGTCCTGAAACCGTCTCATTCAGACGCGCCTATGAGAAATCCGACTCAATTCGAATCTGGCACGGCCCACCTAAAGGAGTAGGTACTTACGTCATATAAATCTCAATGTAATTTTTATATGGAAAAATGACAGTGGATTAGTCCAGACGTACGTTCGAAAAGTTGAAAACTTTAATGTAAAATTCTCATCTATGTCGGAAGAGTTTCACAAAACCGGTCATCCATTATAAATTGTATGATATTTATGTCCCTGAAATATTTTTGAAACTATCTTTCCTGCTATATCAGAACGTTTTACTATTCGTTTTACAAACTTTTTACTTGCGGGGTAGTCACGTAACTTTTCGAACGTACGGAAGGCATCTTTTAAAGTCTTTTTTTAGTATGGGATTTGACATTTAGATCTATCGTACTAACGGTCGAAAACGTTCCGTAATCGCACCAATGAACAATACTTTTACGAGAATAGTTTCCGAGTTCATATAACCTGGACCTCTTTAAGGCACGGGTGAATTTAGGCATCTTCGTGAGCACGCTTCACCGTCGGCCTTATCTTTGCGACCTGGCTAGATGCTGGCAAAGAGCAAATTTAATAAAATAAAATAAAGTTTAAAGATGCTAACATGGCGTTAGTTACGCTAGCTCCGGTGGTTGTATTCTCAGGAAGCTCCTGGGTCCGTTAGCAGTAAAATGATATTCTAAATAGTTGTCTTAGTTCACGTACGTAGTATGATATAGCTTTAAAGTATTTTTTTTAAGTCAAGTAAGTACACCGGTTTTTAAAATTATCGTGCTAAATTACTTACGTTAGGATTGCTTTAAATTTATTTGATTTAAAAGTATAATTACTGTTGTAATACAATACCAGTACCTATTGCACCTAATAAGCAAACCTCCGGGCCACTAAGACACTTGTAAAAGTCAAGTCGACGTAGCTAATTAACCTACCAAAAGCTTCGTTTCGAGCGTCCACAAAAACTAGTGCCTAATTTAATTATTGATATAAGGAGGCAGACGACCACTGGTTCCTAGATGGGATAATGCTAACATGACAAAAAGATGTGTTCTAAGAAACCATCTTTATAGAAGCATATAGAAGGTATATCAGTGATTTTCAATAATAACAAATAAATATAATTGAAAATAGATCATATATTTTTATCGTGTTTTTTTAATTGGTGTAAAAAATACATTATAGGTACCATTCATCATTTATACACTTACAGCTAAGTAACTAATAAAATCCTTAGAATTCTTCGTCGAAAACGTTCAGAATGTCACGGTCGATGTTAGTATTGATGTCAGTGTCCACAAAACACGTATCGCATTCGACCGGGCTCATGTTCACCATATCGTAGTCTTTCAGAACCCATCTGTTCCAACGGGTCCTCATGTCACACGTCATTCTCTTGTGCAAGATCATGACGTCAACAAACTTCATGTTGGGCGTGAAGAACCTAGTTACATCAATATGACGATCGAAAGGAAAACCAAGAGGCATCTTGTCGAGCAGGACAGTTGATCTAAAGTCCATAACGAGATCC
The DNA here is from genome assembly GCA_951800055.1 of Cenopis cana. Taxonomy (NCBI): domain Eukaryota; kingdom Metazoa; phylum Arthropoda; class Insecta; order Lepidoptera; family Tortricidae; genus Cenopis; species Cenopis cana. The sequence continues at coordinate 8,432,085 of OX637488.1, forward strand.
TTGCGGTTGGTGTCCAGGAGAGTCAGATCGATGTTCTCAACCAGTTTCAACGGAGTGATAATGCAGTACAGCATCATCTTCATACCTCCAACTGTACCTTTAGGCAACAGCAGCCTAGTCGGGAATCCAGTCATGTAGTTTTTCAGGTCCTTTATCAGCAAATCGCGCATGTCTGTAATACCATCGACCTTCTTCCATAAGTCACGGGTCATGATTCGATCGCGGACGAGGTTATGCATTTCCATAGAGTTCCTTACAATCGTGTTCTTGCCACTGGTAAGTTTGTACAAGAATGAGTCAAGTTCGACAAAGTTGAGACGGTTTCTGTTGATGTCAATCAGTCTCTGTAAGTGGTCCTCCTTGGGTCCCAAGAAGATCCTCACAACACAGTCGACGGTCTTATCAGACAAGACATCGATGGTAACTTTGAATGGTTGGTGATTCAGGCGGCGTTTGCGAACCATAAATACCATGTCGGATTTAGTCTTCTTCAGTTCTTCCTCACTCAAAGTGACCGCGTTGGTCATGTCCATGAGGTAATGGTCGAAATAGGTAACTAGCTTGTCTACTACAACGTTGTCGATCTGAACGCCGGGGAACAGAAGTTCTTCCTTCGTGTAGGAAGGCAGGTGCCTCTTGAACAGGATCACCATGTTCACCAGACGCTTCTGGAGCATGTAGAAGACCGGGTCGCGCAGGGCCGTTTGGTACTGATCCAGGATTGAGGGCATAACGAAGTACCTATAAAAACAGCAGGTTAAAATCCGCACAGATACTTTATAGTGTAAAAAGGTTATTAAACGAAATATGGAAAGTTAGGTAAAGTATAGCTAAACATGATTTCCTTGCTGCTTATTGATTTTAACTTCATACTAACTTGTCATATTTAAAGACGTTAAGGCCAAGACAGGCTTTCATCAGGATTAGCAGGTAACGGTAGGCCTCAACTTGGTCCTCGGTCATATCGTTATTTATGGTCTTGTCAATTTTTCCGTAGATAAGTTTTCCGAGATTTTCGATATCCTCAGGTTTAGTCAATTCCAGCCTGATACCGTTGATCTGTTGACAAAAATATATATTAAATAAGAATAACGCTACGTAAATACTTTTAAATGTCATCAACCTCGATAATATATCACTCACCTCAATGTAACCCTTAACGATTGCCTCTCTGATGATTCTCTCGTAGGTCTCTACAACGTTAATAACATCAACATTGTAGTCACTAACAATGACATAGTTGTTCATCCTATTCGGTATAACAACACCATTGTGAAGTTGCAACCAGGGCCAGTATCCTTTCCTAATAGGCTTATACCATGACAGAGTCGGGATTTCTCCCAATCCGTTGGATAATCTTTCAAGATAATACCTGGCCAAGATTTGTTGGTAGATATACAGAGTCAGCTCACAACGCCTGACCTTGTATTTGTCAAAAACGGTGTCCTTCATCCAGAAGGGAAAGTCAACGTGGAAGTAGTAGTAGTAGGTGTTCAGGTCAATGTCTTCGGTGAAATACCTTAGTCTGTCTTCATCATTAAGGACCGTACGCTTGTCGTAGATGTTCTCATCGATTATGTAAACATCCTTGTCGGTTTTCTTGATACCATAGAAGTCACACAGTTTCTTGTCAAGGAGACCCCTCCTCATCTTTAACATGTAAGCCTTTTGGATGACATCGGCACGCACGAAGTAGTAGGGGTAGATCTCATAAGGTGGAGGTAGGATGATGCCCTTGCAATCCTCACGATGTCTGCATGCAACGGTGAGAGCGTAGACGAACATGCCCTCGTTCAAGTAACAACGCATCCAGCAGGCAGTTTTGATGAAGGTCTCGTAGTCCTTGGCGTAATAGAGCATATGGAACATGGTCACTACTTCATCGAGCTGGCGGTCGATGTGGAGAGTGAAAACTTCACCACGAGGGAGTACACCAAACTTGAGCATCTTGACGAAACGCTTCACTATATCAGTTTTCTGAAAATACAATATCATCAAATATAAATTAGGTACTGAATTAGAGAATTATATTATATATTTAAATTATAACAGTACTTAATTTACGTATTGATGTTGTTTAAGACTTACGGTGAATAAGTCAACTGTTTCTTCAATCTTGAAGTTCTTGGCAATGTCTACGATATCCTTGTACATGCATGGTTCCGTGACATGGTTCAACAGTTTCAGAATTAGCGTCTGTCTTTCTTTGATGTCATCCTTGATCGTGACTGTTAAATAAAATTATTTAAATTTTTACAAGTCAAGTAAAACATTGATAAAGTCTAATTCTATTTTTAGTCTACAGTCGGGCTTAAAGTGCATAAAGTGTTAGTGTCCAGGCTTATGAGCAGAAAAACCAAGCTCCATATATACAAAACGGTTATCAGGCCGATCCTCATGTACGGGTGCGAAGCCTGGACCTTAACACAAAAGGAGGAACACGCGCTGCTAGTGGCGGAGCGGAAAATTTACCGCAAAATCCTGGGACCCACTCGTAGAGAGGACGGCACTTGGAGGCTCCGTAAAAACCAAGAAATCGAAGACCTAGTGTCCGAGCCCAACATCATTGGAGAAACGAAATCTGCAAGACTCCGATGGCTCGGGCACGTAGTCCGAATGGGTGACGATCGTGCTGTCCAGAGAGCGTATTCGAGTCGTCCATCGGGTCGTAGACCTGTAGGGCGCCCTAGGTACCGATGGGGCGACGAAGTCCAGAGGGACCTAGCTGAACTCCAGACCGTCGTCGACTGGATGGATATAGCTAGGGGCAGAGAAGCCTGGAGGTCTTTGGTGTCGCAGGCCAAGATCCACTTCGGGTCGTTGCACCACAGCAGTAAGTAAGTAAGTCGGGCTTAAAAAATAATTCTGTATTTATTTTATGAATACAGATTACAAAATTAAGGAAACTGACCCTAAGACACTTAAATAGGGCAAAGAAAGAACTTTGAAAATCCGAAGGAGTCATAAAAGCCCCTAATTTCTTATCCCTTCAGTGCCTAAATTTAATCAAATTTTAAAATGTACATCCAGGACCAGAAAGTTGAATTCTCATAAAGTCGAAGTCCCAATATGTTTATTTTCCCGGAACGTTGATTTTTTTTTTAGTTTCGTAATATGTTGAATTCTTATAATGTTGAAATATTAAAAAGTTGAATTCTCAAAATGTATGTACTTTCCCAGAACGTTCGTCGAAGTTAAGTATTTCTGGGTGCAAGCAATGCAAAGCAGTTAGGAAACAAGACTTGGTATATGTTCCCATTGAGAAATTGCACAGTTTAAAACTTGTATGTGGGGATCATTTCGAGAAGAAAGCTTTCAATAAGAAAAACAGCCTACTTAAAAAATTGCCATACCAACGCTAAATTTAAAAGCTGTACTGCCGGATGAATTGCTGCTTGAATTTCTCCAGCCAACCGTAATCCAAGATTGAAGAAATCGCTGGACCCAGTACAATACAATACAAATATTCTTTATTGTTCATCAAATAAAGTACCTACACTTAAACAAACAACATAACTAACAGTACATCAATACTGCACATTCAACATTATGCAAATTCAACATTTTGGGATTCAACAAGCTGCAAAATTCATCTTTATGCATTTTCGACTTTTAAAGAATTCAACTTTATGCAAATTCAACGTTTTCTTATTCAACATGCTGCAAATTCAACTTGTTGCAAACCCAACATTTTAAGAATTCAACTTTCTGGTCCTGGATGATAAAAGTAATTATTTTAAATAACTAGAATTAACAAGTTACTTACCACGGTCTACAACACTACCATCTAACTGGGAAGCCATGGCCATAGCGGCCAGGCCCATGAGGCCGAGTACCAATAATGCAGCCCTCATCGTACAGCCGACCCAGTGGGAACTCAACTGAGCTCGCCTTACTACTAACTCCCTTTTATAGTGCTAGATAAGGATTTCACCTTTCTTGTATGTTGCTTACTGCACAGGAGATAAACGAGAAAACTGCAAATATAAAGAAATATGGCACCAACAGCTGTCATTCTATAGAAACTCGTCAAACACTCGTCGTACATTCAGATTTTCGAACAACGCTTATTTAGGTATGATAACAGATGGTTTGGTGCAACTCACCAAATAATTACTGTAACTACTGTACTTAAGTAAGAAAATTACTATATATGTTCCACTTACCTAGACTTAAGTTTCTTCACTCTTTAGCAAGCAGCAAGCAGACCGAAAGGTAGCAAGCGGAACTCGGGCTATCTGCAACCGGTATAAACAAAGAGGGGCTCGATTTTGTTGTTGCCCTTTTGTTTGCGCTAAAACATAGACGAAAACAGATCCTCCGTTTCTATGACAAAGCGAAAATATAAATAACTATTACAAGTTGAATGATGCATATATGTATTTGATGTTTTCTAATAGGGTCGGTATTCGACTTAAATACGGCTGGTCAAAGGGATATGCTCTATATATCCAAATCGGAATAACATAGACATAACATGTAACATATTTATTTTGTTACACGAGGAATAGGGTGTTTCATTAAACCGTTAAGACTATTCGTCTCCAAACATAAACTTCATATGCATAACCTAAACAAATAAAAATCATTAGGTCATTCATGTGAAGCAATAAATATTCTTTGGAATATAGTGTGTAGAGACTAGAGGTATATCGTGGAAAATCGTGTATGTATTTGGAAAATCTCAACATATACAGTGGGGAACAGAGCGAAGACATTTCCTGCAAACAGAAAATTGATTAGCCTGAGTACGTACTCACACAACACGTACTTAAGTACCTAATATATTCGTTACCAATTTTGAGTTACCTATAACTTCTTAAATATCAATTTAAAAAAATGCATTATTCAATCCCATTTGATAAGAAAACTAGTGACATGTGTCACTTCAAAAAGTACCTTAAATACTTAAATAGCAATGTTTGAGCGAGAGGATTGTAGCTAATATTAAAAGATATTATTATTTTAATGACTTTTTTTTTAACACAAGCTTCTACTGATTACAATTCGATTTTCAATAATTTAAATGATAAAATGCTTTCAGGGAAATGGTATCGTTCCTCCTCTTGGATTGACTTAGCTTGACTGGTATTTAAAATACATAAAAACAAATCAGAAACGAACAGATATCTGCCTCGAGACAACGTTTTTCACAGCCCAATCCAGTGACATACTCGTAATATTGGCTCTTGCTTGAGTAATAATATTTTATTCAGTTTTGCAAATTAGGCCTTGTCGAAATACCTATATGTTTTAATGGACTTTACCAATTTTAGATTATTCTCTCTTTATTTCGATATCGAAATTAAGTATGTTGGGATAAGACCGGAGTCATTTTCGATACTTTGGTAATCGGATTTTTTTTAAATAACTTATCTAACGATTCCTTGAATTATTATCGTTTGTTATAAATAAGTATGAAATATGTTTTCAACCTATATTTTTCAGTTTCCTCATAATCGGTTGCATATATTATATGCAACCGATTTTATTTAACATAATTACGTTTAAAGATAGTATTTGAAAAGTTTTTTCATCGGAAAACATCGGACGTAAACGGGTAACATCGGACTATCTTGAAAAATGAACTCTGTGCAGTTACGCGTAAGGTTCATTTAAAAAAATAATCCGGTCTTTTCCTGTCAAAACTACAAAAAAAACACTAATATTATATTTCACACTGTCACAGACAACCTGTCGCTTTAAATCAACGCGGCTGACTGAGGTGTGGGGCGTAACAAAAATGGGGTAGGCTAGGCAGGCGTGTTGTCAAAACGAAAATCTCTTCTAGTTTAGTAGAAAATTTAATTATCTGATCTTGACCCGATCCGGTCTTATCCCAACATACCTTACCTAACGAATTGTCTTATGAATAAATATTCAGGAATAAAATGTCGCAGAGAACAGCAATGTTATAGGATATAGGTAGGTTAAATAACCTACCCCTATAACATTGCTGTTCTCTGCGACATTTTGGCAGAGACTAAGCAAAAGCGATGTCCTAGGGATGTCTCTTTCTGCCAATAAAGACAAATGGATTTGTGGCCCTGCTCGCTTACCACCTGTAAGTATGATGTTGTTTCTGTCTGATAACGAAGTAGGTACCTAACTACCTATTATCATTAGATGAGTGCGATCGGTGCACAAGAACAGAATAAGTAATAGTACCTACAAGCTTTTTTTTTACCACCACCGTCACCAGTCGCCCTTTCGGAGGAAACGATTCTGAATGACCTGAAGCAGCGGCGATGTTATAGGCACGTGAGCAAAAACTACACTTGCATAAGACATGATTGGACCAACACAATTTTTGTAAAGTGTCAGCTTATTTCAAAGTGACATTTCGCTAAACTTTTTAATCATCGGCCCAAGCCTTCCTAGCACGAACAACGCACGGTAGCGTACCCTACTGATGTGGCTACGGAAGGTCAGTTTTCTGTCGAGGGTTTGATAAACTTAAATAGCATAAATCACGATTGTATTAGTATTTTGTCCCCTGTGTCAACAACTAAACGTAACCACGGCAACGAGTGGCACTAAAAAGTTGATTCAACCATTCAACCTTCCGTACAAGTGTATTGGTTATGTATTAACTAGTATTAAGTAGTAGTGTATTGGTATATGTAAATATGGGCCTTGTTGCCTGATTCAAATATATAAATAAAAACAAATTAAGTAACTCGCTTACTAGGTGGCCTTTACCCTAGGTTAAAAATGTTTAAAGCCCGTGGAAAATTCACAGGTTAACACATTTATTTGCTCCCAGGAGCCGCTTAGCGGGCGCTCTGCTCGTAGAGATGCGTAGCCGATACCATGCGTTTCCCCGCGTGTAGAGGAAATTGTGTAGCGCTACAAAAAACTTGACAGTGAAAGTGTTAATGTAGCAAAATTGTGCAAGCATATAGTATGTGAAGACTCAAAACCGATAGTTCTGGTAGTTCTCCCGATGATGTGTTGTGTTTAAATAGGAAGAGGGATTTGCATACGTCTCTAACTCATGACTCAAAGATATACATCTTGCAACGAGCATGTGACTGTTTTAGAGTTGCGGGCGACCACAGGCTATGGTAGCTGTTTAGCATCAGGCGAGTTATTATAAGCTTGCTATTTACCATCGTGGTTTTAATCAAAAATATTATCAAGCAGACTTTAGTACTAACTTATCGTGGTGTAACAGAACACCAATACTTTTATCATCACACACATATATATATTTATAAGCATATAAAAATAAAAGTTAACAATTTCTGTTGTTATTATCGCTCATGCGCTAGCTATCGTACAGTAGAAGTACTACGTGAAGAAAACAAGAACGAAATTTAAGCAGCGCTGTTATTGTACATGTACTTATGCTACTCTACACTAGATGGCGCAGAATTCAATACTCGTAAAATTACAAAATAAACTTGATTTCCAACTTCAAGATTTCAAAGGAGGAGGTTCTCAATTCGGTTGTATGTTTCTTTTTAGGGTTCCGTACCAAAAAGGTAAAAAAGGAACCCTTATGGTCTCACTTTGTCTGTCTGTCTGTCTGTCTGTCTGTCACATCGCTAAATATCTCAAGAACTACTTATGCTATCGATTTGAAATTTAGAATAGTTATAAATAAGGGTAACCCAAATACATGGAAGATGGTTTTTTAAAATATTTTATTTTATTTTCTGTGAATAATGACAGATAAAAGGGGGTTCAAAATTTTAAAGTCTGGCAACTATGTCAAGTGGGGTATCATATGAAAGGGCTTGACTTGTAAATTCTGAAACAATTTTTAGTTTTTTTTTTCGTTGGGGAATTTTTGATTTACGAGGGAAAATGTAAAAAAAAATACCATTCCCCCCCCCCCCCCCTTATCTCCGAAGTTTACGAAGAAAAAAATTTGAAATTATTACACAACATTAATATGCATGTATAGTTTACAGGAAAATTATAGCCATAGCTCTATCTAGTTTTTCTTTTTTTTAATCATTAAAAAACTCTTCTATACTAAGTTTGTAATTTAATCACCTTTGTATATATTTTTGTTTTATATTTACATTTACAAAATTACGTTGAAAATACCTTCTTTCAAATAAAAAAACAATTATTGAAATCGGTTACTGTGATAAAGAATTATCCTTGAAAAACCAACATACGTATTAAGTTATTCAGTCGCGCAAATTAGTAACACAATGCGCCGATAGATGGTGCTGTCATGTTTTTTTAAGATTTTTCCTGAATTAATGGGGTCGGGACGGGTACACAACTACATATACAAGAACTGTGTACGGAACCCTCGGTGCGCGAGTCGGACTCGCACTTGACCGGTTTTTTTAATGTTTGTTAGACCAGGTACTCCATAACTCCGTCATGTCTGAACCAATTTTGAAAATTCTTTTTTTGATTGTATGTATATATACATATACAAATACAAAATACAAATACAAATGCGTTTATTTTTCTCTTTAAATTACAATGGTGTATATATCCAAGTTGGTCCCGTTTTTGTCAAAACGCAGTTCTGGTGAAGGCAAACATTAGTGATTTTTGTGTTTTTATCAACAAATCATGCATTTTCATACAAAAATGTGACATTTGGTGAAGTGGAACTGATGATGATGATCAGAACAGAACTCTTCAACGACGAAAAGTTCACGCTTGGCGATTTGTCCAGCTGTGTTTGTTAACAAAGTTCTATTTTCACGACTAATTTTTGTCATGCTCGAGTTCTGATGATGGGATCCATGAGTAATAGAGGGAACTCCTCAAATGTGAAAAGCACACATATAGTGATATTAGTATTTTTATCAACTAATCAAGCATTTTCATTTAAAAAAGTGACATTTGATAAAATGGAACTGCTGATGATGATCAGAACGAAACCGTTCAACGACGCATTTGGCGAATTGTCCTCTTTGCTGTGTTTGTTAAGCAAGTTAGATTTTCAAGACACGTTTTTGTCAAGCTTGAGTTCTGATGGTGGATTCCATGACCATGAGGAATTGAGGGTACTTACTCTTCTACCATTATAAACATACGTATAGCCATTTTTATTTAATTACTTTTATTAACTAAGTATAATAATCTTTCACCGGCCTCCCCCATTAAAGTCGGTTTTTTTTTCTTAAAAAATATTTTGTATTTTGTCACGTGTAAAATTAATATGAGTCCGAATATTGTAATATGTAGTTTCTTACCTAACTTCGCTGTAGCCGTCTTTACAATTTATTAATTAGGTTAGTACTAAAAAATAGTACTTTATATATATTATTAAAAACGTTTAATTGAAAAGTGCATGATTACCCTTAGGTTGGTAAAGTGGTTATTGTCAAGCAGCATAAAAATCACTCACATAACCTAATTCCAATATTTCCAAAGATTTTTAAAATTACTTGTCAACGAAAAAACTAAAATCAAATATAAAGGTAATAAAAAACTCTTTAAAATCTGTAAAATCTTACCAATTAGCCTTAAACATAAGTATCTACTAGCTAGAAATAACCATAGCTATCTTGAGCCTAACCCAGAGAATCCATTATTAAAACCTATCGACCATACCCATAGTAGGTACCAAATCTATTGCCACAGGCAAACTATTTGTTCCTAGAGTAAATAACTACTATGCAGACAGGACTTTAAAAAAACGTATCCCATACCTACTCAATAGTTTGCCCGAAGCAATTAGGTGTGAACGAAACAGGAATAAGTTCGGGAGACTGCTGAGGAGGCATTACCTAGACTCTGGGTAGTGCTTCCTTAGTAGGCTCTCGAACGTGTTATTTATTCATAACATGTTATTATAAATATTAAGTCAAAAACTAAGTGTAACCAAGAGACTGCGGATCCCACAGACAAACTGTAGCCACAGTTTTGTGGGGCGATGTATACTGTATTTCATGTAACCTGTGTTTATTAAATAAATAATAATAATAAATAAAAAATAATAAAAATCTAGCAAAGCAAAGTAGAAAGACTAGAAAGTACCTTCAGTCCTATTATTAGTCTACAATAACATCAACATGTTTATAGGAGTTAACCTGTTTTGCGTACCGATTTTTTTATCTATCACAACATTCGCTTTGACATTCACTGGGAATGTCATAACCGAAAGTTGACCGGAGCGTTGCCACGCCGTCTTATCGATGGGTCAACGAATATCGGCTTTTGCAGAATAATGTAAACACATAATTGTTGATAATAACAATTATATCATCACTTCGAAAGCTTAATTAGAGTTTTATTACCTACGCGAAAAATGTACATAAAAATTGAAGAACTTCATTATTCTAATTGTAATTTCCTCGTTCTCAGAGAAAACGAACACGTATTCACTGCCAGGCCCCGCCCCATAGGAACGAAATTGTATGGACGTTATGCGTTGCCGGCAGTGAATGCCTTAAATTCCACTTACTCACTCACAAGAAATTGGATTACCGGAGTATAATGAGTTCATTCTATGTATCAAACCCAGTCCTGTAGTTAAACTGGCATGCAATTCTTGCACTTGTAAAGTCAGGGGCCGACAAACTGCTCTTCGCGAGCCTCATGCGGCTCTTCGAGCCCCCCTAAAAAATATAGTGAAAAACCTGAAGCATATTATCTGTGGCTCTTTGAGGTTTTCAAAAGTAAGTACATATCTTTACTGAGTTTTCCTCTTGGTTCAAAAGTTCGCCAAATCCTAAGCAACAGCTAAGATGGTTGCGTACCTATATGTCGGACATATGTGTAGGTGTAGGGCGTGTGTAGGGCTATATAGAGTGTTTGGACCTTAAATACGCCATCGTCGTTACCACATCGTATAGCATTCGCCCCTTAGTATCAAATACGTAAGTGCGAGAGGGACGAATGCTATAGGTATGTCCTACAATCTTCTGGTATAGGTAAATAGGGCTTTAGAGTGTTTGGTGCTTAAATGCGCCATCGTCGTTACAACATCATCAATAGTGGTGTACTTACACCACAGATCTCGTCGAACTGGACAAAACAAACAAATAAGTGATTAGAGTAGGATTAAAGGTGACAGTATTTCCATATACTTACGTCAAAACGACAGCTATTCCGTAGTATTAATGGTGACCTTCAGTTTATGACTATGTATGGACAAGCATGTATCGATACTTTCCCAACTATTCCCAAGGGACATCCCAGTTCGAGGTGATGACCCCGAGAGTAAAAGGCCCGCCGGTAGGAGCGGAGATTCTAGCAGACAATGCAGTAGCCACTTGGTACACACATGCTGATTTGACGTCGCCATAGATAGCATGCCAGTGACCTTACCAAAAAGATTGCAGAAGACCTTTCGAAGTGTGGAAGAAAATACCGGTAAGCAGACCCCGGGCTCAAGAGCACTAGATGAGGATGCAATAGGATCTGACTCTACAGTAAGATCTATCGTCGTCAAGTTTATACCTACACGTATAATAAGGCTTGCAACGATCTAGGTTGTAATATATTATATAATATTAAAATGGCAGGCGGCAAAATTCAATTCGTATCTATCATCGCATCATTTTTTTTAAATCATATCATTTTATAGCCAATGTAACGGCAGGCCAAATGTCTCCCTTATTTTCCGGTTACAACTGTCATCTCGGAACTTTTTTACGCTTTAATTTTATATATTGTACTGAGAAATCAGGGAAATCGTAACCCGTTTCCAACAGAGCCCACGTGGCACTGCTGGCAGGTTTGAATCCCAGTACAGGCGATTTAAAGTATCATTTAAGTCAACGCATTCATTTGGCACCTTATTTATAAGTCTGCTATTGTGCCAAAACCGAGAAAAGTCACTAAATAAACAGTTACGTACAGATTTAGTAGGTACAGAAGACAATTCTCAGATACGCCATTCTCGTTCTATGCGCATGCGCAATTGTACGGATTGGGCTGTGGAGGGGCGCGGCTACGTGGATGACACGAACTATAGTCAAGTATGTGAGAGTGACACGCACCAACCAATACGATTCTAATGGATTCGATTCATATAGGTATAATGTTTGAAGATTTCATGAACTGGGGGCCGATTTTTGAGAGTCGAACGCTCGAATTTTCACTCGAGATCTGTTTAAAAAACTATGGTGATTTGACAGATGTCGAGTGAAAAGTCGAGCGTTCGACACTCAAAAATCGGCCCCCAGATTTGATGATCTGTGTAACTTGTTTTTTGGTGTAATAAATATTTCTATTGCTATGTCTCCCGTGAAAATGACAACATAAATCTGTGACCGCTTTCTGACAACACTTGAAAGCAAGTGACGATTGCTATGTTGCTGTATGAGACGAATATGGAGTCCTTGGTTACATAAAGTCGACTGCTTTAAATTTTATTCAGTGCAGTCGTGTTTTTATATTTTTAATAATGATTTTATGAATCTATCAGCTATATTAGTCTTGGCGTTGTTTGACAGGGCACCCTAAATTTGTGTGACTAATGCTAGGGGTATGATGTATTCCTCTAGTCTACATGAAAACAAACAACATGACATTGAGCGCTGAGCGTGTAAATTCCCCTCTGGCATGCATCGGAATAATTACGTGCGGGATTTAATCCCGATTGGCGATGTGACGCATAAATACATCCCACAACTCAAATAGATTTCTGCTTTGTGTAGATATTAGGGAATGCAAACCGGTTTTAACTGGTTATTTCGGTTACGGTTAAAAAATCATAACCGCTTATTCGAAATTTGAATTAACTATCAAAAATTTACTTTCAACCACCGCGCAATCGCGACAACACTGACACATAAATAATAATAGTCCCTATTCATCCCGGTGACGCCTCATACCGGGTAGCCAGGTCGGGCCTAGCTGAGTTTGTCGCAGGACTCTTCTCAGCTAGGCTAGGTTTAGTGAACCAGCAACAAAACTCCCAGTAGCTCGATTCGACTTACACCTTAGATTCGGTTGAAGCCGCTCAACCAATCTCACTGGAGAGCAAACTTTTAGAGTATTCCAGTGCTTAAACCGCCCGCGTGGTCGTGTCGGAGGTTTCCTCTGGATTTTCCCGAGGCCACTCTCCAACCGCGCACTCCTATCACTTTATTGTCGCAGGACTCTTCTCAGCTAGGCTAGGTTTAGTGAACCAGCAACAAAACTCCCAGTAGCTCGATTCGACTTACACCTTAGATTCGGTTGAAGCCGCTCAACCAATCTCACTGGAGAGCAAACTTTTAGAGTATTCCAGTGCTTAAACCGCCCGCGTGGTCGTGTCGGAGGTTTCCTCTGGATTTTCCCGAGGCCACTCTCCAACCGCGCACTCCTATCACTTTATTGAGACAGGCCTATAAAGCCATAGTCAGTTTAAAAAAAAACTATTTTAATAATCGTCCTAATGGTTGAGATCTGAATTCCCGATAGTTGGCTCCTAGCGTTCACCTCTATGGTTATGAACTAAGATTGGAAAGTGACAAAATATTGGGTCAGAAACAACCCGCTTAACATCCTCCGAAACGCGCCTAGTTAGTAAGTTGTACTAGGCTGTTATTCACAAACCAACTCGTCCTCACCTGTCACCTCTCACCTCACCTGTTTTACCGCGGCCGCACACTGACCTGAATTCAGAATCCTGACTAGGGGAGGGGAGTTGAAGCATCTCGCTCTAGCATATAGGTACGTACCGCTCTAAACGTTCTAAATTCAAAACAGTGTGCGGCCGGGGTTATATGGAAACTGTCAAAATCTGACAAATGACATTTTGACAGTTTCCATATAAAAACGGTTGAGGTGAGAGGTGGTGAGTTGGTTAGTAAATCACATAACTGGGAATTCCAACGTGCCTATTTTTAGTAAAAAAGGGATACTACTCGAACCACCCTAGTTAATGTATGAAACTTATTAGTTTTTTTTATATCATTCTTATGTAATTACGTATTATCAATAAATATTCCGTTCCGTTATGTCAAGTGTCAGCGTTCATTCGACATATCACACAAATAAATAGGTACCTAACTATTAAAATTGTTTTGTCTCCGTGGCTAATGATAAGAAGGAATCCTTGACCACTGAATTAAGCTTGTAATTAACCTTACCTTATTTTGGTGGTCAATGACTTTACTGACAAACTATATTATTAAAGATAAAGTGACGCATACTAGTGTTTAAGGTTCTTATGATTAGGTGTGAAAGTTTAAATCACCTGGGGGCCGGTTTTTGAGTGTCGAACGCTCGACTTTTCACTCGAAATCTGTCAAAACACCATAGTTTTTGACATATCTCGAGTGAAGTGTCGAGCGATCGACTCTGAAAAATCGGGTCCCAGAATTTGATTCATCATCATCATCATCATAATCAGCCGAACGACGTCCACTGCTGGACATAGGCCTCCCCCAGAGAGCGCCACAAAGACCGGTCACGGGCCGCCCGCATCCAGCGGATCCCCGCGACCTTCACCAGATCATCAGCCCACCTCGTCGGCCCGTGGGGGGCCTTCCAACACTGCGTCGTCCGGTACGTGGTCGCCACTCGAGAACTCGCTGGCCCCACCGGCCATCGATCCTCCTGGCAATGTGGCCTGCCCACTGCCACTTAAGTTTGGCAATTCTTCGGGTTATGTCAGTTACTTTGGTAGTAATTGACAAATAGAATTTGATTAGCTTATATTATTTAGAAATAGAAATTTAATGAGTTGTGTTCGTGTTCATAATCGGGAGCTCTCGAATTTTTCTCTAATTTTATTGATTATTTAATAAAAATTATCGTATTCAACGTTAGAAAAATTAAAAAAATAGCAGTACTTGTGTGTCTATAAGCTTTTAGCGCTGATATTTTTACTTTAAAAAAAGTTATGTTTAATTGTATGCGGTTATATTTTAACAATAATAATCACATTTTCGTAAACTGCCTTTATACATCTTTATACTGCCTCGTTTGCAATACCTACGTATTTGTTAGTCGGAACGGGTTCCCTTTGTTTTGCAGAAAATAGTTTCATAGAATGTAAATAAATATTTGTGGACAATCTTACACAAATCAACCTAGTCCCAAACTAAGCAAAGCTTGTACTATGGGTACTAAGCGACGATATACATATATCTCCATCTTCGTAGGCAGAGTCACTACTAACTAAGCTAAAGCGGTCGTCATTTTATTAAACTTCTGTCTGCGAAAGTGCGGAATTAAGTAACATTCAACTTAAAA
Source organism: Cenopis cana (assembly GCA_951800055.1). NCBI lineage: Eukaryota > Metazoa > Arthropoda > Insecta > Lepidoptera > Tortricidae > Cenopis > Cenopis cana. Next base: position 8,447,199 of record OX637488.1, read on the forward strand.
ACTGAGATTTTGTCCTATACGTACAACACTCACTCCCTTATTCTTATAATCGTTCGTAAAACCTATTTCAGTTACATTGCCACTAAAGTTTGTTTGTCCTTATGACACACTTTGACATGTATGTTTGTAAGAAAGGGCCGAAACATATCTTACTTAAATTTCAATTTCAATTTCATTTATTTCGAGACCAACTTGGATCATTATTGTTAGTAGATGCTTACAAACTAATGTTAGTAGGTACATTATCATGACATACGTGATACGAGTAGCATACGTCGGAATACAAAAGATTATGAATTTAAGTAGTTAATAAATAGGTGATGACAATTTAATGGCAAAAAGAAACTTTGATTGATAAAAACATTATAAAATAAATAAAATCAAATTGCAAAATTAAAATGTCAAATGAAATTGTAAAATAAAATTGTAAAATAGAATTGTAAAATAAAATTGTAAAATAAAATTGTAAAATAAAATTGTAAGGTAAAATTGTAAAATTAAATCGTAAAATAAATTGTACTTAGCAGAGGTTTTTTATGTTTAGTTAATTTCAACCGCCACATACATTTTCACTTGGGTAAATAAATTCCATAACCCAGATTACCCTCAATCCACCCTCGCGGGAAATCCTATGTCTCAGAAGTTTTGACTAAGAAGATATTATGTTTTCAATGTATCCAACATCTACGCCTTAAGCGATTATCTCAATAAGTACATGATACTCGTAGTTATTATTTGAACAAATAGGGTTAATAACCAATTATGATTGCAATGTCGCAATAGTGACGTATCCTTCTTTCACAACAGTTTCTCGTCCATTCAACTATTATATTATCTTCAAATTGAGTCTATGAACTTTTAGGGATATTACTATAAATATTGGAGTGTAGTTCAAGAAATAATTAGTGTTTGGGTAACAATGAAGGAGTTAACAGTAATATTAGTGACAACGTTGGTCGCAGGGAGCCTAGGGTACCTTATAAAGGTTCCAGATATTCAACAACCAATAACGAGGACTAGTAAGTAAAATTTTGCGTTCCTTCAGACAATTATAGAGAAACGTAAGCCCTATTAGAGGAAAAAAATTAACGCCCTTCTCCTTAGTTAAGACACTAATAGACACTTTTTTAATTTAACTCAGACACGACGCGTATACTTAGGCATTCCCGCCGGCGGAAACGTCTATCGCGCGATCGCGACAACATCAATCCGTTATAGTCCCCATTCGTCCCGGTACCGCCACTGGGCTCTTCTCAGCCAGGTTAGGTTGAGTGGACCAGCGATAAAACTCCCAGTAGTCACTCTCCCTATTCCAGAGTGGAATCACCTCGACTTCGGTTGAAGACGCTCACTGGACCGAAAACTCTAAGAGTACTCGTAGGTATTCCAGTGTTTAAACCGCTAGCACGGTCGTGTTGGAGGTTTCCCTTGGATTTTCCTCAGGCTACTGTCCTCCTACCGCTCACTCCTATCGCTTTATTGGGCCCGACCTATAAAGCCACAGTCAGGTTCAAACAATAATTTCACTGTATGAGTTTCTATACTTTCTATGTATTGCGTTATTTGCGATCATACGCTTTTGTTTCGTCACCGCGCCGTAGTTTCACCAAATGGTCACAACGGAAGACCAGCGCTGGCTCTGCCAGCATAACGCTGAGTTGTGACCATTTCGTGGCAAAATTCGGTTTTATAATGTCCTGTCCGTAAGTGTTTTATTTGTCACGAATAAATGTTTCTTTTCTTTTCATTTCTTTCTTTAAATGGCAAATGTGAGCAAGCACACTGGAGAGATGTTAATTTTTTAAATGTTTTTACTCTAACACCTGTATAAATTGGGATAAGGGTCGAGATGGAAATGAAAAACACTCACGCGTGTATATCGAAGAAAAGTGAAATAACAGAGATATTAGGATGTTTGCCTTTCGTCCACAACCCGCTTCATGCTGAAAACTAGTTCATTTACGATACTCACGGGAAGAAATTAGGTGGTGATTTTCTAACACGCCACACGGGAATTTGGGAATGGACAGATTCTAGTTGAGGAAATTTTTGTGGTTGAATTAGGTTAAGAGTAAAAAACATTGAATCAGCGACCCTGACAACTATTTGTTATTTATCATTATAGGATTTTTGTTGTTGATGGTTATAGTGATAAGACTGTCTTTGTACTTATTTGATAAAATTTTCGAGTACATACATCTGTGTCATAGAAGTACCTATGCCTTTGCGGTGTCTTCAAGACCTATCTACAGTCGATCCGTCATATTTTCATTTACCACTTCTTTAAGTTCTAATCTTCCAGATAAGTTGTTATGGTTATAACCATCGTAATTAATCTTAAATAATTTTCAGGTTCTATGGGATGGATTCATATGCAAAAGCTGTTACTTCCGTTATTCGACAATGTCTGTGAAGAGAGTACTGACCCGACAGTTGTCCGTTTGGCTAAAGAGTTTACTATGGATTCCATAGGTGATAATTATGCGGTAAGATAATTATTCATATTAATGTTCATTTTATTAATAATAGGTACGATTCATTTAATAAATATTTTTATGCCACACCTGGCCATAAAGTAGCAATTACCACACGCTCCGCGCGCGGAAAATTCCAGTTCCTGGCCCGGGGGGTGACGTTATCAAATAATAATATTATGTTACTGCTGTAACCCTCTGCCATAGATAAGAAAATTTTCATAAATACATTGAATGTTGTAATGCTGGTTATTGCCTACGGTTGCTGAACGCATTTTGGAGGATGTGTATATAATAATTTAATAACATGGCGACCGACATTGTTGCATACAAAAATAGAAGCATCGAAACTTGTACAACACTGTCAGACATGTCACGGTCAGTGTCATAGGTCATAGGGTTCATGTACCGCCGAGCTCTCTATGTATAGTCGCCTATTTTACGCTTCTTGTTGTAAAACTAATAGAATTTATGGAGATGAAATTTATTCCTTCAATCCTTCTGATGCAAGACGAAGACGATTAACTAGTCTTCAGAATACTGTCTAGCTTACATTCAGCTTTTAGCGTACATTTCTTTACATTCCTTATACATCTTCAATTTTTACAACTTTCGTAAATAATAGTAATGTCTCAAATTAATTAAACCTCACATTTATTTGCAGAATCCTGAAATGATGACTAATTTAAAAAAGCTCTATACTGCTAATGGCCAGCTGCAAAAAGGGGTGATACTTACGGAATTGAATGAAGAGCATATGTACGAATTTAAATTGCTTTACGATGTCCTTTACAATGCTCAGACTTTTGACACTTTCTACAAGACAGCTGCCTGGGCCCGCCAAAATGCCAATTGCGGTCTTTTTGTGAACGCTATATATTTGGCTATATTGAAAAGACGTGACTCTGGAAGAATAACAGTGCCTGCACCATATGAATTGCTACCTCATTACTTTATTCGTCAAGATGTTATTATCAAAGCTTCTTCGTTATTGGCTGGCGAAAACGTGGCACCTACTGAAAATATTGTCAATGAAGGCAACACATATGTATTAGATGCTAATTACACATGCAGTATTGATGAGATCGGTGAATCGAAATTAGCGTATTTCCACGAAGATATTGGATTGAATACATATTATTTTTTGAAAAGGCTTCAATATGCACCTTGGTTTAATAATACTGAAGATGTAGATAGCAATTATGCGGAGTTTATGTACCATTTTATGAAACAGCTAAGTGCCCGTTATAATTTGGAGAGGTACTCAAATGATCTGCCGCTACTAGACAGATTTGATTGGGCAACATGTAATATAGAACCATATGTTCCAATGCTTGTGTTTTCTAATGGAGAAGAATTTACTCCACGGCAGAGTAATCTGGACTTCACGAGTTTGCAAGATATTGAAGATAACATTATGAAAATGGTTCCTACTTTGGTAAAGTGTATAATGTATATTATGAAAATAAATGTGCAATATATATACTTTTAGTAGACACAATATTAATGACACTTTTTTCTAGGTACAAAATGGCTACACTAAGACACAGATAATCAACAACTTGATGAGCCTTTTGGTATCCAATTTGAAAAACTATGAGTCAGATGCTCGCAGGTTTTTTGGGAATGCCGCAGCTGGCGAAAGGTAACTAACTAATTTTAAGACAGATAAATAATATACCCATATCTGCAAAACAGTGTTTATTTATTAATCAAGCTTTATTTCACAAATAATTAATAAATATTCAACAATAACTAGGCACACACTTAACTTAGGCATTAAGTCCGCCAACTGTACTCTTATTTTTAAATAACTTAGGCACACTAACTTATGCTTAATTTCTTTTTTTTAAAGGTCTGTGTTGGCGCACTATATGACATCGCTGCGGGACCCAGTCTTCTGGAAAATAAACCAAAAAATTGTGAATATGGTAGATGACGCCCTTAAATCTATACCTGGATATACGCGGAATGAGTTATACTTTCCAGGAGTACAAGTTATGAACATAGAAGTCAAGAAAATAATGACAATGTTTGAACCATTCAAGTTCGAGGTAACAGATGCTTTAAAGACATCAACAGACCGGCCGATATTTGACGTCAACATAGTCGAAAGTCGACTAAATCATAAGCCTTTTACTATGAAACTCAACATCTCCTCGCTGGTGAGTCAGAAAGGATTAGTCAAAATTTATTTGGGACCAAAGATTTTACCTGGTGAATTCGCTCTGAAGAAAGACCAGTTCATGTTAATGGATAACTTTGAATGTAATTTGAAAATCGGAAGCAACGTGATATCACGAACATCGAATGCAATTGAAAGAATATCACAAGACTTTGTTTCGCTAAATGTCCTCCGCAAATTAGTAGAAGACGCAGAATTTGGATTAGACGTTCAGCCCTTGACATCTCTTGAGAATTTATCTGGGTTCCCTTCACGGCTAATACTTCCTAAAGGCACTCCAGAAGGTCTGCCGATGCAATTACTTGTTTTTGTAGCGCCCTTTACTAAAGTTACAGCTGGCGGTGTGAATATGATACCAAAAACGGAATTCAATTCTGCAATGTTATCTCCTGGATATCCATTTGACTTAGACTTTGATGACAAACAATTCTTTGCTTTACCAAATTTATTGGTAAAAGACATCATTATAACACATAAGGACAGCAGCGGATCAAACAAAGGTGGATATGATGGTTCAAAGAAATGGGGAGGAAAAGACATATCAAACTCTTATGGCCCGGCGAGGGAACCCTTTGATTATAATTTAAAGAAATCGCAATACGGGAAAACTCAAGATTATGCGGCAACAAAAGATGATAATATACTACCTAAAGCAAATAATGTCGAGGTAACTGACAAAGTTCCAGAAGATCGCAATCTTGACACAAATGAAGGAGACATTTCAATTTTTTCTGATAGGCAACCTTACGCTCTAAAGTTAACGAATAGTCAATACGGAAACTATGACTCTGAAGCAAGAAGAAGCAAATATTTAAATAAAAACTACAAAAAAATATTCCGCGACAGAATTCAAAGCCCAGAAAATGATAAACTGGACAATAAAAACATCAATAGAAACACGAACAAGGAATTTGACATACACGCAGCTGATGTAAAAGATCAGCTAATAAAAAACATAGACGACAGAGAATCCGTCATCAATGTTGAACCAAAGAGAGTCTGGAGTAGCAATATAGAAGACATGTATAGAAGGGTTATACCTATGAATGAGGCAGCAAATACTTATGACTTCGCAGCCCCTATCAGTATGAGCGATGATTATATATACGAGTAAATTTTATGTTAAGATTTTAAATGTAATGTGTTTGTGTGTGTGTATACGAGTAAGTTTTATGTTAGGTACCCACTTGAATTGTTATTGTTGTAAGTAAGTATCTGTGTGTTCCATATTGTTAAATTAAAATCCTAAACAATTTGTTGAAAATATTTTTGTTTTATTTATTCTGAGCCCATTTCCAACCAATCACTTACTTTTGTAGCAAAGAAATAAAAATATTGTTTCTAATACAATAAAATCACCTTCAAAGAAAATTATTATCTAGAACGCGAACACAATATTTACGCACACACGCAAAGATTCATTGCTTATACAAATATCTTGGTTAATTAAAAGAACTTTACTTTCTCAAAGAAATTTCGATCCCGAATCCGCCTACAGATGTTCTTGTTTTACATATGTTATACCCAACGCTGTTAATTTGAAATGATCAACTGTAATTACCATATAGAATTTCATTGAACCGCTTAGAAAAGCATACGTCGGCAATAATGCACATTATTGCTATTTTACGCCGTTTTCTGTCATTATACTTAGTTGGAGAGTTTCCAAGCATTCTTCAACGCCGTTTCGCTTTCCCTATTTTCATCTCAGAAAATTTAAAAACCATCGCTCACTAGAGTGACATGAGCTCAAATACAAATAGAAATACATTTACAGTCGATTACAAGGTTTCTGTAAAGAAGTAAAATATTATTGACTTGGTGTAATGATAAGTTATTGAGAATGTTCTGTGTAATGTCTTAACCTTACCTAATACCTAATAAATACTCATATTACATAAATTCTTTTCTAGAAAAAAATGGAATAGTTGTGAAAATCATAAGTAAATTTAACCTGGGAAACTTCATGCACAACATATTTATGTTTTTGTATTAAGGCTGGGTTAATACTTTCGAGTTTTTTAAAACCATCTGAGACATACATAGAATATAGTGTCTTTTTTAGATATATAAATATTAAGAGTCGCAGTGTGTTGGAGTAATGTATAATTCAGATAGAATACACAGATGATTGACGGTTGATTGTTATAACAACATTCAAAGATAGGTAGCATAGCAACCATATTCTTAACATTCCCACTCAAGCAACCGTTCATCATGCATCATCAAGCACTCCGGTTTAAACCTAAACCAGACACGCACCTCTCAAACTTAACGCGGGGCAATGGCTTGGTGAAAATATCTGACAAGTTGTCTTCTGTTGAGATGTACTCTAACTGAATTAACCCTTCATTGACGCAATGACGAACGAAATTGTAACGAATGTCGATGTGTTTCGTCCGCCGGTGAGCTACAGGGTTGTTTGCTAATGTGATGGCGCTCTGATTGTCAACAAACAGCTTGACTCTCTGAGAACCCTCACTTTTGACAACTTGTCTCACTAACCTTTGAAGGTATACAGCTTCCTTGGATGCTTCTGATAAAGCGACGTATTCACTTTCCGAGCTGGATAATGATACGCACTTCTGCTTTCTGCACTCCCAGGATATCATATTCGGTCCCACCTTAAACATGTACCCCGAATAGGATTTTCGGTCTTTAATGTCGCCTCCCCAGTCAGCGTCCACGTAACCTGTAATTGAATAATTGTTACGTTCGCCTTTCGACTTCTGAAACGTAAGGCCTAAATCGCACGTTCCTTTAATGTAGCGTAGAACGCGCTTAGCCGCCTTCATGTGTACAGACCGACAACATGAATTATATTGAGCTAAGAAGCTCACTGCTGTCGATATGTCGGGCCTAGTGTTACAGGCTAGGTAATTCAATGCACCAACCAGCGACTGGTATTGCAGTTGTTCTTGGCGATTCAACTCATCACCACCCCCATCTGCCAAAACTTTATGCAGATCCAGTTCCAATGGGGTTTTCACTGGTTTACATTGATCCACACCGTGATCACTTAGAACAGCTTCCACAAACTTCCGCTGATGTAAAAATAACTTACCATCTGTTTGTCTTTCTAAACTCATGCCTAAACACTGTCGAGCTTCCCCTAAATCTTTTACTTGAAAGTATTTTCTCAGTCCGTTTAGTAAATCGATTTTCCCTTTAATATTTTCAAAAAATATTATAAAATCATCCACATAAAGACATATAAATATATCGTCTCTAAAATATAAACAACTATCAATCTCGGAACGTTGAAACGACATTGACAATAATACGTCATTTACTTTTTCGTTCCACGAACGACTTGCTTGCTTGAGGCCGTATATTGCCTTTTGCAATAAACAAACTTTTGATTTGTGGCCTTCATCGACGTAGCCTTCCGGTAATTGCATATAAACTTTTTCATGCAAATCCCCGTTAAGGAATGCCGTATTCACGTCGAAGTGATGAACTTGCAAATCATTTTCTGCAGCCAACGCTAGCAGTAGCCTCAGGGTTGATCTTCTTACGACGGGAGAAAATGTCTCGAAGTAATCCACACCGTACGACTGCGTAAAGCCTTTTGCGACGAGTCTGGCTTTGTACGTCAGGTTTCCGTCAGCATCGTACTTGTACTTGTAGATCCACTTATTTCCCACTACTTTGGCTCCAGGTGGTTTTTCAACTACCTTCCAAACGTCGTGCGCCTTCATGGACTCCAACTCTCGTTTCATTGCCGCTTGCCACTCATGGCTGTCAGGTCTTCGTAAGACTTCTTTGTACGAACGTGGTTCTTCCTCTATAGTGCTGTTGTAGCAATACAGACCGCTATGTGCGCTACGTAGCCTATTCCGTAAAGGATATCTAGGCTCTGCCTCGTCGTGCACATCAGCCGCACTGGCTCCTCCATCACGATCTTCAGTGTCAGATTCTATTCTGGAAGCTTCTACTTGTTCTGAGGGCTCCGCTGTGCCAGCAGTTTCAGCGCAAGGCTCTGCATCAGCTATGTCCGAGCTCTCTACCGCGTCCTCATAAGAATCTTCTGCCACTGACGTAGACGGAACTGCCTTAGAAGAATGATCTATTTCCCATAGCACAACATTCTCGTCCTTGTTCACAGTTTGCCCTGAACCGGCCTGTGGATGAGATGTCATCTTTACATTTGCGTCAGATCCTGAAACGTTCAAATCAGTATCTTCTGTAAATATAACGTCCCGTGCCGTTATTATCTGTCTTGGATCACTAAGATCCGCAAAACGATAGCCCTTAGTGTCTTCGCAATAACCAACGAAGAGATATTGCTTTGCCTTAGCGTCCCATTTCTTTCTCTTCTCTTTTGGAATGTGTACATAAGCCGTTGAACCAAATACTCTCAGATGATCCAATTTCTGTACTTTTCCTGTCCACAATTCCTCAGGAATCTTCCCATCATTTGCGCTGTGAGGTAGCCTGTTCTTCACGTACGCCGCTGTATTGCAAGCTTCCGCCCAAAACTTTTTATTCAAGCCTTTGTCCAAAAGCATTGTACGCGCCATCTCCGTTATGGACCGCAACGACCTCTCCGCTACGCCATTTTGTTCCGCCGTATAAGGAACTGTCAGCTGATGTCTTATTCCCTTACTAGAAAGAAATTCGTTAAAAGCTTTATTGACAAACTCCGTCCCATTGTCCGTACGTAGACACTTAACTGTCAAACCTGTCTCATTCTCCACATGTCTCACAAAGTCTTTGAAAAAGTTCAAAGTTTGTGATTTCTCCTTGAGAAAGTAAACAAACAATTTCCTTGTGAAATCGTCTACAATCACAAACATGTAATGAGCACCCCCATACGAACGTTCCGACGTGGGACCACAGAGATCAGCATGCAATAAGCCGAGCCTTTCTGTAGCTCGCCCTGCTTCACCCTTTGGAAAAGGTAATCTATGTGCCTTACCTCTTATACAAGCGACACACGGCTCCATTACACTTTTACCTCCAACATCGATGTTCGGTAACTTACGTAAATCAGTCAGATTTACATGCCCAAGCCGCCGATGCCAAAGCGCCAACGAGTTCTCAGCTTGAACCGTAGCCAAAGCCCCTTCTACAACAGGAAAACAGTCATCCAACTTATAGATACCTGAGACTTCACTACCAGTTACCACAAGTTTACTCGTAACCTCGCCTATCGATTGGTGAAACATTCTACAACCATCTGAATCAAAAATCACCTTCCAACCATTCTGTACCAACTTACTAACCGATAAAAGATTTACTCTCAAATCAGGTACAAAGGCGCAATCTTTAATAGGTATCAAAACTCCTTTCAGACTTACCATAATGTCACCTTTACCTTCGCTTGACATTTTCTCGTCATTCGCACATGTCACAACATTCTTATCAGTATCCTTAAAGTCTCTAAACCAGTGCTTCTGAAAACTCATGTGGCTTGAAGCACAACTGTCCAGGTAAAACGTCGAGGGGCTGAAGGAATCGTGTACTGATAGTGAACAGCAAAGCGCAACTTTCTTCGACGTCGTAGAAACCGTTGATACGCCGTCACCATCTAATCCCTTTATCAGCTTCGGGCAGTCGGACTTCTTGTGACCTTTCTTTCCACATTTAAAGCACTTTAGCTTTAATACAGAATGCTGAGCTTGTTTTCTTACTAATAATGCCGAGTTGACAGTCGAGGAATCATTTGAAGAGCTCTGACCGCAGTCTTCTTGTAAAAGCTTTTGCCGAACATTTTCAGAGGTAAGTTTCATTCCTGAGTGCTCTAGTGCCATCCTCAACGGACGATAAACATCAGGCAAACCTCTCAAAAGTACCACAGCAACCAAATCGTCATCGAAGCTTTGATTAATCTCCTTTAGCTTTTGAGCGTGACTCATGACAGCAGCTACATAATCATGCATCGAACGGTGATGTTCTAGCTTTTCATCCAAGAGTAAATTCATCAGAGTTATCCGTCTATTTATTCCTCTGTCCTCAAAAATGGTTGCCAACGCATCCCACACTTCTTTCGTATATTTAAGATTTTGTACATACGGATAGAGATGAGGTTCTAGGTGAAGACATATTATAGTAAATGCCTCTTGATCCTTCTCGATCTCTGCAGCATCATCTTTCTCCGGAAGTGTTGACGTAAATTGAAAACATTTTTCGCGAATAAGTAGCATTTTCATTGCGAATTTCCATGTCGAGAAATCTTCTAATCCGGTCAATTTAGCAACAGAAAATTTGTTAGTCTGGGCCCATAACCTTTTAGATATATAAATATTAAGAGTCGCAGTGTGTTGGAGTAATGTATAATTCAGATAGAATACACAGATGATTGACGGTTGATTGTTATAACAACATTCAAAGATAGGTAGCATAGCAACCATATTCTTAACAGTCTTAAATTCTAAAAAAAATATTATGTGTTACATAAAGATCTTGTCTAGTCAAAATCGCAGTCAGTTACATGACCTGATGAATTTCACTCGATAGAAAAAAATCGCAAAGTTACCCCTTTTTCGAGTATTATTTTCAATATTACGGCTATATTACTGATATTTTACATTTAATTTTTGTACTCAATTAAAGATCCTTAATAGTTATAGACAAATTCGCAGGGTTTCCTTTAATACAATGATTGGCTTAATGACTATAGCTAAATACTTACGAAAACTACTCGCAGAGCTTCCGTAAAGAGCGGGATGGTTAATTGCAAACTCACGCGTGTTAGAGTGGGACATTTGCAATGGGGATAGCTCCCCTTAAGTGTTTTATATGAAATTACCATCCACGACAACGCGCCTCTCCACAGCGAATGTTATACTAATCATATTTGCAATTGGGCTATGGACTGGGCTATGGAGGGGCGTGCCTTCGTGGACGGCACTATCTATATCCTGTGATACTACAGCATTGTATATTATATGATTTAATATAATATAAATTATATTTGTATGAAAACCTTGGTCGCTACCTTGGTAGATTTCAAAATATTGTTAATAAACATATTGGCCTTGAATAAGAATACAATTATTTGTTCTTATACACAAAAAACATGTTTGGGTAGATACCTAACCATAAAATAACACTAAATCACTCCACACCACGTGCGTAAAGCGTCTCGGAATAAAATTTACGACAAGTTATTATTATTAATACTGTGGTTTTATTTACACATGTCAAATCTCCTTTAAATCAAAGGTGTCTTTGAGGATTGTAGTTTATTTCTTGGTACCTACCTGCATATAAATCATCTTTAAATTTACGGAGCATCTGCCAAAAAACAACGCAACAATCTCAGAGTAATGCAAATCAGATGGGAATTCTGGTACCAATAACGCCTTCGAATTGCATTTATGGCATATTTGTTTTCAAATTTCACCGTTAATTTTAGCTCAATGATTAGCATATCTCCGCCTCAGTTGTATTACATCTGGCGTCTAGACATCACCATTGAATTCTGCAAGGAAAATAGTCGGTTCCGTGCCAAAATGAAGTTATATTTCCACTTCATTGACACCGATGATTCAGGGTCCAGTACCAATGCAGCGGGCGTCTAACGTTGCTTTTGGCTATGATAGCCAATTATTTTTGGTCAGGGAATGCTAAATCACAGTAAATTGCTCACACGTCAGTTACGGATCGACTAGTAAATTAATGACAACCTGTTAGTGTCTGGGATTGCGGAATTACTAACGGGTTATAAAGTAGTACCTATATGCCAATAAGGGAACATAACAAAACAGTAAAATTCGAACCGCAAGAAACACGTAATGCTCGAAGGGACAAATTTAAACAAGCTTTATTTGTACCAGTTTAAAGTTGCATGACATGCATACATAATGTCAGTATCAATAAACAAACGTGATATATGGGCGTTACTTTAATCATGCAAGCTTGACCTAATTCCTCTACCAAATCCATGTCATCAATTCTTGTGTCGGCGACTTGAGAATCGCCAACAGGAATGTCGAAGTGCCGACAAGCGGAAACGTAGAAAACTAAACAGCGTCGGTTTGCACTCTGTGAGCTACTAGCCAATGAAAATAGACAATTGTAGCGATTGAAGGATCCCACAAATATGCGAGTTCATTCAGGAAGCGGTGATTACGGCTTTAGTCAGATTTGCGAGTATTTTTATGAGACAATTAATTAGTTTTATTGCTTTATATAAGAGAATTGAACTGTTTCACGAGCACGAGCCATTCTCGTGTTCATAGGATTGTTTCCTAGTGCGACAGATGTTGCAGTTTATCATATTGTTGAACAAAGTATAATAAATAATTAAGTATTAATTCACCTTTTACAAAAGAACGCGATAAAAATGGACACATCATAATGTAACAATACATGCGAATCATGAACTAGAGAATATGATGTCTAAATATTATGGATTTATATACACTGACGAGCAAAAATAACGGGTACACTTTCTATGGAACTTCCATACAAAGTGAACCCGTTATTTTTGCTCGTCAGTATAGTAGGTAGGTAGTAGGTACTCGTACCTATATAAAAATAATAAATATTTAAAGAGAAATAAAATCCAATCGTTAGCGCGTAATTACCATCCGGTATTAAATCAAACGATGACCCAATTTCTATTTCCGCGTCCCACTGACGAATTCAGTCTGGTTGATATAGTTTTTCTTGTGGCATTCGCAGGAGAATACAAAAATTATAGTCGATCACCGACATTCTATTAGCGCGGGCGCCGTATAACCCGTTTCACGCGCCAGTGGTGGCCAATCGATGACGCATTCACTCACCATTGTGTTTCGTACGTTGACTGAAGTTTGCTTTAATTGTTTTTATGAAATTGTACTAATAACGCTAATTATAAATATTGAAAATGCAAAATCTATATCAAACTCTGTATATCTCAAACTAATAAATAAATAAATACTCATTTGTGTTTGGACAGTAAAACCATTTTGAACATGGAAGCCCCTTCAGTGTGTTTCCGCTCACATCTGAAGTAAGAATACCTATAGGCGCAATATGTACATAGAAACAATGATAACTTAAGGAGGACCGTTCCGAGGGAAAAATAGTTTGTGTAAGGAAGTACGTCTTGCTTGTTCTTTCTTATAAAATTTCACAACGAAATGGTAGTTCCAATCTCATAAAAAGCAAAGGTTTCAAATACCTGAAAAGTCCTTCCAGCGCTCCGTTGCACCCGCTCAATATTTTCGATGAGCTTGTTTTGTATCGCCGCCGCATCAAAGGAACTTCCTAACTAAGGATACGAAACGTTGGAATATATTAGTGTTACGTATCGCCTCTGGAATGCTTTACACTTGGCATGAGTACGTATCTGTTACGATCAAGGACTGGACGGTTTACGCGAGAAATGATTGTGTTGATTCTGTAAACATTAAACTTCAGTTTCTTGGTTTGATGGGAATAAAGTTTAGAATACTTCCTGACATGGCGTGCGCAACTTCTATGCAGTATTTTCTACTTTCCCGACAGCGTACTGACTTTGCCTAGATTCCTTTTCTCGTCTTTTGTCAGTATTAGGTACATTTGCACGGATGTAGTCTTCTCGCTAACCTATATAATGTTATCATAGACTGATAGAGTTACCGATTCATTAAACAACTCAACGATTAATAAAATGATGTAATATTTTGATGGTATTAACTATCTAGGCTGTTTAAAGCTTAAGCCACACAGAGAGCGGGCGGGCGGTTGCGGCGCGGGCGCGGGCGGCGGCGGCGCGGGCGCGGGCGGCAGCGGCGCGGGCGCGGGCGGCAACGGCCTTTGGCGGCAGCCGCCACCGCCAGAGGCGGCTCCCGCGCCGCTGCCGCCCGCGCCCGCGCCGCCGCCGCCCGCGCCCGCGCCGCCGCCGCCCGCGCCCGCGCCGCCACCGCCCGCCCGCTCTCTGTGTGGCTTGAGCTTAAATAACCTCTGTAACTCGTATTTCTATGAGATAAACTTACTTAAATTTCACTCAGTACTACCCGCGAATTCAATCATACTGATTGCTTTCACAGACAAACCGCCCGTAAAACCAAATGGTAGAATTCTTTCTGTTTTTAACGATACATGGTCAAAGTAGAAAGCATATCTAGTATGCAATCTATGTTCACACACACCTGATGTGATTCGAACATAATACAACATTACTCAAAAGATTTGTAAATTGGGTCTAACCTAACGCGATATTTATGTTACTTGTCGTTGTTAGACCCGTTTCAACAAATCTTTTAAGTATGTTACAAAGCGCAAGAGTTTAAAATTTTATATATACAACATTAGTCATGTAGTCAACAGGGATATGAACGTGAAAGTCAACAAGGATGTGAACTGTGGGTTGAATGAGATGGATGCCCAGGACAGGCTAAAGCGAAGTAGAAGCAAAAGGAAAGTGGACCCCATTTTAAGACGGAATGGGACAAATGCTAGGAGCTCCAAAAGGAGGTGAGTTCTTTATATTACAAATTGTGTGGTATGTATTATGGTGCTATTAATTTTTAAAGGCTCTTTAGTTTTTATTTGTACAGCTCTAAGATCTTAATCACTGTGAGTCAATTTGTCTTGTGTTTGTGTCTTAGCTGTCAGAGGTGCGCCGGGCGGTTTTCGAGGCATCATGGTATCAACCAAGCGTCCAACCTGCGTCTTGGAGCCTCCGGGGTTGTGTCGCACAGATGACCTTACACTGGTTCCGTGGCAAAAGGGTCGGTGTCTCTTGTGGGACGCTAGTCGCGTCAGTAGGTATGTTTGCACTGTCCCACCTTAACCTTACAATCAGGTCTGCGGGTCGGCCGCTAAATATGCGGCCAAACTTAAGCACTCTAATAAGTACAGTGCCCTGGAACCGATGTACGAATTCGTGCCGTTTGCGGGATCTGGGGGTGGAGGCTAAAACCTTTATTAAGGAATTTTATTGGGTCGCTGACTTAGGGATAGGGGCTGTGATCCACGCTCCGGATCGTATCTGGTTAAGCAGATTTCGTTGGCTAGGAATACCTACAGCGCGGTAATGCTGCAAGCACAATGGGAATTAGAATAGAATAGAATGGGATTTAGAATTATGTATTAAGGTTGACTGACGAAGTTGTGTAAGTATCTTATATACGACGAAGCCTGTTGCTGATTCATAGTTGTACCCACCCGACGAAGCCTGCGTAGCGGATTAGGATTTATCAATGTCATTATTCTCCTTCTTTGTTAATAAATGATTTCTTAAAAAAAATTGTCTTGGTGTTGTTAACATTAATGAAGTGAAGTATATATGAGATAGTAACTCTTTCTGTTATCTTAACACTCCGGTTTGACAATTAGAAGTATTTATAACTTTTTTGATTAGAATTTTTCATTGCTAAGAATATTTATTTGCCTTGTGGCAGTTGCAGAGATGGTTTGGAATGTCGAATGCTATGAAAATCTAACGACGTAAAACTACGTCAAACACACGAATACCTGTTTCCTTAGACAGAGTAGGCTATAAATATAAAGTTGTTTCCTTACATCTCAGCGTAAATTTACACTGCACGAGTCAATAAACACGTCATAATCCCCGCGTTCGATAGAGACAGAAGCGGATGAGTTTTTCACTTATTTTCGTATTCCAGAGTTTCTACGTTTGAGGGGATTCTCTATAAATAGGGGTGCCACACGGACGAGAAATCCAGTGTAACAACACTCGCACTCGGATTCGGTTCTTGTTACATAAAGCTACCAACCCTACTGCCATGGTGAGGAAGAAATTTATTAAGCTTTTAGTGTTGTGAAGTTTAGTGATGTGATGCAAAGTTTGACAGGTGTAAAGTGCGTTACTGTAACTGGAGCTGCGATTGCTCTAGCAAACACCCTCAATTTCTGAAAACTTAACATTATGTCTCAAAATCTTGAAAATGTGTCTATTAATTCCTTTTTCTCCTACTCTTCTTAACTCTACCTTCTTCAATAGGACACTGACGACGATCAGAAGATGGCGATGCTTCGCAAAGCCTTCCAGATGTTCGACACCACCAAGTCGGGCTACATCGAAGTCATGAAGATCTCCACAATCCTGAACACCATGGGTCAGCTGTTCGATGACTCCGAACTTCAGGCTCTCATCGACGAGAATGACCCAGACAGTAAGTTAAACAAAGAAATCCAGCCATAAGGACGATTTACATGGTGCAATTACTTGCGTGAATGCAATTATGATGACATTGCGGGCTGCGGGCTACCGAGGTAAAACGAGGACTATCAAGCCCCATCATCATCATCAATGAAAATCGCAAGTTCCTGCACCGTTTAAATGGGCCTATACTGTAAATCCAAGCTAACGGTTCATTTTATTCCACGATTTATTTATTTTCTGAAGTTTATGACACTTTCTTGTGATGCGGTAATGTCTGGCGGTGCCGAAGACCAAATTTATTTATAAGGATTATTTGTTTATAATGGAACCCCTCATATTGACAAAAACAGTTCGTAATGTTAATCATTAAATTGGCGCATATAAAACTCTTACTCATTTATTTGTAAATTTTAAAATGCACAAATATGTACAGGTCGGTTATATTTTATTTAACTGTGTTATAAATTTAATTTTTGAATTTCCTTATGGCTATTTATCACGGTAAATTTCGTTAGGTAGGTACAGTTACGTGTTTTTGTGATAGACTCGTATGCACATGTCCCTATTAAACCTTTCAGTGAAAAGATGTATGAATACGTTACATTAATTTAACCCAAATAAGGTCTCTCGATTACCTAACTAAGAAGACCTATTGCTTGTTTGAAAATACTAACATAACTCGTGACGTTATTATTATGTGAGTTTAATTATTAAATTAGTTTGAACTTTAAGTTGATATTGTCGTTATCCCACTAATATTATAAACGCGAAAGTTTAGTTGTTTGTTACCTACTCAATCACGCAAATACGGCTTAACGGATTATAATGAAATTTGGTACATAACGAGTTCATAGCCTGGATTAACATATAGACTTAGAGGATACTTTTTATATCTAAAATCATCCCTCAAAGTTATGAAAAAGGAAGTGGAAGTTTACGCGGACGAAGTCACGGGCAAAAGCTAGTATGAAATAAAATATAACAATTTAAACTCTCGCGCTTTGTAAACATACTTAAAAGGTTTGCTTTCACGGGTCTAACAAACGCCGTTAAATCAAAACTTTTAAGTATGAAATAAAATACAAACAAACCAGAGACATTCCAAAAGTGGCTGACCCCTCTTTACAAGTAGGCGTCTGAAAAATGAAGTTGTTTCAATTAAAGGTATCATTTTTTACGGATCCTCAAGAAACAGTGAGTCGTATGCATTTAATTTGTTAGTTGTGAATGGAAGTCCATTAATAAAACGAGAAAGTATCATTTCAGTCCAACAACTCATCCAAGTGGTCGCTAATCGAGCCATCTACCATAGGTGTACAGTTAAAAAAACGTACCGTTGAATACTAAATTTTCTCATACCTTTACTTACCAACGTAATTACCACGTGGTTTTATCGAAATTTAATTCAAAACCCTGTAGAATGCAATGTTAATTTATTATCAATTTATCTTATTTCATATCGTTGAGGGCTACCTACATTTTCGAATCCTATTTTTGTAGAAGGGTCCATTTTCAAATTCCGCATGCTGATGAATTCCTGGAGTTTAAGTAACGGCAAATATTTTTAGACTCGATCCCAACACACTAACCACGTGCAGCGTGTGACGGTCGCACCTCTTCGTTACGAAATATTTTTATACGTCGCCTCGACTGATGTTGCTATTTCCGGATGATTCCTCAAGACCACGTTGGAACTCGCCATGGTTTACTTTTTACGCTGGAATCGTTAAGTGATGAAAGGGAGTTATAATAAGCATTAGTAATTAACGTCGGACAAGTAAACCAGGATTGTTTTAGTTTTAAAATCAGAGTTCAAATTCGTGTCGGGTTACAAATTATAAAATACATGCATAAAATTACGCTAGGGATATTCTAACCCAAACGCTACACAGACTAATTAAAGCAAATATTACTTATTTTTCAGACTCTGGCAAAATCAACTTTGATGGCTTCTGTAACATCGCGTCCCACTTCTTAGAAGAGGAAGATGCCGAAGCTATGCAACAGGAACTGAAGGAAGCCTTCAGGTATAATTCCTTTACTACTCAGTTGAACTCAATAAATACTATAATAAACATATGCAAAATAACATCATAATGAAGCATTTTAGCACATTTTACTATTATAACTAGACGTTTTAGTACCCTTAAGGCTCCTTTCCGACTTGCCGTATTTTCTTCATTCCCGATAGCATTCTTTACGTCGTCTAGGTTTCCGTATACTTATTTGTGTAGTTTGATTATATTGCGCATTAGTGGCCCTGCTTAAGAACGCGCAGTAAAGTATCTGTACCGACTCGGTTGACATTAAAGTTAACACTGACAGCTTACTGTTATTTTACCGACCTCGCACCGCAAAATGCGGAAGTATCCTAAGTAATGACGCTATGGCAACGACTAGCGTCGCGTGATAAAGGCAATATGAAGCATTCGTCTCTTCGATAAGTATATATTATAGAATATAAAATGACGGATGCTATAAAATATATTTAATATCTAAAATATAATAAATATTTAAATCACATTACAAAAGGTAACCATACAATTTTTTTTGTATAAGTCTTGCCTTTGTTAACTATAGAATTATAGGAAAAGTAGAGTTCAAAATAATAATTATTTGGAGAGTTCCGTTAAATTTACATGACCAATTCACTGAAATATGAAAATAATACATAGTTATATTTGTCACAACATTAATTTAAGTTTTATTTACAGCGATAAACAATTATAAACACAATTCCCTCGCTCCTGTAGCTGTAGCTATTGATACCATTGTCTACTGAGATTGAAATACATTCATACACGTATAATTATTCCATACGTGATCTACTTCGTTAGCCAAGTTAGAGGCCTTCGGCGGGCGGCTTGAGAACTTCTAACAGTCAAGTTGCCCACTCACTTGACAAGCCTAATTCCAACAATGTCTGGTTTCCCCTAGAGTTGGAAGGTTAGGCCTACGCAAAATCTTGGGCTTAGGAAGCGGACTTCGGGCATCCTTCAGGATGCAACTATACTGGGATAACGCTAGGAGGATGCTGATGTGATCAACTTCGTCAATTCCAGATTGTACGACCGTGAAGGCAACGGCTACATCACCACGTCGACGCTGAAGGAGATCTTGGCCGCTCTCGACGACAAACTGAGCAACTCTGACCTCGACGGCATCATCGCTGAGATTGACACTGACGGATCCGGAACCGTCGATTTCGATGGTACGTAGCATATACGTATTTTTACGTATACCTTAAGGCACTACAACGAGAAATTTTGAAATATTGAAACGCTGTTCTGCCCAGACGAGGAAACAATAGGGACTGATCTTTAAATATAGTATTCTTGACTATATTATTCTGGTACTGACAATAGCCGAAACATGATTGCTTAAAATTTTCTATAGAAAAGAAGTCCAAAGTTGAGTCTATATTTTCCTTTTTTTACTCAGCCTACTAGGTATTTTACCTCATCTATATTCTGACAAGAGGAATAATTCTGCACATAGTTAGATATTTATCGAGATTTGTCTAAAAAAGCCATTCCCGAAGAGTATTTAAAGACGAAGAGAAGAAAAAGACGATTTAAAGCTTATGTACAGTCGGATGCAGAGAAAAGTTACACCCCCCACCCCAGCATACAAATGTG
This sequence comes from Cenopis cana, assembly GCA_951800055.1. Classification (NCBI taxonomy): domain Eukaryota; kingdom Metazoa; phylum Arthropoda; class Insecta; order Lepidoptera; family Tortricidae; genus Cenopis; species Cenopis cana. The sequence goes on from OX637488.1 coordinate 8,467,545, forward strand.
TATGCACGGGGGTCAAGTTTCTCTACAGCTGACCGTATTATGGGTACTAAGCGACGATATACATACTTATGTAGATAAATATACTTAAATACATAGAAAACATCCCAGACCCAAGAACAAATATTCGTGCTCATCACACATATAACTGCCCTGGCCGGGATTCGAACCCGGGACCTCCAGATTCGTAGGCAGGGTCACTACCAACTAAGCTAAAGCGGTCGTCACTTCATTAATACATTATGATTGATCAATGGCATTAACCTATTTCAAAATCCACACATATTGACACTACTTTGTTTTTTTTTCAGAATTCATGGAGATGATGACTGGCGACTAGGCGTATCAGCAATATTCCCATAGTATTATTATATTTAGTTACTATTTATACATATTTAGGAGTCATGTATAGACTTCGATATTTAGTACAAAGGCAAATAATGCGGTATTAGCATGGTTCGTGACAAAAATAAGTTAACATCATCTATCTTATAGATAGTACGTTTTAATATGACAGTCTACATTGAGTAGGCCAAGGTACGGAAGCGTTCTGAAGAATTATTTCCGGAATAATTCATGTGAGACGTTTTTTTTAATTATCGAGAGACGTTGTATATTTATGGTATATTTTTACACCTTTGATTAGAAGAGGAAACTATTTAAGTGTATTGACATTTTAAGAAGTACTTTTGTTAATAAATTAGTGTCCGAAAACATTGTGTTTTAATAAAATAAAATAAATCATTATCTACAGCAGCTTATAAAGCTTTAAAAACATTTGATCCAAATGGTTACTGTATATTTCCTACGTTAAGATAATCTAGAAATTCCTTTGAGTTATTTACCTATACTAAAAGTAAAGTTTTTTTTTTATATAATGTTTTGAAGGTCACCGGAGTGGCACGTAATACGAAAATGAAAAAGTTAAATTATTGACCCGCTGCACTTTTATGTACTTAACTAATTTATTCAAATATAGTTGCTATCCCTATGGACCTCTATAGGTGAATGTGAATTGAAACTTTATAGATTATCGCAACTATATTTGAATAAATTCGTTACGTAAAAGTGCAGCGGGACAAACCCTCGTGGTCCTTACTCTACCTTTTCATCTCAATCGCACTTTATTACAACGATATAGGTGGACGACATATTTTTTATTTTTAACTTCTCATGCTCGAAAAGTGTGTCATATTAGACTTGTGAAGCGGGGCTAAAGTAGTACATTTAAGCCCTAGGGAAAATATGTATACATGTTTATGATTCACTAAACATTTTAATTTGACCAATCAAAATACTTCACCTATTAAATCCACCAATCACAGAAAAGTAATTTGCCAGATTAAAAAATATTTGGTAAAAATAACAACCAACCAGAATACAGCTGTACTAAAATCGACCAATCAGGAAAGACTTTTTCAGTTCTCTAAAGATTAAGCGGTGGTCAAAGGACTTGCGTCTCTTAAAAGAAAAAAAAAGCGCGTGTTGCATCTCCTTCTTTAATATAGCAAAAGAAAGGGAGGCGAATACGTAAAAGCCTTATCTCACTACCCTACCGATAGGGTAGTGTGATAAGGCTTTTAAGCGAACACGCCAAGCGAGGCATGGTACTGGCCTAAGAAAAAAAAACATGCTGTCAAATTAGACATACGCCCGCCAAAAGTTAAATTATTCATTGAAGGTGGATAATTTGTGTTTAATGTGTTTTCTCGCAATCGAAGTGAAAAGTAGAGTGTATAACTCGGGTCTAAAAGCCATATTACCACTCGAACAATTTTCCCTCACTACGTTCGGGAAAATAACCATCTCGTGGTAATATGGCTCACTTTAGCCCCTTGTCAAACAATCTACTATTTTTGTGGATACACCCTCGTTTCAAGTACAACGGTGTTATTTCGAGAATGTACCAAAGGTTGTTATGACAATCATTACACACCCCTTTATAAACGGTTATAAACGAGTTCCCACAAGATGATTTCCGTAACTCCATATATAATATGTACAGTCGAGGATTTTGAATGTTTGGCACTTTTGGACTCTATTACAATAGAAATAGAGTCCAATAGTTACAAACATTCAAATTCCCTGACTATACGTGCTTCCTGTTAGGGGCCACAATAGCTACCCATTGTGCCTGACGATTTGCAGGTTTAAATATAATCTCCAATTGTCAGGTGATATTCGTTATATAAGCGGGTTTCAATTTCCACTCACCACGTGATTGTTATTTGAAAGTGTGGAATTGTCCCTTGTTTGACTAAAATTAGACATCTTCCCACTGCTACAATTGGTCAATTTTCCAATTGCACTTGGTTTCCTGAGATGCGTGTACAGTCAACTATATTCATGAAATTTACCTGTGGATACCATCACTATCTCACCTGTGGATACCATCTATATTTTAAGCATCTACATGATTTGGCGTTAACTAGGTTTATTAGTTTTTATTAGGTTTTTATCAAGGCGTTTATTAGGTTTCTAAAATTATAAAAAATTAAGCAATGTAATCTAAATTTTTTAAAGTGGGACGCTTTCCATACAAAACGTATTTTGACATTCGCAGGCTAACAGCGTGATATTTTAAGAAACTTATGTAACAAACATTCATAAATTGGCTTTCCATTTGCGCGAGATGCCCCCTTTCCTCGAATAAACTTGTATAAGTAAACTAAAAAAATTGAAAACTTGTAGAAAATAAGTTTATACAAGTTTATTCTAGGAAAGGGGGCATTTCGCGCAAATGGAAAGCTAATATATGAATGTTTGTTACATAAGTTTCTTAAAATATCACGCCGTTAGCCTGCGAATGTCAAAATACGTTTTGTATGGAAAGCGTCCCACCTTAAATAATATTCGTAAAAAAATACCCTGAATTATTTAAAAACATGTATACCCTAGAAACACTAGATATCCTAACAAACTTTTACTCGATTTTATACACCCAAGAGTGCCCTGTTAAGGAACAGTAGCTATTGTATGTGTATAAAAAGACGTTATAAATTATTAAATATTATTTATACACTCTCACACACTCTATCACTCTCAAATAAATGTGCCTGTTATTAGTCGACCAATATTTTGGTGGTTATATATCAAACATTATACCGACTGTACTAAATTATGCCTATTAAAATGACCGCAAGGATCTCAATTGGATCCGCAGAAAGAGTTACGTGTTTCCAGCTACATATAGTCCATGACTCCATTGGAGTGCTTAGTACGGCCCAATGGTGCGCCGTATATTGCTCAAATAAAGAAGAAAAATGTTCCTCTGGATTCTATTCCTCGTGACAACAACCGCATCTGCTCCAGCAGAAGAATATCAAGCTATAATTAATGAAGGAGGTATGTGACTATTTCATTTGTATTTGTTACTAGTGCCTAAAATTCGATGCGATAAGAGTAGATTATGATATAAGTGAGGTATGTTGATCGTTGTTACACTAGAGGCGATATTGTTTGTGCGAGCCGCACGGCGAGTGCGATAAGAGGGCCGAGAGTGTAATGATCAAGTACTTGACGTGTGTTATACGACATTTTTCAACAAAATTGCGAGGAAAAAGCAAACCTATAAGTTATAAGGTTTATTAATAATTTTCTGTAATTATTGATGGCAAGAGGTTATTACTTACAGATTATGTATTATGACCATCATCAGTGTTTCCAGATACGTCATCACGTCAATACTATTTATTACCACAATAGTTTCCACCATGAGTTCACTTTTTTGAACATAATTAATCAGTTTCAGCACGCTACAACAATGTTTACAAATATTTATGAATTAATGGCGCGCTGTTACTTTTTTCTTGTCTTTGCAATAATTCACGCGCAGCCGCAACGCAGCGCTGCGGAATTTCCAGACAACCACTAAATAATAAAAATAAATATATACACACGTACTCACTTAGTAAATAGAAATTCACTTTAATATTATTAATTGTTATTCAAAATTGATAATTTTCATAACTTAAACATTTATATTTAGGAAAGAATCACTAAAACTTACCCAAGTACAATGTTTTAGCCGTGCAAGAATCCATTGGCCAAAATTTCAAAAATAGCTAGTATAACTCGGTTAATTTAAGAATGATCCATTTTTTACTTATACCTTTTTGTGATGTACAAACCTATCTTAATCGGAATATAAATATTACAGCACAAGTTTCGCATAAAAATATTTTATCGTATAGCAATATGCTATAATAGCATCAACTTCAAGAAAAAGTCATACTCCCATTTGAAAGGCCAGCAACGCACTTGTGGCTCCTCTGGTGTTGCGGGTGTCTATGGGGGACGGTAAGGCTGCGTTTCCACCAGAGATGTGCGAGGATGTGTTTTCATATATTTGACACCTCGCTCGGTGCGTTGCGATGTGTCAAATGTATGAAAACGCATCCTCGCACATCTCTGGTGGAAACGCAGACTAATCGCTTACCATCAGGGCATCCGTCTGCTCGTTTGCACCCTATAACATAAAAAACCGGCCAAGTAAGAGTCGGACCGCACGAAGCGTTCCATACCATTATCTATAAAAACGGCAAAAATTCATGTTTGTTGTATGGGAGCCCCATATTTATTGTATCCTGTTTTTAGTATTTGTTGTTATAGCGGCAACCGAAATACATCATCTGTGAAAATTTCAGCTGTATAACTATGACGGTTCATGAGATACAGCCCGGTAACAGGCGGACGGATAGACGGACAGCGGAGTAGTATTACCCTAGGTACGGAACCCTAGAAAATAAATAACCAACGGATTGCTTCGCGAGTTTAAATCTTATCTCCTTACTACATAACTAGACACGAGAATTGTGGACACCATAGCTGGAAAATGTACCAGGTGATGGTTGTCCACCTGAGTCTAAAATGCTTACTAAGACTAATAGGTACTCACCTTTCCTGAATAAAATGTTCCATACAAGGATCTCCCTACAAAACCTTAGCCAAGGACTGGACTAATAGAGTCTTCATTATATATTTTTATTTTTGTTGTTTTCAGAATTTCTTAACGATGCGTCGGTTATGAAGATTGTACCTTCTGGCTTCTCACCTCAGAAAACTGAATATTTTATCAAACCATCATTAGCAGAAGTCGTTGATAAAGTAAGTTAGCTAAGCTGTCTGTGTTTTTTTGACTAATAGGTAAAATAAAAGTAATATATATATATGTATGTATGTCGGGACAGGATGTCGAGCTTGGCCTTGGTCACTCATAATTATGATTACTTCATGAAACCACACATCTCACTTTACATTATTTTAATACAATTAGTCAGTTATTATTCAAGATACAATAACTATTACAATCTACAATTTATTCAAATATCACAATTTCAACAATTAAATCTAAATACAATCAAAATAACTAAAGCTAAAAAAGACCTAATACGTGGTCGTGGGTTCAAATCCCGCCTATTTTTTCAATGAGTGAGATGGGGGGATTCCTCGTTTCTGTTAGTACCTGGCGCAAAGGTTCCTAGTACACTGGCGGAGTTGCCTCGTTGTATGGAGAGGGATATCCTTTGCACCAGGTACTCACCAGAGCTATTACAATTAAATGTCATGATTGTCTTTGTCACTAAATCACTAATCACTCCGTATCACAATTATTACTTGATTTAATTATTAATTCCACCACAAGGACACAACTGAGATGCAACTAAACGTGAGATAGTCCCAAGATCTAGGTACGATCCGCTCTTGCGCTTGCACTCGTGCATATGTGCATCCTTGCCCTTATGTAATCGGAAACTAACTACACTCTCTCCTCGGGGACAACCTGATTCTGTCAAGCGCCACGCCCACACGTGACACCCATCACGTTAAGTTGAAACTTGAATACTGCTGCTGCCGACATATATATATATATATATATATATATATATATATATATGTATATATAGAGGGGTCTGGACCCCCGTTCCGGGTCATTCCTGGTGCAAAGGCTGGCGGTCGCCGTTCAACGGGGTAATGCCGCCAGTGTGATGGACACCTTTCCGCCGGGTGTGGCTCGGGGTGGTTGTTTGAGTAGTATAGTTTTAGGGTTAAGTTTAGTTTTAGATTTTATGTGTATTATTTGTGAGTGTGTGTAATTTGTTTATAATTAATATATTTGGATCTAATTTGATATACCTATACATAGGTACGTGATAAAATTAATTTCTAAACCAATTTTCAGGACAAACCAAGCTACAAGCGTATGATTGAAATTTTGAAAAAAGGTCATACGAAACTTGGGTTGACATTCAACATTTTTGATGACAACATGAGAGAAGCGACTATTGCATTGTACCACCTGTTGCTGGATGTAGACGATGATAAATTTGACGCCATTGAACGATGGTCCAGAGTTAACATTAATAAGGACATGTTTGATTACGCCTGGCGATTAGCATCTCTGTATGGTAACAAATTTAAAAAAGAAGAATTACTACCTCCGTTCATTAAGAAACCTAACTATTTTGTAAACAGTGAAGCAATGTGGAAAGCGATGCATATAAAAATAGGCAATGGCGATATTAACGACAACGACGGCCAACTAAATCAATATTACCGAACTGATGACGTAATTACAATTAATACCAACTATTCAGGATGGAATTTGCCGCAAAATGGTTGTGACCGAGAAATCAATTACTTCAAAGAAGACATTGCGTTAAACAGCTACTATTATGGAGTACATTTATTGCACCCATTCTGGATGAGTAATGAGGAATTAGATCTACTCAACCCGCGCCACGCAGAGCACTATTATTTTACACACAAACAACTGATGGCTCGTTATCAGCTTGAAAAGGAGCACCTCAATAAGGATAACAATGATACATCGTGCAATATTAATCTAAGGAGCTACAATTCCTACCTCATGCATGACTATGGTCTCCCATTTCCCATTAAATCCTCCATCAAAGAGTGGAATGAAGGAAGAGCTCGTCTGAAGTCGATTGATATTGCTATAAGGGAATGCATTTCGCGAGGAGTTTTAGTGGTGGGTTTTTCTTTTTAAAGCAGCAATTTGTAATCACTTTTTCTATAAAAAACCGGCCAAGTGCGTGTCGGATCACGCACAACGAGGGTTCCGTACCGATACCTACTAGTCCACATTTCAAAACACTATTAAATACCTTGAATCAAAAAAGGTCGGTTCTTCATAGGGAAGTCACGGCACTTACGTCCTTTTGTTTGGGCAAGACAGTTTTTCAGTGATAACTCAAAAACCCTTAATCCCATCTTGTTCAAACCTATTTTTGTTGAAAGTATTTATTATTGTACACCACATCAATTTTTTTCAGAATTTTAATCTTCATAGCTTGGTAAATTAGAGGGTGGGGAAGGACACATTAAGTACAATTTGTACGACTTTGGGAGCTAATATCTCACCAACTATTGACTTAAATGGAAAACTTTCTTAGTAGCCTCTATATTATTTTTAAAGGCCTATCCAAAAATACCCCACACAACTACTTGCATTACTAGACTAGTACTACTAGACTACACTACTACTAGAGTACCGGTACTGGTACTACTAGAGTGACTAGTTGAAATGAGCGCGGTCTCGCCAATAAACTGCTTCGTCAGTTTGGTGAGTTCAACTATAATTGTTAAACATTGTGTAACTTTATTGAAAAAAAAAATATTGAAAATAAAATTTTGCGTCCCCCGGTTACATGTATGGGGTGCCCCCCTAAAATATTTTTTTTTCCTTATTTCACATCACATTTATATAGTGGTTCATAGAATACTTCTTCCTACCAAATTTCATTATTGTAGTACTCATAGTATCCGAGTAATGTCTTCTCGAAGATCTCACGGTTCGAAATAAATGCCATACGATAAATAAATAAATAAGTATCCGAGTAAACCGGCTGTGACATACGGACGGACAGACAGACAGACAAACAGATAGACATGACGAAACTATAAGGGTTCCGTTTTTGCCATTCTGGCTACGGAACCCTAAAAATATACATCAGTTGCATTGCATTGTATTATCATTACAGCAAATTGCATTGTATACTTAACAGGATAGTAACGGCACAACCATCCCGATGGCGGGAGAATACAACATAGATCTTTTATCAAAATTGATACGAGCTAACTTAGATGGCCTAAAATCTGTCAAGATCATCAGATCATTATATGGCTACGGCGGCAATGGATATCCAATCGACCAGTAAGTTTAATTATAGATATATTAAGTATTATCAGATTTTAACTAACTTGTAAGTTGTATAACTGGCGACATTATAAATAAATCTAGGTGGAGTTACTTATTTAGCACTGTAAACTTGCATATCAGTGTCAGTCATTATAATATTTATTTTTTATTTATTTGAGTCAGGCAACAAGGCCCATATTTACATACACCCATAATATGTGCACCGACAATAATATGTGTGTGTGTGCTATAGTGTCTGCTTATCATCTTCTTTATTTTACGTCCATCGTTAATCTTCGTTTTTTGAAGAATACTGAAGCGAATGTATTATTTACCGTAAGACTATTTATCAAGGCTCTTAAAAATATTTTCTATAGTGATATAATCTCAGATTTTGAATCTAAACAGTTTCTTCCCTGGATTAGGTCCATATAAACCAGATCGTTAGCAAAAAGAACTGTAACAATAGTTCGTGGTTCAATATACCAAAAATAATGTTTCTATTTCAGATATAACCCCGCGCCGTCAGTATTACACTTCCCGCAGACATCATTGAGAGACCAAACATATTGGCACCTAATCAACAGCCTGCTGGAGTATTTCACGGAATATAAGAAAACTTTAGACAGCTACAGCCTGGCTCAATATTATAACAATAATTTTGCCATAGTCGATAAGGATTTCACTAACATAACAACATACTTTGATTACTTCAAATTTAGTTTAAATAAAGGTTTAGGTGGTGGTTTAAGATCACCTCTAGTGTTCACAGCAAGACAAAAGAGACTGAATCATTTACCTTTTACTCTAAACTTCACTCTAGACTCAACGGCTGAAACTGATGTTATTGTCCGACTTTTCTTAGGTCCTCTATGTGAAATTCAAGATTGCTGGCTTAACTATGATAAGTTTTTCGAGTTAGATGTATTCAAAACACAAGTAAAATATGGACTAAACACTATTAGCTGGTCTTCTGACAAGTCAGAAACATTTTCATCTGAAGAATTTTATAATTTGGAAACGTCGAAGAAGAAAATTAATAAATTCAATTTGTTCAAATTCCCTAAAAATCTATTAATACCAAAAGGATCAGAACAAGGACTAAATATGACCGTATTTATCATTGTAACTCAAGCAGATAATTCGCCATTAGATGAAGTTACACCTACAAGTAATTATTATAATAAAGTCTTGAGTGAGGTTGATAAAAAACCTCTAGGATTTCCTTTCCACAGACAGGCAGTAATCGAAGACGAGTGTGGCTCAAATTATAAGTTCTACAATGTAACAATATATCATGAAAATCGTCCAGTTGACGCTAGCCGTTACTTTTCACCGAATTTGTATTAGCTATAATTTTTCCGCATCTTCAAAGAGAAATGGGGGAATGATATGGAAGTGATGAACATAATTATATTTTTTTTATATTCAGAGCTGTTTCGGGCCAAAATACTTGCTATAAAAAACTTCAGGTCGAAATAATGCGTGATTGTGTATATTAGCCGAAAATAATTTAGTCTTCAACCAACATCCATTCTAAATGACATATATATGGGAACGCAACGAGGATATTGATACATTTTGTAAGGATTTATTAGTATTAAGTATTTGTAATTAGAAAAGAGTAAAATACAATTAATTTTTATACACACATTGGTTTTAATTTATGAAATTGTCATGGCTGGGTGCCCCAGCATATTTCCTCTTCTTGAGGGGAGGCGAGGCAGGGGAAGATCGCGACGTGCGTTTATGGATCAAGCTAAAGAGAAGGTCAATGTAATGTCGTACTAGGAGCTCAAAGCATTGGCAGAGAACAAAACGGAATGGCGATTACTCCACTGACAAGAGCTAGGCTCTTAAATATATGATGATGATGGTTTCAATTTAAAGTACAATTCGGTAGAAGTCATAAATTATTTACAATACTGTATGTAAAAGATCTCTCATTATTTTTGAAAAGTTTAACCTCTGCAACATCTTCATAGCGAAAGATTACATTTCTCTCTAACTAGCTTTTTTATTAGTTATGGGATTGCTCTTGGCCAGCATCTATAGCTAGGGGGCAAAGATGAGACGGACAATGAAGCGAGCTCACCCAGAAAATGCCTATTCACAGGTTATATAAACTCGGTAATACAGATGCCGATAGGGAATTCCAAACCTTAGCAGTGCGCATTATAAATGATTAAGAAAAGCGCTTGGTTCGGGTAAGAGGAATTTCAACCAGGTAAAGATGGTAACCTGCCGTACGTCTAGATGTCCGATGGAAGAAGGGGGAAGGCGGTATGAGCTTGTAGAGCTCCTGAGCACACTCACCAAAGTACAATTTCTACTTTGCGTCTATGTGCTAAGCTCTGCTGCTTAGATCCTACTTCCGTACTGTCGCCAATGAGCCTCCTGGGTCAGCGATCCACCGAGTCGAGTGCGGCAAGTTGGTACGTAATAAATATTCCATGCAGGATCGGACTTGGGCTTCGTATAAAGTACCTAAGAACCTTATTTAGGATGCTCAGCTTTTTGGTCGATGTTCGGGCTTTGGACTCAACGGAAGTAGCTGACAAGATTTGGGTGATTCTTTATCAAGTTAATAAGTATCAAGTTAGTAAGTTAATTATCAAGTTAGGTGGTTGCGGAAACAACAAAATTGCGTCCTGAATTCTGGAAAATTTTAGTAATGAAGAGAGAGAGGGAGAGTGAGGAATTTATCATGCAATCGACAACAGTGAGTGTGCAAACAACCGAATCTGTAGAATTCAACAGATGTCTCCCAGTTTTTTTAAAATACTAAGAGGATAGCCATTGCTGTCGTACCTGGGACTTAAGAAGAACTTGAACAAGGCGTCATTAGCAACCTCAGACTGAACATCGACAGTGACGGTGAGGAGCGGCGGTGGACGGTTGAGATAGGATTGCCGAACTTTAGACACTGTAGTATGACGTTTTCGAATAGAATCCTCGGGATCATCAAAATTGTCGAATTCAAATACCGGAGCAATTTCTTCAACTACGAAGTCATTACTATAGAATCATCACTCAATTAGCTGCACCCACTGAAAAGAAACAGTTTATGATTTTAGACAAGGGTCTGTTGGTGATCAAGGATAAGTTGACAATGAGATATAAATATTGTTTATAAAACAAATATTGGTGGAACTCTAGGACATAAAATTATATAGTAAACAATGAAATAGGCCTAAACATCATAATCATAATCACAAGCATATCGACGCTGGAGAGGAGAAATGCGATAAGCGACACAAGGTGAACTTTACAGGAGAGCCAAAAAACTGCGATTTTTTTTGAAAAAAAACATTAAAATTCGTCTAATGGACCAAATACTTAAATGAAGTATTCTATATAATCGTATTGATGTTTTCTACATGATGTGTATATTATTTTGCCTATAAAAAGTATTTCAGGATTTAGTGTCGCTTAAGCAAAATGCTCGCGGGAAAAGATATAGGTAAAATTATATAACCGACAGATTTCACGCGAAATTTGTCAGGTAAAAAGAGTCCAACCAAAATTTTACACTACAATTTATGGAGGTAAAAATATCTATCGGCAAAATATACTTGTTTTATAGTCAGGTAAAACAACATATTATTATATGTATAAATCACCAAGAAATGAACCATGAAAATTTTTCTAATCGCTTTTGAGTAACAATTATAACACGGGATAAATTACTTAAGTTGCAATAATTCTAATGTTCTCATGAGGAACCTTAAAAATATGCGACCTTAACTGAGATCAAAATGCTTAGAATTTCTACAGAAATAAAAATTCTAAAGTATTATTTATTTATTTAATCGTTATTGCACAAAAGAAAAACTTATCGTACAAAAGGCGGACTTAATGCCATATGGCATTCTCTACCAGTCAACCTTAAGGCGAAGCAGAAAAATTGTTGGCGGTGCAACTAATAATACGTATTAATTATATAAATACATAAACATATATAAATACAAATAGATACACATATATACAATATACATAATATATACACCTATATACATATATACATATATATATATATATATATATATACGAGAATTACAAAACAGACACTTTACTCCACGAATCTGCCAGCATAGAAATCACGTATTATGAATAAAAAATAACATCAAAATTCTAAATCTCACTTAACTTCACTCACTATTTTAGTACTAGGTGGTAATCTGGTAATGCAAGTTAAATAAAAGCTTAAAAACCGAACAGACTCTACGAGTATGTGCTGCGCTGCTACAATAAAAGATCGTCATACAAAAGTCGGGACCAAACCAAAGTTATTGGCGACTTTGGTCCCCCAGGTTAGAATCAATCCGACCTTGCATTTTAAAATATTACACACAAGCATATTTACACACAATTTTCAAGATTCCGTTACTAACCGCGATACTTAATTGTAACTTACTGCCATATTATTATCAACTCATTTCTTGTTATTAACAATAGTTAACATGTTATCGTCAAGATAACGTGAGTGACGGGTATAAATTCACGTTTCGGCGGTAGGTCGGGCACAGTTGAAGTCCCGCAGAGGAACGATGAAGACTGTCATATTCCTGGCTGCTCTCGTGGCCCTGGCTATTGCCGGGCCTGCCCCGCACACCTACCATGTAGAGACTAAACCCGGTAAGAAATGTACTTTTACAATGAATATGCTCAGAAAGTGCTCTTTATAAAGCTAAACATAGAAAGTGACACTTTTTCGCCACTATTCCGCCGCTATGAGCCGTAATTGATGTACGAATTGCTAAAGATAAGCTATGTATATTATATTTTTTCCTCGAATAATGCATTGCAAAATGTTGTATGATAATCGTGTTGAAATGTAGGCTTTTTCCATACTCATGTCGGTTTAAATAACTCACTACGTTCGTGTCAAGATAAACAAACAAAAAGCCTACTGTCCACACTTGTGTTATATATATATTATTTATTCAAATAATGGTAATGGATTTTTTTCTTGGGCTATACAAATTCAGAGAGAAAAACTGCCGTACCTTATATAGAATATTTAAAAAAAAAACTTTATTTTATGACTATTTTTGTCCATAGATTGTTAGAAACCTTGCTTAAAACTACTATTATAATCTATGTTAGTAACTATACCTATATTACCTATACCTATAACCTAAAGTTATACGCCTATTTAAACTTTTATGCTTCAACTAACGTCACGACCTTAATACGACGACGAAGACGATATACCAACAGGACAAATGAAATAATAAATGAAACATCTATAATATTGTAGATCTATTAACGGCTTCTAATAAAATATATCACACTACCCGATAACGACAATGCTTTTCTAATTCTAGTTGACGCGGGTTACGTCCAGCGCCAAGAAAAGGTCCTCTACCTTTTGGAGAGCATAGGCCAATACAGAAAGGATGCTGACTGGTTTAAGATTGGTCACGAATACGATGTTGAGGCTAACATTGACAACTACACCGTAAGTTCATGCCGTCCATCATACAATAAATACATTGCACGTTGTTCAGTCACATTATCCTAAACATTAATATTCCTTTCAGGATAAGAAGGCCGTTGAAGAATTCTTGTTGTACTACAGGAGCGGCTTCATGCCCAAATACAAGACCTTCTCTGTGTTCTACGACCAGATGAGGGAGGAAGCTATCGCTCTCTTCAAGCTCTTTTACTACGCCAAGGACTTCGAGACCTTCTACAAGACCGCCGCCTTCGCCCGCGTGCACTTCAACGATGGTCAATTCCTTTACGCGTACTACATCGCCATCTACCAGCGTCCCGACACCAACACCCTGGTGCTCCCTGCTCCGTACGAGATGTTCCCTCAGTACTTCGTCAGCACCAAGACTTTCCTCAAGGCCTACCGTATGAAAATGCAGAACGGCGATGTTGACCCCGCCTATGCCTCCCGGCAAGGTATTTTCCACGAACAGGGCAAATACATCTTCTATTCCAACTACTCCAGCCCCTTTGTTACCGGTAACGCAGAGGACAAACTCGCTTATTTCACTGAGGATATTGGCATGAATGCGTACTACTACTACTTCCAGACGCTTTACCCGTTCTGGTGGAACAAGGGTCATTTTGAACAGTTTGATGAAGTCCGTGGTGACCTGTTTTATTTCATCTACCAACAGCTCATTGCCAAGTATTACCTGAACCGTCTCTCCAGCGGGCTGGGCGAAATCCCTGAATTCTCGTGGTTCAAACCAATTGAGACTGGATACTACTGCGACTTGTCCACCTACTATCCCTTCTTCCAGAGGAACGACTATTACCAGATCAACACAGTTGAAAATGAAAAGTACATTCAGTACCTTAACAACTATGAGCAATCTTTCCTGTACTATTTGGAGCAAGGACATTTCAAGGCTGTGAGTATAACTTGTTTATTATGTGTATCTATGAACATTTGATTGAGACGTTGAGTAAGTTTTATAAAACTACGAGAATTAAAAAAACAAATTTAATTTCAGTACAACCAGGAGATTGATCTACGTAACTCAAAGGCCATCGACTTCGTGACCAACTACTGGTTTACCAATGTTGATCTGTATGAAAAGTTCCCCAAGAACTATGAACGTTTCTACGAGATCGTCGGTCTTCATCTTCTCGCTGGCACTCCGGTGCCAATGGACCAGTAAGTTGTCAATTAAATCAATACGTTTTGCAATTTTCAATGACTACCAATTAATTTCATATTGTTTTAAATAAAACTATTTTGTAAAAAGGACGTAGTACGCAAAAGGCTTAAAAGGTTTTTTTTTTGTAGATACACCGTGCTGCCTAGTGCTTTGGAGCTGTACCAGACTTCTCTGCGTGACCCTGTCTTCTACCAGTTCTACGCGCGCATCCTGAACTACTTCCTGCAATGGAAAGAATACTTAGAACCCTACAGCTACAGCCAGCTTCACTTCGAGGGAGTCAAGATCAGCGACGTCAAGGTGGACAAACTCGTCACCTTCTTCGAGGACTTCGACTTTGATATCACCAACGACATTTTCCACAGCGTGGAAGAGTTCAAGGCTAACGTCCCTACCGAATTCGTAGTTCGCCAACCCCGTCTCAACCACAAACCCTTCACAGTCACTGTCGATGTCAAATCTGACGTTGCAACTGAAGCCGTGTTCAAGATCTTCTTGGGTCCCAAATACGACAGCAATGGCTATCCTCTTAGCATTGAAGACAACTGGATGAACTTCGTTGAACTGGACTGGTTCGTTCACAAGCTCACCCCTGGACAGAACCACATTGAGCGCAGCTCTCATGATTTCTCCCTGTACAAGGAGGACTCCGTCCCTATGGCAAAGGTCATCGAAATGCTCAAGCAATCAAAGGTTCCTCTTGATATGTCTGAGAACTTCTTCTACCAGCCCGAGAGAATGATGCTGCCTAAAGGTGTGAATGGTGGTTTCCCCTACCAAATCTACGTCGTTGTGTACCCGCACACTCCTCTCCCGAATGAGATGGAACATTTCAAGAAGTACTTCCCTGACATGAAACCCATGGCTTATCCGTTCGACCGCCCCGTGTATGAGACTTACTTCAAGCAACCCAACATCTACCACGAAGATGTCTTCATCTACCACGAGGGAGAGGAGTACGCTAACGTCTACAATGTTAATGAATACTACCCTAACATGAAGAACCAAGTACACAAACATTAAATCGAGGGAAAAATGCCGTCCAAAAATATATAAGATAGTTAAAATATGTATGAAATAATAATAAATAAAACATTTAAAAATTATAAAAATATGTATGTTTTTATTCAATCGTAATCTGACTGACGTGTATGTACATATTAATTGATGTCTTCTAGTATTTATTTAGACATCAGATCATATCTAGTAAAATTACAATCTTAATTTAGTGATACCATCTGCATGCCTCTCAAATAATTAAAGTAAAGCTTTAAGGCTGGGTATTACCACTTTTGAGTTTTTTAAAACCATCTGAGACATAGAATATAGTGACTCAAAATAAAAATAAAATATAAGTGTTACATAAGGATCTTGTCTAGTCAAATTCGCGGTCAGATACATGACCTGATGAATTTCACTCCATAGAAAAAAATCGCGAAGTTACCCCTTTTTGGAATATATTTTCTATTACGGTTATATTACTGCATACCGCATGCAGCTGCTGCTTACGGTAAGCGTCGACCCAGGGTTTTCCGCTCTCACGACCTTAAACTCTCCACGAAAATAGGTATATACATAGCTGTCGTGCTGCCAAATCTTTTGTACTCATCTAAGACACGGGTCCTCTACCGCAAGCACATTCGCACACTCGACAGATTCCACCTCAAATGCCTCCGAGACATCATGAACATCAAGTGGTCGGACCTCGTTAGGAATACCAATGTCCTCAGGCGCGCAAATATCGGAGGCATTGAGGTGTACCTGATGAGGCGACAGCTGCGGTGGTATGGACACGTATCCCGCATGTCGGATGAGACAGTGGCGAAGCGCATTTTCTTTTCAGAACTCCAAAATGGCAAGCGTAAGATAGGTGGTCAGTACCTTCGCTACAAGGATGTTCTGAAAAGACATATGAAAAAATGCAAGTTGGAGCCCTCTCGGTGGGAAAGGAAAGCAGCACGACGTCCCGAATGGCGACGACTCATTCATGAGCAGGTTAACTCCTTCGAAACTGAACGTTGTAACGATCTCGATAGAAAAAGAGACGAGCTGAAGGCGCGTCCACCAGCAGCCATCTCCTCTGTTACGTCGGCGGGGTGTTAACCTGCTCAAAATGTGCTCGTACCTTTACATAAAAGATAGGGTACATAAGTCACCTAAGAGCGCACCAAAGAGTGGAACAACGGCACTCCAGTACCTAAGTAACGCCTATTAACCACAACCTAGAATATACAGTCGCTGAGGCCGAAATCGGCCAGGAGCTCATCATCATCATCATATTACTGACATTTAACATTTAATTTTTGTACTCAATTAAAGATCCTAAATAGTTATAGACAAATTCGCTGGATTTGCTTTGATAAAATGATTGGCGTAATGACTATAGCTAAATATTTACGAAACTACGCGCAGAGCTTGCGTAGAGAGCGGGATGGTTAATAAATTGTAAACTCACGCGTGTTAGAGCGGGACATTTGCGTTGGGGATATCTCCCCTTAAGAGACGGTACTAACTAACGCGTCTGTTTTTAGTAGTTGATGCCTACTAGTAGTTAGACTCAAGATCATAGCAAAATTACAATCTTAATTTAGTAATAGCGAACCCAGTCGAGATATGCACAACCTCAAAATGTCGGTAACTTTGATGACATTTGGCACAAATGTTCACTGAAGGCCTTGTTTTCGTCTCCCAAAAGTCCCCACGCCAGGACCTTCTAGAGCCGCCACTATCTTGGGAAACGTACTCCATCCGTAAGATTTTAGCATTTTGTGTGAAATCTACGTACCTACCCTATTAAAATATGGTCAAGGGTAACATTGAAGCTTAATAAATTCTGCACTAACCTGTAATACGTAACTGTGACAAAAAAACATGCCTTCGTGGAGAAAAGTCCACCCACGTGTGAGGTTTTGCGTTAATGTCATTCCAGGGGAGAATATCTTAACATGAAGCTTGGCAGAATTTCAAATGTACTTAGATTTATACAATAGGATATGAGCTATAATAATATTAACATTTTACCCAACTACGACTAAACCAAAGAGAAGGGTTATGGTTTAAATAGATCGTTAAGTACTGATAATTTGCTGCCACCTCCAAGTCAAGATACTTGATGAATTCCAACAATTGAAGTGGTGTTAGATTTCTCCTAATTATAACTACGTGTTGGCGCATATAGAGTTTAAGAAAATTCAACATGGCGGGAGTGAGAGGTCATCTAGTCTGAAATCATATCTTTGCATCTAGCGCCTAAATTATCGGCCGGATTTCAATGATCAATCGTGACAACAGTAGATGGCCCAAGAACACGCCAGCAATTTACACCATGAATTAAATATTATTGAAGCAGGACGTCTTAGGGGAACTTTATAATGTAGTGACTGGAACAGGTTTCAGGGTATAAATGGGATCAAAATGCAAGTGACAGCTGTCACGTTCACTATACACGCACACTGAAACATCTGTTTGTATGTCTTGAAATTTGAACTTCGGGGACCATGGGGATAAAGCGCTACCTTGAAATATGCGAATTTTTATGAAATTCACATTATTTTCAAAATCCGTTGACTTTTAAGATATGAGATATTTGACAAAACGAAAGCTTATTTCATTTTACACCAAAAAGTTTTACATCGCTTTCGCAAAAAAGTAAAGCTTCATTGTGGAAATCTACATTTGAACCTTAATACATTCCAACTTTTTTTAAATGAAATTTAGGCGCTTTATACAAGTTCTATGAAAATGTTGCAAGCTGGTAAACTATTTATGGTGATTAATTTTCATATAACTTCAATAAAGCGCCTAATTTTTATACAAATGTCGCCATCCAAATGTCGACAAGTGGTCAAAAAAAATGTTTTTCAATAAAATTTCGTAAACTATTTATTCGATTCATTTATTTGTCTAACACGGGCCTCTTTACTCCATATTTCTAACTATTGTTATGACAAACCATTGACAAACACATTTTTATTTCAATCCTATATTGATAAATCTATGCCCATACAAATGTCGAGATAGCCTTACCAAAATACATAGATGGAATGACGGCCTGTTTCCTCTTTCAAATATGCTGACACAAGCGTCCACACTCATTGACGATTAAAGCGCAACTAACGTTTTATTGTATGGTAAAGTAAATAATGAGGGTAGGCCAAAAGATAAACCCGATTTAGGGAGGTTTCCGTGAGTTAAAACAAAAGTGCTGCGCATGGGACAGCTAAAAAAAGGCTCACCTGGTCCTAATAAATAACGCATTAATTTCTAAAAATATTTCGTTAAATGCGCTATGAAATGCTCTTTATAACGATATAAGTTTTTTAGCAATACGTTGCTTGAATCCAAAGTTATGAATTTTTGTTTGAGCCAATCCGCACGTGGGACACCCGAAAAAGCAGTAGATTACGCTCATTTTAGGATTTCAAATGCATTTTTTTTTGGAAGCTATTAATATTGTATTAACTGTTATATAGGCCTTAGTACATTAAAATGCACAGAATGCAAATATATACGTATCAATGTTCTTTTTTTAATATACTTGGAAATACAGCCACGGGACAGCAAAAATAGGCCGTTTGAAAATTGACCCAATACTGTCTTCATTTCTCTCAAATAATTATTTTGCAAAATAATAAAAGATAGTTTGTTAATATTCGCATTAGTAAGATAATTATGGGTTAATCTTGAACTGAAAAGCGACAAACAAGCACTATCGCTTAGATTTTGATAATGAAATGAAATGAAATAATTTTATTCCAGACAAAGTCCATAGATTACAAAATTGATTACAAAATTGAAATTAAAATTAAATACATTGAATAAGCTAAAATTATTAAAAAAATATAACGACGACGACGACGACGACGACGTTAATGATATTAACTAACTTAGCTTGAGTTATATATTCTTACATTCAGTTATTCAAGTTTTCTAAATTGGCCTTTATGTGCCTTTATGGTATAAAATTGTACATACGTAAACCACATGGATCTAAGTCACACTGGTTCGTAGGTTTGTCACCGAAACTGTTTCCTAACGTAACGATAAAACGTCAACCCACGAAATTCTTATTAGACTTGGCTATAGAAGACGAATAATTCGTTGAAGTCAATATCATTATACGCACAGTTGATTTGGTTTGAAACTTAAGACCCAATTGGTTTAGTTGGCACAAAGTTCTAAAATACGACTGTCATACGTAATTTCGAAGTTCAAAACTGCGATTCACTCTAGCCCTAAAGTACTGAAATGCGACGCACGTTAGTGCGAAAGTACGCCACATCGATGCACACATTTTCGAATGTTTACCACCCCGATGCACGTTAGTGCGAAAGTACGCCACATCGATCTGCATATTCTCGAATGTTTGCCACCGCGATGCACGTTAGGGCGAAAGTATAACACATCGATCTGCATATTCTCGAATATTTGCCACCGCGACGCTACGTAGAATAGGGTCACTCCATCTATTGAAACGTACATAATACATAGCGAAAACAGTATACGGTTTGGTTAAAGCTTATCATCAGTTAAGACAAAGCTTTTCATTTCAAAATTTACGTCAGAGCTTATAGGTAAACAAGCCAAAATGACATTACAATCTATTGCCAAAAAACAGAATAATAGGGCCCTCTTGACAATGGTCAAATCCGCATAATTGCGCATAGATTACACTATAAACTTATTACTTTACAGATTTCATACATCAATTCATTGTAAAGATCACCGTGTAAAACAGTCGGAATGGAGTTTGTCCTTCGCATTTAGTATGCATCGCGCTGGAATATATTACAGAATGTGTGCATCGATGTGTTATACTTTCGCACTAACGTGCATCGTGGTGGCAAACATTCGAGAATGTGTGCATCGATGTGGCGTACTTTCTCACTAACGTGCGTCGCATTTCAGTACTTTAATGCTAGAGTGATTCGCAATTTTGAACTTCGAAATTACGTATGACAGTCGATTACTTATGTCTCAAATCATTTTTTACCAAAAACTAAAAATGAGAGACCTTTACACCCACCCTACGCGTTAGCTCCACCCCCATCCTCCAGTACTTTTAGTGTGTTGTTTATCTTTGCCTAACAGGTTTGCTAAAATTCGCTTACACACGAATTTTATTGTCAGTAAGTAACTCGTCTTCGTAGGGTAGGCACAGGAAAAAACTGAAATCAATGTATTTGTAATCTAATCATTTAAATGATAGTAGGCTTTATTTAACGTTTTCATAGGCAACTCAAATCCGCCATCACATGTCACTCATCAGAAAACTGGTCCGAATCACTTCCTCTTGTCTTGTTGGGGATTAGAAGCGCTTTCAAAGAAGATCTGCAAACTTCATCGGCTGAGGTCGTATATGGAGAAACCTTGAAACTACCTGGGGATAGTTCTTTCAGCCATGCACCTCTGGTACAACAGATATGACGGACTATATCGCTCGTCTTCGATTACTGAACCAGAAAATTCAGCCAAAGCCGGCTTCTCGTCATTGCAAACCTCCAATATTTGTGTTTAAAGATCTGGCTACCGCCAGTCACGTGTTCCTAAGAGAAGACGCTCTGCGCGGTGCCCTACAGCCAGCTTACACCGGGCCTCACTTGGTAATGGAGAGAACAGAAAAAGTCTACAAGCTATTGGTAAAAGGCAAACCCGTCACCGTGTCGATCGATCGCCTTAAACCGGCATATATATTAGGTAATGACACCTGTGTCGGTCAGTCCATCGTTCAAGAAAAATCAGATTCCGAAAATAGAAAGATCATCACAACACGTTCTGGACGATCAGTGAGATTCCGGGATTATTCTCGCCCGTAGTGACGGTCTCTGGAGGGGAGCCATGTGGCGGGCACAGGTTGCGCGCGCACTCGCGCATGCCTGTACCGCGGCCTGTAGACTTCGGCACGTCAATTGATGACGGTTGCTTTTGTGCGTATTCAATTTAATTAAATCCACATTAAATGTTTATATCGCTTTCCGCTTCTGTTAAGCAAATTGTATTGAAGTGCTGTGGAATAAATAATAGACATTGACGCCCAGTTTCATTGCCGTCAATCTCCAGCATTTTCCCAAGCACTTGATATCTACAAGTATATCCTTTATTTTACTTATAAATTTGCTATCTTTACTTTCTTGTTTAATTTGTTCTGGTAGTTTATTATAGATTTTAACAGTCATGGCTAGAGGACCAGATGAATGGAGTTTTAGCCGCGAGGGTGGTGGGACTAGCCTTCATTTATGTCTTAGATTGTACGGTAATGGCGTGTCTTCTCGCTTAGTGTATAATTCAGGGTGTTGGCGGACGAACTTACAAATTTCTAAAATGTATAGGGAGGGTAAGGTTAGTATTTTGTGTTTGATGAAGTATGGTTTGCAACTATCGGTTTCTTTGATGTTTACGAGTATGAAGGAAGACGGATGGAGCATCGGTACTGTTACCCCAAAGGATTATTCCATAACTTAGGCAGGAATAGCCGTAAGCATAGTATGTTGTGAGAGCGGTTTGAAAGTCAGTACTTTTTTAATTTCCCGAAGTGCGTACGTGAATTTTGAAAGTTTTGATCTAATGTGATTTATGTGGGATTTCCAGGATATATGTGTTTATCTATGACTATTCCAAGCAGGGTAAATGTATCAACTGTATCTAATTTTATGGAATTATGGCTATAGTCGATAGTTAATAAGTCTTTTTGATATGGATGGAAGGTCATCAGCTGTGTTTTTTTTATAATTTATTTCTAAGTTGTGCTCGTCCACTTCATCCGCGTGGAACTCGTTCATCGCGATAGAAATTAAGTAATTACTATTAACTTATATCAGGCGCTTCCCTAGTCATCGAGTCATCGCTCTTTCATACAAACTTAAGGAATGATTTCCGAAATAAAAATTATCCTATATCCTTCCCCGGGACTCAATCTATCTCAATACCAAATTTCATGTAAATCAGTTCAGCGGCTTAAGCGTGAAGAGGTAAGAGACAGACAGACAGACACACTTTCGCATTTATAATATTATAATATTAGTATGGATTAGTATGGAATGGATACGTAATCATCAATCATCGAGGTTAGACAAACGGCAGGCAGGTTTGTATCTACAATTTGTTCGGAATCCTTGGTGGGCGAGTCCGACTCGCACTTGTCCGGTTTTTTTTATAAAAATGAGGGTGTGATTAGTAGGCGAAACCCTTTCGATTCCAATATAAATGTTAGGTTAGGTTAGGAGTTATAAAAATTAAATGCTGTTTTATTTATGGCATATTTGTAACGCTTCATTATTTTATTTTATTTTTAAGTTTAGGGTTTAGTTTTAGTATGTTTATGTATCTATTTGTTTTCTAAATGAATTTATTTCGGCATAACTCAATAAAAAGAAAATACAAACATTATAAACAAAGATTAGGTATAGAAGTAAAACTAAATTAATACTAAACTAAACTAACTAAAACTATAAATATATTAAAAAAGGGAATCAAAATTCGGCCCCCTGGGAATGGTTCCCATTACGCAGGCAGCATTCCCGCGCTGGATTGCGATGGCAATTCTTTGCGCTAGAAAGCTGCCTGCGCGAGGGTCGCCTGTCGTGTCCCTCAACCGTTTGCTGAGCATCTTGTGGAGCCCCCGCGCACTCTTGCCCCACGGGCCAAGTGTCTCGACGCCAAATGCGACAAATTCGTATTGGGCGCCGAGACACCTGTATTACCCGCTTTGAAAACCTCCCGGGCGTCCGCCGCCGCCCCAGCGCGTTTGGTAGTGGCTGGGAGGTAGGACGCCGCCAACGTGTCAGCGCAAGTGGCGTCCCACACCAACGCACGGCCCAATCTCCACGGGATCAATGACATCCCGTATTTGTTTTTATGAATAAAAAGTCGTATACGCTTCAGAAGTTATTTAGCTTGAGTGCTATCCCATTCCGACGCAACGCGTGCTGGATGTAGAGCATACAATACCGGACCATACTCAATACCGGGATTGAGTTTCGGTATTCAAATCTCAATCCCGGGATTTCGGTATTAATACCGATGTTTCGGTATTTTGGTGTTTTTTGGGGATTTTTCATTAAAAACCTTTGTTTTTTTGATAATTCGTTTAATAATCAACAATCTTACTTCCAATTAAATTAAAATAGTTATTTGGCAGCATTGCTCACATAATAGAATTAACCAGAGCAAAAATAAACCTAAAATATTTTAAGTAGCTACTAATCAAAGCAAAATAAAGTAGGTAATCGCTTAATTTACACTTACACATCACTATAACTTCAAAAACATCCGCCGAACCATAGAAGACAACTAACTGGTATTATACCATTACAGGGTGGCCCAAAAATACGTTGACACGGAATTTTTTGGATATTTATTTTTACGACACGACTACACGACTTTTATAAAAAAGCGTTAACATACTATTAATAAACTAAACAAAACACTAGTTATCTGCAAAATTTTCCCCTTTGGCTTTGATACACAATTGGAAACGTAAGTTAAACTGACTAGCGAAATGCCGCACGTCCTTATACGTTATCTTGCCAATTTTTTGGCAAGTATTACTTTCAGAGCAATGTACATTTCTAAGTTTAGTGACGCAAGCCCTTGTCTTTAAGATTGACCAAATATTTTGTATAATCGATTAAGGTCAGGTGTGTAAGGTAGCCAGCTACTTTTATCAGCTTATGAATATGGGCAAATTTTAGAGCTATCATGAAAATTGCCTCGCCTAATCTTAATCCAATGGATTATAATTTTGAGTCTAACTTGGAGAGAAGGGCCTGTACCACTAAACATAGAAATGCAGACCTTTCCAAAAAGGACGTTTTAATACGTGCGCCATTTTCGTCGTCAGTTTAACTTACGTTTGCAATTGTGTATCAAAGCCAAAGGGGAATATTTTGCATATAACTAGTGTTTTGTTTAGTTAAATGATAGTATTTTTAACGTTTTTTTATAAAAGTCGGGTAGCCGTGTCGTAATAAAAACTATCCAAAAAATTCCGTGTCAACGTATTTTTGGGCCATCCTGTAAGTGACACTGACTGAGTATGAAAGAGAAATAAAAAAAAGTCCCAAGCAGGTAAATTACGATCGCAGTAAAGTTTATCGTTATCACCCTTCGGTTGAACTCGTCCATGATCGGGTCATGCTCATGTCAAGTAGTCGGTCGGCTGTTCGGGTGGATAGCCCGAGCCCGACGCACTGCAGCCGCCTGATGCGCATTCGATCCATGTCGAACTAGCACTACCAATAGCCTTAAAATGGCGAAATACAATATTAAACAAGTAATTTCACTCGATATTAACTGCGATTGTTCATTTTATCGAAAATAAACTACGTGTTTCAATTTTACGAATTTTAAAAGAACAAAAATAACTGAATTTCGGTATTTCGGTATTAGTCCTTGGAATACCGGTATTGAAATACCGAGAAAATCATGTCGGTATTACCGGGATTTCGGGATCCCGGTTGCATGCCCTAGCTGGATGGTTATGGTTAATCATAGCATGACGCCCGTAGTATCAATTGATATGTATTTACAACCGTTCTATAACTTTACTAGACAATGAAATATTAAAATTTGGAGTTGCGAGCGTCTATAGGCTGCGGTGTCCGCTTAGCATCAGGTGGACCGAATGCTTGTTTGCCACCGTCAAAGTATAAAAAAAAAAAGAATGAATTCGGAATAAAAATATTTTGATATTTTCACGTTGTTTGTTTTTCTATATTGTGGTGCATGTATTGAGTTAGAAAAATTAAAAATAAAATGTATAAATAAATTTTTTATTTATTTTTACTTATATAATAATTTATACAATTTGGTGGTATAGTAGCACATTTTAAACGGCTTTTCTCTCTCCTTTTAGTGCTTTGGCACTTGGTTCTTCAAGTTAGGGTAGTATTCCTGAACATTGTAGACGTTAGCGTACTCTTCACCCTCGTGGTAGATGAAGACATCTTCTTGGTAGATGTTTGGTTGCTTGAAGTACATCTCATACACGGGGCGGTCGAACGGATAAGCCATGGGTTTCATGTCGGGGAAGTACTTCTTGCAATGTTCCATCTCATTCGGGAGAGGAGTGTGCGGGTACACAACGACGTAGATTTGGTAGGGGAAACCACCCTTCACACCCTTAGGCAGCATCATTCTCTCGGGCTGGTAGAAGAACTTCTCAGACATATCAAGAGGAACCTTTGATTGCTTGAGCATCTCGATGACCTCTGCCATAGGGACGGAGTCCTCCTTGTACAGGGCGAAATCATGAGAGCTGCGCTCAATGTGGTTCTGTCCAGGGGTGAGCTTGTGAACGAACCAGTCCAGTTCAACGAAGTTCATCCAGTTGTCTTCGATGCTAAGAGGATAACCATTGCTGTCGTATTTGGGACCCAAGAAGATCTTGAACACGGCGTCAGTTGCAACGTCAGATTTGACGTCAACAGTGACGGTGAAGGGTTTGTGGTTGAGACGGGGTTGGCGAACTACGAATTCAGTAGGGGCGTTAGCCTTAAACTCTTCCACGCTGTGGAAAATGTCGTTGCTGATATCAAAGTCGAAGTCCTCGAAGAAGGTGACTAGTTTGTCCACCTTGACGTCGCTGATCTTGACTCCCTCGAAGTGAAGCTGGCTGTGGCTGTAGGGTTCTAGGTACTCTTTCCATTGCAGGAAGTAGTTCAGGATGCGCGCGTAGAACTGATAGAAGACAGGGTCACGCAGAGAGGTCTGGTACAGCTCCAAAGCACTGGGTATCACCGTATATCTAAAAAAATAATAATCTTGTATTATCTTTTATGTACTGCACGTTATTTTTTCTAATAAGTGTTTTTATCAACATTTTTAATGTAAAATCCATACTTAATATTATAAATACGAAAATGTGTCTGTCTGTCTGTCTGTTACCTCTTCACGTATAAACCGCTGAACCGATTTAGATGAAATTTAGCATGGACATAGTTTGAGTCCCGGGGAAGGACATACGATACTTTTTTATCCCGGAAATCATCTCTTAAGGGAGTGGAATTAGTTGGAAGAGCAATAATTAGGTAAGCGCCTGATAAAAAAAATAGAAATTAAATTCGATAAACAAGTTCCACGCGGACGAAGTCGCAAGAAAAAGGTAGTAACAGTAGGTACATATTATGTTATTAAGTCACTTGATAACTTAAATATTTGCAAAATGTATTGTTATTGACAACTTACTGGTCCATTGGCACCGGAGTGCCAGCGAGAAGATGAAGACCGACGATCTCGTAGAAACGTTCATAGTTCTTGGGGAACTTTTCGTACAGACCAACATTGGTAAACCAGTAGTTGGTCACGAAGTCGATGGCCTTTGAGTTACGCAGGTCAATCTCCTGGTTGTACTGAAATTAAATTTGTTTTTTAATTCTCGTAGTTTAAATAAAACTTAGTCAACGTCTCAATGAAATGTTCAAAGACAAGTTATACTTACAGCCTTGAAATGTCCTTGCTCCAAATAGTAGAGGAAAGATTGCTCATAGTTGTTAAGATACTGAATGTACTTTTCATTTTCAACTGTGTTGATGTGGTAATAGTCGTTCCTCTGGAAGAAGGGATAGTAGGTGGACAAGTCGGAGTAGTATCCAGTCTCAATTGGTTTGAACCATGAGAATTCAGGGATCTCGCCCAGTCCGCTGGAGAGACGGTTCAGGTAATACTTGGCAATGAGCTGTTGGTAGATGAAATAAAACAGGTCACCACGGACTTCGTCAAAGTGTTCAAAATGACCCTTGTTCCACCAGAACGGATAAAGCGTCTGGAAGTAGTAGTAGTACGCATTCATGCCAATATCCTCAGTGAAATAAGCGAGTTTGTCCTCTGCGTTGCCGGTAACAAAGGGGCTGGAGTAGTTGGAATAGAAGATGTATTTGCCCTGTTCGTGGAAAATACCGTGCCGCGAGGCATAGGCGGGGTCAACATCGCCGTTCTGCATTTTCATACGGTAGGCCTTGAGGAAAGTCTTGGTGCTGACGAAGTACTGAGGGAACATCTCGTACGGAGCAGGGAGCACCAGGGTGTTGGTGTCGGGACGCTGGTAGATGGCGATGTAGTACGCGTAAAGGAATTGACCATCGTTGAAGTGCACGCGGGCGAAGGCGGCGGTCTTGTAGAAGGTCTCGAAGTCCTTGGCGTAGTAAAAGAGCTTGAAGAGAGCGATAGCTTCCTCCCTCATCTGGTCGTAGAACACAGAGAAGGTCTTGTATTTGGGCATGAAGCCGCTCCTGTAGTACAACAAGAATTCTTCAACGGCCTTCTTATCCTGAAAGGAATATTAATGTTTAGGATAATGTGATTGAACAACGTGCATTGTATTTATTGTATGATGGACGGCATGAACTTACGGTGTAGTTGTCAATGTTAGCCTCAACATCGTATTCGTGACCAATCTTAAACCAGTCAGCATCCTTTCTGTATTGGCCTATGCTCTCCAAAAGGTAGAGGACCTTTTCTTGGCGCTGGGCGTAACCCGCGTCAACTAGAATTAGAAAAACATTGTCGTAATCGGGTTTTGTCCTTGATATATTTTTTTAGAAGCCGTTATAAATCTACAATATTATAGATATTTCATTATTTTATTTTATTTATTATTTCACTTGTCCTTGTCGTATTAAGGTCGTGACGTTAGTCGAAGCATAAAACTGTATTGTATTCTATATAAGGTACAGCAGTTTTTCTCTCTGAATTTGTATAGGCCAAGAAAAAATATTGTATGACAATATTGTATTGTATATTTCTATAAAATATTGTATTATTTAAATAAATAATATATTATAAGTTTGTTATTTATTTTAAATACACCAAAATCAGTTACCGTTATATCACCTAAAACATGCCTAAAACTAAATATTTAACTAAATTAAACTATGAAAAACAATATATAAAAAAGAAACCTAAACACCTAGGTCGCTCATTGGCGGAAATGAGCCCAAGATGCTGGCGGCGTTATTATATTATAATATATTATAATTTATTTATTTATTTTCAATTTATTGCACAAAACAAAATTGTACAAATGGCGGGCTTAATGCCAAATGGCATTATATATTTAAATTATATTATTATTTAAATAAATAATATCGAGTTATTTAAGTTACAAGTGTGGAAAGTAGGCTTTGTCCCAACGAATGTCGGTGATCTTGACACGAACGCAGTGAGTTTTTTAAACCGACACGAGTTGGCAAAAAGCCTACATTTCAACACGATTGTCATACAACATTTTACAATGCATTATGCGAGGAAAAAAATATAATATACATAGCTTTTCATTAGCAATTCGTACTTCAATGAGGGATCACAGCGAACGGCGGACTAGTGCGAAAAAGTGTCACTTTCTATACATAAGTTTAGCCTTATAAAGAGCACTTTCTGAGGATATGCATTGTAAAAGTACATTTCTTACCGGGTTTAGTCTCTACATGGTGGGTGTGCGGGGCAGGCCCGGCAACAGCCAGGGCCACGAGAGCAGCCAGGAATATGACAGTCTTCATCGTTCCTCTGCGGGACTTCAACTGTGCCCGACCTACCGCCGAAACGCGAATTTATACCCGCCACTCACGTTATCTTGACGATAACATGTTAACTATTGTTAATAACAAGACATTAGTTGATAATAATATGGCAGTTAGTTACAATTGAAGGCATGTTTACAAAAACAACATAACTGACTATACTGGTCAACACTTGCTGTCATTTAAATTGTCTTGAGAGAGTGTCAACCAGTCTAAGCAGTTATGTTGTTTCTGTAAACATCCCTTCAATTAAGTATCGTGCTTAGTAACGGAATCTTGAAAACTATGTGTAAATATCTCATTATTTTCTGAGTATTTTACGTCTGCTTTTTTTTTTATAAAAGATTATCTTTAGGAAACTGACTGCAATACAGATTATGAATTTTAAAATGCAAGTTTGGATTGGTTGGTGGGACGAAAGCCGTCAAAAACTGTGGTTTGGTCCCGACTTTAGTATCACGATCTTTTATTATAGCAGCAGATTAAGGGTGGGTTACTTTACGATGCAACTTGCATAACAAGGAATTCAAGATTTATTTCAATGGAGGAATATTTATACTAAGATTGAAACTGATTAGTTGATTACACAAGTGTATCTAATATATTTTATGTCACACCTGGCGATAAAGCGGCAATTACCGCACGCTCCGCGCGCGGAAAATCCCACTTCCTGGCCAGGGGGTGACATAAAATTTTGTACTTAACACGGGCGGTAATAAAGAAAGCCTCAGATCGCATATTTATCGCCCTTGCCTTCGGCTCGGGCGTCAAATACCTGCGATCTGAGACATTCTTTGTTTTACCGCCCTTATTAAGTAATGTACTATTATGTCACACCTGGCCATAAAGTGGCCATTATCGCACGCTCCGCGCGCGAAAAAACCCACTTCCTGGCCAGGGGGTGACATAAAATTTTGTACTTACCACGGGCGATAATAAAGAAAGCCTCAGATCGCATATTTATCGTCGTAAAATACCTGCGATCGGAGACATTCTTTGTTTTATCGCCCTTGGTAAGTAATGTACTATTCAAATTCATCATTAAAATGTTAACGGTTCTATACAAAACAAAAGTGTTACATTGGTTTATAAACGATAAGCTTTAAATAGGTAAGGTTATGTCTAAAATCCGTTTCCGGTTGTCGAATAGTGAAGTTGTATATTTAGTGCTCCCGAGGAAAATAATAGATACTTACTTTAAACGCAAGATATATCATTTGGATTGTGACCACTAGATGAGTTACGAAACAAATCGCCGTAATCACATGAAAACTCAGTGCATCATATAAGGAAAGTGACAAAACAGTGATAAAACAACACAACAAACATAACCTCAAAAGTGTAAATTATAACCGGACACTGACATTATTCCAAGCAGACAATCTACACAAAACAATCAAGTGTTGCCAGGATAAAAATACATGTCACTGACAACTGAACAAAAAGAAATACGTTCCTTTCCACGCAAAATCGGTGCGTTTTGTTATTGCACGCAAAAATGACCGGCGAAATGTCAATGTCAACTTTATTCACCATGATGAAGCAGGAGTTGGAAAAACAAGCAACTTTAATCACTGCAAATACAGAAAAGATCATGCTTACTATAGATGAAAAAATAAAACCTTTGGTTGAAGAGAATAAACAGTTGAAGGTGGAAATAGAGATATTAAACAAAAAGATTAACACACTGGAGACTATTAATAAAAAGAACAACATCTTGATTCACGGATTAGAAGAAAACGAGAACAACTACACAGAACTATTAAGTAAAATTTCTCAACTATTTGGAAAAATAGATGTGAATATTGAAAATTTAGATATTAACAAGATTTATAGAATTGGGAGACAACAAACCGAGAAAATTAGACCGATATTAATTTCATTGACAACATACAACAAAAAAATTGAAATTCTTAAAACTAAAAAGAAACTTCCACAGGGAACATACATTACTGAAGATTTTTCCAAGGAGACTCTACAGAAAAGAAAAGAATTGCAACAACAGCTCAAACTAGAAAAAGAAAAAGGAAACATAGCCTTTATAAAACACAACAAAGTCATAGTAAAGCCCAAGGAAAACGAGAAAAGGAAAAGGGACAGCTCGACATCTCCTACTACAAAACCACAAACTCCACAAAACAGCGAGAAACCAATAGTAGCCCCAGCAAAGCTACATCGAACTGACCCATTTGCTTACATGCGAGCAAGATCAAGCTCTGGAACTGAAAACACCACTCCCAAACTATAGGATACGACAGACATCGGTAACGGAACAAGAACAACAGCAACAAAAACAACTAATAAACAAACACCAAATGGAAAGCACCCCAACCCGGCTGATCCCCGTGGGGCAAGAGATCAGAACCCCCCAAATTTACCTGACAAGAAAATACATAACGGCTCTGGAAAATGTAAATACAACATTTTTATTGCAACATTAAACACACGAACATTAAGAACCCAAGAGAGACTATGCGAACTAGATCAGGCGCTTAAAACAATAAAATGGGACATAATAGGTTTGTCAGAAGTCAGAAGAGCAGCCGAGCAAATAGAGGAATACGATGATTATATATTTTACTCCAAGAATGAGATCCCGGGACTGTACGGGGTAGGATTCTTGGTGAAAAAATACCTCAAAAACAATATTGAAGAGTTTAAAGGAATATCGGATAGAATATCTGTCCTAAACATGAAGCTTCCAGAATATAAACACCCCATCTCAATAGTGCAAATATATTCTCCAACAGAAATGGCAGATGAAGGAACAAAAGACCTTTTTTACATGAAATTGAAGGAAACTATGGATGACTTACATAAAACAATAATTGTGATGGGTGATCTAAACGCTCTAATAGGAAGTCGGACTAGAACCGAGAATAAATACCTGGGACCTTATACAACTGGCAAACGCAACAACAACGGCCAAAGGCTGATGGACTTTGTTCAAGAATACAACCTCAGTATAATGAATAGTTATTTTGCCAAGAAACACAACAGGAAATGGACATGGATTTCACCGAATGGAAAGATTAAGAACGAAATAGATTTTATAATGACTAATAAACCCAAATTATTCATGGACGTCAGCACAATAAATCAACTTAACTTTAATACTGACCATCGCTTGGTTCGCGGGAAAATGAGCATATCAAACACAAGTCTATCACGGAAACATATTAAGAATAATAACCACCACATACATCTGCCCCTACCAGATAACGTTTTAAATTCTCTGAAACAAGCTATACACGATAATATCCACAAAGACCACAACATACAAGACAAATACAACACTCTAGAAAAAGAACTAAAACAAACCGCAAAAATGATTCAAACAACGAAAGATTCTAAAGATAAAATTGGATGTGAAGCAAAGAATTTAATTAAAACAAGACAGATTCTGAGACAACAAAAATCAGTAGACCGGAAGAAAATATCAGATATAAGCAAAAAAATTAACGAATGTATCCGGAAACACACACAGAAAATAAGACAAGATGAAATCATGTATCATATTGAAGCGACAGGAGGAGTTAAACGAGCATGGAAAGAGTTAAAAAAATATAAAAATTGGATTCCAGAAATAAATAAACGAAAAGGCCAAAGGAATAAAACAAAAAGATCGGAAATATTGGAAGCAGCTACTGATTTCTACAGAAACCTTTATAATGAAGAAAACCCATCAGCACCATTGTCACCCTCACCGTGCCCGCCAGGTTACTTAGAAGAAGAAGAAGACGCAATTCCGAAAATTATAGGTTCCGAAATAATTAAAGCTGTCCAGTCACAGAAAAAAGAGAAAGCGCCAGGGGAAGATGGTATTTCTAATGAACTTCTAAAAGGCACAATAGAAGTTTCACTAAACATAATTTTAGATATATTTAATGAGATCCTTGACCAAGAATATATCCCTTTCCAATGGACGAAATCAACAATCACTTTGCTCCATAAGAAAGGAAGTAAAGATGACATTGGGAATTATCGGCCTATAAGCCTGATGCCAAATCTCTACAAAATATTCTCCAAGATAATACTAGATCGTATCGCAAACATTTTGGACGAAAGCCAACCAAAAGAACAGGCTGGCTTTCGCAGAGGTTTTTCAACTATCGAGCATATATTTACCATCAAACAAGTTATGGAAAAGTATAAAGAATATGGACTACCTTACTACCTAGCATTCGTAGACTTCCAAAAAGCATTCGACTCTTTAAAACATAGTAAAATCTGGGAAGCTCTACATACACAAGGAGTACACGAGAAGTATATCCGTCTTTTAAAAAATATATATATAAATATGACTGCCAGAATCAAAACAGAGAGATCAGGTG
The DNA here is from genome assembly GCA_951800055.1 of Cenopis cana. NCBI lineage: Eukaryota > Metazoa > Arthropoda > Insecta > Lepidoptera > Tortricidae > Cenopis > Cenopis cana. Next base: position 8,501,194 of record OX637488.1, read on the forward strand.
AACCCTTCGAAATTAAAAAAGGGGTAAGGCAAGGCGATCCTTTATCACCTAAGTTATTTTCGGCAACTCTGGAACTCGTCTTCCGAAACCTAGAATGGTCCGATTTTGGAATAAGGATAAATGGAGAACTATTAAACCATTTACGATTTGCTGATGACCTCATAATAATAGCAAAAAACCCTGATCAACTCCAGATCATGTTACAACAACTTTCAGACGAAAGCAAAGAAGTTGGTCTGCAAATGAATTTAACCAAAACTAAATTGATGACAAATCGCTCAAAAATACCCATGACAGTCAATAATGACAATATAGAATATGTAGATGAATACACCTACCTCGGCCAGATAGTATCTCCTGCAAATGAAGCCTATAAAGAAACACAATGCAGAGTGAATGTAGCATGGAAACGTTATTGGTCTCTAAAGGAAATTATGAAAAACCCAGCAGTACCACTAAAACTAAAGAGCAAGGTGTTTAACACGTGTGTACTACCCACAATGACGTACGGATGCCAAACATGGGCTCTAACTGCGCAACATGAGAAAACGCTGCAAACCTGTCAACATAACATCGAAAGGAGTATACTAGGCGTTAAACGGCAGGATAGAATAGCTCTAAAACAAATACGAAGTAAAACAAAAATAGCAGACGTATCACTTACAATTAGGAAGCTGAAATGGAAATGGGCGGGTCACCTGACGAGAAACAAAAAAGAGAAATGGGCAAAATTAGTCTCCGAGTGGTACCCAAGGGAAGGAGCGAGGAAAAGAGGACGGCCGTTCCGCAGGTGGGACGACGATATAAAATTAGTCGCAGGTTCAATGTGGCGAAGGAAATGCCACGATCAGCAACTCTGGAAAGATTTGGGGGAGGCCTATGCGAAAGCAAAACAATCTTAAGTACCAACCGATGTCTGTAGAAGTAATACTAATACTAAAACAATAAAATAAAAATAAAAAAATACAAAATAATATTAACAAAAATATAAATGTAGATAAATAAATGTGCAACTAGATATAAGATTGTTAATAAAGGCTTATATATATGTCTAAAATCTAAAATGCGCCGCCATATTTTTTAAGGAGTCGAAAATTGACGTTTTCTGAACGGTGTTTTGGCGGTCTTAGCTTAATTAGTAATAATTTTTTTACTAGAACTAGTGGCTCTGTGAGCTGTAGACCTCGTGAGTGTTTTTTTAGGTGATTTCCAAAAACTATGTTAGATATCGAACCTGCTTACAAAATCTCACGAGAATCTGTTGAGAAACGCTGTATAGAAGGACAAACGATTGTTTTTTTTTAATTACTCTACATAAATATTCTATGTAATCAAACAACCTGTTCACAATACTTCACGAGAACCGGTTGTGAAATGCGATCCTTAGAGGAGAACAAATCGAAATTAAGCCTGAGTAACACAAAATTATTGATAAAAAAAATGTTTTATAAAATTTCCAAAAAGTGGCTCAATAAAAAAATTCTATAGAGTTACCAAACCTGCTCACATAATTTCACGAAAATCGGTTAAGAAATGGGACCTGTAGAGGAGAACATACCATCACATACCATACCCATACATAACAATTATTTTTTTTAAATTTACAAAATTTACTAAACTTAAAAATTCTATATAGTCATAAAACCTGCTCACAAAATTTCACGAGAATCGGTTGAGAATAGCGACCTGTAGAGGAGAAAACGGCCGCAGAAAAATACAAAATCTATGATAAAAAGGTAGTTTTTTTTTAATTTCCAAAAATTGATCCGACAATAAAATTTCTTTTTATTTTCGAACCTGCTCACAAAATTTCACGAGAATCGGTTGAGAATAGCGACCTGTAGAGGAGAAAACGGCCGCAGAAAAATACAAAATCTATGATAAAAAGGTAGTTTTTTTTTTTAATTTCCAAGAATTGATCCGACAATAAAATTTCTTTTTATTTTCGAACCTGCTCACCAAATTTCATGAGAATCGGTTGAAAAATGCGACCTGTAGACGAAGACAACCGGAAATCCGGACATACGAAAGCATTTTTGTCGAAGCTCAAACAGAGACCTTCGTTTCACTCGGTCAATTAATCACACAGGTTAACGAATCGGATCATGGCAACGAGATTAACTTTATACTAAACTAGCACCTGCGTTTCACCGCCAAAGTTTTATCAGAGCTTGCAAATTGTTATAAGTATCGTGTTGACCCCAATTGCAATCTACACAAATGGTCAAAAAATATTTTATCTACACACATGATATCATAAATCTTCTAATATGCGTTCGCAAACCGTAGAAAATGACTCTCATTTTGACGTTCAATGAATTTATGGCAATTTTCTTATCTGTGGCTAAGGCTACAGCAGTAATATAATTTTTATTTTTATTTCATATATAATGTTTAAATATTAAACATCAAACAAAATCTGTCAAAATTTAAATGTCAATGTTGACATGTCCCTATTCTAGTATCTCGTCGACTGAATTTGAATTTTCAGCGATACTAGAATAGGGACATGTCAACTTTGACATTTAAATTTTGACAGTTTTGTTTGACGTTTAATATTTTAACATCATATATGAGATTAAAATAAAAAATTATATTACTGCTGTAGCCTTAGCCACAGATAAGAAAATTGCCATAAATTCATTGAATGTTGAAATAAGAGTCATTTTCTACGGTTTCCGAACGCATATTAGAGGATTTATGATATGTGTGTAGATAATAGTACATTACTTAACAAGGGCGGTAAAACAAAGAATGTCTCAGATCGCAGGTATTTGACGCCCGAGCCGAAGGCAAGGGCGATAAATATGTGATCTGAGGCTTTCTTTATTACCGCCCGTGTTAACTACAAAATTTTATGTCACCCCTGGCCAGGAAGTGGGATTTCCCGCGCGCGGAGCGTGCGGTAATAGCCGCTTTATGGCCAGGTGTGACATAAATTACTTTACAATGCATGTGCTTGAAAAGTGCGTTTTCTAAGCGGTCAAACTGTGCGGAAAGTGCTACTTTTCCGCACTAGTGCTTTTTAATTTTCAATTTTTTTTAATTTTTTTACTCTGTATTCAGCTCGACGCAAAGAGTTTTAAGTATTTGAAAAACATTTCACAAATTAATAAATTAAAGATTACCGTTCTTATAAACAGGTACATAAATATTAATACTTCTTAAACGTATTATTTATCATTTTATATTTTATTTATTTATTTTTTATTTACTATAAATAAATTGAAAATTTTCACTTTAGGTAAATGCGTGGCTGAATGCGCATTAAGCTATTGCCTACTTAGCATTTTAAAAATAAATGTGCACATGCGCAGTAGTATAGATGTTGAGCGCGCATGTATTTAGAAAAATGCCGCCATTTTTCATTTCAAGTACTAATTTCTTGTTTACCTAGTTTTTGATAAAAATATCGAGTGAAAGTGACGAATCAGATCAAATGTAACCCCAGAAAATAGTTTTCAAGAAGCACATAATGCCAACAATGGTTCGTTGGCCGCTAAATCCAAATTAAAAACCTATACTTGTGATGAATTTTGCGGTGCACTTTTAAAAGTTTTTGTGTTAATAAAATGATGTTCCGGTGGTTTTATGTAGAAAATAAATAGCAATCTATGTCAAGAAGTTGTTACATGAAGATCCTGATAATAAGTAACATATCGAGCAAGGTAAATTATAACCTATAGTTTTGAAATTAACTTTTCTATTTTCTCGCACAATGCATAGTAAAACTTTGTATGATACGCGCGCGTAAAGATGATTTCAGACTCGTGTCTAATTATAAACTCGCTCGCTACGCTCGCTCGTGTATAAGAATGACACTCGTCGGAAATCACTCACTTTTCGCACTTGTATCATAAATAGCTATTATCTACACACATATTATAACTATTCTAAGATGGGTTCAGAAACCGTAGTAAATAAATACAATAATTGTGTTAATACAAGCTTTTTTGCACGGTTGCGGAAATATCGAAATCAGAACAGGCAACCGATACCTGAATGTTATTTTAAAAAGTAAAGAGTCGCTATTCTGATGTGATCATGTCGTCTCTCTAGTGTCTTTAAGTAATGTATGCAACTGTACATACAAATTTTAAATTTTTATGATTTCAGTTTTTGACAAAAGTATTGTTAATACCAATGAAATGATTATAAGATACGATGATTTAAAGTTTTAAAAAGTAACATTGCCCTTTTTTGATTTAATTGTGTGTAGTAGAATTTAAGCGCGATAAAACAGTTTTTAGCTCGAAAGTGGTCGATTTGGAGTGATGTTCGAAACAAAATATCTTAATGATAAATGCCAGAAATACATTTCAAAGTTATGTCATTAGGTCACAATAGTACTGTTCTAGATAGTAATATTGATAAAATGTCAAGAAACTTATCAGTTAAACTGAAAATGGGCTAAATAGATTAATGAAACACGCTTGGATATTCGCAACAGACTGATTTATTTAAAAAAGTAACAGTACATTTAGTTACACCTTACTAGCATAGATGGCGCTACTGGTATAGGAAAACATTGGTTGTTCATTTTGATATACTATTCTAACACCCCCACTTATCAAAATAAACAAAACATTACAAAAAAAAATATACAATTACATAGGAACTATACCAAGCATATTCATAAACTTGTAATGTTTTACACTACATAGACCTTTAGTCAGCAGATCAGCAGGCATATCCTGAGTAGGTATGTACTTAATGTTAACATATTTATTTTTAACAACATCTCTTACATAATGATAACGTACATCTATATGTTTAGACCTGTTATGGCTCTGATGACTAGATGCCAATTTTAATGCACTCTGGTTGTCACAGTGCAAATCAATTACACATAGTTTCCCGGTAATCTCATAAATTAAGTTTCTTAAATAAACTGCTTCTCTAGAAGCTTCAGACAGAGCGGTGTACTCCGACTCCGTACTTGAAAGACTGACAGTCTTCTGTTTTCTGCTTTGCCAAGAAACAGCTGACCCTGACATCGTAAAGCAGAAACCAGTGTAAGACTTTCTGTCTAAGGCATCACTTGCCCAATCACTGTCTACAAAACCTTGTAAATATGTATTATCATTGGTATACTTTAAACAATAATTTTTGGTACATTGCAAGTATCTTAATATACGCTTAGCATAATTGTAACAGTTTACATTGTAACAGTTATTAAATTGGCTAAGATAGCTCACAGCATAGGCTATGTCAGGTCGGCTCATAACTGCCAAATACATCAAACTACCTATAAGCCTTTGGTAAGGAACATCAGGTAAACATTCATTAGTTTTTTCTATGTTCAATTTTGGTTCAATTGGAGTACTTTGCAACTTACAATCAGACATCTGAAATTTAGAAACCAACTGTTCTATATACTGTTGTTGATCTATGGTAATCACACCATTATTTTTATCTAAATTTATTCTCATGCCTAGATATTGTCGTACAGGTCCTAAGTCCTTCAATTTGAACTCTGAACTCAACACATTTTTCAATTTTTCAGTTTCAGTGTCACTGTTTGAAAAAATCAGAAAATCATCTACATATAGTCCGATAATAATCTTAACTTTGCCATTAGTTTTTGCAAACAAACACGGTTCATACTCACTGTTTTTAAAACCTAATTTATTCAGGCAATCTTTAACTCTCTCATACCATGCTAGGGATGACTGCTTTAATCCATAAATAGCCCGTTTTAACTTCAGTATATTTCCCCCACTTTTGTTTGCAAAACCTTCAGGCAATGACATGTATATATTTTCTTTAAGAACACCATTTAGAAATGCTGTAGTAACATCTAAATGTGTAATGCTCATTCCCATCTTAACGCTAAGGGCAAACAATAACCTTAGAGTGGAATGGCGCACTACTGGAGAAAAAGGTTTCTGTATAGTCAATACCTGGCTTTTGCGTGAAGCCTTTTGCCACAAGCCTTGCCCGATAACGCACATTGTTGTCCACATCAAACTTTTTATTAAACACCCAACGACACTTCACTATAGACACATCACCAGGGTTTTCAATGAGCTCCCATGCATCATTGTCCTCAAATGACTGCATTTCTTCTGCCATGGCACGCCTCCACTGTTCCTTCTCTGGCCCATGAAGAGCCTCTGAGAAAGAGATCTCCTCTGACGCTGGAACTGTACTGGAAACACACATAGTGCTGAAGCCATACCACTCCGGCTGCTTCGTCTGACGCTTGCTTCTCACATTCGTTTCTGGGTCTGGTGCTGATGTATCTTGTGCCTCTTGTTCTGGCGCCTCACATGATGGGGTTTCAATCAAGGTGTCATCACCATCAGTGTACACTGAAGAATCAGAGTACTCAGACTGATCATCTGTCTCCGGAGCGTGGTGACCAGATTCCCCCACTGAACTAGTACTCTCCTTCTCTACACTGTCATTTGGTATCTCCTGATTTGGTATCCAGATGGCAGACTCCTGACAAGTTCCACTGTCTCCTGTCTCGTCTTCCATGATGACAACATCCCTACTAGTTGTAATATTTTTCTTGGATGGATTATACAATCTGTATCCTTTCACATCCTCTCCATATCCGACCAGTATGTGCGGTGTAGCTTTCTTATCCCACTTCAAGCGTTTCTCCTTAGGGATATGTACCATAACTTTGCTGCCGAACAATCTAATGTGGCTCAAGTTAGGTTTTGTGCCATGCCATAACTCATATGGAGTTTTGTTTAATCCTGACACCACAGATCTATTTTTCAGGTAAACGGCGGTGCTGGCTGCCTCTGCCCAAAACTTCTTGTCCATCTTTGCATCATAGAGTAGACATTTGGCCTTTTCAACCACTGTACGATTTGCTCTCTCGCTGACTCCATTTTGTTCTGGTGTGTAGCTGTTCGTTTTTTGATGAATTATTCCTGCATCTTTAAGATAGTTTTCAAATTCACTGTTGCAAAATTCTTTTCCATTGTCCGTGTGAAATATTTTAATCCTTTTACCTTGCTGATTTTCAACAACAGATTTGAACTCCTTGAATCGGTTGAAAGCTTCACTTTTTTGCTTCAGAAAATAGATGAAGGTCATGCGACTATAATCATCAATAAACAGCAAGAAGTATCTACTGCCATTTAAAGAACTAACCTCCATAGGCCCACATAAGTCGCTGTGTATTCTGTAACATACCTCTGTGCTTCGTGTACCTACATTGGAAAAAGGTAACCTCATTTGCTTTCCTTCACAACAGGTTGCACATTGAGCCTTGGTTATATCACAGGTCCCCTCATACGACAAACCATCAACAAGACCATTTTTCATTTGGTTTAAGTCTTGGCTGTTGATGTGAGCTAGCCGCCTGTGCCATAGTTGGCCGGTAATGATCGCCGGAGCTGCCAACTTACATTCTCGCGTTTTTAACCTCAACTTGTAAACACCATCAGTTAAATCAGCTATCGCAACTAAAGCATGATTCTTGTCACGAATATAACAATGCTTCTCTTCAAACACGACGTTGTTGCCATTCTTGATAAGCTCGCTCACTGATAATAAGTTTGTTGTCAAACTAGGCACACACAAGGCATTTTTTACGGTTATATGACAGCCTATATCCGAGATAATTTCGACATCTCCAGAACAAACAACTGGCACTTTTGATTCGTTTGCTACGACGATTTCTGGTAAACATGGTGACGAGTCCACATTTTTCACCCAATCTTTGTTTACAATCAAATGCGCGCTTGCTCCACTGTCCACGTAATAGTCGTCTTTGTTAAACTTTCCATTTAGGAAAACAACGTTAAATACGCATTTACTCGCGTTCTTCTTTAACATAGGGCACTGATTTCGATAATGTCCGTTACTCTTGCACTTATAACAAATAACCTCCTTTGTTGTTGACAATGAAGATGACTTTTCTGCTTTTTTTTCTGTGTTTGTCATAGACATAGACGATCCGCCATGTTTCTTCGGCTTAGTGTTGCCAGAGTAATATTTACTCCTCGCCGCGAATGCAGCGCCAGTGGTTTCCGATTCACTGACGTCTTCCATGTCAAGTAACTTTGACTTAATGACATCTGCAGTTATCGAAATACCCGAATGTTCAATTGCCATTATCATAGGTGAATAACGTTCGGACAAACCTGCTAATAATAATGATCCCACCCACTCATCGGTGATTTTAAATCCCGTGCTGTTTAATCTTTGAGATGTTTCTACCATTTGTGTGACATATGTAGACATCGAAGTACAATTTTCAAGTCTTATGGAGATCAAATGTCGTAGTAAACTTATCTTTCTCGAGAAACCAGAGTCGTCAAACATGGTCTTCAATCTAGTCCATAATTCCGCTGAGCTCTGTGTATTCTTTATATGCACGTATAGAACTGGATCAATTGTTAATATTAGCTTTGCCTTCGTTTTTGCATCATCCGCTGGCTTAATATCGAAACCTTCCGGTGGGTTGATGTACTTATCCATTCCATCAAGAACCAGTAAGTTTTCAGCCGCAAAACTCCACTCGTCGTAATTCTCCCTGCCTTTTAGCCTCGGCACACTAGCAATATAGTTTGTGGTCATGTTTCCGCGAATCAAGGTGCACGATTTATCTATTTTACACTAAAATAACTGATAAATACGGGAGAAGCCCATAACCTAATGAAACACGCTTGGATATTCGCAACAGACTGATTTATTTAAAAAAGTAACAGTACATTTAGTTACACCTTACTAGCATAGATGGCGCTACTGGTATAGGAAAACATTGGTTGTTCATTTTGATATACTATTCTAACATAGATGAGCATTTTTTACCTTATAAGGACCCTTAAAACACTCGTGTGACCTTATTATGAAACTCGCCTTCGGCTCGTTTCATAAAACACACTCGTGTTTTAATGGCCCTCATTATGTACCAGTTGCATAAACTACTAATATGCAAGTGTACATAATAAAAATAAAATAAAAATAAATATTTGTGGACAATCTTACACAAATCAACCTAGTCCCAAACTAAGCAAAGCTTGTACTATGGGTACTAAGCGACGATATACATACTTATATAGACAAATAAATACTTAGGAAACATCCAAGACCCAAGAACAAATATTCGTGCTGATCACACAAATAAATGTCCCGGCCGGGATTCGAACCCGGGACCTCCAGCTTCGTAGGCAGGGTCACTACCAACTAAGCTAAAGCGGTCATCAAATTAGGCATTAAAACACTCGTGTGACCTTATTATGAAACTCGCCTTCGGCTCGTGTTTTAATGCCCCTCATTATGTACCAGTTGCATAAACCACTATTTTCACTTCTCATGCTCGAAAAGTGTGTCATATTAGACTTGTGAAGCGGGGGTACATCTAAGCCCTAGGGAAAATATGTACACATATTTATGATTTACCAAATATTTTAATTTGACCAATCAAAATACTTCACCTATTAAATCCACCAATCACAGAACTGTAGTTAAAAATATTTGGTATTGGGTATCAACCAACCAGAATACAGCTGTACTAAAAATCGACCAATCAGGAAAGACGTTTTTCAGTTCTCTAAACATTAAGCAGTGTCTATGGTCAAAGCAATTACGTCTCTTAAAAGAAAAAAAAGCCCATGGTGCAGGCCTTAGAAAAAAAAATGCTGTCAAATTAGATATACGCCCACCAAGAGTTAAATTATTCATTTTAGCGCGATAGAAGTGAAAAGTATAGTGTATAACTCGGGCCTAAATACCATATTACCTACCGCTCGAACAAACCGGCCCATTACAAAAAAAAGGCTTTTAAAAAGCCTATAGCCTTTTTAAAGGGCTCAAGCCTTCTTTTAAGGGTCCTTATAAGGTAAAAAATGCTCATCTATTTAGCCCATTTTCAGTTTAACTGATAAGTTTCTTGACATTTTATCAATATTACTATCTAGAACAGTACTATTGTGACCTAATGACATAACTTTGAAATGTATTTCTTGCATTTATCATTAAGATATTTTGTTTCGAACATCACTCCAAATCGACCACTTTCGAGCTAAAAACTGTTTTATCGCGCTTAAATTCTACTACACACAATTAAATCAAAAAAGGGCAATGTTACTTTTTAAAACTTTAATATAATCATCGTATTTTATAATCATTTCATTGGTATTAACAATACTTTTGTCAAAAACTGAAATCATAAAAATTTAAAACTTGTAAGGCCTCTTAAGGTTAGCCTTTTTTTTAAACCTAAGCCTAACCTAAGCCTTATTAGAAATCTTAACTTGTCTTGTCTTGTTCTTGGGTCTTGGATGTTTTCTATGTAAATAAGTATCTATTTATCTATATAAGTATGTATATCTTCGCTTAGCTTAGTACCCATAGTACAAGCTTTGCTTAGTTTAGGACTAGGTTGAGTTGTGTTATATTGTCCACAAATATTTATATTTTATTTATTTATTTATAAGGATAAGGGTTGTTGCAGTTGGCACGAACGGACTATTTGTGTAATGATTTTTTTATGATTTTTTGTGTAATGATTTGATAGTTTGTTGGAGTTGGATAGAGGTATGTCAAGTTGATTTCGATCTCGTCTAAATTAGTAAAGTCTAAAGTTGATCAAATGAGTCCCAGCTATAAACCGCAATACCCGTCCTCCAGCGCAGTGGGCTGATGACAGTGGCTGATGAGCGGTACGTACGACGCTATAGGATAGAACGCGATAGATATATATATGAAACCAATGTTATTCGATTTAGCTCGTTTTATCTATAGCCGCGTACCGCTAGAGCGTGCGTAGTAGTAATAAATTAAATTAATACAATTAAATGAATATGTCGGATCATTTTGTGGGCGTTCATCTTCTCCAGGTTCGTGCATGGCGGGAACCACGAAATAAGATGCAGCACTTGTAGTTCAGATGTGTATTTTTCAATTAACAATCACAATCACAGCAAACACTTCAATGATTACAATGATACACTCGGATTAAATGATTTAAGGTTAGAAACGCGGTGTGTTCGTCGCAGAACTAGCAAGACGTCCGACTCGATCCAATTCTCAACCAAGAATGATGATCATTGGCTATCTATTTCCAGTCATTACACTCTTATTTATGATGATGATCATGGCTGCCAGCGGCGCCACGCTTACTTTCCCCCACCCCTCAACTCAACTGTGACTTTTGACATTCAGGTTAGCCAACATACCCGTTGCTAGTTCTGCGCCGACCTCACCCAAGCAAATTGCTTGACGTTTCTGAAGACTGCCAATAGATGGCGTTGCATAACACAAAGATCATCAACAATAATTAGCCGTTAAATAAACATTGAAAATACATGGCATTGTCGTAGCTAATAATTCCTAAATTTATCGCGAATAGCGCATTGATTTCACCCTGTGACAAATATATCAGATAAATGTATTGAATTTATTAAATAAATAAATACATTTAATAAATAAATTACAAATATGTATCAAACAAACAATTTAAGAAATGTATTAATTGAAAAAATAAATTGAATAAATTAATTTAGTAAATAAATTATTTATTAGTTTATGAAATTTATAATATTATTAATTAATTATAAATTTTGTATTGTACTGTATCCTTTAATTGAAGTGTGCAATAAAGAGTATTTGTATTGTATTGTATTGTATAATTAAATTTAATAAAAAAAATACAAAAAACAATAAATTAAATAAATATGTAAAGTAAATGAATTAAATGAATTTACTTACCTAATAAATAAATAAATATCATGTTTAATTAAATAATGGAATAAATATCACTCATGATCACTCATGACATGATTAAGGACCACGTTTTGGCCCGAAACATGTCGAGCGATATTCGACGATACAGATGTGAGTAACCCGTTTATTAGTTTTCAAATGGAATAAATAAATTAAATATATTAAAATAAACAAATTTAATTAACAAATGCTGCCCGCCTCCTTTTCTCTAGTGACACCATAGCCCCGGACACCTCTGATACCTTAGCTGCATTACTAAGCAAGCATCCTAGCCCAGATAGTAACTTAGTCTTACCTGATCCTCCTGGCCCTACAGATCCTTGCCTTCAGGTGACATCCGACGAGATTTTGAGTGCAGTTTTTTCCTTCCCAAATGGCTCAGCGGGCGGCCTCGATGGACTCTCGCCTCAGCACCTAAAAGACCTGCTTGGCCACTCTTGCGGTGAGGCCGGTGGCGCTCTCCTCAAAGAGCTTACTTTTTTGGTGAATCTTATGCTCCAGGGTAAGGTTAACCAGGTTGTCACAAGTATTCTGTATGGAGCCAACCTGTGTGCCCTGGTTAAACGAGATGGCGGTATTAGGCCAATAGCAGTTGGAACCACTTACCGACGCCTAGCTGCCAAGTGTTGTTGCAAAACTGTATCGGAAACCCTAAGAGATTACTTTCAACCTTTGCAACTAGGTTTCGGTTCCAAATGCGGGTGCGAGGCAGCAGTTCACGCGTTGCGTTCTTTTACTGTTAGAAAAGAAGGCGAAATAATACTGAAGGTAGACGTACGAAATGCTTTCAACGCTGTTGACCGAGGCGCCCTGCTGACCCAGGTTAAAGAAAAGACTCCCGAAATTTATAACTTTATTTGGCAATGTTACAGCACACCTTCTAAATTAATGTTCAAAAACAACCTTTTATTATCATCAGTTGGCTGTCAGCAAGGCGACCCGCTGGGACCAGCTCTCTTCAGTCTCGCCATCCACCCTATCATACAAAATCTAAATTCAAAATTTAACATCTGGTATCTTGATGATGGAACTCTTGGTGGTAAGACCGACGAAGTGCTCGAAGATCTACGAGTCCTCACAGAAAAGTTTTCGCAAATAGGCTTAACTCTAAATTTCTCGAAGTGTGAGTTATTTTTTTTAGACAACTGCAAGGAAAAAGATACAGTTTTATCAAAATTTCGTACTCTTGCTCCTGATATTAGAACAGTTGATTCATGTTCCCTTGTCCTTTTAGGCTCACCAATCCTGGATGAAGCCTTTCCAGGCTACATAAATGATCGACATAAAAATTATAGTGACCATTCGGAACGTTTACTCAAAATTAACCCCCATATGGCGTATACAATTATAAAATACTGTTTGTTTGTGCCCAAATTAACGTATGCCCTCCGATGCTGCCATCTGTGGAAATATCCTAACCTTTTGGCAAAATTAGACGATCTCATTAAATCCACAGTATCATCCGTTTTCAACGTGGAATTAGACAACCGCCAGTGGACTCAAGCCTCATTGCCCATTAGGCACGGTGGCATTGGAATAAGACAAATTTCGAGTATTGCACTTCCTGCCTTTCTTTCGTCCGTTTATAACACACAAAATCTTTGTTCACAAATTCTAAAACTAAATCCCAACAATTTCGTTTCACCTTTTCTACCGGAGGCCATCGATAGCTCGACGGCTGCTTGCCCCAACTCAGACTTGCCAACGATACGCCACTCGCAACGCCAATGGGACGAGCCGCTCTGTGTGCTGGTACGGGATAATCTGTACGAAACGTCAACCAGCCCTGCAGAGCGAGCTCGTCTCCTAGCCGGAACGAAGTGGGAGTCGGGCGCATGGCTCCAGGCCTTGCCATCAAAAAACCTGGGAACACTTTTCACAACTGAGGCTTTTAGGTTAACTGTAGCACTGCGTCTGGGGGCATCTTGTGTGGTTGGACATCAATATTTTTTATTTAATTTCGGAGTCCACGGCTTGTCATGTACGCGAAGCGCCGGCCGCTCATCGCGACATGCCAGCCTGAATGACATCCTGCGACGGGCCTTCGTCACCGCCGGAGTCCCAGCGGTGTTAGAGCCATCGGGCTTAGCCAGGGATGACGGCAAAAGACCGGATGGCATGACCCTCGTTCCCTGGAAGTTGGGACGGCCCCTAGTATGGGATGCCACATGCGTGGACACTCTAGCGCCGTCCCATCTTTCAGGGACCTCAATCAGAGCAGGGGCTGCAGCGAACACTGCAGAAAACCTCAAGCGGCGCAAATATGCAGCCATTGATACTGGCTGCATGTTTGAGCCGTTTGGGGTTGAAACGCTTGGGCCGTGGGGGCCCGGCGCTCATATAGTATATAAGGAGCTGGCCCAGCGTCTAGTGGAGGCAACTGGGGACCAGAGGGCTGGCGCCTATCTCGCCCAACGGATTGCAATTGCAATCCAGCGAGGCAATGCCGCCAGCCTTCTGGGCACCTTGCCACACGGCACTGACCTGGGGCCAGTTTTTTATTTGTAAATATTTAGTTTTATTTTAGTTTATAGTTTAGTCTGTTTTTATAATGTTATTTATATTTTATTTTTCATTTATTAATAAAATCCTCGAAGATCATTGTGAGCACTTCGCCCGCGTAGCAACCATTGCTGCTGACTGTACGTAGTTAATTTATGTTCTACGAGTTTGTTACATTTTCCGCAATGTTTACTGATTAATTAAAACAAATGAATCCCATTAACAAATGAAATAAATAATTTAAATAAGTAAATAAAATAAATATATTAAAAATAAATAAATTAAATGTATTAAAAATAAATAAGTTAAATATATTTAAAAAAAAAAAACAAATTAAATCAACTAATGAAATAAATAATTTAAATAAATAAATTAATTAAATATGTTAAAAATAAACAAATTAAATCAGCAAATGAAAGAAATCATTTAAATAAATAAATTAAATTTACATAAAATAAAATAAAAACAATTTAAATAAATAAATAAAATATATATTAAATAAATTAAATAACCAAATGACGTTCAATCGGTTAAATAATTCATTTGATAAAGCATTTGGCATTAAAAGTATACTTATATTCTATTTAAAACATTAAATTGCAATATGTAATAAAATAAATTTAATTCATAAATAAATACTGGCAAGTGTCATAGAAATAGTTCAATAATTTTAAACGAACGTACTACCATCCGTCGGTCCATTCGTACAAACTTTCACGTTTATAATATTACTAGGATAAGAAAAGCCTTTGTTTATTTAGGCGTAGAGGCTGAAATATTTTTAGGCTTAATATTTTCACGAGGACTTTTAGCCTTTAAAAGTATAGCCTTTTAATAAGGCTATCAGCTCAGAGAGCCTAGGCTCTTTAATAGGGCTAGGCTTTAAGCCTAAAGAGCTTAATAGGCTTTTAGCCCTCTAGGCGTCAAGATTCGAGGCGAGCCCGAACAAAAAAGCCTAAAAGGCTCGAGTCCTTTGGATCACTAGTCATGATGTAGTCATGATGTAGAGTCATGATGTAGAGTCAAGATGTAGAGTCAAGATGTAGAGTCAAGATGTAGAGTCAAGATGTAGAGTCAAGATGTAGAGTCAAGATGTAGAGTCAAGATGTAGAGTCAAGATGTAGAGTCAAGATGTAGAGTCAAGATGTAGAGTCAAGATGTAGAGTCAAGATGTAGAGATTAAGCTCGACAGTTTAACGTTCCAGGTATGACTACGAGCCAGGAACGCCCAGGTCACAGGGCCAGGGTTTTGATTACTACAACCCAGAAGCGCCATGGTCACAGGACCAGGGTTTTAGTAATTGAAACCCAGGAGAGCCCAGCTCACAGGGCCAGGGTTTCGACGGCTACAATTCAGGAGCACTTGGGTCACACGATCAAGGTTTGATGGCCACGACCCAGCAGTGTGCAGCAGTCTTTGGGCCGGCGGTTTGACAATCACAACCTAAGAGGGTCGGAGGATCGGCGAATCGTGTCCCAGAAGCGTCCGTGTCCCGTAATCGGGATCGTGAGTACGACGACTACTACAATAGCTCAAGAAGTAGTCGGAGGCATGATATGGGCTCCCAAGTCCCTAGCAAAGCAACTAAAGGGGAGTGCTAATAAAAAAAATAATGATCTGCCCCATCTTTGTTTGGCGCTCGTTGAGTGCATAAATACCATGTTTTTTGTTTTTAAAAATATTGGAAAATACTGGAATGAGAAACCACTTAATTAAACTATCCCGCTTTAAAATCTCTTTTGATTATCTTTTATGCATAGAAACATTTTTTTTTTTGCTATTGGCCAGGCCACCGTTTACGAGTTTTTTACGAAATCCAAAAAAATCCAAAAAAGGTGCCTTTATGAGGAGGGGTAGGGCAAGCTCTCTCCATACAAACTCTGTGCACGCAGAGGACTCGCTAAACAGGATGGCCGAACTGTTAGCTTGTTAATTATTAATGATAATAAATATTATTTTAGTTTATAGAAATAGTAGTAGTAGTAGTAGTAGTAAACACTTTATTGCACAAATCAAGTACATACAAGGAGAACAAACTTAATGGTAGACATATAATATATTAGCCTCTATGATACCTCTCGGCAAACGACAGTCATGACAGACACAGTTGTTTTTTTTTTACTATTTACCAGCAGGGTAATTAAGTAGCATATAATAGTCTCTCCCACGCCACTTAAGGAAAAACAAATGTATTGGCGTGGTACCACGCCACTTGAGGAAAAGCATGTGTATAATCGTAGTATAGTCACTCCCACGATCAATGAGGAAAAAAATGGCGAAAGGGCGTTGCTAAGGGTGTGGCCGTGGACGTCCTCGTGGACGTGATTGTCGGCAATGTTGTTAGCGATGTGATACCGGTTCGGGGCTTAGACTAATATCAATTTCAATGTATTTGCAACCGTTCTATAACTAGACAATCTGATCTTAAAGTTAAAATATGTCAGAAAGAAGTAGGAATAAATATATATATGTATATATTTTGAACTTTTCACGTTACTTCTTTTCTATATGGCTTTAAACGAGGTAACGTTGCATGTATGTATTGAGTTAGAAAAATAAAATAAAATAGAATAAATATTATCTTTATTTATTTCTATTTATACATTTTATACAGTTTGGTGGTATTGTAGCACATTTTGGACGGCTCTTCTCTCTCCTTTTAGTGCTGTGGCACTATTCATTAACGTAGACGTTAGCGTACTCCTCACCCTCGTGGTAGATGAAGACATCTTCCTGGTAGATGTTGGGTTGCTTGAAGTAAGTCTCATACACGGGGCGGTCGAACGGGTAAGACATGGGTTTCATGTCGGGGAAGTACTGTTTGTACTGTTGCATCTCCGGAGACAGAGGAGTATGCGGGTACACAACGACGTAGATCTGGAAGGGGAAACCGCCCTTGACACCCTTAGGCAGCATCATTCTCTCGGGCTGGTAGAAGAAGTTTTCAGACATGTCAAGAGGAACCTTGCCTTGCCTGAAGAGCACCTTAAGGAGCTCTTCCGTAGTGATGGAGTCCTCCTTGTACAGAGTGAAATCGTGAGAGTTGCGCTGGATCTTGTTTTGTCCGACGGTGAGCTTTCGAACGAACCAGTCCAGTTCAACAAAGTTCATCCAGTTGTCTTCTATGCTAAGAGGATAGCCATTGCTGTCGTATTTGGGACCCAAGAAGATCTTGAACACGGTGTCAGTAGCAAGGTCAGACTGGACATCCACGGTGACGGTGAAGGGCTTGTGGTTGAGACGGGGTTGGCGAACTACGAATTCAGTAAGGTCCATTGGGGTATTAGTTTCAGCCTTGAACTCTTCCACGCTGTAGAAAATATTGTTTTTGATATCAAAGTCGAAGTCCTCGAAGAAGGTAACCAGTTTGTCCACCTTGACGTCGCTGATCTTGACTCCCTCGAAGTGAAGCTGGCTGTGGCTGTAGGGTTCCAAGTATTCTTTCCATTGCAGGATGTACTTCAGAATGCGCGCGTAGAACTGGTAGAAGACAGGGTCACGCAAAGAGGTCTGGTACAGCTCCAAAGCACTGGGCAGCACCGTGTATCTACAAAAAAATTTCTTGTTGTAATTCCTTTTACGGATATTAAGTACGTTCTTTTTACAAATATTTTTATTTCAAAAAGTATGGAAAAGAATCGGTAGTCGTTGGAAATTGCAAAACGTATTGATATAATTGAGAACTTACTGGTCCATTGGCACTGGAGTACCAGCGAGAAGATGAAGACCGACGATCTCGTAGAAACGTTCATAGTTCTTGGGGAACTTTTCGTACAGATCAAAATTGGTGAACCAGTAGTTGGTCACGAAATCGATGGCTTTTGAGTTACGCAGGTCAATCTCCTGGTTGTACTGAAATTAAATTGGGTTTTATAATACACGTCAATAATAATAACAAGTGTTCAAACTTCATGAACAAGACAATCGATCGCAACAAGAAGTTACACTTACAGCTTTGAAGTGGCCCTGCTCCAAGTAGTACATAAACGATTGTTCGTAGTTGTCAAGGTACTGGATATATTTCTCATTTTCGACTGTGTTGATCTGGTAATAGTCGTTCCTCTGGAAGAAGGGGTAGTAGGTAGACAAGTCGCAGTAGTACCCAGTTTCAATAGGTTTGAACCATGAGAATTCAGGGATCTCGCCCAGTCCATTGGTAAGACGGTTAAGGTAGTACTTGGCGATGAGCTGTTGGTAGTTGAAGTAGAACAGGTCACCTCGGACTTCGTCAATGTGTTCGAAGATGCCCTTGTTCCACCAAAACGGGTGAAGCGTCTGGAAGTAGTAGTAGTACGCATTCATGCCAATATCCTCAGTGAAATATGCGAGTTTGTCCTCTGCGTTACCGGTAACAAAGGGGCTGGAGTAGTTGGAATAGAAAATGTATTTGCCGGGTACTTGGAAAATACCGGGCTGGGAGGCATAGGGGCGGTCAACATCGCCGTTCTGCATTTTCATACGGTTGGCCTTGAGAAAATTATTGGTGCTGACGAAGTACTGAGGGAACATCTCGTACGGAGCAGGGAGCACCAGGGTGTTGGTGTCGGGACGCTGGTAGATGGCGATGTAGTACGCGTAAATGAATTGACCATCGTTGAAGTGCACGCGGGCGAAAGCGGCGGTCTTGTAGAAGGTCTCGAAATCCTTGGCGTAGTAGAAGAGCTTGAAGAGAGCGATAGCTTCCTCCCTCATCTGGTCGTAAAACACGGAGAAGGTCTTGTATTTGGGCATGAAGCCGCTCCTGTAGTACAACAAGAATTCTTCGACGGCCTTCTTATCCTGAAATGAATATCAATGTTGGCTTTAGTAAATCTGGTTTACTTAATATGTAATAAAATTATTATTTTTTGCATAATGACACATCACATATGATTAGTTTCAACTAAACTATGTAACCTGTTTGTGCTGTTGAATAAATTTCATTTTTTTTATTATATGATTTGATTGAACATAATGCAATTTATTTATTTGCATTAACGACGTAAACTTACGGTGTAGTTGTCAATGTTAGCCTGGACATCGTATTCGTAGCCAATCTTAAACCAGTCAGTATCCTTTCTGTATTGTCCTATGCTCTCCAAAAGGAAGAGGACCTTTACTTGGCGCTCGAAGTAACCCTCATCAACTGGAATAGTAAGAAAGTATTACGTTTACGTCCATTGGTCTTTTCTTATTGCGTTAGAAAGCTAATCCTCAACACAGGCTACGTCAGGTGGTCACATAATATCATCACAGCAAAAAGTAAGCTTTGTTGATAAATCTTTAATTTACCACTAGAATCGCAGCCGGCTCAAAACTTGGATCACAGAACCTATCTTTAAGCTGAGTATCTAAATGCTAAGGTTTTAGCCTCCTACCCCCAGGATTCCGTAGTCTCCACCGCCGCAATTGCCAGGAAATCGTATAATGCGTTCCGTGTTCCGTGGCACTAAATTCTTAATCTAAGCCGCATATTCTGCGGTGGATTTTAATTTGTTTATGTAGAGAGTCCAAAAATCGTGCAAAGCTGTGAAAAGCGAGCCGGAAAGTGGACCCTGGCAAGAGCCGGGATGAAGAGAGTCCCATAATCAAATTCAATATAAGTTAAAAATATATAAGATTCTTACCAGGCTTAGTCTGCACATTGTATTTGGTCGGGGCAGGCCCGGCAATAGCCAGGGCCACGAGAGCAGCCAGGAACACGACAGTCTTCATCGTTCCTCTGCGGGATCTCAACTGTACTGAAACGACCGCTGCTACGGTATTTTATACCCGCCGTGCGCCGTATCATCTTCCAGCCCTAGCAACTAATGTTTACAATATGGACTTAGCTGCGATCTTTCACATAGATAGATAGCGAAATGGTCGGTGATTGGAATATTTTTTTGATCATGTTATCTGGTTCCAGAATCAGGAGAAATAAAAAACTAAAGAATATTATGGGTTACAAAAAATGATGAGGAACCGACCGGATTATATAACTTTACATTAAGCCTAAGTAATGGACACTGGGACTCGTATCGTAGAAGAAAGGTTTAAAAGTTTGTAACGTTATCTATGCTTTAATGTACAGCATTTCGATTGCCTAAAATAGTATTTTTAGAGAGGTAGGACACAGCAAAATGTCATCTTGCTCGAACTTGGAGCAGCGCAATTGGGGAAGTACCTCCGCCTTGCAGAAGACCACAGCCATAATATCATTATAGTCAGTGGCGTAGCTAGATGACTAAGGGCCCTGGGACAAAAAAAAAACTGGGCCCCCTAAACTGTTTAGGTTTTATCAATATATATACTTATTTCTCGCTAGTTCAAGAAATCAAGTTTTGGGGGCCCCCTGAGCTTGGGGGCCCCGGGGCACTGCCCCGCCTAGCCCTTCGGTAGCTACGCTACTGATTATAGTGTGTTGTCACTGTGTTGAGAAAGAGGGACCTAAGTTTGTCCCTTCAGCTGTCAACACAGTGAATCCTCAAATTATAAATAGGGTCGGCAACGCGCACGTAACTCCTTTGGAGTTGCGAGTGTCTATAGGTTGTGGTGTCCGCTTACCATCAGGTGGACCGCACGCTTGTTTGCCACCGTCGTTGTATTAATAAAAAAGTATTTTACCAAAAGCAGACTTAGTTGATTATAAGCTTGAATTTTTTTTCAGATGGTGGGCACCACTCGAGTCAAAGAGGTGGACACACTTTGCCTTAAATTTCATTACTCGATTAAATCCCATTACTATTTATTTGCTTAAATATTGTGTAATTGGCATAAAAGGCACATTTCGGCGGCATCAATAAGGAGCCATTTCTTATTTGACGACCACCTTAGCCAAGTTGGCAGTGACTCTGCCTACGAATCTGGAGTTCCCGGGTTAGAATCCCGGATAGTATAAAAATTGTTCCTGAGTCTTGTATGTTTTTGTTCCTGAGTCTATATTAAGTATGTATGATATATCGTCGCCAAGTACCCATAGTCTTGTACTATGGTTTGCTTAGTTTGGGACATACCTAGTGGTAATACTTTTATTTACATTAAAACATCTAAAATACAATAATAAACATTATGACTAATTAAAACCAACTAAAGACTAAAACATTTAAAATTACTATCTAAATTAGGCCCCCTTGGTATTGTGCCCATTACGCAGGCAGCATTCCCGCGCTGAATTGCGATGGCAATTCTTTGCGCGAGAAAGCTGCCCGCGCGTGGGTCACCTGTCGTTTCCCTAAGCCGCCTACTAAGCTCTTTATGGAGCCCCTGCCCCACGGGCCAAATGTCTCGACGCCAAATGCGACAAAGTCGTATTGGGCGCCGAGACAATTGTATTTGCCCGCCTTTAAATTCTCCCGGGAGTCTGCCGCCGCCCCGGCTCGCTTGCTGGTCGATGAGAGGTACGACGCAGCTAGCGTATGGGCGCAAGTTGCGTCCCACACTAGCGCACGACCCCTCTTCCAAGGGATCAACGACATCCCATCAGGGCGCTTACCATCGCTCCGCACGATCTGGGGCTCCAGAGCGGCGGGAACATTGGCACTGACGAGCGCCCTTCTGATGATGTCGTTGAGAGCGGCATGGCGGGAAAGGCGGCCGGCGCCCGAAGGCGGTCTACGGGGGCCCCGCATGAAGCACAGCTGTGGTCCACATGTAGCTCCCCCCCTCTCTACCCCCTCTCAAACATACATCCCCCTTACTTTACAGAAAACCGGTGGAAATAACTTGATTTGGCCATGTGATCGTCTAGTGATAACCTACGTTGTGTACCGAATAACCCCGACTCTTTTATGTGAATCGAATCAGACTTGAACTCCTCACTAGTAAACCTAAGACCCTAAAATACCTACTAATTTTTCCTAGCAAATCTACCACGTATTTTTCTACCAAGTAGAATTATTTCTACTAAATTTCCATAACAGTTACAGTAGCTTTCCTAACATTTTACCTACTCAATATTTAGATTTTAAAAACATAATAAATAAATAATAAATAAATAAATATTTGTGGACAATCTTACACAAATCAACCTAGTCCCAAACTAAGCAAAGCTTGTACTATGGGTACTAAGCGACGATATACATACTTATATAGATAAATATATACTTAAATACATAGAAAACATCCAAGACCCAAGAACAAATATTCGTGCTCATCACACAAATAAATGCCCTGGCCGGGATTCGAACCCGGGACCTCCAGCTTCGTAGGCAGGGTCACTACCAACTAAGCTAAAGAGGTCGCCATAATAATATTATTATTGGTAATTTATCTCCAACAAGGTCTACGTGTTCAGTTACGTTATTAACAGCAGCTGGAGGCTGGAGGTTTCCAATGGGCGGCAAATACCCTTGAAAGCCTTACTTTTTTCCCCTAAGTCAAAAATTATCCTGCTTCCATAAATATGCAGTAGAAAATAGAATCGTTCATACCTAATGTACCCAATATTAAGCTACAGCTAAAAAGGAATAATTTTGACTGTTGTATGGTATGTCTTTCATATCTCATACAATGCTGTTAACACGCCAAGATGGAGACTGAACCTAATCTATACCAGAACTAGACATATTAATGAAGATAAATCCATACTAATGAAAATAAATTCATTAATAAATCTTTAGATGAGATGAGAAGCATCTTTAACTACCAGTTCTCTACCCTAAACACTTCCCAATGTTTCCTAACCATTTACAAGAGTATATCTCTACTCTCTCCCAGCAATGAGTATTCTTTCACTCATGATATTGGAAAATAATACTAGCAGTCTGCTCCGCCTGCTACTTTCAGAGTTAGTTCCATTTTTCTGAACCAGCCCTGCTATCCTAATCATGATTGGAAGAATTGAACCTTGACAACACATATTATACCTATAAAAATCTAAGAAACCCAGTATTTTTAGTGGCTATTTGTAGTATTTAGGTATAGGGATATAAAGTAAACCACCAGTTAGATAGCAAGATCGAGACTGATTTATTTTATTCATCGACTACCCTACGTTGCACACTTACCCTCATATCTTATTATGATATACAACAAAGAAATTATTAGATACCTCTTATTTATTACATAATACACCTATAATCGCGTGAATACCTAATACCTAAACCTAGATCCCTAAACCCTCTTTCCTAACGTCCTAATCCTACACATGACTTTAATCCTAATCTACTTACATCCCCATATAGCTCTAATTCCTACTCTAGTGTATGCAAACCTCTACCGTGAGGTATTTACCATAGTGTTATGTAGTGAGGCCCTACTTTTACCTATATACCTAAACGGTTCCCTACTAGAACGTTCAAGTGGCTAGCTTGAGAAATTCAACCTAAAGCCTGTGTATTGTGTCATATCACAACTGACCGAAGTCTAAAGGGATCTGTGACATGAAACGCCCTAACATATAATGTAATATATAAATATACATAATAAAGACCGAATTCCATATACTAGTGAGCCCTTTCAAGCGAAGAACCCTTCTATACCTCCTTCAATCGCGGAGGTCATGATCAGACTACACCAGTTGGACAATGGAACTCGCCAAGGGTAATGTACGTCCCATGTTGATAAATAGGAACGCCCAGACCCCCTAAACAGTCTGGTAATCTAAATGACTCCGGAATAAGTTTGTTTGGCAAACCGTTAGGTTAAACGTATTCCGTCAAGCTAAACTGTATGCCTTAGATATGAGTGCCGCGCCGCCGCGCCGCCGCGCCGCCGCCGCCGGCCAAAAACCCACGCCGCCGCCGCCGACACATGGCGATCGGCGCGCCGGTCTCTGTTTCGCGCGCGTTTCAGATACTGTGTAGCTTATCTTTTACACACTTATATATCATCGATCGGCAAACTAGTTTGGAATTTGATATTTTACAGTTATATAGCGTTATTTATTTTAGTATTCAGTACCAAAAATACACAAAAGGGATCCTTAATGAGCGATTCTAAACAAAATCCGACAGACTGGCAACTTTGTGCCGATGTTCTAGATTACTTACTTATTTTACTTTACTTATATATTTTCCAAAGCTGAGAGTCTAAAACAATGTTACGCCGAAAAGCCGGTAATAGGCACGATTACATCTCGGAAAGTAGGGGTCTCTTTTGCCTCTTTTTCGCGGAAATTAGACACGTCTGAGTTTTTGTGGCATTGAACCTAACCAGACTGGACTGGCATCGCTCTAATCGAAGAGAGAAAGGTTCACAGGCATAATAATAACTTCCCATTAGTCCGAATTCTGGTCATACTGGTTCGTGCAGTGGATATGTAGTTCTCTACAACAGTACTGAAGTCTGCATAACCCAAAGATACCGGGCGCACAGCAGAAAGAGTCGCAGAAAGCACTGACCCATGGGGGACAACGTCATTAATAGCCATCGGATTAGACGAGCAGCCATCAATTACCACTCTAATAGATTCTATACCTCAGGAAATCCGATATCCAATCCAAGCACAACAACCAGCAGGCAGACCATACGAAGAAAGTTTGATTAGAGACCGTTGTGCCAGACCATGTCAAAGCAATAACACACCTGGAGTGAGGCCATTGTGAAATTGAGAGAAACCGCTAGGGCTTCTTCGTATTTTATCTCTATGGCCTTATTCCAGGTGAGTGTGTGTTGTACGCTAGAAGATCCCCAGTGGACCGATTGTGACGAAAGCCGTATTGTCGGTCACTGAGGAGATCATTTGATTCTAGATACGCCAAAGAGCCTGCTGTTCAGTCAGAACAGTCCATAATCTTGCAGTGAATGGATGTGACCGAAATGGGCACGTCCACGCGACTACAGCGTATTAAATAAACTTCAATGCCGTTGAAATTAGTTTGGTTTAGTGAAGAACATGCTTTTACTTTACTAAACGGTTAAAACGGTATTACTTGTCGTTTAGTAAAATAAAATTATAACATGTCTCACGAAAGTTTATATTCAAGAACTTGCTTGTTTCTGACACGGTTCGATGTATTCGTGGTTCACCAAAAGATGAGCATAATGCCGCTCCTAGTATTTGTGATACATCCTAGAAGTATATAATATACGAGTTTGTTTGCGTTAGAAACACCACGTTTCGGAGGCATCCAAGAGTTTGAGCAGAATTGTCATGTTTACATACAAATATCATATTTTAAAGCTTTGTCATGTGACTGGACCACCTTGACGCGAAGTTTCCCGCAGGCAGCAATAGACTTGCTGTTTTCATTGCCACTTAGATGTTACCTACATATACAGCAGAGCATACCTAGTCTTTATACACAATATGTAACCCACCATGCGTAATCGACTAGGACGGAATAAAACGTAGAACATCGATATCAATAGGCGTGTTTGTCATCCTGACAGTAAAAACGACGTTGACAGGCGTGTACGGCATCAAATAAGGAAAAAAAAATGTATTTTTGTTTTGAACCTGAGGTTTTTACAAGGTCACGCCGCCGACGCCGCCGCCGCCGGCCAATTGCCCATTGGCGCTCATATCTAGTATGCCTGGAATGTGATCTGGCTCTCTTAAAATAAATAGCAATAAATTTTAACCCCGTAAAATAATAATGAAATTTAAAGTAAAAAAGATTCCCTCAATATGCGGAACATTTCCACATAACAACGGAATCTCAAAAAAAAGGACGAGAAACCCACCAAAAATAATCTATAGAACCAGAGTCACAGCACAGACACTCGAAACAATAATCCCCCGTCGCTCCGCGCGCTCGACTATTTATAACTACGAATTGTCCTCGCTGATCTCTCTATCCCTAACTGCCCTGACGTCCCTGACGCCCCTGCTTTCCCCGCCGCCCCTGCTGGCCTCGCCTCAAACAAAATTACTCCGCGCGTGCTTACGTTTACGGTCGCAATTTATTATGCTCTCACGACATAGGCTCTTATTGAATCGTATTGTAGCCGCCGTCGGCGCCTGCCATGTTTGTGATTATTAATAGATTTTGCGTCGTAATTTGTAAAGAGTTTATTTAATTGTGTATATGACTTTGATTAGTTTTTAATGAAATACTTAAGATAAAATTACCGATCTTTGTTTAGCATTCGGTAAAGGACAGGCGTTCATTGTAAGCGTCTAGTTACACACACACACCTCAACCCCGAGCCGGAGACCGACGGCTACACGAAGTGTAGATGGGTCTATCAAAGTGCCTGTGTTAGGTGAGGGATATGCTTGAAGCCAATGGCCTGACTCGGGTTTAGACACGGCCAAGAGCCTGGCCTGATCTCTGACTGTAGCGACGTCAACGTTGAAACGGAAGCTATGGCGTCCCAGGCCCTTTGAATTTTGGGTCGCGATGGAAAATTTGGGCTCGGTCCTGCTAGCCAAGCGTTCGAGGCTTCATCCAAGCACGCAATCTCGCAGTTTGTAGCCGAAGGGGCTTTAAGGATCCTACCTGCGAGATCGGAGGTGCTATGGATTGAAGCCAGGAAAGCCGGCAGAGCAATACTGATGATTTTGCGTGCTCCCAAACCACCAAAACCTTATCGGAAGGGATGCTTGGGTCCACGCCTGCTCGTTGAAACGGATGTTTAAAATACACTCAATTTGGGATTTTAATAGAAGATCGATAGGTTGGACAAGATGGGGATATTCCCAAACGAGGCAGCAGCGGATCAGGTAAGTAAATTTAGGTACAAATAAACAGAATTTCAAAATGAATAATTTTGGTTAAGCGATCCGAATGATCATTAAATTTGGAAACAGATTTATTCAAAAAGGGAGGGATGGCTTCATCAAAGATGGGTGAACCGAGGAGGTGTAAACTGTAAACTGTCTTTTGGTAAGATTTTGATATTTGGGCACACATTATTAAAATTATGAAGAATTTGGGATGCTAAAGTAAGATCTACTGTGTCCTATATATACAACTCACACTTGTTAAAGTTTAGTTCAAGGCCGATATCTGCTTTGTTTTTAATTATGATTTAGTCCGCCAGAACAGTTTGTGAATCCTACGGTGGCATCATCAAGGTACCACACGTTTAATTTAGAATTTAGACTGTGAATTACCGAATTAATAGCCAAACTTAAAATAGCAGGACCGAGGGGATCACCCTGCTGACATCCTGTGGCCGAAATAATTTCATTATTTTTATGTATTAATTTAGAAGGACTGTGATAACATTGTAAAAGAAAGTTATAAATTTCTGGAACATGAATTTTGATTTCGTTCAGCAGGGTCTTCCTATTAACCGAATTGAAGGCGTTCTTTACGTCTAGTTTTACGAGAACTTCGCACAAGTCGTCGTGTGCGAAGGTTCGTACCTTGGACTGCCGCCTTGCATCCGCCGCGGGTGCCGAAGCCGACTTGTACGGGTTCAAAGATATCTTGAAGGTTGCTCCGCGTGAGGCGTACACAGACTTTGGCGGCTAGCCGCCGTAAAGTAGACCCGATTGTGATAGGGCGCACGCCTGCATCCTTCTTTGTTAACGCAATGAGATTGGCTCCATAAATGACCGGCGTCACGTCTTGGCATACATCCCCCACTAGCATAAGATTTACCAGTTTCGTTAAACCACGAATCAGGTGTTCACCAACTATGGCAGTACCGTGAGAGGTGAGATCAACAAGGTGTTGTGGCAAGATGCCATCCAAGCCGGATGCCGATCCCTTTGGGAAAGACGCTAAGGCCGCTATTACGTCTCTCTCTGTGGCGTGGAGGCAAGCTGCAGGATCAGTGGGAGAATCGACAAATATGGGGGTGGAAGGACCTGGGGGATGTTTAGACTGCAATGCAGCCGCGGTCTCAGGGGTATCAGGTGCGAGGGTGTCATTCGAAAACAATAAACGGGCCGCTCCTTTCAGGTCTCCGTCATGAATTTTATCCTCGACCTTCCCAAACAAATCATATTTAGATTTATGGCGTCTAGAAGGTGTAGATGGACATGGTATGGTCGGTGCTAGTACGTTATTCTTAATTTTTTGGATGAGAGAAATATTACTGTTAATGTTTTCCGAAACATGCAGAACTTTATATGAGAAGGTTAGCAGGTCGTGCCAGGATTGGAGGTCATTATTTTGAACAGTTTTATTAACAGTGTTGAGTAATACCTAGTCGATATGTGTGAGATTGTCCACAAATATTTATTATTATTTATTTATTTTATTTAATACTTAAGGAGCGCTCGTGGCCCAGCGGCGCTTGCGCACCGCTTGCGCTTGCTAAGGTTAAGCAACGTGGGCAGCGGTCAGGACTTGGATGGGTGAACGCTTTGAGTGGTTACTAACTGAGCGCTCCCGTGCTTTGGAAGGCACGTTAAGCCGTTGATCCCGGTTGCTGTCTATGGCAGCAGTCGTTAAGCCAAGTTGGAGGCCTTCGGGCGGCTTGAGAACTTCTAACAGTCAAGTTGCCCACTCACTTGACAAAGCCTAATCCCAATAAGGTCTAGTTTCCCCTTGGGGTTGGAAGGTCAGATGGCAGTCACTTTCGTAAAAACTAGTTCCTACGCCAAATCTTGGGATTAGGTAGCGGACCCCAGGCATCCTTCAGGATGCAACTGTACTGGGATAACGCTAGGAGGATGATGATTTATTTATTTTATTGACGCAATTAGAAATAGTCCTTATTGACATCCACAAAGGGTGACATTTGCTTGATAGTGACAGAAACCAATATCACGTGGTATCATCAGCTTTTGAACTGCTTATTGCTCAAAACTAATCAGTCAAAAACAATTCTGTACAAATTTTCATTTCGCAATGTCGACAAAGCACTCTTACTTGTACGACTGAAACTTTGACACTGACAGGTGATTTTAATCCAATTGATATTCTGTCTTGAGATCAATATAATAAAGTAGGTAATAAACTTTAAATGTTTGTTAAGCGGATGCGTCCGCTAGTGAAAATCTCAATTTGTTAATCAAAGTGAAAATTGAGAAATTCAACACCACAGGTGGGTTTTGAACCCACGACCTCTGAGATCCATCCATTGCTCTACCAATTGAGCAACCGTGGTATCCTTCTGTGGTGTTGAATTTTTCAATTTTCACTTTGATTAAAAAATTTAGGTAATAAACTATTCCAAATATACGATTTTTAGACAGTGTATATGTAAGAGAAACACTATTACATGAGTGTTAAAGTAGACTATCTAATGGAATAAGAGCATGTTTTGGTGTGTGTCTAACTTTATTATTATTTTTATTATTGCTTCTGATTGTCTATGATTAGTAGGTATGATCACCTAATAAAAAATAAATGAAAAATGTCAAGGAGTAACAATTTCATTTATTTTAATAAACAAATGAACTGTTATGTGCTATTATTACTTTAGTTTGGAGGGTTTGACTGAAAATCGGCGTTGCAGTAGATTCGCTGCAATATAATTAATTAATAAAATTGAATAAATATTATCTCTATTTTCTGGTATTGTAGCACATTTTGGACGGCTTTTCTCTCTCCTTTTAGTGCTTTGGCACTTCTTTCTTCAAGTTAGGGTAGTATTCATTAACGTTGTAGACGTTAGCGTACTCCTCACCCTCGTGGTAGATGAAGACATCTTCCTGGTAGATGTTGGGTTGCTTGAAGTACGTCTCATACACGGGGCGGTCGAAAGGATAAGCCATGGGTTTCATGTCGGGGAAGTACTTCTTGCAATGTTCCATCTCATTCGGGAGAGGAGTGTGCGGGTACAGAACTACGTAGATTTGGTAGGGGAAACCACCCTTCACACCCTTAGGCAGCATCATTCTCTCGGGCTGGTAGAAGAACTTCTCAGACATATCAAGAGGAACTTTTGATTCTATGAGCATTTCCAAGAACTTTTCCCTAGGCAAGTCCTTCTTGTAGAGGGCGAAATCATGAGAGCTGCGCTCAATGTGGTTCTGTCCAGGAGTGAGCTTGTGAATGAACCAATCCAGTTCAACGAAGTTCATCCAGTTGTCTTCGATGCTAAGAGGATAGCCATTGCTGTCGTATTTGGGACCCAAGAAGATCTTGAACACGGCGTCAGTTGCAACGTCAGATTTGACGTCGGCAATGACTGTGAAGGGTTTGTGATTGAGACGGGGTTGGCGAACTACGAATCTAGTAGGGTCGCTAGGCTTAAACTCTTCCTTGCTCTGGAAAAAGCCGTTGGTGATATCAAAGTCGAATTCCTCGAAGAAGGTGACAAGTTTGTCCACCTTGACGTCACTGATCTTAACTCCCGCGAAGTGAAGCTGGCTGTGGCTGTAGGGTTCCAGGTACTCTTTCCATTGCAGGAAGTACTTCAGGATGCGCGCGTAGAACTGGTAGAAGACAGGGTCACGTAGAGAGGTCTGGTACAGTTCCAAGGCACTGGGAATCACCGTATATCTAAAATAATAATAATCTATGTACTGCACGTTCTTTTTTATAATAAATGTTTTATCAACATTTTTAATGAATAATCCATTTTTAATATTATAAATGCGAAAGTGTGTCTGTCTGTCTATCTGTTACCTCTTCACGCTTATACCGCTGAACCGATTTAGATGAAATTTGGCATGGACATAGTTTGAATCCCGGGGAAGGACATAGAATACTTTCTTATTCCGGAAATCATCTCTTAAGGGAGTGGGAGTTTGTTTAAAAGAGTGATAATTAGGTAAGCGCCTGATATAAAAATAGGAATTAAATTCGATAAACAATAGGGTGGTCCAAAAATAACTTTTTTTGAATTTGTTTTCTCCACAAGGTTCCCTTTATTCCATTGCACTTCAAGCTATTCTCTGCCAATTTTGAGACAAATCGGATAATATTTAGAGGTCGCGACTGTTTTAACATTTTTTAAATATTCAGAGAAAACGCTCATTCTTCGTCGGCAGTTCTATACGGAACTTATGAGTAAATTGAACATAAAGTGATATGAAATTATGCTAATCATTATTGTTATTTATTATTAAACTTCCTTCTTTATCTCCCTATTTGATTTACGGAATGTTATAATTAGAAAAAAGTCACTATTTGCATCTTTCTATGTAAGTCGTCGGCTCAGGTGAGATATCGCTATTGTTCTTCGCTTTTTGTTATAATAGGCATGATGACTCAAAAAAAATTATTACTTCAATAGAAAGAAGACATAAAACTATGCCAAATAGTGAAAATCCTATTCAAATATCTCAAAAAATAACGAAGCAACAACGGTTAGAATGTTCGTAGTTAGAGAGAGAAAGTGCTACTCGACCGTGACGTCACCTTTGAGTAGCGCCATAGTAAATGACAATCGTTCAATACAAAGGTGCGTTTTGCGGAAAAGCGACAGAAAATACCCACTTTTAAAACTTTGAAGACTTATAATTACGTAATTATTTATTTTTTTGAATTACTTTTTTTGCCATTTGATTGAGAATTTGAGTCATTATGTAGAAAATTTGGATTTATTGATGTTCTTTTATAGTGTCATCATCCCTATTGTATTTTTTAGCAAGGCAATTTATATATCTCTATCTGAGCAGTTATTGACAGCTTTAAATTTCGCACTTTAATCTGCACTTCAAGAAAAGTTGTTAATTTTACGGCCCCCCTGCCTACGCAGCCGATATTTTTGGATTCACATTCTGATAAAGACATTTATTTTGTATGATAGGCACTAATATTCCCTCCTGGGTCAAGGTTGTATTCTATATTTTTGTTTATTTATTTTTTTAGACATATCTTTATGTATATACTAGAGGTTGCCCGCAACTTCGTCTGCGTAGAGCTCGGTTTTTAGTTAAAACATCTTAATATCCAGGAAACGGTATAATACTCGTAATTGTGGTACTTTTGCCCGGTGAGACCAAATTATTAATATGCTGTACAGATATAAATCGGTCAACCCAAATTCTCAACCCCTCTAAAAATCCCTTTAGGGACCTACTTATCGGTTAAAAACTCATTTACTTAGGCTATTTTTTGTGTGAGTTTACACGTATCTTGTAGTTTTCTCTTCGTTACTGTATACGTATTTAATTATGGACCTGTAGAAATTTCGTTTCAAACATCTATCCAAATCCACAAATCCTGAAATCATTTAAACAGTCTTTTTGTGAAATGAAAGTCTCTCAATTAAAATAATGTTGCTCCCCATACAAACTTTGAACCCCTTTTTAACCCATTGAGGGGATGAATAAAAAAAAACGCCGAATTTTTTTTGTTGTATTTAAACAGAGACTCTGTAAAAAATTTGAAGTCTCTCTATTAAAAAAATGTTGCTCCCCATACAAACTTTGAACCCCTTTTTAACCCCTTGAGGGGATGAATTAAAAAAAAAAAACGCTGAAATTAGTTTTGTAGTATTTAATTTAAACAGTTACTCTAAGTTTTAAGTCCTTCACTCAAAAAGTTTTTGCTTCCAATATAAACTTTGAATCCCTTTTTAACCCCTTTAGGGGCTGAATTTCAAAAAACGCAGAAATTAGTTTTGTTTTATTTAAACAAAGAGTCTCTGTAAGAAATTTGAAGTACCTCACTTAAAAAAAAATTTGCTCCCCATAGAAACTTTGAACCCCTTTTTAACCCCTTTAGGGGATGAATTTCGAAAAACGCTGAAATTACTTTTTTTGTATTATTATAACGAACTTTCATACAAAGTTTGAAGACTCTCACTTTAAAAAAAAATTGCTCCCTATACAATATTTCACCCCTATTTTCAACCCCTTAGGAGACGAAAATTTAAAAAACGCAGATATTACTTACATTGTCTTATTTTAAGGAGTCTTTGTACAAAGTTTCAAGTCTATACCTTCAAAAAATTATTGTCCCCCATACAAACTTTGCACCCCTGTTTTACCCCCTTAGGGGTGGAATTTCCAAAAATCCCGTCTTATCCCTTGCCTCCGTTATATAACCTAACTATAGTGTAAATTTCAAATTTCTAAGACCGGTAGTTTCGGCGGGGCGGTGATTAATCAGTCACCCATCAACTTTATATATATAGATAACGTCATCTAGTACCCACGACACAATTTTAGCTTAGTTTGCAACTGAGTCGATTTATGTAAGATTATTCCGCCATATTTATTTTATGGATGTTGTTTTTCGATTTCACTATACTCTTTAAGCCTTCTTTTTAAACTTTTTTTAAATATCCTAGCGTCCTATTATTTACGTCCGCCTAAGCTGTCGATGTGTCAATAAGACTATGGCTACCGAATAGCTAAATTTTTACGCTAATTGAAACAAAAAAAAACCTACCTAGACCTACACAAGCAGTTATAATAAATAAGACACAAAGTAACCGGTAAGATCGCATTTGAGATAGTTATAAAAATTTACCAATGTACGTGCTTGGCGAGTTCATATATATTTAAATTGCAAATTGTCGCGACCTCTAAACGTTGCTCAAGAAAGCAAAATTTTGGTACTTATATGTTCTTTTTGCTAATACTGGAACAGGATAAGACTTGTGGAGCAAGAATAAAACGACATTTTTTCCCCCATACAATCTTGGACCACCCTAATAAACAAGTTCACGCGGACGAAGTCGCGGGAAAAAGCTAAGTACGTATATATTATGTTATTAAGTCACTTGATAACTTAAATATTTGCATAATGTATTGAACTATTATGTCACGAGACGATTATTATGTGTATGTATAGAACCCCAAATTCAAATATTGCGTTATTTTTTGACAAAATATATTCTCTACTTTCTAGTTTATGTGATAAAACTAAAAAACGAGTCATAATATGCGGTGACTTCAACATTAATATCTTAAATAGAAATAGTAATACGATTCAATTCGAATATTTACTACTTAACCATGGTCTCCACTTAGAAATTAAAGAACCTACGCGGATGAGCAGCAAAACCTGCATTGACAATTTTGCTCACAACATACGAGGGTGCAAAGGTCATGCTCTGGAACTCGGACTCTCGGATTATACTGCTCAACTATTAAAGTGTCCGGTAAAGAAGAGCTGTATCATAAAATCTTGGCGAATTCAACAAAGGGATGTGAGTCCGGAAACATTATGTCGATTCAAGGACTGTTTAAGTAGCATGTCATTCTCGGAAGTTTTTGATAGCACAAATCCAAACGTTGCGTATAACTCTTTATCTACACACATATCATAAATCCTCTAATATGCGTTCGGAAACCGTAGAAAATGACTCTCATTTCAACATTCAATCAATTTATGGCAATTTTCTTATCTGTGGCTAAGGCTACAGCAGTAATAAAATATTTCATTTTAATCTCATATATGATGTTTAAATATTACGTCAAACAAAACTGTCAAAATTTAAATGTCAAAGTTGACATGTCCCTATTCTAGTATCACTGAAAATTCAAATTCAGTCGATGCGAAATGTCAGCTCGATGTTTTTTTAGTATATATCGCACGAAATTTGAGGTAGAACGACATGATCACATCAGAATAAGGACTCTTTACTTTTTAAAATAACATTCAGGTATTGGTTGCCAGTTCTGATTTCGATATTTCCGCAACCGTGCAAAAAAGTTTGTATTAACACAATTATTGTATTTATTTACTACGGTTTCTGAACCCATCTTAGAGTAATTATAATATGTGTGTAGATAAAGTAATGTATGCAACTGTACATAATTAGGCATTAAAACACTCGTGTGACCTTATTATGAAACTCGCCTTCGGCTCGTTTCATAAAACACACTCGTGTTTTAATGCCCCTCATTATGTACCAGTTGCATAAACTACTATTCTTGGACACTTTTCTGTGTTTTTATTCTTTGTGCTTTCCCTTTAAAAGTATTAAAGTCAAAGTAAATAAAAAACCTAAATGGATCTCAAGAGGTATTAAACTATGTAGCAAAAAGAGACGGGCATTACTATGGAAATATAGAATTAATCCTACTTCAAATAATAAAACGAAGTTTATTACCTATAGCACTAGATACAAGAAGATAATAAATCTTACTCGACGACCACAAAACAATGATTTTATAAAAAAGGCCCAGAATAAGTCGAAAGCTACGTGGCAAGTAATCAATAGTATGAAACAAAATTTCCCTAAAGAACCGATTATTAGAATAAAACACGACGGAGTGATTGCTACAAATCCTTCAGACATTGCGAATGCCTTCAATAATTATTTTATTGATGAAATCAAAGGCATGTCCAATTCCGGTCAACCCAATA
Source organism: Cenopis cana (assembly GCA_951800055.1). Lineage (NCBI taxonomy): Eukaryota > Metazoa > Arthropoda > Insecta > Lepidoptera > Tortricidae > Cenopis > Cenopis cana. The sequence goes on from OX637488.1 coordinate 8,536,408, forward strand.
TCGCTAACATCAGCACTAACTCTTCGGGGTCACTTTACATGAGGCCGACTATTCCATGTGACATTAAAGATATTATTAAAACCTTAAGGAACACTATGATGGCGTTTGTACAGAGGTTATTAAGTCTGTGTCTCATGTTATCGCATCTCCGATCAGCCATATAATGAACCTATGCATATTAACCGGCATTTATCCTGACAAACTGAAGCCCGTAATTATAAAGCCGCTTCACAAGAAAGGAGAAAAAGATAACATTAGAAACTACAGACCGATAGCCCTTGCCTCGGTGTTCTCAAAAATATTTGAAAAAGTCATCTATGAAGCCCTGTATGTCTATCTGGAAAAATATAACTTGTTTACCGAGGAACAAAAAGGCTTCCGGAAAAAGAAGACTATCATTATGGCGATTTATGATTTAATCCATCCGATTATCTCGAAAATGGATAGACGTAAGCAGATCTGTGCCATTTTCATGGATATGACGCAGGCATTTGACTATATGGATCATTCGATTCTTATAAAAAAGCTTGGCGCTTATGGTATCCGTGGGAATGTTATGGATCTGCTAAAGTCTTATTTAAGTAACAGAGAACAACTCACTGAACTCACCCAGGTCTGTGTAAAGTCGAATGAACAAAAGACATATAGATCTGATAGCCGTGTATTGAGGTATGGAGTACCCCAAGGCAGCGTATTAGGACCCTTGTTATTCTTACTGTACATTAATGACCTCCCCAGATGTGTGGAATACCCAATGGTCCTGTTCGCAGATGATAGTACGGTGATAATCGAGTGTAGTCATGACAGTAATTATGAAACTGAAATTAATCAAACGCTTAGTAAGATAATAGACTGGCTAAATATTAATAAATTAAAGATTAATTTGAATAAAACGAAAATTATGCATTTTAGACAAAGATTACTAATAAACCCAATCAATTGTAACTATCAAGGACATAGTATTGAGTCGGTTAATTCAACAAAATTTTTAGGAGTAACCATCGACAATAGCTTGTCATGGAAATCACACACTGATGAAATTTGTAGCAAACTTAACAAGTATGCTTATGCTTTGTACAAACTACAATAACAAACAAGCAATGATGCAGTCGTGTTTAGGGCATGCAACCGGGATCCCGGGATCCCGAAATCCCGGTAATACCGACATGATTTTCTCGGTATTTCAATACCGGTATTCCAAGGACTAATACCGAAATACCGGAATGCAATAATTTTTGTTCTTTTAAAATTAATAAAATTTAAACACGTAGTTTATTTTCGATAAAATGAACAATCGCAGTTAATATCAAGTGAAATTACTTGTTTAATATTGTATTTCGCCATTTTAAGGCTATTTGTAGTGTTAGTTTGACATGGATCGAATGCGCATCAGGCGGCTGCAGTGCGTCGGGCTATCCACCCGTACGTACCAAATACCTCCCGTGGACCTGCCCTTCCTTCTTGTCGAAGTTGATGACAGCTCGTGCCGCAGAGCAACCAGCGGGTCTCCCCGTGACCCGCTGCAGTTACGACTCGCTCGTCGAACCTGCTGCTTGATTTGCCCTGAGCTCCGAAACTGTCGATGTTTACAGGTCCACTTTTGTTTCTAAATTTTCACTTGATAGCGTCCGTTGTTTTCATTAGTTCACCTGCCCTTCTTCCGCTCAAAACGGAAGATATGGCTGCTGCTACCGGGCGCCCCTACGGAACCGCTCGCGGATCCGTTTGCAGACCAGCTCCGTTAGCTGGTCTGGCAAGATGATAATTGTCCCGAGCAGTGAGACCATAAGTTTGATTTCAGGTAAACTTAATGGTTTCTTTTGCTGGAATCCCGTTCGAAGGACCATGTTCGGCCTCTGTTGACTTTCCTTAGGCCTTTAAGTATTGAGTTTCCGTTATAATGAATGAAATCACATTTTTCCTTGCAAATCGAGTGTATTAATCAAGACATATTTTTTCCAGTGACATCCGTCATTACAATTTTCTGTTCTATTTCGTTTGACAATAGCTATTCAAATCTTGACTGTAGAAAAGTTTAAATTATATAAAAAGGTTAGACGAAAGCACGTCGTACAATGGTTAGGCGGATGTTTTTGAAGTTATCGTGATGTGTGAGTGTAAATTAAGCGATTCCCTACTTTATTTTGCTTTAATTAGTAGCTACTTAAAATATTTTAGGTTTATTTTTGCTGTGATTAATTCAATTATGTGAGCAATGCTGCCAAATAACTATTTTAATTTAATTGGAAGTAAGATTGTTGGCGAATTAAACGAATTATCAAAAAAACAAAGATTTTTAATGAAAAATCCCCAAAAAACAACAAAATACCGAAACATCGGTATTAATACCGAAATCCCGGGATTGAGGTTTGAATACCGAAACTCAATCCCGGTATTGAGTATGGTCCGGTATTGTATGCTCTAGTCATGTCAGCCTACCATGGATATGTTGGGTCAGCTCTTCGCTATGCTATCATATACTGGGGGAACTCTTCAAATAGGGAAGCAGTCTTTAAGGCGCAAAAAAAAGGATTAGAGCCATGTATGCCTTGAAACAGACAGACAGTTGTGTTCCCTATTTCAAACAACTAAAAGTTCTGACAGTGCCGTGTCTGTATAAATTCGAAGTTGTCACATTTGTCAGAACAAACTCTGCACTATTCATAAAGGTATCAGATGTATTTAAGCGTAGCACCTATCGCAGTCATAACCTTTGCACTGTTCCATCACGTACCGCACTGATGCGAAAGAGTGTTTTCTGTATGGCAACCAAAATTTTTAATAAAATACCTTTAGCGTTACCATTGCAGGAATTTAAAAATAAGCTTTGTAAATTACTTATAAGCAAATCATATTACTCAGTATCAGATTTTTTAATAGACGATTTAACTTCCTTTACATAGTAAAATTTGACATACATTCTAATGTTATTTAATTGATAATATATGACTTGTAATTTAATTAATATGACTTATAATTTATTTGATATGATTTGTAATGTAATTGATATGACATGTAATTTAATTGATATGATTTGCAATTTATTTGATGATTTGTAATTTAATTTAATTGAACTTATTAATGTACCTACAAATAATTTGACATCTCACATTTCTATTTTCATTACCATGTTCTGTTTTTTTTCTCTCTTATTATAATTGCGTTGTTAATATTTTTTTATGTTTTGAAACTTTATAATGCTACTGATTTTGTACGCCTATAGGCAAAACAGTGTTACGTAAACCATTTTTTTATCCACCTATGTATTCCACCTATGTTTACAAATAAATCACTATGACTATGACTATGACTATAACACTTACTGGTCCATTGGCACCGGAGTACCAGCGAGAAGATGAAGACCGACGATCTCGTAGAAACGTTCATAGTTCTTGGGGAACTTTTCGTACAGATCAACATTAGTGAACCAATAGTTGGTCACGAAGTCGATGGCCTTTGAGTTACGCAGGTCTATCTCCTGGTTGTACTGAAATTAAATTTGTTTTTTTAATTCTCGTAGTTTTATAAATCTCACACAAGGTCTCAATGAAATGTTCAAAGACAAGTTATACTTACAGCCTTGAAATGTCCTTGCTCCAAATAGTAGAGGAAAGATTGCTCATAGTTGTTAAGGTACTGAATGTACTTTTCATTTTCAACTGTGTTGATGTGGTAATAGTCGTTCCTCTGGAAGAAGGGATAGTAGGTGGACAAGTCGCAGTAGTATCCAGTCTCAATCGGTTTGAACCATGAGAATTCAGGGATCTGGCCCAGTCCGCTGGAGAGACGGTTCAGGTAATACTTGGCAATGAGCTGTTGGTAGAAGAAATAAAACCGGTCACCACGGACTTCGTCAAAGTGTTCGAAATGACCCTTGTTCCACCAGAACGGATAAAGCGTCTGGAAGTAGTAGTAGTACGCATTCATGCCAATATCCTCAGTGAAATAAGCGAGTTTGTCCTCTGCGTTACCGGTAACAAAGGGGCTGGAGTAGTTGGAATAGAAGATGTAATTGTCCTGTTCGTGGAAAATACCGTGCCGGGAGGCATAGGCGAGGTCAACATCGCCGTTCTGCATTTTCATACGGTAGGCCTTGAGGAAAGTCTCGGTGCTGACGAAGTACTGAGGGATCAGCTCGTACAGAGCAGGAAGCGCCAGGGTGTTGGTGTCGGGACGCTGGTAGAGGGCGATGTAGAACGCGTAAAGGACTTGACCATCGTTGAAGTTCACTTGGGCGAAGGCGGCGGTCTTGAAGAAGGTCTCGAAGTCCTTGGCGTAGTAGAAGAGCTTGAAGAGAGCGATAGCTTCCTCCCTCATCTGGTCGTAGAACACAGAGAAGGTCTTGTATTTGGGCATGAAGCCGCTCCTGTAGTACAACAAGAATTCTTCAACGGCCTTCTTGTCCTGAAAGGAATATTAATGATTAACATAATGTGACTGAACAATGTGCGATGTATTTTTTGTATTTAGTGGCATGAACTTACGGTGTAGTTGTCAATGTTAGCCTCAACATCGTATTCGTTACCAATCGTAAATAATATGTCAGTATCCTTTCTGTATTGGCCTTTGGTCGCCAAAATGTAGAAGACCTTGAATAGGCGGTCGAAGTATTCCTTGTCAACTAGAATTAGAAAAACATTGTCGTAATGGGGTATTATCCTTTATATATTTTTTTAGAAGCCATTATAGATCTACAATATTATAGATATTTCATTTTTTAATTTTATTTATTATTTCACTTGTCCTTGTCGTATTATGGTCGTGACGTAAAACTGTAAGTTTTCTATATAAGGTACAGTTTTTCTCTCTGAATTTGTATAGGCCAAGAAAAAAAATTCATGACAATATTATATTGTATAATTATTTAAAATATTGTGTTTTTTAAATAAATAATATATTATCATTTATTTATTTATTTGCTATTTATTGCACATGATAGAATTGTACAAATGGCGGGCTTAATGCCGAATGGCATTATACATTTATATTATTTGATTATTTAAATAAATAATATCTAGTTATTTAAGTTACAAGTGTGGAAAGTAGGCTTCTGGAAACGAATGTCGCATGTCGGTGATCTTGACACGAACGCAGTTAGTACATTTCAACACGATTGTCATACAACATTTTACAATGCATTATGCGAGGAAAAAATATAATATACATAGCTTTTCATTAGCAATTCGTACTTCAATAAGGGTCCACAGCGAACGGCGGACTAGTGCGAAAAAGTGTCACTTTCTATGCATAAGTTTGCATATGAGCATATGCATTGTAAAAGGACATTTCTTACCGGTTTTAGTCTCTACATGGTGGGTGTGCGGGGTAGGCCCGGCAACAGCCAGGGCCACGAAAGCAGCCAGGAATATTACAGTCTTCATCGTTCCTCTGCGGGACTTCAACTGTGCTCGACCTACCGCCAAAACGTGAATTTATACCCGCCACTCACGTTATCTTGACGATAACATGTTAACTTTTCGTCGGTGGGAGTACAAAAATTGCTATGTAATTTTGACGTACTATACAGGAGGCACAAAAAACTGTTTATATGATTGTTTATACTACTTTCGTTATACCAGATTTTTTAATATAATAGAGTAATGGGTTTGACATAATGTTCACGAAAAAAATGATCAATGCCTTTGATAAATATATATATGTTATTACCAAAAAACCAGAATTTAGCCACATAGCGGCTTAAATTCGGCCTATTTTAAGTCGTCATGAGTCAAGTATACTACACATAGCGAGTTTTCCATAGGATTACAACATGGAAGGCGAAACATAGCGGGTTTTTAAATGAACTAATGCTGATAAAATAATCAAGTTATATTCAAGATTGGGCTGCGGGTAGGTGCCGCTGAGTGTATAATCTTGTCCGTAAATAACAGTGTTAAAAAATAGTAAATTGTGTTATTGTGTCTCGAAAACGACAACAAAGTGAAGCAAAATGGTGTTTTACCTAAATATATATCAGCTGAACTCTAAACAACTAGATAACTGACATTGTTTATCAAAATACGTGAATGAATAACGAACCTATCGACAGGAGTGAACATATACAATACACAGTGTGTGTGCACAAAATGAGGGAGTGTAATTGACAATAAAAACCGTGAAACCAAATAAAAACTATAAATAAAGTGAATTTGGTGCCAATAAACAATTAAACATAACCTAAAAACAGCCGAAATTGTAAATACAACCCTCCTTTATTTAATGAGTTTAACGCCATCTATAAGGGTGTGTGCACTGGCAACACTAAAGACAGACATCTTGGATCATTGTAAAAGGATTAACAGACAAGTGAAAAGTAAATAAATATAACCGTTTTGCATATTAAAACATCTTTAATTTACATGGCGCAGCCGGGAAATGAACCAGAACGTACGTTACAGTAAACATGGAAACGCTGAAGCAACCTCCGCCATTGTCATTACAAGGGGATCCAGCAGAGAATTATAAAAAATGGCTTCAAAGATTCAGATTTTATTTTACTGCGTCGGGGGCAACGAAACTGGATGAGAACGGTAAAAAAGCATTATTCTTGCACTGCATAGGTGAGGAGTCTATGGAAATATATAACAATTTTAGCGAAGAAAAGGTGAAGACGTATGATGAACTCGTAAAGCAATTTACGACGTATTTTACGCCCCTGAGCAACGAAAGCATTAATAGGAATGTTTTCTTTAGAAGGAAAATAAATGAGGGTGAAACTTTTGACGAATACGTAAACACATTACGAACATTAAGCTCAAACTGTAATTTTGGAACATTGCGGGATAGTCTGATAAAAGATCAAATAATAAGAGGTATAAGGAAGAAAAACATTGTAGAACGATTGTAGAAGGAGCCCGATTTGGACCTACCTAAATGTATTAAGATCTGTAAATCTTATGAACAGACAGAAAAACAGATGAAAGATTTTGAATTTGATGAGGAACAAGAAACTGTCAGTGTGGTAAAAAATCAAGAAAGAAGAAATTATGGTTCGCGAAACTTAACAGATTTGTCTCAGCAAGCACATGGGAGTCGGCAAGGGCCAATGAATAAGATTCAATGTCATCGGTGTGGCTACATACATGGATTCAAGTGCCCAGCATTTAATCAGATCTGCGAAAAGTGTCATAGATATGGACATTATGGTAAGATGTGTCGAAATGTAAAAAATATAAAAGCGGTGGATCAGTCATCAGATGAAAGTGATACTGTGTTGGGTATGGTACAAGTTAACGCTATAAAGAAGGAATTGTGTGAAAGTGTGCAAATACATGGACATATTATAGACTTTAAGCTAGATACCGGAGCAGATTGTAATGTTTTACCGCTGAATTGTATCAAAAAGATGGGACTAGAACGGGAAATAACTAAAGTTCAAAATAATTTGCATAATTATGATGGTACAAAATTAAACTGTGTGGGAAAAATTACACTGCAGGGATGTTTTATGAATAACAAAGAAGTTTACCTTGAGTTCCATGTTATTGATACAATTCATCCGATAGTACCAATATTGGGTTGTTCGGTCATATTAAAAGAAAAGTTAATGAAAAGATTATATCTGAATAGCATCAAAGGTGAAAATGATTATAACAGCCTAATAGAAGGTTATAAAGATTTGTTTAATGAGAAAATTATAGGCACCATAAGTGGGCCAGAATATAAAATAAATTTAAAAGAAAATACAGTAGGGAAAATAGAAAATTGTAGAAAAGTGCCTGTGTCCTTGCATGAAAATTTAAAAAAAGAATTTACTATAGTAATCCACAATTATTATATAATTTCTGCCCTTGTAGTGCGATACATCAGTACCCAAATTACACCAAGGCTTATTTGGCATTTCTCTTATTTGCATTGGCTCTTTAGCGTTACTTTTTTTAAATCTATCACATGTATGTATGTATGTAATAACTTTATTGTACACGAAAAAAACACAAAAAATACAAACAAATAAGGACATTTTGGTACAAAGGCGAACTTATCCCTAAAAGCACCATAAACCATATTTCACATTCACTGATCAACTGTATATATGTGAAGGCCTAATTTTTAAAAACAATTGTATTGTGGTACCCAAATCCTTAAGATCTGATATGTTAGAACGTGTACATTATAATCATATGGGTTTAGATAAGTGTAAGTCTAGAGCGAGATCGTGCATGTTCTGGCCATTCATGGCGAGAGACATAGAAAACAAGGTATTAAATTGCAGTACATGTGATAGATTTAAAAAAAGTAACGCTAAAGAGCCAATGCAAATAAGAGAAATGCCAAATAAGCCTTGGTGTAATTTGGGTACTGATGTATTTCACTACAAGGGCAGAAATTATATAATAATTGTGGATTATTATAATAAATTCTTTGAAGTATAAGAATTAAAAGACTTAAGACCAGGAAGTACAATAGACATATTAAAGAGAACTTTTAGTAGATTTGGAATTCCTGAATATTTGTACAGTGATGGGGCTACTAATTATACTAGTTACAAAATGAAAGAGTTTGCTCAAAGTTGGGGTTTTATACACAAAACTAGTAATCCTACTTATGCCCAGTGTAATGGGCTGGCAGAAAGATATATTCAGATAGCTAAAAATTTGTTTAAAAAGGCAGATCATGAAGGCAAGGATAGGTATTTAGCCCTCTTAGAGTATAGAAACACACCAATTTCAAAAGAATTCAACTACAAAACTCCTTCAGAGTTATTATTTGGTAGAAAAACCAAGAGTTTATTACCTAATTTTCAAAAACCTACTTAAGAAAACTGGGAAGTTCAAAAAACTTTATATGACAATACATGGAAATAGAAACAGTATTTTGATAGAGGATCAAAGAACTTGTCAAATCTAAAAGAGGGTCAGAAAGTTGTATTAATTAATAATAATAAAAAACAACCTCATAGTTATGCTGAAGTACTGAAAAGGGATGTGAGACCAAATTCATTTAAAATCAAAACTGAAACTGGCCAATAACTGTATAGAAATAGGAGATATTTAATAGATTGTAATAATCAAGATAAAATGAAAATTGTAACCGATAATCAGCCAAATAGTGATGAGGGAGGATATGCAAGTAGAAGATATAGTGTTACTTATGATGTGCCAGAAGATAGTTATGTTTCCAAACAAAGTGAAGTTCTTCAAAACAGCAACTATGATAATATAGTATTTTATACAATCGTTATATAATGAATGCTTTTTTAGTCGAAAACCGCGTTTAGACCACGAGGCTTGCCGAGTGGTTTAAGTAAGGTTCGAGACTCAAAAAGCTAATTATATAACTATTGTATACAATACTTTTACTACGAGTCCACGAAAATAACAAAATAACAGAAAGTTGCCGCTGAAACGATCTCATTTGTGCATGTAGGTTACACGGTGATTAATAGCACGTGGTCTGCACATATCACAATACGTATCACGTGGGTATTGATGAATATTGAAAACAAGTCTAAATAAATATGAAATTTACGATAATATCACAAGTATTGTAAATTTGTAATAACAATTCCCACGGGGCCGGCGCCCTGTTAAGATTGAAAAAAGAAAAATATCAGTCCGCCCGCCTTTGGCATCATGTCAAATTTCGACCAATCACGACGCAAGAGAATTTAAGTTTTTTTTCTAATGATTATGGCCAGTATCCAGACGACCGTTTAAGTAGGTAGACAATTTGACGTGCATTGACGGTTTTATGTTCAGAAGCGCGGGAAGCACTATCAATGTTGAAATATTCATAAAATGAGTCTCCTTAAACTTAATTTTTTTCATCAAATTACGGCGTTCTATTTTTGAATGATATTTCGATTCTCCGCGCAGTTGTACAATGAAATATTATATTACTCCATAGAGCATAGACTTTTAGTTCAGCTTAAAATGTATAATATTGTGCAATGGTCTATGAAGTTCTAATTGTAATATTGTAGTCGACGAGTATAAAAACCATATTATAGAGGAAAATCAAAATTTTGAAATCAGATCTAGAACTGGGAGACTTATCAGAAAACCTAGCTATCTATCTGACTATGACACAAATTAAATCCTGTTATATGTTAGTTAGTAATTTGCTATATGTTACATATTAGTATGTTGCTAGGAAAGGAGATGTAAGGGTGTGTGCACTGGCAACACTAAAGACAGACATCTTGGATCATTGTAAAAGGATTAACCGACAAGTGAAAAGTAAATAAATATAACAGTTTTGCATATTAAAACATCTTTAATTTACACCATCTACTGGCAGATTGGGGAACTTCGTAAAGAACAGAGCTAACCGTTATCACTGACAACGATTAGTTATCTGAATCGCATCCCATTGAATTACGTAATTGAAATACGGCTACTTGTCACCAGAGGGCGCTGAAATAATTATTAAAAATAAACAAAAAAAATACCATAACAAACTTTGAAACTGTGAGAATAGAAATAAACAAAAATGGAAGAAGTAACAAAATTATTAAAACAAATTCAAGAAGATATGGCTGAGCAGAAAATAGAAAGAAAAGAAATGAAAGAAAGCATAATAAACACAATTACCGAAACCATAAACGAAAAGTTCAACTATATCGAGTCTAAATTTAAGATTTTAGAAGAAAAGGTAGAAAAACAAGAACGTACTATTTCATACTTAGAAAGAGAGTGCAGAAAAAAGAATTTACTGTTTTTCGGCATACAAGAAAATGGAAATAGTTATGAAACTTTAGAAAAACAAATTTTAGACACAATTAACACAAGGACGAACGTACAGTGCAACAGCGAAAACATAGACAACTTAAGAAGACTGGGCAAGACATCTGAAAAATGCAGACCTGTTCTCGTTACCTTCACGACAATGAAAAAGAAGATAGAGCTCCTTAAACAGAAAAAAGCGCTAGCGGGTACCGCGTCACGTACAGAATTACAAAAAAAGATAGAAGAAGAAAGAAAGAAAGGGAACTTTGCGATACTAAAATACGACAAAATGATAATTATACCCACCAGTAGCAACAGTAACACGTACACTCAGAACCCAAGAAATAAAAGAACTTTATCGAACTCACCAGAAACAACCACACCGACCCCGGAAAATGCAGAGAGTATGGGAAGACCGGCTACTCAACAAATTCAGAAAAAGAACAAGTACGATATAAAACGCTTCCTACACGACAGCGCATCCAACAAACTCCCTTTCTCTTCTCTCCCAACAGTCCCAACACAACAGGATGATAATCAAGAACCCTTAACATCTCCCAGTACGGGTGGTCGCGGCGGGAGTATTAGACCAAAGCAGTGGAACATAATATGGCTGATGATGAACCGTTAATAGAGTCTACCGAAGTTATTATATTGAATTTCTTTTTTTATATATTTTGGCAGCTGACAGAAACGTACAGTCAGCTTCAAAAAGATATACACGATTAGTCTGCTCAAAAATAATTTTACTAGACCCTACTTTATACTTAAAACCATTAATAGAGTCTAGCGGAGTTATTTTTAATTTCTGTTTGAAACTATAAAATACAATTGTTTGCCTACGGCCTGCCTGATAGCAAGCGGAAGCCGTAGCCTATGGACACTAAGGACTACATAAAAATGACAAGCGCATTTTTTTTTAAACAAGGGTACGGTCCATAGTAAGTGTGCACCGCAGCCTATAGATGCCCGCAACTCCAAAGATGACGAGCGCGCGTTGCCGACCCCTTATGACATTTGAGGATTCACTGTGTTGATATTGACAGCAGAAGGGACACATTTAGGTCCTTCGCTCTCATCTCAACACAGTGCTTCCTCAGAGATACTTGTACACAATAGTAAATAATGTTATTATGGCGTTGCCGAACCTGTATTGATTTGAGCATTAGTTATGTTAGCTAAAGCCAATACCACCTCCTTTCTTCCCGTGGTGGGTGTGGTAAGAGTCGACTATGGGAACCGGGTTGAAGAGTGTTTGTGGGCGACGGGCTAGCAACCTATCACTGCAATGTCACATTTCCTCCATCTTTAATTTCAACCTACGATTGCTAAAAGTGGCACTTGTATTAAATTTCATGTGCTCTGCCTACGCCCTTTGGGAATACAGGCATGAGTTTATGTATGTGTTGGGGAGATGGCTTGACTGTATTCAGGATTCTTAGACGGGGTCTCTTCAATGATCAACTTCTTCCTTTTGATTTTACAATTAGCTTTTATTCTTCTTAAATTATTATATGAAATTACAAAAAGGTCTTCAGGCGAATTTATACAATTTTAGGCAAAAATGGCGGTAAGTAGCGTGTGCCTTTTGTGCCCGTGGTACTTGTACTATTACTTATTCTGTGCCGTGGTTGGTAAAATGCGAGTGAGTCGCCGCGCCCCCACGCGGCATGATTGAGAAGCTCCTCCTCGATTGAGCGTCCGGCAGATGGCGCTGCGCTCGGACACTATGTATTGTATTGTATGTATGTATGTAAAGTCAATACTGGTCTCGGGAGATCTGGTGCCTTAGAGTGCTCGTACTTCGCGTGCCAAAACTTCGCGAAATTCGCGAACTTCCGCTCAGTCGTGCTCATAACGTTGTAAGTGTCAGACGTCCGTTGCTATACTACAAAATGTATTATTGCGATGTAGTTAATTGCAAAAACTTCACATCAAAAGTTAATCGAGTTAAAACTGACGTTTCTCTTCATAGGTAAGTTAATCTCTTATTAAAATTGGCTTCATTTAATTTATAAACAATTATTTTCAATTTGAAGAGGTGCCCTGTCGTTTCTACTTAGATAATCGAATACAATATGTGTTTTACTAGGGCGCATTTACATTGCGGCTTCTCTACTAAGCAATACTGAAGGCAGCATTTTATAGTAAAAATCAAGTTGCGTGGTATTTTTTTTTAATCGTATGGCATAGTACATTTAAAATAGGTAATCTTCTTAGTTTAGGTATCTAAATGGTATAAGGGACGACCGGACAGAAAACGAGAATTTCTTTTTTTTTTTTAATTTCTGTCGATTTAACGAAGTAGTGTTGTGCGCTGCGATTTTTGATCCAGTATCGCTGTAACATTCGATTCTGTTGGATTTTGGTGAGAGACTAATATTGTGTGTTGCGTTGCGCTGCATATAATTATATAGTGTACGAGTATGGTAGGGTGTTTATTGCATCCTATTTAAATACCTAAATTTGGTATTTAATAGTAGTTTATGCAACTGGTACATAATGAGGGGCATTAAAACACGAGTGTGTTTTATGAAACGAGCCGAAGGCGAGTTTCATAATAAGGTCACACGAGTGTTTTAATGCCTAATTATGTACAGTTGCATACATTACTTTATCTACACACATATTATAATTACTCTAAGATGGGTTCAGAAACCGTAGTAAATAAATACAATAATTGTGTTAATACAACCTTTTTTGCACGGTTGCGGAAATATCGAAATCAGAACTGGCAACAGATACCTGAATGTTATTTTAAAAAGTAAAGAGTCCTTATTCTGATGTGATCATGTCGTTCTAGCTCAAATTTCGTGCGATATATACTAAAAAAACATCGAGCTGACATTTCGCATCGACTGAATTTGAATTTGCAGTGATACTAGAATAGGGACATGTCAACTTTGACATTTAAATTTTGACAGTTTTGTTTGACGTAATATTTTAACATCATATATGAGATTAAAATGAAATATTTTATTACTGCTGTAGCCTTAGCCACAGATAAGAAAATTGCCATAAATTCATTGAATGTTGAAATGAGAGTCATTTTCTACGGTTTCCGAACGCATACTAGAGGATTTATGATATGTGTGTAGATAAAAACAATTGTATTTCGTGCATAGGTAGGTATTTTGATAATAGTTATATCAATTTTAGGTATTTTAATATGTAACCATAAATAACGAGTATAAAGACTTTAATGGAAATGCTTAGATAAGCAATTGTATTGTAATTTTATTAATTCGCCTTATTCAGTTGCGCTTTTTCATTATTCTGTATATTAAATCGAGTGTAGTCGATGAAATAATCGATTCGCCAACGGCCGCGCAGCACATTTGAATCGATTCAACGCACTTAGTAGTGTTTCACATCACTAAAGTGGTCTTGTGACGTCACAGTAGGTACGACGAAATCGGCACGGTTGGTTCTCATACAAATCGAGGTGGTTATTACGTCTTTTTTAATATTTGGTCTGTGTGGCAGTCTTTCGGCTCATATGATGATGGTGAACCGCCATCTGACCTTCTAACCCAGATAAAAACTAGACCTTGTTGGGATTACATCAGTTTCCTCACGACGTTTTCCTTCATCGAAAAGCTACTGACTACTTATATGCATAAATGATATTCCGCACAAGTTTATATGTAATAATGTCATGTAGCCAACTGTAGCCAACCTACATAATATTTATTAACGTAATTTAATCACTTAAAAATCAAATGCTCGTTTAATGTTCAAAAACCAAGGTTTTTTTCCATACGACATACTCGTAGCTTAATCTAAGCTAAGGACTACGATAAAATTATCTGAGTTTAAACGTCAATTTACGATAGTTTATCTATTTATCGAGCGCCCATGTTATGTAAAACGTCAGTGGTTGTCGTTTCTCGCTGTCAAAAGTGGATAGTGTGTTATCTATATTAATTTGATATAAATAGTCCGTCGGATTTTTGATCATCGCCGCGTTGGTGAGCACACGTGCCCGGGGCGACGACGAGCAGAATCCATTTACTTACCGTACAAAACGTTATCTTCTGTCATGGCGTCGTTACCGAACAACGTCATTGAACACGTGACATTGGCGAAATCATCATAAATTTGATGGAAGCCATTTTTTAAAGAATTGAATTGAAATAGTCCGTCGAGTGCTACGGAAGATCCGATCGAGACCCATCTCAAATAGAAGTTCGTGAAAAATTAAGAGTTTTAACTTTAACTCGACAACATATATAGCCATAATTCGGATTGTTGCTTATTTCGTGTTTAAAATACTAAATGATGACAATAACCATCGGCCATATTTGTTGGATGACGTTTCCCTTGGTTAAAGGACTAAAAGTCATTTAATCGACGCGACAATAGACTAATAACCTAACTATATTAAAGCATACGATAAAAATACGATAGTGATAAACGATTAATGATAAATGATAAACCATCATAGCCCGCCTGCTGTCATTTAAATTGTCTTGAGAGAGCCAACCAGTCTAAGCAGTTATGTTGTTTTTGTAAACATCCCTTCAATTAACTATCGTGCTTAGTAACGGAATCTTGAAAACTGTAAATATCTCATTATTTTCTGAGTATTTTACTTCTGTTTTTTTTTTATAAAAAAATATTCTTTGAAAACTGACTGCAATACAGATTATGAATTTTAAAATGCAAGTTAGGATTGGTTCTTATCTGTGGCAAGAAAGCCGTCAAAAACTTTGGTTTGGTCCCGACTTTAGTATCATGATTTCGCCCGTCGCCGCGTTGGTGAACACACGTGCTCTTCACGACGACGGGCTAAATCCACTACCGTACAAAACCAGTTGCCTACTGTCATGGTGTCGTTACCGAACAACGTCTAATGAACACGTGGTTGGCGAAATCATCATAAATTTGATGGAAAGCCATTTTTAGAAAAATAAGCTGACTGACCAAAACTCATAAGTGTAGTGCAAACACTAGTGAAGAAAAACTTGCACAAAGTTTGTATGGAGAGAGGATGCCAACCCCCTACAACTTAAAAGTAGGAATATTGAATACTAAGATTGAGAATGATTACACAAGGGAATTTAATAAAGGTATTTTCAAATTCATCATTAAAATGTTAACGGTTCTATACAAAAGAAAAGTGTTAGGTACATTTTTTATAGGTAAACGATTAAGCTTTAGGTTAGGTTAGGTCTAAAATTTGATTAATTATGTTTAAAATGCACCGCTATATTTTTTAACACGTTCACTGAGGTAAGTGGTGTAAATGCCCCCTACAAGTGAAAATACTGTGGTTTCGCTCTGGTGCGGAAGTCTTAACTTCTAGAGTTTCATAGGTATGAAAGAACAAATTATATGGTTCGATTACTATTTGAACGTAGAACTATTTAGAGCCTAAAAACATGTAAGGGGTCTTTAGACCCCTCAACAACGCACCCTGAGAAATAAACGGGCGTTCAGTGCGGGTAGGAGGTCCCTGGACCCCTTATAGATGGTACGGGCATATCGGCCCCCTCCCGCACCTGATTGTGTTTACGATAGTTTACATTTGACCCAGTGATGCGCATGAGTCGGTGGGTAATGCACGTTAGATATTGCAATCGATTGTTAACGAAAAGGGAATAAGCGTATGTTATATAGAGGGATTACCTATTTCAGTTTAATGTAAGTAATTCTCTGTCCTCTGTCCTGCTGGGAAGCCAATAATAAAGTTAAAAAAATTAAATCTTTTCGCCGAGATTGCAAGCAACCAATGTGCCTTAAATGCTTTTATGATAGGCATATGAAGTTTAAGAACAGCTTATAATAAATAAAAACACTTTATCGATAACTTTGCCTTTTTATTATGAACATCACTATTTGTCGCTAGGAGTGTATCCATAATTCGGTGCTGTAAGAGGTCTAAATGCCCCCTAATTATTTTCTCTAATTTCTCGTCATTCTACCACTAGAACCTGGGGCGAAGCCAAAACAAGATACAGTAGTTCCTTAACAACACCCTGAAATAAAATTCGGGTCTATATTGAGATCCCTAAATTTTTTTGTCCTATTTTTGTATGCCAACATGTTGTTTGTCCTAGTGATTATTTGTCCTAACGTTTATAGCCCTAATAAAGAGTCACCTAATACATTTTGTCCGAAAATTATTTATCCTACTGGCTTATTACCTAATGTTACTTGTCCTAACGTTTAGTTCCCCTAATGACGATTGACCCAGTTTCATTTATCCTAACACTCAGTAGCCCTAAAAAATGCAGTCGGACTCCGCCTTAGCTCCGGCGCTGCGGGAAGACCAGCCCTTCCGCCCTTGCGTGCCAAAGCGCGGTCGCACGTGCTCCCGCGCTTTGTCACGGCGGGCGAGGGCTGCTCCCCCTCCGCGCCTCCGGGTTTTTATATACACTCTAGGGGTAGGGCAGACAAGACCACGTGGATAGTGGGGTGCTCCGATTGGGATTTGGTACCAATATTATGGATTGAAAAATTGTCTTTTGTAGCCCAAAGTAGGTTAATCGATATTATGGTAAATAATTTTAGGACTCTTAATCATTAAGGCATAAATGCTTAGGACTAATATGCTTTAGGATAAATAATACGTTATGGAACATGAATGTTAGGTCAAATAAACGTTATGACAAAGTCCAATAGGGCAAAACTGTTATGGCATGTGACTTTAGGACAATCGTTAGTAGGAATTCAGACGGTCCCCCAGGTAATAAACTTTAAATGTTTGTTAAGCGGATGCGTCCGCTAGTGAAAATCTCAATTTTTTTTATCAAAGCACAGGGGTGACACGAGAAGGAAAGTGAGCGCTATGGGTAAGTATGTGTGCGTGCGCTGTCGATACACGCGTCAAGATGTGTGCCGGGTGCGTAGGGTTGGCGCAGTCGAGCCGCGAGAGAGCGCGTTTGTGTGACCGACGGCACCGAAGACGTGACGTAGCTCACATTAACTTGAATCCTACTGAAACCTTAAATGTCCGGCTAAATTTGATACATATTTTAGTTCGAATACGATGTGTTCTATTAGGTTCTATTGTTTTCTGTTCTATGTTGTCTGTTTTCGGTTCTACAGATATAAATTCAAGAAATAATAGTAGAAATACAAGCAATAATACTAGTTATACAGTCGGTTTATGTACTCACGCGGATTACGGCTAATTGAGATATTTGTACTTAACAGAGTAATAAAAATTGGATTAAGCCGTTGTCTACCGGTGACGGATATCTCCGTCAAGTAAACAAAAGACTGTTTTGTTTTGTTTTTTATGTCGGTAGACAACGGGCATTTGTTACTACGTAAAATAAAATAAAAAAATAAGTAGACGATTTTCTGTAGGTAAAGTAGCATAAGCTTCTCGAATCTCGTTCGAACTTAATTTTATTATTATGATTGATGATAGGTACGTGTTAATGATTCTAGTTTGACAATCATATGTTCTAGAATTTACGCGAGCACATAGTTAGACTTTTATTACAAGTTCTAGGTATTCATTTTCTTCGTTCGTTTCGTAATTAATTAGGTAGGTATAGATCTACCACTAACAATAATATCCCAGGTTTTAACAAATAAAAAGCAAACCTTGGTAATTGGTATATAAACTGACCTCCAAGCTTTATTTTTGGTAATTTAACAGAAATTTAGACATGCAATTGTCATAAATTTTATTGTTATACCAACGAATATAAGTAGGTAATTCTATTATGTACGAATGTTGAGTTTATTTCACACTCACCTATTGGAATCACTTGGGAAGCGATAAAAACTTCTTCGTTTATTATTTCCACTAGACAAACACCCGTACACCGCACAGTAATAGACCATTTCTTTATCGGCGGCGCGTACTTCCGTGTTAACTCGTCCGCGTTGCGCACCCATGGTTGTTCATCTTAGAAGAAAGCTGACGGAATTAATAATAGCGCCACCTATTTTCATAGTTATTAAACTTGCTCGAATAGTCAGCTAAAAAGTAAAAGTAGGTAGACTGTTAAAAAGGTATTCACAAATTCGATGCGTACCAGTATCACACACGTGGCCCTGTGGTAAAGTATATTGTCTTTAGAGACAATGTACCCGGGTTCGATCCCCAGCGGCGGATGCACTTTTTGTATGTTTTTTCACATGTATCCAAGATAATGCTTACTAACTTTAGCACTTGGTGGCGCTTTAGTCGGGATAACAATATACGTGAAGTTGGCTATCTATTTCCAGTCATTACACTCTTATTTATGTGCGCACCGAACTGAGCTACTGCCCATTTTCCACCAAGCGGGCCTCTCAGGGACGAGGTAACTGACTTCGGTGCGGGGGGTTCGTGGCCATTCTGTATGTAATACTATTATACTATTCTGTGATCAAAGTGAAAATTGAAAAATTCAACACCACAGGTGGGTTTTGAACCCACAACCGCTGGGATCCGTCCATTGCTCTACCAATTGAGCAACCGTGGTATCCTTCTGTTTTAGGTAATAAACTATTCCAAATATACGATTTTTAGACAGTGTGAGAAACACTATTACATGAGTGTTAAAGTAGACTATCTAATGGAATAACAGCATGTTTTAGTTATAACAATTTCATTTATTTTAATAAATAAATTAACTATTATATGCTATTTTTACTTTAATACCTCCAAGGGTTTGACTGAAAATCGGCGTTGCAGTAGATTCGCTGCAATATAATTAATGAATAAAATTGAATAAATATTATCTTTATTTATTTCTATTTATATATTTTATACAATTTGGTGGTATTGTAGCACATTTTGGACGGCTTTTCTCTCTCCTTTTAGTGCTTTGGCACTTCGTTCTTCAAGTTAGGGTAGTATTCATTAACGTTGTAGACGTTAGCGTACTCCTCACCCTCGTGGTAGATGAAGACATCTTCCTGGTAGATGTTGGGCTGGTTGAAGTAAATCTCATACACGGGGCGGTCGAAGGGATAAGACATAGGCTTCATGTCGGGGAAGTACTGTTTGTACTGTTGCATCTCCGGAGACAGAGGAGTATGCGGGTACACAACGACGTAGATCTGGAAGGGGAAACCGCCCTTGACACCCTTAGGCAGCATCATTCTCTCGGGCTGGTAGAAGAAGTTTTCAGACATGTCAAGAGGAACCTTGCCTTGCTTGAGCATATTTAAGAGCTCTACCGCAGGGACGGAGTCCTCCTTGTACAGAGCGAAATCGTGAGAGTTGCGCTCGATCTTGTTTTGTCCGACGGTGAGCTTTCGGACGAACCAGTCCAGTTCAACGAAGTTCATCCAGTTGTTTTCAATGCTAAGAGGATAGCCATTGCTGTCGTATTTGGGACCCAAGAAGATCTTGAACACGGCGTCAGTAGCAACGTCGGACTTGACATCCACGGTGACGGTGAAGGGCTTGTGGTTGAGACGGGGTTGGCGAACTACGAATTCAGTAGGGGCGTTAGCTTTGAACTCTTCCACGCTGTGGAAAATGTCGTTGGTGATATCAAAGTCGAAGTCCTCGAAGAAGGTGACGAGTTTGTCCACCTTGACGTCGCTGATCTTGACTCCCTCGAAGTGAAGCTGGCTGTAGCTGTAGGGTTCCAAGTATTCTTTCCATTGCAGGATGTAGTTCAGGATGCGCGCGTAGAACTGGTAGAAGACAGGGTCACGCAGAGAGGTCTGGTACAGCTCCAAAGCACTGGGCAGCACCGTGTATCTACAAATTTTTTTTTGTTGTAATGCTTTTTACATATACACAAATACAAACTCACATACACAAATATACATGGTAAATATCCCGTTAATAATCGTAATTCTACTGTCATGTTTAGTGTTTAAGTTTAGTTCATACATAATACTTAATAAAATTAATAGCATTAGCCAATATGAGCGCGATCTCGCCAACAAACTGTTATCGCAGTTTGGCGAACAACATAATTTTTTTACTGTAGTTATGTACTTTTTGGTTAATAAATAAAAAAAATTTACTACGTCCTTTTTATGCAAATATTTTTAGTTCAAAAAATATGAAAATGAATCGGTAGTCGTTGGAAATTGAAAAACCCATTGATATAATTGAGAACTTACTGGTCCATTGGCACCGGAGTACCAGCGAGAAGATGAAGACCGACGATCTCGTAGAAACGTTCATAGTTCTTGGGGAACTTTTCGTACAGATCAACATTGGTGAACCAGTAGTTGGTTACGAAGTCGATGGCCTTTGAGTTACGCAGGTCAATCTCCTGGTTGTACTGAAATTAAATTGGGTTTTATAATACACGTCAATAATAATAACAAGTGTTCAAACTTCATGACCAAGACAATCGATCGCAACAAGAAGTTACACTTACAGCTTTGAAGTGGCCCTGCTCCAAGTAGTACATGAACGATTGTTCGTAGTTGTCAAGGTACTGGATATATTTCTCATTTTCGACTGTGTTGATCTGGTAATAGTCGTTCCTCTGGAAGAAGGGGTAGTAGGTAGACAAGTCGCAGTAGTACCCAGTCTCAATAGGTTTGAACCATGAGAATTCAGGGATCTCGCCCAGTCCATTGGTAAGACGGTTAAGGTAGTACTTGGCGATGAGCTGTTGGTAGTTGAAGTAGAACAGGTCACCACGGACTTCGTCAATTTGTTCGAAGATGCCCTTGTTCCACCAGAACGGGTAAAGCGTCTGGAAGTAGTAGTAGTACGCATTCATGCCAATATCCTCAGTGAAATAAGCGAGTTTGTCCTCTGCGTTACCGGTAACAAAGGGGCTGGAGTAGTTGGAATAGAAGATGTATTTGCCCTGTTCATTTAAAATACCGTGCCGGGAGGCATAGGCGGGGTCAACATCGCCGTTCTGCATTTTCATACGGTAGGCCTTGAGGAAAGTCTTGGTGTTGACGAAGTACTGAGGGAACATCTCGTACGGAGCAGGGAGCACCAGGGTGTTGGTGTCGGGACGCTGGTAGATGGCGATGTAGTACGCGTAAAGGAATTGACCATCGTTGAAGTGCACGCGGGCGAAGGCGGCGGTCTTGTAGAAGGTCTCGAAGTCCTTGGCGTAGTAGAAGAGCTTGAAGAGAGCGATAGCTTCCTCCCTCATCTGGTCGTAGAACACGGAGAAGGTCTTGTATTTGGGCATGAAGCCGCTCCTGTAGTACAACAAGAATTCTTCGACGGCCTTCTTGTCCTGAAATGAATATCAATTTTGGCTTTAGTAAATCTGGTTTACCTTACTTATCTAATAAAATTCACTGTTTTTGCATAATTTGATTGAACATACTTAATGCAATTTATTTTTTTGTATTAACGACGTGAACTTACGGTGTAGTTGTCAATGTTAGCCTGGACATCGTATTCGTAGCCAATCTTAAACCAGTCAGCATCCTTTCTGTATTGTCCTATGCTCTCCAAAA
The DNA here is from genome assembly GCA_951800055.1 of Cenopis cana. Lineage (NCBI taxonomy): Eukaryota > Metazoa > Arthropoda > Insecta > Lepidoptera > Tortricidae > Cenopis > Cenopis cana. The sequence continues at coordinate 8,558,424 of OX637488.1, forward strand.
GTAAGAGGACCTTTGATTGGCGCTCGACGTAACCCGCGTCAACTGGAATAGTAAGAAAATGTTATGTTTACGTTCATTAACTTTTTCTCATTGCGTTAAGAAATCAAATCCTCAACACAGGCTTCGTCAGGTGGTCACAACAAAAAGTAAGCTTTGTCTATTAACTTTAATTTACTAAATACGACCACAAGAACCGCAGCCGGCTCAAAACTTCGTCTAATGCTGGCTGCTGGCAGCATTACCGTGTTGAACTGTCGACGAAAATCTGTTGAACCAGATACGATCCGGGTCGTGGATCACAGAACCTATCTTTCAGCTATCTAAATCCTAAGGCTTTAGCCTCCTACCCCCAAGATCCCGTAGTCTCCACCTCCGCAAATGCCACGAAATCGTACAGTGGGTTCCGTGGCACTGAATTCTTAAGCTTGGCCGCATATTCTGCGGTGGATTGTAATTTGTTTATTTAGAGAGTCCAAAAATCTTGCAAAGTGGTGAAAAAGCGAGCCGGAAAATGGACCCTGGCAAGAGCCGGGATAACGCTAGCTAGAGCACGAGGGTAACGGTAGGTGGGTATATATGCTGATTTGGGGCCATTTCGTGGCTATTTTCTGTATTGTGGTGTTATGTTTAGTTGTACTGTATTTGTGCCACGAATAAATGTTTTTCTTTCTTTTTTTCTTTTAGAGGAAGAAGAGAGTCCCAGAATAAAATTCAATATGAGTTAAAAATATATAAGAATCTTACCAGGCTTAGTCTGCACATTGTATTTGATCGGGGCAGGCCCGGCAACAGCCAGGGCCACGAGAGCAGCCAGGAACACGACAGTCTTCATCGTTCCTCTGCGGGATCTCAACTGTACTGAAACGACCGCTGCTACGGTATTTTATACCCGCCGTGCGCCATATCATCTTCCAGACCTAGCAACTAATGTTTACAATTTGGACTTATCAGCTGCGACCTTTCACCTAAATAGCGAAATGGACAGTGATTGGAATATTTTTTGATCTTGTTATCTGATTCCAGAATCAGGAGAAATAAAAAACTGAAGAACATTATTATTTATAAAAAAATAATGAGGAACCGACCGGATTAATTAACTTTTTATACTCGTCGACTACAATATTACAATTACAACTTCATAGACCATTGCACAATATTATACATTTTAAGCTGAACTAAAAGTCTATGCTCTATGGAGTAATATAATATTTCATTGTACAACTGCGCGGAGAATCGAAATATCATTCAAAAATAGAACGCCGTAATTTGATGAAAAAAATTAAGTTTAAGGAGACTCATTTTATGAATATTTCAACATTGATAGTGCTTCGCGCACTTCTGAACGTAAAAACGTCAATGCACTTGTCAAATGTCTACCTACTTAAACGGTCGTCTGGATACTGGCCATAATCATTAGAAAAAAAACTTAAATTCTCTTGCGTCGTGATTGGTCGAAATTTGACATGATGCCAAAGGCGGGCATGGACTGATTTTTTTTTCATCTTAACAGGGCACCGGCCCTGTGGGTATTGTTATTACAAATTTACAATACTTGTGATATTATCGTAAATTTCATAATTATTCAGACTTGTTTTCAATATTCATCAATACCCACGTGATACGTATTGTGATATGTGCAGACCACGTGCTATTAATCACCGTGTAACCTTCATGCACAAATGAGATCGTTTCAGCTGCAACTTTCTGTTATTTTGTTATTTTCGTGGACTCGTAGAAAAAGTATTGTATACAATAGTTATATAATTAGCTTTTTGAGTCTCGAACCTTACTTAGACCACTCGGCAAGCCTCGTGGTCTAAACGCGGTTCTCGACTAAAAAAGCATTCATTATATAACGATTGTATAAAATACTATTACATTAAGCCTAAGTAAAGGACTCTGGCATTCGTATCGTAAGTAGCGTTGAAACGCAAGAAAGCATTTCGATTGCCTAAAATAGTATTGTACCAAAAGCGGACTCTGTTGATTGTAAGCTTTCTATGTTAAATGGTTTTTGAAAAAAAAAATCAGATGGAGGGGACTATTCGAGTCAAAACGGTGTACACACTTTGGCTTAAATTTCATTACTCGATTAAATCCCATTACTATTTATGTACTTAAATATTGTCTAAAAAAGCACCTTTTTGCGGCGTCAATAAGGAGCCATTTCCTTATTTGACGACCACCTTAGGCAAGTTCTGTTGGCAGTGACCCTGCCTACGAAGCTGAAGGTCCCGTGTTTGAATCCCGGACAGGGCATATTTCATATACAGTATAATATTTGTTCCTGAGTCTTGGATGTTTTTGTTCCCGAGTCTATATTATGTATGTATGATATATCGTCGCCAAGTACCCATAGTACAAGCTTTGCTTAGTTTGGGACTTAGTCGATTTGTGTGAGATTGTCCACAAATATTAATTATTATGTATATTTATTTATTTTATTGACGCAATTAGAAATCGTCCTTATTAACATCCATAAAGGGTGACATTTGCTAGATAGTGTCAGAAACCAATATCACGTGGTATCATCAGCTTTTGAACTGCTTGTTGCTCAAAACTAATCAGTCGAAAACAATTCTGTACAAATTTTAGTTTCGCAATGTCGACAAAGCACGCTTACTTGTACGATTACTGAAACTTTGACACTGACAGGTGATTTTAATCCAATTGATATTCTGTCTTGACATCAGTATAATAAAGTAAGTAATATGTTAATTAGTAATAGTGTAGTAGTGTTATGTTTGTTAGTAATATGATAACTTGTATGTACTACTTAGTCGTTTTTATAGCTGTCGTGGAATGCTGCACCGAGACAAACCAAGCTGTGGTTTAACGGTGTCGTTTAGTCATGTTTTGTATAATTTCTTATGTTTTTAATAATAAATAAAATAAATAAAATAATAATAAATAATAGTAATTTTTAAAATTCTAATTTAATTGAAACTTTACTGTGACAGTTAACATAATTTGTAAATCATTTATACCTTGACATATTATCATTGTTTCTGACGTGTAATGTATATGATCCATTGCAAATAAATGAGTATGAGTATGAGTATCTTTTCCAAATAAACGATTTTTAGACAGTGTATATGTACAAACTTTCGCGTTTAGTAGGATTTTCAAAATTACAACTCGAATGCACTTCTCGTCTGCTTCCAAATCTTTTAACACCATTACCATGACGATCTGGCAATAATCACTCAAACTCACTAAATAAAATAAAAATCTCTTCTTCAAAAATGTTCACTACACTCAGGACTCAGTGTTAATTCCCTCGCTACGCTCGGGAATTAACTCATTACCGGTAGAATCTGGAGTCCGTCGAATATCGCGCCCATGACATCAATACAAATACAAAAATACAAATACGTTTATTTTTCTCTTTAAAACAGTGCTTTATCCCTTGGTGTGTAATCTTCTATAACCGATTTTTAAAATTCCAACTCGAATGCACTTCATGCCTGCATCCGCATCTTTTAATACTCGTATCATCACCATGACAATCAGTCAATCACTTCATCAAGCTACATCACTTTTTAATTTTATATACGGAAATACTCGTTTTCCTACAATATCAAATCTAAAGGGCATCTAAGCAAAACAAAGTGCTTGACCAAAGCCAGTTACGGAGAAGTAAAAAGAAAGCTTCGATCGAAACCAGGTTACGAAACCTCGGTTAGGTACGTAGGCGGCCGAAGGGGTTTTTTCGTGTAAACATGTGTAATGGTAAAAAAATATTATTATATTATAATTTCCTGACTTACAAAAGTATTACGTTATTTAATTATGTTATACTATTGTGTGATTTACCATGTGTAAAATAAATAAAAAATGGTTGTTTAGTATCTTTAATCCTACTACATATATTATAAATGTTTACGTTTGTAAGTTTATTGGTTACTCAATACTACTTACAAACTTCAAAACATACATAATTATTCGAGACAGCAGAAAACAGTACAAGTTATTTACAATTAAAGAAAAAACAGTGAAGGTGTCACGAAATTTCAGCCCATTACAAGCTTTCATGCTTTTATTATTTACAAAGTAACAAAAACTTACTACAATTTCAAACGAGATGCCATTGTTTATCATATCTATAAGTAATATCATTGTGTAACTCAATACGTATAGGTAGGTATGTGTGATTAATGATTATCCCACACAGTTCAATGGCTTATAGTCTGGCTAAAATATCTTTACCCCAGCAATTGTTTATCTTTTATCTGTGAATCTGTACATGACAACACCGAAGATAGGACAATTTGACAACCACCACCAGAGGTATCACAGCTTAACTTCCAGAGTTTGCAGAATTGCAGAATTTCGAACAAAACGCGATATTTGCCAATTTAAGGTGTACCGAAAACGGGAAACATAATATAAATAATCAATTATAAGTTTTTCGCACACAATTTGAATTTTTTTTTTTTCATACATTATGAAATGTGCAAAGAAAAGATTTATGATGTGTAGACTACTATCGCTCCGCTATCTTAAAATGAATTAGGGCCGGTTCCTAGTATCCGATATAATGGTGCCATACAGTGGCGCCAAACGGCAAAACTTGGAAACACGACATAGGTAACTAAGTATTCATCTGTGACCGTCACAGACACAAAACATTGCCATACTCAATTTTTATTTGTTTGACAGTTCATTTTCTTGGTAGAGTTAACGTAGCCAGACTCTACACACATTCCAGTGACGTAACGAAAATGTAACAGAACTACATCTTGTTATCTAGACTAAACTGTCATTTAATATAACACATATAATTATATAATATCTGGGCGACCAAGCTTTGCACGGCATTTTCCTCGGCATGAGACCTAGCTAGATCGATTGCTCGTCCCCGAAAACCCTCACATAGCAAATCTCATCAAAATCGTTAGAGCCGTTTCCGAGATCCCCGAAATCCGAGCTCTGCTCGGCGTTTTCCCATGCATGAGACCTAGCTAGATCGATTGCTCGTCCCCGAAAGCCCCGGCCCCACATACCAAATTTCATCAAAATCGTTAGAGCCGTTTCCGAGATCCACGATACAAATAAATATACAAATATACAAGAATTGCTCGTTTAAAGAATTAAGATGAAGGTACATTTCCAATGCTCGATCTTTGCAAGGGTTGCGAAATGATGTGATGATTTTTTTTTATTGAATTTAGAATTGGATATTTTTTTGATCATTCGTTTTATTTGTTACTAAAAAGGCCCATGTGTTCATTTTGGGGTATTATTCGTATCAAGAAATTAGTATTTTTTAAGCACTCGTAGGTAGACGAAAGACATTTAAATAAATGACGCATTTAAAAGCATGCACAATAAATTTATGTGTCTTCGAATGTCAGACTTTGGGTAATTTAAGAAAAAATAATTAAAAATCGTACCTCCATGACCGTCACTCTAAGGACCCAGGGTCCAAAGGTGGAAAGGTAGCAAATGACCCAACCAGCACCTCAAAAAATTTTGACGGTCCGTGCCGAACATCCTATATATGTATAATAAAATTGAAGGGCGGCTGATTCATCACCGGTTCTAAAATTTTTACACTGTAACTTGCGTATGTTAACGGAGGTAAGGGATAGGAAGGAATGTTTGGAAATTCCACCCCTAAAGGGGTGAATAGGGGTTGAATAGGGGTGCAAAGTGTGTATGGAGGGCAATCATTTTTTAAGGTAAAGACTTGCAATTTTGAACAAAAACCTTCCTTAAAATAATACAAGGAAAGTTATATCCTCGTTTTAAAAATTTTCGTCCCCTAAAGGGTAAGGGTAAAAGGCAATAAAAGTGAAAAAACCTAATCCATTTAAGGGCTCTTCCAGCTAACCATTGAGAAAATTAGTATTATTTGATGTAGATACCAAAGGCGACAGATGCATCTGCATTATAATAAGTAGGTATCATCGGGTTTAAGTAATTATTTAACTTCACATGAAATGCACATCGTGAAGTGTAAATGTATTTGTTAGTATTTCAGGTTAAAATAATATGTCACCAAAAAAAAAATACAAAAATACCTATATTTAACTAAAAAAATTAACATGTAACCCACAATAATACGCGTACGAAGTCGCGGGCGGAAGCTTTTGTAATTTGTACCTATAAATGTGATGTTCAATATTTTTTTTCTATGTCTTCTAAAACCAAGTTTCAGTGTAAAAGGCAGTGTGAAAACAATACCGCCTTTGAAAGCCAAATATCACCGTGTTTATTAGGTACCTACGTCACAAAATGATGATCGAAATATCTTTGTGTTATTTCCTCACATTGTTTGAGAAAAGCACTATATCTACCGTGGCGGAAAACGTGGTTGCCTTAAATCGGCTCTTGGCGGATCTCGTCAACGCCTCGGAACGTTCCGTTCTGTGCCTCGGCAATAATGTACTATTAATATCCTGATAACCTGACAAGAAGTGAAATGTCTATGTGAAAGTATGATTACAAATTGGGGATCAGTTAATGAAGTTCGAACGCAGAAGCAGTTAAGATTCTTGCATCACCGTGACACTTAACCCGTTTTTCAATAGCCGGGGGTTAAGTTTACACTATTGAATTTGTTGTACCTAATTTAATTAGCGTAAACTCTGATATTACATATTATGTCATATTGTAAAAATATTGCATCATTTTAGTTCCCCAGACCTTTTTCGTGTTTTTCACAGTTTACATTATTGAATTTGTTGTAAATTAATTAGCGTCAACTCTGATATTACTTATTATGCCATATAGTAAAAATATTGCATCACTTTATTTCCCCAGACCTCTTCACCAAATCATTGGTGCACTTGCGTACTACGGGCATTATATGAATTAGGTGTGTGCGTTACTTACCTTTTTTAATAATAGCTTGTTTTTTTAATTTTTTATTCTTGAATCTTGCGAATTATTTAATTTGTTTGTTGGTAAGGCACTTCAGATACCAGTAAGTGGGAGTTAGGGAATCCCAGTTCCAGTGATCATTTTCCAGCTCCATCGTGATACCCTCGCCAGTATGTGTAATAGTAAGTACTGAAGATAATAAAACAAAAGAGCCCAAAATCGAGTATCTTAGCGTTGTCCCACGTACAGTTCTAGTGGCCATCTTCTGAGACCATTATGAAACCCAAACGAAAGAGCCAAAACACGACGGGACGGGGTTGCAAAACTTTGACGGCAACTTACATACTGACAGGGCAAGATGTGTCAACCTGAACAGCAACATTTATTTATTTATTATGTTTATTTATTTAATCTTTATTGCACAAAAGAAAACCTTATCGTACAAAAGGCGGATTTAATGCCGTATGGCATTCTCTCTCTCTACCAGTCAACCTTAAGGCGAAGCAGAAAAATTGTTGGCGGTCCAATTAACAACTAAAATAAATTCAATATAAATTACATTTACTCCTTTTTAACCGAGGGAGAGAGAGAGGGGTGTTATAAGACTTATAAGTTTAACGTGTCTGTGTATCTGTGTATCTGTCTGTGCTATCGTAGCGCCCAAACGGATGAACCGATTTTCGTTTAGTTTTTTTTGTGTCAGATAATTTTATCACGAATATTCTTAGCCATGTTTCATGAAAATCTGTTCAGCCGTTTGAAGATCATCAGCTCTTTTCTAGTTGATGAGGGGATCTGACTAACTTCCTTATGTTCGATCGATTCGAAATTTGGTACCGTGTTACTTCAATGATATTGAAAGTATATGGTAAGGTAACCATGACCTGACCAGCCGTTTGAAGGTCATCAGCTCTTTAATAGTTGACGAGGAGATCTGACTACCTTTCATTGTCCTATCGGTTCGAAATTTGGTACCCTTCCTAATATTTATACCTACTTTAAAAAGGACAAAATAAAAGTAAAATTAAAAAATTTAAACCCCCCCGACACAAAAAATAAACTCCAAAAATTAACAAATAATATTTTAAACCTATTATAATTATTATCGTCACATATATTATGTAAGTTCAAATATTTTTATTTTCCAAGCGTCGTCGCGTTGGGGGAAGTGAGCAAAACTGTCAAAAAAGTGAGAAAGAGTGTCGATTTTGCGAATTTTTCGGTGTAAATTCTTTTGTTGCAATCTGCGACTACACCTGTTATTACTATGACGATCTGTCAATAACCACTCCAGCTTTTGATGATACTCAAAAAAATAAAAATCTCTTCTTTAAAAATGTTTACTACACTCAGGACTCAGTGTTAATTCCCTCGCTACGCTCGAGAATTAAATCATTTCCGGTAAAATCTGGAGTCCGCCGGTCCGTTCAGGGTTCAATATCGCGCCCTTATTTCAAAATTCCAACTCGAATGCACATCACTTTTTATATACGGAAATACTCGTTTTTCTACAATACTAAATCTAAAGGGACCACCTTCAGGTCACAATTAGTAACCGAAAAATTTTTCACCATTTTGTAGCTAAACTACCCTAGGACCCTTTTAATCATTTTTTCTTAAGTCGGTTTTGTTTTTGATATATTTAGAATTTAGTAAACAAACACCCCTTAAAAATCCCGACTTTTTTACATTTCTCAAAATTCCAAAAAAAGTTACCTTCCGATTTTCAAAATTCAAACGCTCACACGTGTTTCGATAAATTCCTCAACTCATGGTATTACTCCCATCTCGATCCTCCCAAAATCCTCGAAGCTTTGGCCAAAATTACGTCTCAGGCGATTTGCATCTGATAACCATTTTCAATTGTAAAATTTAGGGCTACCTTACACACGTTCGAAAATATGACGTGATCGATCATCCCTCAGGCCTAAAGGCTGATTTACATGGGCAAGAACTTGCATACAGTTTTCTTTACATTGCGGGGCTGCCGACTACCGCGGTAAGGTGCATACGATCAAATCTTGCAATGTAACCAATATTCACTGAAATTTGCACGCAACTTCTTTGCTAGTCTAAACACCTAAACTGCGCTTAAGCCAAGTCACGTGATCTGTGTAATACTGTACCACATTGAGACGCCATCGAATGTTCTCATCGTCATCCCAGCATTCCTAGCGCTATCCTAGTACTGTAGCATCGTGAAGGATCTCTAGATTTGGCGTATTCACTAACTTTACGGAAGCGACTGCCAACTGACCTTCCAGCTGAGCTAGGTTTCGCCGGAAGATCAGCGCCGGCTCCCTGAGTCGGCATTATGCTGAGGCTACCTTTGTGTGACGATTTTTTTGTAATGTTATTTTTATTTTCTATATTTTGTTGGTTTCGTCATAAATAAATGTTTTACTTCTTCTTGGGATTAGGCTTTTCAAGAGAGCGGGCAAAATGATTGGCAGTGTAAAAAAATAGTTCCAATGAAATTCCGCAACATGGAGCATGGTTATATTTTCCTGGACATGTAGCATTCGTCCCTCTCGCACTTTACCTACTTGCTAGTTAGGAACGAATTCTGTATGGCCGGCATTAACATGATCATGTTTTTATTTAAGTCCATATTATGTACTTCCTAAAAAGAGTTCTCATTGCAACAGGATTTTAGTTCTTTTTGGGGTCCGTACCCGAAGGGTCCAAACGGAACCCTATTGCTGTCACTTACGCGCCCGTCCGTCCGTCCATCCGGCCTTCGTCTGTCACACAGGATTGACAGCCAAACGATTGGAACTACTGGTCTTAAAATTTTACTGACCGAAAGCCATACAAATTGTCAAAGCCAATTTTTTATGTTTTAAGGGGGGCTCTGAGGGGGCGAAATACAATAAAAATACAGCGAAACAAGGGTGTGAAAAAAAATTAACCCTCCAACGAGTCAAGTATCCTTGTTTAGAGCTCACTGAGTAGATAAACACTATATTTTTTGTTTTAAAAATATGGGAAGACATTGGAACGAGAAGCCACCAAAGTCAGCACTATTTAACAAAATTTTGTTCAGAAGATGTTTTTTAACGTCCCATCTAAATTTGGTGATAATGTTTAGTTTAATGTTTGCTAATATGATATTGTGTGATTCAAATCAAATTATATACCAAATTTCAGCTTTGTATGTAAAAGGTTATTTGAGAAGACGGGTATAGAAATGACGTCAATCAATGAAGCAACACTTTACCTACACTTTTAAGAGGGTATCATTCAAGCACCTTTGATAACACTACACCTATTCTGTTGTTGACTTTGGACGTATTATTTGGTTCAGTTATCAGTGAATTCGAAATGAACTCACTTAAATCAGTTGTGATAAAATGTTTATTGTACATTGCTCAAACGTGGGTTTTATCTGTTTGTTAGGTGTTTTGATGTTTTTATTAACACGCTTTTATTAGGTCGACCTGTAGCTCTAGTATAAGTTTTTTCGAAACATTAACTAATTCGAACGCGTTTGCGTTTTGTCTCAAAATGTATGAAAACGCTCTCACCGAGTTTGAAATACGCGCGTTCATCGGTTAGTAACAAAGGTTATACTCGCTGTTTTAGTTTCCACTAGTGACCACCAGAGGCGCTGTTCACGTTTTCATACCACTTTCATACATTTTGAGACAAAACGCAAACGCGTTCGAATTAGTTAATGTTTCGAAAAAACTTATACTAGAGCTACTGTACACTGAGCGAAAAAAATACTAATTATTAGTAAGTTTTAGTGATTCCCAAGACAAGGAGATTATATACTAACGGTTACAGAACAGTTAAATAGTAATTAGTTAGTAGTTACAAGGACAAATTTTTTGGTATTAGTAAATAACTACTATTATCAAAAACTGTTTTGTAACCGTTAGTATATAACCTCCTTGTCCTGGGATTCACTAAAACTTACTAATAATTAGTATTTTTTTTCGCTCAGTGTACCTATGTAACTAACTATATATGTAATGGCGTAATGGAATCTAAGGTAACTAATTTAACAATCTTCCAAGGATCGTAGCGTCTTGAAAATTGGCAGCTGTATGTAGTTCTGATGACAATACCATAATATGGTACTGTCGAACTGATCTGATGATGGAGCCGGAAGATATGAACTGGAACTTCATGAAGGAACATCGTATCATAGCGGTGTTTGGATTTGTTAGAAAAGTCTTGTAATGAACTTTGACCACGATTAGGTTTCAAGGTCTGATGATGAAGCCGGAAGATAGGCACTGGCATTCCATGATGGAATATCGCATCATAGTCGTGTTTGCACTTGTGAGAAAGGTCACGTAATGGACTTTGAACACGATCAGGTTTCAATTAAGCGTGTTGTGTTAATATTTTTAACATTTATACATTTATTATTGTTGAACATTTCTTAAACACCTTAAGTTTGCCTTCGTACAAATCGGTTAAAACATCATGTAAACGAAGTTATCACCCTTATATCTAAGATTACACTATAATCATTACTTGTAATATTGTTATATACTTATAGAAGCTCACAAAGTAGGTATTGCATTTCTAGAGAAAAGTGTGATAGTGATAATGTCTTCAAAAATACTGAGCCGTTGGCTTTGATGGATTTCGAGAGACCAAAGCGAGCGAAACGTCCCCATTTTCAGCTCGGCAAAAAATTCTTTCGTATCTGTTCGTTTTGTATCTGTTCTCCTCTACAGGTTGCATTTCTCTCGAAATGTGCTATAGACACTCGCAACTCCAAAAAAGCCACGTGCGCGTTGTCGAACCTTTAATTAAAATACTCGCTTATTATCGTTTATTAAAGGAACCGAACGAAATAACATTAAAAATAATAAATACTAATCTAAGTCTAAATCCTAAGTAAGTACAAACTAAAAGAAAATGTGCCTTTTTGTACACTCACTTTCCAAAGAAATACGGTACGAACGTACCTGACCCGTTTTCATTGTTGTTGAGTACCTCTATACGGATCCCCAATGAAACTATCGTATCCGAAAGTAAGTTCAAGGCTGTGATGTTTGTTCTCACTTAATTGGACACATAATTCCAGGTTTTATCTACTTTCAGATAAATTTTAATTGCAGATGGTTGCATTTTGTTTTTGTAACAATTATTCTGTTTTTCTATGTTGGTTTATCATGTGCGCATGCCTATTAATAAGGCTCAGTCATCATGACATTTCTACTTCAAGATAGAATCTGTGTCGGATATATTGTATACCTTGGGTCAATAGAAATTGAAAATGATGTAAACAAACCAATTTACCTTCATTTTTCCGTAATCACGTACTTTTAAAGGACGAACATAGTCTTGCCAACGATTTCAAGACAGAAACCTTGTATTTACATATATATTTCGTTAACCCTTAATTCGACAAAACCTATTGTATGAGTATTGTAAACCTATAAGCTACTGTATCAAACCATTAATTATTTTATCTTTACAACTGTCAAATAGCGAATTGTACAAATGGCGGGCTTAATGCCAAATGGCATTCTCTACCAGCCAACCATTGGGCTAAACGGAGATTATATGTAAACGCTACGCATAATCCTGGTTGTTTTAGTGCACATACATTTATTTTGACTCGCGATTGTGATTTTGATTAAAATAAACACTCAGTTTCATCTAAATACATATTTAAACCAAAAAACTACAAAAATGAAACTTGCTACATGCTTGGTACAAGTTGGCAATGTCCAACATACTTGACATACGTTTTTACCATTGAAAATGGTTATCAGATGCAAATCACCTGAGACGTATTTTTGGCCATAGCTTCGAGAATTTTGAGAGGATCGAGATGGGAATAATACCATAAGTTGAGGAATTTATCGAGACAAGTGTGAGCGTTTGAATTTTGAAAATCGGAATGTAACTTTTTAAGGAATTTTGGGAAATGTAAAAAAAGTCGGGTTTTTTGAGGGGTGTTTGTTTATTAAATTGTAAATATTTCGAAAACAAAACCGACTTAAGAAAAAATGAAAAAAGGAGCCTAGGGTATTAGTTGAGCTACAAAATGGTGAAAAAAAATTGAAAAACACTTGGTATACATTTTTGGTATTGTAGAAAAAAGAGTATTTCTATGATGATTAATCGATTGTCATGGTGATGGTATTACAAGATGCGGATGCAGGCGTGAAGTGCATTCGAGTTGGAATTTTAAAAATCGGTTTTAGAAGATTTACACCAAGGGGAAAGCATTGTTTTATGTGACGGGCGCGATATTGAATCCTGAACGGAACGACGGTCTCCAAATATTACCGGTAATGAGTTGATTCCCGAGCGTAGCGAGGGAATTACCACTGAATCCTGAGTGTGAAGAGGAGATTTTTATATTTTTAAGAATCATCAAAAGCTGGAGTGATTGATTATTGACCGATCGTCATGGTAATGGTGTTAAAAGATTCGGAAGCAGACGAGATGTACAATTGTGCATTCGAGTTGTAATTTTGAAAATCCTATTTTATATTATAAACGCGAAAGTTTGTATGGATGGATGTTTAGATGGATGTTTTTTTATCTTTCACGCCGAAACGGTTGAACGGATTTGGATGAAATTTGATAGACAGACAGTTTATAATCTGGATTAAGACATAGGCTACTCTTTATCCCGGAAAAAAACACGGTTTCTGTAGGATAGCTCCATATCTCGGAAACTACCCACCCTAGACTACTGGTTATAGTAGTTTATACACCAAAGGGATTAGGGAAGGAAGGACTCCAGAAGTCACTGATAATGAATTAATTCCCGAGCGAAGCGAGGGAATTAAAACTGAATCCTGAATTTAGTGAAAATTTTTGAGATGATAGGTATATTTTCATTTTTTTAGGAATAATCAAAAGCTAGAGTAATTATTGACCGATCGTCATGGTGTTAAAATATTCGGAAGCAGACGAGAAGTGCATTTGAGTTGGAATTTTGATAATCCTACTTAATAAGCTTGTAAAGTGTTATTCAAGATAAAAATAAATATATTCGTAAATTTTTGTATTCATTTTCAATGCTCCGATTCTTGCGGGACTGCGAAATCTGTGATTTTTTCTGCAATCATCAACCGATTTTTTCACTTATAAAACCATCATTTCAACTAAATTTCGAAAAATTTTCTCCTTATCGAATTAAGGGTTAAAATATCTTGTAATTATTCATATACTATATCTATGACTGGCACATCTGCTAAGTGTTTTCGTAACGTTTTCAAACGAATATAAAGTTGATCTGTAAGTTTGCATACCAAATACGTAATTTACACCAAACTTCTGATTGAAAAAGCTTCATATCTTAGCTCCTAAATTGGCACTTGACAATTATTATGCATCATTTTTTTTCATGATTCTATTCGAACCAGTTTTTGGAGAGAAACAAATGTTTCTAATGAATAATTACAACTAGAACAACACAAAAGGCAAAAATGGGTTTCAAAGTACAGCGCAACGGAAGAGCCCCAAAAACGCTCCATACTAATCGAGCGTGTTTTGTGACGTCAAATACTATATGTGCCCCGTACTATGGTTAAGTATGGTAAAACGAGTAATTTGCTCTTTTGTTCGAGAAATATTGCGTTTAGGTACATAGTTTTCACACATTTTTTTGTGTATTTTCGCATTAGAATCCTGATAGCGGATTTGAATTTAAATTTAGTCAATAAAATAAAATACATATTTTTTCTAAACTTTTAAGTGTCGTACCTTTTTTATTTAGTTAAGGAAACAAACAGGCAGGCAGGCAGGTATACCTATGTTAACTATGACGCCAATTCATAAGCCAAATCGTTTCCACTTCTAATAAATACCTAACTTATTTGTTGCACAGACCGAAATAACAAAACAATATAATCATCCATTACGTTAACGAGATTAGGTACTTATATACATTTGATTCGAATAAAGAAAATATAACAAGCATTTCATTTTCACAATTATTACCTACTACCTATTAGAACTAATATTATTTATCTATAGTGTGAATGTATAACTTTCTGCCATTTGTTGAATTTTGTTTAATGAGTTTAGGACGCGACCCTGAAGCGGTTATATTAAAAACAATTGCTTAAAAAATATTCAAACACCATTAACTAGCAATAAAATAACAGTCCATTCAATAGCCTACTTTCAGAGTATCAGGAAAGAAAAAAAATATTTACAGGAATTGCATAGGCAGCGTCACCTATGAACGAGTAGCGGCAACGTCTCAGCCGTTTGGTAAGTATATTTTGGAGCTAGTTTATACTTTCAACCAGACATTCAGCGCCATCTGTGTGTTCTATATGGAACGCCTTTTAGTTTTAAGGTTCAATGAGAGGTGGCGCTAGGTGGCAAACTAGAAAACAATCTAGTTATATAATGTTTACCTAATAAACTTAAGGTACCTAATAAACTTTTTTCCGATTTATATAATCTAATTTTAGCAATTTTGCTGTTTAATGTCGGATTTTAATGTCGGATTAAAGTCTTTATTTCTGACTAGGGTAAACGCACCCGTGAATGAATCCTTAAGTATTTTTAAGCCGATTTGTGTAAGAGATATACTTAATATCGGCAATGACTGGTTTTATCGGACAAGCAATTACCTACCTATTCTAGGATTTCGTTACTTTTGCAGTAGTGCTCCCATAACTTTGAGTTATGAAACTTTTTATCCAAAAAATGGGAATATACCAGTGAATTAGTAGGAAATGAACAACGTATACCTCTGTCAAATAAAAACCGGCCAATTGCGTGTCGGGCCACGCGCAAGGTAGGGTTCCGTAGTCGTCCACCCGTTACATTATGTGGACTAAAAAGTTCGCAAACTTATATTTACTATGTTTTTGACAGAATTAACAACATTATCTAAGGTATCAATGGAAATTTTACGAAAGTTTGCTTATTGCAAAATACATTTCTGAAGTTCGACTATTACTCGTTAACTAGTACGACTAGTACGACGATCTAATGCGATGCGAAAGATAATGGAGGGTAAAATTGAGGGAAGAAGAGGAAGAGGAAGGCCGAGGATTAATTAATTACATGGACCAAATAAAGAAAAAGATAGACGTCGTGTCGTATAGAGAAGTCAAAGAACTGGCGTTAAGTAGAACGGACTGGAGAGAATTGCACCGACAAGAGTGAAACTCTTCAAAAAAAATAGTAATGTGTACTTAGCTGTGATAGTTTTCCTTTTAAATTCATCGTATATACCATGATTTTTTCACATGCCTAGTAGCCACCGTTTAACTGGCAGGGGGGGCACTTGACCATAACAAAAATTATCACTTCAAAGCTTAATATCACGCTAACCAATAGGGATGACGACACTATAAAAGAAAATCAATAAATCCAAATTTTCTACATAAAGGCTCAAATTCTCAATCAAACGGCGAAAAAAGTAAGTAATTCAAAAAAATAAATAATTACGTAATTATAAGTCTTCAAAGTTTTAAGAGTGGGTATGTTCTATCCCTTTTCCGCAAAACGCACCTTTGTATTAAACGATCGTCATTTACTATGGCGCTACTTAACATGACGTCATGGTTAGGTAGCACTTTCTCTCTCTGACTACGAACATTCTAACCGTTGTAGCTTCGTTATTTTTTGAGATATTTGAACAGTGTGAGAACGACGAATGAGTGATCAATATGATTAGTTGAATCGGTTGAGCTACTGTACTGAACTAGTGAACTAAACTGAACTAGTGAACTAAATGAGTGATATACTTCACAGTGAAGGATTGAAGTATATCACTCTTTTCTTTTTAGTGACACATTTTGCGCATGTTTAGAAATCACCCTGTATATTGCACGTCGGGCTTTGGAAAGAGATAATTAGCCGTTTACGACGGTTCCCGAACACTGGCAAACATCCATCAATTATCTTACCTTTGATGCTGACTGTGAAAAGTCGGTAAAGCTTGCGACCTGCCTGATGGTAAGAATCACAAACGCGTTGCCGACCCTTTTTCACATAAGGATTCGTTGTGTAGACTGTAGCTCTAGTATAAGTTTTTTCGAAACATTAACTAATTCGAACGCGTTTGCGTTTTGTCTCAAAATGTATGAAAACGCTCTCACCGAGTTTGAAATACGCTCGTTCATCGGTTAGCAACAAATGTTATACTCGCCGCGCTGTTCACGTTTTCATACCACTTTCATACATTTTGAGACAAAACGCAAACGCGTTCGAATATTTTAATGTTTCGAAAAAACTTATACTAGAGCTACTGGTGGCCCAAATTGGATTTTAATTATGGTTTCTATTAGGATCGGTACTTATACTTACCCTTTATATAAATATTACACGTATTAAATGCCCACAGAAAAACTAACTCTAAGCTAACTTACAAAGGTATGAAAAGGACTTTATTGCAATGAATTATATACATATTTTGTTCAACTACTACCGACTCTCGGAGGAAATAATGCTTCGACTACGATTTTTGGAGGAAATAATTCGATAAGTTTCTTTCAACGACTTATGGCACCTACACCTAGTTAAAACTAATAAAGTTAGAAAAGGGTTCAAACTTTACGTAAATGTTTGTTTCAAAACGTATTAGTTTTTAGGGTTCCGTGGTAAACAAGGAACCCTTATAGTTTCCCCGGCTTAGTTCAGTAACCGTTTGTAAGCAGAATAAAATATTGAAAAAATAAGTTTAGGGTACCTAGGTTACACTACACGTAAAGTGGTGGTGCAACTTTTTTTTCTTTGAATCCCCATCACGTGGAGTGTTTGATAGTTCTTAAAAATTAAGTAAGGTTTCTAAAAACATTTTTGACTTAGGAATAAACTATTGGCGTCATATTGAGCTTTAAAGTGATAATTTTTATTATAGTCAGGTTTGTTCAAAAATTACATCAACAATTCCGCATTTGAACGGTGACGTGATGGACGGGCAACTGCGGAACCCTAACACTGTGCGTGGCCCGACACGCATTTGGTCGTTTTTTATGACTTTTAAAACTTGGCCTTTTTGGGTTTTGTTTTGTACCCATATACATAAAAAAAAATGCCGCTTGTATTATTTGTACACTTGGCGACCTCCTGATTTGTCGGTGCGGAAGCAGTACGATATGAGAAAAGTGTCAAATGTCAGTGTCGGCTGTCAGTCGACTCGGTACCATTTTTTACTGCGCCCCTATATTTAAATGAGTGCTTCCTGACTGGCGCGGGATGCGCGGTAGCGGGACGATGCGGAGGCGGTACTGCTCCGCTTCTGCGCATGATATTACTACTGCACAAAAGTAATACTGACAGCGTCAAGTGAGAATCTTTGCGCCGTCAGTAAATTTACGTCAAAGAAGAAAATGTCACAATTATCGATCCCACCCCGCCAAGTCAGGAAGTCGCCGAAGTTTCACGACTATGTGTCTATTGTTTCTATGAAATATTGTACTGTCAAATGCATGATGGAACGGAATTATAATAAGTCAGGGTATCTAAATATTGGTAATTAAAAGTTTAATAAAATAAAACATTGAATTAATTTGTTTATTTAATGGTTGTAAACATTTAAAGTGCAGAGTGAATTCAATGAGAGATCGTGAAGCTGATAGATACATAATAATTACTATTTAGAATATGTCGGCATGGTGGGTCAATTGTATACATAGGTATCACTGTGATCATGTTATTATTTAAATATAAAATTAAAAAATAAAATACGTACAATAACTATAAGTATTTGAAACCGGTAACTATTGATTAAATAACGATGTTGAGGCGTACAAATAAATAAAATAATTATATCATATAAAATGACTCAGTATAATTCATCTATAACATCTATATTCATACTATTACATGTACAATCAACGGTTACTACATAAATAAACACAAAATAATAAATAAATAACACAAAACATACATATATATGTATAATACAATATCTAATCACACGCACACTTGCTCAGATCATTGGTGATATTAGATATTAAACACAACAATAATGTTATAACTAAAACCATTAAGGACTAGGCTGTAACAATCTAGCACTGTTTATGCAACAGTTGTGTATCAGGATAAGCTATGGTCGTATAAAATTAGTTGATCATGTCGGTATGAGGCACGTACACCTCGGGGGTGGGCTTGTGGTAGATCATGACGTCCTGCAGCCACAAGTTGTGCAGACCCTCGATCTGCCACTGGTGCAGCGGACGGTTGACTGGGAAGCCAAGCGGCTGGTCAATCTGGCGGCGGGCACCGCTGCCGTAGCCAGGGGACACCACGTGGTCGAAACCGGCTCCCATTTGGACCTTGGGCGCGTGGTACTCAGAAATGTAAGCCAGCAGGATGAAAGGCATACCACCGACGCGACCTGCACATAATCATAAGTTAGTGACTGTCAATGTATTATTCCAAATATATCTTAGGTACTTTGGAGTTTAGCAAAAAACGTACCCCTAGGAAGTAGCAGACGTTCGGGGAATCCTTCGATCTTCTGCGACTGGCTCAAGAAGAATTGCCCCTTGCCGTGCAGAGCGTTCTCGGCCTTTTCGAAGACCTCGTGAGCGCTGATCAAGTCGTCAATGGACCACAGGTTTTGGGTGGAGTCGCGCTTGATGAC
This sequence comes from Cenopis cana, assembly GCA_951800055.1. Taxonomy (NCBI): domain Eukaryota; kingdom Metazoa; phylum Arthropoda; class Insecta; order Lepidoptera; family Tortricidae; genus Cenopis; species Cenopis cana. The sequence continues at coordinate 8,577,793 of OX637488.1, forward strand.
ATGCTCACCGACGGGCACTGTGCAAATAATTATTGTTCATGAATTCCTCACTCAATTAATCAGGTATTTGTCTGAATTTCGTTATATAATAATAATTAATAACTTACAGTCATAAGTAAACTGGTCAATCTGGTAGAAGTTTTCGGTGTTGAGGTGGAGAGGGATTTCGTAGCCGTGGCTGTCGTACTTAGGAGCCAAGAAGAACTTGACGACAACGGTCTTGGCGACCTCACTCTTGACATGCACGCGGATCTGGTGGACCTTGTGGTTCAGGCGGGGCAACTGGACGAGAACGCTGACATCATCAGCGACTACCTTCCCTGTAAATCAGATTGTTATTTAGTAAGCTATAAATATGAGAAAGAGCAGTATTATTAGATTAAACGTGATTATTACGTACTTTCGAGATCATTCATGTGCAAGTGGTTGGTGATATTCACGTAGGTGTGCTCGAAGTAGGTGACCAGCTTGTCGGTCTCAACCTTCTGGATAACAACAGAGGGAAGAGCTAGTTCTTCAGGCTTGTAGGGAGGAAGTTGCTGGTGCCACATGGTGAAGAGATGCAACACACGCTTCCAGATCATGTAGAAAGCGGGGTCACGAAGGGCGGTCTGGTAGAGCTCCAGAGCGGAAGGCAGGACCAGGGGTACCAAACTAAAAACAATGTTGATTTAGAAATACTCAACACATCTTAGTCGAAAAAATATAAAATAGATTACTATTTTTAGTAATATTTTGATTATAAAAATATTAAGAGTTATATTATAACTAACTTCCTGTAGTAAGCGTTCTCGTGAACAATGGAGTTGCCGAGAAGGTCTTTCCAAATGCTGATGAAGTCTTGGTAGTATCCGGTGTTGGGAGAGTCAGCGTTAGCTTCAATCAAGCGTCCAAGAACATCAATAGATTCAGGGGTACGCAGGCTGACATGTTCGCCCATGCTCTAAAAAAGATATGTTTATCATCAGTACGTGTATGCACAACTTAAGAATACAAAAAGTAACATTCGTAACATAATTGCAGATACTCACGTTAACGTAGTAACCAACTTCAATAGCATCACGAATGCGACGTTCCAAATCCATAATAGTCCTGATTTCATTAACGAAATCTTCTTGCTGCAGATGGAAATGGTTAGGCCTAACCGGGAATGGGATTCCGTTGTGGGTCAGCAGACCAGGCGTGTAACCCTCCTTAACAATGCCGTGCAGTTCGAGTTCAGGGATCTCACCAAGACCATTCGACAGTCTCTCCATGTAATAACGAGCCAGGAGCTGCTTATGCCAGTACCAGAACCATTCACCACGGTTGTCCTTCACCAAGGGGCAGGTTTCGCTTCCAAGCCACTTCGGGTAAGCAACCTGTTGGTTGTAGTACCAATTGTTCAGACCGAAATCATGAGTGAAGTAGAATACGGAGGAATCCTCGTTAAAGTAAGGCCAGACAGTCTCGTTCCATCTAATCACTACATTGTCGTCCCAAATGTAAGTGGTTGGGTAGTACTCGACTAAATGCAGCCCGTGAGTGTTGATCCTCTGGGCAGTGGTCATAACCTCTCCGTTCAGGAAGAAAGAGGGGAAAATTTCGTAGATGGGCGGGACAACGAATCCTTGGGTGTCGTGACGGTGGGCAATGGCGGTTGTGAGCACGTAGACATACAAGCCCTCGTTGACGCGATCCCTCAGGTACACTGCAGTCTTGTAGAACGTATCGTAGTCCTTAGCGGAGAACAGCACGTGGAAGAGAGTCTCAGCCTCAAATTCATGGTGATCCTCCAGAAGAGAGAACGGCACTGCACGGGGCAGAAGACCAAGCTCCATCAGGTCGACGTAAATTTTGACGGCCGTCACATTCTGAAAGGGAGAATAGTGTTTTATTAACAGTAAATATACACAATGTTTACTCGTCAGCCATATAAGTAGTTATAGTTTGTACTTACGCTGTAGTGTTCAATGTTCTTCTCAATTTCCCAAGTATTGGCAATGGTCTTAAGAGGTTCGAAGTACAGAGGCTCGTGGATGTGGTAGAAGAGCGTTGACAGATCAACTTGGCGCTTCAAGGTAGCCTGGTCCGCTGGAAGGTAAAGTGTTTATTACTGACGGATATTTAAATCACTATTAATATTACATCGTAGATTCTCTTTTATATGAGTAAAAACATATTTTAGAAAACATTGCTTTAAATTCTGGCTTTCAAGAGCCAAACTTGATGCACATTTAGTGATATATAACAATATTGGGAAAAAGAAACAAAACTTTATTTTATATTGTATGTTATTTGCAAAACATCTATTGAAAAACACGAGACCAATAAACTCATATAGAGATTTTTTAGATTTCCCATGACAATGAACATCTTTAACAGTAACACAGCTAAATTTAATCGCAAATTATAATTGTTATAGGAAACTTATGGTAGATAATAAAGCGGTAACTTACCAGGTTTCTGTGGCCATGTCTTCTTGAGGGGGTCGCAAGCCCCACCAGCCACTAGGAGCGCCAAGGCACACAACACTAGACGAGCCATGTTTGCCGTGTGCCCAATTGGCCACATGCATCCCCTTTTATACCGGCTCTTTTGTAGATAACGGAGAAACGTAATGAATGCATTTTGTTATCATAGGTCAGGCACCGGTGTGTCACCTTGATTAAACCTTTAGAATCGCGATTAAGTCTCTTTGCGATCTTGTTACGGTTCTTATTATACAACGACGGTGGCAAACAAGCTTAGGGTCCACCTGATGGTAAGCGGACACTGTAGCCTATAGACGCCCGCAACTCCAAAGCATTCAAGTGCGCGTTGCCGACCCTGTATTAAATTTGATGATTCACTGTTTTGACAGCAGAAGGGACAAATGTAGGTCCCTCGCTCTCAATACAGTGCATCCTCGGAAGCTCTGGAAACCTTGTTCACCTCCACTAGTCCTAGCGGTACACCCCGAAATTCAGTAAAATGCTGCAAATGGTGTTAAAACTGTTATAAGCATGAAAATCGGCACGATTGATCTTTAGGCCACATTAATCAATTTGATCATAAAACGAGAGGAGTTATGTTATGACGTCATCTTTTTTTTGTATGGGAAAAAAAGTATGTTCTGAAACCTATCGTGTGTTGTATCAAATGAGAGGGCTTTTTGAGCCAATTCTAAAATCACATCGTTTCATTTCAGTGACTTGTTTTAAATTAAAATGAAAATTATTACTTTATTTTACTAAACGGTTAAAACTCACGTATAACATGCCTCACCGTCCGCCGTGCCTCATGTCAGTTATAACATGTCTCTCGAAAGTTTAAATTCATGAAAATTATTTTCAAAACACACCAAGTTTGGGCTCCTCAGTTAAATATATTTCTTTTCCTACTCGTATACAAAGAAAGATGACGTCATAACTACTCTCCTTTTTTAGGGTTCCGTAGTAAACTAGGAACCCTTATAGTCCGTCCGTCCGTCCGTCCGTCCGTCCGACCCCCGTTTTTCTCAGTAACCGTTAGTACTAGAAAGCTGTAATTTGGCACGAGTATAGATATTAATGACGCCGACCAAACGGTAGAATAAAATCTTGAAAATTATTTTTTTTTTGTTTAGGGTACCTCCCCTACATGTAAAGTGGTGGCGCAATTTTTTTTCTTCCAAACCCCATCGTCTGTCGTGTACCGTTAGATAGCTCTTTTAAAAATATTATAAGGTTTCTAAGAGTATTTTTTGATTCAAGAATCGGTTAGCGTGATATTAAGATTTGAAGTGATAATTTTCGTTATGGTCAAGTGTCCCCCCCCCCCCCCTGCTAGCTAAACGGTGGCTCCTAGGCATGTGAAAAAAATCATGGTAGTAGTATATACAATGAATTTAAAAGGAAAACTATAACAGCTAAGTAGACATTACTAGTTAACGAGTAATAGTCGAACTTCGAAAGATCTGAAACAACGATGGTTGTGCATTTATTTTATCAAAATTAATACAATAGTAACTTATTACACGTTACAGAAAAGTGCCACTTTGATCCGACTTCCTGATTTGGAGGGGCGGGATCGATATGTGTCATATTTCTTCTTTGACGTTTTACTGACGTCGCAAAGATTCCCACTTGACAGAATACTGTCAGTATTACATTTGCGCAGTAGTAATATTATGCGCAGAAGCGGACCATTACTGCCTTCGCATCGTCCCGCTTCCGCGCATCCCGCGCCAATCAGGAAGCACTCATTTAAATGTAAGGGCGCAGTAAAAAGTAGTACTGAGTTGACTGACAGTTGACACTGACATTTGACAGTTTTCTCATATCGTACCGCCTCCGCACCGACAAATCAGGAAGTTGCCTTAGCAGGGAAGAAAAGTGCCAGTTTGTCCCTCCTAGGAGGGAGGAAAAAGCCCTTATTCGAATAGGTGATGTGAAAATATGTACCTATTCAAATAGAACCACACCAGAGAAAAGCAATTAATAAAGTCAAACACAGCAATAGCTTCATAAAGATCTTGACACAATTTTGAATGACTTGTCAACTCGAAAATGTTTCTTTTTATATGAATACATCAAGGAGTTACTAAATCATAACATAAGTTCGTCTTTCAACACTAAGATTTGGCGTAGGAACAGGAACTAGTTTTACTTAAGACTACTATCTGACCTTTCAACCTAGAGGGAAAACTCGCTGGCGATTCTTAGTTATATTGCGTAACCACCAGAGGCGCTGTAATTTTGTCCATACTAAATCGTTTACGCAGTCGCTAGCGAGTACGGTAATGCAAACATAGCAAACTCATGGTAAGGGTACCTAGGGTTGCCAACTTATGTGCTCCGATTTGCGGTACATTTATTGTAGAATTGCGGGACTTGGCTAAAAAATGCGGGACTCGCGCACTCTTTCAATATTGTTAACGTATAATTGTGATGTAGGATACATTATTTATTCTTACGAGATATACATTCTTGTGCCGCAAGCGTTATTCAAAGTTAAGCAACGTGGGCAGCGGTCAGGACTTGGATGGGTGACCGCTTTGAGTGGTTACTAACTGAGCGCTCCCGTGCTTTGGAAGGCACGTTAAGCCGTTGATCCCGGTTGCTGTCTATGGCAGCAGTCGTTAAGCCAAGTTGGAGGCCTTCGGGCGGCTTGAGAACTTCTAACAGTCAAGTTGCCCACTCACTTGACAAAGCCTAATCCCAATAAGGTCTAGTTTCCCCTCGGGGTTGGAAGGTCAGATGGCAGTCGCTTTTGTAAAAACTAGTGCCTACGCCAAATCTTGGGATTAGGTAGCGGACCCCAGGCATCCTTCAGGATGCAACTGTACTGGGATAACGCTAGGAGGATGGATGGAAGCAATAAGTAACAGTTTACTTTTCTTAATAGATTAGTCGTATTGTCTTTCCTTACATACATTACCTTAATAATCCCCTATTAGTTTAGTATACATATAATTGCTATATATACCACTTACACTGTTTAAATTAAGTACCTATTTAAAACCGCTAGTAGCCAATAACATACCCCAAATTCACAGACTAACCTTCCGACTAGAAGCCGCCGGCTTATTAGTTTCAACTAAACCTATGTTAAAAACGGTCCATTAATTAATTCCAGTACATATTAAAAATGTGTAGGAAGACACAATGATATGACGTGTTCGATATATCACGACCGCTTCGCCAGGCGTCTAAAGTTTTGACATTTGAGTTATTTATGGGGTAAAAAAACAAATTACTGGCATGCCCACACATTTGTTGTTCAAGGTGGTTGATTCGGGTAGCGCAAAAAATGGTGTGCCCTAAGTTATACCGCTACTTGCTTGTAGTACTTGGTCAGAATGATGAATAAACTTAGCTTGGGGCGATGATGGACAGAAACTTGGCTAGGCATTAAGCTTCTGTACGAACGTACAAACTATCATTACAATAAAGCTTGCTATTAATTTAGAAATAAAGGAAAAATTAAAAAAAATTAGGCACCGAGCAGGATTCGAACCTGCGACCTCTCGGCACTCGCGGTCAGTTTGGGGGCCGGGTATAGCTCAGTTGGCTAGAGCGACTGGCCGCGAGTGCCGGGAGGTCGCAGGTTCAAATCCAGCTAGGTGCCTAATTTTTTTAATTTTTCCTTTATTTCTAAATTTGTAGTTTACGTTAGCAGCGTTACTGCTTAATACAAAATTACGCTAGCTATTGTGTACAATAAAGTGCTTTAATACAAACATACATATTATTTTATTCTGTGACGTGACCATATCAGGAGTTAATTAGTTTAGGAGAATTCAATAAAAGATGTTGAAGGTATTCTTGTCTTCGAATGTACATATAATGGCCTTTATTCCACCACAATACATCCTTATATTGCTATTATCACACATCGAGTTATTTTAAAACTGACATCATTTTACTTCTCCACATTCTTAGATTAGTCTGAATGCAGTTATTATTATTTATTTATTTTTATTAATATAATTAGTTAATTATACAAGTTTGAAGTCGCTGTTAATAACACCTACGTTGATAAAATATCTAAACTTGCAAATAAAAGTTTAGAATCTGAGTTAAATTTAGGTGAATTGGATAAATGTCAAATAAATGACACGCATTTATTGGTCATAGATTTTCAAAGGCCTCCAAAATTCACCCTCCCAGCGGAGTGTATTAAAAGCATGTCAAATAAAAGAGAATCTTGTTATTTACTGAACGAAAACAATGTCGAGGAGTGCAAAGTTCAATGTATGCGTACTCATGCGTGGAATAATTAATATATAGCCATCAGTAAAGTGTCAGAGCGAAACGGCGTCGAAAACAAATATATGAATATTGAACAAGACATTACTCGTGGAAATCTGGAGTTGGTATAAAATCTGAGCTACAACGCAAACACTGTAAGAGTGCTTGACGTTGTTTGCACTTGAAAGAAGGAGTTGAACAACGCTGGAGCATTTTAATTCGAAAGCCAGTAGCTTGGGAAGTAAACTCATTATTTCTAGCGCAGTCTTGGTTACCAGATAGATATTTTTACTATATACGGCTTTAATTGAAGAACGTAGGTATATTCCTAATAAGTAGATACTACAAGTATAAATGTCATTCAATTTAAATAAATGGTTTGTGTTTTGTGCACAGCAAAGGTAAGAGTGCGGTTAGCCTCGTACATTCGATGCTGGACCGACATGGAGAAGAACTAGCCACGGACAGGAACGAATGGAGGAGATTCAGGAGAGCCTTCGCCGCTGAAGCGACTTCTGTAATCTTATATCTTTAAACGAGCAATTCTTGTATATTTATTTATTTCGGGGATCTCGGAAACGGCTCTAACGATTTTGATGAAATTTGGTACCTATGTCGGGGACGAGCAATCGATCTAGCTAGGTCTCATGCCCGGGAAAACGCGGAGCGAAGCTCGGCCGCCCAGACATTAAACTAATTATAGGAATAAAAATAAATAAAAACTGCATGCAAACTAATCTAACAATGTGAAGTAAGTGATGTCAGTTTCTACAGCCGATAATTAGCAATTTGTTTGCTGATTTATTAGCTCACATCCTTCAAAAGTAATCGGATGGAAGAAAGTTATTCTTTGTAATCTACTCTCACTCCGACAGTCAATAACGTTTCAAACAAAACCCGTTTTAGCAAAAAAATTACCTGAGAACAATAATGTAGTATCCTTAGAAACAAGATTAGTGAAGGTGACAAACAAGTAAAATCCGCAAAATATTTTGTCAAAATCATGTCACAACTGGTGGTCTTATCTCGTCTTCCCATTGTTGCATTTTGTCACTTTCTTTTTCAATAGATCGGTTTGTTTGGGGATGGCGGACTTAGCGAAAATTAGAATGTCAACATGACGCTCTCCAAACGGATTATCCGCGTCTCTGATCTAGCTCTTTAAAGGCTGAAGTTGAAAACAATTGTATTGGGAATGCACTCTTAATACATCTGCTCTAAGTTTGAAACATTATTTCACTTATTTGAGTTAGACCTCTTCGCTTGGAATGTATTTTCGACAAAGAAATAGTGCTATGTTGTCAAGAGCCCTTTATTTGCTTTATTAACTAAGACAGTTATTTAAAAAATCAGAGAAACATTTAAAGCCAATATTTTCAATAATGATTATCTGTCTGGCATACTTAGTAGAGGTAAATAGGTATTTTAACAAGGTGTCTTTTGTTGTCTATTCAATAGTCAATTATCTGAAGATTCTCTTCATCAACTTCAATTAAGAATAGAATTAAATTTTGAACCAATTAACTACAAACTTAATAAACAACTAAGTTCATCAAAATGTTTGTATCAGCTCTTTAGTGATAGCGTTATCATGAACGATGCTGTGGTAAGTAAATAACCTTTCATTACAATCAAACTATATGGTATATTAGTAAAAAATAGTTTTCATTTAATTGTACATAATAAGATAATTTAGTTACTAGCTCGCTAAGTCGAATTGCTGTCCGCTACGTCCAGAACGGAATGGAAATTCATGGAAATTCAACTGCGAACAAAATAGATCTCCTTAAAGTTCTTGATTTTTAAACTTGTTTTTATCTTTTAAGTGCTGTCGTGTTTTAAAGGTGCTTTAAGCAATAATAATTAACATTGACAATGTCGCATTGCACTCCTGGAAGCGATGGGTGCTTGGCAAACTCTGGTTGCTATTGCATCACTTTAAATATTGATAATGAATAAGACATCCGTCACTTTCGCACTAGAATACCTCTTGTCCAAATCTATGGATAACGCCGTAAGTTCAAAAGGCAACCACAATTCTCGTGCTGGTACCAGTTGCTAACCTGATGTGTAATATAGGTTTCTACATTACACATTAGATTAGCAACTGATAATCATACAATTTTATACAAACGCGTTTAAAAAAACCTGTATGAATCATTTAAATTATAATATTCAACATTTTGCCCAAATCGAAGTAGATTCGCAATAGAATCCCAATCCGATCGTGTCGACCACAAATAAAGATGTTCTATAAAAATAAAAATAACGGGACTCATTTAAAACGCCCCAGCCCATTCGTGCTGTATGACCATAATACTCCGAAGTCGTTTTATTACCCAAATTAAGTATTATAAAGAAAAGAATCGCAGTCACAATTAAACTAAAGTAATCGTTTTCGTTAATTATCTTTTACAGCGGTCACCTCCGCGGCGTGAATTGAAACAAAAACATCTCTCTTTTAGGAGAAAAAGGTCGCATGTAAGTACTTTGGACTCTGAGATTGTTGTGATGTGAGGTATCGAAAGTTCGAGACATCTTATAAAATGATAACGAGTGCCTATCAATTTGTTAATAATCAGTTTACGTTGGTTAACTCTTAACTATGGTGCAATAATGCTCGGCGTTATAATTATCTGACCCTGTGATCCGGGCGGGCCGGTAGAACTATATTGGATTAACTTAAACGTTGCTTTAATTATTTTTTTAAACCACTAGCTTTTGCCCGGGACTTTGTCCACGTATAACTCGTTCAACGCGTTAGAATTTATTTGCTATTCTTTTATTTTATTTCAGGCGCTTACCTAGTTTTCGCTCTTCCACCCCCTTAAAGGATGATTTCCGGGATATAAAGTATCCTTTGTCCGTCCCAGGGACTCAAAATACCTCTGTACCAAATTTCATCTAAATCGGTTCAGCGATTTAGGCGTGAAGAGATTACAGACACACTTTTACATTGATAATATTAATATTAAAACTATGGCCAAAGAAAACTATGGCCATGACAGGTTTAAAACATGTAAAAAATCGTTACGTAACTTTAGGTTAAGTACAAAAAGAAAATATGTAGAATATAACACTAACAATTACTATGGCCAAAGAACTCGGGAAGACATTTTCAAAAAACGATTAAAAGAAACACTTTTAGATAATATAGATACCAGTGGCGGGGCGTACATACAACTCGATTCCCACCGGTTTGCCTCATTTTCAGCCAGTCCAAGTCTTTTACTACGGCTCATGATGCTCATGAAGAATAAGAAAGGCAAATTGTTTCCGGCTTCCCTAAGAATATTTTTGACGCGCCGCCACTGATAGATACATAATATAATAATATATACCTATTAGTATTAGTTTTAATGCATTGGTATGTGCGCATGACTATCTACTTCAACTCACGAAGGTGACTCACTCAGAGAAATCTAACGTAGGTAATATCTTGATAATATAGGTCAGGGTCACTGCCTTCGTGGGATGAAGAGGGTAGATACACATACATTTTTGCTGCGCCCTAAATAATTTGATGTATACCTACCACCTAAGCTTGGTTTTGAATATAAATAAATAAAAAATAAATAAGCAAGGATATTAGCATGGATTGCTTATTTATAATGACTTTAAAAATATTGGTTTTGTTTTATGCATTAAGTAAACCAAAAACGTCGCTGTAACTACGCTGTGAACGTTTACAAAAAAACTATCTCTATAACGCGTCATAAACGCGAGGTACATTTTTTTAGTAAACGGGTCGTATCTACATGAATGTTGATAAGATACTTATTTTGAGAGACTAAATTATTTTAGTAAAATATCTCTTAAGTACAACGTTGCGTTATATTAAAATTTAAACATTAACGGTACATAATTATATAATTCATGAAGAAAAAAATACGGACCACTGTATAACGCTTATTTATCTATTTTTAGTTTGTTAAAAAATCTGATTAGTAAATAGGCTCATTGAGCCTAATAAAGATTTTCATGCCTCTGCTACGTAATGGACCATTATTTGACAAGACGTGATACTAGTTTGGATACTGATACGTCTAAGAAAAGCAATCACTGTTTCAGATAGAAGCCTTATGCAAAAAATGAGGTATACAAGTTTTATTTAAATACTGAGATATAAAGGCTTTACAGGGGCTTACCCCACCGCCCGCTAATTTTGCGAGTCATTAAAAGTCATTGAAGACCCACTAGCGATATTTGAAGTAGAGTCTATTCGGAATGAGAAGAAGCGTAGGATATAAGGGCGCCCTTATATCCTACACTTTTTCTATTTCCGAACACTCTTTATGGATCACAGTTTTTATAACAATAAATAAAAATCATAACGCCTTCTATCAATGATAACAAAACTGTAAAAACACTCAAGTCGAGTATTTTAGTAAGTACCTATACAAATACCTATAATACCTATACAAGTACCTATACAAGTACCTATACCGCTGTTGGGAACGGACAGCCGAGGACAGAACTAAGTGGCGGAGAATGATTGCAGATGGGCGCGACAACCACGACAAGGCCTGGTTTGACCTTCTTGAACACCGAAGAAGGAAGAAGCAATCAAACTCTCCACTACCCCCTAACCCACAGTTCTCCTGTCATATCTGCGGGAGACAATGCCGGCCGCTCCCGTATAGGCTTACATAGCCACACTAAAAAGTGTACAAATGAAGTCGCTGCTTGAATCGTCTGTCTAAGACGTAAAAGGCCTATGATGATGATACAAATGTATGTATTTTCAACCTAAGTATTACGCAGTATAAAATAAAATACAGCGATGTTAACATGTTATCGATCGCTAACCGTTAGTTAACGGCCCAATGCAACTGGCCTTCATCTGACCGCGACGGACTCATCACACCTATGCCGGCGGCATCAAACGCACCGCCCCACCTCATCTCTACCCCCTTCACTTGACGATCCCCCCACCCTGCAATACACAGACCGACTCATATGATATCCCATGAGAACGAAAAACACGATCGGTATATCTTATAGATACTGGAAAAGACAACGGCTGTGATTGAGCGTAGTTACAAAAAATGCAGTGAGGTATGTCTACCACCGTCCGTACCTTTCAAATGCCTAGATCGAAAAGACGAAAAATAAAATTCCTTTAGCACTATCATACAAAAGCTAAGCCGTAATAGAGAAACTTTTTCTACAGTACACAATAGGGTATATTATATTATATAATAAAATTTCAATGATCAATGCAATGGCCGTACGCTATTTGTTAATTAGTGATATAATAGTCTAAATTGAAGAATAAATGAATTATATTTTTCATTTCTCATGCTCTGAAAGTGGGTCATTGTTCATCTAAGTAGCGTGCTGAAAGTGGTCCATTTCTGCTCTAGAGCAGAAAAGTATTAAAAAAAATTGTATGGTGAATCGGAGTTAAATTAGGCAACGGCACTAACCTATACAGCCACATAGTACAGATTCTACAGAGATCCTATACTTTTTCAAATGCCTGACTGTGACTGCTTACCATAAACAGCCTCCTTAATTTGTTTGTTTTTTTTTTGCCACAGTCGAAAGTAATATCAATAGTTTGTGGCAGATAAGAAAATGGAAACTATGACAAGGACAACAAATCATGTCGCTCTCTGTCGCTCTTATATAAATTTGTATATGACCATCTCGTTCAGTAGGTATTATTATTTGATGTCGAGTCTAATTAGTCTGAGCGTAAGCCGATTATTTTTTTATTAAAAATAAATGGAATAAAATGGTCCATACACAAACACCATTAACGTCAGTCAACAGTTCCCGCCAAAATGTTTTTTTCGCTGATTCTGATAATGTTTGTACATATTTCTATTGTTATTGAATTTCACAAGTATTTCGCGTTGCAAATAACACAGTTCCTAATTTTTAGATCATGTCAATATTGTTTTACATCTTGTCTTTTGTGAAAAATGAAACGAAAATGCGCATATTTGTTTTTTTTTGTCTAGGAAACTGGAGGTCCCGGGTTCGATTCCCGGTCAGGGCATTTATTTGTGTGATGAACACGTATAATAGTTGTGGGTGTTTTCTATGTATCAAGTATGCATTTATCCATGTATGTATATCGTCGAGTTAGTACGAGCTTTGCTTGGTTTGAGACTAGGTCGATTTTAGTGTAAGTTTGTCCACAAATCATTATTTATTTTTAAATATTTTACTTTCCTCGTATTCGAAATGAAAAGCAGAGTGTTTAACTCGGGTGAAACCACCCATTTCAGCCTCGAACTATTGGCGCTCTCACTTCGTTCGAGCGCCAAAATATCTCGGCAGAAATGGGTGGCTTTCAGCCCTTGGTTGACAATCTACTATTTATATAATTTTTATTTAATGTCTTATGAAATATTTATTTTTTGCATACTCGTTCGTATGTATACATTTTATCTATACAATAAAATCCTGCAATAAGCAGTGTTAAATATTGATGCATATCTACAAGCATGTAGGTTTGTTTGCGCACTCGTTGCGAGAAAATAGACCCTGTAGCTAATATGCCACTTCCAGCACCTATAGCGTCTATAGCTCGTGTACAGCAAACTAATATGGCCTTTTTTAAACATTTTATTGATTCGAAATACCTAATAGGTTGATTGATTTCTTTATTGCCGAGCGCGGCTCTCGTTGATCCTATAGATGCTTGTCTAGACCTTAATTGAGATAATTGCCTATATTAATGATGTTCACGCATTGTACAGGACTTGTTTTTGACGCCTGGTTAACTGCCATGTGAACATTGTTATGTTTTTAGATGGGACTCGTGAGAGTTTCCGATTTAAATAGTTTTCGTTTGTGTATAATTCTAAGTGACGTACCTAATAGGTCGGAATTTGAGGAAGTGAAGCTTCGAAATACGATTTACGTGGGAAGCTAAATTTTTTTTTAGAGTTTTGTTGTTGCCTTTTTTAGCAAATGGAAATAATCAAGTAATGGATATTTTAATATCGACTGAATTATTATTTAACCACTCAAGTGCAAAGAAGACGGCACACTTTGTATAAAAAATATGTACAAACTATACATATTATTTTCACTGCATTTGAGTATATACTAATAGACGTCATTGCTTTTTGTAGTTAGGTAATTAGAGGCGTTAAAATACAAATATAAGTAAACGTCGCTTCAGAAACAAAGGAAGAAACAATTAGATAGGTGGGCAAGATCGTGCTTTTTGACGAATGTGACATAAAAAGAGTGACGTTATCAGAAAACGTCACACAAGTTATTATAAAGTTTAGATCAAACTGGAGAATATTTTAACGCGGACAGTCAGCATTAAAATTAGCTTGGCATATGAAAACGTCAAAGTCTTTATTACAAGGGAATAGAAACTTTTGACCTCTTTCATATGCCAAGCTACTTTTGATGCTGACTGTACATGGCTTAGCTAAGATAAAAAATACATTTTATGTCACACCTGGCCATAAAGTGGCCATTATCGCACGCTCCGCGCGCAAAAAAAACCCACTTCCTGGCCAGGGGGTGACATAAAATTTTGTACTTACCACGGGCGATAATAAAGAAAGCCTCAGATCGCATATTTATCGCCCTTGCCTTCGGCTCGGGCGTAAAATACCTGCGATCTGAGGCATTCTTTGTTTTATCGCCCTTGGTAAGTAATGTACTATTCTACAAATGAAATTACATAAGTTTATTTTATGTGTATTCCTGAAGAACTGAAACCTAATGAACACAAAACAAAGATATAAACTTAAAAAAATATTAACTCTTTTTACTTTTGAATATGATTAGGTATATAATTTTATTTTCATGTAATGTATTACTTATTCTGTAATGAAACAGGTAATGATCGCCTTTGGTGATTAAATTATCCCTTGATGATTTCATCATTGCCATAAGTTTAAAGAGAATGAATATTACGTTTTAATGGCAAATTAAAACTACCTTATGACATTAAGCTGATTTTAAGTCTCAAATTACTTATTATGATACCTATCGATAAAGTTGCACTTGCACACACACACTATTACACTTTATTTTGTTTGTGAAATTTTTAATCATGTCTTGCGTAAAGTTATCGAATGCTGATAATTTATTCGCATATAATATGTTGTGAACGTGGTTTTAATCTTGTTTCCAGTCAACAATTAGGTATCTTAAGTGCGAAACACTCCCGGATACGGCCAGACGGTGATAGTCCTGTCATTCTATTTATATTGTGCAATTTGTTTCTGTTATTTGTTTTGTAATGTACATTATTTGGTGAACAATAAAGAATATTTGTATTGTATTGTATATTAATATAATATTATATAAATGCGAAAGTTTAGATTTTCGGATGTTTGGTACTCAATCACGCAAAAACGTCTGAATGGATTATGATGAAACTTGGTATTCTTCTTCTTCTTAGGCGTATGCTTTTGACAGCGCAGTCGTGGTCATTCATGCGGTTTTTGGGTGGCACATATTTAAACTCCATCCTGACAACATCTACTCTACGAGCACAGTGTTATAGGTTATAGGTTTACGCGGGCTAGTTTTCCGCAACTCGACGTCGAATGCGCCTATTTTGCGTGGTGGGTTGACAGCACAGTATTTCGTTGCATCGAAACGTAATTCTTGCTATATTATAGCTTGTTTCTTCAATATGTAGAACTACTTAGGGACTGACGGCTTAAGTGCTTTTAGTTGTTCTGTGGGAGGAGCTTAAAATTAACGAGTTCCTCATCTGTTATACCACATATAGGTAATGAAAGCACGAGTAATTCGATCGGATTTTCTTCTACTTCAAAAATATCTACCTCGCTAGGTACAAATAAACAAGTTACCTACTTCTTAATAAGAGAACAACGGTGGACACTCATTAGGAAAGGTCATTATTTGCAACACGTTACGTTGTTTTATTACGTGTAAATATGTCTAACGGTAGTGGAACTTACTTTTTCATTTATAACAATAAATAATACAATATCACTCATCATCATTACTTACGATGCACGTTATTTCAAATCTGTATATCTTCTTAAGTAAGTATACAATCGTGTCTCCATTATCCAAAACAATGTAACACACCAGTCAGCAGCCCCCGGCAAGACGTAAAACGTTGTAGAACTTGAACAAAGACATCAATCGCCTCACAATAGTTCACATTTCATCTCAAATTACACATGTAAACTGTTGCCTGTCCACATACGCTGGGTCAAAATGTGTACGAAACATGCCCTCCCTAAAATGGGGTATTCAAAATGTACCTTTCCGCGAATTCAGCTTTAAGACCATAACCTGCCAGCAGCAGCAATGAGCAAGGGCTGTGATCCATTCAAATTTATTTGATCGTTTTCGCGTATCTGTATCATATTTTGAGGTAATGCTTTTGGTACGTCCTCATTTTTGGCAAAGCTCATTGACGATGTCATGTGAATAAGTTAATAACTTCAGAAAAGTGTTTGTTGTCGCATATTTCTTAAAGTTTTATATGTACATCTTTTATAATAAAGTACTGCCGATTGTCAATATTCAAATTCGACCAAAAGCCGCGCATATAATAATCTTAACATTTTTAAGCTTATACCGTCTTCGGTTTCTAGTGAAACTAGGTCTCTGCATAGTCTAAAGTAAGTACTTACAATGAATGTCAGAAGTGTCTCAATTTCATTCTGTTATTCAAATCTACTAAGCCGTCTATATCATTTGATAACCGAACCTAGCATAATATTATTGTCGGAACTTTTCAGAATATTGGCAAGTCTAACCCGATGCCGATGACTGGTATTTTATGTTCCGATAATTTATATATCGTGTAGCTGATAGATAGCTTCAACTTTTCACAGTCGAAAGTTAAAACGTTATTTAAAATACGAGCCAATCGGATAATAAGAATAATAACGCCACCTGCACAGACACCCTGGCGGCGTCCTACCTACCAGCCACTACCAAACGCGCGGGGGCGGCGGCAGACGCCCGGGAACGCCTCAAGGTCACCAAATACAGCTGTCTCGGCGCCCAATACCAATTCTTTGCTTTCGGCGTCGAGACACTAGGTCCTTGGGGTAAGAGTGCGCTGGAGCTCCACAGGGAGCTCAGCAAAAGGCTGAGAGAGGCAACAGGGGACCCTCGCGCCGGCAGCTTTCTCGCGCAAAGAATCGCAATCGCAGTTCAGCGCGGGAATGCTGCCTGCGTGATGGGCACCCTGCCAAAAGGCCCACCCCTTTTATCAAATTAATTATTTTATTTTATTTTTAAGTTTAGGGTTTAGTTTTAGTTTTTATTTTAATAGTAGTTTTAATCTCACATTTACACTGTTATTATATCCATATGTTTTTATAAAGAATCGCTTTTAAAAGTTTGATTAAATATTTGCACACTTTTCAGAGCATGACTTTTTCATTCCCGCCAAAACTTTTAAATACCTACCGACTTCGGTATCTGATTATGGTAAGAAAATAAAGAACGGTTAGCAACAAATTTCTAAATGAAAGTAGGCAAATATGATTTACGCAGTAACGGTTAATTACCTAGATTTTTTTTAGGTTCCTTATCAAAAAATATCATTATTGAAGATTTATGCCTGTGGGTTATAAGGTTTTTTTGAAATGAAAAGGTAATTTTGATTCGGAGTGTCACATAAAAATAGGATGCGCTAACTCGTTCTAACTCTTACGAACATTACGAACTGCGTTTGACAAGAGCAACGCATTGTGATTATTATAATTCTCTGCGAAATGCCCGACCAAATAGACTTCCTAGTAATCTTGTACCATTATTAGGAAGTACTTTGTAATTTGTATATAATTTTACCTATCTTCATTATACTATAAGTATGATTCTCTTGACAGCGACCTTCAGTGGTCACGCATATAATAATGTAGGCGTAGATACTTTAGGTACTTAGTACTTTCCAGTGGCGGAGCGTCCAATACAATTCGATTCCCACCGGCTTGCCCAATTTTTAGCCAGTTTAGTTATTTTACTACGGCTCATGAAGAATAAGAAAGGCAAATTATTTCCAGCTTCCCT
Organism: Cenopis cana; assembly: GCA_951800055.1. Taxonomy (NCBI): domain Eukaryota; kingdom Metazoa; phylum Arthropoda; class Insecta; order Lepidoptera; family Tortricidae; genus Cenopis; species Cenopis cana. The sequence continues at coordinate 8,595,477 of OX637488.1, forward strand.
AAGAATATTTTTGACGCACCGCCACTGGCCATATTACTACTACTTACTTATGTAGGTACCTAGTATTTTGAAGCGGTGAGTACGGAATTCGAGGTATAATACTTCAACTCGGACTTGCCCGACTATCTCCGTTTCTAGAAACTTTGAGAATGTGAAAGAAAGTGAGAGAAATGCGTATTTTTGTCACGATTGGCACGGACGTTAACACCTGATCCCGTCCAGCTGCTAAGCGCGGTAAACGATTATCCGAGGTCAGCCGAGGTCGGTGCCGTACCGTTGGTTTCAGGTGCTTCAGTTTTCTTTTGAAATTGTAGCGTGACTAACAACCTGGTATGTTTACGATTTCGTTGCTAGAACTGTCATTGCTTTTTTTTTATTTTAGTACTTCTCGTTTATTTTCTTAATTAGGTATTATGTTCGTTTTTTTATTATTATATTTTTAAATGAAATCAATCGTAAAAAGACATGAGCCGGGGGACCGATTTTTGAGTGACGAACGCTCGACTTTTCACTCGAGATCTGTCAAAATACTATGATGTTTTGACAGATGTCGAGTGAGAAATCGAGCGTTCGACACTCAAAAATCGGGCCCCAGATCTTTGTACAAAATACAAATGTGTTGTTGCTCAATTTAGAGATTAAGCAGCTCTGCTATATTTATTTTTACCTACATTAGTAAGTGATGCCTAAGTCTGCACATAAAAAATACAATACCTACATGACAATCTCTCAAGAACTCACATAAGAATTCCCTTCCTTTAATAACGGGGCAATCGGATTGCGTACGCCCTTGGTAATAAAATCTACTCGTAAACCTAAAAATATGAAATTCTTTAACTGAAATATTACAATTGTACGTCACGTACTACGTCATATTTGCGAAATTATACCCAGGAAACATAAAGGTCGAAGAGTCGTTCGACTCCTAACACAACCAACAATCATTCAACGAAAGCCACACCTTACCCGTCGGGCATTTATCACGATGAATTAACAAAACTGTAACACAATCAGTAATTAATAGCCCATATTTATCGGGCTCAGCATAAATACCATCATCGTGTTCTATGGCGAGACAACAACTCAAAATAAAACGCTCTCGGAGCGAGCGGTAGACCTCCAGGTGTGTGCATAAATATACTATGGCGACGACCCGCTGGCTCGCTCATGCCCGCTGTCATATTAACTGTTACATTAAATTACGGCCACGAAACTGATCGACCTTACATACTTATCATCGAAATCTGCATCAGAACAAAACAAGCTTAAAAGATAAGACAATAAAGGTTAGATCCAGATGCAGTGTCTAAAGTTATTAAGTCGTTTTTAACGCTAGGAGCTGGTGCCGGCAATGTACCGCGGCTCGCACATTGATTTCGGCTCTTTCGAAAAAGCCTTTTTTGTCGATTTGTTTGTTTTAATAATATTTTATCTGACGTGATGGAGCGGATGCATTTGTCAAAAGTGTGTGAAATATAGGGGGTCCTAAACTACGCCCTGGACAAAGGCACTTCTGGCTAATTAATTAGTGGGTATTTTAATGAGGGGATCCTTATACAAACTAATGAGTTTTCACTATGAATATTTTATTTGGATGTTTTGACGATGATAAATTGTAAGTTATCGACTGCTTTTAAACTCGTCTTTAAATACATCGTAAACATATGAACCTCTGTATTCTCTGCACTTATCTTGGGTAAGTTTATTTTTTTCTAAAATATTCCTTATGAAGTTTTACATGGATAGACCCTACAAAAAAATTGCATCACCATCGCTCTACACCAAAAGTCCTGGACGTTAGTCACAGTACAAATAACGTAAAAGCAGCGTGTCGAATACGTTTCGGCGTCGCTTCGTTACGTGTCGTTTGGCTAACGACCTGTAATAGGCGAGTGTCATTAACTGTATTAACCCTAGTGTCGTTGGTAATTCTAATGGCGAATATCGCAAGTCACTCTCAACTCACGCGCCGGGTTTTGGGACAATCGTCCGTATTAAGTCTTTCTAAGATGAGAGATGCGCAGACAGGTGCGCTTTTCATTTTTATAATGCGCACTGCTAAAGTTTGGAATTACCTGCCGGCGTCTGTATTTCCGAGCCGATATAACCTGGACCTTTTTAAGACACGAGTGAAGAGGCATCTTCTCTCGCTTCACCGTCGGCCTCATCCTTACCCTCTTTTTTTTCACCCAGAGAAATGCATGATACTGCATACCAATACGTAACCTAAGGCTCCGGGGGAGAACCAGAAATTACACATTGGTTATGTGGGGCTCTCCAGTCCAGAAGGGACTAGCCTACCCACTAAAACTCTGGGATGATACCCCCTGGCTAGATACTGGGCAAGAGCAATCCCATTATTATTTCAATTATTAAAAAAAAGGTAACATTGTGCCGTTAGGGATTGTACGTCGTGTGAGGATCACAATAGCTGATACAGCCCCATATCACTCATGCCAATAACCTATAACACGTGAGGTATACTAAGAACAGCTCTTCCTTCAAGTCACTGTCTTATTGTACAGGTAGACACGGACTTCCTAACCATTCACCTGAACCATTTCTGTGGACGTATGTGTCTACTCTAATATCGATAGTACCCAAGTAGGTACAAAATATCCAATCCCTACGAACATTGCACTCTGGTCCTTTTAATCTCGGAGCTCCAGTATCCGATTATGAGATACGATACACTAAGGTCGGCGTCTCTGATGTCTTTTTTGACAACAAAGGACTTAGTGAAATTTGTAAATCCTATTGTTTATTTTTTTTAATAATAAACTAATAAACTTTATCTGATAGACGATTGTAAACTGACACTTAAAAAATGTCTGAGCAAAGTTGCTTTAAGTCTGTGGAATGCGAAATATTATTGGATCGTAGTCTAATCAATAAGATTTATTTATAATGTTAACTTTAGTAGTTGACACTTTAATCCTTGTTTTAGCAATATCTACCTAAATATTCCTGAACTTAAACTTGAATTAGAAATTCTTTCTTTTATAAAATCCCGATGACAAAGAAGCTTACGGCCTGCCGATAATAAACAGACACCGTAGCCTATGGACGCTTGCGACTTCAGAATAATCACAACCGCATTGCCGTTCCCTTACAGAAATGAGGTTGTTGACTAAAACATTGACTACTCCAAAAGAAAACAAGGCAAAAAATATGACAAATAGTGAAAATCCTATTCAAATATCTCGAAAATTAGCTAGGTAAGTATGCTACAACTGTTTTAATGTTGCTCTTTTGACAGAGAACAGAGAACGCGCCACCTGTGACTGATTTTTCATTTTCATTTTCATTTCATCGCGATAGAATTAAATTGCTATTTGTTATATCAGGCGTTTACCTAGTCATCGCACGTCAATACAAACTTCCACACCCTTACAAAATGTTTTCAGGAGATATTTTGAGTCCCAGGGAAGGACATAGGATACTTTTTAATCCTATGTCCTCCATACCCAATCTAAATCCAAACGGATTAGCCTTTTAGGCGTGAAGAGGTAACAGATAGACAGGCACACATATTTTCGTATTTATAATATTAGTATGAATATGGATACGCCCAGAAACCCACGTAATACTACGTCATTAACATAAACATGCATAAACACTAAGATTGGGGTTAGTTGGATACGTCCCGTAACCGCTAAGGCTGTTTCAGCCTAATAACCCTTCATTAAGCCCAATTGGGAACATTATTATATTCACTTAACTCTGTCACGAGGATGTGACGACATGACCCGCCAAGTGAATGTTCATTGTGATAGCCTAAGCGTTTCGAATGTGGGGAAAGACGGTGTTATTTAAATTGTATAATTATATTTTCAAAGCGTAAGTATATTTTCTTAAACGTTCATACGTTCGTTCTTATACGTTCGTTAATACTAATACTACTGAATTCGCCAACAAACTGCTCCGCAGTTTGGCGAAACCTTTGTAATAGGATAAGACTTTTTTTTATATGAACAATAAATTGAAAATCAGATTCGTGCATATTGTTTTTGTGAATTTTCCTTCATTTGCTGCGACCTTAATTTAATGTTTGGGCTCTATTGACTATTAGTTAATATAAATCAGATTGGGGTGTAGCAAAGGGTACCCACAAGAATTTTTCGATGGTGGGATGTCATTATGACACATATTCTTTAACTTTTCTCTAAAATCAAAAATAGCCAAGATATTGAACCTCAAAATTTGAAGTAACATTAGGACTTAGAAAATAAAAACCAATGTTGGGATGTCACTATGCCACACATTTATTATGATTTTATCACTCTCAAGGCAAGTTGGTGTAGGTACGATGAAGCGAAGCTGAGGAGTATTAGGAGAACTGCTACCCTACAGCGCGCGAGCCGAGCGAGCGAAGCGAGCGTGCCGCGGCAGCAGCCGGCTAAGCGTCAGTGTCGAACTTTTTTTAATGTAATAAGACTTACATATTATATGATAATTATAGCTTATTATGTAAATATTACAATAATAAAGTCTTTTATCTACACACATATCATAAATCCTCTAATATGCGTTCGGAAACCGTAGAAAATGACTCTCATTTCAACATTCAATGAATTTATGGCAATTTTCTTATCTGTGGCTAAAGCTACAGCAGTAATATAATTTTCATTTTAATCTCATATATGATGTTAAAATATTAAACGTCAAACAAAACTGTCAAAATTTAAATGTCAAAGTTGACATGCCTATTCTGAAAATTCAAATTCAGTCGATGCGAAATGTCAGCTCGATGTTTTTTAGTATATATCGCACGAAATTTGAGCTAGAACGACATGATAACATCAGAATAGGGACTCTTTACTTTTTAAAATAACATTCAGGTATCGGTTGCCAGTTCTGATTTCGATATTTCCGCAACCGTGCAATAAAGGTTGTATTTAACACAATTATTGTATTTATTTACTACGGTTTCTGAACCCATCTTAGAGTAGTTATAATATGTGTGTAGATAAAGTAATGTATGCAACTGTACATAATTAGGCATTAAAACACTCGTGTGACCTTATTATGAAACTAGCCTTCGGCTCGTTTCATAAAACGCACTCATGTTTTAATGCCCCTCATTATGTCCCAGTTTCATAAACTACTATTTACATTACCCTTTTATAAACCTCGACCATGTTATAGGTATAATTGATATAATTATAATATACATTTTATATGATTGCGTCGAACTCTCGACACCTTATTGAGAAATGCTCACCTCTTAGCGTATTTTATTGATATTCCAGGAGAAGAACTTCCTTCGCTGATTTAGTATTAGCAAGTTGTATACTTTGGCGCATAAAACTCAACAATCTCAGCACAAGTCCTTGTAGAACAAGCGATAAGTTTTATCGGCGTATTGTTGGCAGTGGTTCAGCTCTCCGACGGAACAGTGCTCAATAAAGTATTCAGAAACTGCTTCGGGATTGGTTTCACCTATTCGTCGAGTCTTTGGGCAGATTTCAAAGGGCCCATCGACAGCACAGACCACCGGGATAACTGGAAAAGTCGTAAAGTCGTCGAAATATTAATGATAAATGTCGGCATGGGGAATCCGACGCGCTTTTTGCATACGATTAGTATGATGACGCTAAGAAATCTGTCAAGTTTTCAATGTTACTTTGTGGGTGCATTGCGTACTTACAATTTATTTTTAAAGTTTGTTTGGAAGTAAATACGGTAGGTAGGTCAGCACCATATTTGACGATGACCGGCTTGTGATCGTACCTCTATGTTAGTGCAACCGACCATGCGTCAACTCAAAATGGACCAAAAACCAACAGAGCTGAGAATAAGGCTATGAAAAAGATCTGGTTATCTGCTTTATTTCGTTCTATGGGCATAAAGTTGAGTTCCGTTGTATAACTGTATAATGAGTAGAAGGCTGTAGCAAATAAACGTATGGAATGGCAATCATCACAGGAAACTCCCGTAATTATTATAAAGGAAATAAACCTCCTGCAAAAATCATGCGAGTCGGTATTAGTTAAAGCAAGTAGGTACATGTAAAGACCGGTTTAATGACATAATTCTCAGCTCTGTTGGTTTTTGGTCCACTTTCCATGCAAAGTTGTCCGTGGTTATTTGTCGTTGGCATAACTTTAACATTTGAATGATTGTAATTCAGTAACTCATTAGTGATATTGTTTTTCTTTCAGTTAATGTATCCTGTTTAAAGTCAAGCAAAATGCCTTTCTTTAGCGGGCGCTGTTTGAGCACCGTTAAGTTGGTTGGAAAAAGTGCTGTCATCACGGGATGTAATACAGGATTAGGAAACGAGAACCTTTAACTTGCCATTAACTACTATTAATTATATTAGCATAGGTACCTTAAAATAATAATTCCGGTCTTGGGGCTCATTACCCCCCTTAGGTTCAAACATCTATTCAATTACCGCTTTAGCTTAGTTGGTAGTGACACTGCCTACGAAGCTGGAGGTCCCGGGTTCGAATCCCGGGCAGGGCATTTATTCGTGTGATGAGCACACGAATATTTGTACTGAGTCTTGGATGTTTTCTATGTATTTAAGTATCTGTTTATCTAAGTATATAAGTTTGTATATCGCCACTTAGTACCCATAGTCCAACCTTTGCTTAGTTTGGGACTAGGTTGATTTACTTGTGTAAGATTATCTACAAAGATTATTATTATTAAAGAGGGTAACAGAGATGGTATCTAAAATGGATGAATGTACATATTTATTTTAACTAGGTATAAAACGATTTCCCATATGTCTCACACTGGTCACATCTAATTTGGTGGTTATGTACTCAACAAATGTACTGAACTAAGTAAATTACAACCTCATTACATTTGCAATTCAAAATAATAACGTATTTTATTCAGATTTACAATGCCAATAAAAATACGACGTGGTACATTAGTTTTATATTTGAAGTTGGTTTCTCATCTGAGACATCATTCTACATCATATTGTAAGTATGTTTTCGTTACTCCTTGACATTTTGATTAACAGTTTCCACGAAAAAGTTCTCGAAAACAAAGATAAATTACTCAGAATCGAAAGGAATTCAGTATAGTTATAAGCTAATGCATTCCTACCCTTTTTCGGCCGGAATCTTACTATTGGCAAACGTGTCACACGAAAAAGGAAATAGACCTTGATACAAGCAATAATGGCTATTCTGGGAGAGGAAAACTCAAGGGTCTTGATAGAGCGGCTCTTTAGTAAGCTTCAGAATGAGGGATTCTTATTTGATGCTGAGAGGGAAACGGCAATTTATTGTTAATGACATGATTTTCACTAAGTACCGGCAAGTAGGTAAGTTAAATGAAGTTTACTGTGCGTAATATTTCATATATCCGACCTAAGTGGATTTGATCAAACAGGAATAAGATAAACGTCTTCCACCCATTTTTGAAAGATAGGTTAATCCATACATTTCAATAAGCACGGGCAAATTATTATTTTCATTTTATGAAATCGATAAACAGTGAAAACGAACTGTTTAGTGTCAGGCGCCTGGCTGTTCTGTGATAGACCCGTGTTCGTGATACATAATACTAAAATTTTTTTAGTGCTAAAATGCTTGACTTTTAAATCTATTTTTATTCAAATTATAGGTGTCGATGATATTTTTAACCCCCGAAGCAAAAAGAGAGGGGTGTTATTCATGGTGTTATCAAAAAGTATTTTTTATTAAAGTTATTATGTACAGTTTTAATTTATAAATACAACGACACCAATACAACTTTGTTACGTAAAATATAAACTCCATAAGATAAAAGGGACCCTTGGTATAGACGTCATATAAATTCTATTTCAGGTGTACCCGATTTTATTCCTCTTGAGTAAACCATCGTCATACAAAATTTCTAAAATCAATTTTCTTTCCAATTTCACCCTACAATGCAAAAATTAGTCAGCTAATTAAAAGTCTACGTCTCCATGTATTACGTGCAATTCATGAATTCACATGGCCATTCGGTAAAACGGTACTGCTATGCTATTAACAATGCTCACTTAAGCGCTCACCCCTAGTTAATCTTGACGCCGGGATCCGTAATAACAACACGTAATCGGAGGTCTGACGCATGGTTTCGCCTAGGGTAAGGTGAAGCGTTGTATAGACTATTAGAACATTGCTGAATACCGCCGGTACTTGACCGATAATTGTTTCTAATCACCCGAACGTGAATCGCACAGTACAATCGATTGAATGATCGGCGGACAATTAAAAACTCAATCGTAAATTCACAGAAACTTACCAAAGTATTTCCCACGGCTTCCAAAATCACCGAAATGATATACCTCGTTGTTTTATTATTAACGATTATTTTGTAGCGTCTTTATTTTTATTGCATAGTTTGAGTCACCAGTACTGTAGAGAAAAATGCATGTTAAGTCAATCGCGAGCAGGTAAAAATTAGAAGACTGTCTTTCATTGTCAAAATGTAGTTGTAAATAAGTTCACGTATGATTCTCGTCGCCATTTTGGCGAGAGTCACACAATTTATTTTTGCTAAATAGTATAATTCAATATTTCGTAGTTAATTCGTCCTTTCACTGACATTGGCAAAGGCCCTCGAGGCTGCCATTTCTCTTTTATAATAATAATAAGTTCCCATATAAATTACCAATAGTAAGTTACACTTTGCTTTTTCTCACTCGTACTGAGCAAATTAGATGAGAGGAATGAGATTTTCTCATATTGCGACGCTTGGCAGCGCCAGTTGTGTATCTTCGCAGGCGCATAATGATTTTTCTGAGAATAATGGAAATTTTACCCAAAATGGATTTGTAATTAACAACAAAGGGTAAAATGAGTCCGGAGCAGCAAAATTAGACGTGCTACTGCGCCGGCGGCAGGGAAACTAATTTCATGGTCCACAAAACTGTAAAAACCTGATCGATCAAACGAACATCTGCTGAAAATTGTTAAAAATTATAAAAAAGGCACTCATCGCGGTGCTTAAATAGGAGCTATCCATTCAGAGCGGCAACAATAGAGCTTCCTTCATTGGCACACTGATGGTTGATTACAGCTTAGGACGGTTAGCAGATAAAAATATTAAATATTTCATAATGGTTTACATGTTTAAAACGTTATTAAACTTAGTATTATTTTGGAAATATCTCTTACAGCTTTACGACTTTTTCCCTCAATAAGGGGAAAAAGCACGATTCCGCACGATCTTTTCATCAGTAATTTCTTCTTATAAAAACAAAACCACCCCTCCTTTTGATTAATTATTACTATATATGTATCATATTGAATGATTCTCTTAAATTGTTCACCTTCTGTTATTTTGCCGACCATACAACACCCATACACAGCCAGTGTGTGAGGAGCATAACTAGTTAATTTCCTTTGTGACAAAGGCCGTCTCGCGGGATGGATGCGTGAAAATCGCGATGCGTCACGGTGAGCCACGCACCCGGTCGGGTGCGGTGTGGGACGGCTGAAGCCTAGGCAAAAACTCTTCTTAACTGCCAATGCAGCTTAAGAAATTGTACCAAAATTACCACTTAAACTAAGGTAAACGTCCCTACACATACATTCATACTAATCACCTCTGTCATTTCCGAGTTCATATATTAAGTAACCTGGACATTTTTAAGGTTCGAGTGAATAGGGATCTTCTAGGTGAGCTCGCTTCACCTTCGGCTTCCAATTTGCCCTCTGGCTAGATGCTGGCCAAGAGCAATCCCATTTTATTTTAAAAATACATAAGATTGAAAGTGCCATGTATTTGGTCAGAGTCGAGCACTAGAACATTTAATTCTCTGATTTTCTTAATATAGGCCATATATTAAGAAAATATAAGAAAGAAGAAGAGAAATAGTCGAATCCTAAACTCTGAACGGACATAAGGTGTATACCTAGCCTACCACGTAATGGATAGAATATAAACCCTTAGGCCGTTTGTAAAACTGTATGAAGTAGACTTTAGAGAGAGACATTTGCAGAATATTTCTTTAAAAGTAAGCTATTTTTATTTCTATATAGAGCGGCCAGTATAACAGTTGATTTTACATCAAAGTGTATAATTTTCTTTTCCTCTCCGTCTAGCTATTATTTTCCACTTCCTTTTAGACTTATTGAAAGGTAGTAAACTGGTGCGTCGCCTGCTTGTCTACTCGCGCGGAGGTCCTTGCGCGGCTCGCGCACAGCCGGAATACAACCGCGATTAATAGCGACACAAACTATTTCCGGTAAACCGAAACCAATCGTAATTACTCCACCGGGTTGGCTACGTCCCCCTTTGATGTTTTTATTTAAAATCCCGGTTACGGCCAACTTAAAACAAATAGGACGGCTCACCGATTATACGTTTGCGTTAAAGCGATTTGAAACGGTGATAGCTTTCTTGAATTTCGCGTGTGACTGTTTCTTTCTGTGTGGTCTAGCCGCTTGTTTGTTTAGGAAATTACTGCTTTTATTGTTTGGCGTTCGGAAGTCATAATAGGATAAATTAGAGGGATTTGTTTCAGAATAGTAGGTACTTACCAATGAATTGATTCTTGGAGACATAATCCAGTGATGCAAGATGTTTACTGACATGCCGGGTACTAAATATTTGAAGGTTTATGACAGAGGGGCTGGCTGATTACATTAAGTTTAAAATATTTGAAGTTGTCTAAATATAATTTGTCATACCTACTAATAAGGCATTTAGGCCCTGCAGGATATTCAACATTTATTAATCATAAATACCTTAAAAAATACAAATTTTGATACAAAATAGGTATATAAAATAAAAATGTTAATATAGAACCGTGACTATGATCAGGATCTATGATGGGCATTTTCACACCGTATCTGTATATTCGTCTTCTTGTTCCCCTTTTAATCTTATAGACGCCGCTCTTTGAACCAACTTATTATTTGGGAGCATGTGGTTTACACCATTTCTCATTTAGCCTGAGAGAAGTCTTCTTTATGAATGATTCATATTCAGTTCCTACAATACCGTCACAGGTTGCATTTTCAGTCCTATTCATTTCCTCCAATTTGGTAATTATCTGTTATTTATTCAAAATTACGTTAAAGCGATTCATTATTTTTATCTATTTAAATAAATCTTAAGATTATAATACTCAGTTCTCCATTTTCCAGGTAAAGATTAGAAATCACTCCATAACTCAACTCATTCATTTAATTCTTAATCCTACATTACATTTATGAGTTACTTGTGTTAGAAATGCATATTTATTCATTTTAATTCTAATCAAACATTAGCCTGTCCCTTCATAGTCGGTTGGCGCGTATTTTGGGCGCAGACAGCGTACAGGCGAACGCAGATGCATCCGTTGCTCCCACGTGGAAATCGATTTTCCACGGTTCGGCAGCTGGCGCGGGCGACAACTATAAACCAAACGTGTTTTACGTGTAGAAAAGAAAAGTGTGGACTTTAAGGTGAATAGATATGGGCTATTACTGCTTGATATGTTAGTTTGTGGTGTGTTGGATTAAAATTTGTTTCGGTATTATGTACTATTCAACGTCAAAAGTTCTTTTGTTGATACTTTTAATGTTTCGCACATTGTTGGCCGTAGACCCACCGCGTTTGAGCCGATTGCTGAGATTATTTATGATTATTAGAATGGCGTGCCGACGGCGAGTAATTAATTTTTAACGTTCAATTCTTTATTGTAATGTCCCGAAATTGATGATCTTAATGTATTACATATTAATGTCTCGTGGATATTCAGTTTGGATATATTTGTACCGGTTGTATTAATTAATTATTGACGTGATATGAAATAGTTTTATTCGGTTTATGTATAATATTACCATATACCATTTAAGATATATTTATTATAAATACGAAAATAATTCTGTCTTTTGACGCTTTAATCACTAACCTAATTTAAATAGACTCCGGAATTGATATAGTTTGAGGCTTAGGTTAAAGGATAGTATTATCTCGTGAATTATTATTTAAGAAGGAGAAAAAAGGGTGGAATTTTGTCTGGGAAATCTATAATTAGGTATGCCTGCGCCTAAACAATTAAATAGCAATAATTTATCTTAGGCAATTACTATTTCTACGTAGATAAAGTCGTAGGCAAAGGGTGCATATTTCTATTTCCAATAAGAACCTATAAACATGAGCAAGTCGGATTAGTCAGACGCACAATAGTACAAGAATTGCGAATATACCAGTAATATATTTTTATCTTCTTACTTCAGTTGAGCCTAAATCGATGCAATGTTTCTATATTATTCACTACTTAAGTACCTTGCTCACGTAGTGTAGGTATCTATATAGTCAGACTTATCTTTTACTAATTATGACGATTGTTTGAGTTAAAAAATAAACCTGGAACAGATAAACTCTCGGCGAAAAGATGCAATATATATATTTTTAATACAATGTATCTGAAACCCCAAAAAAATACCTAGTAAAGTTTCATATTCTTCTGCGATCTTTATATTTCATACTTGAATGTTATTTTCTTAATATTCGATGGCTCGAATAAGCTTACAGAGTTGAAGGACATTCCTGATGTTACGATGTAGGATTAACATGTGTACTACAAAAATGTTTTTATGAGACTCCATTTATTGAGCAATAATTGTACAACACCAACCAACATAGATACAGCATGATATTATTATACTTAACACAGATTTTACAAATATATCTATATAGACAATATAGGTAATTGAGACCTCTACCTTAACATCAAGCTTTAAGATGGAAATATAATATAGGTATGTAGTTTATTACTTAATCATTGTTTTATTGCAATAGCTAGAACTTCAACATTATCCATAAAACTTTTAATAGTTCCACAAATTTATGTCTCCGGCAAGTTTTATGATTAATCATGCATTGTAGCGGGAAGAATTTTAATTAAACTTCGATACTCTAAGTTAAAAAGAAAAAAGCAAGTTTAAGGAACATGCAGTTGATTGACGAGCGAGCAGCGCGGACGCAGCGCAGAAAGACGGATTGCAATCGTTCATCTGACTAGACCTCGTTCCCATTGAACTTAAGGATACCCAGACGCAAGTATACATAGGCTCTTTTCAAGCCGTATGGCCAGGCAAACGTCCAGGTTTGATTGGTGATTCCCATGTGTAAAACTAGTAGCCTTTACAACCTCCACATAATGGCATGCGTTTGCTCAAACCATTCTTTTCGAAACGTCAATTTTAAATGTAATGAGAACGGCAGCGCACTCGCGATCCATCATTGTCCACTCCAGGCAAGGTCGCCCATAGAAAACAATACAAAAGGCGAAATGAATAGGAAACGAGTAAAAATGTCGTTTACCGTTTATTATTTGAGTAAACTTGAGAATGACGCCCTCGAGGACTGTTTATTCGTATCTTAAATCTTCACGGAATCGGTTCCGTTACTTAATTTTTTCTCATCCAATAACAGAACACTGATAATTCAATTATTCGTTATGAATGTATACGATACAAATGAATATTGGCTAGAAGTACCTACACTAACAATAAGTACGTACCCTACGTACGAGTCCACTAGCGCCACTCGTGAATAATTGTGATTATTTAAAACCGGCCAAGTGCGAGTCGTACTTCGCACATTTAGGGTTCCGAACCGACCGCGAAGTTAAATACAACATACAGTACATAGCATTCGCCTTTTTTAAACATTTATCTTTAAATTTAAATAATAACAATTATTTACGAGTCTGGACTTCTTCGTACCCTCTGGACAAAAAAGTACCTTTTATCTTCACAAAATTATCATCTATTCATAACTCGACGTCTAATCAACAGTCAACCCCGTGGTCATTTATGACGACGCTTCCTTACACCCGCATAATTTTACGACCATTTCGTTCCAATCCGATTAAGGCGCGACTATTGATTGTGCACGTAGAATTAGACTAACATAATTAGCCATATGACACGAATTCACCGCCTATCACAACGGAACAAACGAGGCATAGCATTATGATATGACGCATGTTAGTGTCGGTGCGCTATAGGATGTGACCGCTCAATCCAAGCCAGTGAATACCTGGAGCTAATCAGCATTTCTACACCCATTTTTAACACTTAATTTTACACGTATCTTACCATTATGCGTCTGATTTTACGGGTGGCTCGTACGTTCTTGAGGGAAACTGTAGCGTGCGGCGTGGTGAATCAAATTAACACTTTGTGACACTGTTGGTTTTTCATCGGGCTTTGTGTGTTTCGGTAATTTAATAATGAGTATAATCATTGCATGAATGTCACAGTAAACAGTTTTGGCGGGTTTAATGGCACATATAAACGGTGTATTGCATAAACTGCTGATTTGTGTGAGATTTCCACAAATATTATATATTATTATATTATATTTGTATATGTAGATAGGAGCATATAGTTAATATAAAGCAATTACCGCCGTTAAGGTAAAAATAATATTATCATTGTATCAACGAAACCAATTACAAATTTATTATTTCATACACATCGCTCCATGGATAAAAGAGTTATCTGTAAACTACCCTTCATTAATCTTGGGAAGGACTTTTCTATGAAATGGAATAATAATCGTTTGAAGAACTTATATAAAGAAAGGAGCAGTAGCCCACTTATCAATCAGGATAAATCACAACTTCACAATCATAACGACGTATGTAACAATAGTGTCTAAATGAACATGTGACTTTTTGCAACTAGGTGCAAAACATAGTCTGTATAAAGATACGTTTGGGTAACATACTTGTTCTGTTTGGTAGCCGGCCCGTCGACCCTCGACCCACATATCAAGCATATTACATCAAACGGCCCTTTTTAGTTGATATTGTTTTAGAAGGAACGCGAGATTTGTGATAGCAAATACCTCAGTATTTTTGTAAAACACGGAGAATGATATTACATTATTTCTGAGATTATTTTTTATTGCTGTGCTACTCAAATAAGTTTGATTCGACTTTCTTATAAGTGATGATACTAAAGTACTTACATCACCAAGATTTCACAAAATAAACCAAACAGTAAAGCATTTTCGAACCTCTGCCGCTGATAGTTAATTAAAATAAGTAAATTACATTATATAATTGGGTCCCATACTAAAGGCTTCCAGCGGGGTAATCACGTAACTTTTCGAACGTAGGTACGGTAGGCATATTTTAATGTCATTTTTATATATACATGGTAAATATCCCGTTATTAATCGTAGTACAGATAATTATGTTGCCATCGAAAAAATTAAAGGCCTTTGTTGGTACCTTACATATCCAATAATTGACAGCTATCACCTCTATTCATCATCATCATCCTCAGCCTACAATTGTCCACTGCTAGACATAGACCTTCTCTCGCACATCACCTCTATTTGTTAGAAATTATTGTTCAAATTGTAAAGTACTAGCACATTTACAACGTATAAATAAAATTCATTGTAACAGACATTGTTTCCCACAATCACTCCACGCTATGGCGGTTTGGCAATATTCCTATTAAAATGATGGCCGCTACATTTAATGTGAATCTTCATGCTCGTATGTTAAACGACGCGTGAAATCATAAGAACTCGAATATTCTTAAGTAGTTCAATAAATGTCGAATGTGAATTGCTTAACTGCAGATGCATGTTCATCAAGACACTGCCGAAGAGTACAACGCAGGAATAAAAATGATTTATTGAATTAATAGTGCAGGTAAATAATTATTATTTCCTGGAGTGAACTATGGTAGTGGCTTGGTATTCGAATCATATTCCTCCTTTCCCCGACCTAAAAACCCTAATTCCTACACATAATTCGCAGAAAACATTTTAATATTCATAACACGAATTTAATATCAAAGCTTATATAGCAAATATGTATTCTTTGAGTAGATATAACGGAGCATTTCCTTCGTCCTTGCTTATAAATCGCTGTCTAATAATAATAAATACCCTTCTCAGAAAGTTTTTATGATAATATTTATTGTACAGTATAGCATAACCTAGGTGGTTTTACCTATGATCTTGGAGACCACGAGCTCGCCGTAGCATTGTACAATGTAAGTACAATGTCGGGATCGGAAAAATCTATAGACGGCCAGTAGCTCTAGTAGAAGTTTTTTCGAAACATTAACTAATTCGAACGCGTATTTGCGTTTTGTCTCAAAATGTATGAAATCGCTCTCACCGAGTTTAAAATACGCGCGTTCATCGGTTAGCAACAAATGTTTAACTCGCTGTTTTAGTTTCCACTAGTGACCACCAGAGTCCACTGTTCACGTTTTCATACCACTTTCATACATTTTGAGACAAAACGCAAACGCGTTCGAATTGTTTCTACACTAGAGCTACAGAACCGAAAACACATTTACTTTCAAAAATTTTAAATTTTACCCTATAAAATAAACTGATTCAGGATACTCTTTAATATGATATCCCACTAATAATTTTCATTCCCATTACACTTCGCTTAGCCTTATTCATAATACTTACTTATTCCAAATTTTAAATCAATAACATAAGGTTAAATTACGCCTCATACGAGTAGGTAGGTATCAGATTTTTTAAATTATATATTTATCATTTTCATTCCCGATACACATCACTTAGCCTTATTTATTGACTACCTACTTATTCCTAATTTTAAATGAATATTTAATGGTATAAATTTAATAGGTAGAAAATAATTTAATTGTATTTGTGACAAAGGGCCGAACAGACTCGCATCATAAAAATCATCCTTTCTTACTTTTTTGGCATGTTACCCTAATGAAACACGTAATATGACCTACGTACGAAATGTTACACAACTTACCTGCTCAGCTGGCCAAGGGAAGATTCTATCGCAATATATATTTATTTTATCCATATTACACAATATAAGTATAAATGGTGCACTAATATAAATAAATGGCACATAATAATATAAATGGTACATTAAGGCTTTCTCTACCAGTCAACCACTGAACTAAAAAGAAACATCTGAGTTTATGTGAAGCCCCCAATCCGCACTGAGCCTTCTGGGACTAGGTAAGTACTTTCCATTCCTTCTCATTGGTTATTTGTATTTTTTCTTTTGTTTTACACATAATTATCAATCAGATATAAGTGTGTATATGTAACTCAACGTTAAACAAGTAATCCAAATTTGAAAATAAATGGTGGCAGAATTAATGAACATACTTAAAAGGTTTGTTTTAACGGGTCTAACGTGATATTTATGTATTTACCTTTTTTTTTTAGTATGTTTACAAAGCGCGAGAGTTTAAAGTGTTAGAATTAATGAACTTCGCTAATGGTGTTTCCATAACTCATTTAACAACTCTCATTACTCTGAAATTCCAACAAAATTTCCTTTACACTTTGTGTACCTACTATTGTGCTGTTTGGAATACTTTCAGTTCTAGAATTAAAAAGAACTATATTCACTATACAGCTACACTGCAATTCATACAATTTGGTATTATGCCATTATGAAGACACTGCAGTTTTAGTTTTAATGCACGCATTAGTAAATCGGACCGCAATATCGAATTTGTGGCGTTTGCGGCCTAACTTAATAATTTAACGTTACATTCAGTCAATCCTAGCATTGACTACATAGATTTACATTATCTTTTTAAATTTCAGGCAGTCTGCCTATGGAATTTGAATAATAACCTGATGTAACATTGAAATGACGTCATAAGCGAAATTCTTGAAGCCCATAATCGAAAACCGGATTTCGATATCGAAACTCATACACGATATAATTAAATTATTAGAATGAAAATGCATCTCGCCATTCGATGTGAGTTCCACCGACCCTAAACTATAACAACGTTTTGTCCCCCTTACCAACAAGGCATGGCGGAACCGCCATCTCGAGTCCCCTACATACGCTCCCTACAGGCATAAATTGTCAAAAGTAAATAAAAGACCATCACTGCCCTGATTATTTCGTTCCCCCAAGTTAAGCGGCCATTTTGAATTTATTTTTAAGACCCATAAACGTTATGACGATAATAATCAAGCATAGAAAGTTTTAGGAGGAATGAAAAATAGTTATTTATATAGAGGGTTCTATTTATGAGATTTATCACTTCAGTTTTAAAAAGTTTGTTATAATTTAATAGTAAGTTCGCTTTGCCTTCAGGCACTTAAATTATTTTAAATAATACAAGTTATTTACTTTGTTCATTCTAATTACCTAAAAATTCAGCCTACACACAGTAAATTCAGGTTGTGTGCATAATTATGATGAAACACGAATTAATCTATTTTAAGATTAGTCTATAAAAATGTGATGGTTATTCCCAATTTATTCCTATCCAGCCTTATAAATATCACCAGCCGTTCTTATCTATAGGTAAATACGCAAACGGCGACATTGACATTGAGAGTTTATAGGTCGGTCGGGGTGGTTGGGATTTGGCGGGTCGATGCTTTAATTCTTATTCACCCCTGATTATCGGCATCACTTAGGAAGGTATTGTGGTGCAAAAACACTTAAGGCGCAGGGTAGGGCAAGGCCTTCTCCGTGCAAACTCTGTGCACGTTTTATTCGTCGGTTTTGGCACTCCCGAATATATATTTTTTTGCTTGTAAATAGTGGATAATATTCAAAGAACCACAAGAAAAAAACAAAAGTTAAATTCAAAAATACAAAAATTAAAAAAAAATACAATTTTATTCTCCAGGTTATGGCTAACAGAAAAATAAGCATACTGCCCAAAAATCATAAGTGTAGTGCAAACACAAGTGAAGAAATCTTGCACAAAGTTTGTATGGAGACAGCTTGCCCACCCCTGCGCCTTAAGATTATAATGTAGGTCTTATTCGCTTCAGACATCGTAAATGTTGCAAAGTTTTTATTTAATACTACTATTTAGTATAAATTAATAGAATAGAAGTTTTTTTAGGTTCACAATCTAAATCAATATTGACATTAAATTAATCATTTGTTGTAATCAATCAATGATATTGAAATTGCCTACACCAATTCCAGTAAAATCTCTTCAACGAAGCCGCTCCAAAAGCTTTGATGATTTGTTTAATATTAAAAAAGTCGTACCAGATTTGGACTTACACATAATAACACACGACACACCACACCGTTTCGTCAATAATAGTTATTTGTTATGCAAGGCTGCAAAGTTGATTTTTGGCGCGAGTGTTTGTATTGAGAGCCGAGCTGGCGAGGGATTGTAAGATTGAATGTTTGATTCTAATGATTCAAAAATACAATCCTGAGCGTAGCGAGGCTCTCAAGGCACGAGACGCCGAACAACTTTGCTGCCGAGCGCAACACACAACTTTTCATCTCACCATAGCGAGGAAATACTTTCATGTATAATTCAAGATGTACTCATGTTCTATAAAGGGTTGTTTAAATTTCACCCGTTACAAAGCATTTCGTGGATTATTAACATTTAAATGCATCAAAGAGCCTAATTATTATTGTTGAGTACTATGGTACGAAATACTCACGGCTAACGGCTAAAACAAATATATTTCATTCATTTCCAAACTTATCAGGAGTTAAAATTGTAATATAAGTATCTTCTGCACTGAAATCAATTAATTAAATTCATTATTTTTATGTTATTCTAACTCAACAACCAAACAAAACAATATTTAAATATCTTGATCTCTCGCATCGAGTTTTTTTCTTAAAATCTAACTTTTTAAACGGTGCGTTCCGAAATTGCACTGAGCGTAAAATGTTGAAACATATAAACATTTCAAATATGTTTCTTCGTGTTATTTCTTTATAAATAAAACTAAATTATTATTGAATATCATCAAATTAAGCTGGAAAAAGTATTATTAATATCATTATAAAAAACAAAACAATAATAAACTGCACCATTAGGTACATGATATGTATACTTCTAAACTTTTGCACGCAGATTTGAAACGATAAAGAGAGCCTTTCCGAGCGGGTGAGATGAAAAATGAATTCTTTATTTTATTTTTATAGATATATTATGTATGTTAGTCTGTAAGGTATGTGTAAATATGGGCCTTGTTGCCCGAGTCAAATAAATAAACAAATTAGTTTTTTTTAATGGTACTAATCGTCACCCCGTTGTGAAGGTAGGTACTTTAACTATTCATGTATGGATACCGTGATGAATATTGAAATTTAACTAAGTCCATACATTGACCTAAAATGATTATCCGTCTTATTTTCCTTACACATAAAAATAAGACCCTATATTGTCCGCTAAAACGGCCCGCAATAATTTTCTCCTATCTGCTAAAGTTCTGCTGAAGAAGCGAGGTTCAGAAGAATTCATTTCCGTCGCAGACCGTCCGTAATAACACAGGAATGTTCCATTAAACGCGCTGAAAAGTGAAGTTTAAATGGTATTCTCGTTATCTATTTAATTATAATTTCAATGGTATGTACGGTATAGTCGAATTTTAGTCCATTTTCAGGTGAAATGTGCAGTTCAGGGTCTTAAGTTTCAAGAAACTCTCAAAATTTTCAGACAAATTCCAGAAATATATTCAAGAATTCCAGTTGCAGTTGCAGTTAAACTTATTAATTGGAACTGAAATATAATTTATTTTATCGAAATTATGGCTATGTTGCGCGCATTTATTTCTTGATCTGATGCATATAATTTTTTAAAGATATTAATACCCACAATTTACGGAACGCAAAAGTACTCTCATTCATAATGTTAAAATTACCTACGAAACTAAAGTGATGAATGTTTGTGAATAATTTCTGAATTAAGTCATGTCGTAAGAGCAGGTCCAAATTCTGCGGAAACATTCCCAAGCACACATATTTTACTCCCTCACACGAATAACTGAGTCCCAGTATAGTTATTTAAAACTAAACGTTACGGTACATTAATGTTACAATATCTTAATAATGTCTAACTCCTTTTTCAGTGGTGCAATCAAGAATATTACTACTACTACTATGTTATTTTCTATCTCAAACTAACCTCAGTTTGTATATTTTAGATCACACTGGCTCTTAAAGTGCGTCATAATGTGCAAGCCATACAGAGCTACATTAAATAGCATATATTACGCCCATGGGTTTAATGATTTTCTTTCTTGAATTGGAAGAATAATTTCGCTCACGGACCTCGTGACAAAATGTAGCACCTAACTCACAGCTTCCATCCCCATCGCATACTACAACACGGCCGTCACATGTCGTATATTATTGGCAGATCCTGTCGACTTCTGATAGCATTACCTGTCTCTAAAAACAAGCAACAAAGGACGAACACTTCACACCTATTACGAAACACCCCGCTTCCATTCATGAATGTGACGCCACACACAAAGACTCGAACATAAACGTCACGGCGGTGTTTTTTCAAAAATCGAACGGTCTTCATTTTATTTCTTTTCTGGCAGTATTTGATGCATTAGCCACGAATTAGTCGGCCAGTTCTTTCATGGCGAGAAGTAATGTACAGTTCTTTTGATAGTGTCTGTTGCATTCAGGTGACAAAGTAGCAACGCCCATTGCTTGTGTGTGGCAATGCCTGGGTGGCTCAAGAGAAATCTGCAGTTTTTAAACGTTTTCATTACGGACATTTGCAATTTCTGTAGCTGTAGACCTCGCCGCTGTTTTTCTTTAATTTATCTTTAAAAAAAACCTGTTTTCAAAAATTGCAAAAACTGATATTTCTAAAAAGCTATGTAGTCATCGAACATGCTCACAAAATTTCACGAGAATCGATTAATACATGTGACATGTACCTATAGGAGAACAAGACATTTAAATATATATATATTTTTAATTTCCAGAAACTAGTATATGATTATCAAACCTGTTCACAAAAGTCCACGAGAGTTACAACAACAGGAGATCTGTTTGTAAATCTGGAAATCCGGACATACGAAAGCATTTTTTCGAAGCTGAAGCGGAGAGCTTCGTTTCACTCGATCGATAAGTTAACTACGTTTTCAACGAAGGCTTTGTTAAAAACTGAATGTAATTATATTATCAACCATTCTACATTGTAGGTAGTACTTATCTATTATAACGTCTAAACTAATTGAGTACTAACTAGAATAAGTTTTATTGTAACTTTAAATATTATATGATAATTATTGATTTGTTTATATTATAAGCAAATTTGAGTTAATAAATAGTATAAATCAATGATCTTTTTGTAATCGAAACGGTAGGTATACAAAAAATAGAACTACAATTTCATTACCAATTAGGTAAGTATACAACATAGACAACCTTTTGTGACAACGTCTAAAATATTTAAATACACAAATATTTAGCGAGAAACACTTCACGCTTTGAAACAGCAAAATACCCGAAATTCAAGCTTGTTACCTCTTAATTTTCTAAGCGTGAAAAATTATTCGTTAATGTACGGCTAACCGCACAATTTCGGACCTCATGCGGTCATTAGAACAAAAGGGCCTGGTTACTGTTCGGTAGCAAGTAAACCCCCATGATGCCTTCGCGTTGTATCAAAACCACAAACAAGACTATTGAGACCAACGTCCTCTGGACGGCTTTTGTTTCATATTCAATAGAAAGTCGCATACAGTATTGTTGGAAACCAAACTATAATGCTACCGGTGGGTGGCTGCGCTCTTGCAAAGGCTTTACCCAGACGATGACAGATTTGCAACCTGTTATTGATTGCTTCCTCGCAGAATGATTTATAGCTGATGGAGATGTCTGCTACTGTGGAGAACAACTTTGTTGTTGGTCTGGTCTATCCAAGTTGCATGTGGGAGAACAAATTAAATGAAGCTTAATTAAAATGAAGTGTAGGGTTATTAATTTAGCAGAGCCCCTTCAGATTCAGTTCAGATTTGCTAGGAGTGATACAAATATACGGGTAACTATAACTAACAAGGTCGGAAACTTTCCGACAGACAGCGCGACAGAAGTTGCGAGTTCTCAATGTCACTCGCATCAAAGTTATTAATGTTCCCACAAGTTACGCATATTATAATTCAAAATATAACTCTTAATAAAGATCAGTTGACTAAAATTGTTTTACGTCCCTTTTCCACAAACACGAATGTTATTTATGAGAGATACAAACGATATTTAACGGTACATTTTATAAAATATGTTTAATGAACGTTTATGAACAAGGGCACATATTAAGCCACCCAATGATGATCGTAATTTATATGAAAATTGCTTTTATATCAGTCTAGAATTCTAATTAAAGCATATTGCAATTAACTCTTAACCATCAGCGAATACCTTAAAAACACTGATTTATTCATCCATGCATATTTTAGTTTGTGACTGACTTTTAACTGCGGAATATTGTGTAATGGCAATGAAATATTTAATTGACAGTATAACACGTAAGTTTAATAAACATATCTCTGATTATTTAAGGCTGCCTACTACCCAGCGATAAATTAAGCTACATTTTCATACCAGTGACACATGCATTTAATGCATTTAAGTATATTGTGGATTATGGGGGCACGGTAGTGCCCCAACAAATCAATCAACACAATCAAACAAAAGCACGGCAATTAAGCCATTCAGATCGTTTAAATTTTCCATTAAACATAGCCAAGTTCTGGCATAACAACAGTCTTCATATCTGTTTGGACAATAAAATCACGTTTCTTTTTCTAAATTGACAAATAAATTATTAGACACCAACATTATCGTAATTAGTTAAAATTATGTCCTTGCGTTTCATCAAGAGTTCAAAATCAAGATCAAGAGGGTAAAACTATACCAATATTTCTAAGTTAAAACTCACGTATTAGTTAATTATCACTTCAGGCGACATGATTTGAACTTTTTAGAAGTTCTTCCTCGGGATGTGTGAATAAAATGTATGAATTGCTGGTGGGATCAAACGCCGAGATTACTCGTCCTAAAACAACACCTCGTCTCCGTTAGGTGTTTTCCAATAGAATCAGTGGGAAAGCCAGCAATAATTACGAATGTTCGCCTTGACGACCACAATTAACGTTTATTGTTTAAATAACGACGCAAGCGGGCGGTTTATTAAGGCCAACAGTTGATGCTACGAAAATTACAGAGCTTTCTGTAAGTAAGCATGGGGCTCAAATCCGGAACACGATTTTCACATCTTGGAATGATATTTGAATCGCCTTGGAGTAACTCCCTCTTACTTTAGTGCGTAGCCAAGTGTGACTAACCATCCGCATGGTCGTGTCGCAGAATTCCCCTGGATCCTGGATGGAATTTTCCCCAGGCCACTCTTCAACCGCGCACTCCTATCGCTTTATTGCCAGCATACAGTCACAGTCAAGTTTAAAAAAATGTGACTGAGCAAGCCGCACTGAGAAGTAGTCAGATGGAATAGGGAGTAGATAGGAGTTACATTGAAATGGCAAACAACAAATATTTTCTTTGGTCCCTTACTTAAGCAGATTAATTTAAGGAAAAATTCATACTCACCAGGCCTAGTGGTTAGCGTCCTTGCCTACAAAGCTGACGGTCCAGGGTTTGAATCCCGGTCAGGGCATACCCACAAACACTCTCCTTTTATATACAGGTGGATTTTCTTTTGGGTAAGTGAGGGTAGCTACCAGATCCCGTGCAGCTACGCGAAAATGATCTTAGAAGACCTTTCCTCGATTTCAAATTTATGAAGAAAACGTACAGGGTGCGATAAAAAGGTAACTTTTGATAAACTTTTTTTTATGCCATTGAAAAAATATTTCGGTACAAAAGTTGTAGCAAATTTTGTGATCTACAATATTGCTGAACTCAAGTTTGCGCTAAAAAGCACTTATAACATAAATATGGGAGGAAAATTAGAAAAAACTACCCAATTTTAACACTAGCTCCCTAGGCTTTAACAAAATCTCACACACAAAGTTGTGGAGCTGGAGGGCCGAAAATTTTGTGTTACTATGGCTAATATTGTCCTTTACAACATATCAAAAAACCATAACAATCGGGCCTCTTTTAGAGTACCGGAGCAACGATTTACTTAATGTACGGCGAAAAATTTTGTATGGTATGCACAGGCGACAGGCAGATCCGTATTTTGCAGAGTCCAAACGCTCTGATAACGTTGTCACCCCAACTGTGACATGATTTGCCGCTTGCATTGTTGAGAGACGCCTTTCCCAGTTCTGTGCCAAGTCTATATATATATATATATATATATATATGCGGGATTATGTGTGAAAAGGAAGATATTCTCAGAGATCTAAGATCTTTCGTTGGACTGGCAATATGTAATGCTAACTATTTATTGTGAATTTCATAAACAAATATTTATTTCCATTTAGATTTTTAAGTTTTATTTTTACTTTTAATAGTTTAAGTTAGTTTTATAATTAGATTTTAGTTTGTAGGTTAATTTTAATTAGATATATTTTATGTTTTTATTTTATTATGTCCTTATAGTTTATTTAGTTATAAATTAAATAATGATAAATAGTCAATATACAAATTTCCATTCAACACGTATTCAGTAATAATATTATAAATATAATATAATGTCAAATGTGTCCCGTTCGACCAATTTTGATAATTAATGATAGAAACACACATCAATTGACAATTAAATAATACCTACATCACTAATCCTAAAACATACTACTTACCTTATCTTCTTAACCTAACTCTAAAATACGAGTAATGCTGCTCCCGGTGCAAAAGTGCCCATAATGCTTGCAGAAATTTTAAGTTGGATAGCCATGGAAACCCTACATCAGAAACATGCGTCCTTTCAAGTACCGACTAAAAATGCGTTCTATTTATCTACATATACCATAATACCATGCCTATTTCAATGGCAGCGAAATATTCAGGATTCTTATGAAAGCTTAGAACAAATTATGCTTCTATTAAACAGTTGAAGGCCTGTGAAATTTTGAAAAGACAATAATTAACAAGAAATTGAATTATTGTAAAGGCAAATAGCTACTCGTAAGTAGACTTTTGAGAACGTTCCGAGAACGTTGACGGTTGTAAATCTACTTAATTGCCGGTAATTTAGTTCAAAGTTTTTAGGGTTCCGTTTAATCACTTGGATCTTTACAAGTCTTTATTTGAGATTTTTATATTTGGCAGAGTTAATTGTTTTTATTGATGTTCATATAGAATTAAAAACAGAATCTATAGAAATACAAGGCAATGTCCTCCTGAACATAGTAGCTTGAATTTTTTATAGACGGTTCTTTATACCTACTTCTGAAGTAACCACCCACTACGAAACGATGTTACAAATTTCTATCCCAAAAGACGTGAAAAACTCGTGAAAGTCATTAAACGCTGGTAGAATATAATTATTTTTGAACATCAACAATTAACCCTAAATATAAGTAAATACCTTAGTAAGGCCCCTCTTACAAGTAGTTGTGGACTGTTCAAATATGTAATGTCTATTCGAACACGTCATAACGTTTTTTAGGGCTTAAATCTTATACAAGTCTAGTACTTCTTGCCTTAAAAAGCCATGCAGCATGCTTAATACGTATTACATTGTCTTTTAGATACAAACGTCCGCGTACAGTGCACCCAAGCAAAAACTACGTTCTACCAAGTACAGTCAAGGGCACCAATATGTATACACTTTTCGCCTTACTCCATTGAAATAAGGTCCAAAAATATAGGTATACATATTTATGCCCTTGACTGTACCTACCTACTCTTTTACTGTACGTAGTTGTCGTAGGTGTTCAACTATTGGGCGAATTAAAGAGTAAAGAACCCACGTTTTGCTATCGATTGCGCACTTTTCCAACTCTTACTCAATATTTAGGATGCTACCTCCTGCGGCTTCGGGAGCCATACTGTAGTAAAACAATAAAATCGCCCGTCTTACTGTTACCCCGCTTTGTGCGCAGGATTCGTCCTAACATTCCCTTTGTTTCACGAGACAAATGAACGTTGGACAATGCTGTTCGCTTGTTAACGCCAGAATAATTGCTCATTCAGTCGCCTATAGATCATATGCGTTCATAAATAATAAATCAGTTTATCGTTGATTGTCGCTTCTGGAATAATTTGTACCTATATGGTACATGTATGTTTTGAGGGAGATAAAATTCCCGAAGAAGTGTTGAGTGTGACTGGCATCTGACTCTCGTTGTCATAACAACGAATCTTCAAATCAATTAAGGGTTGTTATCGTAAATGCACTAGTCTAGTAATTACGGTGTCTGCCTACTACATATCTAACTTATGTTATCTGGTTGTTTGGTCGTAATATTAAAATAATCTATCAGTGCCCGAAGCTATCAATATCTATCAAAGATTTTAAAAAAAATGGACTATTATTATTCATTTATTTCGAGTATCACAAAGACTCATATCATATGACAATACAATAGTTGTTAGTAATCAATTAATTAATAATAAATTATCTTATAGCTAGTGTTAGTGATATCATTAAATTGCATTAATATATTTATATTTATTTATTTATCTATTAACTCTAGTAAATCAAGCTTTTTTTAAGGCATAAAACAATGTTTAATCAAATGCTTATTGTATTATATTCATATTAACCATTATAAAATAAGGTCCATTATTAGACGGTTGCGGACTTTGGGGCCCGAGTTCGATTGCTCCCGTAGCTCAGTGGCTATAGAGTGACTGGCGCGAATGCCAGAAGGTCGCAGGTTTGAATCCAGCTCGGAGCCAAAATTTTTCAAATATTTTATATATAAATTTGTAGAATTCAAAATTTTGTTTGAAATCGAACCCGCTCAGACCTAGGGAACAACCTGTAATCGTTTTTATTTAGCAATGTAATAATAAGTGTAGGCTTTAAAATAATATACCTACTTATAATGAAAGTTCGTACCTAAAATAGTAGATTAAAACAAATATTGACTCCTTCAAAAAAACCTTCTGTTTGAAATCCCCACGAAATCCCTATAATAATATAATTCCGCAAAAATAAATTTATAGTGCTTGTTGTGCCGCGGTTAAGTCTTACATTACCTTAATAGCTTTCAAACTTTATTCGTTTATTACTCAGAATATTTTCTTTTTATTTATAAAAAATAGAAGCGAAATCATTTATCAAAGCATTTGCCAGGATATCTCAATATAAATTCAATTAGATTACAACACGGATATAAATCATTCATCTCCCATTGGAGAACATCTACACTCAATCATTGTCAGTGCAACACTATAGGGCACCTTCCAAAGGAGCCATTAGACATAACACCTCAATAAAATGTTAGTAAACAAGCAAAGCCCTCCAGCGGCGCGCGCGCCGGGCAGGACGCGCCGTAAGACAATCATGCACGACTAATAGCTACCGATGACTCACACGCTGTAAATAAATCATTGTTTTCATCGACACTAAGAACCTGCTTACAAAAATCACGAGCGATTGTCTCCCGCTCTATGCTAAACCAGACTAATAATTCGTTCAAAACAACACTAGAGACACTTTCTTTCAAAGGGTCACAGCAAGAGGTCCAAACGTCAAAGGAAATCGTCATGTCTATTGTTAATTACAAAACAAAACACCGTGTCGACACCCTCTTTTCTTTTGTCCAGGGTAATGTTAGCTTCGTAAAATATCATCAGAAGTAAACAAAAAGTAGTCGAAAAACGGCACATTTATTTACAAAGAAAAATAAAACAAAATCAATCGGCCGGTCAACTCAAATATACCTACCTACGGCAACTGCCAAAGCTAAAATGAAGATTTATTTATTAATTAGAGTACCTACTAAGACCGTGATACTAAGCTTAAGCGTCTTCAATTGTCAATAATGGTACAAAAAGCAGAAACCGATCTGTTGAACTTAATACTTTTTTGGGCGGCCGATCGGTGGACATGCACGACTTTCGCGTTTGATCGAGAATTCTGTGGACATTTGTCCGGAATGCCGCCGAATGATTTCTCGTGAGAACCGATAATGGACAGCGACGCGGACGCAGCGACAAGTGCCGCTCCGAATTATTGTTGGGTGATTGTGGATTTTCGCTATGCAAATGCTTTCGTTACGCTTCTAAACAGCTTTCTTAGGAACCAATTTTGAACAGGTGAATTTTAATACAATATGAAAGTTGAATTATCCAGTCCTGAGAATGGTGTCAAAATTTGTTCCAATAGATTTTCATGTTAACTATCGCTGAAATTGAAGAGTGTTTCCGGATATCTAACTTTAAAAATAAGTGTACATTTAGATAGTTATCGATACCTGACAGTATGCTGTAATGCTGACGTACATACATACACCTATAAATATATCGGAAAAGTAATTCTACGAGAACTTAAATCTTGAACCTGCAGTGTAATGGATTCCTTCGCCATCTAATCTAAGGTGATAGTGGACGTAGCCCAATCGCAACGGCGCCGCGACTGCGACGAATTGTAGCGACACGTGCGTGTTATATCCGACAGAAAATCGATCAGGCACCGAACTTTTCCGAAAAAACTCCAACGACCGATTACCGTCAATTTTCGATGCCCGAAATGCGAGACTCACGATTCACCTGTGATCACCTCACCTGAGTTAGAAAACTACCACCGTTAACCGCAAACCACGTTTTATCAGTGTCCTTTCGTTACATACTGAATGTAGGAGTGAGAGAGATATATCGATACATCTCTAGATTGGCTAGTCCGGCATATATGAAGGCGAATCATATTCGGTCTGTATAACTGTCGCTGCCAGCCGAATGGTTAATTGCTGAACAGTTAGTCGTAACTCTGTTTTACTGTGATTTTTTTTCTCACGAACTGATGTGTGAGAACAATCGTGATTCATATGTTTTGTTATTTTTAGTGTTCTATAAATTTCACATCGACATACTTTGAGCTAAATTTGAGCGTGTGATTTTTAAAACCCCTATTGAGTAGGAAAGTTGTAAAAGATTGTCCTTATGTTGATGATCCGTCACTGATATTGCGATTGATAGTCCATGTGTCCACACACCGAAATCTCAAATCATTAACAACTCACGGACTTGATATAAATTATATATATACATAATTTATTTCAGGTTAAGTGAAAAGCTGTTTATACCTACAGTGAATTTTCGTATTCCTTCGATATCCATAATTTCATTTGCCATAATTTTATCATGATTTGCCTAAAAAGTGATTATTCTGATTTTTCCTGAAACCATACCTAACAAGAGACTGTTTTATAGCAATCCTTAAAATTTAAATTTCGGATAAAACCTATATATAATATTTAATTATATCTATTCGTTAATGCGAACACAACATTTTCCGGAGAACCACAATATATCCAAAGCATAATTTCAAACGTTATGGCATTGTATATAACTCAGTTTGATAAAGGAATAGTTTGTGACCCCAGAATTTCCTCCTGTTGCCAGAATGGCGTAGGGGTTTATTTTTGAGTTCGAGTATTTCTTTTAAATATTCTTTAACATTTCATATATGTATAAGTTTCTAGTATGTTATGGATATTACAACGTGCATATTATATTTATTTATGGTACACGGGAGACACGGGCACTGTAAACGAAAACTCGATTACTAACTAACTGAGGATATATAAAAATCGTATATTTTTTGTGTTCTTTTCCATACATCTTCGTCCAGAGATCGATCTACTGTTGCAGCCCTTTATATTTAATTGCTTATCTCCGTTGCTTCTATAAATCCCGAGACACTTTAAGCTTCAATTAGTTGTTTCGCCTCTAGAGGATGCATGATGTTTATCCGTAGATACACTTCCACCGCACTACTTATTATGTACTAATACTAAATTACTAGGTACTTACTACTCGTTATTTAAAATCGTATTTTAGTTAAGTATATAATTATGTATTTTCAGAAATTAAAAAATGGCGCATACCGGAATAAAGCACTATTACAAAGACCCAAATAAACCACATTTGAAAAGAAAACAGCTTAGTATTTTTCTCATTTTATTCCTCAAATATCTACTTCGGGCCATGATACTAACTTAATATCTTAGGTACATCCTGAACCATGTTCACGTTCAGTCTAAGCCTAATACGGTAAACAACATACGGAAACCGAAAAAACCCACGCAGCTACCTCCACAAACAGTCTCTGCCCAGTTTTTCCATGAACTTGATTCGTCATGTCCAATTAAAATAGAGGCACGACTCATCGCGACAACGCTGGACAGGCCACCTGGCTAGAAGCAGAGTTAACTTACTCGGTATTTACCTTTCTATTTTGAAGAGAAAACGTGCTAAAAATTGTAAAGATAAATCTTTTGGTTAAAAGTTTATACCTCGAATGATTTCGATATAGAATTAGATTTCATTTAAATATTACACAATACAAGACTTCATTGTAAATTACATTCGTGTGAATTTAAAAGAATCTCTATTATTTATTTATTTATTCATCGTATGGCAATTATTTCGAACCGTGAGATCTTCGAGAAGACAGTACGGTTGCCAGATTTTTTCAGAATCTCTGTTATGATCGTCAATACATTGAATACTTAGAATAAAATACAATATAACAATGGAAACATTATTATTTAAATAAAATTTCAAACATCCAGATGGATCGTCATGTTAAGATACAAATTAACTTATATATGTATATCAAAATACGAAATCAAATATGTAATACACATGTCGAATATTGATAATTCAAAAAAACATAAACCAATTAATTACACAGTAATAAGTAATTGTATATACTTAATAAGAGAATTAAATAGAGTAAATTTGTATATTGTTACTGTGCCTAATAAACAGAGAATTATAATTATAATTAGTTACAATGTTATTTTAGATCTTAATATGTTGATATATTTTGTGTTCTGCTGAATAAACACATGTTTAATAAATAAGTCAATAATAAAAAATAAGAGAATAACGGTTGTCACTCACTTGGAAAGACCTTCATCAGGATACCACTCAACTTGATGAAGAACTCCAATTGCAGTCCGAAACATGTCGCAAATAGTGACTTTTCCAAGTGAGTGTCAACCGTTATTCTCTTTTTTATTTATTTTTCATTTATTAAGGTTAATTACAATTTTTGTTGTACATCACAATTTGAACTGTATCGTGAAACCATAAGAGGTTTGTCTCGATGCAGGCTTATGCTACTTTAATAAGTAATCACTATCTTATTAAGGCGATATATCGATTGAAAGAGACACCCTTTGTTTTTCGCTCACGACAAAACGGGATGGAACCCTCTCCGAGAATGGCTTTTTAGACAAATCTCGTTAAATATCTGACTGTGTGCAGGTTTATTGAATTTCCTCTTGTCAGTAGGTACCTAGATGAAGTAAAATACCATCATATTAACTTAATCGTGTCTTTTAATAATGCGTTGTTTTAGTAGGCTGAGGATAAAAAGGAAAATATAGACTCGACTTTGGATTTATTTTCTATCGAGAACATTTTAAGCAATCATGTTTCGCTATTGTCAATACCACAATCATATAGTCAAGAATCATATATCTGAAAATCAGCCCGTACTGTTTCCTAGTCTGGGCAGGACAGCGTTTCAAAGTCTCCAAATTTCTCAGTGTAGCGCCTTAAGGCGCAGGGGTGGGCAAGGCATTCTCCATACAAACTCTGTGCACGTTTTATTCGAAGGTTTTGGCACTAACGAATGTAAATTTTTTTTGGATGTAAATATTAGATATGCGAAGAAAGTGATGTGGATCAAATATTTAAAAAAAATGAAAAATGAAAAAAATTAACAATAATATCAATTAAAGAAAATTACATCACGAAATAGCTAACAGGAAAATAAGCATACTGACCAAAAATCATAACTTTAATGCAAACACAAACGAAGAAAATCCTGCACAAAGTTTGTATGTAGAGAGCTTGCCCTACGCCTCCTCTTAAGTGTAACTATGTCTCACGTTAATATAAAATATTTTAGAATCATGGAACTCAAAAATGTTTTTATAATTTAACTTCTTTTTATACTACTCGTCGCTCCGAGAGAGCTCTTTTATTTCATCTTATGGTCTTTTAGATCAATCCAAGGCATCCAGGTGAATTTTGACATAGGTACATATAAACTCTGTGTTAGGTACCTCCTCCGCTTGTGTCTAGTGATATTAGAGCAAGCAAGTTAGGAGTATTATAACACAGAAAAGAGTCCAACGTCTCAACATAGTATTGGAATCTTAAAACCAGTCAGGACACAGTTAGTGAAATATACACTCACGACCAAAAATAATGCATGTTACACTTTATATTGAACTTCCATAGAAAGTGTACTCGTTATTTTTGCTCTTGAGTGTAGTATTACGTAGTGGCTAGTCGGGAGATGACACACCGGAATAAGTGTAATTCATTAAAAATACCGAAATGAATCATTATTACATACTTAAGAATGTCTTACATCTTTGCAACAAACTAAACACACCGCCATTATTTACTATACTTTACCTAGCTCTCGCCTGAAGATCAGCGTCAGGTCTTTGAGTCGGCGTTATGCTGAGGCGAGACCTTTTCGTGACGATATGTGTATTTTACGTTATTTTTATTAATTTTCATTTAATGCTTTCTTTATTACTAAAACAAGTGTGTTGCGTGGATGTACGTACATAGCACTCTGTTATATTTGTATTTGTAGATTTCGATATTTTTTACGACCGGGAAAAGTGCGTTACTTATACCAGTGTGGAGACGAACCTGTCCCGGCTGTCTTTGCTTCATCAACGCATAGCAACTACTCTAACTATAGCCCGAGCTGGACCCAGCTAGTTCCCACGCGTGTGCCATACCGCTGACTTTTTGCGCTCGACTTC
Organism: Cenopis cana; assembly: GCA_951800055.1. Classification (NCBI taxonomy): domain Eukaryota; kingdom Metazoa; phylum Arthropoda; class Insecta; order Lepidoptera; family Tortricidae; genus Cenopis; species Cenopis cana. The sequence continues at coordinate 8,629,032 of OX637488.1, forward strand.
CTTCAAAGGAAAAAAGATGGCCCCGATCACGTTTTCCATTCAGCAGTTTTTCTGTTTACGCCTCTGCCGACGATTGGAGCGTTGTGATACAATATGACGGCATCTAGTCGCCATGACGATTACATAATACCTAATGATCTGGTATATCTGTTATTGCTTATCAAAGGTAGGCTGTAAAAGTCAAGGCGAGGAGTTCGAATTGAAATATTGAGAATTAATTTGGCATTGACTTGGCGCGTCTGAAAGCAAGCGCCTGCTTGAAACATCATACAAATTTCAATTCAATAAGAGTAGCATCCCAATTATACACTATCTTATTACTGGAACTTCTATTACTATTCATAGCGATAGACGCAAAAACAGGATTACTATTTTATTAGGAGTAAAGATGTCAAGCAATTGGGACGCTAAGCTTGATGTTGAGTACCTACAGAATAAATATTTGTTAAGTGAGACAAAGGAATCGATTTAAAGTAATATATATTTTAAATCGATGGACAAAGGTCTAATATTACTACTCTGCACTCGACAGTATTGCATTTAGAGAATACAATAAATATTTATGTGTTAACAATTAAATCGAGGACTATTTCCATTGCAAATCTTTATTGGTGGCATAATGTATTAAAGGTACGCACAGTCATAAGTTATAAACACAGTGTATACTATTGAAGCTCTATCACTGATCGATGCGTAATAAATACTATTTTGACACCACCTGCTCGATTTTTATATTTTTTATATTTATATAGCAAACCTGAAAGCAAATAATTACAGCCCTTGCCTTTTGTCATGTCCTTAAAGTTTAATTTCGACAGGGCCCGCGGGCAGGGACCACGTGCCGAACTTACTTGAAACCCGAAGTTATTCCTCATTCCTCCTAGCCACCACTTATAAACTGAATGGAACTCATTATAAAAACAAACGTCACAAGTGTTAATAGACAGTGCAGTGTACGGAGTAACACTGCAGATTCTATAAAACAAGAAAATAAAATACTAATAAACTAGCCTTGGTTTTTTTTTATTGTCTCATTAGAGGTGAGAAAAATAAGAATATACTCCTCGGAGATAAAGCTATTTCTGTCTTGAGCGCACTTAAATTGCTCACTGCACTCAGAACTCGGTCTTAATTCCCTCTATTCGCTCGGGAATGAACTCGTAACACCCTCGCTCCGCTCGCGACCTCGCGAGTAAAAATTGGAGTCCTTCGTTACGTTCAAGGATTCAACATCGTGCAGGTGACATAAAACAGTGATTTATCCCCTTGGTGTACAATCTACTATTTTATTGCGCATATATGTACCATGCAACCAATTTAGACTAAGTAACAATAACCAGCATGTAATGCAGTCACTCAACAGACATCTCAGCAAATGCTTTCATTAAGTACCATCAAATGCAGACATAGGTAATCAAGGTAATACAATACTAGTGTAGGCACACACGACAGCCACTCATTCACCGTAAGTTTATATTAGGGTGTATAAATACCGTGAAATATAGCTGCTCATTTCCCTACCTATGCTTAAAGTTTTAGTCGCAAATTGAATCCTACATTAATTTCCAATACGGTTCACATTTCATTACAGGAATAGATAGGTACGAGATTGATAAAGTAAGTACGCGAAATTCAGAGACGTCGTTTGCACACGTCGACTGCAGAGTACAGGACCCTTAGCATTAATTGCATACCTGCGGGGTAATCACATAACGATATGTACTACCGTTGGTACGTATTTAATGTCAGTTTTAGTATGGGATTTGACATTTAAATCTATCGTACTAACGGTCGAAAACGTTACGTGATTACCGCGCTGTTAACAACGTTGTATTTGATGCATATATTGATTAGCATATCTACCTAATTACTAATTCACTGTTATACCATTATACCAGAACCCAGGTGTTTGGCAAGTTCAACAAATGGACACAGGCATCATCTCTATTCTGATTCTGTAAAAGCTACTCTGCAGTTATTAAGTATCTAAACAGTCAATTCATTCGCCAGTCAAATCAAGGAATCGCGAGCACATAAGTACAGTCAGCAACAATGGTTGCTACGCGGGCGAGGTGCTCTAAATGATCTTCACACATCTTTATTATAAGGGAATAAGAGAGTGTGTAGATCATTTTGAACACCTCGCCCGCGTAACAACCATTGCTGCTGACTGTATACATAGCTGACTTTATTTTGATTTAAAACTTCGACACACACGATTTTCACCCATTAAGAATTGGGAAACGGGACTCAGCTCGCTACCACGAATGTTGTGATACATTCGAAACGTCGGGCAAACCTTAAAAAGGTAAATATATTATTGTATAGGTACGCGATTAAGTCCCGATTCCCAATAATAATAGCTGAATTTGTTTTCCTTGTCATATACAATGATTCTTCCATAGGGATTAGTGATATCGACAAGGACAGCCTGATACTTTCATAAATCTGACAGCATACTAAGAATAATATCTGTAAATTGTGTCTGTGTTAACACATTGAACCAAGGAAAAATAGAAGAAAAGTTGCTGATGAACAATCTTGACTACAATATTTGTATACTTATACTGATTTGATTTTGTATACTTAGACTGTGCGGATTGTAGACGATCCCAAACTCACAAGCGATATTGAACCGTTAAGTTTGAGGAGAAACTTCGCCTCCTTGTGCGTGTTATAGCGCTTGTATACTTAAGGGGAGGTATCCCCAACGCAAATGTCCCGCTCTAACACGCGTGAGTTTACAATTGACCATCCCGCTCTCTACGCAAGCTCTGCGCGCAGTTTTGTAAATATTTAGCTATAGTCATTAAGCCAATCATTTTATCAAAGCAAACCCTGCGAATTTGTCTATAACTATTTACGATCTTTAATTGAGTACAAAAATTAAATATTAAATATCAGTAATATAGCCGTAGTATTGAAAAAACTTTCCAAAAAGGGGTAACTTCGAGATTTTTTTCTATCGAGTGAAATTCATCAGGTCATGTAACTGACTGCGATTTTGACTAGACAATATCCTTATGTAACACATATATTTTTTTTAGATTTTAAGACACTATATTCTGTCTCAGATGGTTTTTAAAAACTCAAAAGTGGTAATACACGGCCTTAATGGGTTGTGCTCTGAAGAACTGTTCGAGATGATGCCCACGGCCACTTTCTACCATCGCACCGCTCGCCGGCGGCAAGGCATTCATCCTCAAATCTTAGAACCTAAATGGTCGCGTAGGGTACGGTTTCAGAGGAATTTCCTCCCTCGCACGCTTCGGTTGTGGAATGCTCCTTGCCGAGGTTTTCCAGAGGGACTACAATATGAAGCTCTTCAAAAGAGGAGTGTATAAATTTTTAAAAGGATCGGCAACGTGACGCCCCTTTGGTTGCAAGCGCCCATAGGCTACGGTGACCGCTTACCATCAGACGGGCCGCAAGCTTGTTTGCTACCGACGCAATATAAAAAAAAAATATGGCATTCAATTCAAATTGAATCCTATGCAAACTTGTCAAACAGCGTTTCAGTCATTTTCTTTCAAGATTTCGAATAAGTTTTCGACGTCAAACAAGCAAAATCCACACTGCCGTCGATATTTTCCTGGCATGATGAGTATCTATTAAACTCACCGTAACATGAATACGTACAGAATATGTCTACCCATTTCAACAATTGCTGTCTTTCAGCGGCGGGCAATTAATGTCAGATGCAATTTACCTCAGCGCTGCCGGTATATGAGTAGGCTGAAAAAGGTATCGTGACGTGAAGGCCTGTACCCTTACCATGAGTTTGCAATGCTTACGCAGTCGCTGGCGAGTACGGTAATGCAAACATTGCAAACTCATGGTAAGGGTACTGTATTTACTTACACAGTAGTAATATCAGTCCGAGTCTGCAATATAAACTATTTTCAGGCATATATTTAATCCCCCCTGTAGTGCCAAGGTTCCATAATTTTTGAATTGGCTGAGGTGTAACGGGTGACCACATTTTTGGCAAAACTACTTGTTAAGGTATTTTTTAATAAAATTTTCTCAATGCTATTCGAAAGAGATTGGTGACAATTGATCAAAATACGTTGGTCGTACTTGACCTCTACCAAAGTGGCAAAACAATAAAAAGGCGCAGATTCGTCAAAAAATATGCTCCGCTAGCCATAATATTGAACATATACTTAGGCCCGGTTTTGTAAAGATCCGTTAGTCCTTATATCGGTATTTTATGTCAAAAAATGTACTGAGTTACTGAAATTTGATCTGACAACGTGTCAAATCGAGAAGACAAAAAACAACAAGTTTATAATTGCATTACGATTCATTTATTTTGGGTAAATTATTATTACAAAGGTGCTTACTCTATATATATCATAAAACTCCTATAAAATAAATACATTCGTCATAATATTATTTCTAATCACAATTTAGTTTAAGGCATTTTGTGGAAACAATCGTGCTTATCGAAGCGTGATTTAGTTTGTTAAATAAAATATTAATCGATTCAATGTACAATACAAAATACTCACTCATATAAGACGGACTTAACTAGTATTCAACAACTTATGAATATATTTAACAACGATTAAACTACATTTATACCTGATGATGTTGTTATTTACAAACACTATTGTATTGGTATTGGCGTGCAAAGCGAAAGACAACAAATATCATGATTACTGTGATGCGATTTTTCTGTCTCGTTACTATTTATATCTTAGAATCCAGGAGATTGTTGGTGTAAATTGACAGTTGAGGAACTCCAAAACTCTTAACCTAAATGAGAAAATTTATTTATTATATATCGTTAATCTTAGATAAAGCTGTAAATATAATACAATTTATTTACGTAAGGCCAATTTAGTCTCACAAATTCTTTAATGTTTGAATATTTTACCAATTACAAAGGCACAATAGATAGATATGTTTTTTTGGGGTTGCGTACACAGAGTTCTAATTCTTAAAGATAAAAAAATCAGACTAAAAGTCTCTAATGGGACTGGTTTTAAGTCATAAAAATGCATATCAATTTTTTTGTCGATAACGAATCTCGATTCTGTTTTATATTCGTAAATGGTTAATGAACTCTGCCCATGTCCATACCGCCAAGTTGTCCTAAGTACGGATAGCCGGACTTGGCCTCACTTGGCGAATGATGGGGCGCGTAGTGCGCGTTTGTGCCGAAGAATGAACTGTAACAAAGGAAAACATACGTTAGACTCATATTGAAGTTAAATACGTGTACCATTTCGTGACTAGGAAACTGTCACGAAATCAATATTTATCAACGATAAATATTGATTGGTTTGAGTGACTGATAGCTGTATTTAAGTCACGTAATAGTACATTACTTAACAAGGGCGGTAAAACAAAGAATGTCTCAGATCGCAGGTATTTGACGCCCGAGCCGAAGGCAAGGGCAATAAATATGCGATCTGAGGCTTTCTTTATTACCGCCCGTGTTAAGTACAACATTTTATGTCACCCCCTAGCCAGGAAGTGGGTTTTTTCGCGCGCGGAGCGTGCGATAATGGCCGCTTTATGGCCAGGTGTGACATAAAGTAACTTTTTGTTCAACTACAAAGCCACTAATATTTTGACAATTTCGACCAATCATAGGTACCTATAGTTTAACATATATTTAACTACCCCTTATTTGCCAGTAAAACCTTGCGAAGTAATATGTAGATCGGGTCCCTTGCCTAATAAAGCGTGGGAGCAAAATATGAATGAAGGGATTAACGTATGCCGAATGTAAATAATTGGCATACATACATTGATCAATGAATACCGCTGAGAACCTATCGACCGACGACTTATTATGAACGTGTAATAACCTAATAACACAGTAGAAGCTCTAATGCCCCTCTATAAATGGTACTTAGTTTTGGCCTACCATAGTGCGTAATTTAAGTAAGGTTAGAATGATATGCAAGAGTCATATTTGACCGAACCAAATGTCATTTTTGAAAAGAACTCGTGACTAGAAACGCGCAGTAAAAATGTTTTTTTATCTAATTCAGTGGTTAAATATGTTATTAACGGTCATTAGCTTCGTTAGTACTTGTCGTTAAAGGTCGAATACGTTCCTTAATATCTTTCGAATGTCTTAAATAATGCTCACCTTGGCCTGTATATTAGTCAAATAGTCCTGTTATTCAAAAACATTCAATGATAATTTAAGAAACAATAACTACGTGTTTTATCGGTATAAAATAATAATATTCTATTTCTGATCCTTGTTCTAGTTTCTTCTTGTGCCAATTTCAAATATGATTACCGAGAATATAGGGAAGCAAAACGAGAGACCGAAGCCATAACAGTTCACTGCGCGTCACAAACACTATGACAATGTTACAAATATGATTTCTATTGTTTCTTGTAATTGATGTTGTATTATATTCAATACTTTTATATATAATACTGTCTTATATTTGTTTTTATAATAAAATGTTTTATTTACCGATCCGGTAGCTGATGTATTAACTAATATAATTGTATGTTACAGGTAGGTTTGTTAATAAAATATCGATCGAACGGAACAGGATAAAGCTCAGAAGGATGATGATTAATCTGATGTACCAAGCAAGTCAATACTTAAAAAATCCGTTACATTTGTAATAATACACGTCGTATAAGTGGGTTCCACAGGTGCTGGATATAAATTTCCGTGAGCGATTATCGTCTGAGCCGAGAGCTCGATATCAAAATCGCATTGAACATTCGAACTTCGAACACGCGAGCCGTGCCGCGGTTAGGAAGTCGAATGTAAATAGCTGCAGATAAGTTTTAATACTAGGCTCGCGTTAGTTTAATGCTCGGGTTCACTGCACTAATGTCACGTTCGGCCTCTCATTAATTGCCGCTACTCTCTACAAAGGAACGTGTGTTTATCCGTGTTTTCCGTCATGAATTGTGGTTGCGAACATAGTTGTTCATAACCACATTTGGCTTACGAAGTGTTGTTTGGTGTAGGTAATAAACTGCAAAGTAACCCGTTGCGTGGATAAGTAATAATACTAACTTTATATAAATAAAGGTAGTAAGAAGGTATGAATTAGAGGATAAAATGTACCATTTAATCAGTTTTATATTGAAAGACTAAAACCTATTAAAGGTGCGCACTACATAGATCGAAATAAATTAAAATGGAATTTCAGATGGATAATGAATTGTAGGCGAAGCTGCTATGCTAACTGCCGGTATCAAACGGGCAATCACAATCGCTGTTTACGACCAATGACTGTGTTCTTAATTACAAGGTGCAAATACATTACAATATCTTAGATGACTTAGTAACTAACTCACTGGCCCTGCCTTATACAAGCATAAAATATGACGAGCAAAACGCATAACTTGCTGTAAAATTGTAGAAACGTTTATAAAATCGCTTGTGAATTTAAATTGTAAATGCTTCGTTTATAGCGCGGGGACGCCGCGCGCCATATGGATGCGGGATAATTTGTTCTCCATATATTCTCTTTTACATTATATTTTTTGGCAAGCAGAGTTATAAGTACAATGCTGAACACAATGGAGTTGCGTCAATCAAACCACGTAAAGGACTAGATAAGACAGACGCCGAATAAACGTGGCTAACATATATAATATTAGTTTGTTCGTCTTTGTACACGAAAAGATATTGTGTGTGGTCCAATGTGAGGTTTATAGACGTGCTTTGTCTCGATAACACAGATAAATGTCGTCGCCGTATAGAGTACAAAGCGACAATGAGTTTGTCACATTCTCTTTCGACAAATTCACGATGGTAGTAAAGTAACACATTCTACGACGTACCTAAATGCCTACACGACAACAAAACAAGAATTTACCGCCTCGACGCCTTTGCTCTTTCAAATTAACGTCTGACGGCAATATTTTAAAATTTCATGAGAATTGAAATTAAGTGAGCGAAATTTTAATTAAAAATCGATCAAAAATCTCTATAAAATTCGCAGCCCTATGCATTCACGATCGGATCGGCGTATTACGAAGCTCGGGCTGTAATAACCACCCGCGCGCGGATAATGGCCGACTTCTTACACTCTTAATTGATTAGCGGCCGCTCCGGCTAATGATAAAGGAAGGTGAAAAGAAATAAAATGGACGCACCCCGATTTGCGATCGAGCTCCTCGCTTCTGATAGCCTCCGTCTCTAGTACTAGTACTCCGTCAAAGAGTTCACCTATGCATCGTCTAGTAGTTCATCCCTCCTCGCCAGACGCTAGTGAGCAAAGAACAAATGATGTCATCGCTATATTCAAACACAAACCTACTTATTACAAAAACAATACTCATATCTGGGATTAGCCTAATGGGTAGCTATTTGTATCGTCAGCTAAAGGTCAGTTTTTATTCACGTAATTGTATATTCATCCGCAGTTGGAATATGAGTAGCTGAGCATCAATCAATAATTCATAAAGCTACCTGACCGCCGCCAGGCATTATTGAGACGTCATTGTTTATATTTATGTATTCCGACACTGCTGTATCCTAGTTTATTTATCTAACACAGTAATTACGATAATAATATACATATGTATGATTAATACAACTTACCTATAATTTTCTGGCCAAGCACCGACTTCGGTTAATTTGTTCGAGCCATGTCCGCTGAGCTGTCTCGAGGTCCAGTGATTATGTGCGGACATGGCATGATCTTGTTTCGCATAGTCCCCGTAGCCATAAGGATGGGACACAGGGTCACTCGGACTCGCATAGGTGGGGTGCTGGTAAGTGATTCCAGCACTCTGGTTCACTGATGGACTGGGGGCAGTGGGGCTTGTGCTGGGAGGTGTAGCATCTGCTGCGACTTGAAGAGGCGTGGCAAGTTCAGAAGAATGGGATAGTGGGGTCAGATTGCCTGATGTGAACGAGCTTGAGGTAGGAGGATGTAATGATGAAGCAGCTAATGCTGACTGACACACTGACGGAGTTAACGCCGATTGATGTAGAGACGGCGCTAAGGCCGAGTTCAGTACGGAGCTGGAGCCCAGAGCGGAGGAATACGACTGCTGCCAAGAAGCGCATTGAGCGTTAAAGCTGGTGGGAGGCTCGTATTGTTGGTGGACTGAGGGGAAGGCAGATTGCAAGGACATCGTGTTGAAGGCACTGAGTTGTTGGGAGTTAAGTTGTTTACGTAGACGAGCTCTTCGGTTGGAAAACCATACCTAAACAAAAAAAAACAATTTAAAACATGCAATAGGATTCGTCGGCCTTCGGTTTACCTCGTGAAGCCACTCATTTAAATGGAATCACTTAATCAATTGAGATGGCCTGTGCACAAGATAATCCCTGGAGTCAATCGCTTGATTGATTTTCACATAATTGAAATGCATTTCTTTGCATTTAATTTCTGCATACTAGCATTTTGTGAAAAAAACGGGTGCCCACGGAATTAGATACGCGTCAAAAGTTGTAATAAAAGTTATACAAAATTACAGTGTAATGAAATGATTCACTAAAAAAACGAAGAGGAAACAGTAGCGATGCAACATGTGGTAGCTAGATTACATGCGTACCAACGTTATAATTAATTATCAATGTAATTACGTCATTTTTTACTCCACTCTTGCTTAGGGGCGGGAATTGAATTTGATCCCACAATAAGCATGTTTTATTGAGGTCATCTATCTTCGAACTTCAAAACATTTCTTTTGTTTATGAATCCAGTTAGGAAAGTATCAGAAATTGTTCAACGTGTAGCAACGTACCTGTACTCTGGCTTCAGTTAATTTGGTCTTCTGAGCGAGTTCTTCCCTCGTATAAACATCAGGGTACTGAGTCCTCGTGAACGCTCTCTCTAAGGCCTCAAGCTGATCCCCAGAAAAGGTGGTCCGTGATCGGCGTTGCTTCCTTTTTAACGTAATTCCAGGTTCTGATTCTGTGTCAGAGTCCTCGCACGATGAGGGACCTTCGAACAATGAAATATCTTGTTAATAAAAATCTTGCGAAAAACAATCACAATTATAAAAGAAAAATTGACCAAGTTAGTTAATAAGAAAACAATTTCGGGTCGTCATAAATCTTAACTTTCTAGCGTTTCGTAATTTTTCTGTTGTTTTATGTCGATTATCGTCGCGCTACCGCGGGGACCACACGCGGTCTTGATTAAATTAAACGTAACCACAATAAAACAGCTAGTGAGTTTTTTGAGGCCTTTACAAAATTACATTACGTCAAGACGTCGAATTAGATTGGTAAGCGGCAGATGACGTAGATTTATAATTTGATTCGGCGTGTCTGTTGTGATAATAGCAAAAAAATTTGATTGTAATGGAAGTGGGTGTCGCGAGTTGCGAAAGTGCCGTATAGTGTAATATTTCAGCGAAATGCTTGTGAGTCGACCGTTAACCGTCGTCACAGGGCGAGCACGAACCGCAAATTTTCAATACGCGCTTGGCGAAGGCGAGTGGTAAAGGGGCCGCTTTTCCAGTGTACTTTAGCCGCGCACAACTTAATATGCATAATCTTATCGCGCGCAGAATCTCTCCGGCGAAACCGCCGTCTCCGACCCGGGATATTAGGAGCGCCATTTTATATTGGATAGCTATATGGCACAAGACGTGCAGTACGGACAGATTGTCGTAATGCAAGCCCCGCGGCCAAACGCGATGGGATAATAACAGCTTTGGGTACTAATTTCATTTTTATAACCTACAATTTCGAAGCCGACACAAGGGGCGCTGCCGTGGCGTGCGCCCGCTTCACTTTTACCTTGATTATTAACTTTATACGCCATTTTGCGAAGTTTGCAAACGTTCCGACAATCTCATTATAGGTATAAATTTATAATAATAGTATGCTTTGAACTAAATTAAGTGATTATGGGCTGAAATAAGCGTTAAGGACTACGATGACATGGCGAGTTATTAACGCATCATTAGCCCGAAGGTTCCGCAGATGCACTTCTCAAGCTTATTTGTAAATCGCCAAGGATTACTACGTAAATCTTGATTGCTAAACGAGTGGAGCAATTTACCTCTAAAAATGAATTCTGAAATACTACTATGCAACATTTTTATATAGGTTCTGTACAGCGAGGTGAGTACAATAGCGAAAGCGAGCAATATAAAGTTTTATGCAAACACTCGCAGGAAGTGTTCCCTTCAAACATCGGAACGTGCGAACTCGGTCTAGTATTTAGTGGTCTGCTAGTCTGCGAACAGTTTTTATCGTGAATCGTAATTTTTTAGAACGGGCGCTCAAATCATAGACAAATCACAATTATCATTGCTAATTGAGACAAATCATAGGTAAGTTTATACACTTACCTAGAATACCATCAATGCTGTGATTTCTCCTAGGATCTGATTCGTCCCTTTTGCCTCCTCTTATAAGTCTCGATATGGAACTGACTGACGGTGCTGTGTTTTTATCACAGATGCCTTCTTTTATAAGTTTATCTCTAATTTCCCAGGAGAATATACCTGGGTTTTGTCTCTTGAGTTCTTCTATCCTGTTCTCAACTTCGGGCGTCGCCACTCTCGGTTTAGATCCTCCGATCACACCAGGGCGGATGGAACCAGTTTCCTGATAACAAACAGAAGGTTTAAGCTTTTTGTATCATTAATAATAGATCATATGAAGCATGCATTAAACGAACGTCCCAGTCACCATGTTCACGCTTCATTGTAAATAATGAGAAAGTCACCTAGATTAGCTCATGATGACAACTCTTTATGCTTACCTGGTACCTATTGAGGATCTTAGAGACGCAGCCATGCGAGACGCGCAGCTGGCGCGAGATGACGCAGGGCCGCACGCCTGCCGCCGCCATCTCCACTATCTTCAGACGGATGTGGTTCGGTAGAGGCCTCCCGTTGATGAAGACTCCACCCAGTTGGTTCATACGACCCTGACCTAAGTTAACAAAAGATACATTTCGAATCAGACCCAAAAACTACAAACTACATATTCAATTATTTTTCGCATCAAAGGTTTAGAGGTCGTTCAAACTATTTCAATGATGCTGAAAAATTTATAACAACAATACTTGAGTTTATAAAGGCGCATTGGGACCTCTCGTCTAGCAATTTTACGTGCCATTACAAGTGTTCTCAAGCGGCAGTATCCAATTTCTTTAACACGAATGCGGTGAAGCAGGGACTCATAACGTTTTTCGGATAATTTGGAACTGACGTGTTAAGTTTATGGTTAGATGTTAACAATTTCATTTTCATCTAGATTTGATATCTATAAGAAAATGGCAAAGAACTTAAAGCGTATGAACTTTCCACGTAAATTAGACTTCGGTAAACACTATGATTTCATTTCATCCTCTACTAGTTATTAGTGCCATACAGTAACGGACATGAGCGTTACGTGAGGCGCTTTAGAGTTGTGTAGAATCGTAATAATTAAATTCTCGAGAGCTATAATATTAAGATGCACAGGACACTAATTGCAAATAAACCCTATGGGAAACGGAGGTGAGCTAAAAGTGTCGCTATTATAATCGCATCACCGCAGGGACCACCTATCGTCAAAGGATGCCGCTCCTTGATTTTTGCAATCGCTTTGAGTGAACTTCTATTGGGATGAAATTTAAAAAAAATATGTAAGAAGTGGGGTAAATTGTGCTATGAATGAATTGGACTAAGCATAGAATATTATTTATGAGGCTGCGTAGTAACTTATTATTATTCATGCCGAAACATCGTTTCAATTGATTAAACTATTGAACTGAGCACATCGGATTCTTATGCTTATAAATGTACATATATATGGAACATGAAACGCCTTATTAAAATTATATAAGTTATTAATCAGCCTAGATACTACAATGATGCCCAAACAGAACACAATACAGACTCGAATGTCAATCAAGGTTCCCATATTTATATCTATAATTAATAACTAGAATGTTACAAAACGTAGATTAATAGAGACTCATTTTTCTAAAAAAAACATCCACCTCCCTTTAATTTGACTGACAATATATCCAAGCAAAAAAATAACAGTGGCAAGTGGCATCTTCCACTTGTGAAGGCATTTATAGTTTATCAATTTCGAATAATTCCACAAAGGTGCCGCCTCGTGTAAAGCCCTAGACCCCTACTGAGAACCACCAATCAATTAGACAACATGTCAACAAGTATGTCCTTTGATATGATACACCGAGGCGTCTGTTAGCTTATTAGACAACCAGAAATAAACCGTAACGCAAACAACTTATGGTCACTAATTGCGATAACAAAAATACTATATTTCGTAGCCAAAGGAATATGACGCTGATCCCTAATTTGGACTCTAACTAGAAACCTCAAAGATCATTATTGTATGGCAGAAAGTGACCTTTTCAAACCTGCTGGACTCTCGTTCTGCGAGTGATCCTCGTTTTTTGTCGGACCCCGTAGACGCTGCGGTGCCTCGAAAGACCCGTGTTTTTGAGCGTTAATTTTATGTTCCCGAAATATTTATGACGCATAACGCGTCCATAATAACCCCACTATACAAATGTGGGTGGCTTTGTAATAATGTATCACTTCATTACAATTCTCACACTCTTGCTAGATATTAATGATAATGATAAATGATGCAAGCGATATAACGTAATTATTTATGACGCGTAATTGTATAATAACTTTATTACCATAAGTATTGCAGTTTTCTTAGATTTGCATTCGATAAATATTTTCTAAGAGAAGGTATTAGATATTTAGAAAGATAGTATTGTGTAATGTATTATATGATAAATTCAATAAAGAGCTTAACCCAATAAATATAATAATTTCGTAATAATACAGGTAGCAAACGTCAATAGAATGAAATGAAAGCGATATAACTTTACACCTAGTAAACGCTTTCATATCCAAACAGGATAAGAAACGCACAATTGACAATAGGCACACAAGCCTACAAAAAAAAACTTCAATTGTACAATGCGTAATACAGTTCGCAAACATTGTAACACTATTATCGCAAAAGGAGGTAAAGTTAACAACAAATTCAAACATTCATTGGCAACTAATCGACCGGAAGAGCTTAGCGAGCATGCACAAGTTGGCCACGATAAAGGCCGCTACTAGGGTGGCACCAATGTGGAGCACCGACGTCAACAACTAAAAGCAAAAAATATGTTAGTAGATCGGTTTCAAAAAAAACTCCACTATTCAATACTCACGCGTTTTATTCATCGCAGGACTTCCCTCTACGACTTTAAATAGCACACTAACTGTTCTCGACTACAGATATCGGAATGTGGAAAGCATAAAATTTTCTCACAATCAAATAATCTTGTTGCAATTCGTTCAACTGCTGCATTCTTGTTGAGCTAAATTGAAACAGAGTCAATCATTTAAACTTAAATGCAAGAGCCGAGCCGTGACGGAATAAATGAAGATTTTGAATTCTCCATTGGCGTTTCTGTGTCAACTTTAATTAGCAATCACACTGTTATCAACCTCCGCATCTGTTTAATTTGCAGTTGTCATTGGAAGGGACGAGATTGGATTTCTTTGACCTTCCGGCGTTGCGTAGATTTTCGTTTTCAATTTGATCGAATTTGATTTCGTAATAGTCTTAAAGAGTTTCACCGCTTTGTTTTGCGTTAATTGGTGTCAGTGGCCTTTGACTAATTACTTTTGCCCTTCGTACTTATTGCAGCCGTAACCAACAACTGTATTATTTGTGCTGCTTCATAAAGTTTAAACTGCAGGCTGCCGCAAGGCGATAGACATGCCGCAGCCATTAAACCCTAATTCCATTAGCATACAGCAACAGGTGTCTCTGCCACAGGCCCACGATTAGGCATTACATTGCGACTGCATGTAAAATGAAAAAAAGAGATAGTATAACTTGTTATTTATTTAAATTGATTCGTACTACGAATGTGTTTTAGAAGCTCTCGTGGCAAATTGATGCGTTACTTCCGATTAGCGCCATACAATTTACAAATGTGGCGTATAAATACCCACAATAAACGTCTTGTAAATTAATTCGCCGTGTGGTGCTGCGTACACGGGTACTTTATACAATTTATTCTACTGTTTCGCGCTAACAACGGTACAGTGATAGTTTGTTATGTTTCAAGTCGATATCGTGGTGTGTAAATAAATCGTAAACCCCGTTTTCACAATCATAATATGTTTCTGCTTGCAAATCAATTTCACGTAACGACATTAATGTGCCTACAGTAAAATTTATATGACGTTTAACGTCTCATGGCACGCCGCTTTCTTCCACATGAGTTGCGGACGATAACCGCTCGTTCCGCTAACGCTGGTCATAGTTCAAGGCACGGAATTAACGCGCGCCGTGCGGAAATGTGCACTTGCGCAGCATATAAAATTATGTAAACTGAATTACTAATAATATGTAAACTGAATCGATAATAATGAACATACACTCGGTACATTTTTAAAGAAAACTTTTATACCCACTACATATTGAAACATCCATACGAATCGACAGTTAGTCCTTAGTGACAAGAGCGCAAGAGTCACTTTGGAAACGTTCATATGTTTATTTATTTAAGTCTTTCAATGTATATACAAAGCTCGGAGTCAATTAGTTGGAATGATACCCTTTGATCCATATAATAATATATAGTGTGTAGGTATTCGAGGGAAAATCGTTTTCCTAAAGGTTATCAAGTTGCCCCGAAAACAAGAAGTGAAGGTATTCAAATTTGATGCGTACATACATAACTACATGTAGCGAATCATATTTGATTAACTGTTTTTGACGCGACGGCAAAAATAACATTATTATGTATGAAATCTAGGTTTATCGTGACTAGATGACAATCATGTTTCGTTATTGACACGAGATTTCTACTCCGTAACCTGTTAAAAGTCATCTATAGACTAATAAAATTATCTATTACTATCCAAAATCAAGCAACAATGAGAAGAAATGCCATCTGAATAGGCTTTCGAATTGGGCGGCGTCGACAAAGGCTGTGTCATTCCATTAAGCCTGCTTCAAGAGGTCTGTGTGGCCCGTGGCTCGCGCCGCCGCCACAAATGTAGCGCGGTCGAATATCAAATCAGTTTTCTATTATACTTTCATACTAAGCATTTGACGACCTTTTTGACGTATTGGTTTGTGCAATCGGTTGCACAGCAAAACCATTCGATTCAGCCCTGTTTTAGGCGGTAAATATAGAAATGACACACAGAGTTTAGAATAATATAAACCTCGTTAAAATGTGAACAATATCCTAGTGTTAGAAACGAAGAGCCAATTGCAATAATGGAAAATATGTGGCAGTATTCGCCACTTAGTACTTGAGAAGCATGACATGACAAAAGTAGATATTATCTACTTTTACGTGGTAACACGTGTAGACATATACATATAATGGGAAACAGGCTTGGTGTCGGCAATGTAAAGACAAATATTCTAATAACCAATATGAAACAAGCGTTCTCCCATTGAAGTCTCACCAACTGTTCAAACGAAAGAAACGCTTTTCGGCAAGTCGGTATAGAACCGAACGTTTAAAGTACTGGGTAATGAATGGAACAGAATATTTTATTTCAGTATAATGGTGCATGTTTGAGAATGCCCTGTTTGACCTCATTCATATTCCAACCGCGTTATGTACTGATTTGACGAACTCTTTCTATTTAAATTCTTTAAGTGGTGTTGCCGTTGCCGCACCTAGTCTATAAAGTTTCAAGCAGTTAAGTAAAGTGCGGAAGCTGGTTGGCTTAATATTATGAAACTGATCGTATAATGAATAATGAATGCCCTTATTGCCTTGCTTATTCAAAGTAGGGCACACGCCCTGTGGAATTGATTTAAATACCTTTACTCTTAGATATCAAGATGATAATAATATCATTTAATAATGCAATAATGCACAGTAATGATACTTTTACTAAATTTAAAAACTAAACTATTACTAATTGTCATACTTATGTCTGTATTCGTATTTAGAAAGTACACCACTATAGTGTGGACATTGCATAAATGGGTAAGGCCGTTGATTTTACCACTAAGTAACACAGAGTAACATATATACTTCTATGTTACGGTAACGCAGAAGTAACACGATAGTAACATCTAACTACACTAGATATCGCTAGAACATAACTCCATACCGATCGTTTATCGCGCAAGTTTTCGAGCCCTCGGTAATTGCAGTGAGTTTATATTTTAATGGAACAATGATACCGTGATCGATGACCGGCCGTGCACGTGAGCCATTTTGCGCGGCACGTCACCGACGAAAGAAGGACGAAGTGAAAATTCTGTATGTTAGCAATTGCTTCTAATACCACTTATATTTAAAAAAAAAACGTTTTTAAGTATGAGGGTTACATAATTCAAGAAAAGATTTTTTTTCTTTTAACTCCTTGGTAGAAAAGCCACTGTATGTTGTACTGTGTGTAACTGTGTTTTAGTTACTTACTAACTCATTATATAAGCTGACGTCTGCTCTTATTATAATAACAATTATCATCATGCGTTTTGTTTTTCGCCTGAATACTCAAATATGAGACACTTTTTTAAATAACCAGACAGTAGACATTACACGTCGACGCCATTAAGAATGCTTTATTATGATAATGTACTATTGCGATTATTATATCTGCTTTCAAATCCCAAGTGCGAGTGCAAGAGGGAAGTGTTGACGGTCGCAAAATATGAGAAAAGCTGGCGGCGATGGAGATTTTGATCAGTTAAGCCTCAGCGCATTTATCAGATTTGCGTCGTCTTTAACCATCTTATCGGTAATCGCTATGAAATTTATCTCGTTATGTATCCAATTTTCTAGTATTTAGTACGTTACATACGAATACTATTTATATACTTCAATTTTATGTTTTTTTTAATATTGTATAAAATAATTAGATTTTCATCAATTAAATCTCATTAAAATGTACTAAATTATGAAGTTAGGCAAAAAAACAACCATGTAATAAATTAGAGCAAGCTCCTTAGTACAGCCTCTAATAAATTGAAAACACTCCCAGTAAGCATTCGTAATATCCTAATATCAATTTGTTTATTAATAGATCGTCGTGAGTAATGGCAAGTAAGCGCCCCGGAGGCCGGAGGGCCGGCGAGGCATTTCGCCGGCCGCGGGCGGGGGCGGGGGGCGCGTCATATTATGCGGCTAAAAGAGCCTGTCGGTGCCTTTGATCTGCGCGCGCGGCGGTGTGTGCGTGCGCAGCAAGATGTGCACCGCTTGTCGGCCCTTGATATGAATGTGACTAAACTTTGATTATGGTACTGAACTCTTTATAGAGGTCAAGAGTCTTGTAGATATGCGTTTGATTAATCACAAAAGTGTATCATAATATTTCAACTTCAACTATGCTACACTAAGGTAGCATTTCCAATCAAACTAGGCAGCTCTACACTGACAGAGTTTTCATCCAGGATTAATACGGTAAAAAGTAATTCTTAGCATCCTTGAATGTAGGGAAAATTACAAGGTGCGCAAGAGTTGCCGATCGGTATCGCGCATCATCGCGTCCGTCATCTAGCCCAAGGCACATCTGATTGCCCGACCGACCGTCATCGCATGCATTATAAATGCGGTTTTGTGGTGATTTAACTTATACCTAGGCATGCATGGCTCACATTGAAATGTTCTTAATGTTCAAGGTTTCTATGTCCGTTAAGTGCCTGTTAAAGATTTTTTCAATGTAGGCGAATTGTAACACAAGGTAAAAAAAGACCTTAAAAATCAATCTTCACACATAAATCATTGATCATCGCATTCGCGACAATAATCTCCTTCGGCTTTGCGTATTAAACAAATGTTTTCTGACATCAACAGCGCATCAGAGCGGCCGTGTGACACTAATTCCGACTTACATCGAAAAGTCGTATAAATTGGAGTCGAATTAAAATTTAAAACATTTTTAATAACACGAAAGGCTGACCGCCCGGCGCGCTTTTGATTGTGACTCACATGTACCCACATAACATAGGTAACGGATGATACTGTTTAATCATCTAGGTGTCAGTTTATAATTGCGGTGTTAAGGCCAATTATGAAAATACATAATCAAAAAACCAAATTTACTAAGCTTACTTCTCATGCATAAAATAAAATAATGATTATGTAACAACAGAGGATACATATCTAATTACAATAAACGATTTAGTAGGTATCTATTTGATAATAGGTCCAGCAGATATTTAGATGATATGCATTATTCGATCGCTCATTGACTATGATGGATATCGTCATAGGAACTCCTTAAAACCCTTTAATATATTAAGAAATGCTTGAATCTTTCTTGAAAACATTCCGAACATGACGTAGAGTTGCGGAGAAAAAATGAGTTCGTCGGCATTCTTCAATAGCGCGCGCTCCCTTTCTTACTTGACCCTTCTGCATACATTCCTCCTTTTCTGTTTTTAATTTGGCTTAGACGTAACAGGTCATAAGTCGAAGTGACATTTTTAACAATGCAGTCGAAATGTTTTCGTATGGTAATGATTTATGTGTAAAACCGTCAGTGCGAGTGCTTTTTGGAGCATTATTCGTTGTTATTTATACACGTTAAGCCTTTGAAACAATCTTTAAAGTCCAGCCGCTGGGGAAACAATGGAATATTTAATTTCAGAATACCTATATATATATTTTCAGTACTTATATTTCATTCCGGACGACATTGCACCGTTCTAACATTACATTCTAAAAGTGTGAGAATAGGCTTCCGTTTTGTACTGACATCAAATCATAAATTTAGAGGGCCATAAAAACAACAGTCCCAAATCAGGAACGGTTATTCTTCAAACCGAACTGTCGTCGGCTGTCATAAAAATATCGATACGGAGAAAGGACATTTAAAAACAAAAGTAACTTAAAACTTTATGCGGGGTAATAATTTCTTTTAGAACTAAAAGAAGTAGGTAGTTTTGTTGGAGATGGATTCTTACTGTTTTGAATGCCAGAAACAAATTGCGTATAATTGTTAAATTTAAAAATATATGTAACAGCAAAAGTTTTAAGTTGAGACGGGAATTAAAACTTGAATTGTGAAGTTAGGTAGGTATAGGTAATCATTGTTTTTTTTTGTGATTGACTAAAATGACTAATATAAACGCTATACAATCAGATAAGTACGCAAGTATATTAATATTAAAACTATAATATACAGGTGAATTTACGTGAACAGAAATATGAAAATATGATTCTATCTCTGATTCTGAACCACTTTTAGGTACCATAGGACCAAATTTGCACGTGCAATAACAAATCTGGTGTTTCGTAGGAAGAGTTCATAAGTCGCCTAATCGAATTGTATGAAGAAGCAGATTTTTATTCACGGACAAAGTTAGTCCCATAGTAAAAGTGTTTCGGAATCTTTGATAGAACCATAGTTTCATATTTTCACGACTTATAATGCACCGTATAAAGTAATCCCATACAAGTTCTTATAGTGTGCTTTTAGTAATTTAAATTTATACTATTTAGTGGTGAATGAAGTTTGCGGAAATATCAATCCATTAAAGATAAGTAATTTGTTTTGAAGAGCTAGTTAAATTACCTATCAGTTTTAAATTTAAAGATATTCAAAACAGATCGTGACTGTTAAACACCATATTTAGGGAAAATGATCAATATAATCTAAATTATCGTCTGCTTAGCAGGCAGATATCGATTTATTTATGCAGCGTTTATAATAACTAGATCAAGATCAATTGAAAGTTAGACAATGTAAATATTACAATAGAAGCTCGTCTAGTTCGTGACAGAAATTATTTATTGAAACGGGGACTTTTTTTTAAGTCTTGTCCTTGGCCATTTTGGATTGGGTCTAACGAGGTTCAGTTAACGAACAACTGTTCTAAGTACACTTTTTTTATAAGAGTCTAAGCGCGCGAGGATTATATATTGTTATATTGGTAGCAATAAAAAAACTTGGGGTTTTAGAAGTCCCAAGATTTTGTATTTATAATTGTGCAAGATGTTGATCATAAAAGGTACATGCTATTTATACAAAATAATTACATTCATATCCTAACTACTATAAATATAATCAATAATACTATGTCAAATGCAATTTATGTACCCTGTCGTTTTATCTCCTAGTGTTGCAAGATAAAGTTGTTAGGTATTTTAAAAATCAAATGGAAGTAAAGAAAAACAAATAGAAGACAAGATAAATAAAAAACAATCTGATGCTGTTGATCTAACATACTTAGTGTGTTACTGAAGATAATGAAGCTAATTTTGGCAAACAGTATACTTTTGAAGAAAAAAGTAAACTGAATAAAGTGATTTACTCAAAGAAATCAACCAGATAAATACAAACAAAAATCTTTCGAAGTATCTCGTATACATAAGCCTTAATCTCATCTTAATCGAAAGCGGTAACGAATTTGGATAGGAATAGGAGTATGAACTAGATACATATAAATACTTATATACTTACTAGCTACAATAAAATAGTATAAATAACTTGTTATAATATGGAATGTAAATAAAACTGTTTCGTGTCTAATAGAATTTTGTGTCAAATTAAGTAATCACGTATTTGAACGAGAAGATCCGGCGGACAAGAACGAAGCCAAGAATGGTTAAAGGATTAAGGATATAGTTATCCATAACCAGGATATAGTTAACCATCTTGCTTGCTAGTGCAAGCAAGATGGTTGGGTTGGATTGGATGACGTTTTAGGACATCCTGCAAGCACTAAATTGTTAACATAAGACATGCAACTCGTGCGATACATTTTATGGTGCATTATTTATATTAAACTTTTATCTTTTATCATTCATGCGTGCGTTTTTAAGCCAAAGAAGTGCATACCTACCTCTGATTCACTTTTAAGTATATTATGACCTGTTGTTGCTTATTAAACTTAGTATCGATTCTTAACACAAAGAGGCCGATGCAAACTAAAATTAAGTCCAGGAAATGATAAATTTAACAAAATCATAACTTATTGAAAAGTATTACTATTTAAATAAGGACGAAGGTTTAATTTGTAAACATACCTTGGAAAGAATATCCTGTGAAGTACGGAGTCATGTTCAAAGTTGAAACAGCCATCGACATAGGGAACAGTAGCTATGATGCAGGGCTAGCACCAGATCAGTCCAATCACAAAGTCCTGAAGATCACTCTATAAGTCTCTCACTATCACAACTTGCACGCAGACATGATAACCTAAAAGAAACGGCGTGTGTCTAATCCGTGTGGCTTTGAAGACAGCTCGGTGCCCACTGACGTGTGATGTAAAGATGTATTTCGACTCTCAAGTGTAATCTTTCACAATCAGCGGTGCAACAAAAAATGATCAAACTGGCCGCCTCCGCAGCCTTCCAGACCCCTCCACCCGAGCACTTGTCTCTTTCTGCCGCCCGAACTCCTACGTTGTACAGAATCGACCCGATCACGAATTCCTCATTATTAGTCTTTATTTCTTCAATAATCCTTATTACTCTGTGATCAATTTATAGATCATCTAAAACAAGACTTATTTATTTACTTATTTTGAATTTTACTGACGCTAATCTTGCTGTAAAATGAATTTCAGGTGTGTAGCGGCCGGTGAAAGAGCGAGACGGTACGATGGTTTTGATCCAGTGTCTTCCAGCGAAGCGCTTACATTAACAATGTGTGAGTCGCGCCTGAGTCGCCGGTCCGTGACGAAAAACACGAGGCGTGTTGCCACAACGATCTATGCCTACAACGGTCGCCGATTGGTCAAAATTTGTTTAGGGCGGAGTTTGTGTGCACACTATGAAAATCAACCGGTATTTCTGTGTGAGTTAATTGCATTGTTGATCTGCGTTCGTGTGGAATACTTACCATTTTATTTCGAATGTAATATTTTTCAGCAAATGACATAAGTATTTTAGTGACATTAATTTATTTAATGCCAGTCTTAGTTTGTGTTGTAGTTGTTGAATCAGCTATCCACCTAATTTATTCAAAACACACAAAAACTTATTTTATGTCACACCTGGCCATAAAGCGGCAATTACCGCACGCTCCGCGCGCGGGAAATCCCACTTCCTGGCCAGGGGGTGACATAAAATTTGTACTTAACACGGGCGGTAATAAAGAAAGCCTCAGATCGCATATTTATCGCCCTTGCCTTCGGCTCGGGCGTCAAATACCTGCGATCTGAGACATTCTTTGTTTTACCGCCCTTGTTAAGTAATGTACTATTATTTTAACACTGGGCTAGCACAATCTGATATTATTTAATTACCCATTTCATATTTACAAAATTTAACAAAACATCGTTTACCAAGACTTATGTTATCCATCCCAAAATACCAAAAAAAATACCTTCACTTGTATTTACTTATTTCTTTCAGTCTTCGTAATACCTACGTCATCTACTGTAATTCATTTGTTTTCTAATAAATCTAGTTAGAATGCTGTAATAGATACGATTTTAAAGCTAATTAGATACTATAATCAATACATATATGTACTTACTTGAAACCACTCATAAAATATATTTGATAAAGAATTTTCAGTTACAGCCGTATCCACGAGAATACATGTTTCAATTTCAATCGGGATCGGGAGAGCGTAGGCGCAGTCAACTGGCTACTGGTGATGGGCGGGCTTAACTACGTACACTAAAGCTGGCTTCACATTCTTGCTAGAACTAGATATAAGTACCTACCTATAAGAACCTACTCTAACCTATAATTGAGACAAAGGTTAGTGTCAGTGCAACAGATGTAATCAAGAATTTAGCAAGAAGGTAGGTAGGCACCTAAGTACTATTTAGTAAAATTAGGTAGTTATAGGACATTTGCTAAAAAATAAATGAATATACATTGGAATACAACAATATATCAATATCTGTATACACGATGATTTTGAATCCGTGAACAGGGGTGGAAAAATACTAAAATTTAGCCCAAATTAAACTTATTCGGCGAGGTCTCGCGTTATTTCTTCACTGTTTAATTAATTAAAAGTGAAAACTTAGTTAAAACAAGTAACCATTGAATACATGGTCATCCTGCAGTATAATAAAGTTTAACTGAGATACGTCAAGTGCCATCAGTGTGGCGGGAAATTTGACGGATCGTATGCGTATCACAAAACTGATTGACAATGTCAAGGGCAGGGTTTACTCATAAATTGTCAATAGCTAATAAGTTTGTAAAGAGGTTACAAACTCATTAAAACCGATAAGGTAGTAGAGTGACAAGCATATTAGGATAAAATTAATTTCAAAATTAAAATTATGATTTAAAAAAAACAAGTTTGTTTCAACGTAATTACTACTTTAACGTTATCCCCATCAATTACTGAGTTAGAAAAAATTTGAAACTAGAGTGATGTTCACAGATTAAAAATCATCGTGTATATACTATGTATATATAAATCAATCAGATATTATGTAAATAAAATACATATCTATACAAAACATCGAATTCCAAATAAACAGAGTTTGTCTTGCAGGGGGCCGATTTTTGAGTGTCGAACGCTCGACTTTTCACTCGAGATCTGTCAAAAAAACTATGATGTTTTGACAGACATCGAGTGAAAAGTCGAGCGTTCGACACTCAAAAATCGGCCCCGAGGATTCAAACCTGCATAAGTCGGGGCCGATTTGGCCTCCTTGCAACTAGAATCTTAATAATTACATCTTGAAATATTACTTTTCACTATTTTAATTGATGATCATTGATCACTATGTAGGTTAGTATGGATGCAGATATAAAGATAATAAAAACATTAACTCCTTTTTTGGGCAGTTGTGTAAAAACACAGAAAAAGTCGTCTATAACATATTTGACAACTGTCATCGAAAAGCTTTAAAAGGTACCCAAAGTATACTGAAAAAAAGACAACATAGGCCTGATTTCATAAAGGTCCATTACACCAAATGTCAGATCAAATTTTAGTTACTCTACCTACATTTTTTGACATAACTGAGGGCCCATATATGATGCAACAAATTGGGCAGTTTACATTACATTGAGGGATGCGGGCCACCGAGTTACGACGTATTAGAACAAACCCTGCAATGTAATGAAAATCGCATCAGGTTCTAACACCGTGTAAATCGACCTTTAATCAAACCGAGCTTTGGTATAATATCCGCACTGTGTGCCGTTGAATATAACGACAATATACTGGGCATTTCCTAGTACTGTATCTTCACAAACTGACAGTCATCGCCATCAGAGTGTTTCTTAATTACCTCTAACGACGGAAACGTCTATTGTTTTGTGCAAGATTGTTTTATTTCAGAATGGAGAGAATGTCGAAGGCCGTATTTCCCAAGTATAAATGCGCCGTTGAGGCTGAAACTGGCAGTTGCGTCATTTGGCTTCTGCCGAATAACATCCGGCTTCCCATTTACGAAACAATCTAATTCAAACAAGATAATACAAATAAGAGTACCAGTAAAAGCTAGAAGAGATTTTCCTCGGGCCATAAGAGAAACAGTAGAATCCCTCCACCAAGTTCAATATCTCTGAAGTAGGTATAATATTCTCGTTTCCCCGGTGTTCCTCTTACTAATACCTACATATTTGACTTACGTATATGTTTGCTTTGTGTGTTATCTGTAAGTAATAACCAGATAGGCACCACGATCAAACTTGTTCAATAATCGTGAGAGTTCATGCAAACAAATTGGAAAAATCATAATATTTTCTCGAAGCACTTGGAAAACTGATATATTAGGAGGCTAGGGCCTAAACCAAGTTACATATCTAATGATACGGTACGCAGTACGATAACTTTGAATTTGATACTGACATACCTATTCACTTATTCCATTAGATATTTTATTTTAATACTGATGTTCATATTACAAACATTCGATGTTTCATAAGTATGTAAGTATGTAATAGAAACTATTACATTACTTAGTGTTAAAGTAGAATATCCACCGGAATACGTCATACTTAAAGTAATTTTCCAGTATAGTACTTTTATCTCACGAGCGCGGGTTGGCCAGTGTTGTAGCTGTGACACATACGAACACAACAACGTGAACTCGTAGTTCCTGGGCTGACGCTCACATGGAAAATGTTGCTTGATGCTTGCTCAACACACAACCATGGCTCACCCGCGTTAGTGCAGAGATAAAAGTACTCTAAATGGAACGAAAAACAATACCGAGATCAGTCGAACAGATCAATCGATCAGTAATCGAGTCATTTACACAAACCTTGAGACGTCTCTGTAACATTTTAATTAAAAATTGATGAACGCTTCGTCGATCTCGTGGCTTGCAAAACCCTTAATTTGCCGAGTTGCTTATTTATTTAAAATAAGTAAGTACCTACCTATAAGTCTTAACTTATAACTTGCGAAATCAATTTCCCAAAGTCAGAACTCTTTTATTAGAAATTGTGTACAAATACTTACAAACTCAATTTGTATAAGAATCACTCTAGTTTCCAATAAATTGGGTGTTTAGGTATTATTACTAGACATCGATGAAAATACACAAATTAATACTTGTAGAACTTACTTTACTATTATAGACGCACGCATATCTCTATATAATTATATTAATCTTATACCTGACGGATGATTAGAAAATATATGCAACCTGTATTTACCTGTAGTCTACTTAATTCGTCAACGCTGGTCAGTTAGTAATTGGTAGACTCAAAAAGCAACATTGTGTACTTAATTATTTATTCCTCAACATTGTATAGTATACTTAAATACCTACTTAAACTCTTTAGGCATTCAAAGGAAAGTAAATAAGTAGGCAATATTTATGTGACCTTTCGGATGATCCTAAAATAACAACGTCGCTTGAAGATTATCTCCCAATTATTCCTGTATAGCAAAAACCGTCCTTTGCTTACCCAAGCAATTAGTTGACACTTCACGCGCTATTTAGAATCTTCATACGAGCGATGCTTTTCAGCGGCTGAGACAAAAAAAGGCGTGAAATACGCGCCTAAATCGGTGCGTACACACTTCAGGGACGATTGCACTGCAAAAGACACCGCTGAAGCTGTTCTTGCGTTTCACTACCGCACACGACGTTGGACGGGTTGTTTCATTTTTCAGTTTTTGTCTGCGATTCGATGGGAACAATTATGTTGGTTCTACAGTTGTATTATGTGTGAATTATGCTTTTGTTGATTTGTTAATCAATTCATTTCAAAACAAGTTGGACTCGTAGTAAAAAAACTGTAAACTTGCGTTTTATATCAGACGCATGGACATAGGTATTAAAAATTTACACGATTTTTAATATTGGTAATGTATAAGTGTAACGCTCTCTTAGAGTCCTACCTAATGTCTAGTTCGATGCTAGTTGCCAATATTTTTTTTTATAAATTGATTGCAGCTATAAATATGATACCTTCTTGGCTTTAAACTATTTAACCAGCTGAAATATTCAAGTAAAAACGTGGACCAAACTAACTATAAGCGCAACTACAAAAACGTGTATTGTCTAACTGGATATCACAGCGTGTAAACGGTGGTGACTCATATCTATCGCTAAATAAAACGCCATTTTTTGCGCGCTAATGAGCAGCTATGTGATTCAAAACCTGTTTCACTTCGCCTCACCACTCACCCGTGTACATCTTGATCCCGCCATTCGTAATAACAACAGATAATCGGATGTCAGGCTTACACTGGTCCGCCTTATCTAAGGATAGGTGAGGTGTTGCGAATAAGTTCCGAGGCGTATGCGGATGTGTTGTGATTGATAATGTCTGTTAATCGATTGCCAATAAGTGTTTTAGTTACATTCTAACAACATAATTTGTGACTTGTTAAAATACTTCTGTCGTATTTTTGTTTTATTGTAACTGTGCTCCGTGTTCATACATATTACAATACGCCATGCTGCAAGGTACAAAACTATCTTAAGGGGAGGTATCCCCAACGCAAATGTCCCGCTCTAACACGCGTGAGTTTACAATTAACCATCCCGCTCTCTACGCAAGCTCTGCGCGCAGTTTTGTAAATATTTAGCTATAGTCATTAAGCCAATCATTTCATCAAAGCAAACCCTGCGAATTTGTCTATAAATATTTACGATCTTTAATTGAGTACAAAAATTAAATGTTAAATATCAGTAATTTAGCCGTAGTATTGAAAATACATTCCAAAAAGGGGTAACTTCGCGTTTTTTTCTATCGAGTGAAATTCATCAGGTCATGTAACTGACTGCGATTTTGACTAGATAAGATCCTTATGTAACACATATATTTTTTTTAGATTTTAAGACACTATATTCTATGTCTCAGATGGTTTTTAAAAACTCAAAAGTGGTAATACGCGGCCTTAATCGGGATATAAATCCAATTGCAAAAGTCATAATCAAATGAAACCCGCGTGTTTAATATCCTGGATTATGAGCCTAAAAGCGAAGATATAAGAGTGAACGACCAAATGTGATGAAAAGGAAATTAAATTATTTTTAGGCTTTGATATAGTCAGGTCATCTAAAACCATAAACTGAGTACTACAATAAAAATTAGTACCGACGCTTCATCTGAATGTCAACGATTTAAAAAGATTTATAAAATAATTATGGGCGTAATTTGCTTGAGAAAATTGACACAATGGATCCCCGAGAGGTGGGCTTAACAATGGCTCTGAAATTAATATCCCTCTTTGAGAGATTATGGCCAATTTCTATCATCCTAAAACGAGAATCGTGGGAGCAACTACAGCCGCTGTAAAAGCACGATTTTCTTAGCTACCTCTGAAATATCTGTGACGTTATAAAATTATACATTCAAATGTAGTTTCTTTGAATAACACTACTAATCAGGTTAAAAAAAATATTTATTTAAAAGTCACTTCTGCCTATTCCCAAATGACTCGTTGATTCAAATATAAAACAAATTATGGAGTATTACGTTACACAATCTAATTTCCGTTTTTCAACCCTTTCACACGAGCTTAATAGGCAGTTAACTCGACCCGAACCATAATTATTGGACATGTCCTTTAAAATTAATCTAAAATGGATATCAGCCGCCCCTGCTATGCTATTCGTAATTTGTTTCACCTCACCTCATGGCTCACCCCTAATATACCGTGACACCCGGATCGTATTATAACAACGTGTAATCGGAGGTCCGTTTTACACTGGTTTTTCTAAGGTGAGGTAAACCGTTGTAGAATAACAGCCCTAGTTTGATAATCGTGCGCACCTTCTCTATCGCTATGAGTTTGACAGTGACTGACGATTCTGGTTAGCTTTCCCTGGTGGCTATAATTCAAGCCACATGTCACATCACATCGGTTACGTCAGTAATTAGTCCCATTTTCTACGCCATATCCCTTAGTCTGTCCCAGGGCCACTACTGCCCACGAATAAAGTAGTTTTACTTGTATGTTTTTACTCTGTGACAAAAAGATTATAAATAGAATAAACCCGGAAACATTCAAATTAGAACCTAATTGTAATAAGGTAATATTTTAAGTGAGTATTATTTTATCAACTTATTCATCATTCATCACGCTTTATGTTCCAAATTTCCAATCAATGTAAGCCTTGTCATAAAGTTGCGATATAAACCGAATGCACAAAATGAACGAATGAATGAATGAATATTTTATTTGAAACCACGACATAGAATACAGTAAGCTTAAATCTAGGAAATACACATTTGAAGATGGTCTCAAAAAGGAGTCCACTCAGCATTGTGTCGGAGCATGAGGTGCCACGACGCTGATTTTCAGTGGATTCATTTACAAAATAATATATAGCTTATTAACCTAAGAGAAGCAGAATATAGCAGAAATGTGCAGTGTAATGATATTTTGCGAAATATAGATTTAGTATAGGATAAAATAAGTAAATGCTATGTACTTTAATATGGTAAAAGTCGTGATGAGCAGCAGTCCAATTGAGCAAGCATTACCTAATTCTCGACAGTGTAAGAAAAAGAAGAGATTTGTATCAAGTTCGTATCGTAACGCTGAGTAAGCTTTGCAGCCCTTTTGTCTACCGTGTGTGATTTCGTCAAATTTATCCATTTTTTTAAAATCACTATTATTATAAAAATGTCACTACCTTGTCCGCGTGATCGAGATAAAGTTACGGGTCACTGAGATCAGCCGCGGACAGACCGATGGACAGACGGACATGGCGAAACTACAACCCAAAAATTATGTACAATACAATACAAATACTCTTTATTGCACACCTCAATGCACTTAACTACTACTTATGTACGTACTTAATGCATTCGATTATGATTAGGGCAAGTTAATCAATGCAAATGTGAATTACGATTTTTTCTGTTCACATGTTCCGATGATCTATGAGAAGCCAATAGCATTAAGGAAATTAGTGACGCCAGCCATATCACGTTAGTTATCTACTGGAACTGGCCTCCCGTCGCCTGCAAGCTGGCTGGTGTGGTTGCAAATCTCTCGTAAGGCGGCAAAACCACTTTCCAATAAATGGACAGTGGTTTATGAACCCCGAGCATATTATTACCGATCACATTGTATTAGGCTAATTCTTGCGCCTTGGCTACACTTCCTGACTTGGAGGGCGGAAACTGTATTTTCTACTTTACCGAGGTCTTACTGATGTTGTGTCAGCATTACAGTTGCGCAGCAGTATAATAGTAATAATGTAGTTTGTAAATCTAATAACATTATTAGATTTAACTACATAGTTATGGACACCGGCCACCTAATTGAAAGTAGGTTGATGAACCAAGGGGACGATTTTAGAGTGTCGAACGCTCGACTTTTCACTCGACATCCGTCAAAACATCATAGTTTTTTGACAGATCTCAAGTAAAAAGTCGAGCGTTCGACTCTCAAAAATCGGCCCCCAAGATCTACGACCATCCATGGACAATTGGACATCATGAAACCTAAACCTTGTAAATACGTAGGCATAATTAAGGAATTTAAAGTATCTAAACTGCATACTGGATCCGAATACTACCTAATAGCTACGAGTATAGCTGATAGTGATAATATAACAGTATTGATCGACACGATCCTATAAAAAAAAACCTATCCTGAAATGAAAAACTCGACATATTTAGATTTTTTCAAAAAGATGATCGTAATCGTCAGCATGCTAAATGTGCTGAAACATTCCAGTAAATGAGCGCCTAACGCGGCGTGCGGCACACCCGCCCCCTGTGAAAAACAAACACGTACAAATATGTCCAAATGACATGTAAAATTTTTCTATGTCACGATGAGATATTGTAATGATCCGTTACGAGAAATATAATGTGGCTCATGCAAGAGCCACATTACGGTTTGACGCAAGTCAAAAGAGTTTAGAGGATTTCTTCTTATACTTTCTGTTGAATCAGCTGAATACGTAACGTGTGAAACTTCGTTACGTACTCACCCTGCATCAGTATAATGTAGGCAGATAATAATGGTTCTGAATTCTGATCATAGGTAACGACAGCAGTGGTAATCCTTTAAATAATTAAGGGTAACACTGTGAGGATTTATCATTATTACAACTGTGGTCAAATTTGGCAACATGGCTAGAAATAGTATTACTTTACATTTACATATTAAAGTACGTCAACGAAGCCAATACATGAGTAATGATGAAAAAATAATGATTTTAAAACTATTTACTTCATAAATTTTCAACTTTTTAGAATATTAGACACACATCTGTTAGACAGCTAGTATAAGTTTAACCAAATAACGCGTATGTCAATGTTTGGGCCATCCACAGACCGCCCTTGAAGACATGTGTAGCGACGGATTAAGGTCCATTATATCGCCTACCTAAAGAAAATGCCGTTCCCTGTGAATTGAATAACTTAATGGGCAGCACAAGGAAACAGTACGCGCTAAACGCCTTGAAGAGACAATATGAAAAAGCCTTTGGAAAACGGTAATGACTGGTCAAAGGAGATCTTATTAAAAATGCTTTTAAAAAGCCGGTAAGAGTTGTTGGGAGAAGACGACGCACCAAATTTGAACGCAATTTTGAAATTCGAGCAAAGACAAAGTTTCGCAAGGCTATAGAGTGCTCTTAGGTACATGCTTTTGAAAATTTTAAGTAGACATCTTCTAGCATAAGATACACATATTAAATGAAAGGTATGGTAGGTAGATACATAGGTATTTACTATCCAGTCACTTTTCGCATCAGTGGATCAATCCCGGATATTTGTATTGACCGCCTCGACACTGGAAATAAGAGCGCTTCTCTTAAATACCTAAGTATATTTACAGAGCACATCCTCTCACCACCCGCCTGATCCAAGTTATATTAAAGGAAGGGTAATTTGTAATGAGTGATCTCATTGCCTTAGAACGTGTATACCCATACAAAAATATATATCACTTATCATTCTAATATTGACTTGCTGGTTCAAGCATCACAGTACGTTATCCTTCAAAATAATGAAAAAACTAAAAGATACTCTTAAACTTCGATAAACAGGATAAAGGCCGCATTCATCAAAAAGGAATACCTAAGGGCTAAATCTGGGGTTAAATTGTATTGACTATTCATGGGATAAGCATTATTTTTGATTAAGGCAAGGGGTAAGGCAAGGTATCTCCATACAAACTTTGTGCAAGCTTTTCTTCGTTTGTGTTTGCACTACCTAGAGTTATGATTTTTGGTCAATATGCTTATTTATCTGTTAGCCACCTGTAGGTTAACTTTTTTTTCTGTTTATTGAAATTTTTAATTTTTTTTTTGTTTAGGTTCTTCGTATATCCAATACTTACAACAAAAAAAATTCTGGAGTGCCAAACCGACGAATAAAACGTGCACAATATTTGTATGGAGAATGCCTTGCCCTACCCCTCGGCTCAATGAAATTGTCTACAATACAGCAGTGACGCAGTAGCAGCGTATCATTTATTACGATTTGCGATATTCGTCTTACTTCTTACTTATGAAACTGTCTCTTCTAGTCGTCGCTCTGCTCAGCGACGCTCCATATTTTAACACATTTGACTTGTTTCCACAAACACGCGTCGTGAACTTGTGGCGGAGGCGTGTGTCGGCGCGATCACACATTTTTTTCTCGCTTTTTTCTGTCGGCATCTTCTCGTCTCGACTTTTGGACTAATGACTTTAATTAGCGCTCTCGTCTGTTATTAATTTCTTCGGCTGACGTTTAGTCAACGGAGTGAGGAAGGTCGCGGTCGAAAGTTGTTTTGACACCTGTGAATTATTCGTTACAGATATGCATGACGCGAGAAACAATGCATTCATGTATCCGCTTATCTTCAAAAATTTGGTTAAAAGATGTAAAATTTAAGCTACCTACAAATTTAGCTTAGGTACCTTTTAATTAGGTGTCTATCTTACAATGAGTATTTGTCAAACCTATGAAAAACTACAATCAATACTAGCGTATTCTGCAGGAAAGGAATTATATAAAGAATTTAATAGTACAGTATATATCAAGCTAGCAATTTAACAAACTATTTTCTACTATATTTTCGGAATAAACATCCAGTGACTAATATAGGTACTGTACTTACCTAAGCGTACCTATGATAATAATTTTATTAATCTGACTAATACCGATAACTTATGTTTATGACTCACTCACTAACATAAAGTTTATTACATGCACGAACTTGAACTCTATCGAACCCATCAAAAAAATTGGAAACAGAAACTACTTACCTACCTACTGTTGTTTTAAGATAAGTAACTATGTCTGACCGAACTCAGCTCAGCTTCAGCAAAAAAGAATGTTACTCGTTAAACCCGCTTTCCCGCTTTTCTACGAAACGGTTAAAACCCAGACAAGAGTATAAAATAATAGTTTCATATGATGCCTGTTACGGAATATAATGCAAGTGGAGTGCACATGTAAGCCGATTTGTGCGAGCCGGTGAAAGTGGTCACTTTCGAGTGGCACCGACGTGCGACGAACAATACCGCCCCGGCTGTTCAAGATACCTAACAAAGGCACGGACCAGACTGCATACAAATATTTATTGTGTAACATATAGTGAACGGAGGACTCACCTAGAACTCAGTTATTCTGATTGTGCCTCTATCAAAGGTTGGCACCTATTTACGACGCTTCTCTTTGTTATTCTAGTACCCATAATGCAAGCCTTATTGAGCTTCATGTGGATCTAAATTGATTTGTGCAAAACTATATAATCTAATATAATTTTGTGTTCTGACAATTGTCATTCATAATTTGGTAGGTAACAGAAATTACCGATTTACCAGCGAGATACCTTAGCGTTAATGTGGTTTAAATTTACTTTGGTTTCTGACATCTGGAATCTATCTACTATATAAAAAAGTTGTGTCTTCACGTTATGATTAACGTTTGCATTGTATTCCATGAAATCATACTCGAATAGGCTACAAACTTGTATGCAATAAATATATATTGGCTATTAATCCAGTACTACACTTGTTGCAAAACACTAAATCGAAGATCGATAAAAAAACAAATAGTTTACAAGTTTTAAGAGACCAACAAACAGAAAAACCACTCGAAATGCGGGTAATGAAGAATATGCATTCAATCAAACATACATTCCAAACATCTCCAAACACAATACGCTGTCAAATATCTCGCATTTCTATGTATAGCACAAAACATCTATCAAATACCACTTCACCTCAAGTGTTCTTGTCAAACCCAGTAGGAGCCTTTCCCGCTACAAATCTGAGGTCCCAAGACACCACTCGATTTTGTTTTGACACACGCCCTACTATCCGTAACTTGTAAAACTGCCACTGGACATGAACATCCCTGTAACAAAAACTCAATCGAAGAGGGTTGAATGAGTTTTTTTCGATTCGTGAATGAAAGTCACAATAACTAAACATGAGTCAGGATTTCACGAATGAATTCTGATGGGATAGGCGAGAGTAAAAAAGCTGACCTGTTTGAGTTTGTAGAGCTAGAGTTCCTCGGGCGGTATAATGTATATCAAGGTAGTATTATATTTGCTCACCCACATACTGTTACATGACCAAGTGAGATGATTTTCTTAAAAGTGAGTTATTCACTAAAGAACATTATTTTGTAAAATTTCAATAATATTTGGAGACGGTCAATGCCATTAAAAATGCACGGCCACCGAAGCTGTGCAAAGTGCTGTAAAGTAAAAATATAGTAAGTATATAATATATAAAACTGGCCAAGCGCGGGTCGTACTCTTGCAAGAGGGATCCGTATCATACTTACACGATTTGTGACTAGCGTTTTCATCTAGTGTCCTGAGCTTTACGCTGGTCAGACTAAACAGTAATTTAATACCTTATACATAGTTGCAATGCACATTTAGCGGAATGATTTATTCATTTACATAAACCAAGGCATTGCTTCTTGAGAATGAAAGATTTTGGTTCCCTTGCGATTGTCAAAATAAGCAGCAATATGCTGCATAAACAGCTGTATCCTTCGGTTATATTCACTTAGAAGTTTGATATTTTATTTAAACTTAATACTTAGGCTACTTCCTGACTTGGCGGGGTGGGATCGATATGTGACATTTTCTTCTTTGACGTAAACTTACTGTACTTACGTAATGTAGGGGCGCAGTAAAAAATAGAACTGAGTTGACAGACAGTTGACACTGACATTTGACAGTTTTCTCATATCGTACCGCCTCCGCAGCTCCGCACCGACAAATCAGGAAGTCGCCCAACAGTAAAAAAATGTCTTGACAGATCAGATGGGCAAACAGGCGAACCACGCGATGACTGAAATGGTTATTTCATTATGAGGTACGGAACCCTATAAAAGGAAAAGTGACTTACAACTACTTATAAAAGTTTACTTATCTATATCCTCTTAAGTTTCTACAAAAAGTTGATGCAAAATTTCTTCAGAAAGCTGCACCTCTTGATAGTGGATTTTATTAAGCCCTGAAGCACAAAGCTCCTAACTAGGTTCGTTTCATAGGAGCCGGATGAGGGGAGGTGAAGCAAATTTTCCGCTCCAACAGGTTAATTCAAATGTCAGGGGAAAGTTAGACTATTTAACTTCATTCACTGATATATTGATTTTTCATCGCTAAATTGAATAAAATTAAAGAAACTAAGATTTCGTACCCTGTGAGTTTCTATGGAGGTCCAATTATTAAGTCATCATATATTACACTAGTTTTTACCACATAAACTTCCAGTCCCTATTTCACCCCTTTTAGGGGTCATTTTCTGGATAAAAGTATCCTACACTTAAGAGCAAAAATAACGGGTATACTTTCTATGGAAGTTCAATACAAAGTGTATGCATTATTTTTGCTCGTGAGTGTATTTGTTATTCCAGTAGGTCTAGCACGTGTTGCGCTCAAGAGTATGTCGGCGTATCTCGAGATATCCTATGTCACTTTCTAACAGCGCCAATCAGAAAAAGACGCGTAGCTCGAGATAAGTCGAGTCGAGATACTCTCGAGCGCAACATGTGCTACGGGCCCAGGCTGTAAACTCGTTGTATAGCAAGTTTCATCATAATCCGTTCTGCCGTTTTTGCGTGATTGAGTAACAAACATCCTAACATCTAAGCTTCCGCATTTATATTATTAGTTAGGATCAGTATTGTATTCAAGTACACCGTAGGGGTTTATTTCCTTTCAGGTAACGTTGTAACAATACTCTGACGCTGCGATAAACTAAGAAATACATATCTAAATTGTGATTTGCCGTTGCTGAATTTGCGTAGACTCGGCGCGATTATGCGATCGCGTTTTATGTCTGACGTGTAGCAGTCGTGCTTCACTGGTAAGTGTACTCGCAAGTGCAAGATGGACAAATGTATAATCATGCTAGCTGGCGTTTGCGTAAAAAAATATGACACACAAACGCATTGGTGGTTTGTTTTGATATATACTTATTACGAATCAAATCAAATCATTCCTAATATGTGCGTACGCAGTACGTACAAGTACAGTACAAGCAAACGTCAAGTGGGTCCTAAAATCTCTTTTCTTGTGACATGCCACCTTCCCGCAACAATATGAACTTCAAGACTACAGTCAAGAGCATTTTATTTACTCGACACAAAAATGGAGTTCAGCGACATACCCCTCTGAAAATCTTAAGTGTCGACTACAATGAAACCCTTTCCGTACCCGAGTAAGCAGAAAACATATTCAAAAGGATATCTCGGAGAAAAGTGCTAGTAAAATGGATTACAAAACCAGCTCTCCATAGCAACTTTAAGGAGTGATTGTTAGTTGAGAGTACCTTGTTATTATTTATACTACGGCGGTGGTAAACAAGCGTACGGCCTGCCTGATAATAAGCAGATGCCGTAGTCTATGGAATCCACTGGCGATACCAGATCAATCAAAAGCGCTTTTTTAATTTGAGGTTTCTATGTCAATATCGAGAGGCAGATGGAGGTTTCTCACTCTCAACACAGAGCATTCTTGGTATCTGAGGAGTCTTGACCATTACAAGATATTTATTAAGCTTCTATAATGCTTATAATGCTATTACGTCAAGCAACTTGTCACGCCAACCACTCTTCAGCAAATACGGGCAAAGAAAATAAAACGAAAGGCTGTTTATACAAGCCCCAAGTGTCACGACACAAAACTTAAAAGCCGTGTCACATAAAATGGATCTTAATGTACAAGCTTTTAAGAAAATCAAATAGAGGAATACTACTGCATTTATGTGCTGAAAACAGTCTCGGCACACCCACCTGTTCCACCTCCATGTGGTATGGGGAAATTGTTTATTGGAAGCAGTTTAAAATTTGTTTAGCACCAAATAAGTGCAATTGATAAGCTATTGGGTATTATATACTTATTAGATCGAATATGTAGTTCTATTTTTTTTTCACTAATTTGCAAATTAGTTACCTAATATTTCAGTGGTAATTTTTTTATAATTATCAAAACGATGATCTGAAAATTGATATTAAGTGCAGCAAGTGTAAGTAAAACATGTCTTTTCCACCTACAATTGCGTACATAAAATAAAACCCCGTATATAAAACACTTCTCATGATATTTTCTACCTCTTCATAGTTGAAAGACTAATTATTAAGGTTCTAATTCATATTTTGCTTTAATTTTTATAAGCTCGTAAGTCCCAGAC
Source organism: Cenopis cana (assembly GCA_951800055.1). Classification (NCBI taxonomy): domain Eukaryota; kingdom Metazoa; phylum Arthropoda; class Insecta; order Lepidoptera; family Tortricidae; genus Cenopis; species Cenopis cana. The sequence continues at coordinate 8,666,911 of OX637488.1, forward strand.
AGATTTTTGTGATTTTAAATTTGGAAACTAGATTTGAATTTGTACATTAGAGTGTATATTGGGCCTTACGAGGATAAAGTACACAGCAATCGTGTGACTTAAGAACGTGCGTTAAGAAATGTAAACCCCATTTATTTTGACCCAAATAGCTCACCGTTCCTATTCTAATTTCAAATTCGGTTGGAACATTTCAGAAACAGCTGACTGTCGGAGACTTTACAATCCCCAAAAGTTGGACGCGAAGCGAATCGCGGCACCGGGATGTATACGTACGAACGCAATACATCGATACAATAGTCGATAATTTGCATGACCGTTTTTTTAAAGCCATTATCGTCAGCAGCTGCGAAGTCGACGGGGGACGAAAATGACAGAGCTGATGAGTTGATATAAAATTTAAGTAGGTGTGGTGTACGGTGGGTCGCTGGGTCGGTCTTGTTAATACTGAATGCAGAATAATTATGCAGGCTACCAAGGCAATTTTTTTGCTTTTCGTACTTTCTTCTCGAAGATCTCACGGTACGAAATAATTGCCAAACGATAAATAAATAAATAAATACTTTTCTATTGGGCGTTCGATCGCTTTCCTTTAGATGGATGACGTTTGTTTAGATATGGTCACAAGTAATGGGTCCTAACTGTTATTACTTATTATCAATCACGATACGTCGTTTTTCGAAAACTATCTAAGTCATAAAATATTCGCTTCGAATATATGTTTTTTTTTTTATAAAATATGATATTGTCTAAAGATTCAATTACACTTCTTTTTTATCTATTATCAAATATGATTTCTTTTCAAGTTGCCTTTTTTCCATTTATACAGCATAGAATTATGAGATATATCATTTATAAAAGTCATTTTGTACACCGTGTTGATACAGTACCTAATTTGAATTGAATTCAGGCTCAATAGCATGAAAAACGACAAACATGGTCGCAAAATTTACGTTTCTATTTACCCTTTTGACACCCCTCCCTGTAACTTTTTCACATACGTAAACGTCAATGATTTAGTATTATTAGCAGTAAATAAAAAGTGGAAGGGGAGCAAAGAGGTGGAGCGAATACCATTGTATTATGGGATATGAGTAGGGCATTATCTCCGACCCCAGTTGCCGTCAACTTTGTAGTAATTGATTCCATTTTATATCGTGGACATTGGTTTGGAAACAGTTTTGTGTGGTACGCGTGAAACTGAAACATTTATTTCTAAATATTAAGTGCCTTAATATGTTTAGTGAAAGCTATAAACCAATAAAGGTTTGAATTTACGTGTATGGTGTATCATTGTTGAAGTGAATATTGTGAAGTGATGGATCATTAGAACCTATTCAAAAATCATCAAAATGGATTACACAACAGGAACAACGTCGTCAATGAATAATATGAGACCAATTTTCGGCGCATACGCCTTTCAAGGTGAGTCGAGTTATTATAGATCATAGACACGGAAAGGATCCAGAAAGATGAGAAAAAAGGTTCGATATGGTTAATTACTATGTTCCCAGGTACCAATAAAACAAGCAATAATATGATGGAATCAAAGACCCGAAATCAATATCGGCTATTGCCTCGACAATAAAAAATTGGGCACAGCACACGTTCAGTACACTACATTTATATTCTGTGCACGGTTCCGTGAGCTCTAGTGGGTTTAGTTAAAAGCGGGCGTATTGTGCGGCAAACCCAACGGCTCAATCGAGCGTTTATTATTGCCTATAATATCGATAAGCACCAAAGAGCATTGAATTTAAATTTGCGATTTAGAAATAGCATTTAGGTATAAATACATTAATTTAGTATCCATTTACAATCGTCTGATCAGTTTTATATCTAACGAAACACCTATATAGTTCTAGTGACTCGCTTTTACCATATTATATAATATTTCTTGGTAAAGTATAGCTATAAAGTATTGATGTTTAATAATAACAGCAAGTGCAAAAATATGCGTGCTCAAAAATATGTCCCATGGCTCTTGTAAACGACTCATGCTTTTGGTACATATTTATGAGAGGATTAATTCGAGACTTACCTATATTCAAATTCAAACATATAATTCATATAAAAATACACGTCATTAAACGTACTTAAACGAATCTCAAATACATAACACCCGATACTAACGAACGTGAATAATAAAGGAACATAATTTGAGATAAAGATTATCGGAGCGTTCTTTTAAGAATAATATTATATTTAGCCGCGTGACCAATAAACAAAGAGCGCGATTATGCACGACGTAACCCTAATAAAATCACAATAGGTACCCAAGACATCAATACCTAATCGTTCTCTACGACTAACGCTGAACTCTAAAAAACGAAGATATCTCTCAAACGTGCCGCTTATTAACCTCTCATCGACTCCGACCGTAAAATGTAAACTCGATAAAGCCACCAATTAAAACTAAATATGAGAATCTCGACAGTCAAAGCTCGCGCCGCTACATCTGACACCAGGGAACATTTCACCAAAAAATAATTCGCGTTTTTTGTAATGAAACCAAGGTCGCATACGCACGATGATTTTCGCCTTTCGTCAAACGCGATTACTTTACCTACCGATGCCAGTCACAGACTGACATCCCGAACCGAACCTTACTCCCCCGATATACGGCGTAGTGTTTCGTTTTTTAAGAAAATCTTTGCCGAATTGTTAGACGGGGTAGGTGATGATAATAACAATGTTGGATGAAAAGGTTTAGCCAACTAATTTGTTTTTTCTCGGCTACTGTCGATCTCGGTAGCGATGCAAGCTTTTTTGTTGGAGATCAATCAGTCAAAATAACAGTGTGATACCGCCTTTGAAGCGATCCGCCGGCCTGTTTTAATCTCGACTGATACATGATTAGACGAGGCATGATGCAGCACGGTGGTAACTGATCCACTCGAACTCGCCTACTACTGATTAACTGATCCCATCACCAATATTGCAACATTACCATTTAAATCTTCAATTGGTACAAATCTTTAATTTTATATACCTATCTGTATGTACTTAGACTTACATAATTTTTTTCGACTTGCGTACAGAAAAAAATAGCATGACATTTCATGCAGTATGAAGTCATGAAAAGTGGCTGCTGCCTAGTATTCGTGCTAAATGTGGCGAAATTGAGAATAATACGTACCTAGGTATATTGTAGGTAATACAGGATGGCCCAAAAATACGTTGACAAAGAATTTTTAGGCTATTTTTTATTACGACATTTACGACACGACTTTTATACAAAAAGCATTAAAAATGCAATCATTAAACTAAAGAAAACACTAGTTATCTTGCATAATATATATTAGTGCTGGCGGCACAGAAGGGCTTTGTATGGAGAATGCTGCAAATGGTGTTAAAAGCATGAAAATCGGTACGATTGATCTTTAGGACATATGAAATAATTTGACCCGTTGGACGAAAAAAAAAACGAAGAGGAGAGGAGTTATGACGACTTCTTTTTTTTGTATGGAATTTAAAAAAAAATGTTCTGAAACCCATCGTGTGTGGTATCAAACGAAAGGGCTTTCTGAGCCAGTTCTAAAAATATATCAGATCATTACATTTAAGTCACTTGACTTAAATTAAAATTAAAATAATTTTCAAAACATACCAAGTTTGGACTCCTCCTGGTACGATACCGTTGAATATTTTTTTGTAAAATATACCTAATATGGTACCTAATATCCTCATATCTAACCTCAAGAAAGCAGTCTTGAAAATATTTACATTTAGTATTTTTTTATAATTTTTCATTATTACAAAGTTTGCTTAGCAACATCAACGAAGGAAAATTGGCGGAAATAATTCGTGACTAAGCGAATTTTACCAGAGTTGTAGGTACAGTCGACCTAAATAACATACCAAAAGGACTGGTCGATGGGGGTAGAAGAAAAGGGTGGGAGGGGGGGTTGTAATGGTCCCTTTTTTAGTTATTCGTAAAAAACTCGTAAATGGTGTCTTATAGCAAAAAATTTTTAGAGACAGAAACAATCTACATAAAATTTTCTACAAAAAAGGTTCTATACATTTTTCCGCTAGGATGCATATTTAATGAGATTTTAAAGGGGGCAATTTAATTATCATTGTCTTCTCATTCCTTTGTTTCATTCCCGAACCCGAACCGGCCGAAATATGCATCTTAGCGAAAAATTGTATAGAACCTGTCTATAAACATAAGATAAGATAAGATAATAATTTATTTGCAGAAAAAGAGTATACAGGTACAGGTCTTAGATTAACAGAATTGTTCAGCCTTCTTCAGCCATTTCTTGATAGCATGCAAATATTCTTAAAGTGCTAAATTGCGACTAAGTACATTTTCTATACGACATAATACATATTTACAAATTACAAAACACTCTTTTGTATTCTGAGTGGGACATTTTTGTATGTAATAATAAGCAACTAGTTATTATATTTTGCTATTAGACACCATTTACGAGTTTTTTTACGAATAACTAAAAAAGGGACCTTTACACCCCCCTCCCACCCTTTAGATCTTCGCCCATCGACCAGTCCTTTTAGTATGTTATTTAGGTCGACTGTACCTACAACTCTGGCAAAATTCGCTTAGTCACGAATTATTTCCGCCAATTTTCCTTCGTTGATGTTGCTAAGCAAACTTTGTAATAATGAAAAATTATAAAAAAATACTAAATGTAAATATTTTCAAGACTGCTTTCTTGAGGTTAGATATGAGAATATTAGGTACCATATTAGGTATATTTTACAAAAAAATATTCAACGGTATCGTACCAGGAGGAGTCCAAACTTGGTATGTTTTTAAATATTATTTTAATTTAAGACAAGTGACTTAAATGTAATTATGTGATATATTTTTAGAACTGGCTCAGAAAGTCCTTTCGTTTGATACCACACACGATTGGTTTCAGAACATTTTTTTTTTTATTCCATACAAAAAAAAGAAGTTTTCATAACTCCTCTCCTCTTCGTTTTTTTTTCGTCCAACGGGTCAAATTATTTCATATGTCCTAAACATCAATCGTACCGATTTTCATGCTTTTAACACCATTTGCAGCATCTTTTTGTGTACCGATAGGACTATATCCCATATTGGCTTCGATGTGTGTCGTAATAAAAAATATACAAAAAAATTCTTTGTCAACGTATTTTTGGGTTACCCTGTAAACATACAACAACAACAACAATAAATACTCTTTATTGCACACCTCACATAAACACACATACAAAAGAAAAACAAAGAAACAGGGATACAGAGGTAGAACAAAAGGCGGTCTTATCGCTAAAGAGCGATCTCTTCCAGACAACCTTACAACATAGGACTTGGAGTCACAATTATTCCATCTGAATCGGGGTGCAATTATAGCATGAGGTCATGGTCATGGAGTCATCCAGGTGGCGTCATTTTACAATCATTTGATAACCGTCGTTCAAATGAAGTAACCAAAAAACAAAATGAAAGCCACAAACTAACATGTACGAGTATGAGCATTTACCTTAAATTAATCCAACATGCGCGGGAGCCGACCGCAAGACACGACGGTGTTTGCTCTGCGGTCGCGGCAGGCACGATCCGAAGGGAGGATAAAATGATGTCAACGACATTGTAATGACCGTCATTTCGCAGCGCTGTCAAAACTGTTTCAACGCAGCGTATACTCGCACTGGCCACGCCTTTATGCACAGACGTTTTTGCGCAGTCTTGTTTTCGCTCTGATGAATTGAGAAGCTTATTTTTATAAGATTACTCTAATGACCGCATCCGTAAAACAAAAACAAATATGGACATGATTCTGAACTTTTTGACAAAATATATTCGATGACAAAACGGATTATGTTTTTTTAATCCCCGCCATCCCCGGTCATAATGTTGACATCTGATTTAGATACCTAAACTAAGAAGATTGCCTATTTTAAATGTACTATGCCATACGATTAAATAAATAATGTTGACAAAAATCATAACTAATCATAACTATTAAGTGTTAAGTGGACCTGATCAATTTAAACGACGAAGCTCTCAAGTGGATTAATTCTCTGGAGTTAGATTTATGATCTTCTGTATCTACTTTTAAATATGCCATACGAATAAATAAATAACTATTAAGTAATAAAAACATAATTAAGTATAAAAGGTATTTGTCAAAATATTTTCCTGTTTCATCCCACAAGGGACGAATGGTGACTACCGAGAAAGACAACTTCAGTGTTCTTCATAAAATACTTCAATAAAGTACCTAATTGAAAAATATTTTTTCTTGGTATTGTCTGTGTCCTAAACCTATATTTATCAAAGTTTAATCATAAAGTTCACTATAAAATAGCTCTTTTTAGTTACTGTGGTTGCTATAAATCATAATTTAATTCAGAACAGGAAATATAATAATAAAATAGAGAAAAAAGTGCCGCCAAGGTTTAAATTAAATCAGAAGCTAGACTCATCTCATGCTTTCATTAGAGGGAACAATGGTCATCAGCAGACCAGTAGCAGGTGAAATTAATCACCACGCGTACGTGCCCACGGCCCACGCCCACATGACAGGCTTCTTACGCCTAGTATTTACTATTTATAGCACACATTTATTATTGCACATCATGCTTAGCTTTAAAAAAAATCATAATATCAATCACAATTTAATGTGACATTGTGCTAGACATTTTTGTGTCACAAGAGGAGGTACTTTTTAAACAGCTCAGATTCGTCGTCTACCCTTTTTAGAGTTCCGCAGTAAACAAGGAACCCTTATAGTTTCGCCAAGTCCGTCCGTCCGTCCGTCCGACCCCCGTTTTTCTCAGTAACCGTTAGTACTAGAAAGCTGTAATTTGGCATGAGTTTGGTTTGGCATTTTTTTTAGGGTACCTCCCCTACATGTAATGTGATGGTGCAATTTTTTTTTTCTGCCAAACCCCATCGTATGGGGTATCGTTGGATAGCTCTTTTAAAAATATTATCAGTCTAAAAGCATTTTTTGATAAAAAAATTGGTTAGCGTGATATTAAGCTTTGAAGTGATAATTTTTGGTATTGTCAAGTGTTCCCCCCCCCCCCCCCCCCCTGCCAGTTAAACGGTGGCTACTAGGCATGTGAAAAAAATCATGGTAGTAGTATATACGATGAATTTAAAAGGAAAACTATCACAGTTAAGTAGACATTACTAGTTAAAACGAGTAATAGCCTAACTTCAGAAATGTACAAACTTTCGTTCCATTGATACCTTAGATAATGTTGTTAATTCTGTCAAAAATGTAGTACATATAAGTTCGAAAACTTTTTAGTCCACATAATGTAACGGGTGGACGACTACGGAACCCTACCTTGCGCGTGGCCCGACACGCACTTGGCCGGTTTTTTCTGCGATAATGTCATCGTCGAAACTTTCTTAACGACGAAAACTTTTTGACATTCTCAGCACTTTTATTAATAATACGACGATAGCTAAACCGACTTGAGATTGCAGTCTTTTTACTAGCAATAACATCTTCAATAGTTAAGAAATGCGGGGAATTTCCTTCAATTTCGTTTCATGCGTTGATGGGTTGTCCAGCTTTATTACTTACGGGGTGACATATTTGTCGCGACGCGGGTGAAAAAGTGTAAAATTCCTATCGTGCCTCGGCCAGCGTCTGATTGAGTTATAAGCTATAATGGCGACTGTGTTCGGTTTTTGCACAGTTTTTCACCTGGATGCCATGTCGCGGTGAGCTTATTTAATACTAGCTATGCAATGTGATGCTGCTGGAACAGTTCAATCAATACATCGAGATCGCGAGTGAATTTTAGATACTTTATTGGTATCATATATTTTTTTCTATTGTAAAATTATAAACTAATCTCTGCATCAATAATGATGTTTTTCATTCTTATCAAAATAAATACTTCCGACTTTATAATATTTTCTTCAAATTAATGCTTGACTTTGTTTGGTCAAACAACGAGTTTACCGAGTCAGTATTTCATGCGGTCATATTTTTTGCTAACAATTGTGTTAACGTGTCTTTCCTAAATATAGAATAAGAAAACTGTTAATTAAAATACGTGCAAAGCCCCTGCAATCATGTCAATTTAGTAGGGTCAACCTCGGAATGTTGAATCCCTAATATGGCTAGATCATCATTGCGTAAATACGGCCAATCGTAGATATTATCAGTGTATACGGATATCTTCCAAGGAAAGTTCATTTATCGGCGAATAAGGTCTGGCCAGTACTGACTAAGTCAGATGACAACAGTTTGCTAGTAACACATATATAAATCCTCTTATGTCATATAAAACAAACTCCCGCCACAGCAGCGACATTAGTGTACAAGAGCGAACCTTGCTTTGATTCGCTTTCTTGCACCTGTTCTGCAGAATGCCTCTTGTTTATTTTGATTTGTCGCTTGATGTATGATCTGAATGTGTTATTATATGGAGTACATTATTATTGATGGTCGTCTTGATTAGATTCGAGACATCAATTGTTGTGGTAAGTCTGAGTTATTATTGAAGTGGATGGAGCTCAAGGAGGCAGCAGACATACTAACTCATCTACCTACAATAAAGTTTAGGGCTTTGGACTATTATAAATTATAGGTATAAGTATAACATTCTATTGAATTTTCATATAAATAAAGAAAGATGGGTTTACCCCAATTTTCCACCTTTATTTGCAATATGTACTTAGTTGATTGGTTAATCGATCACTCAAATTATTAGGAATTAGGTACCATTAAATTTGTTAGGTATTGACTCAGTTATACATATTACAAAAGTTGTATGAAGCACCTAACAATATTCAGGCAGTGACACGGTTCCTTTTTGTATGTTTCATGTACACAAAATTATCATGTTATTCAGGCTGATTTCCTATTGAAGTACTTATTCAAATTACCTTTGTGAAAACCTATTGCCTTTATTTATGCAATTATTATTAGAACGGGGCCACAAACTTCCTCTTATATTACCTATACCAGACCGTTCCCAGACTCATTTGTTTACATAAAAGTAACTTCATTAGAGTACAAAATAATAATTATTAAATTCCATCCGCGCTAACCTCCTCTAAGGCGACTTCCTGATTTGTCGGTGCGGAGGCAGTACGATATGAGAAAAGTGTAAAATGTCAGTGTCAGCTGTCAGTCGACTCGGTGCCATTTTTTACTGCGCCCCTACATTTAAATGAGTGCTTCCTGACTGGCGCGGGATGCGCGGTAGCGGGACGATGCGAAGGCGGTACCTACTGCTCTGCTTCTGCGCATGATATTACTACTGCGCAAACGTAATACTGACAGTATTATGTCGAGTGAGAATCTTTGCGACGTCAGTAAGTTTACGTCAAAGAAGAAAATGTCACATATCGATCTCGCCCCGCCAAGTCAGGAAGTCGCCTAAAGTTGTCAATCAAAGGGCAGACTCGACTCCGAAGTTGGTCGGGTAATCAACACGAGGAATTTGACTCAAATTTCATAAATGTGTACGACTAAATTCCGTCCATTATATCTTACGTGTTCATAGCTTTAAGGCGCTACGACGAGAAATATCGCGTTCTTTGAAACGCTGTTCTGCCCAGAGGAGGAAACAATAGGGATTGATTTTTAGATATATATGATTCTTGATTATATGATTATCATATCTTGAGTATATGACAGGGTTATCAGGACGTGGTGGGAGGTTTGGGGGGCCAGGCCTACCTTTAAAATACCACAAAAGGTCCTATGACGACCCTGTGACATGGCGAGATAATGCCGCCATCAAATAGGCATTCCCCTAGCGCCGGACAACAGCGGCGCTAGTACTGGCAGAGGGCCGAAGATGCAGTATCAGGATGGGCTTCTGACAGGGTAGCAGTGGGCGGGAAACCGGCCATTGTACTGTGGTACGGAAGGCAAATGGGGAAACCACCGTACTAAAATCCCCATAAAAAGGAGTATGATGGCACAAAATGAAAAGATTATGGTCCTTGACAACGGGCTTCCACGATGTAATATTCCGTGGCGGTCTGAGTCCGGCAGTTTCAGACGCAAGGCTGAATCGGTCGTTATCATGCAAAACCCTTGCATCATAGGAACATGGAACGTGAGGACAATGCTGCCACCAGGAAAAATAGAAGAACTGAAGATAGAAATGGATCGTCATAAAATAGATATACTAGGAATAAGTGAAGTTAGATGGGGAGGAAGCGGCGACTATTGGGATGAAGATTACAGAATAATATATACAGGAGAGAAACAAGGTTCAAACGGGACAGCACTAGTATTAAACAAGAAATGGGGATTTCAAGTAGAAAATATTATTCACCATAGTGACAGAATTACACTGATAAAATTGAAAGCACGACCTCAAGATATAGTCATCATCCAGGTGTACATGCCTACCGGAAGCCACCCAGAAGAAGAGATCGAGGACATGTACAACCATCTTGATTCTCTGTTAGATGTAGTAAACGCCAATGACTACTTGATAGTAATGGGGGATTTTAACGCTGTGGTGGGGGAAGGGAAAGAAGGTAAAGAGGTTGGTCAATTTGGGTTAGGGGTTAGGAATGCAAGGGGGCAAAGACTGGCACAATTTTGCAGTGAAAACAAACTTGTGATTGCTAATACATTGTTTGAACAACCGAAACGGAGGCTGTACACCTGGAAGATGCCAGGAGACAAGAATAGATACCAGTTGGACTACATCATTGTAAAACAAAGGAATAGAGACCAATTGATTTATTGTAAGACGCTGCCGGGCGCTGATATAAATTCTGATCACAACTTACTAATTAGTAAACATAACCTAGAGAGGAAGAAGATCGTAAGAAAAAGTAAGAGGAAGAAGGTTGATCTCACTAAACTTAAGGATTTACAAATACGAGCGCAATATAGCAATAAGTTAGGTGATAAGTTAGACTATTATAAAAATAAAATAGAAGAGAAAGATAATAGAGAACCGGTGGACATAGAAACTAAATGGAGAAATATTAGTAAGATTATGAGGACTAGTGCAGAAGAATGTCTAGGAAAGGAAAACATTGTCCCGAGGAAAAATTGGCTGACGAAGGATATAGCAAACATGATGATTGAGAGACGGCATTTTAAAAATAAAACGGACATTGATAGTATAAGTAGGTATAGAAAACTTACAAATAAAATTACTACAAAATGTAGAGAAAGGAAAGAGAAAGACATAGAGAAAAACTGTGACTTAGTAGAGCAACACATCAGAAGAGGACAAATGGACAAGGCATATAGAAGAATAAAAGAAATTAATAAGAGCCACAAAACAAAAAGTACAGTTGTATTGGATGAGCAAGGAAAACTGCTTCTCAATGACAAAGATATTGCTATGAGATGGAAGAGGTACATAGAAGGTTTATATGAGGGACAGGGATTAAACGAAGAGGATATGGAAATTGAAGGAAGTGTAGACAAAGACAATATCGGTCCAGAGATACTTAGGGCAGAGTTTGACACGGCATTAAAAAGTATTCAGAGTGGAAAAGCGGCGGGTGATGATGGTTTTTATATAGAATTTATCAAATATGCTGGGTGCGAACCTATAAAGGATGAGATTTTCTCAATAATGCAAGTAATTTACACCACGGGATTTATACCGGAGGATTTCCAAGTCAGTAAAACCATATTATTGCCAAAAAGGGCAAACACAGTAAAATGCGAAGAACATAGGACCCTGAGCCTTATCTCCCAGGCATCAAAAATAATTCTGAAAATCATTCAAAATAGAATCAGACCGGTAATGGAGGACTACCTGGGACCAGACCAATATGGTTTTAGAAAGGAAAGAGGTACAAGAGAAGCCATACTAGCGCTGAGAATGATTATTGACAGAAGGATGGACCTGGGCCAAGACACGCACATCGCTTTTATTGACCTGGAAAAGGCTTTTGATAAGGTTAACTGGAAGAGCATGATGAGAATACTGAAGGACGCGGGCTTAGATTTTAGGGATCGCAGGGTGATTTTCCAACTGTATAGAGAACAAGAAACCATTATCAACGTAGGGGAGGAGAGCTGCAGGGCAAAAATAAGGCAGGGAGTCCGGCAGGGATGTCCACTCTCACCGCTGATCTTCAATATTTTTATGGAATGCGCCATTAGGAAAATAGTAGAAGAGGGTAAAGGGGGCGTGAGGATTAATGGGCAGAAGGTACAATTTATAAGATTTGCGGACGATATAGCAGCATTGGCGCAAAGTACAGAGGAACTACAGGAACTATTGGAGCGGATGGATTCAGTTTTTATAGATTTTGGACTCAAAATTAACACATATAAAACTAAAACTTTAATTACATCAAAATTAAAACCAAGGAAGAAAACCATTAAAATAAGAGGAACGGACATTGAACACGTATCCAAATTTAGATATTTAGGTAGCCTAGTCACCGAAGACGCCAAGTGTTCAGACGATATTATTTCGAGGATTGCAATGGCTAAAACTGCTTTCAACACCAAAAAACAACTGTTCCGGGCCAAAATATCCAGAAGTACCAAAAAACGCCTGATAAAAGTCTTCATCTGGAGTATAGCTTTATACGGGTGCGAGACTTGGACTTTGACCCAAAGAGAAAGGAAAAGGATTGAGGCGTTAGAGATGTGGCTCTGGAGAAGAATGGAGAAAATAAGCTGGACAGAAAGGAAGACAAACCAAGAAGTGTTACAAATAGTGGGAGAGAAGAGAAACTTATTGAAGACAATTGAAAATAGACGAGGCCAAATGATAGGTCACTTGTTACGACACGACACTTTCTTCAAAAATATTCTCGAAGGCAGGATTGAAGGATCAAGGGGTAGAGGTCGACCGAGGAGAAGCTTTGTACAGCAATTGAAGGAAAAAGTAAATGTCGAGTCTTACCGGGACCTAAAGAACTTGACCGAGGACCGTGAGAACTGGCGCCAACTCCACCGACAAGAGCCGAGCTCTTAAATTTTGATGATGATGATTATATGATTGGGTTTGTGACAATAGCCGAAATATATTACTTAAAATTTTCTCGATGGAAAAAAATCGAAAGTTGAGTCTTTGTTTTCCTTTTTTTACTCAGCCTACTAAAACAACGCATTATTATATTATTAAACGACATAAATAAGTTAAAATGATGGCATTTTACCACATCTAAACTCTGTCAAGAGGAAATTTCATAAAACTGCACTCAGTAAGATATTTATCGAGATTTGTCTATAAAAGTCATTCCCGAAGAGTGTTGTAACTTGTATCCCGTTTTGCCGTGCGCAAAAGACATAAGCGTATCTTTTTCACGACCAGGGGACCGATTTTTGAGCGTCGAACGTTCGACTTCTCACTCGACATCTGTCAAAACGTCATAGTTTTTTGACGGATCTCGAGTGAAAATTCGAGCGTTCTACTCTCAAAAATCGGCTCCCAGATCAGTGCAAGGTCAGTGTACGAGTACATAGAGGTAATTGTAGTTTGTTAGCTTGTAGGTATAGGTATGTATGTAGGGATTGTTGCGCCAACTCTTAGAGTATTTCAGTGTTAAAACCACCCACGTGGTCGTACCGGAGGTTTCCCCTAGATTTCCCCCAGGCCACTCTCCAACCGCGGACTCCTTTCGCGTCATTGGGGCCCGCCCGCCCTAATAAAGCCATGCACAGTCAGGGTAAAAGGGATTGTAGAGGTAGTCTCCTGTACTACTTATTTTATTACTCGTACGCAAATAATATACATTGTTTTTGCATAATTTAAAATACCAGGCATTAACACACACTTTGCACAACAGATGTTTCCTTACAAATGCTGAAAATTGTGACAGCAGATTAATGCTGAAATTACCATCTCATTTTTTGTACCGAAACCGGGCTTCTCTCAAGTTTGAACTCATTACGACGACCTATAAAAACATACCAAGTAGAGACAGCCAGTCGCCTACATAGTGAGCCGCCGATTTCCTTATTCATATGGCCATAAGGGCAAAATTACACCCTTTATTTAAACTGGATAGGTTATTAAATTCTTCGTTAGTAAACCTTGTTTTCGAAGGTATAAAGTCGATTTTGGTGTGTAGTAAATTTTGAACAATCATAATGTAATCGAATGCGACAGGTACACGCTGCCGATCTACATCAAAGACATGTGTACAGTTTTTCACCTTATTCCTTTGTAATAAAGGCGACAAAAGTGTATATATTTTTGACTTGGATGGTACAAAGTCGGGTAGCCGGGATTTAATCGAGTGCCTCTGGTTTGATAGTTAATTAAAGAACTGAATAACGCGGCAATGCAAGTCAGCTGCAATCTTCGACAGACTTTATATAGAGTTGGTAATACCTCTCGTGATGAAATTATAAAAAATATAGTGTAACTAGCTTTCGCCCACGAGTTTTTCCGCGTAGAACTCGTTCATCGCGTTATAATTCAATTGCTATTCTTTTATTGCAGGCTCTTACCTAATACCTAGTTATAACTCTTCCAGCATACAAACTTCTACCCCCTTAAGGGATGTTTACCGGGATAAAGAGTAGGTATCCTATGTCCTCCCCCGGTACTTCCATCTAAATCGGTTTAGCAGTTTGAAGCTTGAAGAGGTAACTCCAGAGGACCACATGCGCGTTGTCGAACTTGTTTTTGAGGATTCGTTGTTCGTTAGTAAGAAATTTCCAAATGTGAGGAAAAAAGTAAAATGAACATTTTAAGAGTGTTACAGACGGAACGTTTCGTTTTTATTTTGTTCAATATTTAATCTTTGGTCATCACACTCATCACCTACTCCATTCTCTTTTTTGTACTCGTGTCAAACAAACTGATGATAGTATTTAAACTGTAAGTTTTCATGAACGGTGCCAATAAGGTTAGCTGGGATAGGAATAAGTTCGCCTTTTTAGTTTTATTATTTTGTCCAATGCGCCTACACTAATTTGATATCTAGGCCACTTCTCACCTTGTCACAAATTGAAGATTGAAAATCTATATGAGCGCCGCTAGAGATCTCATATTAAGACAAGACCAATTCACGAATCGACGAAAATAATGAAGTTTGAGCTTCCAATGTGAAGAAATGATGTAGAATTACACTGCACAAAAATTACTGTAGACTGAAAACGATTTAACAAAGTAACACAATAACCGAACAAAATATTGAAAAATACCTCGCTAACTCTGTAAAAAATACCTAAATATCATCATAAAAATAATCTTTCATGCTGATTATTTTGTAATTGTCAACGACACTGATATATTTTAATAAAAAAGTGTAGCTTTTTTTATTTTTTTAACAAAATAACCGGATGGATATTTGATAAGTGATCCAGTATTCCAAAAATCAATCTAAATATACCAAATATTTACGAAAACTACGCCCGGAGTTCCTTAGAGAGCGGATGGTTAATTGGAAACGCCCGCGTGTTAGAACGGGACATTTGCAGTGGCACTGCCTAGCCTTAATACCACTGTGGCAAGGTACAAAGTGGCCCAGAAATCAAGTTGATTGATTATACTCGTACAATGTACTATACATACTTCCTAATGGTCCCAATGGAAACGTTGGTAGTTTTAATATTAATCAATTAATTTAAAATGTTTGCCCGGTGTAAATACTACTCTTACATAGATAACCAATTCTGCACTAGATGATTCGATGTAGATCCAACTATTCAAGCTTTATACGGGATGATGTCATTCATATTAAAGAAGACTTCTTTTGAAGCATGCTTACCCACGAAGGTTCTTGAAATAATGTATCATTATTTTGTATATATAATAGGTTCGAGTATAATGTGAAAAGAAATCTACTTCGTATAATTATGTCAATGTAGACAGGATAAAAGAAAAGTAAAAAATGGTGTAGATATTATGTTCAAGTAATTCCCATATAATAAAATTGTTATCAACTATTACGACGGACTAAAGATTCATTCGAACATTTTAATCAATTTTTTAATACGACTCTGACTAAACAGTCCATATTCTGAGTATTTACTCAGTTCCATTATTTAACAACCGGCCATAAAAACAATCGTATAGTTTACTATGGCCACTAAAATATGATGTCCATACCATATAAATAAATAGCTATTTGAATATAAATGTGACCTTATTAAAATTTATTACAATTAAAATGCTTAAGTACCATCCTGTATATACTCGTATACGCCCTATATAATATTACGAGTATGCGGTATCCATCCATCAAGATATATACTCTACTTTAGGCGAGTTTCTGATTTGTCGGGGCGGAGGCGGTACGATATGAGAAAGCTGTCAAATGTCAGTGTCAACTGGTCAACTCAGTACTACTTTTTACTGCGCCCCTACATTTAAATGAGTGCTTCCTGACTGGCGCGGGATGCGCGGAAGCGGGGCGATGCGAAGGCAGTACTGGTCCGCTTCTGCGCATAATATTACTACTGCGCACACGTAATACTGACAGTATTCCGTCAAGTGGGAATCTTTGCGACGGACGTCAGTAAGTTTACGTCAACGAAAAAAATGTCACATATCGATCCCGCCCCGCCAAGTCAGGAAGTCACCTTAGCGCTATGTAATTTTGACTTTTATGGTAAGTAAAATATCAATCAATGGCCTTTGAGTATATTACCTACAGAATGTACAAGCAGTGTCAAACAAGTAGACGTCTTTGCAACGCCAATGCAAGAGCGGCATGTACACGACCGCAACCCTGGCAAGTAATGTTTGTCCGTGGCGAACAAGTTTCACGTCGATGTCTCTTGGTAGAATCACAAGCCATGCTTCATCGTAGACCTTACGCCCATCGAGCAACCGTTTGC
This sequence comes from Cenopis cana, assembly GCA_951800055.1. Lineage (NCBI taxonomy): Eukaryota > Metazoa > Arthropoda > Insecta > Lepidoptera > Tortricidae > Cenopis > Cenopis cana. The sequence goes on from OX637488.1 coordinate 8,683,614, forward strand.
ACCATTGGTCCCTGTAATCTATATGTATACATTTTCAAACATGGGGTCCTTTATCCAGCTTTTTTATTTCACATGATCACATTGACATTGTTGTAATTTGAACATTCATAAACCTTATTCCAATGGGATTAGGTCTATCAAGGGATACTGCAACGTGTCTTAATTTGCATGGTTTTAACACGAATTCCACACCATTTATTAAGTTAAGTCACTTTCGGTGCCAAGTTTGAACTATTTAGCTGAATCGATAGTAAATATCGGCTATAACATGTTAATTTTCCTTTAACTCCTCTGTTTGTATAGTAAAAGGCGGGCAGGGATTCGCAAATAGGTAATATTTAAAGCAATAAAACTGTTATCGGTGGAGTTATCGCGCGCAGCGGAGCGCATTTTGCACGCTTCTAATGAACGCCATATGAAACAGCCAATTTATCACATGCCCTTATCATAAAACGTACTATACTTTTATGATAGTCCCTGAATCTGTAACTATGTAGAAACAATACCTATACTTACACCATGATGAAACTGTTAACACTACAAATATCTAACAAAATCCAACGACGACATTCCAAAAATCTTCTGAATAATTTGTTCAGTTTCACTTTAGGTAAAAGTACGTGACTTGTTATTTACTGGCGTTGCACATACTCATTAAAAATTCGAACGAGACGTTGTGTCAAAAGGACCGTGTTTGGCGGCGCCTTGTATCTCTGGCCTGACCATGAATAAATCAATGAAAACAAATAGTATACAGCTACTAGTATTCCCAAAAGCTTCTTACAAAGACGTATGATCTGCTATTGTTTCAACGCCGTTTTGTTAAGCGATCTTAAGGTATGTTAATATATTCAAAGTAAAATAATAGGTAGAGCATATTTTCCTGCCAAGATCGAATGTGATGTACATATAGATAGGTCCGCAGCGTAATTTGGTAGACACCGAAACTAATTTATTTAACAAAGGACCAACCGACCGATAGAACACTTTTTATGCGTATACAAACTCATTACGTGCTGTGGACGTATCCGTGATTGTTCTTGGGCCGAACATTGATCGCCGCTACTATACTTACAGAGAGTGACCCGTGAAGAGATTTAGCTTATTCTAGCCGGGATTCATTTTTATTGAGAATTATAACGCAAAAAAAACTTAGAGCTTTTTTAAATGCTGCCAATGCGATCAGATACCCGCTTGGTAGCGAATAAATTATAGACAAATTCCTGAATTCAAAAAAAAAATCATAAGGTAAAAGTTCTAGTGCTCGACGCTGCACTGCGTACAGAGTCGAGTACTAGTACTTTTACCTTAAATTAAAGCCTACCTAAATAATCCGAACTTAAGTCATCCTTTCATTAATTTTATTTATATATGAAAACTATTGCAACATGCAACAATTATAGAGCTTTTTTATTTAATTTCATGCAAAATATAATATAAAAAAACTATAGCTACACTACCTAGTGACCTTCTCATAAAAATTAACAATGTATTTGACCGGAAATTAGAAATTCCAGAGTCTCAGGAGATGACATAAAAACCTCCACAAGTTTTTATGATAAATACCGTCCCAACCCAAGCGTGAACTTTTGTCAAGTCCTTTAATCATTAAAAGTTATATGACTTACGGATATTTAAATCAATAATTCAGACAACGTTACTTCAAAGGCAGTTCAGTATGACCTACTGAAATATTAAGAATTTTATTAGGTAGCCAAGCTCTTAAATATTATGATGAGATCATAAACGTTAAATGTCACCTTATATAATTAACGGATTTAGTTATATATGCGATTTTCTGATTTGTTTTATTATAATTTTAGGAGATTCCAAGTTTATCCAACTTTCCCAAGAGTTGACTGTCCTTTATTCATCCAAACCAATCAATTTTAACAAATCATAAGTTGAAAATAGCCCACTTGCTTCCCGCAAAGTCAATCGAATTTGAAAATATGTTACAAAAGCAAGTCATCCAGCCGCAATTCGGTAGCCGAGCCGAACTTTTTTTGGTTTGAAACTGTGAGAAAGAACATTGATAGTAAATGAGATTTAAAATTCGTGGAAAAAAGTGAGGAAATGAGTCGGGAGAGGAGGGGTAACGAGCTTGTCGCTCGAGTGGCGCGGTTTCCGGTCCTTGTCGAGTAGATGTAACGCCAGTGGCATCAACCTGAAGGAAAATGAAACAATTGATTTTAAATTATCGCAAGTTCACAATGAAATTATACTAATAGAGTATTTGACACATGTTAAAATTTGTAACATGGTGTCGCTTTATGGATAGTAAACCATCAAAATATCACATTGAATTGAAAATTATTAACTTTTACCAAAATAGAAAAAAGATATTTATCATCGAAAATTCGGAAAATTATGATTTTTTGTCATCCAAAAGTCAAACAAAAGGTATAAATAGAATAATTAAGTAAAAAAAAATAAAAGAAATGTACGGCAACTATGTACCTAAATGCATTATTTTACGACCGAAACAGCAAAATACTTATTTTCCCATACAACAGTTGGTTCGATACCAGGCGGGTGACGTCATCTGCCCGTGCCAATTTGTAGGAGCCGTTTGGGCGGCCGCTAGCGGCGAGCTAGTTTCATCTCTATTTTTTCCCCTTTATTGTGGTCTAATTGTAGTTGGTCCCATATAGACATTTGATCGTCTATGAAAACTGGTTCGAATGGCACCATAAATTTTTTTTAGTCAAATAGTGTATTAAGACACAGTGTCAGTTTCTTCTTTGTGCTGGCATTCAATTCCATTAGCTGCATATGGGCGCCAGACATCCTTGTATGTTTTAGGCCCCTATAGAATGCAACTCTACAGTGAGGTGGAGGACACTCACGTGTTCATTATCACTACGAGTAATATGTTTCGAACTATCATAGGAGTGAATGAGCATTCTCGTGGTCGTCACTTAACTCGCCTCAATGCATACCTAGGTACGTGTGTAAATTAGGCTTAAAGCCCGCCCCACCCACATGCTTTATTGTGTGTAGCGCACGCTCGTGTAGTAACAGAATCTCTTATTTCCCGAGCCTAAAGATTACCGTCCACAATCCACATGTATACACATACTTCGATATTTGTACGTTACGTTTATGTTACAAACACATTGTAAGGACACATGAAAATAATTCAATTTATTGCAGATATTCTTGAATCCTCGTAGATTCTAGTTATTTTGAACTAAGTGTGTAACCTTCTGCTGAAATTCTAATTATACGCGTATTGGAATTGGAACCAATAGCATAGTTTCTAACTATCGTCTTAAAGCCGATAACAATGGGTAGCCAAAGGCATGTAAACAACCCTCCCCAACCCAATAACTAATTTACGAAAGCCTCACGTATCAAAGACTGACCACATTGAGGGATAAATTAAAAGGAGGAAGCCAATAGGCAACAGGATACCAGCTAGAATGTGCGCTAAAAAATAAATTGTAAAAACTGGACAGACACTTTTTTATCTCCGCGGCCACATCCTACATAGTGCAGGAGAAAAGAAAAAATTCGGCGCTAAAAAGAATAACTCCGAGTCTATTACTCGTACAGCATGTCATCGACGGTTCATTAAAATGCGATGACTTAACACAAATACTGTGGTGGACTTCATTGATAGCCTCCGACGTAGGCCCACCTGCATAAAAACCACATTCCTTAACTGCCAAAGGGAATTCATCCTTAATGATAAGCCTTGAGCACTCATCTTTTATCGCTTCAAGTGCATCCATTAGATCATTTTGGAATGTTGGATCACTTACAATAGCATTTCATTCCGTGGAATCCATTGATAAGTCAGATGCTACCAGTGTTACAAGAAGCCTATCTCACGACCGTTGAGAAATTCAATTACTCCCGAATTTCCTATCAAAGTAATACTATGAAAGATTAAAGATATTTGAATCCATTTTTCAACTAAAATGTAATACGGTATTAAATCCCTAGTCAAATCAGCAACTTTTTATTAAATGTCAAAAACGATTTGTTAATATGAAGTTTGTAGGGAAATACTGTCTTAGTGACGTCACTAAGACAGTGTGAGTAGGTTTGTTCAAATCAGCGTCCTTTTCAAATCTTTATGCTTATAAAATCTTTCAATTAGCTAAAATAAATTAATAATTGATGTTTTTCGAGTATTTTCGTTAGATCTTTTATTAGTCAAGTAAAAAATAATTTATTTTTACCTTAGTTTAATACCCTATTCTATCTACCCCTATATAACTGTATTATATCCAAGTTACTGAAATACCCACAAACGAAAACGGTTTGTTGTTTAAACCAAATTTTCCTTCAATGCTGCATTATATAAATCGATAAGTGCAGATACCTGCAGACAAATTTACTGTTACAAGTAATATACTTTTACTCGGAATTAGTATTTCCATGGTCAATTTGCTGAATCTAAAAGTAAACTGTACTATTTGCTTTTCTCAACCGTGAGAAACTCATCCTACGAGTACGTAGTTGGTCTATGAGGGACAAAAAACAGTAAACCGAAATGGTACTGTTACAAATTATTGTGCCGTGTAAATTACCAAGTCAATGCAAAATTGAATGCTTTGACGACTCTTTGGGAGGCCGATTCTGTTTGGAATAAATTAATTAAGGTGGATTAAAGACGATTTTCCATCGTTACTCGCTGCCGCCACCGTCCAAATTACGATTTGTGCGCACCAGCCCGTTATTGTCTGCTGGCAAATGTTATTCTTACTCTATTGTTCCCAAAACAGCTTTTTTTATTCATGTCGCGTCGAGTTACTGTGACAGGTACTTTGTTTTGTTAATTTCTTATATCAGTTTCATATTTAAATAAATAGTACCTAGGAATGCATTGAAGCATTAACCGTTTTCTTATTTTTAAAGTACATCAAAGTTTTCAAGTCCATATACTAGTATTACTCTCTTTATTTTATACTAGCTAGACCGTGCTTCAGTAGACGTTTTTCGTTAGATTTTTTTATATTTACATCGGACAAAATCTAATTTCTCATGTATTAGTGAAAATATTTTGCCAATTATTATTTACAAAATTTTGAGTAAGTAGAATTGCCGACAAACATCTTGAATCTAAGCTTCAGTGCGCAGTAGCGTGATTTGAACGTAAATCGGCTACTGCGCAGTTTCAAGATGTTTGCCGGCAATTCTACTTACTCAAAATTTTGTAAATAATAATTTGTAAATAACTTTACTATCGAATTCGATATTAAATGACAATTATTAATCCAATAACATCGTATGCCTGAGAAATGTAGACAACAAAATTTATTGCACATGCGTTCGGGCAGTACAGTGATTGTTCATCAGCAGTTGCTGGAGGTCCAAGACATCTTTCATAACCAAGGGGCCGATTTTTGAGTGACGAACGCTCGACTTTTCACTCGAGAACTGTCAAAAAACTATGATGATGTCGAGTGAAAAATCGAGCATTCGACACTCTAAAATCGCCCAGGTGGTGTTATGAGATGAGAAATGTTTATCTATACATTGACTTTGGTTGTAAAAATTGAACCAACGCTTTGCCAACGACAGTGTTTTCTACCTCCTCTATGACATCACAAATTCAAAAATGCTAAGTGCTAAGTACAAGATATCAGCACGGCGAGGACTCCAAAACTCGAATCATACTGGTTTAGCTGAATTAGGTTGCTTTAATGTGACGTTTTATTTCTATTTAGGCTTTTTGTAATATTGTTACCTATTTTGTACAATAGCACAATTTTCCGGGGTGATCTGTAATTTTCTGACAGCACGCTTTGCATGAATATTTTACACTCCTTTTTTGGGCAATCAGTGTAAAACGTAGGTAGTAGGTACGGATAAAATTAGTAACTCAATGAAATTTTTCATATACATCTTATTTATTGAAAGTCATGCCTAGCATGGTTCACAGAATCAGATCAGAATCTGTCATAGGTACAGTCAGCAGCAATGGTTGCTACGCGGGCGAGGTGCTCACAATGATCTTCACACATCTTTATTATAAGGGAATAAGAGCGTGTGAAGATCATTGTGCACACCTCGCCCGCGTAGCAACCATTGCTGCTGACTGTACCTATGCGGTAGTTAATTGACAATAAACAAAAGATATAAATGAATGTGGTACCTACATTTAAATTCTTAGTAAGTATAAGTACGTTATAAAACATGTAACTGTAGCGTTCATGTTATTTAATGCCGTTTAATACAGTTAACATTTTACTGTTCTACAAATATTTATAGTATGTTTTTAAAATAAAATTATAAGGGATCTCCCGATCTAATGTTGAGCCTTAAAACACGATGTAATATTAAAACATTTGACATATCAAGCACACTGTCAGCAAAAGATCTTAAATTGATCGCATTTAACTTAACCCTAAATGTTAATGATGTTGGGAAAACCGAGACAAAAGCAACCGGCGTTTCAAAACTTGTGAGAAGGAGACGCAGCTATTTCTGTTGAGTGCGCATCGATGAGTGGGCCGAACGCGCCCCTCCACCAGCGCAAGAGTCTGTTTTGGTACAATACTCGGGTGACAAATGTTTGACTTTGTTTCAGCACTGAAAATATTACGGATTAAACTTTTGTACAAAAAGTCACTGTAATAAGAAAAATCCAATAGCATTCTTATTGCACTAGTGACCACAAGTATTACTCATATCATATAAAATCAAAGTATTCAGCCAATATAAGTAACTTGTTCTGACTAATGTTCGAAAAGTATTAAATATGCTAAGCAGTAAAACAAAACGGATGCGGTGTCCTAAATTTACTAGCGGATGGATTCCCTATACGTTTGACATTTGTACAAGTGGGAGTGTACCGTGCACTCACACATCAGCGGTCCCTCTATACTGGTGCTGTGTGCATGGAGCACCGATTCGAGCCTCCAAGACGAAGCTCACGCACACCAGCGCGCTCCACCTCGTCCATACTAACACAGCGGCACTCTCAGTCCAACACAACCTCCTCTACTGCACTCACGCGCAGAAAAAAAAAGATAACGCGATCTATCGATCTTTTTTTTTGAACAAAAAAAACTCCGTCTGATAGGCTTCATGGCTAATAGTCGAATAAGACAGACGTCTACAAACGAACGCGTCGGCTCACTTGAATACCTACTATTTATTTCGATCACAATATTTATGACAGCGTAATTAATTAAACATGTCGTTTTAATTATGTAAATACAAATGGACGATAATCAATTTGAATTATGTGTTTCGATCTCGTTCGGTTAATTTAATGTAAACAGATATTTATCAATTTGTGACGTTTTTACGGTGCTAATGTTTTCATGGTACGGAGCTTTGGTATTTTTTGTTGAAAGCTAGTTATTGTGCTGCAGTATGGCTGATCCGCGGTGACCACGTTAGTGCCGCAACTAAACACGGTTAGTGATACGTCGTGATACGTCGCGTATGGAACCGATCTGACTCTGACATACCATTATGGAACGCCACCAAAATGGTATGGATGTGTGGGTAGGTAAGGGTATATTTTAGTATGTTTTAATTATGTTGTTCTAATTAAATATCCGTCATAATTATATTTTGTTTGTGTAAGCAAGTTGATGATGATGATGATTTATCTTAATTTGAAATACTCTAATAATTAAATCACAACCTTGAAACGGCTTAGTTTTTATTTTATTTATTACTAACAGCTGCAAATACATAGGTGCTTATCACAACGTAAGAATCCATCACAGTTTATAGCGATAGCAGAATTTTATGCCTGGGAATAATTTATTTATGCAATTCAGCAAAGGCGTTTACAATCGCGAGTGCTAATCTAAAGCTAAAGATTCCATAGGACGCCCAGTCGCCCATTCTTGACCATTACCTACAGCACAAAAGATAAGCATATGGTAATCGCGTACTTTTCGAATGCACATTTGGTCATATTAAATTTCATTTTTCATGATGTAAATGATGGTTTGTTTCTGCTCGAAACGTGATTCATAACCTGTAAGCTGTAAATGCCAACCTGCTGTCTCTTTTAGCATACAGGAAACCAAAAATATTTTCAAACGTGGATGATTAAACAATGCTTTAAATGAACCTTCCCGTTTCAACCTACGCACTGGTGAAAATATATTTAAATTGGAACATTAAATATATTGGAAGTATTACTGAAATGTACATAAAAACATTTTGTCAATTTAAACAGCATGTGTTATAAGAGCCTAAATATTATTTTTAAAAATAATTTTGGGTGGTGTTAGTAGTTTTATTATATGTAATTACGTAATTTTGTTCTATATGGTTTCTCGAGCAACAACTTGTTATCAATAAGTACATTGCGCGCTGAAAGAAATGTCTTATATTTTAACGAAAGACTTTTCACTAAGATTAAGATTTTCAGATCTTAATGAAATTGAAAAAAAATACCCTACATTCTAGAGGTATTCAATTACAGGTTTTCACCGTCAATCAAACGAATTTGACCTCTCTCCTACATACAGACAGACATATGCGGATTGTCATTTTTAGTTTCTAGTGTAGCGATGTTCATGGCATGATCACGACTTCTATTCACAAGGATCGGCTAAGAGAAAATGATTAGCTATATTAGTAGGTACTTTAAACCACAGCAATCCAACTTTTCACGTTTAAATTCACGTTGTATGTTGGGAATGTCATATTTTTACACTGTGCGCAATTTGTTGCAAAAGTTAAATCTAACCTCGAAACAAGTTATTTTATTTAAAATGAAAAATATTTATTCGCTTTAATAACATTGAGTATAACAATAAATTAACAATAAGTTCTAAATATTGCTTGAAATTTTAAAGTAATTACAGGCAGCAACCAAACCAATTGCAATAGACTCTAAAAGCCAATTTTCCTGAACCTTGTAGTGTAATATGTATTTACTTTCTATTTTTAATGGATAATATTTAACGTAACGGTCTATAGTACCTATTTTTTAACGTAAGCTGCAGGATAATTGCGTATTACACAGAGTTTTAAGTTTCTCGTTAAAAGAAATGCTCTGCTCCCCACACAAATTTTCAATCTTTTTCACCTCTTCAGAGGGCGAATTTCGAAAAAGGCAGAAATCCATTTTCTTCAATTGTAATGTTTAGTCTATTAAGGAAATTTAATTAGGAGGAACATATTCGCACAAAATTTCACGTTTATATTACGTATGTCTTTCCCGTTCACGGGACAATGGTGTCCTGGACCTTTGGGAGGCGTGCGCGGGGCCGAAGTACCGAGGTACCGAAGTACCATCGAGTACCACATAGCCAACACGTAGAGGCCCTTTTGACAATTTAATGAAATGCAAGGGATACACCGAGCGGATGCTGTCCCTGCCCGTGTCATGGGACGCACACAGAGACAGCACCCGCCAGGGTGTATAGGGACTTTTGTTGGTTGATGGAATCTAAATGAACCGGGTCTAAGTGAAGATGATGGACTATAATATGTATTATTATTAAGATTCCCAAACCAATTATGATACAACTATTAATCAACGTTAATAAATAGTTTCACTATCCCACTGATACTTGATGCGATACAAATAGTATAAGCATTAGACACATTTTTAATTCTTGTTCCTAGAAACCAGTTCAAATTCTAAACTTGAAATATACGACTGTTATTCCACAGGGCAAGGTCGCGTCAACCAGTTGGGCGGACTCTTCATCAACGGGAGGCCTCTGCCGAACCACATCCGTCTGAAGATAGTAGAGATGGCGGCGGCAGGCGTGCGGCCCTGCGTCATATCGCGCCAGCTGCGCGTCTCGCATGGCTGCGTTTCTAAGATCCTCAATAGGTACCAGGTGAGCACCAACATGAGTGGAGTTCGTCAACAGGACGCCACTGCTGAAACCCATGCTGCTAAGGATAGTGGAGAAGGCAAAGCCGGGATTGCGGCCATGCGACATCTCGCTCCAGCTGCGCCTCCAAGATGCTCAACAGATATCAGGTGAGCACCAACACGAGTGGAGTGCATCTACTGGAAGCCACAGCAGAACCAATTCCGTCTGAAGATTGTGAAGACGCCGGCGGCGGGACTGCGGCTCTGCGACATCTCGTTGCTCGGGCTCTGTTTCTTGCATGACTGCGCCTCCAAGACCCTCAACAAATATCAGGTGAGCATCAACATGGGTGCAGCTCATCGACAGGAGGACACTGCCGAATCACGTCCAACGCTTCATCTGGCGCCAGTTGCGCATCTCCAATATCCTCAACAGATAAGTTTAACTAAATAAAATGTATACGTTTGACATTATTAGTATTATCGATTTATATTACTCGGCAATCTCGGGAGTTGTGCATGTTAATTCTAATAAATGAAAATGCTGTAATGGTACTACTTACTGAGAAATAAAATAACTCATCTGAATCCCCTAAGTGTAGACAATGTCAAGATACGTCAATTCACAATCAGTTCAGAAAATAGCCTAAATAGCTGAGCGTTTTTAACTGTCACGGAACGGTCTACTGTGAATCATCCTTTATTTGCTCTATGCGACCTTACTATAGACACCTTACACCACACGGTTAACTCCATTGGCTAAGTATACCTTATTGCAACGAGATAAAGGTCTTCTAATAATCAGTTAAGTGTTCGTTAGTACGAGCTCTTCATAGGTAGCAGGTGTTAACAATATTTGCTATAAAATGTTTGTCATTAACAGCTTCCGCGTGGTTCAGTAACTATTGGTATTTAATTGTTTTTCCTTCATGTGGCTCGTTTCGCACGACTGCATCTCCGCTTCTCCGGACTCCTCGACACGTACTTTCAATGGAAACACAAGGTTTTTTAGCGGGTCATGTTAAGGCCGTGTATTACCACTTTAGAGTTTTTAAAAACCATCTGAGACATAGAATATTGTGTCTTAAAATCTAAAAAAAAGTATATGTGTTACATGAGGATCTTGTCTAGTCAAAATCGCAGTCAGTTACATGATTTGATGAATTTCACTCGATAGAAAATAATCGCGAAGTAACCCCTTTTTGGAATGTATTTTCAATACTACTGCTATATTCAATTAAAGATCGTAAATAGTTATAGACAAATTCGCAGGGTTTGCTTTGATAAAATGATTGGCTTAATAACTATAGCTAAATATTCACAAAACTGCGCGCAGAGCTTGCGTAGAGAGCGGGATGGTTAATTGTAAACTCACGCATGTTAGAGCGGGAGAGTTGCGTTGGGGATACCTCCCCTTAATAAGAATGATAATGCTTCTTTCTAAACAGAGTAGTTTTCCTTAAATGATCGAGCACCCAACGAAAAATCCGTGGTATTTATAAACGTTTCAGTCGTAATTTCTAATTACTCTTCAGACTAAATTGTTTGTAATGTAATAATATATATAAATTTATGCTATTTTCATAAAGTATCAATATACCCATTCAAATTAACCGATGAATGTGATGGTATAGTCAGCAAAGAAAGTGCTCTACCACTTTTGGACTTTAACGTAAGTACACATAATAGAAACGAAAAGTGGTAGACCAAGTTTTTGGTCGACTGTACAATAATCCAAAATTTTTAGTGAGTGAGTCTTTAACCGAAATTATCTGATCGAATTGCTGAACAAAATGCCACCGGACTGAATATGAATATAATTTATAAATTTATAATTACCTCGTTGACTATAAATAAAATGTCTTTGTCCTTTTCATCAATATCGGTTAGAGATAAAATCTCTAAATACGAGTATAAGTACACCTACAAACCGATTTTGACGTTGATATTGTTCTAAACCTGGCCATACACACCAGGGTATGCCTGCACAGTTTTGACCTGATATTAGTTTCAATATCCTAGAAATATTTATTGGAATTTATATAAGACCCTTAACATTCCTCTGTGGAAAGGCTCATGTCATACATATTTGTAGATAGCTTTTACGAAAGGCCTCGAAAGGTCTTGTCATATTTTATTGAAAAGATATAAAAAAGGTACTGTTGTCTGAGTATATCATCCTTAATAAAATATGAGCACTTACAAAAGCGCTGATAAATAAACTCTCTAAGGGCAATAGGTACATGCTTATTCGTCTTAATCGCATTTTCATACTTGCTAAAAGTAGTTCAAAGCTTTACATTGCCCATAAAGAAGGGAAGGAAGCCCGCGAAGGGATGAAATAAGGGGTGAAATTTTACGTGGAAGAAGTCGCAGGCAAAAGCTAGTGACTATATATTAATATTCATTGCGAGAATTGGAGAGGCATAACAAGTAATGACGAAAACTACAAATTTAGAAATAAAGGAAAAATTCAGAAATCTATGCACCAAGCAGGACTTGAACCTGCGACCTCCCGGCACTCGCGGCCAGTCGCCCTAGCCAACTGAGCTATAGTTGCAACTACCACCCGGCCCTAAGTTCTTCAACCATTCCTTCATTTATACAAACGCCTTAAGGAAGGCGTATAGTGACATCTACCTGAAGACTCGTCAGGCTTCATTAACGGCACTAACGTCTCAAATCATGTTGAAAAATCATCAGTTATGATGCGCCATCCCATACTAAATTAATTTTGTATTAAGCAGTACCTAGATTTTTCAATTTTTCCTTTAGGTATTTCTAAATTTGAAGTAATGTGTGATGTTGCATGTAGATCAAAGAATCCAATTTTAAGCCCATTTCAGAAGTCCATAATATGTTGGATGTACCTAACTATGTGAGTTAATTTTCTCTGCTGAGCTGACATATATGGTAGCTTTGTAGATGAGAAATTTCAGAGTAAGAGCGGGATTCCACAATGTGATTTAGTCGGCATAAAAGTTACATTGTGTACGTACTTATTTATTTCTTTATTATCTGGGTTTATAACTTTATATTTATGTAAAGTAGAAGTACTTCAGTTGGCCTGCTCCAAATATGAGCCAAGTTCTATTTTGCTGTCGTACCGCTTTTAAAAACCAAAACTTAACAGAAATAAAATTAAACATCCACATAGTTTCGATGCTCGAGAAGGACGTCGGTTTACCCTAGGCTTGGAATTTTCGATTGTAAAAGAGAGATGACTCTGCTACATAGTTTATTAATCCAAAAGCGAGTTTCAGTCTACGAAGCTATTTTGTCAGGAATTTGAACAATGCACATGCTAGTGGCGTGTGTCGAAAATTCATACTACAAAATTATTAAGTAGGTAAATTTTGACCAGGATAGCCTTCCTCCTTCCTTGCCGATTAAAAAATATTTGATAAATGTGACTTCGCCAAAAATGCAAAACAACGACGTCAGTGCTGGAGAAACCTCCTGAAAAATGCCCGAGTACGTACCGAAAAATTATTCTTTTGGTGTGTTGAATATACTGGCATTGATTAAATATTTAAATAGCATTGAAAGCGATGAAAAAGATAGGGTGCGTGAAAACGCCCCCCATTTTTTCCAAAATCTGTGAAAGCGAATCTTCATTAATTTGGAATCACGGGAAGTAATTGCCCTCAGTGACCCAAAAAAAATGTCTATTACAAAGTGTGTCCGTCTGTCTGTCTATCTATTAGGTTTTTTTTAAACCACTGAACCATTTAAAATAAATTTGTTATGGAGATAGCTTGAATCCCGGAAAAAGGGCTTAGGATACTTTTTATCCCGGAAACCATCCTTTAAGTGGGTGGAAGTTAACATAGAAGAGCGGTAACTAGGTAAGCGCCTAAAATAAAAGAATAGCAATTAAATTCTAACGCGACGAGGAACGAGTTCTACGAACAAAGTCGCGGGCAAAAGCTAGTATGCGATAAATATTTAACTAGTTACCTTTTCTTAATATAAAAAAACCGTATACGAGTCTTTCCTTTAGGTAAAATACTGTCAGTTTAACTTGATTGTGCAGTTTATTATTTGAGAATGCTGAAGTAGGTAATAAAAAAGGAGAATAAAAACGTTACTTCGGTGTTTATTTCTATAGAGAAAAAATTTTAATTGAAAATTAAAAAGTTTGTTCATTGACTTCCTACTTTAGGCGGTACACCTTTCTGAAAACTGTTGCTAAGTAACGCCAGATGATTACATTGTCAAGTTACCTACAATCCCGAGAATTAAACTTAGAAAGCCTTAAATCACAATATTCCACTTATATTGTACTATTTACTGTACCTAATAGTAGTTGGTTGGCGCCAAAAACTACACCTTACTTATAGTGCGCGCCATCCACGAAAGCGCGCCCCTCCACAGCCCAAGCCGTACAACTGCGCACAGATTAGTATGAGATTCGCTGTGGAGGGGCGCGTCGTCGTGGATGGCGGGCACTATACCTATATTTAGATTAAAGTGGTGATATAACATAGTATCAAATCCAAGCATTTCCACGGCTGCTCAACCGTCACACAATCGCCATTGATCCCCGAAGGTTTCACCACGCAACGGGGAACAAAACTACTGGCCACAATAATACCGATTGTTTCGCCCAGGAAGCGTTTATCCACGCTCCGCGAGTATAGGCTGCGACCTTTGATAGTGCCTGTTTATTGCCACTATTGTGAGAAAATTAGCTTTTGGTAACTACCTCGTTCATTAGTATAGTATGAAGGGCGCTAAACACACGCACGGTAGTCAGTAAATCATGCCAGGGTTTACGGCGGGTTCGATACCGTGTAGGTAGATTATTACAAGAACAGGATTAGTTTACAATTGGAATAGCTGTCATTTCATATACACTTTGACGCAAGTATGGTAACACTGTCGCCTCTAATCTTATCATGGGTTACTGGGACACGATTCCATTTGTCTTATTTGACAGAATGGGATATCCCTATGATAATTTCGTTTTCATGACTCTCATCATCATCATCATCATTTTCAGCCTGTAATCGCCCACTGCTGAGCATAGGCCTCTCTTCGAGTACGCCACTCGTCCCGGTCTTGAGCCAGTCTTATCCAAGAGTGACCCGCGATCTTCCTAATATCATCGACCCATCTAGCCGGTGGACGGCCGACGCTCCTTTTGCCATGAATTGGCCACCAGTCTGACACTTTTTTGGTCCACCTGCCATCACTCTGCCTAGCAATGTGTCCTGCCCAACTCCACTTGAGTTTGGTAGACATCTCCGACATCGACATCATGTCTCTCATGCTTATTTTGAAAGGCTGACATGAAAGTGTGGCGATTTTGCATACATGTCGAATGTCATAACGAATAGAGATCGCTCTGTAGCGATAAGACCGCCTGTTGTTTACCTCTACCTTAAATCTAATGTTTTGTACTGTGTTCTTTTTGAGGTGTACAATAAAGAGCATTTGTATTGTATTGTCCTAGTGTATTGACAGGTTCTAAAAGTCAAAATAACAATTATTTGATACAATGTTGATAGAATTAAATTAATCGAAATAGTAATCCTCGTTGCGTAACTAATATATATTTAATATATAGCACGAAGACCAAAATACATTTCCACAGACCGCGTGAAGGCGTCATCGAAAATGTTTCTATATGTTTCTATTAAAAAACTTCAAACAATCAACGGGCGTTTATATTAAGGCAGTAAAAAGTTACTGAAGCCAACCTTCCATACGTCTATTTTCATCATTCCCTCACTTGACTTACACTGTAGCACAGTTAACTGACCATTCTGTTCAGACTAAATAACAAAAATGTCCCTCATATACCAAGTTAAGTATACTGGAGACTTACTTTTTTAAATGTTAGGAAGGTATCAGAACGTGTTTTTAAGTGTGTTATGGTCTGTATACAAATTATGATTATCAATATACGATATAAACAGATTAGATAAACGAGAAATTACAACTAATCGTTCCTTTATTTTTAGTATTATTTTATTTTATTATAGTGTTAGTGTACCTGTATACTTACATTTATGTAAGGCTTATTTAATATATAGAACCAACATTTATGAACACTATGTAGTTTTATGGAATAATTAAAAAGGTTAGATGAAAGCAAAGTAAAATAAATACACTAATCGGTACATGATCCAAATTGATACCGAAATTGTTTTTGTAGTACCTAACACAGTAATTCAATTCTATTGAAAAGGACTTCAACTTTCGAAGTTTATAATTGCCTTTAACCTCATTTCTCTAAGAGCCTCAGAAAATTACATCGTGTATATTTTTACAAAAAATTACATGTAACTACAATTATATATATATATATGTATATATAAAACGGTAATAAACGGTTAAAACTCACGTATTAATTATCATACCGGACAATATTGCGATTTGTTCCTCAGAATGAGTGCGGCTGCGGCTCGCGCGGAATGCACTGAGGAAGAGTTCGCAACATGTCGAGATTTAGTAAAATTTTGTAAAAAACAGAAATAAATTAATGTTGTTTTTTTTTGTAATAAGAATGTAAGCTTATTAAAAAGAGGTACAGCTCCCAGATATTAAGCAAGGCCTTGTACCTTATTTCAGTAAGCACAACAGAAAATTATTTCGTATTTAGGTAATACATAGGTAGACTGGTGGTAGACCCATCTTCGAAGAAATAATTAAATGTTTTTTGTGAAGTGTGAATGCTCATTACTAACTAAACTTGCGTCTCGTCTAGGAGACTGGGTCCATCAGACCTGGCGTGATTGGGGGCTCCAAGCCGCGTGTCGCCACACCCGAGGTGGAGGCGCGGATCGAAGAGCTGAAGCGACAGAACCCGGGCATTTTCTCATGGGAGATCCGGGAGAAACTGATCAAGGTAACGTATTTCTAGTATCTGCTGAAATTTTTGATTTCTTATGTTACCCCCGATTAACATATGTTATAATTTTATTTTACTAAACGGTTAAAACTCACGTATTAATTGACGCACTCATCCTGATGAAGAACTCCCGAAGAGTTCGAAACATGTCGCCCGAAGTGACAATTAATACGTGAGTTTTAACCGTTTAGTAAAATAAAGTTATAACATGTCTCGCGAAAGTTTAAATTCAAATATGTTATAATGTTTAATAATAGCTTTACGAATTATTTAATCATTATTACTCTAATCCGGTAATATACAGCGATGTAAAGTAAATGTCCCAATGTATGACACTTTTATTCCCAATAGTACATTTTTTAAACCACCGGGAGATGACAGGGTTATGTGGTTTTCTATCCATTAAAAACTCCACAGTGCCACCGCCATCTTTTTTATACCGAGTCGATGGCTAAGAAGCTGCCAGCCCACCTGATGGTTAAGTAGCGTCACCTATAGACGCTTGCAACACCAAAGGCATCACTCGCACGTTGCCAGTCCGTAAGAAATCTTTATCTACACACAAATTAAAAATCCTCTAAAATACTTTTATAAACCGTTAGCAATTACCAACATTACAATAATCAATTTATTTATTTGTGGCAGAAGAATGCAGCAGTAAAGTAATGTCATGACAATTTCATATTTGATAAAGTTATGAGTTTCAAATTTGAAACATCATACAAAACAAAATGTTGGTTTGTCTATGATTTAAAAAAACATTCAGGATTCTTCGGCCGCCATTTTTGATGTCTTTTGTGCAATTTTTTTTAATAAATAGGTCTATCGTTGATCGTGTCTGAACCCATCTTAGAGTATTTATTATATGTGTGTAAATAATGTATTAAACTGTACATAATTCGGCCTTAAAACCACGCTCCTGTTTTAATGCCTCTCATTACTTACCAGCAGTTGTATAAAATGCTATTTTCACGGCATCTGTGGCTCTGCTCTCTTGCAGAGGACTCCAGGATATCATACGACTTCACTACATTTGGCTCATCTTAGGGCCTTAGGGCTCCCCTCCCTGGGGTTGATAGGCAAGTGTTGCGCCCCCCACTAGATGAAGCACTCGCCACCCTATGACCCCCTTTAGATTACATTGCAGGGTTTCATCGTGCTCGTCTTATCTCGGTAACCTGTAGCCCCGAAATGTAATGAAAATAGCATGCATATTATTGCACCATGGAAATCGGAATACTATGTTTCGTTTCGTAGATACACATTTACCAAAATACTTGTTTATACTTCATAGTTTTAATACAATACTTTTGTTATAAATAATAATAATCCTCATTATGTAAACCCCAGAAATACAATGAGATACTTCAATACTACCATTGTATGTAAGTATAAGATAAGTTTGTTATCATGATGGAGCTATAAATTTAGAAACACGTAAACATGGTTTTCCTTCCCAGGTCAGAAATAGATTTTTGTTATAATCGGATACCATACGAGTATAATATTGTGTATTATATTATACACGCTTTCATAACATTGCTGCGTTTTTTTGCTCTCTTTTATCCAGCTTAGCTACATGCTTAAATATTTATGCAGGCATCCCTTTACGGTCCAGTATAGTATAATCTTTTAAATTAAAACGTCCAACGCTGCGTTGTCTCCAACGTTGAACCAAAATTAAATAAGACAGGGTGAAAAGCTTTCCTGTGTCCCTATGTAATTACATTTAAAACTTTGCAAGCATTCCGTACCTCTTGTAAAACATTTGTTTTTATTTCAACGAGGCATTCCGTCTCATAGCCCAAGAAATTAAGCGTTACTGAGCTTTAATTTACTGAGAGTTCGTCGACTAATTAAAATTAAGATCAATCAAAGAACATTTTTGTTAGTCAATTTGTGCGAGATCCGTTGTTTGACTTAAGGATCAAATATGCAGACATGCTTTACTTTCACATAATATTATTCGTATAGAACTTTTAAATACTGCAGATTAAATTTAAAAGCTACTTATGTATGAATATCCCTGGGTTAGAAACCGGGACAAACGCCTTTTCTTTGCTCAGCAGTAGGACACATTAACAGGCACAGAAAAAATACATAGAAAAGGAGATAGTTTGTAACCCTTTAGCTCTGTTTGTTGAAAACTGTAAAACATTTAACTTCTATCGCTGTAAACTCAATTGATTAGAAAGGAATTCTACAATTACATAAATAAGTGCCGCATTTGTTTTTGCCAAGAGATAAAAACCACTGCGAAATAGTTTAAAATTAGAACAGCACTTTTTTAAACAATCATGAATTCCGTGGGCGGTCCGCCACCGGTCGGCTAATTTGAGCAAATAGACAAAAACGACAACGAGGCAACGTATTTACATCGAGAATGACATTAATGTTCGAACTTCTCTTGCTCAGTCGGCTTTGAGAATATGGTTGGATTGCATATTATAATGAATATATATTTACTTGATCTTTTGTAATATTAAAAGCCAAGTTGTCCATATGAATTTAAAAAACCGGCCATGTGCGAGTCTGACTGCCGTACCATTATCTATAAAAACGGCAAAAAAACACGTTTGTTGTATGGGAGCCCCGTTAAATATTGAATTTAAGCTGCTTTTTAGTATTTGCTGCTATAGCGGCAACAGAAATACATCATCTGTGAAAATTTCAACTGTCTAACTATCACGGTTCATGAGATTACAGCCTGGTGACAGACGGACAGACGGACGGACAGCGGAGTCTTCGTAATAGGGTTCCGTTTTACCCTTTAGGTACGGAACCTTAAAAAGTTTTACAACCATGTCAGTCGAAGATTTCCTTTCAGGTACTAGTCAATACCTAATCATTTGGGGATCAAACTTCAAAAGACTACTAAATGTACATAAAAACCAATTATCCCTATTTTACTTAAAATGTAATTAATATCGTTTATCTTTAGATACCTGTCACATGAGCATTTGTGTTAGGATGGAACAAAACACGTTTTAGGCAATATTATTTTGTTAAGTTATATTAAATAGCCCGCGGCTCTGAATGCGTGGGATGCTGTGTCTTTCCTCCCGGGAATTTTTACACAAAAATGTATCCCTAGGCATTAGGAGACGTTCAAGCACCATTAGACAAGTACCTAATACGCGCTAAGTGCCGCACAGCATATCGCCTGTGCGTCAATGCTGCCTTAAACTTTATACCCACATGGCAATTTTTATCACAATTGGTTGAGTAGTTAAGCTGTGAAAAGGCAACAGACAGGCACTCAGACGGAGTGGGATACAAATGAGGTTTATTATCAGGTGTCAATTTGGTTAAAAACCGGTATTATGTGTTGCAGGAAGGCGTGTCAGACCCGCCCAGCATCTCATCCATCTCGCGGTTGCTGCGCGGCGGCGCGCGCGACCCTGACGGCAAGAAGGACTACAGCATTGACGGGATCCTTGGAGGTTGGTACACTCTTAGAGTATCGTAGTGCTTAAGCTGCCCGCGTGGGTTTATCGGCGGTTTCCCCTGGATTTTCCCCAGGCCAATCTCCAACCGCGCACTCCTGCGCCGCGCGCGGTGTATTGGGCCCGGCTTATAAAACCACAGCCAGTTTTAAAAACATCTACACATCATTATGTTCGATCAGGGCCGCAGTGTCGGTCATTGTGAAGTAATAGTCTGCCTGAAAAGGCCATTGCCATAAAAATAAGTATATTCACATAATATGACAGATTGGAAAAGAAATGGAGATTGGAAATTTTTATTGAAAAAGTGATTCTGTGACTATTGTTGTCCAACTACAATGTAGTTAGGTAGTTACTCGATTCCACACTTGAATGACACACTGTTGGAAGAAGACAAGTATTACTTTCTGGGATAGGACCCGTAGTAAATAAATGTAGTAGGTATCAAACCTCATTACAGACTGATGATGACAATTATGATGACTGATATTATCAGTACGCCTGATATTAAGTATCATATTAAAGATGATTATTATCACCATATGGATAAATGGACACGTGTTCATACGAATCAATTAATAGGTTGTTAAACATAAATGCACCTACTCTTAATAGTCTTCGTACAGAATTATATAGTCACAATATTTTTAAAAGCGCAGTCGTTGCAATGTTGACGTTCCCAACTGAAATTAAATGTCAAGAAACCAGTAAGAAATAAGAATTTACGAGCAAATAAATGCAGTTTGTGCTGCAAACGACTTCTCACGCAGTAGCAGCCCCAACAGCAGACAATTTATTTGTTTACGATTTCAAACATATATTTCTACGTCTTATGTGTAACCTGCAAATGTTTACCAAAAATATTATCTTAAATTCACTTCCGTGCACTAATAGTGCACCGTAACCACCCCAAACATTGCACAATAACTTCCCATGTTGAAAAACACAATTCTGCACGTTAATAGGTCCAACCTGTCAAAGCTTTCGCACGGAGTCAAAAAATCAATTTCCGCACACAAATCTCACATGCTCATTGTTGGTGTTTGAAATATTGAAGTTTGTCCTCGAGGCGTCAAAGGCGCGGCGCGTTTGGCGCGGGCCGGGCAGGAGGCCGACAAAGCGCGCCGCGCTCGCCCGCAGCGCACTCGATAGTGCTGAAATCGCAACAATCCAGATAACATGTTTTGGTTTGTAACCATTGTTGCTATTCTATGTTCATTTTGTCACCAAGTTTGATTGTCCTTTGAATCCGCCGGCATACCTGTTGCGTCGGGCTTTCTCTACCTACGTTTTATGCGCCGCTTCAGGGTCGGTGTTTTTAATGTGAGCATTATTGCACCGCCTTTTCGACTGATGGTGACTCGTTGAACGGTCCCATTGCGCCATCTTAGAACAACAGGTTATTTCGAAAATCCTTCAAATTTCGGAATCTAGTTATATTTTTGTCGCCGAGCCGTTATCCCATCCGCCATATTTCACACAAAGACACATCTCCCTACTCATCTGCCTGCCTTTTTAACCGGAGTAGCAGAAACATCCATGTTTCTGCTACTCCGGTGACAGCGAAGACAAGAAGTGGGAGAAATGTCACCTTTTGGCAAATATCACCGGCCCTAGTTTCCTCTTGTCTACATGTTATTGTTTCGTAATACACTCTCTTCAATTGCGGATGTTCAATTTACTAAATCCGAACACGTCTTTTTCGCATAAGTCGCATTTATTTATGCTCCACGTACAATGACAGTCGATTTGTTTTGCGCATCTGTGTACCGACTGAGTAGTTACTAGTCAGTTTTCAATTTATATTTCCAATTTCCAGTCAAGCAGAGCAGGAACGAAAACGATATACTCGGAACTTAGGATAGTTCAGTTTAATTCCAAGTATATATTACGTGCTCAGGGTATTTGGGTCATTGTCAGATTTAGGTTCACGTCTTTTCGGTGGACATATCAAAAGTTAAGGGCTTCTTCTTCTTTCGTGTCGAGGTTCCTCAAACAAGGTATGCCCTTAATTTTGTATTGGTCTAGTAACTCGCTTAAACAGTGTCTCCGTTACCATTCTTAAGCAAATATTTGTAGTCATAAAATATCAAGCATTGAGTATTATAATAATTGAGTCCATTCATAACCATTTAGGCAAATACTGCGTCAACTCCATCCATCAAATTCTGATTTCCGGCGGGTTTTTTCTTCGTCTAAAGCATAGATAATAAAATATAGTATATATGAGTCTACTGAGCGACCTGGGGTATGAGAAAGAATATTCATATTAAATTTGTACTACGCAATTTGACCGGTTTGCATGGCAATTGTCTTGCTTATTATGGAAGTGTGCCTGTGCCTATAACCCGACCATGAAGAAATGCTCGGTCGGTGATAGATACCAAACGTGGCACTCTTTTCTATTTCCTCTTATAGGAATCGCAATAAAGGATTATTCACGCTAGACCGTTCAGTGTCCGGGCCGGCCTGTTTAGTAGTCCAAGAAATCGACGGACACCCGACGGCCGTCGATTTCTTGTACTAGAAAACGGGCCGGCCCGGACATGGAACGGTCTAGCGTGAATCATCCTTAAGGCTACCTTTCTCTATCAAAGCGTGTCTGGCCCTTGGTCTAAAGTCGTCATAGTCTGAAGTTTTAAACATAAAGTAACTTTCACAGGAAACAAAAGAGTGCGCGATAAAATCTCGCATTTGTTTAATAACACCGGTCGTTAGGCTAATGTCGTCGAGGCGGTGGCCGCAACGGACTATTATCGTGGGACCTCCATGACGCCTTTATATATTCCGATTTAGACAAGTTACATCCATTACATGTCATCTATTTTGTTCACCTATTAGCAACCAAAATTCTTTAGTCGCAAACAAATCTTGAATCCAATTAGGCCAACATTATTTGGTCTCTAAGATTTTTCCGTAAATCTAGTGATGTTTGTTTCTCAATTGTTAGTTAAAGATATAGATAGGACTTTAGGTAAAACATTATGTAGAATAGTTTCACGAGTCTACATAGATTCTTAACTGATTGAAACGTATACTAACGTTTATTGGTGTTATTGTAAGTTTTACCAAAACGCTATTCTCCCATTACTGGCATTATACATTGCAAAATTATATAATTATCAAAAAAGCTGTGTGTATAGGTTAATTTTTATGTAAGTATGCACTCGTAGCTCGAGATATTATTTTCGGAGTAGTTACCTACAACAGTATATGTAAACTCACATGAAAATATCAACTTTTTACATATACCTAAACAGAAAGCCAACAAAAGTTCACAAACACAAAGAACGCCATACAAGCGAAGTACATACATCAAACCTACACGCGTAGGTAAGCGTCACAACTATTTAACTGACATTTGTAACATTGAGTTGTATTCACTATTTTGTCTCATCACATCACTCATCGGGGCCTCCCAGAGTGCCACGAGTCTGTCCGGAAGTAGGTACCCGACCGGTAACAAAGAGGGGTCGCCTGAATAGCCCTTAACAATCAACCAATTTAACGTAGGTACTAATGTTTCAATTTCCTGAAAAGTATCCTATGATTATATTGTAGGTACAGATGTGAAGCAATGTTAAAATGTGACTAAAATAATTCATCCCAAATTCAAACATGCCCTTTTCGCTACGCCGTACGAATAACTAATGGTTACTAATTAAGAAACCACATAAAAATATCAATAAAACCCAAAAACGCCCACTCTGCCGCGGCACTCTCAGAGCGTGGCTGCTAATCCGACCATCTGTTACTTTCTGAACAACCCGCTGAAACAAAGGCCAGCCCGGCCCTTAATGAACCCAGATTATGAAGGTGTTAAACCGCCGCCGCTGCTCTTTCAACTCCCAAATTATGACTTTGAGCCGAGCCGGCGGTCTTCACGGGGTCATATTTCGGCAATCGCTAAAGTTTATCCTGCCCTCTCCCACATTCACAACTCCCATAAACCTCTCGCCTTTCTTTGAACATAAAATCCCCCATATATCGTTACGCGACTTTATTCAGGCAATAAAGATCTTTAACACCGAGGTTTAAAGTCGTAAATTGTTGTTCTGGATTTCTTGTTTTTGATACGTAGTAGAGTCATTTTAATCTCATACGTTATGATCAGGACTCGGAACAAAAAAGACTCCAAATAAATCTGTCCCTGTCTCGCGGGCCAGCGAAGAATTTGAGCAATGTAAATCATTATATTACAATGCGTTGTTTTTTATTCGGTGTCGCAGCTTTTGTGGTTAGATATTGCCTCGTGCTTTAATGACTCTTCCGACACCTTCGACGTTAATAGTCTATTTCCGTCGCGTTATGATCGACTGTTGATTTATAATGTAACCTAGCTAAGCTCCCACGACAATCTATTCTAAAGTAGTTTGTACTCTTTCTTAATTTTTAAACAAATTGAATACAACACGTGATTCCATCAATCCTAATTTGTGAGATTGTTCCTACAACTCAATATTAATCCGAGTAATCAAGAATGGAGTTTAATCCAAAATGAATTCATAAAATATTGACTTTAGATCACTCAATGTAGCCTTTATTCGAATCTGGTCTTAGAAAATAAACAATAAACGATATTAGAATTAGAACATTCACCGCTAACCCTAAACTCGACCGCGTCGCATTAAAACTCGCGTTTTCATTTTGCGCTCGTAAATTCAAATCGCAACACCAAAATATTGAATGGTGCCAAAATGTCACCAGGGGCAAAGGGGCCGACAAAGCGGCCGCCGCGCTGGGTGTTCCTTGTGCCACACTGAGCCCCATTTTTTCCATCTCATTCAATTTTGACTTCTTTCAAAAGGCTATTTAATATAAGCCGAATTCTTTAAAATCAGTTTTTGGGGCAAAGCCGCATATTGTTGCGTATGTTTTTTAATCTGTTTCCGTAGGATACCGCTACCGATTTATAAAATGAGATCGACCGACCCGCGAGCTGACGGTTCTTGATTTGGGCGATTTAAAAACTGATGTGGGTTTTCACAAAAAACACTTTATTAATAACTAACGCGTGTTTGAAAAAAACAGATGAAGACAAATTGCCGCGAGCTAATTTATTGCCGGGTTTAGATTAGGTCCTTTTAATTTATAGGATCTATAATAGGTAATATTCGTTCATCGTTTAGGAGAGGCCTACCGCCGCAGAGGCTAGCAATATCTTATGGATTAACAGTTACCTATATTACAGTTATAAACAAAATTATGAGCTTAATTTGAAGTAGAAAAAAAGTCTATTTATTATATATTTTTTATTCTGTTCAACTTACAACATACCTACTACTAATTCGCTATTATAATAGGTATATATACTTACCTATGACTATAGATAATTCTTTAAGTGCGTGACTTTGTCTTTTATCTCGTCATACTCGTAGTTACTTAAGTAGGTAAGCACTACAAACAACACTTCAAGAGATAGCTTTCCTCCTTTCAGTAGCCTGTTATCAGCAATTTCACAATTTTCTTCTTGATTTTACTGAACATTAGCGGACGCGTATCACAGCCAACGTTCGATACTATCAGCTAAAGTAGTATATAATTATGAATTTATAAAGAAAGTTTTCCAACTAAGTATACAATAAGTACGAGGTAACGAGTAATCGCCGAATTTAAGCAACAAAACGCAAACTTTTGTACATTTTCATTGATACCTTAGACAATGTTGCTAGATGTGTCAAAAACATAGTAAACATAAGTTTGCGAATTTTTTAGTCTACATACTGTAGTAATGGATAATTACGGAACCCTACATTGCGCGTGGCCCGACACGCACTTGGCTGATATTTTTAAATTTTAAGTGGGTTTTTTTTAAATTTGACTTTAAATTAAAGATGCGATTTTACTGAGTAGTAAAATTGAACTTCCTGTGGATGCCTCAGCGACCACGGAATAGGGTTGAAGTGTGTTGTGGGTGAGGAACTAGTGACTGTCACTGCAATACCAAATACTCTAAATCTACTTACGTTTACTCGAAGAAGCACCTCCCTGTACCTGTTATTGTACAATAAAGTGCTTACATACATACATACATACAGAAGCACTGAAAATTAAATTGCATTATATTGCATATCTGCCTTAGACGTGTGCGCCGATTTAAAAATGATCGGCGGCGGCGTTTGCCAAAAAATCGGCGGCGGCGGCGTACTTTCGGCGTGAAATCGGCGTGAAGGTCACGTAAATAAAAATGCGCAATAATTCGTATTTTTTTTTAAATCGAGATCAATGCAATAAATCTGTATTCATACAAGTAAACCACATCCCTATATAACAAAAATGCGGTAGAAACATGGACAATACTGGTTAGGGAGCGACAAAGAATTCGATATGCGGTACTGGAGGCGAATGCTGAGGATACCCTGGACAGCCAAACGGACCAATGACCCAGCTCGGTATCAAGACACGGTTATCCACTGTTTGTCGGCAGTGGCTGCTTTCATATTTTGGACAAGTAATGCGCAGTGGTACTGGAAACTGGTCGTGGTTGGTGGATTGGAAGGCAAGAGGGCTAGGGGACGCTCATCAACTACATGGACAGATCAGGTTAAGGAAGCTACATCTTGAAGCAAATTTCACCAAGCGATGAGGGCTACGTTGGATCGAGACCGATGGAGACATTGGCGACAAGTCCTCAGAGCGGCGAAATCCAGAAGTGATCACGATCCTCAGGAATGAGGGACCGACTCAAGAGAGACAGATATAGCTAACAAAAATATCCAGTCTAAAAGCTCCGCCTGGGGCATGGTCCCCATAACGCTAGCCGCGTTACCCCTCTGTATTGCCAGAGAAATTCTCTGTGGAAGGAAAGTGTCAGGTCCCCGAGGTACCGACCAGTCGCCACAACAAAGCTCTCATGAATGTCTTCATGTCAGCCGGCCAGGGTCCAGAGTCCAATGCAAGCATTGCAAACTCGCAGAGTTACTTACACAATAAAGACGAGTGTTTGCGGTGCTTGAGAGCTTCGTCAGCTCCAGCACTGGCCTGGGAGCGAGTTGCGTGGAAGTGGGATTGCGCACATGCGGTGTTTCACACCAGAGCCCTCCCTAGTTTCCACGGCGCCAACGTGACTCCATCAGGATGGTTACCATCGTCTTATGCCATACCCACTAGTTCTGTTGTCCCAGTACGAAACACACCAAGCTTACCGGGACTCCTTCAGGCACGCCATATCGCGTCAGTTTCCGAATGAGACAACTACTAGAGGAGGGGGAGGGGGACATTATATTAGATTTATGAATCGATTATTCCCAAAGTAAAAAAAAATGTCTGAAAAATTCTTAATCGTTTCTGAGTAAAAGGATTGTGACATTACAGGACATACGTACAGACAGACGGATATGACGAAGCTATAAGAGTTTGTTTTTGCTATTATTATTGGGCTATACATGCCTACTTATACGATTTTCTCAGCCGGATTTCCATACTCAGGCGCTCAATGTAGTTCAGACTGCTCTGATAGTAGTATATATAAACTAAGAAAAATATTTATTGTCACACAACAAATTTAATATAAGAAGAGTACCTCTGTACATACATTAAAACGGCAATAAAAAAGTTAAACAAAAATGTTAGTTATACTCTTTTATCTAATAAAAAGACTCTTTGGCATTCAGTCAAGGTTACGCCGATTTCACGCCGATCATTTCGTCGGCGGCGGCGCGCCGGCGCGGCGCACACGTCTAATCTGCCTAGTGCCTACCCCTTTCGAGAACACAGGCGTGGATTTACGTATGATGTGTACGTAATTCATTCGTTAGCTTGGCGTTTTATTTAATCAGGGTTCTATTTATTCTAGGTCGCGGCTCAGATTCTTCTGACATTGAGTCGGAGCCAGGCCTGACGCTAAAGCGGAAACAGCGGCGTTCGAGAACCACATTCACGGGCGAGCAGCTGGATGCCCTAGAGCGGGCTTTCCACCGCACGCAATATCCTGATGTTTACACCCGCGAGGAACTCGCTCAGCAGACCGGCCTAACTGAGGCTAGGATACAGGTTCGTAGAATTAAACACTAGTTTAATGAGTCGGTGCTAAGGGCTTTCCACCACTCGCAATATCCTGATGTCTACACCCGCGAGGAACTCGCTCAGCAGACCGCGGCCTAACTAAGGCTAGGATACAGGTCCGTAGAATTAAACACTGGTTTAATGAGTCGGCGCTAAGGGCTTTCCACCGCTCGCAATATCCTGATGTCTACACCCGCGAGGAACTCGCTCAGCAGGGCTAGGATACAGGTTCGTAGAATTAAACACTGGTTTAATGAGTCGGCGCTAAGGGTTACCCACCGGTCGCAATATCCTCATGTTTACACCTGCGAGGAACTGGCGCAGCAGACCGGGCTCACTGAGGCTAGGATACAGGTTCGTAGAATTAAACACTGGTTTAATAAGTCGGTGCTAAGGGCTTTCCACCGCTCGCAATATCCTGATGTCTACAACCGCGAGGAACTGGCGCAGCGGACTGGGCTCGCTGAGGCCAGGATACAGGTTCGTAGAATTAAACATTGGTTCAATGAGTCAGTGCTAGGGTTAAAGCTTAAGGGCTTTCCACCGCTCGCAATATCCTGATGTCTACACCCGCGAAGAACTGGCGCAGCAGACCGGGCTAACTGAGGCTAGGATACAGGTTCGTAGAATTAAACACTGGTTTAATGAGTCGGTACTAAGGGCTTTCCACTGCTCGCAATATCCTGATGTCTACACCCGCGAGGAACTGGCGCAGCAAACCGGGCTCACTGACGCTATATAGGATACAGGTTCGTAGAATTAAACATTCTTTCAATGATTGGGTACGATTTTTGTATGTAATATAAAGTTTATTAAGTTAGTGTTAAAGTAGAATTATCCAATGGAATAAGAACATAATATTTTAGAAATCAAATTCAAAATTTGTCAGTGTCAGTGACAGTGATTTGAAATATGTCAGTGTCAAAACTTATTATCTGTAACGCTGAAGGGAAGCAGCGGCATATGGCGTTGATCCCGCTGACGGGACTCGCTAATAAGGCTGGGTTATAGGATCATTGTTTGAATAAAATTTGGTTCACTCCCTCATCTTAAGCAGGGTTTACACTACTGGGCGTTAGACTTAGGCGACTTCCTGACTTGGCGGGGCGGGATCGATATGTGTCATTTTTTTTCTTTGACATAAACTTACTGACGTCGCAAATATTCTCACTTGACATAATACTGTAGTAGTAGTAATATCAAGCGCAGAAGTGGAGCAGTATACTGCCTTTGCATCGTCTCGCTACCGCGCATCCCGCGCCAGTCAGGAAGCAATCATTTAAATGTAGGGTCGCAGTAAAAAATGGTACCGAGGCGACTGACAGCTGACACTGACATGTGACACTTTTCTCATATTGTACTGCCTCCGCACCGATAAATCAGGAAGCCGCCTTAGTGTAGGAAAAAATTTAGTGGTTCAGTACATTGGCATACTATTTATTTATTTCTCGTATGGCATTTATTTCGAACGGTTGCCAGTTTTTGTTGCACTTTTAGAACCACCCAGGGTTCACGTGTAGGGTAGCGGTGGATACTTTCCCTACGGACGTGGTGCAGCTTCGACCCCCCTTTGTCAAGTGAGTGGGCAACTTGACTGTTAGAAGTGTCAAGCCGCCCGAAGGCCTCCAACTTGGCTTAAGGCGCAGGGTAGGGCAAGGCCTTCCCCATACAAACTTTGTGCAGGTTTTATTCGTCGGTTTTGGCACTAACAAATATATATTTTTTTTTTGTTTGTAAATATTAGATATGCGAAGATCGTGATGTGAAACTTTTCAAATATTTCAAATAAAATCAAAATAAAAAAAAATTAATAAAAAAAAATGACATCACGAAATAGCTATGAGAAAAATAAGCATACTGACCAAAAATCATAACTTTAATGCAAACACAAACGAAGTAAATCCTGCACAAAGTTTGTATGGAGAGGGCTTGCCCTACCCCTCCTCTTAACGACTGCTGCCATATACAGCAGCGTTATATTGGCATACTGTGATAAGGACTAACTAAAACATACATCATTTTCTTGGTTTGACTTGGTTTGACGTAGGTTTTGGCCCGTTCCAAATCCGATCCCTAATAATTGGGGAACTCATTTGATTTACGAACCATAATTTGGCATTTGTCATATATTTTCAATAGTAAATAAATACTTAATTATATAGGTAGGTCAAATATTACGAAAATAGAATAACATAACCGTGCGCCGCACGTGTTCTTTATTCATATCCTTTACGTATACCTGCATCTGCACCTAGACACCATGTAATAATTCAATATCTAGTAGACACGTTGCTCGTCGTTCCTTATCAGGGGTTTATTTACACCAAATGACGATATTATTTGATATTACATAGTTAACTTGTATAACATATTTGCGAGAAATATTACTTATTTGAATTAACAGTGCTTATCTATCACATATGTACTATCAACGAAAATACTCCTATAATGTATTTGACGTCCACACGACAGTCCCGACAGACGACATCACATCATAAATACCAAAACATTTGACTGTCTAAAATCTGTCTAACGATTTACTATCCTTGGCTGTCTATCAACGCATTGAATTCGTTTTTAGGGTTCCGTAGTAATTTAAATGTAGTTTTGATAAGCCGTAAAAACTGATTGATTTATTTTCGATCAATAATACTTAAAACTATACGCAATACAAGATTTAATGAGATAACGGTGATTTGAGATGCCTGTAATTAATATAAGCCTAGATAATAAAAATAAAATACAAATCAAAACTTATATCTGATACACTGACACTACACATAGGTATAAAAATACTAAATTATATCACCATTAAATTTTAATTTTGACTGTAATCTATACATAGATATAGAAACAAAATAATTACATTTAAAACTACTTGTTTTATCAATAAATAAATTAATCAAAAAAAATGTTATTGTCAAATATTTATTTTCTGCTCTGAAATTTTATCATAAACTTCCTATACCACCAGTTCGTGTAGAATTCAAATTGATTTATTTAATCCTTAGGGTTAACAATTGACAAATGCTACCTACCACTAAAGTGTACACAATAATATAGATACATATCCTTACTTCCAGGTTTGGTTCTCAAACCGCCGAGCACGACTTCGGAAGCACACCGGCTCCAACCCGACGCCAAGCTTAGCCGGGTATTCGACGCTACCCATGCCGCAGATCCCGTGCCCCTACCCGGCTGGCGACATACCCAGCCTCTCACAGCACCACTCCCAACACCCCGACGCCTGGCACCACCAGAAATACGCCAATTACAACCAATTGATGGCGCAATCCCAGCATTTGAACCAGGCATTCCAAAACGCCGCGTTCCCCAGCACCTCCGGAGCCACATTTAGCCATCTTGTGGCCGGTAGTAACGGATCACCGCATAGCCAAATATTAGACCCAGGCGTCCCAAGAAATGATTATAGATACGACGTGTACAATAAACCTGTTAACTATTTATCCAAAGATGATGATGATAAAGTAGCTAGTGAAGAAATAATCGAGGCGAGAGAAGACGGCTTCGTCAAACCAGCAGTGGAGGAGTACAGCAAAGCGTTGCCAGCAAGCGATTATAAAGTACCTGCTGATTACTCGAAGGTATCCGGGGAACCAGCGCCGGCGGCGGGCTGGAGCCCTTCCCACAACTCCTTAAACATGAGCCTGGCCGGCCTGTCCGGGGAATACAAGTACATGAATGAACCGTACGCTTTCCCAAACATCCCGGACCCTCTCACCCAGCACAATTACTCCAATCCTACCAACGCAGCTAACAAATACTGGATTTGACAAAGTATACTTAGCATTTATAAACCTAAATTGTTAATACTATTTAATTTATGTGTACATTTTAAGTTAGAGTATAAATCAGTTGTGAGAATTTACCTCTATTGTGCATTCCTAATTTAGCAAATTGTCCTAATACCAAACATTGTAAATAGTTAATGAAGTCATTAGTAAAAAATATAATAATATAATAATAATATAATATAGCCTTTATTTCCCTTTTTTCTTTTAGAAATATTACATGCTTAAAAAACAAATTTAAATACAATAATTATTATTTTTTTATATAAGTAATACATAGTAATACATTTTGCTTAAGTTTTTGTTCAGTTCTTATGTTATATCTTTCTTGTTATACAATGTACATTGAATTATTTAACTTAATTTCTGTTTCATATTCTTATTATAATTTATTTAGTATTTATATAGTATGTTTCTTGTAATCTATTTAAGTACATTTATATTAAATAATTAACAGTTTTGTTCCGTCATGCATTAATAAATTTATTTAGTATTTATACAGTATGTATCTTGTAATTTATTTAAGTACATTTATATTAGACAATTAACAGTTTTGTTCAATCATGCATTAATAAGTAACTATCTACTATTAAATATAAATAGTAATAACGTGCTGTTTATATCGGGATCATCCATCTCTGAATGAAGGCCTCCTCCATCTCTTTCTAGCCGTTTGTAAAAGTATGTAATCTTTGTATTCTTCGATGTATTGGCCAGTTTATTTATATATATATATATATATATTATTTTTACTGTGTTCAAGTTGGATGGTTCTGGATTCTTCTACTACTGGTCTGACATTATAGGCTAGTAGGTAAATAGGTAGTATTGTTTTGTTTCAGTGTTCGAGATGAAGGGTTGTGGTCGGATTCTCCCGCGGCGACCACCCGTGATGGGAGAATGTTTTGATTTTGTTCTATAAGTACGTCTTTGTGGTAGTATTGGGGAGGGGGGTGGCTTGGAATTCTCACGTTTCTTTCGTTTCTTTGGTTATGTATGACATCATTGAATTTGATGGTTTGTGTTTTTTATTTTTCTGATTTATGTGTTTATTCTGCGTGGCAAACAGGGTTTCAGTATTAGAGTTGGGCGGTCTAAACTGCTGCGACTGTGGAGATGCTGAAAGATGTCGTTTCTTGTGTGTTGTTTCGATTCTTTGTTGTTTAACAATTAATTTATCGTATCGTAAGAAAGCAATGTTTCCCTTTTCTAGTTCCGTTTGTTGTTGCACTTTCAACTCTTCTCTGATTTTTAAGATATGAGGCGGAAATTCTTCTTTGATATATATATTTATGCCCTCTAAATTCCTTTTATTTTGTAATATTTTGATCTTTTTGCCCATTGTAGTAAACGCCGCAGACACAGGTCTCGTCCGGTTCCCATTTTTGCCTATACGTCTAAGTGACTGTATTTCCGTTTCATTAATCTCTACTTTAATTGTTGAGTTTATAAGTTCTAATATTTTATCTTGTAACTGGGCATATGATTCTTGTTCACTATCATCTATTCCGAAGAATATAAGGTTTCTTTGAACACTGTTTTTTTCTAGAATATATATTCTTTTTTCTTGATTTTCTATTTGAAGTCTTAAATTCTGTAAGCCATCATTCAATTCTTCGAATTTGGAGTCTATGTGTGTTGCAATTTTTGCGGTTATTTTACTTTCTAATTGGTTTATTTGTGTCGTTTGCTTTTCCAGTGTGAGATTAAATTCATTTTTCATATCTATAATCAACTTCATTAGTTCGTCCATTATGGTTTGTTTACATGCCTTGTGGCGCCCTCTTGTGTATAATGCGGGTTTAACTGTGAGCGTGACGTGTTCTAATAAGCGGAACGCGATCGCTCGATCGACCGGGTTGGCAAGGTTCCCACGCAGTCCTTCGCTGACAACATAGATGGCGTTGTAGGCTAGTTTAGTTGTGGTTTGAGAATGTTGATGATAAAGCAGTTCGAGTGATTTTAGGTTATATAGTCTTATGTTGTTTTGTTATCACTTTATGTCTCTAATTTTTGCAGATAACACTCACTTTGGCAACACTATGTTTTTATACACGTAAATTTGTTCTCTTTCACGACCACGGATAGTGTTTAATGTTCGTTGTTGGCAGATAGTTTTTCACTTTTTTTTAAATGTTTTTCATTGGTTTTATCCACTGTCTACAATGTACACAACGTGTTAACACTTCCACCTTGCAATTGTTTATAATTCACGGTGTTTGAAGTCGATAATCCATTTTTATTAATAATTTCACACGGAGCTTATGTTAGTGTTGGCACAGTACCGCCCCTCCTCCCTTCGTTTCGAAGTCGAACTAAATAGTTGACTATGATATTCAATATTACTGGTTACGATAATTATATAACGTATCCGTTGTCTGAAACGATCTATCTAAATCTAGTTTCTATTATAACTTTATGCATGGCTATATTGCAGAAGGTGGGTCAAGCCGCCTCGTGGGAAGCCAGTCCTGTCAAGCTGGTCTAATTTGACAGACATTCAGATGTACTCTTTGAGTAATGATAACAAGGATAATACATGTCAAGTCAAGATTTAAATGGGTAAATTTAATTTTAAGACTAATCAATGCGAAATTAAAATAACTAACAGCTAATTTGATATAGGCAAAACTTATAGCAGAATAAAATAAAAAATAATATCCAATAATAAAATATGTGCTATATCCTGATGTATATGGCAACAGCTAATGACATATTGGCTTGTTTACCTGTCAGCTCTGTATGTTAATTTTCAAATGTTTTATAGCGAAGTTTCATTTCCCGAGCGTTTTTAGGTATTAAAGCCCTATATGGTTATGGTTATGGACTCCTTTTTCCGCACTCAGTCCGATTAAAGCACTTTATTATTATATTTGTACTATTATTTAAATAAACCACAATAGTGACACTAACAACCTATCATTAAAACGATTGCCAGTGTAAGAAATTATAATTCCAATTAAATTCCTCAATCCTCAACATCGCGCATAATAAAATGGCGCATACGCATGGTCGTAAAATATTGGTTTTCCTTTAAATTCGCAGAAACGTAATACCTACCACATTTTTATTTTACCGCGACATTAAAAACGGAATACTTATCGAAAAAATCCAAGTGAATTAGAATGCCAGAGTCCTTAGGAAATTCCGTTCATTTTACCTATTAAATGTCTACTTGTATTTATTGGATATAAATTAAAATACAGGATGTATTGATAAGTAAGTAAAGCCCGACCGGAATATAATTATGACCATGCGCTATGTTGCGGAATTTCATTAGAACTAATTTCTTACACGGGCAATAATTTTAACGACAGATTGTCAGCACTTTAGGGTCACTGTTGCGGTTTATTTGAATTTAGTAATTTGTTGAATATCAAATGTAAAACGTAGTGATTTATATTCTCTTTGATCAAATGGGTCATTGTCAGATTTAGGTGCGCGTCTTTTCGGCATCTTTTCGGTGGACATATCAAAAGTTAAGGGCTACAAATCTTAATTTTTGATCGGTCTAGTAACCCGGATAAACAGTACTATAAATCTATGTAATAAAATCAGAACTTAGGTACATGCACCTAAGGTGACTTCCTGATTTGTCGGTGCGGAGGCAGTATGATATGAGAAAAGTGTTAAATGTCAGTGTCAGCTGTCAGTCGACTCGGTACCATTTTTTACTGCGCCCCTACATTTAAATGAGTGCTTCTTGACTGGCGTGGGATGCGCGGTAGCGGGACGATACGAAGGTGGTACTGCTCCGCTTCTGCGCATGATATTACTACTGCGCAAAAGTAATACTGACAGTATTCCGTCAAGTGAGAATCTTTGCGCCATCAGTAAATTTACGTCAAAGAAGAAAATGTCACATATCGATCCCGCCCCGCCAAGTCAGGAAATCGCCTTAGCCGTTAACTATTGACCACCGGAGGAACAACTTTTGTTTTTTCAACTGACAATGACCCAAATAATAAATGAGAAAAAATTACCAAAACGATTCATACTGCTGAGAAAAAACGCTCGGGAAATTAAACTATTTCGCTGCAAAACTTTCCATACATCAGAGCTGGACACAGGTAATCAAGTCAAAAAGCCAGTTGCTATATTATACAACAGAATAAAAGCGCCCTCTTGACAATGGTCATATATTTCTGGTTTATATACTTACACTGGTGCAGTAGGTACATCGAAAAAATTAAAAACAAATTATTTAATTTTTATTTCACTTCGGCAGAGAAATTACCTAGTTTCTATTATGTATTCAGTTATTATTCGTTTCTATTTATCAAGACATGCTGCCATCAAGCCAAGTTCATTTCTATTACAACATTATTTGTCTTTTGTGTTAATAAATTTACAAAAAATCTGCTTTGATCTGGTTTGATCTAGGTTCATACGACTCCGTACTTTAAATATATACAAAGTATAAACGTCCCAGTGATCGACATCCAATACGTTACACTTTCAATCTTAAGTCCTAATAATAGATGTCAACTTGTCAACAATATGTATCAACTATTAGGTATCATTGGGACGTTCACCTTAAGGAGTGTTTTAAATGCTGACAGTGCTGACTTAATAAAGTTTTAATTATTAAAACTTTATTCAATCACTGGAATTGACAGTGTCAAATATAGGAGTACCTAAATGTCTCAAATTTATTTATTAGGCGTAAAGAAAGGCATTGGAAATGAAATACGAAATTAAAATTGTATAAATAATTGCATCTACATAATCTACCATTTTAATTTATTACATTAATTTACAGAACATGTTACAATCGCATCATAGCAACAATTTTTTGCGGGTTCTAAATTACTGTAGCGTTATTTCAACAACACTCGCGCCCAGTTCTACCGGGACAGGGACAACATCAGCGGCCGTGACAACTTCAACGGGAGCTGCAGTTTCTGCTTCAACCACAACAACCTCCGTGACCGGTCCAGATAGGATATCCAACAACGTAACCGGAGATTCAGAAGTGACTACATCATTTACTTGTTCCACTGGTGCATTTGTTGCTACATCAACTGAGCCTTGCGTTACTTCAGCAACGACGGCTTCTGTTTGAACTTCCACTGGTACTTCGGTGGTTACTTCAGCAGGCGCATTTTCAACAGGTGCAACTGGCGCTCCAGCACCAGAACCTTCAGTGGTTTCAGCAGCGACCACCTCGGGAGCAGTTTCAACCGTGGCAACTCCAGCAGGAGTGGCATCAGAAACAACAGCGTCAGTAGAGGCCGCAACGTCAGCGACAGCAGAGGTAGCACCATCAGCGGCAATGTCAGTAGGAGCTTCGGTAGTGGGAGCAGCTGAGTCCGTCGCAGCAGCGTCAGTGGCGCCAGGGCCAGCAGCGTCAGCGGTGATGGGAGCCGCAGTATCAGCGTTGGCGGGAGCAGCAGCGTCAGCGGTGGTGGGAGCCGCAGTATCAGCAATGGCGGGTTCAGCAGCGTCAGCGGTGGTAGGGGCCGCAGTATCAGCGGTGGCGGGTGCAGCAGCGTCAGCGGTAGCGGGAGCAGCAGCGTCAGCGGTGGTGGGGGACGTAATATCAGCGGTGACGGGTGCAGCAGCGTCAGCGGCGGCGGGGGCAGCAGCGTCAGCGGTGGCGGGAGCAGCAGCGTCAGCTGTGGTGGAGGCCGCAGTATCAGCGGTGGCGGGTGCAGCAGCGTCAGCGGTAGCGGGAGCAGCAGCGTCAGCGGTGGCAGGGGCAGCAGCGTCAGCAGTTGTGGAGGTCGCAGTATCAGCGGTGACGGGTGCAGCAGCGTCAGCGGCGGCGGGGGCAGCAGCGTCAGCGGTGGCAGGGGCAGCAGCGTCAGCAGTTGTAGAGGCCGCAGTATCAGCGGTGACGGGTGCAGCAGTATCAGCGGCGGCGGGTGCAGCAGCGTCAGCGGCGGCGGGTGCAGATGCGTCAGCGATGGCGGGTGCAGCTGCGTCAGCGGTGGCGGGGGCCGCAGCGTCAGCGGTGGTGGATGCAGCAGCGTCAGCGGCAGCGGGTGCGGCAGTGTCAGCGGTGGCGACGGAATTACTGTCAGCGGCCGCTGTTTCAGCACCAGAAACAGTAGTAGCTTCAGCAGGGGCAACATTGGCACCGGCGGTGGCACTAGCGTCAGGAGCCGCAGCTGAACCAGTAGAGTCAGCACCAGCAGTGGCAGTAGCGTCAGCAGCATCAGAAGTTGCGGGGACAGCAGCGTCAGCACTGGCGACGGCATTATTGTCAGCGACCGCTGTTTCAGCACCAGAAACAGCAGTAACTTCAGCAGGGGCAGTGGCAGAATCGGCACCGGCGGTGGCACTAGCATCAGCAGCCGCAGCCGGAGTAGCAGAGTCAGAAGTGGTAGTAGCGTCAGCGGCGCCAGGGGCAGTAGTACCACTGGCAGCGTCGGCACCAGCGGTGACGCTAGTGGCAGCACCAGAGACGGCAGTAGTGTCAACAGCGGCAGCACCAGTGGTATCAGTTGCAGCGTTTGCATTAGCCTCAGCAGCGGCAGCGGGGGCAGCATCAGCAGTGGCAGAGGCAACGGCACCAGTGGCAGCGTCGGCACCGGTAGTCGCACTAGCGTCTGCAGCCACAGCTGGAGCACCAGCGCTAGCAGTAGCATCAGCAGCGGCAGGGACAGTAGCACCAGCGGCTGCGTTAGCACCAGTGGTCGCACTAGCGTCAACAGCCGCAGCGGTGGCAGCAGCGTCAGCACCAGCGGCGGGAGAAACATCAGCAGTGGCAGAGGCATCGGCAACAGTGGTGGCGTCGGCACCAGCAGCTGCGTCAGCGGCCGCAGCCGAAGCACCAGCGGTGGCAGTAGCATCAGCACCGGCAGTGGAAGTAGCGCCAGAGGCAGCATTGGCACCAGCGGTCGCACTAGCGTCAGCTATCGCAGCGGGGGCAGCAGCGTCGGAACCAGTGGCGGCAATAGTATCAGCAGCGGCAGGGACAGTAGCGCCAGAGGCAGCGTTGGTACCAGCGGTCGCACTAGCGTCAGCAGCCGCAGCGGGGGCAGCAGCGGTGGAACCAGTGGCGGCATTAGCGTCAGCAGCCACAGCTGGAGCACCAGCGCTGGCAGTAGCATCAGCAGCGGCAGGGACAGTAGCGCCAGAGGTCGCACTAGCGTCAGCAGCCGCAGCGGGGACAGCAACGTCGGAACCAGAGGCGGCATTAGCGTCAGCAGCCACAGCTGGAGCACCAGCGCTGGCAGTAGCATCAGCAGCGGCAGGGACAGTAGCGCTAGAGGCAGCGTTGGCACCAGCGGTCGCACTGGCGTCAGCAGCCGCAGCTGGGGCAGCAGCGTCGGAGCCAGTGACTGCAGTAGCATCAGCAGTGGCAGAGGCAGCGGTATCAGTGGCAGCGTCGGAACCGATGGCGGCACTAGCGTCAGCAGCCACAGCCGGAGCACCAGCGCTGGCAGTAGCATCAGCAGCGGCAGGGGCAATAGCGCCAGAGACAGCGTTGGCACCAGCGGTCGCACTAGCGTCAGCAGCCGCAGCGGGGGCAGCAGCGTCGGAACCAGTGGCGGCATTAGCGTCAGCAGCCACAGCTGGAGCACCAGCGCTGGCAGTAGCATCAGCAGCGGCAGGGACAGTAGCGCCAGAGGCAGCGTTGGCACCAGCGGTCGCACTGGCGTCAGCAGCCGCAGTGGGGGCAGCAGCGTCGGAACCAGTGGCGGCAGTAGCGTCAGCAGCCACAGCCGGAGCACCAGCGCTGGCAGTAGCTTCAGCAGCGGCAGGGACAGTAGCGCTAGAGGCAGCGTTGGCACCAGCGGTCGCACTGGCGTCAGCGGCCGCAGCTGGGGCAGCAGCGTCGGAACCAGTGACTGCAGTAGCATCAGCAGTGGCAGAGGCAGCGGTATCAGTGGCAGCGTCGGAACCGGTGGCGGCACTAGCGTCAGCAGCCACAGCCGGAGCACCAGCGCTGGCAGTAGCATCAGCAGCGGCAGGGGCAATAGCGCCAGAGACAGCGTTGGCACCAGCGGTCGCACTAGCGTCAGCAGCCGCAGCGGGGGCAGCAGCGTCGGAACCAGTGGCGGCATTAGCGTCAGCAGCCACAGCTGGAGCACCAGCGCTGGCAGTAGCATCAGCAGCGGCAGGGACAGTAGCGCCAGAGGCAGCGTTGGCACCAGCGGTCGCACTGGCGTCAGCAGCCGCAGTGGGGGCAGCAGCGTCGGAACCAGTGGCGGCAGTAGCGTCAGCAGCCACAGCCGGAGCACCAGCGCTGGCAGTAGCATCAGCAGCGGCAGAGACAGTAGCACCAGAGACGGCGTTGGCACCAGCGGTTGCACTAGCATCAGCAGCCGCGGCGGGGGCCGCAGCGTCAGAACCAGCGGCGGGAGTAGTATCAGCAGTGGCGGATGCAGCAGCAACAGTGGCAGCGTTCGAACCGGTGGCGGCACTAGCGTCAGCAGCCGTAGCGGGGGCAGCAGCGTCAGAACCAGCAGCGGGAGTAGCATCAGCAGTGGCAGATGCAGCGGCAACAGTGGGAGCGTCGGAACCGGCGGCGGCACTAGCGTCAGCACCAGAGACCGAAGTAGTATCAGCAGCGACAGCACCAGTGGCAGCGTTGGCAGCGCCAGCAGGGTTGGCAGCGCCATCAGGGTTGGCTGCTCCAGCGGGGTTGGCAGCGCCAGCAGGGTTGGCAGCGCCAGCAGGGTTGGCAGCACCAGCAGGGTTGGCAGCGCTAGCAGGGTTGGCAGCGCCAGCAAGGTTAGCAGCACCAGCAGGGTTGGCAGCGCCAGCAGGGTTAGCAGCACCAGCAGGG
The DNA here is from genome assembly GCA_951800055.1 of Cenopis cana. NCBI lineage: Eukaryota > Metazoa > Arthropoda > Insecta > Lepidoptera > Tortricidae > Cenopis > Cenopis cana. Next base: position 8,724,232 of record OX637488.1, read on the forward strand.
TTGGCGTTGACAGCACCAGCGTTGGCAGCGTCGGCAGCGCCGATAGGGTTTACGGCACCAGCAGGGTTGGAAGTACCGGCAGGGTTGGCTCCCGATGCATCAACATTCACAGCAGGTGCTCCGTTAGCAGAGGGTTCGTTGGAAAACCAATTCGGAAGCAAATTAGCCAAGAGCTGAGCCGCAGCCTGCAGCAAAGTTTTCTTTTCACCGATCTCATGTTGCGCCACCACAGTCCAGGGAGCACTTACGTTCTGTAATAACGCAGTCTTGTTTTCAAGTTTTTGAATTTTCTTATCTAACTCAGCTCGTACAGCTTGAACGGTTCTTGAGTTCAGGTAAAGTTCCAAACGATTTCTCCAGGCGGTAAGCGTTGCAACGTCTTCGTATACCTTGGTCTTGACAAAATGTGTGATAGCCTGACGACGCTCGCTTTTGGTACTGTTTCTATTCAGTCCCAGCTCCTCCGTGAAATAGCGGCTAAGGGCGGCTTTCCTCTCGAGACCGGTGCTAAGTCCTGTTAAGCCATACTTTTCATACACGTAGATCTTCCAGATATCATCTAGATCAACATCTTCTTGTTCAACTGATTCGATAGCTTCTTGGAAGTTCTGTTCCTTCTCAAGAGTTTCCTTCTCCAATTTTTCTATTTGTTTCTGGATTTTTTCCTGGCGTTTACGTTCGGCTTCCGCGCGTTTTAATTCGGCTTTACGTGCTTTTAATTGTTCTTTGCGAGCTTGCTCTTCTTGCTTGCGTTTCTCTTCCTCTAGTCGCTCATGCTCTTTGCGTTCCTGTTCAGCTTGTCTTTCCTGCTGTTTACGCTCATATTCCACTTGTTTTTCATGTTGTTTACGCTCATATTCGACTTCCCTTTCATGTTGTTTACGTTGCTGCTCAGCCAATTTTTCTTGATATTTGTGTTGTTTCTCTTCTTGCTTCCTCCTTTCTTTTTCAATTTTTTCTAGTCTCTTCAGGTTTTCTTCCTGACTCTTTCTTTCCTTAGAATCCACTTCGTTGGTTTCATTATCTTCGTTGGTTTCCGACGACGAAGAATCATCATTAGTCGATAAAAGTGACCTCGATAGTGGATTCGTTTCGTAAGGTAAGTATTTCGCACTCACAGCACACACAGCTACCTGAAAATACATACAAACATATATTTTAATTACACTCTGCTGACACTCTTACTCGAAATAGTAATTTATAACAATAAGTAATGTGAACTAATAAAGGACAAATAATATTGAGTAGTGCAGTAAACAAGCTAAGTTTTATTAACAAAAGTGTCAGTATGCGAAACAATAATCAGATTATAATACGAGTAATTAAACAGCCCTAGAATTATAACAGAACCACAGTACGAACGCAAATTTGATATTAAAGAGATTCACTGCATATTGACGAATCACAACTATTAAATTCAACTTACAATAAGTAGCAAATATATGACCCTCATCTTGGATGTATTACTTCATGCAATGCGAAATTCGTTCGTTATAATAACACTTAAGTATACTTGTGTGTCTCATATGAGCTCGTTCGTAAGAATTGTTCCAAAATAACAGCAGCATGCTTTTATACTTCTACTAGCAATTAGCGAAGATAAGGGGAGATAAAATATGTTTTGAGATAACTCTTGTCGAATGAAGCCTTAGACAAACGAACGTACTGCGGCGCCTGACTCAAAACAAACATAATGATTAAAACATGATATTTATTGCACGTAATAGTTACTGCAGATGAATGGTAGAAAACACTAATTGGATTGTACAAACAACCGGATATTTACACATCATAAGAATGTGATTGCTGCAGGAAGTTGAGGGATTAGGCAGATGTGTAAATTGAATAACACTTATGAGATTAAATTCCTCGCGATGAATTAATATCATTAAATATAAAATATTTAACTGCATGCAAAAAAATATGTATTATTTAATTTAAAATATATGCACTTATAAAGAAACGTAATTAATAAATACTAATATGCTATTTACAGGTACATAATACAATACAATTATGCATGGTAATGCTTACTTATTACTAACCAATATTATCTGGGCGACCGAGCTTTGCTCGGCGTTTTCCCTGGCATGAGACCACACAGTGAATATTCAAATTTTATAAAGGGTCGGCAACGCGCACGTTACTCCTTTGGAGTTGCAAGCGTCTATAGGCTGCGGTGTTCGCTTACCATCCGGTGGACCGTACGCTTGTTTGCCGTTTGCCACCGTCGTAGTAAAAGAAAAAAGTTAAAGTTATATTCTTCGGAAAGCCGTAGCCTAGCGTTGAGCTAGCTAATGTCTGAGGCCCAGAAATACTAGCAATTTATCATCAAAATTCTACATACCTTAATATACGGACCTAGGTATACGGACGTACTCAATATTCCAGAGAGCATGACCTCCGGATTTCCTCATAAAAATATCGCGTTGAGTATGTTTCTTAAAAATATCATTAGGTAATATCCCATTACATATAATTTGTATTTGATAACGACTTCATTACTTAAAAGTGCTGGGAAATACTAAGTGAGTAGCTATCTATATTTTATTTACTCTGTTTATGACGTTAAAGAAATTTCCGTTCAGCTGTTGTAATGTAAATATTTGCACCAAAGAATCCAAAAATCTATATCTATTCTATATACATATAATAAAGCAGAAGAGGGTCAAAAATCTGTACATTGAAGATATAAGAAAAAAAATCGATTGAGGGGTCTTAGAATCGATAACAGAACACATTTCAACGGTTTTTAGAATTCATGTCTGTTTGTCTGTTTGTCTGTCTGTTTATTTGTCTAACTATCACGTGAAAACTAGCGAATGGATTTCAATACAGCCTTCAATAATATGTTTATTGGATCTTCGGCGAGGTTATAGGCTATAAAAATCATACAGATTGGGGATTAAAAGGGGTGAAAACAGGGGTTGAACTTTGTATGGGAAGTCCTTCAATTCGTGATTTAAAGGCTTGAAAATTTGTAAGCATCTACTTGGAAGCAAAGGAAAAAGAACCCCATTCAAACATTGTGCAATAAACAGATAGAATTTGAAAAAACGGGGGACGAAATATACTTGAGAGGCCAAAGACAAAAAAACAAAGGTCCCTCAATCCCTATTTACCGATTGATATGAGAGATCTAATTATGTTGGACAGTCGGACGCTATCAATATTCACAAACCTAGGTACATACCAGTCTTACTATGCAAGCTCGGTGTTTTTTTTTTGTTTTCGATGGAGGGTACCTCTACCTACCTACGCAGAGCAGCGGGGTCTCGGTTGCATGGTAAGACTTGCGGCATGTATATGTATCCGCATGATTGAAATAATTTGAGTTGGCCGAGTTGCATCAACTTTATTTGTTTAAAAAGCCATTTTACTGTTCAAATAATAAGGTTCAAAATGTATAAATTTAAATATTATTATTTTTGTATAAAATCTTTTTTTGGGGTGCTGATTACAACAATGATATCCATTTTCAAATGCAATATGGCGGACATTTATTTTCTTAAATAATCGTTATGGGATATGATTGAGGTTCTTCGGGGTACGGGGATATCAGGAGTGGGGAAAGAGGGAGGGGGGGTCCACTGACCGTTCTCAAAGCCAGAAAATAAACGAAATCGCAGTTCGCATCGAAGTAAAGTTTGTCAAAGTTGCAAATTTGGATCAACTAACTGATCCATACAACATACCGAAGACCGGCCGGGTCAGACTTTCCACATTTAGGGTATACAGGTATTTGTTAGTAAAATATAGGTATGTAACAATAAACATTAAGTATGACCAAATTCGAAATTCATAGGCCGATAGAAAACAAAAACTCAATCTCAGAAAATCACCCATCTCACAGGAACAGCCAGGGTAGGTGCGCTATCAACCTGGGCCTCTACTTCACCTTTGAATGTGAAAGAACAAACAAAGGTAGTAAGGTTATCCAATAATTTTTAAACAAAAAAATATGTATTAAACCACCGACAACAATTTTTTTTTTCTTTAAAATTTTGCGCTCGCGTTTACATCTACATTCCTTAATGCGTAAGAAGTCTTTTCCGCACCCTGCATCACAATGTTCTAAAAGTTTCACGCTCGCTTCGCTCAAGTTTTCATCTACATGACTTGATGCGTACCTATAAAGTCTTTTCCACACATGCATTACAATGTTCGAAAAAATTTGCGCTCGCGTTTTCATCTACATTACTCGATGAATAGGGAGTATTTTCCGCACATGAATCATAATGTTCGAAAATTTTCGCGCGCGCTACGCTCCCTACATTAGTTAATGCGTGTGAAAAATATTCCGCACCTTTTTTTTCCCTCACCTGTATCATAATGATCCAAATAATTCGCGCTCGCTTCGCTCGCCTTTTTGACTACATTACTTGATGCGTATAAAGTCGTTTCCGTTCCTGCATCATAATTTTCCAAACATTTCACGCTCGCTGCGCTCGCGTTTTCATCTACATTACTTATACTTAATGCGTATGAAGTCTTTTCTGCGCCTGCATCATTATGTCGCTACGCTCTCTAGAATACTTGATGCGTATGAAGTATTTTCCGCACCTGTATCATAATGTTCGAAAGATTTCGCGCTCGCTACGCTCGCGTTCTCATTTTAATGACTTTATGCGTATGAAGTATTTTCCGCACATGTATCATATGTTCGAAACATTTCACGCTCGCTGCACTCGCGTTTCCATCAAGTATTGATGAGTGTGAAGTATATTCCGCACCTGCATCATAATGTTTGAAACATTTCGCGCTCGCTATGCTCGCGTTTTCATCTATATAACTTAATGCGTATGAAGTCTTTTCCGCACCTGCATCATAATGTTCGAAACATTTAGCGCTCGCTACGCTCGCGTTTTCATCTACATGACTTAATGCGTATGATGTATTATCCTCACCTGTATCATAATGTTGCAAATATTTCGCGCTCGCTTCGCTCGCCTTTTTAACTACGTTGCTTGATGCGTATGAAGTCTTTTCCGCGCCTGCATCATAATGTTCGAAACATTTCACGCTCGCTGCGCTCGCGTTTTCATACATTACTTAATGCGTATGAAGTCTTTTCCGCACCTGCATCATTATGTCCGAAAATTTTCGCGCTCGCTTCGCTCGCGTTTTCAGTTACATAACACGATACGTGTAAAGTATTTTCTGCACCTACATCGTAATGTTCGAAAGATTTCGCGCTCGCTACGCTCGCGTTTTCATCTGCATAACTTAATGCGTATGAATATTTTCCGCACCTGTATCATAATGTTCCAAACATTTCGCGCTCGCTTCGCTTGCCTTTTTAACGACATTACTTGATGCACATAAAATCTTTACCGCACCTGCATCATTATGTCCGAAAATTTTCGCGCTCGCTACGCTCGCGTTTTCATCTACATGACTTATTGCGTATGAAGTATTTTCCACACCTGTATCATAATGTTCCAAATAATTCGCGCTCGCTTCGCTCGCCTTTTTAACTACATTACTTGATGCGTATGAAGTCTTTTCCGCGCCTGCATCATAATGTTCGAAACATTTCACGCTCGCTGCGCTCGCGTTTTCATTTCCATGATTTAATGCGTATGAATATTTTCCGCACCTGTATCATAAAGCTTAAGCCACACAGAGAGCGGGCGGGTGGCAGCGGCGCGGGCGCGGGCGGCGGCGGCGCGGGCGCGGGCGGCGGCGGCGCGGGCGCGGGCGGCAGCGGCGCGGGCGCGGGCGGCAGCGGCGCGGGCGCGGGCGGCAGCGGCGCGGGAGCCGCCTTTGGCGGCAGCCGCCACCGTCAAAAGCAGCTCCCGCGCCGCCGCCGCCCGCGCCCGCGCCGCTGCCGCCCGCGCCCGCGCCGCCGCCGCCCGCGCCCGCGCCGCCACCGCCCGCCCGCTCTCTGTGTGGCTTAAGCTTAATGTTCCAAACACTTCACGCACGCTTCGCTCGCCTTTTTAACTACATTGCTTGATACGTGTGAAGTCTTTTCCGCGCCTGCATCATAATGTTTGAAATATTTCGCGCCCGCTGCGCTCGCGTTTTCATCTACATTACTTCATGCGTTTGTAGTATATTCCGCACCTGCATCATAATGTTCGAAACATAAGGAAGGACATGGGACACCGCAAGGGGGTGGAAGAGAGATAACTAGGTTAGCGCCTAAAATTAAAGAATAGCAAAAACATTCTAATACGATGACCGAGTTCTACGCAGACGAAGTCGCGGGCAAAAGCTAGTATCAAATAAAATAAGCTACACATTCGTTCCCACTCAACCCTTTAAGTTATTGAATGTAATTGAAAGCATAAATATTTTCTCAATAAGTAAATTTTAATTTTCTTATGTGAGTAGGTAATAATTTCTTTAGCCCGAAGTAAACCCCCAGAGACTTACACCCGCAAATCACTTAGAAAGTTTATAGTCCATTAACGGATGATTTCGGATTTCCGAAATAAACTATTATTTTTTGCTTCTACACAACAATTTCCATTATTACCTATGTAATATTCAAATTATTTTTTGTATTTAATTAACAGCTACTACTTTCCAAGAGGTCGCTTATGAGATTATCGCTGCATGAAAACAGATAGTTCCTAAAACCTTGCTGAGACTAGGCTTAAACTTGAACGCTTTGAACAGAAAAACCACAAGGTCACAATTAGTATTACGAAATTTAGTCATAGTCACGTGTCTCCAAACTTATCTTGAAGATAAGCATGTATGATATCTATGTTGCATACTGTTTGCATGTGAATACGTAATGGGAAAAACGATTAAAGTTATTTCAGTTACAAACCAAATGTAATGTTTACGCGTATTGTAATAAGGTTTATTTTTAATCTTCATTTGAAATGGATTCTCGTCGTTGTCTCCTGAGCCCTTCAAATTGTCTAATTGTTCATTAACGGTTAGAGGAAATTGTGTATTTAACATACCACATACTTGGCAGTGTTTAAAAACATCTGTTTCTGCATGGTAATAACGTATATAATTATATTTGTAATATTTTTACTAGATAACAAAGTTTATTACAAGTTTTTATTTGACTTCTCCTGAGATAGTATGTATGGGACAAATCTTGCAACTAAATTTTCAATCGCTTGCCGGTATCCGATTAAGCTGAAATTTGGCATGCTTATGTATGTTTGGTGACAATGCAATATTATGGTACCATCGAGCTGATCTGATGATGGAGACAGAAGGTAGCCATAACAACTCCTAAACTACACAAGATAAAGTTTAGGCTCATTCTAACAGTCTCCACGAGTAGTTGATTAGTATGAAAAAATGGTACAGCCGGCAATAAAAGCTGGTACCAAAAATTAAATTTTTGACAGAAACTTTTTTTTTTGAAGTACTTACCTACTTAAGTCTCAATAACATTACTTTCTCAAAAACGTAATTTTACAGGCTTTGAATTTGCTCCGTCTCTTACAGTTTCCAGTGCGATTTATACGACTAATGCATTCGACGTGAGTCGTGACACATTAGCTCTTCACGCGTGGAAACTAACAGGTGGAAAATAAGAGCTGACAGTCAAAAATACACCTCTCTATTTATATGAAAGAAAAACAAATACCTACGTATTAAGTATTAATTTTTCGTGGACTCTTGCCTTATGTACAAGAAAACTTTATTTTGTTTACTCTACGATGGTGGCAAACAAGCATACGGGCTGCCTGATGGTAAGCAGACACAGTAGCCTGTTGACGCTTGCGACACCAGGGAGGTGATTTTTGAGTGTCGATCGCTCGACTTTTCACTCGAGATCTGTCAAAAAACTATGATTTTTTGACGGATGTTGAGTGAAAAATTCGAGAATTCATTGCATTGACTGCTATAGTGCGTGTCATCCACGACCCGCGCGCCACAGCGAATCATACAATCCCTTCGTCCGCGTACGTAACTAAGTTTTGTAACTAGCTACGAACTAGGATTTTTTTTTCTTTGTTTGTAACCAGGTTACGAATGAAGAATCCAATTTTGTTGGTTTTGTTTGCCTGCGTAACTAGGTTACAAACAAAGAGTTTTTATTTCCTTCTACGTAGCTTGGTTACGAACGAATAATTTATTTTGCCTGCGTAACTAGGTTACAAACAAAGAATTTTTATTTCCTTCTACGTAGCTGGGTTAAGAACGAATAATTATTTTACCTTTTAAGTCCCTGTAAATAACCGCCTAATAGTCGATCCTATGTTGATGGCATAATTAAAACGATCTTGTCATAATAAGAGAAGATATTTATTGATCATAAAACACGCTTAACTAAAAACAAAATGTAAAACTTCATTACAATATTCTTCATTACAACTAAAATGAGAATGGACATAATGTCGAGACAATGTCCCACTGTTATTTTTTCTTCGTACAATTCCTGTATCGTGCTAGCTATTTCCATATCTATTTCCTCATAGTTTTTGCTTTTCTTGCTGCTCGGAACACAGCCACTCATATTCACTTTAACATCTTTTTCTAGAATATCCAGTAGACGTGGAATGGTGGGATTTTTATGTCCTACGTATCGATTGAGCTGGTGACGATGTTGCTAAATTTAACCGTTATTTCACTCAATGGATGAATGAAGAACATGTTCGTTTTTGGTGTTGCGAACAGGAGCCATTTCGAAAAACAAACCGCGTTGAAGGCTGGCATTCCAAGCTCAATCGATACGTAGGACATAAAAATCCCACCATTCCACGTCTACTGGATATTCTAGAAAAAGATGTTAAAGTGAATATGAGTGGCTGTGTTCCGAGCAGCAAGAAAACCAAAAACTATGAGGAAATAGATATGGAAATAGCTAGCACGATACAGGAATTGTACGAAGAAAAAATAACAGTGGGACATTGTCTCGACATTATGTCCATTCTCATTTTAGTTGTAATGAAGAATATTGTAATGAAGTTTTACATTTTGTTTTTAGTTAAGCGTGTTTTATGATCAATAAATATCTTCTCTTATTATGACAAGATCGTTTTAATTATGCCATCAACATAGGATCGACTATTAGGCGGTTATTTACAGGGACTTAAAAGGTAAAATAATTATTCGTTCGTAACCAAGCTACGTAGAAGGAAATAAAAACTCTTTGTTTGTAACCTAGTTACGCAGGCAAACAAAACCAACAAAATTGGATTCTTCATTCGTAACCTGGTTACAAACAAAGAAAAAAAAGTCCTAGTTCGTAGCTAGTTACAAAACTTAGTTACGTACGCGGACGAAGGGCATACAATCATACCTACTAATCTATGCGCAATTGTACAGATTGGGCTGTGGAGGGGCGCGTCTTCAAAGGCACTATAGAGACAAATGTAGGTCCCTCACTCTCAACACTGCATCTTCGGGAGCTCTGGTGATCTTACCGCAGAAAATTGCACCGCCGCCATAATAACACTATTTCTTGCTTTGCATTCTTGCATGTGGTGTTGTGTTACAAAATGTGCAAATATATATTTGTGGACAATCGACCTCTCCCCAAACTAAGCGAAGCTTGAACTATGGGTATGCTAGTATAGATAATAATAATAAGAAATATTATTTATTGCACCACTACATTATAGATAAGGGCCATTTTACGGAAAGTTGTACACTCGACTTTTTTTTTAAATTTGGATAAAATTGGGTTTTTTCTACTCAGAATCGAAAGCACTTTCGAATGATATAGGGGAAAAAAGTGTCCCAATTTTTTTTTATTCCTTTCCGTTACCGTTTTCATACTAAGTTTAGTAATCTTGTATGGTGGTAACGGAATGGAAAAACTGAAAATTGTATGAAAAATTTGGGACACTTTTTTTCTCCTATTAGGTTCGAAAGTGCTTTCGATTCTGAGTAGAAAAAACCCGATTTTATCCAAATTTAAAAAAAAAGTCGAGTGTACAACTTTCCGTAAAATGGCCCATAAAATAGATACTTAAAAACGAGTACTTAGAAAAAATCTAAGCTTCAGGTAATAGTACATTACTTAACAAGGGCGGTAAAACAAAGAATGTCTCAGATCGCAGGTATTTGACGCCCGAGCCGAAGGCAAGGGCGATAAATATGCGATCTGAGGCTTTCTTTATTACCGCCCGTGTTAAGTACAAAATTTTATGTCACCCCCTGGCCAGGAAGTGGGATTTCTCGCGCGTGGAGCGTGCGGTAATTACCGCTTTATGGCCAGGTGTGACATAAAATTATATTCGTGCTCATCGCACAAATAAATGTCCTAACCGGGATTCGAACCCTAGACCACCAGCTTCGTAGGCAGGGTTACTCCCAACTTAAGTAGTCGTCAACGCAATCAGTTTAGCGTAACTAAAATAAAAAAAACTACTTGCCAGACTTCTTGCTTCTTGCAACTTCTTTGCAAAGCTACAAAGTTTGTCGTCCTTGGCTAACCAACAAGCACAAACACTTAAAGTACCTATGTATACGTACTTACTTAGCTACGTCGTGTCACAGTGGTTTACTTTACGCTTCTGAGTGTGATGATGCCAGGGCGCATTTTGCAATTGATAATTTCATTCTAGTCCCATTTTAATATCAGTACGTTCCGCTCAGACACTCTTGGCTATGCTCTTGCGAAAAAGGGGGCGCTAGAACAAACATGATTCTGATATGGTTTCAGAAATTCAAAACGCGGGTCGATATAGGTACAAGCGCAACGAGTTTGTCAGCAAATACTTTGTAGCGTGTCGCGATAACAAGCTTAAAGTTATTTATTTAATTAGTTCAATCTTTGAAGCAATTCCATGCCAAATCTGGACTAAATTGAAGCTTACATTAAATTGTTATGCATGAATGCCTATAGCAAATACCTATTCAAAGAGCGATTTCGGGCGAGCGTGCATAATATTTGTGCAGCGGCGACTCAGGACACCAGTATGAGTTTCATTTGTTTAACATGCACGCCCCGCTGCACGCCCCGCCGCGCCGAACGCTCCGCTCCGAGCGGCCACTCAGGCCTTATATTTACAATTAGCTTTTCCATTATTTAACTTTAAAACAATTTAAACTAGATGTTTATATGTGTATTATCCTACTAATATTATAAATGCGAAAGTTAGTATGTTTGGTTGTTTGTGACTCAATCTCGCAAAAACGGCTGAACGGATTATGATGAAACTTGTAATACAACTATACTTTTTATCCCGTTAATCATCCCTAAGGCGACTTCCTGACTTGGCGGGGCGGGATCGATATGTGACATTTTCTTCTTTGACGTAAACTTACTGACGTTGCAAACATACTCACTTGACATAATACTGTCAGTATTACGTTTGCGCAGTAGTAATATCAGAAGCGGAGCAGTACCGCCTTCGCATCGTCCCGCTACCGCGCATCCCGCGCCAGTCAGGAAGCACTCATTTAAATGTAGGAGCGCAGTAAAAAATGGTACCGAGTCGACTGACAGCTGACACTGACATTTGACACTTTTCTCATATCGTACTGCCTCCGCACCGACAAATCAGGAAGTCGCCTACACGGACGAAGTCGCTGGCAAAAGCTAGTGTTTATATGTATATATGTAATGTGTGTACATATGTGTTATTAATTAAGTACGTGCAGGTACTATTAGCCAAAGATCATTAGTATAAAGTATAAACACAGTAGGCTCAGATAATCGGTTATATGTTTACTTACCAATTTTAGGACTTTGCGCAACCTTAATTAATCCTAGGTAGTTAGGTACTGACTTTGTATGCACAGCATACCCACTCGTACGTAGGTTTGTGCCGCGAAACCCCGTTAAGGCGCAGGGGTAGGGCAAGGCCTTCTCCATACAAACTATGTGCACGTTTTATTCGTCGGTTTTGGCACTCCCGAATATATTTTTTGCTTGTAAATATTGGATATACGAGGAACCTCAAGAAAAAGAAAAACAAAAATTTCAAGAAAATGAAAAATCGAAAAATACAAAAAAAAATAAAAAATATTTCTCCAGGTTCTCACTAACAGAAAAATAAAATAAGCATACTGACCAAAAATCATAAGTGTAGTGCAAACACAACCGAAGAAAAACTTGCACAAAGTTTGTATGTATGCTTGCCCACCCCTGCGCCTTAAGGGTCCTCATAAGGTAAAAAACGCTCATCTATTTACCCCATTTTCTGTTAAATAGACAAGTTTATTGATATTTTATCAATGTTACTATCTAGAACAGGACTATTGCGACCTAATGACATAAATTTTAAATGTATTTATGTCACACCTGGCCATAAAGCGGCAATTACCGCACGCTTCGCGCGCGGGAAATCTCACTTCCTGGCCAGGGGGTGACATAAAATTTTGTACTTAACACGGGCGGTAATAAAGAAAGCCTCAGATCGCATATTTATCGCCCTTGCCTTCGGCTCGGGCGTCAAATACCTGCGATCTGAGACATTCTTTGTTTTACCGCCCTTGTTAAGTAATGTACTATTATGTCACACCTGGCCATAAAGCGGCCATTATCGCACGCTCCGCGCGCGAAAAAACCCACTTCCTGGCCAGGGGGTGACATAAAATTTTGTACTTAACACGGGCGGTAATAAAGAAAGCCTCAGATCGCATATTTATCGCCCTTGCCTTCGGCTCGGGCGTCAAATACCTGCGATCTGAGACATTCTTTGTTTTACCGCCCTTGTTAAGTAATGTACTATTATTGCATTTTTCATTCAGATATTTTATTTCAAACATCACTCCAAATCGACCATTTTCGAGCTGAAATCTGTTTTTTCCGTTTAAATTCTACTACACATGAAAATCTAAAAAGGGCAAATTTGAAATAAAAAAAAATTAACACTTGTAAGGCCTCTTAATATGTATACAGATTCAGATGCACACAAACAAGACAATATTTATGTTTACTGAATGATTACAGTCGCTAAATTACAAAATTGCTTCTTAACATACTTACCTACTCGTACTAAGTACAATTTGTACTCCTGCCTCTTCCTCGTACCTAATATTAAATTACACCCAGAGGAAAAGCAATAAATATTGTCTGTTTGAGTAGATAAATTCGTTATGGAGCACACAGATGCAAATTAAACCTTAAACATTTACGTAAGTGGAAACAATATTTTAGATTCAATATGAACTCTGTACTGGAAAGTTCGTTTAGAAAGTATGTTTTTTCACGGATCGTGTGACACATACGAACACACATAGACAATGTGCAGTCCTACGCTGACGCACACATGTCTTTATTTTTTTTAACCTGACTGTGGCTTTATAGGCCACAGTCAGGTTAGCAAGGAGACCAAGGAGTGCGCAGTTGGAGAGTGGCCTGGGGAAAATCCAGAGAAATCTCCGGCACGACCACGCGGGCGCTCCAGTGAGATTGGTTGAGCGGCTTCAACCGAATCATTACTTATTCTGTGCTGAATCTGAGGTGTCAGTAGCATCGAGCTACTGAGAGTGTTGTCGCTGGTTCACTAAACCTAGCCTAGCTGAGAGGCCAGCAAGAAACTCAGCTAGGTATCCCCGACCTGGGTCGGACACACATGTCTATGTGTGCGTCAGGAGGAATGTGCATGTGCTCAACACACAACCATGGCTCACCCGCGCTCCACAACATTGGCATTGGATACAGGGTAGCGGACGCGGGGCATCCTTCAGGATGCAACTGTACTGGGATAACGTAGGAGGATGATGAATTAAGTACTATAGAATCTTAGATTTACTGATATGCATGTATTTGTGATTCGTAGAATATATTGCATTAATTTAACAGTAGCAAAAACAAACTCATTACATGATAACAGTACAATGGGTTGATTCTACATTTTCTAATACCTAATAGTTTTAAGTAAACACTATGAACAAAACAAACTCTACCTAGTTGTAATAACTTTATTGGATTATTTGTATAGGTACCAAATCGGTGGTAAATAAGCGTACGGCCTGCTTGATGCTACGCTGTCAGCGTAAGAATACAGAGTAGCCGAGTTGTAAGCCACACGACTTACCCTGGAGTCCGCGGGTTCAAAATTTATAACTCCGTCTCGAATCACGTGGTTTTTCAAAACACTTATGTACGATGGAAAACATCGTGAGGATACCGGTCTCAACCCAATACGTTTAGTTTTCCCTATGGATTGAAAGGTCAGTAGCTCTAGTATAAGTTTTTTCGAAACATTAACTAATTCGAACGCGTTTGCGTTTTGTCTCAAAATGTATGAAAACGCTCTAACCGAGTTTGAAATACGCGCGTTCATCGGTTAGCACCAAATGTTATACTTGCTGTTTTAGTTTCCACTAGTGACCACAAAAGGCGCCGTTCACGTCTTCATACCACTTTCATACATTTTGAGACAAAACGCAAACGCGTTCGAATTAGTTAATGTTTCGAAAAAACTTATACTAGAACTACAGATGGCAGTCGCTTTCCTAATGCTAGTTCCTACGCCAAATCTTGAGATTGGGTAACACAACTGGAAAACCAACCCCAATAAGTGGCACCCTTTGTGCCCCAAAGTGCGGTTTAGACTAACAAGAACTTGCGTGCAATTTTCAGTGATTTTTCATTACATTGCAGGGTTTGTTCGTATTCATCTTACCTACCTAGTTAGCTGTAGGCTACGTAAAGAAACGGCCTTAGGAATAAGGTAGTAATAATAATAGCGTAAAGGTTAGATATGATTTCCGCTACCCTAGCAGGTTATCAGTAAGAAATCGTTCGTCAGCATCAAGGATGATTCACGCTAGACCGTTCCGTGTCCGGGCCGGGCCGTTTAGTACAAGAAATCGACGGGCCGAACCGGACACGGAACGGTCTAGCGTGAATCATCCTTTATACTGCCAGTTGTTTGCCTCTACTCACTTTGATTATGTACTGTTTACTGTGTTATTTTGTTGAGTTTGTGAAACAAAGAGTACCTATGTGTGTGTATTGTATTGTTTGTATCATTGTAATTTCCTGTTACAAGCAAATAAATATTTTTCGGCTTTCAGAAATATTGGAAACTACTTATCGCCTTTTATCATAAGCCCTTATCAATCCTCAAAAAATCATATGATTGCGTGCAAGATGATTTGATGAAACAAACCTGCATCTTGCGTGATGCGGGGGCAGAATATAATTGTGAGTAGAGAATGTTCTGTAAACCTAACGGAATAATATGTGAGATGTTACTAAAAGAGATACCTAAATCAATTTCAAATAATTGTGTAATATCTTAACTTAGAAAACGTTAAAATCATCAAAGCTGTCAATACAGACAGAGTACTTAAGTAAGTAGTGAAGTGTAATATATGTTAGTGGGCGTTAAAACTGGATATTAGAGTTAGGGATAGAGTATCAACTTCAGAGAGCATTGGGGACACAATTTAACGTCTTCGTCATCTATGTCTCTACTATACAACCCCATAGCAACAACGTAGGCTTTTCAGGATTGCGAACAATCAAGGTAGATAAATCACATGGTAGCGGGGCCCCCTGTTGTAATTGTTCACACACGGTAAGCCTTAACGCAAACAGAAATACTTGCTGAAAATTTCCCTAGTATGCAAACAAAGAAGCACAAAAACAATGTATAGGTGTAAGTAACAAGTGTAGCGTCTGCAGAATTGTCTCATTTTCATTTTGTGATAGTTATTAAAGAAACAAATGTATTGTATTGGAGATAATAGCAGTTACATTTACGAGCGCTCATGGCCCAGCGGCGCCTGCGTACCGCTTGCGGTATCTAAGGTTAAGCAACGTGGGCAGCGGTCAGGACTTGGATGGGTGACCGCTTTGAGTGGTTACTAACTGAGGGCTCCCGTGCTTTGGAAACGTTAAGCCGTTGATCCCGGTTGCTGTCTATGGCCTTCGGGCGGCTTGAGAACTTCTAACAGTCAAGTTGCCCACTCACTTGACAAACCCTAATCCCAATAAGGTCTAGTTTCCCCTCGGGGTTGGAAGGTCAGATGGCAGTCGCTTCCGTAAAAACTAGTGCCTACGCCAAATCTTGGGATTAGGTAGCGGACCCCAGGCATCCTTCAGGATGCAACTGTACTGGGATAACGCTAGGAGGATGAGCAGTTACATTTACGATACGAACCCATTTGCAGTATTGTTCCTGTGAGTGGCACTTATAGTGTTTATGTACCTAGACCTAGAGGTGTAAAGGGAAAGAGAAGAGTCGATGAATACTTTGATTACTTGCCGCTAATTATTAATTTAGCTAGCGGCAGGTTATAATTTATTGCATGTAAATTTCGAATTTCTACTAAAAGGTTCAAAGTTAACAATGATATAACTTACACAAATAATTTTACTCCGTTTTTAGGGTTCCGTATTAAACAAGGAACTCTTTTAGTTTCTCCGTGCTCGTCCGTCTGTGGTTTAATGCAGTAACCGTTAGTAGGTTCTAGTTAGCTGTAATTTGGCATGAGTAGGTATAGTTAGGTACCCATATTGAGCATGCCGACAAAACGGTAGAATTATATAGTTACCTCCCCTACATGTAAAGTGGCGGTGCCATTTTTTTTCTTTCTTATCCCATTGTTGTGGAGTATCGCTGGATAGCTCGTTTAAAAATACCTGTTGATGGGTTTCTAAAAGCATTTTTTGATTCAGTAATCCATTTGCGTGATTGCGCGTGGCCCGACACGCGCTTGGTTTGAGTGTGTGGTTGCTTTACGAATAAGTATTTTACTGTTACTGCTGTCGCTACAGAATCAACTTTATCTATTTTGAATATTATTCATTTCCAGTGGGAAAACCTCTGTGTTACTATCTATTTGGGTTGTTTAGCGTTAAGCCTTTAACTAAATATCAGACTGTATAAAAGACAAGGAGTGCTCTACAATTACATTACAACTAGTTGTATCAAAAGTGCGAACGAACGATTACTTACGACCAAAAACAATATTTCAAAATGGTTTCCAATATTGTAATAGCTCTTGGCGTTATGGTAAGTGGAAGTACCGATAAATAAAATACATACAAACATACCATCACACTTTCAACTTGATCTTCTTCAACGCGATATTGGTTTTGTCATAGTTTCAGTCCTCTGATAACAACACAGAAGTGCTTGCTGTTTTCCGATTGAGCATTTAGCACAACAATGGCATGTAATTTTAACAAAATCGCTTGTTATTTAAAGGTGGCAGTTGCGTCAGCGGTGCCAGCGGGCGGCGCCGGCGGGTGGCCGGCTGTGGGCGGCTGGGGCGCCGCACCCGCCGCTGGTGGTTGGGGCGCCGGCCCCGCCGCCAACCCCTTCATCCCGCCGTGGGTGTCCTCCGCTCCCTGGTTCCCCGTGTGGAGCCCCTGCACCACCATCGGCAGCTCCTGCGTCGACTGCAACACCAAGCTGGTGTGCACCAAGGTCGGCGGTCTGCAACGCGCCTGCACCGACCCCACCCTGCCCTACTGCAACCTCGGAGAGTGCTCGGCCACGCCCACCGCTGAGTGCGCCCCCGCCCCGGCAGCGCCAACCACTGTCTAACTTGACTATGCTCATCAGCAAACTGCCATGGATTCGACCTCAGAGGAGTGCCGCGACTGACGTGTAACCAATACTCAACCGATCATGTGTTAAACTCACATTTATTACCTAACAGTCCCAATGTTGTGATGCGTTCCTGTTTTTAATTGTTAATAAAGTTTATTAAATGGCTGTGAATAGTTTATTTTACTTAAACGACCCCTCCCTAAATCAAAGTCGGATTTGAGAGAATAAGAATAAACTAAAATATCTCCATACTGTTCTTGTGTTCAACCTTCAATTAAGTCCTTATCCTAATGAGATCAAATCCGGTATTTAATTAGGAATGGAATATAATAAATAGATAGGACGCTACCAAAGAGCTGGCAGCTACCTCCCACAACAAATTACCCATGCTATTCATCGAGGAAACGCTGCCAGCGTCTTCGGCACACTGCCATATCAATTTAGTTTACTTTAATTTCCTTTTTATTTTGTTGTTTATAGAATTAAGCCTTGTCTTATATCGTATTTTGTTTTCGTTTTTTTCGCAATTAATTATTATATCACTAACAGTTATAGTTTCGCTGTAAAATACCTAGGAATGGAAATAGGAATATTAAAGAATAACGTAATGAAATAGATATTGTGGGCAATGTTCACAAATCGCCCTAGTTCCAAACTAAGCTCAGCGTGTACTGTTGGTTTGTAAGTATTTTGCTTAATGTTACTAACTTTAATGATTAGGTTACCTATCAAGTTTTTAAGCCTTGTATGTCATTTGGAACGCACCTCGAATGATCGTATGTATGGCGGACAAGTCCAGTTCCTGGCCCAGATTGGGAATTAAATAATTAATAAGTACCTACACTGTTGAGTGTAGTTTAACCCTCTTAAATTATAGCCAGAAAACACTTCGTCATGGTTATTTAGCTAATAATAAAATTCGTTAAGAAGCAGAGATAAGTCTGAAAACATCACATTGTAAATTTGCCTTATGTTGATAATTTTATTTAAATCTTAAGTGATAAAGCTACCTACAAAAGAAACTCTTTCTTTTTTTTTGTTTTTTTTTTGTAAAACTTTATTAGCATATAATTACAAGAATTTAAAGGTACATAAAATAACGAAACAAATATAAATAATAACATGAAATCACTCAAAACTACGAACATATCAAAACTAATAAAAACTAATTGCAAAAAAAATACTCCCTGTAAAAGTTCTTATGCGGCATAGACCTCAAAACGCTGGCGGCGTTACCTCTCTGCCGCGAGAGCGATCCGTTGGGAGAGGTACGCGCCAGCTTTGGGGTCTCCTGAGGCGTGGAGGAGCCGCGACGACAAGGCCTTCATGAACGCTTTCATGTCGGCTGACCAGGGTCCCATGGTTTCGACTGCAAGCGCCGCAAACTCGTAAACTTCTAAACTTCAAACTAAATTGATACCTAAAATTACAAAGTAGTTAGCTATGTTTATTACTTGTTTTACTTATGATATATATTACCTAGTCATAAGTCATAATGTAACATTTTTTCTCAATGTACCGTACCTCTACGACCCTAACCTAACCTATACGATTTTTTTAAATTAAATAGTTTCATGCCTTGGGTGAATTGGAATATATAGGTACGGCATTAAAAATGTGGAAAATAGACCGCATTCGTACCTTTCGTATACTAATGTTTCCCAAGCGAAGCGTTAGTCTCGCTGCTTTACAAATGGTATGATGCAGGAAATAGAATAGTGGCAATTTATTTTCATAATATGCAAGCTAGATTTTGCAAAATAACTTACATCGTAATAGGAATATCTAACGCAATCTGGTGTAACGGGGGCCGTGGTAAGCAAAGTGGGCTGAGCACGTGCATTTGAAATGGTCGTATGCCTGCTACGACTACGATATTACATAGGCTAGGTGATGTTATGTGAACTGAGTACTGACATTCCTAATAATTAACAACACTTATGTTTGGATTGTAATCTATATTTATTATAAAACTAGCTTTTGCCCGCGACTTCGTCTGCGTAGAACTCGCGTCATCGCGTTAGAATGTTATTTCATTCTTCTATTTTATGCGCTTACCTAGTTATCTCTCTTCCATTCTAACTTAAACCTCGTTAAGGGATGATTTCCGGGATAAAAGTATCCTATGTCCTTCCCTAGGACTCAAACTATATCCATAACAAATTTCATCTAAATCGGTTGAGCATTTTAAGAGGAAACAGGCAGACAGAGTTACTTTCGCATTAATAACCCGCCCCAGTTTCGCACGGGTAGTCCATGTTTTAAATTTATTTATCTAAGCTTTTGCCCGCGACTTCATTCGCGTGAATATCCATTATCCATATCAACTTCTACACCGTATTTCGCCGGGTTGTCTCGCCAAAAATTGCGCACGCCGGCTCAATGCGCCCACATGAAACATGACAGAGGACTAAATATATGTTATTAACTTATTATTGATGTAGATGAAAACGCTCGCGAGCGAAGCGAGCGCGAAACTTTTCGCATATTCTGATACGGGTGTGGAAAATACTTCATACGCATCAAGTAATGAAGATGAAAACGCGAGCGCAGCGAGCGCGAATTCTTTCAAACATTACGATGTAGGTGCGGAAAATACTTCATACGCATCAAATAGTGTAGATGAAAACGCGAGCGCAGCGAGCGCGAAATGTTTCGAACATTGATGCAGGTGTGGAAAAGACTTCATACGCACCAAGTAATGAAGATAAAAACGCGAGCGTAGTGAGTGCGAAATGTGTCGAACATTATGATGCAGGTGCGGAAAATACTCATCAAGTAATGTAGATGAAAACGCGAGCGCAGCGTGCGCGAAATTTTTCGAACATTCTGATGCAGGCGCGGAAAAGACTTCATACGCATCAACTATAATGTAGATGAAAACGCGAGCGTACGGCGCGCGAATTTTTTTTTGAACATAATGATGTAAGTGCGGAAAATGCTCATCAAGTAATGTAGAAGAAAACGCGAACGCAGCGAGCGCGAAATTTTTCGAACATTATGATGCAGTTGCGGAAAATACTTTACACTCATCAAATGTGTATGAAAACGCGAGCGCAGCGAGCGCGAAATATTTCGAACATTATGATGCCGGTGCGGAAAATAATTCATACGCATCAAGTCATGCAGATGAAAATGCGAGCGTAGCGAACGCGAAATTTTTACGAACATTATGATGTAGGTGCGGAAAATCCTCATCAAGCAATGTAGATGATATCGCGAGCGCAGCGAGCGCGAAATTTTTCGAACATTCTGATGCAGGTGCGGAAAAGACTTCATACGTATCAACTATAATGTAGATGAAAACGCGAGCGTACGGCGCGCGAAAATTTTTGAACATTATGATGTAGGTAGGTTGTGCGGAAAATGCTCATCAAGTAATGTAGAAGAAAACGCGAACGCAGCGAGCGCGAAATTTTTCGAACATTATGATGCAGGTGCGGAAAATACTTCACACTCATCGAGTAATGTGTATGAAAACGCGAGCGCAGCGAGCGCGAAATATTTCGAACATTGTGATGCCGGTGCGGTAAATAATTCATACGCATCAAGTCATGCAGATGAAAACGCAAGCATAGCGAACGCGAAATTTTTACGAACATTATGATGCAGGTGCGGAAAAGACTTCAAACGCATCTGTAATTTAGATGAAAAAGCGATCGTAGCTGGCGCTAAAGTTTTTGAACATTATGATGCAGGTGCGGAAAATAGTTCATACTCATGAAGTTATGTAGATGAATACGCGAGCGCAGCGAGCGCGAAATTTTTCGAACATTATTATGCAGGTGCGGAAAATACTTCATACGCATCAAGAAATGAAGATGAGATCGCGAGCGTAGTGAGCGCGAAATGTTTCGAACATTATGATGCAGGTGCGGAAAAGACTTCATAAGCATCAACTATAATGCAGATGAAAACGCGAGCGTAGGGCGCGCGAGAATTATCGAACATTATGATGTAGGTGCGGAAAATACTCATCAAGTGATGTAGATGAAAACGCGAGCGCAGCGAGCGCGAAATTTTTCAAACATTATGATGCAGGTGCGGGAAATACTTCATTCTCATGATGCACATGAAAACGCGAGCGCAGCGAGCGCGAAATTTTTCGAACATTATGATGCAGTTACGGAAAATAATTCCTACGCGTCAAGTAATGTAGATAAAAAAGCTAGTGCGAAATGATTCGAACATTATGATGCAGGTACGGAAAATACTTCATACGCATCAAGCAATGTAGATGAAAACGCGAGCGCAGCGAGCGCGAAATATTGAACAAAAAAAATTTGTTGACCTATCAAGTGGCTTTGTAAAGAGGTAGTTGAATAGATTTTTTTTTTGTTCATATATTATTGGAATTTACGAAATTTTGTTCCGATGAATTTTTTAACTTTCCAAACACCTAAATATTTGGTAATAATGATTGTTATTACGTATTTTTTACCAACAAATACTAATATATTGATAATTCGATATTTTTCTTTGAAATTTCCTTATTTTTCCTATAAAAACCAACTTAACTTTGCGGTCGGTTCGGAACCCTAAATGTGCGAAGTCCGACTCGCACTTGGCCGGTTTTTTTTTGCTTTTCAATCCGCCTGTTCGAATTTGGTCATACTTGATGTTTATTGTTACGTAGGTATGTATGTTTTAATAACGAATACCAATATACCCTAAATTTATGTCTGTTACGCGCTCAACGTATTTTATACATTTTGCTGACGGAAAACGCAACTAATCGGCACCTCGAAGAACCCATGATGACACCCATATCGATTGTTAAGAAAAGTAAATAAGTAGGTAAATGTCCGCCATCTTCGATTTGAAAATGGATAAGTATCATTCTTGTAATGAGCACCTCAAAAAACAATATTTTATACAAAAATGCGCATACTTAATATATAGGTAGTACATGTCGCAAGTGCTACCATGCAACCGAGAGCCCGCCGCTCTGCGTAGGTAAGGTACCTACCCTCCATCGAAAACAAAAAAAAATCCGAGGTTGCGTAGTAAAGTTTGTGAATATTGATAGCGACTGACTGACCAACATAATTAGATCTCTCATTTTAAACAGTTAATATGGTTTGAGGGACTTTTGTATTTTTGTCTATAGCCTTGAGAGGCAGAGGTATTGTTATTTCACCCCCCATTTTTTCAAATACTATCTGTTTATTATACAATGTTTGAATGAGGTTCTATTTACTTTGCGTCCATGTATATACTTACCAACTTTCAAGCCTGTAAATCATGAACTGAAAGACTTCTCATACAAAGTTTAATCCCTCTTTTCACCCCCTTTCATCCCTAACCTGTATGATTTTTATAGCCTATAACCTGGCGAATATCCAATAAACATATTAGTGAAGGCTGTATTAAAATCCATTCGCTAGTTTTCGCGTGATAGTTAGACATATAAACAGACAGACAAACAGACAAACAGACAAACAGACAAACAGACACGAATTCTAAAAACAGTTGAAACGTGTTCTGTTATCGATTCTTAGACCCCTCCATCGATTTTTTTACTAATATCTTCAATGTACAGATTTTCGACCCTCTTCTGCTTTATTATATGTATAGATAATAATGTTACCTTTTTATATTATATGTAAAATTTCATTGTGACATGTAAGATTTAAAAATATTATCAATAAAGAATTATGGATATGAGTATGTTGCACGCAAATTGTTTTCAAAACGCGATTATGTTTAAATGTACATTCAATTAATTACACATTTTTATCTTATATTAGGCGTTCGCCTTAACGCGACGATATCGTCTTTCTTTTACGTTAACGTTACACGATACCTCGGTGATTCTTATTCTAAAATTTAACATTTTCTTAATTTGTCCACACCGGACCCGCATTGTTAACGACTCATAAGTGATTATTTTTTACTATTGAAACAGTTAGGGACCCAGGGATAGCATAAACTGAAGTCAACAATAAGTTTAAATTGCTCTCTGATTTCCTTAACATTCACTTAACGTTCGGGTCGGTGGTGTGGACATCAATTAACTTCAACGATGAGAATCACCCACCACCTACAATTTGAGAAACTGCAATGTGTGGCGGATTTTGCTTGACCCATTGATTTTTGTCTCGATCGGGTATCGGAAACAAACCCCTAGTTGTCTGTGATAGTTGACCTTCTCGGATGAAAGTGCAGGTAAATCCCGTCCAGGCTAAAAATGGTCATTAAGGCATTTACTGCCGGCAACGCACAATAGTTGAAGACATTTTTACAATAATACATTTTTTTTCTAGGGGGCGTATGTGTAGCCTGGCGAATGTGTTATTTCGACCGAAACTGAAGCAATACTTAATTAGGTACCCGTTTTTAAAGCTTACATTAAAAAAATGTAGGACCGTTACATTCATGATTAAATTAAGTATCTGACACGGGTACGGCGAGTTGTCAGCGACGAGCACAATAAGGCGACTTCCTGACTTGGCGGGGCGGGACGCGGGATCGATATGTGATATTTTCTTCTTTGGCGTAAACTTACTGACGTCGCAAAGATTCTCACTTGACATAATACTGTCAGTATTACGTTTGCGCAGTAGTAATATCATGTGCAGAAGCGGAGCAGTACCGCCTTTGCATCGTCCCGCTACCGCGCATCCCACGCCAGTCAGGAAGCACTCATTTAAATGTAGGGGTGCAGTAAAAAATGGTACCAAGTCGACTGACAGCTGACACTGACATTTGACACTTTTCTCATATCACCGACAAATCAGGAAGTCGCCTTATGGAAAAAACAACGGGTTGCACTCCGGGAGTGCCGGCAGAGGTGAAAACTCAATAAAGAAAGTAAATAACAAAGATATTCATATCTGTATCGGTATCGGTATCGGTATCGGTATCGGTATCGGTATCGGTATCCGTATCCGTATCCGTATCCGTATCCGTATTCATATTCATACTCATGTTCATATTCATATTCGCATAAACCATTTACATATATACATACCTAATATGTCCCGAGTATCATTGTGTCATACGCATCTAAGACCAGCTGAGTTTAGCTGAGTTGACCCCTCCTAACATCGCAATCACGATACTAGGAGCGGTCAACTAGCTGGTCTTAGAATCTGTCGCGAGTTAATTTTTCCCCAGTACAAAAGTGCTCAGCGCTGCTAAAGAAGTTTTCACTTCACAAACTTTCATTACCAGTATTACCACGCAATATCTGACTCTTTAACAAACATAACGACAGCAGCTTAATTGGATTATTTCCACAGTCGCTTCAGTGCCTCGCGGGTGTGAAAATTAAAACCAGTCATTAAAAACAGATTTTATTAAAATATACAGAAGGATAGGCCGTTCACAATACTGGATTAGAAGATTAATGGATCATTTTGTGAAGGCATTTTGATGAAAGGTCAAGAAGGGGCAGATAACTGACTTACATTTTCAGTTCTCAAAGTCATAGCACCAAATTAAAAAAGTAATATACTTACGCCAAAACTTAGCCCAACCAAAACAAAACCCAATAAAACCAATATTTCCAACCAAAACAAATGTCTAATGTGTTTAGGAACACAACATGAGTGATACTAACAATCTTGTTTTAAGGTTCTTTATAGCTTGAATTATACTTATAATATGGCAAGAACAATCACGTTTATGCAACTGGTACATAATGAGGGGCATTAAAACACGAGTGTTTTAATGCCTAATTATGTACAGTTGCATACACTAATTTATCTACATCCATATATTAAATCCTCTTTCATGTGTTTCGTGTGGGCACGTCTCGCCGGCGTGCGCCATGTTTGCCTCGACAGGCCGGCCCGCGCGCCGCCGCCAGCCCGCAGCTGTGTCGTAAGAGTATTATATTTGGTGTTCTTATAGGGGTCACGCGCAACCGCGAGAAGCTTCCTGCACAGTATATTATAGCGGGGTCTTATCTACGGTTTTTGATTTTTGAACTTATTAAAGAGGATTTACTATATGGGTGTAGATAAAATAAAGCATTGCTGTTGCTTTGCATTACTTATTGGCAATCCACACTGGGTATCGGTGAACAAAATCCATCAACGCAATAAGGAGCGTACACTGGCGGACAACTGATCACTTTTCCTCCAATCGGCAAACAGATTAGGCGGGAGTTGCAATCATTGCATGTGAATTTGGGTGTAACAGTAAGGTCACATGTGGTCCAGTTGACGGTGAGGCCGTTCGGTTGAGGGTCGACTTGCTCAGCTTGTCTCTTGGCTCTGCCTTGGTTCTGGTGCGGGCCTCCTTGAGATGTGTGAGGGCCACCTTGAGATGTCTGACCCAAGGCCAAAGTAAAGACGGCGAGCTGTGAATACATACAGTATTAAGTAACTGAAGTTACGCACATCTAAAAATACTATTTGTTGTTTCATTGTCAATAGAACTCTTATAACTAGTGGCTCTGTGAGCTGTAGACCTCGTGAGTGTTTTTTTTATTTCCAAAACTATGTTAGATATCGAACCTGTAGAGCAGGGGTCGGCAACCTTTTTGCACCCACGGGCCACATAGTAACTTTAAGGGGGGGACGGGTCATAAAGTCATAACACACCTAGATGAAAACGCGAGCGCGAAATTTTTCGAACACTGATGCAAATGCGGCAAATACTTCATACGCATCAAGTCATAACACATCTAGATGAAAATGCGACCGCAGCGAGCGCGAAATTTTTCGAACATTATGATGCAGGTGCGGAATCTACTTCATACGCATCAAGTTATGTAGATGTAAACGCGAGCGCGAAATTTTTCGAACACTGATTCAAACGCGGCAAATACTTCATACGCATCAAGTCATAACAAATCTCGTTGAAAACGCGAGCGTAGCGAGCGCGAAATTTTGCGAACATAATTATGCAGGTCTGGAAAATACTTCATACGCATCAAGTCATGTAGACGCAAACGCGAGCGCGAAATTTTTCGAACATTATGATGCAGGTGCGGAAACTACTTCATACACATTAAGTTATGTAGATGTAAACGCGAGCGCGAAATTTTTCGAACACTGATTCAAACGCGGCAAATACTTCATACGCATCAAGTCATAACAAATCTCGTTGAAAACGCGAGCGTAGCGAGCGCGAAATTTTGCGAACATTATTATGCAGGTCTGGAAAATACTTCATACGCATCAATCAAGTCATGTCAAGACGCAATCGCGAGTGCAGCGAGCGCGAAATTTTTTGAACATTAAGATGCAGGTGTGGAAAATACTTCATACTGTCTAACGCAAACGCGGCGAGCGCGAAATTCTTGAAAAAAAAATTAGATAGATTTAACTGTAAAATATACTTACAAACACATATCTCGTCCTGACCAACTGTGAAAATATTCGTGGTTGGCGATACAGACGCTTTCACGTATGTTAAGAATTTCAAATTTTACCTTTACAAACAATAAAGCCAGGGGGCTCACGGGCCGCACGGAAGGGGCTCGCGGGCCGCCTGTTGCCGACCGCTGTAGAGGAGGACAAACCATAGATTTTTTTTTAGATTACTCGACAAAAATATTCGATGTAATCAAAGAACGTGCTCACAATACTTCACGAGAATCTGTTGTGAAATGCGACCCTTAGAGGTGAACATATCGAAATTCGGCCGCAGAAACACGAAATAACTGATAAAAAAATTGTTTTTTTAAATTTTGAAAAAGTGACTCGATAAAAAATTCTGTAGAACTACCGCACCTGCTCACAAAATTTCACGAAAATCGGTTGATAAATGCGACCTGTAGAGGAGAACAAACCAATGAATAAAATAAAAAAAATAAAAATTTACAAAAATTTACTTGCCCAAAAAATTCTATGTAATCATAAAACCTGCTCACAAAACTTCACGAGAATCGGTTGAGAAATGCGACCTATAGAGGAAAAAACGGCCGCAGAAAAATACGAAATCATTGATACAAAATTTGTTTTTTCGAATTTCAAAAAAGTGACTCGTCTAAAAAAATCTATATAGTTACCGAACCTGCTTGCAAAATTTCACGAAAATCGGTTGATAAATGCGACCTGTAGAGGAAATCAGCCAACGACGAAAAAAAATTTTTTTTAAATTTACAAAAATTTACTCTACAAATAAATTATATGTAGTCATGGAACCTGCTCACAAAATTTCACGAGAATCGGTTGAGAAATGCGACCTGTAGAGGAAAAAACGGCCGCAGAAAAACACGAAATCATTGATACAATGTTTGTTTTTTTGAATTTCCAAAAAGTGACTCGACAAAAAAATTCTATATAGTTACCGAACCTGCTCACAAAATTTCATGAAAATCGGTAGATAAATGCGACCTGTAGAGGAGGACATACAAAAATCCGGCCGGACATACGAAAGCAATTTTGTCGAAGCTAAAACAGAGACCTCGTTTTACTCGGTCAACTAGGTAAATAATTAAGCATCAAATACAATATTGTCAACAGTGATGCAGTTGCTGCAGTTCTTAGGATTACTTTAGGTGGACGTGCTGGTCTTTTGTTTGCCTATTTTTTCGCCATACATTATACGAGATGTGCCATCGGTCACTAATTTATAAAACTAAAAAAATATACCTAACAAAAAAAAACCCTAATCTAAAAAACCGCTGCCAGTGGGTAACGTTCCCAAAATGCTGGCCGCATTATTGCCACGTTGGATGGCAATGCTCAACCTTTGTGGCCAAATAAAGGCTAGCATTTTGGTCACGTGTTGCATCGACCAGACGCCCAGACAGATCTTTAAAGATCTTATATAGGCTCCCGGTCCCCACGGCCCAAATAATATGTCATTAGATTCTAATGTTCTTATGATTAGAACATTGTTTTATAAGAGCACGATTTCATTTATGTTCGACAATGGTCGGGCGCGGTCGTGCTAGCCCGTCGCGTGCAACGTCCAAAACGATAGATAGATAAAACGTTTTTTTGTTTGCCACATACACACACACGTTTGCTCAACAATGGAAACAACAAAAAAACGAAATAAAAATAATACACATAGAATCTACATTCTACACGTTTGACACATATGAACAATGTACATGCTCAATATTTTTGCCAAATTTATAAAGAAGTGACGAAAATACTCACCATAGCCATCAAGCAAATTATGTTCTTTAAAATGGCCATGTTTCCGTGTTAATGAGTTAAGTGCATCTGTATGAGGTGCATTGCTTTTATACTTCCTCCATCGTTATCAGGTCGGAGGTAACGCCGGGTTTCCCTAGTGGAAAGTCAATAAAATACGTTTCTATTGTTTTCTAACTCAGTGTTGTCGAGCAGGCTTAGGTACAGTATTTGGTTGCCTTTCATAGTATAACATCTTGATTTAGATATCGATTTAGGATGATCTTACCTATTCCCGGTGGTTAATAACTAGTATGCACATTATACTCATCGATTTTGGTACAGGTCGAAACTAAGTATTCCATAAAGTTTATTTTGCGTCACATGTAAAAAAATAAGGTACATTATCCTTAAAACAGTTAAAACTATCTGAGGCAATTTGCCTATTGCTTCCTCCATTTCTGTGTGTTACGAATATACTAGGCAACATTAAATTAAAAAAAAAAATTTAATATGACCTACTTAATACAATCGTTTTGTTTCAAATCATTCCAACGACTTCATAAAACTAGTGGCTCTGTGAGCTGTAGACCTCGTGAGTGTTTTTTTTATTTCCAAAACTATGTTAGATATCGAACCTGTAGAGCAGGGGTCGGCAACCTTTTTGCACCCACGGGCCACATAGTAACTTTAAGGGGGGGACGGGTCATAAAGTCATAACACACCTAGATGAAAACGCGAGCGCGAAATTTTTCGAACACTGATGCAAATGCGGCAAATACTTCATACGCATCAAGTCATAACACATCTAGATGAAAATGCGACCGCAGCGAGCGCGAAATTTTTCGAACATTATGATGCAGGTGCGGAATCTACTTCATACGCATCAAGTTATGTAGATGTAAACGCGAGCGCGAAATTTTTCGAACACTGATTCAAACGCGGCAAATACTTCATACGCATCAAGTCATAACAAATCTCGTTGAAAACGCGAGCGTAGCGAGCGCGAAATTTTGCGAACATAATTATGCAGGTCTGGAAAATACTTCATACGCATCAAGTCATGTAGACGCAAACGCGAGCGCGAAATTTTTCGAACATTATGATGCAGGTGCGGAAACTACTTCATACACATTAAGTTATGTAGATGTAAACGCGAGCGCGAAATTTTTCGAACACTGATTCAAACGCGGCAAATACTTCATACGCATCAAGTCATAACAAATCTCGTTGAAAACGCGAGCGTAGCGAGCGCGAAATTTTGCGAACATTATTATGCAGGTCTGGAAAATACTTCATACGCATCAATCAAGTCATGTCAAGACGCAATCGCGAGTGCAGCGAGCGCGAAATTTTTTGAACATTAAGATGCAGGTGTGGAAAATACTTCATACTGTCTAACGCAAACGCGGCGAGCGCGAAATTCTTGAAAAAAAAATTAGATAGATTTAACTGTAAAATATACTTACAAACACATATCTCGTCCTGACCAACTGTGAAAATATTCGTGGTTGGCGATACAGACGCTTTCACGTATGTTAAGAATTTCAAATTTTACCTTTACAAACAATAAAGCCAGGGGGCTCACGGGCCGCACGGAAGGGGCTCGCGGGCCGCCTGTTGCCGACCGCTGTAGAGGAGGACAAACCATAGATTTTTTTTTAGATTACTCGACAAAAATATTCGATGTAATCAAAGAACGTGCTCACAATACTTCACGAGAATCTGTTGTGAAATGCGACCCTTAGAGGTGAACATATCGAAATTCGGCCGCAGAAACACAAAATAACTGATAAAAAAATTGTTTTTTTAAATTTTGAAAAAGTGACTCGATAAAAAAATTCTGTAGAACTACCGCACCTGCTCACAAAATTTCACGAAAATCGGTTGATAAATGCGACCTGTAGAGGAGAACAAACCAATGAATAAAATAAAAAAAATAAAAATTTACAAAAATTTACTTGCCCAAAAAATTCTATGTAATCATAAAACCTGCTCACAAAACTTCACGAGAATCGGTTGAGAAATGCGACCTATAGAGGAAAAAACGGCCGCAGAAAAATACGAAATCATTGATACAAAATTTGTTTTTTCGAATTTCAAAAAAGTGACTCGACTAAAAAATTCTATATAGTTACCGAACCTGCTCGCAAAATTTCACGAAAATCGGTTGATAAATGCGACCTGTAGAGGAAATCAGCAAACGACGTAAAAAAAATTTTTTTTTAATTTACAAAAATTTACTCTACAAATAAATTATATGTAGTCATGGAACCTGCTCACAAAATTTCACGAGAATCGGTTGAGAAATGCGACCTGTAGAGGAAAAAACGGCCGCAGAAAAACACGAAATCATTGATACAATGTTTGTTTTTTTGAATTTCCAAAAAGTGACTCGACAAAAAAATTCTATATAGTTACCGAACCTGCTCACAAAATTTCATGAAAATCGGTAGATAAATGCGACCTGTAGAGGAGGACATACAAAAATCCGGCCGGACATACGAAAGCAATTTTGTCGAAGCTAAAACAGAGACCTCGTTTTACTCGGTCAATTAGAAAATATGCCAAGAAAATAACATTTTCCTCCACTTTACGCTACAAAGAATAACATAAATTTTGATCAATAATGATTTATAAGTTATTTATGTCCCAGAGTGCTCGACACTGGCCCAATAATAAGTGGCACTTTCAATTTTTTATCCTAATAATAGAGGTGAAATGCTTAAGAATTATGAATTTCAAGGATAAATTATAAACATAACGTTATTTCTTAATAGACACATCTATGGGTACTAAATACATATACATGGGTGGCAAATGAGCAAACAAGTTGACCGACAACTTAGATGGTTCAAACATCCAAATCCTAATCAGTAAACATGAACATAAATAACGCAAACTTTGTTGTATAATGTAGACAGTATATGTTTATAGTAATCAATCACAGAATTTTCCCAGTGAAAAACAATATGCATTCTGTTATTGACTTTTAACTAGGAAAATCCAATGTTTTCTAGGTATCGAGTCTTGATAACGAGTAGATATAAAGTATAAAAGCGATGGGCTGCCTTCTGCAGTTTCATCGAAGTACGCAAGGAAATACAATCATGGCTGTATTGAAGTACACGACCTGTTTACTCGTTCTGGTATTTTATTATTATACCTATATGCTTGGTTCCAATCATTAATAAAACCATTTTTATTTTCAGTTGGTTGTCCTCAGTGTGGTACTGGGTCAAACACTTCAAGGTGGCCCCCATACATCTCAGGGTGGTCCCAATCTATCTCAGGGTGGTCCCCATACATCTCAGGGTGGTCCGCAACAATCTCAAGGAGGTCCACACGAAAATCAAGGCCGTGTAAAGAGACAGGTCGAACAAGATGATGAAGAGTCCGGAGTAGTCAGCTGGACTACATGCGACCAGGCTGTTACGCCGAAATATTCCTGCCAAGATTGCAACACTCGTCTTATCTGTCTGCATGTCGGTGGGAAAGTGTTAAGTTGCCCTAGTGTGTACAGGCCTTATTGCAACAATGGACGATGCTCTGCAATCCCTAGCGCAGAATGCGCTTAAGCCGTGACTTAATGCACTCAAACCAATGCTATGGGCCAGAAATAGTACCTAGCTGATGGGTTTTTAACGGATATGTGTCAGCTGCAGAGAAAAGAAACTACCTATATAGTAAGATGTTACCTACCACGCTGATATTATGTGCCATTAAAAATTGTATTAAATAAAAATGTACCTAAGCAATACTGATTTTATTTTGAAGACACTGAAACGACAGCGGAAAGAATCCAATTAAGCCCGATGTCGGTACGTTTGTACAACAGTCAGATATTGCGCGGTAATAGGAATTCTTCCCGGGCCATTCTCAAGAAAGAAACAAGAAAGAGTTCAGCATTTCAACCTCTGTCTATATCATATACAACGCTTGCTGGCCTTTCATGACGCTTACATACCCCATGAACATTATACGGCTTATTAATGGACAGTATATGGTGTTGCTGGATGGACTCATCTGGGTTATATTGGGATTTGGGACATATTCACAAGATAAGTAATAGTACTACAAGATATTTCATTCATAATGTTAGTTGGCCATTGCCGCCACTGGACACCCCATTACAAAAAAGAGCTAAAATATTCCCTAAGCACAGTCTTTATGAGATGTAATACCGCGGACGACCGCTTTAGCTTAGTTGGTAGTGACCCTGCCTACGAAGCTGGAGGTCCCGGGTTCGAATCCCGGCCGGGGCATTTATTTGTGTGATGAGCACGAATATTTGTTCTTGGGTCTTGGATGCCTTCTATGTATTTAAGTATTTATTTATCTATATAAGTATGTATATCGTCGCTTAGTACCCATAGTACAAGCTTTGCTTAGTTTGGGACTAGGTTGATTTGTGTAAGATTGTCCACAAATATTTATTTATTTATTTTATTTAATCTCAGTTAGCCTGTAAAAAAGGTTTCTTTTACATCCTCGTAAGTCCCGGGTTGATTTGGGCGATTTTGAATTTTCGAAACTCTATTTAAATTTGTACTACTTGTGTAAGTACGCGGGGACTTACGAGGCTGCACTTACTAGGTAGTAGTACCAATAAGCCATTTAGGAAAGGACATATTCCTGAGAATCGCCCACTATTCCGAGCGCTGACAGCGACCCGTGTCAGCCAGGACGTGATCGTAGGCGCTCTGAGACTCTCAGGCTATTTGGAAATTGACCACATAAACCACATTGTAGGCGGCTGAAACTTTTCAGCAATCACAACGTAAAGTAGGCAACTCGTGTAAGTATAGGTAGGTACTCTTTTTTAATTTAAGTTGATAACTATTCAGGAATTGGGAAAGCAATCATCGGTCGCCGCGGCGTCGTTAATAGTGAAGACACGACTCGAAAAATGGGTACCAAATTTTCCAAAATTAGACCTAGTTAATGCGATTTCAATCCCCCGTACATAAATATACGTAATTGTAAATATCATCTAAGTCATTGAAACCATTTTCGAGCAAAAATAATTGTAAGTTTTTATGTAACCTCTAATAGCTACTCATCTGAATTCATTTTTTTTATCGATATACAATATCCTATTTCTTACTATTATTATAAATGGGAAAGTTTAGATGTTTGTTACTCAATCACGCAAATTACTAACCGAAGCAACCGAATCGATACATTAAATGTAAGGTGAAAATAAAACAATTTTTAATTGAATTTAATTTAATTGAAAAGGCTGGACGGATTGTGATGAAACTTGGTATACATCGAGTTTATAGCCTGTATTAATATATAGGATACTTTTTATCTCAAAAATCCTGAAATTTACGCGGAAGTCGCGGGCAAAAGCTAGTAGTAACACTCGACTTTTCACTCGAGATCTCTCAAAAAACTATGATGTTTTGACAGATGTCGAGTGAAAAGTCGAGCGTTCTACACTCAAAAATCGCCCCCATGAACTTATAATTTTGAAAAATCCCCTCAGATATCACCGCTTTATTGTAAAATGGTTTTTTTCGTAGGATTTCTTGGCACATATGTACCTACTTAGGTTTATCGCTTATCAATAAAGTAGCTATCAGTTATCTTAAATTTGGCATTGAATGTTGAGGTAAAAATCTTGAGCAGATGAATTGATAATGGTTAAGTAGATGTTGGTAACAGCCATTAAGATGCAATGTGTGTAAACAAGTACCTACTTTGGTTTTCAGGATCAACCATACCCATTCCACTTCATTTCTTCTCAAATTATTATATATAGTTACCTATTTCAAAATAAAGTCGCGTTGTTGAGTATCATTTATTTACCAATTTTACAATAACCTAACTAAAAACCCTAATTCATAAATTGACAATAACTTGACAAAACATACCCCGCCTTTATTCTTTCATTATTCATAAATCTTAACAACTTTTGATTGTTTTAAATTTGTTGTGTACCTATATATTAATCAATCTAAATTTAACACAAGACTTAACGCCAATGGACCTAAGTCCGGTAATCATCGGAGCCTCAATAAACATCGGTGACCGTCTCAACATCAGCACAGTCCGCACTGGGTGCCTTCGCACATTGTCCATCGACGCAATATGGCGTCCAACCCAAGCAGTTCCTCAGGACACCGCCTCTAGGAGTGCAGTGCAGGATGCTGTAGCAATCGTTGCATGAAGGGCCGTTCTTGAAGGTGTCATAGTCGAACTCGCATTCGACCCACTGTGGGATCCAGGGCAAGTTTGGAGGCACGTCGCGCGGAGCGTCCAGGACACGCTGGCAGCTCGCCATCGCTATCGCGGCTAGCTGCAATCATTAATTGTATTATTACCACAGAATAAGTAATACCTAGAGTAATACGTACAGAAGTTCCACTGTTAACAAATCCCCAATTTACAAGCCCAAATTATAATAGGTATAGTGCGCGCCATCCACGACGACGCGCCCCTCCACAGCGCATCTCATACTAATCTATGCGCAATTGTACGGCACGGGCGGTGGAGGGGCGCGTCGTCGTGGATGGCGCGCACTATACACAGGTAACAAACTTAGACAACACCAAGCGAATGAGGCGACGACGCGACCGTCCGGTAGCAATGCGCGGCAGCCACTAAATGGTACCATTTACAGATGTACTTGTAGCCGCGCGGCCAACTAACGGAGTGAGACCCCCCTTATCACCCTTGCTTAGTGAGCTTTTGCTTGTCGGCGACTCGGCGTACACTACCATACCAAATTTCACTCCTGTCTTTAGGTATTTGGATCCAGCATGTCTGCCTTTCATTAGGAGTAACATAGGTAACTTACATCTATAAACGTTAAAACTTTCCAACTCATAGGTAATGAGTGTGTGAGTGTGTATGAATGTTCCATTCATATGGAGTCCAGGCAGCATGTTTTTAGGCTAATGAATTAATGTGAATTGTGAATTATTTTTCTAGATTTTATTTTTATTGTATTTTATTTTATTTTGTTTAATTTGTTTTTGATTTGACATGTAATAATATAATGTAATGTATTGTGATAATGTAATTTAATTGTAATTGTTTGATCTTTTAATTTATTTATTGATGATTTGTGTGTGACTTGTTTTGTATGTGTACAATATGGGCTAAGCCTGAAATAAACGATTAATAATAATAATAATAATAATGTTAGTAGGATGCGGAACGCTAAAATGTGGCTGTGAGATATACAGTCTATGTCGACGTCGCTTCGAAAGGTTAATTTTATATAAACTATGACTAATCAAATAAATAAAAAATATACCTATTAACCAAATTCATGGTAATTGTTGATGGGCATTTTCACTTTAAAGTACACCCCCTACTTTTTTTTTGGATCTCGGTGATTTTAGTTATTCTGACTCAGAATCACGCGTATCTACTATCCATTTCCGCGAAGAAAAAAAGTGTCCCGCCAAAAAAAGTCAGTTTTGTGACGCTTTTTTCATACAGTTTATATGGCTCGTCACAAAACTGACACAGAAAATTTGTATGGAAAATCAAGGACATTTTTTTTCTTCATCCGAATCAATAGTACTCGTGATTCTGAGTCAGAATACCCAAAATCACCGAGATCCGAAACAAAAAGTAGGGGGTGTACTTTAAAGTGAAAATGCCCTGATGTATTTAGGTCTAATAAAATCGGTGAAGTCTGTCACGTAAACATATAATAGCCTATATTTATTTCATAGTCTATTATAGCACACATCCATCATATTATAGTCGTCAGACAATGCACACTGCACCTAAGTAAGCATTGCACCTAAACCACAAAATAGTCCGTTCCGTTCCGTTCCGGTGACTCATCCAGCCAGCAGTTCTGCTGCAAGGACGCGGAGGCGTTGGCCACACCCGGGAGGGAGGGTCGAAGAGGCTTGACGACCTTGCTCAAATGATCGCACTGGCACCGCACAGACAGTCGGCCGGAGGTGCATAGGAACTTTAGCAGCCTCTATCCGTAGCTGCAAGTGCTGTGACAGAGCGAGCGTTCGGACCCTTTCGCTAGGTCCTCTACGTCTTCTGCCGCCCTGGTGTCTCCAACTGACCCTCCTGTCCGAGACACCGGAGAGCCAATAAGTACAGGAGGGGAGTGTAGGGCTTTTGCAGTCGGGAGGTGGATTGAAGGGATAGATACAACCAGACCGAATACCAGCATCGTGCCCAGTAAAAGGAAGAATAAATAAATACGTGTGTCAATATGTATGAAGGGAGAATGACTGCTGTTACTCAGATTTGTGAGTTGGAGGGTGGCCTTCGTGGCTTTCATCCTGTTGTTGTTCGACCTCGTCTAGTTCAGATTCAGTGTCCGTTTCAAGTAATATTGGTCGGCCAACCTTCCGCTTGCTCTGTCTGTTTACGATATAATTAAGACTTTATTGTCACTAGCAGCTGCGACGGCAATCCGCTGCAATGTCGATTGGTATCCGAAGACGATCTTAATATTTACATTATTATCTTCAGTTGCTTTTGTGTGTTGTTTTCTAAAGCGGCACTGCGGCATTGTTAGATTTGTAGTTACTGGAGTACTCCAGGTTGGGTGAGAGGGTTTTATGACGCCCTGCTCTGCTCTTACGGTTAGCACAAAGCGGATTAATATTTAGTACTTACACTATAATTATGTACACCTTATTTAGCTAGTTAAACATAAAAATTAAAAAGTTAAATACACATTTGCCACTCTTAGAAATGCACACAGAATATCAACATATCACCATCACACTAGATAAGTAACACAGTTTTATCACAAAATTAATGATTTATGTGTTAATTGCGTCATAACTTCAATGTTGAATCTTCAGAATAGTTTTCGGCAGGGTGGGTGAGTTTTAACCAATTCTGGTTAGTGCTTGATTGAGCCCTCACGTGGCCCTCACTAAGTATTGTCTTCGTGTGTAGAAAGTGAGTGCTTCAATGCTTTACGCTCCATCTTGGAGAAGTCGTCTTGTTGAGGTTCCTATTCTTCATAGTTAATTCCTTCTTTCGAATCTGATAGCTGCGTCTTCATAGCTTTGATTTGAGTGTTATGATATATACCTTCGGGTAGCCCTAGTGTGCTTTTTGTTCTTCTTACTAAAAGATTTGAGTTGGTAGTAGGTAACTTTCCCGATTTTAATGTTAAGGGATGATATTACATGTAGGTACTCTCACGGACCTTATGGTTGTAAGACATTTCATGTCAGGTAGCATGCCTATCGTTGTGACTCGAGGCGATATTTTTTTTTTGTGCCTTACGTACTTACGCACTATTCTTTTAGTTCTAAAGTTTTTATTTTCTCCATTAAGTCATTGTTGGCGACTTCTTTCGCTGCAGTTGTGTAGCAGATGTCAGGGACCCGAGTTTCTTTGAAAATATCTCGGGTGCGTTTTTTTTGGCTCGGCATTATGTTCAGTTATTAGGCAATGTTTTATGGTAGAATTTTAAAATAATGATTTTATAACCGGTATCGACTATGAATGTGCAGTTATACCTAATGTTTTTGTCATCACGTAACGGTGCCGTTTAATTGAGACAGGTCTTTGATTACCTCTTGTTAGAGCCGAGAGCCCTAGGTACTAAATTTTAGCAATACAGATTAAAAGAAATGACGATAGTTAGTAGACACCCAGGTATTTATTCTCTGTTCTGTGTGCATACTTCAACCATTTTTCTTGTGTACAATAAGGCATTCACATACATACATACATACAAAAGAAGGTACCGCCGCGTTATTCAGTTGTCAGGCGTTTACTTTTAGTTAATGCTTTTACATATTTATCTTTATGTTATTTCCGGGGTTGTGAGTATCAACTTACTCGCCTAGATTATATAATATTACGATTATGCTTAAGGGACCACTACACGACCGTGGTGCCTGAGTAGACCTGGCTGTTACCTACATTGTGGACCCTATGCGAATGTGTTTCTAACGAATCATTAATTTTAAAAGAAATGTGAAGAGTTTAAACTGGAAAGAGCTCACCAATTCGCAGGGTTTGCATTGAGTATTATCCCAGCTGTCGTGCATGGGACGGACGGGACGAGGTTGTCGCTCACATTAAATACACATACACTCACTATTTATCTAAATACTATATAAGACACTGCACTGCATATTTTGAACTGGCGTCGGCATTTTAAGTATGAGGTAGAGAATCGCGCGAAGTTTGGTTGACCGGTTGGACGAAGAGTACCGCGGCGGTCCTTGCAGAACACGTGTTTCTATTGTTTCGCGAAGGCCTATTGTTAATTGCCGAGTTTTTATGGATGTTTTGGGCTGCGGATGGACGCGTCCGTACCCTATCGTGTCTCAAACAAGACTCCTTGCACCTAAACCACAAAATAGTATAGGTAAATAAACTACCAGTACCTACGTGAAGTTGGCAGACTTTTCTTTCGCATGAACGAAATTACTTATTCGAATATTAGTAAACGAATTCCCACTTACCACGAAAAGAGTTAGTTTGATGAGAGCAGCCATGATCAAACTCCGAATATTACTATTAGTCACTTCATTTAAAAATCAGTATATATAGGCAGATGTTGATACATCTGTATCTCTTAATATCTCGTCTTATCAGCTGATAGCTGATGCTGTCAAGCGTCAATCAATAGAATTATCCACGAGGGTGTTATTCATTCCGTGTGGAATTTCGAATGAATCATTAGGTACTCGTACATCCGAAGTTAGGTTCACGTTGGGCTACTATTCCATTTGCCTGGACTATTAGGTTTAAAAAAAAAACTACATATAGTTACTTGTGATTTGTCTTTTGCATTTGTTCAGGCACTAACGTGCGTCGCGGTGGCAAATATTCGAGAATATGCAGATCGATGTGTTATATTATACTTTCGCACTAACGTGCGTCGCGGTGGCAAATATTCGAGAACATGCAGATCGATGTATTAACGAGCATCGCGGTGGCAAATATTCAAGAATGTGTACATCGATGTGGCGTACTTTCGCACTAACGTACGTACGTTCGTTTCGTTTCGCATTTTAGTACTTTAGGGCTAGAGGACTTTAGGGCCAGTACTGCCTTCGCATCGTCCCGCTTCCGCGCAATCCGCGCCAGTCAGGAAGAACTCATTTAAATGTAGGGGCGCAGTCAATCAATCAATCAATTCTTTAAAAAAAATGGCTTCCATCAAATTTATGATGATTTCGCCAATGTCACGTGTTCAATGACGTTGTTCGGTAACGACGCCATGACAGTAGATAAGGTTTTGTACGGTAAATGGATTCTACTCGTCGTCGCCCCGGGCACGTGTGCTCACCAACGCGGCGACGATCAAAATCCCGTTAGGGGCGCAGTAAAAAGTAGTACCGAGTTGACTGACAGTTGACACTGACATTTGACAGTTTTCTCATATCGTACCGCCTCCGCACCGACAAATCAGGAAGTCGCCGAGTCTAGGCATTGGTGTAAAAGTGTAGGGATTTTGATCGTCGCCGCGTTGGTGAGCACACGTGCCCGGGGCGACGACGAGCAGAATCCATTTACCGTACAAAACCTTACTACTGTCATGGCATCGTCACCGAACAACGGCATTGAACACGTGACATTGGCGAAATCATCATAAATTTGATGGAAGCCATTTTTTAAAGAATTGAATTAAATTGGTGTAAAAGTGATTTCGATTACTCACGGTTCTAAACAGACTAGGCAAAGTAATTTAAAAAAAAATCTTAGTTATTCTCAGTTATTTCATTTACCTTTTGACCTTATTGTTCTTAATTCTGTTAGCTAGTAGGTATTCTCCCCACATTTTAAAATAATTTTACTTCATGTCGCCAGTCGCCAGTATTCCCGTAAACAATTTATACCGTTATCTAACCATGATGACGTCACACATTGTCCCTAATTGTTCAAGGTTCCATTGTCATCATACACGACTCACGATTCGCATTTTATCTTTGTTTACGGAAAGGTATTCGAGCGACAAACGCGCAATGAAAACCTTTCAGTACTTAAACTATGTTAGGCACCTACTTGTACTATTCTTATTTACAGGAAGTCGCCTATGTTTGCTCTAGGCTCATGTCCGTAATAGCAGGGCTGCCGGCACTCAGAATACTGCAAATATGTATGTTAATGTTTAAACGAGATAACTAAGTACTAACAAAACTGTGGGCAATACGCAATACGATGCTTTCCTTATTATTGTGTACAGTCCGCATCAGATTTATCGGAGCAAACGGTGGCCACAAATATCTGAACAACTGTTTTCAAGGCCTGAAATACAACCATCGATTAAAACTTTTATCTCCGAAGAACTCAATCCCATATCATAGTTAATTAATATATTCACCATTCACATTTTATATGTTTGTTATTTTTGATTGATTGCACAGCAGACTATATGAATAACACACTGAAGGTTAAATGTAACCAATGCCAATTTGGAATTCCCCATGAAAAACAAACATTGTTTTGAAATGTATATCAATGATCTGTTTGCTCCGAAGCCAACTTTGATTGAAAGTTAATGGTGTTTACTTATTAAAACATGACCGAAGCCCTTTAAGCCAGGCCCTTAATTGCATTAGTACAACGTTACTCCGCTGTTTTATTTCAGCTATGTATAAAAACCTAAATTTCTCACTCATCGCTTTATCGCCCACTGAATTAAATGTGAAATG
Source organism: Cenopis cana (assembly GCA_951800055.1). Lineage (NCBI taxonomy): Eukaryota > Metazoa > Arthropoda > Insecta > Lepidoptera > Tortricidae > Cenopis > Cenopis cana. The sequence continues at coordinate 8,765,290 of OX637488.1, forward strand.
CTAATTGAAGTAAATCTTCATTAATTTTAATCCGGCCGACATCCCTGCGGATTCATTAGCATAACTCCATTATATTCCAACGGTATATAAATTCTATTTGCTGAAAACAGTCACAGTGCGAGGAACCAGTGGCACAGGAACCAAAGACATCATGTTGAAGATTCCTCTATTTGTTTTGGTCACAATTGTGGTAAGTTTCGGTAGAATTTAGGAATCACTAACTTATAGGCATCTGCCCCGCTAGCACGATATAGGTTATGCCTTCATGTTTTATGTGACGTTTTAGTACATTTCAGCCATAAAAACCTGATCGTAAAACCTATCATACTAGCTAGGGTGGTATGTACAGTCACGAGTTTTAATTTGGGACCCCCTTAAGGTTGACAGTACTGTCAAACAGTATAAAAATTCAAAGAAAAGGTTTGCGAAATGGGTCCTAAATTAATGCACGTGACCGTACCTAAGTTTTGAAATAAATAATTAACTACATTTATAGCTAAATAGGTAAAATGAGTAGAGTATACTGTATGATTAAAGGCATCTTCTAGGGCAAATTAATTTGTTTGCTTGTGTCAAACTGTCAATCAATCGGAAGCACCACATTAAAACGAGTGACATACCTAAGCATTTTTGAAGTGAAAACTTCTTTAGCGGCGCTGAGCACTTTTGTACTGGGGAAAAATGTATAAACTCGCGATAAATTCTATGACCAGGTTAGTTGACCCCTCCTAGTATCGTGATTGCTATGTTACGAGGGGTCCCCAGCTGGTCTTCTTAGAAAGCCAAGGTTCTAACTGTTCTAAGACAATCCTAAGATTTTCCATAAAGATCATATTTCAAATAAATTCTCATGGAAAGTAGCTCTTATTGTCCCTAAAAAAGCGTTTCCAAAGTCCAATATCGGATAGCCAGACTGACCGATTTCCGTAAAGATCATATTTCAAATAAATTCTCATGGAAAGTAGTTCTTATTGTCCCTAAATACGGTGACAGTTCACTTCAAAATGGAGTGATGGATAAAATACCAAGGGCCTGACACGCTTTGTAAGAGAAAGATAGCCTTATTGCGATTCCTATGAGAGGAAGTAGAAAATAGTGCGATGTTTTGTCCTTATCACCAACCGAAAAAAATTTCACGGTCGGGTAAAGGCAATTTTTCATGAAGTGTCAAGAAGATTGCAAAACAAATTGGCAATATTTGGTAGTGCATTTTATAAATGGAGAATTAATGATAGGTTTGGTTTAAATGAATAATAATTTACCTATTATCAGATCCGTAGTGTTTGGGTGTTCAGTGCAAACATGGTGGGGTGTTCAGTGTTGGGCTGTAAAAGCAAACTCGACCGAAAAAAGGCGGATGTTACATTCCATGCGTAAGTACATTTTCTTTGCATTTTGGACCCGTGTTTATTTCTAAAATCTCACCGGAACCAAATTACCATCAAAGTTACTGAGCTAAATCATTAGTTATATCATGAGACACTTGATGAAATAGGAAAAATATGTAAATTAATTCAAAAATAACCTCCAAACATTTCACATACAAACCGGTCAAATCGCGTAGTATAAATCTACCATAGAAGCCAGCTTAGAATTGATGTCCCATCATTCAGTCGGTTTATAATTCGATTTCGGGATACCAACACATAATAAAAAAATCCCCTGAAGATTACCCCACGTTTCGGGAAATTCAAGTAATTTAATTTTTTCAGTTTTTCAACAGAGGATGAATTCCGAAAAAAATGGATTTGAGGACTGAGGGAACAGGAAAAGAGAATTGGGTAAAAATTATCTATAAGTAGGTATTTGTTTATTTATTGTAAATAAAGTTATAAATATATTAAGTAAATTACGTTCTAATTTAAAGTTTATCCTTTTATTTCAACAACGACATACCTAATTTATCTATGAAAGACAAAAAGGAGCATGTAAGTAGTAGGCACTTTAAGGTTACTTATTACTTATAGTAATTAGTAAAGGTTACTTATAACTTATAGTAATTAGTAATTACTTACTACTTTCATCGTCTAGAGACTAGAGACTTAACATTTAGCATGGTTCTATGGGTGACGTGATGACCAGCAAGTCAAGCGGCGAGCAGCAAGACAAGACCAGCGACCAGCGACGAGCGACAAGAAGAAAATGTATAGACTTGAATCTTGAACTCACATGTGCCCCAAAGGCACATGTGAGTTCAACCGACTATTCTAAGTCTAAGGCACTAAGGCACAGGGCGAAAGTCACTAAATATTATGAACGTGTTTGTGCGTTCAAGGCACTGGGTGAAAGAAACGGAAACGCACAGGGCCGTCTTTAACCAATTTGAGGCCCTGGGCACATTAGGGTAGTGGGGCCCCTATGACCTTGATAGAGCACGATTCTGTTAGAATAGACAAAGAAAGTAAACGAGTCACATTAAATGAATAGATAATAATAATATAATATTTCCTAAAAAATAAAATTAATTTTCAAAATACACCAAATTTGGGTTCTTCCTTAGAGCAAACAGCTAAATTAAATTGTCTTAAATAAACGCTTAATTCTAACCAGTCATATATATATTTTTTAAATTGAAAATGAGGCCGACGGTGATGCGAGCTCACCCAGAATATTCACTCGTACCTTAAAAAGGTCCAGGTTATTTGAACTCGGAAGTACCTACATACGCCATTCGAATACCAAACCAGTACACATAAAAAAAAGATGATTTCGACCAGGTGATGAAAGTAGCCAGTCGTACGTCGTCTGGATATCTGATAGAAGAAGGGGGAAGGCGGTATGAGCTCATGGAGTTCCTGAGCACACTCAACGAATCTAAAGAAATAAAAATGTGAAATAGGTAGTATTGCTTACAATTTTTGAAGTGAAAACTTCTTTAGCGGCGCTGAGCACTTTTGTACTGGGGAAAATTTGTTGAACTCGCGTCAGATTCTAAGATTCTAAGACCAGCTAGTTGACCGCTCCTAGTAATCGTGATTGCGATGTTAGGGGGTGTCAACTCAGCTAAACTCAGCTGGCCCCTCTACTGCAAAACTTTACAAGTCTACAATTTGACAAAATTGTACAATTTTCCATAGAAAAAGTTCACAAATTTGTCGAATTGTACGCTTGTAAAGTATTGTGGTACAGGTCCCTAGTCTTAGATGCGTAAGACACAATGATACTCGGGACATATTATGTATATATGTAAATGGATTATGCGAATATGAATATGAACATGAGTATGAGTACGGATACGGATACCGATACCGATATGAATATCTTTGTTATTTGGGTCATTGTCAGTCGGAAAAACAAAAGTTGTCCATTCGGTGGACAATAGTTAACGGCTTGTGTGCATGTAATTTACGTTTTTATTACATGGATTTATAGACACGGAATTACAGATTATGCGGGTTATCAGATCAATCGAAAATTAAGCTTTGTAGCCCTTAACTTTTGGCATGTCCAATTGTCCACCGAAAAGACGCGCACCTAAATCTGACAATGACCCATTTACTATCTTTATTGAGTTTTCACTTCTGCCGGCACTCCCGGAGTGCAACCCGTTGTTTTTTTTTTTCAGGCGACTCTCAACCTTGCCCTAGCGCAGAGTCAAAACGATCCAAGCTCCGACGACCACCAAACTCGTAGTCCTAGCTTCTTCGGCCTCCCGTTCCCGTTCCCATTCCCATTCATGAGGGAGGAGCAAGTTAGCTCTGACACCGAGGAGCGCCGTAGACCTGGCGGTTTTGGCCTCCACTTCCCGCCATTATTCGCCCCAATGGTCAGGGAGGAGCAAGCCGGCGGTCCGCCTGCCGACGCCCCTGATGCTGACCATGCATCCTCGGAACACCACAACCAGGATCATCAGGATAGATTCTTCTTTGGACTGTTCCATCCGGCTTCTACACTAGTTGCTTGCAACTATACCACGCAGGCAAGTTTCTACTAGAATGCTAAAAGAATTGTACTACTATTATGAAGACAAGGGCCATATGAAGACAAGCATAAGAACTAGCATTTTATAGAGACAGGGCACAACAAAATGTCATCTCGCTCAAATTGCCAACACTGTGGAAGTACCAGAAAGGGCCTGCATAAATTTGCTTCTAACCAGAAAACAGCGAATCCTGATTGACGTCCCTGAATTAAACATTTACGAGACTACGAATGAGAAGATACGTCTTAAGTCAGGTGCTTCAACTCCCGTCCCCTAAATAAAGTAAACTGTCATTAGCGCTTCAGACTCGAGTACAATTTTGGCAGTTGAAATTGACGAGACTTGTGTTTCTTCAGGCCGGGGCTCGTTGTACCAGCTGCACCACGGGGCTGACCTGCGGTAGCGCCAACGTGGGCCGCCAACGGATCTGCCGCGGCTTCTTCCCTTACTGCAACCTGGGCCGCTGCTCCCTCTTCCCTGGGGAACTCTGCTCTAACTCTAACGCCTCTAACTCTACTGGTTAAGGTATGATCCTAGTTACTTGTGGTTCTTCAGGGCGGGGCTCGTTGTACCAGCTGCACCACGGCGCTGACCTGCGGTAGCGCCAACGTGGGCCGCCAACGGGTCTGCCGCGGCTTCATCCCGTATTGTAACCTCGGCCGCTGCTCCCTCTTACCTGGGGAACTCTGCTCTAACTCTAACGCCTCTAACTCTACTGGTTAAAGTAAGATCCTTGTTGCTTGTGGTTCTTCAGCACGAGCTGCAGTATTTACCTGCACAACTGGGCTTCTAGCGGATCTTCCGAACTCTTAATTCAGCTAGAGTCTAGACAAATCCTTCAATCAATTCATTATCATCATCATCCTCAGCCTGTAGTCGTCCACTGCTGGACATAGAATACGCCTTCAATCAATTACTAATCTTATAATGTCTAGGGATATTTCTTGTGAGCCTCTATATTTAGAAAAAAATAATAATATATATTTTCTATTGCTCTAAAACTCTAAGCTGCGTTTACATGCATGCAACGCAACGCAAGTTACCTATCAGTATCACACTATAGAGATCAGTCGCTCACAAATCACTCGCAAAGCGCTAGTGTGATGATAAGGCCCTAACTTAGATTCGTCTGAAGCTGAAAACTTAGCAAATAAGTACGTACGAATAAATGAGTTACTTTTTAAAACTGTGTTTTGTTTCTCGAGATGTGCAATAAAGAGCATTTGTATTGAACAAATGAGGTAAAGATCCTCAATAGAAGGTACTTAACCCGTTAAGTGGCAACTTCAATTTTAAATAAAAATAGAACTGAAAAGCGGAGTGTGTCAGATAATAGCATTTGGGCATCAACATTGGGACGTTTATTAAATAAAGTGTGCAAATTCTGGGATGTAGGTATAAGCTGCGGCAACACAGTTTGAATTAATCTTTTTTTTTTCAGACACATCCATGCTTCTGTTCAAATATCTACCTTAGGTATGTATGTAAATGTTTAGGAATTAATAGTGGATAAAAAATAATGTAGTAGGTAATAAATTAGCGAATTAAATACTGACTTTCATTTCTACAAGATTAGTACGTATCTAGATGGACAATAGGACATAGGTACAAATGTGGTACAAATACTGTTGCCTATATCCGATTGGAGTATTGGAGACCAAATTATAACGCCGAATACACGGTCCTTAAAAACTGTAGTATTTGATGGTGTTCTTTAGATCATTCTTCGTTCTAACATAATTATTGAGCGGGTCTAATATAATTACTGTCCTGAATCAGGCGTCCTAACTAGTGGAGGAGAGTTGAAGCATCTCGCTCTAACGTATAGGTCCGAATCCTTCTAAGTGTCCTGAATTCAGGACAGTTTAATACCCGCTTTAGCGGTACCTATTTAACTCGTGGCTCTGTGTACTGTAGACCTCGTGAGTGATTTCTTTTTTAATTTCCAAAAACTATGTTAGATATCGAACCTGCTTAAAAAATTTCACGAGAATCGGTTGAGAAACGCTGGTGAGGAGGATTCATCATTGATTTTTTTTTCTTTAATTCCTCGACATAAATATTCTATGTAATCAAACAACCTGCTCACAATACTTCACGATAATCGGTTTTGAAATGCGACCCTTAGAGGAGAACAAATCGAAATTCAGCCGGAGAAACACTAAATCATTGATAAAAAAATTAAATTTCCAAAAAGTGACTCGATAAAAAATTTCTATAGAGTTACCGAACCTCACAAAATTTCACGAGAATCAGTTTAGAAATGCGACCCTGTAGAGGAGAACATACCATTGACAAAAAAAAACTGTTTTGAAAATTTACAAAAAATTACTCGAATAATTATATTTCGTACCTACACAAGTTTTTTGAAAAATCTAGTGGTATATACGAGCCAGGGTTCGAACCCGCGAAAGTTGCATGCTTTAATAACTTTTTACTCAAAAATATGTCCCATTGGCTCTTATGTGGATGAATTAAGGTAGGTTCATGGGAGGATTAATTCTCTAGGTAAGTACATATTTTTGCACTTGACTGTACATAAACGCGGAAATAAAACAACATTGTTGGCACGGTTGTCTATATTTATTTACAATAAACACGACAGTAAAATTGAATACTTATTATAAATCCATTTTAAAAATATTTAGTGTCAGAGTCTCCTCAAACTATTCAAGAGAAAGTTACTACCCTACAGTAGAAATATAACGTTTTTAAAAGTTATTATCGTATTATGGTCACGTTAGTTTGCATTTATTGTCATATTTCTTCAGCCGAGAAATGTTACAAAAGTTTTAATATGTTAATTTGGATTTTTATAGTAAAGCAAATTACTTAAATCACGCCAAGAAATCCGTCATCTTACTTATCACAGGCTCCTTTCTTACTAATAAAGAAGACGTATTGTATAATTACTGATTAGTTTCATTAATACATTCTTATCAATAACGTACCTTGCATCTTTATTAGTACAAGTTCAAATCATCTCTATAGATTTATAAATCATGTAGAAGCAAAATATTAATCTTATATTTATTTGTCAAACACAGCTAATACCACCAACAACAGTAAGACTTAAACTATGAGAGATATGTTGCTTTTATCGTTTTATAAACTTGTTCTGTTACCAGTAAGAGATCCAAAAGTTATTTAATTAATATTGTTATTTAATAACAACTCTGGAAGAAGTCACCCGACAGTAGGTTACCTTATTAGCTAAGATTCAGTTTTTAAGACGCTACTTATTTTTATATAATGACAAAACGATTATGTTTTATACGTTTTTTTATCAATTCTTGTATTGTGATTGACAACATAAACTTATTAGATCTAAACAATATCTGTCACAGGTTAAACGGGCCATAGTCGTCTTGTACAAAATCATCCGTTCCGATGTATACCTTAGGTATCACTAGCCTATTGATAAACTTATCTTTTGTTCATTGTCACAACAACATTTAACATCAATACACTGTTAGTAGTTTATCATTTAGAGTAAAATTATTGTCTATACTATATCCGGTATCCATTGTTCCTGCATTATAATAAAAATATAAAAAATAGGAAGATGTAAGAAGACTAATAATAATAGGGATCCTAATCGCGAAACTTTATTGACAAACACCAGAAGGCGAAGTCCGCTAAGAGATACAAAATTATTTTTTCATTATAATTGATCTATAACTGGTTCCCATCAATTAATTGAGTCCATTCATATGATGGAAATCTGCTCTCAGAAGCATTCGGTATACTAGCTTGAGCTTGAGGCGCCTTAGGTTTTTCGACCAACTACGCTACGCACCGATTGCACGGAAAACACTCCAATGGACTTATAATGCCCGCGATTATCACGTATAAACACAAGATAAAGATTATAGAAAGCATCGTGATTTATCTTTCGTTCACATGATATATCTGGCCATGATATGTCTTCAGGTGGGCTAGCACAAGAGCACAACTTGCTGCCAAGTCCTATCTCGCTGGACTCCGCAATTCCTGTCTCGCTTGAACTGTGCGAATTAGAAAGAGGAGGGAAGATTTTTCTCTACTCCCGTCGCGTCGCAGTTGCAGTTGTGCTAGCCCTGCAGAGATGGATTTCAAGCGCAAGACCAAGCTGTCGCGTAGACGGTGGAACTACTTTACGCGAGTTGCGCGCCGCTCAGCCGACAGCTGCATGGCTACTGATTCTTACGTCGGCCCGGCAGACTGCTGTTCGGGTAATTCTTCCTTAGCAGGATATTATCCACGGCCGGCAGCAGGAGGTATCGCTTGCCCGAGTTGTGATATGGAAGTTTATGGGACCTAAAGTAATAGAACTTGGGTGCTTCTTTGTTGTTAATTTGCCACCGGTTCTTGGTGAAGGATTCGAGGGAGTTGGAGGAAGGTAAGAGGCTGGAGCTGGGCTCGTCATTCTCTAGTGGTCGGTGGAGGAGTCTGCCGGTCGGGTGCGAGTGAGCAAGTACTGGCGCCGGCGGTAGGTCGGCGTCGTCTGGATCTGCTGGCTCAGCTTCGGCACTAGGGATATATTGCCTGCAAATAATACAACTAGTAAGAGCACTGACAAGTTAACTTTATAGCTTGAGACGTAAGTACAGAAGGGGCTAAAATGGAGGGCGTAAAGCGAGATGCAATATACTCGTACAACGCTTTCAAGGAATAATTCGGTAGTTATACATATCGCGTACGTCCACATATCGTTATATTTTTTCATGTGATCGATTACCAATGCATAAATAAATTGTACAGTAACATCATCTTTCCGTAACCAACCAAAATCCACTTAGTACTGAAAATTGGAGATACAATACGAGGTTTTATCGAAAGAGCACACCACTCTAATACCTACTGAACGACCTTAGATTGAACGCGTTTCCATAAATACGAGTAGCGTGTCTAATATCGCTTCTCCAAGAAGCCTCGTTTTCAATTAATTAAATGTAATATTATACCCCTGGGATATATAGGTACACGGTACACATTCTAATTTAAGCTTCGATGGGCAAAATTATTAAGAATTTAATAACATACCTAATTCCGAAATTCTCGTCATGGGAATGCTTCCTGTGAAACAATAAACTGATAAGTAATTCGTCTATCTAAACCGCTTTAAGGTCTAAGAACACTGAACATTTAACAATCAATTCAAGTGGCAATTACCTATTAGACACCACTCGTAATGAAATTCTAAAGATAGATGTTTTCCTACCGCCATGCCAGTCTAGTTTGCATTTCACGCTATGAATGTCTCTAATTAGCATCTGTGGCAGCACCCGACGCCTCTAATGACGTCAACAATCATGCGACATTCATTTAACTTCGCTATCTCGTAGTGCCAACACTATTTACCTATTTGCCAGGATCTAACCCCTTGTAAACATACATTTGCCTAAACATGTAAACAGCGTTCTAACACATTTATCATGCCTCTATCTCCATCCTTAAAACTAAGCGCCAATCCTATTTGAAGCATTAAAAGCACTGTCCTAACTACTGGATCAAATTGACAATGACACACACTAGTAACATCGACGGCTATTATTAGATTCGAAGTACACAAGACCTGTACAATTCCTGACTAGGCCATAGCAGCCTAGCGCGGCCAGACCTACTATAGCGCCCGCCTGAAAACCTAAAGGACGGCAGTAAGCCTAACCGGGCCAGTGACCCAATGTGCCGCTTTGCAAAATTATCGCGCACATCGCTATCATCATCTGTAACAGACGTAATCAAGGCAAACAACATTACCTCTCGGTAAACACTGGTGTATAATATATGCTACACGTACTTAGGTATGTAATGCACACTTACCGACGGAGCGCTTGTCTTCATTTTCATTGTCATTATTCTCCGCGTCATGAATATCGTTCCGCTCAATGACATCGGGGAGCGAAAGAATGTATCTTTTAGTTCTGGTACTTTGGTCTCCAACAGTAGGTCTATACATTCCCAACACCGGCAAGCCCACGGACCCACGTTTCAAGTACCAATTCTCATCCATTTCAGCAGGGCCCCCGTACCCAGCATAGTCGCTCTCGTCTACAGATTCGTATTCATTTTGGGGCATGGGTCCGCCTCGTTTGTAAACTTGCGACAAAGGCGGGAACATGTCAGGATTTACGGATTGTTGGAAGTCGTACATCTCGTTAGCGTCGAACGGCCCGTCAATTTCGGAGAGCGGCGGGACGGGGTTCTGATAAAATGGGTAGTAATATTCATCGCCATTAGCGACGTCCTTTTTGTGGAGGTGAATCATGCCATTCCGAGCTAAGGCGGCCACGTTGCGCTTATCATTCTGCTGAGTGTACTGGCCCCTGCCGCCCGCGCCGCGGTAACCGTCCCTTGCCAGCGCTTGGATGTTCCTTTTCATGGCCGAGAAGCTGCGGAGCCGGGCTATGGAAGCCATGTTCCGCTTTTCATGGGATTCACCTTCGTCATCATCTTGTTTGTCAGCCTCATCATACGGTGCTCTAAAAGTAGGTAGCATTCCGTTTTTGGCTAAAGTCGAAATGCTTCTTTTAAAAGTAGCGGCCGAGCCTCCCCTCAGATAACCTGCCCTAGCTAAAGCCGCTATATTTCTCCTGGGAAAGGTGGGCCATTGATTGGGGGCTGGTAAAGCAGGCATGCTCACCACCTAACGAATTAAAATTACAATTTACAATATTATGTAACTTGTATTTTAATACTAAATTACCATAAATGTAGTGAACCGTAATACCTGTTCAATGTAAGAGGAGAAGGCCAGAACCACCGCAGCAACCAGCAACAGGCAACCGCGATGTCTCGCTGTGCTCGTCCCTCGAAATTCCCTCATCTGATCGCAATGTGTAAAGCATTTTCTTTTAGTAAAAGCATAGTAAACCCCAGATAAACCAGAAATGTATTCCTTTCAGATTATTACAGGAGAATAGTTATTTGTTATACAAGGATGCAAAGTTGTATTTTAACCGCGAGTGTGGAATTGGAACACTCGAGCTAGCGAATGGATTCTAGGGTTGAACCACGAGCTAGCGAATGGATTCTATGGTTGAACCACGTGCGAAGCGAGTGGTTCGAAAATAGAATCCTGAGCAAAGCGAGTGGTTCAAAATTAGAATCCTGAGCATAGCGAGTGTTGCAACACACGAGACATAAAATAACTTTGCAGCCGTGTGTAACACAAATCTTTTCACCTCACTAAAGCGAGGAAATAGAAAAAGGAAAAAACAAAAGTAAAACAATAAAAAAATTGGTTTTCTTCCAATTTTTCAAAATTAGAATAAAAAAACGCAAAAAAAAGCTAAGCAAAATTCAAAAACAAATACTAAAGTTCGTAAATAAATAAAGCAAAATTGCGTGAAAAATGTATTACTTTAAATTCAAATTCAATTCAATAAAAATATAATTTGAAATCTTTAGTCGAAATCGAGGATAATCACGATTTATAGCCAAAAATGTTTATTCCAACTTAAAATTCAAAATAAATGTTAAATTTGAAATCCCTGTCCCTAAATTAGTCGAAATCGAGTATACTGACGATTAATTGTAAAAAAAAAAAACAACGGGTTGCACTCCGGGAGTGCAGGCAGAAGTGAAAACTCAATAAAGAAAGTAAATAACAAAGATATTCATATCCGTCTCCGTATCGGTATCGGTATCCGTAAATCCGTATCCGTATTTATATCCATACTCATGTTCATATTCATATTCGCATAATCCATTCACATATATACATAATATGTCCCCTTTGTGTCTTACGCATCGTAAATCGTAAGACCAGCTGAGTTTAGCTGAGTTTACCCCTCCTAACATCGCAATCATGATACTAGGAGGGGTCAACTAGCTGGTCTTACGAATCGTCGCGAGTTTAACAATTTTCCCCCATCACAAAAAGTGCTCAGCGCCGCTAAAGAAGTTTTCACTTAAAAAATGATGCCCGAGATTAGGTGTAAGTTTAGTATTTTTGGTGGTATGTATACAATGACAATTTTTTGATGCGATTATAAAATTTCTGGGAACACAATAAGTAAATAAAATAGCTTTAACTGCTGGAATAATAGGTATGACTGTTTAGGTGACCCGAGATTGATGATCGATACATTTTTTTGAGTGTTGAGCCTTATTTTAGGTTTCGAAAATTTGGTGATATCAAAAGTTATTTAGGTGATCATTTTATTTGTTCCCGTTATATAAAACCATTAAATATGTAATCAGTTCCTAACAGCTGCAAAATATGTAGGTATACAACATGTAAATCTCCAATAAGCTACTTTATGTTCTTGCTATATAAAACAAACTTGAATAAAATGAACTGACAATTCACGAAAACAGTGCAGACTTGTCAGTGCATATCGTCCTATTACTGCAAATACCGGTTAAGTCTAAAAAACGCGTTTTGAGATAAAGCCATTTGAATGTTTGGTTGTTCTTTTCTATATAAAATAATAAACAAAATTACACTGCATTGGTATATTCCTAAGTGTAATTTTATCTAGTTTACGACATTGTCATGCAAAGGATCCAGGCTGTATGTTATTGACGTTAAAAATACAATTCAAACGAAAGAGCCGCGTACTTAATCGGTTTTTCCTGTACAAACACACTTTTGTATAAATCCTTCAGAAAAGCATTTGATGGCTATACATCTATCTATTTAGCTTTAACTTACATATAATTGACTTAAAAACCACAAACTAACAGTAAATACCTCTTAGATTTCGAGTTTTTTCGACTTTACTAAAATTTGATCCAAGTATAAGCGGTTTTACATGTACAAAATATTGGAAATTCTCACTTAAGTCTAAATATTTTCACTAAATATTACTGATTACCGTGTGATGACTAAAAAGTAGTTTTTAGAAGTAAAGGATTCATGTAATAGCCTGCAATTAATAATTTGTTCGTGTTTGAAATTAATAAACTAAAATTTAATCACTTTATTTATAGTTATTCATTCATTAAAAAGGTTGCAAAAGAGGTGAAAAATCAAAGACAAACTTACGAATACTCTTTGACAGCAAATCAGTGCTTCAGGCTCTGAGCAGCGACAACTTCACGTCAGGCCTAACCTAATATACGAATGTCACCAAACACTCGCAGAGGTATGCGGAGACAAGAACAAGGTAAAAAGTTACCTCAGGTTAGGTTATTGTAAAGACAATGGGTAAAGGGACACAGCGGCTCGAGAGGAAACGATGCAGCGGATGAACTAGCCAGGAAAGGCTCAGAAACACCGGCATACGGGCCAGAGCCAATTGTGCCCCTGCCACAAAAATACATACAGAATGAACTAAATCGATACATAAAACACCTGCATCAAAGGCATTGGAAAGACCTAGACACATGCAGGCAGACAAAAGAAATAATATTAAAACAAAATCCCAAACTCACAACTAGACTACTGAGAACACACAGAAACCAACCCAACTACGTAAAGTAGTAGGCATCATAACAGGACACAACACACTAAACAAACATCTCTACAACTTGGGAATCACCGACAGTCCCTTGTGCAGAACAGGCATGGGGGCAGAAGAGACTGCTAGACACATTCTACTAGACTGTAAGCAGGTAGAAGTATACAGGAAGAAACACATAGGAAATCCGAACACACTGCAAGAAGCAGTAAACAATATAAAGACACTAATAGGTTTCATACAGGAACTAGGGTGGTTAGTGTAGTGCTACCCCTTTTTCACGCAAAATAGGCACGTTGGATGTCGACTTGCCGTAGAACCAATGAAGAAAAACCGATGCCCGTTGGGGCCGAAAGGTTCTCGAGTGGCGACCACGAAGGCGCAGCGTGGGTAGACCGTAGACCCCCCACAAGGTGGACTGATGACCTCCTCTAAACCTACCTAAAGGTCGCGGGAGTCCGCTGGATACGGGTGGCGCAAGACCGGTCATTGTGGCACTCTTTGGGGGAGGCCTATGTCCAGCAGTGGACGTCTTTCGGCTGATATGATGATGATGATGATGACTCAGACACTGTAAACTAACTTACACTTTCAACCGGCCGGCATGGAGCTAGAGCTTGTTTACTACGGCACGGGGCGTTCGCGTTATTACCTTTTGACCTTGTATTAATCTATCTACTCAATTACCCGAAATAAAAGTATCTACTCTCTATGCAGAACTGTTCTAGCATATTTTTTATTAAAATCTCTAGTTAGGTAAGTACTTACATTTTGAACCGGCCGGCATGGAGCGATCGCGTTATGACCTTTTGACCTTATATTAATCTACCTACTCAAATACCCGAAATAAATGTATATACTCCCTTTGCAGAGCTATTCAAGTACATTCTTTATTAAAATCTGTAGTACTTACTGCATCCTTCCCCGTGGCCATTCTAACCAGTCTTCTGCTCCTAGCACTCATTTTAGAACACACATTAGCATTAATTTGAGCTGGTAAACAATTAATCAAATACCAAATTGCAAAACTCAACCGTTGTATTCGCGCGTCACGTCAGTCGCAACTGAGTGAAGTTAGCTACAGTGTGAAGCAGATAAGCGCACTTAGCTGGTTTTGCCTGTACAGATACACGGTAAGACTGGAATAAAGTTTCATGCAAAAACCTCTGGTAAACGCACTTTGATGGTTCTACCTGTACAGCTACTCGTTAAAACTGGAATATAGTTTCATACAAAACCTAGTAAGTCTATATATAGGTTTTTGGCTGTACAATATTGCAGTTTGACGAATAAGACGATTTTCAGGAAAAACACTATAAACATGTTTAATATATTTAGCTTGACTTAAAGTAAATAATTTTACTAGATAATCTTCTACGCAAATACCAAATAAGTATACTTAGTACTTACTTTCAGAACAAAAAAATACTATAATTTCATTAAATAAGTATGCAAAAATACGTTAACACGCGATAGCAGTTTTTACTTGGAGGAGAAATTATAAATCTTTGTGTTATCATAGACATATGTCATTCTTCCAGTACATAAGGCTAAAAAATCATCATTAAGCCGGTTTATGCTATAAGCTATCTTCGGAACGAAGGGTCGTATCAAAAAATGGGTTTTACCAGTTTGTAGAGCTTGAAAAATTAATTCTAATGGTCTAAAAAACTAATTTTCGACTTAAACTCACTTAACCGGTATTTGCAGTAATAGGACGATATGTTTGTCTCACATTTTGCGATCTACACGTTATAATTGAAAGAAGAACGGTGGTTTGTGTCAAACTGTAATAGTACATTACTTAACAAGGGCGGTAAAACAAAGAATGTCTCGGATCGCAGGTATTTGAGGCCCGAGCCGAAGGCAAGGGCGATAAATATGCGATCCGAGGCTTTCTTTATTACCGCCCGTGTTAAGTACAAAATTTTATGTCACCCCCTGGCCAGGAAGTGGGTTTTTTCGCGCGCGGAGCGTGCGATAATGGCCGCTTTATGGCCAGGTGTGACATAATAGTACATTACTTAACAAGGGCGGTAAAACAAAGAATGTCTCAGATCGCAGGTATTTGACGCCCGAGCCGAAGGCAAGGGCGATAAATATGCGATCTGAGGCTTTCTTTATTACCGCCCGTGTTAAGTACAAAATTTTATGTCACCCCCTGGCCAGGAAGTGTGATTTCCTGCGCGCGGAGCGTGCGGTAATTGCCGTTTTATGACCAGGTGTGACATAAAGATATTTATGTCACACCTGGCCATAAAGTGGCCATTATCGCACGCTCCGCGCGCGAAAAAACCCACTTCCTGGCCAGGGGGTGACATAAAATTTTGTACTTACCACGGGCGATAATAAAGAAAGCCTCAGATCGCATATTTATCGCCCTTGCCTTCGGCTCGGGCGTAAAATACCTGCGATCTGAGACATTCTTTGTTTTATCGCCCTTGGTAAGTAATGTACTATTACGTAACAAGAGTTGTAAGCAAAACAATGTACGCTTGAACGTAAAGTTCCAAGTGCCATACTGAAAGTAAACCTATTTATGGCACATTGACATTAAATCTTATTCTGTAACATGCAATGTAAACCTATTATGTCACAATGTGTGTAAATGATTTTATGGAAGACAAATTGTAAACAGAACTTTGGTGCATTAAGGGGAGGTATCCCCAACGCAAATGTCCCACTCTAACACGCGTGAGTTTACAATTAACCATCCCGCTCTCTACGCAAGCTGTGCGCGCAGTTTTGTAAATATTTAGCTATAGTCTTTAAGCCAATCATTTTATCAAAGCAAACCCTGCGAATTTGTCTATAACTATTTACGATCTTTAATTGAGTACAAAAATTAAATGTTAAATATCAGTAATATAGCCGTAGTATTGAAAATACATTCCAAAAAGGGGTAACTTCGCGATTTTTTTCTATCGAGTGAAATTCATCAGGTCTTGTAACTGACTGCGATTTTGACTAAACAAGATCCTTATGTAACACATATATTTTTTTTAGATTTTAAGACACTATATTCTATGTCTCAGATGGTTTTTAAAAACTCAAAAGTGGTAATACACGGCCTTAAGTGAAAAGATGAAACTGTCATATACGTTGTAAGCATGTTTTTCGTCATGTAGTGTGTAAACTTATTTAAATGTAAAGATATTTTTGTCACACTCAATTGTAAAGATATTTTTGACCTCGACTGTACCATCTACCTACTGTGACATCTTAAACTTCCCGTGGCAATTTCCCACATTTTAAATTGAATAATGGTAATAAAGTTATTCTTTTCAGAAGTCATAATTTACTATATTTTTTTAGTATGACAATGGGGAAGTTTATACGGGAAGGTTAAGATGCCACAGTAGGTAGAGAGTACATGAACAGTATTTTATTGTTTACTTTTATCTATAAAAGATCTTTCTCGGATTGGCGTGTTAACTCGTCAAATTTGAGTACAAATTATAATCACGCCGTACTGAAAGGGTTAAGTGATTTGTACACAAATAATTATTCCAGTCAGGAGACTAATAAAATTAAGTTGTATATATAATATCATTTATTTATTTTTGACTAACTTATTTATGAGTAGTATATTAAAAGAAGGATTAAATACGGTTACCTATAGCTTGATAGCGATTTGTTTAACTTCTTCAATCACTAACTGGTAAACGAATTAGTGAAGTACAATCGTCTACAAAAAGATGAATCCATTTTTTTCACCTTGAAATGGATGCACGTTGTAGATATCTTCCTGATTTCATGTATTGGCCCAGGCTAAGTGTTGTTTTCTCCAACAATTGACATCCATGTTGAAAATACCTCTGTCCTGACTTTTTCTCAGCATGAGGACGTGGCACGATTGTATGCACTATGTACCTGCAAAACATAACATTAAATAATGAGATGAGAGCGTAGGAGGTATGTGTGTATTTTTGAAATTATGTCCCTAATTATCTACTATACCTATTTCAAAGACAACACGAAAAAGAAAGTGGGCTTCATATTCGTTTATCGTTTAGCTCACGTAGTTCAATACTCAAACGTTTATATTGCTAAGTAATCAACTGTTTTCGTTGATATTCATTTATGTATGAGCTGCATAACCACCCGGCAAAACAGACTACCTACCTAAATAAATCAATTGATTGGAATATAAATATAACATCGCATCGGTGTAAACAGGGATAGTAAATAATGAATTAAAAAATACTTACTTTACTCGGCGGCGTATCTGATAACTGCGTTTCACAAGAATAATGCAGAAAATCTTATAATTAATTAATTACGATTGTTTTATTTTCAATATGTTGACACGTTATTGACACACGTGTTATTTCAATATTTAAAAATAACCATGGCAACCATACGTTATAAGAGTATTATAAAATCTGTGACCATAGAGTTGAAAATTAAATTTTTGCGATAAATTGTAACGTTCCTTTTCACGTTCAGCTTTGATTAATTGTATTGGGAAAGATGAAATAAAAACGAAACCTGCTTGAGACGGATTACACAAAATATGTCGACATCAAATATAATAGGAGGCAGCACTTTCTACGCCAAATTCACGCGAAACTGGTCTTTTCTTTAAGTTTCCTCCCCCTGTCCATCACTCTTGGCCATTAGGTATTTTGAAGTAAACTGTCACCGTATTTAGGGACAATAAGAACTAGTTTCTATGAGAATTTATTTGAAATATGATCTTTACGGAAATCGGTCAGTCTGGCTGTCCGATATTGGACTTTGGAAACGCTTTTTTAGGGACAATAAGAGCTACTTTCCATGAGAATTTATTTGAAATATGATCTTTATGGAAAATCTTAGGATTGTCTTAAAACAGTTAGAACCTTGGCTTTCTAAGAAGACCAGCTGGGGACCCCTCGTAACATAGCAATCACGATACTAGGAGGGGTCAACTAACCTGGTCATAGAATTTATCGCGAGTTTATACATTTTTCCCCAGTACAAAAGTGCTCAGCGCCGCTAAAGAAGTTTTCACTTCAAAAATTTTTTGTTTAAAATTCAAATTAATTATAAAATTTGAAATCCTTATCCTTGAATTAGTCGAAATCGAGTATAATGACGATTTTGTAAAACAAAATATTTTTTGCTAAAAATTCAAAATAATTATAAAATTTGAAATCCCTATCCCTAAATTAGTCGAAATGGAGTATAATGACGACTTTCTGCAAAAAAAAATTTGCTTAAAATTCAAAATAATTATAAAAAAAATTGTATTTTTTTTTAATTCAATATAAATATAAAATCTGAAATCCAAGGACTATTTTTTTTCACACCACCTGAAAAAAAAATAAGATGGGCGAGAATTGTCCTGGCTGTTTTGTGTCCACACTAACCGATATCGGATCCGATACGAATTTGACCGATATCGGATCGGATAGTGTGAGCACTAAGCTGTTTTCCATACATTTTTATTGATATTGTATCGGATAGTGGGAACACCGCCTTACATGTTATTATGTTAAAAAATTAAGTAACTAGGAACACGTTCGGATTTCAAAATTACTTTGCACACATGTGGATAAAATGCAGCTTTGCTATCTGTTTTTAAAGAATAAAAAAGGGCTTTCCGAGCTAGTGAGATGAAAAAATCATTTCAATGCACATTCAATTTATACGGATATTAGCGAGAAGTAAATAATAAAAGTATTATTGGTCGCACCGGAAATAACCTGTCAAAGCGTAGAAAACGGAGAAATTCAATTACTCCAACTGTAATCCCACTTGGGACTAGCTTTCTTTGTGCGATCTAGCATAGCCAATAGATCTATACCACTTATAAATACCTACTGGAATTTTAAGATTTTCGGGCTTAGGTAGAGGTACACATATTTACTTATTACTCATTCTCAATTGGATTCAAACGAATGTTAATGTACAAATTTAGGTAATTAGTGTACCTACTATCCAAGTAATTTTGGTATCAATTGAAAGCACATTTAATTTAAATATGTTGAAGTCGAGTGTATTGCTATAAATTAAACTCTCATTAAAAAGGTGCACAAAGAGTGTTTGCAATATGGAAAAAAAAGACGTAACGTAGGTAGACATTATCATAGGAATTGGTGCAAAACGAACATTAATTTGGGAAAAAATATATTCATTGGCTGTTTAAATATTGTTTAATAATTCGCGGGATCAAGCTGGTGTTTACTCAGGCCTACCCAATTCGGTTGTATTTATTCAGGGAGCTTGATTATACCTACTTGGGAATTAACATATTTGCGATAACTGACCCGTCCCGCCTCCATCAAGAGCAATAAAAGAAAAATAATAAAAACTCATTTAACTTAGATTTTATCTACTTTAGAGTTTGGAATACTTAAATTAAGCATAATTTTGCGCTCATTCAGAGCGCTAATTGCTTAAGCCGTCCGCTACCCTACCGGTGTGAGAGGGCTCCCCGGCCGGATAACAAAAGAATGTTTTGTTTTTAGGGTTCCGTAGTAAACAAGGAACCCTTATAGTTTCGCCATGTCCGTCCGTCCGTCCGTCTGTCCGTCCATCCGTCCGTCCGACCCCCGTTTTTCTCAGTAACTAAGTACTAGAAAGCTGTAATTTGGCATAAGTATACATACCAATGACGCCGACAAAACGGTAGAATAAAATCTTAAAAAAAAATTTTTTAGGGTAACTTCCCTTCCCTACATGTAAAGTGATGATGCATTTTTTTTTCTGCCAAACCCCATCGTGTGGCGTATCGTTGGATAGCTCTTTAAAAAATATTATAAGGTTTCTAAAAGCATTTTTTGATAATTTTTGTTATGGTCAAGTGTCCAAACTTTCGTACAATTTCCATTGATACCTTAGATAATGTTGTTCATTCTGTCAAAAACATAGTAAATATAAGTTTGCGAACTTTTTAGTCCTCATAATGTAACGGGTGGACGACTACGGAACCCTACCTTGTGCGTGGCCCGACACGCACTTCGCCGGTTTTTTCGCTAGGAAATGACGGGTTAATAACTTTTGCGTTTAATTACAAAATGAATCTTAATTTAAAACTTGATAAAAGGTAGGTAGTTAAATAGTTTCAAGGAGTTATCCAAGAACAAACGAATCCAGATTATTACATATTTATGTTATTCAGTTTTTCAGTGGTATAAGATTCCAGAAAGTTAGTAATATCATAAATATATTGTCTTCGGTTCCCGCGATAGATACTCATTAAATAAAACGAATTAATTAAATGGATTAATTTCAATAATTGGTACTTTTTTCCGTGAAGGTTACCTATTCTAATTGGGCAGATTCGAGCATTGAGACATTTAGTTACCTCAAATATGCAATAGGAACAAGAAAAGACAAAAGTTGTGTCACCAGTTTGTTTAAAGTTATGGACACTGGAGTTTAGTTAGTGGTTATAAACTGGAACCACATCTGAAACAGAACTTAGTTGTTGTCGCAGTTTTAGCCTGTAGTTAGTATCTAACACTCATGATGTGATGTTATGTTAGTAACTTTTGTGAAAAGGGACGAATGAACAAACAATCTAAGTGGTGCGCCTACGACTGCCTCTGAGTGCTGATATAAGTTTTATTAGGTACCTACTTAATACTTATGAGCACCTAACACTGTAAAACAAAGAGGGGTATCATAAAAAAGGGGCCTTCTAAATTTTATTTTACTAAACGGTTAAAACTCACGTATTAATTGTCACTTCGGGCGACATGTTTCGAACTCTTCGGGAGTTCTTCATCAGGATGAGTGCGCCTGCGACCCGCGCCGATTGCACACGTGAGTTTTAACCGTTTAGTAAAATAAAGTTATAACATGTCTCGCGAAAGTTTAAATTCAAGCCTTCTAAATTACCCAGTATTCATATTAATTAATTAACTTATGTACACTATTCACGCCCAAATGGATGCTCATTACATAGGTCATCCATACCTGCTACTTATGTAGAATTAGTATTACATTTATTTTATTTTATTTATTTATTTTTTATTTAGAATTATAATTTTATTTAGGTTAGGTTAGGTTATTGGTAGTTAGGTTGATCTCTCGCTGCCGACCATTGTGTCAAAAATGCTCGATAGCGAAAGGTCCTGGGAAGCAAATGGCCTCCTTCTGCAAGTCCGTAATGGCTCAGAAGGAGGCCGCGGAAAGAGAGCGGGAGAATGACCCATCCGCTCCCCATATCCGCAGAAGAAGAGCGGGGCGCGCACGTCGGTGCTACGCGCATTTGCTCCCCCCGCCGTAGTGGACCGCTACCGTGGTAGTGGTAGGGTCGGGGGACTCTAGTCATCTATTTTGTCCACGGGATAGGAGCGCCTCGAAATTGTCCTGGGCGCTCCCTTTGGCCAGGCCAGCATAAAGCGGGCGAGTCGCGAGGGCCAAAGTTGAATGCGCCAAGTCGAACCTTTGGCCGTTAGTTACTCGTAAGGGCGCAATGTTTGAGTTAAGACGTTTACGGGTTAGTTCGACAATAATTCTAGTAACAACGTTTAACCATTTCGTTTAAATCCTCAAAAGTATAATTTAACTATAGGTTTAAGTAACACATTTCTGAGATCAGTCGGATATCAGCATCCCAAAGGTTAGGGTTAGGCGGGGTAACTACTAAAATAACATTTTAAAGCAGTTAATTCGTCAGATTATCAGAACGTATTTTTTAGGATCCAAACGGAACCCTATTTCTGTCACTCACGCGTCCGTCTGTCCGTCCGTCCGTCCTTCCGTCGTCTGTCACACAGATTTCCAGCCAAACGATTGAAGCTATACAGTCTTTAAATATTCACAGAATATTTCTTGCCGACCCAAAGCCATACAAATTGTTAAAACTTATTTTAAATATTTTTAAGGGGTTCCAAACAGCTAAAGGAGGGCGCGATTAAAAATCTTTGACCTACCCCATCGATTGGGGTAGGGATGGTTTTTAATACGAATAATTTTGACAAATTATGAATATTATGATAAATATAAATATTTTGTTTTAAATAATAAATAAATAAATAATAAATAAATATATGTGGACAATCTTACACAAATCAACCTAGTCCCAAACTAAGCAAAGCTTGTACTTTGGGTACCAAGCGACGATATATATACTTATATAGATAAATAAATACTTAAATACATAGAAAACATCCAAGACCCAAGAACAAATATTCGCGCTCATCACACAAATAAATGCCCCGGCCGGGATTCGAACCCGGGACCTCCAGCTTCGTAGGCAGCGTCACTACCTACTAAGCTAAAGCGGTCGTCGTCGTTTTGAATTTCTTGTTTTTTTTGTACTGTCGCAATTGGAATTCACTTTGTCAGTTTTTTTTGTAGAGCGCGTACCTGCATGGTTACTTCTTTGCTATTCCGTTATTGTACCTAGGTAGTAAAAATACTCTAAGCAGCGAAAGGGTTAAGGCGAGGCGTAGGGCAAGCTCTCTCCATACAAACTTTGTGCAAGTGTTTGAGTGTTCCTTCGTTTGTGTTAGGACTAAGTACAGTTATGATTTTTGGTCAGTATGCTTATTTTTCTGTTAGCCATGTCCTGTAGGTTTATTTTTAGCTTAAACTATTTTTAGGTTTTTTTTTCAGTTTGTTGTTGAAAGTTTGAGCTCCTTTCAATATATGTTTTTTGGAAGGACCATATGCATATAGGTACGAGTAATTTAATAAGATACAAATCGTTACAATTAAAGTTTTTTTTTTTCAATATATTTGATTAGTACCTATGTAATATGTTTAGACTGCATGTGCATAGAATTAGAATTAGACTTGTAAAATAATATAAATTAGGATTTTAAGTACCTAGTTACTAGTTTAAAAGTTTTGGGCTAATAGGTTTTTTTTATTGAAACACTAGTAAACCCCTAACGTGACTTTTTTTAAAGTAAATAATTATTTTCTGTGCACATAACCAGACAAAGCCGTTAAAAGTGTTACGTGATTCTATCCCAAAATATAAGTAGGTAAATATCTGCGATTAAAAAAAACTAACTTTTCACTGTAAACAAAAACTGTTAAAAACTTATATTATGCAGTAAACAAACTCAATACTCACGTCAGCAAACTCAAATCCTCAGCCAGCGCACTTTGTAAAAGTTCTGAAAAGTTATCTCGAATCCCGGCCGGTTCCAGCCGAGAGCTAGGACTTTGGGAGTGATGGAGTGTTGGTCCCGCCATGGCTTTTATACCAGAGCGCGTCGCTCGCGCATGCGTAGTTCTACTAGGTACCTACAACCTTATGCACTGCTAATTGAGGCGCTTAAGGTCAGAGTTTCTTCGGGAACAGGGAATAGTTTAAATAAAATTGAATTTTGAATATTGTTGGCGATACCGGAAGCGGTAGGTGCACAACATAATTTCTGTAAGAAACAAAGAAATATTTTAGACTCATGAATTAAAACTCCTAAATGTCATCCCAAGGCGATTATCTCAATAAGTATTCCCCATTTAAAATATATATCTCCAGGCGTTTCGAAAAGTCTTTTTACAACCAAATACTTATGTATTTATTTACAATACATGAAATCAACTCGAGGACAGGAATATACCAAAAAATATCATACATACTAATAATAACGATTCGCATTTAGATTTTTATAGATTCAAATCAAATTCAAATATATTATATTTACCAACTATCAGTAGTTACCACACACCGATCTGATTCACAACATCGCCTCACCCCAGCGCTAACACCAGTATACCTACTTAACTTGATCTTGAGATTCGTACCAACATACATGTAATCGGAGGTCAAACTTATACTATGTCCCGTTCCCCAATAATAATGTGTGAAAATCGTGTAAGTTTAAATCAATATAAACTTATACTAGTTCACCAGATGATCAAAGTCAGGTCGGAAAATGATTTACAACCCTTTTATAACGAGAATCGGCGTGCTAAGCGGATCGCGGCTATAAAGCGATATTGCTTTCGATCGGATTGAAGCTTAGCACCGAATGGTCGCTTTTATACTTTACCGTGCACGTCCACGGCACGATTTACCGTCACGATTAAACGGGGGACCTAAAATGTATGAAATTGTATGGAGACGCTTTTATTTTACCGTAGACGTCCACGATATGCCGTAGGCTCGCTGTCTTCCCCACGATATCGTGACGATATATGTATATGCGCGAGTGGTGCTTAAAAATACGAAATTGTAGCTGTGTAGGTACGTGCTGTCGTGAGTGACAGACCATATACACAGCTACAATTTTGTCATTGTCAGCATTTGCCGCATTTTCGGTTAAAACGCAATTTTTTGGCTCGGATGTTTACTTTTATTTAGATAACGCAAATATTAAAGAGTTTAATATACTATAAAATAACATATGTATGATGTGGGATAAAAAAACTTGCCGTCACGGTAAAATCCACAAACTATATAAGCGTCATGCCGTCGACGTCTACGATCTACGATATACCGTGAACGGTAACATCGTGACGTGGACGTGCACGATAAAGTATACAAGCACCCAATACATCACCAGTAGGTACCAACCAAGCTTGTTGCATTTCATGGACTGGTGAATCGATTTTAACTTAGCTCTAGCTGGATTGTTATTTGGATAATGCACTGGGGTCGGCAACCGCGGCTCGCGAGTCGCATGCGGCTCTTTGAAGGGCCAGGGAGCCGATTTTTGAGTGTCGAACGCTCGACTTTTCACTCGACATCTATCAAAACACCATACTTTTTTGACAGATCTCGAGTGAAAAGTCGAGCGTTCGACACTCAAAAATCGGCCCTCGGCTTTTTAAAAGGTCTCCTCAAAAATGTGAGAAAAACCAGAAACAAATCATTTAAAAAGGTTCCTAAAAAGTTATATTTTTAACGAATTTGTCTCTTTGGGTAAAAAGTTTGCCGATCCCTACACTGCACTAGTAGGTATTTATTATACCATGATCATGTTACAATACGGTTAATAAATGAAATTGAAATATTTATCAGTACAATATCTCGAGTGAAAAGTCGAGCGTTCGACACTCAAAAATCGGCCCCCAGTACTTACTAAAATCGATTCGAATCTAATAATCGCAAAATATAACAAACGATTCGTCTTGACCTCAACACAACACACGCCAATTCATAACTGTCGAAAAGGAACTGTTAGATATCCCCAGTAATAAAACGATGCCCTAAGGATAGGTCCATATATCATCCCACATCGACGTTCGACGTGTCCTCGATAAGATGCTGAAGTCGCATCGCCGTCGCCAAGCTAACTTAATCGCAATGCGATATTAAGAGGAAAGAGATTCAGCATTTGAAAAAACCGGCTAAGTGCGTGTCGGACTTCGCACATTTAGGGTTCCGAACTGACCGCAAAGTTAAGTTGGTTTTTCTTGGAAAAATAAGGAAATATCAAAGAAAAAATCTAATTTATCAATATATTAGTATTTGTTGGTAAAATATACGTAATAACAAACATTATTACCAAATTTTGGGAAGTTAAAAACTTCTTCGGAACAAAATTTCGTAAAAAAAGCTGACTTTGGCGACTTCTCATTCCTTTGTTTACCAATATTTTTTTTAATTAAAAATATAGTAAGTATCTACTCAATGAGCTGCAAACAACGATACCCCACTCGATAGGGTAGGATAAAAAAATTTTTTCGCGCCCCCCTTTAGCTGTATGAGAGCCCTTAAAAACATTTAAAAATAAATTTTGACTATTTGTATGGCTTCGGGCCAACAAGATGCTTATACTGTGTGAAGCCTGTACTGCCGTGTCAGACGGATGTCTGCTATCTCAAAAAACACCATTTTGAGTAAATCGACTTTAAAGTTTTTGGTAAACGTGAAAACAAGAAATCGCGTTTCTCGAGTGAGTTTAGTGTATTAAGTAATATTTAAACGCTGTTTTGCATTTTAATAGACGTGAAGAATAATATCTCTTTAATTTTTTCTTGTAAACATACATAGTTTTAAAAATAAATGCATAAAAATAGTTTGGCGTGACCACTGTTTCATACATTTGGTGGTAGCGCGCAACTATGTTATTTTCAAGTTGGCAGGATTCGTTGTATGGGCGCTCATAGTAAACCGTGTTACCAAGACCAGCGGGCTTGAGAGTCATTTGCGGAGTCTCGCGTTTATCTCAAGTTAGAAGAATATTGTATGAGTGTGTCTCTAACCAGAGCTGGGGCTTATTGAAGGAGTCATACGTAACACGTACATATTAAGTTGGAATATTTTGTTGTATGAGCGTTCCTAATAAAACGCATTACCAGACCAACGCAGGTTGTTCAAGTGTTCAATGTATAAACTTTATCAATATGCTCAACCGACTGCCGAAAGTGTGCTTGTGTTTTACGATCGTGTGATTGCATTATATATATTTGTACAGTAGAATTCATAAATATATGAACATTTCCAAGGCTTCAAAAAGAAATGTACATCCTAAGGTACAAATACATCTGAGCAAATTAATCATTCAAAAATATATACACATATAACTCGTCATCATATTTATCTGAGCAAGCCAAATAATTTTTAAGCAACTTGGAAAGCCTTGGAAATGTTCATTTATTTATGAATTTGACTGTATAGCCAAAAGCCAGGCTTGACATTTTCGAAAACAGTGTGAATCCTTTTTCTACCGCAGCGCAGTATAGGTTTTTTTAAGCAATGAATAAAAAAATAACAAATTATAAGTACTTATAATCATTTTTTTATTAGCATTGTCATGTATCGTAATTATAAAGCAGTACCACAAATGTACCTGCTAAATTTAATGGGTGTCCTAAGTCATGACATGACATTAATCTATATTGTTAAATTAAATATCTGTAAAAAAATCAATAAAAACGTAATTTAGTGATTGAATATTGATAACAGCAAAAATTGGTTCCACCAACTTTGTAAGAATAAAATCAATAATAAGAAATAAAGAAAAATGGTAGTCTCCTTACTTATATGTAAAAGAAAACTAAAAACATAATAATCTTTTTTTTTCATATGATTAGGTTAGATATTAGAGCAATATTTTAAACGATTATTGCGTTATTGCGTAACACAAACACAAAAAAATCAAAAACGTTTATCTTGAAAAATGGAATATCTCGGTAACGAAAGACATTTTTTGAAATTTTGTTTGAGTATTATGTTAAGCATAGTGTGTAGATTATATTTGCACTGGTTAAGCGTAACTTTATTATTTCAAGATAACATACATCCGTCTGACACGGCAGTGTAGCTCCAACCGTTTGGCTGTAAAACCTGTGTGACAGACGAAGGACGGACGGACGGACGGACGTCTGGGCGTCACCAATAGGGTTCCGTTTTGACCCTTCGGGTGCGGAACCCTAAAAAGTACCTATAAACATAATGATATTGAATGTAACTGTGAAAGCAGGCCCTACGGGGAGTGGGTAGGGTACCTAAGTACTTGAACTTGGGTATAGGTAGGGAGTTGTTCACTCAAAATTAGACTACTCTAAAAGAAACAAGGCAAAAAATATGCCAAATAGTAAAATCCTATTCAGATATCTCAAAAAATAAAAAATAAATGCTGAGTCGACAGAGAAAGCGCCACATAATATACTGACCTCGAGCGACATATATAGTAAATGACGATAGTTCCAATCCAATACAAAGGTGAGTTTTGCGATATGTATGTAGGTATTGTAGGTACGTAGGTACTTAACAAACTTTTTTTGCCATTTGATTGAGTAGGTAGGTATTTGATCCTTTTTCGAGAAAATTCGAACATACTGATTTTCTTATTTGGTCAACATGGCGATCAGTCAGTGTTCTGACGATGAAGTTCGAAGGTACAGTCAACCAATTATTTGCTTTCGGGGCCACTTCGTACCCTGTCACAGTTAAAATCAATATGGAAACCGCTAGAAATCTCATTTTAGGTAATTTCACTGTGACAAGGTACCTACGAAGTGGCTCGGAAATCAAATTGGTTTACCGTACCGTACATTATGATAAAACTGACTAGGTAGTCTAGGTACCTACTCGTACGTCGTAAAACCTTGTCTCTGTAATTATTGGCAAACTCTTTACCTAATGAAACACGGATTACATGTTAATCTCCAATCGAAGCAGACATTACAGGGTGACCTTTGAGGCTTTGACGTCAATTGCTCACTAGTCAACGGAGCCGCTACAGAGCCCCCGGGCTCCAAATCAAGCAAATTGGACGCAGCGGGACCCGTTAGCCTTCGGGGCTTAGGGCTCTTTTTACTAATCAGTTGCGTACTTGACTTATGTGTTGAGAATATATTTAGATAATATTTTAACCGTTTGGTCGCTTTTAAGTATAAAATCGCTGACGGCCACGGCATAGTAAAACTCTATATGGTTTCATTCATAAATAGGCCATAGGCATGACTTTAGACTAATTATGAATGAAACCATAGTTTTCCCGTGCCATGGGCGTCCACGGCGAGGCGATGTATAAAAACGCCCTTTGAAATGACATGCTATTTTATTACACACGTTAGGTGAATTTTAGTTAAACTGTCGAATTGTTACGCATTGGCTGTGGTCACAGATTAAGTAATAGTAGGTACTAAGTCTGTGACATTAGCAATAGGAATGTTGACACCTAATAAGAAAATCAATGAATCCGAATTTTCTCGCAAAAGGATCAAATTCTCAATCAAATAGCGAAAAAAGTAATTAAAAAGAATAAATAATGACATAATTATAAGTCATCAAAGTTTTAGGAGGGGGCATTTTCTGTCCCTTTTCCGCAAAACATCCCTGTGTATTGAATAGGGAATGCAAAAACCGGTGTAAATCAAAAACCGGTTATTAACCGTTTTGACTGGACAAAAACCGGTTAACCGGTTTTTTACCGGTTTTTTACAAACTACCTGAAATCGAAGTATCGGACTATAAATTTATTATTTCTGGGTTCTATTGGTGATCCGGGCATGTTTCTAGTGATGTGAATAGGTATAAGTAAGCTAATAAATAAATCGAATTTGGTTTTTATCATCATCTTTATAAACTTCAAAAGAAATCGACAAGTGACAAATAAAATTATGAAACATTCTTGTATAAAAAAGGGCAATGTTTGATCAATTTCGGGCCATGCATGCATAACGGTTATAAGTTGAACAAGTTATTCACATGTCATCAAAAAATTGGTAAGTGTTAAAGCTAGATTTAAGAATGTTTGATCATCTTATTGGCCTTCTAAAATCAAATTTCCCATCCGCCATTTGAGAAGAAATCTCTTTACAAATTGTTATATAAAAAGTAATAATGATTACTATACTATAAATAATCAACATAATTAAAAATAACATATTTCTCAAAAGCCTGACAAAAACTCCAGGCTGTGCCTGTAAATAATAAGACTGATTAAATACGTTACTATACAGGGTAGTAGCCAGGTAGCAAAACTATCCAAGTAAAACAATAGGGCTTACCCGGCCATAAACCAAAATGTCCTTATTTGTTTGTATTTTTTGTGGTTTTTTTGTGTACAATAAAGTTATTACATACATACATACATACATAAACCCTTTCTGCGCTTTTGACGCGGCAGACTCAAATTAAGTGGGGATATGGGAAACTAACAACATTTTAACATATGATATTCATGTGCTCTATCCACAGTCGTAAGAAAAAGAAACTAACTTCTTTAAACGTACATCCTACCATGGCTACCATCCTTAAATAACGTGATTTGGAGGTGAAAGAACGCTCTAATCTCCCCATGAAGTTGTTTTTTATACTAAATACAATTTCGGTTAAAAACCGGTTAGTGGTGTAAAAAACCGGTTTTTAACCGAGCTCAAAAAGTTCCGGTTAACCGGTTAACCGGTTTGCATTCCCTAGTATTGAACGATCGTCATTTACTATGGCGCTCCAGGTCAGTGACGTCACTGACCTGTAGCGCTTTCTCTCTCAAACTAAAAACATTTAAACGGTTGTAGTTTCGTTATTTTTTGAGATATTCGAATAGGATTTTCACTGATTGGCATAGTTTTAGGTATTCTTTCGTATGGAGTAATAATAAATTTTGAGTCAACATCCCTATTGGGTAGACGACTCGTCCGCTATTCTGTACTTTGCCTCTCGTTTTCATCATTTGTGTTGCGCTAATTCTAGGTGATCCCATACAAACATTTCATCGTCTCTAAAACTGGTTCAAATGGCATTAGAAAAAAAAGTTGTCATCATGCCAATAGCATCATGTTAATAGGTTAATCTCTAAGCAAATCCTAATCATTCAAATAGGTATGATGGGAACTCTTTCGATTGTTCTGGGCCCGTTAACCCTTTAACCGCCAACCCTTTCTACAGACTTTCTTAAATCTGGTAGAAAACTTACGTACTTTACCAAAATAAGATGTGGGAATGTTATTGAAACCACGAATTTGAATACAAAATATATTTATTGGGGAACCTACTTGCTAATTATAGCATATAACAAAATATAATCTGAATATATAATTCCACACAATTTGGACGGATTTCATTTTCCCTATATACCTAATCGTGATTTTTGATTTAAATTAGCTAAGTACCTATCATGAATTTATGAACTAAGGCCGATGATAGAAATAAAATAAAAGACAGCTGAAATATAACTTTTGTGTCTTTCTTTTGTTCGCATTCGCAACAGTGTAAAAGCATTGCAGCACAAGAACTTGAGTGACCTTTCTTTGTGTTTGTGTAACAAGACACGATTGCTTGCTCCCGACAACATGGTCAAGAAACTCAAAGGCTGATTTAATTAGGACGTTTTTGAGAAATATAAAGGGACAAAACACAGCAACATAATTTGTTTCATTCGTAGGTATTTGTTACGAATTTGTAATGTAATAATCAGTGGCGAATTTACAATAGGCTAGCCTCTAGGGCGGAAGATTTTGGTGAAGGCAAATTTTGGAGCAAATATTACTTTTATGGCTAACATTTATAAATTATTGAAGAAGTATTTTCGGTAGGAGCTGTAAAATTTAGATAGTCCTCACCGGTAACAAAGTGTAACAATATAGGTACAGTCAAACTCATCTATATATGTACCTATATGTAGTATGTACACTCTCAACCGTAAAAAAAAACTTACGCTAATTGTCATTAAAGTCGTGTTCGCATATTTTGTCACTGAGTGTACGTGTATGGATGTTTTCGATGTTGACTGTACCTACCTAATTTACTTGAATACAATCAATTAAGGTGAATATCACAGACTTTTGATTTACTCAGTACGTTACGTGGCCATGCAGTGCAAAAGCGTAATTTTACTTATTTGACGTTTGATTTGACAAACACTGCTTTTATCTTATATCTTTAAACGAGCAATTCTTGTATATTTATTTATTTATATATTTATTTCGGGGATCTCGGAAACGGCTCTAACGATTTTGATGAAATTTGGTATGTGGGGGTTTTCGGGGACGAGCAATCGATCTAGCTGGGTCTCATGAACGGGAAAACGCCGAGCAAAGCTCGGTCGCCCAGATATTAATAAAATAAATCGACTACAAACGGTCGATACGTTAGACAGGAGATCGTTCGCCTTCCCCTCATTCGCGTCCATTGCGCATCTCCAAGAACCAAGCTATGGTCCGTAAATATTTCAATATTTTTTTTATTTTATGTTTTATAGGGTCAAGGAACCAAAAGATGAACACTTAAGCGACTAACCCAACTTTAGGATTTTTTTTCGGGGTGTTGTAACCTACTATAAACAGGTTTAATTTTTTTATATGAATCGGTATATAATCGAGATTGAATTCCAGTATTTTTAATCATCCTATTATAATAGAGTATTTTTTTAAAAATCATCTAAGCAAAAGTACGCCAATTTGCCCAGAAGTTGAACAGTGTGCCCTAATTCTGAACACTTTGACACCATTAGATGAACGAACACTTTCGCACCAATTTACTCCATTG
This sequence comes from Cenopis cana, assembly GCA_951800055.1. Lineage (NCBI taxonomy): Eukaryota > Metazoa > Arthropoda > Insecta > Lepidoptera > Tortricidae > Cenopis > Cenopis cana. The sequence continues at coordinate 8,797,439 of OX637488.1, forward strand.
GTAACGGTGTATGTTAATAAAGATGAATGAGTTATTAGTGTAAAATGAGCAAACATATTTATTTATGCATTGTCCGGGCTTTTATAAGCAAAAAAAATAATGTGCGAACTTACATATTACTATAATTAATATTTACCAAAATAATACAGTAAACTAGAGAACATGAAAGCTAAGGATGGGTAAAGTTTCCCGGTTTTTTGCTAATTAGTAACTTTGGAGTAAAGACGTTCATTTAATAACCACTGCCTAAATCATGAACGACTAAATTATGTTAGTTCAAGTTGTGGACAGGATAGCTGTGAAATGAACGAACCAAAATCAACAAAGTGTTCACATATTGGAATAGTAGCCAGAAGTTGAACTAGTTAATTTTATTCGTTCAAGTTCTGGCCTCAGGTTATATGTTGAACAATGGTATTTTTCATAGTAAAACAAACTCCAAAATACACGTTTTGTCAATAGAAAGTTGCGTTCAACTTTTGGTTGAAAAATCAACGACAAAGAAACGATTAATTTAAGCTAAAGAGGTTCTTATTATCTTTTCAGTAGGAATTTAAATCAATGTTCGAAAAAACGACACCATGCCCGAAAGTTGAACGCCGTTCAACTATTAGCTCAGGTACACAAAATTAGAACCATAACTTGAACAGCAAATATCTCCCAAATTATTAAAAAAATAAATTTTACTAATATATAAAAATGTAAAGGCATTAATCAAGAATTTATTTCACTCAAAACCTTGTAAGTATACGTTATATTCAATTTTATACGTAATTTAATGCTTAAATTTGAGAGCGCTATCCTTAGTAAGATCTCCATACAAACGGAGTTTTTGGCGCGAGGCCTGGATTCAACAGCGGCTTATAGCCACGTGTGTACAGTTACAGCCTGGGAGTTTAATTACCAGCCTCGACAAAGGATTGCCGCGTTAGAAAAAAAATATTCCGAAAGGGTAAAATAAGTCACGATTTTTTTATTTCAATTTTTCGGTCGAATGTTCAACTATTGGGGTGTGTTCATCTTTTGGTGCCTTGACCCTACTACGACGGTGGCAAACAAGCATACGGTCCACCTGAACATTATTCTATTACTAGTAAAACGCCATTTTATGTTGTGTCTTTCTCATAGAATAGGAACCTGGTGACTGGCGAACCTGGCCTGCATCTGACGACACAGAACAACATAAAACCTTATTGCAAGCAGCTCTAAGATCTCTTTTCCCGGAGAGCATTACAATTTACAAACGAGTTTCTTTGTGCAACAACTTAAGGTTACTCAATTTGTTTTCAACCCGATTCAAATCCTTCAGTCTCTCCAGCGTCGATACGTCGGATGGGAGCGTGGCATCGGTCGCGTTTCCCGCACTCTCGTCCAAACGCATCTCCAACGTACTAGCATTGGGGGGAATGTTCCGTAAGTATTGAGATATGGTTGTATTGCAAGTGTCCTTCGTACTTGTGGCTGGCCGAGTGCTGTGGAATCGCGAAGATTTTGTGGTGGAGAGAAGTTTCGTCATGTCGTGCATTTGTTCAAGGATTTCTGAAACAAAAGAAACTCAACTGCAATTTTCATAATAATACGTGATTGACTTGGCATTGAATAATTTCGATTTAATCCTTCATTTAAGCGTATTCGAATAAGAGCTGTCCAATGCTTTTTGCCCTTTGAAGTTAATTAAACTGTTTTCAAATGCAAAGTAAGCACAAAAAACTTTTGTCTTGTTTTGCTAAATGTACCTATGTGCACTGTGAGTCAGCATTTATATCCAGTAGCGAAAGTAGCCAAATATTTCGTATCATCGTCGTATCTTTACATGTTGCGACACATTCGGCTACTTTGGGTCCAAAGAACTCAAAGAAGTATATAAGATGTAACTCACCTGAAATTTGTAAGCTTGTCGTATCATCCATTAAGCTCTCTTTTAAAAGCACTTCACCCTTCGACTCTTTACTATCCAATTGTTTCTCAGAGCTCAAGTTGTAGCATTTATTGAGAACCATTTTCCTTAGCGACGACTTTTTTCTAGGCGAGAAGTTGTACAGGATCGAGTTTTTCTGTACTTCGATTTTATCCTTTTCCGGTTCAAATTCGGACAAGTTAAACATTGCATCTAACTGTACCGAAAAGTTTAGCTCATTACATTTTTGAGCTTTAAATTGATGGGCCAATTTCTTCAATGGGAACCTTTTGGCTGGTGTTCTTATATTAGTAGTTTTAGCGAAGATACTGCGTGTCATACATGGCGGGTTCCTAGGAGAAGCAATATATGTATTGGCATTTACAGGGTTCATTGTATAAGTGGCATTCTGCCCGGTCGGGTTTTCTTCTATCTCCGATTGAAAGAACTGGTCCTCGTTGTCTTCTGGGTGTAGTAACTGGTTTATTCTGTTGACCAGTGTATAAAGGAGTTTTAAACGTTTAAAGAGCTGATCCAGTGATACGTCCTTGTTATGCGTAGGCTTCTTCACATCATATGAGAAATCGCCTTCTGCACGGAGAAGATTGCTTACCACCTTGCACTCCTGAAGAGCTACGAATAAAAGCATAACTTACATGTCACAAAAACTATAGTATACCTACAAAGAATGGAATGGATTTTTTATGGAATAAATACGTACCTACTATTAGGACCCTTTTTTTGACTCCCATTTTTTTAAATAATTATAATAATAAAATACTGCAAGTGACAAATAATCTTTTATTCAGAGTAGAAGATAGTTGAATCAGTATGATACAATATTATAACTATAGCTATTGCTATTGTGTGTGGTGATATTTGTACTAAATATTTGAAACCGATAACAGTTAATACGTCAAGAAACAGCACGTCAGACAAATATTATCGCTTAATTATGAAACTATGTAAAATTTCTAGCCCCATACCTTTGTTCAGGTCAGCTAACAATGGCAGCAGAGCTTCTTGACAGGAGAGCGCATCTGGCTCGTGCTCCTTGTACACGTTAAAGAAATCCCGAACGACACAGCTCAGGTTAATGACACCGCACACGGCGCGACTCTCGTACTGGGTCATGTTCAATAGTTGAAGCAGGTTTTGGTGCATCATTTGTTTTGACTTCTGCAAGAAAATATGGGACAATAATGAAAGACTTTCAAATTTTGTCATGTTACCTCAGTAAAGCTCATGTTTGGAGCAGCCCAACTGGGAAATTGCCTCCGCCTTACAAAAAACCGCAGCCATAAAGGACCCTTGGTTGGTGTCCTTTGGTCACTGACTATTGAGGAAGACGACTGCTCAGCGAAATTACATATCTTTAAAAGCATAAACAAGTGGTCATTACCTCTGCAAAAGCAGCAGGGTCCACTATCAGGAACACACTGTCCCTAATATCCTGGACCTCCTTGCGCCAGGAGTCTGTGAGAAACCCGGCATGCAATCTGTCAGGGGCCAGCATCAGTGCGGGTACCAGGTGAGGATCCAGGGCTTCCAGGCTCGCTAGACCGCTTCTCAGAGACACTATTCCTGAAAACATTACGATTTTGAATGATCAATGCAAAGCACTGTGGAGTGGGACGTAGGAAACAAGTAAACGACTCGGGTATTGCGTAAATACTGGCGTTTTTAGTAAGAAGGATTACCTTTTATACTTACACTAATTAGATACATGACATTGCATAAACAAAAAATGGTATAGTATTCGCCAAGAACAATTTCTTTGGTAAAAGCACAGAATAGTATAATAGTATTACATACAGAACGTACACGAACCTCCGGCACCGAGGTCAGTTACCTCGTCCCCGAGAGACCCGCCTGGTGTCGATAGGGTGCCGTCGCGCCTCGCGATTCGACCGCGCCACGCGCTACGCACCCGCGCAAACAATTGCCGCGTGTACCGACAGCGCACGCACACATACTTACCCACAGCGCTTACGTTCCTTCGCGTGTCACGCGTGGAGCTCAATGAAAACATGTCGAGCTTGACAACAATATAACAGGCCCTTACTACATTGATGAGAAAATAATCTTATTTCAGTATAGATCCCAAGTAGATGACATGATGGATATTACTGATGACTTTTTTGGTACATACTTTCCTGATCTGAAGAACATGACACAGCAAAAGACCCAATCTGCAGCAGCCTCTCACTGTACAGATCAAACTCTTTAACATATTCACAGTCTTCTACAATATTATCCTCGGTACTGTCATGACATGGACACCCTTCTGTGTCCATAAAATGTCCTTTTAGTATGTCCACAGGAGAAACAGTGTTGCTAAAGCAGTGAACAACAAGTGCTAACAGAGCAGTGTTTGTGTTTGTCTCCAAAACATAAAGCACATCTTTTAGGACATCAATTGAGACATTGACATTGGTTGGCATAATTGGTAGTTTCAACGAGTTCACTGTGGCTGTGAATTTGCCATCCGTATCACCCTCAATGACCTCATTTAATAAAACTTTGGCTTCTCTTAGTACCTGTTGAAAAAAACAGAATTACAGGTTTTATTAAGTTTACTCTTAGATAATATAAGTTAAAATTGCATGTATAATGTACGTATTGTACATTATACATGCAATTTGAAGTGTTATCATCTTTAAAAGGGCTAGCTTGAGATGTTAACTATGTGTGAGTGCCTCACCCCACCTCTTACGCTAGCAAAGCCAGCATTGTGCTACTGCTATGTAGATATTCATCATCATCATCATCATCATCATCATCATCATCATCATCATCAGCCTACATATATACGTCCCACTGCTGGGCACAGGCCTCCTCTTATAGATGAGAGGGATCGGGCAGTAGATGTAGATATTATCATAACATTATTTGTTTTACTCACCACTTGACAGCGGGTTTTGACTATAATCTGATCCGATGGCAGGCAATACTTGCAAAGTGTCATGGCTGACAACAGCAGCTCATCCAGAGCAGAGTGCAACCCACGCATGCAGTCCAATAACTGAAACCATATGATTTATTTTCAGCATGGTGCCAAGCATTCACCTTTTATAAATGGTGATGGACATAGTAGGATAGATAAAGGCAAGTATCTGTTTAGTAAACATTACAAACTGAAGGGACAAATGAATCATAGAAAAAATATTTTACTCACACTAAAAAACAAACAATTGTATCTTCCTTCATATAATAAAGGTTATAATAACAAAAAAAAATTGTTTTTTAGTGAAGGGAAATGTGAGAAACCCTGCATTGTACAACAAAAATATACATGCCAAGAAATTCAAAAATGTATGTGAAGTTTTCGACCTGCAGCAGGGGCGACTCACTCGCGAGACATTATCGTTATCACGCCGCTCAAAGGTCCCCCTTATGGGGACTTTCAATGCGATAGAAAGTGATGTAGCGAGTGTTGCGCGTGCGATAGAAGGAGATGGCCACGTAAGGAGATGGCCACGCGTAGGCACGTTTGGCTTGCCTCGCGGGATTTGTTAACAGTGAGGCTTCTGTATGTAGTACTATTACTTATTCCGTGCTTGCAGTGTATCAGTGTAGGAACTAAATGCTCACTCCCATCCGCGAAAGGAAGCCTATGCCCAGCAGTGGGGTGTAAATTTAAGTTCATGATAATGATGAAGGATATCAACTACCCACAAGATACTTACTTCTATTTTCCACTCAAAATATAGGTCATCATTTTCTTTATAGTCAGTTTTGTAAATAATTCCAGCCAGCTTGGAAAGAGTCTCAAATGTGTGGTCCATCCAGTTGACAAAGTACATGGGAGGGGTGAACTGAGAGTCCTCGCAGCTAGTGTCATTTTCACGATTTTCTGTGATGTCTTTCAACTTGTCTTCAACCACCAATAATCTGTTGACACACCAGGACAATCTCTCTATGGTGCATTGTCGACTTTCCTAAAAATAAAATGAATAGTTAGTATTAATATTAAATTATGTTTATATGTTTTAAGATACATGTTGTACAAGTTGTTTTATCAAACAAATTTTAAAGTCAAACCTACAACATGCTCTACAAAAACATACTTTGTAAATACAAACCTGCAGCAGTATTCCTTCTTGACTTTCCAATTTAAAGATATCAAACAAGTTGAGCACACATTTCTTGATTTGACTGCAGCACAAGGTAAATACATTCTGTACATTGGCAACCTCCTCTTCTTCTTCCGTATTGGCTTGTAAGCTCGTACGTATTCTAATGATTAGTGGGTAGATCTTGCTAAATAACACTTCCTAAAAATGGTAACCAAATTATTGAACCAAGAGACATGGTTTCGAAATGAAACATTTATTGTATTTTTAGTCTTACCACAATGCACTTTGAGGCTAGTGGAGGTTCCCGTGAGATATGCTGAAAATTTATACTGAAATCCATTTTATAAAATTATGTTACAACAAACTAACGATATATTAGTGTACAATAAAATCAAAAAAGTAAAAGTAAACTGAATCTCAGTAAAGTAAATAAATAAAATAACCAACTTTTCAAAAGTGACAATCAGTTATTTTGATTTGATTGTTGTATGATTGTTGTAGTACGGTGACGGTGCTACCAGTTCCAAAAACAAACTTTAAGCGGGTATTACATTGTCCTGAATCAGGCGTCCTAACTAGTGGAGGGGAGTTGAAGCATCTCGCTCTAACGTATAGGTCGGAACCCTTCTAAGTGTCCTAAATTCAGGACAGTGTAATACCCGCTTAAGGCGATTGTTGCACTGAACATACACCAGTCCTTCAGTTACCCATTTAACCATTTAACTTGCATTTAACCACCATCACCCGATATATCGGAAAAAATTACAGTGTGAATGACATCTTGATTTATGAGAGCTGAAAATTGTATTATTTCGATATTCGGCGGTTAAAGGGTTAATAAGTACAGTGAGAATAATAAAGCCACGTATTTGCACGTATAGAAATCTCTATCTGTTATTTGTCTGTTATGGCGCTACTACACTTCTTTGCTACACTTCGCCAACACTTCGCTACGCGTATTCGCCTCCCTTTCTTTTGCGATATTATAGAAAGAGATGCAACACGAATATTTGCACAAGTATAGCGAAGTGTAGTAGCGGCTTCAAGCCGGCTTGACGACTCGACCGATCCAAACCAATGGGCCACGATGGCGCAGCTACACGGTGGAATGAGACAAGAGTGTGTTTTTCTCCCGGGCTCCAGGGTTCGGGTACAAAACACCCTTTATTTCTTTTCCCTTAACAGTACGCGTTTAAATGATTTGCTCAAACATGTCGAGTAACAACATTTGTGCAACATTTTGATGCCGCTTTGCTGACAGGTGTCACTTGACGTGACGTGAACCATCGCCATTGCATTCCGGAATTTTGAAATTAAATATAAAGCTTATTCACCAAAATATTCTAGTAAAAGTACGTAAACATGAGCGAATTAGTTTGGGGAATCAAAAATGGCGATATAGATCAAGTAAAAGACATCATAGAAAACAAGGTAAGAAATCTCTCTTTGTACGATTGTAATGCAATCTTTGTTTTTGCTTGTGATTATTGGAATCTGCACAGTCAGACTTGATGGCAAGAGAAAGCATTTCATCGTATATAATTTAAACCATTCTCAAGTTGTAAGTTTCACTTGTACAATATCAAACTGATATTTTATACACACTTTGTAGGTAACTATAGTACAGTCATTTGTTGTTATTATTCCAATTGACTTTAATTCCTATTCGCCTAGATGTGAGATAATTTGTTTACTGAATTACTACGTCTTAGCCTATTGTGTTGGCTACTCAGACATAGCACAGGAGATTGTTTTTATCTGAGTTCAATGTTTTTTTAATTGCTGATTAGTTTTCTTGTTGAATTTCAGAAAATAGATGTCAATGCACTGTTGGACGGGAGAGTTCCCCTGCACTATGCGGCTGATTATGGGCAGACTGCTGTCCTGAACTACTTGCTGGACAAAGGAGCAGATCCCAATGTATGTGTAAATATAGTTGTCACTAATTTCATTCAGTTCATCAGACTTCAGGAATTTCAGTTATCTGGAAAGCTAAACTTTAGTATCACAGTTTTTTGTTTTCATATAATGAAATTATATATGTAGCTTTAGTAATACAAAAATAGTTTCAGTTTATGTTTCTATTTTAAGTTTAAATGCCCATCTAAATGCCCTGGCCCTTAATAAATTATGATATTGTTTTTATTGTGAAGCATTGTCTTACTGTTACACTACATCCGGTAGAGGTTGTTATAGTGTGTGTCATCCACATAGGTGTGCCCCTCCACAGCCCAACCGTACGCGCATGATTGTACGAGATTCGCTGTGGAGGGCACCCCTCCAGACAGCTGTGAAACTTGCTTCATTAGTCAGGTACGTGTCATCCACGAACAACAACCAAAACTAATGAAGCAAGTTTCACAGCTGTATCTAGTTTCTGGGACAAATACTAGTTGATAAGGTGTTTCACACTACTCATTTCAGATGGTTGACAAACACGGTATATCTGTCATACTGGCAGCCATATGGGAAGGCCACACTGACTGTGTCAAGACATTGCTTAAACATGTAAGTAACAAACTATCCACGCTGTCGAACCACGGTCTACTGACCAGAGTCCATGTTGGCCTTGCTTGCTAGCCATGTGTGCAAGTGACACGCTTTTATGGATGCTGCTTAAATCATAATTTATAGTTGTTAAAAGCCAGTGATGAGACCTCATGCATGCAAGCCAAGCATGTTTTCAGTAGAGACAGGTTTATAAGCCTGCTCCCTTTTTCTTACAATTTAGGTATTTATTATTATTATTAAACCTTTATTATACGAACTACATTTGATTATGATTGCCTTTTTTTATATAAAAATTATATATATGATGTTCGTAAGGTCATATTGACCTAGGTCTCTTCCGGATCGCCATTATCAATTTCTTCTAAATATTTGCTTTGTATATTCTTCCATGTTTTTCTATCCATTGCTTTTTCTCTCCAGTCTTTTCCTATTTTTTCTATTAAGTCCTTCTCCCACCTTGTAATGGGCTTACCCACTTTCCTTTTTCCGACTCTAGGTTTCCAATTTGTTATTGTTTTTGTCCATTTCTGGTATGACATTCTGGCTATGTGACCTGCCCACTTAAACTTTTGTTTCAGGATGTGTTTTTTAGCATCTATAAAATTTGTTCTTCTTCTTAATTCAGTGTTTCGTACTCTGTCTGATAACTTTATGTTGAGGACACTTCTTTCTATAGCTCTTTGACACACTTGGATTTTTCTGATGGTATCTTTAGTGAGCGACCAGGTCTGACTGCCATATGTGAGGCATGGTAAAATACATGTGTCGAAAGCAAGTTTTTTAAGTTTTATTGGTATCTTCGCTTTGAAGATGTTTTTCATAGCCCAGAATTTTTTCCATGTCTGTCCAATTCTTCTTTCTATTTCTTTATTTGTGCAGTCTTTAAAAGATATTTGTTTTCCTAAGTAGATGTATTCTTGTACATATTCTAAAGATGTATTCTCGATCTGGATGTTTATTTCTTTTGAGTTTGTCATGACTTTTGTTTTCTCTTGATTCATTTCTAGGCCAACCCGTTTACTTTCTGTGCTTAATTCTTGCAGTAATATCCTGAGTTCAATTGCACTATTGGCTAGTATTACAAGGTCATCAGCAAATCTCAGGTTTGACATGTATTTGTTATTTATCTTAATACCTTTATTCCTTTCTTTCCATTTTAAGTTTTTAAATACTTCTTCTAATACAGCTAGAAACAGTTTTGGTGACATCGGGTCGCCCTGTCGCACTCCTCTGTTGATCTCGATTTTCCTTCCCAGTTTGTCGGTTTTAACTTTGGCTGTACTTAGTTTGTATATTTCCCTTATCACTTGTATGTAGTTTGTTGGGATATCTTGATTTAATAAAGCCTGCCATATAGAAGAATGGTTTATTGAGTCAAAGGCTTTTTTAAAATCGATAAAACCTATATAGAGTGGTATTTGAAACTCTTGGTGTTTCTCAATTATTTGACTTAGTGTGTGGAGGTGATCTATTGTGGAAAACCCCTTCATGAATCCAGCTTGTTCCGTAGGTTGTTTCTTATTTATGAAAGGTGTAAGGCGTTGTAGTAATGTCGTTGAGAAAATCTTGTAAATGTTGGACATGAGGCTTATTGGTCTGTAATTGGAAATGTCATGTGGGTCTCCTTTCTTGTATAATAGGGATATGTGAGCTTCCAACCACTGAATGGGTATTTCTTTCTCGTCCAGAATTTTATTAAATAGTTTTGTTAGTGGTAATGCAATTACTTGTTTCAAGAGCTTTATGCTTTCATTTTTGATGTTGTTTGGCCCTGGGCTTTTATCTTTCTTGAGTTTATCTATTGATTTAATTACCTCTTCGACATTAAAATAGTCTGTATTTTGTCTTTCTTCTTCCCTTAGATCTATTGTTATTTCGTCTGTTTGTTGTTTTGAATACAACTCCTCATAAAAAATTGTGGCAATTTCGTTGATGTCTTTTCTGTTGGTCTTTTCTTCTCCTTTTTTGTTTTGAAGTTTTGGCATGACTGCTTTCCCGAGATTTGTAATTTTTTGTGCCTTTTTTATTGCTCCTGATTGTTCTAGACTTTCTCTAACAATATTTAGTTTAAACATTTTTATATCAGCTTTAATCTTCTTTTTTTTAGGTATATTCAGCAGAAATAGTGTAACACAAATTTTGTGATCCTCACTTTCTAGTAAATTGCTGAGGGATCTCTTCAATTATAAAAACGTTATGCTGCATTGTTTTCCTTTGATATGTCCCTACTGGGTTAATTGCAACAGCATTTCAACCGGTGACCACGTTTCTGACGAATTGATTGTAGATTTTGTAGAGGCATGGCACCACTACCAACTGACTCGAAATGCCACCAAAATCTACAATCAATTCGTCAAAACGTGGTCACCAAACGAAGTGGTTGAAACATTGCTGAAATTGATTCTAAAGAGGGATAACAGGAACTCATCATCATCATCATCATGATATATAATTTTTAACATTACAGGGTGCTTCAAAGGATGGAAAAACCCCAGATGGAACCCCTTACATTGAGGCAGCTGAAAAGGATGAAATCAAGGAATTGCTAACATAGTTTGGACTAGACAAGCGTCTCCAGTACATGTAGCTCACACAAATATATGAAACTAAGATATTATCACTAGTTCCAGTTGAACAATGAAGTAACTCCTTAACATGAACTATTTTTAAATGCATTTATTTAGATTGCGATGAATTATTTTTATAAGCTCAACATATGTTAGTATAACATACATATGTTTTAATTGTGCGTCCAGTTAGTATTGGTTAGATACAGTAGGGAAGGCCTGTTCTCTAAATTTAAAAATAAATTATTTAATATTAAGATATAATATTCCACAAGGATAAAAGTAAGATGTAATTTTTTAATGCTATAACAATAAACTACAAAAAGTATGTTTTAGTTTTATTTATTGTACAAAAAAAAATAATTCAATGCATAACATGTTACACCATCAACAATGATTTCTCCCAAAAGAGAGGAAAGGAAAATTAATTTAGAGTCTTACCATTGACAAGTCTACAATGTATTAGTGTATAATATTATTATTTTATCATCTCTTAACCTTATGTACCATTATTTTATTACTGTTATATTTGTCTATGAGCAGTGAAGCTCATGACCATGACAAGTTGCAAAAACTAAAAACCAGACCAGATCACAACAGTAATCACTAAAACATCACAAAATTTATTAAGAACTACATGGGCTTACTGATTAATTATTTTCTAAATCTTTGGAGGCTGCATACCTTTTATTACAACAATAGAGGCAGTAAACCCGTTTTTTTTTCATTGGAGGTAATTTGCCACAAAAATGGATAAATAATATCTGAACACTAAACAATGTTGTTATAAATTGCATAATGTTACATGGTGTGTGAAAGATATTCAGGCTGTCAATCATAAACAAACTTTTATGACATCTTTACTGCCCCTATTATAATAATGAATAATTACAACAATAAATAAAAACAAAATACTACAAGGTAAAATATTTAACACTTAAAAGGCTACTCAAGAATTAATCCGTTTGCCATCAGCCTAGCTAGCATGATTGAATCATACATAAGCAAGTATAGTGATGCTTTATGTCAGATCAGTCATAAATATGATCATGCTATTAGTATGGTGTAGGTAGATTAAACATGAATGATAACACTGGTTCTGAATAGAAAAAGTTAAACTCTGAACTGGGTTTGCGACATTAAACATGTTAAATCATGACATGGCTCATGTTTAGAGTAAAGGCTTGGTCACACCGCTTGCGGGACATGTGTGACGTCGCATACGTTCCGGCGCACAGCGGTCGCGTCGCGCGGACGTCGCGCAACGCAGTGTGACCAAGCCTTAACTTTGCCATAATTAATAATTGACCAATATTAATTGATTGATAAGCTACAGATCTCCATCTCCTGTTGTATATTTTTTGTATTTGTTCTTTGGAGGAGGGCAGTAGCAGGCATTTTTCTGTGCATCCAGGTAGGACTTACAGCCCAGGGTTAAAGTGCCAGTGAAAAGAAGTTTGGCTGCAGCTTTACAACCTGAAATTTAACATACAACTTTGCATTAAGAAAATCATTAACTGAAGAAGAAGAAGAAGAAACATTTATTTACTGCAAAAAAACTGAGGTAATGGAAGAAATATATGATGAAATTGTATATTTCAAAAGTCTGTGTAGTATCCTTTTGGATTATTGCCAAGTGAATGCATACTAAGATAGATGTCAGGGAGCACACCTAATTTAAATACAATGTTCTGCTTATTAGTCATGTGGGACACTTTTTATTAACATATTCATATAAATATATTAGTTACAATTAGCAAGAAAAATGCACTTCAAATATTACCTTTAGTAATTGTTTCACCAGCAACATTGACTGATTTATAAGAATCACAATAATTGTATAAACATTTTTTGAAATCTAGATCACACACTTCTTTTCCACTGTTACATGTGTCGTAGCAAATGTCGTGTGTATTGCAGCAGTTCGTCATTTGCTCGAGCGGCAAATATTCTGATGAAATTTCAAACCCGAGGGATCCACAGCCATCAGACTTTGGTACATGATTTCTATTTCTAACTGGTTTCTGACCTGGAAATGATGAATTACAGATGTTACAGCAGAATAAGTTTTGACATAAAAGATGGAAGGAAAATTGCTACACACCTTCGGGACATGAAAAAATACATTCCTCTTCTACAGCTGCATCAAATATATCATGCAATGATCTGAACTTTTCAGCAACCGAGATTGCATTCTGAAAGAAGTCTCCGAAAACTGATTCAGCGGACAATACTGCATCCTTTAAATTCCTTAACATGCTCGAACCTACACCCGTGTACGCATAGGCAACGAACGTTAATATGTATATCAATATTTTTCTGTAAGGGATTTCCATGATTACTGACGTTTATGAGTTATAATTCTGATCATATCACTCTCTAAAATTCTTGCCCAGTGCCAGTAATACACGTAATTTTTCGACGGAAAGTTTTTATTTATATTCTCGCCGAAAATGTCAAATTGAACATGTGTCAAAATGATTGTTCGAGGTATTGATAAAAACGTTTCGAAAAACTATGAAAGACACATACTTCCTATTTGCGATCCATACACACTTGTCTATGGTTGCATGAATATCCGGTGGCCATATTGTTTAAAAAAAATATTCTTTTCCGTTGTGTTCGTGAAAATGACGGGCTTTAGCAATAAGGTGAGGAGCCGAAAATTAAGAAAGTAATAGTGTTTATTGTAAAAAACCTCAATATGTTGAGTTATTTCATCGTGTTATTCAGTTCCGATTGTTATATTAGTGATTTGGAGTGTTAAACGGTGAAAACTTGGACTTAAAATGTCCACACTTGGATACACGTGCGAGCTCTTGAGCTTTGCTTGTCTTGGCTCTTTTTATATTATATTCAAGTCTCGTTATTATCATATTATTGTATTTTGAATCATTACAATCAGTATATACGCGATATGAGCATTGTGATTGCATTTTGGTTATATATTTTTGAGGTTATACGTTTAGGGACGTCAGCGCTGGAACAGCGGTATAACCTAAATTTTGGTGTTCCAGGCCATAGTAATCGATGGCCGTGGCCACCTGCTCGGCCGGCTGGCCGCCGTCATCGCCAAGGTCCTCTTGGAGGGCAACAAAGTTGTCGTTGTACGTTGCGAACAACTTAACATCTCTGGCAACTTCTTCAGGTAAGCTTTACTTGGTTTTTATATGTAAGCTAAGTGCTCAGGTAAATCTTTCGTAACTATTTTAATAAGGTAAAATCGACTTGTCATTGGGGTATCTCACACACGTTTCACATTGTTTGATATTTGGAGCATTACCAACTTTGAAGCCCTAATGATTTAAAATTGTACTGAAATGATGTTATTTTTTGGGTAATTTGCGACTGAATGTTTACCAAAACACATGTTGTTAATTAAGAAAATCTGATTAAACATGTTACAATTACTTCAATTTTAAAATCATGTTTCCATGCTAATCCATTATCTTATTTTGCAGGAACAAGTTGAAGTTCATGTCATTCCTGCGCAAGCGGTGCAATGTGAACCCCGCGCGTGGACCCTTCCACTTCAGAGCTCCCTCCAAAATCCTATGGAAGACTGTCAGAGGTAAGCAAAAATTTTATTTGATCTTGTGTATTTGGAATTCCTTAAAAGATGCCTATATTATACACATGCTGTTGTAGTGCACATGATAATAGAGATAGCTGCTGAGATTAAAAATTAGTGTCCTACCGAAGTTTTGGTTTCGGCATAAAAATCGTGTTACGGTCAAAAGCTGCCGAACCTTTCGGCATTGCTGAACCTGATTTTATGACTGAGTAAACAAAGCAAGTGAAATGTCTCCGTTACAACTTAGTTAAAATTATTACTTGTTTCATTTCTTGTTACTCAAATTTTTTTATATTATTCCACTTCAGGAATAATAGGTTTTTCATATTTCTAGAAAGAATGGCCTCCTGACGTTTTATTCAATGATTTTAACATGTCTGTAAATTGGGTTTCAGGCGAAAATAGAGCCAAAACCGAACCTTCGCCTGCCATACCTGATAGAAAAATGTGCAATGTGTGTCTTACTTTCATATAATTGACAAAGACCTTCACTTTGTCTATGGTCACTGCACCCTTCCTTGCCCACCTGTTTCTTAATGATTTTTCACATTCATACCTACATTATTTGACTCTGTCAATGATAATACTCAACTTATGAAGCTGTCAGCCCAGCAACAACATCCAATAACCCATACCCATAGACTAAGGAGTGTTGTGTTGTTAGGAATGATCCCGCACAAGACTGAGCGCGGGAAGGACGCGCTGAGGAGGCTGCGGTCCTACGACGGGTGCCCGCCGCCCTACGACAACCGCCGCCGCGTTGTCGTGCCCGCCGCGCTCCGCGTCTTCTGCCTGAAGCCCGGCCGCAAGGTTGGTATACATACCCAGCATAGCTTGTAATCAGAATCTCCATATACAGGCAGAGTGCAAGCACTTAGAAGTTCTCGCATAGTGCATGCTTAAAGAGCAATAACATACAAAATGTTTATTGATTAATGGTTCTATAGCTAACAAAGTTTAGAAATTGCTAATAGTTCTTGGCATTGAACAACTCTGTGAATGTGTTTTATATATTTTTGTAACTGTTATTATAAAAAATACTCACCTTTGAAGTTAGGCAGGCAGTTCAGATAAAATTCAGTTCACAATAAATATACATATTCTGAGTATACCATCTTAGTTAAAATAAAATACACCATGTGTAAAATTTTAAAAATTTTAAAAGAAACATTATACAGGGTGCTTGTGAGGAATCCGCATAACTTTACCAGCGTATTCCTGAGGTCATAAGGAATAAAAAATGTTATATGAACCCAGGTCGAAATACGATTTTTACTTTTTTTAAGTTTTCATACATAATTAATTAATTATGTCTGCTTCACCAGTAAAACAATGCCTTAGGATGAGCTGGCAACGTTGTTTATTGTTATCTATTTCCATTAGAAAAGGCAAGTCAAAGTCACCAAAAGTCACAAAGTTTTCTTGTCAGACACAAATGGTTTCAAAGCAGGATTTATGTAATAGTGCAAACGGAACTCTTTACTTAATGATTTACTTATTTAAGGCTTGCCACACCCTAAGCGTGTTTCCGCAGCGTTCATGTTTTTGAACAACTTCTCTCGATGTAACAAGTGATCAAATGCTAATGATAAATTACTATGAAGTGTCAATCTAAAAAATCGGATAGTGCTGTCACTTTCACTCTTGTTACTTGCAATATTGGGATTAGAAGGAAGACAGGACTCATCAAAAGATAAGGACATTACAAACTAAGATACAATTTTGCAATGCAATTCTGATCAGTGGCACGAGATAGTCACAATGAGGGCTACCGCGTATGGATTCGCCGCTAGAGGCGCTATTGTGACGTCAGTCCTCCGAAATGTCAAATTTCATACTTTGTGGATCGGTTACGCGGGTTTATTTCTAATTAGATTAATATGATGACTATTTTGCAATATCCGAGATTTTATCGCTAGGTACACATTATTGTCGATATGTACGTAAATAATTTTCAAAAATACTTTGCTATGAAACTCCATGGATTATGATACAAACTGGCCACTCAGAAATTCCCTTCGAGTATGTTTGGGTAAATAATGACTTCTGTCCGATTCTGTCCACTTCAGTCATATGAACGATGGGTGACATTGTTGTGATTGATTATAAATTATAACGAATGCAATCTATCCCTCATCCCAAACAATCTTTGTAATGAGAATTGAAGAAATTGTGCGATCTCAGACGGCCATCTGACTAACAGCTGAAATAAAAAATTGTTTCTGAGTAAAAAAAATTGGAGTGCTATTGCGGATTTCAATTCATCGATCCCGGAATTCAACGCAGCGCAGATCCCGGCGTAATTTGCAATAAATGAGAATGTTAAAATTGTGTAATAAATGAACAATGTGATAAATGATTGTGTTTATTTACTTAGGAAATAAATAACCAGACAAACTTTAATAAAAACAAACAGGTAATAAGTAATAACAAAGTCAACATAGCACTAGTTATTAAAACACTACTATTATTACGTGAACCGTGAACGGAGTGAACGTGTACTTTGATCATGAATAATATCATTTATGAACTGTTTTAATTTGTTTTTATTGGTTTAGACATTACATCAACTCAACAGTGCTTGGCGTCGTGGGCACGACGGCACTACCACTTTGGCGGTCAAAGGGTTAACCAGATATCAATTTTTATACACGATAGCAAAAACTTATAGCCATTCCACCGTCTAAAGGAATTTCAGGTCTTGAACAGATTCATCAAGAAATTTCTCAAAATCTTTGATAATGCTTCGACGTTTAGTATTAATCTCTCTTCTTCTTAGTCGGTCACTCTTGTGACTTTTCAGAGTGGTCGTGGTTGCGCAAACGAGGTACACGGAGCAATGTTCGGTGGGTTGTTGTAGTTTCCGAGGACAGCTCTGTTAGCGATAACCTTCCATTTCTGCCGGTTAGAAGCATCGCGAGTACATTGGACCATGGTGGACTCCGTAGCTTTTTTGATCAGGTTAGTCCAGCGAGTTCGTGATCGGCCACGTGCTCTCTTGCCGTCCACTCGTCCCTGAACCACCAGTTTTTCCATTAGATCTTCGTTCAAGATCAAGATTAATACAAAACTCTGTTTAAAGCCGTGGGCTTAACGGAAACCATTTTCATAACCTGAATATTGTAATTAAACTTTCAGTTCTTCATAATTTTGTATTTTGAAAGAAAATTTGCCGTAACACGTTGACACGTAAACAATGATAGTGACAGGGACGGATTTGATTTATGCAGTCAATGTCAGTTAGATAATGTGTCGATCTCGCAACATCGCAATCATAAAGTTGATTTATACTGGAGATGTTATAAATCTAAAATTATTAATAACTCGAAAACTAAGCTGATTTCAGCTTACTTTATACGACATTTTATTTTCCAAACATAATCAGGAATACTCTGGTAAAGTTATGCGGTTTCCTCACAAGCATCCTTTATAACAACATACACATTACATTATTAAAAAAATAGTTCTGATCCTGAAATATCTCATTATAATAAGCTTGTATAGGGAATCTGTCTGTGTAAGAATTGGTAATTTTACTATCAAGCACTAATGAATACGGTATTAAACTCATAGTCAAATCAGCAACTTTTTATTAAATGTCAGAAACGATTTGTTAATATGAAGTTTGTAGGGAAATACTGTCTTAGTGACGTCACTAAGACAGTGTGAATTGGATTGTTTAAATCAGCATCCTTTTTAAATATCTTTATGCTTATAAAATCTTTCAATTAGCTAAAATAAATTAATAATTGATGTTTTTCGAGTATTTTCGTTAGATCTTTTATTAGTCAAGTAAAAAAAATACTTTTACCTTAGTTTAATACCCTATTGATAAAAACAAGGGTTATCAATTATCATCCTTTTCAATGATGTTTTTACTTGGGTAATTTGCGACTGAAAGCAAAACTAGTGTTGTTAACTTTAAGTATACTGAGATGTCTCCTACATCCCCCAATCCCACCTTACCATCAAAATGATATGTTTATATCAAATGTTTCATTTTTAGTACTGCCACGTCGGCCGCCTCTCCCACGAGGTGGGCTGGAAGTACCGCGAAGTTGTCCGCAAACTTGAGGACAAGAGGAAGTTCAAGGCTGTCCACAAGGTCGCCTACGAAAGGAAGCTGAAGGTATGGGCCTCGAAATTGGTGAATTACCCACAAGATAGGAGATTCCATAATACGAGTATAGTACTTTTATCTCACGAGCGCAGGTGAGCCATGGTTATGTATTGAGATATACATTATACATGTCTACGTGTGCGTCAGCGTAGAAGCTATGAGTTACGTTGTTTGGTTCGTATGTGTCACAACTACAACTAAGGCCTACCGGCGCTCGTGAGAAGCACTATGACATCATGCTACTTATAGGTGTACCGTTTTACTGAGACTGCATCTGTGACTCGACCGGAATAAGAAGGGAGACGTCAAAGCAAAGGGAGCCAAGCACCCGCTACCCGTCCGCGCGGTCTTAGTTAAGCGGTCGACCCATAAACATAATGATCTGACCGCCATGCTGTTGCAAATCATACCTAACACATTATGCTCATAAATTATTTTTTTAATGTGGCTGTATGATCCTTAATCGGGCAAACATTTGCAATGAAGTTGGAGCGGACTTCTAATCCTTTACGTTGCATGTTAGTTAAGTTTGTTTATTAAAATTGAGTTTTGCTGAAAAACTGCGTTATGCAAAGAAAATATTTTTTTTTAAAGAGATGCTGTTAAAAGTATCATACCCAATTTTACAAGTATTTTGCTAATGATGATTATTATCTTACCTACATTATTTGATGTGTTATGAAAATACCTTTACTCTGATGTTAATACTTATGTAAAGTTTTCGCTACGGCATAGAACTTTCTGTTAATAATGCGTTTTTTTCAGAAAATCACCAAGGACGCCGGCACGAAAGTCGCGAAGGCGACGGCGCCGTTCACGGCAGTCATCCAATCCTATGGATACAATTAGGATTAAGAGAATTTTACAAAAATAAACCTCTGGTTGCCCAAACTGTTTTTTTTTATAAACCCTAGGAATGTTTAACCCTTTGACCGCCAAGAACCTATAAAGTGATTGTGTGTCGTCGTGCCCACGACGCCAACAACCACTTAAAAGGTCGGAGTGAAGGTGTACTTTGATCATGAATAAAATCATTTATGAACTGTTTTAATTTGTTTTTATTAGGGTTCCGTAGTAAACAAGGAACCCTTATAGTTTCGCCATGTCCGTCCGTCCGTCCGTCCGTCCGACCCCCGTTTTTCTCAGTAACCGTTAGTGCTAGAAAGCTGTAATTTGGCATGAGTATACATATCAATAACGCCGACAAAACGGTAGAATAAAATCTTTAAAAAAATTTTTTTTTAGGTTACCTCCCCTACATGTAAAGTGGTGGTGCAATTTTTTTTTCTGCCAAACCCAATGGTGTGGGGTATCGTTGGATAGCTCTTTCAAAAATATTATAAGGTTTCTAGAAGCGTTTTTTGATTAAAGAATTGGTTAGCGTGATATTAAGCTTTGAAGTGATAATTTTTGCTATGGTCAAGTGTCCCCCCCCCCCCCCTGCCAGCTAAACGGTGGCTACTAGGCATGTGAAAAAAATCATGGTAGTAGTATATACGATGAATTTAAAAGGAAAACTATCACAGCTAAGTAGACATTACTAGTTAACGAGTAATAGTCGAACTTCAGAAATGTACTTTGCAAAAGCAAACTTTCGTACAATTTCCATTGATACCTTAAATAATGTTGTTAATTCTTTCAAAAACATAGTAAATATAAGTTTGCGAACTTTTTAGTCCATATAATGTAACGGGTGGACGACTACGGAACCCTACCTTGCGCGTGGTCCGACACGCACTTGGCCGGTTTTTGATTTAGACATTACATCAATTTAACAGTGCTTGGCGTGGTGGGCACGACGACACACTACCACTTTGGCGGTCAAAGGGTGAACAACGTTCGGGCGGTGGCGTTTGGTCCATGCGCGTAATGTCAAAAATGTATATACCCTGGTTTAGTTTTTGTGCACTTTCAATAACCTACTTTGTTTACTTTGTTAGTAATAAATACGCCGCAATACAGCCGATACCGCATTGACGTCACAGCATCCAATTTATAGGGTTCCATTTATTGGTTGAGAGGGTTCGATCAGATAATTATTTTACGCGCAGCGACAAATTTTCCCGCGCAGCTGTGGCCGGCGATAACATGCAAGGGTTGTGTGCTAGGCATTTCTTGATACTTTATTTTAGAATGTAAACTGAAAAATGGTGTTTCCTTGGTCTAAATCCATTGTCGCAGTATATAAATATATTTAGTTCTGTATTGTATTGCTCGCACTGCTGCTATCATGTAATATCCGAAGAGCGGCTGATTTAGCGGGTAGGTATGACATAACACAAGGGGCTTTGTGAACTGTAGACATGTTTTCAACCCATGAGGCTTCGCCATATTGAAAAATTCCAAATACCTACTGACAGCAAAGAAATCCATATGATTATCGAACCTGCTCACAAAATTTCACGAGAATCGGTTGAGAAATGCGACCTTTACCTAGAGGAGAACTCTGAAATCCGCCGGACATACATACGTAAGCATGCCCTAACACGAAAGTATTTTTGCCCAACCTGAAACGGAGATCTTCGTTTACTCGGTTAATCCATACTAATATTAGTATGGATTTATAATAGCAATTAAATTCTAACGCGATGAACGAATTCTACGCGGGTACAGTCGCGGGCAAAAGCGCGACACCGTACTGAGATGACCGAGCACGATTTGGACACAAAACAAAAAAAACTGATTCGTTCCTAATGGAAACCGCTACCTTCAAGGATCAAAACTGCCTGAGCCACATTACCGTTTTGGCATTGTCGTATTCGTATCGTGTGGGCGGGGTGTTGAAAATTGAATGCACTGTAGCGCTTAATAGAAATTCAGTCTTGCTACTGCTTTCTAGCAATATAAAAGGCCGCAGCAACTCCACCACAATCAGTTAGAAGACGGCCGTCAAAGGAGCACTTCTACTACATCACGAAGAAAGAAATCCATACAAAAAGGGCTACTGTGACTATGCATAACGGGTGTCTACTACTTCTTGCCTTTGTTGCGGTAATCCAGCCGATTGCTTCGTACACTGAGCGCGGCCTGGTTGATGGCAGGCAGCAACGCTGTGACTATCGGACATCAGTACGCGACCCAGGGCTCAACCTTCATGGAACTTACCGCTTTGCAAAACCTGCCGTGGAAGATCGCCGCCTAAACCAGAGGGAAGATATTCGCGACGTCCACCGTAATGAAGTAAGGGAAGATTTTCCCCGTACTGCTTCATTTTCAGACAAGCGGCTCGCCGATCCTCTGGAAAGGAACAGAGTCACCCTGAAGGGACCTTCCAGAGACCACATAGACAACGACGCTGTCCTGCGGCGTGAGGTTCGCGAAGCGCGACTAAGCAGCTACCGCCACGAACGCAACCAAAAAATCATACTCGAGCGCGTGGCGAGAGTGCAGGAAACACATCCCGCTCGCTCCCCTAGCCGTCGACAGCATGGCAGATCTGAAAATGAAAACCGTTATCAAAGAACTGATGACAACAGGCTCTCCAAAGAACACAGAGATTCAGGAGTATCTCGGCGAGATACTCGAACCAATGGTGCAACGGCGCAGCGGGTTGGAGAGAATCGGGAAATACGTGGTGCAATCAACCGAGTCAGGTATGACGTAACAGACAGAATGAATGAACGTCGTCTTCCGAGAGAGGGAATTCAGAGGTTGGACTCGCAGCGTTTTGCATCTAGGATTCAACTTGATGGTAATGCAGGCCGCGAAATTCTAGAGCGACGCTCTAGGAATATAGGGAGGGTCAATCGAGCTTATAACCGCGAAGATTCGCGTATGGTTTCACGAGATGAGACCGCATCCTTCGACCGAGACGATCGTCGGATGAGCAGCTCTCGGCGGTCCGTGGATGAACGAAGGCAGCTGCGTGATATTTCTCGAATCGAACGGAGAAATATTCCCGAATCCGCTAACCGCATGAATGTTAGAGACCTACATGAACATGCCTCTGAAATTCGACGAGAGGCCCGATTATTTGAACACGCTCGATCCACTGAAAGCCGAAGAGAGAACCGAGATATCGAAAGCAGACTAATAAGGACAGTACGATCTGTCGATGATCGTGTTTCTCAAGATGATGACAGTAGTTCTAGGAGGTTTGCCCGCGAAAGATCTGCAGAAAACCGAAGGGATGCAAGGGATAATCGAAGGATCCGATCATTAGAACGAAGCACCCAATATCTAAAGGACTCGCGATCTTCTAATCGTGCTCGAGTTTTGGAAAACCGTAGAGAAGTCCGCAACATTGAAACTCGAAGGGACATCCGAAATATTGAGAGGGATTCTTCTGAAGTTCGAGGTGAAACTGGGAATAGGGACACCTACGCTAATGATCTAGAACAATCAGCTGAACACCGAATGAGCAGATTGGCAAGGGAGCGATCACAGGACAATCGACGAGTCGCTCGAAATGTTGAATTCCGAGGTATCAGTACTGAACGCGTTGACGAAAGCCGACGAGGCAATGATCACCGTTCATTTAGAACTGAACGCACCGACCAAAGCCGACGGGATAATCGTAACCGTAGAGCATTTAGAACTGAACGCGCTGACGAAACGAAGCGAGCCGCTCCCATTGCTGGAGTCCGATCATTCAGAACCGAACAAAACAGCCCACAAAACGGATTTCGAGCTTTCAGAACTGTTAGAGCTACTGACAGCCGTGGAAACACCCAAGATTTTGAAAGGCTATCTCGATCCCTTGATCGTGACAATAATTATCGTCGAGAGAGTCGAAGTCGCCTACACGAGAGGACACTCGAAAATCGAAGGAACATTCGAGATACCGAATTACGAACCGAAAATGAACGGGTCGCCAACCGTAGGGCTGCTCGTAGCTTAGAAAGGGAGTCTCAAACAAGCGGACGCGCGAGGACAATGGAAAGCCGTTTGAATGAAAGAGCCCGAGGGGTTGCCCAAGATTACCTACACGAGAGGACACTCGAAAATCGAAGGAACATTCGAGATACCGAATTACGAACCGAAAATGAACGGGTCGCCAACCGTAGGGCTGCTCGTAGCTTAGAAAGGGAGTCTCAAACAAGCGGACGCGCGAGGACAATGGAAAGCCGTTTGAATGAAAGAGCCCGAGGGGTTGCCCAAGATTCCAGAATTTTCATGCTTGAACGCCCATCAGACGATCGCCGCGAACGAGCTACTGAAAATAGAAGAAATGCCCAGAATGCTCCTAAGGAATTACGAACATTAGATACTCATGACCGCAGGAGAGTAGGATCAAGAGGAAACAACTTGGTAAGATCTCGCGATGATCTTACACAGCGCAGAACTGAGCGTGTGATTGAACGCCTGAGCAAACGTGATTCGCTTGAGAACAGGTACACCCTGCAACGAGAATCACGGATAGACACTCAAAGAACAACTGAGAGAGACAATCTGGTATCGCGTCTCAGGGAGACTGAAGCACGTGATGAGATCAATGCTGATTTATCCAGAAAGCGCGAATACCAAGCAATGTTCAAAAACCCCACGCATGCTGAGAACGAGGCACCCACTAGGAACTGGCAGTACATTTTCTACACAGTTCAAGCACTTTACATTGGCGGGCTGCTGATGCAGCTCAACAAACGGAGCATCGACAAGAAAACTAGGTGAGAAACAGTTTTATTTCAATTTGATAATGTTATATTTAGTCATCTATGTCTGACTGCCTTTGCGGAATAGGAATTCAGCATTCAGCCATGCTTCACTCAGGTCAAATCATTACATATGATTTCTCACAGAACTGGACCTGGACTGGGAAATAGTCATAGCTACTGTGTATAATAAACCAACGCAACTTCATGGAGTTTCGGGTCGTTCGAACCGCCTTGTTGAGTGGTCTAAAACAGACATACCAGTGCAAAGAAAAGCTGGCAATACGTATTATGAAAAATATTTTATACAAAAATAAGTTAACCTGTTGCTGTCTTTTGTAATTTTTTTCCCTTTAGGAGTTGAAAGAGACAATTTTAGAAACAGTGCAATTTTGTTTCAGCTTATCTTGGTGGTCGGCGCCCCAGCATCTTATCAAAGTGGAGTAGACAACAAATGAAGATTATTTATGTAGTGCTCGTTTTAGTAGATGATAATATTGATAATATTATGTAACTACTTACTTATTTATATTAATGTTTGTAGTTCTGTAGAATTCTTCTTAGAAACAAAATATGTGTATTGATGTATTCAACTAAAGCTATTATGTAGAGAAATTATAATTATTATATCGCCCTGTTATTAAATATGACGTTTTTAATTGAAAATACGCTTTACGGTGGCACAAAAGCCAATGAAAACACATTATGCGTATATTATTGGCTGATTTATTCCTTATAACTAATATGAACTTAAAATCGATCAAATTTACTCCTGCTCCATAGATCTATAGTTCCATAGAATCAATACCGGTCTTTTTCTTCTGTTGTCCTTCATACCAAGCTTTGGATATCATTCTCTTCATTTCGTCATCGCCACTTTCATACCTGCCAATAAAAAAAGAGTACATGAAGTATATATGGCAACGAAACAGGCCAAGTGGTCGTCGGACCACGCACAATGAAGAGTTCCGTTTCCGTACCGACTACTAGTAGTCCACATTTAAAACCACTAATCAAAACAGGTATCTTCATAGGGAGCTCACGGCACTTACGTCCTCGACAAAAAATTGATGTAATTATTTATCCCCTGATATTTTCAGAATTTTAATACTTTTGAAATTAGAGGGGGTGAGGGTCTTTTTACGACCTTGACGGCTGATATCTCACCAATGGAATGGAATAAGTACCCCACATGGCTATGTGCATTGAACAATTTTTTCATCCCCCAGACCCCCTCGGTTACATGTATTTTTTCGTAAATTCACATCACTATGTCGTGGTTCATAGGATACCTTCCTTTCCTACCAAATTTCATAATTGTAGTGCTTGTAGTCTCCGAGTAAATCGGGTGTGACATACGGACGAACGGACTTACCGTTCTCGCCATTTTGAGCACGGAACCCTAAAAAAGTCGTTATTTTATAGGCGACTCTTATTTTAACGGGATTGACGATTGTATTTGAGGCAACGTTAATCCTTTCCAACATGGAAGCTCACTTTGCAATTTTTAAAAAGCAGTACATGGATCTAAGTGTAACTTACATGTTCTTCATCAGACCCATGATGGATTCCTGGGGGTCCTTCTTGTCCATGGACTCATCAGTCTTGAAGCGGTTCTTGTGTTGATCGTCAGCTTTCTTCTCCAAGCTTGTCATGTGTGACCATTTGACATTTGGTTGCGCTTTGGCAAGGAAGATCACCACCATATCTTAAATGAACAGAATATGCATTAGAAACTACTAACCATAAAACATTGATTTAAGTACCATACAAAATTACAACTAAATTTATATAGATATGTTTGTTTCCTTCACACTCTTTGCCGCCTAAATGTCTTGCCAGAAAATCCAGAAATGGACATATTGGGTATAATATTTTAAAATATTTTGAAGGATGTTTTTGGTCCGCTACCTAATCCCAAGATTTGGCGTAGGCACTAGTTTTTACGAAAACGGCTGCCTTTTGACCTTACTTTTTGGGTATAATATTTTAATTCAATTGAAAGTTAAATTAACTGGTTTACTTTTAGGTTTTATACATATTCTGTAATTTCTGTATTACGTTAAATATAATGTAGAAAGGCAGTAAAGAGAATTTGTATTGTATATAAATGCAAAAGGCTGAAATATAATCAATACCAGTGGCTTGAAACATGTCGAATATTTACCTTAAAGGTTTGTGTGACCTATATTTTAATGGAGCTGAAACTCAGTGGAGAAAGGTATTTGTCTTTAAAGAAAGAGAGGAATACATTTGTCAGCATGACACTCAGACTACTCAGAGGCACATGTAGCGCTTGTGTGCAAATCTTTACCCTAGCACCCTCTAGTAAGTGTCGAGTGGTGCTTGGTGCCCCCTAGGACCCTGCATGCAATGCACACCCTGCACTATAGATAAAGCCACCTCTGGTGACACTCACCCGTCTTCTGTTTCCAATGGCTGTCTTCCACAACTATAGGCTCCAGCAGCTTGTTGATGACCAGCACATAGTCCTTGTTCTCAAGGTCGTTCACATGCAGTTCCATGGAACGTTCTGTGAGCTTGCAGAACACCTGCTCTTTCGGAATATTCTGAACATTTTTCAAGGTTACGAACACTTTTACATACTTTTCAGACTGATCCCAACCTGGAACATTAATAATAAATGCTTATTAGACTATAATAGCTTATAATAAGAGGACCTGAGAAATGGAACAAAAAATTGACAACATGGTTGCAAACGGAAGAGAGGCAGACAATACTTAAGATGAAATTGTACATATGGCCGGCAGGACGTGGACCAGAGTGGCCACAGAGAGGAATGAATGGAGGGAAGGGAATGGACTGGGGGATGCCTTTGCCAGAAGGCACACAGAAATGTAATAATTAGCAGTTACTGTCGTTTTAAGTATTATTATTATATATATATATATATATAAATAAATAAGTCTGTAAGTAAGTTGACTAGTTCTACAATAGTAACCTCATTAACCTGCCATCTCATCTCTCAATCCCAGAGCTCAAAGGGCACATTTTTGGTGTTAAGAACAATTGATATACTTTTATGGACAGAGGCTCTGCAATAAATATCAGATTCATAACTAACATTTGCCCAGGTTCCTAGAACACAGCACCAGTAACTTTACCACTGCCGCTAGTTTCAACATCTTGCAAAAATGTAGGACTTACCATATCCATTTAATTTAATTTGGTAACGTTTTTGTGATCCCGCCGGCGCGCTGGACGTGGTAGGCGCGGACTCGACCGCTGCTGCCTTCTGGCTTTCCTCCTTCTCTTTCAGTCTGATTAACTCTGTCTCCAACTTGCGGATCTCGAGAGACAGTATATCTTGCACTTTCTTGCGTTTTGCTTGCTTCAGCAACTCGTTCAGCTCATCAATATCAGTCCTCAACTAGAGAACAAAGGTCACATGTAACTCATATTGAGTAAATTATTTTACTTTACTCGTTTCATAATGTACAAAACAGAAGATAGAGATGTTTATTTATAAGAAAACATGCGCTTACCTCGCTAATTTTTGCTGACATTATAAATGACCTACGGCTTATCAAAACACGAATAGCAGTTCAATGCAACTGTTTTTGTTAGTTGAAATGATTTCAGTTAGCGATAAATCGTAAACTGCTAGTAAACAATATAGTTTCTTGTAAAATCTTGCACGAATTTGCTAGAAAGAATGCCGCCCGTTCGAGAAACAATGTTCATTTCATGTTCAGTTCAATTCAATAAAATAAAATGTCAATGTCACACTTCAGGTTCAGTATATGCTGTACTGACTGTCCGGCATAGTAAATAAAACCATAAAATATTTAAATAAAGCTGCTTTTTAAATACATTATTTTGTTAACTTGTAATATTATTGACGGAATTGTCAACAATCTGACAAACATTATAGCGCGTGTACACTCTCGCCGAGACACAGCGAGACAGGCCGAGCACGAGAGTGTAGTGTAGGGTCTCGCCTTCGATAGAGGTGGGTGATAAATAACTTCACGATGAAAAAATCACGGTGATCCGCCGTTAAAAAGTAACAGTGTGACTTGTCACGAAGTAACAACGTTACAAAATAACGTTGTTACTTAGCGACGATATCACTGGAACTGTGTGTAAGCGACGCGTCGCGTCGTGCCTCGTGACCGCTGTTACTAACTGTGACTGTGACTGCGGTGCGCTGTCACAGAGTAACATCAGTTGTTACAAAAATATCAGTAACTGGCTGGTGGGAACGATCGACACGCAAATGTCGTGACACGAAATAACCGAAGTGACAAAGTCACGGTGATTTTTCAATGTGATTTTTTTGGAACGGGAATAACAATAACGGTGATCGAAAAGTAACGCTTTTCCCCATGTCTAGCCTTCGATTCTCCACCTCCCCCAGCCCCAAGGCCCCCCTTCTGTGCTTCTCGCTCGAGAGTGTACACGTGGGCGATGTTAAGCCGGCGATAGACATATGAACAAATGTTTGATTGCTATAGTGTGGCACGGGACTTTGATATATGTTCAAAGTTTGAACAAAGCTTTGCACTTTTTCATGCGGTGTCGGTTTTTAGACACATCAAAGCATTCAAATATTTGCAAAGCATGTCTGGACGGTTGTGTCAAAGTGTGTTAGCAAAGCCTTCAAAGATGTGTGCAAATCTTTGAAGCTGTCTGGCACCCGGGTTAAATAAGGCCCAGCACAAACAGGGGAAATCAGTGTAGAGGTCGTAAGAGAGAATCGTAATGTAATGCACGTTCCGTGCGTCGCACGGAATTCCGATACGGTTTCAGAGAGAGAGAGGCTTCAACTCCCCTCTCTCTGAAACCGTGTCGGAATTCCAGGCTTATCTACGGTTTTTGAACTTATTAAACAGGATTTACTATATGGGTGTAGGGGTGTAGATAAACAATGATAGATATAGTTTGTAGTAGACTTTTCAGCGCTAAATGTCGAAACATTACTTAATATTAGCGCCATCTAGTGAACAAGAAACAAACTACATAGTTTGGCTTTCCAACGCTAGATGTCAGGTCTTATACATTAATTTTAGCGCCATCTAGTGATCAAGTAACGGACTAAATAGTTTGGCTTTTCACCGCTAGATGTCGGGTCTTATACATTAATTTTAGCTCCATCTAGTGATCAAGTGACACACTAAATAGTTTGGCTTTTCAACGCTAGATGTCAGGACACATTCATTAATTTTAGCGCCATCCAGTGACGTAAAGACAAACTACATAGTTCAGCTTTTTATCGCTAGATGTCAGGTCTTATGCACTAATTTTGGCGCCATCTAGTGATCAAGTAACACACTAAATAGTTTGGCTTTTCCTAACTAGATGTCGCATAATTAGAGTAGCTCGTTCTCACACCACTATATAGATAGTTCAAATGGGGGGTTGTCTTTGCATTCTACTCAAATTATGCACATTTTCTTTTGCGAAAAAAATATATGACATGCATCAACATGGTACATACAAATTGTTTTGAAATAGTGCCTTAAACATTTAAAAGGGATTGCTTGGTAAATACGCATAGATTCATATTTATTGCCGTAAAACGCTGGTATAGTGGTAATGGTAAATACCATTTTTTCATACAAAGTCCGGGGACGTCCATGACCACTCTGGTACACGATTTACGGATACTTACCATAGTTAAATACCAATTTGACAAAACGGTAGTAGGAGATCCTAATTATTCCCGTTTTCCAATCACAATCGAACATATTGATGTGAGGCCGAAGCATTCCAAAATACTATGCATATTAAGTAGAGCGGGGTAATCACGTAACGTTATAGACTACCGTTACAATACCGTTAGAGCATATTTCATGTCAATTTTGAGTTTTGACGTATAAATCTATGATCTAATGTAGAAAAACAAGGTAGGGCGCAAGGTAGGGTTCCGTAGTCATCCACCCGTTACATTATGTGCACTAAAAAGTTCGCAAACTTATATTTACTATGTTTTTGACAGAATTAACAATATTATCTAAGGTATCAATGGAAATTGTACATTTCTGAAGTTCGACTATTACTCGTTAACTAGTAATGTCTACTTAGCTGTGATAGTTTTCCTTTTAAATTCATCGTATATACTACTACTATGATTTTTTTCACATGCCTAGTAGCCACCGTTTAGCTGGCGGGGGGGGGGGGGGGGGGGGGGGGACACTTGACCATAACAAAAATTATCCCTTCAAAGCTTAATATCACGCTAACCAATTTTTTAATCAAAAAATGCTTTTAGAAACCTTGTAATATTTGATAAAGAGCTATCCAACGATACCCCACACGGTTGGGTTTGGCAGAAAAAAAAATTGCACCACCACTTTACATGTAGGGGAGGTTTTATTCTACCGTTTTGTCGGCGTCATTGATATGTATACTAATGCCAAATTACAGCTTTCTAGTACTAACGGTTACTGAGAAAAACGGGGGTCGGACGGACGGACGGACATGGCGAAACTATAAGGGTTCCTTGTTTTGTTTACTACGGAACCCTAAAAATTACATTAAATATGCTCTAACGGCAGTACATAAAGTTACGTGAATACTCCGGAGGTACTCAACTAACTTATAACCCACTAACTTTTGTGCTGTAGTTCTGTACACAGAACTAGTGAGACTTTTTGTCCCATTAGTTCAGTCGATGAGTACAGTCAAGGACACATTGGTGTATACATATTGATGTATACACTTTTTCACCTTATTCCATTGAAATAAGGTCCAAAAATGTATACATATTTATGCCCTCGACTGTACCTAGTTATGTTAATAGAACTACTGGGATATGTCATGGATATATGGTTCCCAGGTTCCCACTAGTCCTGTTGATGGAACTTCCATTTGTTTAATCGAACTCAACGCCTTTATTGATGCAGGAATGTTCTTAGTTTAATATGAGAATATACCATGATAAGGATTCTTATAATTTTGACATTGTATGCAAATTTATATTGTAATTTTTCTCATGAAATAAATAAATCTAAATCTATCTAAATCTAAATCTACCAGGGCACCATAGAAGTAATAAGTGGCTAAAGTGGCTGCTCTTCAGAGACTCCCAGATACAAATCGTTTTAATCGTTACATTTTACAAGACGAAAGTACCAGGGCACCATGAAAGTACAGGAACTACAGGAATACCTGCGGCTAATCACGGTAAAACTCCCCGACCCAAAAAATAAACTCTAAAAACTGACAAATAAGTGAGAAAAGAATTTACTCCGAAAAAAACGCAAAACCGACACTCTTTCTCACTTTTTTTTCGACAGTTTTTCTCACTTAGCGGTCCCCCAACGCGACGACGCTTAGAAAATATAAATATTTGAACTTACCTACATAATATTTGTGACGATGTGTGTAAAAATATGAATTTATATTACTTAATAATGGCATGAAGTAATTAAACAACCCTTTTACCTTTTTAGTAATATACATTTATTGGATGTAATAACTATGATTACAGACACAAATATGAGTGAAGAAGACTCTGCTAGTAGTGTTCAGTTCTTGCGGTGCGCGCGGTTGCGACGCATATTTGTTTGGCATTGAGGGCAGTACCACTTGCCCTTGGGAGGCGCCGTGATACCCACACATGGGTAGTGGAACCATTCGTAGGGACACTGAAAACAAGATTATACTTTTGTAAATTTCGACAAAGTTTCTCCAATGGCTTGGAAATGAGAATTGAAAGACAACAACACGAACTACTCTCACAGTTTTAGCACTCACTGTATGATGGCGTCTATGAACGACTTGAAAAACTGTTCTGCAAGAATAACAGTCAGATGTAAACGCTATAGCGAAGCTTTATGGCGTTGAAACAAGGTTAAATAAAAATACCGAAAAGTACCGAAAATGCTTTGTAATATATACTGCCCTCTACAGAAAAGTAAATAAAGTACGAGTAAGATCTAATTTTGATTTGTAAATGTTTTCTACTGTAGTAAAATACTATTTTTAGAATTGTGATACTGAGATTTTTGTAAACACATATATTGTTTTGAAAAAATGACACCTCGCCGGTTCTTCTCGAGGCAGAGGTTTATTTTATGAACCGGTGGTAGTTTCTTGACATTCATAGGTGGATGTAATATGCCTAAATTGAAGAATAAAATAATTTTGATTTTGAATTGTCCTTTTTATCAAACAAATCTTTCGATACAAATTAATGCCAAATGCCGGTATCAAATATTGAACTCATATTAGAAATATAAAACATTAGACAGCAGAATGAGGGTCTAAAACTTGTATGAACTTGATCAAATGTTTTTTTTTCTTTGTTTTTGATGGTTGGAGTGGCCTGGGGAAAATTCAGGGGATAAATGTTTGTTCAAATGTGTGGAAACTCACGTCTTGATTATCGCAAGCGACCATGTCCCCATAGGAGACCTGGTTGCAGATGCAGTAGCGCGGCTCGTTGGGGTCGTACGTCCATTCCTCCTCCATCGGCTCCTCGATCGCCACGTTATTCACCACGTTGTTCATTCTAGAAAAAAACGTTCCGTCATTTATCGTTATATACTTATATACATACCACATGCCTTCTATGGAAGTCAGTTTAGCTAGAAAACTTGGGAACTTTTTTAAATGCTTGTAAACTAAATCACAAATACATTATTTTTTGGTGGTACTGTTTAACCGAATTATTTCGGTAATTATTCGGGTTCGTCTATCCGTCTGTCACCAGGCTGTATCTCATGAACAGTGATAGTTAGTCATTTGAAATTTTCACAGATGGTGTATTTCTGTGGCAGCTATAACAACAAATACTAAAAAAAAAGAATAAAATAAATATTTAATCGGGCTCCCAGACAACAGAATTGTTTTTTTGCCGTTTTATAGATAATGGTACGGAACCCTTCGTGCGAAGGTCCAACTCGCACTTGGCCGAAAATTAATTAATCCCGTTTTATATTCTAACATATTTTTTGTCTTGTTTTTTCATGTCTCTGATTGCAGTCGACTATAAGTGAAAGAAAATGAAATGAAAATATTATGATATCCATTTATCGTAAGACAATTATTTCGAACCGTGAAAAGACAGTACGGTTGCCAGTTTAACTAGATGAAAATATTGAACTACATACACAACAGTTGGTGACGACGACCGACTAGCGACCGGCGCGAGCACCTGCTGAGAATGTGCCGCCGGCGCCATTGTACTGTAGCTCTTCCTGGAAATAAACACATACAAATTAACATCACTACATAGTCACACCTGTGACACGCGAAGGAACGTAGGCGCTGTGGGTAAGTATGTGTTCGTGCGCTGTCGGTATACACGCGGCAATTATATGCGCGGATGCGTAGCGCGTGGCGCGGACGAATCGCGAGGCGCGCCGGCACCCGATCAGCACCAGGCGGGTCTCTCAGGGACGAGGTAACTGACCTCGGTGCGGGGGGTTCGTGTCCGTTCTGTATGTAATACTATTATACTATTCTATGACATAGTATAAAACAAAGTCGCTTCCTGCTGTCTGTCCCGTTGTATGCTTACATCTTTAAAACTACCTAACGGATTATGATGCGGTTTTGTGTAATAGATAAAGTGATTCAAGAGGAAGGTTTATATGTATAATTTGCACCCGTGCGAAGCCGGGGCGGATCGCTAGTATATAATAAACAACACACATAATTAACATACATATTAATTTTATAAAGGGTCGGCAATGCGCACGTGACTCTTTTGGAGTTGCCAGCGTCTCTAGGCTGCGGTGTCCGTTTTATTTGTTTTAGGCCTTGGGCAAAAAAAATTTGAATTACATTGTTGGTTATTCCTTAAACTTACTATTAATCTATGAAGTAAAATGTGTTCATCCCTTTCCCACAGACTCAAATATCTAAAGCAACAGATAAAGACAAACGAATTCTAACAGCATTTTAGCTAAAATAGGTATAGTAAATTTATGAATAAGGCCATAAATCAATTTACGCCATCTGCAATGGACATAGAGCACCAGTGTTCAATTCTAGACCTATGTATGTATAGTGCGTTTCATCTACGACGACGCGCCCCTCCACAACTATATACAATATTTCATGATTTCCAAAAGTCTTAATTCGAAAACCATTTCGGTAAAAACGTGCGAAGTACACAAAAAAATTTTTTTTAGATTTTTTTCTCCGTTAATTTTGGAAAAAATCGCAAATTACTGTAAACCGAAATTTGACATCATCTTCCTCGCTGTATTCAGGGAGACCTTAGTACAGAGTACAGACAATCGCTGCTCTGGAGTGGCTCTGGATTCTTGTTGGGAAGATGACGTCATATTTTACTTACGCCCTTTTGGAATGACCTACTTTTCAACGTGTTTTTTTTGTATGAGTTAAATTGAAAAAGAAAAAATACGGGTGGCTTAAATTTTTACCTATTTTCTAACTAGTTCATAAAATAAAGTAGTTAAAAATATGAAATGTTGTCAATTGTACAGATTGGGCTGTGGAGGGGCTCACCTTCTTGGATGGCACGCACTATAGGTCTAAAATAATTCGCAATGTAACTAATATTTAGATGTAATCATACGAACTTTTGTTTGTGACGCTTGTTGGATGCTCCTGCGGTGGCATGCGCGTGCGCAGCGTGAGTTCCGTGCGCCGCCGCACTGTGACCTGCGACAACAATATCCATACTAATATTATAAATGTGAAAGTGTGTCTGTCTGTTTGGCTCTCTGTCTCTTACCTCTTCACGCTTAAACCGCTGTACCAATTTAGATGAAATTTGGCATGGATATAGTTTGAGTATTGAGTCCCGGGGAAGGATATAGGATACTTTTCATCCCGGAAATCATCCCTTAAGGGAGTGGAAGTTAGAATGAAAGAGGCATGACTAAGTAAGCGCCTGATATAAGTTAATAGCAATTACTTAAATTCTATCGCGATGAACAAGTTCCATGCAGACGAAGTCGCGGGCAATAACTAGTTGGTTAATATGGCGCGGCGGCTTGGTTAGGGACATCTACAAGGGCCCGACACGCCTTGATGGAGAAAGATTTATTGCGATTCCTATAAGAGGAAATAGAAAAGACTGCCATGTTTTGTCTATATCACCGACCGAGCATTTTTTCATGGTCGGCACACTCCCACACTCCCATAAGCAAATACAATACATGTAGCAATAGTGTCTGTATTGGTTGTAGCTTCGTTATTTTTTGAGAGGCATTTTTGAATAGAACATTCACCAGTTAGCATAGTTTTTGTCTCCTTTTTTGTTTTGGAGTAATAACATCCCTATTGCAATTGCATAAAGTAACAAGTTTAACTACTCGCTACTTTCGTTCTAGTAGCTACTTTTTGGCAGGTGTGCATTGGAGGTGCTGCCGTAACAGTAAGAGTTGTATTTTTTGAAGAGGAACTAGCTGATCACCCCCAGGCAGGGGGGCTCACTCAAAACGAGCGAACAGGTAGTAAAGGGCGAGGGGGGGGCTCCAGTGCGTCCAATATGATCCTGGAGTCCCCCGCATAAGGCACAGGTCCCACCGCCGGCAATGAGCGAGAAGCGATTAGAGCTAGAAACGAGTTGGCGAGCAGTGAGAAGCGAGTGGTAGTTCCGATAGTTACGTCGCTCGGCTATAAGCGAGTGTTCGAATACGAAGGGCCATTACTGGAAAAATGACCGCTGTTTAGTCTCAGACCGCCAAGCGAGCATCGCTGAGCGAGTACCGCTGAGCGATGCTCGCTTTTATCGCTGCGATCAACTAGTGAGACGAGTCATCTCCAGCAGGGTGAACAGCCAACCAACTCAATATATCAACTATAATAGTACATTACTTAACAAGGGCGGTAAAACAAAGAATGTCTCAGATCGCAGGTATTTGACGCCCGAGCCGAAGGCAAGGGCGATAAATATGCGATCTGAGGCTTTCTTTATTACCGCCCGTGTTAAGTACAAAATTTTATGCCACTCCCTGGCCAGGAAGTGGGAGTTCCCGCGCGCGGAGCGTGCGGTAATTGCCGCTTTATAGTCAGGTGTGTCATAAATATATATGTCACTTTTACCGCCACGGGATCTAAATCTTTTATTCGTTTCTTCAGCGAGAACCCTCGCCCTTGGTGGGACCAGGACCAGTGCCTAACAGCGAAGATGGCAGTAACCGTGGAGTTTTTAGTGGATATAAATACTATATAACCCGTTCGTCCCCCGATGTCTGAGTACCTGGTTCGCAGGTTTTCTCCACGATAAAAAAAGGAGGATAGAGTGTCTGTACAGTACCGGCGTGCATGGAGTGGTGGTCGTGCAGCGCGTGCGCGGAGAGGTCGCCGGCCACCGCCTCGTACGTGCTCTTCATGGAGGCCGTGCGCCGCCCCTGCTGCATCTGTAATACAACTTTGCTATTGACATACGAATACCTACAGTGCTAGATTAACCAATAAATAAGCAATTGCTTAGACACGTCTATAGGTA
This sequence comes from Cenopis cana, assembly GCA_951800055.1. Lineage (NCBI taxonomy): Eukaryota > Metazoa > Arthropoda > Insecta > Lepidoptera > Tortricidae > Cenopis > Cenopis cana. Next base: position 8,834,175 of record OX637488.1, read on the forward strand.
TCGGTTAAGTGCCAAAAGTTTGTATGGGGAAGGCCTTGCCCTACCCTGCGCCTTAAGCCCGTGCGGAAGGGTAGGGAGAAGAAGGGTCCCGCCGCCCACTACACTACCCTACCCTAATTTGGATGAATCTACTAAATTTGGATGATCCTGGGTAGAGGGTAGAGGCGACAACATGGTCACAAAACACACAAGTTCTTTGAACCACCCATGAAAAAAGCCAATCGGTAAAGGTAAATAACGGCGTGGCGGCAGTAACGTACGTAATAGTAGGTTTAAAATAAATACTGAGAACATGCCCAGCGGGGCTAGCACAACTGCATCTGCGACGCGACACGACGCGAGTAGAGAAAAAACTACCCAGCTCTTTCTAATTCGCACAGTTCGAGCGAGACAGGAATCGCTGAATGATACGACTTAGCGGCAAGTTGTGCTAGCCCCACCTGATCTGTTCATGTGACAAACATTGATGGATGAAACATCGGTCCAGAACCGGCCGAATAGTCGCCGAAATATTGCTCCTGCCTGAGGGGCAACTGTTTGGTTTATACTTGAAATCATTTCTGTTGAACGAATTGCACCAAAGCAATTCCTTCAAAAAGCTACTTTACCGTTCAAACCAAAGAATATAGAAAACTAAGAACGCTAACTCTGTACATTGCTAGTTATCTCGCTTAAAACTTATTATCGTCGCTGGTACCTTGTAGTTCAACTTATTATTACAGATGGCGTTGTTTTCAATCTAAACTCGTGTTCTAGCGGCGAAACAGACGCAGCAGCGCTGCGGCGCAGGTGCTATCAGTAGTTTGTTCTTAGTATACACCAAATTTCGGCGCGCGAGTCCATTTTGTTTTGGTCGAGTGGTTCGAGTAGTTGATTTCAAATCCTGAGTACTCGGGTTCAAACCCTGTCTCCAGACTTTTGGATTTTTATTTTTTCTGTAGGTACGAAGTGTGCTTCTTTTTTTTAGTTACTATTACTGGTTATGGTTAGTGTTTTAAAATGAGTAAGTAGTTTTTAATAATTTCGTAGGTAAACCCCTTCAAAAATTTATTTGCTAGAAAGCCTCATGTACTCACGACACGAGTACACTATACGAGTACCAAAAGTACCAATATAAGTTGGGTATGTAGTGGGACCGAATTATCGAACTGAAGCTTTCGATAATTCTAAATTAATTAATTAATAGTCAAGCCACAATTTTAAAATCATAAGCGTGCATTTTTCGTCGTGAATGATCTAATATAAGTACCTAATTATAATTAGTATGTAATTAGATAAGTCTACAAATATAAAAAGGTTATGCAGTCATATTACAAAAAGTAAGACATGTATAGATTGTGTTTTAACAGAATAAACATTAAAAAAGGCGCGAAATTCATAACTACGCCGCCCTCCCGGGCCGTCGAGGCGCCGCGCGCCGCGCCGCCGGCGCACGGCGCACGGGAACGGGAACTAAGCGAGCGGTACCTCGCCTCCCGCCTGCCTCGCACGCGTTGCGGTCGTCTAATTCATTCCACATTTATATGTTTACGCGCGCAATACGCATATTACTTTTCTCAAAAATGGCCCGCAAACTGGACTTTAGTCGCTTCGCTACATATTGGAAGGTAAAGTGTATAGTTTAAGGTCAGATCCAAATTAAAAAGTAAAAAGCATTGCAGGCGAGTTGCAGTCGGCCTGCAATGTCACATATAAATTCCTTTATTTGTCGAGTTATGAACTTTTTAAAAAGTAGAAACTGTCATATAAAAGGAGGCACAGGTCGTATTCAGCCAATTCAGCTCGTATTTTTCTGTTAGAAACGCGACGTTTTTTTATGTCTCGAATAATTTGCGTTTTTCGGCGGAAAAATACACTTGTGATTCTGTTATAAAAAAATAAACGGCGGGAAAGCATGATGTTTTTGACGTTTTAAGGTTATGTTTTTCAAATCTTAATTAAATTTTTGTAGTATTTCCCCCATTTTTGAGAAATTACTTTAGATACTACGATACGAGTACCTACGAGTAATTACCTAGCATTCATTAATGGGCCAATTTTTTTGGCGTTGTAGTTTTTTTCATTTCTTAGTATTGCATGAAAATTGGTAGGTTGGGAGAGCTCCTGATTCTGAACAATATGTGCGCGATTTCCTACACTGTCCCACAATTTTTTTCCATTGAGTGACAAAACGTATGAGATTTTCGTAACTCAGTGGAAAAAATGTATGGGAAAAAATGGATGGGAAAAAAATTTTTTTGACGCCTTGTTGTCATATTTTTTTTACTTGTACAAAATCAGGAGCTGTTCCAACATACCAATTTTCATGCAATTCTAAGAAATAAAAAAAACTACAACGCCAAAAAAATTGGCCCTAATAGTACATTACTGCAGAGGCCGTGAAGTAAGGGATTGCTGGACGACTGTACTAATTCAGGGGTAAGAATTTCAAATTTGACATTTATTTTGAATTTTACGCCAAAAAAGTTTTTTTTTTGCGAAAAAAACGTCATTTTACTCGATTTTGACTAATTCAGGGATAAGGATGTCAAATCTGACATTTATTTTAAATTTAAAGCAAAAAAAAAATTTGCGAAAAATCGTCATTATACTCGATTACAACTAATTCAGGGGTAAGGATTTCAAATTTGACATTTATTTTGAATTTTAAGCCAAAAAAATTTTTTTTTTTGCGAAAAAACGTCATTTTACTAAGGATGTCAAATCTGACGTTTATTATAAATTTAAAGCAAAAAAAAAATTTTTTTGCGAAAAATCGTCATTAGGCTCGATTTCAACTAATTCAGGGGTAAGAATTTCAAATTTGACATTTATTTTTAATTTTAAGCCAAAAAAATATTTTTTTGCGAAAAATCGTCATTATACTCGATTTCAACTAATGCAGGGGTAAGGATTTCAAATTTGACATTTATTTTGAATTTTAAGCCAAAAAATTTTTTTTTTTGCGAAAAATAGTCCTTATACTCGATTTCGACTAATTCAGGGGTAAGAATTTCAAATTTGACATTTATTTTGAATTTTAAGCCAAAAAGTTTTTTTTTTGCGAAAAAACGTCACTATAATTCAATCAATCATCTTTATTGCAGACCAAAACGATCCATAGTTTGTTAGCATGTCTTACATAACTACTTATATACTAGGGTTAGGGTGACGAAAAGATAAACATGTCAATACACATTATACTCGATTTCGACTAATTCAGGGATAAGGATTTCAAATCTGACATTTATTTTGAATTTTAAGCAAAAAAAAATATATATTTTTTCAAAAAATCGTCATTTTACTCGATTTTGACTAATTCAGGGATAAGGATGTCAAATCTGAAATTTATTTTAAATTTAAAGCAAAAAAAAAAAAAAAATGCGAAAAATCGTCATTATACTCGATTACAACTAATTCAGGGGTAAGGATTTCAAATTTGACATTTATTTTGAATTTTAAGCCAAAAAAATTTTTTTTTTGCGAAAAAACGTCATTTTACTCGATTTTGACTAATTCAGGGATAAGGATGTCAAATCTGACGTTTATTTTAAATTTAAAGCAAAAAAAAAATTTTTTTGCGAAAAATCGTCATTAGACTCGATTTCGACTAATTCAGGGGTAAGAATTTCAAATTTGACATTTATTTTGAATTTTAAGCCAAAAAAATTTTTTTTTTTTTGCGAAAAAAACGTCATTTTACTCGATTTTGACTAATTCAGGGATAAGGATGTCAAATCTGACGTTTATTTTAAATTTAAAGCAAAAAAAATATTTTTTTGCGAAGAATCGTCATTAGACTCGATTTCGACTAATTCAAGGGTAAGAATTTCAAATTTGACATTTATTTTGAATTTTAAGCCAAAAAAATATTTTTTTGCGAAAAATCGTCATTATACTCGATTTCAACTAATTCAGGGGCAAGGATTTCAAATTTGACATTTATTTTGAATTTTAAGCCAAAAAAAATTTTTTTTTGCGAAAAATAGTCCTTATACTCGATTTCGACTAATTCAGGGGTAAGAATTTCAAATTTGACATTTATTTTGAATTTTAAGCCAAAAAAAGTTTTTTTTTTGCGAAAAAACGTCACTATAATTCAATCAATCATCTTTATTGCAGACCAAAACGATCCATAGTTTGTTAGCATGTCTTACATAACTACTCCTTAGTAAAGCATGGTGGGATGATAGTTGCATTCCTCTTTTCAAAAGGTTAAAAATCCTTCCTCTGCCTTGTCTATACATAAAAGAAATATGTATTTTTGTTAAAACTCACCCATCATATTTCAAAACGCGAGGTGATATTATTAATGGACAGACTAGAGAAAATGTCATGAATCTTTTATATCATCCTCGATGCCGTAAAATGATTTACAGGAAAAATGTATTTAATATGTGCATAGAAATTTATAGCCGACTTCCTGTAAACTTAAAATTGCTGCAGGGTAATGCATTCAAGCATGACCTTACAAACTGGCTCTTAGACCGTTGTTTTTATAGCGTCAAAGCTTATATTGACCATGTTTAATTAATTATTATTATTATTTCTTAATCATGTGCCTCTATATAATATAATATAATATCATATTATCGTAAATTATTGTAATTATGTTTGAATTATTCGATTATCTATTGACATTAGTGTATTAATTAGTCTCTATTATCTAAAATGTTTGACATTGTAATTTTTGACTTCATTTTTGAGTATATGTAAAATTAATATCTTAATAATTTGCACGCCTGCTCGCAGGCTAGATACACAGTACCTACCATTAAAACATGACATCTTTGTAAAACTGTATCTTAGCAAATAAACATTCTGATTTCTGATTTCTGATTACTAGGGTTAGGGTGACTAAAAGATAAACATGTCAATACACATTATACTCGATTTCGAATAATTCAGGGATAAGGATTTCAAATCTGACATTTATTTTGAATTTTAAGCAAAAAAAAAAAATATTTTTTCAAAAAATCGTCATTATACTGGATTTCAACTAATTCAGGGATAAGGATTTCAAATCTGACATTTATATTGAATTTAAAGCAAAAAAAATAATTTTTTGCGAAAAATCGTCATTATACTCGATTTCAACTAATTCAGGGGTAAGGATTTCAAATTTGACATTTATTTTGAATTTTAAGCCAAAAAATTATTTTTTTTGCGAAAAAAACGTCATTTTACTCGATTTTGACTAATTCAGGGATAAGGATGTCAAATCTGACATTTATTTTAAATTTAAAGCAAAAAAAAAATTTTTTTTGCGAAAAATCGTCATTATACTCGATTACAACTAATTCAGGGGTAAGAATTTCAAATTTGACATTTTGAATTTTAAGCCAAAAAAATTTTTTTGTTGCTAGAAAACGTCATTAATGTCATTATACGTCATTATACTCGGATTTCAAATTTTATATTTATTTGATTTTTAATTAAAAAATGTTTTTAAAAAAATCTGAAATACTTACTCCTGCATTAGTCGAAATCGAGTATAATGACGTATTACACCAAAAAAAAACTTTTTTCACTTAAAATTCAAAATAAACATAAATTTTTCAATTCTTGCCCCTGAATTAGTCGAAATCGACTATTATGAGGATTTTCGCAAAAAAAAAAAATTTTTTGGGTTAAAATTCAAAATAAATGTCAAATTTGAAATCCTTACCCCTGAATTAGTCGAAATCGAGTATAATGACGAATTAACGCAAAAAAATATTTTTCTGGCTTAAAATTCAAAATAAATGTCAAATTTGAAATCCTTATCCCTGAATTAGTCGAAATCAAGTATAATGACGATCTTCACAAAAAAAAAATTTTTTTGGCTCAAAATTCAAAATCAATGTCAAATTTGAAATCCTTACCCCTGAATTAGTCGAAATCGAGTATAATGACGATTTTACGCAATAAAATCTTTTTTTGGCTTAAAATTCAAAATAAATGTCAGATTTGAAATCCTTACCCCTGAATTAGTCGAAATCGAGTATAATGACGTTTTTTCGCAAAAAAAAATATTTGGCTTAAAATTCAAAATAAATGTCAAATTTGAAATTCTTACCCCTGAATTAGTCGAAATCGAGTATAATGACGATTTTCGCAAAAAAAAAAAATATTTTTTGGGTTAAAATTCAAAATAAATGTCAAATTTGAAATCCTTACCCCTGAATTAGTCGAAATCGAGTATAATGACGAATTAACGCAAAAAAATATTTTTCTGGCTCAAAATTCAAAATCAATGTCAAATTTGAAATCCTTACCCCTGAATTAGTCGAAATCGAGTATAATGACGATTTTACGCAATAAAATCTTTTTTTGGCTTAAAATTCAAAATAAATGTCAGATTTGAAATCCTTACCCCTGAATTAGTCGAAATCGAGTATAATGACGTTTTTTCGCCAAATAGAAATATTTGGCTTAAAATTCAAAATAAATGTCAAATTTGAAATTCTTACCCCTGAATTAGTCGAAATCGAGTATAATGACAATTTTTCGCAAAAAAAATTTTTTGGCTTAAACTTCAAATTAAATGTCAAATTTGAAATCCTTACCCCTGAATTAGTCGAAATCCGCTTTAGAGGTGAGACGTACTAGGCAAAACGCGTACTGAGTTTTGCGAGTACGCGTCCACAAAAAGATTAGATCCAAAGACTAGGTCCAAAGACGCGCTAAACCGACCCCGACCGAATACGAATAGCGCGGAACATTAAGACCCTTAGACGTTTCGAGTCTTCAGAGTCGTCGTACGCCTAGTACTCGATACGCTAAAAGACGCGCGGGCGGGATCGCGTACTTACGCGTCCATGCCCAAACCTATTCCAAAAACCAATCCCGTAAATACGTCTCACCTCCGCTTTTAAAGCACACTATCCAACAACTTGAATCAAAAAAAGTCGTATCTTCATAGGGGCCTTACGGCACTTACGTCCTTTTATTTGAGCAAGACAGTTCTCAAACACCCTTACATCCATCTTGTTCAAACCAAAAATCGTTGAAAGTATTAATTAATGGGCACACTTTTTAAATAAACAATTTTTATTTATTTACGACTTTGACAGCTAATATTTCACCAATAATTGACTTGGATCGAAATCTTGTTTAGTAACCTCTATTTCATTTTTAAAGGTTAATCGATAAATATTCAACACGACAATGTGCATTGTAATATTTGAAATTATGTGGAGTGCCCCCTAATATATAATTTTTTCGTACTTTTACATCACCTTTGTAGTGGTTCATAATATAATGTCCTACCAAATTTCATAATTGTACTACTCATACTTACTTCTCAGACTAAATTGATTGTGACATACGGACGGACAGACAGACATGATGAAATTGGGAATGGATGAAAATCTCAGAAGTGCTTGATTTTTTTTCTGGTGATAGGAATAACCTCTCTTAGCACCAGAAAAAAGTTTCAGATTTTTTGGCTGCGCCACTGATTTTTGAAAAATAAAAATATTTTCCTCTCTCGCATTCTGGGCCTCGTTCGGCAGTATTACACTATCCTCGGTCCATCATATATTATAAAAAACATCTGTGGCAAACTGACAATGACAATGACATTGACAGATCTCTTCATCACAAACATAACCTTGTTTGCTTTCGCCGTTATTTCTGTGCTCTATGCGATTCATAATTTTCACGAACAGTTTCTGCCCCTGGACTTTGATTATTGCCTGCCTGAACGACGAATTTTGCTTTTCGACCCTGGACTTGAGTTTGATAGCTTGTACGTAGACCACTGCAACTCTACTGGATTTTGAAATTTGCCAACATGAACACCGCTGCTTTTGTAAAAGCAGACTCCTCAAACTTGCCGGCAGTAGATATTTACATGCTAATGGAGTTTATGAAGAACAGCGACAAACATAATGTCGCTGAAATACGAGGTGCCAAAGCGTTATCGTAAGTGTAAACTTTAGCATTTTTCGTTAGTCTCTCGCGGAAGTCTCATATCGAAATTCACTGTGTAAAATGATGGACTGGTGGAAAAATGGGTCAGCAGTGGTTTGAACTATGTAGGTATGTCGGATACTGATGGTAAGATATTTTTAAAGAAAATCGATATGAAATTCATAAACAGATCATCTTTCTTGTAGCCTTTTTCCGGTTGGGCTCTGAGAAGCCCAGGGTCCGCTCCAAAACGGATTTGCCGTAGGAACTAGTTTTACGTAAGCAGCTACCATTTGACCTCCCAACCCAGAGGCAGAAAACTAGACCTTGTCGGGATTAAAGTCCATATCATTCATCATTTAATATTTATCTATAATTTAATAACTCTTAGGTACATCTTTCTGCTATACTGATAATGAAAGTTCTTGAACATATTATTTTTGTTAATTTAAGGTCTTCACGTGATTCATATGTAGAAAGTGCCATCGGATACATGGAAATTAATAGAACGGGTGGCATATGCACTGTGCGTGCTAAGGTGGTACCAGAACATAGATTGTCAAACAAATATTATGTTGTGATGGTCCATATAGATGAGGCAGGAGAAGCTATCACATATACATCATGTGATGGCTGTGCGGCTGCAGCTGGTAAGTTTTCTTGCAAATATCTGAATAAATCTATTAAGTAACACATACATGTTGCAATAGGTCATGTAAATGTTTCTTTGTAATGACATATTATTTAGTACCTACTCATTGTCCAGCTATGCAAACTGATCCCCAATACCCAACACTGGCAGGGCAGGTCACCAGGTGTATGACACAAATATGAGAAACATGACATCATTTTGTTTTACCTAAGACAACTCGACCTAACCACGACCGCCACAGTAGACTCTGTAAGTTGTGCCTCACACGCCAAAGTCTTCATAGCAAAAGACTGAAAATGAACCTTATTTGACAGCATGTAGCTTGCATTAACTAACATCAACTTTATCGACTCAATATGAAATCATTGGCGTGCGTGTGGCACTTAATGTCCTGACTTTATATCAAGTCAATGGCGGTGAAAAGGTTAAATCACTTTCAATAAATTGTAAACTGGTTGTTGCATTGGTGGCATGTACATGTTGTATTGTAGCAATAAAAGTCATAATCGTGGTAAAACAATTAATAACACAGAGTGGTTAGTTTTTTGTTTCTTATTCTTTTTATGTTTTTCAGGAGGGTGCAAACATACTGTTGTGGTATTGCGGTGGCTACAAAAACGAAGCGATGAACCTGCACCAACCAGTGTTCAGTGCTACTGGACCAAACCCAACTTAAAGCGGGCTCGAGATGAACCACTATTGTGTGAAGATCTGAACAAAGGGAAGGTTGTCAAAAGAGGACCACGAGATACTGCTGTATTAGAAGAATTAAGACGAGAAGCAAAAAAACATGCTTGTGGAAAAAGTCTTCTTATGTTACACGATCCCACAAACAACGAAGACAAACTGACAAATTATTGTGTATTTGACCTAATGGTTGATTTTATTGTGAAAGAAAGTGACCACAGTTATGATAATTTTAGGGTGTTTAGTGACAAACTTGTAAAACATAAAACAGATGTAATAAATAAAGCAACCGTGAGTCAAGTTAATTCTAAACTGTGGCATTACATAAGGCAAGCCCGAATAACTGGCTCTAGAATATATGAAATTGCCCATTGTAAGACGCCTCAAGGTAGCCTTGTTGAAGAATTATTAGGTGGTCAAAAAGTAATTGAGACCAAAGCGATGAAAAGGGGGAAACTTCTTGAAAAACAAGTGTTAAAGAAACTTAAGAAAGATTTAAATATAGAAGTAGAAGATTCGGGGTTCATTCTTATGAATGGAATTTTTGGAGCTTCACCCGATGGTATTGGTGATGACTTTGTAGTTGAAATAAAATGTCCTACATCTGAAAAAACCAAAAGAAATTACATAAAGGATGGGAAAATTTGCAGCAAATATATGGGCCAAGTCCAGTTGGAGATGCTGGCAACTAAGAAAAAAAAATGCATATTTTGTGTAGCAGACCCTAAATTTGAAAACAATGGCAATATCGAAAATATTTCTATAGATTTTAATGAGGAGTATGTGGAAAATTTAATGAGCTCTGCGGAAGAGTTTTGGAAAGTTAATGTATTTCCAATAATTTTAAACAGCGCTATGATATGAGCTATTGTTTTAACTATGGTTAAATGGTTATTTTCTTTTAAGGCCTCCACACACCGGAGCGCTGGGCGTCGGCAGCGCGGGTTGCGCGCTTGACACGCGCGGGCGTTGCGCGGTCTGACACACACTGCACCGCCCGCGGCGCGCATGCCGCTGGCCCGTCGCGGCCCCGCGGCATGCGCGCCGCGCTACCGAGATGCTTATATTTCTAAGTTTAGCGGCACCGCGAAACTTATGACCAGGGATCGGATATTCGGATGCATACTTTTGCAGTTTTTGGCAACTTCATTTATTAAAAACGATTATTTATACGTCGATTTTAATAAATTAAATAAAAACTGCGCTCCGCGCCCAGCCCGCGCCGCTCCGCGCACGCCCTGCCACCGCGCTGTTGTGATCGGGCGCGCGGCGAGCGCGGCGCCCGCCGTCGGTGTGCGTCACCGTATACGCGCTGCGCCCGTTCCGCCGCCGCCCCGCGCTTCGGTGTGTGGAAGGCTTTAGGATATATACAATCTTTGTTAATGCCATATGTACTATAATATGTATAATTTATGTAAAATAAAACACAAAGCTTGTCAATAATCTTTTATTATTGGATCCTGAAGATTAATCAAACCGCATGCAATAGTAACTAATTCATTTAAATATTTTGTATGTTTGTTATTGACTACAGCATGGGGTTTTAACATATGAAACTCCCTTATTTTCCTTATCACCCTTTCTACGTGTACTCTCAAACTAGCTATTACTTTGGTTTTTATTACCTCTTCTTTAGTCAACGTTTTGTTTGAGAATACACTCGGGGGTCGCAAGAGTTTAATATTTTTTGTGCTTAAAGCAGCTTCTATTTCTTTAAACCCTCGATCTGCCATTATAACTGCATTAACGGGAAGAATATCGATAAACCCGCACTTCTCAGTTATTGCTTTATCTGACGTTCTTCCCCCATAACCTTGCGATACATACGCTATATAGCCAGCTGGTGTGCAAGCAATCAAATATTTCATCGTATTGCACGACTTATATGATGACCATGATTGTGCTTGTGCATTTGGATCCGATGGTTTTTCTATTTGTATTTCGAAACAGTCTATTATACATTGCACATTGGAGTACCTAATTTTAAAAGCCAAAGGTAATTTTTTTTTTATCATTAAAAGAGGTGGTAAGTAAATACAGTTTTGCATGTATGTTGACAATGCTACCACATTCTTTTCAAAGACTAATCTAATGGTAGACCTCGCCATTTCAAATTCATCACTCATCCTCGCGAAGGAATCATTATTTTTTAATTTAAACAAAGTCACAATGATGTATAGCGCAACACTGGACGACTTCTGCGCTACAAATTCTATTATCCACCAGTAGTTTTTCGGTAAACCTAAATACATTTTAGGTTTATTGTATATCTTTTCTAATAATTGTTGTCTCCCACATTTGTCATCCTCATTTTTTGCACTAGATGATCCGGAGTCAACGTTGGATGACCCAAATAATGACGGTGATTGGTGGGGCGACTCTTCACAATCCAGTAAATTTGAAACCTGTGAAGGCATAACTTTATTTATCTTCCGAGCACGAAAGTTTGTGCTTTTGTCCTTTGTCTGAGGTTTTGCCATAGTTGATTTATTAGGCATGGCTATACCTCTGCATTGTACACCAGCATTAACCTGAAACAATTACTTTATAATAAAATATATGTACATTTTCTACTTCAATATTTACTGAAAGCATTGAATGATATAATGAAATAAGCAAGATGCGGCCCTGCCCTCAGGTTTGGTTGAAACCGCTCACCCAATCTCACTGGAGGGCAAACTTTTAGAGTATTCCAGTGTTTAACCCGCCCGCATGGTCGTTTTGGAGGTTTCCCCTAAATTTTCCCTAAGCCACTCTCCAACTGCGCACTCCTAACGCTTTAATGGGCCCAGCCTATAAAGCCACAGTCGGGTCCAAAAAAATCTATTTATCTATATAATATAAGTATGTAAATCGTTGCTTAGTACCCATAGTTTGGGATTTGTATTTGCTTTATAAGATAAAACACTTACGGTGTAAATGGTTTTCACAACAGCACTTGAAGTAGATGCCTGTGTGAGAACTCCTACATTCTCTTCCCTTGTGGTCAAATAATTCTTGAGTGTGGCATTTAACTTGAGCTTTGGTTTGGCACCAGCAATCCATTTGTTATAATTTTCCAAATCTTCTTCAAACTGTAAGTAATCATCATAAATATCATAATCATTTATGTAAACCTTATTACCTATATGTATACATAACACAAACATTGGTCATTACATTTACATTAAATTTCTGAACTGGCTTCTGGATGAGCCAGTATCTGAGGCTCGGGCATTGATGATAACTAGTGCATGAATGAAAGGTATTTAAATAGAGTAACACTATTTTAATACTAGTTAACTGGTTTAAACTGTCATCATCATCCTCCTAGCGTAATCCCAAGATTTGGTGTAGGCACTGGTTATTACGAAAGCGCCTGCCATCTGACTGTTAGAAGTTCTCAAGCCGCCCGAAGGTCACCCATTTTTTTTTGCCTCCAACTTGGCTTAACGACTGCTGCCATAGACAGCAGCCAGAATCAAGGGTTTAACATAACCATTCAAAACAGTCACCCTTCCAAGTCCAGACCGGTGCCCACGTTGCTTAACTGTAGATACCGCACGCGGTACGCAGGCACCGCTGGACCACGAGCGCTCCTAGTTTAAAGTGTAACAGTATTAAGATATTTTACTTACATCAAATTTAATCATCTTTCAATCTACATTTATCTCTTTGTTTACTAGTGAGATAGTGAAAATATATTTATTTATTTAATGCAGAACAATATGCAGAAAACTTACGTTTAAATGGTCTTCACAGCAGAAAATTCGCCGTTTTGGACAGCTCCTTCCAGCTAATTGACACCAGTTTTCTTTCACCTTAATCCAGGGTTCTTTTTATCACTCTTAGAGCACGTTGGTACAAAGCATGTCTTTGGATCTCTGTACAGTTGGTATTTGCGGTCGTGAGCATCCATTGTGAAGACCTCGTAACAAAATCAACACGCCGGCAAAAATAGTCCAGTTTGGGTTGCAAGGGTCGTCGTTTAAGGTATCGAAATCAAGTCCAGGGTCAAAAAGCAAAATTCGTCGTTCAGGCAGGCAATAATCAAAGTCCAAGGGCAAAAACAGTTCGAGAAATTATGAATCGTATAGAGCACAGAAATAACAGCGAAAGCAAACAAGGTTATGTTTGTGATGAAGAGATCTGTCAATGTCATTGTCATTGTCAGTTTGCCACAGATGTTTTTTATAATATATGATGGACCGAGGATAGTGTAATACTGCCGAACGAGGCCCAGAATGCGAGAGAGGAAAATATTTTCATTTTTCAAAAATCACTGGCGCAGCCAAAAAATCTGGAACTTTTTTCTGGTACTAAGGGAGGTTATTCCTATCACCAGAAAAAAAATCAAGCACTTCTGAGATTTTCATCCATTCCCAATTATAATATAAGGTTTCTGTTTTAGCCATGATGGCTACGGAACCCTAAAAACTAATATAATATTATAACCACTGGCTGGAGTGGCTGGTATGTGTCATTCACCAGTGTTGCCAATTCATACATAAAAGTAATAGAACAAACAAACAAGTTTAGTATTATTTAAATTCATAGTTAAAGTATAACACAAATAGGAATATCTTGGAATAGTAACCACTTCTAAGTAAAATAAGTTATACTATTAATAACGTAAATCTAAACGCAATTTATTCTTTCATCATGAATGTAGTTTATCCCAGAAGTTTACCCTTTTTCAATAGCCTGGCAACTTCATTACATGATTGTTAAAATTTGCGCCATCTGCCGGAATACAATACAGACACTTGGCCATGTAGTTCACGAAAACTTACGATCAGTTGAAGCAAATCAACTGTTAGAAAAGGGCTATTTTTTATTTTATTATTTTCGTGTTATATTGTGACACACTGTATCAAATTATATTTTATGCTTTATAATGTCTAAATATGTCGATTTAGAATGTTAAAATGCAACATTTTGGCGAAATCAACAATACGTTTTTCATTTTCAGCCTGGTAGCGTCATCTCGCTAGTGCTTTCTGACCTGCTATGATACTTCCAAAGAGTTAGCGTTCTTAGCTTTCTATATTCTTTGGTTCAAACTATAAGGTTCAAAATCCAATAACATTTTAATAGACATACGATCAACAACAAGAATGTCAACCATACCAACTAAGTTAACATTGAAGAATACTCTATTGATTACCTGTTGAGTGGCTGCGATGGCTTGGCTGGCCGCCGCCGCTATAGCGTTCGTAGCCTGCCCTAATGCATACGAATCACGACCCATTGCAGCCTGCAACAATGCCAGTTAGATTAGGCGTCAAAAAACCAAAAAGAACTTTAATAATTTCAGTGTTTTAGTGCCAGTTGCACCAACGTACGAACACAGACCGGTCATCGTCAAATATGGCGCCGGCAGCTGTCATCCCATAGCAACTTGTCAAACTTTCCATACAATCAGATTTGACGAACACCGCTTACCATTACATACGGTTTGGTGCAACCCAGCCTAAGACTCCAGCCCAAGGTAAGGTAAGAGGCAAAAAGTTATTTGTAAATTATTGAGCTCCAAAACAAATAGGTAACTATGTAATACCGCATAGGACTGTCATATAATTATAACCAATTCGGGGTATATATTCAGGATAGATGTCCTCTCGTCTCTCATTTATAAGGAAGGTTAAAAAAGCTAAGGACAAAAATACCTGTATGGCGGTGTCGGTCCGGGACAGAGCGCTGGACGCCACGGCGCGCGACTCGCGCGTTCCCCAGCTCTCGCGACGTTTCTCCGCGCGGAATCGGTACCTGTCGACAACATTAAATAAATACATATTTGTGGACAACCTTAAAGGCCTATCACACTGTCCTATCGATAAGGCCCCTAGCTTTTCAGTCACTTATCACACCACACTATCCATCGGGCCTAACAGTTGGCATTTTAGCGTTCTGGCTGCACGTATCGTTTTCTCCGGTACACAGTTTATTTTATCACGAGCAATACCGTTATGGCACCTGCACTATCGAAATATCAAAAAATAGGTCTTGCCTCGGCAATTGTGGTCGCTACAACAAAAATTAAAAAAAGGAAGAGAAAGGCGTGGGTGAAGGAGTACTTGAAATTACGGGACAAGTTGTCGAATATGCAGATATTAAGTGTAGTGGAGCCACCAGATTTAAGAAACTGAGCACACTAACTGTCTATCTCTTATTACACTACACTATCCACACACTATCGATAGGGCAAGTGTGGTCACCCGAACACCCGGAACACCCGATCGGTCTATCAGTAGGGCCTATCTCTCTATCTGTTATTACACCACCCTACTTAGGAGATAGGGGCCCTACCGATAGGGCAGTGTGATAGGCCTTTTATACAAATCAACCTAGTCCCAAACTTAGCAAAGCTTGTACTATGGGTACTAAGCTACGATATACATACTGATATAGACAAATAGATACTTAAATACATAGAAAACATCCGTGCGAGAAAATATTCGTGCTCATCACACAAATAAATGCCCCGGCCGGAATTCGAACCCGGGACCTCCAGCTTCGTAGGCAGGGTCACTACCAGTACCAACTAAGCTAAAGCAGTCGACATACCGACTATAAACTCCTTTTTTTATTAGAACCTCATAATCCATATGAACAGGTATATTATCCAATAAACAATGACATTTTGTAAGTAACATTTAATTGAATTAGCCAGGGTTCAAGACATCTTGTCAAACTTTATAAAGAATAAGGATTATATACGGAAGAAGTTAAGATTAATTATCTTTGATCATCATCCAACAGGGTTCGAAATTATCAAGATAATTATGGTCTTTAATAATTATCGGATAACTATCCGTGGTATGGGTAGGGTAGTATACGTTATTTTATTAACTAATAAAATTTTAGGTTTTTATCAAAAAAATATTAAAAGTTTTAGGTTATTGTCAAAGCCGAAAAATCACTATAATTATCTTGATAATTATCCTTTCGAGCCCTGTCATCCAATAGCATCAGTCACCTCACCTGTTATCCTTGTAATGGTTGTTGTTAGAGGTGCCAGTGTGGTTGGTGTTGACGTCAAGCTCCAGCGATCTTTTCTCTAGCAACTCTGTGATCCCCTTGTTATCTGCCTCCAGCTCACACTTGAATTTATGTAGTTCCGTGTCTGTTCAGCAAAATAATGTACATTAGGCATTTCCAATCAATCTGTAAATATATGGTACAGTCAGCAGCAATGGTTGCTACGCGGGAGGTGTTCATAATGATCTACACACACTCTTATTCCCTTATAATAAAGGTGTTTTAAGATCATTTTGAGCATCTCGCCCGCGTAGCAACCATTGCTGCTGACTGTATTAGCGAGGTTTGATTTCAGTTCAGTTCAGTTGTAAAATAATATTAGAAAGGTTGTTAAATGTTAAGAAATCTAAGATTTTATACAAAACAAGGCAATACAGATTGTCATCATAAAAGTTTGATCAGCAAGATTTGAAGCAAGTTTACATACAATATGTTTATTTATTGTTAACCATTATAAGCACTTTCAGCTAAACCTTATATGCTGATTGGTATTCTATTATAATTATTTGCCTATACATTTAAAATTTATGATAGACTAGGTTTTGCCCGCGACTTCGTCCGTGTGGAACTTGTTCATCGCGATAGGATTTAATAGCAATTTTTAATATCAGGTGCTTACCCAGTCATCACTCCTCCATACAAAATTCCACCCCCCTTAAGGGCTGATTTCTGGGATAAAAAGTATCCTGTCCTTCCCCGGGACTTAAACTGTATGGTTTAAGCGTGAAGGGGTAACAGACAGACAGAAACACTTTCGCATTTATAATATTATATAGGATGGATAATTCTTTATACACACCTAGTCTTCTCAAATATCGGTCCACTAGTTCAGACATCTGATTGGCCAATGCCACTTTCTCGTCAGCTTCTTCAAGCGTCTTGTTGTAACCCCGCTTTATATCAGAGAACTCTGTGTTCGCTTGTTCAGTCTCTACCTCTCCTCTGCGACATCCTCCGAATAATGTACGAACGCGTTTTTCCAGTGTGTCCATACTATCTATAAAGAAAATACACGTTATAAATTGTTTTTAAAAAGAATGATTATGACAGACTTTGAACTGCAAACTTACTTTGGACAGATAAATCCATTTCACGCATTTCTGTAAAGCGATCTCTTAATTCTTGAGGAAGATGCTCAATCACTGTAAACGAAATAATTCCATTATATATAAAATCATAAGAAGTTCGCCATACGGAAAACCTTGTCCAATATTTTATTAATTTCTTGTCTTCAAAGTCTTGAAACAAGTCTTGTATTTTGTGTTGTTACCAACACGATTATGTCAATAATTTAGATGTATTACACAGTCTTAGGGGCAGCTTTGCTGGTCGACGTATTTGTTAGATATCATTTCAAGTATTATTTGTACCGTTGTTTGCCTAAATAAACATTAAAACAATATCAATGGTTCATTAATTATATAAATCTGAATCGTACAAAAAAGACAAATATATATCTTTAACAGTTTATAAAGTAACGCTTTATTGAAACTAAAAAGCAATAATATAATTAAAATAAAGTTTTATAAAAATACTTTTGTGTTGCGCGCCACGACATGTTTCTTCTATACAATGCTACCAACCACTACACAAGCTGCTGTCATTTTAGGGCGTACAGAACAAAGGCAACTTACTTTCCAAATAGTCTTCTAAATACAGCATTTTGGTGGGATTTGTAAAGATTTACTTAATTGAACAACACTCTCGGTAAGTTTTGTTATATTTTAAATGAGATACAACCGTGATTAAAAGAAATATGTGCACGATTGACGTGTAACTATAACGACGTCACTTAGTTCGTCATTCAAGATTAGAGATGTGTAACTCATGAAGGAGTGATTCAAATGAACTGCATCTTTTCGTATATATCACTCGCTCACTCGCTCACTGAAGAATGAAACAACTCACTATATCAGTAACAATCACCAACTCAACTGAGCGGGTGAGCGGTGAGCCGAACTGACTGGTGTAAGCAGGTTGCGCTCTTCGCACTCACGAATCGAACGTATAAGCCCGTCTCACGCATGCACGTTTACGTAAGATTGAAAATGTGTGAGTCGCTCCTTTCGCTCAGTTAAACTTGTGTGCGTGATTCAGCTACGTTCCATTTCATAAAATTTAGCATAATAAAAAATATCGGCAAAATATTGAAGTAAATTCTAATAAACAATTAAAAATAATTGTATGAAGGAAAATGTGTGATAATATGTTTTATATTTCATAAAGCAGTTAGAGGTAACCTTCAATTACATCATATCTTTCGTATGTCGCGATTTCAAGAGTTGTTATGGGCTACAGATTGACTGAGCGAAATGAGCGAAATGAGCGAAAAGAGTGATATATATCTTTGTGACATGAAGATATGAATCGCTCCTTTCACTTCAGTGACACGTTTTGCGCATCTCTATTCAAGATGGCGTCGCACCTCGCGTTGGAGTTGGATTGGAATGGAAATGGAACGAATAGTCAATAGTGTGGGGATCAAATATGTCGATTCTATTTTATTCTAACGAACGGTCCCAACGGGACATCAATCAAAAATATATTATAAATGCATGCTTTTTGTTCTTTTAACGTAAAGTAGATACAAGGTTTTATTTACACATGACAACCTGTGATAAAAACGGCCCTGTGTTACCATACCATCTGAAAGTTTGAAAAAATATGCTGTTCGTCTTTAATACTTAATCGAATAATGGTCGCTTTTATACTTTACCGTGGACAAATAGCCTAAAGTCAATGGTCTATTTATGAATGAAACCATAGAGAATATAGTGGACGTGCACGTCCACGGTAAAGTATAAAAGCGACCAATTACCTAAATATATTGTTCACTAATTACGAATAATGAAAAAAAAAACACTTACTAAAACGGCAAATGACTGCCTTTGTACGAATTAAGGCTGGCCGCAGACGCAGTGACGCACGTAATTCAGAACGGAATCGGAGGGGAGGGGAGTTGAAGCCTCTCTCTTTAAGAGCGAGAGGCTTCAACTCCCCTCCCATACGATTCCGTTCTGAATTCCGTGCGTGAGCGGCCGGCATAAGACACGGTAAAAAATATTTTTTTCTTTTGTTACTTTTTCGGCGCGGGTAAAGCGGCCGGTTACATGTTGATTATTATCACAATACTGTGGTGCCTATGTTATCGTGGTATTTAAATTGTTTGGACGAATCAATACTCACGTAATATGTATTGTGATTGAGTGTATCGCGTGATAATAATTACTGGTTTTATCGACCCTAAAGAGAAAAGAAAGCACGCCACGTTTCCCGATCGGGTTCGATTCGAGTCCCTTCCCCTATACACGATACCCTAAAATAACCTCCATACTTAGAGTAAGCGCACACAGCCAGCGTTCCGCGTTCTCTGTATTGTACCGAGTCCCTTACGACAATTCACACAGCAGGCAGTCAGAACGCCACTTGAATACATACAACTCTGAACGCAGAACGTTCTCTGTGTGCGCTTACTCTTAGATGGGAATCGTTTGTCTGCCACAAATTCATATCAAATGGAGTCAAGTCAAACAAATTTGCATACGACCGTCATCATTTATTACTACTTATCTACTTATATATCGATAATTTTGACAAATGTATACGCACATCACTAAAGTTTATAAACCATAGACTATACTAGACGAAACGATCATGGCTACCAATATAACCAAAATATAACAATCAATCCATCAATGTTGCTATTATTATACTTTTGGAATATGTTCTCACCAATGGCATCGGTTACACGGTCAATATTATCACGCGATACAGTATTGGCCTCTCTCTCACTTTCATGTAAGTTTATTTAAGTGAGAGAGAGGTCAATATTGTATCGCGTGATAATATTGACCGTGTAACTGACGCCATTGAGGTTGGTTACAGGATGATTATTATCACGCGATACACCGATATCACAATAATAACACGTGAGTATTGATGAATATTGAAGCAAATCCAAACCGCTTTGATTACCACAATAATATGAACACCACAGTATTTTAAGAAGAAGACGAAATACATTTATTTGGTGTAAATAAAGAAAAACAATAACAAAATAGTAGGTAGAGTCTGGCTAATGAAATATTACACACAATTTTGGCGGGAAATTCAAAAAATCTTGGGATGGTCACACTTTGTGTAGTAGGAAGTATAGTTTTGATACTAGAAAATATTTTTGTTTTTCTGTGCACACGTAGTTAAGGTACCTATAGTGAAACATGTTAAAAGTAGGTTGATGTGCACTCAAAATCAGCTCACATAATTTCTATCACTATGTGGAGTACAGTCAACGACAAAAACATATATTTACACTTTCTCATCATATACCATTTTAACAAGGCGGAAAAATGAATTTGTAGTGTAAATAAGACCTAGTAAAAACAAGTCAATAAAAAAATAAAAAAACCATTTGTACCAGGCTATCTTTTTTTGCACAGCTATCGATCATCGTCAAGCCATTCACGAAAATCACCATGCCATACTTTTCCAATGGGGCCAAATGGCCGCCAGCCGCCATACCACTGCAAAAGAGTATTTTATTTTTATTTTTCCCAAACGATTTGTACCAGTATGGCGTTTGGATTTTTGGAAAGTATATGTATGATACAATGTGACATCATATTTGCCATACTTCTAATAGGGGGAAAAAAGTGGCACCATACTTGAAATTGAAAAACTAGGATTTATGACACGTCTAGTTCTTAGTTAGGTCAGGTAATTGTAAGTAGTAGAGGTGAGCAAGGTTGCCAGAGCTACCGGGTTGCACTGTGTTGAGAGCGAGGGACTTAAATTTGTCCTTTCTGCTGTCAACACAGTGAATCGTCAAATTTTATATAGGGTAAATATTAAAAATGCGAACGTGCCTTCTTTGGAGTTGCGAGCGTTTATAGGCTGGGGTGTCCGTTTCCCATCAGGTGGACCGTACCTTGTTTACCACCGTCGTTGTATAACAAAAACTAGTACTGAAAGTATCAAAATATTAATAGAGCACCAACCTAGGTAGTACATTGTTTACATCTTGTAAACATTGCAGTTTTTCGTTACACAACGCTTCACGTCCACTTCGCACATTGTCGTAATTATTTACGGGCTTAAATAATAGTTCGCGGACCTTAATCGGTATAGTAATTATTAATATTATTTAAAATAAACACAATAAATCCCTTATAAACCGCGACCAATTTGAATGATTGACATAAATTGACAACGTGTTGACAACAGAGTAACAGACATTTAAACAATCATAGACAATTAGTGATACAACATCTAAATATCTGTCAGTAAATTTTGGTTAGCCAGACTCTACTGCACAAAGTATACACCAAAAAGGTTGCCACTCAGCAAAGGCAAAAAAAAGCAAAGGCTCAGCAAAGGTTGCTTTTATAATAATCACCATCTAACTAACCGGTTCCATTGTGATAGGAATACTATATTATAGTATGGGGCCGGTTACAAACTTACAATCATAATGATTATTATCACAATATCGGAGTGTCTTATCTTATCTAGATGAGGGCCCTTGCGGATGCACTTCGACCCAATGGGATCGCTTTTGTGCAATTGCCCATTTGCCCCCTCCTTTATACCTACTCCAAGCTGTTCTCCAATCTCTCCACAAACCGGATGATGGAGTTCAACGGAAGTACTCTGAATTCCTTTGGTTCTGGGTAACCATTGTTAAAGTCGTTCATTCTTTGTCTGGCGAGGGCGTGACATTCACATAGCAAATAGCAAGTGTTCCATTGTCTCGTCATCCTCGCCACACATCCTACAATCCATGTTGTCGCATAGTCCCATCTTGGCCAATAGTCCTTTGACCCCGAAGTGACCTGTGTACACCCCAGATATGATTCCTGCTGCATTTCCAAAGTTTTTTGGTCCAGCTAGAGTTCACTCCTTCAATAAAGAGCTTTGAGTGCCTTAGGCCTGCCTCCTTCCTATCGGAGTGCCAATATTATCGTGGATTTCAAGGCATCTTTTTTCATGAGTCACGTATTGGGATATGAGTGTGTCGCGTGATAATAATCACCGTGTAACTGATGCCATAAATCAATATCCACTTGATACGTAAATAGGTATTGTGATATGAGTGTATCGTGTAACCGGTCCCATTGGAAATTTGGTATAAGTTTTTACGAAATAGGATACTTGTTATCCCGAAAATCATCCCTTTTACGCGGACGAAGTCGCTGGCAAAAGCTATTATATATAAGGCCGGAACCACACTTTGCTATTCGTGTTCGAGTTGCGTATTCGCCTCCCTTTCTTTTGCAATATTAAAGAAAGAGATGCAACACGAATATTTGCACGAATATGGCGAAGTGTGCAGCCGGCATAAAGATAAATTGACAGAATCCATTTTTTTTTTCAGTAATCTGCAAGATGATTCGACGACCTCTGACGGAGATCACTCTCAAGCTTGACGATTTACAAGAATACGAGACGATGCGCCGAGACCAGGGTAGCAGTAATTCATCGTCGACGGAAATGCAGGAGGACACGAAACCACTCAGCGCGGGGCCCAAGACACAGGAAGAAATTCACAACAGAATCGGTTACGCGCCCAAAAAAAAATCTCGTGGGGTCAGCACAGTTCAGTAAATAAAAGTATTGTTTAATTAATGCTATCTTTTATTTAGTATTAAATTAATTTACCTGGAAATTTAATAGATGATTTTAAATGGACTTGCCTAACCCTAGGCGCGCACGGGCGACTTTTTCGCAGTAACCATTTTTCGTCTCTGTCGCACTTTCTTACTAACCCATAAACTTGATGAGAGAGATATAAAAGTAGCTGAGAAAAAGTTGCTCGTGCGCGCATAGCCTAAACCAAATATTTAAATATAATAATTTATTCTTGACAATAACAGAATAATGAACAGAAAATCAGTAGTAACCAATGTCAATAATGGCTTCCAACTCAGTATGGTGCAGCCATAATAGCGTTATAAAGGTATTTTTGCAGCTAGACAAACATTATTCCTACACCTACCTATAGTACCTATAGATGAACGTGTGGCTTCTAGACAAATATAAATTCGATGCGAGGGGCTGAATGATAAAGCACGATTACCTAGCTAGTTTCGAGTGGGATGAAA
Source organism: Cenopis cana (assembly GCA_951800055.1). NCBI lineage: Eukaryota > Metazoa > Arthropoda > Insecta > Lepidoptera > Tortricidae > Cenopis > Cenopis cana. The sequence continues at coordinate 8,857,509 of OX637488.1, forward strand.
CTGATGAAAGTGGTTAGAAGATAAGTACGAGTATGTATACCTACATAGATTAGGGATACATATTTTATAGATGGTGAATTTCGAAGACGCGTGGTTCGAAGGCGTTGATGGACACGGACAGGGTGCATAATTTTTATAAGTACTTAAACATTTAAAAATGGACGAACTTATAATTAGTAGGTAGCACTTAGACTTCAATGAGGTAATGCACAAATACTATATGGCGAAACCTCAAAATTCTGGCTAGTCAATATAAGGATGTTCCAACTTATTCTTAATCTTGGGGTTGTCAGCCATGCGTTTTTTGTGAGCTCGCTTCTTCCATAACAGGCTGATTATCCTGAAAAATAAAATCATTGTTTAGTAAGTGCATTAGCCCTCACATATATTGTTTTCTTTCTCTGACTCTCTACTCTTCTTTACTTACTTTCCAAATACTTATCGCTAACTACTCGCTACAACTATTATAGATACAATACAATAAATCTTCACGTCAAATTCAGTATCTTATAAACAGAAAAGGTACAAAATTAAACTCATTTTACGTACTCAGTATAGAAAACTGTATTGGGGACATGGTTTCATTTTTGTGACCTGTTTCATGAAGATAAAAGTCACAATTTTACGAAAAGTGGCAACTTTGGCCATTGTTGCCAGCTGAGACTTATAAAATTGTAACTTGATTTGTTAGCTTCGTGAAACTTCGGAGTGTAGTGTGATACTGATATCTCTGTAAGGTCTCAATATTTCGTAATAAAATCTTCTAAAAAAACTCCGATACGAAAAACCTCCCAAAGGAAACAAATCATATGGTAAGTTTCGTAATTCAAGATTGCTACACTTACAGCTACGCATTAAATAAAATTTATTTTCGAGATTCTATCTTATATAAAAAGGTTATTATTAGTAAGTAGGTAGGCACCGTAAACTGAGGAAGTAGAGTATCTCCACGACGCTGAGAATGGAGAAGCCCATGAAAAGTCCGAGTAGGCCTCCGCAGTTGGCGAGGAAGTCAGTGGGCCCGTACAGCTCCGAGCGGCGCGAGGTGATGAACTGCGCCTCTTTGAAGAAGATCATGATCCGCGTCATGAACGTGCTGTAATCATAGAAACACAATATGTTAACATTTTGAATGTAGATACATAAAGCTGCGAGGCGTGCGTGCTTCAAATCCGTACGCACCTTTAAAATTTACACCAAATTTTCCACTGTACCTATAATCGACTCGCGCCCTGCCGTAGAATAAATAATAGCACTTGCATACAGAACGACCGCACCTGGCAATACCGAAGTTTGACTGCTAGAAAATTCAAATCATATATAGAGGTGAGACGTACTAGGCAAAACGCGTACTGAGTCTTGCGAGTACGCGTCCACAAAAAGACTAGATCCAAAGACTAGGTCCAAATACGCGCTAAACCGACCCCGACCCGAGGTGCCCCGAAAGAATCCGAACGCGCAGACGAATACGAATAACGCGGAACATAAAGACTCTTAGACGTTTCGAGTCTTCAGAGTCGTCGTACGCCTAGTACTCGATACGCTAAAAGACGCGCAAGCGGGATCGCGTACTTACGCGTCCATGCCAAAACCTATTCCAAAAACCTGTTCCCGTAAATACGTCTCACCTCTAATCATATATGGCGTCCCGCTCTACCGCATAACCAAGCGAGTGCTCTTTCGTTCTAGCACGATCGAGTGTATCGACTGGGTGTCTATTGTTTGCCCGAAATTCATATGGAATAATTTCAATTGCTCGATAAACATTTGCCCGATTTTCATTTGCCCGAATGGTTTATTTACTAGAAAAATGGTTTGACATACTCTTGTATTCCCGAATATTACATGATAGAATGATACGAATGCCATACGTATTGTTATCCATATTATTAAGTGCAATAATATTATTTGATAGAATATTTATACGCCATACTAAATATAGTTTATCCGAAACAGTCCTAACTATGAATTTCGGATTTTGAAACTATGGATTTTGAGTCGGATTAAGTAGTAAAGTAGCTTTTCAAACAAGTTTTTCTGCTCCTTTATAAAAAAATAACCTCGAAGAGGATAGCGGGAGCTTTGCTAACCTATCCGTGATCCAAGTCGGATTAAGTAGTAAAGTAGCTTTTCAAGCAAGATTTTCTGCTCTTTTATAAAAAAATAACCTCGAAGAGGATAGCGGGAGCAAAGCTCCCGCTATCCTCTTCTAACCTATCCGTGATCCAATTCGGATTAAGTAGTAAAGTAGCTTTTCAAGCAAGTTTTTCTGCTCTTTTATAAAAAAATAACCTCGAACAGGATAGCGGGAGCTTTGCTCCCGCTATCCTCTTCTAACCTATCCGTGACCCGAGTCGGATTAAGTAGTAAAGTAGCTTTTCAAACAAATTATTCTGCTCTTTTAAATTTCATTAAAATTATGGATTTTCATTCTCAGCTATTCGATTCGAACAGTAGAGATAGATGGCAAATAAAAGAATAGCATGTGATAATTATAGATTACAATGATTATGGAAAAAGATATTATTGAAATTGATATTATGGGAAATAAAGATTCTGGCATTTGATTAATATGGTAAATAATGAGTATGGCATACGAAATTATAAGAAACAATATTATGGCAGTTGAATAGTATGGCAGTCAAAATTCGGGCAACTGAAATTCTGGCAAGTAAGGGTTTCCCGTATCGACTCCGAGGGGACATACCTCGGAGGTGTCTGAGAAGAGTTTACCCGAAACGGCAAGTGGGACAGGCGTGGCCTTCCTGAGCAGACAATCGATGCGATTCTCCTTCACAATCGACAATCGATGCAAATGCGGGCGCACGCCGCGCGGGATCTCTTCAGAATTCAGAATAATTATGCCTAGAACCAGTGGCGGACTCAGGCCCTGGGCGAAAGCTGAATGCCCCTATTTTACAACTTTGCACCCACAGGTTTTTTTGGAACAATCAACATGGAGGAGTTTAGAGAGGCACGGGGCGGTCCGCCCTCTCCTTCATTAGTCCGCCACTACCTAGAACGCTGGAAATAGGTAAATACCTTTTAAATAGCTTACTCATTTAGTTCCTTTGGTATGGGCGATTTGAAGCTAGTGAATATGGCTCTCCAGTCAAAGTCTGCCTGCGAGAGCTCAGCCTCGTATTCGATGGAGGTGCAGGCCGGCAGGCACGTGCAGCGCAGCGCCATGTCGCGCGAATACTCGTCCATGGTACTGCTGCTGTTGTCAGAAGGATCCCTGTCGAGGCTGCTTATAGCTGCCACCGTTACCAACTCCTCTGTAACCAAATGATATTATTACCACAGCCCGGCTAGCACATGATTGCAATCGAGATAGCTCGCACGTCAGAAAGCGACATAGCAAATTCGTAGCACAATACCAGAGACTAGGAATTATATAGACTGCCAATGCCTATACATGGTGGCGTAATTTTAAAATAATGTGCCTTTTTCACTATGGAGAGATCACTTTACCATTTAATTCGTATGCCACTAAGACCTCTGCTTAACACATAGCGCCATCTATGAACACAACGAAGAAGCTCCCAACAGATGGCGCTATTATGTGTTAAGCAGAGGTCTTAGTGGCATACGAATTAAATGATAAAGTGAACTCTCCATAGTGAAACTAGCTACAGCAGGCCCATTATTTTAAAATTACGCCACAATTTATAGGCATTGGCAGTCTATATAATTCCTAGTCTCTGACAATACACATTTATTACGAAGCATGAGTGATAATCGTAATTCCTCAGAACCAATTAAAATTTTACTTACTTTGAGCGTTTTGCACGCACTTGATGCTGCCAGCACTACACACTGTCATGTTCGGGCCATCTAAAAATACAATTCACCTGTTAGGAAGTATAATATAGTACCTAAAACCCACTATATCATCCCATTATCGACGGGAAAATGTATTCTTATATGCATTTCATATGAATGAATCAATTTTAAACACATGTTTCCCAAAATATGTAGTTATAAATGCGTATCGACGTCACATCTCAAGAACTCGTACTAGATTTTACGTAGGTAGATTTCTACGCATGCGACGCGATGCGACGTCGCAACGCAGTGTTGTGGCTGCACCCATACAAAGAAAGTAGGTAAGTGTAGTGTGCAATGCAATATATGTAACGTATGCGCAGTAAACTTACAGAGCATGCCAAAGTGGACGCAGCCGCAGCGCGCGTAGGTGAAGTTGCTGAGACACTCCATCTCGCAGTTGGCCTGTGTGTACACACGGAAGTAACGCAGGTACCGCTCGCTCGGGAAATAGCACTTTCGACTAGAAACAAGAAATCCCGGTACTCAGTAATATTACTCTGAAAAATGTGTCTGCATCACAGAGTCATGACCATGACAATTGGGCGGTTGTCACACTGATACGGTTTCCGCACGACTCTGCGTGTGCGAGCGAGACAGAGGTACGCAAGTCTACAGCGGTGTCCCGCTCGCACTGCGGAAACCGTCCGAATTGGCTCCATCTGTACTTCCCGCCAGTATCATATCGACGATCCTCAGCTTTGAAGGACTTAGCTGATTGGATTAGATTGGTCACAGAATCAATCAATCAGTTGACACTTTCAAGTTTTATGTATAAAGCGGCAATTACACTTCGTCGTTCACCTAATGCGGTCGCCGGATTCATTTTAAACTACTTAGGCCAACGAACGTAGTCTTTACACTAGTCTGTCCGCCTACTACGGCGTCTTGGCAGCTGTCGATCGCCGAATGCGGCCGACTAACGTGTTCTTTACACTTCGTCGTTCGCCGCACGCATGCGGCGTACGACGAAGTGTAATTGCCGCTTTAAAGCAACCATTAAAGACCCCAAAGCTGACAATTTACGTTAAACACTTTGGTGTTTAACGTAAATTGTCAGCTTTGGGGCTTTGTATGTTTATAAAACGTGACAAGTTTAACTAAGGTCTGTCTAGCTTTGAGGCGGACCAGGTACTCAACACCATGTAAACACTTGCATGCTAGGCTTGTAAGGTAATAGGCCATCCGAGGTTGTCATCATTTTGGGTTTGACGGACACCACGACCTCCTGGGAAAGCGGCGCCCTGAAGTACTGCACTGATAACCTCGGCAGCTCCGCTGGATTATGCAGGAGAATCTAAAAAAAACAAAACCACTAAATATAACCGAACACAACAAGAATTTATGTTTTCTCTGGCCTAATACTAAGTTTTATATTAACAAGTACCTGGTTTTCCCGGGCATGAGACCTAGCCAAATCGATTGTTAGCCCCCGAAAACCGCCACAGAGCAAACCGCTTCCCAGATGCCCGAAAGAATTGCTCGTTTAAAGATATTAGACATTTAAAGTCTTTATTGAGATTCTTGTGCCCTCGCGTAATACAAAAGTAGGTTGGAATCTCTCCGAGAACGCAATTTAAATGCGGCTGAACTATGAAACATGACATAATTGCCATGCTAGCTCGTATTCATATGAGAATATTAAGGAAAGTAATGGAAATTATACAATAAAGAGGTCAGCTTGCCTTTTTTTTTAAATCGTTATATCGAAACATTCGTCAAAATGATGATATCAGTTCCAGCAAGCCTCTAAACTCCCACCCCGTTTTCTATTTCATTTCAAAAATAGATACTTACGCCATACTTACGCACCCTAAATCTAATAATAATAAGTGCTTGTTTGCCACCGACGTGGTAAATTAAAAAAAATACTACATAGTTAGTAGATACCAGGGATGTTGCGGACATCCGCATCCGCAACCGCAGAACTTCCGCATTGTTTTGAAGCTCCGCTTCCGCATCCGCATCCGCAAGAAACAATGCGGAGCTTGATGCGGATGCGGAGTTGAAACAAGTCGTCACAGGAACGGCTTAGCGGCGCCGCGTTGTGCTAGGTAAAGTAGGTAAATTCGCTATTACGCAATAGAATATGATCCATTGCGAAATCATTTGGACCTAAAAAGGCAGCCAAGTTACTTTTTATCAAATATAACTCACCTATTTTTAAGTTTAGCTACTAATCATTTTTCTTCTAATAATAAAATTACTAAAACGTACAATTTGTCGTTTTATTATGTATTTTATCTTACATCTGCATCCGCATCCGATTCCGCGGATGTGAGTCTGTAAAAATCCGCATCCACATCCGCGGATGTTAAAAAATCAGGATCCGCAACATCCCTTTTTACCTTTATACTTTTTTTAATAGCTTAATTTAGTGTCCCACTGCTGGGCAAAAACCTTCCCTCTGTTCATCCATTCGTCCCTATTTTTAGTCTGTTCCAGCCAGTTCGAGCAGAATCCGTATTTGGACATACACGTACTTATGTAGAAAAAAAAATCGGATATATGTATAAATTCTGCAGCCTTTGACAAAGGCTCGATAGGATTGACTAGAAAACTCCAATTTGCAAAGCGGAGAAGCCCCAGCCCAAATTCTGCTAAACTCGACTTTTCTCCGTTTTCTCTCGAGTTCAGACAAACTCCATCAACAAGTGTTGCACTCCACATCCTCGATGGTTCCACATTCCTCACATTTGGGCCTCAACTTGCCTTACATCGAATGAGGTATTAGTTTTTGTTGATTATATTATTATGTTAGCACCTAGGTATTGATGGATAATGTCCAAATAAGGTCAAAGTCTTCGGCCAACTGAGGGTTGATATTTGATGATATATATTCCTACTACAGTAAAGTATCTCAGTAGGTACTTATATAAACTAAGTATAACTTTGACTGGCTTTGAGCCACTTTGATGATGCATATTTACCTTAAATCCTTGTACAGGACCTCTGCAAAGATAGTCGAGATCTATACCAGAAGCCTTTATTATAAAAGTTAGCCCAGCTTTCGCTCCGTAACCCTGAAACGTAAAATAATATAGTAAGTAATAGACTTTAGGAGTCAAAAATTGAGGTGTCTCCGCAGTGGGTGGCGGTGTCCCAAAAAAGATGAACAATGGACAGGGAAGATAGGGCATCAGAAGCTTCTTAATCCGGCTTGAAACTTCGTCGTGGTATCCTTGTTCAGTTATTATAGATATATATCAAGCTATAGCTATTGAGTGTTCAGTTAGGCACCACACACATAACCTACAGACATAAGAGCGTGGCCACAAGTCACAACACTGCGTTGCGACGTCGCATCGCAAAAACAACATCTCGTATGGTAAGTATAAACTCGTATCAAATTAGATATTTTTGCTGACTGCATACTTATATATACACCTAGGTATAATCATAGTTAGATAAGATTGTCCACAAATATAATATATAATATAAATATACTCACAGAACCTCTTTTAGGATATGTCACGATTGGTGTGTCGTCGGGATATCCGTTATCCAAACTCCAAGTTGTTGTATGGTTTGGGTTTCCTTCTTGTAGGTATTCATAGTCAGTGTGTAAGCTTAAACAATATATTTCATTATACACTGCACGCGATGTCAACTGTTTAAATATAGTACTGCTAGCCCTTACAGTATCGACACCTATACTCATTTACACCTTGTATATTTGTAGGTACATAGTAGGAATATATCGTTAGCTTTATCTCAGTTGTAGGAGTAACAATTTGTAGGTAATTATATACATATTTAATTAAATATAATATCTTCTGTATGACGGGTTTCACAACGTTTAATTTTACTCGTCTTTATTAATTTACTCCTGCGGTTAGGTATATGTACTTACTTTTCTATACGTAACATTTCTTCAGCTCCCAATGTATTGAATGTGTAACATATTCCTTCTTCAGTCAGAATGGGAGAGAATAGGTCCGAACAATAATCTCTATTTATATTTTCCCACTTGCAGCCGAAAAAGGATTCGGTTATGTTGGGGCACACCTAGGTAAACAGAACACTGATTACTTAAGTATGATTAGGTAATTATACCTACCTGGATTGTAGGAGGAGTCTATTACGACCTTCGATACTTTTAATCATGCAATTAAAAAGAGTTTCAACAATATTTGGAGTGGAATTTCTAGACGTTTAGAATATACAGCCTAGCTAGGATGATTGCATTTATGACGGACATATAGCATTCGTCCATCTCGCACTTACATAGGTACTTGACAGTACCTAAGAGACGAATGCCACCATCATTTCATCATTTTCAGCCTGTAATCGCCCACTGCTGAGCATAGGCCTCTCTTCGAGTACGCCACTCGTCCCGGTCTTGAGCCAGTCTTATCCAAGAGTGACCCGCGATCTTCCTAATATCATCGACCCATCTAGCCGGTGGACGGCCGACGCTCCTTTTGCCATGAATTGGCCACCAGTCTGACACTTTTTTTTCCACCTGCCATCATTCTGCCTAGCAATGTGTCTTGCCCAACTCCACTTGAGTTTGGTAATGACATCTCCGACGTCACGAATGCCATGTGTTCCGATATAAGAGCGATCATCCTACCTAAGCTGGTGTCTCTATAAACGAACGCCACAATAAGCAGATCCGATTCTGAACAAAATGTGCACGATTTCCTATAGTGTCCCACAATTTTTTTCCATTGAGTGACAAAACGTATGGGATTTTCGTAACTCAGTGGATGTTTGTATGGGAAAAAAAATTTTTTCGGCGCCATGTTGAAATTTTTTTTACTTGTACAGAATCAGGAGCTCTTCCAACCTACCAATTTTCTTGCAATTCTAACGAAAAAAAAAACTACAACGCCAAAAAAATTGGACCTAATATGCTAATACCTATACCTCTTTAAGTTTTTTGACTGCATCTAAGCCGCTGCCAAATTTCCTGCCGGCTACAGGTGAAAGATGTGGATCGCACACCATGGAGATGTACTCGAAGTCGAATCGCCTAAAATATAATATTTATTAAATAGAAAATAACGAATCGAAGTGCGCATTGCGCCGATTTTCGTTCGTGTAAAGGCCAATTTACTCAGTGCAAGAAATTACATGCAATTTTGATTACACTGCGGGCTGCGGGCTGCGGGCTACCGAGGTAAGACGAGGCAAAGACGATGGCGACCAAACCCCAAAAAAAAGGAGCTGCGGGTATGTCATGTTGCTTTGCTGGCTAATATGAAGAATAGCGACCAAGACCCATTAAGTAATAGTAGTTTATCTACACCCATATAGTAAATCCTCTTTAATAAGTTCAAAAACCGTAGATATATAAGACCCCGCTTTATAATATACGCATAATTGTCGCATTTATCAGGTATATTACTGTTATCATAGTTATAGTAAGTGTTGTAATATATGTGATGTGGATGTACTTCAATTAATAATAGTAGTTTATGTAACTGGTACATAATGAGGGGCATTAAAACACTGGGTCACCGTTTATGTGTTTTTCATGAAAAACCGAAAAATGGGACTTTCAAGCCCCCCCCCCCCCCCTTCTTACCCCCCAGGGGGTGGCGGATGGCTACCGGGCTAAATTAACTTAGATTTACCTATATTACATCTGTGCCAAGTGAATTCATCCGATACCAAAATGTGGACCTCATGACACTACTTCCCCTACTATAAGTTCAAAAACCGTAGATAAGACCCCGCTTTATAATATACTGTGCGGCTGTTGCGCGCGTCCCCTATTAGATCACGAAATAGATCACTTTTATGAGATCACGTACAATATTAAGACACAGATGCGGGCTGGCGGCGGGGCGCGGGCCGGCCTGTCGAAGCAAACATGGCGCACGCCGGCGAGACATGCCTACACGAAACACATGAAAGAGGATTTAATATATGGATGTAGATAAAGTAGTGTATGCAACTGTACATAATTAGGCATTAAAACACTCGTGTGACCTTATTATGAAACTCGCCTTCGGCTCGTTTCATAAAACACACTCGTGTTTTAATGCCCCTCATTATGTACCAGTTGCATAAACTACTATTATGCAACTGGTACATAATGAGGGGAATGTATTATACAAAAAAGAGGAGACGAGCCGACGGCGAGTTTCATAATAAGCCAAAGTACAAAATTTTATGTCACCCCCTGGCCCCGGGCCAGGAAGTGGGATTTCCCGAGCGCGGAGCGTGCGGTAATTGCCGCTTTATGGCCATGTGTGACATAAAGACTATATCGATGTCGATGATCATCACATATCTACGCATCAGTGTCATGTGATGTGTCGAGTCCGATAACTGAACTTAATAATGTAGGTAATAGCTATTATAATATTGAAGCTGGCGAAGCGACTTGTGGACGCGACGGGTGACCAGAAGGCTGGTGCGTGCCTTGCTGAGCGGATCAGCATCGCTGTTCAGCGAGACAATGCGGCCAGACTTCTGGGCACCCTACTGCCAAACTCCGAGCTGGAGCCAATTTTTTACTTGTAAATATACTCGTAGCTTATTTAGTTTTTGGTTTAGTTTACTTTTAGCTTAGTTTATTTTATTATGTAATGTGCGGATTTGAATTAAATAATGTAGGTAGGTTGATACTTACTCTTCATCAGTGAGGTTGCCGCTAATTTCCGAGTTGTTACTATTATACAAGTGAAAGTATTCTGTAAAATTATATTTTGACTGCTGGGCCTTTGTCTCGAAGCACACCGTAACAGCAGGGTATGGTATCTGAGTTAAAAGAGAAACTGTTTGTAACTCCTTGAGAAAGATGATTCCGAGATGCAAGGAATCTGTGTCCAGCGAATTTTACTAGGCTCTGCTGGGACGAAATTCCTCATGTTTAAAAGAATCTGTGACATTGGTCGCCAAAAGGTCAAAATAGTGTAAGTGTGGTGTGGTGTACTGGTGTTACTTTCGGCAACCTATCAAGTATTGCAAATCAAAATTTGTCAAGTCATGGCAATTTGAAGTCATTTCAATGCACACTATTATCACATGATGGGCGACAACCCACGATATTATGGTGATAAAACACAGAGCCTAATTATATTTTTTTCGCGAGTACCGCATTAGCCCAAAGAAAGAGTTACGTATTTTCCAGTCAATGTATGTTTTTACCTTCCACACAGGCATGGGGTTCTCAGCGAAGCTCACAATGACCGGGCTCTCGTTCCACTTGATGTAAACCTTCTGTATTAAACCAGCGCACATCACCACGCAACATGTGAACATGAATATCCAGAATACCCTGAAAAGAAGGGGACACGTTTGGTTTCGTTACGTCACTATATAAAATTCATCAAGTTTAACAATTTTTTTCTGTCGATTTGATATTCTCATTTTGTGTCATCAATATGCAAATGAAGAAAAGCGATTGAAAGCGGATTCTGGTAAAATCCAGGATAGCGCTTGGTAGAAAAATATTATAATACACCACAGGGACCACTAAAAATGGTTCACATGTAGTGTAGTAAGTTAGCCTGCATACGAAGCTGGCGGCCCCGGGTTTAAATCCCGGTCGGGCATTTATTTGTTTGATGAGCACGTTCTGCACGTTTAATTCAATCTTCGGGGATTTTGGATGTACTTAAATCGCCGCGTAGTAGATTGACCACAATTTTTTTAAACCTATATTTTGAATCTTAGTTATTCGTATATTGATATTATATTGGGGTAACTTAGACAGTAGGCGCACTTTCATAACCACTTACTTTTCCACGAATGTTCTCTCCTTTTCCCCTATGTACTTGAGTCCATGAAGATTAGAATTTGACGTGTAGTCGACCAAGTATTCCTTTATGATATTACTCCTCTCTCTTTTCTTATGTACCTTCTTCGGAGATTCGTATTCTATTTTTTTATTATTCTCTACATCTGGAGGTGGAGGCAGAGCCTCTCCCACGCTTTCAGACCTAGAACGAGTTTTATTTTATTAAGTTGAACATAAACTAAATAGAAAGAAATACGTAAAGGAAAAATACTTAATGAAAAGGAATGAGATAGTTCTGTATTACAAAACATCTCGAAATGAATTCGGCTTATTGTGTGTATTGTATTTATAAGCTCTGCTCTGCTGTGTGCTAGATATAGGTAGTACCTAAGTATTAAGTGCTTACTCAGAAAAGTACAGTAGCGGGACGTATTAATACGGAGTGAGTACAACATGGGGATAGTTTAATTAAAAATATTTAGTTAAGCAATTAATTAAATTTCTATAGATAGCAGTATAGTTATATATATCATAATTTAGTTAATAAATATTTATAGTTAGCGGACCCTGGCTAGAGCCGGGACGAGAAAATATTCTTTCAGTTCATCTACTCACTAAAGCGGTCGCAAACCCGCACGCTAAATTAGGTGGTCCTGACGTATGTGTTAATAGCACTTTACTTTATAGTGCATGTGCCTTAACTAATAACAATTTTACAATACATACCTCGTGTGTCTCTTCATGTTGACGAAACTCAACTAACCGACTGATGGGGCGTAGTTGCCGTTGAATTTCATCATTACTGGGTCTCGAAGGAATTGAAACAATTAGAAAATTGAAATGTTTTCATGGAATTATTTTAGCGCGACACTTCGCGTTAACATGTGAATGTGACACTTGATGCTTAACGTATACCTACTTACTATTCTATATAATAGAATGAGCATTTCTATAGAATGGGTTTAGAGCTACCTAGTCCCCATTTGAGCCTGATTTGCAGCTTATGTGGGATGCCGGCTGGTTCTTTATTTTGCACGTGATTTTCTTTACGTTGCGGGTCTAATAAGGACAGTAAAGCTACAGAGGTACAGTAGGTACTTTTAGATCACGAGCGCGGGTGAGCCATGGTTGTGTGTTGAGCTATACATACTTGCATATTGTCTATAATAGTCTATATGTAGTAAATGTCAGCGTAGGAGCTATGAGTTCACATTGTCTATGTGTCACAAACAAGCTACAACTATGGCTAAACCGCGCTCTTGAGATAAAAGTAATTAAAATAGGGATGATGGCACTATAAAAGAACATCAATAAATCCAAATTTTCTACATAAAGGCTCAAATTCTCAATCAAATGGCGAAAAAAGTAATTCTAAAAAATAAATAATTAGTTACGTAATTATAAGTCTTCAAAGTTTTAAGAGTGGGTATTTTCTGTCCCTTTTCCGCAAAACGCACCTTTGTATTGAATGATCGTCATTTATCAGTACTATGGCGCTACTCAACAGTGACGTCACTGTTCCCTCCACTGTGTGTTCACTCACTGTTGTGTTGTATTCTAACCGTTGTAGCTTCGTTATTTTTTGAGATATTTGAATAGGATTATCACTATTTGGCATAGTTTTATGTCTTCTTTCTATTGAAATATTTTTTTTATTTTTTGTGGACAATCTTACACAAATCAACCTAGTCCCAAACTAAGCAAAGCTTGTACTATGGGTACTAAGCGACGATATACATACTTATATTATCTTATATATATAGATAAATAAATACTTAAATACATAGAAGACATCCAAGGCCCAAGAACAAATATTCGTGCTCATCACACAAATAAATGCCCCGGCCGGGAATCGAACCCGGGACCTCCAGCTTCGCAGGCAGGGTCACTACCAACTAAGCTAAAGCGGTCGTCGTTTTGATTCAAATTGAGTCAACATCCCTATTGCATGCCAGTTCTTGCACCATGTAACCTGTGGTCCCTGTTGGAGTGTGCACCTTAAAATGACTGTACAACATAAACGCTGTGTCGCGCGTGAGGTAAACGTTACTTATAAGTTATAATGTTATAATTTGTGTTTTAGATTCATAGCCCACTCGTCGGAATATAAAATGGTGGATTGTCAAATGAATTGACATAGACGTTAATATGTACTTAGATAGTGACCCAATAGCGAGGGCGGTAAATGGTCAGACTTCAGAGATAAAACACTACCACACCAGTTAAAACCATAATCCAACACCGAAAACTTTTCACCTGCCCCCTGTATTATGTTCGTAGTTATCGAGTGACTAAGTATCAAGTCGTGATAGATGTATGATATATTATAGATTTATTTATCTTGTCGCTTATCATTATCACGCGATAAACGATACCATGCTAGGTAGGGTGACACTACCAGTAATGGACAAGGCCCAATGATGTACATTAACTCTTATGTAAAAAAAGGACCATTCATTTTTTATAGAACAATCAATTTAAAACCGTATGATCTTTGAATAAGGGTTGTATTGTCAATTATTGGTAATTATTTGCTTAAAGTGTCCATAATTGGTCGTGTCACTATATCGTTATATAGGCCTCGAACAGGACGCGCTGTATTGGTAATATTGGTATCACTATCACGCTAACATTGAAATGAAATAAGTACTTAGTACTAAATAGATAAGTCCTTTATATGTTCGCTACATGGTAGGTACCTACTTACATACGTACATATAATTGGAATTCACAATACGATATCACACATTTTCTTTATAAAAAATAGTACATTACTTAACAAGGGCGGTAAAACAAAGAACGTCTCGGATCGCAGGTATTTGACGCCCGAGCCGAAGGCAAGGGCGATAAATATGCGATCTGAGGCTTTCTTTATTACCGCCCGTGTTAAGTACGAAATTTTATGTCACCCCCTGGCCAGGAAGTGAGATTTCCCGCGCGCGGAGCGTGCGGTAATTGCCGCTTTATGGCCAGGTGTGACATAATAGTACATTACTTAACAAGGGCGGTAAAACAAAGAATGTCTCAGATCGCAGGTATTTGACGCCCGAGCCGAAGGCAAGGGCGATAAATATGCGATCTGGGACTTCCTTTATTACCGCCCGTGTTAAGTACAAAATTTTATGTCACCCCCTGGCCAGGAAGTGGGAAATCCCGCGCGCGGAGCGTGCGGTAATTGCCGCTTTATGGCCAGATGTATCATAATAGTACATTACTTAACAAGGGCGGTAAAACAAAGAATGTCTCAGATCGCAGGTATTTGACGCCCGAGCCGAAGGCAAGGGCGATAAATATGCCATCTGAGGCTTTCTTTATTACCGCCCGTGTTAAGTACAAAATTTTATGGCATCCACTGGCCAGGAAGTGGGTTTTTTCGCCGCTTTATGGCCAGGTGTGACATAAAAACTATTTTAGAGTTTAAGTAACTTTAAGTACTTACCCTACAACACTTGCGTGTATGTTTATACATATCTATACATATTTATTAATAGAGTTCTACCTTTACAGTTACCTATTACTTAATTACTTATTCGGACTTGATACGACAGTCATTTTTTTTAAACCCCTTGGGCTTGTGGCATGACGCAAGTTCTAATATTGAGTGCAACTCTGTTTTACAAAACATATTAAATTATTACGTTTTTTATTCAAATACCTAACCGAAGTTAATTGCTACCGTGTCGTATGGGGATTTGGCAATCGACAGAGAAGAATAGCGAAGCTCTTAACTTTTGATCTGATGATGATGTTGATGATTTAAATAATGTGGTCAATTCAATTCTATGTTTTAAGGTAATTTATTTTTTATATTCTATATAAAATATAACCTATTCGAATTTTTTTTATTGACATTTTCGTAGAGCTATTTTTAAATATACTTAATGTAAAAATTATTAGGGTTTCAACCCGTCGTCTACCAGTCCCTGGGATCCCAGGGTAGATAACAAAAGAATGGCATTGTATATTTTTTTCGCCGGGAGAGGACGGCTTAATAAATTACCTAGGGTATAATTTTAAGGTACCACCACCACGTCGGTGGTAAACAAGCGTAGGTAATTTGACGAAATATAATTTGCTTTGCATCGATCAAGACCTCCCAAGTGGGATAGCCGAGATTATGCCGATGCCGTCATCTTTTTTTGGGGTTTTTGGGGTTTGTATGAAACTTGGTCTAATTGCACTGAGGTAGGTACCTATATGGTGAATCAGTGCATTTATATTTTGTCAACCATATGCACATATAGGCATATACGCCGAGACGAGACTGATGGCAAGTCGACACGATGCTTGCAACTCCAAGAATATCGCATGATCGTTGCAGACCCTTTAAAATGTATACACTTAATTCTTACCTCCCCGTCTTTAATCTAAGTAGGTAAAACGAAATGAAAATATATTAAAAAAGTTCAGTCAAATGTGAAATCAGTTCTTAAGAGGAGGGGTAGGGCAAGCTCTCTCCATACAAGCTTTGTGCAGGATTTACTTCGTTTGTGTTTGCATTAAAGTTATGATTTTTGGTCAGTATGCTTATTTTTCTGATAGCTATTTCGTGATGTAATTTTTTTTTATTAATGTTTTTTTTTTAATTTTGTTTTTTTTTTTTGAAATATTGGAAAATTTTCACATCACGATCTTCGCATATCTAATATTTACAACCAAAAAAAATATTATATTTGTTAGTGCCAAAACCGACGAATAAAACGTGCACAAAGTTTGTATGGGGAAGGCCTTGCCCTATACCCTGCGCCTTAGTAGGGACTTAAATCCTTTTAGCCGCCTAGAATACCTTGAATAGTTCGCTAAAGAGCGATGATGGTCATGTAAGTACCTACAACTACGCAAACAATAAAACTACTAACTAGCATTTACCCCACTGCGTCATTAGAAATTTTCAGGGCTCGTGACGTAGTTGCTAAAATCTAGGGCTCGAGTGGCGAAGTGAGGCGCCCCCGCGGCCGAGCGCCGGGCGCGAGTAAACCACTCAGCCAGTGCTAGCACGGCCTCCCTTGAGAGCGCAGCCTCACGAGTCACGACTCTCGTCCCGCGTCAAAAACAAACGAATTCGCGCGCGATGGCGGCAACCGAAGAACTGAGCGGGATCCTGTCCCGACGACAAGAGATCAACGAAAAACTGGAGGAGGGCCTCGAAATCAAGCCCAAATACAAATTCGTCAACGTCTACACGGAATTTCACGAGTTCTCCAGGAAAGAAATAAAACAATACGAGTCGACCTTCAACAAGTAAGTGTTTTTATTTGTCGGCCGGCACGATTTGCATTTTTCTTAGTTCACTTATGTACAGTTTTAGCCTCTTAACAAGTCCAACTACTTTTGAATTATTATCACGGAAAATATTAAGATGTTATTGATTCTACTCCCCCTTACCTGTGTTATGTGAAGTAAGAAAACGCTTCCTAATGCACTAAGAAATATGTTCAAAACCTTTCTTGTCTGCCTGAGCCATGATAATTTGAATTTATAACCAAGTCTGAGATACAAAGCAATATCTTTAATTGTTTACCACGACGCTATTGCATGCCTGTGAACGATAAGGTAACGAGCAAATAAAAACGATTGTCGGTTAAAATACGTGGGTAGACTCACGACTTTAGGTACTTTCAAACTTTATTAAACATAAAATATAGGCTAACATTAAAATATCATTAATTTACACTACACTACCACTATGCACAATATTAATTGTGGAATTTGTGGGTAGATTTACTCCAAAGTCAAATGCCCCGCTGTAACACGCTTGAGCGTAGTATGTAAATATTTAGTAAGTTTTATTTAATTTTTGGAATACGGATACTTAATAATGGATTAATAAAATACGGATAATGTTAATCCATCTTTTGCAAAAGATGGATTCTGTAGGGTTCTGTTCTATTTGGGGTTGTCGTGTCGGCTTACAAAAAGTTTCCAATGTAACTGGATGTATTATTAACAAGCTTTTGCTTGATTCGCAGTGTAGCTATGTTTAAATTTTCATTTCATTTCTAACGTTCTGTTAGTGTTTCTAAATTCACCGGTTAAAGTGTCTAATTTGCAAATAGGTACCTAATGAGGATGAGATAAACCATTTCCTAAGGTGATATCTTTTTCTAAGTCGCATTTAATAATAAAATATCAGCGTGAGTATTTAAGAGTAAAATATCAATAATATAAATACTAGGTAACCTGGGTATTCAAGTTAAATTCATACATTTCCAAAGAGTAGTTTAATTTAGTACCACGCGACAAAATAAACTTGTCGGCCGACGTGGGAGACAAAACTAATGAATGAGTAGCATGCATAGACTCATCAGACTCGTGCCGCGTGTTTTGTTTACGAGACGAGAATAATTGACTGACTTTCATTATCCATCCATTACTAGATACAATTCAGGATTCTCACGGTCACATTGCCAACTTCATCATACTCGTACCTAATCCTTTCACGAAGTCGGCCCAAGACACAGTTGTATCGCGTATGTTGAGGTTGGCATTTTACTTGTTTATCTCCTAATGGCAATTATCTCTAGCAATTTGCATTGTTTTGCTCTGAATCAAAATAAACTCCGTCAATTGTTTTTATAACTATGACAATTACAAATAATAATGACATCAATCATTTCATTAATAATATTGAATATCAACAGCACTCCCGCCCAGTCTTCAATATATTAGAAAGTACAGGTAAAATGCATCGATCCACTTTTCGATGTTTTTAAAGACCATATAATATATAATTATTTTGTCTTATAACCTATTTATAAGACAAAATAATTCATAAACAAAATAATTCATAAACAGGTACGTTGTTTTTTTTTTAATAGAAAAAAAAATAGAAACGAGCCAGGTACATTCCGTAAAAGCAAATATATCCAGGGCAAATATATTAAATGAGCCATGTCACACTATAATACTTATTTATAGGTATAGGTCGTTTAGCTACATAAATTACGCAAGTGTGATGTAACTCTATGCTAAAATACTCCCACCATCATATCGATTCTAGTAAAATTTAATGTCTATTGAAGTTCAAGCTTCGAATTATAATGATCATAATATAATAAATAATTAACTCTAAGAAATCTCCAAAAATATAGTCACGGCGAACCGATTTTGATACATACCTACGTTTATCAAAAATCTTAAAAATACCTCTTCCGTGCGTTTATATTTCGGTAATTAGCTGTACTAACTGTGAGGTTTAGTTTTTTATGGCTGTAGTTATTTTCTTTTGTTCGTAGACAAGAATATTTTTCCATTACTTAGGTACCTACTTCAAGTCTGATTACTGATCTCGATGGTGATACGAGATCATCTCTGTATATTTTTTGTCATTCATCGACAAGACACGAACCCTTTGTTGGCCGCATTTTATAAAAATACTAGCGACCCGCCCCGGCTTCGCACGGGTGCAAATTAATCACTCTTGACTTGATCAATCAAAATCTGTTGCGTAGTTTTAAAGATCTAAGCATACAACGGGACAGACAGCAGGAAGCGACTTTGTTTTATACTACATATGATGTACCTAGTGATTTTTCTTGATAGATCTACTTACATATTATAAAAGAAACCTGTTGTTCTAATTTCCAGTTTCTAGCTACATTTTATCCTTAAAAATCACACATTGCCCATGTGAACTTTCAACCATCGCTTAAACTCTTTAGGGAATTAATTTTAAAAAAAATGCCGTAATCAATGTTTTTCACTATACATTAGGAGCTTGTGACCGAAGTTTTAAACTTCTTACTTCAAAAACGACATTTTTCTCATACAAAATTTCATCCCTTTTTTGAACCCCTGGGGATGATTTTTTATATAAACTCAATATCATTTATCTTGTTTTTTAATAAGAAATCTTTGTACAAAGTTTCAAGTCCATAACTTTCCAAATGAACGATTTCCATACAACAGTTCAACCCCTGTTTCACCCCCTTAGGGGCTGAATTTCCAAAAATCCTTTCTTAGTCTACGTACTCTAAAGAAAATATGTTCCAAGTTTCATGGTTATAATCTTCAGCGGTTTAGGCTGTGCGCTCTCTGTCAATAGTTGTCTAAGTAACGCAAGAGTTTTATTATAATATGTATAGATTATTACTTACATTTTGAATCCTGTAGCTTAGAAGATAAGTTCCTTTGGAAGAGAAAAGTGTGATAATGATTAACGTCTTCAAAAATAGTTTCTTTACATGATATACGATACGTAAGGATGAATAGACTGTATCTGTAGGAACTTTGATTCTTTGATATTTATTCATTCAGGATTTTGTATTCCTAGGCATTAAAGGATTGATTTTATTTAATTACTTTTGACTTATATATAGGTACTTGCTTTACTTCTATAGGCCATTAGGTACATTGATGTATGTATCAGCAACGTAATAAAGACTGGATGAACTCGCCTCTTATATTAGTCATTAAACTTAATCATAACATTCATAACATAACGTACGTAGACGTTTGCGGCAAAAGTGCGTCGAGCGAGACTCAACATCAACAATGAGTCACTACGGCTATCGGTCAGCTTTATTATATTGTTTGTCTATTCCTGTTTACATCAACTTAAAATTATTACAAATTCATCATGCATACCTACTCAAATAAATTTTATCCTTCCTTCATCCGCAGAAATTTTCATTTCCATTTTCCTGGAATCTGGAACACTATGTAATTTTTTATTTATTTATTTATGTATTTTTATTTTTGTGTTTTTAGGTTTAACCCAAAATAACAAAATTACTTATTTAGGAATCGATCAAGGCATTTACCAATCTAGACTATCAAATAAAAGGCCATGCACGTATTGACTCGGCCCCAATCGGCCTAGACCTATATAATGACTGCATATCTTCCGCTGCAGTCACTTTCGCACTTCACTTAAAGCGACAATCATTCAATCATTTAAAGGCTCTCGGCGTTAAATTGATCGAAATGCCCCATTTGTTTGTGGGTAAATTATCAATTCCGTTCAAATTGTGAACTTGCAGGGCGGAAGCGACCCGACACATGACTACTTCATCAGGTCGGTGACTCAGCGCGTATTTCAATTCCTATAACACTTTATTTTGTAATATACTGCGTTCGATTCGATTACAATATGAATATTATTATATTAACGTTAACGTGTCATTAATAACAGTAATCAAATTATAAGTCACACTTATAAAATACGTATCAATCGATAAATGGTAGTACCTACGGTACGCAGAATTCGTCGATACAATGATACAATGCCCAAAGTACCTACATCAAAGTAACGCAACGGCTTCCTTAATGCGATAAGATTTAGCTATACCTCTTATCGCATGCATTGTGTATATGGATGTAAGTTGTAAACAAGGCAACAGGTATATGCCATTCACGAATTAACGTCATCTTCAATTAGGTACAGTCAAGGCCAAAAATATGTATACATTTTTGGACCTTATTTTAATGGACTAAGGTGAAAAAATGTATACATATTGGTGCCCTTGACTGTACATGGTTCGCTGCGATTTTGCTTTTTCACGATTAAAAAAAATGACATGACTCGTGTCTGTTGCAACAAGGGGTGTTACTGTGGTACATTCCTGGTTGGTCAATTAATTCTCCATTTATTTTCTGCATAGCTGAGATGATCGAGTTTATGTCGGACATCCGTCCCTTACTAGCAAGTATGTAAGTGCGAGAGGGACGAATGCTATATGTCAGACATATACGCGATCAACCTAGCTATAGGCTGGCCTGGATATTCAAGAAAGGGAACTCAAAAATATTTTTTGCGGAAATGTCATAATTTAGTCTACGTAAAATGTTTTTTTTTTATAGTTTAAGCAAAGTTTGTACTATTGGTACTAAGCGACGATAATACATACTTTATATATAGATAAATAAATACTTCAATACATAGAAAACATCCAAGACGCAAGAACAAATATTCGTGCTCATCACACAAATAAATACCCCGGCTGGGATTCGAACCCGGGACCTCCAGCTTCGTAGGCAGGATCACTACCAACTAAGCTAAACCTTTAAAGGATTCTCCATAGCGTAAAATAAAATGGTCATGCAATAAAAACCAGAGCGCAGTTATTATGCCACAAAGCAGCAATATTTCCTGTTCTAACATTGAATTTATTTTCAATTTCCTCAAAATTGACTAACGCATTTGCGGTTCAATTATAACATTTCCACAATGACCGGATTTGAAAACAATTAAATTAACTAAACCGCCGTTTCACAGTCTCCAAGTTTGTAGAAAAACAGCCAAGGTTCTTAAATCGGAAACAATAAGCATGTTGGTTGGGAAAGCGCCCCGTTTCGCAGGCAGTTCGCATTCGTATTGTGTCAGCGTTGCAAAATGCAGCTGCAATGCTGAAGTGTTATTCACAACGCTTCACCTCAGACCAACCAGTGTATGGCAGACCTCCGATTAGGCTTTGTTGGCAAATCCCAGTATCAAGATATACTAGAGGTTAGCGAGGTCAGGTGAAGTAAGTTCTGAATATCATACACTTCACTTCACGCGTTGATACTTTCAAGTAGCTGTATGTAACCCTATCAGCCCGTGGAATCCAATACGGCATACAATATACATTGACATATACAACATTTAAAAGCCGTGGTCGTATGTCGATTTCAAGTATTGTCCCATGCCCACGTAACTGTACTCGATTCACAGGCATTTTTGATTAAAGGTGAACGAGTAAATAACTTGTGGCAAGTATTTATCAACTTTTACCGCATATAAAACTGGAAATTTGGCCGAGTTGTTTGAAGTTTCTTCCTGTCGCTGTCATCGTTATGTCATGGAGCAACCGCCAGCACCGCAGGTCCACAAGGTAGGTATGGCATTTTTTGAATGCCTGTGACGGCGCATATCGAAATTGCCCAACTCCGCAAAATTTAGTAGCACAATGTCTAAATATTACATGTGTGTTAAAACAAAAAAAAAAAAAACCGGTCAAGTGCGAGTCCGACTCGCGCACCGAGGGTTCCGTACACAGTTCTTGTATATGTAGTTGTGTACCCGTCCCGACCCCATTAATTCAGGAACAATCTTAAAAAAACATGACAGCACCATCTATCGGCGCATTGTGTTACTAATTTGCGCAACTGAATAACTTAGTACGTATGTTGGTTTTTCAAGGATAATTCTTTATCACATCAACCGATTTCAATAATTGTTTTTTTATTTGAAAGAAGGTATTTTCAACGTAATTTTGTAAATTTAAATATAAAACAAAAATATATACAAAGGTGATTAAATTACAAACTTAGTATAGAAGAGGTTTTTGATGATTAAAAAAAAGAAAAACTAGATAGGGCTATGGCTATATTTTTCCTGTAAAATATACATGTATATTAATGTTGTGTAATAATTTCAAATTTTTTTCTTCGTAAACTTCGGAGATAAGGGGGGGGAATGGTATTTTTTTTTTACATTTTCCCTCGTAAATCGAAATTTCCCCAACGAAAAAAAAAACTAAAAACTGTTTCAGAATGTACAAGTCAAGCCCTTTCATATGATACCCCACTTGACATAGTTGCGAGACTTTAAAATTTTGAACCCCCTTTTATCTGTCATTATTCACAGAAAAAAAAAAAAAAATTAAAAAACCATCTTCTATGTATCTGGGTTACCCTTGTTTATAACTATTCCAAATTTCAAATCGATAGGATAAGTAGTTCCTGAGATATTTAGCGATGTGACAGACAGACAGACAGACAAAGTGAAACCAATAGGGTTCCTTTTTTACCTTTTTGGTACGGAACCCTAAAAATAGGCAAGTCTGATATCCATATATCGATTTACATGCATACAGTGTGATAAGTGTTAAATATAACTAAAATACGTAAATCAGCTATACTCCGTTTTTTAACAAAATAGAAAAATCGTGCGATTGTCGTCATGCGATTTCAGGGAAAACGATATTGAAACGGGAAAATATGCGGCGTGCTATCTTTGAGACGTGATAAGCTACTAAAATAAGTGAGATGAAATTTGTACAATATAATTCTCTGATGTCTCAGGGAAACGAAGAATTATAGGCGGAAATTACGGTTAAAATTCTATCGTTAAAAAAAGGGGTATAGTAGTAGATACCAGGAGATACAGAGAGATACAGGGGAGGATGTAGAACGCCCTATCTCTCTGCGGCCGGTCGATCCCCGGTGGACTGGACGGCAGCCAATTTAAAAACAAATAAAAAAAACTAGGTGGAAGGCTGCGCGGAATACACAATAAAGTTGAATAATTAAAAAGGTTTATTCGTTTGGTTTAATTATATACCTACAGTATAGTACCTACCTATCAAGTATCCGTCGCTCCGACTAATTGAGATACCTTTCGAATAGATTGGAATGAAGTAGCTGTGGGTCATAAAGAGATTTAGGCTCGCGTCTTTCCTGTGGACATATTAAAAGTTAAGGGCTACAAAGCTTAATTTTAGATTGGACTAGTAACCCGCATCAACAGCGTCTCCGTTTCTATTAATCCACGTGATAAAAGCATAGCTTACATAGATGCACATAAGCCGTTAACTATTGACCACAGAAGGGACGGCTTTTGTTTTTTCAAGTCTTTATGACCCCTGTTGATACCTACACGCCTTTAATGACATACCTATATGATAATTGAGCCCAACAGAAGAAGAAGAAACATTTATTTACTGCACAAAAGACACACAGATACAAAAAATAATAGACTTACTAAACTCAGAACATATAAAATAATGCATAACAGATATTTGTTTTTAGGGTATCGCCCCTACACTACACAGTATGGGGTATCTAATGGATAGCTTATTAAAAAACCGGCCAAGTGCGAGTCGGACTTCGCACATTTAGGGTTCCGAACCGATCGCAAAGTTGGTTTTTATAGGAAAAATAAGGAAATTTCAAATAAAAAATCTAATTTATCAATATATTACTATTTGTTGGAAAAATATACGTAATAACAAAACATTATTACGAAATTTTAAGTTTATAGGTATTTGGGAAGTTAAAAAATTCTTCGTAACAAAATTTAATTTAAAAAAAAGCTGACTTCGGTGGCTTCTCATTCCTTAGCTTTCCAATATATTTTTTAATTATAAAAATATAGTAAGTATCTACTCAATGAGCTGTAAACAACGATAGGGTAGGATAAAAATATTTTGTCGCGCTTCCCTTTCGCTGTATGGGAGCCCCCCATAAAACATTTAAAAATAAGTTTTGACTATTTGTATGCCTTTAGTCCAACAAGATGATTATACTATAATATCGCGTAATTGCGTTGTCTTAGGACGATCCCTAACGGTTACTAGTGAGTATGTGAAATAATTCACGGCAATATATATAATCAATTGAAAAGGAATACTATCACAGCAGCAGCAGTAGTATTGGAAATAAACTTCGTACGATTTAGGTATGTTGAAAACACGTCTAAAATTACTAGCTGAATTCGTCGAGTAATACCTATATTAGACAGTCTACACAATATGTCCGTAGCTTCTAACAAAAAGCCCGCATAATGTGACGGTCCGCCACTACGGAAGTACGGAACCTACACCTGCGTGTGGGCCGACACGTTATACTTGGCCGTCTTTTTCAGCAGATATTCATGCTGTTGGCTAAAATTTTACGCAACCTACTTTTGAAACCTAAATCATAATAAAACCGAATAAATTGAATATTCAAGATCGTGTATGGTATTAGATAATATTAACTAATTTCACTTGCCTAATTTTATGAATATTTAAGTAAAATGGTGATTTTGAATCGCGTGGTTCATGTTTCATGTTCTCGAGAAACTTGTTACGGTAGGTACATATTTGAGATGTGTTTATAATGATTATGTAACGAAACTGGATTTAATGTGGCACATCCCCGGCGCATCTCATTAATATATCTAGGCAGTAATGGTAGCACAACATAAACATTGGTTTATAAATGAATTGTTTTATATTTGTAATTATTAGCGTAATGGGTTTTAAATGTTTTGATATATTCGATACTCGCGTAGATCTTTTTTATAGCTATGTAATAATGTGCAAATATGAATAGTTGTAATTTGTAATATTACGATTGCAGTAATCAGAGTAAAATATCAATCACAGTATAATATTGAATTAAAACTTTAAAATAAAACAAGTACCATAGTACCATGATCATGAGACCCTCATTTAGCAAGCGTTATAAAAATGTTACTAATTAAACGTAGGTTTATGGATAATTTAGAATTCATAGCTTCAGTATTGGCTGTTCAATATTGTATTGATCACTAGTTTCAACTTTCAATGAGAGCTTAACATCTTGGATGCTTTTATTCCCATAACAACAGAATATACCTTCGAAAAAAAAACTGCACTCCGTTTTGACCCTTTTGAGGCTGTCTGCAGGTATTTGAATTCTGGATCGCAAAAGGCATAAAGTACTAAATGAACAGTACCCTTACCATGAGTTTGCAAATTGCAATGTTTGTATTACCTACCGTACTTGCTAGCAACTATGTAAACGATTTAGTATGGAAAAAATTACAGCGCCTCTGGCGGTTACGCAATAGAACTAAAAATCGCCATAGTAAATCGTTTACTTTACGCAGTGAGTCACTGATACTGATAGACTATACTGTCGCAGACGTCGCAGTCGCTAGCGAGTACGGTAATGCAAACATTGCAAACTCATGGTAAGGGTACTGAGAGGCAGATTAGGTAGGTAGAGGTATGTTACGAGATGCGATATGAGCTGGGATGATACTAACAATTTTATAAATTGCCCCGGTGTTTCTCTAACGAGGTGACAAGGTTGCCGAGATTGCTCCTAGTTCCTAGTCTAGGTTAGGTATATTTAGCTGAATATCCAAGGAGAATAGGCCTGGAACGCTGAAAACAATATGATAATTTTGAGTCAAATCAGTCGCTTGGAACCTCTTCTATGATCTGAATTTGGAACTCAGAATAAAGACTAAAAAACTTTCTTTGCTTCTTTACAAGCTTGGACCTTTTTAAAAGTATTTCTAATCGTACGTATGTATACTATGTAGCACATTTGCGTTGTAGGTACGTGGTTTAGGCTTGTATAAGGTAGGTATCAACATTATTATGTGGTATGAGGGGTAAGTTTACATTTTTGGCACAAACAGACTGACCCAATCCGGTGCCGATGGACCGTTTCTTCAACATGACCCGATTCCGATCACTAGCCAAATTGGATTAACGAGGACCGTTGGTAAGGCGCGTCGATGGCTTTTTACTGCTACTGACCCGATTCGTTAAGAAATGGGACGGGTATATAAATATTATGACGCATTTGAGCAAATGGAGTCGAAATCTCTAATTGGAGCCTGGAGCCGTGGTCACAGGCTGAAAAGTCGGTTCGGACAGCTTAAATTATAGAGTAACTGATCAGCGTTGGCATCAGCCTATATACGCCCCACTGCTGGGCACAGGCCTCCTCTCATGGGTGAGAAGGAATGGGCAGTAGACCAAGTGGGTTTTGTATTGTACTGTGTTCTTTAATTGAGGTGTATAATAAAGAGGCCTACGCTGGCCCAGTGCGGGTTAGAGGGTAAGACTTTGTTAAATAGGTTAAAGTAGGTAATCAATCATGCAACATACAACAAGTAATTCATGATGTAAATATTTTTAATGGGCATCCGATCTAATAGTAGTTTATGCAACTGGTACATAATGAGGGGCATTAAAACACGAGTGTGTTTTATGAATCGAGCCGAAGGCGAGTTTCATAATAAGGTCACACGAGTGTTTTAATGCCTAATTATGTACAGTTGCATACATTACTTTATCTACACACATATTATAATTACTCTAAGATGGGTTCAGAAACCGTAGTAAATAAATACAATAATTGTGTTAATACAACCTTTTTTGCACGGTTGCGGAAATATCGAAATCAGAACTGGCAACAGATACCTGAATGTTATTTTAAAAAGTAAAGAGTCCTTATTCTGATGTGATCATGTCGTTCTAGCTCAAATTTCGTGCGATATATACTAAAAAAACATCGAGCTGACATTTCGCATCGACTGAATTTGAATTTTCAGTGATACTAGAATAGGGACATGTCAACTTTGACATTTAAATTTTGACAGTTTTGTTTGACGTGATATTTTAACATTATATATGAGATTAAAATGAAATATTTTATTACTGCTGTAGCCTTAGCCACAGATAAGAAAATTGCCATAAATTCATTAATGTTGAAATGAGAGTCATTTTCTACGGTTTCCGAACGCATATTAGAGGATTTATGATATGTGTGTAGATAAAAGTAATTTATCGAACGTTTATGAAATTTGGATAATGTGACGTTATGATAAGATAAATCCCAGTATCTAATGTTCGGATAGGCCCTCGAGATGCATTCATAAAATCATATATGATTCACTATGTGTTCAACATCGAACAATCGTGATTGAACAATAAATGTCTACAACTCTAATACACACAATGTCAACATCAGCTATCAATGAGTTGTATGTACGTCCTGCCATAATCGATTTGTCATTGAGGAAATATGAGTAAACAGTTTGTGTAGTCTTTTAACCTTATTTGCTTAATCGTATACCTACTCAAGGAGGAAGTGACGTGGGTAGGTGACCAAGTGTCTGCATGTGTTTCTTACCTCGCTCGGACCTGATTCATCAACACCTCAACAAGTTATTGAATCATTTCATTTAACACTAAACTTGAGTGATGATGATTCATCTGACTCCTAATAGAGAACCGATGAAAGTAACCATATATTTATTTACCTAAATTACATTTTGAATTTGATATCAATCCCAGAACTACTGATTCAAGCAATGAAGACCACTAACTGCCAATTGGCGGAAATAATTTGTGTATAAGCGGATTTTGGCATGGTTGTAGGGAAAGATGTCCTTAACAATATATTAAAATTCCTGACGGATGGGGATGTGTAAAGGTCATTTAAGGTCATTTTTTTTAGTTTTTTAGTACATATATTGTTATGGACATCTTTCCCTACAACTATGCCAAAATCCGCTTATACACGAATTATTTCCGCCAAGTTTTCCTTAATTTACTGAATCATACCGGTTTGGTACCCTATTGTCCTTTGGTACCTATAAAGTCGCAATGCGACAAAGCTAGCAGTGCATCGCCACTGCAACATAGTTGATAGTGTTGTTAACAACCATAATAACTGGCCAGTTCCAACTTCCGAGAATATCACGTTACAATGCAGGTTTCTAAGAACTTGGATCTGAAATAGCGCTCGAACAAAACAACTAGTTTCCCGTTAAAGATGCAAGCTTTTCTACACGAAAATAACCTATTTTGGTAAAAGAGATCGAACTTCTAAAGCAGAGCATATAAAGTGAAAATGAAATATCTCAAAAGACTCATTGCGACTACCTTTAATTACTAGCAGAAGCGAAACTCCATAAGTATTGACATTTATTGATGTCGGTTATAGTGTGGTGATATAGTGCAGGTGCAGATACACTAGAAAGCTTGTTCAATTTTAACTAGCTTTCTGTCCAGTTTGCAGGGCATGATCGTAACAATAAATGGCTAATCTCTCGAGATCGAACATACTAGCTTATACGAAAACGATGGCGCAATATATTACACACAACATAGGTACCTAACGTGATTGAACAGTTAACACTTCATGACTCCGTATCATTATTAAGAATATTAACACAGGTATTTATATATTTACGCAAGATTTCAAGGAGTTGATATAAATAAAGTAAAAGGAACAGTTAGTATTGATAAATCGAGTCTGATCTGAATGTCTATAGTTAATAGAGGTAGGTAATACAAACGCAAACGTGTTGAACTTACTACACGCGCTAATGTGTAAACAAAAATATCTCCCGCAACGAATAACTTCGCTATATTTATAAACATTTTATTCTCTTTGAGGAACTGCGTTAGAGGCATCTATATAAATAAACTGTTTTATTTAAACCACGTCAGCTACCGCTTTCAACGCAGATATGTTAATAAACTTCGTAACGATGATAATATCCATTAATTCCATTCGCTGCTAAGCACATACCGTACCGTACTTAATTATTACACATATAAAATTTAAGGTATATATGTAGTTTCTAGTAGTTATGGTGAACGTGCCGTTTGCCTTTGATGGAAATGTTGTTAGACTTGACATATGACCGATGTGACTTTCCATAGTAATTTACAAGCTGTGGGTTGTCGAGTTCGAAGTTTTGTAGTACCTAATTTCATTTCATTAACCTTTAAAGTGTAAAAGCTATTAGGTATACCTATTATATATCCAAAATACGTGTTCCTACACCACTGTTAATTGAATAATGTTCCATAAATACCAGAGACTGTAAGATAATAAATCTCCGAATGAGATAAATAAAAACCCGGCAGTCCGTTCGCGACAGGTGAAGTCGAAAAGCAGGAAGAAGTTGGACTTGGAATGCGCCACGCAACACGCCTTGGATAACAGTTTATTTAACAGTAAAATAAAACTTCTGCCTAAAATAAATAGGCTTTGTCTGGAAACATTTAGCAGAGTAAACAAACGCATTTGTTTGGTAAACGATCCGTCCACACTAAATGGGCTGTTAAGTAATTGTGTAGATAGGTAATGGCAGACAAGATTCTAAACAATTATTATACTTTAATTGATAATTGTATGGTTATTACCTACCTAACAGGTTACTTGCTGCTGCGACTAATTCTAGTTTGGTTGGATATGCAACCTAACTTATGTTAGGGTTAAGAGCATTAAAAAAATAGGTACTTAAATAAAAGTTTTCCACTAGTGTAAGTGCTCGCTCCAGTGAATGAGTTGCCTCGAGGAAATTTTGACTTCAACAATTATTTAATAAAGGCAAATGTCGGATAGTTACCTACCTATAATACTTAATAGCGGCCATGGCTTTCTTTATAGGACAAGCAACTTCCGCTTTCATTGTGCTTAATTACAGCATAAGTACTTAATTCAGAATACCTACTATGTCAAAATATTAGGTTACCTTTTAATTGAGTGCTACGGATCGATTATTTACAAAACAAATACACAGTAAGTATTCCCAAAATAAGTCTGAAATTGTAGCATTTCCTATGCGGACTCGTTACACTCTGACCTACTAGTTAATGTAGAACGACGGCATAATAATAGTGAAGACGTATGACTCATCGATCCAATAACATTCTAATCCATTTATGTCAATTATATCCATTATCACTTGTTTTCTTGCACTTATCTTACCTAAAAAAAGCTAATCGGATTACTTAATTGATAATGATAACATTACTGTAAAATGCCCATACCTTTTCTATACGATCCGAAATATACATAATAATTTGAAAATAATTTTAAGAGTCATGCCTGTATTTCCAGGAGTAGTACCTAGATGGGAGGAGTGGAGTAGGCACGTGGAATAAAATTTTTAGCGCCAGTATGGAGAAAATGTCACATTGCACATATCAGCGGTGGTATATAGGAGCGCGCGAGAAAAAACGGGGAGGTGCTATTCTATGGCGGAATTGTGTATTAATCTAAATCATTTTTAAAATGTTCCACACTGGAAAGGAGAAAGCTGTAGGTATAACGCATTCATGGCGCAGGATAGTAGCCTAATTCTATCGTTAATTGGTATAACAGATTCACACATTTAAAATTATAATACTTAATTAGCAATGACCGCGACGTGATCTTAGTCCAATTTAATCTGCCTTAATATGTTTCGCACATATTAACCTCAAATTAATTTTGTATTAAGGCAAGGCAGTCCCACTGCAGACGTCCTGCTCTAACACGATTGAGTTTACAATTAACCATCCCGCTCTCTACGGAAATCTGCGCGCAATTTTCGTGAATATTTAGTATATTTTGATTGATTTTTGAAATACTGGATCATTTATCAAAAATCTATCCGGTTATTGTGTTAGAACAATAAAAAAGCTACCTTTTTTGTAAAGAAAAACGTATCACTGCCGATGACAATTTACGAAATAATCAGCATGTAAGTTTATTTTTACGATGATATTTAGAATTTTTTTACAGAGTTACCTAAGCATTTTTCAATATTTTGTTCGGTTATTGTGTTACTTTCTTTCTTTCTCAATCTACAGTAATTTTTGTGTAGTGTAGGTAATTCTATGTTATTTGTTCACATTCTAACCTCAAACTTTAATATTTTCGACTATTCGTGAACTGGCCTGGCCTTAAGCAAACTTAGAAACTTACTTCAAATTTAGAAATAAAGGAAAAATTGAAAAACTTAGGCACCGAGCAGGATTCGAACCTGCGACCTCCCGGCACTCGCGGCCATATAGGCTGTTCTGCCCAGACGAGGAAACAATAGGGACTGATTTTCAGATATATGAATGATTCTTGATTATATGATTCTGTTTCTGTGATTTAACTAACATTTCATCAGGTGGATGTGAAATAGCATACCTATTGATCGGATGCATCTAAATAATACCTACAGATGGAAAATATCATAGGGACAGAGCTCAATAAAATTGGTACTGACGGATAATAAGACGTTTCAAAATATAACTCAAACTCATACATAGCTGTAAGCTGACTCTTGTTGTAATTATTACTTCAAATCAACCCGTTACCTGCATCAACGTACATTATAACAACAACTCCTAATGGTTCTAAGCTGCAACGCCAGGCGAAACTGGTTCGCCTTGGTGTCACCTTGGCTCGTAAGACAAAGTGCAACTTTGACCCGACACACCTGCTGAGATTGCCTACATTAGCATGTGTCGACTTGCACTTGTATCATATTTATCATAATTAACACCTAATTAATATAAATATAAATAACACACATTTGACTTTACTGTAATGTTCTGCCGTTTCACGGCTGTTTCAATTTGGACTGGACTAGATAAAGTCATAGTCATAAATATATGAACGCTTCAAAGTAACAAAAAAAATCTGTACGCTCTTTCACCCTTATTATTAAAGTCATTACCTATAGCATTTTTTGACACCGAATGCATATAATATATTATGTTCGACGATGTTGACTGTATGTAAGATAATGTTTCATGAAATCGATATAAGTTTGATAACTTGCCATCATGTTTATTTGAGCTAGATAGGACGGTCTATTTTTTTTAGTTCATTCTGCACGTTCCATACTCATTATTTATGTCATTTGTTGTAAATACTAACACAACATGTCGGCATTTTTATTACTAATTACCTAGTAATTAAGACGAATTGTGGATTTGTTACCTCATTAAATTTTGTATTAAGTCATAGTATTAACTTTGAGAGATAGTTGATTGCCGCGCTATCAACATCGCAATTTCATAGTCTAAAAAATTATATTTTAAACTGTGTTGTTATAATACAGGTCGTACGTAAATGAAGATTTTCTTTAAAAATCTCATAGGTAGGTAGGTAAAAATCTCATACCTATTATCACTTTTCGGGACCAAATATACCTAAGCTCTAAACCCAAAATCCTTATACTCGAAAACTTAAGTTCTAGAACAAATAACAACTTTCATTACGTTTATCGTTACACTCGACTCACTCGAGCAACAACAATGTAAAGACGGGGATTTATAACAGCTTTCCTTACGACCCTAAAAGCCGTCCCACGCCACCCTGCGCGAAAGCTTGAAGGTCAAGGTTAAGGGCGGAAAATTGAGGTCGCGTCAGCCTCGGCCCATGATCAGGGTGGAGCGATCAATCCGCGCCACTCAAAAGACACTTCCAAATATTTATTTTTCCTTGACTTTTTCTTTTCGGCATTTAGGCATTTTTAAATTTCCAAAATCTGACTCGACAAAAAAATGCTATATAATTACCAAATTCACGCTCACCAAATTTCACGAGAAATGCGACATGTAGAAGACAACATTGAATAAAATAAATATATTTCCACAAAATGAATACAAAAAACTCAAAGTACAAAAGACTCTATACAAGAATCGAACGCTCACAAAATTTCATGACAATCGGTTGATAAAAGCGAGGAGAACAGGCGGAAATCCGGACATACGAAAGCATTTTTGTCGAAGCTAAAGGACCTTTGTGTCACTCGGTCAATTAATAAATTCATATAGATATGTTTAATGGTTTGTGCTGTGTATGTTCATAAGTACCGTCATCTGAAAAGTCTGACTCTCAATCTTCCGCAATACTTACAGAACTCTGAATAAACAGCATCAAATCACTTGAACACATTCATCGATATGCCACTTGGTGCAGTAAGTAATCGCAGGAGACACGTAGATATACTTGTTACTTATTTACTGCAAAGGAAACAGGGGGACCTGCGCTGCGCACTGGCCTTCTCATTAGGACTAGCACTGTCGGGGTCACGCGCACCAATTTAATTTTAGAACAATACAGAATATGTCATTTTAACTTTAATGAGATAATCTGAAAGAAGTAAATTTATTGGATGACGTAAAAATATGTCCCTTTACAACCTGTTAGGTAGCATAATCTGAGAACAGTGACAACCAACAACTTTTTGAACGGAAAAAATCGGCATTCATACAACCAGCCGTGTGGATACAAAACGAGCCAAAACGCCGCGTTCCGCATATTTATGAGCCTCAGCCAGCCAACTATACCCAATTCTTACGGTACTTGAAACTAACAAAACTTAAATATGGATGGCCCGAATATTCTCACTTGCCCGTGCAATAGCAAAGACATTTGCTAATAAAATTAGAAAATTACACATTTGCTAATTGGCCGAACCTTAATTACTGAAATTACTCGGTTTTATCGGGCCATAGGGACTGAATTGTTATGTCGACTCGACGCATGAACAAGGACACCGGTAAATAATTATGTGCGAAAACAAGAGTAACAATTAACTTGACAGGTAAAGCAAAAGAAAAATTGTTCCGACACGGCGGTACTATGTAGGTATACCTACAGGTTGGTACGTAGCTACCTAATTTAGCCCGAGATAAGATATTTTCTAGTCTTTTATAAGTGTAAGTAGGTAGGTACTATTATATGGCAATGTGCTATACTGCATATGACGTAACCTACACCAGACCGACCGACAGCTTTATCAAAACACATTGGGATGACAAAACGAAAGATAGGTTTTTCTACCGTCGGTAAAGCAAACGAAAGATCGATTGAATGCAGGGAACAGCTGTCAGATTTACGGAGATCGTGATGATCCGTGGGAAGTGGGCGAAAGTGTGACGTTATTAGGCACGTAGGTATACAAGTGCTGCAATATAGAAAATTAGTATTCACGGGACAAAGGCGCTTTCTACAATGACGCTCTTATTAGATAATTACGTAACGGTTTTTCTTTGCATTATTAACGGCACTATTGTCGGCGTCGTGATGTTAAAGACTATTAACTTAATAATACAAAATATCGCACCGCAATATGACGTGCGGTATTTCAGTAGGCGGAGCTACTGCGAACTTTATAATGGCTAATTACTACTTTCGATGACAGTTCGTTCGCCACAATGCAACAGTTACAACCCGTGGTTACAACGCTTGGTTACCTACTTCTTTTTCGTGCAATAGGTATCCATCTATACCTATGGGTTTGCGAGCATCAGCGCGTGAGATAACGTCCTGAAACTAATATAATTAAATCATCATGAAATTGATAGGTAGTTAATAAAAATACAGTTATCCCCACAAGTTGAAAACTGAACTAAATTCCTACTACAAGTACAATAATTCTGGTCAGCTCCACTTTGCTGCTTGTGACCGAGTGTATAGGTATCAAGACGCGCACCCGTAACTAGCTAAGGTTTAATTCCTAACCTAGGTATAGAGCCTGATGTGCATACAATATATCCCTTTTCTTCACCTTTGGACCTATACGAATACTACCTAATCAACAATATTCGTTCGTTACAGATTCGACGAAGGCCACGACGGCTACCTGGACCTGACAGAGGTGAAGCGCATGATGGAGCGGCTGGGCGCGCCGCAGACGCACCTAGGGCTGAAGGCCATGATCGCGGAGGTAGACGAAGACCAGGACAGTAGGATCAGCTTCAGAGAGTTCATGCTCATCTACAGGTAACTTGCTATATTGGGACCGTGCGCGACGACAGCGCCACGGACAGGTGGCCATTATGGACACTTTGTCATAGCTGTCAAGCGAGAAATAAGTAAATATTGTGAAAAAAATTAATGAAATCTTGTGTTATTTTACTATATTAGACAATATTGGACGATGGTAGTCTGTAACATTATTGCCAATAACATTAAAATTGTTGTTTTCAGGTTAGGTGACTTACTTTTTTTTCTTACGGCAATTATCCACTTATTTCTTTGGTCTCGTTTCCACCACGGTCTTGAAAACTGGTAAAATTTACAGTCGCTATTCTGTGGTGTTTTTACAATTCACAATAACACATTTTACTAGAGCCATATTAAATTTATCTTTACTGCAATATGGATTTGACAGCTCAAGTCAATAGACCGCGGGCCAACGACAGGTCACGATTACCAATCTCCTCTCGCATGAAAACTACATAGAGTGGTTAAGAAAGATGAATAAAAAATTACTGTGGACGTCTGCCACGATTCCGTTGGTGGGTTGAGAAGCAGCAGCCTCCCAAAGACGTAAAAAAAATAATTAAATTCAGTCATTTCCTCTCGCATGAAATTTTGTCAGATGATAGTTTATGGCCTATTATGAAGAAATAAATTCGTCTGCCACTTGTATCGCGGTGGAAAACCCGTCTGCCAAGGGCCTAAACATTGTATGGGATGAAAAGAAAAAAACAATGTACATCGGCGTGTGGGGTATCTATGGATAGGTCTTTAAAAATGATATAGGGGTTTCTAAAAAACTTTTCCATTTAATTCAACCGTTGGTGAAATATTCGCCGTGAAAGTCGTAAAAAGTTCATCCCCCTCTTTAATTTCTAAACTGTGAGATCAAAAATTCTGAAAAAATTGGGAGGGTGTAAATAAATAAAGACTCAAAAATATTCGGTTTGAATAAACTACGTCAAACGGTTTTTGAATAAACGCTGAAAAACTGTCTTGTTCAAACAAAACGACTTAAGCGACGTGAGTTTCCCATACAGATACGACCATTTTTGCTACGATTTATTGAATAGTGGTTTAAAATGTGAACTAGTACGTGTCGGTACGGAAACCTTCATTGTGTGTAATCCCAGACGCACTCTAGGACTGCTTGAAAGTTATTCGACATGCCTCAGGTCGTGTCTTCATAGGAAACTCACGTCACTTAAGTCGTTTTGTTTGGGCAAGACAGTTTTTCAGCGTTTATTCAAAAACCGTTTGACGTAATTTATTCAAACCGAATATTTTAAACCGATATCCAATAAATTGTAGCAAAAAAGGTCGTATCTTTATGGGAAACACACGTCGCTTAACGCGTTTAGTTTGGACAAGACAGTTTTTCAGCGTTTATTCAAAAACCGTTTGACGTAATTTATTCGAACCGAATATTTTTGAAAGTCTTTATTTATTTACACCCTCCCAATTTTTTTCAGAATTTTTGACCTCACAGTTTCAAAATTAAAGAGGGGGGATGCACTTTTTACGACTTTCACAGCGAATATCTCACCAACGGTTGATTAAAATGGAAAAGTTTTTTAAAAACCCCTATATCATTTTCAAATATCTATCCATAGATACCCCAAACGCCGATGTGCATTGTTTTTTCCTTTTCACCCCATACAATGTTTAGGCCCTTGGCAGACGGGTTTTCCACCGCGATACAAGTGGCAGACGAATTTATTTCTTCATAATAGTTCATAAACTATCATCTGACAAAATTTCATGCGAGAGGAAATGACTAAATTTTTTTTTACATGTTCACGTGCTTGGCAGACGGGTATTCCACCGCCCTACAAGTGGCAGACGATTTTTTTTCGTTATGGTATTTTCTTAACTATCATTTAAACCTAGTTTCAGTCGAGAGGAAATGACTGAATTTAATTTTTTTTTACGTCTTTGGGAGGCTGCTGCTCCTCAACCCACCAACGGAATCGTGGCAGACGTCCACAGCAATTTTTTATTCATCTTTCTTAATCACTGTACAAGTTTTCGTGCGAGAGGAAATGACTGACGATTTTAACCTTCTGGCCCGCGGTCTACAACAACGAAATGTAAATTTTAACCGTAGTGAGCGCTGTGATCGTTTAGGCTACCCCCTCCACCCGCTTTGCACCCTGCCAATATTCGAGGACGGGGATTCGGAGGTGTAATGCCATAGCTGAGTGGATATATCATCATCATCTCATCACTTCATCAGCCTATATACGTCCCACTGCTGGGCACAGGCCTCCTCTCAAAGATGAGGGGGGATTGGGCAGTAGTCCCCACGCTGGCCCAGAGCGGGTTGGGGAGTGGATATATAACTAACGGAAAATTGGAGGAAATCGCTGAAACTGGAGTCTGCGTCTTATCAATATGACAACCAGCCCAGTTAGCACGTTAGGCTTTATGGTTATGTTTTATATGACGTTTTTGTACATGCCGGCCGTAAAACTAGACCATACAACTGGGCAGGAAGAGATACGTAGGTAGGTAGTAGGTAACACTGTTGGATAAGACCATTAACTTAACGTTCAGTGATTTAGTAGACATGACCCGTTTAGGTCAAAAGAACAAGACGTCAGCGAATCAGGTCACAGATAAAGATAACATTGCGCATATCACATAACGGTCATGGATTGGACTACATTGGTATTGGTACACTTAGATTTAGTATGCGTTGCTTCGCCATCCTGTCATTCGAATGAATGCTATCACTTATCAAGTACTTGGCAGAGAAACATGTAGCGAATTAATAATAGCGCGTACATCATGCAGGACAAACTCGTGTATTGTGGGTACCTAACAGTGGCGGAGCGTCCATACAACTCGTCCCACCGGCTTGCCTAATTTTCAACCACACCAGTGCTTTTAGTACGGCTCATGAAGAATAAGAAAGGCAAACTATTTCCGGCTTCCCTAAGAATATTTTTGACGCGCCGCCACTGGTACCTAACCTATTGTAATTTATAACATGTAAGTAAAAGAGCCCTTGAGGCCTTGCAGAATAAATGTTTGAATTTGAATGAGGCGCGAGGCCCCTTGGACCACGAGGCCGTAGGCGGTGGTCCTCGCCGCCGCCTAGGCCTTACGCCACCTCTGCTTAGGCACGCCACCTTTCACGTTGAGACTCCTAAGTGTTAAAATTAGTATACTTAAAATCATTTGAACAGAGTTGTGCCAAATGAAACCGATCAAAAAGCGACTTTACTCCCCAAGCTAGAAGATTCAAAATCAATTGACAGTTTTATAAAACATCGGACATTTTAAATTTCAACTATATGTTTTAACAGGAAAGCACGAGCTGGCGAGCTGGAGAACAACTCCGGATTAGAAGCGCTCGCGCGGCTCACAGAGATCGACGTAGACCAGGTCGGCGTCAACGGCGCCAAGAGCTTCTTCGAGGCCAAGATCGAGGAACTCGCTAAGACCAACAAGTTCCACGACGAGATCATCCAGGAGCAGGAGGAGAAACGACGAGAGGCCGAGGAGAAGGCCGCCAGGAGACTCAAGTTCAAGGAAAAAGCGGCCTTATTCCAACACTAATGAAACACCAAATTACTGAGCGTTTACTCCGAACATCGACATCCGAAAGTACCCGCTACCCTACACGAGACCCGTGGGTGGTTCTAAAAGTGCAACAAAAACTGGCAACCGTACTGTCTTCTCGAAGATCTCACGGTTCGAAATAATTGCCATACGATAAATAAATAAATCGAAATCCGTATCGTGCCGTCCCCTTCTTTCTCGTGTTCTACACTATATGAGTGAAAGGGAGGGCACTAAACGAAGTTCGGATTTCGATGTTCGGAGTATAGGCCCTGAGGGCCTACCGCGAACCGAAAACGAAATATCTGCCTCTCTGTCGCACTTGCATATTGGAGCAACAGAGAGGGGGATACTACGTTTTCGGCTCCCGGTAGGCCCCCTGAGCAATATCTAGTCCGTAAGCTGTTACCATGGCTTATAATGTCTTTGAAGATCTACAATTATTTACTAAGAGCAGATATTAATGAATTATTTAGGATATTCATCTCCAATGGCATAGTATTAGTGAGTTACTGAGTTCTCAGTTCACAGTACTATGCATAATGTATGAGACTGAGACAGGTTAGGTTATATAACGCGATTAGGGCCGATTCAGACCGGAATGGCAGCGGCGCGGCGAGCACTTGCAGTGTCAAATAATTTTAAACTTTATTACATACTTAAACCGGCCAAGTGCGAGTCAGACTTCGCACATTTAGGGTTCCGCGGTGTGTACATAAAGTGCTTATGCCGCGCCGCTGCCATTCTGGTCTGAATCGGCCCTCATGGTACAGTCAGAAGCAGAAATTGTAAAGAAGGTGGAAAAGCGAAACTTGTAGTTGGCTTATGATATATATGTCTAGGTAACTACATCAATTTGCATTTTAGCTGCTGACTGTAGAGTGACATACTTTTGGAGATAATCCTTATTATTTACAGTCTCTGCTAACTGTTCTTGTTAAGATGAATTTTAGATTCTATTGTACCTACACTTCTGTTGCTTTTTTAATGTTTATGTAAGTTTACTGCCTATTTTACAAACAGATTGATTCTACCGATCAAGTACCTAGTACCTAGTAAAAACTGCGAAAAATTAAATTAGTGTTAATGCCTAATTAAGTTAATATTTTGTAGTTAAACTATTTATCTATTATACATGTTTCTATAATAATA
Organism: Cenopis cana; assembly: GCA_951800055.1. NCBI lineage: Eukaryota > Metazoa > Arthropoda > Insecta > Lepidoptera > Tortricidae > Cenopis > Cenopis cana. Next base: position 8,897,710 of record OX637488.1, read on the forward strand.
TATTTATGATTGTACGTCTGCATGTTGCTTTGTATGTCTACACTTTAGCATAGAAGATTTTATACTTAAATTACTTATTGATGGTTAAAAGTGATGTAAATGAATTATGTGTTAAGGCTGTTTGAATAAAACTTTATGAAGTATTATTTGACATTTTTTATTGCTTACCCTAGAATCCAAGGGTGGAAAAACAAAGAATGTCTCGGATCACAGTTATTTGACGCCCGAGCCGAAGGCAAGGACGATAAATATGCTATCTGAGGCTTTCTTTATCACCGCCCGTGGTAAGTATAGAATTTTATGTCGCTCCCTGGCCAGAAAGGGGGATTTGCCACGCATGGAGCGTGCGGTAATTGCCACTTTATGGCCAGGTGTGACATAAACATTAGTTTTCTCAACAGATAGTAATCTTTGACATATTTGGTTTGTGAATTTAACTGCAAAATTGGCTTGCTGGTGTTAGGTGTGAAACTTCATTTGTCCTCTTCCATGGTGGAGTTATTTCTAAATGTGTCATGTTCTTCATAAGTGTGGTTTTGATTTGACATATTGTGTAGGTCTATCTGCATCCGTGTAAGTGGTGGTAGCTTATCTAAATCTAGCTGATGCATATCTGCTAATATTTGAACTAATGCAGTATTCTGGAAGGCAAGTAAAAATAGTTGTAGAAGTCTGTACATTAATTCACTCATTGCATGCATAGGCATTAGGTCTGCATTGTAAGTATAATTATTATAGGTACTTACTTTCGAAACATTTGTTTCAAATTCTCCACCAGGTCGAGTTAAATGTTTGATTTGTTGTAACTCTTGAGAGCTGAAAAAAAGAATATAATAACATGAATTAAAACATTATCAGTTTCACTAACCGAGATAAATCTCATTTTAATGACATATATACACAGATATTATAGATAGAAACCAACAGATATAATCTTGCTTGTGGGCGACAAACTTACATTAATTGCAGAAGGTGGTTTGTCGTTACTAACTCATTAAGCAGATCTTGCTGTAGTTTTTGTGTGAGTGCATCTGCGGACTTTATGGACATTGCGATGCTCTTGTTCTTGAATTGATTCTTTACAGTATACTTTAGTCAGATACTAATTTACTTTGGAATATATGACAACAGTATTGAAATCACATTTAAATTATTAAGTAATGAAATCGTTTGTTTTGAATTTGATCGTTTTGTGTGCTTTGACGTATAGTTTTACAGTTTTAGGTCTATCCATAGAGACAGCTAATTGTTGCCAGAAGTTTGTTATGAAAATCCTGAAAAATTGAATTATTAAATACACAGCGAGTCTTATAAAGATAGCATGATGTCCATGCCATGCTGAACACATTATCATAAAGGATTCGTATTTTTCTAGTGAGTACGTAATGCTAGAAAGATAAATGCTTAATATTCCCTATAAAATGCGATCTTGCTATTTTCTTGACGCAGAGTTCACGAACCATTATTTCTTAAAGGACTGATTATATGATCTATATTAAGTGCTATCTGAATAAACTATCCAAAATTCCCTTTTATTATTAATTCTTTTCGATTTTACCATTAGTCGAAATATTAAAGCAGTGTATATAAATTAATACTCTCAGGCAATTCACCATATTATAGCAACACTTTCATAGACAATACAACATTTTTTCTTTAATCAGTATCAGTTCCAGCTATGGATTGATGTTGTGGGCGTTTATAATATTGTCTCAAACATACTTACAAATATTAAAAGGTTAAAATGTCAGACATCACATCCGTCATTGTCATTACCATAAACAATTAAACATTAACAACAAAGATGGAAGAAGCTGTTTATCTAAAATACGATGGGAAAAATATTGATATCAAACAAGAAAAACAAGACAATGCAGACAGTTACAAATACGACTTCGATTCTGGAAGTCAGGACAGTAGTAAAAGCGGCAGCGGGGGCTATCAGCGATGGGCACCCAATTTGAATGGAATCAGAAAAAGTGCTTTTACGCCGTACAAATCTGTTCAGTGCACTGCCTTGACTAATTTGCAACGAGGTGAGTCTCCGTTTCGATGTGACACTTTGTGGTGTGTTTGCTAGAAGTTTCTAATGTTTCGTTGATAGGTAATACGCAGGCGCGAGTTGCGGAAGTGCCCCAGCCCGACTGCAGTTTCCATGCGAAGGCTGGCCGAGGCGAGATCACGCGCGAGGACGTGAAGCTGGAGCCGTATGTGGACATCACGGACGAGCACGGGCTCACGGCGCTGCACTGGGCCGCGAGCTACGGCCAGCTCAACAGCTGCCAGGACCTTGTGTGGCAAGTCTTTGTCTACTCAAACCATTGTTTTTATATAACACTTTCAACACTCATGCTTTGTGCATGTGCTTAAACGATTTGTTTTTATTTATTTATAGCCTCTTATTCAGAAATTTACAGTAAAATTATAAAACTACAGCAACCACTAATTATTTTCTGTGCCTTCTGGCAAAGGCCTCCGCCAGTCTCTTCCATTCATCCCTGTTTGTGGCCATGTTGGTCCACGTAAAAAAAACTGTTAAAAAAGGTTTGTTAACACATGTCTAGTGTGTGTCATCCACGAAGGCGCGCCCCTCTACGGCCCAATCCATACAATTGCATATAGATTAGTATGAGATTTGCTGTGAAGGGGCGCGTCGTCGTGTATGACACGCACTATAATTCCCCCAAAATGGAGCTAATGAATGGAGCGCTCTCCAAAATTAGAATAAACAAAAAACAAAACGCACTATAATGTGATTATTATTTATTTACCTTTAATTGAGATGTTTCGACAAACATTGTTTTATATTGTCCACTTAGATATTTCCAGAAATAAAGGCTTTTTTATTTTTATTTATTATTTAGATATTTTTGACTTGTGATATTAAAAGGACAGGAAATTGTGCTAAGCTATCTCTCATGGTAGAACCACGTAATCCGGGTTACGTTGTTTTTGTCGTAACTAAGCTTAATCCATTCCTGGTATTAGCATCTATCATATGGACCATCATATTTTTTTTTGTTTTTGGATTACATTATTTTGCCGTGAGAGGGCAGAGCTAGGTGTCATTTACACTCACTGTGCCGGATATATCAGACGAAGGTGGTTAAAGGGTAGTAGCGGTAAGCAGTAATGCTGCTAATGCGATGTACAAATTTCTGAATAAAGGAATCTTGGTCTGAACCTAAATTTCTAATTTTTTCCGTATTTAAAGACCAACATCTTAATCATATTTGCTATTTTGTAATTTTGTATGTAAGAGTCATCTGTAGATACAATGGATGTCATTAGAAGAAGAAGAAGAAATCAATCATTATCATTTTGTTGTAATATATAAAATTAAAATAATGGAAACTTATGAATAATGTGTTGCAGGAGTGGGGCTAATGTCAACATGCGGGGCCCTGAAGGTGAGACAGCACTACATTTGGCAGCCGCTGGTGGACACCATGAGATTGCTAAATTCCTGCTAAACGAGGGAGCCGACGCTGATGTTCAAGATGATGTAAGTATTTTGATTAATGATGATCCTATTTATTTTGATTTTAAAGGATTTAAAGGGTGTAAATAACATTATTGTTCTGATATATGCAGAATAGAATCAATAGACAGTAACAAAATCTTTGTCAGTCTGATATATGCCTACTGCACGCCCGATCAACCAGTGAAGGCGCTCTCGTTCCTTTACGTACGTTTGATTCGATCGGCCGAGTTCAGACGACGCCCGAACATACTTCGGCCAACAACGGATTAGGTGGACGCCTACCGTAACCCTTGATACTTTACTAGTGCAGACTACTGAGAAATTTTCCTATCTGGGACTCTGGGACCTATTGCATAATGACTTGTAACTAATATTACAAGTGGAAGTCTCTTTCAAATGAAAGATGTCGAAAAGATACTTCCTCCACATAATAAGTAATAGTACTACATACAGAAGTCCCACCGTTAAGAAATCCCCAATTCACAATCCCAAATTATAATAGGTAATAACAAACTTTGACCACACCAAGCGAACGACGAGAAAGTCCCGTAGCAATGCGCGGCAGCCACTGAATGGCACCTCCTACGGATATATACTTATCTTATCTTATCTTATCTAGATGAGGGCCCTTGCGGATGCACTTCGACCCAATGGGATCTTTTGTGCAATTGCCCCCTTCTTTATACCTACTCCAAGCTGTTCTCCAATCTCTCCACAAACCGGATGATGGAGTTCAACGGGAGTACTCTGAATTCCTTTGGTTCTGGGTAACCATTGCCAAAGTCGTTCATTCTTTGTCTGGCGAGGGCGTGACATTCACACAGCAAGGATATATACTTACCTACACCTACAAAATAAAAATAAAATAAAATAAAATTAACAATTAGTAACAAATCATCAAGGCCTCTGTTGTAATTTCCTAATTCTTATGTTGTTCTTTTTCAGTCTGGAAGCACAGCCCTGATGTACGCGGCAGCAGCCGACTTCCCTTACACGTGCAACGAGCTCCTCATCCGTGGAGCAGACCTCACGCTCACAAACGACTATGACCAGGATGCATACACCTTGAGTACCACTAACAATAGCAAACTGGGTAATTTACTTTATGTACCTTATGTTGACTTAAACAATGTTACTGACAGGATACTTCTCAGCAGCTTGTTAGTTAATGAACCATTTGGACAGTTGCACAAATCATTAACCTATTCACTGCCACAGTAGATTCTGTAAGTTGTGCCTCACACGGGATATGAAGTCATTGGCGTGTGGGCGCACCTAATGTCCTGACTTTATATCAAGTCCATGGCGCTGAAAAGGTTAACAACAAGACACGAAATCATCGAGATGATTAATTGAGGTTTAGGACAAACTCATGATTGTGCCCATAAAGTTCGTTTGTACATTTTCTACGTACTTATCACAACAGAGATGCAAATATACTTGGAACAATATAGCTTTACATACCTCAATCTACTATAGCTGCGTCTGTCAGTTGTTGCGATAAATTGCAGTCTTTGTTGGCAAAGATATATTTTTCATGCAAAGGGATTATATAACACGCTCATGCTGTTTTTTTTGTTTCAGCACAAACTGTGATAGAAAACTTTTTGATTGGTTGTCTCAGCAAAATGTGAAGATAATAAAAAACCAGACCAAATTATGTTGGAATATCCACACAATTCATTTTGCTTTAACAGTCAAACGCGAATACAGGGATTTAGTTTGTAACATAAATGTACCTATTTACTTCATTATATATATACTGATCATGTTTTGTGAAATAAAGATTTTGAAGTACATTTGAAAGTCCATTTATTAGTCCATCATCATCATCATCATCTTCAGCCCGTAATCGCCCACTGTTGAGCATAGGCCTCTCTTCTTGTACGCCACCCGTCCCGGTCCCTTGCCAATCTCCATTAGTCCATACTGGAGTTAAATAGGGGTATACACATCAGAAATCATACACTGAAATAGTTGTGCACTAAAATATATTTTCTTTTTCAATTATCTATCTGCTCTGCATTACAATTTCTAAAATTATTAATTGTATTACAAATGCTTCAATCTGTGATTAAATATTATATAAAAATATATAACAAATAAAATAAATGCACCTTTGAAATCTTTACACAACATTAAATATTGCACCATTATCCTTACTCTTAGATTAAGTTACCTATTTATTTACAAATCACCTTTCGAAAGCATTTTACTTATTTAAGACAGATTGATACCAAAAATTGAAAAAAAATATTACTATGTTACGTATTGTCCATTTATTCAACAAGTTTTACATTAAACCTTATTTACAGTTTAATAAGATTACGATTTCAACATCACTTCATAGAACAGCTGTTAGAAATAACAGTTTTATTCCTTCAAGCTTCAAATAGTTAATAGGGTCCGGTTTTACAAGATTTTGTTAACCCTCGGTAAGTAACGTATCATTATACTCGTTATTTAGGTGACAAATAAGTCATGAATCATCATGACTCATGATACAACCTCTTCGTCCGTGCCAAAAAGATCTGATTCTTATACATTTCGATTAATCGAAATTGGTTGAAAGACCATTTCTCATGAAACAGTTTTTTTCGCTCGTACAAGGATTGTATAGTCCCATAATAAAAATGGTTCAGAATCATGGATAAAATCATATCTTTATGTTTTGTAGCATGACTTTTGTCACACCTCTGACACGCGAAGGAACGTAAGCGCTGTAGGTAAGTATGATTGCGTGCGCTCTCGGTACACGCGTCAATTGTTTGCGCGGGTGCGTAGCGCGTGGTTCGGACGAATCGCGAGGCGCGACGGCACCCGATCGTAACCAGGCGGGTGTCTCAGGGACGAGGTAACTGACCTCGGTGCGAGGGGTTCGGGGCCATTCTGTATGTAGTACTACTATACTATTCTGTGCTTATGTATCACCTTGTATATAAAAGGAAATTGGTGTTTAGCAAGCCGATCAGTTAGGTTAGAGCTTGGACTCGGTGAGCCAGTTGAAGGCCTGCGGCTTCCTGCTGCTGGACGGGTTGATGAGTATGTTGATGATGCTGGGCCGGTCGGTGACGGCGGCAGCGGCAGCGACGGCGGATCGGATCTCGTCTACGGTGCGACACAGGAACCCGGTCTCGCCGAACATCTCCATCATCTTCTCGTAGCGGACTTGCACGCTGAGCGCTGTCGGCGGGGTGCTGCAAAATAATCTTATGTTAGGGCTTGTCATCACTGGTCATCACTGGCTGTGGTGACATATATATGGTACGGAAACGTGGTCGCTCACCATGGGCCTCATAAGAAGGCTCAAAGTCTGGGAGTTTCTCTGCGTGATCGCATCAGAAATGAGGCCATCCGTAGCAGAACCAAAGTAACCGATATAGCCTTTCGAATCGCTAAACTTAAGTGGCAGTGGGCGGGACACATTGCACGTAGAACCGATGGCCGTTGGGGCCGAAAGGTTCTCGAGTGGCGACCACGGACCGGAAGGCGCAGCGTGGGTAGACCCCCCACAAGGTGGACTGATGACCTGGTAAAGGTCGCGGGAGTCCGCTGAATGCGGGTGGCGTAGGTCCGGTCATTGTGGCACTCTTTGGGGGAGGCCTATGTCCAGCAGTGGACGCCTTGCGGCTGATATGGTGATGAGGGTTATGGTACGAGTATACTGGAGACACTGACCACTGTGCGGGATCGCCGCCGGCCTGCAGGTCGGCCATGACCTCCTTGTCGAAGCCGCTGTAGATGCCGTTGTTGTTCACGATGATGATGATCACCGGCAGCTTGTAGCGGAACATCGTCTCGATTTCCATGCCTGTATGACACATTATATATTTTACATCAGACCTGGTCATAAAGTGGGATTACCGTACGCTCCCGTAATCCCACTTCCTGGCCAGGGGGTACACATAAAACTTTGTACTTACCACGGGCGGTAATAAAGAAAGCCTCAGATCACATATTTATTGCCCTTGCCTTCAATTCGGGCGTCTGAGATATTCTTTGTTTTACCGCCCTTGGTAAGTAATGTACTAAAGCTGCAAACGCACTGACAGCGGTGACGGCGCGGTGCGGTACCGGTTGTAAAATTCGAACTAATATGAAAGGGTCCGCACAGAAAACCGGCCGGGAAAAAAGCGTTCTGTGCGGACCCTTTCATATTAGTTCGAATATTACAACCGGTACCGCCTCCGCACCGTGACGCCCCGCCCCGCTACCGCTGTCAGTGCGTTTTGGGCTTAAAAGATGGTAAGGTACACATATACAATGAACAAGAGCCTGAGGCGCCATTCATCAGAAATGTGCTAAGCAATCATGTGTTTGTAGATCTCATTAATTTGTAGGAAGGGGAAGACTGCAAGAGCCTAGCTAGGTGCAGGGAACAAGGCATTATTTTTAACGTGGAACACCGCGAAGGCAGGCGATTCAGTTAGCGTCATATACAAAATATATGGTGTACCGAACTATTTGACCACTTTGGCTGCTACATACTACATGACGCTGACTGTACGTGAATGGTGTGTTACCCGAGAAACCAAAGGCGGAGTCTCCCTCTACGCAGACGACGCGCTTGCCGGGCGCGTGGTCGCGGCACCACTGCGCGGCCGCTACTGCGAATCCGGGGCCCACCTGCCAATTAATAACATTTATTTTTTATTTATTTAACTTTTTTTTTTATATCATCTTAATTATCTATTAAAAAAACACATAATATAGAACAGAAACAAAACAAGATCGTACTAACTACTTAAATCTAACCTAAACTGTAAGGGCATGCATCGCCCAAATCGCTGCCACTGGGCAGGGTACCCATAAGGCTGGCCGCGTTGCCTCGCTGAATGGCAATGCCGTTTCACATTACAAAAAAGTACAAATGGCGGACTTAATACCTTAAGGCATTCTCTACCAGTCAATCATTGGGCTAAAAAGAAAAATTTGTTCGACACCGGATAAGAACTGTACCCCCGTGGTGCCGAAGGTGCCGGCATCGAGGCGGTGTCTCGTCTGGTCCATGTTGTTGGCTCACTGATGACATACTGATGGTTGTATTGGACCGGTTAACTGTACCCCCATGGTGCCGAAGGCGCCGGCATAGTGGCAGTGTCTCGGCTGGTCCATGTTGTTGGCTCACTGATGACATACTGATTGTTGTATTGGACCGGTTAACTGTACCCCCATGGTGCCGAAGGCGCCGGCATCGTGGCGGTGTCTCGGCTGATTCATGTTGTTGGCTCACTGATGACCTGCTGAGGGTGTATTGGACTGGTTAACTGTACCCCCATGGTGCCGAAGGCACCGGCATCGTGGCAGTGTCTCGGCTGATCCATGTTGTTGGCTCACTGATGACCTGCTGAGGGTGTATTGGACTGGTTCACTGTACCCCCATAGTGCCGAAGGTGCCGGCATCGTGGCGGTGTCTCGGCTGATCCATGTTGTTGGCTCACTAATGACCTACTGATGGTTGTATTGGACTGGTTAACTGTACCCCCATGGTGCCGAATGTGCCGGCATCAAGGCGGTATCTCGGCTGGTCCATGTTGTTGGCTCACTGATGACCTGCTGAGGGTGTATTGGACTGGTTAACTGTACCCCCATGGTGCCGAAGGTGCCAGCATCAAGGCGGTGTCTCGGCTGATCCATGTTGTTGGCTCACGGATGACCTGCTAATGGTTGTATTGGACTGGTTAACTGTACCCCCATGGTGCCGAAGGTGCCGGCATCGAGGCGGTGTCTCGGCTGATCATTCAATAGCAGTCCTCGACCGATGTCCATGGTGTTAGCGCCCTCACTGACGATGATGGAGTCTTTGGGGATGCTTTCTTGTACCGCCTTGAATACCGCGAAGTAGTTCAGGGGAGTCGAGACATCATCGGCTTGTGCCTAAAGAAAAGGTAATTGGGTTGATGAATGATAGTCAAATCAGCAATCTTTTAATAAAAAGTCAAAAACGAACTGTTAGTAAGAAGTTTGTAGGGAAATACAAAATAAGCGACGTCAATTTTTTTTAATGATCAATATCAATAAGGGTCCCATATTATATGTTTTAAATCTTTAAAATAGGAAAAATAAGGTAAATCGTGATGTTTTCTAAGTATTTTCGCATGTTTTCTATTGGTATCGCAAGAATAATTATTATTACTGGTGTCATAGAATCTACAGTATTGAATTGCATTGCATACACCGTGGTACAGTCAGCAGCAAAAGTAGCTACGCGAGCGAGGTGTTCGAAATGATCTAGACACGCTCTTATTCCCTTAAATATTAGGCGTGTGTCGATCATTTTGGCTTCTTCAAATGCTTAGCTGATTGTGCTGCTGACTGTATGATAAAGTTTACACTACGAACTAAATGCAGGTATAACGAGGGCTACCGTTTTTGTGATCACTAGTTGGTGCCACTGCGCTCTTAGTCCAGCTGTCAAAGTTTGTTATTGGTTATTATGGGCGTAAAAACCAAATTTACGTTGTAATCGTATTTCAGTCATTAAAACAGCACCGTAAATATTTTTATCGAACATCTTGTATTGTAGCGCAGTCCCGTTTGGTTCGGAAAAAAGTATGACATAAGTTTACGAACGATAGAATTGTCACAAAGCACTGAAATTCGTTGACCCGTAAATCATATTTGCCATTATCAATCTCAGATAATGCAAAATAGTCACCATATTAATCGAATTAGGAATAAACCCGCCCACAAACTATCAAATTTGACATTTCGAATTTTCGAAGGACTGTCATCACACTGGCGCCTCTAGCGGCGAATCCATACGCGGTAGCCCTCATTATAATCCTTACCGCGACAAACTCAGTGTTGGCCTTCTGCTTCTGAGCGAGCGCCTGCCACCACGCGTGCGAGGGAGACAGCGCGAACTTGCGCTCGCGCAGTTTCGATGAGAGCGCCTCCACAAATGGTCGGATGTCCGAGTGCACCGCCACTTCAGACTTCACGCTGTTGTGAAACTCCTCGGGGCTGATGTCCACCTTTAAAATTGTACCAGTGAAGTCATCACATAAGTGAATAAAATGTTTTTTTTTTTAAATTAATAATGGGATCTAGCCAGGGAGGGAGGTAGGGAGGGCCTAACCTGTGACACGCGAAGGAACGTAAGCGCTGTGGGTAGGTATGTGTGCGTGCGCTGTCGGTACACGCGTCAATACGGTATTAAACCCATAGTCAAATCAGCAACTTTTTATTAAATGTCAAAAACGATTTGTTAATATGAAGTTTGTAGGGAAATACTGTCTTAGTGACGTCACTAAGACAGTGTGAGTAGGTTTGTTCAAATCAGCGTCCTTTTTAAATCTTTATGCTTATAAAATCTTTCAATTAGCTAAAATAAATTAATAATTGATGTTTTTCGAGTATTTTCGTTAGATCTTTTATTAGTCAAGTAAAAAGTAATTTATTTTTACCTTAGTTTAATACCCTATTGTTTGCGCGGGTGCGTAGCGCGTGGTGCGGACGAATCGCGAGGCGCGACGGCACCCGATCGACACCAGGCGGGTCTCTCAGGGACGAGGTAACTGACCTCGGTGCGGGGGGTTCGTGTCCGTTCTGTATGTAATACTATTATACTATCATGCCATGCCTTCCGGTCCGGTAAATATGGTTTATACCTATCAAGTATAATTATAATATATCAGACCGTGACGTCATCCGCTCCCTAAATTGGACGCGTTTTACCTTGGCTAGCTTGTGGACTACCGCAACGCATAGCACAGAATATCGTGACTGTACAACCGTCGAAATGAATACGTTCCCTTACCTGGATGACTTTTACTTTAGGGTCGAAGCGCGGCGCCTGCCCGAAGTGCAGCATCCAGTTGAGTCGAGCCCCCAGCAGTAAGATCACATCCGCCTTCAGGAGCGCCTGCGTGCGCGCCGTCGACACGCACTGCGGGGATGTGTCCGGAACTACGCCTTTGCCTGACGATTTTCATTTAATCATTTAATCGTATATATAGGTCTTACATTTATAATAACATTTCAACATTTAAGACAAACATTGGGCTGCGGCAGTGTACGTTGCAACCTCGTCGCGAATGCACCCACTCTGAAGAAGAACCCCCGAAGAGTTCGAAACATGTCGTCACTCATATATGTGTCCATATAACATAACAAAATAATGTTTTTTTTTCGCTAGGAGGGTTGATGACGTGACGTGAGTTTTAACCGTTTAGTAAAATATAGGTGTACCGGTTTTTAAGAGAGACACATTCGAAGCGGCCAAACTGGGAAAGTACCTGAAAGCCACAGCCATAATACAACTACGGTTTATTTACGGACGGTTAGAAACAGATGCGTGAATTTATCGATTTTTAAAATGTTATTGGTTCATTTGGAGATGATATTTTTGGACATTGCAGCGGAGACTTCTACTGAGTACCTTGGCTGTTATCAATGTTAACATCAATCGCTCACTTCTTTAGTTACCACTATTAGGCTGCGTTTCCACCAGAGATGTGCGAGGATGCGTTTTCATACATTTGACACATCGCAACGCGCCGGGCGAGGTGTCAAATATATGAAAACACATCCTCGCACATCTCTGGTGGAAACGCAGCCTCAGTACTATTACCCATTCAGGTGTGAGTATCAGCCGTGACTGCACACTCAATTATTTCATTTAGTCTAGTCTATAGCCGATGGTCTATTTATGAATGAAACCATAGAGTTTTACCATGCCGTGGCCGTCGACGATAAAGTATAAAAGCGTCCAATGACTACTGGCCGCTTCACTTACCCATCCATGGGTGTCGGCAGGAAGGGTAGCCCAGTATCAGCCACGAGTTTCCTAAGCGACTCCTCAGCGTGAGCGTAAGCGGCGCCCTTGCCGACGATGACGAGCGGTCGCTCGGCGCCGGCCAGTAACTCGGCCGCTCGCGCTACTAGCGCGGGGTCTGGGTGTGCTAGCTTCACTGTCTCGGCGCTGTACAGTTCGGGGACTTTTTAGTGGCCGCTTCACTTACCCATGGGTGTCGGCAGGAAGGGTAGCCCTGTATCAGCCACGAGTTTCCTAAGCGACTCCTCAGCGTGACCGTAAGCGGCGCCCTTGCCCACAATGACGAGCGGTCGCTCGGCGCCGGCCAGTAACTCGGCCGCGCGACCTACTAGCGCGGGGTCTGGGTGTGCTAGCTTCACTGTCTCGGCACTGTACAGTTCGGGGACTTTTTAGTGGCCGCTTCACTTACCCATGGGTGTCGGCAGGAAGGGTAGACCAGTATCAGCCACGAGTTTCCTGAGCGACTCCTCAGCGTGAGCGTAAGCGGCGCCCTTGCCGACGATGACGAGCGGTCGCTCGGCGCCGGCCAGTAACTCGGCCGCTCGCGCTACTAGCGCGGGGTCTGGGTGTGCTAGCTTCACTGTCTCGGCGCTGTACAGTTCGGGGACTTTTTAGTGGCCGCTTCACTTACCCATGGGTGTCGGCAGGAAGGGTAGCCCTGTATCAGCCACGAGTTTCCTAAGCGACTCCTCAGCGTGACCGTAAGCGGCGCCCTTGCCCACAATGACGAGCGGTCGCTCGGCGCCGGCCAGTAACTCGGCCGCGCGACCTACTAGCGCGGGGTCTGGGTGTGCTAGCTTCACTGTCTCGGCACTGTACAGTTCGGGGACTTTTTAGTGGCCGCTTCACTTACCCATGGGTGTCGGCAGGAAGGGTAGACCAGTATCAGCCACGAGTTTCCTGAGCGACTCCTCAGCGTGAGCGTAAGCGGCGCCCTTGCCGACGATGACGAGCGGTCGCTCGGCGCCGGCCAGTAACTCGGCCGCTCGCGCTACTAGCGCGGGGTCTGGGTGTGCTAGCTTCACTGTCTCGGCGCTGTACAGTTCGGGGACTTTTTAGTGGCCGCTTCACTTACCCATGGGTGTCGGCAGGAAGGGTAGCCCTGTATCAGCCACGAGTTTCCTAAGCGACTCCTCAGCGTGACCGTAAGCGGCGCCCTTGCCCACAATGACGAGCGGTCGCTCGGCGCCGGCCAGTAACTCGGCCGCGCGACCTACTAGCGCGGGGTCTGGGTGTGCTAGCTTCACTGTCTCGGCGCTGTACAACTCGGGGACTTTTTCTTCGTCGACCTCGCTCTGCAAGTTAAGTGCAAGTAAGACAGTTTTCCTTTTCTGGAAGCTTACGAAGCCGTATGGACGCTCAAATGTAGTTTCAAATATCTCTATTATGAATAGTTATGGAAGAAAGGGATAGTAGCGCACTCCTAATATTTTTCTCTGAAAGATAACTGCCATCCGCGCAATGGTGTGGTAAATTGTGCCTTCTCCACATTCAGATAAACTTTCTGCTCGTAGCAACACGAGAGCCGGGTCTATCCGAAGCAGCAAGTGGGTGATAATTGTCAGTTACCATGAGTAGTGTGCCGGGCATGTCTAGATAGGAAACTCCCGGCTTGCCGGCGGCCGCGAGCCGCACGGCCTTCTCCACGTGCAGCGGGATCAGCCGCGCCGAGGGAGGCCGCGCCGCGTACTTGCAGTATAGTCGCGATGATTCCACCTATTTTAACACAATAGAGAATAGGTTTGTAAAGTACTAGTACTTTACAAACATTGATTGAGATATACACATACGGACAGACACCTTATGTTTTCTTCGGAATAATATTTATTCTCATAATCAATGAAGTTCCAAATTAAATTGTGGAAAAAGGAACAGTGAATAATCAGTTTGAAAATAAAAAAACATTACGGTCCTGTTTTTGGGCAGTCGTATAATAAAACCGATTCCTTGGTGTGTCAGTTTAATTGCATTTTTTTTTATTAAAAACGTAAGTGATATTTTAGTCATTAATTTGCTAATGATAAATAATCACTAGTTGATTTATGTAGTAGGCAGGATGACAGATGTAAATGTAAACACAGTTCCAACTACCTACCTAACTAAGTTGCATGATAAAAGCATCGTACTTGTTATTGCATGATAAGAGTTCAACGAGTAGAAAAAAAATCATATAGTTTCCAAAAATAATCGGTTATAGGTAGATACTAAATTGTATCAACAATATGAGATTTGTGCATATTTTGCACTTTACATAATATCTAATCTAACTAAATAAATATAGCTTAAGATAACTAAATATTAAGGTATCTAATCTGTCCTCCTTGTCACCACCAAACAACAAGATTATTTCAGTAATACGCGTAATAAACTATTGAAATGTGATATGAATTTATTTATTTATATTCCCAATATAATGGATATAATAAAAATGAACGGAATGGATGATATATGGATTACAATTTTTATTCTGCAAGTTGCCCATGCCCTTCACATGTCCGGTTATACTAACCCTTTTAAATATATGATCTATGGTGAAAAAAAAGTGCCAGAAGTTTTGCTACATAAGGTTACACTAATAAAAACTGAACATAATAAAAAAACTCTTGGGACAGGAAAAACAAAAGAACTTCAAACATGGACCTTGCCATAAAGACAATATGGCTCAAAATTTTTAACTTCCTTCATCATATCAAATGACAAAGTGAGAAATAATTAATTGATAAACATTCTACTCTAAGAGTTGAAAGAACCAATTATTTCACTGGCCAGAAATTCTGAAATAAAATACAGCATTAGTGTTTATTTTTATACCTGAGGCCACTCCTGGAATCCTCCAATGCCCTCATGGTCTTGGGCGCAGGAGCCAGCGATGACCAGCAGTGGCCAAGCATTAACCTGTGCATTGGCCATGCCACCCACGCAGTGCAGCAGGCCGGGTCCGGACACTGCCAGACATACTCCAGGCTTTCCTGTACATCAAAACACTTTCAAGCCACAGGAAAATTTTAAAATGGGTTGTTCCCTGTCAAAAGGTACCACTTTACTAGGAAGGATGATTGATAGTACCTATGACTTCTAACATAATGGTACATTTCCCCTGGTATCTGGTAACAATACAAATACTGGATATTACTCCATTGGTAATACTGTAAGATAGAGGACCCACTATTCTTAAAAATATTTCCTGTGTTTGTGGCCTTCCGAGTCAATATTACTATTTGGATGTCTCTTAATATCTTGCATTATGACTTTCTACATGTGTTCATAAAATATTTTCATATGCTTTTGCCATGTCCAAAAGATTAACAGATCAGTCAATGTAAATATCTATAATAATCTGGGATAATTATGATAACTTCAAAAAACCTCAAGATAAATTTACTATCATTAGAAATAACATTTAAATGGGGAAATCCTGGACAGAATATGTACCTGTTAGATATCCAATGGCTTGTGCAGCGTAGCAGGCAGCCTGTTCATTACGCATGCCTATGTATTTGAGCCCCGCAGCTTGGAATGCCATGGAAGTCTCTATTACGGGTATACCCACGATGCCAAATACATATTCTACACCCTGAAATTACATAGGCATGGCATCAATTGCATAGTCTTTGGTGTTTAAACTGGTTCCAAGTCCTAGTAGTAGAATTAAAATAAATTACTGAGGTTTTCTCGGAACTTGCTCTGCAGGCAACCATAGTTATTTTGTCTTGTTCACTAGTAATGCTTTCATAGAAAATGTTCATACTCAATACTGTTATTAGATGTTTCATAACATAAAGCCATCAATTAAAATAGCTTTTTGCAATTAAATATATATAGGTGCTAATATTGTGTTATTACATTCATGTAGTGATATTTATATTTCATTTTGAAATAAATACGAGTGATATGTGTTATTGATTATAATTGAAAACAAAGTAATTTACTTCTTTGGTTAGAAGAATGACTAGTAACATTTGAAAGCAAAGGATGTTTTTATGTTCACAAAAATATTGCCCTGAGCAAAGTTCATTGTTTACAATTAAAGTTATTAACAACATGAAACTTACTTTGCAATGAATAAATGTTGTAAACTATCCTACTATATATACAAAATGTACATTGCAGTAAAAACTTACCTGTTTCTTTAAACTTTCGGCTAATATAGTATTCCCGTCGGTAACCATACTTCTGGTTAACTTTGGCGAAACTTGAATAGATGTTCTTAAAGTAACGTGAGCTAGTCTACCTAAAAACATTATTGTAAAAATTAACACTACTGCACGGGATGGGAGGAAAACACGAGATGGTGTTAAAAACTACACCGCAGGGTGAACTCCCAATATCAGTGTACAAAGGAAGAATAATGTCAAAACAAACTTACTTTTGACAGCGCTACGCTAGGTAGTGATAGTGATACTGTTTACGACCGTGCGGCGTATCACACGACAAGAAACTCAAAGGGATTAATATTTTACGATATCACACCACTATCGAAGTATGAATTCAATCGAAATTGAACTTTGGAGTGCGGTGTGTGTGCCTTTCAACGATATCTGTACTTGCTAAATAAACTAAATGAAAAGTTTAAAAAACTGTGTCAGCTGGTTTCTTTAAACGCGAAATAAAATAAATTATCGTCATTCGTCATCCTCGAACACTGAACTCGTACCGTACTAATCAATTCAGGTATAATACAACAAATAATTATCAAAAATTATGAAAATAAAATATGACATGACATCAACATGAGTGACCTTGACATTGACATTGACAATGACAAGCTTCCGAAACTTCGGTCAAACTAAAAACGGGTTAAGCTTTGTCCACACTTGATCGTTTTACCGTATCAGGGCGGCTACCGCGAACCACAAACGAAATTTTCTCTCCCTATCGCACTTGCAAGTTTGTACGTAAGTGCGACAGAGAGGTAAAATTTCGTTTGTGGTTCGCGGTAGCATACCAGATCTCCGTCGCCTATCGAGCACGCGTATCATGATCGTTAGTGTGGACACGAAAAAGTGCGTAGAATCATTCTTGTAGAGAATTTTATGTAGATTACTCATGTGTAAGATCATTTTTTTTTGTAAAAGTCGCAAATTCGTGCGATAATCGCGTAGTCGCGTTTGTTTTAGGACGATCCCTTTAGGACACCTATTCGAGTTCATTATATTCGCGAATTTCACTTGCGCGATCGCGCGATCGCTTAAGCCGCCTACTCAAAGCCCTGCCTGCAGGGCCCTGCTTGCAGTGCCACTGCAAAATCGTATTGTGTGTATGCATGCAGGGCCGATTTAATTTAACAGACAGGTCACATGTGCGGAAAAGGTCTAGAAAACAACTTTCACGTGTCTCGCTTATTTTCTTTTTATAACGTGTCTGGGACTCTCATCATCATCAATATACTAAAAGTAAAAAGCCGTGAAGTCATTATTAGATCGAACCATTGTTAAGACAGATTAGTTACTGTAGGTAATTTAAAAGAATCAATAGCAGGTAGTTAGTTATTAAAAAAAAGTTACTTCGTCGATCATTTCATTACTTACTTACTTTTTTATACGCGAATTTCTCTACAGGACAGTAGAATGTGATTTACTCAATAACATCGATTTTGAAGAAATTAGTAACGATATCGCCCATGTAAAATCCAAAAAAATCCAAAAAATCTTACTTTTGTGGATTATACCTACACCTACATATTATATTTATTCATTCATTTAATGTGATTCGGCTACTTTCTTTGTATATTCTAACAAAATAGTGCTCTATCAAAGGTCATAGGGGCCCCATTATCCTAATGTGCCCAGGGCCACGAATTGGTTTAAGACCGCCCTGCGTTTTCTTGAGTTACTTTTAAGTAAACCATTCATAGGACATAAGTAGTGAGATAATTATACAACGGTTTCTCATTTTGTTAATAAAATTGGATGTTGTTTCACCACTAGCCGCTAGTATTCACTTTTATTACACATTTCATAATGTAAAATCTCAAAATTAACGGTCTTTATCGTGGGGCCGTTAATCTGTCCTTCTCCGTAAAATATTGTGTATTCCAGATACCGGCCACCATAATTAATTGATAAAAAAGTTAAAAAAATGCCAAAATCGAATGAAATCTTAATAAAAACTGGATCTTTAACTGATCAGTCTGATCACACAAGAAATTTATATAAGTGACATAAATTTACCTCTTAGCGCCAACTTTCTTTTTATTTTTTGTACAGATTCACTGTACTTCCAAGCTCCGCACGTCACTACGGAGGAAATGCGGGAATTGTAGCGTTTTTTCTTGTTAAGATTAATCTTTTAGTTACAAAATTATATAGATTCTTATAGCATTTCTAATCAAGTTTAGCTTACGGTTTATTCTTTTTCTTGAATATGTTTAGAACTTTTATTGTCTTTAATTGAAGGAACCTAGTCGGCCAGGGGGCCGTAAACTACCACAGGCCGCGTAACTGGCCTAGCGACCCTACCAGTGGCGGAGCGTCCATACAACTCGATTCCCACCGGCTTGCCTAATTTTCAGCTAGTGCTGTGCTTTTACTATGGCTCATGAAGAATATTTAATAATGAAGAAGGCTAATTATTTCCGGCTACCCCAAGAATATTTTTGACGCGCCGCCCTTATAATTATGAGCTGTAAATTAGCTACACGACATAAAATAAATGTATAGATCTTTAAGACATATTACATTAAGTACACACCCTAATAGCGGACATGACTGTAACACAGAAAAGAAAAACAATAAAGAACTTTCTATTCTATTCTATTCCTGGACCCTACCTACCTACTAGTTACCCTAATCGCGATCGGTAGTTTTGTTTTGAGAACATACATCATTATACTTTTTGATTTTGATAATAAAAACCCTTCACAAAGAGATGGCGGATGCTTAGTGTAAGGCGTATTTTCAAATAATCTCCTGCAAATCCTGCCATGTGCATAAACGTGTTACTGAAGCCATTCCCGTCGGCGGGGACGTCCACCTCGTGATCGCGACAACACAGTCCCTATTCGTCCCGGTACCGCCGCCGACAGGGTAGATTCAGTTCGACCCAGGTCGGGCCTAGCTGAGTTTCTTGGTGGACTCTTCTCAGCTAGTCTAGGTTTAGTGAACCAGCGACAAAACTCCCAGTAACTCGATTTCACTGACACCTCAGATTCGGTTGAGGCCGCTCAACCAATTTCACTGGAGCGCAAACTCTAGTATTCCAGTGTTTAAACCGCTCACGTGGTCGTGTCGGAGGTTTCCCTGGATTTTCCTCAGTCCGCTCTTCAACCGCGCACTCCTATCGCTTAATTTAATTGGTTAAAAAAAAAGCATAGCGTCAGAACAAAACAACAAAAACAGCCCAAGTAGCACGTCACGTAAACCCTATCATGTCAGCTGAGCTGGAGGTCTATTTCGACTAAAAACAATGAATTTGAATTGTTTTGTATTGTGTTTATTGGTTACAAACAGAGTTTACACAATTTAGAAAGCGTTGGCACCTTCTAGTAAGTATATGTGAATACTTGTGACAGAAGATCCCGCTCTTCCAGTGTCAAGTTTATTTATTAATTTAAACTTTATTGCACAGTAACAAGTTACAGATACAAAAGGCGAAGGAGTTTAGGGAACCTAACCTAACCAATAGTATACAAAGTTAACATAAAAGGTAGATACCTAAGTATGTATGTTAAACTAAAGGAACATTAAGTTTGGTAAGTTAATAGTAAGTATTAGTATTTAGTAAACCTACAACAAATAAGTACCTACCTAAGTTTAAGTTGGCAGCGGCAAAAAAGAGTAGGTACCTAATTTCGAAAATTGCTAATTTATAATACCAAATATGGCACACTTTTCGTCAATGTTTCTTTTTGTCGATATTTTACTATGCTTGCTGCTAGAATAAACAATATTGCACAGTTAGACAGAAATTTGTCATTTTCGGAATTACCCGACTTTCGGATTTATACTAAATCACTGTAAACGTAACATGAAGCTACTATACCTAACTAACTACCCTCAGCGATTTGTCATTGACCTTAACCATGATTTCAGCATTAGCATACCTGTCTATTGTATTGTACATATCAACAACTGCGGAAGTGGTTATGTAATTACAAGAATTCGGAACCTCACCATTGAAAATTGCCATAGTCACAGTTTGGTTTAAGAGCGGAAATGTGATAACATGAGGCATACGCAGCGTTGTGTGAAAATAGTCGCTTTTTGTTACTATTTTCTTATCGCTTACGCCTGTTTTATGTCCAGAAGGCGCCGCAAGCGCACCTCCTCGGTGGTTGTCGCTAAAGCCGTGGACGCGCAGGCTCTAGCGCGAGCGCATTCAATCGCGATCCACGCGCCGACGCCTACCTACAATTTGCTCAATACAATAAATCACAAAATGAACGTGGCATAGTGAAAATTAACTGTGAACTTGAAAAATTGGACTTTAGTTATTTGACAACACAATGGCTATAATAACATTTAGTAAATTTACAGGTGAGTCTTGTCTTAAATTAGTGTTTTATTTTTATTTTGACATGTTTTTTGGTTGAATACATTTTAAAATACGTATCTATACTAAAGTAATCTTCGCGTATTTTGTCACTACTAGATGTGATATTTTCGAAGTTTACTGTAAAACTATTTGCTGAAATAATTTCGTTAAGTTGATGCTTTCTCAACTAGCGGGTTTTTTAAAACTATCCATGCATTTTCTAACTTTTATACTTCTTAGAAACATATATATATATATATATATATATATATATATATATATATATATATATATATATATATATATATATATATATATATTATACACTGGCGGTCAATAATTTCGGGTCACCCTAGTTTAAATAGCCTCAATAGGTTTTGTTAAATATTCTACACTCGTTTTATTTACATATTATACTATTCTTCGTATTACCCAACGTATTAGTAATTTCCGGGATCCTATCATAAAAATATCAATGTCCAAAAATTTCGATTTTCGCGATATCTCGCTCCGTTAACGTTGTTTTTTTCATGGGTTTTTACAAGTCCGATTTAATCTTGGAAACGTTACTTTTTTTGGCTATTACTTTTGCAGTATAGATGAAAAATTAAATAGAGATGATGACATGATTAAATAAACTTACAACATCGCAGTATTTTAGAAAATATTACGGTTTTTTACCGACCCGTATTCTTTGTCCGTGAGTGTAGTTAACTAGGTAAAACTCTCTTGTGGAATTAAGCATACCTACCTAATTAAGTGAAACACAGCTCGTACCTACTTGATTTTAAACATACCTATTTAATAAATCTTATGATTGGAAAATTTATGACGGTTCGGCTCAAGTACCTAATTTTTTTTCTGGATGAATATTTTATTGATTTACTACTTTAGTTACTTTATTAGTACAGAAATTAAGTAGGTATTAAAGTTGCTCAACAAGCTACTTACTCATTATCACATATTTAGCTGATGACTTAACGTTGCTTGTCCCTTATTTTAATGTACGGTCAACCAATTTGATTTCGGGGCCACTTCGTACCTTGTCACAGTGAAAAACTGAATAAAAAACCTACAGATCTCATATTAATCTCGCTGTGACAAGGTATGAATTGGCCCGAAAATGAAATTGGTTGGATGTACCTTATAAAGAAGTACGAGTAGTTGAATACACTATGTAATTCAGCACTTTATACATAACTAATCGGAAATCGCTTACCATCAGGCGGGCCGCACGCTTGTTTGCCACCGACGTGGTATAAAAAAATATCTGAATAAATGGCAAATAAATAAGAGGAGAGGACATGGAATAAATTATTTTGGGTCCTTGTTACATTATCTCGATCTTTGTAGGTAGAGGACCCGTCTAAATTTAGTAATGCTACGTTAGATATGGACGTTTTGAAATAATGCGCATATTTATTACTGCATTTCCGCTACGATTTTGTGTTATGATTTTATCGTCGGAGCTACCTATATGCGCTATTGAAATCCAATCGGATATCTAAAAATGCGTGCAAATGGATTTGCAAGATTTGACTCACCTTATACTAACCGCTATACCTTAACGAAAGTTATATATTATACTAAGACATTCAAAAACAGATACAATTATTGTTTTTGAATACCATAAGTAGGAATGTAGAAAAAAAGTAGACTCTCATAGAGTAACTAATTTATCGGTGTTGCGGTAAACTTCTCAGCAGGAAAGCTAGCTACTTTATTGGTGCATAATTATTTTCAAGTATTTCTAACTGGCAAACTTGTTGGATGCGAGTTCTATGGATGTTTCGCCCCTGAAATATCTATGTATTTCAGTCTCCTGTAAAAATATTGATGGACTTTAGATTAGTCAACTAATACGGTTTATTATCTGTCGCCTATTATATCACCTGTAACTGGTCCCATTTATGATGAGATGACCAACTGATATTGAATCGCTTAAATTAATCTATAATGACATGAACTCACATATTGTCAAACAAACTCGATCGATTTCAAAGAAGGATCCAGGTGGGTCAAAAGGATCCCTCTGAAATAAAGAGTAGGTAATGTATCTGAAAGCATACTTTGATGATGTCAAACTGTTGAATGGGTTTTTGTAACAGTTATATAGTAGGTACGTATTTTTTATGTGGGAACATTAGGTAATAGGTAGGTCAAAATGAAATACATTTACCTAAATTGTTTTGCGCAAAATTTACGTAGTACCTATGGACAATTCATTATTTAGAAAGAAAACCAGTGAAATAACAATAATGTGGTTGAAAAAATACTTCAAAGTACTTAATTGTAAATCATAACTGATTTGCGCCTATAGAATGAGTTCATATCGATTATCGATCTTAAAATGAATTTTATTGCTGATGGTTGAAAGTTGCACACCCGTATTTACTTAATAAATGGTGGATGTATGTATGATAGGAAGGATAATAATATATAAAAAACCGACCGCAGAGAACTGCAGCGATACATTGTATCTCAAGTGCTTTATTATTGTATTGTATTATGGTGCTACCTTATGTGTAGAAAATAAAGCTGTCACAAATACGATAAAAACTAGGCAGTAAATTCCATGTCTTCGAAGGTTCCAAGTTGTTTTTATAGTTCGGTTTTCCTGTCCGCGTTTCATTTTCCCGAACACCATAAGCCACAAGTCATTGATCGGTCAGTTATATAACAAAACCATGGCTTTCACGTAGGAATTAGTAACCTGGTGTTGCTCGGTTGCCTCAGTTGCCTGGTATAACTGCATGCTCTGTAACGAGTTCTACACAACGTTATTTTTAGAAACTTCACTTGCATATGTAACCTTTATTCAATGCTGAAGATAACTTTTATTGAGCGGGTGTAAAAATCCCGTAATGAAGATTATGCGGGCAAACTTTCCGAGAATTTCTACCCACTCTCTCCAAACATAAATTACGGTAAGTATTGGAATGTTAATGGTAAACAAATTACTTACACGAATTCGGTTAACGTGGATTATCATGTGTTTGTTTTGGTGTATTACAAGTAAATAAAGATTTAGTACCTAATTTTATTAGTGTATCATCTACGCGGAATCGTTCACAGACGATACGTACTCTGCGATTAACATCAAACAAATCGTCAAAAGGAACTCTATTCAAATTCAACACTTTGGAAGGTCTTCAAAAAAACCAGAGTAAATATAAGTAGTATTCGCGATAGGTATGACATCATCTTGCAAACACATAAGTATTTTTTTTACTCAGTTGCTTTGCTTGTTTTAATGCCGATGCCGTTGCGTTGGAAATGTTCTGGAAGCAGTTCGCTGTGGCTTTCACTTCGGTAGAATTTATGCGGAATATTCCAGAACCAAGTTCAAGCACAGGCTTACGTAAATATTGCGCTATACTCTACCCGTGCAATAGAATAGACCACCACTATAAAAACTGGGAGATAGGTGGCTTAGCTTGCACCTACCCGCTGAGCAGAAATAGACACAGCCTATATAATTAGCTCATGAAATTAAACGACAATGGCAATGTATGTAATTGATTCCTTATACAGTTGTTGAACTTAGTGATTTAGTTAATACCTTTTCCTCTGACTCCATATTTGAGAACGTACGATTGCCTGGGTGGAGTATGTAGGTACAGTAGCCTCCGATTAGAGCTACCTATTTAGTATAATTTAGTATAATTTTTCGTTTTTTAGAAACCAGGTTAGGCCTTTTTAAGGTATTTTGTCCTTTTTGCCTCCTTAGTTACTTTCCTCATTTCTCCTAAGTACCTATAGGTATATGACACAATAACATACAATTACATGACATTCACATCATACAAAGAATGAATGGTGTTATGAGTTTTGAGTTACTTGAGTGAGCTGCCGGTTGAATGTTTGGTTGGCCGCAGTGTTCTCTCATGTTATCAAATACCCGCCGATGTTGATGCTTAGAACCGCTGACGATAAACGGAATTCCCTCGCGAATAACGAACGTGATTTTATTAGATTTTTATCCGCTTCGATACGATAGATTGTTATTTCGCAGCCAACATTGATACGTTGGTGTACAATAAAAGTACAGTAATATTGGCTCATGTTCGATTCGCAACACAAGAGTCACTAATAAATAATATCAGTGCTAGTATGTTCATGATGTTTAAATGGTTGTTATCCATGTAACTAGTGTTTGTTTTTAATTTATTTGAATAAGTAATATTCACTTGTCTATTAGCGATAGTATTTAATGAGGGTATTGTACGTCAGACTTAGTAAGTAGTAGTGTGTATACGGGTGGATTTTCCGACTAATTTAATATGATTTACAATGCTACGACGAGTCGCCGTATTTTTCACCTCTATCTACCTACGTGGCATGATACTATATTCTGTATCGCTTCAAATGAAATGCTCATTTACAACTATACTTTATGTACCTAGGTATTTTTTTTCTTACAATTGAAATGCTAAAATGATGCGGATGTCTTTTATTTAGTTATAATCTTCAATATGGAAAAAACTTAATATCTATTGTTTTGAACCTTAGAAAGGTCACCTGGCAAAATGATATAGGATAAAAATAATATTTTCATGAAACATTACATGACTTTAATGTACAAAATAGTACATTACTTACCAAGGGCGATAAAACAAAGAATGTCTCAGATCGCAGGTATTTTACGCCCGAGCCGAAGGCAAGGGCGATAAATATGCGATCTGAGGCTTTCTTTATTATCGCCCGTGGTAAGTACAAAATTTTATGTCGCCCCCTGGCCAGGAAGTGGGTTTTTTCGCGCGCGGAGCGTGCGATAATGGCCAATTTATGGCCAGGTGTGACATAAAATATTTTAATATTTCCTAATTGTGGTCACGGTTAGCACGAGATGATAATTTGCCTTGTTGGCAAATAATTCTTCAAGTGGTGAAGAAAGTGGCGGTGTATCTTTAATTAAGGGTACATTGTGATAAGAAAATCGTCAAATACTTTTCAAAGATGCAAAAATCCGCACTTGGTGTATTTTTTGGACATATTCCTGGAAAAAAGCTGGATTTCCAGGTGGTCAAGCTTCTATTACTAACAATATACCTAACAAAAAAAATTATAATGTAAGTAATTAGACCTGAATTACACCCACACACACCCACATGTATACCTACTTTAGGTACCCACATGTAAATACAATTCTGAACTCTATAATTTAAGCTTGGATCTCGGACTAGGTATTTGGATCCGAAATTAATGAAAATGAATAAGTATGATCTAACACAAAAAGTAATAGAATAATAATACACGATATGTGTATTATCATTATTTTATTAGAAACAATGCAACCTTTATGCACCTTGGTACCTTCCTATTTGTATGTATACTCCTGGTGAACTTTTTTTTTTTATGGCCTGGTGAACTTTAACTCGGGCCGATTTTTGAGTGTAGGTAGAACGCTCGACTTTTCACTTGACATCTGTCAAAACATCATAGTCTTTTGACAGATCTCGAGTGAAAAGTCGAGAGTTCGACATTAAAAATCAGCCCCCTGATCCTATTTATCCTAAGTATGGGTAATTATACTTACGATTGATTTAGGTAGGTAGGTACCAGTGGCGGCGCGTTAAAAATATTATTAGGAAAGCCGGAAATAATTTGCTTTCTTAATCTTCATGAGCCGTAGTAAAAGAACTGAACTGGCTAAAAATTAGGCAAGCCGGTGGGAATCGAGTTGTATAGATGCTACGCCACTGGTAGGTACTCTAATTTCTAAGTCAACTAGACTTATAAATTAGTTAAAATCATTAGTTTATTTACTTAAGACA
Source organism: Cenopis cana (assembly GCA_951800055.1). Classification (NCBI taxonomy): domain Eukaryota; kingdom Metazoa; phylum Arthropoda; class Insecta; order Lepidoptera; family Tortricidae; genus Cenopis; species Cenopis cana. The sequence goes on from OX637488.1 coordinate 8,924,222, forward strand.
TAGCTTTAAAACATGTTATACATGCTTTGTCATAAAGATGACATGCAAATATGAGTTTTCTATTTTAAAATTTTGCAACATCATTTAATAAAAAAAAAATTACGCACTACGCCAATTTAATATACAAGCTTACGATTACGACTAATAGCTGTAGTTATCGCTAAATATCAATTTCTTCCAGACAACCCTTCGCTAAGTAGAGTTTTTTATCTGTTGTTATACTGTGTATGACGAACGTCAATACCTGTAACTAAGGATGTTGTGGTTTGGGCATCAAAAGAGCAACTACATACTCGTATATAGTTAGGTAGGTACACGTTTGAGGTCATACAATAGACCATGACATTGACTGGTGCCACTTGTTACACTGAATGCTTCCATTGCTTCCAGGTACCTAACGGAAGCACGGGTTTTATTGAAAACCGAAAAATGAGCTATTGGTTAACACACGTTACGTAGTACAGTACTGTACAGTCAGTAGTATAGTAGTTAAGAGGCTGACAAGTTGACAACACCTAGAAAAAGTCCCTCTCTAACACGCGTTACACGCGTGAGTTTCCAATTAACCATCCCGCTCTTTACGGAAGCTCTGCGCGTAAAATAGTAAATAAATACTACAATAATATTAAAAAAATAATAATAATAATATTAATAATATTATTAATAATATTTAAATATTGAAAAAAAAAAAAAAGTGTGGATTATTTGTGAAATATACCGCTGGTTAGCGGATAAGGTATGAATATGGTGAATTTAGGTTTTTAATTGCAGACCCATACGTAATAAAAATAAAGACATAGAACCGTTTAATGATGAATTTAAGACCAATCTTTGCAATTATTTTCTATCGAGCCGATTTCGTCCAATTATGTATCGAGTCCGTACATGGTCTTTGAAATATGATGAATATTAACATTTTTTTTTGATGTGCTAGAACGAATAGTATTTCTTAAAAACTGCTTAAATAACATCAATTTCATCAAAATTAGGTCTTGACAGCCTCACACATCTGTATTGCTATAGCAGTAAGGACGTGTTTACGACGTCGTATTTATCTATTTTTTCCGTTACTATCTTACTGTGTTGATTTTTTTACGTTAGAGACAGTTATATTTGGACTAAATTCTCATTTATTTCTTTGGTTGGTGCCTAAAGAAATCTATAGACGACGCCCTTTGTCGGTAATAATAGTCAACAGCATTGTGTTAACAGTAAGACACTTGTAAAGGTCGTTGTTCAAATACTGATATTCGAATTAGAAAGATAAAATCCTACATTACTGTTACGTGCGTATTTTTACATGAAAAGGTAAAATTTATCCAACTAAGTAACCAAACAAGGATATAGCGCAATGGACCAAGTATTTTTATAATTTACCGTGGAAGGCCACGGCACGGTAAAACTGTATCGTTTCATTCATAATTAGGCTAAAGTCTATAATCTTTGGTCTATCACTCACGTCTTTAACGTCGAATATCGCTCGACATGTTTCGGATCAATACGTGGTCGCGACGGCCTCGCGTCTAATGCGTTAAAGACGTGAGTGACCCGTTTATTATACAGGGTGTTCTACACATACACTACATTTTTTGGGGCACAGGTTGGGTCATTTGCGACCTTTCCACCCTTTTTCCTAAATTACTTAAAAAACTTTTAAAAAGTCGTACCTGCATGACCGTCGCTCTTAGGAGCCAGGGTCCAAGGGTGGAAAGGTAGCAAATGACTTAACCAGCACCCCAAAAATTTTTGATGGTCCATGTGCCGAACAGCGAACACCCTGTATTTCAATATGTCTGAGACTCAGTTTTCTATTTAAAATCTTTGGTCTATTTATGAATGAAACCATCGAGTTTTAGGTACTGTGCCGTGGCCGCCGACGATAAAGTAGGTCCAGTCGCCATCAAATATATCTGTACCCTTCAGGGTGCTCACAAATATCTGAACATGCACTCTAACGCCTTGGCAATAGAGTCGTGTTCAGATATTTGTAAGCACCTCGTTCGCTCCGATATATCTGATGGCGACTGTACCTATAAAAGCGTCCATTGACTTTGGTCACTACTGTCACTAAGTCATTATTCATATCTTGTAGCTCTAGTATAAGTTTTTTTGAAACATTAACTAATTCGAACGCGTTTGCGTTTTGTCTCAAAATGTATGAAAGTGGTATGAAAACGTGAACAGCGCCTCTGGTGGGTGGTCACTAGTGGAAACTAAAACAGCGAGTGTAACATTTGTTACTAATACTAACCGATGAACGCGCGTATTTCAAACTCGGTGAGAGCGTTTTCATACATTTTGAGACAAAACGCAAACGCGTTCGAATTAGTTAATGTTTCGAGAAAACTTATACTAGAGGTACTGTTTCTTTCGGCCTTTTTCTAAACTCGGCTGGTAAAAGTAAACTAGTAACAAAAAAGTATGGATTCATTTCTTGTGTAGGCGATTGTATCTTGTCCTTGCCCTGCTGGAGTAGTTACATAGATAGGTACATATCTAATGAACTGTTAACACGTTCACGTGGTAAAACAAAAGAGTGTCAATAAGAACAATGTTTTATTTGATTAGACTATCATAATTCATAATATAATGTTTTCGTTTAAAATATGAAATAATCGAGGAAATATGCAGCATTGTTAAAACTGTAGATGAACTATATATGATTCACTACACCGGCATTCAATGGAAAGTGAGAAGAAAATTACTAACTAACCTAACAATAATATGGACATTCTCTCGTTCTGACTTTAAATAGTTGTTTTACCTATCTACCGGTCTACTTATTTTTACCCAGTTTTTAAGATCAAAAAACCGGCCAAGTGCATGTCGGATCACGCACGACGAGGGTTCCGTACCGACACCTACTACTTAGTCCACATTTCAAAACACTATTTAATTTTCGTTGAAAGTATTTATTATTGTACACCACCTCAATTTTTGTCTTCATAGTTTGGAAATTAGAGGGGGGGGGGGGGGGGGAGACACATTTTGTACAATTTGTACGACTTTGGGAGCTAATATCTCACCAATGATTGACTTAAATGGAAAACTTTCTTAGTAACCTCTATATTATTTTTAAAGGCCTATCCAAAAATATCCCATACAACTACTTGCATTGAAAATACATTTTTCGTCCCCCGGTTACATGTATGGGGCGCTCCCCCTAAAATATTCTTTTTTCCTTATTTCATATCACATTTATATAGCGGTTCATAGAATACATCTTCCTACCAAATTTCATTATTGTAGTACTTATAGTATCCGAGTTAACCGGCTGTGACATACGGACGGACAGACAGACAGACATGACGAAACTATAAGGGTTCCATTTTTGCCATTCTGGCTACGGAACCCTAAAAAGTAACAGCAAGTATCTTGAAACCTCAAAATAGATTTTATGCTTGGTCTTTGGTCTTTTATGAGGTTTCATGATAATTGTGGATGAGTACTTTTTGATCATAAAAAAAATTATAAGAATATGGTTAATGGGACATGTACCTATAGTAACTAAGGATGTTGTTCGTACTGAATACGAATGGGTCACACCCACATACAAAGGAAATAGGCACAGTAGGTTAAGTTAATACTAGACTCTAACAGCAGCTAAGTTAAAATCAGGTTAAGGCGATATATAGATTGAAAGAGACACCCTTTGTTTTTCGCTCACGACAAAACGGGATGCAACCCTCTCCGAGAATGGCTTTTTAGACAAATCTCGTTAAATATCTGACTGTGTGCAGGTTTATTAAATTTCCTCTTGCCAGTACCTAGATGAGGTAAAATACCATCATATTAACTTAATCGTGTCTTTTAATAATGCGTTGTTTTAGTAGGCTGAGGAAAAAAAGGAAAATATAGACTCGACTTTGGATTTATTTTCTATCGAGAAAATTTTAAGCAATCATGTTTCGCTACTGTCAGTACCACAATCATATAGTCAAGAATCATATATCTGAAAATCAGCTCATACTGTTTGCTAGTCTGGGCAGGACAGCGTTTCAATGTCTCCAAATTTCTCAGTGTAGCGCCTTAAAACAGTATACTTACATGTCACAAATGATTAAAGAACAAAGGTGAACTTATTATTACCTATGAGGGAGTCTTTTTATAATCTTTATTTAATAATTATTAATAGATGTACGTTCCCAAAGCGACAAAATTATCTGTAGCTCTAGTATAAGTTTATTCGAAATATTAACTAATTCGATCGCGTTTGCGTTTTATCTCAAAATGTATGAAAGTGGTATGAAAACGTGAACAGCGCCTCTGCTGGTCACTAGTGGAAACTAAAACAGCGAGTATAAAATTTGTTGCTAACCGATGAACGCGCGTATTTCGAACTCGGTGAGAGCGTTTTCATACATTTTGAGACAAAACGCAAACGCGTTCGAATTAGTTAATGTTTCGAAAAAACTTATACTAGAGCTATAGAGCTACTGTACGCTCTTATCTTAGGCGCTCGGTTGTTTTATGCGTCAAACGCATGCGTTCCATATAAATACGTTGCGTCACTTGCGTCAAACGCATTGCGTTGAATGAATTTATATGGAAACTCATGCGTTTGACGCATAAAACAAGCGAGCGCCTTACACCCTTGTCACTAAAGTCATGTTCGTGTATTTTATCACTAGAGTGCGTATAGATATTTTCGATGTTGACGTACAGTCTAGCTAAGTTGAGAACTTGTTTACAACAGCTGACAACTTAACATACAACCTCTTTAACTTGGGCGTGTAATAAAAAAGTATTTTGAGGCAAACAAAAAAACACTATGACATAACTAGTCAACAAATGTTGTCTCTCTCTATCGCTCTTAACTCAAATTTGGTAACGACCATCTCGCTCAGTAGTCGTTTTTAGGGTTCCGTAGTAAACAAGGAACCCTTATAGTTTCGCCATGTCCGTCCGTCCGTCTGTTGCCCGTTTTTCTCAGTAACTGTTAGTACTAGAAAGCTGTAATTTGGCATGAGTATACATATCAATGACGCCGACAAAACGGTAGAATAAAATCTAGAAAATATTTTTTTTAGGGTACCTCCCCTACATGTAAAGTTGTGGTGCAATTTTTTTTTTGTTGATCCAAACCCCATCGTGTGGGGTGTCGTTGGATAGCTCTTTCAAAAATATTATAAGTAAGTTTTCTAAAAGGATTTTTTGATTCGAGAATTGGTTGGCGTGATATTTAGGATTTGAAGTGATAATTTTTGTTATGGTCAAGGCCCCCCCCTGCCAGCTAAACGGTGGATACTAGGTATGTGAAAAAAATAATGGTAGTAGTACATACGGTGAATTTAAAAGGAAAACTATCACAGCTAAGTAGACATTATACTAGTTAACGAGTAATAGCCTAACTTCAGAAATGTACTTTTGTACAATTTCCATTCATACCTTAGATAATGTTGTTAATTCTCTCAAAAACATAGTATATATATATATAAGTTCATAAACTTTTTAGTCCACATAATGTAACGGGTGGACAACTACGGAACCCTACATTGTGCGTGGCCCGACACGCACTTGGCCGCTTTATTATTTTATGTTTTCTCTGAGGCCCACTGTTTCTTGCCAGCTATGCACCTACTCTAAAGCATGTGTTGTGGATTGGATGGTCCAGTGAGTTTCCGCGTGACGTCGGTACCCTTACCATGAGTTTGCAATGTTTGCATTACCGTACTCGCTAGCGACTGCGTAAACGATTTAGTATGGCGATTCTTAGTTCTATTACGTAATCGCCAGAGGCGCTGTACTTTTGTCCATACTAATGCCAGGATCACACGTACCGAGTAAAACGGCGAGACAGTAAAATTAGTATGGAAGTGATACTCGGCCGAGTAAAACTTCCATACTAATTTTACTGTCTCGCCGTTTTACTCGTTACGTGTAAGTCGTTTACGCAGTCGCTAGCGAGTACGGTAATGCAAACATTGCAAACTCATGGTAAGGGTACAGTTGTCACAATATCCGATAAGCACAGTGTAAATAAACTGTACTGACAAACGACTACTTAATTCTTATATTGACTACTTAAGTTATCATTTCACACCATTTACATTTAAGCTACGTGGTAGCCATAATTCCCATTATGACATAGCGTCGTGATTATAGAGTAGAGGTTAAGAAAACCTTATTGAAAAATACAATTAAGTAACTGAAACTCGGATAATTCAGAAAGTCATTAGAATTTCTTGCAGCAACGATCACTACTAGGTAGGATACTCTTCAACACTATAGACTCGGGCAAGAATACGTCAACGGTCTCCGTTTCGTTAAAAAATTTAAAATTCGATCTTTATTGTTAGCCAACCTTTTTTTGTGTCCAAGTTTTGCCTAGCCAACCTAAAACCGTTGGATAAATAAACCCAAGGGATTCCGTACCCAAAGGGTAAAACGGGACCCTATTACTAAGACTCTGCTATCCGTCTGTCCGTCTGTCACCAGAGTCCAGACTGTATCTCATGACTTTTATATAATTGTACGGAACTCTTCGTGCGCGAGTCCGACTCGCACTTGGCCGGTTTTTTTACATAATATTTAAATTCATATTCAGAACAAATACGTTACTAGTTCGAGAAAACAAAAGAACTAGGTAGAACAATACGCATTTACCTACCCATGCGTGGAATAGTGTGTCAAATACACGTACCCAAAGAGTATAATAATATATTTCAGGTCCACGTACCTATGTAAAAAACCGGCCAAGTGCGTGTCGGACTCGCGCACGAAGGGTTCCGCCCCATTATCTTTAAAAACGGCAAATAAATCACGTTTGTTGTATGGGAGCCCCCTTAAATAATTATTTTATTCTGCTTTTTAGTATTTGTTGTTATATCTATCACGGTTTTTGAGATACAGCCTGGTGACAGACGGACAGACAGACAGACAGACGGACAGAGGAGCCTTAGTAATAGGGTCCCGTTTTACCCCTTGGGTAAGGAACCCTAAAAAGGTTCGTCGTTGTTCGTCACTGGATAAAGTACATAGTTATAAATAAGATATTAGTCACAGGTATCTCAGTTGATTGTTTTCCTACAATCTGTAATAATCGGCCAAGAACACCCAAGAACTCTTATTCTATGTACCTAACCTACCTATACATAAAATTGACCTACCTACGTATGTAACCTACCTACATACTTATGTGTAACAAGAACATCTTGTAGTGAAAACCCAATCAATAATATCGAGGAAGGTAAAAGTCAAACAAATTACTATACCTAGAGATTTTCCTAGCACGAACGGCGTTTCGTTAGTGCTTGACAAAAAAAAACATCGACAATCCTGTTATCGATAAGTACCAACGTCATCGAAAAAAATATGAATTTATAGTTTTGTTATTCTTATTCATTTTTTTTCTAACGCACCACAGTATTTTATGAACGATATGACATATCAATATCACGAACCTAGATGTAATTATTTCCTTGATTAAATAATTTAGCTATTTTCTTATTAAGTACTTCAATGAGTTCTAGTCCATTGCGATTTTTTTTTGAACCTGACTGACTTTATAGGCCGGGCCCATTAAAGCGATAGGAGTGTGCGGTTGGAGGGTGGCATGGCCTAAAAAACTATATAATGATGGATTTCCTCTATGAAGTTAAAGCGGTAGTTATCGATAGCAGGATTGTCGATGTTTTTATTTTGTCAAGCACTAACAAAACGTCGTTCGTGCTAGGAAAATCTCTAGGTATACAAATTACACATCGCCTATTTACTCATATATCGGTAGATCAGATTCGACGAATAATGCATTATCAAGATCGATGCGGCCTGTATCATCCACAATGCGGATTATGGGCGCTTGCGATTCTCAGAGAATCACCAGCCGTTGCTGACCCTTTATTGTTTTGAGGAGTCGTTGTGTTGAGCTGAGCTCACGACATTTGGCGACCTTACTTACCATCAGGAATAACAAAAGAGCTATTGTGGAGTTACTATGGCTACTCCAAATATGAGCGAGATGACAAAACGCTGTACCCGCCTCCATTTTAGTCAAAATAATAAACTAAATTTTAGTCTAGAGTAGGTTCTAGATACATGAGCGATGTGCATTTAAAATAGCCATTTCCCGTTTCTATTTGGACGACCGTGATCTTATTGTGAAGACGGGTTTGATCTTCAACTTGCTATATTTAGATGCGCTAGAACTAGCGCTGAGTGTTAAAAAAAATAAAGTTAATGTAAACCCGTTGATCTGCCTTCAAACTTGTTTAGCAGCTTTACTTATAATATAATCAAAGGAGGCACGGCGCTAGAAGACTGGCAACAGAACTCTAAACAGTGCAAAAACATTCCACACTGGCTACATTCGTCACCTTACCTACATTTTGGCCATTAATTTTACATTATTCTTGGGGTTCCGCATCTCAAAAGGAACAAGGAACCATTATTAGGATCACGTCCGTTTGTCGTTCGTCTGTCAAGACCCTTTATCGGCAACGCGTGGATTGTAATATCAAGCTGAAATTAATATCAAATACACTGGCGGTCAAAAATTTCGGGTCACCCTAGTTTAAATAGCCTCAATAGGTTTTGTGAAATATTCTACACTCGTTATATTTACATAATATACTATTCTTCGTATTGCCCAACTGTATTAGGAATTTCCGGGATCCTATCATAAAAATATCAATGTCCAAAATCACGATTTTGGCGATACCTCGCTCCGTTAACGTTGTTTTTTTCATGGATCTTTACGAGGCCGATTTAAACCTGGATACGTTACTTTTTTGGTTGTTACTTTTGCAATATAGTTAGATGTAAAATTAAATAAAGATAATGACATGATTAAAAAAAACTTACAACCACGCAGCATTTTAGAAAATATGACGGTTTTTTTACCGACCCGTATCCTTTGTCCGCCAGTGTACTTATAGGTAAGATTGAGTTTGGAGCTGTGAAAAAATCAAACTATTGTATTAATTTTCCTTTTTTTTCCTTTTCCTTAATTGTTCCGGTCTTTGTCCCCATATTCATGGCAACCCTAGCGGCTTGTGGACACGTTAGGGTAGACGTATCCAGTGTAATAAAAATATGGCTGGTTGGTATGATCTTTTTCTTCCATTTGACTTCAGAAAGACAGTCATAATTTTAACCGACGGATAATTACATCTGGGGAATGAAAAACCCTTAGTCTACGTTGTTTAACGTCTTGAGAAGGTAGGTACTATCAGCAACTATCTTTTAGGGTTATAATCGTTTTTTTTGACAAAGTTGCGGTCGGTTCTCGAGGTCACAAACTTGGATTATTATCACATATATATGGTTCTTATCTTCCTTGATATAACTCCAAAGAAAATTTCTTTCTTTAAGAAATACACAAAGACGTGGTAAATGTAACGACAGTGCTAAACACACACAAATCTAAACACAAACTAAATTACACTAAATTTTACAGTAAGAATCTAAGCCAAAATCTACAGAGAAACATTTTTCTGCAGTATTGTATAAACATATTTTTCGAGGCTGTGCAGCTCATATAATTAAAATAGAACTTCACTTACAGGTAAGTTCGTTTAATTTCTAATAATATAGGTAGAACTTATGGACCCTCGATGCGCTATATGATATCTAAAAAAATCTTACTAAGCAATAAAGATCAAAATCTGCAGTAAACACATTTTTTGCAGTAACATTAACACTGTGGTAGAAGTTATGGAACCCTCAATGCGCTAAAATATTTAAAAAATCTCACAAAGCCATAAAAATGTAAACCGCATGCAGGGGCGCCGCCGCGGCCGTACAAATCTGATTGACCGTTATAATTTATTTACCGAGAGAGTAGACTGTTTGGTTTAGGTAGGTATAGGTACCTAAATGGGCTGTATGTTATCTAAAATTTCTGCAAAATGGTTTCACGGTATAATAAAAAAATAATAAAAGAACATTTATTGTCGCAACAAAGAGAGAAACAATCGGCAATACACAAAAAAACAACATATTTAAATAGTTACAAAGTTTAAAAAGAGATTTGAGATTAAAAATACAAATTTGAGTTGGTGCCAGCGTTTGCTGTGAGGCTGGTAGCTGCACAGCGCTGTTTTTCAGCCCGCACCTACTTCACAGCTGAACAAAATGACTATATAGGAACAACAGGGGAACATTCGCTACCATTTGCTACAATATTTTATAAAATTATAAAATTAATGACACAATATTTATTTAATATTGACAACAATATTTTATCTTATATTCTATTTTATCTGCCACATAAGTTAAGTTACATGTAGTACTAACACAGTTTTAAGTTCCATTTTTAGTAACACGATATGGATTTCGAATAAGTGATTGATTGAGGTATAGGTTTGGGGCATGACATTGTTGAAAACAATTTGTTTTTAAATATTCTTAGCTGTAACATCCGTAGCAAATGGATGGTCAGAAGTCGTAGCTATCTGCGTGTTCACGAAATGGTATGAACGAAAACACATACTCGTACCTACTTATACTCGTACCTATTATTTCAGTAAGTAAAGGTGTTGTGTCCGTAAAGCGTGGAGAATATTTGTAGATACATGACCTATTTTGTTACGTATGAGCTTCTTTGTTTTAGCAGTGAACCGAATTTACAAGGATACTTGACTTTTTCTTAATGTACGTAAAAGCAGTCGTAAATAAATAGCTATTTGCTAGAAACGCTGTTTTATTTACCTATACAAAATTGAATTTTCTTTTTATTAATATTACCTAGGACCAGAATTTCAAAATATTTTCATTTCATTTCATTTTAGCTTTTAATGAAACAAAAATAGCAAATGCGAGACACTACACATTAGGGTTACATAAGAAAAAAAATGAAATGATTTTTTTGAGAAGTATATAGTTATCTATTCATTTACATATTTACCTAATAAAACAAGATACTTGTTAATAAACCTTCAAGTTGTACTTAACTTACAATAAATAGGTTACCTACCTTTATTAGATACTATTTGGTTTGTTTTTGTTTTTTTTTTTTTTTTTTAATGATTATGGCCTGGATGCGAGTCCTTTAAGCCAAGTCTTTGTTAATAATAAGCACTTAATTGTTTAGGAGTTAGAATGGCACCGAATGTGCCAGTAACTTTATTTAGTATCACTTCACTTCTCTTATATTTTTGACACTGTGTTTTTAATATACTTGTATAACGGAACGAAACTGTCAACGTTTTTGAGTATGTCATTTAGGCGGCGGGGGACATCATTTTTAAACACTTCACTTAATTCACTTGCAAGGACGAGTCTATCAAACGCAAAAGCTTGGCATTGAAACATTAGGTGCTCAAGATCTCCAACACTACCGTTCTGACAGTGAGGGCATGTACCATCCGGTATTATTGAAAATCGCGCTAAATGCGCAGGCGCAGAATTGTGTCCGAATCTCAGTCTGTTGATAGTGGTGATAAAATCACGACTTCCCTTCTTTATCTTCTCGTACCAAGGCTTGCTTGGCAATTGAGATTGAATACTAGCGTACCATTTTCCTTTAACTTCCCTGTCCTTTATCCATATGTCAGTCCAAATCTTCAGAACATCCTTTTTTATTGAAGTTTGACAATCTGTCATGGGTATTTTAGTGCTACATCTTACATCTAATTCATGAATACCTAGAAAAGCAGCTTTATCTGCTATTTCATTTCCAGTGATCCCAGTATGGGATGGAATCCACATGAAATTTATATTTACATTTTTATTTTTAAAAAGAATTAACATTTCTTTAATTTTATACAGGATGAAATTATTTTTATAATGAAACTGATTATTCTGTAAACCATAAATTAAGCTAAGTGAATCCGTAAAAATCAAGAATTGTTTATATTCTAACACAGTTTTTATAACTTTCATGGCTTCAAAAACAGCATATGCTTCTGCTGTGAAAATTGAACATAGGTCATCTAATCTAAAACTCTGTACAAATTTTGTCTGCGGATCATACACTGCACTTCGAACATGAGAATCTGTCTTACTACCATCTGTATATAATTTGTAATAATTAGGTATTTGATCTAGAAAATTGAGAAAATCAGTGTTATTATTAATTACTTTTGTACATACTATAATGTCTATAAATTTACTACTGTAAGTATCTTCATAACATGGCCAGATTATACTTTGATATACATTACTAAATTTTAATTCTATCTGATAAAGTATTCCAGTTAATTGGGGAATTCTGGGTTGAGCCCTTATTCTACTTATTATATTTTCATTATTCTTTGCATATACTCTAATTAAATATCTGTTTGCTAACAGCTGCCACCTTACTGGCAGAGGCATTGTATTAGTTTCTACTTCCATAGCTCTTATGGGAGTCGAACACATAGCACCTGATATAATTCGCATTGCCCTATTTTGAACTATTCCTAATTTATGTGAATGAGAAGTATCCATATGTACAAGGAAGCTGTAGTCAAAATGGCTTCTGACAAGAGTTTTATATAATAAGGACAATATTTGTGGATCTGCCCCCCAGGATATTCCTGCAAGACATCTCATAATGTTTAAGCCTTTCAAAGAATTAGCAATTATATATTTAACATGTTGATCAAAACTTAACTGGTTATCTATTATAACACCTAAAAACTTATGAGAAGGGATTTCTCGAATAATTTCATTGTTATATACAATATCTACATTTGAAGCATCTTTGCTTATTATTAGTAGCTTACTTTTATCAGGATGAATTTTTAACTGCAGAAAGTTATTATAGTAAGTATATAGTTCCTTTAACGCATCATTAATATGTTGTTTAGCTACATCTAAATCAACATTAATAGAATATAATACAAGATCATCTGCAAATTGCAGTATATTTACATTAGAAGTATTTACATATGAATTTATCTCACTAGTGTATATATTATATAGTAATGGAGACAGCGTTGCGCCTTGCATTGTGCCTCTAGAGACTTGTTTAGGACCATGTAAAATGTTGTTAAATTTTATATACAACTCTCTTTCATTTAAGAACTCAAATATCCATTTGCATAATTTACCAGGAATCTGGATGTTAAATAAAACTGTCATTAATATTGTGGGATCAACATTATCAAATGCACCCTGCACATCCAAAAATGCGCAAACTGCATTTGATTTGTTGTATTTAGCTAGTTTCAAATCCGAGATAAGAGTTAAGAAGCTGTCAGAACAACTTCTGCCACGTCGAAATCCATTTTGAAAAGACGGTAATATATTATTAGTCTCAACGTACCAATCAAGCCTAGTCTTTAACATGTTTTCAAATATTTTTCCAATACATGATGATAGAGAAATTCCGCGCTGACAGTGAGGGCATGTACCATCCGGTATTATTGAAAATCGCGCTAAATGCGCAGGCGCAGAATTGTGTCCGAATCTCAGTCTGTTGATAGTGGTGATAAAAAAAGTCATCGTTTTTATTAATATTTTTATTAGATTTGGATCCTTTAAAACGCTTAATGTAATTCCAAATAGTTCCTATAGGAGTACACCTATTAAATGAGGCACATAGATTGCGCCAATTACCAGACCTTTCTTCAGCTATCGTTCTTTTCTTAAGAGCATCTAACTTTTTGTAATTAATGTAATTTTCTATAGATGGATTTGCTCAATAAAATTTTAAAGCTTCATAAGATTTTATTACACTATTTTCACATTTTTCGTTCCACCAAGGAACAGGCGGTCTGCTTACAAACTGTGTCTTTTTGGAAAATTTGGGTATACATTGAGTTTTCAACAAATTAAGTTCAGAGCAATAGTTTTCATAAGACTCTAGTGGATCATTGTTATTGAATGGAAAGTTAGCAAAAACTGCTTCTGAAAGTTCTTTAAATTTAGTCCAATCGGCTTTAGCATATAAATATTTATCTATAGGATCATTAACCTGGTATTTTTGAGGAGAAATCATAATATTGATAATTGTAGGGTAGTGATAACTACCCATCGGATCATCATGAACTTTCCACTCACATAGAGGTGCTATACTTGCGCTACTGAAACTAACATCTATTGCAGAAGGATTCCTATTGGGATATGTCACTGTAGTTGGCCTGCCATCATTTAAAATACAGAAATCTAAGTCATTCATTATATCAAACAAGGTAGTACCACGAGATTTTGTCGTTGCGCAACCAAATGCAACATGGTGTGCATTAAAGTCGCCTGATACAATAATAGGAGTCGGTAAATTTTGAATAATGTTTTTTAATCTATTTAATCTTATGCGCGCGCTTGTCGGAGGACAGTATACACATAACACAGAGAGAGGGCCTCTAACAGTCTCAATTGAAACTGCTATATTTTGAATATCTTCGTAAAAAGTAGTTTGTATGAGATTGTGTTTGTATATGTTTTTGACAAGTATGGCAACTCCGCCGTGTCCATTTTTAGCATACATACAAAATATATTATAATTAGGAATTCTAAATGCTGTTGTGGATTTCAACCAGGTTTCATTAAGAAGACAAATGTCAATATTATGTGTTCTCAAAAATTTTATAAGCAACGGTTTTTTATTTGTAACTGACTGAATATTAAACTGAGCAATACGTATTTGTGATGGATCCATAATTAGTTAATATTTTTAATTAATAATTCTACACCTTAAGGACTTACTGAGCCAGAGCTGCGGTGATGCCCGTGATGAACTACTGAAACATTTGACGGACCTAGTCAACTTAATGCTCGACGGCCAAGTACCATCTGACATCATAGATGTACTTTACGGTGCAAACCTATGCGCACTGCTTAAAAAAGATGGAGGCATTCGACCCATTGCCGTTGGTACCACTCTGCGCCGCCTCGCTGCCAAAATAACCTGCCGTGCCAACTTAGATAATCTTGGCAAGGAGTTTATCCCAATACAACTTGGTTTCGGTTCCAAAAGCGGATGCGAAGCGGCTGTGCATGCCACTCGAACGTTTCTCGAGGGTCAAGGAGGGGAAGTGCTGCTGAAGGTGGACGTTACCAACGCCTTTAATTCTGTTGACAGGGGTGCCCTGTTGACCCAAATCAAAGACAAAATCCCTCTATCCTATAAATTTTTGTGGCAATGTTACAGTTCTTCTTCTAAACTCCTGTACAAAACAAACCTTTTGGCTTCTTCCGTTGGATGTCAACAGGGTGACCCCATGGGCCCAGCTATTTTCAGTCTCGCAATTAATCCGATCATTAAATCACTAAATTCAAAATTTAATGTTTGGTATTTAGACGACGGCACGCTGGGAGGCGAAGCCCATACCGTTTTGGCTGATTTACAAAAATTAACGTCAGACCTGAGATCAATCGGCCTCTCCCTTAATTTTTCAAAGTGCGAACTTTTTATACCAAACTCTTCCATCGACAAAGATACGATAATAGACGAATTTAAAAAGGTAGCTCCGGGAATAAAAATCGTCGACGAACAAACACTTCATCTCCTAGGCTGCCCCATTTTAGACCAATCGTTTGAGCAATACATAGACTCCAAAATTCAAAATTTTAACTCTGTTTCGGACCGCCTACTCCAAATTAATATGCACTCTGCTTACACAATTATTCGTCACTGTTTATTTGTACCTAAATTCACATACGTTCTACGCGGTAGTCATCTTTGGAAACACCCAAGTTTGCTCACAAAATTAGACAATTTAATACAACAAACTCTTACGTCTATTCTTAATATTCCTTTCACCGATAGAGCCTGGACTCAAGCCAGCCTACCGATCAGATTCGGTGGCATAGGCATCCGTAAAGTGTCTAGCGTGTCACTCCCCGCGTTTTTGTCCTCGGTGCATAGCGCTCACGACTTGATTGGGTCTATTTTAGCCCCCTCAGTCGGAAACCCAGAGGTAGCGCATTGCTCCGAGGCCAAAAACGTCTGGGTCTTAACCTGCCCTAACACGGACCTGCCCCATAACATACGTTCGCAGAGGCAATGGGACGAGCCACTATGCCGACTAGTACGGAATAATCTTTTAGAAACGTCAACTAGTCCGGCGGAGATGGCTCGTCTCCTTGCGACTGCGGAATGGGAGTCGGGTCTGTGGCTGCAGGCGCTTCCATCGCCCACCATAGGTACTTTACTGGATGACCACACCTTCAGGCTGGCGACGAGTCTGCGACTAGGGACTGCAACCAATGTCCCACATCGTTGTCAGTGCGGTACCATGGTAGATCGTCTTGGTCACCATGGTCTCTCCTGCGGTAGAAGCGCTGGCCGCATTCCTCGTCACGCGGGCATCAATGATATTATCCGAAGAGCTTTGGGTAGTATCAAGGTGCCCGCTGTCTTGGAACCTGTGGGACTAGCGAGAGATGATGGCAAGAGGCCTGACGGCATGACTTTGGTGCCCTGGAAGATGGGTCGTCCCCTTGTATGGGACGCTACGTGTGTGGACACGCTTGCGCCAACCCATCTCCCGGGCACCAGAGTCAATGCCGGCTCTGCTGCATCCTCTGCCGAAGACCTCAAACGCCGCAAGTATTCCTCCCTAGGGAGTGGATATTTATTTGAGGCGTTTGGGGTGGAAACACTGGGACCATGGGGACCAAGTGCGCGCCGACTCTATAAAGATCTTTCGGCGCGCCTAATAGAAACCACTGGTGACCAGAAGGCTGGCCAATATTTCGCGCAAAGAATAAGTATTACCATTCAGCGTGGTAATGCGGCCAGCCTTCTGGGCACCCTACCCGCTGACGGCGACTTGGGTCAAATTTTTTATCTTTAATTTTTATTATATACCCCTAGTTTAAGTTTTTATTTGATTGTTTGTTTATCTATTTATAAGACGTTGTACATATTGAATAAATAATATGCCAAATACAAAACATTAATAATTCTTGAATATATGTGGTATTGATTGGATTGTTATCTGTCTTGTTGCCTAATTCAACGAGAGTGCGGACTAACGCATTCAATACATCTGGGTTTCGCAAAATCTCTTGCTTGAGGTCAGGTTTGGGGGTCTCTACAGGTGCAGGAGCAGGAGCTACCTTAAGCGGTTGAGTTTTAGTAGTCTTATCGGTTGTCTTTGGTTTATTTAAAGACGGAAACTCGAGCGCGCGAGTTTCAGCCGCGGTCGCATATGTGATATTTGTTTTCTTGTCCATTGTTTTTTTAAGTTTAATAGGGCAGGCTTTCGATATAGCCAAATGGGGCCCACTGCAATTCGCGCAACATAACTGAGTCGGATTGTCACAGTCTTTGTAAAAATGGTCTCCCGAACATATAGAGCAACGCTGTCTTCCATTACAAATTTTTGCAGAGTGATTGAACTTGAAGCATTTGAAGCATTGTAGCAAAGGTGGCACATATTCAAAAACTCGATACGAGAACAGGTCATACTGGACACTGTCTGGTAAAGAGTTGGAGAGGAAAGTGATACTCACTGTCTGCAGTGGTACACGGTCCTCTCCAACTTTTTTCGTAAAACGCCTTACAGCGATAATGTCATAGTTTGACGACAATTTAGTGAACAAGTCCTTGTTTGATATGTTTGTAGGGACAAATCGAATGATCCCCGTCTTCTCGATCTCCTTAGCCGGGATGTACGCTTTCAGTTTGTAACTGGTTAGGAAAGTTTCATTTTTCAAGAAATTATTTGCGTTAATCGATTGTTTAAATATCACCGCTAATTTGTTCGCATTTACTCTGTGTACGGACACTACGCCTTTAATGTCTCTTGAGAATATGTGATTCAAGTAAATGGGACTTTTATTACCCAATTTTTCGTTATTTGTACTGTCTACAAACACTTTAAATTCATAGTTTAAAGAGTGTTCTGGATAGAGTCTTTTATATCCTGGTTTGAAATAGGGTTCATAAGAGTTTTCACTTAGAGTCATTCGGGTCAACAGCGCGCACTTTTTTTTCTTTGCTCTCTAAAAGCTATCAGAAACGGGATTTCCGAAGTGATTGGATAAAAATATCGTAGAGAATCTAATGTATTTCCATAATTTAGGTATTTTTTCATTCGAAACTGCTTATTTTTGTTCTTATATGAGTTTTAGCAAAATGTGTCGAATGCGTACGCTTTCCCCGTCATGCGGGTAAAATTCCGCAGGCTTTCGGGTATAAATACGCGTGCGGGGAAAACGTGCGCATTGAAATAATTTTGATGGATACAATCAATAAAATGCAAGTATTGGCATAATCAACATTTATTAAAAAATTAGAGATCAATAATATTATAATTCGCAACGACTTAAACAACACAACTTTAAACTTAGACATGAAAATAATTGGAAACATTTATAAATCTAAGAGATCAATGTAATTTATATTTACAATTAAATAAAAATCATTAATAGTAATGCCAAAAAACCTATCATCCAAATCTTTGCAATGAATTGCAAATTCTGCTTCTTGGTCTTTAGTAAATGTAGGTTTAAAGCGGCCCAGAGATGTTGGCACGTGAGTAGGCTTCAGCCTCTTTCTTAAAGCAGATTCGCTTATGCCTACTTCATCTGCCGCACGCCTTCTTCAATTAATTCCTTTGCCCTATTTATTTGTTCTTCGGAGATCAGGGCACGGTCTGGTGCCTTTCTTACATAATTTCGAGGCATGTTTGTGTTTTCTGAAATAATAAGCAAGCATTAAATAACCTTAAATTCATATTTGTTTTGTGTCGGGGTATAAGTACGCAACGTGTATATAAATACGCGTGCGTACTTTTAATCCTGCACTCTTACCCCAATTAGCAACAATATTTAACGGTCGCCCTCAACCCACATGCTAATTATTATTAGACACAATGTTTACCCTTAAACAAATACTACAATAACCAAACTAGTAATATGAAACAAACTTACGGGCTTAAGTCCATCGATTTAATGTGTGCAATCTTTTCCCCGGCACGGATTTTGGACGAATTATGGGCACTTTTCAAATTCGGTGATCTGCCGCGACGAGTACTTGGGTTAGACGTGCGCGGCGCGTTGCTCCGAACCGGCGTCGCGCGGGGCACTATATTCCCCGAAGACGCGCTTCGGTATCCCCACCACCGCCGGAGAGAGGGGCACTGCGGCCTCTTACCCACCGCGCGCTGTTACCCCGAATGACTCTACAGTCCCGCCGCCGCCACCATTTTCAGTTTGTAAGTACCTTTTAGGCGCTTTGATCGGTCGGGTCCCCTCGGAGTTCCCGCCGGGACCGGGATCCACGTCTCCGCCCATTTCGAAGTATTTACATACCTCGTAAGATTTAAAACAATATTTTACACTTAATTAATCTATTTACATGCAATTTACACCAATTTATACAATTATTTTACAATTTTAAAACTTTGACAAAAAATTTCACAACTACTTTTTTCAAGTTCCCGCCAAAGAATCCCTATTTGGTTTGTTTTTAGACACACGAGTCTTTTTCCTTTCGGTAATAGTACATTACTGCAGAGACCAGTAAGTAAGCCATCCTGGACGAGTATGAGTTAGCCGGCCGAGCCGAAGGCGAGGTCCGGCTATAATACGAGGCCAGGATGGCACTTATGGTCGAGGCATGTATAGTGCTTTTCTCAAAAATAAAACAAGTTATATAAATAGCGGTAAAAATCATATTTTTCGCCAATTCCACCTCGTTTGTTCTAAAACCGTGAGGTCGGACTAGCTTTTGTTTGTGCGGGCGCGGGCGCCCCCCGGCCCCGCCCCCCGCCCCCGCCCCCCGCCGCACACCCCGCTGCTGCTGCGAGCGCTGGCAGGGAGGCGCCCGCGCCCGCAGCAGCAGCTAAACTTATGATATGTAATGGGATTTACATACTTACTTCCTGGACAGTAGGTGTTACTTCCTGGACACTTCTGGCAACTGTCCAGGATGACCCACTTTCGGATACTATCTTCACAGATGTTATGAGAACATTACATACTATTTTTGAGAAAATAGTTTTTATCTACACACATATCATAAATCCTCTAATATGCGTTCGGAAACCGTAGAAAATGACTCTCATTTCAACATTCAATGAATTTATGGCAATTTTCTTATCTGTGGCTAAGGCTACAGCAGTAATAAAATATTTCATTTTAATCTCATATATGATGTTAAAATATTACGTCAAACAAAACTGTCAAAATTTAAATGTCAAAGTTGACATGTCCCTATTCTAGTATCACTGAAAATTCAAATTCAGTCGATTCGAAATGTCAGCTCGATGTTTTTTTAGTATATATCGCACGAAATTTGAGCTAGAACGACATGATCACATCAGAATAAGGACTCTTTACTTTTTAAAATAACATTCAGGTATCGGTTGCCAGTTCTGATTTCGATAGTTCCGCAACCGTGCAAAAAAGGTTGTATTAACACAATTATTGTATTTATTTACTACGGTTTCTGAACCCATCTTAGAGTAATTATAATATGTGTGTAGATAAAGTAATGTATGCAACTGTACATAATTAGGCATTAAAACACTCGTGTGACCTTATTATGAAACTCGCCTTCGGCTCGTTTCATAAAACACACTCGTGTTTTAATGCCCCTCTTTATGTACCAGTTGCATAATAGTAGTTTATTTCAACCTTTTTTGCACGGTTGCGGAAATATCGAAATCAGAACTGGCAACAGATACCTGAATGTTATTTTAAAAAGTAAAGAGTCCTTATTCTGATGTGATCATGTCGTTCTAGCTCAAATTTCGTGCGATATATACTAAAAAAACATCGAGCTGACATTTCGCATCGACTGAATTTGAATTTTCAGTGATACTAGAATAGGGATATGTCAACTTTGACATTTAAATTTTGACAGTTTTGTTTGACGTAATATTTTAACATCATATATGAGATTAAAATGAAATATTTTATTACTGCTGTAGCCTTAGCCACAAATAAGAAAATTGCCATAAATTCATTGAATGTTGAAATGAGAGTCATTTTCTACGGTTTCCGAACGCATATTAGAGGATTTATGATATGTGTGTAGATAAACTACTATTTTACACAAACCTAGCTCGCAGACACGGAGAGACGGTAATTATGAAACAACCATTTCATTTTTGACATTTCGACTTAAGTGTATACATGTACATACATACCACCGATTATTGTCAGTATATAATTTGGGTGGGGAATTTCGCGACTCGCATAGATATAACTAACTATGATGATTTTTTTTACTTGGGAAATTTAAGTAAGAGTCTTAAGGAAGTATTTTAACTTGGATGGACAGCCCAGCCGTCACCCTGGTACAGTTTCCAGCCATGATGTCATCAATTTTGTTTTATGAAGAAAGAATAGATATTCTTTTAAACCTATCGAGTGGGGTATGGATATCTTACTATTTTTTTTTCTTTGTAAGAAGACCTACTTACTTAGTTTTCTTCTACAGGTTATAGAAAAAAATGAAAAATAATGGTAGGCACTCATATTTTCCGAAATCCTGTCCGGGACTATAAAATACTATAACACAAAACCCACGGGTTTAATGTTGTACCTGCTTAAACCGGGTATTAGTACTTTTGAGTTTTTAAAAATCATCTGAGACATAGAATATAGTGTCTTAAAATCTTAAAAAATATGTGTTACATAAGGATCTTGTCTAGTCAAATCGCAGTCAGTTACATGACAATTTCACTCGATAGAAAAAAATTGCGAAGTTGCCTCTCTTTGGAATGTATTTTCAATACTGCGGCTGATATTTAACATTTAATTTTTGTACTCAATTAAAGATCCTAAATACTTATTCCTAAATTCGCTGGATTTCCTTTGATAAAATGATTGGCTTAATGACTATAGCTAAATATTTACGAAACTACGCGCAGAGCTTGCGTAGAGAGCGGGATGGTTAATTGTAAACTCACGCGTGTTAGAGCGGGACATTTGCGTTGGGGATACCTCCCCTTAACAAACTATTTTAAAACACAAAAAACATTTGGCTTTGGTTTTTTCGAGCGTTTTTGCCAGTTTTTTTATGTTGTTTATCCCCGAACAGGATAATGCGAATGTTAAATAGGTATGCATATGTGGTGGTATGTTGTCTGACTTATAATTACAACGCAAAAAATTCACATTACCATACGCATGGGGTATATTTAGATATGTTCAACACAACACTTAAAAGTTGGAAACTGCGTAGGTGCCTGGTACAGTCGACCAAAAAGTGGTCTACCACTTTTCGACTCTATTATGCGTACGTTAAAGTCCAAAAGTGGTAGAGGACTTTCTTTGCTGAGTGGAAAATCTAAAATGGTACCAACTGGGTAAGTCACGATAAGATAAAACTGCACGCGTGAGGTCTTAGAATAGGACTTTAGTAAGGATAAAGCGCTTATTTTGTAATTATTGACATTAAAACCGGTAAGAGCAAGCGAGAGAGACGTACAAATCCGAATCTATTTTTAAAAGCTCACGGGTTGTAGGACAACCGTATTTTTTTGACTGTGGCTTATGGGCTGGACCTAATCAATCGATAGCAGTGCGCGGTTGGAGATAGCCTGGGGAAAAATCCAAGGGAAACCTCCGACACGACCAGGCAGGCGGTTTAGGCGCCAATAGAAAAAAAACAACGGGTTGCACTCCGGGAGTGCCGGCAGAAGTGAAAACTCAATAAAGATAGTAAATGGGTCATTGTCAGATTTAGGTGCGCGTCTTTTCGGTGGACAGGACATGCCAAAAGTTAAGGGCTACAAAGCTTAATTTTCGATTGATCTGATAACCCGCATAATCTGTAATTCCGTGTCTATAAATCCATATAATAAAAACGTAAATTACATGCACACAAGCCGTTAACTATTGTCCACCGAATGGACAACTTTTGTTTTTCCGACTGACAATGACCCAAATAACAAAGATATTCATATCGGTATCGGTATCCGTATCGGTATCCGTATCTGTACTGTACTCATACTCATGTTCATATTCGCATAATCCATTTACATAATATGTCCCGAGTATCATTGTGTCTTACGCATCTAAGACCAGACCAGACCACAATACTTTACAAGCGTACAATTCGACAAATTTGTGAACTTTTTCTATGGAAAATTGTGCAATTTTGTCAAATTGTAGACTTGTAAAGTTTTGTGGTATAGGGGCCAGCTGAGTTTAGCTGAGTTGACACCTCCTAACATCGCAATCACGATTACTAGGAGCGGTCAACTAGCTGGTCTTAGAATCTTAGAATCTGTCGCGAGTTCAACAAATTTTCCCCAGTACAAAAGTGCTCAGAGCCGCTAAAGAAGTTTTCACTTCAAAAATTGTAAGCAATACTACCTATTTCCCATTTTTATTTCTTTAGATTCGTTGAGTGTGCTCAGGAACTCCATGAGCTCATACCGCCTTCCCCCTTCTTCCATCAGATATCCAGACGACGTACGACTGGCTACTTTCATTACCTGGTCAAAATCATCTTTTTTTATAATGTTTACTGGTTTGGTATTCGAATGGCGTATGTAGGTAATTCCGAGTTCAAATAACCTGGACCTTTTTAAGGTACGAGTGAATCTTCTGGGTGAGCTCGCATAAGCGTCGGCCTCATTTTCAATTTAAAAAAATATATATGACTGGTTAGAATTAGGCGTTTATTTAAGGGCCTATCGTGCGGGGTAAATTCTCAGCGCCTGTCAAATTTCAATTTTTTAAATAATTTACCCAATTAACCCACACATGCATTATTCACGCACACTACCTCATTTTGCTGGGGCGGGTCATTGACCCATGTTTGTGCCAACTTATGACAATATAGATTTTGTATTTAAAGGTTTCTTGGTGCATAAGAGAAGTGTAACAAAAATCGTCAAGTTCTGATCTGTAACCAAAACTCAAGTATTAGTTGTATCTGAAAATGTCTTGAATTTGGAATTTGTGGTAGTAAAATACTCAGTTCCTTGTTTATAAAATAAAACTTTGAACCCCTGTTTTGTAAAATGTATTTTGTTTTGCCCTTATTTTGAGAGTTTACTTGGTGATTTTCATGATACGAGTATATGTTGTACCTTAAATAGGTTATTTTAAGCAAAACTTTTCATAAAATGATTATTTTCTGTTTATCAGTTGGTTAACTCTAAAATGGACACTGATTTAATGCAAGTTTTAAGAGAAGAAGCGGTAGTTTTATTACAATATATATAATAACTACTGAAACTATTTATACGGCACGGGATAACTGCAGCAATATTGTGAATAAACTTTGTATTTGAGGAACCAGTACCTAACCTTATAGGTAGTTCTTGTTATTCACGACCTCCCGTCGTAACCCAATCCGCAGAATTGCGCATACCTACAATAGTATGACATTCCCTGCGCATCGTCGTTATCGTGAATGACAAGCACTATAAAACCTAATGATATAACAAATATCATCAAGAAAGTCATTGTAACATTCTGCAATTGTGGAACTTGGCCGGACCACTACTGTATCAGCTCTGACAAATTAACTTTTATACAGTCGTGCCGTCGATGACACTTAACTGAACATCCGTGAACCTTATTGCAACGAGATAAGGTTCAATAATGGTTAACATTGCGTCTATTTTCATCAATAATAAATAGCAATTATTATTATTTCCTATTCGTTTAATATAACGTCGAGACAATTATTGCGATGCGACATAAGTACTTACTTGTACAAAATCAAAGCAACGGGATTTCCAACGCATGAAAGCTTTAGATAGAAACTAGCGCAGTTTAATATTATAAGTAATTACTGCATATTTGTTTGTTAGACATCGTCATTGTCAACACATCCCCAACAACTACTTGGTTTATTATTTATAAATGAAACATAGGTTTATTATTTTCATTCTAGGTATAATTATATTATGACCAGGCGGCTTAGACAATACACAATTTAAATCCACATCACTCAAACTGGCGAAGAAAGTCCGATATTCTTTCATCTGCTCCCGCTGCAAGAGAGCACTCTAGATCTGTTTCTTGGTATAACGCTGATATTTTATAAACTTCTGTTCAAAGCACCATAATAATTGTGCCTGTTTGTACAGATTCTGGGATATGTTTTGTTTATGCAGATTCTGCGATATATTTAGGTAATCATTGTTTGACGTGAAAGCGCCGTACATATACACATAAAATATAACATTAGATTCGTTAAATTATTGGAATATAAAAATACAATTTGTTTACAAATTTTAATTTGAAATATGATGAGTGACATAAATGTCACAACGTTCCGTTCTGGGTGGCCAATTTATAAAAAGTAAATTACTTTGAACTGAAATACATCAGTAACCTTTTTACGTTTAAAATGCCTTTTCGTAAAGGAAATCATTATAATTTAGTTGCATTAGTATACATTGGGGACCAAAGATTGCATTTTTATGTTATAACGAATGGCTAATACTAAAAATTCCATGTTAAAAGAATCTTCAATAGCCACACGTCAACATTTATTTACCCTACTTCAATTAATGCAATCTTTGTGTGTGGTATACATTTTGTATTTGTATACGAGCAAGCTGTCAAAAAGCGTGTTTTTATGAGATGTCAAACTGAGAAAAGCAGCATACGTCTGCTCCCATTGAGTGCCGGAGCCCATCTGCCGGCAAGAAAACTACGGCGGCCGGTCAAATTTTCGGAATTTCCTTTGCATTGTTAAAAAAATCTCCACATTTTGCAAATGTTAAACACATACGACCTAGATAACATGTAGTTTTGTTACTATTCAAAAATTGAAGACCTTTCATAAAGTATTAACGTTGTAGTTTGCGTTTATTTCCTTTAGTAGAGCTAACTTTGGATTGAATTTTTATGAAGAAAACTATAAGTAATTGTGTTTCTGAAACACATGACGTGTAGAGTGTATCCTTAAATATCATATATAGGAATTACAGAATTCAAGCTTTAGTAATAATAATACAGCAAGTGATCCAACCATCGCAATTATTCAGAAATTTGCTCGGTGCAGTCTTAAGAAAATTTAATTTAGCTGTTTGCTCTAAGGAAGAACCCAAATTTGGTGTATTTTGAAAATTAATTTTATTTTTTAGGAAATATTATATTATTAATATCTATTCATTTAATGTGACTCGTTTACTTTCTTTGTCTATTCTAACAGAATCGTGCTCTATCAAGGTCATAGGGGCCCCATTACCCTTATGTGCCCAGGGCCTCAAATTGGTTAAAGACGGCCCGGCCCTGTGCGTTTCCGATACTGTCACCCGGGGAGGTACACTAAAAAAAAAATTATTTAAAGATTTTATTCTACCATTTTCTCCGCGTCATCGATATGTATACTCATGCCAAATTACAGCTTTCTAGTACTAACGGTTACTGAGAAAAACGGGGGTGTCCGGACGGACGGACGGACATGGCGAAACTATAAGGGTTCCTTGTTTACTACGGAACCCTAAAAACTGAAAAAATCAAATTACTTGAATTTCCCGAAACGTGGGGTAATCTTCAGGGGATTTTTTTATTATTTGTTGGTATCCCGAAATCGAATTATAAACCGACTGAATGATGGGACATCAATTCTAAGCTGGCTTCTATGGTAGATTTATACTACGCGATTTGATCGGTTTATATGTGAAATGTTTGGAGGTTGTTTTTGAATTAATTTACATATTTTTCCTATTTCATCAAGTGTCTCATGATATAACTTATGATTTAGCTCAGTAACTTTGTACCGGTGAGATTTTAGAAATAAACACGGGTCCAAAATGCAAAGAAAATGTACTTACGCAAATTACGCATGGAATGTAACATCCGCCTTTTTTCGGTCGAGTTTGCTTTTACAGCCCAACACTGAACACCCCACCATGTTTGCACTGAACACCCAAACACTACGGATCTGATAATTGGTAAACTTATCATTAATTCTCCATTTATAAAATGCACTACCAAATATTGCCAATTTGTTTTGCAATCTTCTTAACACAAAACTTTGACACAAATACAAATTTTTCGATCGGTGATAAGGACAAAACATCGCACTATTTTCTACTTCCTCTCATAGGAATCGCAATAAGGCTATCTTTCTCTTACAAAGCGTGTCAGGCCCTTGGTATTTTATCCATCACTTGGCCACTAGGTATTTTGAAGGGAACTGTCACCGTATTTAGGGACAATAAGAACTACTTTCCATGAGAATTTATTTGAAATATGATCTTTACGGAAATCGGTCAGTCTGGCTATCCGATATTGGACTTTGGAAACGCTTTTTTAGGGACAATAAGAGCTACTTTCCATGAGAATTTATTTGAAATATGATCTTTATGGAAAATCTTAGGATAGTCTTAAAACAGTTAGAACCTTGGCTTTCTAAGAAGACCAGCTGGGGACCCCTCGTAACATAGCAATCACGATACTAGGAGGGGTCAACTAACCTGGTCTTGGAATTTATCGCGAGTTTATACATTTTTCCCCAGTACAAAAGTGCTCAGCGCCGCTAAAGAAGTTTTCACTTCAAAAAACTTAAATGTTGAATTAAATAAGTAAATGATTTCTTTTAGTAGTCACTTTAACTAATATTCAGGAAGTTTTCGACAAGGTCACACCAATATAACTCTGAGATATAACGAAGATGTTGCGTGTTGCGTATATGATGTACTTACTTACATGGTCTCCAGTTGTCAGGCATTATAATAATTGCGAATCCAAGCCAGACATGATGCTGCACACCATTAGGTACGGTTGGGTGATCGACATAATGTTATGTCATATAACTGCGACCGTCAATGTGGATCTTTTTGTATCACCGAGGTAAAAATCCTTTGTCGCAGATCGAAATTCTGTTATCCTAGTTAATGGAGAAGTGGCAGCTTTGCGGCCTTCGCCAATAACAGAATTATTATGTTGTCTCATATATCTTTTTATGTTATAATTGTGTTATTATCAGTTATTGTGTCATTATAGTTATTATGGCATAAAAAACTGACCAATGACGGCACTAAACTCTCAGTCTTTACACTCTTATCTAGGTTATAAACTGTCCTTTCATTCCTTTTTCATTGATCCTTTCACATTGGGTACAGTACCCTTACCATGAGTTTGCAATGTTTGCGTTACCGTTCTCGCTAGCGACTGCGTAAACGATTTAGTATGGCGATTCTTAGTTCTATTGCGTAACCGATAGAGGCGCTGTACTTTTGTCCATACTAAATCGTTTACGCAGTTTCTAGCGAGTACGGTAATGCAAACATTGCAAACTCATGGTAAGGGTACTGATAGCGGCAAAGGTACCGCTAGTACCTTATTAGCTAGAACGTAGAGGTTATATTCTCTTTGAATCTACCTTTTATCTTAACTAACTTGTATATACTATATCTATGTATTAAACTACTTTATTGAGTGATCAGGAGCGCAGTTTTTTTTCGCCTCGCGTCGCACAGCGTCATTTGTAATTTTCTTGCAGGTAATTAGCCCCATTTTCCCGCTTGTGGTCTTTAGGATATGTTTTCAGCAATGCTACATGGAAAAGTATTGGGTGAATAACTGCATAACTTTGTGAAAGTACTTATTCTATGCTAGCTATGTGGCCAAAGATAATATAACCACTATGCTGGCAACCAAGAAGTTTAGATACCTCCTGGAGGTTGAGTGCCGAACATTCGTTTGAAGACTCAGATTGGACTCAGACTCATTAGATCCATCTTATATTAGAATGAAAAAGATGCAATATAACAGTGACGTCATTCAAGGTTATATTTTTTAGCATTTTTGAAGTGAAAACTTCTTTAGCGGCGCTGAGCACTTTTGTACTGGGGAAAAATGTATAAACTCGCGATAAATTCCAAGACCAGGTTAGTTGACCCCTCCTAGTATCGTGATTGCTATGTTACGAGGGGTCCCCAGCTGGTCTTCTTAGAAAGCCAAGGTTCTAACTGTTTTAAGACAATCCTAAGATTTTCCATAAAGATCATATTTCAAATAAATTCTCATGGAAAGTAGCTCTTATTGTCCCTAAAAAAGCGTTTCCACAGTCCAATATCGGATAGCCAGACTGACCGATTTCCGTAAAGATCATATTTCAAATAAATTCTCATGGAAAGTAGTTCTTATTGTCCCTAAATACGGTGACAGTTCCCTTCAAAATACCTAGTGGCCAAGAGTGATGGATAAAATACCAAGGGCCTGACACGCTTTGTAAGAGAAAGATAGCCTTATTGCGATTCCTATGAGAGGAAGTAGAAAATAGTGCGATGTTTTGTCCTTATCACCGATCGAAAAATTTTGTATTTGTGTCAAAGTTTTGTGTCAAGAAGATTGCAAAACAAATTGGCAATATTTGGTAGTGCATTTTATAAATGGAGAATTAATGATAAATTTGGTTTAAATGAATTATAATTTACCAATTATCAGATCCGTAGTGTTTGGGTGTTCAGTGCAAACATGGTGGGGTGTTCAGTGTTGGGCTGTAAAAGCAAACTCGACCGAAAAAAGGCGGATGTTACATTCCATGCGTAATTTGCGTAAGTACATTTTCTTTGCATTTTGGACCCGTGTTTATTTCTAAAATCTCACCGGTACCAAGTTACTGAGCTAAATCATAAGTTATATCATAAGACACTTGATGAAATAGGAAAAATATGTAAATTAATTCAAAAATAACCTCCAAACATTTCACATATAAACCGATCAAATCGCGTAGTATAAATCTACCATAGAAGCCAGCTTAGAATTGATGTCCCATCATTCAGTCGGTTTATAATTCGATTTCGGGATACCAACAAATAATAAAAAAATCCCCTGAAGATTACCCCACGTTTCGGGAAATTCAAGTAATTTGATTTTTTCAGTTTTTAGGGTTCCGTAGTAAACAAGGAACCCTTATAGTTTCGCCATGTCCGTCCGTCCGTCCGTCCGACCCCCGTTTTTCTCAGTAACCGTTAGTACTAGAAAGCTGTAATTTGGCATGAGTATACATATCGATGACGCGGAGAAAACGGTAGAATAAAATCATTAAAAAAAAATTTTTTTTAGGGTACCTCCCCGGGTGACAGTAACGGAAACGCACAGGGCCGGGCCGTCTTTAACCAATTTGAGGCCCTGGGCACATTAGGGTAAGGGGGCCCCTATGACCTTGATAGAGCACGATTCTGTTAGAATAGACAAAGAAAGTAAACGAGTCACATTAAATGAATAGATATTAATAATATAATATTTCCTAAAAAATAAAATTAATTTTCAAAATACACCAAATTTGGGTTCTTCCTTAGAGCAAACAGCTAAATTAAATTTTCTTAAATAAACGCCTAATTCTAACCAGTCATATATATTTTTTTAAATTGAAAATGAGGCCGACGCTTATGCGAGCTCACCCAGAAGATTCACTCGTACCTTAAAAAGGTCCAGGTTATTTGAACTCGGAAGTACCTACATACGCCATTCGAATACCAAACCAGTAAACATTATAAAAAAAGATGATTTTGACCAGGTAATGAAAGTAGCCAGTCGTACGTCGTCTGGATATCTGATGGAAGAAGGGGGAAGGCGGTATGAGCTCATGGAGTTCCTGAGCACACTCAACGAATCTAAAGAAATAAAAATGGGAAATAGGTAGTATTGCTTACAATTTTTGAAGTGAAAACTTCTTTAGCGGCTCTGAGCACTTTTGTACTGGGGAAAATTTGTTGAACTCGCGACAGATTCTAAGATTCTAAGACCAGCTAGCTGACCGCTCCTAGTAATCGTGATTGCGATGTTAGGAGGTGTCAACTCAGCTAAACTCAGCTGGCCCCTATACCACAAAACTTTACAAGTCTACAATTTGACAAAATTGCACAATTTTCCATAGAAAAAGTTCACAAATTTGTCGAATTGTACGCTTGTAAAGTATTGTGGTACAGGTTCCTGGTCTTAGATGCGTGAGACACAATGATACTCGGGACATATTATGTAAATGGATTATGCGAATATGAACATGAGTATGAGTACAGTACAGATACGGATACCGATACCGATATGAATATCTTTGTTATTTGGGTCATTGTCAGTCGGAAAAACAAAAGTTGTCCATTCGGTGGACAATAGTTAACGGCTTGTGTGCATGTAATTTACGTTTTTATTATATGGATTTATAGACACGGAATTACAGATTATGCGGGTTATCAGATCAATCGAAAATTAAGCTTTGTAGCCCTTAACTTTTGGCATGTCCTGTCCACCGAAAAGACGCGCACCTAAATCTGACAATGACCCATTTACTATCTTTATTGAGTTTTCACTTCTGCCGGCACTCCCGGAGTGCAACCCGTTGTTTTTTTTTAGCTTCAAACGAATGTTCGGCACGCAACCTCCAGGATGTATCTAAACTTCTTGCTGGCAACAGTACCTAATACCCACGGATTGAGTTGAGTACTGCGCCGACAGAGAAAGATTACTAGTGACCGGTGTCTCGTTCTAATTAGGGTGACCAAGTACCTGTAGGTCTGTGGATATAAGTATTAGTTAGTTTTAATATAGGTTCTAAATAAAGTAACATTTAATGTAAATTGAGTTTTGGATGTTAATATTAATGCGAAAGTGTGTCTGTTTGTTACTTTTACCTCTTCCCGCTTAAATCGCTGAACAAATTTAAATTAAATTAGTTATGGAGTTTGAGATACTTTGAGTCCACGGGAAGGCCACTGGGTGCGGTATTGTATGGAAGAGCGAGAAATAGGTAAGTAAATGAAATAAAAGAATATAAATATAATCTTAACGCGACGAACTAGTTCTTCGCAGACAAAGTCGTGGGCAAAAGCTAGTACTAGTAAATAAAATAAACATAGAAAGCATACTTTTTGTTAGTCAAGGTTTCATTGTATCAAAGGTTTAACTGTTTTCAAAGTAACTTTTTAGTCGTCATAAGCCAGTAACTACAGAGTATATTATATACTATATCTATGTAAGCCAGTTACAAATTATTTATCACAAAGATACTTCAAACGTATTTTTGACACATTGAGGACTTAAAATTACAGTAAGGCCATTACTTACATTACTAACTTTTGCCCGCGACGCTTTTAAGGAGTAAATGACTTTGCACAAAAACCGAACCGAATGTATTATTGCATGAAAACCGGCCCAAAGCCTAATCACCCTAAAAATAGTGTAAAAGTGCGAGTGGGACACCGCCCATCACTAGCCTCCTCTCGCTCGGACCGCTTTTTCTGCTCTCTTATCACAATATGATTTTAACTTTATGACTCGGGAATATGGTTCAATTTTGATTGGCTGATAAATGAAAGAGCTCAATCCTTCTTAGGTATAGATCCGTGCCCGTGCTAATACCTAATCATCAGCTAATCATAGTAATCAATAGTAATTTTTATGTAGTAGGAAATTTATGGTCTGTGGTACTTAGGTAGGCATCAAGTAGGCATACTTTTGACCAAAGAGAATATAATCACTGCTTTTGACCTCATAAGCAAAGCAAGTAGGTAACTAAAACCTTTATTAATCATAAGACAATGTCAATTGTGTCAATAATACCTATACTGACAATCTTACGCAAAATAATGTAAGTTCTGAATAAATAAGTACATAGGCTTGGTATTAATTTATTAAACAATTCGACGCTTAATTTATAAAATGGATTTTATGAAGTCAATTAAAGTGAATAATAAAAAAGCAACATTATTTGTGATTGGTGAGTCAAATCAAACACAAACAAACCACATAGGTAACAGCAAAACATTACAGTCAAAGTTTACAAGTACTAGGTTGTTTATCATATCTTATTACCTATTTTAGAAGTACTAAACTAAATAGGTATATCACCTATTATACATTGGCTTAGGTAGCGTAAGTACCTAGGTATAAAAACTTCATGCGTTTTCCACGGTTGGGTTTTCCGCAGTGAATAAGTAGTTAACGTAATCCATTAAATTCAAATTGAGTAAAAACATGCTTTGCAAAAAATGGACGCTCATTGTTTTCTTGGTTTTACGGATCTTACATATGTTTATATACCTACTTAATTTTCGTTTATTCGTTGGTTATACATCTGGCACCAACGACAGGACGACTTTGATTGCGATAAGCTGTTCTACTGAGCATATCACAACGGCTATTATTTTTTCCACATATTGTCCAATTCGTGGTGTCAAACTACCTACGAACAGAGATCTGACTTAGCGCGTGGCCCGTGATGAAAATACCTAACTTCTAAGCCACAATACATTTAGGTATAATCAATCATAATCATTTTCTTCTGATCAGTCGGTGGAAAACATCTGATAGTCTTATTTAGGATTAGAGAAGACAATAGTGACGCAGTGTCAATGAGCCAAAGTTTTTAAAAATTCCAACGTTTTTCATGTCTGCCAGTTCTTATTTTGTTTATATACCTAAGTCTAATCCGCTAACATGCTATCCTAACTCCTAACCCCAAAAAAGCGGCGATATGGTAATGCTCGACAAAAATAAAATGAGTTGTGGTTTAACAGGCGTGGTGCCTGTGCGGTTCAACCTGTGGGTAATGATGTTCACAAGCTGCTGGGTAGCATACATGCTGCGAGTGAACATGAGTCTCAACATCATTGCCATGGTGCCGCAAGCCGAGAGCAATAACACGTAAGTCATCATCATCACTCATCAGGCTATACCATGTTTAGGTAATGATGCTCACAAGCTGCTGGGTAGCATACATGCTGCGAGTGAACATGAGTCTCAACATCATTGCCATGGTGCCGCAAGCCGAGAGCAACAACACGTAAGTCATCATCATTACTCATCAGGCTATACCATGTTTAGGTAATGATGCTCACAAGCTGCTGGGTAGCATACATGCTGCGAGTGAACATGAGTCTCAACATCATCGCCATGGTCCCGCAAGCCGAGAGCAACAACACGTAAGTCATCATCATCCACCAGGCTATACCACGTTTAGCTAATGATGTTCACAAGCTGCTGGGTAGCATACATGCTGCGAGTGAACATGAGTCTCAACATCATCGCCATGGTCCCGCAAGCCGAGAGCAACAACACGTAAGTCATCATCACCAGGCTATACCACGTTTAGCTAATGATGTTCACAAGCTGCTGGGTAGCATACATGCTGCGAGTGAACATGAGTCTCAACATCATCGCTATGGTGCCGCAAGCCAAGAGCAACAACACGTAAGTCATCATCATCGGGCTATACCATGTGTAGGCAATGATGTTCACAAGCTGCTGGGTAGCATACATGCTGCTCGTGAATATGAGCCTCAACATCATCGCCATGGTCCCGCAAGCCGAGAGCAAGAGCACGTAAGTCATCATCATAATAAGTCTATACCACCTGTTGGTAGTTGATAATGATGTTCACAAGCAAGCAAGGGTAGCGTAACGTAAGTTTATTTTATTGATGTATACCTACTGTAATCATTAATACGTATTTAATATTTCCTACGTACCGTAATATTACCTACTTTAAATTAAGTTTACCGTTTCAACTTTTCATTTGAGTAGGTAACTATAGTACCTTTGTATTTCACGCCACTGCTTGGTGTAGTGACAGGTGTTCGAATTCGAGATTTCATAACTGTGGATAATTGTAAGTTAAAGAAACTGATATTTTGGTTTTAAAAAGGTCATTACATTATTCCACGACTCCATTGGTCAAATACGTCACGCGTGTGCTCGGTAGAGAGTAGGTAGTGTACGTACCTAGATAAGCGTTATAATTGCCGACATTTAGTAGTATCTACAAGGGCTGGTCTCTATAATTCACCAACTTGACAAATTGTCTGAGAATGACGCTTACCTACTTATAAATATCCAATCCTGGTTCAACTTCTTTCAAGATTAAAACTTGTTTATTAACGTATTTTGCGCACTATACCTAATGATCAAAGTTAATAAACTATTACCTCTACTTAATCTCTTTGTAAAATACGTGAATAATATAACAAAACAAAGTTCAAGGACCTATTCGGCTGAACGCATTGAATGTATGGAATAGGTGCTCGCTTCCACGCGTCCTTTTGTAGGTAGGTATTGTACCTTTGTGCCAGAAGTTTAGATACATACTGGAGGTTGCGCGCTGAACATTCGTTTGAAGCAAGAAAATATGACCTTGAATGACGTCACTGTTACCATCTTACATTAGAGTGAAAGAGATGCAAGATAACAGACAGTCATTCAAGGTCATTTTTCTAGCTTCAAACTGAATGTTCAGCGCGCAACCTCCAGTATGTATCTAAACTTCTTGCTTTGTGCCAGTCGACAAACGTTTCTATCGTCAATCGCGTTGTTATGCTGAGTTCGATAAGAAACTTTAATTAACTAACTGTTATCTATGCTGATTTCAGATCTCATTCTCAGTGCAACTCTGACGACGACATAATACGCAACGAAACTTTAAGGCATGTCGACATAGCAGACGTAAGGCAGGCTCCAAGACAGGTAAGTTCTCAATACTTATCCCTCAAATCAATAAAAGGTTGGTATCGGCTGCGCTGAAGGTACAAGCGACCATTGGCTACGGCTTCTTCAACCCATCAGGCAGGCCGCATTTCGCATGCAGTCTGAAGATAAAAATACCGTAAACTTATTTTATAATAATAATGTTTCCGAGGGAAACCGCAGGTAGGGCACCCTACCCAGCAGCAACACATATTGTGTCATTTATGTATTGGAATGAACCCATATTACCCATTTGCGGTCAGGTGTTGTTAAAAAGAACAATACATTAGGACCTACTCGTTCTATACTTTATGTGTGCCAAAGTAAACATCGATGACTCAAAATCTTCTGTAGGCCTAGCACGTGTTGCGCTCGAGTGTATCGAGTAGCGTATTTCGAGCTATCCGTCACTTTCTAACAGCGCCAATCAGAAAAAGACGCGTAGCTCGAGATAAGTCGAGATACTCTTGAGCGCAACATGTGCTACGGGCGCTGATGAAATATCTTCTATCGTTGCTACGTTGTTAGAATTTAATTTTAAGACTAATAAAACCTGCATACCTACTTTTTCCACCTGAAATATGGCTTTAGATCGATTGATAACATTGGGTCACAGAATAAAATAAGAAAAGTATTGGAGAAAATAATGAAGTGTGATTACAATGATGATAAAGTTGCATTCCACACGGATATTTATGTAGGTGCCTAATTTATATTTCTTTGAAACAACCGTCACTACAAAGAAAACTGAGAAGGATACTCTGTGGTTTAAGGTGAAGAAAATATTGCAAAATTATATTGCACAATGCGCGCGCGGTGCTGGTGACTTAGCCTCATCATAAATAACGACACCTAAATTAATTTTATTTTGTTTTTTTACGTACCCTGTCCGGCCGAGAAAAGGTACGACGATACGGCGGACTAACCGGTTGAACCGTTACGTAGGTACCTACTACAGTCCGAAAACCTACCTACTCGTTAATGCCTTCAATGGGGTACCACGGGATCGCAATTAGCTTTCTTATACTGTGTCAATGATACACCTAGTAAAAGTGTTTTTCTGTTATAAAGATCGTTCAATCCTGCACGAGGAAGCGACCCACTCCTCCTTATTGCGTATTTTGTGCAGATAGGTCGTATTAGATTAGAGTAGGTTGAAGTGAGGCGATCCGTCGTGAATTGAATGATTTATGTTTTGTTGATTTTTTAATACTAACTTAATTGTTATTAAATTGAGTAGGCGGCCGCTTAATTATCGCTCTGCAATACAAACTTCCACCTCCTTTTCCACCCCCTTAAGAAATGATAACCGGGATAAAAAAAACGATAGCATAAGTAAATACCTAGTTCTTGAGGTATTTAGCGATGTGACAAGAACACAGACGGAATGGAATGGATGGACGGAATAAGGGTTGTTTTCCTTTTATGTACGGAACCCAAAAACTATCCTATACCATCTAACATGCTAAATTTCATCGGTTTAGCTTGAAGAGGGAACAGACAGGCAGACAGAGTTACATTTACAATATTAGTATATCGGTATTCCAGACGCCCGGAACAGCTTCTTTCGACTGGAATCCAGAGCAGCAGGCGATGATCCTGGGCTCGTATTTCTGGTGCTACCCGGTGACGTCTCTGGTGGGAGGCATGGCGGCGGAGCGCTGGGGCCCGCGCTACGTCGTGCTCATCACGTCGCTGCTGAGCGGCCTGCTGACCATCATCACTCCGGCCGCCGCGCGGCTGCACTACGTGGCTGTAGTTGCCGTGCGGTTCTTACTCGGTGTTACTGGAGTGAGTACTGAATCTATGAGAATCATGTTCCTCTGATGTCACTCGGGGGCGCGGTGGCGGAGCTAGGTGCTCTTCACATCGCTGCTGAGCGGGCTGCTGACCATCGTTGAGCTGGTTGCCGCGCGGCTACACTTCGTGGCTGTAGCCTTTCTGTGGTTCTCCCTCTGAGCAGAAATATATACTCAGCAGCAATTTTGCCTTCTAATACTTCTAATGTCACTGCAGTAGGCAAGGCGGCGCGGAGCGCGACGTAGCCACTATCGTCGAGTGGTATTTACTCGGTGTTGCTGTCTTGAGCACTGAACCTTTAAGCAGGCGATGATAAAGCTACCTGGTGATGTAACTGTATGTATCTGGTAGGTTGTCTGGACTGTCGTCACTCCGGCGGCCGCACGGTTGCATTACGTGACCGTAGTCGTAGTGCGGTTGATATACTTGGTGCTGTCATAAAATGGAGGCAAGATCATAACTTACAAACCCACAAATCCATTTTAAAAAGCGTATGCAAGGGAGTCCCACAGGGTTCGATATTAGGACCGATTCTCTTTATACTTTTTACAAATGATCTGATAACCTATATACAGAATAAGGTTTGCAACACGAAATTAGTCGTTTTTGCTGATGATACTAATGCTGTTGTATCTGCAGATAACATCTCACATCTAAACGACAGAGTGAACTATGCTCTTGATACATTCGTGGTTTGGTTTGAGTTAAATGATCTTAAGTTAAACTGCAACAAAACAAGTGTTATCCTTTTTAAATCTACAGCAATACAAAAAGACTCACTTCAGCTTACCCTTCAAGGAGAAACAATAAAGCAAGTGGAAACGGCAGGATTTCTTGGAGTCCAAATTGACAGTATGCTCAATTGGAAACAAGAAGTATCAGCGCTGGTAGGCTCAATTAGTACCGCATGTTACGCGCTTAGAAGTCTTCGCGATGAGCTGCAGCTAAATCAGCTAAAAATGGTCTACTACGCTTTGGTAGAATCCAAAATTCGCTACAGCATACAATTCTGGGGCAACAGCTATAAGTATAATGTCCGGTCTGTTTTTGTTGCCCAGAAGAGAGCAATTAGAACGATGGCTAGAGTGTCCCAGCAGACATCTTGCCGAACATATTTTAGTACCTACAAAATACTTACTGTTCCCAGCTTGTACATCTTAGTAGTGCTGACGGACTTAGTAAAACATATGAATGACATAGAGACACAAGACCAAAGGGAAAAACGTCTTACAACGCGACGTATGGACTTGCCTACACCTGCCATCACCAAACTCAACGTGGCTAAGCACTGCGCGAGCTACCAGGCTATTGTACTATTTAATAAGTTGCCGATTCACTTAAAATCAGTAACTAACAGTTTTATTTTTAAAAAGAAATTAAGTGCTTTCTTGCTGGAGAAGTGCTTTTACTCAATAGAGGAATATTTAAATCCAAGCGTTTTTTAATGTATATTTTGTTTTAATATGTGTGTTAATTTTTAGTTGGACATTTTATTTTATTTATTAATTATGTAGCAGCGTTAGTTTTAATTTGACATTTTATTATAGTTATGAATTATTATCATTGAATTTTATTATTTCTGTATTGTTCTAATTGTAAATATTTTGTATCACTGTTATTTCAAACACAATGTATATTGTTTCTGAATAAATGACTAATGACTAAAGTCGTAATTACTAGGATTCTCAAGGAAGGTTTAATACTATAATGGATAAATATTAGTAGGTATGAGATGTATAAAATATTTTATGTCACACCTGGCCATAAAGTGGCCATTATTGCACGCTCCGCGCGCGAAAAAACCCACTTCCTGGCCAGGGGGTGACATAAAATTTTGTACTTACCACGGGCGATAATAAAGAAAGCCTCAGATCGCATATTTATCGCCCTTGCCTTCGGCTCGGGCGTAAAATACCTGCGATCTGAGACATTCTTTGTTTTATCGCCCATTATGTAATTTACTATTTATGAGATGTATTAAATATTGCTACCTTCTCGAAACACGTATTGGCACAGCCAAATATACCTTTAATAAAAACAACAAAAGTATACTATGCGCGTCACTCCGATTAGCATGAACTGGTTTTTATACTCTAATACAAAAAAACTTGATCAGTTTTTTAAATTTAAGTACTTATTTGCACTTAAGATGAAATACTTTTACAGGGTTTCATTTACCCAGCGCTCCATGCATTAATCGCACGATGGGCGCCCCCAACGGAAAAGGGGAAGTTCGTCAGTGCAATGATGGGAGGAACGATGGGTACCGTCATGACATGGTCTGTCACCGGCCCTTTAGTCGAGAAGTTCGGATGGGCGTCAGCGTTCTACTTACCGGGCGTGTTGACTTTAATCTGGTGCGCTGTGTGGTGGTACCTCGTTGCTGACTCGCCAGCGGAACATCCGAGGATCAGCGATAAGGAACGAAAGTATATTCACGATGCTTTAGGAGACAAAGTCATGAAATCGAAGGTGAGAATTCGGTATTATGCCAATCACTGCAAAGCATGTTAAATATAACTATTTGTATAGTATTTGAAGATACTTATGTTATCTCACTTAGATTGCACGTACTGAGAGTACTTGGCCTGAGTTATTATTTGTCAATTCCAATTTCAAATAAATTAACCCTCATGCATTCTTTATTTGCGTTATATGCGTGAGATAGCAACACTCTTCCCACTCAGAACGTCTCACGTTTGGGTCTGTGTCAATGCCAATGTGTCTGCAATTTCTTTTATACAATACACGAATAAAAGAAATTTAAGATAATTTTGAAGCCACTATGTAGCAATTAACATATTTTGTGGCAAATATTTTTGGATATCATCCAAACGTGCTGTAATGTTAATAAATTTCAATTTCAGGGTCTTCCGCCGTTCAAGAGCATTCTGACATCATTCCCTTTCTTGGCAATGATTATACTGCATTACGGAAATCTTTGGGGCTTGTATTTCATTATGACCGTGGGCCCGAAGTTCGTATCGAGCGTGCTAGGCTTCCAGCTCTCAGCCGCTGGGGTTATATCAGCTATGCCGTATATGGCTAGGTTATTCCTGTCTGCGATATTTGGGGTGCTAGGAGACTGTATATTAGCGAGGAACCTCATGACTACGACACAGATTAGGAAGTTCTTTTGTTTATTTTCGCACATTATTCCCGGGGTGTTCCTGATTCTACTGGTGTACGCGGGATGTTCGACGACATTGTCCGTGGCCCTGATAACGCTGTCGATGGGGGCCAACGGTGCGGCGACGCTCACCAACCTCCAGAACCATCAGGACCTGGCACCAAACTACGCTGGGAGCTTGTACGGCATCGCTAACGCTATTGGCAGCACTGCTGGATTCTTCACGCCGATGATTACGGCCTACTTTACAAGGAATGGGGTAAGTGGTCTAAAGAACAATTATGCTATTGTAATTAGGTCACAGAAAAGGAAAGTAGGTATTACTTATTATTTTTCGTTTTTTACTATCTACTTATGTCCTCATGCCAGTTGTTGCCCCCACCATATAAAAAAATTGGACATTGAAACTTGAATCAAGTGATTTTTAAAACAATTATTGAACATAACAAAAGACTAGATTTCTTATGAAAGGTCTAAAATTTATTGAAAAATAATTATGTTGCACATTATGCTACACGAGGCTGTAGAAACTTCCTAGAGGTTTGGTGTAAATTAGTTAACTAATTCTAGATTATAGACGATCGTCGATTTCGTATTATAGCGTAAAACTTCCGTCATCTAAAATCCCGGTTTTGTTTTGTTTCAGAATGGGTTTGAGCAATGGCGACCAGTGTTTTTCGTAGGAGCGTCAGTATACATAGTGTCGGCCGTCTTCTTCATATTCTTTGGCACTGGAGAGATGCAGCCTTGGAACTTTCCCAAAGAAAAAGACGGGGAAGACGGCAAGTCAAAGAAGGTTGATATCAAAGACACGAAAGACACTCCACTTAGTGTAATTAGTACTTAATGTCTATACAAATGTTAATCTGATTTAGCTTTACAGACGTATTAATAGATGTCAATAATGATCTGAGTTAAACCGACTTTATTAGCTGACTTTATTGTTTAGTTAAGCATTTTATCATAGTGCTATAGTTTAATACGATGTTTGTGAATTATGAAGAATTGTACCAATACCGTGCCATTTGGGCGGTTTTCATCAGACGTTCTAAGAACCTAATCTTTATCTATTTGAGGAAATGATGTAGATATTTATATTATTTGTTTTAATATCGATATTCGATGTGAATTTAATAAATAAATAAACTATAAGGCAGCTTCATTTTGACAGGCATTTACATTAGAAAGGATACAATTCCAATTATGCCTCTTGTTGGTAGTCAGTATTTAGATTTAGACTAATTCTTGTATCTGTATTATTAGAATGATTGCATTGAAAAATGATGTACTTAGTTATATTGTTATATTTCGCTGACAAAATAATAATTTATTTTTTGTAAAATTTAATAGACTGTGATCATAATATTTATTGAATATTTACCAAATCATGACCAAATGGAATGTGATGTAGGTAGCGCGTTTATATTTAGGTTTATTTAGGTCCGATTGGTCATAGACATCACTTGAAGGGATCCAACTTGTTCCATCGAGATCTATTGTTATTTTGTGACTAGTGACAGGTGTAGGTACACAATGTGCATAAATGAGCGTAATTTAGGGGACCGTTTCCTTCGAAAACCAACTCTATATTTTGCAACCGCTTTAAAATGTACAAAGCCCATTCGCGTAAACCATGATACATAAATATTACATAGTACCTATACCTAGCATACCTATATTTTTGCTACGAGTAAGTTTACGATAAGTATGAATAGATACAGTACCCGGAGATATTGCGCGTCGGTCTTTGGAGAGAGACTCTGCTTATTTCGGCTTCGCAGAGCGTTGTCTCACACTACCTAACGTAGTGGCACCAGTAATGGACTTGGCTCCAGTAATGGACGCAAAAATCTTTCACGGTCGAAATTAAGCAACGGAGAAGTATTTTAGTCATGGCAACACTTTAAGCATAAAGAATAGGCTTCTATGTATCACATTGACAAATGGCATACACCTCGGTCATTTTGTTTAAAAATGGCGCGGCGGCAAAAAGTGTGCTCCGGCATTTTTCACGAAAAACCTTATTTTCTTACAGAAATAACTAAGGAAGTAGGTTTACGTTTTTGATTGTAAACTTTATTTTCTCTAAACTATATTATTTTGATATGATTTCGTGAGAAGAGTTAGATATTTAACAACACTTTTTTAAAGTGTTTATTGCATTAGAATCCAATTTGAATGATTTAGAGAGGATGTACATTACTGGTTCCTATTTTTTGTTAATCTCCAATTATGGACAATTTCTCCATGATTGGTTTTCATACTGAATTCTGGTTACCCAATTATGGACACCCAATGTTGGACGGATTTATTGGCGAGGTAAATGTTTGAAAAATGCCACCCAGTTTTATTATAATATAATAGTAGTTTAAGGATACTACACAAATATCATAATCCTCTAAAATGCGTTCAGAAACCGTAGGCAAATAACCTTCATTTTAACATCAATGTACTTATGAAAATTTTCTTACCTGTGGTGAAGGTTACCAGCAGTAATATAATATTCATTATAATTTCCTATTTAGTACTATAATGTTTTTTTTTTTTAATTTGGAACAGTAAAATTAAAATTCAGTCGATACGAAAGGTCAGCTCGATATAGGTTATTTTTTTTGGGATAAGGATTCAGGGAGAAGGATTTCAAATTTTACATTTATTTTAAATTAAAAAAAAGGATTTTTTTCGAAAAATCGTCATTATACTCGATTTCGACTAATTCGGGGACGAGGATTTCAAATATTAGATTAATTTTGAATTTACAGCGAAAAAAAATTTTTTTTGCGAAAAATCGTCATTATACTTGCCTGCATTGCTTGGTAGCAATGCAGGTCATTTGGTGCTTGGTGCTACCGGTTACATATTTATAGTAGCCGGTATTATATAACATTTGAAATCCTTATCCCCGAAATAGTCGAAATCAAGTAGGTATAATGACGATTTTTCAAAAAAAATGTTTTTTTCTTAAAATTCAAAATTAATGTAAAATTTGAAATCCTTAACCCCGAATTAGTCGAAATCGAGTATAATGACGATTTTTCGCAAAAAAAAATTTTTTCTTACTTAAAGTTCAAAATAAATGTAAAATTTGAAATCCTTATCGCCGAATTAGTCGGAATCGAGTATAATGACGATATTTCGATTTTTTTTTTATCGTAAAAATTAAAAATTAATATAAAATTTGAAATCCTTATCCCCGAATTAGTCGAAATCGAGTATAACAACGATTTTTCGTAAAAAAATTTTTTACTTCAAATTCGAAAGAAATGTAAAATTTGAATTCCTTATCCATGAATCCTTATCCCGAAAAAAAAAATACATTATTGCCGTGGCCGGGGAAAAAAGCAATTGCAGGCTGAGTATTTGTTTAAACGGACGAGCTTGCGAGTCCGTTTAATTATAATACGAACCCTGCAATTGCCATTCCGGCCGAGGCTAATATAGTACTTTTCTCAAAAATGAAGGAAATACGAAAAAATTTGGATAAATATTTAATAAACATAACCTTAAAACGTCAAAAACCTCATGCTCAACAAAAAATAAACAGCGGGATGTTAATTTTTTTTAACAGAATCGCAAGTGTATTGGTTTACCGAAAAACGCAAATTATTCAAGACTTAAAAAGACGTCGCATTTCTAACAGAAAAATACGAGCTGAATTGGCTGAATACGACCTGTGCCTCCTTTTATATGACAGTTTCTACTTTTTTAAAAAGTTTGGAATTCAACAAATAAAGGAATTTATATGTGAAATTGCAAGCGGCCTACAATGTTTTTAGAACATAAGGTGTCCAAGATTGGGTGTCCATAATTGGATTTTGTCTGTCCATCATAGGATTTACGAAGATTTTCGACTTTTTCAGATTTGGAGCAATTTTCTCGAAACTTACAACTTTGTCCAAAACTTTTGTATGTTTATTATAATTAGTGATTATTAAGCTACATTTTCTTTGAAATAACTAACATCAAAATTATAAAATAAGAGAGTTACAGCCAAAAGATGTCGACGGAGTTCTTAAGCCGTC
The DNA here is from genome assembly GCA_951800055.1 of Cenopis cana. NCBI lineage: Eukaryota > Metazoa > Arthropoda > Insecta > Lepidoptera > Tortricidae > Cenopis > Cenopis cana. Next base: position 8,968,379 of record OX637488.1, read on the forward strand.
CATAATTGGTGCCACTACGTTATGTGGCGTTTGTCAATCGTCCCCAACATATATTAAAACCCTCCTTGAAATTGTACGATGTAAAAAAGATACATCATTTGTTTTACTATCCTTTTTCTAGTAGTTGTAACAGAGCGCTCTATATAGATATCCAATGTTTACGTGTCATCGATTTGACGTAAACTAATAAAGTCCATAAAGTGTATATAAGTAGTATTTGATATGAACCGTCAATTAATAAATACGAGTAAGGACGATTGATGGACGTTCTCCAGTGTTCGGAAATCGTCGTAAACAGCCAATTGTCTCTTTCCAAAGACCGACGTACTTCTGCCTATTTAAAGATGATTCCATTTTTCAACTTATTACAGAGCATTACCTGCAGTGAAAAATTTTATACTCCTTTTTGTCGCCAATAAGTACAGTAAGTACCTAACTACTATCACCACGGTCCATCCATGTTCCCCAAATTATAACGCTTATCAAAACGCTTGGATACAGTGGTGACACCTGTCATGCCATTACAGATTACCAGGTTAAAATGTACAGGGATAACAGCAAAATGACAGGTCAGCGTATAGATACCCAAGCAGTTTTATAACCACTAGGTATATCTTAAATGATTGCACAATCACCTGCCTAGAAAAGTAAGCCCCATTTAAGCCTTGTAGGTACCTATTATTTACCCAGCGAATAAAAAAATATGTAGCGGTGGCTGCCATTACAACTCGAATACCTACCTATTTCATCATCATCATCATCATATCAGCCGAAAGACGTCCACTGCTGGACATAGGCCTCCCCCAAAGAGTGCCACAATGACCGGTCCATCCAGCGGACTCCCGCGACCTTTACCAGGTCATCAGTCCACCTTGTGGGGGGTCTACCCACGCTGCGCCTTCCGGTCCGTGGTCGCCACTCGAGAACCTTTCGGTCCCAACGGCCATCGGTTCTGCTTGCAATGTCCTATATACCTATTTAATTATACTTCTCTCACTAGTGTGGGGGATTTTAATACGGAAATTATTTTAATCTGAACTAGACATTCCTAAATTTCCTATTCTTATTGTATTATTTAACTAAGTATGTAATGTGTAAAAATTTGGTTCCGACGTAACTAACCGTAAACTAAAATTAATTTGTTTTGGATTTAGTTAAATACCTATTTCTTTATTTAATTTGATTTCCACCTACAACGAGAGTAGACCTATCATATCTTCAATAGAACTGTAACTTTACGTTTTTACGAAAAGTTTCGTTTTATTTATTTTATTTATAAAATATGTTAGTCTGTCCCCACATTACAGGTAAATTACTTTCGTTTTTGCATTTGTAGTAACTACGTAGTATTTGTATATTTAGTTACAGGGTTTCTAAATTTAAATTTACACACACTCAAAAAATTATTTACACACATTTAAATTTTGTCCGTACACAACTACAAATGCAAAAACGTCTCGAAAGTAATTTACCTGTACCTTAATTATTTAGCCATTAAAAGTTTCTTCTAGTTATAGGTAGGTGTTTAAAATCTAAAGCAAAAGTTTAACAGACGCTTGTTGCTATAATTATTATATTTTATTATAAGTTAGCTAGGGCTAGCGGTTTATGCTTAGTGTTGGGCAAAGACTGTCCACACTCCACACTAAGTGTTTGTTTCTCATCTGTGCTCTCCGACGCAACTCTGATAGCAAGAGCGTTTGTCCCTATACGGTATTAAACTCATAGTCAAATCAGCAACTTTTTATTAAATGTCAAAAACTATTTGTTAATATGAAGTTTGGAGGGAAATACTGTCTTAGTGACGTCACTAAGACAGTGTGAATTGGTTTGTTTTAATCAGCGTCCTTTTTAAATCTTTATGCTTATAAAATCTTTCAATTAGCTAAAATAAATTAATAATTGATGTTTTTCGAGTATTTTCGTTAGATCTTTTATTAGTCAAGTAAAAAAATAATTTATTTTTACTTTAGTTTAATACCCTATTTGTTATCCCGCGTTAAATAAGTTACTTTAAGTTTTATAGGTATTATTATTTGACGAGAGTTATTGGTGATTTATTAAAGTTAAATAATTATGATTAATATTAAAATTCGTCAATAAACTCGATTTGACAAGTAAAATGGGTTTATTCATTAAAATTTCCTTTCCTGTAACTAAATATGAGTATTATTTCCAGTATGACCAAACCAAATGAGTATAAGTATACGATTTCAGTTTGGTTATGTTTAGGTCTAATAAATGGACTGTAAAAAAAGATAAAAAATTAAATAATCTGTAGAATAAATCCTCAAATAATCTTCTGTAAAAATAAGATTTAATCCAGAAAAAAATTGGAGAAAGATTTGAAAAGTAAGATTTTCTCATTGCATCTCATTGCATATGGTTGATGGAAAAGTACAAATTTTCAAAATAAAAACGCGCATCTTAGTTAAACGAAGACTTGGTATATAGCAAGTATGGTCTAAAAGGTAAAATGACCTCCTCTATCACCCCTTAACCTTTTCACCGCCATTGACTTGATATAAAGTCAGGACATTAGGTGCCCCACACGCCAATGACTTTATATCGAGTCGATCAAGTCGATGTAAATGCAAGCTTCGTGCTATCAAGTAAGGTTCATTTTCAGTCTTTTCCTACGACTTACGGAATCTACTGTGGCGGTGATTACTTGATTAGGTTAAAGGCTTTGCACCTAGCTACCAAACGCCCTGTATAAGCGCTCATGTCTCATCTACGTGGCCATGCCCTTCTGAAGTGGACATGTTCACTTTTATATTTCGATAGTTCAAATAGCAATGTTCAAAATCAAAATCCGTGCTCTAGTAAGTATTAGTGATGAAATAGAAACATTGCTTTAATACCTGTAAAACAAGTTTTTAAGTTACCTGATGTGCTTGTCTGCAGGTGGGAATAATGATATTTCTGGGCTATTTTCTCCTTTACGTAGTACGATATAACATATGTGTGCATATTGTGGATATGGCTCGATTAAGGTCCAGGGGATTAACACTGAAACAGGGCAATGGCACTGGCACCACTGTGAGTTTTTACAGATATGGCAACGCGAGAAAAATCGTAAGTATCGATAACAACTACAAATAAACTAATTGTACTAAGTAAGTAGTTGCTTTGTGAGCTGTAGACCTTGCGAGTATTCTTTTTTAGGGTTCCGAAGTAAACAAGGAACCCTTATAGTTTCGCCATGTCCGTCCGTCCGTCCGTCCGTCCGTCCGACCCCCGTTTTTCTCAGTAACCGTTAGTACTAGAAAGCTGTAATTTGGCATGAGTATACATATGAGTGACGCCGACAAAACGGTAGAATAAAATCTTTAAAAAAATTTTTTTTTAGTGTACCTCCCCTACATCTAAAGTGGTGGTGCAAAATTTTTTTCTGCCAAACCCCATCGTGTGGGGTATCGTTGGATAGCTCTTTTAAAAATATTATAAGGTTTCTAAAAGCATTTTTTGATTAAAGAATTGTTAGCGTGATATTAAGCTTTGAAGTGATAATTTTTGATATGGTCAAGTGTCCCCCCCCCCCTGCCAGCTAAACGGTGGCTACTAGGCATGTGAAAAAAATCATGGTAGTAGTATATACGATGAATTTAAAAGGAAAACTATCACAGCTAAGTAGACATTACTAGTTAACGAGTAATAGTCGAACTTCAGAAATGTACTTTGCAAAAGCAAACGTTCGTACAATGTCCATTGATACCTTAGATAATGTTGTTAATTCTTTCAAAAACATAGTAAATATAAGTTTTCGAACTTTTTAGTCCACATAATGTAAAGGGTAGACGACTACGGAACCCTACCTTGCGCGTGGCCCGACACGCACTTGGCCGGTTTTTAAATTTCCAAAAACTGACGCGACAAAAAAAAACTGTATAGGTAGGTAATTATCAAATCGGCCCATAAAATTTCATGACATTATTTTGAGAATGCAACAGAAAACAAACCACAGAAAAAGCATTGTTTTTGATAATTTCCAAAAACTGACTCGACAAAAAAGAATGGTAATTATCGAACCTGCTCACAAAATTTCACGAGAATCGGCTGAGAAATACGACCTGTAGAGGAGGACAACCGGAAATCCTGACATAAGTACGAAAGCATTTTTGTCGAAGTTGAAACAGAGACCTTCGGTTCACTCGATCAATATTGTCAATAAATCTTATATCTTTAAACGAGCAATTCTTTTTTTTTTATTATGTAATTTAGTTTTTAGTTTCTAGGTTACCTTTAATTTTAATTAGACATATTTTAAGTTTATTTTTATTTCATTTAGGTTTATTTTCAGTTACTTGTTTTGTAATGTACATTATTTGGTGAACAATAAATAATTTAATTAGTTAATTACTAGTTATTTCGTTATTATTAAATTCATTGTATTCTTGTAAATATATTTATTTATATATTTATTTTGGGGATCTCGGAAACGGCTCTAACGATTTTGATGAAATTTGGTATGTGGGGGTTTTCGGGGACGAGCAGGCGATCTAGCTAGGTCTCATGCCCAGGAAAACGCCGAGCAAAGCACGGTCGCCCAGATATTATTCAATAAACCTTACATTGATTTATAAATGATAAGTCGGTAATTAAAAAAAAAACGGCGGCCATTTTTTTATGGTCTCAAAAATTGAGGTTTTTTGATCAGTGTTTTTGGCAGTTTTATAGTTTAGTAACTAGTTTTTTTCTGCCTAGAATTTATTTCTACACATCATAAATATTGTCTGAGTGCTAAGTTTAGTAAAGTATTTCGCATAAAAATAAGCAATATTTGTACTTGTTGATAAAGTATGAAAAATATCTTTTTTTTTAATATTTATAAATATTGTATGAAGAACATAAAAGAGAATTTTGATCAAAGCTCGGCCGCCCAGATATTATTTACATTAAGAGGCATTCGGGCTTGAGATTAACTTCTAACAGTTAAAAGTTGCCCACTCACAACTCACTCACTGTTCACACTGACAAACCTAATCCCAATAAGGTCTAGTTTCATCAATAATCGTTTATACACCATGGTTGTACACAAGTTGGTTGATTTACACCTTGGTTTGGAAGGTCAGATGGCAGTCGCTGCCGTAAAAACTAGCACCTACGCCAAATCTTGGGCTGGAAATTGTCAGCGCATATAGTCGGTCTGTCTGTACTGGGATAACGCTAGGATGAATGCATAAATATTTTAATTTTCTCAAACAGCCGTGGTCAGGTGGCCATGTACAGTCAGCGTCATATAGGTAATATGTAGCAGTCAACGCAAAGCCAAAGTGACCAAATAGTTCGGTACACCATATTTTTTGTATGGTGTACCGAACTATTTGGCCACTTTGGCTTATTTACTCTTTTGTGTTGTACATTCACAAGTAAGTATGTTCTGACTCTTGACTGTTCGGGTTTCTTTTTTTTTCAGAGTTATTTGGACACCATGAATTGGGACGACATGATGTTGGCGCAGCTCTTTTCAGCCTATCACATCGGATACTGTATCTGCTTTCCGATTTTCCATACTGTTGGAGATAGGTGATCATTTTTGCTTTTTCTTTTCTTTTCTACCTCAGAAAAATCTCGGATCTTAACCGATTTTTTTGTTTTAATTTGAATTCGGTTGGTAAAAGAAAAAAAAATCAAAGTCACCATTAATAAGAAGTACACTCCTCTACTACCTGCTAGTCCTCCCATTAATACTTACTTTACTTTTTGTAGGTAGTCCTCTCTTATGCTATTCCGGGGTTACTTTGTGAAAAATGTTGTTAATTCGATCATTTAGTTTCGAATGTTGTTACTAAATTTAATCATTTTAATCCGATAAACAACATGATAGTACTGTACTAAATGTGCCGTCGCAAATGAGGCAAAACTGAGAGTAATAATGTAGAAAAAATATGGTTTGTTCTAAGTTGCCCCTGAAATTAAAGTAACCTCGGTTTACGGTAGGGGGAGTCCGGGAGAGTCGAACCCCATTTTAATAAAAGGTGCCTAAAATTGTATCATAGCTTCCTGTAGTTGCAGTCATATGTGTCAAATTTAGTAGTAGTAGTTAAGGTATCATTTGGTACTCGTATTATTCGATTTTTGATTAAATTAACACACATTTTTTAATTATTTTTCTTTTAAAAACGGAAAAATTGTTCAAGTCTCCCACCCCTACGGGTGAGTTGAACAGGATGTGTGGGAGACTTGACCATACATTTGTTTAGAGGGGAAAAAAGTAAGAAAACGCTTGTTTAAATAATAACATTCAATCCAAAATACAACTATCTTATATCTTTAAATGAACAATTTTTGTATATTCATTTATTTACTTATTTATTTCGGGGATCTCGGAAATGGCTCTAACGATTTATGATGAAAATTGATATATGGGTGTTTTCGGGGACGAGCAATCGATCTAGCTAGGTCTCATGCACCGGAAAACGCCGAACAAAGCTCGGTCGCCCAGATATTCATATATATATATATATATATACCTATCATACTGTAGAATTGATTATTCATCCTGATTTTAGATTTATTCGTGCTCCTGTACTCAGGTTGGGCCCGACGTGGATAGTTGGCATCGCGGGATTCATATCGGGAGTCATGAACTGCCTTACGCCTGCTTCTTCTTACTATAACTACTGGTCTCTGTATGTCGTCCGGATAATAACTGGATTTTGCGCGGTTAGTTTATCTACTAAGTTTGTGTTTGGCATGTCAAAAATGTTTACACGACTGCACCAAAGACTGCACTTTAATACGGTATTTGACACATGTTAAAATTTATAACACAGTGTCACTTCTTGGATAGTTGGCCATCAAAATATCGCAATAAATCGTAAATTATAAAATTTTACCAAAATCATAACCAGATATGAATCATCAAAAACTCAGAAAATTATGTAAATATTATTACCGTCCAAAATTCAAATAAAAGGTATCAATAGAATGCTTATGTAAAAATAAAAAATAAGTTGTATGGCAACTATGTACCTAAACGCATTATTTTATTCATGTCATGGCATTTGAAATGCAAGAAAGTGCTTTTAAAATTAATAGAATTCATACCTACCTAGCTTAGTGGTTCAAGCATGCGGCTGTCAAGCTGCAGTCGTAGATTCGAATCCCAGCTCGTACCAACTACCAATGAGTTTTTCAGAACTTACGTAGGTATCGATATTTACCGTTAGTTTTTTTGGTGAAGGAAAACATCGTACATCTGCAAAGAAATGTATTTATTAACTACTTAATTTCTCTCCGCAACAAAATCCTGTATACCTTGATGTACAGGTAGGTATGAAGGAAAGTTGAGCGTGCATCTTTTTTTATATATTTGAATTCCAATGTAATGAATGAAAGAAATTTTGAAGACAGGGTGCTATGCAGCCAAGTATGGTGCAGGTGCTTAGACATTGGGTGCCACCCATAGAACGGAATTACTTCATGTGGGCTTACTGTGGTGAGTTAATACCATTTTTTTGCTGCTTATAATTACACTATATCAGGCGTAGCGGTGAATTATAATAATCATAATATTGTTTATTCGGAGAATTATCTATCTTTAAAAAGCCCCCATACTTTCCACGCCTGTAAGATCTAAGATTGCCGACGGAGGAGTTGGTTCCTATCAAACACCATGTACCTAACTAGACACTGGAAAAAATTTGGTGCTATTGTTTAGTGTCTAGTGTCCACGTTTACAATAATTTGCTCCACCAATCTGCCCTGCTATTTTCTTTATCCATTCCGGTTTATGCCATGGCTGATACCACCCCGATTATATACCTAAATGACTTGTTCCAGGGATTACAATGGGTACATGCTTTACATTCTTAGCGTGTGCTGCCATCCACTACTACTCTCTATGGCCGACCGGGTTCTATACTTTTGGAGCGTTGCAAATCACTTGGTCCATCGCCTGGGTCGTCACAGTCACTGACAACCCTAACAAGCATACATTCATTTCAACGGAGGAACTCACGTATTTGACTAATACTATTGGAACTGTATTTACTATTAAGGTAAATTTGAACTATTGTAACGTCGGCGTGTTAAAGTAGTAACAATTGGTTGATTATATTCGTTCGTATGGCATGCGATGTCAAAGCAAGCTTTAGCGTATCTTGTAAGTAACAAAGAAATCATACGATTTGATCAAAGTCGCCCCTCGTGACAAAGTAACCTCGGTTTACCTACAGTAGTAGAGAGGAGTATAAGAGCCGGTCGTATGAATCCTAATGTCGTCTGTTACTATACTAAGTATAACGGAATCATTTCATAATCATCATATAGCTAATGCTAAGCGCAAATAAATTAGTTTGCATGCTGAATCGGTTGACACACTATTCAAGTACCTACACTAAGCAAATTTTAGCAACTGAAAAACTACTTCGTTACAAATATAAATATCTTGTCATTGTTTTAAAAAGTCGGTTTCTGTTCAGATTACTAATGCCCATACTCCCTGGAACCTGATATTAAAATCGAAGAGTTTTTGGGCCCTATGTTGTCTCAATTTTGGCTATGCCTGGATGATTATTTCTTTATGTCTACACGGAACAATATATTACTCTGAAGTCATTGGATACAACATATACAGCGTACGTATTAACCCAGTCGAAATAGCAAAACCGCGAAATGTTGGGTGAGTAGGTATGTACATTTTCCAAGATAGCGGCGGCTCTAGAAATCCTGGCCTGGGGACTTTTGGGAAAGAATCCAGGCCTTCAATGAACATGCGTACCAAATGTTATCAAAGTTACCAACATTTCCAGGGTTTGCTATTTCGACTGGGTTATACCTAGTTATACCTAATACTTAGTCACAAGTTATGAGTAGATGCAGAGTTAAAATCGCTAAATTCGACTGTATATCTTTATCGCACTTTAATAGAGCGCTATTGATGAAAATATTCGAATTTAGCCGTAAGTTGTACTGGCTCAGTAACCAAGGACCTACCGCGAGTCGAAAAAGAATTTCGTTCATGTATTTCGCTCTCGTCATACTTGCAAATTCGAGTGACAAAGATAATGCACTTCATTTGCGGTTACGTTATGCCCTTTGTTTGTTAGGTAGTTACGTGGATATTATAAGTAATCATAAAGCATAGTAGGTCATAACGATTGATCAAGATAATAAAAAATATTTATTGTTTGTTGTGACGCTGAGCGAGTGGATGTCTGGATGACAATAAAATTGGAAGTTCCACCCTCCTATCGTTTTCCGGGTGTATTTTAATCCCTTTGACCGCCAAGAACCTATAAGGTGGTTGTGTGTCGTCGTGCCCACCACACCAACAACCACTTAAAAGGTCGGAGTAAAGGTGTACTTTGATCATGAATAATAGTACATTACTTACCAAGGGCGATAAAACAAAGAATGTCTCAGATCGCAGGTATTTTACGCCCGAGCCGAAGGCAAGGGCGATAAATATGCGATCTGAGGCTTTCTTTATTATCGCCCGTGGTAAGTAAGATAAGATAAGATAAGATAAGATTATTTATTTGCAAAAATGTAGTGATGAGTACAGTTGGAATCATGTCATTTTAAGTACGTACATTTTACTTAAAGAAGCATGCAAATTTTTACTTATAATCTATGAGTTATTAAATTACATTAGGCATTGTAGGTATTACATTACTAATTAAATATAAATTTCATTCATTATCAAAACATTAATTTAATTCCATTATAAGCTACTACAGTATTGTCATTATACAAAGTTATAGTTATTTTATTCGTTTCAAATAATCATCAATTCTGTAATAACACTCATTTAGACAAAAATTATGTAATTTATTTTTAAATTCGGGCATGTCAGAGTTTCTTATTTCTACAGGTAAATTGTTGAATATTTTTATCGTCATACATAAGATGCTTTTTCCAAAGAAAGCTGTCTTAGATACAGGATAGCATAAATCAGTACCATTTCGAGAATGATATTTTGTGGTTGTCGCCTTAGTCCTAAATAATTCTATATTGTTTTTGACAAACAGTCCTATTTCGTAAATATACAATGAGGGTAATGTCATCACTTTTAATTTATGGAATAGAGGTCGACAGGACTCTGATTGATGTACACCACATATAGCCCTAATACATTTCTTTTGGAGTAGAAAAACTTTTTGAATGTTGCTGCAGTTACCCCAGAGTATTAAGCCATACCGCAAATTTGACATTACGTACCCATTGAATGCCAAAAGTGCAGTTTTTTGAGATGAGAGTTGAGAAAGCCGTCTCAAAGCAAATACAAACCTGCTCAATTTGTCTATTAACATCTCAGTATGGTCTTTCCAGTTTGTGTGGCAATCTAGAATAACGCCCAAAAAACGAATAGATGACACGTGTTCAATTGTGTAACCATCATAAGTTAGCTTTACATTTTTTGACTTTCCTTGCGGTGCATAAAATTCCATAAATTTAGTCTTGAGTAAATTTACTTTCAAGTACAAAATTTTATGTCACCCCCTGGCCAGGAAGTGGGTTTTTTCGCGCGCGGAGCTTGCGATAATGGCCACTTTATGGCCAGGTGTGACATAAAATCATTTATGAGCTGTTTTAATTTTTTTTATTGGTTTAGAGTTTTAGACATTACACCAATTCAACAGTGCTTGGCGTAGTGGGCACGACGACACACTATCGCTTTGGCGGTCAAAGGGTTAAAATCCTTTGAAATGTTTACTATGTTTAGAGAAGCCCGGGGCGCGATTTTGGCACTGCCAAGATGTGACGTAGGTACAGGCACTAGTTTTTAGGGTAGGTTCATCCTAATTCATTTTTATAATTTAAGGCATCCGCTTTGACTGGGCTACCGTTTTTCCTACGTTTAGTGCTTGGAGCTATCATCATACATGCGTTCCACTGGTACAAATACAACTCTAATGTCAAACGGATAAGGCACATAAGAAAATACTTTATCGTTGTATGTAAGTACCAAGTTACTTTGTATTACATTATTTGCTTATCATATCGCCGCAACGTGCTGAGGTAGAGTTATTAATGTGTAGACTGACTGCATTGACTAGTATGTATACTAAGGTCTGGCCCTACTTACGGCAGGCCTGATCATCTTCCCACGGATTGTGGCATAATGTTTTTTAAATTATATTTTATGCTTTATAATGTCTAAATATGTCCCAAACCCAAAGGTCCTATTCAGACAAAATTAACCCTTTATACTACAAATACGAGCGTAGTTTTTCGGGCAAATAAGACGAGGACTGCAGTCGGTCAGGATGCCAGTCAGGATCCGCCCCATTCGTTCTATCTGTCGGGTATCGGGTGGCCCCATAGTGGCATCCACCCACAGACAGACAAGATAATTAGCTAAACCCGCAAAATGCTGGAAAATACCGCGGTTTCAAAACAAAAACGCCCTTCCACCCAAGAGTTATTTCCTATCTCCCCCTCTGAACAAAATCCTAGATACCTACGGCTTAGAGTGAGACAGTTGACTGCGATCTTTCTGTGTTCTTTTTTTTTCTTCCACCGACGAGTTATTTTTTATGTCCTCCTTAAACAAAATCCTAACTACGGTAATGAGTGAGACAGTTGACTATGGTCCTTCTGTTTTCTTTTTTCCTTGCACCAATGAGTTATTTCTTATGTCCGCCTCTGAATAAATCCTAGCTACGGTTTTGACAGTTGACAGTGATCCTTCTGTTTTCTTTTCTTCGTTCCACCGACGAGTGTTTATTTTCTCCCCCTCTGAACAAAATCCTAGCTTCGTTAATGAGTAAGAAAGTTGACGGTGATTTCTGTTTTCGTTGAAGCCCACGTGATCCCAGGACTGCTGGTGATGAGCACGTGGTTCGTGGTGCAGATTCCGGGGCCGATCCTACTGACGACGGCCGTGGCGCTCACTGCTGCGGGTACTGATCTCACGTTCGATCTTTGCTACGTAAGAATTTCATTGTTGAGTACCTAATTACCACCAAACTGATGAATCAAAAGCCTCAACCAAGCCCACTGGAGCGCAAACTCTTAAAGTATTCCAGAAAAAAAGACTCAAAAGCGAAATTAACCACGTTTATAATTTGTTGTACCTCCGACCTGTCGACCTCTGGAATCCGTCCATTGCTTTTAACCAACTGAGCCATCTTGGGTTCAAATCTTGATAGATTGGTGGTAAATTTTTCATACTTTTACTTTGAAAATTGATCAATGCTAATTTATCTAAGCTGGGGCATTATTTATTACTTATTACTAATAAGCAGGCAGCCTCGAGTTTTCTTGCTGAACTGCTAGGTAGCTGAATTATAGAATAGAATTCTCTATTGCAGGAACTGTCTCCGACCTTTGTTAATTCCTTGCACACGGTGATTAAAATCATCGGAAATACTCCAGGAATAATTGTATCATATCTAGTTGGGCATGTAGTCACGAAATATAAGGTATTATCTCATTGTACAGTCAGCCAAGTAAATGGTCTACGTTTCGACTCTATTATTAGTGCATTAAGGTCCAAAAGTGTTAGAACACTTTTTGGCTGATTGGATCCCTATTCATAAGTCTAGACTTGAAATTTAAAATTGTTAAAAAGTACAGTAAATTCATCTGGACTGATTTTAAAATAATAAACTAAAAGTGGATTGCACCAAACCGTCTGCAATCGTAAGCGGCGTTCGTTAATGATTGTATGGAAAGTTTGAAAAGTTTCTATGGGATGACAGCTGCCGGCGCCATAAGTATTTAACGCTGGGCTGCTACCGCGAACGGCATTCGAAATGTTCTCTCTCTGTCGCACTTGCAAGTTTGCACATAAGTGCGACAGAGAGGGAAGTAATCTTACGTTGATGCATCAACCCTTAGTGGCATAATATACGCATAGAGATAGTTTTTTGTGATTTCAGAACTATGCTTATGTCTGGAAAAACATGTGGTGTTTTCATGCTACCGTGCTCTTCGCGGCTGGGATGGTGTTCCTGATATGGGGCGAGACCCACGTTCAGCCGTGGAACGCTGTAATACGGCAAAGGTAAGATAATAATAATACAATACATATCACTGTCATCACTAGGACTTCTTGCACATCCCTCTCAAATAAGTACTGCAGTTACAGAGGAACAAGCAAAGATATCAGTGGCGGCGCGTCAAAAATATTCTTAGGAAATCCGGAAATCATTTCCCTTTCTTATTCTTCATGAGCCGTAGTAAAAGAACTGGCCTGGTTGAAAACTGGGTAAGCCAGTGGGAATAGAGTTGTATTGACGCTCCGCCACTGAAAGATATACTAAGATTACTAAGCCAACTAAAGTAAATAAAGCAACTTCGTTCTTGAAGACGGATATCGACAAACAGTATTTGGGTGGGTGTGTGTAGGTGATCAAGAAAATGTTGCAGGAATTTACGCAATATTTTTAGGTAGATATAAGTAGGTAGTAGTTTGGTACCTATCTCGTATCTTTTCTCATAATCATGTACCTACTTAAGAATGGAAGCTATTTCGTTATGTTATACCTAAGATACCATTTTTTGTTTCAGTGTTCGTAGGCCCGTCAATCGTGTTAAACCAACTGCATCCATAATGTCCAATATAATTGAAGTAGACGAGGAAGATCCTTCGTAAGATTTTCTTTTCATTAGTACACTACCTACATAATACAATCTCTAATGTTGTTCTGACGGTTCACATGATGTCGACATTACCTATTTTCTCTCTAGTTTTACAATAGTACATTACTTAACAAGGGCGGTAAAACAAAGAATGTCTCAGATCGCAGGTATTTGACGCCCGAGCCGAAGGCAAGGGCGATAAATATGCGATCTGAGGCTTTCTTTATTACCGCCCGTGTTAAGTACAAAATTTTATGTCACCCCCTGGCCAGGAAGTGGGATTTCCCGCGCGCGGAGCGTGCGGTAATTGCCGCTTTATGGCCAGGTGTGACAAAAAATTATTTAATCTTTGCTGCACAAAAAATACTGCCTTTGAGACTCCACATACACCTATACCTACCCGTTCGATATGTTATGTGCACAAACAATTGACGTAAAGGTACAGTCAACCAATTAGATTTCTGAGAGGCTACTGCGAACCACAAACGAAGTTTTCCGTCTCTGTCGCACTTACGGACAGACTTGCAAGTGTGACAGAGAGGGAAAATTTCGTTCGTGGTTCGCGGTAATTCAATTCAATTCAATTCTTTAAAAAATGGCTTCCATCAAATTTATGATGATTTCGCCAATGTCACGTGTTCAATGACGTTGTTCGGTAACGACGCCATGACAGTAGATAAGGTTTTGTACGGTAAATGGATTCTGCTCATCGTCGCCCCGGGCACGTGTGCTCACCAACGCGGCGACGTGGCGGCGACGATCAAAATCCTACAGCAGGGTAGCCCCTGGGCTATTTCGTACTTTGTGACAGTGACTGTAGGCGACGCGGGGCCACAGTAGTATCACTTTGATAGCTCACGAGCGTAGGGTTCCGCCGACACGTCTCGTGGAACACGGTCGCGTCTCACCAAGGTTCTGCGTTCCGCCGAGGAAATAGCCAGCAACGCTCTTGTCACACCACAACACACACTAATATGAACAGGACCGAGAATCCTCTTAATTAAACCACTGAATAAAATCACGGATTTATTTACACTGATTACTTACAGACTGAACATATATACAAGGCACTATGGTTAACACAAGGCTAGGCACTGTAACTAAGCACTAACAATTATGTTACTGTACTTACAATAATATTACACTTTACACTGAGCACTATTTGCTATTTTTCTTCCCTTGTTCTTCTTTTCCACTTTTACGGTACCGCTTATAATCAGAAACTGACTCCGGGGGGCACATTTGCTCGTTTTTATACCAAGAAAATCGAGATTTCTAGATAATCGAAAAATCAAGAAAAGTTAGAAAAGGACAGCATGATCTCTGTCTTAAACTTCGAGAACTTTCGAATTCCGGCGGGCTTTCTAGTACAAAGCTTATTCTACTCGCCAACAGATGGCACTACTTAGTGTCGGTTTTCATAACCAATTTTGCAGTTTAACAAATGTCCCCCTAGATGTCGTTGTTACTTCTGCAAACTGGCTAACGGCGTTTTGACCTAAATTACATAACTGCGATGAGGCTTCCTAAAAACCTTTTTGCTCGTTTCTCACTTAAACCATATACTGTGCACGCATCCTAGGTGGCTGTCCGTAACATTCTCCCTCCTCTGTGTGTGCACAGTCTGTTCGTTGCATCGGTAGGACAGCCAACCGCGTAACAGGCCGTCGGAACACGCCGCCTCGTGTCTCGACGTCAGCCGATCGTATGTTGCCGTCGGGTCCCGGGAACACACGCCGCACAATGCCTCGCGGCCACGTATTGCGAGGCATGTTTGGGTCCACGATGATCACGCAGTCATCGGGTTGTAGAGGCCGGGGTCGGGTTTGCCGACGCCTGTCGAGGTGCAAGCGTCGGTAGGTATTCACGCACCCTTCTGCGCCAGAAGTGTTCGGCAAGCGCCTGGCTTGCTTGTCAAGTGCGTTGGTCGGCCTCGTCGCGCGGGCCTGCAGGCGGCAGACCCGTCTATCCTCCCAATCTGGAGGCGAAGGGCCTCTTCGTCTCGGTCGTCTACGGAGACGTGTGTGAGAGGCCTCGCGGTGTCCGTGTTCTCTGCCTCGGCGAGTTGCGTCTGGGGCACCTCCTCTCGCGGTGCCTTTGTGTGGAGCGTGGCTCCAAGCGCCGTCTTGACGGAGCGCACGAAGCGCTCCTACGCTCCCTCCTGGTTTGAAGCTCTCGGCGGGGTGATGCGCCACACCATGTTGTGGCGCACGCCGTCGTCCCGCAGCGCTGGCACCCACTTGGCGTTCGCGCTGCGTAGCTCCCTGTTGGCGCCTCGGAAGCCCGTCGCGTTGCCCGAGTTCACGACGGCCGGCCATCCGCGCCCTGCGGCCAGCCTTCGAAGCGCCATTATCGCCGAGTCTGTATACAGAGAATGTACATTCTGTAAATGTACTGCCCTGGTCGTTAGACTGGACGTTAGTACAGCCACCTAACTCTTGTCGTGACGCCGCCTCATCGTCACTATTACGGGACCAATTAGATTTACCGCCATTTCCGCAAAGGCTCGTTTGTATGGGTCTCTTCTGGGTAAATCTCCTACTGTCTTTCTTGGATGTGCCCGTCTTCGTCTTGGGCACGGTCCCGAAAATGACCCATCCTAGTTGGGTCTTGATGGCCGCCGGTTCATCTTTATTCCTAGTCCGCGTCTCCAGGGGCATCATCAAATTCCAATTGTCCGCCCCAATCAGGATCCTGGGCACCGCGTGCTCGTAGTAGGCATCCTGTAAATCTCGCAAATGCGCATATTTCGCTATTCCCTTTAGGCATTGGCCGCGCAGTCCCAATACGCGTACCGTCCTCACCGACATTTTATGGGCCCCGGTAGCTTTACCCTTAACAGCTACCTCGACGCGCCGACTCATATCATTGCAGGTCACCATCGACCCCACACCCTGTATTCGCAGGGGCTCCTCTACCCCCACGGCTCCGATCTCCCTTATGAGATCCTCGTCGGCTAATGACACTGTGGAGCCCTCGTCCATCAGTGCATAAGTGTCAATTGATTTACTCGGGCCCTCAATCGTAATCGGAATTACCTTAAGTAATACTTTTGTACCAACTTGCTCAGTATGCACGGACATACAACTTTGCTCCGCCTTAAGTTCGGGCTCACCCTGGCCCTGGCGGGGCAGCTCGGCTCTTGTCGGTAAGGATTGCATCTGCCGCGTCTTAAATTCGTGTAGTAATCGGTGGTGCGCATGCGGGCACCCCGCTACGCCGCATCTCTTCGCTGCACACTGGTCCCGTCTATGCTTCTTATTCAGGCATCTATAACAAACTCTATTATTCTTAGCCCAGTCCCAACGGGCTCCTAAATTCATGCCTATTACCCTCTTACACTCCGGTGTCCTGTGGTTGCCGCCACAACATAGGCATGGATCCTGTTTTTCGACCGCGTACGTTCTATGTACCGGTGGCTTTACCCTAGCCGGCGGCGCGCTCGGCTTGTACTCGGGGCGTGACGGACCGCTGTAAGCATTATACCTTTTAGTCGGCGCCCTTGCGTGCGAATATTCCAATTCAGCCTCGCTTTCCTCCAACAGGAAGTTCGCCAGTAACTGCAGCTCACCGCAGCCCTGACTTCCAATTTGCTCCCGCGCAAACTGGCACCACTTGCTACGTAAGTGTGGACTCAGCCTTTCTGTAATCTCTCTTGTTAAAAGGGGATTGTCCGCATAACTCTTACTATCCAAGTCGATTAATGTCCCTACTATATTTACAACCTTCGTACTAAATGTATTTAAATCTATTGCGCTAGGCCCGACATTCGGCAATCTTTTTAATTCGTCTAATGCTCTATCAATTAATAAATCGGTGCGCCCAAAATTCTTTTTAAGTAATCTAATAACTAAATCGGGCTGACTTGATGTTGCGAGCAAGTGTTGCACGCAATGCCTAGCGTCCCCTTTTAAACAATTTCTTAAACGAGCCATGTTCTCATACGAGCTAAACCCATACCTCGCTGTGGTCTCTTTATATGCATTATAAAAGAGTAACCACTCATTCGGGTCCCCACTGTAGTACGGCAGCTCATACACCTGCTTCGGCGGCTTGGGTCGCATAGTCTCCTTCAACTGCTCGGCGAGACGGTTGAAGGCGGTGGCGGCGTCACTGGGCGGCTCTACCGTCGACCTCAGCTCGCGTTCACGGGACCCCATTCTCAGCGGCGTCGACTCGAATCGCCCGTGAGGCGAGGCGGCTCTCGGCTCCACAGGCGATGGTTCGCGGTACCCGCGCGGCGATCGGGTACGTTCGTAATGATCGGGCAACGGTGCCCGATAACGCGGCCCTCGCGGTGGCGATAGGGCGCGCTCTTCTCGCAGCGGTGCGAGAGGCGTCTCTCCCGCGGGGTTCTGCCGGCCTCCGACGTCGGGTCGGCGCGCTGCGTCCTCGTTGTCTGTGCCCCGTCTCTGCTCCGTAAGGTTGAACCACTCGTCAACCTTACTGGTTGCGTCAATAAGCGGTACCGGTGGCGGCGGAGATGGCGCTCGCGACGAATGTGACGACAATGATGCCTCCTCATCGTCGATCGCCTGCAATTCAATCGCGAGACTTTTCTTAACTAGCTCTTTGTCGATCTCCGCAAGCCGCTTTAATGCGCGTAGCTCCGCTTCTCTCTTTCTCATCGCCGTGCTGCTGGCGTGTGACCGGACCGATGGCACACGCCCTACTAATGGCGCGCGCGCACGCGCGTCACGTCGCTCGCTTCGCGCTCCCTCCTCCTCCGGAAGCCGGTCGTAGGCGATGATCTCCTCGCGGGCCGCCGCCTCGGCGGCCGTCACAGCGTGGGTGGCGTCGGCGTCCTTCGCAACCATACCGCCACCTGTCTTGGAGCCCTTATCCACGGTGCGGGTGATGTCGGCGTCCTTCGCAACCATACATCCACCCATTCTGCAGCCCTTCGGGATCGCGCCAGTCCTTTTGGGACGATCGTCTTTGAAGGGATCCTGCCCGAACGTCCACGCGATACCCCCCACGGATGTCCTCGCGTGGCCCTGCGTTGGCTCCTCCAACATTTGACGACGCTCCTGGTCGTCAGCCTTGTTCATAGTTTTGCTACGCGTCATCATCTTGATAAATATTTCACTGTTACTTTTCAACACAGAGTCAATCGCTTACACAGACAGAGACAGAGTCAATTGCTCAGTGTACTCACGAACACGGTACAGTCACTCACAGTGCCACTATAATGTTCACTCACAGTCACTTAAGAGGATTCACTTCACAGTCTCCGCGCACGGAGGTTCACTGTCCCGATACCGACACGGGGTTCTGGATCACTTCACTCGATCCGGTGCGGTCCTGATCCGGCTCGAAGGACCAAACTTACTGTAGATATCCGGTTCGAAGGACCAAACTTACTGTAGATATCCGGCTCGAAGGACCAAACTTACTGTAGGCGACGCGGGGCCACAGTAGTATCACTTTGATAGCTCACGAGCGTAGGGTTCCGCCGACACGTCTCGTGGAACACGGTCGCGTCTCACCAAGGTTCTGCGTTCCGCCGAGGAAATAGCCAGCAACGCTCTTGTCACACCACAACACACACTAATATGAACAGGACCGAGAATCCTCTTAATTAAACCACTGAATAAAATCACGGATTTATTTACACTGATTACTTACAGACTGAACATATATACAAGGCACTATGGTTAACACAAGGCTAGGCACTGTAACTAAGCACTAACAATTATGTTACTGTACTTACAATAATATTACACTTTACACTGAGCACTATTTGCTATTTTTCTTCCCTTGTTCTTCTTTTCCACTTTTACGGTACCGCTTATAATCAGAAACTGACTCCGGGGGGCACATTTGCTCGTTTTTATACCAAGAAAATCGAGATTTCTAGATAATCGAAAAATCAAGAAAAGTTAGAAAAGGACAGCATGATCTCTGTCTTAAACTTCGAGAACTTTCGAATTCCGGCGGGCTTTCTAGTACAAAGCTTATTCTACTCGCCAACAGATGGCACTACTTAGTGTCGGTTTTCATAACCAATTTTGCAGTTTAACAAATGTCCCCCTAGATGTCGTTGTTACTTCTGCAAACTGGCTAACGGCGTTTTGACCTAAATTACATAACTGCGATGAGGCTTCCTAAAAACCTTTTTGCTCGTTTCTCACTTAAACCATATACTGTGCACGCATCCTAGGTGGCTGTCCGTAACAGTGACATTGGAGTACATGACACCTTTAGTGACTTTCATATATATAGATTTTCACAGTGACAAGGTACTAAGTGGCCTAAAACCCGTCCTCTCCTAGCGAAAAAAAAACATTGTAACCGTTAGTATATATAATCTCCTTGTCTTGGGATTCACTAAAACTTACTAATAATTAGTATTTTTTTCGCTCGGTATGCCTATAACAACTTTTAACTCATCGACCCTGAAATATACTTTTTCCCAAAGATGTATTTTCCTTTTTCAGACAACGACCATCATTACAACAGAAAAATGCTAACTTCTTTTCGGGTCTAAAATCACAAGCGAAAGTACCAACAATACAATAAATGTTTAAGATCCACTATATTTTGTTTTGTCGTTAATAAGATCCTTCCTCCTAAGTGCATCCTGATACTGAAGAAGCTCGGATCCGTAATTAAGTAACTTAGTCCCAAGTACTTATAAGCGTAAGCATAGGTAGGGTTCTCTTAGGGATTAGTAACTTTAGTGTTATAGGTAATATAACTTAAGAGATATTTATCGTCCCTATCGTTAGTGAAACGGTGAAGTAAAGTAGAGACCTTAAGGCTGCGTTTCCACCAGAGATGTGCGAGGATGTGTTTTCATATATTTGACACCTCGCTCGACGCGTTGCGAGGTGTCAAATTTATGAAAACGTATCCTCGCACATCTCTGGTGGAAACGCAGCCTAAACGACTTCTGTTGCCGTTGTTGTAAACATCACCCGGGATCAACGGTTTCTAAGAGCAGGAGGCGTCAACTCCCCTCCCCTCCGATTCCGTCCGGAATTCCGTGCAGTTCCGTGGAGTTTTCCGATACGGTTTCAGAGAGAGGGGAGTTGAAGCATCTCGCTCTAAGAGCGAGAGGTTCAAATCCCCTCCCCTTCGTTTCCGTTCGGAATTCGCGGAAACCTTCGTTCGTCACCTTAAGGCTGGCCGCAGACGCACGTTTTCCGTATGAGTTTTCAGAGAGAGGGGAGTTGACGCCTCTCCCTCTAAGAGCGAGAGGCTTCAACTCCCCTCCCCTCCGATTCCGTTCTGAATTCCGTGTCGGAAAACCGTGCGTGTGCGGCCAGGCTTATGCTATTAAAGTCGATAATTGGCGAATGTTTTATTTTATTCCTCGACTATCATTTCAAAGCGCGAAAGAACTCAAAGCCATCTCAAAGCCAATATTGACGTTAACTTCGACAGTGAACTCGAAGTTGATTGTATGAAGGAATTTAAAAGGTTAGTTACACAGAACTGAAAACGAGTGGCAATCTTATCTTATCAAGGACGTTTTAACCCTTCGAATAATTTTATTTATTCGTCATGTAGAATGGTCGATGGCTGTATGGTTATGGTGCGTCTGGGTGTCTCAAACTAGTAAAAAAAAAAGTTGACAAGTGACACATGACAGCAGAGGAGTGACGTTATTAAGAGCTATTTTCCATTTAACTCACGCATACTCGCCTTCTAATTACAAGCTGTCAAACCCTTTGGATGACGAAATATGTATCTTAAATATTGATTAACTCGAAATACTTCACAGAATTTTCACGTAGGAAAAAATTTTTGTTATTGTACTTACTAAATACATTGAACAAACAAAAAAGTTTTATAATGATATCCCGACAGACCAGCCTGGACCAGCCCAAAGCAAGTTTTTGTTTTGCTTTAAAAAGGCACAGGCAGTTAAAGAAAAAAAACACCTTCGTAAGACTTGCCTTGTCTTCGTGAGGGGGGCTGAATTTTATTAAAAGCTTTTCAATTTCGTCTTCGGTTTTCGTAACGTAACTCTATCTTGATGTTGCATACAATCGTTGAATACTATGGCGACAGTCACGACAGATGCGGCTACTGCAAAAGCCCTGATACGCATTTTAGTCATGGTGAGTAATCGTCTGTCATGTTTATGAAATTGGATTCGCGAGAAAATTATGTGTAACATGTCTTAAAACTAGATTGATGTCGTAGGTATGTGGGCGCATTCCATGACTGTCACCGACTACCAAGATCTCATTGACAGAGGTTGGAGGAGATGTGGAAAATATTGTTACAAGCCGACTATGGATGTTACTTGCTGTCCGATGTACACTATAAGGTTTGTCCACTAATTGTTAGCTCTTACATGTAGAGCAGTGCAGAATAATCACTACTCGATATTCACAGATGTAGAGCTTTGGAGTTTAAAGCTACAAAGTCGCAGAAAAAAGTGTTGAAGCGCTTTAATAAGTATTTGACTGGAGATATGAATACTGAGCAGAGTCGGGACGGGAGTCGGAAGATGTCTACTTGCAGTAGTGAGGAGATGGCTGAGGGGTTTGAGGAGGGGGCGGAGCAATTGATTGAGAGTATGCATGAGCCGCAGGACATTAACATTAATAACATCGTGAAAGCTGAAGAAGAAGAGGCATTTGAGGCTGGAGACAAATCTAAAAGTAAGCACCATTTTGAAAAAAGTGTAAAAGACTATAGATAGAACCACTTGGTTGATTTCCCCGCATATGTAATTTATTACCTGTTTTCCCAGTCACCAGTAGCAGCTTTAAACAATTTTGATTGAAACACAATCAATACCATTAACACCATCTTCCTTCGGTGCAAACAATGCAACATTGTAAGGTCTGCTAATGGCCGCTTTTATACTTTACCGTGGTCATGCACACCCACGATATTCTCTATGGTTTCATTCGTAAATAGACCATGGACTTTTTGTTATTTATTTAAGTGTTGTGGCTATTCCTAGGCTTCTCAGCCCTCGTATCACTGATATGGTCTATGGACTTTAGAGTAATTATGAATGAAACCATACACAATATCGTGGATTTGCACATCCACGGTAAAGTATAAAAGCGACCAATGAGTGGGTTAAAAGCTACCAAAAAGTAGTGGATTAGTATTAAAGTATATTTTAATATACAAATACAAATAGCCTTTTTTTCTTGCATGGGTAGAATTATATCGAACACTTTTTTTTTTTTGTTTTCTTGTTTTTTTTTATTTTTTGTAATTATTCTTTTTCCTTTTTTTTTATTTTTTTTTATTTTTTATTTTTTTTCTTTTTCATTTGTTTTTTTATATATACTTTTTTTTAATTATATATATATGTATATATATATATATATATATATATATATATATATATATATTTCCTATTTCTTTTGCGCATTAAGCGCAAAAGGCCTCCCCCAACCTTTCCCACAGTACTCTATCTTGTGCCGATCTCCACCAGTAATTGTCGTACTTCTTTAATTCGTCTCTCCATCTGACTCTTGGTCTGCCTCTACTTCTCGTCCTATCTCTCGGTGTCCATTCAGTTAAAACCTTTGTCCATCTATCGTTATGCATCCTGCATACGTGGCCTGCCCATGTCCATTTTATCTTCTTGATTTTTCTGATGACATCTTCTACTCCAGTTTTTTCTCTTATAGTTGTGTTTGGAATTCTATCCTTTTTAGTAATATTTAACATTGACCTTTCCATTGCTCTCTGGCATACTCTCAGTTGTTCGGCTTGTTTCTCGGTCAGGCTCCATGTTTGTGCCCCGTATGTCAGAGTAGGTAGAACAGCGGTATTGAAGGTGTTAGTTTTAATTTTTAAGGGTAGGTCCAATTTCATTATAAATTTTAGTGCCCAGTATTTCTTCCATGCCTTACTTATTCTGTTTTTTACCTCTTTATCTAAGTTGTCATTGAATGAAGTCAGTCGGCCTAGGTAGACAAATTCTTCGACATATTCCATCGGGCAGCTTTCAAGTTTGATAGGGACTTGTTCTCCGTTTGTCATGATTTTGCACTTATCCCTATTCATTCTCAGTCCGGCCTTATTACAGACCTTGTTAAATTCACTTATCATGTTTTCAAGGGTGTAAGGATTTTCGGCAAATATTATAACATCATCTGCGAACCTGAGGTTATTTAGGAATTTTCCATTAATATTTAGTCCTTTTTGTTCCCATGGTAGTTTTCTAAATAAAGATTCCAAGCTGGCATTGAAAAGTATGGGGGATATCGGGTCGCCCTGTTTGACTCCTTTCTGTAGCGGGAAAGTTTCTCCTTGTTTGTCCGTTTTTATTTTTGCCTTACTGTTGTTGTATATGTATTACATATATATTTTAATATAACAATAACAAGTAAATACATATTTTAATATATTTGCACTTAAAACTTTTGCCATATACCTAGTTAAAAGTGTATGTATATCATAAATCTGTAATCTGACCAGGCTATACTATACCGCATGTTGCAGGTTGATTTGATTGAGTAGGTGCCTACTGATATGGAGACTTAAGACACTCCTATAATATGGTTATGGACTCCTTTTTCCGCACTTAGTCCGACACTCCTATATTCCTTTTACTAACTTTCAGATGATCCTAAAGTACAAATAGAATCAACCCCCCAGTCCGCAACCAAGCCGCAAGACAAGTGTAAGCAGAAAGAAATGAAAAAAGGTGTGTCTATTAAATTATACAGGGTGTACCAAGACTATGGGACATCAAGGGAAAGTACCTTGAATATTGAAGATGGAAAATTATACTAAAAGAAGACATGATTTTAATTTAAAAAACAATTTAAACTGCATGCATAGATTTTAAAATAATTACATGGTTAAACCGGGAATCGAACCCGCTACACGAGAAAAAATTTCGTGTTAAAATTCATGATCTTCCTTTTATTTCCGACACTATGTTATTTAGCAAAAAATAATCCTTATGATGAAGCCTTTCGATCGGTATGATAAAGCTACAGGGTAAAACAAATTCTCGTGTAGTGGGTCCGATTCCCGGTTCAATCATGTACATAATTATTTAAATATCTATGAACGCAGTTTAAATCATTTTTTGAATTAAAATAATGTCCTCTTTCAGCAAAATATCCTATCTACGATATTTAAGGTACTTTCCCTTGATGTCTCAGTCTTGGGACACCCTGTATAATTATGTTTGTATTCTTTACCTAAGTTTTGCTACTAAATAATGTATTAATGTCCTGTATTGTATTCTAGGTGAAGGCTATGACCCTGCTAAAGCCCCAAATAAAAAAGCAAAGCAGTTGAGACTGGAAAGGAAAATGGAGAAACTTAAGGAAAAAGGTGTTGACATTAACACTTTGTCCAAAACCAACAAAAATAAGGAAAAAGAAGTAGAGGATTTTATTAATGAATTACCAAATGATGTTAAACACAAACTGGAGGTACATTATAATAAAATTGTTTTTTATTTGATTTGCAAACCTATACAAAAATTGTGACAACCATTGACTTATAATATAGAAATAGACACACAATGCCGAACAAAAATGACGGAAAATGTGGCACTGATTGACACTGTCAGTTGCATACACGCTTTGTCACTGTCACTGTCTGCCGTCAACACGAAAGTACCGCAACGCGGTACATTTGCGGGTGCCATTTTTTTCGCCTGACTGTGTATCTAGTTCTTTTATAGTACATCTATGGTGACAACAAACTACAGTAGAATCCGCTTATAATGACTACACATATAACATTTTACCGCTTTTAATGACTTCGAAATCACCTCACGATAGTTTTCATACCAAACATTTTCAAAGTAAATCAGTCCGTTTTGTGCGACGTTCTGTTAGTGCGACGTAAATCACCGGTCCCTTGACGGTCGCTGTATCCGGATTCTACTGTACTAAAATTCCCCTTTAGTTAAAAGGCATGAAGTAATGTTTTAAAAGCTTCTTGTGAATAGACTCCTTTATCATGATTTAATGCCATGATGGATAAATAAAAATAGTCTGCTTGACGGTGAGCGGGACACTATAGCCCATGTACGCGTGAAATTCCAAAATAATCTCGTCTACAATCAACTTCATATAGTATGTAGCGGCCAAATAGTTAGTACACCGTATATTTTGTATGGTGTTACAATCTTTTTCGCCACTTTATGTTTGATGCTGAACCTTTATTTTTATGTGCGCTTATTTATTTCATTGTATTGACAGCATAAGTTTTGTAATTCTTTAATTGTTATTTTACAGTTAAAATTAGTGAGAACTGCACCACCTAGTCCTGAATGGGAGGCATCCATGATGGAGACTTGTGATGTATATTTCAAGTACCAAACAATTGTACACAATGACAAACCTGAGAAATGTACACCAACTAAGTTCCTTAGCTTTTTAGTGCAAAGCCCTTTGTTGGTAAGTCGCTATCAGTATTTAAATTAGGTATACTTCGTTCCAGATTATATGAAGAAAAGTACTTAAAACCAACCATTACCACTATTATGGATAGTGGTAATGGTTGGTTTTATCAATCAATCAATCAATCAAATTTTTTATTTCGTCATCATAGGTAGTTTATGTACAGGTGGTAGGTATAGGTAACAGTGGAACAGCTATGATGTACCTTTCGGCGTACGATCAATTAAATACAATATATTAAATACAAATGTCACAAACTTAATCTTAAAAACTTATATGTGATATCAAATAGTGAGCATGCAAGCACATACAAACAAACAGAATTAATTTGCGGAGATATGAGGTAAATTATATTATTATTGCATGTCATATATTATAATTAGTTAAAAATAAAAGTCAATTAATATTAATGTCAATGTCATTGAGGAAATCATTTATATTATAATAACATTTTTTCACCAGGAGTTTAAACAACAATGACTTAAATTGATTTGGGCTAATGTTTTTCATATATACTGGTAATTTATTAAATAGCATTTTAAGTACTTTTAAGTTGTTATCTTCGAGTAGGGTTGTAAATCAACATGCAGATATTGCAGATATCAGCGGCGGAGCGTCCATACAACACGATTCCCACCGGCTTGCCTTATTTTCAGCCCGTCCAGTTCTTTTACTATGGCTCATGAAGAATAAGATAAGCAAATTATTTCCGGCTTCCCTTGGAATATTTTTGACGCGCCACCACTGGCAGATATGTATTGTTGAAATCTGTTTACAATACAATAAGGGTTGAGCTACAAACTACACGTGCCGCACTACGGTTCTAGTTTTACGACGGCTATTTAGCAACACAAGATGATCTTCAAGTTCAAGTACTTTACGTCATGTAATCTGCAACGAAGTATGCTCATAGTTAATAGTTATGAATGAATGAATGACTTAAGTATTGATTTTGCAGCATAAGAGCATATTTTTTGTAAAAGTGAACAATGTCTTAACTCTGACATTTGACAGCTTTCGCGAAAAATCCCGTTATTATAAAAAATAAATAAAAAAAGCCCTTTATTCATTTTGAAAATGGTTATACATATAAATTTGAAAGTAAAACTTAGATTTAGTTAGTAGTTTCATGAATCCCTAGTGGGTAAAGGCCTCCTCCGGTGCTGCCCATTTTTCCCTGTCCTGTGCTAAAGTCATCCATTCTGAGCCGGCTGTTCCTTTTATGTCGTCTTCCCAGCGCGTAAGTGGTCTGCCTTGGCCTCTTTTGCCAAGTGGGCGTCTCCATTTTGTGACTTAACGTCCATCTCTTGTCTGTTAGTCTTGCCGTATGTCCTGCCCACTTCCACTTAAATCCCGTTATTAACCAGTTAAGTGGTTTCAGGAAGAGCATAGTGAATCCGCTCCACCCAGTGGCTACGGTTCATTCCACCAACAATACTGGCTTGATGGCAAGCTTATCGCTGTCGGTGTCATAGACATACTGCCGAAGTGTGTCTCATCTGTTTACTTCTTCTACGACCCGGAATATATGAACCTTACACTGGGCACTTACGGAGCTTTAAGGTACACAATACAACAACAAATAAACTATAGTGCGCGCCATCCACGACGACGCGCCTCACCACAGCGAATCTCATACTAATCTGCACGCAGTTGTATGGCTTGGGCTGTGAAGGGGCGCGCCTTGGTAGATGGCACGCACTATAACAAATTGTGGCAACAGTTGCGTTGGCAAAAATTGCTATCCAATATATACTTGTACTTTTTAATGAAACCAAATTATTACAGTTCTTTATAAACATTCAAGTTAGGTTTTCTTTCTAAATTACTTTTGGCACATTTTGTCGATTTTTGCACTGAAGGGGCGTAAATTACTACACATTTGGTGAAAATCGGTAGTCTTCGGATATATAAACATCTAGCTTTTGCCCGCGACTTTTTCCGTGTAGAACACGTTCATCGCGTTAGAATTTAATTGCTATTCTTCTATTTTAGGCGCTTACCGCTGCTCCATACAAACTTCGCCCCCTTAGGGCATGATTTCTGGGATTAAAATTATCCTACATCTTTCCCCGTACTCAAACTTTTAAAACGCAGAACTTTTAAAATGTAGCATTCACAACAAACGGCCCGAGTTGTCGCGCGTTTTAGGTTACTAGAGCCAAAAGAATTTGAACTTTTTACACAGTAGTTACAGTTCATATTTCGTTCATTGCTGCTGCGCTGCTATTTAAATATGAAATCTAACTTCTGTATAGAAGGTTCAACATCCCCTAACTACAGTAAGACGTGCACCGACTAGGGCCGTTTGATATTAATCCTACATAATTCTTTTGAATATGCTTCAAATAAAAATACTATGTGCCTTCGCAGATTCCAGATTTTATAGTGTCCACTTTTATTCTCGTTTTTCAGGGAGATAGCGTTCACAAGACAATTGCAGTCGATTTGTCCCGAGCTGAAGTATTACTACATGGGCTACTATATACACTCGTGCAGAAAGATGAGGTACAAGGGCAACTTCTACCCTTCAGACCTGGCCTGCCCCGAGACATACAACTGGTTTCCTTTAAAGGATTGTATTCCTAAGCTGGAATTAACTCCATACTCGAGGCTAGACCCTGATATTGATAATGTTGACAGAAATTACCCGAAAGAAGACGATATTAATTTTATACAAGTTTTGTGCAAGGGTGTAGTGATGCCATATAAGACATTTAAGAGGAAAAATAGTAATAAAAGTAAGGAGAGTAATTTTGGAGAGATGTTGCTGCAGTATTCGCAATTAGTTGGTGTGGTTTGTGCTAAGCGGATGATAATAGTAAGTTAATAAGATGATTTACTTACCTTTTTAGATATATTGATGTTTCTAGTTTGTACTCCCACCTTCTTGTAAATCCTTTTGTTCTATGTACTTATTCAGTGTATTACAATGATAGTGAGTTATTATTTTTGTTTGCTTAGTGCTGCTTTAAAATTGAGAAAAAGTATATAGTTGCTCAGCATGAGTAATTACTCCATAGTTAATTACTATTTTGCGTGAAATTAAAATATACTTCTTATTTACGTCCAATAATTATTTATGTCTAACTAGTCAATAACAAATAAGTTTAACGCAGTTATGTTCATTAAATCAGTGCAAGTCGATTGTTTAGATCCATAATAAGTACCTACCAAATTGAATATTAGACACACTTCACTGAAAAAACAATATAATGAATTAATTTATTACGGAAACAACGGTTTTACAAAGAGTGATCCCTACCAGTCGACATCAGGGTCAACACGAAATATGTATGGCATTATTTATTGAATATGTGCAATATGATTTTTATAATAAACTTAATACAAGTTGAACATAATTAACTAACCTAAACCTAAACAATGCATTCATATTGTGTTAATTTTGGATTTTAATTTAACTGTTGTACCTTTTTCAAATCGTACTAAGTAAATACATGTATTATTAGGTATTGTATATGGAGACTGGAACTTTATTTTAAAATCTGATTTTTAACAATAAACAAGTAAATTAGTAAATTAAGTGTTTTTCAATCTGAACCCATGTCGAACATCCTGTTATAAAATAACTTTAAAGTATAGGCAAGGTACCTACTTAA
The DNA here is from genome assembly GCA_951800055.1 of Cenopis cana. Taxonomy (NCBI): domain Eukaryota; kingdom Metazoa; phylum Arthropoda; class Insecta; order Lepidoptera; family Tortricidae; genus Cenopis; species Cenopis cana. Next base: position 8,997,891 of record OX637488.1, read on the forward strand.
CATTAAGTGGCATTATATAAGTACATTTAAAAGTATTTAGATCGTCACTGAATTGTCCTCCACTCAGCTTTTAAATATAGAGACGATGTCAGAAACAGCCCAAAGTTGGTGGTGTGTTTTGAAAATTAATTTTATTGTTTACGAAACCACTGGCTGCCAATGCACAATGTAACGATGTGTACCTACATATTCATAGAAACAGCTCATGGCGCCCTTCCATTTGATACCTTCCTCCTTAGGTTCCTCGATAGGTTTTTGAAGAAAATAGTTTTTTTAGGGTTCTGTACTCAAAGGGTAAAACGGGACCCTATTACTAAGACTCCGCTGTCCGTCTGTCATCAGGCTGTATCTCAAAAACCGTAATAGCTAGACAGTTGAAATTTTCACAGATGATGTATTTCTGTTGCCGCTATAACAACAAATACTAAAAAACAGAATAAAATAAATATTTTAGGGGGCTCCCATACAACAAACGTGATTTTTTTTGCCGTTTTTAAAGATAATGTGACGGAAACCTTCGTGTGCGAGTCCAACTCGCACTTGGCCGGTTTTTCTTTCATACAATATGGTGATATCATAGCATAAAGGGGGATCATAGCATAAACTGGTTGGCAACATCTGTTGATTGGATGTCTGTGATCTATACAATATTATATCAGAAGTCAGGACGCGGTCCACACTTTTTGCAAAATAACTTGAATTTGAAGAATTTGATTTTGTATTAAGCAGTAACGCTGCTAACGCAAACTACACATTTAGAAATAAAGGAAAAATTGAAAAACTTAGGCACCGAGCAGGATTGGAACCTGCGACCTCCCGGCACTCGCGGCCAGTCGCTCTAGCCAACTGAGCTATAGGTGCTAAATTAGTATATTAGTAAGTAGTTGTATTGTTTAGGTTTCTAAATTTGTTGAAGAATTTGCTCTAATACATACCTATGTAGTTTTAGGAGTTACTCGTAACTAAATATCCCCAAAATGTAGGTACTCTTTTCCGATTCAGTGTCCGATAAGTTGATAGATAAATCTCTAAAATTACATCACGTATCTTAGTTATCGTATCGAGATGGTGCCGAAAAATAAATATGTACTTCAGATATAATCGCTATGTCATATTGAACAAAGGATGATCAAGGGAATATGTAAGAACGCCCTAACATAGAGTTAAAACCTTTATTCGCTGATTTTCTTGATGTGTTTAGCGTGCTTTATTAGAATGAACCAAAAAAAAAAAACAACAGCATATATGCGGCGGACTTAATGCCAAATGGCATTCTCTACCAGTCAACCACAAGGCCAAACAGAGACACTCAAAGCGGTGCAAGAAAATATAGAAACGTAGAAAGTCTAAAACAAACGTCAATAAAATTAAGGTATAAACATACCAGTGTCGGAGCGTCCATACAACTCGATTCCCACCGGCTTGCCTAATTTTCAGCCAGTCCACTTCTTTTACTACGGCTCAGGTTGATTGAGAAAGACTAATTATTTCCGGCTTCCCTAAGAATATTTTTGACGCGCCGCCACTGAAACATACATACACATAATTACACATAATTTACTTATATACAACGAATAATATAAACTAATACAGTATATTATATGATACATATTATATATTAGTTAATTAATTAATCATGATACATGTTTACGATGATTCGCATAATTATTCAGTGCATCCCCTTAACAGCTTAAGTGGAACTTTTAAAAATAGTCACGCTCATGTTAAAGAATTAGCGATGCACGAGATGTCAAGAAACATAATAGTATATAATGTAACTCTAGGTACCTATACAAATCGAGGTTCACGATTAAAATAAAAAAAGGTATCACAAGTCGCTTGCAAGAAGGAGTTAAGAAGAGATTGAGTTTAATTCCCAAGAAAACGCGACGGTTAATGACTTGTACGTAGGTACTTACGTGGCTATAATTGGACATAAGTACGTTTATAAGGCTGGACGACTGGATTCTAATATAATCTGTTAAGTGCAATTGAGTTTGTTTATTAAGTACGTGTACATAAGGTAATTTATCGCATTACGTGGCAGGTTTGCACCTTAGTTGCAGTTATTTTTAACTTCGAAAAAAGTAGGCTGATAGGCGCCTAGGTGCTACATTTATCATTGTGTTTGCAATCATAAATCAGGTTTAGCCAAGTGGTTGATGCCTACCAAGCTGAGGGTTCTAGAATACTTTACTTTTTTGACCTGGAATGGACCGACGCGAAATTTAAACCGCCCAAGTGCGAGCGTAACCCAATAAAAGCACGTTTCTTGTATGCCCTTTAAAATTTAATTTAATTTTTTATTAAGCAGTAAGCAGCTAATAAAAATTACAAATTTCGAATTAAGAAACAAAAGAGTCTTCTAAGTAGATGTCGCTGTATGCCTACCTAAGGCGTTGTAGTGTGTAGTGTATTGTAGTTTATTTTAGTTAGTAAAGGAATTTGGAGGCCGAGCGTTATTGCTCCCGTAGCTCAGTGGTTCCAATCCTGCTCGAATCCTATATTAAAAAAAAAAACTTAAAATCTACTTAAGTAATGCACCTAAATATATAAATGTCTAATTCCCATGTTTTTCAATGTAACATAAAATTAACATTTATGTTTATTGTACTTACAGGTATAATTATATCAACAACATTTCGGGTTTCTACGCCGAGTTTGTATATGTGATTGTGATTGTCATATAGGTACACTAGGTATACCGAGTATCATACCCGTTAACAATTCATTCATACTTACCCGGCCATTCTTATTTGCTTAGAAACTGAAACAATATGCGGCGTGTAAATACATACTCAGCATGACGTTCGTATATTAACATAACGGTGTTTACGTTCAGCCGTTCCGTCTCTTCTCCCGTAACATAATACATGTAAATGAGATAAGAAATCTGCAATAATTCAAACTACTGATATTGTAAACGTATTAATGTTTGTTTATATAACTTGGGAAATCGTGGTAAATTTAGTGTCGGTTTGAAGTGGCACGCGAGGTGAGGCCTCGGTGGTCGGTGGTGGCGCGAATCCGCAGTATTCCGCAGTAGCAGTCAGGCAAGCGCTCGCGCAGCTCGCTAGTACACCCGCCGCGACGCGCATGCGTGCTTTCCAACAGCCTTCGGTTAGTGCGGCTCATTTGTTCCTTGGCGAAGTGCATACCATTCTAAAATGAAGTTCCACATCCAAATATTTGGTAAGTTCCTCAACCAATTTTATGCGGCTTCATTTATTAATTCATGATTTAGGTCTAGGATTTGTCACAGAAATTATACTGCAGATAATGATGATTCTCTGATAATTAGTAGCGGATCCTTCAATGAATGGGTTCTAATTGCAACTTTACTATTAATGTACCTAACTAGTTTTAAACAGTCGACTTGTATAATTTTCATTTCATTTATGCAACCTCGTAGATAGGTACTGAAAAATGCTGAAAATGCGGCTTACGCGAATTCATACTTAAAGTTGGTCCTTGTCTATCCGGTTCAGTAGTTTTCATATATGACGCTAAAGTATATAGTGTTAATGTCATGTAAATATCTCATAACAGAGTTATTTACATTAGAAAACCACAAAGGGGTGCATAATGACCAGCAAGAACGTGTTAGCTAATTAATGTTTCGCGCGACAATTTCTTAATCAAAACACAGCTAAATATAGCCTGCATATTATCTTTAATGAGTTATACGTTTTACCCGTAATTGAGACTTAAATTAGACAAAAAGACAACTGCAGCGAGAAATTTTTCGGATGCCGGAAACGCAAAGTGGTAATGATCAAGCTTATAATACGACCACTTAACTTAATTGGGCCCAAAGAAATGCTTATTGCACGAGTTAAATCACTTAATGACCAAAAAGGAGCGCAAGTAGTCAACATAAAGTAGGTATTCATCGAGATGTACCTACCCATCCATGAAATATCATCTGGCAAGTAATGTTTAGAAAATATTTATCACCACCAAACCACCAAATATTTATTACCGGTATTTATTACGTTCTTTTTCGTTCTTTGGTTTATTATCACTTATTAAATGAGGCAATCTAATAATACGAAGTTGTTAAGTTAAAAACATGATTCAGTCCAGTTCTACGCAAAGACCACACAATACCTAATTCAATATATTGGGCAATTTCGGTGATTTTTTAAAATTACGGTTTTGATTCCTGCCGCCAACCAACCTACCCACCTAAAGAAGTATCCAAGGTGTATACTTTTAGTTATCATATGAAATTTGGGATGATGTGATTAGTAGCAAGTAATTTGAGAAAAAATTATGACAAGTACCTACAGTTCTTCATCTTAGAGTAAACCCCGACGGATCAACAATTGACCAACCAAATTGGATTGAATTGGTTATCCATAAGTATTAATTTATTTAAAAAAATCCTTTTGTTTTGTTTGTCAACTTAACCCTTCGGTGTTACTACACACTGATGGCTAACATATAATGCCTGGGAGTGATATTACAGCACATAATGATTCGACGAACTTGACGTATGAACTTGACGTAGAATTTTTATTTTATGAAATAAAATTTCAGCACTGTTTTCGGTATTGTTTAAAAATAAGTATCTTCCTCCTATCTTTTGGAAGACTATATTTTTAAACCTCGCATTTCATTTACACTATTTTTAGATTTTCTTTCCTTAGCCGATTTTAAGTAAATTACAGTTGATAAAAAAAACACAGGTTAACCTTATGTATATAGCAGGTATCGATCACTGTTGCCCTTGACTTGATGGAACTGTAAAATCGCTAAATGCATAGTTCCGTCGCAAATCCCCAGCCAATTCAGTAGCCGTGCCTTTGCTGACGTAATACACATGAAATGAATATGCTAACTAGCGTGCATGGGAGTGCCAAAATACAGACATAAAAACATTAATTTACCAATCTCTATGTGATTTATATCTATCACATTAATTAGTATTTAAGGATATACTTGAGTTAGTATATATTTTATACATTAGCATACTGATTGATGACATGAGATGAGATAGATTGGTTCTAGTTCTGAGAGGTAGAGCCAAGGTTACTGATCATCGACTGTTATTTGAAGTAGTCCAAAGCTGTGTAAGTGTGTAGTAGTACCTCCTTCTTACAGAAGATTGCAGCCGTAATTACACTGCCTACTGCTGCTATGTGTATGTGCTGTGCTGTATAGGCGTTCCTGGTGGTCAGTGGGGCGCCGAGCTCCTGAGAGGGACCTGGGGCACCCTGGGGGTCTATGATGGTAGCATGATAGACGATAAGATAAAGTATCTGTTATCGTTTTTGCTATGCCATACCGCCCAGAAGTCACATTGCTTAATATGTCCTCACAAGCACCATGCTTAATATGTCCTCTCGCAGACACTTGCATCTTCCATTACGAATAATAAACAGCCAGAATATCTATTCTCAAAAATAAATATCTCCTCTTTCCACAGACGACTCGAAGTACACGGCGTTGTCTCTTGGAGGTACACGGGTACACCCACAGAAAACTGTTGTTTTCGTTATTTCGCAACCAAATGCTGGAATAATATTCCACCACCTGTAAGACACCTTAAACCTAAAATATCATTAAAAAAAATCTTTCAATCAAACAGAGCGCAGGAACACCTTCCAGTTATTTGGTTGACGATTAAATTTTGGTGGATAATTGCCTCCAGGAAATACCGACCTTAGCTTTATGGTTTTTTGTTGTTTTTGTTTTATTTATTTTTTAATAAGTTGTTGTATTTATTCATTTATACATATGTGTTTTGAGTAGTGATGACAATGGTGGCTCTAATGTATTGTATATTGTGTGATATAAGTTCTGCATAAGTAGGTTATATGTCTTTTACCTTGCGGTGATCTGGGTTCTGGCAGAATATCAGTGCTTCACTCGTAAGAGCGAAGCGTATAACTGAGCCTGAACCTATTTGTTTTGCTGCAATACACACATTGTGGTTATAAGTTTGTTTTTATAATTTTATTATAATTTGTTATGGTACTATTGTAATTTCTTGTGTTTTATATTTTTTATTTTGTTATATTCCGTATGTGATTTCTTGTGTTTTTTTTCTTTGTATTTTGTGCGTGTATGTAGCAATAAAATAAAAGATTTATCTATCTATCTATCTGTCAATTTCTGATAAGTACCACTCGATAGAAAGTGACAGATGCTTTATCTTGTTGTTTATCACGCTATCTCGTGACCATCATAGATCATTGTACTATTACTTATTCTGTGCCCCTGTAGATATTTGTCTCAAGCTGTCAACACAACTAATGCTTAAACCGATAAAGGGTCAGCAACGCGCTTCTGATACCTCTGAAGTCACAAAGCGTCCATAGGACTCGGTGTCTGCTTAGGTAGGTACTTGATATGGGTAGTTAATAATGACTATCATTACCTTCCTGTACTTACCTGCCGTTGCTCCAAATTAAATCATTGTCCAATGTTAATCCAAGTTAGTTCAAGTAATTTCCCCTAAAAATGAATATTGCTTAGATAGCGATTGATTATTCAAATCAATAGAGCCTTTGGCCTCATAATTAGAGACATACGTACCTACAATGTCGAAACATTGACCTCAACATGGTAATATTTACTTGTCATCTAACGCAAGGTAAAGGCATTGCACGGAGCGCTTCCACGAATAAAATCCTTTAATTTACAAATAACAAAAATTAAAAACAAGCTAATGTTGCCTTGAAGATGTCAGGTCAGTCAGGTTGGGATTACAAGGGTAATAAAATACTAAAAACATTTTGCGAAGATGAGACGGAGTCGTTTCGGTCGGTGAAAAAGTTTGGGCAAAAAACAGGCATCGCAGTTTGTTTTTGTGGAGCTTGACGCATGTCCGTGCTTTGTAACGCCGTTCCTCGTTTAGGATAATGTCAGATGAAAATGACGTGCGTGGTGATACTATCATATTGTAATGTATTGTATGTACTATGTAATTTAATAATTTGTTAACCAGTTCTACTTAGCATCAATTCCACCAAAGATATAATGTTTTACCAACATCATTTCATAACTTTTTTCATAACTACCAGTAGCTCTACCAGGAGCACTTTTGGCGATTAATCTTATACTATTTCAGCTGGCTCAATATCTGGCCGTAGGCAGCATGCGTTGCTACAAGCCGCGCTACCAACAAGGCGACTATAGCGGGTATTACACTGTTCTGAATTCAGAACGTTAAGAGCGGTACGTACAGTTTGATGAATTTGAACTGAGCTCATGAATGGGACAATAGATACAAAAGCAATTGTATTTATACAAAGCTTTTCATCTGTTTCAGGTAGCTGCTAATTAGTTACCTTACAAAAAAGGTTGGAACTACATTTCATTTCATGTATATAGAATTTTCAACCTTATACTTTGTTGAGTAGGTTTAAAATAGCCTAAGAGGATAACAGCACCTTCAACACTTGTGTATGTATTTCTTAAGAACAGATAAAGCCACGCGCCACGCCAGGTATCTGTAAATGCAAAACATTCGAAATGTTTTTTTTTCTTTGAACGCATTTTTATTCTTATGTCAAAGCTATAGAGTCGATAATCCGACGAAATCACTTGGTATACCGTAGTCCTTTTTCTAGTGATTACGTTCTTGTTGAGTGGCGGGTGACCGCCGGTTGTAAAATCCAAGTGCGATTTTATTCTTTTGTTGTGCTAATTTGTGGTCTTAAATAGACAACTTCAGTTGATATTGTTTCAACCATACCTATATGTTAGAGCGAGATGCTTCAACTCCCCTCTGCTAGTCAGGACTCTGAAACGTCATAGGCGCTTGGTTCGCAGCGCAGCAAGTCTGCTCCTCCGTGAAGAGCAAAATTATATAGGTAGGTATTTACGGCGAGGGCAGTATATTGCCTCATTCGAGAGCAACAATGACTCTTTTCTGAATAGCAGGTGCGAAAATAGTACATTTCGATACAAGTGAAAAAAAAGTTTTTTTCGACGAAGGTGAGAGTTGGAGCCCGAGTGAAACGAGGGTGACAATCACCTGAGTTGAAAATAAGTTTTTACACATGTTTCGAACAATTTTTTTCATAACAAGTGCCTTAAAAAGTGAAATTTACGCACGCGAAGCGTGCGAAAAGTGCACTTTTTAGGCCCTAGTTAGGAAAAGTATTTTTTTCCTCATCTACAAGCTATACCTATACCGATATTACCGATATGCAGAAAAATAAACAAACAATTCCAAACCAAAAGAAAACTCCTTGGATGGCTGAGCACACTAACTTACGCGGAAATTGAAAGCCTTCTTACTAGGTACCTCCTATTGAAAGGAATCTTAATGTACCGCACACACACATGCATACACACACAGACACACACACACACACACACACATACACACACTATTCGCACATAAGGACACGTAAATGGAAACTCCTTTTCTATATTATTGTTTAGTATGTATTGTAGTTTGCTGTAAAATAATACCAACAGAATAATATCTTGCCCATTTCGCGCTTAATTTGGAAACCTGGTTGAAATCTGGTTTCCTACGGGACAGGCTTTACCTAGTGTAGGAACCATGCATAACACTGGAATTAGCGCAAACGAAATCTTTGCAGATTCTAAATGTATATTTCGGCTACTTACAATGTAAACTTAATATGTAAAGAAATTAAATAAATGTTTTATGTTTTAATTTTTAGATATGTAATGTGATGTAACTAACATACAGACTAGTTAAAAAATCAAGTATTTGACCTATTTAACGATTATGTACTACTTATATCGCAATGCATTTTCTACCTAGTTTTGCAAAACTCAAAAACAAAAAAAAGGTATCTGCAAAACTGATATCTATCGAATGCCAATGTACTGAAACCAGTGTAGAGGACGACGACTTGTGAATGTCATTGAAAAGATCTCTGCTGTAATGTAACCCTTTGACCGCCACGAACCTATAAAGTGTGTGTCGTCGTGCCCACCACGCCAACAACCACTTAAAAGGTCGGAGTACTCGGAGTGAAGGTGTACTTTGATCATGAAAAAATCATTTAGGTATGATCTGTTTTAATTTGTTTTTGTTGGTTTAGACATTACACCAAAAACAGTGCTTGGCGTACTGGGCACGACGACACTATCGCTTTGGCGGTCAAAGGGTTAATGTATTTATAATATGTAGTATGAAAACTACAGTACTCCCATATAGCAATTTTCGATATCTACAAATTGACAGCGCGAACTCATTGAAAGATCTGTATTATTATTAAATAAATGAGAAATGGCAGCCTCGACAGCCTTTGCCAGAGTCAGTGAAGAGATTAACTAACTAGGAAATGAGGATAGGCCTACGTGCAGAATAAATGTTTGAATATTGAATTTTTGAAGGAATTTAAAAATTTAGCAAAAATAAATGGACGTGACTCTTGAGATGGCGACCAGAATCTTCGTATGAAAATCGCGAAATCTGTAGGTACATATGTAGGTAGGTAGGTAATTGGGTATATCCTTTATTTATTCTTCACATATCATAAAACAAGCATGAATGAAGCTTAATGTAAGTAGGCTGCACCGTTATGTATTAATTAGTTGTTTGAAAGTTCAAGTGTCCAATCCGATATCTGTCACAAGAACTTGGGCACTGAAACGTAAGTGTCATAGCTACTCACTTGCTTTGAATTTCGCGTTGAACTCTATTCGATTGTAATAAGGACGATGCCTGGCAACCAGTTGCTAACGTTAACTGAGTGGATTAGTGGGCCAGAGCAATAAGGCCAATAATGTTTTGATCGCTGCGTCAGTCACGTTGTAAATAAATAAGTACATAAATATTTGGAGCTATGGTATAGTCTCAACGGGGAGAGCGTGAGTTCGAATCCCGGCTCATACGATGAGTTTTCCGGAATGTATGTACGGTATATCATTAGATTATATCGTTAGCTTTTTGGTGAATTCATGAGGGGAGGCTCGTATCCGTATTGCAACATACATATAGGTATATAATATGATAGTAAATGTTTGGAGTTTTTATTTATACATCGACCACTGTAAGGACCTAAACAAGGCTTATATTATCAAACTTATATATATAGTCACATGGAAATCATACAATCCTCAGGATCTTCTGCCTGATCTGGGACTACAGCCTTGTACCTATCTCCAGCATTCTCTATCGTATCGTATAGTGTGTTTTGTATGGAAATGCTGTTCGAATTATATCGTGATGTAGCGGTCCATTCTTGACATATTAAAATTGTGAGCTTGTCTTCTTCCTTTTTCCGGTTGTACGCAAGTTGTAAGGCTGCGCTGCGACGTCGCATGCGCATGCATAGAATAGAATGCGTAGGTACGTCGTCGCTTTTGCGATGAGACGTCGCAACGCAGTGTGTGGCCGCGTCCTATCGAGACCGGGGTCCGCTTTGACATCTAAATTGTGTCGCAATGACATACTGTACAGTGTAAAAAATAGAAAATTCCCGTGAGTCCCAGACATATTGGAATACCTATAATAAAACGGGTCACTTACGTCTTTAACGTCGAATATCGATCAACATGTTTCAGACCAATACGTGGTCCTTGATCATGAGGTTGTATTATCCGTGCAATAATTATTAGATTATTACTCAAAGGTGGTACCTACATCAGAATATCAGTAAAATCAGACCGACAGGACTGGCTTTCCACAAGGAGCTCAGCCCGGAACATGAGTCTTGTTCGATTATGTCTTTTATAAGCACCTAATTAACACATTTTCAGGAAAGAAATTAAACAAATATCAAATTCAAACAAAAGAAGAGTGGGAAAATAATGAAATAATATTATCGACGATTCCATTTATCTTCAATTCAATCCTGCCCTAGCCTAAAGCCAGTGGAAAAGAAACCCAGTGGTTTGTCGCCCAGTGCAGGATAACTTTTCTGCCTATCCTATCATTGAGTGGCGCTTGTATCAGGCACTAATTAGGCGAGCAGGAAGATGCGCGGACGCCGCGGCGCCATCGTGGCATTCCAGGTCCCGCATTCTCCAACCAACATTGTATACGTATTCTGGTTTATCAGTGCGTCCCGCTCCCGCCCACTTGAAATTAAACATATAAAATGAGACGCATTTATAGAGATTAAATACGTATTAAGTGCGAATCTTTGTCGCATGCAGTCCCTGCACTTTCACCGCCATCGCGACGCGCCGAGCCTTCCAGGCCCACCACCACACCGTTACGCAAATCGCTACTTATTCAATTAGACACCATGTCGCGAATGACTGATTCCACTAGTTAACTACGTAGTGTTGTATGAGACTCCAGTTTTAAATTTATTATTAAAGAGGTCTCAGTGAACTCGAGATTGTCTTCGAGTCTGCTCGAACGTGAGTTATATCTGAGTAACGACTCGAGCTTTATAATTCGGTTCTTCGAATAATTTTTAGTCTTTCACTCTCACTATCAGCAAATTAATAAGTGTACAATAAAATACAAATACTCTTTATAGCACACTTCACATACATAATTATAATAAAGCAGCGCGTAAAAAAGAAAAACAAATATACAGAGAGCGAGAGAAGTACAACAACAGGCGATCTTATTGCTAATGCTTAGATATTGGTCTTATTTAGAGATAGTGGAGAAATTAAATATAAAACTGAAAAGTACGTGGTGCATAAACTACCTATTACAAAACAACTCTTCATTATACTCTAATATGTCTAAAACCTTCAAGTGGCACCTTCGTATGCGTAGTTAGTTTTGTTGCTGACTGTACCTACGAGTATTTAGAAGTCTTCAATGAGGGAGTACTTTAGTCTAGTCTTTGAGGTCCAAGTCGAATTAGAAAGGAGTCCAACAAGGACTAGAACTCAAGAGGACAACACTAGCTGTGTGATCGTGCATCTGAATAATTTGAATATGCAAAGCTATCTTGGCGTCATTTTTTGCTATTCAATGGATACGATGAACAATCACAGACCGGTTTAAACGCCCTTGACATGCACAAAAATAATGCAAAAATTAATTTAATTGTCAACAATCTCAACCTATTAGGAAACTAATGTGTCTCAGCATTAGGTAGGTATTAGTGGCAAAACTGCAGTTAATCCTTTTTGTAAAAATAAGATAATATATGTATTAACAACTAGTTTTTATCCGTATTACACTCCGTTGCTAAAAAAAAATAACTTACATGCACATAAACCGTTAACTTTTGACCACCGGAGAGAAAACTTGTGTTTTTATAAATGAAATTGATATTAGCTAGATCGATTGTTCGTCCCCGAAAACCGTCACAACAAATTTCATCAAAATCGTTAGAGCCGTTTCCGAGACCCCCGAAATGAATATATATATATAAATAAATATATATACAAGAATTGCTCTTTTAAAGATATAAGATAAGATAAGGTAAACCTGTTACAAATCAATGTGGACGGACATGCATCTGAAACAAAAGTTTTGATTCATTCACTAATTCATAACAACGATTGTTATAAAGTTATAACAACTAATAATTATAGTAATATTTTAAATCTTTGCCAAACTGCATGGCAGTTTCTTGGCGAATTATCGTACCTACTCTTATATACATCCACCCCATTTTCTTCATTTTAAGGGTCAATTTCTGTAATAGGGTCAAGGAACCAAAAGATGAACACTTAAGCGACTTACCCAACTTCAGGAATTTTTTTCGGGGTGTTATAACCTACTATATACAGGTTTAATTTTTTTATATGAATCGGTATATAATCGAGATTGAATTCCAATATTTTAAATCATCTTATTATAATAGAGTATATTTTTAAAAAATAATCTAAGACTGTTGAATAAATCTTTTCATTAAACCTTAATTACAGGAAACTCATTGAATTAATAATTAATATTTTTATCATGACGTACTTACTTATTTCTTGGTTTTAATTATTGTAGCCTCGGACACAAACGTTAATAAACACAACTCTGTAACACGCAATAGTTATTTCAACTGCTGACCCGATTTTTTACACTTCTGCATTCACTGTATTCGGTCAATACCCTAATGTCATCCATAATAAATTTACCTTGTCGAGAAACTTGTTTTACGACTCGCTAAAGATGCAAAAGATGGCACGAGATGGTACGAAGAACCTCATTCTTTTCTCGTTGGTCGAGCACAATCGCCATATATTTAAACGTTTCAATTACCTGCTTGCTTACAGAGTTGTAATCATGGCAGTGACAATAGACAACAATGACCTGAATGCTGTGTTGGAGATGTACTCAAAGTTACAACTGGGAATTAACTAATGTCAGCTATAAAATAAATTAGATGTTGCGGAAAACGCTTTATCTAGCTAAATGTTAATGTTGGGTAACTTCTTGCAAATCAAAGGTTAAATGTTCCTTCAAACATACGTGTACTTATACTGATTATGGTTGAAATTCTTTTTGTTGAACGTTATTGAATTTTGAACCTTATTGTTTGAACGGTAAAGTAGCTTTTTGAAGGAATTGCTTTGGTGCAATTCGTTCAACTGTAATGATTTTAATTATACCTATGCGCATGATTTTATTAGAGCTTTGCTACATTGTGGTTGGGGCGGGAAGTAGGTATCATGTGTTGCGAATGAGTAAAACTGGTGTTAGGTATTATTGAATTGAACCCGTTGTAATATGTTGTTTTCTTTAGTAAGTTTTGTTTTCAAATTCTTGGCATATATGTATAAATACACATAGATACAGTCCAGTTCAAAAATAAGGAGGTATCGAACAAATCCTCTCTTAAATATGCACCGAAACCTGAATTCTCCGACACAAGAGTCAAGATTATTTTTAGTAAGTTGTATGTTGTATGCATCCATAAGTCTGAGGTACTTGGCTGTACTGTACCTACAGGTCACATGTCACATTTGACTTGGTCGTTATTCCAGTTTGATTATGTGCATAAACGATGCAATATGTAAGGTGCATAACAACCAACGAGGCATCAAAATTCAGCACGGCAAAAGCCATGACCGATTGCAAATTGCACCTGCAGAACAATGCAGATAGCAATGTCGTCGTTAAAATCAGTCAATTCTAATAAGTAATAACTAAAATGAACAATCAGATGGAACAATTATGATTTCGTTTTCAGATGGAACATTAATTCCGTAGCTAATCAATGACACAAGCAAAATGTGAGTACAGGTGGAGTACAGTTAGACCTGGGGTTGCCTGGGGGCCGATTTTTGAGTGTCGAACTTTTCACTCGTGATGTGTCAAAAAACTATGAGGTTTTGACAGATGTCGAGTGAACTCGAGCGTTCGACACTCAAAAATCGGCCCCCAGGTCTAACTGTACTGATTGAATACCGGGAACTACCTAAGTTAATAACTGATGTCGAAGTGTGACCAATGCATCATGAAACTTAAACTTACTACATTGCAATCAGGTATATAATCATCACAATTCACACTAATTACGGGTGACATTATCAATTGTGATAAAACCCCTTTATTAAATAAAGATTTAAAAAAAAACACTAATTACGCGCAGTAGTAGACCTGGCATCCATCATCTCACAGAATCTCAGGTTCTTCACTTCTCACAGCCGCCCATCGCTACGCAAACAGGTCTCACACCGGTGCTGATGCCAAGAGCGCATTCATTAGTGTGAGGGCTCGGAGCAACGGAGAATTCATGCCAACAGATCGCGTCGCCGCGGTCTAAATGTTATCCTGGGGACGTCCGGTACATGCAGTCGCACAAGACGACTCACCAGTTCCGGACAATCCGAATCACCGCACCTGACACACACATCGACAATAGACCCAGGTTACGTCTCACCTCCAGAGAGTTGTAACCCAAGGTCCCAAGGAGATACTTCGTCGGGTAGAGAAATGGGTAGTACCTACCCATACATTTTCTTGGACTGAGGCTGAACGTAAATGGAATCATGCTAACCTTATAAACAAATCTTTAATGGTTTCGTAGCGTGACTGAAATCTGTTTCATGGTCACTTTGTAGGTGCTTTTGCGCTAAAATTAGTTGAATAATTTCACCCGGTATCTTTCCTATGACAATTAGTACATGAGTACATACATCTAGTTCAAGCGATCTTGTCAATAAACAGCTTTCGCTTTCGCTTCGCCTTCGTTTGTTTTTACTTAATCATAGGTAGCTACTATGGTATACTGGACACCTACAAAACGTTATAATTAATTTACTAATATCGAGTGCAACGTACCGATGTTCAAATGTTATTGACATTCAATTGAAAGTTATCATCTACGCACTTGTCATCGCGGTACTACTTTCAGACTCTTCGAGGTCGTCCACTTCAATTCGACCGCCAACTATTTGCTAAAACCAAATACGCTTTTCCGTATTCGCGTTGCCGGCATAATGATGTTAACAAGAACGGGTTCTATTCGACTTGACGTACCTATCGAGATGGAATCAGATTAGTATTTAAATCGCGCGCTTTTTTTGTCACGTTCCTGGCGTGGAAGCCAGCGCGCACAAGAAATGTGAAACTGATTCCAAAAAAATATAAATATTAATTTCTTGGTGTAACTATAGACAGTAACTGCAATTGGAAAGCCCATATCCTTAGCCTTAATAATAAAATAAATAAATTTATATACGCACTGAGACGACTTAAGAAAGTTTCATCACTTGGAACAGCAATAACAGCTTTCCATGCATATGTACAGTCAAATATGCGCTACGGTTTAATGTTTTGGGGAAACTCAACTAATAAAGAGCTAAAATAATATGCATTATTATAAAACCAAAGACGCAGCGAAAGAACGATCACGCTATAAATTCAATGTATGTTACACAGGTCCAAAAACAAGCACATATAGGAAAAGTGCATTTCACATACCCTTAGTTATATACAACCACCTACCAAATAAGTTCAAACAGTTGCCACAAAATGCATTTAAGTGTAAGCTATTTCAAATGTTATCTCAGCAATGTTTTTACTCAGTAGACGAATATTTGAAGCATAGATTCGACTAACTTTTCTATCATAACAGTAATGAAGGATGTTTTAGATTTAGATTTAGTACATAAATTTGCATGCCTAATTGGTAAGTTACACAGCGACTATGTACCCATAATTTAACAACTTGTATACTTGTAACTGCAAATAAATTATTTGAATTGAATTGAATTGAAATAAATAAATAAATATTTGTGGACAATCTTACACAAATCAACCTAGTCCCAAACTAAGCAAAGCTTGTACTATGGGTACTAAGCGACGAAAAAAAAATAAAAAAATAAAAAAAAACAAAAAAAGCGAAATAAATTGAATATTCGTACCTACAGTTCTGACCTTCTAACCTCAGTAACTAATACTTTTAATATATCTAAAAAAGTCGTGCAATAAGTTGATATGACCACACATATTTATTATGTTAAACAAGTTGCATCATATCTTATCAAGTAAACCAAAGAGGAAAAAGCCTTCAGTTGGAATTTATGGGTAAATTCCTGCATTTCATTTTCTAGAGAAAGACTCAGAGGGTCGATTCAATATCTACGTTATGCACTTTAATTTGATTTCAATGCGTTCAATATTATTTAGTTAACCATGAGCGGTATTTTTTTTGAGTCGAATCGCTTAAAGGTTTACTTACCTAGTGAGCGTAAATAGACTGCATACTATTATAATAAGTAGGTACCTCTATTACCTATCCATGTCCAAAATGTTAGCAAATTTCATTCAAGCAAATCTAGTACAAATAAACAAGAAAATGTGACACTTGTGACCGGGTGGGAACTTTCGATTGTATGTAGTATTTGATGTTTAGGTATATATCCTGTGAAGTGTTATGGATTTTCCGTGCTTTAATGAGTACCACATGAGTACATAGTGGCAAAGACTGCAATGTATATCATAGTGGTACTTATACATAACGGATTGTGGACTATTTTAAATGTACCTTTATACTTTGGTAGGTACATATTTAATAAATAACAACTCTCATACATAACTGCTAAATAATCATGGTAGGAACTCGATAAAAATTAATTAGAATAAAAAAAATTGACATTTATCTCTTTTAAATAATCATATCTTAATAAAGGTGCTCGATTAAATAGATCGATTTGACACCACGGCATTTTAGCAGTTAATTTCTACATCGATTCTGTCTTCCAGTTGACATAATTAAATAAAAGAAAAGCGATATCCTTCGGGCGCTCGCTTCTATTATAAAAGCCTTCTAGCGGTTGTTGTGGCAAATTGATATGTCACAACAACCGCCTCGAATCGAAAGTGAATTCGACGAATTGAATTAGGTACTTCTTTTTCCTTACATCTTATCGGCTGCGTCTCTAGTTGTTGTGACAAATTGTTAAGTGAATAGGTACAGCGTTTTCACTTGAATCGCGGTCCTGAACACCAATAAATGAACCTATGACCAGTTGGATGACATGACGTTCATTTCTGTCTCAGATTTGGTGCCAGCGCGCCTCAACATAGCCATCATGATGTTCCTCGCGTGCTGGGTCAACTACATGATGCGTGTCAACATGAGTGTCAACATTATCGCGATGGCGCCCGACCACTCGAACTCTACGTTGTGAGTAAACATGCTTTACACTACGTTTTTTAAATATTCCTACTTGTACCACGATTATAGCAAACAAGCTTATGGCCTAATGGTATACGGATACCGTAGTCTATGAACAATAAATTATAAATTCCTTGGTCTGGATTATTAGGTATGTTAAAAAATCAGGGGAATGGCCTACTTAAGTAGTAAATGTGTAGTAATTACAACAGGGGACCTAATTTTCCTATCTAAATTAGCTAAAAGAACCACAATACATATTGTCGATTTTTATAGTTTTTGGGTTCTGATGCTGTATTCAGAGTAAGGTACAAATGCAGGTACACACACAACACGCAAACCCACCAACACAGCGCGTCTTCAAATTAGTATCGTGATTATCTTGATAAAGATCTCGTATAACTTGTATTTCCTTTATTTTCACCGTATCATGCCCCTTAGTGGTTCATGTTTTGTTTTATACCTATAATATGAAACAATGTCGTTCTGCTAAACTCTAGTCTAATCCTCTGGGCGTAATCATATATTTGAAATGGGTATCATAATCAAAATATCATTTACCACAATTATTGATCACTCGTTCTGAAGTGGTAAGCTGCAACTGGTAAGATTTCCTTTAGGTACTAGATATTTTTTATTCATTTTTTTCTTGTAACAAGCGCGCATTGATACTTACGCTTACATACCAGGTATGCACTTGTATAGGGTGTCCCACAAACCAACGACAATAGGTACTATACAGAAGCTATCGATTTGACCCCATGTATGTTCTGCGATTTTTTAGTAGTTTTCCGAGATATTCACACAAGTAAAACACTTGCTATTTTTCGTTTTTCCTTAATTATCGTGTTACAGATAGTAGTTAAGTTTAAGTAATATATTTTTTTTCGTATTTATCCTACATAATTTCATTCAATAACGAAACAAAAAGATTCTATAAACATGTGCCAGTTTATTATTCGTATATATTTTTTTGTAATCACTCAAATTTTAAATAGAAAACTCCCGTGAGTCTCAGACATATTGAAATATAATAATCATGTCGAGCGATATTCGACAATAAAGACGTGAGTGGCCCGCTTTTTATATTTCAATAATCACGCAAAGTTTGATCCATACTTCGCATAAACCCAAACACATACTAATGGAAAATCAATCTTTACGGGTTTATGGGACAGCCAGTATATGTATGTATATACGATAAGCTATGATCATACATAGAGAGAGTGACATTCGTAGTAATTGACCATTAGACGTGCGGACGAGTATTGCACCATCGGCGGCCTGTACCACAAAACTTTACAAGCGCACAATTCTACAAAGTCAACTTTTTCCATGAAAAAAAATTACAATTTTGTCGAATTGTAGACTAAGTTTTGTGGTATGGGGGCCTACACGTAAAGTTGAGGGATGGCAATTAAAGTATCACCCACATACCTTTGCGTTACCAGTGATCCAATCGTGGTAATTGTCAGAGACCTCGGCTCACAATGAGATATGGGTTCGACCGTGGCCGTGCACGTGACGGTTTTTAAAAGTATTCAGTAAAAGTACCGCGTGAAGGCAACACGGTTATCACTAGAGTATAAAATACTCTTTACAAACAATACAAACAATATAATTATATTGCACAACTTCAACAAAAATAACACAGTACAGTACATAATGACAATGAGTAGAGGCAAACAACGGGGAAGGCGGTTTTATCGCTAATAAGCGAACTCTTCCAGACGAACTTAGGGTAGCGGAAGTCAGTAGGGCTACTGGGAGTACTGGGGTTCGTTCAAAAGGATAACTGCAGTGAGTGTTAGGTATATGGGATTAGTATGTACAATATACCGTAGGTAATATTTATCTTTTCGTAGTCAAGCCACGTGATGTTAGTAAGTACCTACACTGTTGTCATCAATGCTTGGTGATGAAATCTAAAAAATGGTTAGGTGGAAATGTTATAAGGCGGTCACTGGTTACACGACTGGTTATTAGAACACTGTAATTGAAAAACTAATTTACTTAGTTATCGTGAAAGAAACCCAATTCATACTAAATTGTATTATGCTTAGAATAGACTTACGGTTGTCTGGTAGAGAATGCCTCATGGCATTTAAATCCGTCATTTGTACTTAGGTATATGGTTTGTGAAATAAAGTTTAAATAAATAAATAGAGGTCTGTTTCATTTTCCTACCCGCAACCTTAACTAAGTATTGTTAAGTTATACATTTATATTTAATTTTTATTGCCCAAAAGTAAACCTCAGGTACAAAACGCGGATTTAATGCCATAAAGCATTCTCTACTAGCATACGCATTCTCTACATATTTGACTTCTCTACCAGCATAAGCATTCTCTATATATTTGACGTGGCTTTGCTCGCATGAAAGTGTTAAGAGGCTCCATACAAACTTTGTGCAGGATTTACTTCGTTTGTGTTTCCATTAAAGTTATGATTTTTGGTCAGTATGCTTATTTTTCTGATAGCTATTTCGTGATGTAATTTTTTTTAATATATTTTTTTTCAATTTTTTAAATTTTGAATATTTTTGAAATATTTGAAAACTTTAACATCAAGATCATCGCATATCTAATATTTACAACCAAAAAAAAAATTATATTTGTTAGTGCCAAAACCGACGAATAAAACGTGCACAAAGTTTGTATGGGGAAGGCCTTGCCCTACCCTGCGCCTTAACATAGCAAATGAATAAAATTTCACTGCATGGAAAAAGTTATCATTAATTTCTGGGTTTTTAGTACATTACTGTAAGTAGACCACTAGGAAACTATTGATACTGGATAGGAATAGAATCGGTTGATATAAAAAAGCAAGCGAAAAATAAATAAAAAAAAACAAACATACAAATTGTATTTCTAGCCGGATTTTTTTTGGGTCCTATACAAGCTTTTGATCTTGGGTAGGAGTGGGATCGATTGGCATAAAAAAATTGACAGTAATTACCTTTTTCTCGCACCCTGAAGGTGTTTTTTCCAAAATCTTTCGGTTACACCTTATTGGTTGTTATTTTAGATTAGGTATTAGTGACGTTCTCAAATTCAAGTTCAAAACGTTTATGCGTTGCACGTACAAAACGACAAACAATACCTACAGAAAGAAGTCGTTGTAGTTCAGTTCTAAATTCTAATAAGTACTTGTATGGTATGTGTACTTTATGTATCACCTTCATGTTCTCGTGTTCTGCACGTTTGACTCGGCCATTAATTTAATGTTTACGAAAGTAATCCACGTGTTTTAACGCCATGTTCCGATAAGCAATAATTCCAGTTCACGTGCTCTAAGAATCTGCGACTATTTTTGTCATCAGTGGCAGTCATTTTCATTTCCTTAGTTTTTTGTATAAAAAACCCATTTGTATGATGCAAGGAATTACAAGCGATTTTGATTACATTGCGTGCTACCGAACTAATACGACGAGTTCGATTAAATCCTGCAATGTAATGAATATCGCATGCAAGTCTCTGTACCACAGCCTAGTTACCTACCTACATACACTTTTAATGTACTTACTTTCGTATATCTACTCAGTATCGGGGATTTGATTGTAAAGATCTCTTTTAGATTAATTCATTAACGTTGCCATAAGCTGTTTCCCCAGGTCGGTAATGCGGGAAACGCGCTCAGGTATAGTTCGGACTTCGGACACAACTCTAAGGCTAAATTCTGTCAAACGAACGCAAGCAAAACTAGACTTAGAGCTCTGACTGTAAGGTAGATTATTGCTTGCGTTAATGTGACAGCACTTGGCCTTACAGTTTTGTACGAACTATACCTTCGTTAGAAATTATCACGTTGAGCAGTGAACTAAAATCTTTCATATGAATCATAGGCATGCCGTGTTTGCACCACAGTGTAAAATCCGGTGACTCCACCCTTCATAAATAAAAATTTCAATAGACAACAGTAGGTATCATTCCTACAGTCAACAACAGAAATGAGTTATAGTTGACGAAATATAAGCTGCACCGATTCCTCGAACAACTTGTATGGCGAATCGGTGCAGCTTATATTTCGTCAACCATACCTAACAGTTTTCTAAATTATCACAATAGAGTACGGTGCAAAAAATCCTCAAATTTTAGCACCGTATAAAAGGTGCGGCAACACGCACGTGAATCCCTTAGAGTTACGAACGTCTATAGGCTGCGGTGTCCGCTTACCTTCAGGTGGACCGTACGTTTGCCACCGTTGTAAAAAAATAGCTTAAGTACATTTGACGAAGAAATGGTGACAGCCCTCAATAACGTCTCCGAATTTTTCAGAATGAAATCAGAATGCGAAGCCATAGTGAATGATGACAGCGTTCTGCTAGACAACGCGAGCTCCACAATGATCACCAAACGGCAACTTCGTCAGGTAAGCCATCATCCGAACATCATTGTAACATTTGTAACCTCGTATTGTAGGTACCTACCAGTTAATTTCGCCCTGACAATACCCAGCCATTCGCTCGTAACGGTCATTTACTGCTCGCGCACTTGTAAATATGGCGTGTTTAGAACTCGTGTTATACTTTATTTTGATAACATGAGGTTTTTTTTTATATTGTAATTGCAGTGTTTGTGGTTGAATCTATTTACAAACATGATGATTCTACCGTGTCGCTTTAAAATAAACTACGGAATTATGCATTTGGCATAATAATATTATAGTTTATTATTATTTTGTAAGGTTGGGTTGGGTTCATGTTGGGTTATACATTTTCTCAAACATGCAATGAAATATAAATAAAATAAATATTTGTAGACAATCTTACACAAATCAACCTAGTCCCAAACTAAGCAAAGCTTGTACTACTTGCTTGTTGTTGTTGTATATTGACGTTACGTTCGTTATAACAGGCTGCGAAGTATCACGTTGCGAGTGCGGGGGAACGAGTTGGCCCATAATGGAATTTCATAGCAAAGTGACCGTCTTTTGTTTAGAGGGCGCGGCGCGCGCTCCGGGCTGCGCGCCCGCCGCTGCATAGGGAGAGGGTGGGGAGGGGGTTGGTAGGATATGGAGGGGGGGATGTAGGGTGTGAAGAGGTTGGTGGGTTAAGGGGAGAGTGGGGGTAGGGGGTGGGGGAGGTAGGAAAGTGGTGGTGGGAGTAGGGGTGTGAGGGTCTATTGGGGTAAGGGGGGAGGCGGGGAGAGAGTGGGGAGCTGAGTTCGGTGTGCAAGGGCGGGTATAGGGCAGGTTGGTGGGTTCAGGGGGAAGGAGGGAGAGGGGATTTCATTGTATGTTTGAGAAAATCACTATACAAGCCTCGGCGCGAACAGGGATTGTCGGCCTCGTATCTCTAGATGGCCTCGTTAACACTCAGCCATCTATAACTACTCGGCTGGCAATCCCCTATTTCACGGCCTCTGCAGTTATGTACTATTATTATCTATTGCATTGTATATATAAATAAAATAAAGAGATTTGAATTCCAATGTCATTCATTTCCTTATCTCGTTCTGTCTTGTACAATGGAATTAAGAGGTTTCTATTACTCTGGGGATACTAATTTCCTGACCTTACCCTAATTGGGTCATTGTCAGTCGGAAAAACAAAAGTTGTCCATTCGGTGGACAATAGTTAACGGCTTGCGTGCATGTAATTTACGTTTTTATTACATGGATTTATAGACACGGAATTACAGATTATGCGAGTTATCAGATCATTCGAAAATTAAGCTTTGTAGCCCTTAACTTTTGGCATGTCCACCGAAAAGACGCGCACCTAAATCTGGCAATGACCCAATTGTTATCCCTGCAAGTTATAATCAATTTACCAGAAAATATTTTGAATATCTACAGTCAGCCACGAGATTGGTTACTTTTCGACTCTTAAGTACTTATAGGTACCTACATTAATGTTAATTGCTTACTTTGAGTTATAAACGTCAATAAAATTGGCCACATACCTAACGTGGTTGGAGACTCCTAAAATAGTATTCTAAATGAATAGTCATAATACCTCCTTAACGTTATCAATTATTTGTCACTGCGATGAAAACCGTTTTTATGAATTGTATGTTACGTTATGGCTGAATTTTGTATAGGTCATTTTTTTTTAAACAGTAGCTCTAGAATAAGTTTTTTCGAAACATTAACTAATTCGAACGCGTTTGCGTTTTGTCTCAAAATGTATGAAAACGCTCTCACCGAGTTTGAAATACGCGCGTTCATCGGTTAGCAACAAATGTTATACTCGTTGTTTTAGTTTCCACTAGTGACCACCAGAGGCGCTGTTCACGTTTTCATACCACTTTCATACATTTTGAGACAAAACGCAAACGCGTTCGAATTAGTTAATGTTTCGAAAAAACTTATACTAGAGCTGCAGATGTCGTTAACACTAACACTTTATGGGCAATGCCTTATGCCTGAAATAAACGATATTGAATTGAGTTGAGTTTAAGTATTTAGATAATAACAATTATTGAAACGATTATGTTAACGTAGGTTTGTTAGTATGTTTACTTAGGCTTCCGTCAGGTAACTGAATAATGTTATTTATTTATTTTACCCTATCTCTTGTAGATACCACGGAAAACTGCAATTAGAACTTCTGTGATTTATATACGTAAATTTGCTGTAGATAAAAACTTGATATGAATTTTAAAATCCCTTGTAATGCGTGTTCAAAGGTAGCAGAAAACAATCATCTATTATTTTCTGGAAAACTATTATTTAAAAATTTGAAAATAACTATAAAATAACAAATTAAAATAAAACTAAAACTAATCTAAAAATAACCTAAATATACCCAACAAAAACCATAATCTAAAAAACCGCTGCCAGTGGGTAACGTTTAATTTGTTATTTTATAATTATTTAATCATTTCAAATTTGAAATAGTAAGCACGTGATTAGCAATTTATTAGGATAAGATTTAAATAAAGTCAACGAAGAAAATCTTGTTGAGTTTAGGTTGGTGACTATCAAACTAGTTATTTACTTACCTACAGCAGAAAAAACGAATTAGCAATTGGGTAGAAAAAGTTGACAGTCCTTTTTTATTAACAGCCGGACGGTGTGGTGACATTTGATTGGACGGCGCAGCAACAGGCGTATGTGTTGTCGGGCTACTTTTGGGGATACGCCATCACTTGCCTGGTGGGCGGCACGGCTGCAGAGCTATGGGGCCCGAGAAAACTGGTGTTTGTTACCATGTTCCTCAGTGCCATCCTGACCACACTCACTCCTCAAGCAGCAAGACTACACTACCTGGTCCTAGTCGCGACGCGGTTCGTCATGGGACTGGCCGCGGTAAGTAATTTGTCAACTTACCTATTGCAACTTCGTGTTTACAAACTATACTGCGCAATCAATGATTATGTAAATTGGAAAAGATAGTCGTTTATTTTATTGAGGTAAAGGTTTTTTTAAGTATATGGCTAAGAATCTAGAAGTCCATGAGATTAGCATTCTAATAGGTGGAAGTGGCGCCGATTGTGGAATCGTACTACCTAGTATGTGTATTCCCGTTAATTTATGATATTAGTTATACTGTACATTAAAGGCATACTATATCTAGGTATTTACTGTTAGTTTTACCATCAGTGACTCATAAGAACTTTCTGAATTATTCAAACAGAATAATTTGTCCGCACTCATTTTATGAAAAAGAGTGTACCTATTTATAACCTTTATTGTGTGCGTGCGTTTTCAAGAAAAGTGTTTATTTTTACTTATTTCTTCAGAATTTGGAATTTTTTTGACTTAGAATATGAAAAAATGTTTCCAAATTTCCATATTTTTTTAGGTTTCCTCAATGTACTCGTAGTTAAAACAATGGGTCATTTTTTTAAATTAAATCAATAGCATCCTTGATTCTGAGGATCCATTGCATTTTAAGACCAGGTAATTATTTTGTCCAGGGCTTCCTGTTCCCGGCCCTTCACGCTCTAGTGGCCCACTGGGCGCCGCCCGCGGAGAAAGGCAAGTTCGTGAGCGCGCTGCTGGGCGGCGCTATCGGCACAGTGGTCACTTGGTCGCTTACTGGACCTCTGATCGAGAACTTCGGATGGGACTATGCTTTTTACATTCCAGGTAATACTACATATATTAATTACCCTTTCTGTGCTGAGCTAAGTTATAATCCCTTTTATATATCCTTGAGCGATGATGAGTGCTTCAAACCTTTTGACTTATCTATTATACTTTATAAGGATTAAATATAGGTACCTATATATAGAAAACATCCAAGATTCAGGAACAAATGTTCGTGCGCTCATCACGCAAATAAAAGCCCGAACCCGGATTCGAACCCGGTTCCCCGAGCTTCGTAGGCAGGGTCACTACCAAGTAGGCCAAAGGCTTATTTTAAACTAGCGGCCCGCCCCGGCTTCGCACGGATAGTCTAGTTTTGCTACCTAATGTTTTGATCTACTTACGACTATAATACTACAGACGACATTTCTCATGTCCCTCGCTTCGAATATTACTCGTTTTCCATACAATGAAATGATGAATTTTCAAAAACGCTCAAATCACTTTTGTTATATTTTAACTGAGAGTCTCCCCAAGTGCCTATGAAGTCACTCACTTTAAAAATTCAGGTTGCCCAGACAATGTTTTAACCCCCTTTTCACCCATTAAGAGGGCGAATTTCAAAAAACGATGAAATTAGTTTTCTTAGTATTTAATTATAGGTCTACAAACGAAGTTTCAAGCTCCTAGTTTTATAAAAAAATTGCTCCCCCTACAAACTTTCAACCCCCGTTTCACCCCTTTAGAGGGCGAATTTCGAAAAACGCTAAAAACAGTTTTTTCCATTTTAATGCTTAGTCCATTACAGAAGTTTCAAGTTTCTATCTTAAAGATAATTTTCTTCTCCATACAAAATGACCACCCCCTTTAAACCCCCTAGGAGGATGAATTTTGAAATAAATTATAGCCTATGTCCTATTCTGATGTCTAAGCTACAACACTGGAAAGTTTCATAGAGATCCGTTCAGTAGTTTTTGAGATTAAGTGGAACGTACATTCATAGTTTAGGTTTAATGTTCAACTATAGTTTAGTCAATTTAATGTAACATGCCCTCTTTATCACATCGAGTAATATGTTCAGGCCCGCGTTATGTTGAAGTTACATAAAGCTAATACTTAATCTTGCGGACTGCCATAAATATGTTATTTTTTGTATCCAGGTGCCATCGCAATAGTTTGGTGCGTTGCGTGGTGGGCGCTCGTGTATGATTCCCCGCTGCAGCATCCGCGCATATCCGAAAGGGAGCAGAAGTACATTCTCGAGGCTATCGGCGATAAAGTGCAGCAGGGCAAGAATACTAAGGTCAGTCGAAAACGATGGTGTGTGTGTGTACATCTACTATCCAATCTTTTTTCTTTCTTATCGACTATCGGCTTTTGTTTGGGCCAGACAGTTTTTCAGCGATAATTCAGAAACCGTAACCCATATAATTATCAATATTTTTGTTAACCACCTGACTTTTTTTTCAAATTTTAAAACTTCATAGTTTGCCTTCCATATGTACATGGTATGAAATCATTGAAGCCGCCTCCCTAATTTAATATTTTTTCGTAATTTTACATCACTTTTATGTAGCGGTGCACCTTTCAACCTAATTTCATAATTGTAGTACTTATACCTAGTCTCCGAGTAAATCAGCTGTGACATACGGACGGATGACCAGACATGGCGAAACTATAAGGGTTCCGTTTTTGCCGTATTGACTACGGAACCAAAAAAAATGAAATGAAATAATGAAATTTAAATTTAAACTCGCTCTAATTATTTTACGTATTAACGTAGGTACCTACTGTAGGCGCTGTAGGCAGAATTGTGCGAGGTATCTACATAAAGCAGTTGAATATTCCTAACTGGTCCAAACTCCTGTTAAGTACAGACACGGTCGAAGCGCGATTTAGAATATCTAAAATACCAAACAATAACATAAATTACTTTACCATCGTATAGCGTACCAACCTCATACCAACCTATATAAATAAAGAGAGTGGTGTATATTTTACGGTAGCGGGATTTTATTATCAATATTATATACGAGTAGTTATTACCGCGCATTAAAATCACTTTATCTGTCTGCTTTGTTTTATAGTGTATGCTAAGGCTGTCTATCAACTTTAACAATGAAAATAGAGCACGTAGTGTGCAGATATTTCTATTGTAAAACGAGCAGTCATATCCTTCCCTTAGTCACTCAACTTTAATAAAGCTGATAAAGCAAATGCCTAACGAATAGAAAAATACCCCAAGAAGTAAAATTATCACTCCAGAGTGGTTTTCCAAATTTAATTACTATGGGAACACTAAATAGGTACCAAAGTGTTCGTGCTATTCAAATCCAGAAATAGTTTGCATTCTTTTTGGGAACTGGAAGGAAAGGGCGTTTTATTATCCGTAGTCGATTTAAGAATCTTACTCGTATTAGGAACTTAACTGCTAAGTTCTGTTCCGTTTATGGTATTCAAACCATGAGTTTGCAATGTTTGCATTACCGTACTCGCTAGCGACTGCGTAAACGATTTAGTATGGACAAAAGTACAGCGCCTCTGGCGGTTACGCAATAGAATTAAGAATCGCCATACTAAATCGTTTACAAACAAAGTCGTACGGTAATGGAAACATTCAAACCCAAAGAGCTAAAAGTAAAACATTTGAATGTGAAGTTGACACATATAAATAGCTGTAATGAAAATAAGCACTCACTGTGCTGGGGGGCACCGTCTGGAGTGCGATCACGTACACGCACATTTTCCCCAGTCTACTCTCCAACCGCGTTCTCTTATAGTTATTGGGTCCGGCTTAGATATAAAGCCACAGTCAGGTTACAAAAAAAAACACGCACGTGTCTGGATACCAGTGGCGGAGCGTTCGTACAACTCGATTCCCACCGGCTTGCCTAATTTTTAGCCAGTCCAGTTCTTTTACTACGGCTCATGAAGAATAAAGCTTAAGCCACACAGAGAGCGGGCGGGCGGCGGCGGCGCGGGCGCGGGCGGCGGCGGCGCGGGCGCGTGCGGCGGCGGCGCGGGCGAGGGCGGCGGCGGCGCGGGAGCTGCTTTTGACGGTGGCGGCTCCCGCGCCGCTGCCGCCCGCGCCCGCGCCGCCGCCGCCCGCGCCCGCGCCGCCGCCGCCCGCCCGCTCTCTGTGTGGCTTCAGCTTAAGAATGGCAAATTATTTCCGGCTTCCCTAAGAATAATTTTGACGCGCCGCCACTGCTGGATACGATCTTTAACTTTTAATTTACTTTTATTGCAGGTCGTTCCCCCGTTCAAGAGCATATTGACGTCATTCCCATTCCTGGCGATGGTGGTGCTCCACTACGGCAGCAACTGGGGCCTGTACTTCGTGATGACCGCAGCACCCAAGTTTGTGTCCAGCGCGTTAGGCTTCAACCTGACGTCTACCGGCACGCTGGCGTCGCTGCCGTACCTCGCGAGGATGATATTCTCACTGGTCTTTGGAGCTATTGGTGACAGGTGAATAAAGCAAGCATTGACCATACGCTATAGACCTACCGTCTTAATGAGTCCTCGCCTGTGACGAGACGTCAAACAAAGGGTACGAAGTACGAAGGGTACGTAGTACGCGTACGCTTCCGCGTGGTCTCAGTTAAGCGGTCGACCAAATGGTAGGGTTATAACAAAATGGTAGAAATTTTTAAAGTAGGTAATAAAAAACAATACTTAGTGATAAATTACAGTCCTGTGTCCTGTCACAGGCGCGGTCTCAGTTAAACGGTACACCTATAGACACAGATGTTACTTCATTTGATATTCTTCCAAAACACCTTTCTATAAAGCTTTATATTTGAGCAGAATGTTTGTGATAGATAGGGTGTGTAGTTTTCCAGACTTCGACTTCGTAAAAGATACCTCTGTGTATAGTTTTTATCCAGTGAACGAAAACTTTATCGATGTAAATTATATCGCCTTAATGATATCGCCAAAAAATACCTTTTACTTTAGTCAATTCAAATAATAGACTAAAAGTATGCAGGAAATTGAATTTTGTAATTGTTGCGCGATCATTGATCAAATAAGAGAGTGTTTACCAATCATGTTGAGATGAAGAAATAACACGAAGCAATGTTATAAAGTGCCATTATTGCCTGGATTTCAAATATTTCAATATAAACTATAACAATATGATTCATTCATTTATAAAACGCCTTTAAGTTTTGTACTTTAGGTGTCCTAGCCGTTAAATAGGTGTACCTAATTCGCTTAGGTACGTTGAAAATATATGCACAGGTGTTAAATGCCGTTTTCGTCAGTCTTTTCTTTTGTGTTAAGCAGTGACATGTTTGTAGTACCCACATATGTACTAGGTACCTATATAGTACGGTAACTAATAGAGACTGCAGTAATATGTTTTTTTTTTCAATTAATTATTTTACAGAATCGTGAAACAGAACGTAGTATCGACGACTTTCATGCGCAAATTCTTCTGCCTCTTCTCCCACGTGCTCCCCGGGCTACTTCTCATCGGGCTGGGCTACACCGGCTGTGCGCCCATCCTCTCTGTCGCACTCATCACGTTCTCAATGGGCTCGAACGGGGCAGCAACACTGACAAACCTGGTGAACCATCAGGATCTTGCACCGAACTATGCTGGCACGTTGTACGGGATTGCGAACGGAATTGGGAATACGGCTGGGTTCGTTACGCCGCTCGTCACTGCGCATTTCACTAAGGACGGGGTAAGATTTTACTAACATACCCTTTCGACAATCATCTGATTACAAATATGAGTCAAACGCGAAATTATCGCGGACTAACAAACATACGGGTCGAACTGAGAACCTCCTTTTTTGGAGTCGATTTTTAATAGTACATTGCCTTCGGCTCGGGCGTCAAATACCTGCGATCTGAGACATTCTTTGTTTTACCGCCCTTGTTAAGTACAAAATTTTATGTCACCCCCCGGCCAGGAAGTGGGATTTCCCGCGCGCGGAGCGTGCGGTAATTGCCGCTTTATGGCCAGGTGTGACATAAAAAAAATGTGACAGGTCAACTGCAGTGAGATGAATGCGAACTGCGAAGTACCTAGACATGGCAGGTGTATTTTGTTTGCGTACTATAATCTAACTGTCATAGTAAAATGTATGGCGTGTTCATTATTCTTGCATAGAACTTGTAGGTAGATATGATGGTATTCTGTGGTTAAGATAATACCTACTTTATAATTAAAAAAAAAAAGAGTATAGATATAATATATTTTATGTCACACCTGGCCATAAAGCGGCAATTACCGCACGCTCCGCGCGCGGGAAATCCCACTTCCTGGCCAGGGGGTGGCATAAAATTTTGTACTTAACACGGGCGGTAATAAAGAAAGCCTCAGATCGCATATTTATCGCCCTTGCCTTCGGCTCGGGCGTCAAGTACCTGCGATCTGAGACATTCTTTGTTTTACCGCCCTTGTTAAGTAATGTACTAATGTAGACGTCTACTACTGCTATTAGCCAATTAATATATACTTCTATGAGTCAGTACAATTATATTACCATTTTGCTAGGTAATTATACAATTATTACTGTTAACATAGCAGTAAATCCCGGGCACATGGTCAGCCTGCGTCACAACGCGTTAATTATCAGTTATTACCATAATTATGACACCATGCCCAGATGGGACAGTATATTATGCATTATTAAAATAACACTTTATACAATATATCATATCACTGTAATCATTGTGAAATTAAGCTAGATCATTAATAACATAATTTAAAATAACAGGTAGGTAAACTACGATCAAAATGTCTCTAACAATAATTACAACTAACAGAGATATTCTTCTTATTCTATACGAATGACACCAACATCAGTAATTGTTCGTATTAATCGATCAATTGTTAATCATAATTGTTTAATTACAGAATGGCTTCTCGGAATGGCGGCCGGTGTTCATGACCGGTGCTTCGCTGTACATCGCGTCGGCGCTTTACTTCGTCTTATTCGGCACAGGAGAAACACAGGAATGGAACTACATGCCTGTAGTGGAAGAGGACGAGCGAGACAAGAGGTCGAGTGCGAATTCTACTGACACCACCGTCACGATCCCTGTCAAGTCGTAGAAGTGTGAATTAGTGTTTTGGACAATGAATTCGTATCGAAAATAAGATGTGTTAGACGGCTTTTCATCAAGCTGCTTGCTATCAGACGGTCCTTGGTTTGCCATAGTGACATATAAAGAGTGGAAGATGACAAAACTTATAGTATATAGACAACGTGGAAGGCACAGGATAAATCTTGCTAGCTCCACATGTTTCTAGATGATTATGAACAATTAAGTATAAATGTTTTGTGGAGAGAATATTTTCGTCCGTTTAATCGACCTGCTGGATTAAATATTGAGGCTGATGTTTTTGACTCTTTGTGTTAAATTAACGGATATTGTTATATAAGTAAGGTACTAGACCGTAGAACTTAGGTACTATTGTCATATCTTGTCGATCAGGTCATGTCCGACTCACTGTCCAACCGACAGAACGGTACCTGCCTAATTATTAATATCCAAGATCTAGCGTTTCACTACCTACAGTTCAAAATTTGTCATGTCCATGAAATGATTACACTTTGATTCCAAATTCCTTATTGCTGCAAGCGTGCGTAGGGAATATTTGACATAAATAATTAAGGATATAAAACTAGTAGGCATAGTACTTAGTAGAAACTGTGTAGTAGAAACTTTAACTGATCCACTTTTCTGGAATATCTTATTGTGATTAAACTGTTGTGAACTAAAACTGATTACTGGAATAGGTACCTGGTGGGCTAGCACAACTTGCTGCTACGTTACTCTAGTGACTCAGCGATTCCTGCCCCGCTCGAACTGTGCGAATTAGAAAGAGGAGGATAGATTTTTCTCTACTCGCGTCGCGTCGCAGCGGCAGTTGTGCTAGCCCCGCTGCTTCTAATTCTATAAATCTGTAATTGTATTAATAGTTATATTGAGCCTGAAATTTAATATATACTCTAATAATGTGGTCAAACGAACTTACATGTCCTTAAGGACTGGACATAGTCCTCAATTTGGAAAGACGGTTGGAAATGGACGCCTCACTACTGGTATATCATGAAGCAAGTATAAGATGGAGCTGGTGATACACACATACAAAGGTGTGTGAAGGAGATGTAAGCATAGACAATAACACACGTGGGAGCGAGAAAAAATGACATATCTCCTGTCCCTCATCGCGTTTAAGGAACCGATTATTTGTCACCGGCCGTTGTCACCGAAATGTCATCGATGAACCAGAGTATAAAAAAATATGTTACCCATAATATTGGGTAAACCAGACCGGCTCGAACGTTAAAAATAACAGATTAAAAATTGAATCGTGACGTAATTAGAATACTACTGTGAATTTCATTATTATAATGGCTGAATAACTAAGACGTTTTCATCTAATCGTGATTTTGTTTATAATGTAGGTATTAAATTAGTAAACATTTTTATATCGTAATTGGGATGTTTTGTGTTTGTCCGCTAATATTTACTAAGAGTTTATTTTGAAGATTCTCAATAATTAAAAACCGACTTGTCAGTAAAAATGGGGAGATTATTCTTTTTGTGGTAACCCCAGAAGAAACTGTCACATTATCTCCGTCCCTGTGTGTGATTCGCTAACCCTCCTTCTATAGATCCTCTTTCTACGTGGTATATCGATATAGTTAGCTGCATACCTGACACCCGTAATGTACGTATTATTCCAGGTGACTTTAGTGAGTAAATTGTATAGAAAGTATTCAATATATTTATTTTTATTTAAGTTTTACAATAGGATAAGGCTGTTGCGATCTCCATGCAACATCAACCTTTTTAGGTTTCTGTCTATGATATTTTGTCAGATTACTTCTTCTATAATACAGTAACGATACACAAGCAAAGTCTGCATTTTATTGTAATATAAATTTAACTCACATAAAAGCAGTGCTTTTAACATGGTCTTTCGCCGGCTAAGATAATGTGAGTTCAAGAAGGAAAAGTCAACTTGAAATCGACACGAGTTTTGAAGTGACATTTTACAAATTTTACATATTTTGTAAAAAATATTGATTTTATATGGTGTTTGTTTAAGTAGCAGTTATATAGCTATCAATATCAGCAATGTCGCCTCCAAGGACACCTGATGAAGAGCGCAGACATCTCGTCGCGTGCCGAGGTGCAAGGAAGGCCGTACTCACCCGATTAAAACAAAAAATAGATGGACCCGCTATTGATTCCATAAGGATGCTGCAACTAATGGTAGAGAAGGCGATGGTGGCGTTCAGTGAGTACGAAACGATTAACATTGAAATAGGGGATGAGGAAGATCCAACGGATACGGAAAATTGTTTTTACGAGTGCGTTTCCGCGATTCGTACCCGAATTGATACGCTCACAGCAGCTGCCACGCCCGCGCCTGCTTCTACGTCGGTGTCTGCTCCACCTGTTCAGGCAGTCTCAAAATTGAAGCTGCCCGATATTCATTTAGAGCCATTTCATGGTAAATACACTGAATATAACTCCTTTATAGAAATGTTTAATGCGCTCGTGCACAATAATGAAGGGTTTGACAGTATTCAAAAGTTTTTCTACTTGAGAAGCTTTGTTAAGGGTGAGCCTTACGATTTAATTAAGAACTTGCCTGTCATAGGCGCTAGCTATATCGAAGCGCTAAACATTTTGGCAGATCGGTACGACAACAAATACAAAATCATTAACGAACATATTAATGCTTTATTTGAATTGCCGGTTGTCACAAAATCTAGCATCCCAGCTTTGCGATCATTGATTTCAGTCACAAAACAACACTTGGCTGCTTTAAAAAACTTAGGCGAGTCGGTTGATAAGTGGGACAGTGTGCTTATTTGCCTTATAACTAAAAAACTTGACCCACTTACTAGCCGAGCTTATTACCTAGACAGGGATAACACTAAGGCGCCAACATTTCACGACTTTTTAAAATTCTTAGAGGATCGCGCTCTTGCTATGGAGAATAGTGAGGTGAGGGAGCCGTGCCACGCTGCTAGTAAGGCTGCTTTTACGGGTGCTAAGGTGGCGAACGTCGTAACTAAGACCATCACTTGCCAGTTCTGCGGTAAGTCAAACCATAAATTATTTGGCTGCCCCAAATTTACATTGGCCTCCGTAATGGAGCGCTTGGCCTTTGTAAAGGACAAAGATTTGTGCAAGATTTGTCTTGGTTCCCACCCTGGTAGGTGCAAGTTCCATTTTAAATGTAAGCAATGTAAGGAATCTCACAACTCTCTGCTTCACGTAGATGAAGAGCGAGCCACGGTTTCGCTAAGTAGCGTTAGCAACAAAAACCAAGTACTGTTGCCAACGGCAAAGGTTAAACTTGTCTCCAAAAATGGAGAAGAAGTATTTGTCAAAGCTTTGTTGGACTCTGCTAGTCAAAGTTCATTTGTGACCTCTAAGGTTGCCAAGAAGCTAGGACATGTACTTTTGCCCAATACTACAGATATCATTGGCATAGCCAACACAGAGAAATCTGTCAAACATCGTTTGCGATTAGAAATATTTTCTTGTGCTTATCCATATAAGACGCAAACCAATTTCCTAGTGGTAGACAACATAACAACTAAGCTACCACAAAACCCGATTGATATGTCAAAAATTGACATTCCAACGAATATTAAACTAGCCGATGAGTCATTCCACATGTCAAGTGAGATAGATATGTTATTGGCTGCCGATATATTTTTCCAGGCCCTGCTACCGCAACCTGAGCAGCTACAACAAGGTGACGCCGCACAACTCAACTTGGTACACACACAGTTTGGTTTTATAGTAGGAGGTAATGTCCCCGCTTCAGTTCTCAAACAACCTGCTGTGACTCTATTCTGTCAAGACTGTAAAACTGAAATACGCGATACGATTTCAAAATTTTGGCAAACAGAAAAAGTACCTGAAGTATTTGCGGAGCATACATCTGAGCAACAATATTGTGAAAAATTATTCACAGAAACTGTAAAACTAGAAGACAACAAGTTTACAGTTTCGTTGCCATTAAAAGTACCTATCTATGACGTCAACAATACATTGGGTGATTCATTCGGGCTAGCTTTGAAAAGATTTATTAATCTCGAGAAGAGATTACAAAAGGATCAGCAATTATATGCTGATTATAAGGATTTTATCCACGAATACTTGGAATTGGATCATGGAGCATACATAGACATTTCTTCATATGATTTAACTAAGGATCCTGTCTTTTTCCTTGCACATCATGCTGTGGTCAGACCTGACGCAGTATCTACACGCCTTAGAACGGTTTTTGATGGCTCTATGCTTACAAGCAACAAATTGTCACTAAATGATATACTACTGAATGGCCCAATTGTTCAACAGGAGCTATTTGACATTTTGTTGTCATTTCGTGTACACAAATATTTCTTTGCTTGTGACATCAGACGTATGTTCCGCAATATTTTGATTCAGGAAGATCAACGATCTTTGCAAAACATTCTCTGGCGAGACAACCCTGACGAGTCCATAAAATGTATTCAGTTGAAGACTGTAAGTTACGGTATGAAGTGTTCTTCATATTTATCCACGAGATGCTTAAAAGAACTAGCAATAAGGTTTGAGAGTCAATATCCTCTGGCTAGTTCTGCACTAATAAACTCTACATATGTGGATGACATTATTTACACAGAGGAAAGTTTAGCAAAGATCGTTGAGGCGCAAACTCAATTGATAGAGTTACTTAGAAAAGGCAGTTTTGAATTGCATAAATGGGCTGCAAATGACCATTTGATTTTAGCAAATATTCCAGCAGAAAAATGTGTTGTTGGAGAGCTGGAGCTAAACAAGGACATCAAAACCTTAGGTATAAAGTTTGACATTAGTTCAGATTCATTCAAACTTTCATGTCCGGTGTCAAAGCAAGTTCCCATGACAAAAAGACAAATATTGAGTTTCATAAGCCAATTTTATGACCCATTAGGTGTTGCTGGACCCGTTTTTGTTCAAGCCAAAATCATTATGCAGAAATTTTGGGAATCGGCTACGGCTTGGGACTCTATGCCCCCACCAGTGTTGCAAAAGGAGTGGCTTCAATTTTATAATGATTTAATAGCTATGAAAGAAATTAAAATCAAACGAGAAGTTACGGTAGACGATTTTCAATCTGCTCAGATTGTAGCATTTTCAGATGCTTCTATTTGTGCTTTTGGAACAGCAATATACTTGAGAATCACTGACAAGCAAGGCAAGGTTACAATGTCGCTGCTGTGCTCAAAGTCACGGATAGCGCCCAAGGATAAAAAGTTGTCTGTGCCTCGATTAGAATTGAATGCGTCACTTTTGATGGCAAAATTATGCTTACGAGCATACAATACATTATCTAAAAAGATTCCTATAGAAAGTGTGCATCTTTTCAGTGATTCTCAAGTGGTATTGGCATGGCAAAAAACGGATCCAACTAAACTAAACGCTTATGTTGCGAATAGAGTCAAATTACTAAATCAATACACAAAAGGTTTTCAATGGTTGTATATAAAAACCGACCTCAACCCTGCTGATTGTTTGAGCAGGGGTGTAAGCCCAAGTGAACTGCAAAACAATCAATTGTGGTGGTATGGACCGGCATGTATGTCGAATCCAGATTACAAATTTCTTGATTGTAATTATAATGTACCTAAGGACTTACCAGAAGTCAAACGTGCAGACAGTGCCAGGTTGGTGTGTGTGGCGTCACAAGGAGCGGTATCACTTGCGAATGATTTGCTAGATAGATATTCTAATATTAACAAAGCGGTCAACGTACTCGCTTATATACAAAGATTTTGTAGAAATGCTAGGCCAGGTTCTCAAAAAACAAAACTTAACTTCGTTTCATTTAGCGAGGCAAGCCAAGCGTTGCATTTCTTTATAAAGGAAGAACAGGCAAAGTACTTCGAGAAAGAGTTAGCGTCTTTGAGAGCAGGTAGGCAAGTAGCGTCATACCTACAATCTGTCAACCCCTTCATTGATGCTCACGGCATGTTCAGAGTAGGTGGCCGATTGCAGCACTCGTCCTTACCTTACAGTCAAAGACACCAGATTATCTTACCGAAAGAGTCTAGGGTAACTCGTCTCATTATTGAAAATGAGCACTTAAAATTATTGCATGCCAGTCAAAAAGAAGTACTCAGCAGCTTAAGCCAGCGCTATTGGATAGTTAATGGTTTAAGATTAGTAAAAAAGTTTGTCAATAAGTGCCTAACTTGTTTTAGATTAAAAGGTGTCACAGCTAAACAGCTGATGGGTTCACTGCCCGCTGGTAGAGTCAATATTGACCGTGTGTTTGCTAAGGTCGGAATAGATTTCGCGGGACCAATAATGATAAAGCAATCAAGAGTCCGAGGTGTTGTTACCACGAAAGGTTATATTGCTGTGTACGTATGCTTTGTCACAAAGGCCATACACTTAGAGTTGGTTTCAGACTTGACAACAGATACTTTCTTGGCTAGTTTCAAGCGATTCATCTCAAGACGCAATGTTCCAACTGAGGTATTTTGTGACAATGCAGCCACATTCAAGTCAGCAAGCACACAGTTATCTGAACTCTATAAATTAAACAATAATAAATGTCATCAAATGCAAGTTCAAAATGTAACTGCAAAGTTAGGAACAACATTTCATTTCATACCGAGTTATTCGCCGGTATTTGGTGCTCTATGGGAGGCCGCTGTAAAAAGTGTTAAATACCACTTAAAAAGAGTATTGTGTTCTCATGTTTTAACATATGAAGAACTATACACTGTGTTAGTTCAGATAGAAGGTATCTTGAATTCCAGACCAATAACGCCAATGTCGTCAGATATTGAAGATATGTCATTCTTAAGTCCAGCACATTTTCTTACTGGTGCGCCCCTAACTTGCTATCCTGAACAGGATATTACTAACTTACCTGAAAACAGATTAAAGTTTTGGCGAAGATGCACTGCATTGCAGCAACACTTTTGGCGATATTGGTCGAAACAATACTTGAATGTACTACAAAATCGTCCTAAATGGAAGACTTCTGTACCGAATATAAAGGAGGGTTCACTTGTTATTTTACGTGAGCTGGACACTCCGCCCATGACTTGGCCGATGGCTAGAGTAACTAAAACCTTTCCAGGACATGATGGTAAGGTCAGAGCGCTAGAAGTTAAAAAAGCTAATGGCAAAGTTCATACAACTTCCATTACTAAAGTTTGTGTTTTACCTTTAGATTAACAATTTATACCTAAAGGAAGTTTAATTAATTTTATTTTTCACGTGTTTAGTTATGGTACCGTGAAATAATCTTGGTATTTAAACATGCCTCTTAAATGTATGCGAATTTCATGCATGTTTATAATTTTATAATACTTATGTTTATGTGAAATGTTTACATAGCTTATGTTCATATAATTACTAGTATAACTAATTGTTGTTAAAACATACTGTCCTAGTGATCTTAGTCATATAGTGGCTTATTAAGTTTTTAATAAGAATTTAATTAATTATTAACAAAAATAAACCTTAAAAGATTACAGTCCGCTTTAGATATTAAAACTATGTGATGTAAAGTAAGCTTGGACCCATGTTGATTTAATATGGTTTATAAACTATTTATGTTAAGTTTATTTGTTTCCTGTTGGTGGAATATGTTGCGATCTCCATGCAACATCAACCTTTTTAGGTTTCTGTCTATGATATTTTGTCAGATTACTTCTTCTATAATACAGTAACGATACACAAGCAAAGTCTGCATTTTATTGTAATATAAATTTAACTCACATAAAAGCAGTGCTTTTAACAAAGGCTCAAAGATAATTTTATTGTAAGCTCACGTTTTATGTTATGATTGTGGATATAATTATATGACTGTGATGAATTAAGCTTGCACTTAAATACATTTTTATAATAAATATTATTGTCTATATTTTCGTTTCCATATTTATAACCAATTTTTTGACATATTTTAAAATAAATGGTTTATAGTTTCCACCTATTGTAACTATTGATTCTATTGAATACTTTATCGAAATACTTTTCGACAAAAAATATTTGGATCGAATCCGATTTATCTTTGTTGAGACCTCATGGGTAAATTAATGAGGGGATTAGAAAACCATTAAGAGATCATTATCATTAAGATTGTTTAATGTATTTTAGTAAATTTATAATAGGTACAATCATACTTACATTATATACACAGGGTTACCTACCTTTAAGTCAATAAAATATATTTAATATTTCTCTTATGGCATACATGACACAAAAAAATCATAGGTTTACGTATTTTTTGAAGACACGATATCTAATTACAGGTAAAATGTAAAAAAACTGTAGCCCGCGGCATAAGTCCCTACAAATTGGGAGGTACATTCACACAAGAAACATCGATACTATATTAGCTTTGCAAACTAACCTTACGTCTTTGGAAATACATCACCAAAACAACTCGGGTTATGGTCACAATGATACTTCAGGCGGGATTAACAAGACACTGTTGAATACTCGTATAATATGTATCGCTATATATTAAGACATGAACTATTAAACATTTCTATATAAAAGATAACATATATTATCATATCTTGTTGAATAACGTCCTTTAATGTCAATCGAATAGCCCAATAAGCATAAGTAGTATCTTTCACTACACCACAATCGAATATATATATGGGGAAACACGGATTTCCCGTATATTTCCTTAGGTACTTTCAGAAGTAAGTTACTTCAACGATTATGTTTTAATAGCATGATATATTCATGGGATTACATCATTGTAATATTTCTGATGGCAGCTCATTGCTGGCCAAGATTCGACTTGGCGTGATAACATTCAAGTAAAATAAATCATCTTGTGCTTCAAGCAGCGTTTAAACATAAGATTCCGACTCGGTATCGGATTCGGAGCAGTCCAAAGCTAAAACGTTTTGTTCAGTTTTGTCAGCACCATTCGGCGGGTCCCTGTACAGCGGCGGTACGGACTTGGACCGCGACGCCTTGTCGTCTTTGTTCACGTGAACCGGTGGGAACTTCTTCAACACTTTCTGATAGACCATCTTCCTCGGCGGCACCGGCGGCGGCATGTGCGGTGGCTTCTTGCTGTTGTTGTTTTGCTCTTTCTCTGACGCGTGGTACTCCGGATTCACCGCCGTCGGTGTAGCTTTGTAGATGTCTGACGCAAACATGTTGGCTGACTTCTCTTCGTGGAAAATGTCCCGCCTACGATTGTAAACGGACGTGTAAAGGGGCTCGATATACTGTGTCGTGTAGCAGTTCTCGAACGAGCTCTCGCTGGCCGGAGACTCCGTCGATCGACTGTTGAAGGAGTTCTGAGGCTGGTACAACGTGTCGCTGCTGCTGGAATCGCTGTGCAGAATAATGTTTGCTAACGATTTCGATGCATTCAACTTGTTGTTGTTATAGTTGCGATGTCTCGACTTTTTGCTATCATCCGAGTTAGTATGGATGTTATCCACGTAGGAGTAAACTTTTTGCAATGGATTCAGTTTATCCCGTGCTCGGTTGTCAGTTACCGGTGAGGACGTGCAACTCTTGGTGCACATGTGTGCGGGATCGAACCGTCGCTTGCGGCAGTTGTTTGCGTTATTTATAACGTCGTAGTTTCCATTTCGAACTTTTTCAGAGCTGCTGTTAGATTGCCCGTCTTCACTAACTTCTAAGCTTTTCGTCCTCGCTGCTTGACGAGACCAGTCATTTCTTGTAAAAATGGTGGCTGCCGGTGTCACACTACCATCCTTGTTCTGAGAGGATTCTGCAGGCTTCTTTGTCATTTGTCCGTATATATTTTCTGATTTGCTGTTGTAGTTAGCACTCTTCTTTTCCCATCCGGTGTAGACTCGGGAATAATTTGTATTAGCCAATACATCAGCATGCGCCTGATACTGGGTTTGTCGCTGTATGCTCTCCGTGAACATGGCCAGATCGTGCAGATTACTGTATAAAATATTTTCTTGACTAGAAACCAGATCGCGTTTTTTATCAATTGGTTCCTGCTTGACTTCTAAAAGATTGTCGGAACTCTTTGCCCTATTAAAATTCTTATTAGTAATGGTTTTATCGAGTTCCTGAGATTCAGAGAACATACTGTATACTTTAGAAGTACGAGCAGCTTTTGATAAGTTGCTTCTCGGTGGTTTTTGTGGCTCAAGACCTGTGATATATTTCGCGGGGCTTTGGCCGTATATGTCGGCTGTCGACCGTTTAACTGCAGTTTTAGAGATGTAATTCCTTTCGTCAATATTGTTTGAGATTCCAATGTTTATTGAGTTGTGAACATAACGTTCACCGATGTATGGTGTTGTGTAAAGCTCTTCGTTGACAGTATTATATATTTCTGATTTGTTCGAATACAAGTTCTGTCTGTGCGAAATGTGGGGGAGCCCATTTACATTGTGGGTCTCCGCAGAATATCGCGATACCATTTTGTTGTCCTGTTGCAAGTTACACATGGGCGCCGAGAGGCTATGCAGGATATTGCGTGGCGCGGGACTGTTTCCTCCGTTGCTGTTCGAATCGTCTTCTGACAGCGTCAACCCGGAGTCTCGGCTCAGGGATAATTTTTCCTTACGAGGTGATGATAGCTCCATCGAGTCAAGTGAAATTCCAACAGAGTGAAGACTATCGCTTTCTTCTGCACCGGAGTCGAGCAACGCATTCGAGGATTCCGGGGTGCCGCTTCCCAGAAGACCAGATATTTGTGGGCCGAATAAAACTTCAGCTTTCACTATTAACAGTTCTACGACCATTGGCACTGCTTTGGGAGCTTTGTCACAGGGAGTGTTGGGCCACAGGAGGCTCGGGCCGACGCACACGCCGAGGTTCATGGGACACATGAGGTTGATATTGGACTTCTTGGCGATAGCTTGAAGCAGGCACACGAAGTAAGTCAACATATTGTAGTGCGACTTCGGCAGTTTCAGCAGTAACGACCGAACGGCATTGACTTTTTCCGTCTGAGGCAAACCTGTAACAATAAACATGCTAAGTTATTAAATTGTTTCGTAATCAAGTGACATTCTTCAGTCCCTTAAAATATTGCGTATTAAATTAACGAGTCGTATTGGAATAGAACTCTTGATCACCTTGCATTATACTTATTTATTGCACTAGTTTAATTTAATGCCAAGGTCTCGGACATGAGCAACATCCGCCGAAAATATTGCTTTTTTTTAATGTCAATATTTGAACTTACCAAGTAGTTGTAACCACGAGGGGTATAGATCAGCAGATAAAAGCGGCTGCGGCAGAGCACGGAAGAATTCCTTCACCAAAGCCGCTAGTAGTAGTACAGGCGCCCGGTCTAGTTCTGCGCAGCCTTCCGCCCAAGGGCCTAGTGTATCCAGCTGGAAAT
Source organism: Cenopis cana (assembly GCA_951800055.1). NCBI lineage: Eukaryota > Metazoa > Arthropoda > Insecta > Lepidoptera > Tortricidae > Cenopis > Cenopis cana. The sequence continues at coordinate 9,040,691 of OX637488.1, forward strand.
TAACACAGATTACGTCAGAGCCAAATAACCAACATTATAAAATGTATTCTCTGATTCATTAAATAGAGTTCAAGTTACCTTATCCCTGAGCAGTCTCAAGGCTTTGGCGTTAGCACTCCTTCGGAAGACCCCGTGTGTAAGCGGTGCGACTGCCCGCAGCCTCTTGAGGGCGTGCAGCAGGGCTGGGGGTGGGGTGCCGTTGCAAAGCCGAGTGAGGGGCACGCCGAACAGCCGCCCGCCGCGCCGCAGCAAGCGCAACCCTCGCCCGGGCGTGATGCTGCCGCTATTAACAATACCGATATTATAGATTCATCCATTACTATTACTACACTACAGTACAGTTTTAAAATTTTTGACGTTTCGTTTTTGTTCATTTTTAGTGTCAATTAATGCGATGCGCAAATTAAATTAAAAGCGTCACCATACTAAAATTGGCTGTCCTTTTGTTTCTTAGGTCTTCTTGAAGTACTTCAAGCACTGACAGTCAACCTTAGTCGTATAACTTTGACATAAATTATTGACCTAAAATAAAACCTGTCCAATGTCCAATCAAATTTTGATTGTGTCCAATTGACATCTTCACCACGTGATTATTATGATTGCGCCGATAGGTAACCTAGATCTGAGTCACTGTAACCCGTAGGTCACTAATTGTAAAACGTGGGTTGATTTTAGACGCGGCGTGTAGTGGTCTGTTTGACCACATAAAGGAAGGTTTTGTCTGTACATGGATGAGTCATAAGAGAAGTATCTCAGATGACGCACCAACCTGGCGTCTTCGATTTTACGACAGTTTACATCTTACAAATTGTTGTAAATTAGCGTTCCATAAACCCATTGTTTCCAGAATATCACAACCACCATTAGTAACGAAATAAAATGAAGAAATACTCACTTTTTTAACACTTGATTCTTTTTTCTTAACTCGAACACCAAACCGCAGGGGTTATTCTTGGCATTTACATGTTCTAAATCGAAACCATCTTCATTCGATAACGTCTGCCTTATTCTAGACATCTGGAAAAAAAGTAGAACCAATTTGATTAATTATCAGGAACTTTTATATTTATAAGTACTATACTGTTTTTAATTCATGGCAGGTGATATTAGTCTAATGAAAACTTTATTGCGTAGGTATAGTAATACCTATACTTTTATCTATTAGCCTCTACCATCACGTAGTGTGGTTAACAAGTCAGGCTTAAAAATAGTTCGTTTGGTCATAAATGCAACGTTAACTAGATGAATTCGTTCTTTTGGTACCTACCTGTATAGCATGTGGTCTCTCAATACCCTGAAGAGGAGTTGGAGGGGCGTCTCTAGATATTCGCACGCAAAGCGCGAACTCGCTCGCTGCTCCCCATCTTCCATCTCCTTCATGCTCGCCTTCAGCTTGCTCATCTACATCTCCTTCCGTTCCGCCATTTTGCAGTACGTGTAAAGCTTGTCGGACGACGCAGCGAGCACTCATTTCTGGACCCACGGATACCGTTTTGCACTGGAAATAGATAAAAAATATGTTCAGCTCCGATCGAACCGTCTTTTTGCCCTTCTATTGAATAATGATTAGGATTTAGGATTATACTTACAAATTCAATTGAAGATGTTAAGTCTTTGTAAAAGATCTGGATGTTAGTAGACTTTGGTTCTGTGGTCAGCTGCGCGGTTAAAGCATTTTGGATTTTCCTGGAACAAACAAAAACACGGTTAGTCATTGTCCAGCAAGCGATTAACGAAATTAACGTCGGATTATAAAATTTTGCTTGTCATACCTGTACCAAGTATCTCTAGTGGCTTGCGTGGGGTACGTGGCAAGATAGTTGGCGACTCCAGTGATCGTCGGCCATCCGATGAGGAAGCCGGTGTCGTCGCCGTCGGGTAGCGATATCCACATCTCGGCCAGTCTGACGCATTCCTTCAGCTTAAAGCAGTTGCTTCCTCGCGACTTGCCGACGATCAGCAAGTCGCTGAACAGGAACAGATGACGATCTAGCGGTGGGGACGTGTTTCCCAAGGGGCCCAGTTGGACAGGTGCCTCCATGATGAAGGTGCGAGGTGAGAGCGAGCTGGTGCTCGCGCTGACAGTACTGCCGATGTCCAAACTTGGCCTCTTGCGAAGGCTTTTTGATTTCTGAAAATCGTTAATAGATTTTTGTGAGTGGGTCATATTAGGGAAAGGAAAGGTAGGCCCGCGACGGGCATGGGTAGACCCCCCAGGTGGACTGATGACCTAGTAAAGGTCACGGGAGTCTGCTGGATGCGGATGGCGCAGCACCGGTCATTGTGGCACAATTTAGGGAAGACATATGTCTAGCAGTGGTCATCTTTTGGCCGATATGATGAAAGGTAGACTTAGTGCCAGTTGCACCAACGTACGAACACAGACCGGTCATCGTCAAATATGGCGCCGGCAGCTGTCAGCCCATAGAAACTTGTCAAACTTTCCATACAATCAGATTTGACGAACACCGCTTACGATTACAGACGGTTTGGTGCAACCCAGCCTTAGTGCCAGTTGCACCAACGTACGAACACAGACCGGTCATCGTCAAATATGGCGCCGGCAGCTGTCATCCCATAGAAACTTGTCAAACTTTCCATACAATCAGATTTGACGAACACCGCTTACGATTGCAGACGGTTTGGTGCAACCCAGCCTAAGGGAGATCTAAGGGATTCTAAGGAAAATCTAAGGGAGATGTTTTCGGACCATTGAATGACAAGGGTGTTTACCTGCGCATGGTGCGAGGCGAGGGCCGCGGGCGCATCCGCGTCGTGCAGCGCGAGGTAGTCCTGAGGGAACAGGTCTTGCACCCGCTCCAGGTCGGACAACCGCGCTGCGCGTCGGCGCGCGCAGCCGCCACCCGCCAGCCGCTCGTACTGGGCCAACCGCTCGATCTGAAACAAGAATATATCACGTCAGTTTTTTGCTATACGTAGAAGTTCCAGAGATGCCAACAATCACTTTGCGTACTTGTTTGCATGTTCTGAAGAGAAACCCTAAGAGACAATGAGCACCTGCTACAATGTAACAAAACGTACGGTGACTTTATTTTTTTAAGACAGGTTACATAAATTTGGCAAACGTTAACATATAGGGATCACACTTATTCAGGAAACAAGTTCGACCAGCTTAGTATATCAAGGGCCGGGAATTGGGTGTTGTCAAAAGCGCGCTGTAGAATACGCAAGTTAATATGGATTACGTTAAAATGGATTCTGGTAAGTATTTGATGAGTTACAAATTAGTTTTCTAGGAATGATCACATTTATTCAAGTTAAAAAGCGATAGGACGGAAATAATAGCTTGTATAAACTAAGAGCATTACGAAACACTCGTCTCCCGAAAGTCCGTATTAAAAAGTCATGTAAGTTACAATGATTGGTATCTACGAGTCAAAAGAACAAAAAAAGAAAAGAAAATTATGGTGTAATCTCATATCCGTCAAGCATTATCATTCATTACCCATGTTGCCTATTGAAACGTAACAATTGTAATCTAAATTCTCATCGCATGGTACAAGAGGTCCTGAGGGTGACTTCCCGGTGCACGACGGGCTCTCAACCGTGTCCACGACAATGCTACCTTATTATAACAGGACAAAGGACCGTGAGACTCAAAGTCATTGTTACTATTCAATAATAACTCGACGCCTATTCAACTCAGTTTTAATTTTAGGAATCACACTATGATGACGACAAGACAAAACTAGATAGGCAAGATTGTGAATCGTTGGTGTGATTCGCTTGGCGTTTGTTTTAAGTGCAAACAGTGCATTGCAGTGGATAGTTGGTTATAAGAATCTCATTAAAGCAGGGTCTCGAGTGACTCTGATTCGAATGGAGTCGTGTTCAGTGGATCGTAAAATTATGCGTTTGACTCACGGGCAACATTACACTTCGAGTTACGTGCTATCTGACTCCATTATGTTCAGAGAAGTCGTAGCGAGCTTTGCTTATCATTGTGATATTCTTAATGCCCTCTATTTTATTATATGAGACATCCTCTTTATAAAACAGGTATTGAAGTCACGGCTACGGAAGATTGAACGTCGACAATGGATTATTCAGTAGGGACCCAATTGCGGACCGCGATATTGACCACAATAGGACATATTAAACGTGAATTGTGTCTTAGTTTTTGTTCTTGCGTTGGCTCGTGGCTACATGTACTGCCCTTTTAAATAATTCTTTAGGACTCTCACAAGAAAAATTCTCAAATTATAGCTGACTAATGTTTTTTTGTTAAATAAATCCCTATACTACCGTCGCAACTCGTAAACATCGCCTATGATTCCTATTTTTGCCTACAACCACAACGACCACCATGCGCCAACTTTTAATTCAACACGACGTACAGGTGAAATAGGCAAATATCGGGATTTGAATTTGAAGACACCAAGTAGCACACTTGGATGAAAATGAAATCAACCGAAGATAGGCGCTATTAGGTAAAGTTACGAGTTTCGACGGTACTCGAATTGTCTTAAGCGATGTCGCATCAATATCGCTTCGTTGTCAAGCACTATTAAGGCCATTCAAGTCTAGTGTTACACTTTACGATGTCAGCGGCGTGGATCTATTATGTGCTGTTAGGTGCAGCGAGAGGTGATTATGTACCTGGTGGTTATAACCGTCAGTTCACGGAGTTTTTCGTTTGAATGAGCTGACACGGCACCGTTACACGAGCGCGATTACACACGACACGGATGATGAAGACATCGACTCGGATATTCAGTACTATGATACTTACAAATAGCTCTAAATAATTTAGTAATGAACTAATTCACTACTTTATTTTGGAATCCAGTCTATGTGACTGAAAAAGATACGTAGAATTCAAGTATATATAGTTCATTAGTATCTAGGTAGGCAAAGACCCCTTTTTTTCATTTCATCTATAATAAGTACAGATATTTCGCGTAATCTTGTAGCACGTACATATATCTTAATGGAAAATATTCTAAGACTAATAAAAATCCTCATATGAACCAAATAAAATAGTTGCAAATAAACATGGGCTAAATACTCTACTCGTAAATAGGCGCTTCGAGTTGGTATGATATTTCCATGTTTGTTCTCTAATCATCACGTGTGTGAAGCACGCGTTTCACCTTATTTCAGTGTAAGTACTACGAAATCGGAGCATTACAAACGGCCAAGTCCGAGTAAATGTTATCCGTGGACGTGCTACACGGAACTGCACTTTCTAACTCAAATGTTTACTTTAGAGTAAGTGGGTACGTATATAAGTTTTTAGATAAGGAGTGAACTGTCCTAAAACTTAGATAAGGCAGCGCGCGTGCGATGCCCGTGCTTTTTACGTCGTCTACGCTTTTTACAGAATTATCTTTATCTTCCACTTCGTTTCCTGTTAGACACGCCTTAAGTTCGCCATTAAATGTATGTTTTAGTAAATATGCTAGTTAATATTGATATACGATAGGACCGGTTACGGCTCGCCACTACCCTTCTTTTCCTTTTGTAGAAATAATTTAATTAATAAATAATGACTCTCTATAGCCGTACATTTTCTAAGGTATTGTTATGACACAAACATAACGTCGGTATTCTAACCAGAATGGGACTAGCACCAGGTGATTAGTTGCAATACACTGGCTGCAAATTAAACGGGAATATAGCTTTCGCACATTACTGGTATAATTGTACGAGTGCAAGACTTGATATGCAACGTAATAACTAATACTTAACACATTTACGTAAACCGATACGTTATCTATTCCAGTCTAATACTTGCTAAATGTTTAGTAAAAAAGTAACTTCTAACATTAGGGTTGATTAATAACTATAACTTGGTTTTTTTCAAGATTACAAATTAGTTAACCAAAGAAGCAGTGGTCATAAACACACACGCATTAATATAACCTTATTCGCACGACAGATCGGAATAAGTGACAAGTTAGTTACTATGACAAGTTACTTTTTTTTAAACCAACCCGAACCGGCTTCTTACGATATCTGCCTCCTTGGATCTTTTATTGTACAACTTTTAGATGAATGAACCAAAACCTAATTAAAAATAATAATTGATGGCTTAATATTTGAAAATCTTTTTAAGTAGGTACATTAAAATACGAGTATTTACTTATTGTCCAATAACAATATATAATCTAATCATGAAATAACGGTTTTAATATTTATTGAACTTGCCTGATAAAAAACCTCGTAAAATGTCATGTGTCATTCTTTCTACTGTTAAAAAAACAAGGTATATAGTTCCCATGTAAAAATACAACGTTACGATGTGCAACGACATAATCCAGCATGCTTCATTGATTACTTGGCCTAATGAGTATGTAGATTAGACATGTTGCGATACCAATCAATTTGCATAGTTACAGAGGTGCAGAATTATCGCAATATCTGCCCGCAAGAACAGGAATTGGCCTTAATGATTTTGCTCCATTTGCACGTAAACATGTCTGTATTAAAAATATCTTCACGACTCAGCTAGAGCTAGTGGATGTCGTTTTCAATTAGTTGCACTTTTTGTGGATATCTTTTATCGATGGATCGTAAAATTTACTTATCACACTAGCAGATTGATCCTAAAAGGGGTTTTGTTTACAAGTCCAGTAGCATAAAAAATGGTAGCAGGTAGGCTCCATATTTCGACAATTACGATTTTATTTTATACTTATTGGAGTATTGATCCATTAAAGTGTTTAAAAAGCTTTCCCTATGGATGGAGGATGTAAATAAATGAGATTAATAATGCATGCCTGAGTAATCATCTTTAATACATCGCCGAGAAAACATAACAGAAATTATATTCAGAATACTAAATCAAGGGACCAATAATACCTTGCTATGAATCATAATCACTACGGTCATAAAGCGCAAGCCTGATAATTAAGAAACGAATGCATTTCACTTACAATAAACTTTCCAGACGCCGTTAATAAATATTATCTGACATTGGCTTGAAAGTAAAATTGGCTCGCGATTGTTAACGGTACATAATAATGTGGTGAGCTGAACATACAAAAATTCGCAGAACACGTTAAATAGAGCAAGTTTTAATCCGAAAAGGTCCAATAAGTACCTGGACAATGCTGGACGTCGCAAATCTCTAATCTGTAAAAACCGGACAATCTCCAACTAACGGTACTAAAAATATTATCCATTAATGTGTTATTTTAAGTTCGTTATCGGCATATTGATCTGACATAAAGGTCGTGGCCCAGCGTGACGTCGGCGACACACTTTACCTCCTCTCATTGTTGAAATGTGATACCAAATACTGTACCAATTGAACTGCTGCTGCTGAGTCATCTTCAGTGAAAACAAACCTCGGTGATATTGCTCATTGATAGATACATTTCACTTTTGTATATATTAACCTTATTAAAGGATGATTTTTATTTACGTCTTGAAAGGTCAAAGAAAGTTATATTTTTAACTGATGCAAAATTTATATTATTTGTATACATTTGAATATTCACTGTAATGGTTCATAGAGAAACGAAATTACGTGAAAAGGCGTTCTTAGTCAGTTAATCTAAATGCATATTTTGAAGTGGGTACGAGAACAATGAACTAGTATAAGACTGAGTTGAACAAAGCACCTATCTAGGTGCTAATTTCGGTTAATTTGTAAAATTATCGACTACTAGCGGTAAGAGTACACAGCACTCCATTTTCCAAACTATTTTACAGAAACCACAGTTTAGATACAATCGCGGAGTTAAAAGGTTGTATTAAAAGTCCAAACAAATATTATCAATTGCAGTGAATGCGGTTTAGTCATAAATCAAAAAGAAAGCTGCATTACCAAAGAAGACATCAAGCGTGGAATTTCCGATGGGAATGATGTAGGACCACAGTGATTCGGAATAATGCATTCTGGGCCGAACGCAGGAGATCGCGGTCATCGGCTTTCTTATAACTTCGATACGCTGCATCTTCTCCGCATTTACCAACATAAGGATGAAAAAATCACAACACGAAACTTAACAATCTCTCAAATGAGCTGCCAACAGCGATATTGTATTAAAATTCTGATTAAATGAAATTCTTTAAAAAATCTGCTCGTTCCATATAGCGCGCTCAAAATTGCCTTTTAAAAATAAAATGAATTTGAGTAAGCGACGGGGCTTGAAATTGGTTGTTCAAACGAGATGTTGACAGATATTATGGAGGATGATGGGCTATAAAGTTTCAATATATCGGCGCTCGTACTCGAGTGTGATGGGATACGACGCATATGGGCATGCAGTGGGTTTAGATATGAGCGCCGCGCCGCCGCGCCGCCGCCGCCGGCCAAAAACCCCACGCCGCCGCCGCCGACACATGGCGATCGGCGCGCCGGTCTCTGTCTCGCGCGCGTTTCCGATACTGTGTAGCTTATCTTTTACCCACTTATATCATTGATCGGCAAGCTAGTTTAGAATTTGATATTTTACGGTTATATAGCGTTATTTATTTTAGTATTCAGTACCAAAAATGCACAAAAGGGATCCTTAATGAGCGATTCTAAACAAAATCCGACAGACTGGCAACTTTGTGCCGATGTTCTAGTTTACTTACTTCATCATCATCATCATATCAGCCGAAAGACGTCCACTGCTGGACATAGGCCTCCCCCAAAGAGTGCCACAATGACCGGTCTTGCGCCACCCGCATCCAGCGGACTCCCTCGACCTTTACCAGGTCATCAGTCCACCTTGTGGGGGGGGGTCTACCCACGGTGCGCCTTCCGGTCCGTGGTCGCCACTCGAGAACCTTTCGGCCCCAACGGCCATCGGTTCTACGTGCAATGTGCCCCGCCCACTGCCACTTAAGTTTAGCGATTCGAAAGGCTATATCGGTAGTTTACTTACTTTACTTATATATTTGCCAAAGTTGAGAGTCAAAAACAATGTTACGCCGAAAAGCCGGTAATCGGCACGATTACATTTCGGAGAGTAGGGGTCTCTTTTGCCTCTTTTTGGCGGAAATTAGACACGTCTGAGTTTTTGTGGCATTGAACCTAACCAGACTGGACTGGCATCGCTCTAATCGAAGAGAGAAAGGTTCACAGGCATAACTATAACTTCCCATTAGGCCGAATTCTGGTCATACTGGTTCGTGCAGTGGATATGTAGCTCTCTACAACAGTACTGAAGTCTGCATACCCAAAGATACCGGGCGACCAGCAGAAAGAGTCGTAGAGAGAACTGACCCATGGGGGACAACGGCATTAATAGCCATCGGATCAGACGAGCAGCCATCAATAATCACTCCAATAGATTCTATACCTCAGGAAATCCGATATCCAATCCAAGCACAACAACCAGCGGGCAGACCATACGAAAAAAGTTTGATCAGAGACCGTTGTGCCAGACCCTGTCAAAGCAATTACACACCTGGAGTGAGGCCATTGTGAAATCGAGAGAAACCGATAGGGCTTCTTCGTATTTTATCTCTATGGCGTTATTCCAGGTGTGTGTGGTGTACGCTAGAAGATCCCCCGTGGACCGATTGTGACGATAAGTATTGTCGGTCACTGAGGACATCATTTGATTCTAGGTACGCCAAAAAGCCTGATGTTCAGTCAGGACACTCTCCATAATCTTGCAGTGAATGGATGTGAAACGGTTAAAACTCACGTATTAATTATCGTTTAGTAAAATATAACATGTCTTACGAATGTTTATATTCAAGAACTTGCTTGTTTCTGACACGGTTCGATGTATTCGAGGTTCACCAAAAGGTGGGCATAATGCCGCTCCTAGTATTTGTGATAAATCCTAGAAGTATATAATATGCGAGTGTGTTTGCGTTAGAAACACCACGTTTCGGATGCATCCAAGAGTTTGAGCAGAAATGTCATGTTTACATACAGGCAGCAATAGAGTTGCTGTTTTCATTGCCACTTAGATGTTACATATACAGCAGAGCATACCTAGTCACCACTATGTGTAATCGACTAGGACGGGATTAAACCTAGAACATCGATATCAATAGGCGTGTTTGTCATCCTGACAGTAAAACGGCGTTGACAGGCGTGTACGGCATCAAATAAGGAAAAAAACGTATTTTTGTTTTGAACCTGAGGTTTTTACAAGGTCACGCCGCCGACGCCGCCGCCGCCGTTCAATTTTGATCGGCGCGCCGCCGCCGGCCAATTGCCCATCGGCGCTCATATCTAAGTGGGTTAGGTACTCAAGCAAACGATGCTTTCTACACATCCAATTTCCAACAGGGCGGCTCGTAACGTTAGCTGTAAGTATAATGAAATAAGATGCATCTCGCCTTTTATTGTCGGCCGTTCCAAGTATGATCAAATCAGAGCGTTGGCCGTATTTGAGAAGTGATGATAGTTTTGTTTTAACTACGGATAAGAAAGAAATAAAACATACAATGAACTCGTTTCTAAATAAGATTACAGAAAGACATAACCTACTGCAATGCCGTAATCGAGAAAGTAAAATGTAAAATAGTAAAGATTATAAAGTTATGGCTTGTTGAAGTTTATTTAGAAGTTATTATCGCAATAATATCAGACTGTCACGCTCGTAATTGAACTCACATCTTATTGGTACATAGGTTAAAGGGACATACATATCTATTGCCTAACAATTAAATGGCAAGCACGAAGAATACGCATCATTACACATTAACAAAACCATCTCTTTTGAAAATGTTCGTTTGAGTGACGGCACTCCAAATCGGGGTACGTAACGATCGTGTTAACAATGGTGTGCTTCAATCATGCTGGAGACGATTTGAAATAAGTCCTCGGGAGAAAGTGGAGCCTTAGGCCTTAGGCCGGGACACGTAACGCGGGCGCGGGTGGCGTCCCCGGCCCCGGGCGCGGCCCTCCGCCTCCGTTCCGTCACGCAACATCTAATCTGTCCTGGGGTCATCGAGGTTGAGACTGGGTAACTGACACTCACATTTATTTCATAGGTGGGCTTATCAACACTATTGATGCGAGTAAACGTTACAACACCAGCAAAGGTCGTGGCGCCCCCGCTGTTGCTCTTGAAGCTTGAAAATTTACACAATCCTGTGACTGTGACCATAGCCTTTAAAGTGTATAGGTGCTAATTAAGGCGGGTTGGGACAGTTCAGGTCACCTCAACGGTCACTGAACGGTCGTGTGACATATGACATATGGGTTGTGTAACCCACTCTTGGATTGATTGCGAGAGACATTTAATAAGTTCACGCCCTAGTAAATTTAACGATGTTGGGGAACCATTATCACTTTATAATATCTGTGATATTGGTCAGTAACTTGCTGATGCAGGCACATTTATATAAGTATAAAATAAAAAATAAGGTAAATAAATAATTATCGTTATTCAATGAAAATTGACTAGTTAGATTAAAGTTAAACAGTTTCATGAAAGAAAGTTATTTTCAGTTTAAATTTAAATTTGTTCGTAAGGAAACTTATTGAACACTGAATGGTGAGAAAGGTTGCTGCCACATTGTAGGTATAGGTAATACTCATATTAAAAATATAACATTATCAAACTAGTTGCTAAAGACTCCTAAAAGGTTTTGGTGATAACTGTGATAAGATAATAAATCTCGATACCGTTAAATATTTGATCGGCTTAATGTCAAATTATGATGCATTAAGGGACTGCTTAGATCCAGGAAGCTCACATGCACCCGAGCGGTTGTTTACTTACTTCAAATATTCAATTTGAAAGATGACAGGCGCATAATCTTACACCATCAAACTGAGCTACTTAGAAGTCGCCGGTGGTCTCATTTTTGATGAAACGGCATACTTATGTAGAAGGCGATGTAGATCATATGCTTAAATTGCGCCGGAGAGAATATACGCTTATTAATTGAATTTCAAACCCTTAGTTATTTGAGGAGAATGTAGACTAACAAACTGTAAACGCCTTGTAAAATATTGTATTATGGTTGCCTGCTTCCTGCTTTCTCCTTGCGCAATGATAATTCAATTACCTACACATACAGCAGCGAGTTGTTGAAAACATGACTTTTGTTTAATTTATGTTTGATTATTAAATGCCAGCAGCCACAAGCAAATCCTATACCTACGGAAGATAACTTAGTACTTATTGTTTGTTTTTATAATATAAAAACAACAAATATTATTGCACTATAGTTAATTTTATTGTTGACTTTTCTCTTTAGAATGGTTGCAACAGATGCGCACATGCCGCCACCGCTAGGCTCGTTTTTTTGGAACTTGGTCGGTTACAATGAAGAGACCGTTTTGTAGACATTATCTTTTCACAGAACGGCTCTAAAATAGTTAAAAGAATCCAACTTGCCCTTCGTAGCAAAAACTAAAAACTAAAACAAGGAACAAGCCGTTAAGCCAGTTACAGTTAAATCAAGTGTTGTGCTCAAATCCCAATATGGCATACTGACAAGTCATCAAATTTGTCGATGGCGCCCTACTTTTCATTAGACATTATTACATAAGCCATCTTATCGAGGAGTAACAACTAAATTCAGATTAGTCAGTATGTTGATAAATGGCGATGTCAGCTAGGTGTTACGTGTCGATGAATCAAAAACGGTCAAGATGTTTCTCTTTCGAAACAATTATCTATCAATAGTAAATCTCTTCAATGATTATATTGCAGTTGCTTTATTATTAAGAAGTGATTTCCGATTTATAGAATGTATGCCAATCTTCCCAATATATCCAACGAATTTGTTTTTTAATGTTTTCAAGAATTTCTTGGCAACCGGCACTTGAGATAATTGGTACTACTAAAAAAGACTGTAAATTTTTACTAGATACGACGACGGCGGCTGTCACCGTATTTACCATCGTCTTATTTTCCAAAGGGCTCGTAAATGACTTCCTACTGCAAAATGGCGGAAAGTACGGCAACACGAGTCACGCCCCGAGCTGTTGCAAAGTGTAGTAATACAGTAATAGTGGGTATTATTACTTCCTCCCGGGGCTACCCTGCGCTTGGGCACAAAGCCGCGTTTCCCGGAATACCCGCTTCAAAAGCTACGCACAGACCGTGAAAAACCACCAATTAGTCTGCATCCCTATAACGAAGAGCTCCAATCATATATAGGTATGCATTGCAACGACGTAAAATTTTGTCGCAAGACCGATGCTGAATGTACGTGATCTAACCCACAGCAATTTCTACGTAACATTTGAGTTATTATCGTGTTACGTCTGAATCATTTAGTCGGCTCGATAAGAGACGAGTTCACGGCAGGCCTTCCGATCACGGTCACGTAGGACCGCACGGGCTCCGGAAGTGCCAGCCTCCCCGCATCACTCCCTCGCGCCTTTGAAGCAGACACGTCCCAAACCAGGATGACAACTATTTCGCGGGAAGTGTGAATGGTATTTTACCCCATTAACGATGCACCATTCTCTAATCTGCCGTCGAATCCCAAAGCAATATATGAGCAAAGCCGTCCACTACCGGTAACTGGGATCCCCGGCCGGATAACAAAAGAATGTTTTGTTTTTTTCGCTGGGAGAGGACGGGTTAACAAAGTAAAAAATTCTTCACCGAACACATTGATGTCACGTACTGGATTTTGTCATGTCAACGTAATTTTTGCTGCTTTTTGTATTCTGTCTGACATTCTGGTGTCCTTTGCTCATTACAAAACAATTTGGTAGGAAGAATCGTTTTGTCACCGCAGGACGTCGACTAATGACTGCGCCATTACGTGCGCTTACGTCAGGAGGTCAGTCAACCTACTGTTCTGGCACGAACTGCTACCATTCAACATCCTTCGGTATCATGCTAGCCAGTTTCGGCGACAATTTATTGTTTGTCAATAGAAATTGTAGTTCGTGGGAACTACAGTACTGTAATGTTGTCATTCCATTTTTCCACGCTCATTTTGTCAATCATCACGTAAGATATACAAGCAACGTCTATCGTATTCACTGTTACGTGACTATGGGTGTTTGAGTGGAATCATATTAGTGTAACGCTCCAATACATCGAACATTGTTTCATAGAATTTCGCAGGGTGCTAAACACTTCCTACGCGGTGTTCTGAGATTTTGCGTGATCGTGTGGTGGGAACCGGCGGAGATGCACAATGATCCGAGTCCTATTAGACCCTCGATCGGCTCAGGCGCGCCAAGAAACGCTGTTCCGCGAACACAGAACAATGGTGGGTAATTTTGTAATGTCTTCTTATTACCATGCATGATGCAACGCACTTTTGTACATGCATGTCTCGACTACGTATATCAGCGCTAATTATTTCTGCAATGGCGTATGATATTTGAAATTGAATACCTAATACGGTGCTTGCATTTTAAATAGAACAAGTTTTCGATTCAGCATTACAATCGAGTTGGGCAGCATTTTTTATACTCAATTACCTTGGAGCGCAACAATGACAGGAATGGTGCGCTACTTGTGACAGATGGACTCCCGATGCGTTGGCCATATTTAGGAGATCCAGTCGTCCTTTAAGATGACACATGTTGTATCGAAGTTAATTATCGTTTCTTTAATAAGTGGAGCGTGCTGCCGATGGCAGCGCTGCGCGGGCGCGGACGCGCGTCGCTCGCTTTTTGTTCGTGCTTGCTAATGACATGTTCTGGAGAGGCATCTTTACAACCGCCTCGTATTTCATTACATTCTCATCATTTTCAAAAGAAGCGATTAAATAAATTAACACGTGTTTTGAAACGTTAATCTTGAGGCGTACGCCATAATGTGAGTGTCAGCCCATTTTTTGATGTCAGTGCCGTTCCGAACCGCAGATACGTTTATATCTTTAGTTTCAAACTAATGGCCGTAATATATTGTGTGGAGTTTTAAAGTTGAACTCGAACATTCCGCAAATAAATCTGAGTATTAATAGCCCTTTATTAGTAGAAAATAAACAAACTTGACAGTAGTAGCGCATTAACTATCTCGTTTAAGTATTTTCCAGTTTAAAAATGTCTTACGGGTCGCATTTAATGTTCAATTAACATAACTTCCTTCCATTTCATGAGCGCAGGATTAGATACGCTTTCGATTCTAAATTAGAAGTTCTAATGAGAAGCACAATAACAATGAATAATGCATGCCCTCTAGGTACTGATTGATAGATATTTGATGGGCGGGGCGGACCCTTAATAAGCATGAGCGGCTTACTCGTTTCGTGTACAAAAATCTGTCCTACATTAGATAAAATTCGTCGGTCCCCATATAATCTGAAGGTATTAAGGTCAACCGCAAATAAATTTTCATTGTATGGCATTTAGGCTTCAAATTAGAGTCAGTGCAGTTGATAGCTGTCGGACCTCGACTTACAGCCGACCGAGTCGAGGCGTGCACTTGGACTTTTATGAATGCGAAAATAATTTAACAGGCTTTCAACGGGACAACTTGTACTTCAAAATAATCTCTGTATCCTTTTTTACAGTTACTGCAACATTGCAACTACCAGATTCAAAGAGACGACAAAATACCGTTTTACTCAGACGTAACTAAAGTACCTACAAACTCTAGGCTACCATTTATAAAATAACGAGTCCGAGATGATGCGAGTGGCTAATGCACGACTCACCTGCCTCGGTATCGAGGTCTGCCTAATAACTTATGTAAGATGCGGTAAGGCTCAAACAAGCCAATAGTACTCATTGGCCTATTCATTAAGCAATTACGTACTATTTTTATGAGGTCCAGGTAAAGATTGTTTGTCTTTTAAGCTGTTGAATGAAAGTATTACAACTTCAGAGAGTTTGTATGAATTGCTGTTGGAAAGATGAATGAACTACGAGACGAAAGTAAATATAAAGAACTTCAGGTACCATGGAAAGTTTTTTTAAATAATGAGCAGCGATTTTGTCGTCTCTAAAGCCGTAGAAAATAAGAATCTCTCTATGTAAAGGTATGCTTCCACTACCTTTTTTTTACTTGGAGAAAACCTGCGAACCAGGTACCCAGGCATGGGGGGATGCCTGGGTTATGTGGTATTTCTAGCCACTAAAAACTCCACGGCGACCGCCATTTGCGCTCTCATGCGGGGGACTCCGGGATCTCATACTGAACGCACTGGAGCCCCCTCGCGCATTTCCGCCTTTTGGCTTGGGCCACCCTCTCTGCCTTCCCTGCTTCCAATACCTACCTCAGCCTTGAGGTTTCAACGAGATAGTGTATATGGGATGAGATATGGAAAGTCCAGTATTTATGTAAATTATAATTTATATATCGAAGTTCCTCATACCAACCATATTCATTTATTTATTGGTAAGGACGATTTAAGTTGTTGGCGTACTTAAATACCCTCAAATTTTAACAAAATTATACTAAAGGATCTAATAGGCTAACCGAACAAGAGTAGCTCACACGAGGGATTTGGTAAGAACATATCAGCCCTCGATCTTCTTTTGCTTTCGAGTTATTTAGGATAATGTAATATAATCAAGTTAGCATTTAAAGGATCATATTCATATTAGATAAACTGTGCAAGTTTTAAACAAAATCATCATTCATGAAAAAATGAGACTTGTTCGATAATTGTTTTTTTTTTGACGTGACGAATGAAGATTTTTTGAGACTATTGTTGTATATAAGTGGCATGTCATGACAATTTTTGTACATTTTGCAATCTATTCCATTTTCATTACTGATGATTATTTTGTTTGCTTACTGTAACATGCACAGTTTATCTAATATGACACTCTAAATATTTTAATATTATCATAAATAACTTGAAAACAAAAGAAGATCGGGGACTGATATTACATTAAACATACGGTGTTCTTAGGGGCTGCCTGTACCAGTACGCCACCTGAAAGAATTAGCAAATCACTAATCCCTCATGGGGGCGGGGCACTTTTGTTCGCTTAGCCTGCTAAACCCTTCTTTCAACTTCTCATACACATCCACTCTATCATTAAATTAGATTATTTAATTATCACCTAAAATGGTTTAATGTGATACTACAGGAAGTAATAAAAATGATGAAATGGATATTATCTTTCTTCCAATTTCGTATCGACAATTCGATATAGAATTGTGTTAACTCTTGCAATAGCAGGACGTAAAGCAATGTCGACACTTTTGAATCGAAAATAACTAGTTAAAAGCGAATGAAATCAATTGCATGCGACCTTGTCTTCGAATAATTGATTGAGTTCTAAAATGTATTAACCGTTCGCCAGTTCAGTTTATTATTATTATCTCATGTTGATTACAACTTCAATAATTAATCAATTGTTATATTAGGTACACATTAGAAAAATAATTATAAATTGGTTAGGTTAGTTTAATTAAATCAGTAGCACTCACATGCATCATAAGTCCTTAGCGAGTGTAGAAGGAGTAAAAACGTCACTAGCACGAGAACATCACTAGCGCGGGTCACGTTGACCCTTGTTTATGTTTACACCCGTCACGGACGTGCGCCCGACCGCACAGCTCCGTGTAGATTCATAGACTGCACCGCGCACAAGCGCTGCGTCCCGTCCTGCGCTGCGCGCGCGCTGCGACACCGGTACCACGTGATCTAGCCGGCTGCATAGGCCTCCTGCGTCGGCTAATTTTGTATCTAGGTATTCCATAATTGGAAGTTTTTTACTGTCTGACGGGTTACAGTGTCCTTCATATTTGAAACTCGTCAGCCAATATTGTTAATTGCAGTGTACTCGTCACATACCTAGAGTACAACCGCATTTTTTAAAAACGACTTTAGCCCTGAAACTTTAAGTACTTGCCTGGCGCAATTGTGAAGAACAAGAATTACAACTAGGTGGATTGTTTTGGAACGTAGCCAAGCCGCTCATTACAGGTTGTGGGCTTGGACATAATTAGATGTTGTTTCGTTACAATACATTGGATTATCTTTTAAAACTTAAATTTAAACACCTAAGCAGGGACGTGTGGTGGACCCAAACGAGTTTCGTGAACCTTGTACTAAATATATAGGGAATGAGGCATTCATTTTACGAACAATATACGTAATATAGGTAACTAATACATCCTTATTATTCAAGCGTAGGTACTTATTTATTAATATAACACATAAAACATGGTGGGCGGCCGTACAACACATATACATAGGTCGGTAAAATAGCAGAATACAATGAATAAACAAAAGTAAAAGCAAAGAGGAAAAGTATGTCTTCAGCTTTTACCAACTATTACTCATTTTACGTATGACAGCACAACGTATTGCAAACAAATATCTTTCAGAAATATCAAAAGCCAAACAAAAACTCGTCTATAGCCGCCAGTTGAAAACAATATGAAACATAATCTGTGGGTAATAGTAGGTCATCGTTCTTAGCGAATGACAAAAGGCATATAAATCATTTGTGTAACATATCAATGCAATAACAAATGAGAGTGGAATTACATAAAAATATTCGTGAGGTTGGTGGAGCGAGTGCCGGGTACCGCAGTCATCAGCGATAGATTAAGATATATATATTGAACATAGAAGATAGAAGGAGCAGATCTGCGACATGAAGTGGAGTATGTCACACGTATCAACCGGTCAATCGCATATAGCGCTCATAACATGAGACCTCACGCCACGACCGGCTTGATTTGCTCCTCTAGATTACTACATCACGTTGGCTAACAAATCAGGCTAAATTTACGGGTCAAGTGGTCCGTAATATTTTAATATGATACGCTTTGAAATCATTGCCGAAACATTATTTATACAGTAAATAGAGGCGGTTATCTACTGATTTAGGTCGTAAATATATATATTTATTAATTTGATGGAACCTTTTAACACCTAGACGTGGACATTTATCTGTAAATTTGAACTACTAAGATCAAGTTAATAATCAACATCCATCTATAGGAAATCAGAAATTTAACGATAAGTCGATAACAATCACAATTCGGCGATCTAAATAAAAGGTAGAGAGGTCAAACAGTTGTTATTTATTTTATTACAAAAAAAAAACATCAGGAAGCCAAATAAGGCATGCTTGGCAAATTTAAACAACCGCGTTAATTTATATAACACGGGTGATCGTTATGATTTGTACTGGTCGATACTAAAACAGTGGTGTCGAAACGTCCGCGGCATTGCGACACACTCCTAAAACTTACTCACCTATACTGTGCTTACTTGGCAACTTTAATGCTTACATAGATTGGATAACTACTTATTAGGTAACAGATAAAATCTTTTGGTAAATTAATTAACTCTATAACTTTTTATCTCTAGTTTCGCTATCCGATTTCTGTCAACGTTGACCGCTTTGACATTGATAAATGCCATTAGACGTAAATTAAATACAAGATTCAATCATAGCCTCATAATTGTAGGTGTATTTGACCTTATTTGTTACTAATGAAGACAGAATGAAATATGATTTCTTTGACGGAATAACCTGGATTCATTGACCCCAACTGTGTCTTATTGAATTAAAGCAGTTAAATTGTAACAGTGGCCGTCTGCCGTCGTTAATTCGATTACTCGGCAGCGGGAAACACCACGAACAAAACGTTTTTCTTTAGAGCTCCTCCCGAATCCAATTACGAAACAATTTCAGTTAAAAATTTATTGCCCTTTTGAAGGTTTTTGCGTTTCTTTCATTGGAGCATTTGGAGCCTGTTAATAAATCCACATAAACATAAAAGTGTTAAGTCGAATTGATTACCGTTTGGACGATTGTAGATTATGAGCTACGCAACAGTTACTTCTACCTACTGAATTTGTTATGAATTACGAAGATGTACAGTTATGATATTAAGATCAGTCAACCTTAAAAGCTTGTTACGGTTAAACCTCGCTAAATTCGTTGCGGATATTTTTTGCCCGTGCTACTACTTCGAATTCTCTCCACGTCTATTATTCGCTGTACTCAAACATGTGTCATACCCAAACCCGTCGTTGAGTACTGGCTACGTGCTGAATCGACAATTGGTTTTTAATGCAAATTTGCAGTAGTAGTATGCGATACTGGAATATAATATTATAGCTAAACATGGATGGTAACTAAAGTGCTGATCAATTTGTCGTACGACTTTTACTTTTTAGGTCACGGTAATGGAACTCCGTTCGCTTGGCACGTGTAGTTTCTGCCTATCAGACTGTATTGGCATATTGTGCTTAGAAGATCTTCGTCAATTGCAGGCGGACAACGTATTCTGAATTGTAAAACACTGAAATTATTTCTATAATGGAATGAAAACAATGGTTAAATATTAAAGTAATAAGCAACAATTAAGCACCCAGAGTGTTTTCTTAATAACGTATGCGTCAAAATAAACCAATTGTAATGTGAAAAATAAACGCTTTATTATTTTTATATACATAGAGTAATCCTGTCCTGTGGGTCACCCCAAGTATCGCTGGAGGGATGTGGTGGAAGCGGACCTGCGCGAGCTCGGAGCTGGTGCAAGCTGGCGAGAAATTGCGCAGGACAGGACCGAGCAAAGTGCTCATTGTGTCGGCGGCCAAGACTCATTTTGGGTCGTCGTGCCAGTCCAGTTAGAATAATATGTTTTGCTGATACTACTTACCTGTCAATTGAAGTTTCATTTACCAAACAAGCTGGTTAAGGGGATATATCGGTTCGCTCGACCACGCCCCCTGTGAAAGAGACGCGCTTATGATTTTCGCTCACGACAAAACGGGATGCAACGCTCTTCGGGAATGGCTTTTTAGGGTTCCGTACCCGAAGGGTCAAAACGGAACCCTATTGGTGACGCCCAGACGTCCGTCCGTCCGTCCGTCCGTCCATCCGTCCGTCGTCTGTCACACAGGTTTTACAGCCAAACGGTTGGAGCTACAGGCTTCAAATTTACACAGTATAAGCATCTTGTTGGCCCGAAGCCATACAAATAGTCAAAACTTATTTTTAAATGGGGTCTCATACAGCTAAGGGGGGGTGCGAATTTTTTTTTTTATCCTACCTTATCGTGTGGTGTATTGTTGTTTAGAGCTGATTGAGTAGATACTTACTATATTTTTAATTTAAAAAAATATTTGAAAACAACGGAATGAGAAGCCACCAAAGTCAGCTTTTTTTACGAAATTTTGTTCCGAAGAATTTTTTAACTTCCCAAATACCTATAAACTTCAAATTTGGTAATAATGTTTGTTATTACGTATATTTTACCAACTAATACTAATATATTGATAAAGTAGAGTTTTTCTTTGAAATTTTCTTATTTTTCCTATAAAAACCAACTTAACTTTGCGGTCGGTTCGGAACCCTAAATGTGCGAAGTCCGACTCGCACTTGGCCGGGTTTTTAGATAAATCGCGATAAATAGGTACTGTGCAAATACTGACTGTGTGAAGTTTTATTAGATTTCCTCTTGACAGAGTTTAGTTGAGGTAAAATACCATCATATTGACTTAATCGTGACTTTTAATAATACTTATGTTGTTTTAGTAAGTAGGCTGAGTAAAAAAAGGAAAATATAGACTCAACTTTGGTTTTTAGGGTTCCGTAGTAAACAAGGAACCCTTACAGTTTTGCCATGTCCGTCCGTCCGACCCCCGTTTTTCTCAGTAATCGTTAGTACTACGAGTTAGATATGAGCGCTGATAGGTGTTTGGTCGGCGGCGGCGCGCCGGTCAAAATCGGTCGGCGGCGGCGGCGTATCGGCGGCGTGGCCTTGAAAGCACTTGTTGGTTATAAAAACTAATAACTTTTAGTTAAAAAGACCGCCCGGGATCGTAGCTGGTGCGGGAACATAAATAAAATAATCGTCTCTATAAATTGCAATGC
The DNA here is from genome assembly GCA_951800055.1 of Cenopis cana. NCBI lineage: Eukaryota > Metazoa > Arthropoda > Insecta > Lepidoptera > Tortricidae > Cenopis > Cenopis cana. The sequence continues at coordinate 9,062,337 of OX637488.1, forward strand.
TTTATAGTACAATAGGCAAGCAGACTTCCGCAAAGAGTGCCTGCCAGGCCTGAGTTCAAGGTCATGCCCGCAAACTTCGAGCTCGAAGGATTCGCTCTAAGATGAGGGCAATTTAATTTCGCCGCCAAGCCTTGCAGTAAACTTGAAATGACCCATATGGTTCGTTTTGACCACATCAAAAGTATAGAGACCTAATTAGTAGCCTACTCTCCTGGTGGTAAGCAGTTCTGGTCTTTATCCAAATCGGTAGAAACCAATTTCTGTCGTCCAATACTTCCTCCTATGCTGAAGTCTGATGGCTCGCTGGCTTTCACCGCATTAGAGAAGTCCAATCGCTTCGCCTCTCTGTTTGCCAGTAATTCAGGTATAGTTCGTACAAAACTCTAAGGCCAAATTCTGTCAAACGAACGCAAGCAAAAAACGACTAAGAGCTCTGACATTAAGGAATATTCTTGCTTGCGTTAATTTGACAGCATTAAGCCTTACAGTTTTGAACGTACTATACCACCGTCAATACCTCAATGTCGAAGCACTTCAGTCCAGACTTGACCAACGCTAGTGGGCCTTATGGTATACCTGCAAGGGTTCTCGAAGCACTGTGTTCCCGAGTTGTCTCCTATTTTTACACACTTGTTCCGGCATCCTTGCTTGCCAATGTGCAACCAGTGCCTAACAAGTGTAGTCGTGCCGACCCGTGTAATATTCGACATATCTACATCTCCTCCAAACTGTAAGGTTATGTAGAGAGTTCTGAACAGTAAGCTGCTGGCTTAGCTTGAAACTAAAGACCTCCTCAGTGATCGGCAATATGGCTTTCGCCAGCGCCGTTCCACTGGGGATCTTCTTGTGTATGTCACGCAGCACGCACTACTGGGGCAAGGCAATCATGAAACACGCTGAGGCTCTTGCCGTCTCTTGACATCTCGAAGGCTTTTGACAGGGTTTGTGATGCTAATCTGCTACGCAAGCTTCCTGCATATCCCGTCAGTTTTGGCCTTTGTAGTTGGATTTCAGATTTCCTAAGTGAGCGGTCAATCCGAGTAGTCAGTAGTCACCGTTGGCTGCTCGTCGGACCTCGTGGTAAGTGCTAACTTGCTGCATTCGGCTCAGTGGATCGCAGAGCCAGGAGACTCATTGGCGGCTGTACGGTAGGAAAAATAAACTAAGGTGCAGAACCTAGCACATAGAGGCAAAGTTGCTTGTCTAGCTGTGCGTCTTCTACAAGTCGAGTGTGCTTAGGAGCTCCATAAGCTCATACCGCCTTCCCCCTTCTTCCATCGGACATCCAGACGGAGAGAAATTCCTCTTATATGTACGAACAAAGCGCTTTTGATTATCTTTAGTATGCGCACTGCTAAGGTTTGGAACGTAAACAATGTTCGCGAGGTGTACAGCTCTCAGAGCCACTATTGTATATGGGCTACAACGCGCGCGGGTATTAAGAATGCCGCGCCGATGCCACGCCGGTTGCGCCACATCGGCGGCGGCGGTGCGAAGTTTTCATCGGCGGCGGCGGCGCGCCGGGGCGGCGCTCATAGCTACTACGAGTAGAAAGCTGTAATTTGGCATGAGTATAGCTACATATCAATGACGCCGACAAAATGGTAGAATAAAATCTTAAAAAAGTTTTTTTGTACATGTAAAGTGGTGGTGCAATTTTTTTTTCTGCCATACCCCATCTTGTGGGGTATCGTTGGATAGCTATTTTAAAAATATTATAAGGTTTCTAAAAGCATTTTTTATTAAAGAATGAGTTAGCGTGATATTAAGCTTTGAAGTGATAATTTTTGTTATGGTCAAGTGTCCCCCCCCCCCCTGCCAGTTAAACGGTGGCTATTAGGCCTGTGAAAAAAATCATGGTAGTAGTATATACGATGAATTTAAAGGGAAAGCTATCACAGCTAAGTAGACATCTGACAACCGCTTTAGCTTAGTTGGTAGTGACGCTGCCTACGAAGCTGGAGGTCCCGGGTTCGAATCCCGGCCGGGGCATTTATTTGTGTGATGAGCACGAATATTTGTTCTCGGGTCTTGGATGTTTTCTATGTATTTAAGTATCTATTTATCTATATAAGTATGTATATCGTCGCTTAGTACCCATAGTACAAGCTTTGCTTAGTTTGGGACTAGGTTGATTTGTGTAAGATTGTCCACTAATATTGTCCACTAATATTATATTAATAGCTTAGCCTAACTTCAGAAATGTACTTTGCAAAAGCAAACTTTCGTACAATTTCCATTGATACCTTAGAATTTAGATAATGTTATTAGTTCTGTCAAAAACATAGTAAATATAAGTTTGCGAACTTTTTAGTCCAACATAATGTAACGGGTGGACGACTACGGAACCCTACCTTGCGCGTGGCCCGACACGCACTTGGCCGGTTTTTTTCTAAATTAAAATTTCTCGCCTAAAGGCAATCATGTTTCGGCTATATATTGTCAGAAACACAATCATATCATATTTATATATGAAAATCAGTCCCTATTGTTTCAAAGAACGCGCAATTTTTCGTTGTAGCGCCTTAAACCGCCCTAGAAAGTTAAGTTTAGCAAGTGCCAGTTAGTATTAAGGTTTCAAAATGGTTAAATAGTAAAACATAATGGAATACTGCCTGTGAAATACCGCTGCCGTCACGACCGTTAAGAAACTTTAGCACGAGAAGTTTCAAGAGTTTCTAATTGTCGTGTTTACTAGATAGGTACTAGGTGCTAGACATAATAGGTGCGATCAGTTTAGAAATAGGTCGGCCTTATATGGTTTAAAATGGTTCTCCAACATTCGAGCAATTTACGATATTATCCAATTTTCCATTCCACATCCATTAGATGAATGACTCCAAAGCAGAAGACATGTGCGTGACTGGGCGCGAGCGCTGACCGCACGCAATACCCTGTATTCAGAGACAAACCTTTTGTTATATCGGAGGCATAATAATAGATTTAGAACATTAACTATGTTACAGATATCGCAGACAATCCTGAGTAATATTAGCCTAGTCAAGATCTTTAATCTAATGACAGTCATTAATAATGGCGCGTTTGTCTTACGCGTGTTCCATTAACCTCGTTATGATACATGTATCCAGGGATCCTTTTGTTTGTTCAAATGAAGATTGATTTCTGATATTAAGCACAAGTTTACAATCAATGCCATGGTGCTACTTTTACTTGAGGACGAGTTACTCGATAGGTTCACAATAGGCGGGGCGTGCCAACGCGATACCTACTCCTTTCGGAGATTGTTGATCTCTATTGTTTGCTTTTGTTTATGCAAGGGTACCGTTCGTCGTCCCACAGTGCTCAACGCTACGCTTTGTTTCACTAAGTAATTTGCCCTCGCTTTGAGTAGTATCATGGAAATAGATTACCTATGTATTTTCGCTAGCTTGTCTTTGTCGGCGAAGAAGGGCCGAGATAATCTTTTGCTTCACTTCAGTGTTAATTTTTGGTGTATTACCTGTGCTTTGGTTTACGCAAAGAAAACTAAGCATAAGCACAGGTAACAAAACACAACAAGCGCACAGGATAAATCTTACACAATTATTAACGTCAATAGGTAATAAAAAAGTTGTTCTGACTCTTTTAAAGCAAGTCTATGACTATGAATGACGCCGTGCATAGTTTTAAATGTTTGCAGGATTACTCGTACGGGAATAACACAACTGAAAAAAATAGTCGGGGCGGCAGTACCAGTTTACTATCTTTTACGACCTACCCTAAAAATAATTAACATGTTGTTGGCTAGTAAAATGAAATAAGGAGTTGTATAGTTTAAGAAATCCTTAAGTAAAACGGCCGACAATGTATTAACTGCTGGATATTATAAAAGTTAAACGATTTATTAGATTCTATAAGTTAAATTTTATAACTTCCATGTTATAAACACAATATAACGATGTCATAAACCAACCACCACGTACAAACATTTGATAGCTTTCTAGCCGGCTTAGTACAGCAATAACATCCCTCATCGCTATGCGGCGTGGTGCGCGCGCATTAGCCATGCGCGGTGGGTCGCCGGCGCAACTACCATCGATTGTTTACACTCGTACACATCACCGCCAAGGTCAAGATACGCCAGAAACTAAACCCTTTGACCATAGTAATAAGGTTACACTACGATGAACGGACGAGCACGCCTGCGGCCACACAAACTGACATCGATATGACCGTTTCAGGAGTTCAGTCACGACGTACGCACTGTAGCACGCCGCTTTAGACGGGGATATATCGACGTTGACCGATGGTTATGACGATAGAATAACTTTGTATAGCTTAATTAGCTCATGAATACACAAAAGGCGAATAAGTAGGTATCTTGCTAACCAAATTATTAATACTAATATCTATTGTGTTCTGTTGGAATGCGACTAGCTATGGGCCATTCAATTTGAATTAGTGATGAGTATTGTAGTAACTAGTGGAAAATAAATGACTATTAACAAAACGTATTACGACGTACGTATTGGATGGTAATGTTACTCGTAACGTTATGGACAATACATCATCGCTGAGGATTGGACTCCGCAAGTATCAACTTATTCACCTTGACGGAACCTTGGTTTTTCCTTAAATATATGTTACGGAGAGAACCCAAGAATTGAGCCAATTAAAAAGCAATTTTATTTGCCTGAGATCAATTGTAACACTAAGTAAATACGGTACTTACTGCCGGCATAATAGATCTGTTTACATATTTCCACCTTAGTCCACTGCAATAAGGAACACAATGTATAGATGTATACATGTATTTGACGTCGAATGTACTGAGCGATATCGTAGTCGTGATAGACGCACTGCTTACAACTAACAATCTTATAATTTCGGTGAAATCTAATTCTAAAAGAACACAGCTTGATACACATCTACAATTTCGGCTAACAAAACATTTCTTTTCTTGGCAAAATTATATTTAAGATTATGAAACGATTGCTGTGATGGCTTTACGTAATTGCTCATGGTATAGCAAATAAGGATAGCTGTGATGAAGAAATTTAAGATCGTATTGCTGTACCATAAGACCATAACATTAATAATACGGTAGGTACAGGTAGACACACTTAAAACGATAACATCAATGGCAGTCTCCCAGTGCTTAGATCTTGATAAGCTAGGTTAGTAATAGCCTAGAAAAAGTGGAAATGTGCAGACACTGTATAGGTCCTATATAGCGCAGAAGAGATGATAGATTTGTTTAGAGGAAAAAGACTAGTGCCGCCAGTACAGTCCACTTCGTGTGTCTCAAAGCACTTTTATACTCATAGCAAAATTTGACAGGTTGAGATATCAATTGAAAATTCTAACATCAGCTCTAAAATACTGTAATTTGGTCCAAATTGTCAAATAGAGCTTAGATTTCATTTTTTAAATGTATTCAAATTGTTTACTAACTTTAACTGTAAGGTTGCGCCGAAGGGAAAAGAAAAGAACCTGGAACTTGCCGTACCACCAAATAGAGAATGGTCGCCTACCTCAGATATATTCTACGGCATGATCGGTATTATCTCCTACAGACCATTATGATGGCTTTTCCGGAAAAGACAAACTTAGAGGACGCAGGATGTATTTGGCTCTGTAATATCAGGGAGAGGACGAAGCAACTGTTCATATGCACGTACCGATTGCCAACTTTCAGTAATGGCACAGAATAAATAACAGTGTAATGGAGATTATGGAGAGGCACATCCAGAAGAGGAAGAATAACCAATAAGATGCATTTGGAAACGAAGGCGTAACTCTAAGTAGCGCAAAATTGAACGTGGCACTTGACCAGCCGTGGGTGAAACAGGTTGAAGATGAAACAAGGTTAGTATTTACGATAATTCTTAAGTTTATGTAGGTGTTTGTTATCCCAGACCCAGAACGGGTTGATGTAATTATGCATGCGCCGCGCGCGGCTAGTCATCCGGCCGTCAGCGCGATTGGGTGGGTCAGTCAGGGTAATATTAATTTTCATGCAGTCAATAAAATATACACTTATGGCTTTTTAAAATAGTTGAGGGCAATGACCTAAAATATACTAAATTAAGTACTAAGGAAAAATAATTCGAACTGCGATTAGAATGGGATTAGAAATAACAGTTTTCCCATATTCTCCTATTTACATCAAGGTGTATTCATTCATAGATACTACACACACGTCATGTGGTTACTGTGTATGTGTTTCTTCTATTTCCATTTCTGTCATATATATGTGTGTTTTCTGTGTCTTTGAATGAATGTTTCTTTCTTTCTACAGGTATTATAATATAATCCCAAACTAGTCGCAGTCTTATTCTTATTATATGCAACTAAAACAAGAGCTGTCAAATTCTAGTAATAAAACGATATTGAATAATAAGTATATAAATCCATTTAGATAGTTGTTAAATGCGTAGGTACATGGAAACAACCACTGTTTAATTATAATTATTGAAACTTTCCGTTCACTTTGTTTCCTTTTTAAAATCTTCACTTAGAACTTCAGCATTTCTTACCGACGAGTTGCTTGTCAGTACTGTTGTTAAGTCAAAGCTTTGTGACGTAATCAGATACTCGCCACTTAACCTGAGGGAACTAAGCTAATAATGTTTTAATAACCGAATTAACCTCTCAATGAAATGACGCGTCACGACTACGACGGCGGCCGTTAGGGCCATTAGCTGATGGCTTTCTAGATACCGCCTGATCCTTCTTAGCCTCCTATTTTAGTCATTTTGCACACATAAAAAGAAACCAAAATGCATTATTATAAAGTGCAATTTTCAAATGAACGTTCATTTTAGATACGAGAGTATGAAAGTTATTGTTCGGTATGCTGCCGTTATCCTGTCCATCTCGTCGTCTAATTGGCGAATGTTTTAGCTAATGTGCTGGCGTGCCTCAGGCGCCTGCATAACACAGGGATTATGAGTGACGAGTGACGCTGATGTGCCGGAACCGTTATGATAAATAATAGCCTGCCCTGTATTAGGATCAAAGGTATTATTAATGCCTTCGCCTGCCTTTGATTGCCTGTAGTGGCTACAAACGGACAACTGACAATGATGGGCCCAATCAATCAGCGCAGCGTATTACGTTCCTGTACAAACTTAAACGATAAAATTTGTATATTCTTCTGGATGAGGACAAGAGATGTACCCATATGTAAAAGTCAAGAAAAGGAATATAAAAGCTAGCCTTAAACAATAACATTTGAAATTCTTGGCGATAAGACAGGTAACGTATTGTCTTATATACCTGCCTACGAGAGAACAGAAATGCATACGTAATAGGTTTAAACGCGTGTAAGCTCCTCTGACGGACATTAATGGAATATCAATATCATATTATGCTAATGCAATATGACACTCACTTGTATGTGGATTAGATACTAATGATGGATCATCTTTATTCTACAAACGCAGAACGGGCTGTTTGATGTGTATTTGAAAAAGCCGTTTCCCGGTGAAATAATTATTTACTGGTGATGAATAATATTTATTTATTTATTTATTTAATTAAATATATTACACAGCATTACAGATTTAGGTACTTAATCTATAATATTAACTAATGTGGTGTACCTTTGCGCGAATATTAGGTACCTACTAGTACTAGTGTACTGTAGAGGTTGTTACGGTATGAGGCTGGCCATGTTTGGTCTAGAATCATAAAGTAACTTATTCGTATTTGAATATATTCTGGAATGCCGGTCAAAGCGGCATTCTGCTGGAAACAAATGGTTTTCCAAGGACTCTAGCCTGGGACTCGCTCGGAGTCACAACTGATGTGTTATTTTAATTAGATTACAATTGAATGTGAATGTATTCGGATATAGTATGAATACATTATAATTTGTATGTGGATTGCGTATTTCCTTCCAGATGTCTAAACCCTTCTCCTAGATCCCTCAACCGTACCTCTACGCTAGGACCCCTACCATAGTATACTAGAACATCTACACGCTATGAGTCATCTCATTTCACCCGTTCCCCGTCCGTTCCCGTTCGCTACCCTTTAACGTTTCCACTCTAATAAACCTTAATGACTCATTAATTAATAATCAATTAGTACTAAAATGTTTAAAGCTTAGCTTTAAATGGCTTTAAATAACTTATTACCATTAATGTGCAAGCTAATATTTGGTCCAAGATGATATATAACTATGATTTATATGGCAATACAATAATTAAATCAGGCTAGTTTGTAATGGTACTAATTACTAACTAAACGAGCTCAGTAAGACAATAATTGTACTAGCCAGAGTACATTCGTAAGATTGATTAACTCCCATGGCGTAACATGAAGGGTATTGCGTCATTACAAATTAGGCAGGTATGCCAGATAACTCCATCTCGAGCGCCTGACGTCATTGTCTCGACCTATCTCTCAAATGAATGTTATTGATAATTCACGTCGGCTAACGAGCGGCATAAATCTTGCTTCGGTCAAAGGGATCACTTTCACTTTTTAATAAGTAACGAGACGAAATCGAGATTGGAAATAAACAAAAGAACCGGCCCTGGAAGCCCGTTCAACGTTCACTATCACAAGTCAGTTGAAGTTTTGCTATAAACTATTGTCGAACCTCTGTAGCCAGCCGAGCTGGCCTGCCATCATAATACAGGAGAATTTATTAATGCCAATAAATTAAAGGAACAAGAATTCTTGTTATATTCAATAGCACCCAGTGGCGTCAGAGTGAACCTGAAATTTATCGCCACGCGAGCCAGGGGAAATTATGCAGACCCTTGTTTTTATGTAATCGAATATTACAGAATTCGAAATAATTGCTTACATGATAAAAATCTCGGAATTCGAGGAATACTCCGTGAGATCCATAACAACTGAACGATGATTTACGTTCTTATTAATTAAATTTGGTTTATGTAAGTCATTTTTGTCGTTGTGCGATACACAATCTTGAACAAAAAGTTATTAAAAGTTATTATATATATTACAGTCATAGAATAATACAATAACGATTAGTGAAATGATTACCATACGTGTAAGTATTGCCAATGCCAAAATTATTGCATTTAGTCACTTTAAATAATAATATTTAAAGTTGCGTTATACATACTCATGTAAATTCTTTGAAATGTCAATTTTAAGTGTTCAAAGCTCATCGGTGTTGCAAGAAATGAAATGTACATTCTGCGGGCATGAAGATCATAGTGGCCGGTTCTTTATTGATATTTTATATAATACTCAGAACTGTCCTACAATTGTTAATCTGATTATAATCACTAATCAGCATCTATATCACTTGGCCACAACTAATAGTTTACCTCAACAATATTACGTTAAGTACAGCCGCCGGGCATCGTGAGCACAGCCGTTATGTAACGCTTGTAATGGATAATACATAATATCTAATATGATACCTGCGATATTAAATTTTTGAGTTCCGTACTCGAGAGGAACCCTACATTGTTCGGTACAAGACGGGTGCAGTAAAAATGGTGAGACACTTATTTTCGCCAATGAGTCACCTTTCGAACGAGCGCTAAAACACATTATTTCTTTTTTAAATTATACTTTATTGCGCAATACAAAACTACGTGTAGAGCATCCGATTTGACAGTATTTTTCAGAAATCAAACAATACGGTATTTGACACATATTAAAATTTATAACACAGTGTCACTTTTTGGATAGTTAGCCATCATAATATCACAATAAATCGTAAATTATAAAATTTTACCAAAATCATAAAAAGATATGAATCATCAAAAACTCAGAAAATTGTGTAATTTTTTTTACCGTCCAAAGATCAAATAAAAGGTATCAATAGAATGCGTATGTAAATATAAAAAATAAATTCTATAGCAACTATGTACCTAAACGCATTATTTTACGACTAAAACAGCAAAATACTAATTTTCCCCATACAACGGTTGGTCGAATGCAGTGCAAGTGACGTCATTTGCCAGGGCCAATTTGTAGGAGCCTTTTTGAGACCCGCTAGCGTCGAGCTAGGTTTGTCACTAATTTTAGCCCTTTGTTGTGCTCTAAATGTTGTTGGTCCCATATAGACATTTGATGGTCTCTAAAAACTGGTTCGATTGGCATTATCAAGCCACTCGTTTTTATAGTTTATTGCTTATTGTTGTGTAACGTATACTAACAGTAGTTGTAAGATTTTGTAATTTGTATCTACTAACACTTTATGGGCAATGCCTGAAATAAATGTATTGAATTGAATTGAATTATAAAAAAAAAATTAGTCAAATAGCGTATTTTGACCGATTTTTGTTTGACCGATGGATTCAAAAGCACAACAGAACGCTGCCACTAAGAGCCATTTTAAACAAACATGTTACGAAACCCTCAATGCAGGGCTCCGACTCCCACTTAACCAATATAAAAGTATGATTAGATTTCACGACAGGTCACTCGACAGCCACAGACTCTCACTCTTAGGGCCTAATCGATCCAACTGGTTGGTTCACTCGCTATGACGATTGTTACGTGGCTTATTATCTCGAGTTGACTTCGGAAAATGAGGCGTAACGTGAAGAAATGGTTTTAATGGCGTTACGCAATGTTTGTTTTTCAGCACATTTCATCACCGAGGAGACAGTTGGCTGATTATTCGTAATTAACAGCATGCTTGCGTTACAGACGCATGCGCATAGCATTATGAAAATATTGATGTTGACAGTACGCTGACTTTGTTCAACTTCAAAATCTTGCTACTGGCTATCAAAATTTACTCAATACATTTATACTACAAATTAAGGTAATAGTTTCATCTTTCTATAGAAAGAACAACATTGTTCAATTGGGATTTTAAAAATATGAGGCTTCACTTTGTTACTACTCAAGAAAAAGATTACTAGTAATTTAGTATTTAGAACAAAATAAATGAAAATTTAATTCGTGAAAAAAGAAATTAGGTACATACCCCATCGAGTGGGGTATCTTTGTTTAGAGCCCATTGAGTAAATAAATACTGCATTAAAAAATATATAATAGAAAACTGACAAATACAAATATATTTATTCTGCATAAAAAGTGGTACAATAGATGGCAACATTGTTAAAGAAGAAAACTGCACATTTTACCAGGGGGCCGATTTTTGAGTGTCGAACGCTCGCATTTTCACTCGAGATCTGTCAAAAAACTATGACGTTTTGACAGATGTCGAGTGAAAAGTCGACCATTCGAAACTCAAAAATCGGTCCCCAGCAACTGGCATGCTATGGCTGCAGTACTAAGTAATGAAAAGCCACCAAAATAAGCCATTTTTACAAAATATTGTTCCGAAGAGTTTTTTAACTTTCCATTTATCTACAAACTTTAAATTTGGTGATGATGTTTATTTTATTACGTATATTTTACCATCACCACATCCTAATATATTGATAAATCATTTTTTTTACTAATCTATTACTTCAGAACCCTAAATGTGCGGAGTCCGACACGCATTTGTCCGGTTTTTTTAGTATGTGCCTATTAATCAGGAAGGAGGATACTAAATTAAATAATATTGCAAAGACATAGGTACTTTGTACCCAGTTATGTTAGTGTCTGTGTGTGTGGTGGGGGATTATATCCGCTACTCAATATAATTAATCCGCATTCGTGAGTTTTATCCTAATACCTAAAGAAAGTATCTATCAGTTTGTCATATGGATCTTTTTGTAAAAGCTTACAAACAACGAAGATTGTATGAAGTCACGGTACTGTGCCACAGTTCACTGCGAGCTATGTTGACATGACAGCGCAAAAACTACGCACGCATTTCCAGTAATTTCGACTTCGTTTGTAATTACTGCACGTTTATCCGAGCTAAATGCCCGTGTGATGAAAAGGTTTTTAAATGCAGGAGATTATTGAATTGATTGTGTAACAGACATGGGAAAGTGTGGGCTAAAATGCAGTGGCTTAAAGATGCATGTCTTAGCATAAAACAGAGCGGAACGTTTATGGGTATTGTTTTTTTTATTAAAATAACGTAAATCTTGGATTTACCGCGAATGCTATTGAAAGGCAGACATCATGTTTTCTCAACAGCAATTTTCTTCTGATTTAGGCTGGTTTTCCACTAGAGCTATGCTACGCTATGTTTTCATACATTTGACACATAGCTCGAGCTGGAGCTATGTGTCTAATGTATGGAAACATAGCATAGCATAGCTCTAGTGGAAAATCAGCCTTATGATCGCTTCTGATTTATGGCCGTGTGTCAATCGATTGGTGCACAAAAACGGACACTTATCGGGCATTACGGACGATCACGACGCGACGGCGCGAGCCATCCCGAATGTCCCCAACAACCGAATTCCTTTCGACTACGCATTCCTTAAGGAACTTTCTCTGATAATACTGGAACGGACCGTGAAATCCCGCTATCTCTAAGTGCATACCGTTAGCAACGAGTATGAAATAGAATTTAAAAAATTGAACACGCTCTTATGCCCTAGAATTTAAAGGTGTTTACTTTTGAGTGTCGCCCAGTGTACAGTCATCTGTACTATCGAAATAATAACCTTTCATCTCCATATTAATTACGTCCTAGAACTTTCTAACACGGAGATAAATAGCACCGTTCCGTGCGCTGTATCTAAATATATTTCTGTCGTAATGATAATGAGACACGGTGATGGGCATTATCTCAGGCAGATGAGAGCCCGATGTTAGTGCCACGCTACATTTGTTTCCAAATCAATTTAGTTTTAGTGGCCCGTGCTAGTGATGAAAGTTACCAAACCAGTAATAGTAGTATGTATTTTCTACGGCCCTACCTTGTTTACCTAGTGATAGTAGTTTCAACTATTCAGGCTCAACGAAAAGATTTATCGCAATTTTTTCAAATGATAAAAGAACCATGAATACTAAAAAAAGTTTCGACTTAGTTTTTGCCCCTGTAACCTCCTATTAATTAGTTCCGTTAGTTCGTTTGAAATATGTCTGTGCAAAAAATATACTTGACAAATATAGTGACTGTTTCCAAGAATTCCAAAAACTAACCCGCGGATCGCTAAGATTCTTTCTCCATCCTACCCGCCCGCGGTTTCCATCATAACTTTGACCTCATAATAGAATTATTGTAAGTATGTACATAGTTCACGGATTGCCAAACTTTAAGTTACAAAGGGACACCAACAAATTTTAAAATAGCCAAGTATTTTGAAGAGACTGCAGTGTGAAACTAGTAGCAGAGACTAGGAATTATATAGACTGCCAATGCCTATACATTGTGGCGTAACTTTAAAATAATGGGTCTGCTGTAGCTAGTTTCACTATGGAGAGATCACGTTACCATTTAATTCGTATGCCACTAAGACCTCTGCTTAAAACATAGCGCCATCTGTTGGGAGACTTGGGAGCTTCTACGTTGTGTTCATAGATGGCGCTATGTTTTAAGCAGAGGTCTTAGTGGCATACGAATTAAATGGTAAAGTGATCTCTCCATAGTGAAACTAGCTACAGCAGGCCCATTAATTTAAAATTACGCCACAATGTATAGGCATTGGCAGTCTATATAATTCCTAGTCTCTGCTAGTAGCAAATGATAGTTAAGCCAATAAATACCTTAATGAGTAAAATTAGACTTCCGGTTGTAGAGTGGTGGAAAACGAGAGGAAATGACTGAATTAAAAAACTTTTTTTTACGTCTTTGGGAGGCTGCTGCTCCTCAACCCACCAACGGAATCGCGGCAGACGTCCACAGTCCTTCATAATACAACCTTCATAACCACTGTACAAATTTCCGTGCGAGAGGAAATTACTAACGATTTTAGCGCCTTGCCCACGGTCTATAAGTACATACCTGTTGGCATGTATTGGTAAGATGTTTCCTGCCTTATGCCTATGCCAAATACCTTACACTAATCTTACCGCAGCGTATTTCACATTTCACCCAAATTACAAGGCTTACCTGCAATGAAAGAAAACAAACATCAAGTATAATATTTTAACATGTTTAAAACATTCTAAACGCGAAATGCGAAAGTCTAAGCTGTATCTTAATACTCTCTTAAGAGTATATTCAAGCAAAAGATCTTTACGACATCATGTTCAGGTCTGAACTCAAATACCTTAGGTTCCCTATTGGGCTCGCCATCTAAGGCCCCAAGTCAACGTAGCAATTCATAAAATGTATGGGAAACATAAATCACCATGTGTAAGTAAGACTTCACTTTCGCAAGCAAGCTAACATAGCACCACGCAACATCCGCTCTTAGAAATACAAGCGTTCTGTAACCTTACTGACATATGCCATATGGTAGAAAATCCCGTGAAAGTATAGTCGGCCACGTGAGGGACGACGTATAAGCACTATGCTAACATAACTCACGTGCATAATTACATTTCAATACAATTAGCTAGGTTTTAGTGCACGTGCGAATTGCATAAGGTACGACTACCTGCCATACAGCCTGGTGATTAGTGTTATACTTAGGCCATTCATGAAAATGCACGTTACTTTACGAGATGTTTCGGAAAGTCATTATTATTGATTTTGCCTTTAAAGCTTCATAATTACCTACGGCATTATTGTCCGTAATCATCATCATCATCCGCCCAGCGTTATCCCAATTGCATCCTGAGGGATGCCTGGGGTCCGCTTCCTAATACAAACGGAACGTTTTTACAGAAACGACTGCCATTTGAACTTCCAACCCGAGGGGAAACTAGACCTTATTGGGATTAGGCTTGTGAGTGAGTGAGTGGGCAACTTGGCAACTTGACTGCATTATTGACCGTAATGTTTTTAGATTTGTTATAGATCCAACATTTTTGTGGTCATTTGCAACACTATTACTAAACTACTCCAAAAATTATATGTATCGTTGAGCATAGTGTAGCAATTGCATGTTCTACTTTGCTTCATTGAGCAAACTGCGTAACTTTTATTATAACATCGACTAGATTACATTTTCATTTTTTTTGCAACACAACCGGCCAAACGCGCTACAATATTGAAGGATAATATTAGAACAGTTATTTTACTGAATTTACCGTCGAAATAACATTAGAGAAAGTTATGTGATGTAATAAACTTTTACGTGTTTAAACTGAATCTTTATGGATGCAAGTCGTAACTCGCAGGTCGTAAAAATAAATATTTCTAAATTTTGCTTAAACATTCTTTTTACATTCCATTCCTAAATGCTATGCCTAATAGTCTAGTTAATAGGTTTGATACAAAGTTAGCTTCTATTACTGTTAATTCTATTGATTATAAATTATAAATCATGTCCAAAATCAATCAAATTATTAACAATACACCTATCAAATAAATAAATAAATTCTAAGTCAATTTTGAAACATTCTGTAAATGCTTCCACTAAACGCTAATGGAATACTTCAGGCCAGATAAGATGATGAATGAGTACCTACGCCGCGATTACGTAAAAGCCTTCGAGACGTTAATACATACCAATCTATTATCTGATCCAAACACCAAATATAGTACGGGGAAATGTGAGCACCGCCTGTCAAATGAAAACTCATAAAATCATGCCTACAAGATTTATAGCAAGCTTGGAGCGTGTGCCTGGGTTTCTGTTTAGGTAAGTTCATAATTTTACACGTTATACTAGCAAACAAGCCGCTTTCCTATTATAGCGTTTAATACGTACCGGGAGTTTACTCTCACTAGACGAGCGAAAGTAAACTGACTGGTGTTAATATTTTGTTTGATAATTTCCATGCATGTCCGAACGTGATTTCAAAATATAAACGTTTGTAACTAATTACTGCGTCCATGTCGTCCATGCCAAGCTCGACCCCGATGCGTAATATAAGGCGCAAGAAAAGATAGAATTATGGCATGAGAGAGAACGAGTGAGATACCTATAATGATGTATCAGACAAGGATGAAATCAATCTCTTCTCGCCGGCTTTCTTTAGTTCGCTAAATGAGGGAGCACTAGAAAATTAGTTGAACCGACACGACACCACACCACGCCAATACCTGGAACCGTTGCAAAGCACTCGATTGCGGAACCTAGTTTTGTAGGCGATTGTTGCTGTTCATAAGTGTTGTTGATGTACTCTTAAGAACCTATTTCCTGAGTACATACATATAAACAACTGGATTTTATATTAGTCAAAACAGCCCGCCGAAATATTATCAGACACAAGGTATATCCCCTTCATATTACAGTTATCGGATTGCATCGTAAGTATGCTAGGGGTGCAGTCTGCTAGCTATTTCGAGCAATAGTCGTAGGCACTAGGTTTTTCGAAAATCGGGAAGGAAACCAGAAGGCAAACTAGTCCTTATTTGAATTAGGCTGATTGTTAGGCTCCTTCAGAATCCTAGGATAAAGGTAATATTGCGAAGCAGTCTTACCGAAAAAATTATTACTTTGAAATTCTATAGTTTTTATCATAATATATTACGTAATGTACGTTGTGTCTAGACCATAATTGTTTCACAAATCGTAGATAAGTAGGTATAACTAGATGTTAGGGTATACCTAGCTGTTATTTTTTCAAGTTCTCGTTAGAGTCGCAGCCGGATCGATATCTAGAGGGAAGTAATTCGCTTGCCCATTTGATGTGTGCACATAAACCGGACGCATCTAATGCAGTTTCTCTTTAGTCGGTAGCAGGGCCGGCGGTCAGTTACCGCGGGCTAAAGATAGAGAAATTAGCTCCGCTGGAGTACGCGAGTGAATGCACTCGCTGTGCCAGTACCGCCCCGCCCATACCATATACGAACGGGCGTAAACTGAGAGATCGATTACCACTAATTACTGCCCTCCGTGCAAAGGGAAGTACCTATACAATGTTACTCAAATATATCTTTCGATCGATATCCTCAACGACAGAGTAATGCATCTTCAGCCCGTGATCGTTGTTTGGTAAACAAAGTTAACCTTTGGTTAAAATTAACTTCCTGGACATAGTTAGACCTATGATAGGCCTTGTTGGCAAATAGACATGTCATTTGACATGAAATTTTCTTAGCATTGTGACGGCACACACGCGACGCTGCGCTGCAAGTAAGCGTGATATTGAAAACTTCAACAGCATCGTATTATGCAAGGCGTAATAATTTTCACTTTTGTCGCTTTCATCTTCAAATACCAACAATGGAAACTTCATTGGTCACTGACCGATTTGATTCTAGCGATTTGTCTTTGCAATCGCAAGATCTTACGGGAAATCTCTCTATTAATCTCTAGATAGTCGGTCCTGACTTGATGACTGGTGTCGCGGATTAAAATATCAGATCAGTTCCTTTACAAATAGCGGATAATAATCCTATCACACGACACAGCGATCATGCCGTCGTGGCCGGCTGGTTACAATTACAGTGTTTGCCGGAGCCCTGACAATCATAGCGACTTTCCTCGACTATCCGTCAAACGTATAAGTACGTGGGCTCCACTTCCACGAGCAGTGTTTTGATACGTGAAAGCGGTCTGATCACACGATTACACGACACGTGTACTTATCCTTCGCGCTTAACGTGATATTCAATTGTAACTTGATCGCTTTCTAGCCGCTTGACATAATAATAGCACTCATTCTGATCGCGCTTAGACTCGCCCGTTTAGAACTAATGCATTGACAAATAAGATTACACAGGGAAAATTGCACATAACATAACAAGCCTTATATTAAATCAAAATCAGTAAGTTTATCACTTACCACAAAGAATTCAACAAACTTTATTAGTAAAACCTGTTACGTTAGACGTAATCATTTAAGAATAATCATGTCCATAATAACATACCGGCTTTGAATGAATGGATTCAAAGTTTTTAGAGAGTATCAGCATTGCATGAAAGGCATGAAAGCCTACTTAAGTAACAATGTTGATGAATACCACTAGCTGTTTATAATAATTTAATTCTCGATAATTTTACTAGAAAGATCCCTAATGATTAGGATCATCTTACAAAACACATTTTGTCTGCAGGTAGTCATCCCTAAATTCCGTAACGCGTAAATAGACCAAAAGCAGCTATATTTCCTGATCGTTTGAATCCTTTTGAGCTTAAAGCTATTTCTGTAACGTGAACTTTCAGTTCTCGTGTTGTTGCCCTTTTCACAGTAGTTTCTTTGTGTCTAGCGGAGGAGCACACGTTATCTGATGGATGCGAGAGCACGGCGGAGCGAATCTCACTCGTTGAAAGATAAATGAAACATCACTCCTTAACTGTAAGAAAAATCTGAGAAACGTTCAGATGCACTATTATAAAATTAAATAAGTAAATTATAAGTCAAGAGGCAGCCATCTTTAAGAGACAAGGGAGTTCTGTTAGCTTAAAGTGGCACCCAGCCATCAATGCGAGCATTGTAATTTCCTCGGCAGCGTCCCGTTACACCGCCTCCGCGCGATAATTTTCCATGTTGCACCTCAGGAACGCCTAATAATAATGACAGAATGTCACTAATGAAACTGCCTCGAGCCATAATAAGCTTCTTATAATGAGAGACGCACGAACTTGGTACACGGTAACCAACGCAATTGAGCTGTGCAGGCTAAACCACAACGTTGGGTAAGACATAATAGACTGCAATAGGTATGGAAACCTGTTGATCATAAAACACGATAGTGTTTCTACATGTAAACAGATTTATGTAAATGAATCTTTGTTGGAATGCGTAATGGGCAGGACTCGTGAGGCAGTTGATTGCAGCGCGTGACGCTTCTATTGATGCAGCGTCTTATATACTTACCTCTATCGTCGTTTAATTTTGCTTTACTATTGTTATACACATCAACTAATGTTAATATACATCAACTAAAGTTTTTGTTGAATACTTATTTATGATATCATAATTAAATAGTGTATATACATATTTGTGGTGTACTGTCAACTATATTTCTTATATGTTTTCTTCGCAAAATATGGGAATATGCAAGACGATGACAATCGATTCTACGGGCGCCTCGCAAATTCACTGCCAATAGCTGTCACTTAAGTCCGCATTCAGGATGCTCGTGCATCGTGATATCCTTTTTGATTCTTGAAGGAGGAAGCTTTACAACCCAACTCTTACGGACGACTTCGCCTACTAATAGCAATGGACAATTAGTAAAATGATGACCAAAGTAACACGAGTAAATATATATCCCATGAAAGGATTATGTTAGGTGCATCGTTTTAGAATGTAAATGCCTTTCTCACTGCACTAACCGCAGTTATCAAAGATTCAAGATTCAGTTGATACCAGACCGCGCGGTCTAGGTAAGTAGATCCCAGGCACCTGCCGCGCCCGTGCAGGGATGCGCCTTTCACTCGCGCATCGAAAGTGCAGTGTTGATGCAACGCGACCTGCGACCTCACCTCACCACCACGCAACACCAGTACTAGATTTAATAGACTTATTGTTGCTTCTTGCCCTTTGGGAGTATTGGCAATCGAAGATCTGACCGGCAGGACCGTGCAGGTGCGCATATTGCAAATACATGATTACCCTTTGTAGCTACTTCACATCACTGATAACCCCCACGATCCTGTCGATTAATTAAGCCTACGAACATGTTTCATAATTCTAAAGCACTGCTGTGTTTACCAAACAACCTATTTTCGGTATACCAAGTCGCTTAATGGCTTTTTTAAACCAAAATAAACAAAAAATGCAATCAATCATGGCGACCGGTGGCGGTTCCGGGCTGCCTACCGCATGTGCTTAGAAATACATATGGTGTGAATTTTAATCCATCGTTTTCTTAATGTCAGCGTAGAAAAATTCTGCAATGTGATCTCCTTTTCATATTCAAGAGCTATTTATTAACCGGTATTATATCCTTAAGGCTATAAAGTATGCAGCCTTATTATGTTTCAAAGCATTCTGATAGAGGAAAGATAACTCATTGGCGCGCTGGTCAGGATAAATCGATGATAAAATACGTTTGGCGCTGGAATCGGCATGCATCGGCATTAATATGGCGGCCCAGCCTCCTTTAGTTAATGGTGTTCGGCTAACTGGCTGTCAAATGGTTACCATTTCGCCGGACAAATCGCGCCGGACCACCTACCGGGCCGGCTCGTAAACATGTAAATGCAATGCGAAGATACTCGCTGCATGATAAAAAGACAGTAATTCACGATAACAAAAGTTCATATAAGCACTGAAAAACCGAAGCACGCGTCCATTTATCATGGCGTGGACAAAATGGTGGACGGGTGAAATATAGTATAATTAGACATGGTGTTTAACTGATGCGATGGGGGTAGGCTAGACGGGCTCTTGTCAATCTGTCGCGTTAGAGTGCGTGTCGAGACGACGAGATAAGTTTTTTCGTCTGTAAGACATATCGGAATTTAAACCAAAAAACTACAGCGATAAGAACTGTGATGTTTACCATTTCACAACAATCTGACATAAAAATCACAGTAACGTAGTGTAAATAAAACAAAAACATGACATGTCTCGTAGAAGAGAATGTACTACATCTCGGGTTTGTATCATAATTGTCGGTCTCTTTACACGGTTCAAATATATTCTAGGAGTGATTGTACAATTCAGGTCAGATATGATAGAATAATGGCACGTTAATAGTTTATTCAGGTAAACTGGAGCATTTCAATATCATATGGAGTTCGGTAGCGGCGTTAGAGTTGTTAACGGTAATAGAAAATCGTGCCACCGTGAAATCTACGATCGAGGTTCACCGCGATAGACCGCGTTATTCTTATTTACCACATGTAGCTGTGATGATGTATGCACAAACGAAAACTGGAGTGTGGTACAAATTGCATTTAAATGGTGTTGCGATTACGACCTCGCAAAACGTTTTGGGACAGGTCATAAGTTATGTTTTTTTTCCTAATCTATATTTCTAATTCGCAAAAAAATTTAACGCATTTGCCTACCGTTATATCTACAATTAAAGGGCCCTAAATCCGGAACGCACATTTGACAAGTGCCGCTCTCTTGTTGTGCATAAACTCAATGCGTGTGATTAAAAACCAAGATAATATATGTTATGTTTTAATTTATCTTTATCGGCAAAAATATAATATTTAAATTTCACATAAAAATGAATTATATAAACCATTGCAATATCCGCACATGAGATACCGTTGTAATGTTTTTTTGTAGTGATGACACTGCGCGGTATGCGAGTGCCGTTGTCGCGGAAGCGGCGCGGGCGCGGCCCGCCCATCGCCCGCGCAATCTCCGGGATTGCCGGGATTACCGACATCACCTAAGTAATTCATATTAACCCTGCGATACTGTTACGGCGTATTAAACCTAGGTATGCGAAGCATTCTATTAATGCTTAATAGTAAATTGAATGTGCGCCGATCATAGTCCCGATCTAGGAAAACGTCGGTAATTGTGCGGTACCCTACGGGGTTCCGTAATAATATCCTTTACTATTCCCGAGCCCAAGATAAACTGATATTATATTTCGCCGAAGTCATCAAGGAAACCTGACTTGTTAGATAATCCGAAGACTACTAAGAGCCTGGTGTACCTAATAAATTCTGTTCTTAGACGGTTTACATTTGAGCCTCCGTATAATTAATTATTTGTGCAAATGTTCATTCAAATAGATTAAACGTTAACTTCCCTAGTAGACATGGGCATTAAAAAGGTATTATTACTAGGCTCTCGTCGTTTACCTGTGTAGGTGTACGAATAATTAAGAAAGATACCACTAAATAGACGATAGTCGGCATTAACTAAATGAGATTTTTATTTTTATGAAGGGTCATTAGGCCTTGTTTACTACCGTGGCATATGGGATGTAGGAACATTCGTTACGATGAACGTGAGATAAGAGCCTTTTTAAAACACTTTCACTGCGTAACTGTCTTCAGTAAGCACTAATAAGGCGACAAAATGGCTAACGGGCGAGCCCTAACGAGTCGATCATTAGAAAGTAAGACAGCGGAAAAAAACGCCGCAGTTACGTGGCACAGGAAAAGTGTAGCCGATGGGAAATTCACAACCGTGTTCATAAAACTCAGTGGGAGAGATGAACTGGTTCCGTTGCTTTAGCTTCTGGTTGGTTCCAAAGGAAAGTTACTAACGTAACATCTATTGGCACTGTGGTTAAACATTTTGATAAATTAAACTGACCTCAAAAGGGTATAAATGTAAGGGTTTTGTGCATTAATTACTTCTCTTTTCTAACTTCTTTTTCAGTTCCTTTTCCAGTTTCCTATTCAAGTTTTAGTCAATACTAGGAATCGCAATATCAAATTAGTATTATTGACCCTGTCTGAACGAAACTGCAAGTATAAGGTAGGTTACAGGCTACCAAGTTCTCAAAAGTTACAATGTTGTAACAAGTTCCTTGCGATCACTAAGCCACGTCATTCAGATTAAAATAAATTCAACTATTACATGCTTATTTCTGCGTAAACACATCATTTATCCCAAGATACCATCACCGATACAATGTTGTATTTTCCATGAATAGTATATTGCAGTTCATTGCGTATAGTGTCGACTGTCGCGGCGACACGAACACATTAGTTAGGTAAGGCGAATGTATCAGTAGCTCTAGTATAAGTTTTTTCGAAACATTAACTAATTCGAACGCGTTTGCGTTTTGTCTCAAAATGAATGAAAGTAGTATGAAAACGTAACAGCGCCTCTGGTGGTCACTAGTGGAAACTAAAACAGCGAGTATAACATTTGTTGCTAGCCGATGAACGCGCGTATTTCAAACTCGGTGAGAGCTTTTTCATACATTTTGAGACAAAACGCAAACGCGTTCGAATTAGTTAATGTTTCGAAAAAACTTATACTAGACGCGCAGTATTTGTCTCGCTCGTTCGCTTATGTTGACCCAGTATGCTGTGCTCGTCACCCGCACACGGAAACATGCGGAAAACGACATGAAAATAGGTGTTTTGTGGAAACCGATCATTAACAAATGTGAAAAATTACGTATTTGGATTGTTTTTCGGAAAAAAAATCACAAATCATCTGTAATTCAGAGGCAGTAGCGGTTTTAATGCTGAAAATAGGCTAGATTTGACGTAGTATTTATAATTCTATACGTACGTTTTGACGTAGTTTTTATTAATTGAATAACACTTTAAACATAATATTTTTGAATTCTTGTTTGGTTAATTTAGGAGCCTCAGGCATTGCACCATTTCACCAGACCGAACAGAGAACCTGAACATAAGTAGGTATACCTACATCCCATCGACAACATCGACAAGCATACGCCGCATATGATGCAAATGTACACAACAATTTAACACAATCTATCTCTATACAATGCGTTTCGTGTTAGCTACATGACTGCATGACCAGTTTACGAAGAATGTGCATAATCAGCTATGCATCTTAATCATTTGTTACTTGGCTCTATCTTAGTATTCTAGAGGCTGACGGGAGGATGAATCAGGCATGTAAAATGTAGATGTAGCCTTCGCATTAGCTGATTACGAGGCAGATAAGTGCGTGAGTGATTTTACTTAGCCTTCCTGCTTTGCGCTATTTTGGTGTCGATTACCTAAGTTGCTAGATTTTAAACCTTATACAGTTAGTTGATATGTTCCGCGAATTCCGCAACTCACTTTAGCTTAAAGGATATAACAAATTAATCAGGGTTGAGACTTGGAAAAGTGACGATGTTATGTAAAAACAACGCGTAGTTAGAAATAATATGACGCGATCTATTCCCACTTTCCACTATCTCCTATTTAAGTTTGGTTTCTGTATTAAGTAATTTTCTGTAGTAGTTACCCAGACCAAATGTTATTTCTCTATTTGTCTAACGAATCGGTATTTCTATATGAAATGTATAACAGTTATCTACTACAATTATGGCCTGACACAAATGGTGTTTTCAATGTAGTTTCTTGAACATAACTATGAAAACGGTTGGAATTGTAGTTAACATGATAACTGTATGTGCGTAAGCGCACCGCACGCGCACGCCGTGGGAAACCAATCACCGCGGATCAATGGGGGCGCCGATCACACCGCCACCTAGACGTAATACTGTTATTGAATTATGTTTCCATCATTTACCACTTTCCGTTATATTTCTGCAATCTAGAATATTCAATAAGAGAAGCTAGAAGAAATGTTAATATTTATTTGCATCAGGCAACAAGGCCTGTTTTAATAATAAAAATATACCTTACAGACTAATGTAACTAAACCTAACTCGTCGCTCTTAGAATTAAGGTCACTCTAATGATACCTATGTGAAGAGTCGAGAATTAAAGTAGATACTCGGTTTGTAGAATTAATGCCAATATACATTATACAAGTACTAGAAAAACAACTCCCTTTAACTTCCCTATTATTATATGTAGATGGAAAACACATCTGAATGTTAAGTTTAGTGAACCAGCGACAAAACTCCCAGTAGCTCGATTCCAGGACACAGAATAAGTAATAGTACAAGTACAGAAGCTTCACTTTCTAACAAAAACGGCGTTAAGGCATAAAAAACATGCCTACTCTGTGCATCTCTGTCTATCTTATAACTTGTATTCATTCACACGCGGCACGTGTAGCGCTAGGGCTATCGACTCGTCGCTCGTGACGTTCTAGTCAGCGGCGGCAGCGGTAACGTGCATATAGACGCATTCGCGCGGCGGCGGGCGGCCCTCGACTGACGGCCGGCCCCGGGCCGAGCGAGCGGTAGGCATTTAAAGCGACGCGCGCCTCCCACTGCAAGTCCCTTGTCCAGGGTCCGCGAAGGACCGATAGGAGTGCGCGGTTGGAGAGTGGCCTGGGGAAATTTCCCGTGGATTTTCCTTCAACCGCGCACTCCTATAGCTTTATTGGGCCCGGCCTATAAAGCCACAGTCAGATAAAAAGAAAACCATCTGAATGTATTTTAGAAACTTACTTTTTTATATATTTTTAAAATTACAACCATAATCCAATAACAACAACAAACGTTGCAACAATCCGACAATCATGCAGTGGCCATTGATCATGATGAACAATTATTATTCGCGAGATATTGATCATGATAAACAATTATTATTAGAGAAATCATTTGCAGATTGGAGAAGACACAAAACATGTCAGAAACATGCAAACATAGACAAGATAACCTTATTTTTAAACAGTTAAACCTACAGCGCGTCGTCGAGTGCGTCAGTGATAGGTATATAACAACGGAATACTTAATGGATGTAACGTAACTGTACCGACAACACAAGAAAACAGACTCAAGTAGCCGTAATGTTTACTTAATAGTACGAACATTACTTGCTTTAATTGATAAGTGCCAGAAGCGGACAAAACAAATAACATAAGCTTAAGGAGAGAGAGAAGGCGCTAGCTTTAAAGCGCTAGCAATAAATTACTTGATTACTTCGCAATGTCATAAAAAAAAGTCAATAAAAGACGTAACTCCACGTGGGCGCAATTCAACTAAGCCTCGGGTCAACAAATGATACCATCCACGCGATTCCAAATCACCAGAATCAATAGAAAGTTAGGTAAGCCCTAACTAGCGCTAATATGTTACGTAACGTGCAGGGTGTAGCGAGTTACGTTTAAATTATAAGGTCGTATGTAGGTTCGAGTTTCAAGTGTGCTTGCGTCCTTTTTTGGTCGGCACGGCGGCCGGTGGGTGGAGACCCTATCTCTTGTTTACACAGTCCACTTCCGAGTGTCGCAACGCCGCGCGAGCGCACGTGTGTGCTGCCCACGCGCAGGGTTGTCGCTCAAGGCACGTGAGACCATGGGTACTTCGCCAAAAACTGCATTTGCAAACTGGAAAGTATTTACTCATCTAGCTTTACTCATCATCTCGAAATAGATCAAGTACAGGTAAATATTTATGATTCTGGGTTTCTGATTATCTGTGTCATACAAGCATCAGTTTTTTTTCTCAATAGATAACTATTTACGATAACATAACTGCTATGAATTTAGCATGAAAACCTTGAAATATCAAGTCGGACACTAATAACGGATGTGCAATTTTGTTCCACGCCGTGGCGAGCTACGCAGCCCTATTGTTTTGATGAAAAACGGAAAAACACCGGGACAAACATAATAGTAATGCATCCGACAATGGCCATTTACGTAACATGGAAATCGCTTGACATTTGCATAGAACCTTCTGTATACGAAGCAAGGTTGGCTGTTTGCGAGATAAAACCTCTGTCCACCGAGTAACAAAGCCGCTGGAAAAAGTACTGCGGTCGCACGTAGGGACAGTTTTTGCAACGTGTCCACTGTCCACCATGAATGAGATCTCGGCGACTTACTTCCGTAGCAAAACATGACAAAACCCGTTACAAGGAAAACAAAATCGATTACCATTCAATTGAAAATATCGCCGGACGCTGTACTTATAGAAATATAGCGCAAATGCTTAGTCGAAGTTGCGTAATGAGGAAATAAAAACGTCTGTCGAGAAAAAAAAACAACGGGTTGCACTCCGGGAGTGCCGGCAGAAGTGAAAACTCAATAAAGATAGTAAATGGGTCATTGTCAGATTTAGGTGCGCGTCTTTTCGGTGGACAGGACATGCCAAAAGTTAAGGGCTACAAAGGTTAATTTTCGATTGATCTGATAACCCGCATAATCTGTAATTCCGTGTCTATAAATCCATATAATAAAAACGTAAATTACATGCACACAAGCCGTTAACTATTGTCCACCGAATGGACAACTTTTGTTTTTCCGACTGACAATGACCCAAATAACAAAGATATTCATATCGGTATTGGTATCCGTATCGGTATCCGTATCTGTACTGTACTCATACTCATGTTCATATTCGCATAATCCATTTACATAATATGTCCCGAGTATCATTGTGTCTTACGCATCTAAGACCAGGAACCTGTACCACAATACTTTACAAGCTTACAATTCGACAAATTTGTGAACTTTTTCTATGGAAAATTGTGCAATTTTGTCAAATTGTAGACTTGTAAAGTTTTGTGGTATAGGGGCCAGCTGAGTTTAGCTGAGTTGACACCTCCTAACATCGCAATCACGATTACTAGGAGCGGTCAACTAGCTGGTCTTAGAATCTTAGAATCTGTCGCGAGTTCAACAAATTTTCCCTAGTACAAAAGTGCTCAGAGCCGCTAAAGAAGTTTTCACTTCAAAAATTGTAAGCAATACTACCTATTTCCCATTTTTATTTCTTTAGATTCGTTGAGTGTGCTCAGGAACTCCATGAGCTCATACCGCCTTCCCCCTTCTTCGATCAGATATCCAGACGACGTACGACTGGCTACTTTCATTACCTGGTCAAAATCATCTTTTTTTATAATGTTTACTGGTTTGGTATTCGAATGGCGTATGTAGGTACTTCCGAGTTCAAATAACCTGGACCTTTTTAAGGTACGAGTGAATCTTCTGGGTGAGCTCGCATAAGCGTCGGCCTCATTTTTAATTTAAAAAAATATATATGACTGGTTAGAATTAGGCGTTTATTTAAGACTGCACCGAGCAAATTTCTGAATAATTGCGATGGTTGGATCACTTGCTGTATTATTATTACTAAAGCTTGAATTCTGTAATTCCTATATATTATATTTAAGGATACACTCTACACGTCATGTGTTTCAGAAACACAATTACTTATAGTTTTCTTCATAAAAATTCAATCCAAAGTTAGCTCTACTAAAGGATATAAACGCAAACTACAACGTTAATACTTTATGAAAGGTCTTCAATTGTTGAATAGTAACAAAACTACATGTTATGTAGGTCGTATGTGTTTAACATTTGCAAAATGTGGAGATTTTTTTAACAATGCAAAGGAAATTCCGAAAATTTGACCGGCGGCCGTAGTTTTCTTGCCGGCAGATGGGCTCCGGCCCTCAATGGGAGCAGACGTATGCTGCTTTTCTCAGTTTGACATCTCATAAAAACACGCTTTTTGACAGCTTGCTCGTATACAAATACAAAATGTATACCACACACAAAGATTGCATTAATTGATGTAGGGTAAACAAATGTTGACGTGTGGCTATTGAAGATTCTTTAACATGGAATTTTTAGTATTAGCCATTCGTTATAACATAAAAATGCAATCTTTGGTCCCCAATGTTTACTAATGCAACTAAATTATAATGATTTCCTTTACGAAAAGGCATTTTAAACGTAAAAAGGTTACCGATGTATTTCAGTTCAAAGTAATTTACTTTTTATAAATTGGCCACCCAGAACGGAACGTTATGACATTTATGTCACTCATCATATTTCAAATTAAAATTTGTAAACAAATTGTATTTTTATATTTCAATAATTTAACGAATCTAATGTTAAATTTTGTGTTTATGTACGGCGCTTTCACGTCAAACAATGATTACCTAAATATATCGCAGAATCTGCATAAACAAAACATATCCCAGAATCTGTACAAACAGGCACAATTATTATGGTGCTTTGAACAGAAGTTTATAAAATATCAGCGTTATACCAAGAAACAGATCTAGAGTGCTCTCTTGCAGCGGAAGCAGAAGAAAGAATATCGCAGTTTCTTCGCCAGTTTGAGGGATGTGGATTTAAATTGTGTAGTGTCTAAGCCGCCTGCCCCTCTAGCACAACATGCATTCCATATCTACTCGCGCGCGAGATAAGCTACCTGTCACTTTTTGACAGCATTAATCAGACAGTGACAGGTAGCCTATCTCGCGTGCGAGTAGAGACGAGATGCATGTTATGCTAGCCCCACTGGTCACAATTTAATTATACCTAGAATGAAAATAATAAACCTATGTTTCATTTATAAATAATAAACCAAGTAGTTGTTGGGGATGTGGTGACAATGACGATGTCTAACAAACAAATATGCAGTAATTACTTATAATATTAAACTGCGCTAGTTTCTATCTAAAGCTTTCATGCGTTGGAAACTTGGAAATCCCGTTGCTTTGATTTTGTACAAGTAAGTACTTACCTATATCGCATCGCAATAATTGTTTCGACGTTATAGTAAACGAATAGCAAATAATAATAATTGCTATTTATTATTGATGAAAATAGACGCAATGTTAACCATTATTGAACCTTATCTCGTTGCAATAAGGTTCACGGATGTTCAGTTAAGTGTCATCGACGGCACGATTTCGACGACACCCAGAAGAATATGTAAACGCATCCTGCTAATTATTCCTTTCAATTGGGAATGGATGAAAATCTCAGAAGTGCTTGATTTTTTTTCTGGTGATAGGAATAACCTCCCTTAGTACCAGAAAAAAGTTCCAGATTTTTTGGCTGCGCCAGTGATTTTTGAAAAATGAAAATATTTTCCTCTCTCGCATTCTGGGCCTCGTTCGGCAGTATTACACTATCCTCGGTCCATCATATATTATAAAAAACATCTGTGGCAAACTGACAATGACAATGACATTGACAGATCTCTTCATCACAAACATAACCTTGTTTGCTTTCGCTGTTATTTCTGTGCTCTATACGATTCATAATTTCTCGAACTGTTTTTGCCCTTGGACTTTGATTATTGCCTGCCTGAACGACGAATTTTGCTTTTTGACCCTGGACTTGATTTCGATACCTTAAACGACGACCCTTGCAACCCAAACTGGACTATTTTTGCCGGCGTGTTGATTTTGTTACGAGGTCTTCACAATGGATGCTCACGACCGCAAATACCAACTGTACAGAGATCCAAAGACATGCTTTGTACCAACGTGCTCTAAGAGTGATAAAAAGAACCCTGGATTAAGGTTTTTTGCTGTCAGAGAAGAGTTGAAAGAAAACTGGTGTCAATTAGCTGGAAGGAGCTGTCCAAAACGGCGAATTTTCTGCTGTGAAGACCATTTAAACGTAAGTTTTCTGCATATTGTTCTGCATTAAATAAATAAATATATTTTCACTATCTCACTAGTAAACAAAGAGATAAATGTAGATTGAAAGATGATTAAATTTGATGTAAGTAAAATATCTTAATACTGTTACACTTTAAACTAGGAGCGCTCGTGGTCCAGCGGTGCCTGCGTACCGCGTGCGGTATCTACAGTTAAGCAACGTGGGCACCGGTCTGGACTTGGAAGGGTGACTGTTTTGAATGGTTATGTTAAACCCTTGATTCTGGCTGCTGTCTATGGCAGCAGTCGTTAAGCCAAGTTGGAGGCAAAAACAAAATGGGTGACCTTCGGGCGGCTTGAGAACTTCTAACAGTCAGATGGCAGGCGCTTTCGTAATAACCAGTGCCTACACCAAATCTTGGGATTACGCTAGGAGGATGATGATGACAGTTTAAACCAGTTAACTAGTATTAAAATAGTGTTACTCTATTTAAATACCTTTCATTCATGCACTAGTTATCATCAATGCCCGAGCCTCAGATACTGGCTCATCCAGAAGCCAGTTCAGAAATTTAATGTAAATGTAATGACCAATGTTTGTGTTATGTATACATATAGGTAATAAGGTTTACATAAATGATTATGATATTTATGATGATTACTTACAGTTTGAAGAAGATTTGGAAAATTATAACAAATGGATTGCTGGTGCCAAACCAAAGCTCAAGTTAAATGCCACACTCAAGAATTATTTGACCACAAGGGAAGAGAATGTAGGAGTTCTCACACAGGCATCTACTTCAAGTGCTGTTGTGAAAACCATTTACACCGTAAGTGTTTTATCTTATAAAGCAAATACAAATCCCAAACTATGGGTACTAAGCAACAATTTACATACTTATATTATATAGATAAATAGATTTTTTTGGACCCGACTGTGGCTTTATAGGCTGGGCCCATTAAAGCGTTAGGAGTGCGCAGTTGGAGAGTGGCTTAGGGAAAATTTAGGGGAAACCTCCAAAACGACCATGCAGGCGGGTTAAACACTGGAATACTCTAAAAGTTTGCCCTCCAGTGAGATTGGGTGAGCGGTTTCAACCAAATCTGAGGGCAGGGCCGCATCTTGCTTATTTCATTATATCATTCAATGCTTTCAGTAAATATTGAAGTAGAAAATGTACATATATTTTATTATAAAGTAATTGTTTCAGGTTAATGCTGGTGTACAATGCAGAGGTATAGCCATGCCTAATAAATCAACTATGGCAAAACCTCAGACAAAGGACAAAAGCACAAACTTTCGTGCTCGGAAGATAAATAAAGTTATGCCTTCACAGGTTTCAAATTTACTGGATTGTGAAGAGTCGCCCCACCAATCACCGTCATTATTTGGGTCATCCAACGTTGACTCCGGATCATCTAGTGCAAAAAATGAGGATGACAAATGTGGGAGACAACAATTATTAGAAAAGATATACAATACACCTAAAATGTATTTAGGTTTACCGAAAAACTACTGGTGGATAATAGAATTTGTAGCGCAGAAGTCGTCCAGTGTTGCGCTATACATCATTGTGACTTTGTTTAAATTAAAAAATAATGATTCCTTCGCGAGGATGAGTGATGAATTTGAAATGGCGAGGTCTACCATTAGATTAGTCTTTGAAAAGAATGTGGTAGCATTGTCAACATACATGCAAAACTGTATTTACTTACCACCTCTTTTAATGATAAAAAAAAAATTACCTTTGGCTTTTAAAATTAGGTACTCCAATGTGCAATGTATAATAGACTGTTTCGAAATACAAATAGAAAAACCATCGGATCCAAATGCACAAGCACAATCATGGTCATCATATAAGTCGTGCAATACGATGAAATATTTGATTGCTTGCACACCAGCTGGCTATATAGCGTATGTATCGCAAGGTTATGGGGGAAGAACGTCAGATAAAGCAATAACTGAGAAGTGCGGGTTTATCGATATTCTTCCCGTTAATGCAGTTATAATGGCAGATCGAGGGTTTAAAGAAATAGAAGCTGCTTTAAGCACAAAAAATATTAAACTCTTGCGACCTCCGAGTGTATTCTCAAACAAAACGTTGACTAAAGAAGAGGTAATAAAAACCAAAGTAATAGCTAGTTTGAGAGTACACGTAGAAAGGGTGATAAGGAAAATAAGGGAGTTTCATATGTTAAAACCCCATGCTGTAGTCAATAACAAACATACAAAATATTTAAATGAATTAGTTACTATTGCATGCGGTTTGATTAATCTTCAGGATCCAATAATAAAAGATTATTGACAAGCTTTGTGTTTTATTTTACATAAATTATACATATTATAGTACATATGGCATTAACAAAGATTGTATATATCCTAAAGCCTTCCACACACCGAAGCGCGGGGCGGCGGCGGAACGGGCGCAGCGCGTATACGGTGACGCACACCGACGGCGGGCGCCGCGCTCGCCGCGCGCCCGATCACAACAGCGCGGTGGCGGGGCGTGCGCGGAGCGGCGCGGGCTGGGAGCGGAGCGCAGTTTTTATTTAATTTATTAAAATCGACGTATAAATAATCGTTTTTAATAAATGAAGTTGCCAAAAACTGCAAAAGTATGCATCCGAATATCCGATCCCTGGTCATAAGTTTCGCGGTGCCGCTAAACTTAGAAATATAAGCATCGCGGTAGCGCGGCGCGCATGCCGCGGGGCCGCGACGGGCCAGCGGCATGCGCGCCGCGGGCGGTGCAGTGTGTGTCAGACCGCGCAACGCCCGCGCGTGTCAAGCGTGCAACCCGCGCTGCCGACGCCCAGCGCTCCGGTGTGTGGAGGCCTTAAAAGAAAATAACCATTTAACCATAGTTAAAACAATAGCTCATATCATAGCGCTGTTTAAAATTATTGGAAATACATTAACTTTCCAAAACTCTTCGGCAGAGCTCATTAAATTTTCCACATACTCCTCATTAAAATCTATAGAAATATTTTCGATATTGCCATTGTTTTCAAATTTAGGGTCTGCTACACAAAATATGCATTTTTTTTTCTTAGTTGCCAGCATCTCCAACTGGACTTGGCCCATATATTTGCTGCAAATTTTCCCATCCTTTATGTAATTTCTTTTGGTTTTTTCAGATGTAGGACATTTTATTTCAACTACAAAGTCATCACCAATACCATCGGGTGAAGCTCCAAAAATTCCATTCATAAGAATGAACCCCGAATCTTCTACTTCTATATTTAAATCTTTCTTAAGTTTCTTTAACACTTGTTTTTCAAGAAGTTTCCCCCTTTTCATCGCTTTGGTCTCAATTACTTTTTGACCACCTAATAATTCTTCAACAAGGCTACCTTGAGGCGTCTTACAATGGGCAATTTCATATATTCTAGAGCCAGTTATTCGGGCTTGCCTTATGTAATGCCACAGTTTAGAATTAACTTGACTCACGGTTTCTTTATTTATTACATCTGTTTTATGTTTTACAAGTTTGTCACTAAACACCCTAAAATTATCATAACTGTGGTCACTTTCTTTCACAATAAAATCAACCATTAGGTCAAATACACAATAATTTGTCAGTTTGTCTTCGTTGTTTGTGGGATCGTGTAACATAAGAAGACTTTTTCCACAAGCATGTTTTTTTGCTTCTCGTCTTAATTCTTCTAATACAGCAGTATCTCGTGGTCCTCTTTTGACAACCTTCCCTTTGTTCAGATCTTCACACAATAGTGGTTCATCTCGAGCCCGCTTTAAGTTGGGTTTGGTCCAGTAGCACTGAACACTGGTTGGTGCAGGTTCATCGCTTCGTTTTTGTAGCCACCGCAATACCACAACAGTATGTTTGCACCCTCCTGAAAAACATAAAAAGAATAAGAAACAAAAAACTAACCACTCTGTGTTATTAATTGTTTTACCACGATTATGACTTTTATTGCTACAATACAACATGTACATGCCACCAATGCAACAACCAGTTTACAATTTATTGAAAGTGATTTAACCTTTTCACCGCCATTGACTTGATATAAAGTCAGGACATTAGGTGCCACACGCACGCCAATGATTTCATATTGAGTCGATAAAGTTGATGTTAGTTAATGCAAGCTACATGCTGTCAAATAAGGTTCATTTTCAGTCTTTTGCTATGAAGACTTTGGCGTGTGAGGCACAACTTACAGAGTCTACTGTGGCGGTCGAGTTGTCTTAGGTAAAACAAAATGATGTCATGTTTCTCATATTTGTGTCATACACCTGGTGACCTGCCCTGCCAGTGTTGGGTATTGGGGATCAGTTTGCATAGCTGGACAATGAGTAGGTACTAAATAATATGTCATTACAAAGAAACATTTACATGACCTATTGCAACATGTATGTGTTAATAGATTTATTCAGATATTTGCAAGAAAACTTACCAGCTGCAGCCGCACAGCCATCACATGATGTATCTGTGATAGCTTCTCCTGCCTCATCTATATGGACCATCACAACATAATATTTGTTTGACAATCTATGTTCTGGTCTCGGAGCGCTCATGGCCCAGCGGCGCCTGCGTACCGCTTGCGGTATCTAAGGTTAAGCAACGTGGGCAGCGGTCAGGACTTGGATGGGTGACCGCTTTGAGTGGTTACTAACTGAGGGCTCCCGTGCTTTGGAAGGCACGTTAAGCCGTTGATCCCGGTTGCTGTCTATGGCAGCAGTCGTTAAGCCAAGTTGGAGGCCTTCGGGCGGCTTGAGAACTTCTAACAGTCAAGTTGCCCACTCACTTGACAAACCCTAATCCCAATAAGGTCTAGTTTCCCCTCGGGGTTGGAAGGTCAGATGGCAGTCGCTTCCGTAAAAACTAGTGCCTACGCCAAATCTTGGGATTAGGTAGCGGACCCCAGGCATCCTTCAGGATGCAACTGTACTGGGATAACGCTAGGAGGATGATGGAGGATGATGAATCTATGTTCTGGTACCACCTTAGCACGCACAGTGCATATGCCACCCGTTCTATTAATTTCCATGTATCCGATGGCACTTTCTACATATGAATCATGTGAAGACCTTAAATTAACAAAAATAATATGTTCAAGAACTTTCATTATCAGTATAGCAGAAAGATGTACCTAAGAGTTATTAAATTATAGATAAATATTATATGATGAATGATATGGACTTTAATCCCGACAAGGTCTAGTTTTCTGCCTCTGGGTTGGGAGGTCAAATGGTAGCTGCTTACGTAAAACTAGTTCCTACGGCAAATCCGTTTTGGAGCGGACCCTGGGCTTCTCAGAGCCCAACCGGAAAAAGGCTACAAGAAAGATGATCTGTTTATGAATTTCATATCGATTTTCTTTAAAAATATCTTACCATCAGTATCCGACATACCTACATAGTTCAAACCACTGCTGACCCATTTTTCCACCAGTCCATCATTTTACACAGTGAATTTCGATATGAGACTTCCGCGAGAGACTAACGCACCTCGTATTTCAGCGACATTATGTTTGTCGCTGTTCTTCATAAACTCCATTAGCATGTAAATATCTACTGCCGGCAAGTTTGAGGAGTCTGCTTTTACAAAAGCAGCGGTGTTCATGTTGGCAAATTTCAAAATCCAGTAGAGTTGCAGTGGTCTACGTACAAGCTATCAAACTCAAGTCCAGGGTCGAAAAGCAAAATTCGTCGTTCAGGCAGGCAATAATCAAAGTCCAGGGGCAGAAACTGTTCGTGAAAATTATGAATCGTATAGAGCACAGAAATTACGGCGAAAGCAAACAAGGTTATGTTTGTGATGAAGAGATCTGTCAATGTCATTGTCATTGTCAGTTTGCCACAGATGTTTTTTATAATATATGATGGACCGAGGATAGTGTAATACTGCCGAACGAGGCCCAGAATGCGAGAGAGGAAAATATTTTTATTTTTCAAAAATCAGTGGCGCAGCCAAAAAATCTGAAACTTTTTTCTGGTGCTAAGAGAGGTTATTCCTATCACCAGAAAAAAAATCAAGCACTTCTGAGATTTTCATCCATTCCCAATTATGGACCTTATAAGAAGTGTATAAAAGTTAATTTGTCAGAGCTGATACAGTAGTGGTCCGGCCAAGTTCCACAATTGCAGACTGTTACAATGACTTTCTTGATGATATTTGTTATATCATTAGGTTTTATAGTGCTTGTCATTCACGATAACGACGATGCGCCCCTCCACAGGGAATGTCATACTATTCTATGCGCAATTCTGCGGATTGGGTTACGACGGGAGGTCGTGAATAACAAGAACTACCTATAAGGTTAGGTACTGGTTCCTCAAATACAAAGTTGTTTCACAATATTGCTGCAGTTATCCCGTGCCGTATAAATAGTTTCAGTAGTTTATTACAATATATATAATAACTAGATATATTGTAATAAAACTACCGCTTCTTCTCTTAAAACTTGCATTAAATCAGTGTCCATTTTAGAGTTAACCAACTGATAAACAGGAAATAACCAATTTATGAAAAGTTTTGCTTAAAATAACCTATTTAAGGTACAACATATACTCGTATCATGAAAATCACCAAGTAAACTCTCAAAATAAGTACCTAAGTCATAAACATAACACAGTCATAACATGCACGAACCGATTAGGAAAATTCTTTCTCTGTTTTAAGTTGTATAAAAATGAGTCTGTGAGGAAAGGGCAAAACAAAATACATTTTACAAAACAGGGGTTTGACAAGTTTTATGTTATAAACAAGGAACTGAGTATTTTACTACCACAAATTCCAAATTCAAGACATTTTCAGATACAACTAATACTTGAGTTTTGGTTACAGATCAGAACTTGACGATTTTTGTTACACTTCTCTTATGCACCAAAAACCTTTAAATATTCAAAATCTATATTGTCATAAGTTGGCATAAACATGGGTCAATGACCCGACCCAGCAAAATGAGGTAGTGTGCGTGAATAATGCATGTGTGGTTAATTGGGTAAATTATTAAAAAAATTGAAATTTGACAGGCGCTGAGAATTTACCCCGCACGATAGGCCCTTAAGAAAATTTAATTTAGCTGTTTGCTCTAAGGAAGAACCCAAATTTGGTGTATTTTGAAAATTAATTTTATTTTTTAGGAAATATTATATTATTAATATCTATTCATTTAATGTGACTCGTTTACTTTCTTTGTCTATTCTAACAGAATCGTGCTCTATCAAGGTCATAGGGGCCCCATTACCCTAATGTGCCCAGGGCCTCAAATTGGTTAAAGACGGCCCGGCCCTGTGCGTTTCCGTTACTGTCACCCGGGGAGGTACCCTAAAAAAAATTTTTTTTTAACATTTTATTCTACCGTTTTC
Source organism: Cenopis cana (assembly GCA_951800055.1). Taxonomy (NCBI): domain Eukaryota; kingdom Metazoa; phylum Arthropoda; class Insecta; order Lepidoptera; family Tortricidae; genus Cenopis; species Cenopis cana. The sequence goes on from OX637488.1 coordinate 9,099,294, forward strand.
TCCGCGTCATCGATATGTATTTGTATACTCATGCCAAATTACAGCTTTCTAGTACTAACGGTTACTGAGAAAAATGGGGGTCGGACGGACGGACGGACGGACATGGCGAAACTATAAGGGTTCCTTGTTTACTACGGAACCCTAAAAACTGAAAAAATCAAATTACTTGAATTTCCCGAAACGTGGGGTAATCTTCAGGGGATTTTTTTATTATTTGTTGGTATCCCGAAATCGAATTATAAACCGACTGAATGATGCGACATCAATTCTAAGCTGGCTTCTATGGTAGATTTATACTACGCGATTTGATCGGTTTATATGTGAAATGTTTGGAGGTTATTTTTGAATTAATTTACATATTTTTCCTATTTCATCAAGTGTCTCATGATATAACTTATGATTTAGCTCAGTAACTTGGTACCGGTGAGATTTTAGAAATAAACACGGGTCCAAAATGCAAATAAAATGTACTTACGCAAATTACGCATGGAATGTAACATCCGCCTTTTTTCGGTCGAGTTTGCTTTTACAGCCCAACACTGAACACCCCACCATGTTTGCACTGAACACCCAAACACTACGGATCTGATAATTGGTAAATTATTATTCATTTAAACCAAACTTATCATTAATTCTCTATTTATAAAATGCACTACCAAATATTGCCAATGACACAAAACTTTGACACAAATACAAAATTTTTCGATCGGTGATAAGGACAAAACATCGCACTATTTTCTACTTCCTCTCATAGGAATCGCAATAAGGCTATCTTTCTCTTACAAAGCGTGTCAGGCCCTTGGTATTTTATCCATCACTCTTGGCCACTAGGTATTTTGAAGGGAACTGTCACCGTATTTAGGGACAATAAGAACTACTTTCCATGAGAATTTATTTGAAATATGATCTTTACGGAAATCGGTCAGTCTGGCTATCCGATATTGGACTTTGGAAACGCTTTTTTAGGGACAATAAGAGCTACTTTCCATGAGAATTTATTTGAAATATGATCTTTATGGAAAATCTTAGGATTTTCTTAAAACAGTTAGAACCTTGGCTTTCTAAGAAGACCAGCTGGGGATCCCTCGTAACATAGCAATCACGATACTAGGAGGGGTCAACTAACCTGGTCTTGGAATTTATCGCGAGTTTATACATTTTTCCCCAGTACAAAAGTGCTCAGCGCCGCTAAAGAAGTTTTCACTTCAAAAAACCAATGCAGTTCTCAGAAGTGCAGATTAATGTACAATATCGTTTAAATAAGTATCACAGGAAATACGGTTAGTATGACTCATGGTCATGGGGCACGAGATAAATCAAGTTGTTAAAGTACGTGGTTCCGTTGAAATGGCGTATGCTGCAAAGCTGCCGTATAGCTAGCTGTCAGGAACATGCCGTTTACAACGTTATGATAGCAATCTTTATTGATAATTACGCGTACCATGCTGTTGAGTTTGTGCAAATCACCCAATTAGTTTTCTAGAAGTTTTCGAGAATCATAAAACGATTATGTGGTCAATTGCCGGTCTGTTGCAAATTGGTAATAGTGTAATTGAATTAAATGAGTTTCATAATTAGTTTATAACGTCACTAATGAGAACTTTAAATGTAATACGTAGATTAAATACGTCACAAACCACCATGTACCTAGTCATACTCCAATGTGACCTCTAGTAACTAGTATAAAGATAAACAACAACCTAAGAAAAAAAACAAATGAGTCACAGTAACAAAAAGTTAAAAGATCAAAACAACATCGCGAACTTACATCTCAGTCTGACCAATGGATATGATATACGAGTAGGTACTTACATGCATCAAGGTTTTATATTGGACTGGTAGAGTGGAAGTCTTTAATTAGGTACCATTTGACCATTGAACTCACATGAAAGAGGGTCAGAGTGTCGTAATGTGGATTTTACACTAGTCATTGGTATTGCGACGGTATCGATGGGCTGCAGTGAGAGGGAGTCGTAATGAGACACGATGGCTGCACCTGTCACGAGCCGTGTCGCGGCCGACCGTACTACAATCAGCGACGACGTTTTACGGGTAACCAAAGATTTACAACATTTTTTCGGGCGATTTCTGTATTGTGCCGCAGTGAGCGGGAGCCATAATGTATTGACACACGATGACCGCACCTGTCACGAGGCGTGTCGCGGTCGGGCGTACTACTAATACTACTATACTACGATCAATGACGATTTTCAAAGGTAAAATGCATTATTGTGGTAAATAGACAACAGTCATAACCTAGCGTAAGCCCGCCTGTTGTAAGGTAGCTTTATTGAAGTTGAATTTAATTTTATCTACACACATATCATAAATCCTCTAATATGCGTTCGGAAACCGTAGAAAATGACTATCATTTCAACATTCAATGAATTTATGACAATTTTCTTATCTGTGGCTAAGGCTACAGCAGTAATATAATTTTTTATTTTAATCTCATATGTTATGATGTTAAAATATTAAACGTCAAACAAAACTGTCAAAATTTAAATGTCAAAGTTGACATGTCCCTATTCTAGTATCACTGAAAATTCAAATTCAGTCGATGCGAAATGTCAGCTCGATGTTTTTTTAGTATATATCGCACGAAATTTGAGCTAGAACGACATGATCACATCAGAATAGGGACTTTTTACTTTTTAAAATAACATTCAGGTATCGGTTGCCAGTTCTGATTTCGATATTTCCGCAACCGTGCAAAAAAGGTTGTATTAACACAATTATTGTATTTATTTACTACGGTTTCTGAACCCATCTTAGAGTAGTTATAATATGTGTGTAGATAAAGTAATGTATGCAACTGTACATAATTAGCCCCTCATTATGTACCAGTTGCATAAACTACTATTGTTGTGCTATTTATGGTGATGAATTATGAATAAGTGCAATTTATTGTATAGAAAATGTATAGAAAGCCCTATATAGTACATATATGAAGACAAGACAATAACAGACATACAAAATGTCTAATAAGATGATACACTCGGTCAAAAGTCATAATTTAATAGTACTAGAAAATTCAAATCAATGCTTCTATCCCATTAATTACTTATTATATGTATATCAGATAAAGTGACAGTATACTTAAATGGCATGTTATTGATTTACGCTTTTAATGATTGTGAGAAATATTTTTGACGACTGGTAGATAAAGGGCTTACTCTCTTAGGTAAAGACTATTGGATATTAAGGATTATGCATTTCTTCAAGTGTAAAAACAACTAGTTTGGTGTAGGTACTGTATACAATACAACCATACCTACTTAAGCTTTCAAATGATAAATAACTAATTCACAGAAAATTAACTCTGGGATAGAAACGAATAATCAAATTATTTCAGCACTGACAATTTGATCTGCATACGAAAGGTTAATAATAAATTCCATAATATTACCAAAATCATTCGACTGGAGTAGTGTCACCTCACTCATTGACTTGAGTACTGTGCCCCTTATCGACAACGGACACCCATTGTTGCGTCACCGATTCACTTACAAGTTATCTCACCATTCTCAGCGGATCCATTATTTTAACGTCCATTATTATTTAATTATTTTAGTGAATGGTTGTTAATTTACCATATCGGACGACGTTGTAAAGCTCTTAGGGAGTCAATCATTCGCGTGACGCAACAAGGCCGATTGCAATTACAGAGTACACCAATTACACATATTGATTATTAATTAAATGCTCGTAATTATTGGGTGTTAGGTAGGTACATGACTGAGGATATCTGCTGGCGAATGCGTCGACAGCAAGAGTGTAGTCTTAAATTAAAGAAGCAGAATGGTTAAGCTAATCTTACAAGTCGCAAAACACATTAACTGAAAAGAAAACGTTTTACTAAGGTAAACATCCCAGTGCTCGACACCTTAGTGCCCAACAGATGATACATAAGTATATTAATCACCTCTGTCATCATGACATAAGATTGAAAATGCCATGTATTAGGGCAGTGTCCAGCACAGGGACGTTTACCTAACCCGTAAAACATTAGAAACTGACCAAAGGTGACCATAAAATAAATTCACTGTGGCAAATACGAGTATCACATTACTTTAGTATAAAACCACGCATAAATCATGCGCGCACGACAAACGACAAAGTAAAGGACTAAAGGTACTTCAAAGCTCGTCAAGTGTGCACCTGAAGTAGCGATAAGAGCTTTCCTAGTTACCGTTAAGTAGACTGTATAGGTAAGAGATTCACCTTGTAGATCTAGAGAAGATTTATTTGTTGTAAAATTACTTATTGCATGTTTACCATTAGCATTTCGGTGAAGGAAAACATTGTCAGAATACCTACATACAACCCCGAAAAATTCAAGGCTATATGTAAAAGCCTGCGCTTGGAGTAGTCCAAGCGCAGGCCACTCCGTCTCATCCGTGGGTTTTCCAAGAGACTACATTACTACAAGGTAATTAAAAAAAAGTGTATACATTTTTAAAGAGTCAGCGATACGCATGTGACACCTCCGGAATTGACAACATTTCATATTTTTAACTACTTTATTTTATGAACTAGTTAGAAAATAGGTAAAAATTTAAGCCACCCGTATTTTGTCTTTTTCAATTTAACTCATTATTTCATACAAAAAAACACGTTGAAAAGTAGGTCATTCCAAAAGGGCGTAAGTAAAATATGACGTCATCTTCCCAACAAGAATCCAGAGCCACTCCAGAGCAGCGATTGTCTGTACTCTGTACTAAGGTCTCCCTGAATACAGCGAGGAAGATGACGTCAACTTTCGGTTTACAGTAATTTGCGATTTTTTCCAAAATTAACGGAGAAAAAATCTAAAAAAATGTTTTTTGTGTACTTCACACGTTTTTACCGAAATGGTTTTCGAATTAAGACTTTTGGAAATTATGAAATATTATTGTCAATTGGTGTGTAAAAGTTACGGTAACCACTCGGAGGCAGGTCGTTAAGCTTGAGTATTTAATAGGCAAAACTTATTTTTAAATATTTGAAAGGGGTCTCCCATACAGCTAAAGGGGGCGCGAAACAAACCAACTTAATTTTGCGGTTGGTCCCTAAATGTGCGAAGTCCGACTCTCACTTTTCCAGATTTTAAATGAACTCAGGGGGTCTATGATGGTCACGTGTTAGCGTGATACACGACAAAATAAAGCATTTGTCACTTTCTGATACGACTAGATAGAAAGTGACAGACGCTTTATCTTGTCGTTTATCACGCTATGACGCGACCATCATAGACCTATCCAGCATTTGCCTATCAGTGAGACGCGACTGATGATGATAGTTTATCAGTGCATCACAATGAGGTGCGTACGCGGCGAGATGGATAGCGAGTGTAATAACCTCGGTATGCACCGCGCGTGCGCGGGGAGGCAGTAGTGGGGTGCGAATTCCTCCGCCTGCCAAGGAGGACGGGTGTCGCGCACTAGCATGGAATCGCAACATTTAAAGGATTGACTTGCCTTAACTAACGTACAGTCAAGTTAACTAATAATACGAGTACAGTGCAAAAGTAAAGTATACATATATTAAAGAACTCAACTGTACCATGGAGGTTGTACTGATTGATAATGGTACCTATACAATTTTATAAAGGGCTTTCAATAATATTGAATTATGTATACTTAACTCTATTTTTGCTGTAAGTTCGAATCACATGCAAGTTTAACTACATTGCGGCGTTTGTTAGATTAATTAAACTGCTTACACCCCGGTAACCCGCAATGTAAAGAAATTGCATGAGACTCTTGAGCACGTGTTGCATCAATGGACTTTTATTTATGCGGTACCGAATTCGGCTTCATTTTCTTATATTTTTTTATTGTCAAATAAATAAATCAGCCGAGTTTTAAAACGCAATAGGTAACAAGCTCAAAAAATTAAGATTCCATAAAGTCTCAAAAAGACAAGGTATCATATTTTTTTGCTATAGTTTATAAAGAACTAAGGTAGCTATTTCTTCTCCGAATCGCTTAGCTATGTGCAACAAAAAGCTCATCATCCTCAGAAAACCAAAACAAAATTTAACGATGATGCCATTTTGAAGCATTCTACGAATGTTTCACTCGAAATATAAAGGACCGGGCCAATAAGACTAAAAAGATCTCCAAACTTAATGCATTTAACTGATGTCTGGCTACAGTCAAAGGCTGATATAAATCAGATGCAAAAAATATTAATACGAATTTATAAATCATATCCAAATTTAAGCTCCACCACTCAAATGAACAAATGAATTCTGTTATTTTGAATTATGACACGGGCAGATGAACAAAAACCTTCAAATAACCCAACAATATCAAAGACACTAAATTTACGATGACTTTACATTCCTCTCGACAATACAATGCTGAAACAAAACAAAATTTGGCAATGGTGGACATTCTTGTGACCGTAACAATTTAAAAATATTTAGGACGGTGTAACAAATTATAAATAATAGTTTGGAACGCGATACGTACGTCGGTCATAGGAGATACGATCGCTAAAACAAGTCTCGAATAGGTCGTGATCGCAAAAAATCTATCAGGTATTATAGATATTTGACGCGTTTGTAATCAATCGTTCATAGATTGACGTCTGTTTTTCTACGTGTTTTAACTGAATAACATTAATTAAGAAATAAATGAGAAATAACTAACTACTCGAATCGAGTCTGTTATTAAACCATTAGTGTCATAGAGTAGGTAGGTACTTATAAAAGTAAAAGAGCAATATATGTATTTATTATAACTATTTAATTAATTTAATTTATCGTATGGCATTTATTTCGAATCGTGAGATCTTCGAGAAGATTATAACTATTATAAGTCGCCGACTCGTCCTGTAAACCTTATCTTAAAATAATACTCGTTTGAATGACAGCTAAAGGGAATGATCTTGTTACTTGATTCAATGTAAAAGTATCCTTCGGCTCAAAATTATCTTGAAACGTCCCGGCAGGATTACCTGAGTAAGTATCAATAAAATATTAAATATCATGCTACTGACTCAGGCACAGTTACTGCTGAGAGGGCTTAATTGAATACGAAATTCGACCCTTACTTCACGTTAATTAACGGACACGACAAAAAGACGATTTGCCTTTTTAATAACTGGTAAGTTTAATGGAATTATGTTCGACTTGATGTTAAATTGCATTAAGACGTTCTCTGGATGATCCATCTAATAATATATGTATCGACAGATGTAAGGTAAACGGCATCACGCTGGGGGGGGGGGGCGTTCAGTTTAAAAATGGTTTTACTCTACACAGTTAACTGACCGCACACACATAGTAGGGGTAAGCATATACTCGCACGTAGGTAGTATTAGTAGGTAATCATAATCAAGTTAGGTAAAAAACATAACACTAACGTTTTTGGGCAGTCGTGTAAACAAAATTATGGTAAATGGATGAGGACCAAATTTTTGGCACATCGTTAAGGCATTTAACATACCTACATTTGAATTTTCCGTTGTGACACGGAAATTTGTCACACTATTTATATAAGTAACTTTCGTGTTGTTAATGGGTATGAAAGAGAATCATGGAGTAATAGCCACGTCATCAAACCTGAGGGTGAAAAGTATACCGATATTATATTCCTGTTGCGCCATTTAATGGGTTGATACGGAAACTCGAAGATAAACATAGAGCAATCAAAATAATAAGTGAGATAAAAGCTTACTTTGAATAAGTACAATAAACCCGTATACTTGTTCAAGCTACGACTGATATTCATCAAAGCAATCAAAGCATCTAGCACAAACGCCATAATTACCACTTAATCCAGGTACATACTAATTTAATAAGAGCTTTTTTAACGGCGCAGATGTTCCCATTCTAAGCGACAGACAAAAGGCGTTAACGTTATATAGATGCGTTCACAATGTGAACAGATGCGCGCTCCGACGTGGCATTTGTCTGTAAATCACATAGGCAAACAACACGCACGTCCGTGTGTGCGTACCTGCTACCATCGCCGGCGCAGGGCCAGGGCGGACCTGCCCCTACCTGCCAATCGCATTCTTGCTCTATCCGCACACTATCGGAGCCTTCCATGTGTCGTAACGGTTCCCGCGTGCTTGCGTTCCCTCTGAACTTCACTTGCTTGTCCTCGCCGCGCCGACAAATCTAGAACGATCTTTGACAGCCAACATTGATTGACAACGTAATTACTAATGTAAAACCTTCAACGAGTTATAAATCAACATGTATTTTATCGTCGACGGGGCTATACGTAACAAACTTTGCAATGTCTAACCCGACTACAACTACAACTCAGTAATGTTTTGTATACATATAAACTAATTATTATTAAACAATGAACGTTGCAGTCTACCGAATTCCCATAGTAATTCATTTGTACATGAGACTATAATGAGAACGAAAACAAAAGCTCTATCTTGAGACTTTTGCTCTCACTCAGTAGACAAGCAAAGAGGTCAACCCCCCACATTTTTATAAAAATTTTTTTAGATACCAGGCACACCCACCCACCCACGATGGAGGCGGAATCGAGGTAGGTAAGTACATAAATTTAAAAAGTCGCAGATTTTAGTGTCCTCAATTTTACTTTGAGGCCTTGGCAGTTGACCCCGTAACTGAATAAGGAAATGAATATCGGTCCAGTCGAATTAAAATTGCAAAATACAATATAGTATCCGTTTTCAAATCCGTTTTACTTTCCTATTCCGCGAACGCGCGAAATGCAGAATAGACAAATATCTATAGCTCGTGCCACGAATGAAGGATTCGTTACAGCAAATACGTGCTCATCATCATTAATATTTTTCAAGACTTGACACGTTATTTGTTAGAGGCATACCTCTGCAAGTTTTTACATAGTGCAACACTGCTGTTAGAATAAATATGTGAATTTTTTAAAAGTTAAACTACCCAAATATATATGTAGCGACGATGTCTATGATAAAACTAGATATTACGAAGTAGGTAGCCACGCAACACGAAAGAAATGGATTTGACTGATGATGACAAGCAAGGGTCACTTGAGCCTCAATCTGCAGTTTTATATTCATGTCATACTTGTATAAACGTAGTACCTACCTAAAACGTTGAATACGAAATGTATTGTGATTGATACCTATTTATCTATAAAATTTACTTTATTTTAATTCTCTACTCTACTTATTGATTACCTAGGTAAAACACCTGTTCGATACAATATGAAGTATTTTAATATCTCCTATCGCTGAATGCTGAATGGCAAAAGAATTGAGTTATACGATGAAAACTCAAGTTTAATGTGAACTCTTAAACCTTAATCAATATAATAGCTCCGCCATCTTCGGTGAAAGAATAATCTCATAAGCTGGGTCCATGCACCTTAAATTCATGTTGCATCATAGCTCTTGTCGGAGTTCCGACGAGTCACGGAGCTAAATGTCGAATCCCTTGTATTGTTTGTATTGTCTTATCCGAAGTAGACCTGTCATAGTTCATACGGGGGAATAGGAACGCCTCTAACATTTCGCAACTTGACGGGATGTCGGAATGGACGTTACAGAACCGTGTTTATACTAGTAACTTGTATTAGGTATTTATTAGAGTTGTAATGGTAAGGTGTTTTTGATTGTGCAAGAGGTGAGGGGACGAGCCGGGGGGAGGAGGGCGACAGGTGCGCGAGGCCGACGCGAGCGCATGGCGCGGTGAAGGCCACTCGTTCTCTACTCTACGTGCGCCTAGGCACCACTATCGTTTAACCCCATCAAGATTATGTCGGTTTAGCTAAGCATGACCTCCTTTTATGTTCGCCATACCAATGATGAACTTTAACTAAGACTTTACGGACCTAACTTTATTGACATGAATTCTTTGCAACGCTGAGTTAGGTTTCTGTATCAAACGCTACCTACTATTCAACGTTGGCATAGGTCAGTGCGCCCTATTATAACTTACTCTGTTGACATACTTTGAAATGTATAAACTTAACCACTACAATAATTTCATAAGAAAACCAATAGAAAGTTACCCACAAGCAATTGTCAAAAAGTAACATTAACCGCTCAAAGTAAATACGCGATTTCTCATTTTCCTCCGACACAGGTGCATAATGTCACAGCTTCTTACATCATAAGAACACATTTATAAATCAACGGAGCAGTAAAATGTTAACGTTAACGTGTCTCTTGTGCAAGCTCGTCGCCCCAGAAATTTCATTACGTCTACTCTAGAAGTTGCCATACTGCAGATTCGATGCGGACAAATTTGTAGAAAGCAGGTTCTGATTCGAGCAAACTTTTAAATTTTTGACTTGCTAATGCAATGCTTTCGTAGTAACGTAAACAAGGAAATGTAGCTTACCTCTTTAAGACCATCGAGACGGCCAAGGGATTTGGATTGTCGTAGAGGCAAGAATGCTTTCAGTGCGTCCATGCGCGAAGAGCGCTCCGGCTCCGCATTGGTGGCGGCGGTGAGGTCGGCGCAGGAGAGGCGCGCCTTGCGCCGTTTGTCGAGCAGCTGCTTGGCGGTGCGCGAGCGCCGCTGCACGGGTGCCGCGTCCTCCTCGGGCTCGCTGCACACCTCGCGCGCCGCGTGCACCGTGTGCCGCCGCCGAGACACCGGCGGCGACGTCAGCCGCGACACCAGCGACTCGAACATCTTGCTAACCACTGCTCAACGAGCCGTCGCTCACACTCGACCGATCCATCTTGACGGATTATCCCTCATCGAAACCCTACAACCAAACATTCTCTATGAGGAATATTTTCTCACGTCGACCCCAGCGATGAACCCTATGGCCTCGTTTCACATGCGATCACAGCTCCACGCGTTCACAGATTTGGTTCGTCGAACGATTCGCGCTGGTAATGTCACTGGACTAAAACGATTACGAGCACTCGATTTGGCTTTGTTTGGTTTCATTCACATTAGGTGCCCACCGTGACGGTCCGTACGCAATTCCGGAAATGGCAAAATGCGATTGAACAGAACTAGCGTGGTCCAAAACGGAGTTGTTCGCACCATAATTTGGCGCAACGTATTTTATTAAAACAATGAGTTTTTGAAAGAAGTCAGATGGTCTTTTTCACACGTTTGGCGGTGAGTGCTATAGGTTCGTTAACCTAGTTACCGAGTTAATATAGTTGTAATTAAGAGAAGTCAGGAGCGCGTTTATTTCGCCGACGCGGGCGGCACAGAGGGCCCGGCAGCGGTCACGAAGCGGTTGAAAGTGTGCCGTCGAACACGTCTCGACTGTCCAAAACATTGCCGTGGCAAGCTGCCACTGCCACGCGCCTTCGAAATAGATGCGCACAAGGCCACTACTGGCAGCGAAAATAGAGACAATCTGTGAAAATTCCCGTCGTTTATCATCTTGTCACTATGATGTGCGACCACTCGTTAAATATTCGATTGTATAATGAACTATACAGTTCTAACTATTAGTCAACCAATATACAGATATAATATAATAAGATAGAATCTGGTTTATTAGTGAATAATAATAGTTTCACTCATGTAAAAAGGTAAAACATTAAAAAATACGTTGTTACACAATGTTTGTAATGTTTTGGTTTAAGGAGATGGGAATTACTTTCATAGCATAATACTATCTTTCAACTACCGGCCATATAATATAAATGTACAAGGTGTGTGAAAAAAATATTTTCAAGGTGAACAAACACAGCCGCCGCGTACGTTGGTATCATATGCGAAAGCTATTAATTAGGGTTCCGTACCAAAAAGGTAAAAAAAGGAACCCTATTGGTTTCACTTTGTCTGTCTGTCTGTCTGTCTGTCTGTCTGTCTGTCTGTCTGTCACATCGCTAAATATCTCAGGAACTACTTATCCTATCGATTTGAAATTTGGAATAGTTATAAACAAGGGTAACCCAGATACATAGAAGATGGTTTTTTAAATTATTTTATTTTATTTTCTGTGAATAATGACAGATAAAAGGGGGTTCAAAATTTTAAAGTCTGGCAACTATGGCAAGTGGGGTATCATATGAAAGGGCTTGACTTGAACATTCTGAAACAATTTTTAGTTTTTTTTTTTCGTTGGGGAAATTTCGATTTACGAGGGAAAATGTAAAAAAAAATACCATTCCCCCCCCTTATCTCCGAAGTTTACGAAGAAAAAAATTTGAAATTATTACACAACATTAATTTGCATGTATATTTTACAGGAAAATTATAGCCATAGCCCTATCTAGTTTTTCTTTTTTTTAATCATCAAAAAACTCTTCTATACTAAGTTTGTAATTTAATCACCTTTGTATATATATTTTTTTATATTTAAATTTACAAAATTACGTTAAAAATACCTTCTTTCAAATAAAAAAACAATTATTGAAATCGGTTGATGTGATAAAGAATTATCCTTGAAAAACCAACATACGTACTAAGTTATTCAGTCGCGCAAATTAGTAACACAATGCGCCGATAGATGGTGCTGTCATGTTTTTTTAAGATTGTTCCTGAATTAATGGGGTCAGGACGGGTACACAACTACATATACAAGAACTGTGTACGGAACCCTCGGTGCGCGAGTCGGACTCGCACTTGACCGGTTTTTTAACATTATCTTAATCAGCCCAATGTCAAAACTGCGAAGACTTTAGCGAACACGTTACACGACGCATGGTCAAATTTCTCATTAGACACCTTGATTTATATTTGCGTTAACATTTTACGTTCTAAGAGATGGTTATCGCCAACTAGATATATGTGTTCGCCGTGAATGAACGGCTGCGTGACACATAAGTCGACACCACCACGCGTCGCCCCACTTTCGACTCCCCTGAGCAATTTAGACAATAACATGTCACCAGAGATACGGATTGATACCATAAGTGCCGGTACTCGTTCCACACAATGCTAAGATTTTGCAATGCGCTCGTGCCGCGCATACTTATCGTTACCGAACGCAAACGTCTAATTTAAACTTTCAAATAAAATGTAGCATGGGGACTGTCTCCAACGTTATCTGGGTTAATGCCATAACCGCTAATGATGCTCACTTGTTGTGGATGATTGACGTGGAAAATTCAGCTCTAAGCGCCATAAATACTATGTGTACGAGAAGAATTTCGGTTCTGGAGAATACATTAAATATCACGTAAAGCTTATGTGGCCCGGCACATCACCGGCGACTCTTGACGCTGCCGCTGCACACACCTGTATCAAGATCTGAACTGTTTACATTAACGAAAACAAACGCAAGAAAATTAATCCTGCCCGTAATTATGAAAGACTACCGCACTACATTGTACATATGTTAAGTACTTTCTAAAGTGATAATTTACTGTAAAGGAAATTTTGATTTACAATTACGAGCTCATTATAAGTCAGCATGCAGAGTTTATGGGGTCTGTAAATTACTATGCTCTCTCTTGTAAGTGTTCGTAATGTTCAAGTATTATTGACTTGGCTAGTGTTTGTTATAAAGAATGTTGGTGCCCGGGGTTGTTGGCAGCCGGGGTTGGTGGCAGTGGTCATCATTTGTGGAGCATGGCTGGGCTCATAAAACGGTTAGTCCTAAGCCGACGACGCAAACCGGTACGCGGACCGGTCCTGCCCCCCGCCCCGGGCCTACCACATCTCCGCACTTCTAAAACACACGCATCCACATCACCTTATCAAGAGGACGATTGCGGCTAAGCTTCTTGTCAGTCCGCTCTCCTATTTCAAGGCCCACTCGGGAAAACAGCCCGTATCGGGTTCGTATCGAGAGCGAGCACTGGATAAACTGGCAATATAATATCTGTGCAGTGGCTTGACTAACCGCACTTTAGATTGAACAATCTCCAAGAATAACAAACGTCCCACAAGAGTCATTGGATCTTCCTGGCTGACACTAAATACGCGTTAGTTATTCTCTCGAATAAAAGTTTCGCGATACATCACTGATGCAACTGCTCGAAATAGCGTGACGCGTGTTTAAATTTAATATAGGAAGACCGTGAAGGAATCTAATGTAGCGTGAAAACAATTGGCGAAAGTCTGTTATGGTGACAAGTTAGCTAATAGGCGAGTGCAATGACAAAGGCACAGATTAGAAAGTGTGTTGTGTTCGTATACGTATCAGAAAGCCCGTGTGATACCGCCGCACGCTCTGATTGGCGTCCTATCTGCTGATCTGTCCCGTAGAGACTCCGCACGACCGCCCGCATTTAACTACGTAATAACCCACCGTACGACTCTGTTTTGTCTCCGAGCACGACGAAATCGTAATTTATTTTAATTGAACTCTTTCACTTAAAATGGGACGTAGAATTAATGATGTCCAAAACCTTGAAAAGGCATTTGCGCAAGATATTACATACGTCGAATGACTTCCCTTGGTGATCCGTCAGACTGATTAATTCCGATGTGGCAGGAATAATCCGAGCCGACACAGCGCAGCGAGCGTAGCGAATAAAAAGCCTCGCACGTCTTCCCGATACGGACCAATTCGAATGTGTTGTAGATGATCGATGAAGCATTGGGAATAATAACCATTTCTCATTCCTTTACCAAGTTATTTTTTACATTCAGAGATGCCAGTTTTATTTGGACGTTTATTGTGGCTTCCTAACAAGGAATGGTATATACATTTTCAGGTCAACGTTCTTTGTCAGGACGCGATTTTGGGAGTAATCATGGGCAGATATCGCGAAGTTCGGGCGTGTCTAAGCGGGTGGGTTACGGAAGTTAGTAGGAGGTCAGGCGGTGACCTTGAGATGTAAGTGGGTCGGTCGTGAGATGGGCTATCGGGTGGCAGACGTCACGCTCCAGCCCGCCCGCGCCGGCCGGCGGAGCAGCGCGCGCGCCGCGCGCCGCGCTGACCTGCCGTGTCACGATGCGCTCTATCAGCCGTTGCAATAACACGAATAACTAACAAATAATAGATGCACCCGACAGGGTAGGCTTCATTATTCACGCCTAAGTTTATTTTTGTTTGTTGACGCCACTTTTTGAAGAATGCTGTGTGTATAATTATTTTTAACATCTGCTGAAATTACTTTCCTTAAAACGTATGTATTGGAAGTATAACAGTAGGTATCCTAGTCACTAGAGTCTAGTGGATGACAACTTACTGTTGATGCCATATTTTAACGTTATCTGCTAAATATTTCGATGTAACCTGCCCTTAGAAAGTGCGCATTAACTAAGTAAATAAACGTAGGTATAGTTCACAGTTTCCCTGTTTTTTTTGTAGGTCTGCGACTAAATTTTCTTTTAAAAAGCACCCGTCGCTCGTACAATAGTAATGTACTAGATAGGTTCCCCACGTTTTGTACTACAAACCTTCCTAAGTATCGTGAAATGTTACGCTGAAACACCTAGAGCAGTTTCTTTTCAACTTAACCTCTTTACGTGATCTCTAGAAAGAACATTGAATCGTTTACTTTAATACGGAGTTGAGTCACGAGACGCGAGTGAAAGCCCTTTTCGTTTATTTACGATTTCTTTATATTTAAATATTCGAGATTAAACCGCTCACCATACGTTTCACCCGTGTCCACATGAAAAATGCTCCATAGAGCAAGTAAATAAATAATCTGAAAAGATCGAAGATTACCTACGTCAAATTTATTTTATTGTTGGCTATGATTTAAATGCTTCTGTGCGCTCTTCCGCATTGTCTATGGATTTATGAGAGGCAAAAATAGTTGGAAAAACTTTTTTTTTAGGTCAAGCCCCTCTTTTTCGATATTGGGTTATTAATAAAAGAAAAAAAAATGCATTTGTCTATGCCCAATCGCGAGCTTCTCCAACTTCTCACTAGCGTTCACATTCCGGCATTAGATGTAGGGTGTGGATTTGAGGCACGCTTGTTCCGAATACTCGTTGCGTCAACACGGTCACAGGCTTGTTTAATGCTCTGCCACTTCAGTTTGTGTAAACATTGGTGCCGATTATGGGCTGTCAAAAGGCATGGAATGGAGTGGACTGCCTTGGTACCTTGAGAGCGGTATGAAGGGCGCAGGCCCGTTAGCTGGTGCTCGTATATCTATTAGCGGCTGCGTGACGATGTTATTTAAATGTTTCTAACTGTTCCCCAGATTACTGGGAGCGTTTAACCCGGTCTTCTTAAATACTTCAACATCGTATTCTATTGATTTAATGTTCTTTTACTAACGGCAATTATACAATATATATACAGTCATTAAACTTGCTGACTACCTTTGCATTGTTAGAGATAAAAACCGTACTATAAATGATAAATTTATCAAATTATTCATTCAAGTTAATGTACCTGAATAAATATCAAATCAGTTAGATCTACATGCAAAGAAAACTTTCTCCAAGACACCAGCTAAGGTAAGAACGGAAACAAAGGAAGGACAACGCTGTTTGTAGGTCACACGAAATTCATTAGGCAATTTTAGATTAATTTTGACGACCGCTTTAGCTTAGTTGGTAGTGATCCTGCCTACGAAGCTGGAGGTCCCGGGTTCGAATCCCGGCCGGGGCATTTATTTGTGTGATGAGCTCGAATATTTGTTCTTGGGTCTTGGATGTTTTCTATGTATTTAAGTATTTATTTATCTATATATTTAGTACCGATAGTACAAGCTTTGCTTAGTTTGGGACTAGGTTGATTTGTGTAAGATTGTCATATTTAATATTTATTTTATTTATTTAATTTGTGGAAACCATTTATAGAAACAGCAACCATCAAGCAAGGGTCATAGATCATGGCTTGTGTGTATTTACAATTTGAATCACATCACCTAAATCACCTTATACGAAAAATACGAGATTCTAAGAGTCAAACATTTTATTAAAAAGCAACATTAAGAACACTACTATAATTTCATAAGACCAGATTTATAATGCCAGAATCGTTTCGATTTGTTGCAACTATGGTATTTCACGATTTATGATATCCACTGATTCTAAATCTGGAATCATAATGGAGAAGCATAATTCTAAATACCAGAACCGCAGCGACAAGTATTTGTTTTTATAAGCTGTTAATAAATTAGAGCGGTTGTTTTCTCTTTAGAGAAAATCTCTTGTTTACATACCAATGGCCGTTAACTGTATCGTCTTTCTTCCAAAAAAGAATAAAGTTTTATGCTCCCTTTCTAAGGCCAATAAAAATTCCTTTTAACTGCTTTTATCTAACATTGTAATGCAACGAAGTCTATCATGGGCCGTTTAATCCGTTTGAACTCAACATAACGTAATAAACAACGTGTTCAAAGCTATAATATACCGAATACACGTCGATTTTTAACGCATTCAATGTTTAGTGTTTCTACACGGTTCACAGTTCACACGCAACGGCTACAAAACGGTTATGAAACGCCGCGTCGTAAAAGATAACGTCCTAAATTTTATTTACTCCCAGATAAATTACCAGAGACGCATGAAATTTGATAATTAACCACTTATCTTATCTGGCACCATTTTCACTCCGCCCACCAAATATAACATTTGGGTCATGTGTTAAACGATACAGCCTGTGAAACAAATTGGACTTCTCTTTCTAGTAGAAAATTTTGAAAACACTCGAATACTGTATCTAATTTTTGATTCTTATGTAAGTTTGTATAAAACGTCGCTAATCTACCTAGGTATATATAAACATAATGCAACTGACTACGTAACAAACTTACCAATAGAGGCTGTAAACGAAAATTCCGCTAAACTATTATGACAGTAACACGGTTTGAGTAATTAGGTACTCTAATCCGAACTGAGTGACGGCTCAGCCTTATCGGCAAACTCAGCCGGTGATTAACCAATTTTAAACCAATGGCCATTTAAAATCAATTTAGGGCGCTCTCAATTCTACAGTATTTACTTATTGAGTTGTCATATTAAATAAAAACTAACATCGCATCATGTGCGAAAATAATTCTCGCGGGCTCATCTCTCGCCAAATTCAATCAATAATAAGCAAGCGAAGCTTCATGCGAAGATGCGAACAGATTCTTACAACCATTTTATGGAATGAATCTGATAGAATGTGCCTAATAGAGGCATTAAACCTTCCACTATTTCGTGAGCAATTAATATAAATAAACTGCCTCTAAGCTAATCCGAGAAAACTGTTTAGGTCAATGACGAGCCGAGAACTAAATACTCATTGAGTCTTGACTGAGATCGATGGGACAAAAACGAGATTGGTATGCTTCTAAACCATTATTGTATGATGAAGCAAGCCTGGAGTGTCTATTGTTTTGGTTAATGAAATTTCACCTCGACATTTGTCCTTCACACGTCGCTAGTTTTGGTCACGGTCTGATAAAATTATCGAAAATTCAACCAGGAAAAAGGAGAAAGTTAAAATAATCAAAAAAGTCGTAACGTAATGTAATATCAATTTAATTGAATGATTAAAGGTGAACGTTCGTAGTTAACGACTGTCTCAATAATAAAAGTCCATTGCATCGGTGTAGCTAATCTTTTTGCATGCGAATTATCTCATTCATATAAGCGTTTCATAATACATTATATATGTAGTTAGTTTTTCATGATACGTTTTGCTTGATACGTCAAGTAGTTACAGTTACTGAATCAGATTTTTTATGTTATCAAACTTAAGGTTGTAAAAAGGATGCGCGTCATGCCAAAACTGAATACCTTAAATTCAGATTACAATCCTACAACGAAATTAAAAAAAATTAGGTCTAAAAGATTTATGACGCAAGATGGTATCTTCAAAGGGAGGATTAAAAAGTACGCCACGTCATTATGTTCACGCGTGAGTAACCATCAAGCGTGTCGGGTCGGGTGCAGCTAAGCTATTCACAGCCTCCCAACTCATCGTTCACCCTCGTATGACTTGACCACGAGATTCGTAACAACTATGCGTGACCTAGGATCAGAAGTTATACTGGTTTCCTGAATCGTGTTGTAGGCATGCGTTGCGAATACTACCCCAGCGACGTCAAGGCGAGCCCACGTGTGTTGTGAAGCCCTATTCAATAACCCTATTTACTAGACCAGAGCCAAGAGCCAGACATGTCCTATATTTACATCCTTTCATCCACTGCAGTCGGCAACTGATTTTATGAGACGCAGACTTTTGTTCTTACTTCATGAAAAATATGTATTACTTTACCTAGATGATACCTATACGTACATCCATAAGTACAGAAAATTTCTCGAATTAAAAAGCAACCCTTGTATGGTATTACAATTGTTTAGATGAATCGATAATTTTTCTTGTATAAAATGGGCACGTAGCTATTCCTTAATATGGAACATACAGCAGGTGTAAAACAGAGATGGATTCTTCTAATGGTCGATGAGGTCATCAAAAGACTGTATCCGTCTCTATAATCCGTTGTTGTTTCCTTAATTGGGGACGGCTTGATACTAAAATATGACCAAATTGAAATCGAATTAAATTTGAGTCACATAGTAAAAGTAAAAATTATTTTATAAAGCGTTAACGTCAGTCTTAAGAGCACGAGAGAATAAGTTAAACTCTTAATGCAGCAAAACAATAGTCCAGAACTTATGAAGATACAAATCTAATAGACACGTATGGTATAAGTTAAGTCTAAGTAACGTTAGATTCGTATTAAGATAAACTCCTTAATGATAGTAAAAATGAAGGTAAAAGTATCTCGTAGAACAAAGGCAAACAAATATGGCACGTTGAGACTCTAACGAAAGAGAAACGGAAAGCTGTATGCACAAGTGTCGAGGCGGTAATGAGGTTATAATTAGATCTTCCGGCGCCGGATCCGGCCAGTCCGGGAGCGGTGGCTTAGAAAGCTGCGTCCGCGCCGCACCCGTCTAAAGCCGCGGCCATACAGGCTGCGACACTATGACTGTGGATGGAACGCATCGGCCTGATAAACTTAGGCTCGGAGGAGGATACGATAAACATTATGATATGACCGAAGCGCTTTACATCATCTTTTATAATGCACTGCTAAGGTTTGGAATTCCCGGCTGGCGTCTGTATTTCCGAGTTCATATAACCTGGACCTAAGGCAAGAGTGAATAGGCATTTTATAGATGAGCTCACTTTACCGCCGGTCTCGTCTTTGCCCCCTGGCTACATGCTGGCAAAAAGCAATCCCATTTTTTTTTTAATGGTATGGCTTAAATTCGTATACAGATTGCCCGTCCGCGCATTTTTCTAAAGTAAGCCATACTTGATTATTTTTTACACCACACCAGGATCAGAATGAACGTAGGCAAGAATTTGCCGCTAATAATTTACTGGCGTAAATTCTGTCTCTTGTGTTATAAAGCTTAAGCCACACAGAGAGCGGGCGGGCGGTGGCGGCGCGGGCGCCCGCGCCGCCACCGCCCGCCCGCTCTCTGTGTGGCTTGAGCTTAAGTGGATTAGTATTAGAGTAGTTGATTTAGTGTCAAATATAAACGAGAATAGGTTACTCAGCCCATACAAATGAGGGTTTGTTCCAGTTCAGCTTTCGTCTAATCCGTCTTTAATTCTGTAATAGCTTATGACATAGGTACTTAAAGTAATCTAGGAAGCAATTGTATTAACGTATGCCCTAATATATATATAGCTATACTTCCCTAGTCTAAACCAATGTTTTCTAGTACAATTGAAAATGGCATGAATTCAATATTAGTTACAAACGCTGTCCCTTTCCCGACCCTCCAACTCTGTGACTGTCGCTTAAATACCTACGGATGTTGGTGAGGATAGAAATCAAACCCAACCCAGCCACTGCTTGCTACCCGACTATTAACGTTAACCATACATATTCACTTGCAATAGGTACGTTACGTACTTACTCAGAATTCCTAGAAAGGAAATCACGATGTTGGAAATAGTTTTTTGAAGTTGTTACATGTATATGTTTAGAGTTTGTTGCGGATGCTATATTATTTATTAACGTACTTTAATTCTGGTTTGTTTCCTTTATCGGAATTAAAAAACTGATACAGGAGACTCAATAACATGAAATCTATATCACAGATTGTAATTTAATTGTGGTATTTTGCACATTACACTAGAGACATTATACATATAATTATATTATACAATACAAATACTCTTTATTGAATACTTCAAAAACAACACAGTTTACCTACAGAACATTAGGCTTAAAGAAGAGGTAAACAACAGGCGTTATTAAAATATTACTTCTTCTTCTTCTTATTCGTGTGAAGGAGAGTCCAAATTATACTATTCTAAAAATATGCCTTGCCCTTTATGGGTGCAATAGGGTATTAAACTAAGGTAAAAATAAATTATTTTTTACTTGACTAATAAAAGATCTAACGAAAATACTCGAAAAACATCAATTATTAATTTATTTGAGCTAA
Source organism: Cenopis cana (assembly GCA_951800055.1). NCBI lineage: Eukaryota > Metazoa > Arthropoda > Insecta > Lepidoptera > Tortricidae > Cenopis > Cenopis cana. The sequence goes on from OX637488.1 coordinate 9,120,493, forward strand.
TTGAAAGATTTTATAAGCATAAAGATTTAAAAAGGACGCTGATTTGAACAAACCTACTCACACTGTCTTAGTGACGTCACTAAGACAGTATTTCCCTACAAACTTCATATTAACAAATCGTTTTTGACATTTAATAAAAAGTTGCTGATTTGACTATGGGTTTAATACCGTATTATGAGGGATCAGAGTGCACTGTGTAATATTACTTCTGATAAATACACTAAGAGGATCCACCAAAAACAAAAAATCAATGTAATATAAAATGGATCCTTTAATCCTTAAAGTTTAAAGGATCAGACACCTATTAAGGATCAGATCGGAATAACTCCTAGCAGTTCCGAATCGATAAAAGCAGCTGTTATTAGCCAGTATTTAAGTAAATATACATTTCATTTAATTATAAAAGAAGCCTGGGATTACTCCTATCTTCTTAAACGTGCAAACTTATGGCACAAAAAGATAAAAGGCGACAAAAGATAGCATTAATTTTTCATTCCGCATCCCAGAATGGAAGGCGTAATTATACGAACATTTAACGTCCCTATCATAAACTGGTACTGAATGCATAATTCCCGCGCTCCTATGGAGCCTCTTGCGTGGATGTTATTTGTTGCTTCGCATGGGTCTATGTATTATATATGCATATGCGAGAAATAGTCGTCCACATATACTCGTAAGTTCAAATTTACAGACCGCATCCTGCAGCGGATGCCTCGGTGTCGAAATATTGGTATTTGCAATTAACCTTTTACCTTTATATCGGTACCGGTTCAATGCGGTGGGAGCGGAATTCCGTGGATATTTTATGCATCCATACTAATGTACTGCGAAAGCGTCCCTAACGGATAAACGTAGAATTAGGTCTAAACAATTTGACTACGTTTTGCATTTTAAAATGAACGTAGGTAAATAGTGCACGGTTCATTTTTAGCTAGGAGGGTTCGCTTAGTGTAAGGAAACACACTACCTACCATATTCTTCAATGAATTCTGTGAATTAATGCAGACTAAAAGAATTTCATGTACTACGAATTTTAAAATAACGTCATGACTACTTTTATCGTTTGAATTTTATGGTGTTTAGAAAAAACCGGAGGTATGGGGATTAACGTTAAAAAGATATGCATTTGTATAGTGAGTTAGTGAGAATGAAAGAGTAGGAATCTCTTTAAAAGCGGTTGCCACTGAATACGTGCTTTAAGTTTTTTTTCTATTTCGTCTGATGTCCAATAGAACGTAAAGGTCAGGTATTTTCTTTGTGGTTATGTTTAATAAATTATGTCTTTTGGTTTAGCGTCACATTTGCATGGACTTCACATACGATGGATTATAAAATATTAACGTTTATAATAGTTATTCCAGTTTTATTAGACGGTTAGGAAACCTGTTCACACTTGACTCAACTCCGTGTCCTGATGACGCTATTTAAGATAAAATAATACGGTGTGGCATGTATACTGCCTACCACTTATTATTACCAAAAAGAATAAAAGCAGCATGCTCTTGGGCCTCTTTTTGTGGCTCTATTGCAAAACGATTTTAAATTTTATCTAAATAGCACAGAGTCGTTTATGGCACACATTTCTTTTAAGGAACTGACGTAAGAACGGGAATCACGTCAATTTATTTTTGTCGTTGGAATGGACCTGATTAGGAAATTATGGCATGTAAATACAATGTTGCATATATTAACATTTTTCCTTAGATAGGCAGAGTAGAGTTAGAATAAAATCGCAATGTTAAGCTCAAAGAATTATCGAACCATACATAATTGTTGTCTACCTAATGCCATGCTAAGCGCGAGGGGGGCTTCAGTGCGTTCATAATGAGATCCTGGAGTCCTTGGCATGGGAACTAGGATAACGGCGACCGTGGACTTTTTAGTGGACATGACAATTTTAGCTCAGGTCCCATCTAGCACTTTCTGTACGAAAACAATAAAAGCATAAATAGGAATAAGTTTGACGGATTGCATATAGTGACGTAGGATAGAGCGCAGGCGATAAATGCAAAACCGAATCCAATTAAACAGAGCTGTAAAATATAAGCCGCTGGTAAATCAAACCAAATAGAATCCCTGTTTTCATTTATGTACACAACCGATAATTTCCTGCGTCAATTAAAATTTATATGCTTCCACTTCCACATATAATTGAGCTCACTGCCTACCAACTACGTAATAGCAGGGCAACGAGGCTTAGCATATGCAAATCAAATTAAACAACCTAACCAGCGGTACAGATTTTACAATACAGAGATAACGTAACATTTAATAAAAGTTAACTGGTATTAATTATTGTCTGTTTGTTTAATAGCTATGCTATCAGTTGATATTGTTCTGTCTGGCTAACTGCCGCTACAGTAACTGTGTACATTATTTAGGTACTATGTAGTAAGTTTGAGTCCCGAGGAAGGACATAGGATACTTTTTATACCGGAAGGTAACCGGGAAGGTTTTAGACCGGTGGAAGTTTGTATGGAAGAGCGATAATTAGGTAAGCACCTGACATAAAAGAATAGCAATTAAATTCTAACGCAATGAACGAGTTCTACGCGGACGAAAGCTATGACCTCTGTGGATAATTAATATTTTTTATGCCACACCTGGCCATAAAGTGGCAATTACCGCACGCTTCCTGGCCAGGGGGTGACATAAAATTTTGTACTTAACGCGGGCGGTAAAAAAGAAAGCCTCAGATCGCATATTTATCGCCCTTGCCTTCGGCTCGGGCGTCAAATACCTGCGATCTGAGACATTCTTTGTTTTACCGCCCTAGTTAAGTAATGTACTATTTCTTCTTACTTATTGATTGACCCGGTGCAGTGCCGGGCCGGAGTACTGGAACGGTGTTGCCCTCTCTGGGCTCTCACTAATATACAACGTTTATATGAGCAGGAGAGCCTATCCCCTAAAATGCATAGGTACTTTTTCAGAATCGCAGAAACCACGCCGAGACTCCTTCGGACTTGCAAGCGTCTACAGGCTGCGGTGTCCGCTTACCATCAGGTGGACCGTATGCTTGTTTGCCACCGTCGTAGTATAAAAAAGAAACTACGCCGAGACCTGCAACTGGCAGAAGCCGCGCAAGATCGTTACATAACTATATCTGGAACTTCGAGACGTATATATGTCCCTATGGAGCGATAACAGTAAATCATCATGACCACACAATGCCCTCGCCCTAATCTTAGTGGAGTCAATACCACGCTACTCAAAAGGTGTCTCCAAATATTTGTCTTGCGCTTTATTTTCTTCTCATTCAACATTTAGGTGCCCTATGCACCTGGCACCAAGTGCACATTCAACATTTAGGCGCCCTATGCACCTGGCACCAAGTGCAGCTTTCATCCTCTCTACCCTAGGGCCAACCCAGTAATCAGAGATCAAACTCAATAGCAAGAGCTATTGCTAATGATTGCTATTGTAATTTACAATTCTTACTGACAACACGCTTGAGAAGACTCAAGCGTGTTGTCACTGTCAGTAAGAATTGTAAATTATACAAGTCCTAGTTGTCAACAGCACAGCTGGTGCTTTTGACGAAGGTACGAACGCGATTTGGGCATGTCGACACCCCGTTGACATAATACGAATTGAATAGTATACCTACGGTCTACAGTAGGGTGAAGGGTGGGATGATTCTAGAGGTAGTGTCCAGCAGGAGACAAGGTTAAGCAGTACAACATAGTCTTACATTTCTCCGTTTTCCAAGCTCATTTTGTATTTTTTTTAACCTGATTGTGGCTTTATAGGGCGGGCCCAATAAAGCGATAGGACTATTGGAGAGAGGCCTGTGGAAAATCCAGGTGATCCTCCGACACGACAACTCGGGCGGTTTAAACACTGGAATACTCTTAAGGGATCGTCCAAAAACAAACGCGACTACGCGATTTTCGCGGATCGTGCGACTTTTACCTATTAGTTCGCGTTTGTTTTAGGACGATCCCTAAGAGTTTGCGCTCCAGTGAGATTGGTTGAGCAGCTTCAACCGAAGCTGAGGTGTTAATGGAATCTAGATAATCTGAGTTTTGTCGCTGGTTCACTAAACCCTAAAACCACCTAAATACTTAAATATGTATATCTAGATATAAGTTCCTCTGTTTTTGTATATTTGTTTTTTTGTGTTTATGGTAATAAATGTATTTTGATTTGATTTGATTTAAACCTAGCCTAGCTGAGAAGAGTCAAGCAAGAAACCGATGTTAGAATCGGGTCCTAACGATTTTACCTACTGAACAAACGTGAACTAACGATGAACCAACGATTCCGATATGCCATTTGCGGGCACAGGAACAGGGTGGCTGTCTTCACGAGCATACCCAACTAAGCCCAACCTGGGTCGGACTCGTTTCAAGTGTTTTGGGCGCTCACTTCTACTCCTTTTCAGCTAACGTGACTCAACAAGCGCGCGATAGTAGGTACTTGTACTTATGTCACCACAGGCCTCCCATTTCGCTCAAGACGGTTCCTGCGTGGTGCGCGGCATACGAGTAGACATGTCAAAGGGCAGCGAGGTAGGTCGCATTGGTAGGTCTAGTTAAGACTTAAGGTTCGCCGCGTGACTGCGTTTTGAGCCACGGTGTGGTCAAACCTATAAGCGCTAGGCCCATAAAATGCTATTTGTATGTGATGTGAAAGAGATGAACCGAATTGAGACCCAGATTATAAACTAATTGGCCTGCAAACAAAGGTTGCAAGGATACGGTCACCCAACTAAGCTGTGGGCATAATTACGAAGACCTTTTTCGGGCGCGCCGATTGGCCTGACTCACAGGTATATTTGAGCAAGACCGCAAATATTCCGCCGTTCATGATTGTTCGGAATGCCTTATTAGATTTAAATTGACGCTGTGAGATTTGCTATCTTTAAAATATGGTAAACATGACTAATAAGGCAACGGAATCAAATCGATAAAATACAGACAATCTTGTATTTCATTTCATAAATTCCAATAACTGATAGGTAGAATCTCCATGATTTCTGTTCGATGGACCATTTCTACTATTACTTTTTCAGTTCATGTGTTAAATTAGAGTAAAAGTAAAGAATATTTATGTAACGACCGGGTGGGTATTATTAACGTAAGATGATGGTCGATTAGTTTCCTTGTGACGTCACAATACAGAACAAAACCAGTAATTAACTGGATGGTTTGTACCAATAACCGGCACGTAAGTGGAATGAGATACTACTGACATACTTTATGATTATCGGTGAGAGAGAGACAAACACATGGGTAATTGGTTTTTGAGAAAACGGCCCAACCGTTGCGTTTGGGGTCTAATCTAAAAGACATCAACGAGTTGCTTCTATCTTGAAAAGGTGCGTTCGAACTTGGCACGCGTAATTGGGGTAGATTTTAGTGTACGCAATAAATGTTTTGCTGTAGGTATAGTTGGGACCCGCGTTTACATTTTAATAGAGCCAAATCGAATGTTCATACTCGCTAAACTATGGAGATTAGAGACTGTGATCGCATGCCAGAACGTAAGTAACACGAAAACAGCATTCCACGAAAGCAGATTTTTTTTTCAACCATAAAACTCTTGTAAAAGAAACAATTAAAATATAATCAAAAGTTAACGGCAAAACGTGGACAATTGAGGCCATAGAGTCGCCACCCGCTGGGCAACCACAAGAAGCTCGAGGTACGAGACGGGCCCGTACGGATGCCTAGTTACCGTGAGGTCAGGAACTCCAAATCCAGAGGATACCAGGCAGGAACCACTCTCAAGCACTTTCCATGTAAGCAGAAACAGTCACACACGTCCACAACTCGCTCGCTTCGAGCGCACGCGATCCAAAACAAAAAATAACACGGTTCCTTCACTGAGTCAATGTTGAACTGATACGAGTTCTTGCAGAGGTCAAACACAACACAACAAACCAGTCAATATTGAAAGGATCACTCGAAAGTTGAGCCGTCAACTATTTTCGTTGGAGAGAAGTTTGTTGACAGCGAGCGTGCGCGGATCGCGTAGGTACGGAGGAGACGTGAGCGCCGCGCTCGCGCAGCCACCGGTGTGAAGTGGGCCGCGGGCGCCGGCTCGGGCGCGCTCGGCGGCGGTCGGACGGCTTCGGCAGGAATGCGCGGCCCCGACCAGCGCAGCAGCGCCCGCGACGGAGCCCTGCGGCATCGCCTGCCTCATTCCGATCTACGCACTCGCTTCGCATACTCAACCAAATATAATTAAATTGCAACAGCGATCGCCATCGCTGCTATAATGTACACTTGCCTAAGATCAGGTTCTGTCCAAAGTCGGCATTAAGTCAACGGGAAAGTACAGTTAGGTGCAGGCGCGGGAATGCGTTAGCGAGGTCACGGAACTAGTTGTAAATGACAAGCCTTCCAGCGAGGAACACAGTTTTGCTCGAATTATAAATCCAGTTGTAAGCACTGGAGCCTGCCTAGTTGCCTACAGAGGACCGGGCCTACATTCCGCGCCAGAACAAGACAAGCGGCTCGAGGCTATTGTTACCAAATTACCGTATCCACAGTTCCATACAGATGGGTAGTGGCTTTGTGAAGAGTCACCGATTGAATTATTAAAGCTAAATCCTGCAGAATGCGGGTCCGCGAGTTTTGCAGGTCATTGACGCATCAACCGCCTACGTTACGGTTGCTGATCAAAAAACGGCCTCCAAACTCCAACGAGCGAGTCCTCATTTGAATTTATGAATTTGGTGAAGGACCAGACAATAAGCTCGCCTGTAAAAAGTTGCCGGTCATACCTACCGACAGTATTAAGCCATTAGTTTAGTGCAAACAAAAACATCCCAAAAATGTTTGCGGACATGAGACAAGCGTTGCTTGCCTTTCGTTTCGTGTTTATTCAGAAAATGTTTCTTTTGCTTTGATGATTCCGCTTTTTTACTTTTGCTTATACATACAATTAAAATGCAGTATTTCCAAATGTTGATCGTTTGATGCGCATGCAAAAGAACGTTTTACCTACTAAGAATCATGAATAACTACTTATTAACTGACCATAGGCCATAACATAACCCATAAAATACAGTTTTATTGTTAAGACTTAAGGGAATTTCAATCAACTTGACATGAGTTTTGATTGTGAACTGAACCAACGCAACTGTCCTGCTCTAACATGCGTGAGTTTACAATTAACCATCCCGCTCTCTACGCAAGCTCTGCGCGCAGTTTTGTAAATATTTAGCTATAGTCCTCAAGCCAGTCATTTTATCAAAGCAAACCCTGCGAAAATGTCTATAACTATTTACGATCTTAAATTGAGTACAAAAATTAAATGTTAAATATCAGTAATATAGCCGTATTATTGAAAATACATTCCAAAAAGGGGTAACTTCGCGATTTTTTTCTATCGAGTGAAATTCATCAGATCATGTAACTGACTGCGATTTTGACTAGACAAAATCCTCATGTAACACATATATTTTTTTTAGATTTTAAGACACTATATTCTATGTCTCAGATGGTTTTTAAAAACTCAAAAGTGGTAATACCCGGCCTTAAACTACCTATGTTGACGAAGAAACGTAAACTCCGGACATTGCCTTTCTACCTCATCGCATCATTGATAGATCCCGTATAATATACACCACGCTCAGCGCTGCATTTGTTTACCATGTGCAACTGTCCAAAGTTTCCTTAAATGTCGACAAAATGAACGAATGAGGAATGTAGCCGCCTAGCCGACAAAATTTTATCTCGCTCTCGCTAATGTTAACTCACTAAAATCAGCATGAAAATAAGCTTTTTGTGAACTGAGGTACTAAAGTCCTCAAACACCTTTTTACTACTAGACCGGAGGAATGACTAATCCGCGGATTAATCATTATTTTTCCACTGGGTATGGGGATAAAGGCTCCGTGCGCGCGGCACAATGAAGCGGACGTTGCGTGAGCACAATCGGAACAAGTGAACTTCCGCTGCGTGTTTAGTCTACAACATAATGAGCACTTGGGAACCGTAACGGCCAGACGCTGACATTGCCATAAAAGCGAATGAGTTATCTTATAATCCAAAGTGTACCTATAATGACTTCTTTTTCATCACCTGTCATCACTCGTTCTATTCGCAGTCTTACAAGCTAAAAGATAAGTGAGAATGCCGAGGCCATTCATCCTCCCATCATAATCAGATGAAGACTACCTTCTTTTCGAATCTGAGTATTCGTACAAAAATATTACTTCGCCCAAGGGTAATTTCTTTATTTACACACATTGCAAAAGCTGGGCAAAATGGTAAAAAGATTTGGGATAGATTGTCATTGTCGCCACTTCGCCAGCATCTCTTCTTTACGCCCACGCGCCTTCCAAACAAAGGGTAATTATTTGAATTCAATTACAAAATTGCATTGTCGTTCAAACATTTCCTTTGAGTGTAATATTTTGAAATAAATCAGATTGTCAGAAGGTTTACAATGGTTTTTCTAAAAAACATAAAACTAACTAAATGACTAAGCTTACACTTTAAGATTAAAAAATATATGAAGCGGATTGCGCGGGAAGCATCATTTTGCGACCACCTGAAGGACGAGTGAATTCAACATTTCTATAGTAGGTACAGTCCCTAAAGACAGTGATCATATGCATTTTATTTGTTACTGAATTGGAATCCATTAAAAAAGGAGAAAATGTCCTTTCATCTCATTTACTTATCCAAGTGATTGAGCGGGTATTACACTGTCCTGAATTCAGAATCCTGACTGGGGGAGGGGAGTTGAAGCATCTCGCTCTAACATATAGGTACGCACCGCTCTAAACGTTCTGAATTCAGGACAGTGTAATACCCGCTTTAACTGGCACACTAAATTAGCTGGTCGTTAAACCTATATTCTTAAGATTAAGAAAGATTTTAACAATAATAAGATTTTCAAAAAAGACACGAAGCTTTACCCAAAGATCGTTAAAGTTTGTAAATCACACAGTCGACATTCTTTTCAAACCTATCCGAATGATGTATTCAAAGTAGGTACACAAAACGTATATAAAACAGCCATCAATTTATGTCACACGCGTTGAAAAGAATTTTACAAACAAAATATATGCATATATAACCGATTTAGAGCTTTCTGACAAATGACAATTGTTGATTTCGATCGCTATCGATCGAAGGGAAACCTTTGGCCGATTTTAATGCGACGAACTTGAGCACGAGATAGCTTATGCTAATCAGAAGATAAACAAGATTGAATAAATTTCAAGTTCTATGTTACTACGATCCGGGTATTATAAATGCATCGCGTTCATCAAGTCCCCTCCCTGCCCCCACTCGCGCCATCTAAAAGAGAAAGGGATTAACACTATACGAAACTCATACATTGTTATCGCGTCTTTCGTTAATCGACAACACAACGCCATTTGACGACGTCCTCATGACGTGACTGATCGCTCCCACAACCTGCTCCGAGACCTTCGAACTAGCATTCACGCTTCTATGGGAATGTGTTTCGCCTCGCTCGCATTGTAATATTTACAACCATTCACAATGTTGAAACTCGCGACAAAAATTGTACTTGTTAACAGTCAAAATATACGATCAACAGCCCTGAAACTTGAGAGACAAGCAAGAATGCGCAATGCGTTAGTCAGTAGTGAGTCACCGTTGCGTTGGGCGCCGGCAAAGAAAGCCTGAACAAGAGCCTGATAAAGCTGGTGCGTGCAGGGCGCAAAGAATTCTATTGTAAGCTCGCGCCACCATTTATAACGTTATCTGTTACAATAAAACTACCGGGCACCAGTATTGTCTCTGCTGATAAGTTTGTCTCTCCGAAATCAATATTGCACATAGTCTTTCGCAAGAGTTCGTCACCGATCAGCTACGTAACAGGTGTCTTGCAGAGCAGGTATTTGTGAAAAATCGCGTGTGGTACAAAAAGCAGCACGGCGCCGTAGTCAGTGAAATCGCGTGTGTAGAAAGCAGAACTGGGAGGGGCGCACACGCACCGCTCCGCCGATGTCGGCTATATATTGGCGATCATACTAATTACTAATACCACGCTTGATGAGTCGCACTTCTAGGACTAACTGCGTCAAGTAAAAGCTGCTGCATTAGGATGGCACACATCCGAAATGGTCTCCTTCTGGGTAAGGAAACGAATAAAACAAGTTAACGCGGATGTTTTATCTACTTATTTTCCATAACAACATATCTGACAATACTGTCGGCCAGCCTCAGTTTGAAAGGTGCATGCCATAAACCACTTGACTACCATAGCATAACTCGATCGTAACATCTTGTTACAAAATGATGATAATTTTGTATTGTTGCTTCATAAGAGTTTCACAGTTCATACGCAGGAAGTTTAAAATTGATAGCCGATATATAGTGACTGTAAATTTCTTCTAGCGAATGCGATCCCTATAACCCAAGAACGTTAAGGAAGTACTAAAGATTATGGCAATCATTGACAGAGCCCTTGCGCTCGTACCTAGAGATCCATGAGATATTTCAGTTGTCGCGCCTCAAACCCGCTGCTATTTAATGCCGGCCACAACCCAGTCGTAGGCCGTAAAAGGGGGCGCTCGTAAAGACGTTTATTGCGTCCCCGATGAAAAGTTTATCAACAAGTGTTGTCGGCCCGGACCGTTAGGAGTTTCAAAGTTCGCCATTAGAGGGCTCAAACCGGCTCCACCAACATTTAAGCGTACGTAAGCGACTTTCCTAATAACGCGCCCTTCGATAACCCCGAGTTATCTCGTTAATTGACGTTTTATAACTGGTTAAGTTATATTTATTGCTTTGAAATAATAAAGGTTTTATAAGACTTTCCAATTTCGTTTGCTACTTAATGAACACCTACGTTTAGTAGAAAAACTAGACAACTTTAAAAACTTTGAAGTAAGTACTTGCTCGGTCCCCGTTCAAGTTTATGGGTATAGTAATACCTATATAGCACATATTAGAAACACGCGTAAAATTGGGCGAGCCAGCCTTCGTACTTTTACTTAGCCATTTCGAGACCCATTAAAATAAATCTATTCTCAGTCGATTCCTTTCTATCAAGTTTATGTGGGTTTCATGAGACCATAAAACATGCATTAACTTAATATGCCTTTTGGACTGGATCCTGCGTGGAGTAGATAGAAACTTCACCGAAAATCAAAGGCCTGCGGATCGTATCAAGGTTTTTTACTTAAAAAAGAACATGACCCAAAAGTATATTTATGCACTTCATCGTAAAAAAAACACAAAACTAATACAAGGTATTGTTAAATTATTTTTGTAGTACCTATTTCATTTTTAACAGTAACGATCTTAATCGTGGATATAAACATTAATTTATAGCTGAAACAGCTACGAGAAAAGATAATAATTTCCGCCGCTATAGTTTTTTTAAGCAACAATTAAGATGTGAGATTTCGTAATGCGCGTGACGAAAAGCGTAACAGCTCAGTTCACCAAAAACGCTCTAATAAAATTTAATGCGGTTCATAACATCTTACAAGCATTAATTTTGCTAACTGGCTGTCTTGCTATACAAATGTGCTAGAAAAGTACAAAAAAACCGGTCCTCCTCATGCTAGCGTTTATCAGTCCGGGTTCCAAATCCGTCAGGATGGAAAAGCCTGCGAAAATCAGCATGACAATTGAGGCATTTTGTCAACAGAGTTCTAGAATGCGTTCGGCTAAGTTTCGGACATATTTGGGTGAGTTGAGATGATGTTGGATTTGATTTTTTTTCTCAGCTTGGACATACGTTAGACACGTAAGTCATATATCAAAATGAAGAGCATTAGATACTCTATAGCACTGAATTTTGTTATTCCTGTAGACGTAAAGATGCGTGACTGAGGAGTCTTTGAAATAGAGTAACAAAAAGTTTTGACATCAATAAATTTTCACGTGGTGGTGTAAGAACGGACGAGCCTTAAACTTCGTTCCTCCTGCGAGTAGCATAGAGTTTATTACAGGGAAATGTCCGGTTTCACCCGCTGACCAACTTGTAAAAGAACTAGCCACAGTATTACGAATCACAATTTCGGACACGAATATATTTTTTTTGTACTTTTTCTGTCCGGTCTTACACCATGCACGCAAAATTGAAGAAATTGTGGGTCTCAAACTTTTGGATCGGGTCATGAGGTCAATGAACCCAGGTTCATTGAACCTGATCATGTGGAATAAGTAAAGTAAATCAACGATTTTGTATCAGTCTGCTTGTGTTATTGTGTAATAAGTAAAATAAAATGCTAATTTGACCGATAAGAGCATTCTGTTGAGAAGAGAAGTCAAATGAAGTTGACTCTTGGTGACCTGTAAGAACAAAGTTTGAGAACTCCTGAGAGGTTTAAGATCGGATTATTGTCATCCGATCTTTAACTGCATTGGGTAACACCGGATCTCAGTCTACAGTAGCCGTAGCGCAATATTAGTAATACAGATTTGTCGACAATTTAATAAAACCGTCCTGTGTACTGTGCAAGCCTACTGTAGGGGGCTTGTTTAAAAGTTATTACCAAAAAACTCGTAAAGGATATTTCCGGACACAACAGAAATTCCGTTTTTTTCTACATTTTTACTTAATCATACATAACAGACGACTCTGTGATTGCAGCTACAAGTAAGTACTAATGAGGGGAGCGGGGTGAAACGGCGCATCGCATCATCTTGCCAGTATTTTTAAAAACCCACACCCCCACGTCATACGGTCTTGCCCGGTGTCCGATCTTAGTCGAACTCACCTTAATCTTTTCCCGAGGGTTCAATTTTTATCACTTAGTTTAGGAGCAGCCACTGAGTTTAGTTTATCGTTGATAACAACCTAATTTTTTTTATGTAAACATTCATTATTATTCCATAAAACAGTCCTGCAGTGAATTGAAAGATTAAATACCCTAATTAAAAATAATATATGTATATATTATATAACATTTTTGGTTAGTGGATTTAGAGGCTTTTAGGTCTTTCGATACGCCTTAATACTTAGGTACGTAAGACGACACACGATAAGCTAATACGGGTAATGAAATAGTCAGCATACCTGAGCCCTATCAGGCAGGTTAATACTCGTTTATTTTTAGTTAGGTTTGGCATATCACATCGCAAATCTAGCCGCAAAAGGAAACGCCGTGCGACGACGCACACGCTCGTCTCAGAATGCGAATAAAAACATTTGATGCCCTACATCAAAAACCAGATGGAGATAAATATGGAAATTCTTCAGTAAATGAAGTTTAGATACAAAGTAAAGATCGATTAAGTAAAGTTAATGAGTAGACGATATCTCGGCTTTAAATTCTTAGGTAATTAGACCTAAGATGCCGCCATTAAACTGGACTGTAACTAGTAGGCTCAAAATAGCCAACATCTTCATAATGAGTAATATTAGATAACAAAGCTAGTAATACTGAACCCGTTAGGCACTACACCTATCCAAGTAAAAATGTCGATATTAAGTACAATGAACAAAAGCTTATCGCATTAAATATTCCCAAATAAGTCAGCGAGACCAATAGAAATAATAAATTACTGAAACAATGGCGACGAATACGATACCTATTTATTAGCCCAAATTTGGCAATTTGGCATTTTAAGATATTAAGAAATATACACGATATATAACATATAAGAATTACAATTCCAATAAGAGTCATTCTTGACCACACATAGTTAACTTCAGTTCATTTATAGTTTACTCCAGTTTGCGACCACTTGAGGGTAGATATGAGCGCCGATGGGCAATTGGCCGGCGGCGGCGCGCCGATCAAAATTGAACGGCGGCGGCGGCGTCGGCGGCGTGACCTTGTAAAAACCTCAGGTTCAAAACAAAAATACGTTTTTTTCCTTATTTGATGCCGTACACGCCTGTCAACGCCGTTTTACTGTCAGGATGACAAACACGCCTATTGATATCGATGTTCTAGGTTTAATCCCGTCCTAGTCGATTACACATAGTGGTGACTAGGTATGCTCTGCTGTATATGTAACATCTAAGTGGCAATGAAAACAGCAACTCTATTGCTGCCTGTATGTAAACATGACATTTCTGCTCAAACTCTTGGATGCATCCGAAACGTGGTGTTTCTAACGCAAACACACTCGCATATTATATACTTCTAGGATTTATCACAAATACTAGGAGCGGCATTATGCCCACCTTTTGGTGAACCTCGAATACATCGAACCGTGTCAGAAACAAGCAAGTTCTTGAATATAAACATTCGTAAGACATGTTATATTTTACTAAACGATAATTAATACGTGAGTTTTAACCGTTTCACATCCATTCACTGCAAGATTATGGAGAGTGTCCTGACTGAACATCAGGCTTTTTGGCGTACCTAGAATCAAATGATGTCCTCAGTGACCGACAATACTTATCGTCACAATCGGTCCACGGGGGATCTTCTAGCGTACACCACACACACCTGGAATAACGCCATAGAGATAAAATACGAAGAAGCCCTATCGGTTTCTCTCGATTTCACAATGGCCTCACTCCAGGTGTGTAATTGCTTTGACAGGGTCTGGCACAACGGTCTCTGATCAAACTTTTTTCGTATGGTCTGCCCGCTGGTTGTTGTGCTTGGATTGGATATCGGATTTCCTGAGGTATAGAATCTATTGGAGTGATTATTGATGGCTGCTCGTCTGATCCGATGGCTATTAATGCCGTTGTCCCCCATGGGTCAGTTCTCTCTACGACTCTTTCTGCTGGTCGCCCGGTATCTTTGGGTATGCAGACTTCAGTACTGTTGTAGAGAGCTACATATCCACTGCACGAACCAGTATGACCAGAATTCGGCCTAATGGGAAGTTATAGTTATGCCTGTGAACCTTTCTCTCTTCGATTAGAGCGATGCCAGTCCAGTCTGGTTAGGTTCAATGCCACAAAAACTCAGACGTGTCTAATTTCCGCCAAAAAGAGGCAAAAGAGACCCCTACTCTCCGAAATGTAATCGTGCCGATTACCGGCTTTTCGGCGTAACATTGTTTTTGACTCTCAACTTTGGCAAATATATAAGTAAAGTAAGTAAACTACCGATATAGCCTTTCGAATCGCTAAACTTAAGTGGCAGTGGGCGGGGCACATTGCACGTAGAACCGATGGCCGTTGGGGCCGAAAGGTTCTCGAGTGGCGACCACGGACCGGAAGGCGCACCGTGGGTAGACCCCCCCCCACAAGGTGGACTGATGACCTGGTAAAGGTCGAGGGAGTCCGCTGGATGCGGGTGGCGCAAGACCGGTCATTGTGGCACTCTTTGGGGGAGGCCTATGTCCAGCAGTGGACGTCTTTCGGCTGATATGATGATGATGATGAAGTAAGTAAACTAGAACATCGGCACAAAGTTGCCAGTCTGTCGGATTTTGTTTAGAATCGCTCATTAAGGATCCCTTTTGTGCATTTTTGGTACTGAATACTAAAATAAATAACGCTATATAACCGTAAAATATCAAATTCTAAACTAGCTTGCCGATCAATGATATAAGTGGGTAAAAGATAAGCTACACAGTATCGGAAACGCGCGCGAGACAGAGACCGGCGCGCCGATCGCCATGTGTCGGCGGCGGCGGCGTGGGGTTTTTGGCCGGCGGCGGCGGCGCGGCGGCGCGGCGCTCATATCTACTTGAGGGGCACACAACTACGAATTGTCGTTTTGTTAAGAGGAATGCCTAGCTGCAATTTTCCCATACAAACGCTCTCGACTGTTTTCTCCCTGGTTTTTGAACCTAGAGCAATGATTTTTTCAAATAAGATCAATATCATCAATATCTATGCCGCTACGTTTTGTTTTTTTGGATCTTTTTATTTTAAAGAAACTTACAGCGCCTCAAAAATCGCAAAAACGGCTTAATTGAATTGGCTGCTAAAACAGGCTCAGTATACAAATATGACAACAAATATCCAAGAAATCAAAACGTAGCGGCATAGACTATTTCTTGCTCTTGCAGTTTCCAAAATTTTATAATGATTGGTTGTGTTTTGGAGGAGGAAACAGTCGAGAACGAAACCTCGATTTTTGAGTTTTTTGCATGGGAATTTTAGTCCGAGCTGCAGTTGTCCTTATCGCACGAATTCTTGGCGGAGTCAGTTTCTAAATATACGTACACAGATGGAATAGGGATGGGCAACAATCGTTGACATATATTGTCGATATGCTAGTGGTGGAAAATTATCGATAAATTAAATTACCTACCAGAAAAGTTATTAATCACAAGAAGAAGCCACAATGCCAAGTCACAATGGAGGAATATAGAATAGAAAGGTGACCTGGGGGAAGCCTTGTCTTTGATAAAGCCCAAATTGGGCTCTATATAGGCAACTACTTTTCGCCATTTTTGTCGCCACTGGCGAGGGGATATATATGTATGTTTGATACTTTATTGCACATAATAGGAACATTAACAAGAAATAAAATTACAAAATATAAAGTACAAAAGCGAACGTATCCGTCTGAGGGATCTCTTCCAGCTAACCTTCGAGAAAATGAGAAAAATGAATATAACGCACGAAGGCCTCAGACAAATTAAATGTGCACAAACATGGACACTTAGTAGCTACGGTAGCCTAGTGGTTCAAGCGTGCGGCTGTCAAGCGGCGGTCGTGGGTGGGTCCGAATCCCTGCTCGTACCAATTCAATGAGTCTTTCGGAACTTATGTAGGTACGGAATATCATTTGATAATATTTACCGTTGGCTTTTCGCTGAAGCATCTGCATACATCCGCGAAGAAATTTAAAGTTGTATGTGAAGTCCCCAACCCGCTCTGAGCCAGCGTGGGGACTACTGCCCAAGCCCCCTCATCTATGAGAGGAGGCCTATGCCCGTGAATAAGGCTTGCCGGCTTCGTATCACTATACCTACTCACCCGGCGAGCCCTTCTTTCTTTCCTTCTTTTGTCAAAACGCAGTTCTGATGATGGGATCCATGAGGAATCGAGGGAACTCCTCAGATCTTAAAGGCAAACATATAGTGATTTTTGTGTTTTTATCAACAAATCAAGCATTTTCATACAAAAATGTGACATTTGATGGAGTGGAACTGCTGATGATGATCAGAACTCTTCAACGACGCATAGTTTACGTTTGGCGATTTGTTCTCTTCGTTATGTTTTTTAAGCAAACTAGGTTTTCAAGACACATTTTTGTCAAGCTTTAGTTCTGATGGTGGATTCCATGAGGAATTGAGGGTACTTACTCTTCTACCATTATAAGCATACTTATAATCATAATCGTAAGTCTTTATTTCAGACCAAGTCCATATGATTACAATATAATACAGTTACAAAATTAACAAGTTATTACACTACAGTTATAGGTAGCCATTTTTATTTCATTGCATGGAATCTAAGAGTGCAGTGAGTTTTTTTTCTTAAAAATTATTTTAATTTTGAAATGACCTTAAACTATAGGTACACTTTACCATCCAATACAAGCGATTAATGTTCATTTTGCGGGATATTTTTGAGAAAAATCTTATTCCTGTGTACAACGCCGGCCAAAAAACGTACCTACAGCCCCTTATACTAATTTATTGATTGCTGGGTCAGTAGCTCTAGTATAGGTAAGTTTTTTCGAAACATTAACTAATTCGAACGCGTTTGCGTTTGGTCTTGAAATGTATGAAAACGCTCTCACCGAGTTTGAAATATGCGCGTTCATCGATTAGCAACAAATATTATACTCGCTGTTTTAGTTTCCACTAGTGACCACCAGAGGCGCTGTTCACGTTTTCATACCACTTTCATACATTTTGAGACAAAACGCAAACGCGTTCGAATTAGTTAATGTTTCGAAAAAAAACTTATACTAGAGCTACAGTAAGTAAATTCACGGGCGATGTCTCGCGTCTCGCGCCTGTGTGCGTGCGCTCACACATAGACAGCGCCCGCTCCCGCTCCCAGCAGCGCGACAGAAACATTATGTCAAAAATTTGAGATTTGAAAAGTTGTTCAGCTAGGCATTCCTCTTAAGTAGTTATTTAAGTACATAATTGGATATATTACAAACTCGAGAAATAATAATAATAAATATTTGTGGACAATCTTACACAAATCAACCTACCTAGTCCAAAACTAAGAAAATATCCTACAGTTCACTAATTGACCTAGTGGTCGCCAACTGGCACACTAAATCAGCTAGTCGCTAACCGACATATTACAACAGCCATAAAACTTGTAACAACAAAAAAACATTGGCACGGCTTGTGTTATTCCAATTTGAAAAATCCATTTAATATAACAGAAAATAGTAGGTATTTTATTTTTCTTCTCGGCTCTGAAATGCTTTTGAAATAACATGGTTTTTTTTAAACACATGAGTTTAATGACTTGCGCCAGCGAGGTCCATTAAAACTGTGTGATAAATGCATTGTATTAGATTAGAGGATTTTGAAGCGGGCAGGCGCCGGTATGCTTCTGTTTCATCATTTCCTAGGTATTTATACTTCGTAACTCCCGAGTGGACACCCGATGTAACTTCACGTTTCTAAAGTTTATAATGACACCAAGACTACTTTATTAAATTGTTGTACAGTGCATTTAACACGGTGTTAATATATATATAAAACAATCTTGAAACGGGAAAACATGCGGCGTGCTATCTTTGAAACGTCATAAGCTACTAAAATAAGTGAAATTTGTACAATAAATATTATCCTCTGATGTTTCAGGGAAACGAAGAATTGTAGGCGGAAATTATCGTAAAAATTCTATCGATAAAAAATTATGAGGTATAGTACCAACGTGAGCTCATTGAAGAAGAAATTGAGCTAAGCTTGTATCAATGAATGAAAGATTTAGCGAAGTTTTTTTTGCAACCGAATCACTAAGACCGTACTTATTGTAACTAATAAGCACTGAGCACTCCACTATGGATTCTATTACTTTCTTTCAGGTGTTAAGCTTAAGAGGTTATATTTCACGCAAATTTACTAGGTATTTGTTTCTCATTGGACATGGACAATGCAAGGAACGTCCGGCCGGATGCGGCGAGAGCACTGTGGGTTATATCAGCTCTGCATTCGTCACTGACTCTAATGAAACTTTTTCTAGGAAATGTTATATCATTCAGAAGTTTCACTACTACAAGTAGCCATTAACTAGAGTCATGGGAGATAAAAGGATTTGTGCACATCCGAAAAGGATCAGCAAGAGTTAGAGAGCATATACAATGTTAGCAGGTGACTGTAATTCAGCATAAGGGGATCCAGAGAAAGGGGTAAGGAGGAGACTAAGTGGCTTCCCCCAAAAGTGTCAAAATTTTAATTAAACCAAAACCAACCCTCAGCGGATTTGAAACCTTCACCTTCCCTTTCATTCCTCCCCTTCTCAACCCAAAATCTCGGATCCGCTACTAGACGCAATAACAATAAGGTGTCTATATCGACTCAAACGACTGTTTACCTATAGCCGTAGCCTAAGAATCACTTCAATACGAGAACCAACATCATAAAATGCGATCTAATGAGTCCATCCGCATGAACTGAAGCCGACGATAATCATGTTTATACCTTTTTGATAAAATAACATGGACTTAAATGCAGATATCAACATGATCGTGGCTTTTCAATGCGATATCACTTTGTTAACTTTATGGCGTGGAATAGCCTTCAAAACGAGTTGAACGCGATTAAACGATACCTAGGCCCAGAATAGCTCGTCGTTTTCATTTGTATGTCCTCCGCGAGACGAGTTTGCAATGCGAATAATTTGCCGAGTCAATATCTTTAAGTGTATAAGTTATTTTATTTTCACAGCTTCACAGGTAAGGATAAGAAAAATGACATTTAACATTTATAAATCAGATACTAAATTTATTTTCCAGAGTCGATAGCTCTCCAGCACATATACCTAGCACTTAAAAATCCATGACATGTTTAACAGGCTATAACTATAAAAAGTTGGACAAAGCCGCGAACAGCTCGGTATTTCGACCGTGTAAACCTCACTTATCCTTACTAATAGCCGCAGAGTCGCACATAGACAATGAGGAATGTTTCTTCAGGCGGCATCTAGCCGCGCAGCGTTTAGCATTCCGGCCGCGCGCGCGCAATGATAACTATTCACACTTACCAGAGACGAGATGCGTCGGCGCAACGTTAAGATTATTTTACTTTTTGGAACTTTTTATGTTGTACAAATAGAGCAGCTTCTAGCCGTTTATGTAAAGGCGGTTTCACTTTTGCCGCTTATCATAATCGTTTTAGTTGTCGAAAAGTCGCTTGCAACAGACAAGTGTTACAAGTTACAAGTTACAACGATAAGCAACAAAGTTAAACGCGAATTAGATGTTGCATCAGTACGATCATAAACTGGGTAAAATTAGGTACTTTATCTTTAAAAGTTCCGTAAATTGACCGGACATTACCTTATCAGCTCATAACTTGTCGAAATATTAAGCAATTAGTATAATCTGTGTACATAATAAAGGTGTTGAAGTGTTGACCGAATTCAGAAGGTGCATTAACAGCCAGTTATCGATAACGAAACGATTTATATCGATAACGACGATAAGCCTTATCGTTTAACTCCAAGTGCTTGCATTACGTAATAGTAGAAGTCATTTTTATCAATCTAAACTAATTGCAATAAATCATTATTATTATTATGTATTTATACACCTTATAAAATAGTAGATTGTTTGACAAGGGTCTAAAGTAAGCTATATTACCACAAGATAGTTATTTTCCCGAACGCAGTGAGGGAAAATTGTTCGAGTGGTAATATGGCTTTTAGGCCCGAGTTATACACTCTACTTTTCATTTCAATTGCGAGAAAACACATGAGTAGACACAAATTATGTACCTAAAATGAATAATTTAACTCTTGGCGGGCGTATGTCTAATTTGACAGCATGTCTTTTTTTCTAAGGCCTCGCTCGCTAAGGCTAAGGGCTCGCTGTGCGTGTTCGCTTTGCGTATTCGCCTCCCTTTCTTTTGCTATATTAAGGAAAGAGATGCAACATGCGCTTTTTTTTTCTTTTTAAGAGGCGCGTTTGCTTTGACCATAGACACCGCATTTCTTTAGAGAACTGAAAAACGTCTTTCCTGATTGGTCGATTTTAGTACAGCTGTATTCTGGTTGGTTGATATTTTTACCAAATATTTTTTTATCTGTCAAATTACTGTTCTGTGATTGGTGGATTTAATAGGTGAAGTATTTTGATTGGTCAAATTAAAATGTTTTGCAAATCATACATATGTATACATAGTTTCCCTAGGGCTTAAATGTACTTATTTAGCCGCTTCACAAGTCTAATACACTACACACTTTTCGAGCATGAGAAGTGAAAAGTTATGTATTTACACCTCAATCGAAGTTGACTACTGAATACTATTTCGTATTAATTTCTAAAAATAATCGGCTATTAAGTACCTTAGACGTTTAACTTTTACGAATGTAAAACGAGATAGCAGTTACTTCTGGTTGTTATTAATGTTAGCAGTCGGAAAACTCAAACGAGTAAAATCTCCGCGGTTGCACAATTTATAGAACTTGTAGTTGAAATGGAAACGTTGCGACACTGGCATGATGCATGGACGGGTACTATGACCTCTGATGAAAATGTTCAAGAATCTTGTTTTTACAACTACCGATATGGGTTTTAAAGCTTTATCTTACGAGCATGAGCAGTCAAACTGTCTTAGATCAACGGAAGTCACTACAAAAGGTGAATTTACGATTACAATCTTAGAAGCGCATAGCATATATGTCTGCGTATACCTCATTGATTTATAAATGTAACCTCTGATATACCTATTCAAATAAATACAGCCTTGGCTCCTAAGGTTTTTAGTATAGGTAGATATTAGGCAGGTATAATTTAATTAATCTTTCAAAATGTGAGTATGTATTTATTACCCAAAGCAACATCCTAA
The DNA here is from genome assembly GCA_951800055.1 of Cenopis cana. NCBI lineage: Eukaryota > Metazoa > Arthropoda > Insecta > Lepidoptera > Tortricidae > Cenopis > Cenopis cana. The sequence goes on from OX637488.1 coordinate 9,142,296, forward strand.
AATCACATCTTATACCAATTTACTTACGTCGTTTCAAACATATTTTACTGAGCATATTTAAGCCATCATGGATATAATATTTTTGATTGACAGACAGCTACGAAGGGACCCGTAAATGTTAATATATGCCGGCCTATCGGATTCATGCCCACAAAAAATACTTCCGCAACCGCTTTACAAATCGAATCGCTAAGTATAAATATTGTGTAGAATTTAGGGGCTATTTAAAATGTTCAGTGCGACATTTATCACGCTTCAATATCAATATGCATATTGGTGTGCGTAAAGTGGCTCGATTTGTACACGCCCGAGCGTCTGCTTGCGAGGCAAGGGTGTGCTCATGTGTGTTCAAGAGAAATTGTAACCTTTAAAGTAATTTTAAAAGGATAATTTGTTCAACCCTTTTTCAAGCTGGCAGTTGAGAAATGGCAATCGAATGTCAATATTATTCATAAAAATTAAGATTAATGTTTTTTCGTACTTGATAAATAATATTGTGATTCTATGATGGAATATACAAGTAACAACAGACATTGCAACATTGAGAAAAAACAGTTTTCAAATACGAGTAGGTAAACAGTGCAGATGGAAACATCCTAATGGTGGTGTGCATGCGCGCTAGGGAGTGCAAAGGCGACAGAGTATTAGTGGCGCACTATCAGATCGGTTTAGCGCTGCGAGGGGCAAATCGCACCATCAAACCAGCACCTCAGTTCAGGGTTAGCGATCGAACCTTTTTATACGACGGTGGCTAACAAGCGTATGACAAGCGAAAGACACATGAACAAAAACTCCCCACCACAGAAATGCGTATGTTACGATGGGCGGGAGGAGTTACGCTTAAGGACAAGGTTCGCAACGAACACATACGGGGGAGCTTCAAGGTTGCAAAAATAGCCGATAAAATAAAAGAGCCCAGACTAAGATGGTATGGTCACGTACTGCGTAGACCGGACGACCATGTCGTGAAAAAGTGCCTATACATGGCTACCGGAAAGAGGGGGAGAGGAAGACCACCGACTACCTGGATGACTAATGTCCAGAGAGACATGAAGGAGATAGGCCTCGCCGCAGAGGATGCACAAGAGCGAAACAAGTGGCGTCGCATGATTGGGAAAGCCGACCCCGTGTAACGGGATATGGCGAGGCCAAAGAAGAGTGAGAGGTGGCTAACAAGCGTAGTGTCTGGTCGTGAGGAGTACCGTCCCTAGCATATTAACGCTTGCGACTTGAGCTCCCGACAATTACGAGTACCTACCTACTCACTCGGTAACTGTGATTCTTCTGGAGTGGAACATAGGTATATTGCCGAGCCTTTGTTAATTACATGATTAGTTGTATTGATTACTAGAGACAGTAGGGTATTAGGTCCATCACTATCGCACACACAGAAGGTCTTGGGGAGCTCTAGCAACCGCATGATCAGACAAGGAACTGTAATATATTTGAGAACCTACTGCTAATGTCTTAACACACGCACAAAAAATCGTCGTCGGGAATTCGGGATATAGTATAGGTATCCATCGATATGATTTGTACATAGGATATAGGGGAATGACTGCTAATATGGATAAGCAATGAGGTCAATGGAAAATCTCAAAAATATCGCCTATACGTCGGACACAACAGACAAACTTAACGCAATAGAGCAATCAATTTAATTGAAGCTTTAAATATAAAGATATTATATATCCGTTGCTAAATGTTATAATTTATTGTTGAATGTTTAATATGCCTGCATTTAAAGGCAATTATAGTTTTATATGGTCGTGTGTACAAATTATATCGTTGACAACCCTATGTTTAAGCTTAGCGTTTTATAACTGAGGTATCATTGAATGTGGAATCCCGTTGATAGAATCAGAATCACGAATGCTCTGCCCATGCATTGGAGACAAAAAGAAAAACAAGTCTTACAACTATTAAAGCGCTCGAACGTAAGCTATTTGATTACTTACACGCAGAAATCGAATTAAATATGTATCACACACATAATTACCTACCTTTTCTAATCTTTTTTTCTTTGCATCGGTGGTTAAAACTTACGTGGCCTGAAAAAGGTTTTACGATATACTCACCTGTTCGTGCTGAAAGCTGAAACAACCGTGTATTCGGTGAAACAATGCCGCCATCGCAGCTCTTTCGGCCGATTAGCATTGAAAGCGCGAGCGCAAGTCGCGCTGGGATCACAGCTGCGCCGGACCATAACCCCGTAAGGAATATTTTAATTTGACAAAATAATGTAACGGAATTAAATTCATCATAGTGCGAAAGATGCAGAAATATTCTTTCTGACTTGACTGCATTGTTAGTAATGATTCATTTAATTTTGATCATGTTTGTGCGCGTCAAATCAGGAGCGCACAGCATTGTCGCCCCAGTTTCTTTAACCAACGACCAAAGATAGTCTCGAAAAAAATCGACTTAGGTATTTAAATAATCGTCAGCATATCCTATTAGATCTTTACACCTGCAGGCAAAATAATACTTTCGAGAGCCTACTAAGGAAGCACTTAACTACCCAGAGTCTAGGCAATGCCTCCTCAGCAGTCTCCCGAACTTATTCCTATTTCGTTCACACCTAATTAAATTGCTCCGGGCAAACTATTGCGTAGGTATGGGATACGTTTTTTTAAAGTTCTGTCACCATAGTAGTTATTTACTCTAGGAACAAATAGTTTGCCTGTGGCAATAGATTTGGTACTGTATGGTCGATAGGTTTTAATAATGGATAATCCCTCAATAAACTAGCAGGCAATCACGTTATCCTGTAAAAGAAGCCATTTTCTTGGTGTTGGTCCGGCGCAGAGGATCATTGTCGCGCGGTGCGATTAAACCAGCGCTCAATCTAAATCAATCCAACTCGGCCGACGCTCTCCGCCACATTGTTCTCATTTCTCCCGTCGATTAAACGTAATCACCACATTTGACACGTTCATTACACGCGACGTACATCTATCGAGCCGAGCCGAGCTAAGGTCAAGAGCAATGGTGAATAATGCGGCACTTGCTTTCGTAACACATGCACTTGCAAGTACGTGACATTGACATGTCGTGAATACCTTCAGAAACACCTATGCATTATTGTGTGGTAAACAGGTATAGGGACTTACCGGAAGTTGGAGATAGTCGGCGATGGTGTTTTTGGCCGCGCCTCGTCTGATGTCTGCGAGAGCGGTGAAGTGTTCATCGCGCCGCGCCTTTCGCCGCAACAACGCGCGAGCGTGAGGATACGCAGACAGGAACTCGTTGTAAGCGTCCATAAGTTCCCCCGTGAAAAGCTGCTTCAGTAGAATCGCGCTCTCGCTAGCATCACCTTCCGCCGGTGGAGGCGGCAGCTCTCTGCACTTCAGCGACTCAGGCACACTTTTCGAAGCAAAAGTACTTATGCCGCTGGTAGATTCACATGACGTCATCGCACCCGCGGAATCGCTCGAACCGCATTTCGAAAACGGAAATACGGAGGAGTCCCCGCTTTTCTCACTACACGCGGAACTCTGGCGAATAGTGCCAGTTTTCTCGAAGAAATCGGGAAATTGCGGTTCTGATTGACTCTCTGTTGAAGGCGAGGACTCTTCGCCAGCCGCACTCGTGTACTGGGCATTTTTGATACAATCGTACAAGTCTTCAATGGATTCGTAGGGAGTGATGCTTCCGCAAGACTCACCTTCAACGTCTCGTAATCTCTCATAGATATCCTCATTTCGTCGTTTAGATAATGGTGTGAGAGCAGAGTCTGAACGACTTCTTTGCACGCTTCTCACTTGGTCGTAACCGAAGTCTGTAGGATTAAGAAAATCCCACCTTACGTTCGCCCAGACATTTTCACTGGCATCGGCGGAGATCCTGTGGTCAGCGCAACATTGCCCGCCGCTTCTAATCGTCACAGTGGTCACATTGTCGCTACTTTCTATAATAGAGCTATCGGCCACTGATTCATTGCAATCTATTGGAATGTCGACTATAACTTTACGAAGACTAGTGTTAGCCGAGGAAACGATAGACTCGTTATCATCGAATTTACGACTTTCAGTTGATTGTTCGTGGAAATCAGACGTCGTTACCTCTGAAGAAACATCAATATCTCGTTGACAAAGTACACCTTCTTGGAGCAATTCATTTAATATGCTTTTTTGTTCTGGTTCTTTATCAGTATGTTTTGATTGCACAGAAACGATGTCGTCCTGTTTCTTGCCCTCGTTGATGAGCAGGCCGGAGTCGATATATTTCCTCATGCGCTCTGTGAGCGCCTCGCTAGCCTCTGACACAGACTCCAGATAGTAGAACAGCAAATGGTATTCCTCCTTTGTGATGACAGCAGCGCGTAACAACGGCTTGCCATAAAGCTCAACCGCCGAGAATAAAGTAGAAGCTGAAATAAAAGAGAAAGTAGGCGTCACATATTATGTAATATAACCTTAGTTGAAGTTGAACGGAATGGCTAATCGAATATGCATAGCATATCTATAATCTACTAAAGCACTGAAAGATTTGTGGGCGGAGGAAAGGTCAGATCAAACGCCACGCCAAATAATAATTGCCATATAACTTATTCACCTTGCATTGAACATCTCCGCTTAATCATAGGTCGATAATAAATAACCCAGACCTTTTAAACTCCTTGAACTCCTCACGTATGGATCTGAGTTGATTGGGAAACGCTTAATGCTAATCAAATAAACGGTTTACATTACAGCATTGTTAGTTAACACAATGGTCAAACAATTTCACGTTTCTGATGGGTCAATTAGTTATTAATTATGGCCTGGAAGCTTGTAATTGATTCTCGATATGCGTTAGCAATTTATTAATTTGTATTAAGACGTCGCAATCGTGAGTTGAGAAACAGAAAAACTTAAGTCACGGGCGCGTTCGAGAACTTGTCTGAAACAGACATCGCAGAAGAGACGTGCGGACAATGCCGCGGGTTAACCCTAGTTTCTAATATCAATATTATGGTCACGGCGGCTGCATTAGGTTTGCATACAAGGCACTTCTGCGAAAGATTACCGGACAATAGCGTGCGTATATGCGTCTCATTTATTGCCAAACCGCTTTCTACAAACAGACGCTGTCGGAATACTGAGCGCCGCTTCGTTTGCAGCTTATTGACGAGGCATTAGGAAGCTTCAAATGAAGAAAGTTAAAAGTTCTCTGATCTCTCAATCCAATTGTGTGCGAACACAAATAGCGTTGCTTAACCGAAGAAATCGGACTTTAATGCGATTTATTCGAGCGTGTTTTATTTGGTAAAGTTTCAGAGATCCTGCTGATACATATTCTCAGCTACCTCCTCGATGCGCCAACAGAGTATTACTTAACTTGAGTTTCCGCATATTTTTCTTGTAATGTCTTGGATTTTATTGTACATTCATTCAAATTTAAAATTGCAATGTAGGTAGATAGATAGGTAGTCTAAAATCCATTGTAACTGAGACGGACAAAATCTGTCTAAAATGCAGAAGCTTACCATAAATCTTTTCCCAAGCGATAAACGTATCCAGATCCTTCCCGTCCCATTGCGGCGGCTCGTATTCTACCACGAGCACTTCGCCTTCAAGGGACGCCGCGGGTGCCCTGGCGTCTACAGGGGCTTTTGAGCCCCCAAGGAAGAGCAGAGCTGCTGGAGGGGCAGGCGGCGCGGGCAGGGTCTTCGGCGAGGGAAGGGGGCCGCCTAGAGTGACAGCGACGGGGGCACACAGCGGACCCGAGGGCAGTCCTGCCACCACTGCACCGGCTTCTCGTAAAGGCTCGCAGACCACCTCCGCGACTGTCGCGTTGCCCCATACCATGGCCTGTAGACAAAGATAAAGATTTTGTCAGTTTGTTGCGCGTCCATGTGTTATATAATTGATTAAATTACCTAATGGTATGACTAATATATGTATAAACATAAACTTAGGTATGTCAGATATATTAGGCCTTGGCTATACAAATTGCAATGAAGTTAAATCTGCGTGAAAAAATGCACATAAATATAGGTACTGGAGTTTACTCATTTAATGTACCTAGGTATATCAAGAGAATGTTAGCGCTACCACAATACTACCATCGCCACTGTACAATTACTACAACTATAGGTACTCTTAAACCGTTGGTTCTCATTCTACACAGTAGTTAAAGATAAGTAACGCTATTTATAAATATCTTTATGAAGTTTAACCATCAGGTAGCCCCATAGAAGCATTGGTACCTTGTTACCGTTAAAAACGTTAACGTGGTCGTTGTCGGCCCGCTCTAACTGGGTTATGATTAAGTTGCACAACTGTCGACGGATTTACTATTAAGACGTTACATTATTGCCACTAAAACCTGTTTTATTATTTCATACGTATAGAGCTTATAAATTGTTCGCGCATTATTTACAATCGCTTTGAGCGCTCGAAAATTCAAATAGATGCTGATGTTTTTAGATTCTTAAGAAAATAGACATGCAATGCAGTCGAGACTTCGACAGAACATAACGAGACGTGGGCAAAACGCATTAATATAATAACATGTAAATGCAGAAGGCTCGGAGGCCTTGGCTGAGCGGGTTGAGGGAGTTTTTTTACCGAGGGACGTGACGTCAGTCCCGAGTTATGTGCACGCGCAGCTCCCGTCCCCCGCACCTCCCCCGCCGCGCCCAAAACAAGCCTCCTCCAGGATAATGCGCCTGATACATCTTCAACGAGGAAAAAAAATGAAAACAAGCTCCATCGAACAAGGGGCAGTCGATTTAACACGGCCGACGCGTTTCGGTATGACAGAAAGATGGAAGTTGACTGTAAGTTTATTTTCATCCGTCTTTATTGTCGAACGAAAGCATAATATATTATTATTAAGTAATATTTATAAATCCAGGATAAGTGTCGCAAATTCGCAAAATATTGTTAAGTTCAACGGCCCTTGGGATATAATCTGTGCCTTGGGCGAATACAGTTCAAGGGAAATTCCATCCATCCATTTCCCTTGAACTGGCCTTAGGAAATGACATTATATTACGTACCTACAAGGTTTTCGGAAATACCTACGATTATTTAAAAACCCATTATTATGTCCAGCATCCTGTCTCAATATTATTGTTTTTGCAGCTAATGATATTGTTAAATAACTTGTTTATTGCTTAACCAGTTTTAATGGACACGAGACATGGATTTGACATGGATTATTTTGAAATTTAAGGCTCAGCAAACTAATAGGTTTATAGTAGGTATAATTGTGAATGCGCGGCTCAAGGTCAATGTCCCATTATTGTTTATGGTCAATAGAAACCTAAAGCGCACGTGACGAAGTTTAGGGACATCTGGCTGAAACATGTCACCTCTTTGATAGCCCCTTGACGAGTTGAGGACAAACGAACCCTTCTCTTTCTCTCATTTTTTCTATAAGTAGGTACTTACTTATCATATTCTTAAACATTGAGCAACATGAAATATAAAAAAAACCGGCCAAGTGCGTGTCGGGCCACGCCCAAGGTAGGGTTCCGTAGTCGTGTACCCGTTACATTATGTGGACTAAAAAAGTTCGCAAAATTATGTTCACTATATTTTTGACAGAATTAACAAGATTATCTATGGTATCAATGGAAATTGTACGAAAGTACATTTCTGAAGTTTGACTTGTTAAATAGTAATGTCTACTTAGCTGTGATAGTTTTCCTTTTAAATTCATCGTATATACTATTCTATTACCATGATTTTTTTTCACATGCCTAGTAGCCACCGTTTAGCTGGCAGGGGGGGGTGGGAGACACTACAACAGACCATAACAAAAATTATCACTTCAAAGCTTAATATCACGCCAACCAATTCTTTAATCAAAAAATGCTTTCAAAAACCTCATTTTGAAAGAGCTATCCAAAGATACCCCACACGATGGGGTTTGGAAGAAAAAAATATTGCACCACCACTTTACATGTAGGGGGAGGTACCCAAAAAAAAGATTTTATTCTATCGTTTTGTCGGCGTCATTGATATGTATACTCATGCCAAATTACAGCTTTCTAGTACTAACGGTTACTGAGAAAAACGGGGGACAGACGGACGGACGGACGGACATGACGAAACTATAAGGGTTCCTTGTTTACTACGGAACCCTAATAACGGTGGTCGTTTACTCGTAAAAAAAATCGTGGGTGAATGCAGAAGAATAAGTAAGTCTTGAAGATTTACAGAACTTATTTGTTATGCCTAACAAATCCTATTGTATTATATATATGTATAATTTGTATTTAAAAATCGACTTTGACGATCCCGAAAGGGAAATACATTTATTTTATTTTTAATTTTTATCATTATCATGTATGTTTAATTTTGGTTGACATTTTATGTTATTAATGTTATTATCCTTTTTATTTTTATTTTTCCTATTATGACAATCGTGATAACAATTCTTGTTAATTTTGACATGTGTACAAATTTATAATGTAATTCTTATCGTGAAATAAATGATTCTAATCTAATCTATGTAGTGAGACCAATAATGTTATGTTAGGCAGTAATAAAATTGCCGTGTATGTAAGTATAGTATATCTTTAAACGAGCAATTCTTATAATATAGGTATATTTATTTCGGGGATCTCGGAAACGGCACTAACGATTTTGATGAAATTTGGTATGTGGAACCACATACTTACCAAATTTCATCAAATTCGGGGACGAGCAATCGATCTAGCTAGGTCTCATGCACGGGAAAACGCCGAGCAAAGCTCGGTCGCCCAGATATTTACTTGTACTTTAATGTAAGTTTCCACATTTATTTATATCTGAGCACTCGCTCCAGGCGACATCTATCGGAACTCACTGGACTTACATCGTTTGACTGGAGCGCCACCTAGCGAGACTTGGTGTAACTGCTGAGCACTATCGCATTGTGAATGGATAGTCTTGTTGAAGTCGAGTCACGCTTGTGGGGTAGAGGTATTGTTAGTTGTGACTAATAACACAAAGATGGCGCTAATGATAATTTAAGTTCGAAGGAAATTATAATAACCTATAACGGCTATAACCAAGAAACAACAAAAATAAAACTCAAAAATAAGTTTTAGATTGCAAAATGCTGATTCGATCACTTTTGAGAAATGTGATATAAGGGTAACTTTAATTCATAAATAGTACGATAACGTCCGAAGTGCGTCCGACTGATGATTTTGTATGATTATTTGAAGTTCGACGTTTCTTATTTGACCTTGAAATAGGAAAGGACTGATGAATGGCAGTACAGATTTATCACCAAAGGCGGCCGCAATATAAACCACCGGCGATGATGTGACGTCAGCAACGTAAAGGAATAAACCTCCAAGATTGTTAAAGGTTGCGATTTGCAAATCACGCGAGAAACAGGTATTATCCTCAGTGCCTCCTGATAAATGATAATCACTGGAGTAGGTACGAAAGCTAGTTTTATTTACGTTTCTTAGGTACCTCAAAACTCTTTCTTATGTAAAAGTTGTTAACCCTGAATAGTTTACTTCGTGTCGCCTGTTGCTGATTCATAAGTCGTACCCTCCTGACGAAGCCTGCGTAGCGGATTCGGATTTCTCAATGTGTTTCCTCTGCTTATTTTGTTAATAATTGTTTTACTTATCCTATTCATGTCATACAGTAATTAATGAATGATTATGAATGATTATGGGATCCGGGAATAATCAAAGGAACCCTGAAATATATGATTATCCGACTTAAACATTTGCATTTCAAACCCGTCATCACCGTGTCGGATTACATTATTTTTAATTTAACAGCGATTGTCACTGTCCAGGTAAGACGCAACATGTACCTACTTAATAAAAAATATGCATTGTTGACGGTGCATTTGTAAGCCCGAAAGGCATACGCAGTAATTGTTGAAAATTCAAAACGCGTTACGATAGCAGTTTGTCATGCGAGAGGCTCTGTGGACTGACAGGAAACCCTTGTTGGTCAATGGCGCAAGGTGTGGATAGCCGCATGCTAATCGGTTACACATGTTCAGCAATGAAACTTTTCAAGGCACTGATCAGATCAATTTACAACAAAATTGACAATTTCACTCTTTTAACTCATACTATACTTGGTAATAATGTGTTGATCTCTAAATTCATAAAATATATAGGCGCCTACATAGATGTACTATAAAAGAACTAGATACACAGTCAGGCGAAAAAAATGGCACCCTCTAATGTACCGCGTTGCGGTACTTTCGTCTTGACGGCAGACAGTGACAGTGACAAAGCGTGTATGCAACTGACAGTGTCAATCAGTGCCACATTTTCCGTCATTTTTGTTCGGCATTGTGTGTCTATTTCTATATTATAAGTCAATGGGCGCCTATGCGTAATTTGAGAATACTTAAAATTTAACTGGCCTACCTGGTCGATGGTAAGATTCATGAAGAGGCAAGCTGACGAGAAATTTATTTAACTACATTAGTACATAAGTTTGTACATATCAGTCACAAAGTGCTTACCTACACTACACCATAAGAAATAAATAGACGTTGAGGTTGTTGCACCTTGGCAAAAAGTAATCAGATAAAAAAAAGATATCGATATTGGATCACACTCTCATGCGCATGCGGATGTAATCGTGTCCCGCGGAAGACCGGCCCGGGCTGGTACCTACTAGCTTACCGACAGCTCGCCACTAACCAACCAGTGGAAGTCTAACCTGCTATTACACATAACTCACAAGAATCTCGAGTCCAAATTGTACTGGTTAAGTGAAACCGCTTGTGAATCACATACGTGCACGGATAGTGCACTTTCTACGCTAGACACCTATTAGCCCTGCTTTTATTTATTACCTGCTCATATGAGGAAGCCGACCGCTTTGCAGGTTTTCAATTAGAAAGACCAATTTTGGTTTTCTACTAGCTTGTTAAGATTTAATAACTATCTATCAATCAATGTAAAACTGATCCGTTTTGTCACGTGTTGTGAATAAATTTGATAACACAATACACTTATGCTTGTTTAGAAATCTAGACTGAGCTGGCTTTCAGGCATGTATTTAAAGTGGAGTGTCTGTAAGATAAAATTTTATTTATCATTAATTTTTTTTTCCAGTTTCAGTGCTCCCCTTGCAGTGGAGACACGTTTCGCAGTCGTACGTGCTGCGGCTGATACAAAAATTAATAATTTAGATTTGAATAGTTGAATTAATATATTAATGTTTTTTTTGGATAATATAGAATTATTTCTTTATTTATTTAACCCTGAGTTTTTGAAAGAAGAGGAATGACTTTGGGTGCTAAAAACGAACAAAAGAAAGCTCCTATATGGTTTTGTAATTAAATAACAAATTCACACGTTATTTTAATCTCTTTTGGAGATAAAAAAAATACTAAAATATAATTCTAAAATCAATTCGACTTATCGGTGGCATTTGAACTAAACAGCAAATTTAATCTTATCTAATAACTCTTCAACTAACTTGGGGACCTGACGTTCAGACGAACGTCTCCGGTCGCCGCCTGACACACTTTAGACTAGAACGATGTTATAATTACATTTTTATCAATACGAGAACACATGGGCTGCGACGACCCGCCAAGCCGTGAGGCTCGTTAACGACTAATATTTGCATTTCTTTTCACTTTTATTTGCTGCGACACACATATTATTGGGAAACGGAACAATGCTTATCGAATGCCGTTAATGTTATGCGTATGATAGGTACTTTTAACGCAATGGTGCTTTAATAACTTTCGCTATCAGTTGGAAAACATTTTGGATTAGTGTACGTATGTATATCTCACTTAACTTGTTTTGATCGTAAGCGGTAAACATTTGTGGTTTCCTTAGTACCTACTCGTAAGTATTTAGAAATCATAAATGACCTGTTTAAGTTAGTTTTTAAGTCTTTACTAAAAATGAAAAGTTATTATTGGGGAACGGGACTTAATCGCGTACAATTATAACTAATAATAATGTGTCCCCAATAACAATGTGTGAAAATCGTGTAAGTTTAGATCAATAAATGAAAAGTTCTCGTAATTGCCCCAAGAAGTTTAATTTAATTAGCCAATTACTGTTTAATAGGAAAGAGTATAAATATTTCATAAGAGTTCAATGTTTACTTCAGGAGTCGTTTTAATATGGTATTGCTTTGGTTGCTTAACTGGTAAATTATAACCAACCGGGTACTGGTTCTGGTGGTGGTGCTAGGCTCTTAAATATATGACGATGATGGGTACTGGTTAATTAAACTTATAGCTCACGCCATAGCTGACACACTCATCTTGTTCATTGAAATCATTTAGGGCCGATTTTTCCAGCCCAGCCAGATAAATGTATCTATAAGATAAATGTTACTCATAATTTTATCCGATGGGTAGTTTTATCCGGGGGATCTCTTACTTCAGTGAAATTAGGTTACGAGGTAAGTAAAATCATAACACGGGAAAACTCACGCGAAGAATTTTCCCATACAATACGAGTAATGAGTAGTGAGTATTGACAGTCTAACCAATAAATTAACAGATGTTAGTACGGAAACACGGAAAGAAACAAAGTCGTCGAGGACTGCTGCACTCCATAAGCTCAAAACCAGTTCGTACTATTGTTTTCTTTTAATACATCATTGTTTGTAACATCGTTGTGGAAATTAGAAATCGTTCATTGCGAATTCGTCGTCTGTTTCGGTTTTGGTCGCCGTCAGGGGTCGTTAGACAACACTTCCGACCTTTGTCAACCGCGGGGCACTTTCTCGCGTTCTAAAGTACCTTCGCTCGTGCAGCCAAATGTTGCCCCGCTAAATAGGTTTCGCTCTCATTGCTGCGATTTCGTTTTCTGGTTCCTTGACTTACACGTGCGGTTGTTTACCGTTTTGTAACATCGGATTTTTTGACATATCATTTTATGGCTGCACGTAGGTATAGAAAGAAATAGAATTGAATTTAATGCGTGACACTATTGCATAGTGGAACTTGTTCTTGCTAGTATTACTCTGTTTTCCGCGATTGCTTCATATTTATGAAACATGCCTGCATTGCCTGCCAATAAAGTCCATGTGTATCTGTGATTGTATTATAAGTAATCATAATCATAATCATTTATTCATAATTTAAAAAATAAGAAAAGTAAGTAACCAAGCAAAAAAAAGTAAGCTTTAAGTATTATTCAAGCAGGTAAAATAACATTTATCTTTATATATATTTTTATCGTACATACAATGTAGTTTAGTTAGATAAACTTTTCTAAAATGATATCAACCTATTTGGGTAATTGTTGCAGTATATATTCTCATCTACCATTATCAACTACTTAACTCAACAGTATCTATTGGCTCATATCCTTCCTTAAAACATTTTTTCTTACAATCACCCTATTTCCCGAATAAAATAAGTAGCTAGTGGTCAATTACTCACTGTATTTACTTTAAATAACTTAAATTAACATAAGTTTTGCATTGAATGACGAATTGTAGAAATAAATGAAATAAATGAAATAAATGAACTTTATTCTGTAAGTAGGCCGCAATGGCACTTTTACAAGTCAAACCCTACTAGCGTTTCACAGAGGCCACTGCCGAGAAGAAACGCCGAAAGAAACTCGACAGTCAGCCATTTTCTCACAAAAATATGCTTATTACAATGATAATACTTAACCTACTTAAGATCAAGAAATCTAAGACACATAGAATTCAAAATTCAGAGAAAATATTAATTTACAATTTAAGAAATATATCAATAAGAATTTAATACATTTTTCATGTCAAAATATTAATTATCTATTACAAACATTACAATAATAGTAAAATTGAGAGATGTATAAGGTCTCAGTCTGAATAACAAAATTTAATATAATATCTCAAAGATGTAAATGGTCTCTGAGCGTCAAAATATTCTTAATAATGACTATTCTAACGTGCTTTGAGATGTACATGGTCTCAAAGCGTCAAAATAAAAATAATAAGTTTTAAATATAAAGGGAAAAAAAACAATTTAATATAGAGGTCTCTCTCAGAGTCAATGTCAACAAAAACTAATCCATAACAGGATGATGTCTCTCGTCAATCTCCAAGAGAAGACACTAGTATTAAAGTAGTTACTATGTCCTTGCAAGCATGAACGACCGGACTCCACAAACAGCACCCGATCACGAGTATGACGCGTATCTCAGCCATCGTCTCCCTCGACCATCTGTTAGGGAAGGTGGCGACCCGATCAACGACGCCACCGTAAGCAAAGTCCTTTAAGCGAGCATGACATTCAAGCTGGCGGACATTGATGATAGCAAAGATTAAAGCGACTTTTCGGCGAGAAACAGCATCATGTTAAATAGAACGTCACGCAACTAGTATACGAGTACAAGGATTTACGCTAAGATAAACATAGGTGTATTAAATCTAACAATATTAAACTACAACTGGCTTAAAAGCATTTTTGTCATTTAAGAAATCGTTGACAGTATAATACGCTTGGTTTAGCAAATAACGTTTAACATAAGACTTAAATTTAGTGTTTGGCAAGTTAACTGTTTCGATAGGTATTTTGTTATAAAATCGTATACAGTTCCCCACAAACGACGTGCTAACCTTTCGGAGACGACTGGCCTTCACTACAATCTTGTGTTTACTTCTAGTGTTGTAGTCGTGGATATCACTGTTAAGCTTGAATTCATGTAAATTTTTCCGTACATACATAATATTTTCAAAAATGTATTGGCATGCTACAGTAAGAATGTTTGCCTCTTTAAATTTATCTCTTAGCGATTCTCTGGTTTTTAGTCCGTAGATGGAGCGTACAGCTCGTTTCTGTAGCACGAAGATGGTCTGGATGTCGGCCGCTTTTCCCCACAACAGGATTCCGTAAGACATAACACTATGGAAGTAACAATAGTACACCAGCCTGGCCGTTTCAACGTTAGTTAGCTGTCTAATACGTCTAACTGCATAGGCGGCAGAACTAAGTTTCCCAGCCAGAGTGGCAATATGCGCATGCCATTGCAGTTTTGAATCTAAGGTCATGCCCAAGAACACAGTATTGTCTTCAAATTCCAATTCATCATCCTTTAGTTTGATCTTCGAATTGCTTATTTGCTTGACATTAGGTAAAGTGAATTTGATACACTTAGTTTTCTTAGAATTAAGTAGTAAATTATTTGCTGTAAACCAGTTCACAACAGTAATTAGTGCCTCATTAATAACACCATAGTTTTTCTCTTTCCGTCCTACTTTGAAGATAAGTGACGTATCATCTGCAAATAGCACTATATCATGTTTATGTTGCACCAGGTTTGGTAAGTCATTGATGTAAACTAGGAATAGAAATGGACCCAGAATCGAGCCTTGGGGAACTCCAAGCGCAACGGTCGTCCCCGCAGATTGAGTTCCATTAATGACTACCCGTTGAGTTCTCTCCGACAGATACGATGATACAAGGTCAAGGGCACCATTTTTTATCCCATAATGTCTTAATTTTCTCAATAAGTTCTCGTGATCAACGCAATCAAATGCTTTTGATAGATCACAGAACACTCCAATAGCATCTTGAGCCTCTTCCCAGGCATCAAAAATATGTTTGATTAGTACCACCCCGGCATCGGTGGTAGAACGACCTCTAGTGAATCCGAACTGATTATTATTGAGCAGTTCATTGCGATTAAAATGGGACAAAAGCTGATTAAGAATAAGTTTCTCAAAAACTTTGCTTAGTGCCGGTAGTATTGAAATTGGCCTGAAGTTGGTAGGGTCAGTTTTTGTTCCCGACTTAAACAGTGGGATAATTTTACTGTGCTTCATTAGGTCAGGAAAAACACCGCAGTCAATACATTTATTGAAAATATCAGCTAGGAAAGGTGCGATGGATTCTACGATGGAATGTAATACTTTCACTGAAAGGCCCCAGAGATCTTCCGTCTTCTTTAAATTTAATGACTTAAAAGTTTTTATTAAAGTTATGGGAGATACATAAGTGAAGGTAAAGATTTCTGAACATTCCATTACATTTGCTTTCAAAAATGATTCAGCGACATCTGGTGATGAGTTTAAAGCCTTCGTAGTCTCGATGGGCATGTTAGAAAAGAACCGCTCAAAATGATCCGCTACTTCGTAGTCGGAACTTACCAGAGTATCATCGATTCGTAGGCTGTAGTGAGGATCTTTCTTCTTACTTTTCCCAGTTTCAGTGTTGATAACTTGCCATACAGTTTTAATCTTATCACTGGAGTTCTGGATCTTCTTTGACAAGTAATCGACTTTAGCGGCGACACACATTAATTTGAAAGATTTCGAATAGTTCTTAACATACTCTAGAAATTCCGGCCTTTTATCAGTAGTCCTAGAATCGTATAATTCATAGAGTCGGCGTCTTCTCTCGTGAATATCTGGGGTAGCCCAGTCGCTGAATTTAGTCTTGACCTTGCTTTGAATTTTCTTTAAAATAAAACTGGCATCAAATTCGGTTTTGATACAATTAAACAATTGAGCACATAAATAGTCAGGGCTGTCCTGAGCAAAAGGAAGGTAACGTAATCGTTTGGTTATAGCACGATTGAATAAATCTAATCTTTTTTCAGAAATAAGTCTGCACATAGTGTGTCGTGGAGCTTCATCAGTTTTACCGCTGAAAGAGACTTGTTGTCCACAGTGGTCAGAACTTAAGCTGTTTATGATAGACTTATTAATAGCTTCCTTGTTACTGAAAACGTTATCTATACATGTTGCACTGGTTGCTGTTATTCTAGTAGGTTCACAAAATAAGTTCACTAAGTTAAAAGATTTAAAAGTATTCACTAAACTCACGCACGTAGGAGACTTCTCAAGCAAGTTAACGTTAAAATCCCCACACACAATAACACATTTTGTACTCTTGAAAATACTACCCAGCACTTCTTCCATGACTGACTCAAAAAGACTGTAATCCGCCGATGGAGGCCTGTATACGCATATAATTATAAATTGGTCTATGTAGATATATAATACTAGGAAATCGGAACCTGGGCGAGGCTGAGTCACCCGAGTGGAACGGACTTTGTGGGCCTCGATCCTCTTGATTGAACTGTATGACATTTTATTACAAGCTTGTATTTACCTTGAACTATTTGTATGTAAATGTATGCAAGTTGTGCTCAAAAGGCTCAAAATTTGCAATCGTTTTTTCAGCCACTTGCACCGGCACCGGATCGCAATCGGATGCCGATCCGATTGAGCTGAAATTTGGCATTCTTATGTAAGTTCGGTGACAAATGGGTGACAACAATATTATGGGTCCATACCACCGAGCTGATCTGTTGATGTAGACTGTCTGATCTGTTGAAGGTGCGAAACTACACGAGATACACTGGTCATGTTTGGATTTGGACTCATTAGACCGTGTCAACGGGTAGTTGACGGCAGTGGAAAAAGTACAGTCGGCAATAGAAGCTTGTACCAAAAAAGACATTTTTGAGAGAAAGTTATTATTATTATGTGTGCGCCATTTACATTACCTTCGCGTTGTTAACGTTGAATACACTCAATTTTCTTATAACAGCTATTTATAACTCAAGGACTACTTGGTACCGGCTTACTTGGATTTTATAAGAGCTTGGTTTTGAGAATTGTAACTATATTTTATTCGCATGTTGCATCGACTAACAGCCTGGCATGATAACGTTTATGTCAGACATAATTATATCATACTTCCCTCTCGCACACCTACTATTGACCGAATCCTATATTTCCGACATAAATACGATCAGGCCCGTTAGATGGTTTTGTAAATAGGTTGTTGAATTGTGAAGCCCTATTTTCAATTCCATATAGACATGATTACGTTATCTCAAACGTATTTATGTCATGTTTGGGGACTGCGCGAGTGAATCAGTAACAGAAATGAAATCGATTGGCAATGAACATTTTTTATTGAAACTCAACGTTTATCCACGCGTACATTACCTACTGAATTTACGGGACGGTAAGAAATCCAATAGTAACCGTTTTGGGTTCATTTCTTATTTCAAATGTTTCAACCTCTCTACTCGCAGTAGTTTATATCCCTAATCAAACTAAATCATGACAATGGCATGTTTCCGTTCATTTCTATTGCGCGTAAATAAATGGCTGCATATCGTGCTTACTTAATAATTAAAGTACCTACTACCTACTTCATTAAATTATCAGCCTACTGTCTAAATATAGCCAAATGATTTATTTGTGGGCGCGGGCGCAATCATCGAGGCATCTCCATCGATTAGACGTGCAGCATTGTCCCTAGCCCAGCTCATTGTTGTACGCGGTAACGTTACGTACGGCCTCGGCCAACCACATTGTATTGTTATTATCATTGGCTATCCCAATGCCATGAAAATATCATTTTCTGCTAGCTTATATTGATTTGACCTAGCAACAAACTTGACCAATACTATTTTGCTTTAGTTTGAAACGGACCAATATTGGCAAAATTTGTGGAATAGCATCGGTGTTTCTGCGTCCGTCAGAAGTCAGAAGCATTGTTATAAAATTATTTGTTAATAAGTTGTTAGGTTCTAGCACTTCATTTTCAAATACACGATGAGATTAAAAAATATTGTTATTCTTGTTTTAATTTCGCGTGATCTGTAATGTACATTATCGTGAGTTTTTTTATTAAAAATGGGATCGCTCTTGGCCATCTTGCCAAGTCTTGAGTTGCTTAGGTTCATCATCATCATAAATGATCAAAAAGCCAATTTTCCCCTAAAATAACTAACGTTTACTACAGTATATATACTATAACGCTTTGTATACTCTGACTAAGAGTAGGTATTAGTAATGCCCCTTTTATAGCAAAGCGACTTTGTGATTGTGATGATCCTAAACTAGGCCACACACCACAGGCCATCCATACACAAACGATTACCATCACTAGCAGCAAACCTTAATGCCTTTCGGTCGATGGCTCGAGTTAGAAAATTAATTTCAGTTCTTTGCATAACAAGAAAAAGTAGAACGGACTGGAGAGAACTGCACCGACAACAGTGAAACTCTTAAATAATGATGATGATGCATAACAAATAACGTTTGCAAGGTTGCGACTTGCGGTCTTGCAACGCCCTCATTAAGCTTGGCTCGGGTTTGCCTTACGGTTGGGCACTTGAAAGCACTCCACTCTTGGCAGCTCTAGCTAGAACGAAGCGGAGGTAAGGGTTGCATTGCATGCTTTAGCGACAGTTTTTACCCTCTCAACTAAGCTGAGAACAAGAGAGCTGTGTAATTAAAACAAGTTATTAATAGAACTTCCTTGTGTACATGAAATAAAGGTCCTCGTGTGACATATTAATAGGTGTAAGAGCCAAAATCTAGTATATAACGTGAATATACTTACAGAGTGTGAGTAGCATCGGACGGAAATATTATGCCCTGGTTTTAGATCATTTTCCTGCGGTGAAAAACATTGAACATTTACCTCGAAAAAAAAAACATTGTCTATTAGCATGTCACATGAAAATATAGATGCTTTTTCGACTTTGCAAAAAATCCATGATTTTAATTCTCAATTTTTATTTTAAATCTCAATACCTAGTCTAAAACCAGTCTGTAAGTTTTCAATAAAATATAATTTACACTCTATATACTCGTATGACCAGTGTATTTTAAACCAGGGCAAGAAGAAACTGGAAAGATTTTGTAGAGTTTTTAGTCGCTTTTGTGACGCAACAATAAGCAGGTGAACTCACAATGAGCGGGAAATCTTTTGCCTCAATTATGCGAATATTGTAAGCGATTTGGTACTTTGCTTTTATGATTTTTAGTTTTTAGGTTAAAATGTCTACAGGGCAATTGTGTTGTATCTTTAGCGCGGTTTTTAACCACTCACTTGACTCTGGCAACCGAAGTTGCCAAATATGCACTTGCATGCAAGTTCTTGGTAATATAAATCGGCCTTTTTATACAATTTCTATCAACTTATGACAGTACAGTAAGTATAAGCTGGCACATCCAGTCATGATTTCCTTTTATACACATGTCTCGTCTCGTATTTCTAGATTATTTAATATACTTGGACAGAATCATATTTAATTATTGATTAATTATGAATCAACTGTATTAATTCGTTCAAATATATAATAATTAGGTCGGTTATACGGTTTCAATCTATTTTTATCCTCAGCCTTTCTCACTCTAAGGCTTTTAAGGCTTCTGTGAAACGTGAATTGCTTGATCGCCGCATGCAACTACTTTATGATACCTACCTGTGTCCAAGCTATGCAATTTACAGCCTGTTTCAACTCACCTAACCACTCCCTGTTAAATCTTGACCTGAGATTTGTAACGACTACGCGTAATCAAAGGTCTGACTTATAATGGTTCATACGAGGCTGTTAGTCGGTAATCATTATGAATACCAGCGGCATAGAAAAGAGATTAATAAGACCGAAACTCTACGGCGGCGTCGTGGCGTGTTCTTGCTTCTACCCTGACATTTTTTAACATATCATGTAACAGACCTAACCAGAATTAGCAATGGAATATTTGTCTAGAGATTCATTATGGAATTTAGCAAATAACGCATTACTTCAGTCAACTAATGTAAAAGCTGCAAGCGGGAGAGAAATATAGTGCCGAATAGTTATTATTCTAAAGGTTTCTCAGAATGATTGCTGTCTCTTTTATCTTATGCTGATATCTCTTAGGTAAGCTGTCAGTAAAAAAATGATAGGAGTTCAGAACGGTCCTGTTTGCAGACTGTGCATTGCTATTGTAGTTGTGACACATACGAACTAGAACATATAGACAACGTCAACTCATAGCGCCTCCGCTGACGCACACAAAGACAATGTGCATGTATAGCCCAACACACAACCATGGCTCACCCGCGCTCGTGAGATAAAAGTACTCTACATATAACTCAAATAGCTAACTCGTATACTAATATCCTCAAAAGTACTGCTAATTTTTAGGGAAGACAATACACAGTCGAGTTAACTTGTTTAGAATTTTGTTCAGTATGTTGAACTCGTGCATGCGTAGGAACTCATAGGTAGGCACCCTCAAAGTGTAAACATAGCATTGTTGAACTTGTATTGAATTGATGAAATTATGAATCACGGGCTGTTAATGAATTGTAACTAGTCCATTGCGCCATATGAGCCGTGATGGGATCAAAACCGTATTTCTCCTATCACTTTAATTCGAATATAGGTCAACGCTTGCCCAATGTCGCGGCGGTTGGATTGATACGAAGTCACAAGCTCGTTAACGAGCATCCGATACTAACCCTCTTATTCATAAACGTCCAATAAACCTATATTAGTTATCAAGCCGCTAAAGTTAGTTTGTCCTTATCTGTCACATTGACATTTACGTTTGTGAGAAAGGGACAAACAACATGTTAGCAGAGGTTTGTTAAGTTCTATGAATAAGGGGGTAAATATATACAAAACACGTCACTGCGCAGTTACTACATAAAAACACTGTTTATACGCGCAAAATAAATCGACTCAAACTAGTCAAACTACATGGTCATATTTTTCGCCCCATATGATTTTAACTTTTTGTCCAAAACCGCTATAGTAAGATTTCAAATCAAAAATAAAATAATAGATTTTCAGTAGGTAATGCCAGATCTGGTGACAGTGGCCGTGTAATGCAATAAGTATTTAACAAAAGTAAAGAAAACGACACCTAACCAACCTTACCATACATATTTTCTAAACTGTTTACACCTTTTTAATAAATAAACAGGGCGTAACATAAATGTTAGTATAGTGCGCGCCATCCATGAAGGCGCGCCCCTCCACAGCCCAAGCCGCGCGCTTGCACAGATTAGTATGAGTCGCTGTGGAGGGGCGCGTCGTCGTGGATGGCGCGCACTACAGCCTAATGGCCAATAAAACGTAAATTATTTCAATTGATTTCTATTGTCTGCCATAACGGCCATGCCAGGGCGAAAGTCTTTGTCACCCGCGTCGTTTTGCGACGTGACGTGACATTGTCTCGTTGCCTTATAAATGCAAAGCACATCTTACCTTGGCTCCAAACTGGCCAAAGTTGAGTAACAAGCAAACTACATTTTACCGTCACTGACATGGGTGATTTGCTGCTCAGAAACCGGTCAAGCTTTTGAGCCAAAGTAACTGTTTTCGCATGGGTCCTTTAGTGCTTCTTTAAAATTGCCTATCCAGTTTGATTCGAGGAATCGCCGTATAAATCAATCGGATACTTACACTGTTCGGACTGTGTGTCGGATATTTAATCGAAACTTTACTGTGACAGTTAACATAATTTGTAAATCATTTATACCTTGACATATTATCATTGTTTCTGACGTGTAATGTATATCCATTGCAAATAAATGAGTATGAGTATGATATGAGTATGAGTATTTTGCATGAATATTTAAGTTTGAAAATTTCACTCGAATTGATAAAATTATAATCAGCAGTAATACTCATGGTGTTGTTTATAAACACTTCTTCCTGTATGCGTACTTTTTTTTCTAGTCGATGCGTTGCTCTAATTACTAATGTTAATACTAATAACGATACTTTTTCTCGACACAAAAACTCGCGTGTGGCGATCGATTCGCATCTTAACATGCAACGGTCAGATATTACGGTAATTCACAGTCGATCGCGTGATGAAAATTAAGGCATCAATCCAATCACGAAATCACCGGTACATTCAGTGTGTTATGGCCAACCGATAACCTAACCTGTTTCCGCATTGCACAACACCCTATATGATATAGTTCACCAAATTAATTCATGGACTGGTCACCTCGTTATTACCTAACAGCAGATTAAGGTAGGCCATTAATCATTGATGACAGGTGACCATCCCTTGCCGCGACTTGCAAATTGAAATATGTAATTTCAATTCGGATGGAAGCAAAAATAATTCGTTCTACAGCAGCAAATGAGTTTGCATATCTTAAGAAACTAGAGAATTTAGAGAACATTCTGGAATTTGATGTATCATTCTAAACTGCAAAAAAGAACTGTGTTTATTGTGAGGAATTTTACGGTTTGTGTTGTCACAGTGGTCGCTAGAATTTATTGTTGTTGAGAAACAAAAGATATTTTGGACAATAACTGCGACGTTTGTGTAGTGATGGTAGACGATATCGTTGTAATATGTATTATAGAATAAGTTCCTACTTTTTACAACTGTTTGATTTATCAGAAAATTGTTTAGTAAATGTTTAACTAGATTCAAAAAAAGGAAAAGGTTCTACATTTTACTGGAATAGGTATTTATTTTTACCGACTTCCAACAGGAAGTAGGTACTCAATTCGATCCGTGTATATGTGTTTGTTCCAGCAGAACTTTGTCAAATGTTGACCAATTTTGATAATTCTTTTATTCTAACTCAGGGGGCCGATTTTTGAGTGTCGAACGATCGACTTTTCATTCGACATCTGTCAAAACGTTATAGTTTTTTGACGGAACTCGAATGAAAGCGTTCGACACTCAAAAATCGGCCCCCAGAACTCTGTCATTTTCAAAATATTAGTTCATCATGAAAGCCGGTTGCTATACCTATTTTTCAACTTAGTGTAGTGTTCTATGATTGTTTAAGTAGATAAGTATGTTAACTGAGACGTCAGTGACAGCAATACATACTGTTAGCATGTTTAGCAGACAGGAAAAGCGTGCCGAAGGCGCGTGTACTCTAAGCTAAAACTGAGGTCTGAATTATGCAACTAAAAATCCCATTTCAAGTTTAATATTTTGAATCCAAACCTAAGTATCTAAAATAGCAATGCTTCCCGCTCACACGCGTTCTATGCGCTTAGCAAAACCGATCGCTTCAATCAATTCACTTTGTAATTTCAATAGCCACGTTAAAAATCTCATTCCGTAATTGAGTCCGGGCTTCTCAGACATAAAGTACATTGCCACCTATTGTTTTACATAAGTGATTCCAGAGACAACAATAACAATTGATAACAATGTACCTGATTAATTAGACAAACATAGTTACAACAATCATTTGTGATATGTTTGTCTAATTATTCAGATTAAATGTTTATCTTTTTTCCTATTCAATTATTTATGGAATATCTTGACTCGAAGTCAACACTGATTATTGTCAATACAAATTTAGAAATAAAGGAAAAATTTAAAAACTTATGCACCAAGCAGTAAATTTGTAGTTTGCGTTAGCAGCGTTACTTCTTAATACAAAATTAACTGTTTATTGTTATGATAAGCAAGTGTAGAAACATTACACTGTTTCGTATCCTAATTGTAGATCAAATACTATATGATAGATAGAAACATTTATTCATTGCCACAGAAGACACAAAATATTACAAAAAAACAAAAGAAGAAAAACATACACAAAAGCACACGTGTGTCCCCGCGGCAGTGAAACGGACACTGGCTCAGCATTATGCTGAGGTGTTAGACACCTACAGCGCAGATTTTCAGCCAGTACCATCGGTGACTCACGGACCGGCATACAATATATATAATAGCAGGAAATAAAATAAAATTAACTGCAATGTCTGCAATAGATTAATAAAAAAAACAATACATAAATAAGATAAAAACTACAATTACTGCTTGCCTACATACAGCATCTAGGGCAGGGACCCGCCCGGTATCCCCTTCGAGGGTTTTTGAACGGGTTTTTAGTAAGGCTTTGCTTACCCAATCCGTTGCGCTTCAAACCCATTCATTTGGCTTTTAAAGCGCTTTTAATACGGTATCCCCTTCAAGGGGTTTTTGAAAGGGTTTTTAGTAAGGCTTTGCTTACCGAAGTCGTTGCTCTAAAAAAACCCATTCATTCGGCTTTTAAAGCGCTTTAAATATGGGTAAGCCGTTCAGTTAACGAGTATCAGATATTTTTACTAAGCGCTTAAAAAGCCTTTCGAAAAGGCAACAGTTTGAAGGGGTTTCCCTTTCAACGCTTATGCAATTTTTATCCTTTTACTGATGACAATAAGAGCAGTATTGCAAATTTACGTTTGACGACTGGATGACTGCCGGCGGTGTCGACTGTCGGCACAGGTGCCATAAAACGCCGGCGCCTTTGAAATACCGCGATTTAAAAATACCTTATCACATTGCAATACGGTTTCCTTTGGTATGGCGAAGGGCCGGAACAAGTTGAAGCGTGCAATTTATCGAACGAGCCGAGTTTTATGCAGTTGTAACATATTTAAAAAGTAGTGTTCAAAAAACAAATGCTGATTCTGTTAATGCAAATACTTTTTAGGGTTCCGAAACCGAAGGCTCGAATCGGAGCCCTATTGCTGTCACTCACGCATCCGTCCGTCCTTCGGTTGTCACAAAATTTTGTTCCTAACAATTTTTTAACTTCCCGTTGACCTATGAACTTGAAATTTGGTGATAATGTTTATTATTACGTACCTATTATTTTACCAACAAATACTAATATATTGATAAATGAGGTTTTTCCTTTGAAATTTTGCGGATGGTTCGGAAACCTAATGCGAGTGCAACAAGCTCTTAGCTGGGTTTTTTATGTTTATTAATTATTAGGGTACCTAAAAAAATATAGATATACTCACGGATTAATGCTTGGATTTAGCAAAAAAAAAAATTCGGATGAATGTGTTAATCTCGGTACTGATACCGATGTTCCCCTGAGTGACGAAATTGAAATTGATAAAATGGTTGTTTAAAATACGATAATGAATATATTTTTCCCTAAATTATGAATACATCCCTAAATTATCCCTAATTTCAAAATACAAAAAACATTGCATATATAGCAAAATCTTTTAAAATAAAGACATTTTAATTTCCACTGAGTTACATTTTGTACAAGGTGTACGTATAGGTACACTATTATTTAAGTAACATAATTTACCTAAAAAATGAGAAAAAGATACATATTTTTTTTAGTAAATTGCCATGTAATAGACATTATATTCGACAAAATTATTTTTTTGTGAGTTGTTAGTAATACCAATATGACGTATAATGCACAGTGTTGCCAAATCTTATGTCTTTAAACGAGCAATTCTTGTATATGTATTCATTTATTTTGGGGATCTCGGAAACGGCTCTAACGATTTTGATGAAATGTGGTATGTGGGAGTTTTCGAGGACGAGCAATCTATCTAGCTAGGTCTCATGCCCAGGAAAACGCCGAGCAAAGCTCGGCCACCCAGATATTTTATATCTTTATACGAGCAATTCTTGTATATATCTTTATTTCGGAGATCTCAGAAACGGCTCTAACGATTTTGATGAAATTTGGTAAGTGGGGGTTTTCGGGGACGAGCAATCGATCTAGCTAGGTCTAGTAGGTCTCATCCTCGGGAAAACGCCGAGCAAAGCTCGGTCACCCAGATATTTATATTTGTTTGACAGCTCATTTTTGTGGAAAAGTTAACGTAGCTAGACTTTATGATTGATTTGTATCGACGAAATAAAATTGAAGTTTGAGCTTCCAGTGTGAAGAAATAATGTAGAATTACACTACACAAAAATTTATTTAGACTGAAAAAGAACACAGTTAGTAAAATAACCGAAGAAAACATTGAAAAATGTCTTAACTAACTCTGTCATAAATCCTAATATCATCGTAAAAATCAACTTTAGCGCTGATTATTTCGTAATTGTCAACGTCAGTTAAAAAATATGTTCTTTTGTTTACGAAACCGGTAAAGTGCGTGTCGGGCCACGCACAATGTAGGGTTCCGTAGTTGGTCACCCGTTACATTATGTGGACTAAAAAGTTTGCAAACTTATATTTACCTACTATGTTTTTGAAATACTTAATTAAAAACATTTCTGAGGTACCTACCAGTGGCGGCGCGTCAAAAATATTCTTAGGAAAGCTAGAAATAATTTCCCTTTCTTATTTTTGATGAGCCGTAGAAAAATAACTGGTTTGGCCGAAAAGTAGGCAAGCCGGTGGGAATCGAGTTGTATGGACGCTCCGCCACTGGTACCTACCTCAATGGAAATTGTATGAAAGTTCGACTTTTAGTCGTTAACTAGTAATGTCTACTCAGCTGTGATCATTTTACTTATAATTTCATTATATAGGTTGTAACATTTAAATCGGTCAGTATGGGAAGTTTGAAACTATAAGACATACGAAGATCTGTTCTTAGGAACGATGTCATAGATTTCAGTGACAAGAAAAACGCAATAGTAAAATCATCACCTAAACGAGTTTAATATTGCATTGAAAACCATGGTTGCCATTTCAAACATCAACTTAATGAAGGGTTATGAATGTATGGAGCATTTTATTCATTTTAGATAGCATCATAGTAACATTTACTTATGAAGTTATGACATACCTTTGCTAACTCGGAACAAGTTCTAGGGATTTGATATCGATTAAATTAAAATTTTAATTGCCAGCAATGTATTGCAAAGTAAATTGACAACTCAGTACAAATGACAGCCCTTAGTGTTCTGTTTACTATGACGTTCTCTTAGGCAGTGCACGTAGTACATTGAAGGTGCGGGTACGAAATTTAATTTCGCCGTTTCTTCACATAATTATGATTATTATTTTGATTTGTTTTTGGGTTATTATGATTTGCTACTCCTCAGCTTAGTGAATCCTCAAATTTTATAAAGGGTCGGCAACGCGCACGTTACTCCTTTAGAGTCGCGAGTGTTTATAGGCTGCGGTGTCCGCTTGCCATCAGGTGGACCGCACGCTTGTTTGCCACCATCGTAGTATAAATTCTAGTCGACGTAGAATGGCTAATGGAACATATTAATATCAGTTTCAATTAATACCTGCTTGCCGGTAACGCACTGTATCAATACGTGTGCTCATTGAAAATTCTACTTACGTCACCATGAAAAAAGTAATCAGTCAGTAACAGGAAATTTCAATAACCAACACTTGGTAGCTTAATATCACGCCAACAGATTCTTGAATCAAAATACGGTTTGAGTAACCTCACCATATTTAGACAGCACCAACAAGATGCGGTTTGAATGAAACAAAAATTAATTCACTAACACTTGATGTCTAGGGAAGGTACCCTAAAAAAACATGTTTTCCAAGATGTTGTTCTATATTCGTCCGTTTATATTTTATACCCGTGCTAAATTACAGCTTTATAGTACTAACGGTTTTTGAGCTAAGCTGGAACCGGACGGACGGTTCGACGGACATGGCGAAACTATAAGGGTTCTTTGTTTTTTACGAAACCATGACAAGGATAGCTTTTTTATTGTTCTAACACAATTGGTAACCGGATAGATTTTTGATAAATGATCCGGTATTCCAAAAAACGACCAAAATAAATATTTACGAAAACTACGCGTAGACTTCCTTAAAGAGCAAACTCACGCGTGTTATAGCGAGACATCTGTAATGGCACTGCAATAAACTAGTACAGAATTCATATTTTAATTACTATCCTTCTTTATGCACTTATAACGCGGCTTTACCGTTACACTGAGTAACTTTTCGATCCAATGAGAAACAAAATTTCTCAGTGGAACTTCACGCTTGTACCTTGAGAATCTTGAGATACAAAATTTAAGTTATTTTATTATGAAAAGTAACGGTAATTTCTATATCAATGAATGATGTTATTAATAACACCACATATAAGAAACACGATAAAATACGATAATTACCTTCTAAAACTCCGTCACTAAATGGAACTAAAAATAGTCAACCAAAAAACTCTGCAATGTAACCTCCTTTTGCAACGAAAGCTTTTAGTATACTGACTAACCAACAAAATCAACACAGCATGGATAAAAGAATGTAGCCTTACCAAAATAAAATTGTCTTTTTGGAAGAATTAATCAAAATATCATCGAATAAAATTCGTTATTCAATAGGAATCTCTACAGCGCTACTTTTTTGAGATACACTAAACATTTAAATTAAAACCATTACAATGATGTAAATATCGATGTATCTATAAACTTTATTGCTAGTCAAATCATATACTCTTACCATACAAAAATCTGCAATAAAATGCTGGGACATGGAAAAAATAGCAGTGTTGCTAACTTGTAGATATATTATTAAATAAGTTCCTACGCATTATTAATGCAAAATTATCTATTAACGTATTTAATAGCACAAAAGGTACGCAACTACTTTACAAAACATGTCTAAAGTGATAAAAATAATGGTAGGACATACCAAAAATGCCGCTATACAACGGTAGAAAAATCGCCCGAACACGAAACAAAACAAAACTTCGGCGTCGGCTACCCAAATATTAAAAACTAAAGTGAAACTATTAATTCACGCTGCTCTACGCGAGTTGCAAATACTTACGCAGCACAGAAAACTGAAGATAGGTATATTTCTTCCAAAGGGCAAAGAATATAGAAAGCTAAGAACGCTAACTCTGTACATTGCTAGTTATCTCGCTTAAAACTTATTATCGTCGCTGGTACCTCGTAGTTCAACTTATTATTACAGATGGCGTTGTTTTCAATCTAAACTCGTATTCTAGCGGCGAAACAGACGCAGCAGCGCTGCGGCGCAGGTGCTATCAGTAGTTTGTTCTTAGTATACACCAAATTTCGGCGCGCGAGTCCATTTTGTTTTGGTCGAGTGGTTCGAGTAGTTGATTTCAAATCCTGAGTACTCGGGTTCAAACCCTGTCTCCAGACAGACTTTTTGATTTTTATTTTTTCTGTAGGTACGAAGTGTGCTTCTTTTTTTTAGTTACTATTACTGGTTATGGTTAGTGTTTTAAAATGAGTAAGTAGTTTTTAATAATTTCGTAGGTTCGTAGGAACCCCTTCAAAAATTTATTTGCTAGAAAGCCTCATGTACTCACGACACGAGGACACTATACGAGTACATACCAAAAGTACCAATATAAGTTAGGTATGTAGTCGGACCGAATTATCGACCTGAAGCTTTCGATAATTCTAAATTAATTAATTAATAGTCAAGCCACAATTTTAAAATCATAAGTGTGCATTTTTCGTCGTGAATGATCTAATATAAGTACCTAATTATAATTAGTATGTAATTAGATAAGTCTACAAATATAAAAAGGTTATGCAGTCATATTACAAAAAGTAAGACACATTGTTTAGATTGTGTTTTAACAGAATAAACATTAAAAAAGGCGCAAAATTCATAACTACGCCGCCCTCCCGGGCCGTCGAGGCGCCGCGCGCCGCGCCGCGCCGCCGGCGCACGGCGCACGGCAACTAAGCGAGCGGTACCTCACCTCCCGCCTGCCGCGCACGCGTTGCGGTCGTCTAATTCATTCCACATTTATATGTTTACGTGCGTAATACGCATATTACTTTTCTCAAAAATGGCCCGCAAACTGGACTTTAGTCGCTACATATTGGAAGATAAAGTGTATAGTTTAAGGTCAGATCCAAATTAAAAAGTAAAAAACATTGCAGGCGTGTTGCAGTCCGCCTGCAATGTCACATATAAATTCCTTTATTTGTCGAGTTATGAACTTTTTAAAAAGTAGAAACTGTCATATAAAAGGAGGCACAGATCGTATTCAGCCAATTCAGCTCGTATTTTTCTGTTAGAAACGCGACGTTTTTTTATGTGTCTCGAATAATTTGCGTTTTTCGGTGGAAAAATACACTTGCGATTCTGTTAAAAAAATAAACGGCGGGAAAGCATGATGTTTTTGACGTTTTAAGGTTATGTTTTTCAAATCTTAATTAAATTTTTGTCGTATTTCCCCCATTTTTGAGAAATTACTTTAGATACTACGATACGAGTACCTACGAGTAATTACCTAGCATTCATTAATGGGCCAATTTTTTGGCGTTGCAGTTTTTTATTTATTTCTTAGAATTGCATGAAAATTGGTAGGTTGGAAGAGCTCCTGATTCTGAACAATATGTGCGCGATTTCCTACACTGTCCCACAATTTTTTTCCATTGAGTGACAAACAAAACGTATGAGATTTTCGTAACTCAGTGGAAAAAATGTATGGGAAAAAATTTTTTTTGACGCCTTGTTGTCATATTTTTTTTACTTGTACAAAATCAGGAGCTCTTCCAACATACCAATTTTCATGCAATTCTAAGAAATAAAAAAAACTACAACGCCAAAAAAATTGGCCCTAATAGTACATTACTGCAGAGGCCGTAAAGTAAGGGATTGCTGGACGAGAGTTGTGTTGCGGATAAAACGAGTCCTGCAATCCCTGTTCCGGCCGAGGCTTGTATAGTGC
The DNA here is from genome assembly GCA_951800055.1 of Cenopis cana. Classification (NCBI taxonomy): domain Eukaryota; kingdom Metazoa; phylum Arthropoda; class Insecta; order Lepidoptera; family Tortricidae; genus Cenopis; species Cenopis cana. The sequence continues at coordinate 9,173,305 of OX637488.1, forward strand.
TTTCCTCAAACAATGTAATGTAAGGAAATATTAAAATTATAATAACTACCAGGTAATCAAGTAAATAATAGTTAAAATTTCCTCCTATTTTTTTTGCGAAAACCGTCCATTATACTCTATGTCGACTAATTCAGGGATAAGGATTTCAAATTTTATATTTACTTTGAATTTTAAGTAAATAAAAAAAATTGCGGTAAGTCGTCATTATATTGGATTTCGACTAATTCAGGGGTAAGGATTTCAAATTTGACATTTATTTTGAAGTTTAAGCCAAAAAAATTTTTTTTGCGAAAAATTGTCATTATACTCGATTTCGACTAATTCAGGGGTGAGAATTTCAAATTTGACATTTATTTTGAATTTTAAGCCAAAAAAGTTTCTTTTTTGCGAAAAAACGTCATTATACTCGATTTTGACTAATTCAGGGATAAGGATATCAAATCTGACATTTATTTTAAATTTAAAGCAAAAAAAAATATATTTTTTTGCGAAAAGTCGTCATTATACTCGATTTCAACTAATTCAGGGGTAAGGATTTTAAATTTGACATTTATTTTGAATTTTAAGCCAAAAAAAATTTATTTTTAGAAAAATTGTCATTATACTCGATTTCGACTAATTCAGGGGTAAGAATTTCAAATTTGACATTTATTTTGAATTTTAACCCAAAAAAGTTTCTTTTATTGCGAAAAATCGTCATTATACTCGATTTCAACTAATTCAGGGGTAAGGATTTCAAATTTGACACTTATTTTGAATTTTAAGCCAAAAAAAATTTTTTTTTACAAAAATTGTTATTACAGTCGATTTCGACTAATTCAGGGGTAAGAATTTCAAATTTGACATTTATTTTGAATTTTAAGCCAAAAAAAGTTCTATTTTGCGAAAAAAGGTCATTATCATTCAATCAATCATCTTTATTGCAGACCAAAACGATCCATAGTTTGTTAGCATGTCTTACATAACTACTTATATAGGGTTAGGATGACTAAAAGATAAAAATGTAAATACACATTATACTCGATTTCGACTTATTCAGGGATAAGGATTTCAAATCTGACATTTTATTTTGAATTTTAAGCAAAAAAAAATATATTTTTTCAAAAAATCGTCATTATACTGGATTTCAACTAATGCAGGGATAAGGATTTCAAATCTGACATTTATTTTGAATTTAAAGCAAAAAAAATATTTTTTTGCGAAAAATCGTCATTATACTCGATTTCAACTAATTCAGGGGTAAGGATTTCAAATTTGACATTTATTTTGAATTTTAAGCCAAAAAAATTTTTCATTTGCGAAAAATAGTCATTATACTCGATTTCGACTAATTCAGGGGTAAGAATTTCAAATTTGACATTTATTTTGAATTTTAAGCCAAAAAAAGTTTTTTTTTGCGAAAAAACGTCACTATAATTCAATCAATCATCTTTATTGCAGACCAAAACGATCCATAGTTTGTTAGCATGTCTTACATAACTACTTATATACTAGGGTTAGGGTGACTAAAAGATAAACATGTAAATACACATTATACTCGATTTCGACTTATTCAGGGATAAGGATTTCAAATCTACATTTATTTTGAATTTTAAGCAATAAAATTTTTTTTTTTTTTCAAAAAATCGTCATTATACTTGATTTCAACTAATTCAGGAGTAAAGATTTCAAATTTGACATTTATTTTGAATTTTAAGCAAAAAAAATTTTTTTGTTGCGAAAAAACGTCATTAATGTCATTATACTCGGATTTCAAATTTTAAAAAACGTCATTAAAATTCAAAATAAATATAAAATCTGAAATGCTTACTCCTGCATTAGTCGAAATCGAGTATAATGACGTTTTACACAAAAAAACCTTTTTTACTTAAAATTCAAAATCAACATAAGTTTTTAAATTCTTGCCCCTGAATTAGTCGAAATCGAGTATAATGACGATTTTCACAAAAAAAAAAAATTTTTGGGTTAAAATTCAAAATAAATGTCAAATTTGAAATCCTTACCCCTGAATTAGTCGAAATCGAGTATAATGACGATTTAACGCAAAAAAATATTTTTTTGGCTTAAAATTCAAAATAAATGTCAAATTTGAAATCCTTATCCCTGAATTAGTCGAAATCAAGTATAATGACGATCTTCACAAAAAAAATTTTTTGGCTCAAAATTCAAAATAAATGTCAAATTTGAAATCCTTACCCCTGAATTAGTCGAAATCAAGTATAATGACGATCTTTACAAAAAAAAATTTTTGGCTCAAAATTCAAAATAAATGTCAAATTTGAAATCCTTACCCCTGAATTAGTCGAAATCAAGTATAATGACGATTTTACGCAAAAAAATCTTTTATTGGCTTAAAATTCAAAATAAATGTCAGATTTGAAATCCTTACCCCTGAATTAGTCGAAATCGAGTATAATGATAATGACGTTTTTTCGCGAAAAAAAATTGGCTTAAAATTCAAAATAAATGTAAAATTTGAAATCCTTAGTTCCGCTGCGCGTCGGCCCTCGAACTAACTCGTCCATCTATTGCTTACTTTCTAGCCTCTACAACAATGTATTATAATGAGTTTGCGTTTTTTTTTCCGCGCCGCCCACTCACCCGCGCCCCACATCGTCGTTCGCCCAAAAAGAGCCGAGCTTGCAGACCGTATGTTTTAAGACTGATGTCGGAAACTCGGAACCCTCCTAACTCCGCTTTAGAGGTGAGACGTACTAGGCAAAACGCGTACTGAGTTTTGCGAGTACGCGTCCACAAAAAGATTAGATCCAAAGACTAGGTCCAAAGACGCGCTAAACCGACCCCGACCTAGGGTGCCCCGCAAGAATCCGAATAGCGCGGAACATTAAGACCCTTAGACGTTTCGAGTCTTCAGAGTCGTCGTACGCCTAGTACTCGATACGCTAAAAGACGCGCGGGCGGGATCGCGTATTTACGCGTCCATGCCCAAACCTATTCCAAAAACCTATTCCCGTAAATACGTCTCACCTCCGCTTTTAAAGCACACTATCCAACAACTTGAATCAAAAAAAGTCGTATTTTCATAGGGGCCTTACGGCACTTACGTCCTTTTATTTGAGCAAGACAGTTCTCAAACACCCTTACATCCATCTTGTTCAAACCAAAAATCGTTGAAAGTATTAATTAATGGGCACACTTTTTAAACAAACAATTTTTATTTTATTTATTTACGACTTTGACAGCTAATATTTCACCAATAATTGACTTGGATCGAAATCTTGTGTAACCTCTATTTAATTTTTAAAGGTTAATCGATAAATATTCAACACGACAATGTGCATTGTAATATTTGAAATTATGTGGAGTGCCCCCTAATTTATAATTTTTTCGTACTTTTACATCACCTTTTTGTAGTGGTTCATAATATAATGTCCTACCAAATTTCATAATTGTACTACTTACTTATAGTCTCAGACTAAATTGATTGTGACATACGGACGGACAGACAGACATGATGAAATTATAATATAAGGTTTCTGTTTTAGCCATGATGGCTACGGAACCCTAAAAACTAATATAATATATTTGATCTACCACTGGCTGGAGTGGCTGGTATGTGTCATTCACCAGTGTTGCCAATTCATACATAAAAGTAATAGAACAAACAAACAAGTTTAGTATTATTTAAATTCATAGTTAAAGTATAACACAAATAGGAATATCTTGGAATAGTAACCACTTCTAAGTAAAATAAGTTATACTATTAATAACGTAAATCTAAACGCAATTTATTCTTTCATCATGAATGTAGTTTATCCCAGAAGTTTACCCTTTTTCAATAGCCTGGCAACTTCATTACATGATTGATAAAATTTGCGCCATCTGCCGGAATACAATACAGACACTTGGCCATGTAGTTCACAAAAACTTACGATCAGTTGAAGCAAATCAACTGTTAGAAAAAGGCTATTTTTTATTTTATTATTTTCATGTTATATTGTGACACACTGTATCAAATTATATTTTATGCTTTATAATGTCTAAATATGTCGATTTAGAATGTTAAAATGCAACATTTTGGCGAAATCAACAATACGTTTTTCATTTTCAGCCTGGTAGCGTCATCTCGCTAGTGCTTTCTGACCTGCTATGATACTTCCAAAGAGTTAGCGTTCTTGGCTTTCTATATTCTTTGCAAAGGGTAAGCGCTAAACTCGTTATGGTTAGCCTTTCCCGAAACTATTCATTGAATGGGCTACCAGCGCTTAAAATTGTCGGAAAGGGATACCCTTACAAAAGCGGTGGTAGCCTCCTTCCTAGTGCTAAGCAAAATGAAGGGGTTACCCCTTCGATTGGGTTAGCAAGACGTTAGGGCTATTCATTGAACGACTAAGCCGTTCAAAGGCTTTTTTCTGGGAAGGGGTGGTCGGGTCCCTGATCTAGGGTACAAAAACAAGACCTAAAAATTAAATAGGTTGGTATATTTTCTGCTGCTGTGCTGGATTAGGATTGGGATTTTTGGAGCGTCAACAAATAACCTTTAAGCTTACGCTTAAAGGAATACTTGCTAGGCGCTCCCTGGATAGAAGGAGGGAGGTCATTCCAGCACTTAGACGCCGCAAACCTGAAACTGCCTCGGAAAGCTGCGGTCCTGTGCATAGGCAATTGAATTTTTAAAATTACTGATATTCGCAGTCTTCCGACCGATTGACAAAAAAAAACAAATCATCAAAAAATTGATCTGAAATATCACACAACAATGTGCAGTAGCAGTGCAACAGTAGCCACACTTCAATTTTAATCCTCCTAAACTTTGATTACAGTTTTACAATCTGCATGTATAAAGTATTTCCTAACACAGAAGTTTTCTGTTTAACTGTATACCTGAATTGCATTTCACACCAAACAAAGGACTATTTGTTTGGTGAAATGCATGTTCAGGTGTGCTTGAGAGTCTGCATCTGGTTTTAGACTTATTATCATATCTTATTTCAATTCGTGGCTGACCGGGAGAGACCATAAAACGCAGGTCATGAACTCAAGTGGTTATGCAGAGCCGTAACTCACAGCTCAAAGATAGGTGCATCCTATAAAATTTTCGCCTTATCACAATTGCATAAGGTGCAAATTGACATCGAATGTACATGGTTCCGAGTTGATTGTTTTTATTTCCAGAATGAGACTAGCCGTTTAAAACAACGGTAACGACGGTACGTGGGCTGAGCGAGTACGTATCGAAGACCATGATTCGAGCAATGATCCAGTCGCGACGGACAATGATCTCACTCATTATACGAAGTGTTATACCGTAAACGGCAATAATAGAAACGAAATGGTAAAATTAGTAAGAAATACGATAAATTTAAAAGCAGACGTTTCTGATTTGTTTGATATTGTACCTAATTAGGTCAGTGTCAAATGATTTGATGATCATGCAAAGACTGAAAAAGCAAAATATAGATATCAATATTCCTGAAAGTTACAATTAAAGGACATTGGAGTTTGTACAAATTAAATAGGTATTAAAGTTATTCCAAAATTCCTTTGTCTCAGAGCCTTTACAGTCACTAAACAATTTGAAAAATAACAAAAGATTTATTAAAGATAACAATATTGAAGTTAGATATCGCTATTGAAGTATTCTAGAACAGAAAATGGAATATTAACTGCACTTGGAACTTATTAAAATCGTCCTCTGCTTTGTTCGGTATACTGATCCCAGTTGTTTGTAACAACGTTTATCCAATAATGCAAATTGCGCGTTAAAGATAACAATATTTGAAGTCAGAGATCGCTATTGAAGTATTCTAGAGCAGAAAATTGAATATTAATTGCACTTGGAACTTATTAAAATCGTCCTCTGCTTTGCTCGGTATACTGATCACAGTTGTTTGTAACAACGTTTATCCAATAATGCAAATTGCGCTTTAATACTTAAATTTACAAGTATCACCAAATGTCTGCCTCCCACACAGTCGTTTGGCAATTTGCGAAAAGAGTCATATTAAACTTCAAAGGGTAAATAGGGATTTATAAAACAAAAGGCACTTGGTTATCCCAATGAAAGAAAATTGCCTGTACCTTGAAGTATATTTAAAAGCAACAATTTTCCTCTCGAGTGAAAGTGATTGCAAAGAGTTTATGACGATGCATCTGAGGTATATTAGAAAATTTGTGGTTTACGCGCAATAAGTTGCTGAAGATTATTAAACTCTACATGATATCTATTTACCTGCCCACTTTATAAGATGTCATTTGCAATAACGATATGAAAGTGGTTTTCTCTATGGTTTTATACATTGAACCTATTTTTTATGTTTTTGTCATGAGAACAAGAAGTCCTTTACTTCCCGAGACTGAGACAACCGACCGTTTTATCTAAATGAAAGTAACAAACTTCTGGCAATTTTTATAGGCAGTATCCTTTCTCCTTTCTTTTCTTTTATGGCTAGAATTTGATGTTACACAACCACCCACCTAATGCACAAAACGAAAAAATCCTTAAATTCGTCGACATCGCCCCACTTTCGCAGGCTGTAGCAGGGCTCGGAAACCGGTTAATTTTTCAAACCGTTATGATATACTTGCAGCAAAACCCTTATATTTCGGTTTCGGTACAAAAACCGCTATTTTTAAACCGGTTTACGGAGGAGCTTTATATAAAGGTTTCGTTCGATTAACCGGTTTAGAACGATATAATACGGTTAAAACGAACCCACGATTACCTACCTATCGGATATACCCAAGCCGTTTGCATTTGTGTGTGTTCATTCATATTAAGGGAACTTCGCTTTCGGGACGGACGTTTACGTTTGATAAATAACATTGCATGAAATAGTGCCTTACCAAAATTAGTACGACTCCTTAGCTCGAAAATATGACGAATACGGTCCCATCTGGCAGAAAGCATGAAATTGGGCATGCAGGTAGCTTTCATATTTGTGCTTCAAAAATGTTAAGGAAACACGTTGACAGACCTTTGTTTCCCCCCCTTCCCCCATTTTTGTGTGCCGAATAACAGTTTTTTTTTTTAATTTTATTATAAACGGCTGAAGCTAGAAGAATACTGTCAAAGGGAAAAATGTTCCTTATAAAGTAATCTACAAGTCATTTTTTGGATGTATTTCGATAGGACCTATATCTTTCAAAATCTACGAGCATTCATTAGGGTAAGTACAGCAGGAAAGATGCTAGAGGGCAGATTAATAACATTTCTGTGGGCATTGGGCTACAAGCATGAAATTTGTACCAAAGATAAACTGTTCCGCGGTGTTTCGTCCCCTGTGCGAGGGGAGAGCGGGGTGAATTGGACCAAGCACACCTTTTTTTAGTCTTTTTCTCACTGATCAGTTAAGGCTACTATGGCTTGCGGGGTATCGTTTCCGTGTAAAACAGATATCAGGAATTCGTTTATAGGACTCCAAGCGGAATTCTATTTTCGTCAGTCATAAGTCCGTCCGTCGTCTGTTTTACAGGTTTTACAGACAAACGGTTTAGGTTAGGGGCTTCAAATTTTCACAGTATTAAGCATATTGTAGACCCAAAGCCACACCAATTGTCAGATTTTTTAAAAATATTTTTAAGGGGTCTCCCATATAAGTAGCTGAAGGGGTGCGAAAAAATATTTTTTTTACCCAACACAACGAGAGGGATATCGTTATATAGAGCTAATTAAATAGATAAAAACTGTATTTTGTGTTTCAAAAATATTTAAAAACAAGGGCTAAGTCCGCTATTTTACAACAATTGTTCCTAATATTTTTTATACTTCTCATTGACCTACGAACTTTCAATTTGGTTATAATATTTAATATTACGTCCCTTTTACCAACAAATACAAAAAAAAGAAAATTATTTTTTTACAAGTTTTTTTTTACAAAAAAATGGTTTCAGTTCTTTTTTTGTATTTGCTAGTAAAATATACACCATAATAGACATTACTACCAAATATCAAATTCACAGGTCAATGGAAAGTTCAAAAAATCTTAGGAACACATTTTCTAAAATAGTGGACTTTAGTGACTTCTCACGCCCTTGTTTTTATGAAGGACATCTTATTGAATCAGTTAATGTAACAAAATTTTTAGGACTCACTATAGATCACAAGCTAGCTGTCATGGAAGCCTCATACGGAAGTTTGTAAAACGCTCAACAAATATGCATATGCGCTTTACAAGCTATCGAAGCAAGTCAGTATTGAGGCGGTTATATCAGCATATCACGGATGTATTGAATCATCCCTTCACTATGGTCTTATTTATTGGGGGAATTCTACCAATAGAGATCTCATCTTTAAAGCACAAAAAAGATGTATTAGAGCAATGTCTGGCCTGAAGCAAACTGACAGCTGCGTCCCGTACTTTAAAAAACTGAATTTGTTAACGTTGCCTTGCCTATACATCCTCGAAGTTGCCATTTTTGTAAAAACAAATCCAACATTATTCAAAAAAGTGTCTGAAGTATTCAATAAAGAAACCTACCGGTCTCAGAATCTGTGCTCAGTATTTTCTCGCACTGCCCTTATGCGAAAAAGCCTGTTTTGTTCTGCCAGCAAAATTTACAATAAATTACCAATTACATTAAGAAGGACGCCAGTATATTTGTATAAAATGAACCTCACCAAACTCTTGACTTGCAATGTTATTATTCTTTAGCGGATCATTTTGTGGACAGTTAAATAGTACATTACTCACCAAGGGCGATAAAACAAAGAATGTCTCAGATCGCAGGTATTTTACGCCCGAGCCGAAGGCAAGGGCGATAAATATGCGATCTGAGGCTTTCTTTATTATCGCCCGTGGTAAGTACAAAATTTTATGTCACCCCCTGGCCAGGAAGTGGGTTTTTTCGCGCGCGAAGCGTGCGATAATGGCCACTTTATGGCCAGGTGTGACATAAATTAATTTTTATTTATAATTTATTGTAACGGTGACTATTTTTATTTTATTAATTATAAGCAATTTGATTTTATTTTTATTTTTGATGTTATCTAATACTAATTTAATAATTGACATGTTTATCTTTAATATTATGTAATTTAAAAATGAATTTGTATGCCTAACGGCGGCGAAACATAGGGCACATATTTTGTACCTACCGCCATATATTGTATTACCTATGTTTACAAATAAATCACTTTGACTTTGACTTTAAATATTTTGTTAAACAAAAAATACAGTATTTATCTACTCAATTAGATCTAAATAACGATATCACACTCGAAGGGGAAAAAAATTTTTTCGCCCCCTTCAGCTCTATGGGAGACCCCCTTAAAAATTATTTAAAAAAATTGTTTACAATTGGTGTGGCTTTGGGTCAACAAGATGCTTATACTGTAAAAATTTGAAGCCTGTAGCTCAAACCGTTTGACTACAGTCAAACGGTTTGAGCTACAGTCAAACGGTTTGAGCTGCAGGCTTCAAACCTGTAAAACAGACGACGGACGGATTTATGACTGACAAAAATAGGGTTCCGCTTGGAGATTTTGGGTACGGAGCCCTAAAAATGAATTACTGATGTCTGTTTTACACGAAAACGAAACCCCGCAAGCCATAGTAGCCTTAACTGATCAATGAGAAAAAGACTAAAAAGAGGTATGCTTGATCCAATTCCCCCCGCTCTCCCCTTGCCCAGGGGACGAATCTAACTAATTTCCACCTCCGAAAAGAATCACCGCGGAACACTTTATCTATGGTACCATGCTTGTAGCCCGATGCGCACAAAAATGTTAGTAATCTGCCCTCTAGCATCTTTTCTGCTGCACTTACTTACCCTAATGAATGCTCGTATATTTTGAATTTTTCCTATCGAAATACATCCAAAGAATAACTTGTAGATAATTTTATAAGGAACATTTTTCCCTTTGACAGTTTACTCCTAGCTTCAGCCGTTTTCAATAAAATAAAATAAAAACTATAATTCAGCACACAAAAGGGGGGGGGGGGGGGGGGGGGAAGGTCTGTCAACGTGTTTCCTAAAATTTTTGAAGCACAAATATGAAAGCTACATGCATGCCAAATTTCATGCTTTCTGCCAGATGGGACCGTATTTCGAGCTAAGGAGCTACAACTCGCACGCGTCTACAATAGTTACCCGACAAGTTGCAACGCGTGCTTGTGTGTGTGTACGTAAGTACCTACCGACACCGACCCCCGCCAGGGGCCCGGGCGGGTCGCCGCGGTCGCGCCACTCGTGGAATAAACCGGTTTATATAAAGTTCTTAAAACGTTCGCGCTCTCAATAAAGTTCGGAGCTAAACCCAAATAAACCGGTTTTAACCGGTTAAAAAAAAACCGGTTCCGAGCCCTGGGCTGTAGTCGCTTGACTGCAGGCTCATAAAAGGAATCTAGAGGACATTTGCATTGAGGTGACCAACATGACACGTGTGGGAGTGAAACAAATGTAGGGTGATGGCACCAGTAATCGGCAGGCTCCAGTAATCGGCATTTTTTTTTTACAAGTTGGATTAAAATTAGAACTGCCAACAATTATTCCAATTAATCAACACTGGACCATAGACAGTGTATATTCTACTCTCATCCAAGACAATATCATAGATAGCGGTTTTGTTTAAAGATGATAACATGAAAATGATGAGAAAAACAGTGCTTTTGAAGAAAATGAATAATCCTTAAGGAAATAGGTAGTTAAGAGAGTGACTGTACATATTTGTCGATTATTTAATAACTATGAAAGATGTTTGAGTTTTTGTTTACGTTATGTAGGTATAGCTATAAATATCCTTCAAATAATGTTGTATTGGAAATTTTTTATGTTAGCTTATTCTTGTTAAAAAATATAGTGCCGAATACTGGTCCCGTGAAAGTACACTTTCGCCAGTAATCGGCAGATGGTGATAATAATGATTCTTAATATGCCATTAATAAATTATTCGTAGATACATAGATTTTGCCCGACGCAATGACTCACAATATATCAATACGAGGACAGATAGTGAGAGAAATGCATGATTTTCATTCTAACTGCAGTACTAATCTAATATTATCAATTAAAAAAATCAACGTCCTAACAAAACTACTGAACGTAGAAGCTTGTTTTTTTACAGTAGTCTTTCTAGCCTATACTTACTGTTTATCTACCTTTCCAAGCTAGCTCTCTCGGAACATTTCAACTTCTCACTGTCACTTTTCATTTTCATACATTTTATAACCTAAAAGTTTCTTTTAGGTTATATAAAGAAACAGAGGGGCTACCGCGAACCACAAACGAAGTATCTCCCTCTCTGTTGCTCCAATGTGCAAGTGCGACAGAGAGGCAGTTATTTCGTTTTTGGTTCGCGGTAGGCCCTCAGAACACCCTAAGCAACTTTCTACAGTTCGATTCTTCATTTATTCGTTTCATTCAACGATAACTTTTTATCCTGTTCCGTAAAATACATCAAAACTAAAGTACCTATTCGAAATACTTGCACTAAACTAGTGCCGATTACTGGGTGCCGAATACTGGAGACTGCCGATTACTGGGTGCCGAACACTGGAGACTGGCTGCCGATAACTGGAGATTGCCTATATTTTTGGTTATTAGAATGTTTTTATTTATCCGTGTCTCTTCAGTCAACAAAAAGCTAATATGTTGTTACTCAGAGATATATTTAACGTTTTTATTCAGTTATTTTTGTCCTAAGTACAACCATATTATTTTTATCATTAATGAAAGTACACAACCTCCTTAAAGTGCCGGTAACTGGTGCCATCACCCTAACTGACATTTGAATTCAACGCAACTGCAACCGTGTTAGAAGCAATAATGATATCTGCATAATATGAACTGTGCTGTGCTGTTAGTAACAGAACTTCCTGGCCACTTCTCTTCAGCGAACCAGTATATGTATAACCTCTGATCATGCAAAAGCTTTCTGGATCTGCAGATCAAATTAAATTAGACACTAGTTGAATAGGTATCAAAATGTTTTGTGGGTGGATGCTGAAATGGCGTTAATAGGAGGCACGAGTATAATGATATCAACGAGGGCGTTAAAGGATAATTATGATAGCAAATGTTATTCCATATGTCTCATAATAATATACATGGAAGTAGTATTATTTATTTTTTCAATTTTTCACACCACCTGCTCGATTTTGCTCAATTACCTATATATCATACAAACCTTTCGGAAAGCAAATCATTACACGTGGCCCTTGGTTTTAGCGGGTTATAAATTCAAATTATTACCCGCCGGGTAATAATTTCATTTGAGTTCTGATAGTTCTTATTGATATGTCTTTAAAGTCTAATTTCGTGAAGTCCACACGGCGGCGAGGAGGTGGCACACCAGCTCCGTGTTTTGTTTGGAACTTCGCGTTCGAAACAAAAGACTGCGTCGGCGGCCGCCGCCTGTAGCGGGTCAAGCGCGTGATTTTAGTTCCGTTTTTTTTCTCAAAAAAAATGACAAACTATCTTTATTTTGAATTTTACGTTAAAAAAAAACATTTTTTTGCAAAAAATTCGTCATTATACTCGATTTCGACTAATTCAGGGGTAAGGATTTCAAATTATATATTTATTTTGAGTTTTAAGAGAAAAATACATTTTTTTTGCGAAAAATCGTTATTATACTCGATTTCGACTAATTCAGGGACAAGGATTTCAAATTTTATATTTATTTTGAGTTTTAAGTTAAAAAAAAAACCGAAAAGTCGTCAATATACTCGATTTCGACTAATTCAGGGATAAGGATTTCAAATTTTATATTTATTTTGAGTTTTCAGAGAAAAAAATATTGTATTTTGCCAAAAATCGTCATTATACTCGTTTTCGACTAATTCAGGGATAAGGATTTCAAATTTTATACATTTATTTTGAGTTTTAAGGTAAAAAAAAATTTTTTTTGCGAAAAGTCGTCATTATACTCGATTTCGACTAACTCACGGATACTTAAGGATTTCAAATTTTATATTTATTTTGAGTTTTAACGTAATAAAACATTTTTTGCCACTACCTATACTCGATTTCGACTAATTCAAGGATAAGGATTTCAAGATTTAGAATTAAGGATTACTAGATTTTTAATATTTATTTAGAATTAAAAAAAAAAACTTTCTTGTTAAAATAGTCATCATACTCGATTCCATATTCAATAACATAAAGTATAAAATTGGCCAAAGGTGGTGAGAAAAGTAGAGTAGTCCCCACGGGGATAAAACTGTTTTTGTCTTGGGCGCGCTTAAATCCCTCACTACACTCAGGACTCAGTCTTAATTCCCTCGCTTCGCTCAGGAATTAAGTCATTACTCCCTCGCTCCGCTCGGGAGTAAAATTTGGAGTCCTTCGTTACGTTCGGGATTCAATATCGCACCCGTGACATAAAACAATGCTTTATCCCCTTGGTGTATAATATTTCACGTAAGTTTTTTTTTCGAAAAAGAATAAAATTACCAAATGATAAGGCCATAGCGTAGCATGTTGCCAAACACAATCGCGGCGATTCACTACAAAACACGCACAAGACACATAGATTTTGGAGTAAAAACTGCTACGTTCAGGGAATTGAACCAGACTACATGCATCCGACTAAGTATGCTAACTATAGCTACGAAGTAAGGTAGGTTAGGTTAGGACGCAGTTAACGTGGTGATTTACAGTCACATAGACGTATAAGATAAAAGACGACACTAATTATCCGAAGAAGGAAAAGGTTTGGAAGAAGGTTGAAATTAATAATGAAAGAAATGCTACTGCAAAAACAAAGCAAAGAGAAAATTAAATGGGAGGGAAATCCTACCGAAAAAGTAAATAAACAGAATAATAAGTAGTTAGTATGGAAAAAAGGAACAATAAAAGGAAAGGAAAAATCCGAAAACGAAAGTTGTATGTACGACAATCAAGCGGTATGTTTTGTAGGAAATACAGCCTCGCTAATAACATAATCGCCTTTATGTTTGACATAAGATTTACATTCAGATATTGATTAATATGATTATTTGTGACAAACATAACATACATGCTACCAGCTCAGGTACACATACCTTCGTATATATTGCCCATATCAGTGACACTATTGCACACCACGTACTATACACGTCACATCATTAGGTACCAATTAATTAATATGCATTGTATACGCAAAAGCAAATATGTATACAGTTTATGAATCGCTGAAACCGGTATTGACCCCGATTGCGAAATGTGGAGCGTGACGAAAACGTTGAGACTGTTTTGAGATACATAACTTGTGCGGGTTTTGTAATCGATGATACTACATATACTCGTATCAGGTGGGGATGTTAAAAAAAATCGCCGGAGGTGCGTTATCGGTAGAGTTGTAAGTTGTAGTATAGTGTATGTGCTTCGCACTAATTTATATCGCAAACGGACATATGATTTTGCACGATCTCCGATTAGAAATGCATCGTTGTTAGAAGGGTCAAATTATAGTAGGAAGAAGGTGGCAAACGTTTTTCATGAGTCCCTATCCTTTCTTGTATGATTACTTTTACACGTTCATTTGAATGCCAATAAAATTCAGCTTGTAGTTCGTTCACACACACTCTATTTCTTGCTTTATTTGTTGTTAAGGCGTCTGTAAAGACAAGCACTCTCCATACAAACTTTGTGCAAGTTTTTCTTTGCTTGTGTTTGCATTACACTTATGATTTTTGGTCAGTGTGCTTAATTTTCTGTTAGCCTCAAGAATTTAAATTTAATTTTTTTGAAATTTTTGATTTTTTTTGTTGACATTCTTCGTATATCCAATATTAACTGATAATCTTGTGTTTTTAATTTATTCTAATGTTAATTTATTTTGAATATTATTTTATTTATTTTAATTTTGATTGGATTGATTTTAATGTGTTTATGTAATTTGATGTTTTAATGTAATGTGATGTGATGTAATGTAATGTAATGAATGTGATATGGGCTAAGCCTGAAATAAATAAATAATACATTAACAAGCAACAAATAAGAATTATTAGGGAAAATGGAACGCACAAGCCTGGAATTTGGTCTCAGAATAAATCGCAGCAAAACCAAGATTATGATTATAGATCGGGCGAACAACAACTGCCCAAACGTGTCTCGCATTGCGAATTGTGACGTAGTTCAATCCTATATCTATCTTGGCTCTCTGGTATCTAACCAGGGAGGATGCGTAGACGAAATTAAGAGGCGTATGGCCATGACTCGTTCTGCTATGGATAAGCTCGGGAAGATCTGGAAGAACCGCAATATCACTAAGGCTACGAAAACCCGATTAGTCAGATCACTGGTCCTCCCGGTATTCCTATACGCCGCGGAAACTTGGACGCTAAGAGAGACTGAGAAGCGAAAAGCAGATGCTCTCGAAATGTGGTGTTGGCGGAAGATGCTCAGAATACCGTGGACAGCATTTAGGACCAACGTATCCATTCTTCGAGAGCTCCATATAGAGCAGCGTCTCTCTTCCACGGTGCAGTCAAGGATTTTGACGTTCTTTGGCCATGTATCACGGCGTGGAGATCTCTCGATCGCACGGCTTGTGGCACAGGGCAGAGTTGAGGGCACGAGACCACGTGGCAGGTCCCCCATGAGGTGGACTGACCAAATTAAGTCTGCACTAAACTGCCCGCTGTACGAAAGCGCCAGGCGTGCAGACGTGAGGGAGGAATGGCGCCGGGTGGTAAAGCTCGCCACCCACAGCATGACGGCCACGACCACTCTGACAAGAGTGTAACGACGAAGAAGAAGAACATTAACAAGCAAAAAAATATATATACGGGAGTGCCAAATCCGACGAATAAAACTTGCACAGAGTTTGTATGGATGGAGAAGGCCTTGCCTCTACAGGCGCCTTAAGCTTGAAGTATGTTCTATTGTTATTGATTTTAATACGTCATTGAAATACATAAAATAAATAAGTATTAAATATTAGGGGGGCAAATTTACCCAAATCGAACTGAACTAGCTCAACAGTAAGCTTAATAAGACTTGTGTCATGGGTTCTGAACCACAATACACATTATGTACTCGTATACACCCATTATTTATTACTCAGAAACAAATAACTTTGTCGATTGTTCAATTAACTTTTTATTTATCGTACACTGACCGAAATAAATTATACATTATCTTGAAATGTCCTATCTTGTATTTAATTAGTTAATAGATAATGTTATGCTTCCTTACTACATTTCAATGGATTTATGCACTCGTCACTCCGATAGATGACCGCATCACGTACGTACTTACGCTCTATTTTTATACTGTTTGTGAAAACGCTATCGAAAACATTAAGCGTTTACCGCTCTACAAGTTTTATAAACGACTGGAATTTCTTGCGACAAGAACTCGTTTGTAGTGTCACAAGAGCGACATAGAATGATTAACGGACGTGCTTTCGATATATAAGGGTGACAGTCATCGTAGAAAATACAATCATAGCGATTTTAACAATAATCCGAAATTCTTTCATCGTAGTAGATTGGACTAACAAAATGCATGTTCGATTCGACCGTGAACCATGAATAGCGAAACGTTAAACCAGTTTCCTGGTTTGAAATCTATAATGGCCGGATTAAAAGTTAAGTAAAATGTTATCTAGAAAATTCTTGATAACCGGTTTATCGGACAACTTTGCCAAATATTAGATGGCAAAGGCAGAAAGATCAAGAATGTCTTTTTTTATTTTTAGACTACGACGTTAGCAAACAAGCATACAGTATGTTGGATAGTTAGCAGCCTATGGACGCTTGCGACTTATTCAGAGGAAGCACAAGCGCGTTGCACACCTATTAACGATCTAAGGTTTCGCTGTGTTAGCTAAAGACATATTCAAGTGAGGGATCAGTCTTACAGACCAGCGCATTCTCGGGAACTCGTGAGAAGCACTATTAGAAGAATGATGGGAAATATCACTGAATTTCGTATCATGAATTCTCATTACATGACTGTTATAGACAATACGCCATGTTACTTTAAACAATGACTAATATTATGTTCTCATTAATGCCATAGGAATTCGTTACGTCTGCATTTCACTAGGTCAATCGATATGCGGGTGTATGTTTGTTATTAAATAGGTATCCTAATGTTAGCCGAGGTTAGTAAATATTTACGAAATGTATGAACACAAAATAGTAAGCATTGTAAAAGTTTATGTAAACAAGTTCACAATGCAAAAACCACGAATTTCCGACACCTGTATCCTCAATTACTTTTTTATTTATTGATTCATCGTGTCGTTACAGCTATTAATAAATGTAACAGTGTGTTTAAATAAAATGAGCCATTTTTCTCTCATTAAGAAGTAGCTTAGTTAAGCGAAATTAAGTCTAATGAGAAGACTTAAATTCACTTAAGCTACTTCTGTGAAGATCTGGGGTCCTGTTTTTGACATTGTTTCCGTTACTTTGCTCAATTTCGGCAACCTGTGGGATCCATACATCATCATGCATAGTGGGACAACCGACCCACATATCCCTGCCTTGAGCTTTGTTGAGCTGCCACCACAATCGCCCGAATATGAGGGTTAGTATAACTCTATCACAATTGCTGGAGGATAGCAAGTGCGGTAAAGATGGAGACATTAGAAAGATTTCCGTGTTTCCACCATTGTCTCTTCTACCGAGACCCGAGACGCGCCGTAGACACACATTAGTTTCCTAAGGCCCCCGACAACAAAGACACAAGGCTAAGACCGTTACAGTTGCAACAAAATCATATGTACGAATATTTTGTTGAACCGGTGAAATAGAAATGCAAACGCTTCGTCTATTTTAGTCGTTGACCGTGCAGCGTGTCGCCTGTCGCGTGTGCAACTAGCTTCAGTAGCTTCCTTATGCGTTATTTCCGAACCGACCTTGCTTTCACTTATTCTTACTAATTTGGACTCCAACGAGTCGATTATGGCATGGGAGAAAAAAAAGGAGCGAGGCACTACCTAATATTCAATGACGCATCAGACAAGGGTCAAGGATGAAGTTCTTATATTTCGTCTCGTTGTCTTTTAGTAGTTTCACCATTAACTTTCCACTGTTTGGCCTTTGTTTTGACATTCTATTAGGTTTTTCAACTGCGACTGTTTCAATTAATTAACAAATCGATTCTAAATTAGTGCAATACAATTTAAAGTACGTACTATTAAATCACCGGAGTCTAGACTAGACGATATCTGACGCTTTTAATCTTTCGTTACGTTCGTATTTACTAATGGTTTCGCATTTGAAGCTATCGTTATCTGTTTCTCATGCGATTAGTTCGATAACCAAAAACGTTGACAAAGCAATACAATACAAGCACTTCAATTTTGGGCGCGTTGGGGCAACGTTTCGGCAAGCATTTGGCACCGCTGGCACCATTGTTCACATCGAAACGAACATGTAACGTACCATGTCATTGTGGCTGATGCCCAACTATGAAACTGACAAAAAAATCTCAAAACAATGCTGTAATTTAGGTATCTACCTACTGAAATGACGTTTGCCGGCACTTGTGGGAACTACGGAACAATACGCGACTTGGTCACAATTATTAACGATGTGTGAAAGGTTGAGGTTTAGCAAACACAACTCGCCTGGCTAATCGACTTTTTATTTACTTACTATGATTGCGTCACATTATATTGATCTGTCAATTAATAAAAGTAAAATTGCTCGAAACATTCAATGATATTGCAAGCGAATGAGATTGCAAATAAAAACGCTACTTACATGCAACTGCGCAAAAAGAGCGTAGACTGTAATGAAATGTTCTTAGGTAAATACATTTGTCATAGTCTTAGGTCATAGTCATAGACATAGCTGTACTTATTAAAATAATTTCCGCGTGCCGGATGATGACAACAACGGCAGGCCATTCATTATTTCTGGATTAGGTATTTAAACATTCGAAGTAGAGATTTTGTATGGAAACGTCTTAATTAATACACAAGCGATTAACTTGGTTGGACAACAAAGCCTATATTGTTTGTTAACTTGTTATTTAAGAGTTCCGGTATAGCGTCATATACACGGCTTTGTTAAAGTTATGTAAATTGGGTTACTATGCCTAGTGAGAGTTGTGCTTGCTCGTTCCTTGAACGGAGCGCTGCGATCCTGTTCAATCGATCAAAAGAACTCATCATCATCAATTTAAGAGCCAAGCTCTTGTCGGTGGAGCAATTTCCATGTATCTCTTTCTTGAGCCTTTCGTTTGACCGCCTGATACGACACGACGTTTACTTTTTCCTTAAGTTGGTCCATGTACGTTCTTCTTGGTCTCCCTCTCTTCCGCCTTCCTTCTACCTTCCCTTCCACAATATGCTTTATGAATTCGTCGTGTCGTAACAGGTGCCCAAACATCTTTCCTCTTCTGTTCTCAATAGTCTGCAACAGGGACCTCCTTTCCTGCACAATGTTGAGAAAAGAACTAGTTCGGTCAAATCTATATAGGTAGTCCATTTGATCCTTTAGTTCAGTGCTAGTAGATACAAATACATGTGTTGTTCACATTGCTCTCCGCTTAGTTTCTTGACCCGTCAGATTCTTGGTCTTTCAATCGTCCCGTTCCGCTGAGACTGAACTAAAGATTAGATCGTAAAGGTTACAAAGGAATCTAGTTCCTTTCCTTTTATTCCGTAGTCCTTTCTTCACCAACTCAATCTGTGGGTTAACATAAGCCGTGTTAATACGACCTTTGCGACAGTTTCACCCATGTTAACACATGGTGTCGTAAGAAAACTATCGGGCGAGTGGTAATAATTAATGATTAGCATTGTTCTAGCGCATTAGTAATCATTTGCATTCGCCTTTGCATTTGAACTGCTATGTATTATACTATATCCCACTCCAGATAGTTTTGTCATCTATGGGGAATTAGGTTACCTATGCCTTCCACTTGATTTCGGTATACTACTATTGTACCGTGGTCGTGTGGGCTGCAAGGACAGGTTATATAGTATTTATACGTATCTACATTTTTGCATTTTTGTTTCAAAAGGAAGTACTTATAAGAAGCCTCTCATAAAACTTTTCTTTCTAAATAAGCACCGCTGGAGTAATTAAAGCTACACGACTGCATACAATATGAAACAAAGTCTGACGTCTACGTTCTACTTTGAGTCATGATCTCAATCTCAAGCACGTTTGGCACTCGGAGGAAACCCATAAATCATTACAATTGCAGATAAAATGACAATAAAATGCCAATTTATGGGTCGTTAGACTCATTAGTACCTAATCGCAGGTGAGAATCTTCGTTTTCTGCGTAATAATTACCAGACTCGACTCAAGTAAGAAATGAAGTATCTGTAAAATCTAATACGTATAATATCGCCACCCCAATTCAAAGAGTCAGATCTGCAAACTTCTCTGTTTTTTATTTTTTATCGTCAAAAATCGTGAATAGCTAGGTTTTTCATGATTTCGATCAAAGTACGTCAAAACTCAAAAGACAAAGATTTTTAAAACATTACGATACTCATTTTTATTTTCCCAGATCATCAAAGTGTTGGTTGGGCATAGACGTCGGCTGCGACAATTCAGACTTTTTTCGTGTACTATCGAACCAACTGAATCGTGACCCACCGTGGACCCTTGTCACAGAAAATGTCATTGCTACATCGTACTGCCTGACAAGAAAAATCATTATAACACTTTCTGTGATAAGGTTCCACGGTGGGTTACGATTCAGTTGGTTCGATAGTACCTACACAGAGCGCTACACAATGCGTCCGAAATGCCAGACGATTTTGTTACAACTGCTTAACAAATACTTTTTTTATTGATCTTAACCAAAAATTACAACATTTATCATTTTATAATTTTCGCCAAACTGCATGGCAGTTTGTTGGCGAACACAAACGATAAACACTCATCACTTTATCTAAACCTACTTACTAAATATGTACTATGTAAGACAGAAAAATGTATGGTAAACTTTGTATAGAATTTCCCTACAGATTGGCCTGTCTTAATTTTGAACTATTGGTTTTTGAAAGGACAGTTATTTACTAAGAACTACCGACATTATTGCGCACAAACAATATAAACCGTATCTACATGGTACCTACATAAAACATATTCATTTAATACAGGAATTTGTTTCATCAATGTAGGTAACTAAGTGCTGTGCTGGACTTGCTGCGATGTATCTGATGGCTCTACATTACCTACATTCTTATTATATCTACAGAGTTCTCACTAATATTTATGAAATGTTGGCTTAACGAGCTCAAACCATCTAATGGCATCATTTATTAGCTTCCACTGAGGAGTAATCAAGGGTTCAAGATGATTTATTTATTTATTTGATGATCGAGAAAGTGTTCACGTTATATGCTATAGCGCCATTCTTTGTCATGCTAGTACAAAAAGGAAAATGAGTATAGCAGAAGAAATGGCTATGCTTCTTAATGGAATGGCATAAGACAGCAATATGGGATGATATGAAAACACGCGTCAGATAATGGCTTTAAAATTATTTAGAGCTAAATTAACTTTGTTCCCTCAACTGCATCTGACTTTATCTCCATGTTATTTTTTAAACATAAAATGACACACACTATATATAAACTAAGATAGCTCACGTAAAGTTACCAAGAACGTGTGATAACTTTCATTAACATTATATATGGTCTCTCGAACTCAAAATTACAATTACATAAATGCAAAATATGAAAATGAAAAAAAATGAAAAAATGAAAATATTTTATTTGGTTACAAAATGTGTACAATAGATTAGGGTTGGAATCTTCTAGTAAGTATTACATATACTTGTGGCAGAAGATCCCGCTCTTCCTATAATATTAACAAAGTAACCGTTTGGTAAATATTTAAAGTACTAATCAAAAGAAAGTTTATTAAATCTAATTACAATCTTACTAATCTTAAACTAATTATGTATGTTGTGTGTGTGTGTGGGCGCGTAAGTGTGTGTGTGTGTGTGTGTGTGTGTGTGTGTGTGTGTGTGTGTGTGTGTGTGTGTGTGTGTGTGTGTGTGTGTGTGGTATGTATGTTCGTTTGTGTGCGTGTATGTGATAATTATGTAATAATATGTAAGACATAGGTATTTACTAATTTAGGAGTGCCTCTGTTTCATCATAACCAAAATTTTTTATCCATTCCATTACAACTTTTTTACAGTTAAACACTTGCAGGGGGTATATAGAAATAATTTTATTTATCTTATTGTATAAGTAGGCAGATTGATATGTATATTGCCTTTTGGCAAAGACTGATTTGGTGGGGGCCATCACAACTACTTTATCTTTTCTTCTTCGTGTTGATGTTGAAGGTTTGAAGGGTAAAGTCTTGTGTAGCTTCAGTAGTGTGTTTAAAATGTATAGCTTTCTCATAGAAGGTAGTTCAAATATGCAAGTAAATATTGTGGTCACTTGAAACAATGTCACTTAACCAGGAGTAGATAATATGACTTTAATAGAATGCTATCTCGACTCGCCAACATCCGCTGAGGAGATAAATTCAATTCGCAATAGCAACAGGCATTCCGGAGGCTCAACATACACGTACGATTTGCAATTCAATTAAATTTCATATACACTGAGCGAAAAAAATACTAATTATTAGTAACTTTTAGTGAATCCCAAGACAAGGAGATTATATACTAACGGTTACAAAACAGTTTAGTTGTTACAAGGGCAAATTTTTTGGTATTACATAGTAAATAACTCCTATTATCAAAAACTGGTTTGTAACCGTTAGTATATAATCTCCTTGTCCTGGGTATTTTTTTTTTCGTGTTCGCGCGCTTGCTTAATCGCGAGCATCGACCTAGCGAGAGCGTTAGAGCGGGCAAGCGTAACATATGGAAACCACATTGGAATGCGAAATTTATGTCAGGTGAAGCCCTGTATGATATTTCGATGCCTGTATGTAACACGGCGCGATGCCAAAACCTAGTAAAACAATATTTTAATTCTCTAATACCACGGAACATAATATCAATGGATTTATTGATTTGCTATCTTGGGAACTTTATGTGTTAGAGAAGTATAGAGTATAGAGACCCATCCTCAGAACATATCCTATTTCTACCTCATTGCGCTAGCGCCAAGTAAGGGTGTGCCTGAGGTGGGAGGTGTTTTCAGCTTCTTTGCTGCTGCTGCGATTGTTGGTCAGACTTCATAAAAGGACGCCCACGCACGCAATGATATTGGGGTATAGTGCGCGCCATCCACTACGATGCGCCCCTCCACAGCGAATCTCATACTAATCTGTGCGCAGTACCTACGGCTTGGACTGTGGAGGGGCGCGCCTTCGTGGATGGCACGCACGCACTAATATACATTTAGTTTCGTAGGTATGCGATGTTTAGGATGGCAAGTAGACTAGTGGCTCTCTGAGCTGTAGACCTCGTGAGTGTTTTTTTATTTCCAAAACTATGTTAGATATCGAACCTGTAGAGCAGGGGTCGGCAACCTTTTAGCACCCACGGGTCACATAGTAGCTAAAAAAATCTTCGCGGGCCGCAGATGATAATAATGATCACTGTCTGTTGATATCAACTCGAAACAAATTGGTACGCCGTACGCGACAGTAACGTAGTAAAAATTCGCACCCCTTTTTACGTGAAAAACGAGAAAGACGAAAAAACCGACTTTTCACAGATAAACCAGCTAGTTTCCTTACCAGACCCAGATAATTCGCATTTCAACCGCATCGTAATTTCGCGATTCATTCGATCAATGCAAGCATATAGAATAGCAGATATAGAAACTTTAAGGGGGGGACGGGTCATAAAGTCATAACACACCTAGATGAAAACGCGAGCGCGAAATTTTTCAAACACTGATGCAAATCGGCAAATACTTCATACGCATCAAGTCATAACACATCTAGATGAAAATGCGAGCGTAGCGACCGCGAAATTTTTCGAACATTATGATGCAGGTGTGGAAAATACTTCATACGCATACGCATCAAGTTATGTAGATGTAAACGCGAGCGCGAAATTTTTCGAACACTGATTCAAATGCGGCAAATACTTCATACGCATCAAGTCATAACAAATCTCGTTGAAAACGCGAGCGTAGCGAGCGCGAAATTTTGGGAACATTATTATGCAGGTCTGGAAAATACTTCATACGCATCAAGTCATGTAGACGCAAACGCGAGCGCAGCGAGCGCGAAATTTTTTGAACATTAAGATGCAGGTGTGGAAAATACTTCATACTGTCTAACGCAAAAGCGGCGAGCGCGAAATTTTTGAAAAATTTTTAGATAGATTTAACTGTAAAATATACTTACAAACACATATCTCGTCCTGACCAACTGTGAAAATATTCGTGGTTGGCGATACAGACGCTTTCACTATGTTAAGAATTTCAAATTTTACCTTTACAAACAATAAAGCCAGGGAGGCTCGCGGGCCGCACGGAAGGGGCTCGCGGGCCGCCTGTTGCCGACCGCTGCTGTAGAGGAGGACAAACCACAGATTTTTTTTTAGATTACTCGACAAAAATGCTCACAATACTTCACGAGAATCTGTTGTGAAATGCGACCCTTAGAGGTGAACAAATCAAAATTCGGCCGCAGAAACACAAAATAATTGATAAAAAAATTGTTTTTTTAACTTTGAAAAAGTGACTCGATAAAAAAATTCTATAGATTTACCGCACCTGCTCACAAAATTTCACGAAAATCGGTTCATAAATGCGACCTGTAGAGGAGAACAAACCAATGAATAAAATAAAAAAATAAAAAATTTACAAAAATTTACTTGTCTAAAAAATTCTATGTAATCATAAAACCTGCTCACAAAACTTCACGAGAATCGGTTGAGAAATGCGACGTGTAGAGGAAAAAACGGCCGCAGAAAAATACGAAATCATTGATACAAAGTTTGTTTTTTCGAATTTCAAAAAAGTGACTCGACAAAAAAATTCTATATAGTTACCAAACCTGCTCGCAAAATTTCACGAAAATCGGTTGATAAAAGCGACCTGTAGAGGAGATCAGCCAACGACGTAAAAAATTTTTTTAAAAAAATTTACAAAAATTTACTCTACAAATAAATTATATATAGCCATGGAACCTGCTCACAAAATTTCACGAGAATCGGTTGAGAAATGCGAACTGTAGAGGAAAAAACGGCCGCGGAAAAACACAAAATCATTGATACAATGTTTGTTTTTTTTGAATTTCCAAAAAGTGACTCGACAAAAAAATTCTATATAGTTAACGAACCTGCTCACAAAATTTCACGAAAATCGGTTGATAAATGCGACCTGTAGAGGAGGACATACAAAAATCCGGCCGGACATACGAAAGCATTTTTGTCGAAGCTAAAACAGAGACCTCGTTTTACTCGGTCAATCAATAAGGTCGTCAGAGTTCTCTAGGATATGCTGTGTTGAGAAAAGCGTACATTTATTTATACCTATCAACACATTTATTTATACCTATCAACACAAAAAAAACCTCTAATTGTCGGTAACGCGCAGGTAATTCCTCTGGAGATACAAACATCAATACATCATCATTAAAAAAATGTAAAAGAATATGTTAATGTACCTATCATAAACTCAACATGCCGCGTTACATCAAAATCAACCCCGGCGCACAGAGGATGTAAGATCTAAGACAATAGCTTGCATCACTGAGTCATCGCGATCGGTTGCATAAGTTATGATAACGCATCTGAGAGGTCATAACATGAGCTAATTAACAACATAACATGGATAGTTCTAAACTTAATGGATTCATTGGTACCTAAACGATCGCACCATTAAAGGATTTACTACATTGTGCGGTTTTTATAGAGCGATTGAACTCCTGAACCTTCGTCCCCCGCAGTGTAATAAAACTCGCATCGCATGCGAGTCTCGTATGTGTGTAAATAAGGCTAAATAAGGCTGTGTAATTACGAGACGCGCATACGATACGAGTTTCGTTACACTTTACGTATTAAGTAGCCCTTAGTAACTAATTAAAGCAACTGCTCTTTTTTTGTTTACTAACTGTTCCCAGTGCGTGGTAGGTCTAGTTTCCCTTTTCTAGGTAGGTCTAGTTACACCATTGATAACCACCTTTGGTGAACCCCCGTCTACTTTAGGAACACGCTAAGATGACGCGGCTAAGACCTTCTAATTAACCACCTAGGTTTTAATTGAATTTATTATGTCATAAACTTTATAATTAATTAATCGAGTTGATTACTCAATACGTACATTACGTCATACATCAGCGTTTAATGAACTTCCCGACATGTGACATTCCAACACACCACCATACAAGTTTAATCCGAGTAACTCATTTCATATTCCAGTCATTACGAAAGCCCTAGATCATGCATTCTAAACCGCATAATCTCTGGAGTCTTGACACAAACATAATTTAAGCTCGTTATATTAGACACGTCGACTAAGGCGTCGACTGCATTAATTAACTACTGAAATTACATCTACGTGACGTTTGTTATCTTGTGGCACAGATATTACTACAGTCAACCTATACAGCCAAGTTCTAAAATGGTAGTTCAACATTTTTGTTGTTATACTGTCTACTGGTAGCGGACCCCAGGCACCCTTTAGGATGCAAATGTCCTGGGATAACCTTAGGAGAATGATACTGTCTACTGAATTACTTAAAAGATATCTAAATATAAATTCATAAGAACTTCTCCGGTGCTTAGGAGACAACGTACTAGAATCTAAACCTCTTACATGGTTAACTTATGATTAACTTAGTACTAAGTTAATCATTATTCTTTTATCCATTCACTCTAAACATAAAAAAATTCAAAAGAAACCCACAGCAGTAGCTGTAACCATGGCAACGAGCGACAAGAAAAAGCTGATTGCCCTAAAAATAACTGTAGATACTCAAGACGTAATACAAGCATATTTTGATCCTTTCGGTTGTACATTTTGTTCTACTCTCAATTGTATCTATTCAACCTAATACGCACATTAGGGAAGAACATATTATGATTTTATCTCATTTTGTACCCCTATTAGATCCTACTTAATTTTAAAAAGCAATTGTATGTGGGATTATCGTCACAATTAGATGACTCATGTTACAATTTATAACATAGTGTGGTTATATGGATAGAAAATTATCAAATTATCGCAATAAATAGGTACTAAATTAGACAAATTAATCAAAAACATAAAAAGTTATGGGACTATAAAGATTCGCAAAAATGTTTCTCATGTTTCAATAAAAATAAATTGTATGGCAACTACGAGCATAAAGAAAAAGTCCCCTTTTTCAATACGACGGTAGTACGAGGAAGTAAGTGTGACATCACGTCAGTCTGTCAATCAGTATGGAGCGATTTCAGTGCTCGTCCGCCATTCTGTACTTTGCCTCTTATTTTCACCTTTTCCGTTGTTGTAATTGTAGGTGGTCTACAAACTGTACAAACATTTGATCGTATCTAAAACTGGTTCGAATGGTATGAGAAAAAAAATGTCATGTCTATTGTACTTAGGACTTAATTATAAAACAAACTTCATTCTTTATAGAATGATTTGACTTCGTCGTTTAAAAATATCTGCTTAAGTAAGCGGATTAAATAAGAATCTTCCAGTCACTTTCTAACAGTAACTCGTGTTTAAAATGGCAATGTAAGTGGTTCTATCAATCTTCACTCCTAACATGTTGTAAAAGTAAACCTTGCTGACTAACATCCACAATTTATTAATTCACCCAGCAGCATGATCGCGTATATGGAGGACGTAAAGTATTCGTCCTTCACTTTATAGAGAGTAGTAAGTGCGGGAGGGACAGTGGGAGGGACGAATTTATTAAATAACATGTACTTATATGTTTCTTACATGTTTAAAAAGTAAACCAAATTGCTAATTAAGATAGAGGATGTAAGTAATGCTTTCGTGCAAAAAGTAAGTTTTTTTTTTATTAATTTGCTCTTGACCAGCATCACCAGGGGGCAAAGATGAAGCCGAAGATGAAGCGAGCTCCACCCAGAAGATGCCTATTCACTCGTGCCTTAAAAATGTCTAGGTTATATGAACTCGGAAATACAGACGACGGCAGGGAATTCCAAACCTTAGCAGTGCGCATTATAAAAGATGATGAAAAGCGCTTGGTTGTATAGTTCGGACACAACTCTAAGGGTAAATTCTGTCAAACGAACGCAAGCTTAACTAAACCTTAGAGCTCTGACTGTACGGTAGATTTTAGCTTGCGTTAATTTGACAGCACTTGGCCTTACAGTTTTGTACGAACTATAAAAGAGGAATTTCCACCAGGTAATGATGGTAGCCAGTGCAAGAGGGACGACATGCCTTGCCATTTTGTATATATTAAAACGGAAAACAATATAACAAGGAGCCCCCAACGCATTTGGGATTCGAACTCTAACAACCATTGAAAAAATGAGACCTTATGTCGAATGTGGTCCAATGTACCTACACGTGATCAATGATCATGCTACCAACGCAGATGTACCGACATCAAATGATTGAACCTTCCTTAGTAGCAAAGGATGTTTATGATAATAGAACCGGCAGCGCCAGCATTGCTCGCGTTTGTAACCTTGCACATCTTCATGATATTTATCATTTATGCTAATTCCATGGTTGCTATTGCTAACAGACCGAACGCGAACACTATAAGAAGGACATTCTTCACACTAATTTGACTAGTCCATTCTAGTGCAACTAGCACAAATTTAATGGATTTAACACGAATCCGAGATGCTGCTATATACTCGTATTAGATGAATTACTTACTTAACTTACACAAAGAGCTAAGTAATTTTGAAACCTAACCTAATATGTCAGGACAAAATTGTTATTAGTGTCTTGACAAGAAAGTCTTTAAGATTATATATTGGTTACATTGGTTAATCTATTAAATGACGGTTTTTTTTTCGAAATGGAAGTAGCATTGTGTTTAAATTGGGAGTTCCTTTGGCCACATCCTTTTGTCTCTGTCATCAGCGATCAGCGGGCGTTATTATTGCATCGTCACCTGACTTTAGAGTATTCTATTTCAACTTACAAGATTTGAACTAAAAAAAATCAAGCTTATTTAGTGCTGGCACGTGTTTGTGTTTTTCTTTGCCAGGTCCTGCTTAACCTTGCACAATGGCGAAAACGGAAAGAGAAAGCGTATGAAATCGGACTCCATTATTAAAACGTTTGTCGCTGCAAAATGAAGAGTAAAGAAATATGTCAGTGTCACCTAGAGCTAATCCAAAACTCGTGTTAATTCACGCAAAACGTTTTATTTTCGTTAGGTATTGGGGCATGTGAAACTATGCTGCTGTGACCCAAAACTGCCGAGGGGAATTTCGTCCACGTCAAAAACATTGTAACAGAATCAGTGTGTCGCTTTCTCCGAGGCATGTGCCGTCTATTTCAGGGTGGCATAATTTTTTAATTATATCATTAGCAGGTTGAAGACTGCTGGTGAAATCCATTGTTGGCACGGGTGGCGTCGCGGTCATATTGTATATGTCAATATACATATACAGATGTATACTGTCGACACAAATGTTTAGTATTATTACCTTGTCAAACTAAAAAAACCGGCCAAGTGCGAGTCGGACTTCGCACATTTAGGGTTCCGAACCGACCGCAAAGTTAAGTTGGTTTTATAGGAAAAATAAGGAATTTTCAAAGAAAAAATCTAATTTATCAATATGTTAGTATTTGTTGGTAAAATATACGTAATAACAAACATTATTACTAAATTTTAAGTTTATAGGTATTTGGGAAGTTAAAAAATTCTTCCGTTTTGACCCTTCGTGTACGGAACCCTAAAAATCTCACCTGACATTTTCTCAGGTATTCACATAATCCCCATTTCATATCCCCTAATCCCCTTTGAAAATTTGAAAACTTGCTTGAATATAACATTTTAAACTCTCACGCTTTGTAAACATACTTAAAAGATGTGTTTAAAAGGGTCTATCGCGATAATTTATGTATTACATATTAATAAACCTTTTAACTTGCTTGAAATTAAGACTATAGGTACATAGGTACACTCTGGTTTTTTTAAAATCTATAAAGTATGTACTAAATAACAAGTTCTTCGCAAGAATTCGCAATAACAAACAAACGCGCTATACATTTTACTATGACAGTACTTTAAATATAAAAAAACAGGGTACAGTCAGCATCAAAAGTAGCTAGGCATATGAAAGCGTCAAAAGTCTTTATTACAAGGGAATTGACTAGAAACTTTTGACCTCTTGCCAAGATATGCCAAGCTACTTTTGATGCTGACTGTACATACGCCAACAAACTTAACTGACCATGTGACCCTTATTACAGTGCCCATAAAGTGCACAAATGGTCAGTTAACTGTGTTAGCGATGGTACCTATAGTAAGATTAAACTATTAAGCATACAGTGCACAAGTTAAATAAAAAGTAAAATACTTGACTTGGCAAAAAGTAAACAAAGCCTTAATTAATTTAATAGGTCGAGCATTAAAAATATATAAAAGTTGCGGCACACAGGGCGCTCCGCCCGTGCCCCTGAAAAGCACCAATGTCGATTTCACGCCCAGTTGGACTACAAAGAGTTTCCTCTCGATTGGTTCAGTGATCGATTATTAAAGCCTACGTTTGCGAGTACACTCTGAGCCATATGCACATTTACTAAAAAAGTGTCTAAAATTGGTAATAGCGCCACACGTGTGCACTCAATTTACTAATTTAATTAGTGTAAACGCGGAGAGGGCTCAGATTTTTAATTTATTTAAAATTATATATTTAAACACGATTAGTCAAACTATACAATTTTGAGTGATACATGTTGTAATTATAAAAACTACTTAGTCCGGTAAATTACTTAATTCTAGCTACTTTAGACCGCTATCAAAAAATTTTGAGATCAGTCCACCTTGACATTTTTATTTTATAAACTCATATTAATACCAACTTATTGTCGTGCAAATTTCAGCAAGACTACTTTCGAGACTTGTACCTAATCTACGTTTATGATGACGTCATCTTAAGACTTCGGGGATATTGTTGTTATTAATGTTGACTGTACAAATCAACAATCTGTGCATAGCTAAATTTGGGTGTTTTGCCTTCACCGCCAATTTTATGTAACATCTATATTAGATTTAATAGCCTTGCTTCATACAGGGTTTACTTATTACGTATTTAAAGGGACTACGTGGTAACAGGTGACATAATAAACCGGTAAATTAAATTAGTTCAGCGGAACGTTAACGCAGGTTTGTCAGCTCGTTTTATGTAAACACCATATAAGCGTCGTATAACGAATATAAATAAGCCTTTTTGATTCTGTAAGGAAAGTCTGCAAAAGCAAATGGAAGTAAGAGCTTTGTACAGTCAAGGGCATAAATATGTATACATTTTTGGACCTTATTTCATTGGAGTAAGGTGAGAAAGTGTATACATATTGGTGCCCTTGACTGTACTCGAGATTGTCATTATTCTGTTGTTTATTTTTACGTTGGCGTAGTTACGAGTAAGTGACGTGAAGCGGTTTCGCGTACTTAATGTAATTTAACCAATTAAGCTGATCGTACTTTGACAAATCAATTTGCAGAGATTTTCGCTTGTATGTTTATATTGATGCCTACAATTATAATAATTAATATAACGTCGTGTAAAATAACGCACGCGCAACCGGCACGCATAACATAGGTTAGGTACCAATAAAAAAAATACCATTTTGTTTACTGGAACATTATGCGTTTAAAAGTAAACTGCAACCGTATGAGTTAAAAAAGTTTCAATCTGTAGGCTGACACGAAGAAATAAATACGCAAATTATTATCAAAATTATCAACAAACCTTAAAATTACAATGAATGTCTTATCCAAGGAACACATTACACTTATCAGCGGTTTATCTTCACGAAATACTGTAAAAGACAGCTCATTGGACCATGAATAATAAGTAAATGAGACTTGAAGCTCATGTCAGAGTTCGTTTCGTTTCGATGGTTTGAATAATTGAATAAATTTTCCCGTAATTAATTATTCCACTGTAAACTATTTCTAAATATAAGTAATTTTCCAATAATATATTATTATTATAGATTATGAAACGGCATGTCAAACATGAGTTTATTAAATAGGTAACTCTATTAGTTACGTAATGGGCTTCATCGAAAGTGGACTAATTATAGAACTAAATGCACCAACGGCGTCGCTCCTTGATATTATGGGATCCAATCTATTCACGAAACAAGTAACAGATGTGATCTCAAGCTGCGTTTTTGTTATTCTGTCTTAACTAAGCAAAAGTTAGAGTTAACATCGGTTTTATACTTAGGATTGCATCAGTAAATTAAATAAAATAAAAAACTGACTTAATTACCAATATTTTTTATCTGACATTTGGTCACCTTTCCCTGTCTTAAAAGCATCACGAGCGCGGGTGAGTCATGGTTGTGTGTTGTCCTATACAAGTATACATGCACCTTGTCTATGTGTGCGTCAACATAGAAGCTATGAGTTCACGTTGTCTATGTGTTTGTATGTGTCACAACTACAACAATGGCCAGCCGGCGCTCGTGAGATAAAATTACTATACCCAACTTTGTAATCTTTGTATTAACCACGACACAATTTTGTTGATTGAATTGAATTGTACATTGCGAATTCATATGAATTTCCATATTTTTCAGCATACATACATAAAATTGATTGACACGTACTACAATACCTACTCGTACCTAGTTAGAATTAGTTTTTTTCTAAATATCTTCTACTATATACTAACTACCTGTGGTTTACTCAAAGCAAATTCATACATTCTTTAATCTTTATGTAACAAAGGACGTGGTATCTGGACAATTTCAAAGGAATTGTAACAAAAATTACGTTTTGGAAGCTTTTATGGCCACAAACCAAGTTAGCATAACTTTTACATTGTTGTGCGGGAGTGGGGCGGCCTGGTATGTGACAGAGGTTCCCAAAATGCTCTCTGAAAATCCAGAGGTCATATTATATTTTATGTCTACACAGAACAGAGTTCATTACACTATAACTATGTTTATCTACACACATATCATAAATCCTCTAATATGCGTTCGGAAACCGTAGAAAATGACTCTCATTTCAACATTCAATGAATTTATGGCAATTTTCTTATCTGTGGCTAAGGCTACAGCAGTAATATAATTTTCATTTTAATCTCATATATGATGTTAAAATATTAAACTTCAAACAAAACTGTCAAAATTTAAATGTCAAAGTTGACATGTCCCTATTCTAGTATCACTGAAAATTCAAATTCAGTCGATGCGAAATGTCAGCTCGATGTTTTTTTAGTATATATCGCACGAAATTTGAGCTAGAACGACATGATCACATCAGAATAGGGACTCTTTACTTTTTAAAATAACATTCAGGTATCGGTTGCCAGTTCTGATTTCGATATTTCTGCAACCGTGCAAAAAAGGCTGTATTAACACAATTATTGTATTTATTTACTACGGTTTCTGAACCCATCTTAGAGTAGTTATAATATGTGTGTAGATAAAGTAATGTATGCAACTGTACATAATTAGGCATTAAAACACGAGTGTGTCCTTATTATGAAACTCGCCTTCGGCTCGTTTCATAAAACACACTCGTGTTTTAATGCCCCTCATTATGTGCCAGTTGCATAAACTACTATTTTAGAGATCCGTATCAAAAAAAGGTATGTCAAAACCCCGCCTTTTCTCAGAAACGCATAGAGTGCAACCTATTAAAGTAAAAATTAAATTCAAACCTCAGACCCGCAATTTATGAACACTGTGAAAAATTACATACTTCAAAGTTAATGCAATCAAAAGATACGGCCATGTGACCTATGCCTCATATTGACGAATATTTTGACACTCATACGGGAATCAAAAAATTTAGGACACTTCCCGTCGAACTAGAATCATGAAATTTGGCAAAAAAACACAATCTCAAGTAAAGGAATAATTAAGAAAACAATGAATTTCTCACTAATAAACATACTCTTTGAATAAAACATAACCAACGAAGGACACAAGTACAACAAACGTACCACTTTGTGACACTAGACTATGCTAGTTAGCTACCTACAAAATCATGCTACGGTACCCACATAACCTAGCCCCATTCTCACTTGCCTGGTTTTTGGATTGGATCCAGCATTCAAGTAACTAGTTACCTACTTACATTAACAAAATGGCGCCCTTCACTGTTTACGTAATTGTATTTAATCAGAGCAAACTCCTCAAAAATTCGACGACTTTTATGGTCCGTAATTATAATTGAATTTCACACGCCCAATTCGAAAGAATTAAGAGGTAAGAAAGTAGGTGAGACACGGAAAAAATTATATCTACATGTTGATGATAACATATCTAAAATTCAGTTGCTATTTGTGCGACACAGGGCATATAAATAAAAAAGCTTTTAATACAAAAGTACCGTTTTGTCTGTCGTCTATACCTACATTAGGCAATAACTGTTGTCTACATTAGGTATTAAAAAAAATAACTGTTATCAAGTAACATAGTAGAATACGAGTAGTAACAGTTTGCAATGACATTGATCATGGTAAATGATATATGTGTTTTTTTTATGGTACGAGTAATTCACTTTATTAGGATTATATTATAAATATAGTTTATTTAGATATAGATATTTAATTTAAATTTAGTTTTATTTCTAGGTCTAGTTTTAGTTGGTTATTTTTATTGTATCTATATGTGTTTTAATGTTAGTCTTATATACTCGTAGCTTTGTATTAGATGGTTCATATCATAGAACCAAAACCATAACGACGTATTTAAACAGTTATTTTAGAACTACCTAAATCACAAAGTTTACCTACACGAAACGTTTACGAATACTAATGTAAAGTTTGCAGTTCAGTATGGAGTTCGCATACATCTTGCGGTTGCAAAGTTCCCTTCCATTTAGGCAAGACAAACTCCGCCGAGTAACTATAGGTACCTAATATAAATTTCGCTGTATAATGTATAGACATGGCAACACTACCATGTCCAGTCGCATTTGTAGACTGGGACCGGTTCCGATACATATCTGCAGAAAAGTGATCTTCGTAATACCGCGCAGGCGCTTAGGTCCTAGAGCTTGCTTTGGTCGGTTTGGTTTTTTATTCAGCTACTTGCATTGCTTTCTAGCTATAGCGGTGTAAACAACATTCTGCCATTATAAATAAGGAGACTGTTTACTGGTTACGATTAGTAAGGACCGTTTCAAATCAGCTATGTATAGAAACACGTAGATGTATTAGGTATAATGCGCATGCAATTTTTATGTATTTCTTTATGATATTTAAAAATAACGTATGGAATTGCCATCATGCACCATGTGAAAACAAGCGTTTGAAGACAAGATAGTTTGGCCCAAGATCGAATAATATATATACATATAACTACCAACAACATATTTGTAAATATATTCTGTTTCACTACTTGATGCCTGAAATATTGAAAATAGCAGGGAAAATTATTACACATACATTCCAATTCCTTGCATAAATAAAGCAAGCAAAGATATCTACTTATATAATCCGTAGATATAAAAACAGTGTTATCAATAAATGTAATACTTACACAGCAATATTTGATAACACTATGACGAAACGAAATGGCATCACTCCAATATCAATGAGGTCTGTGTTTACAAACAGTAGCGGGTGTTAAAGTAGTCCATCCTACTCATATTCCCAACGCTCTATATTCTGACTGTATATGTGTGTTAACCTATTAAACATAAATAAAACAAACAAACATCCTTTTGGGCATATGATTTTTTTATTCAAATTCCTCAAGTAGTTCGTGCGCGAGCATATCGAGATAACATTTTAGCGAGCGAGCGAGACATTTTGGGGTCTACAGTCGCCTTGAGTTCCCACTTCCCAGTGAAGTGAATCTTTGGACTAACTAGGTCTACAAAGTGCCACGTCTTCTATGCAGTTTCACCAGTATCACGTATGCATTTTCACCAGCAATATAATACTGAGACAATGCGTTAACAATGTAATGTATATTAATTTGCTTAGACTTTAAGACTAAAGGCATTCTCTACCAGTCAACCGTAGGTAGGGCTATACAGAAAACACGACCCTATCTGCACTACAGAGCCATCAGAGCGAGCGTGTTTGAGTATTTTGCATTGGACTATACATAAGAATTCAGAACATTTCTTTCCACAATCTGAAGACACACATTATAATAAATACCTCCCTGCTCTAAACACGAAATATGTGGAATGCCGCTGGAACTGAAACGATCTACCGAAACGATAGTTTGGAATAGTTTGGCGTCAAAGATATAAAACGTGATCACACGTGCCAATACTTTGCATCTCGTAAAGAGTATAAAGACCCTAATGCACGCTTACAAGACTCGCATGTGATTTTTTTTTGGTCTTTACTAATTTTGGAGCTCAACTCCCTTTATTAGCCATTTATCTTTACTAGTTTTGGAGCTCAACTCCCTTTATTAGCCATTTATCTTTACTAATTCTGGAGTTCAACTCTACTCGTATTTATTAGCCATTTACTCAACTCCATTTATTAGCCATTTACTCAAGTCCATTTATTAGCTATTTACTCGCACGCGAGTTTAACTACATTGCGCGGTTTTATAAAGCGATTGAACTCGCTATACCTCCGTGACCCGCAGTGTAATGATTGTAATGAAACTCACATGAGTGTATGGTACAGTCAAGGGCACCAATATATGTATACACTTTTTCACCTTACTCCATTGAAATAAGGTCCAAAAGTGTATACATATTTATGCCCTTGACTGTACGTGTATAAGTAAGGCTTAAAGGTCTAGATTTTATCATTAAATAAAAAGTGAGCAAAACTTTCTGTTAATTTTGAATCAATATCCGTAGTATCGCCTGTTAGAAATTAATTACACAAGCGGCTTGCAAATCAACTTTGTATATACTTAGCTATCCAAGATGTATGTCATTATTTATCTCTCTCTCATTTATGAAGATAAATCGCTGTTAGACTTATAGACATGGAACATTGAAGCGACTTTTTAGCAGAAAATTAGCTTATTCGCCTAGATTACCATCATGATACTCATCTTGTACTTAATCGTCCATTGGCGAGCATAAGGCTGGTTTTCCACTAGAGCTATGCTATACTATGTTTTGATACATTTGACACGTAGTTCGAGCTGGAGCTATTTGTCAAATGTATGGAAACATAGCATAGCATAGCTCTAGTGGAAAACCAGCCTAAGCCTCTCTTCAGGCGGATGCATAACGTAATCCTACAGCTACCGATACCCGAGATTACCGTCCATATCAAGGCATTATTGTGATTGTTTGTTTTTTTGGCTGTAGATGATAGGCATTCTTCCGCGAGCCACTTATTCCTCAAGGAAAATGTAGGCGTAGACATTACAGTCTGTATTCACATCCTCTACTAGTATGTAGTACTGAGTTCAGGCTCTCTCCCGTAAACGAGACTGAATGAGCTTCAGCTTCAGTCTGCTCGCGGGCCTCACTAACCTAGTACGGATTGAGGTTCAGCCAAAAATGTGGTTATCGAAAACATAACTATGTCATGACGGAAAACCGCTTTCAATAAATGTTCGGTGGATTGATTTTGTTCAACAACTTATGTGAATGAAATAATAATCGATGCTGAATTGAAATAAAAAATATTATTTCGAATAAAATAATAATATTAGTTCATCAATAGTAGTTTGTTAGTAGGACTTAAGACTTAGTGAATGTGAAGGTTTTTTTTTATACTACGACGGTGGGAAACTAGCGTACGGTCCACCTGATGGTGGACGCCGCAGCCTAATAGACGCTCGCAACTCCAAAAGAGTCACGTGCGCGTTGCCGACCCTTTATAAAATTAGGATTCATGGGGGTTTAGGATCATTTAGCTAAACTTTACAAATAAATTTCTATACATTGAATTGTCACACTTTGGGACCTAACTGCAATCACTCACAGAACGCTGTTTATACTGCCGTACTGTACTGCCGTACTGTACTGCCCCAAAGCTGACTCATCATCATCAATCTTATCATCGAGACGATTCTCTTTCACATAATAACGTGAAAATCGTCGTAGAGTGAAAATATTTATGGGGCCCTTTGATATTCAGTATCAGTACATGGATCGTTAGCGCCTCCGCTTGTTCCTAATTGAGTGTTCGGTACGAAACGCACGCGCACACGCTACCTGACGACTACCTTATACAATTTGTCGCTTGCGACATCACTTTCACTTACGAACTTAGACGAATTAAAAAGGCTTGCCATTTTCGTGATGTATGCTATTAACTATTTGTGACGTGTGATAATTACCTTGTAAACGTGTGTGTAATGTAATGATAACGTAATGTTTAGTGTTCAGGCGATCAGGCGAAAGACGGCCACTGCTGGATATAGGCTTACCCCAAAGAGTGCCCAAACACTGGTCATGCGCCACCGGCATACAGCGGACTCCCGCGACCTTTACCAGGTCATCAGTCCACCTTGTGGGGGTCTACCCACGCTGCGCCTTCCGGTCCGTGGTCACCACTCGAGAACCTTCGGCGCCAGTGGTTCTACTCTACGTGCCGTACGTACGTATAAATTGGGTGTAGGTATTCGCAAATTCTTATCTTCATCTTCATACATGCTGGTCTCCTAGTCTGCCGTTTCTTTATTTAATCCCATCCAATTATGATTGTTATGATATTGATGTCTTTCGAGATTGTTATTCGCACTATTATTCGTAATGCTACTTACTAAAGATTCGAGCATCTTTTCACTATCGCGCTCTTGAGCATAAACAAGCCTATTTCTTTCTTCCCGCCATTATCATCATTATAAGTCTATATACATCCAACAGCTGCTTGTCACCGGCTGTAGTCCTCACGCTGGTCCAGTGCGGGTAGGTGCCTTTACATTACATCTTCGCGCATATGTATCTATGGCTTTCCTCATACATGCTATTTCTCATCAACAACAAAATTATCTATTTGACCCGATTGTGTTGTACCTACATCAGTTTTATACTCATTGAGCCGAAGACTGGATAATCGTTTATATGCGTCGTTTCCTGCATCTTTCTGCAACGCCTTTACAACCCGTGGGCGTCTTCCTCATTAGCTCTTAACTCGTAAATGCACGTCGGTGGCAATTGATACTTAAAATTGAAATGCTTCAAACATTACGTTTAATATAAACGTTTAATATATTGTACACCCCCGTTTCAGTGTTTCCACGAATATATCAAGCTTAATACATATTGAATTGTACTAGTACACAAATTAAACATGCAATCAGGTAATGTGATCTTCGTGCTGTTTATGTAACAAGTATTGCCTTGTTGTTAGGGCCATAGAAGCTTGCAAAACACCTAGTTAATCTGCAATTTGATAATTTGTTACGTTAGTCATATCGAAGAATATACAGTAAGGATCACTATCACAGAAATATTTTGATTATCGAAATTGATATTAAGAGAATACATATAATTTTTCTAGTTTTAATTTATATTTCAGCGAATTGTACGGCTTAAGATCTGTGGTAATTTATTTATTATATTAGGTATTATTCGGTATTCACCATGAGGGATCTAATTGAGAAAGTTGGGCAGAACCGTTATGTCACGTTTCGCGCACTGCGCCACATTCGTTCAACAAAGACAACTGTATTTTTGTATTGTCCATATATGTGACAAATGTTTCAGACCATTCATACACTGTTCGCAATCAATAAATAGTCGAACATAAGCCACTTAGAGCCTTAACCAGGTGAAGGTCTTTTCGAAAGACGTCATTTTTTTAGAACGTTTTGTACACCCTGAAAGTAATCGAGCGGACGGCAAAAACTTGGACAAAAACTGAAGTCATCAACGTCAAGTTTTTGCAAGATTAATACGTAGGTATTAAACCAACAACATTAATATGTAACGTTGTACGTTGTATTCGTAACATTAAGAGTCATGCCCGCAGCCTTGTATTATTTACGCTAGGAAAGCATTAAGTACTGTTCCGGTAGTTTCAGCTTCAGCTAATTAGCTCGCGTTAACAGACATTAATTAATTCGTTTACCGGAACAGATACCGTCCTTTGAGGAAATGTTACCGTTAAAAAGGAAGTTTAATTACTTTGTAGCCATGATCTTTAGTAACGAGAACAACCACAGACCGCGACGATGTAGGGAGATTTCATTACATTTAGGTCACGCGGAAAGACACATGTGGCATGTGTCACAACATTGAGGTACACTAATAACGTTCTAAATGTTAGCAAGTAAAACCAGTATGTTTAGCATTAGAATAACACAATATGCCGGTAGCACAACTATAAAAAAAGGCACAATCCCCGGTTCAATGACAAAGGCAAACAATGCTCGACGACGGATTCGAACACGAAGCCAATTGCAACTCATTATTATATTATCAATGGAGAAATCCGCAGTGTGGTGTGGGCGACGCACGGTGCTGCGGTGGCGAAACACCAAGGACCAAAATTGCAATAGACCCGTAAAGCACCTAAGTCCACACACTCTCAATGCATGAGACACATGGTTTAATTATGGCTACAATTCGAATTATCATTAGCTGCAAAATGCACATAAACCTAACAACAACGACCTCGAGGAGATATAATCAGCCATTTACGAAATAATATCGTGAGTTAGAAACGCCCATTACCGATAATCACTAGGT
Organism: Cenopis cana; assembly: GCA_951800055.1. Lineage (NCBI taxonomy): Eukaryota > Metazoa > Arthropoda > Insecta > Lepidoptera > Tortricidae > Cenopis > Cenopis cana. The sequence continues at coordinate 9,213,801 of OX637488.1, forward strand.
CATCATTATGTTTCGCTAAATACTTTCCAGTGAATTCCACTAGTATATTTACCTTTATTACACTTTTGTTACTTTTTGTTACTAAGTAAAAATGTGGCAAAATGTGGACCAAATCATATTTATTCCAGCCAGATGCAGCTGCTAGTTAATGTTTTAGTTTAGACGCTTCTTGATTACCTATTTATTTTAACAGGAACTCGTTTTTATCGATTTAATTAAAGTTTTTGCAATCTTGATGACCTTATCCTAGAATCATGTCAAGCGTAAATCTATCTTTAACAGCTATGTACTAGAAGTTTTATGTTTTTGTTAGAAAACTTTTGCTACCGCACAGCGGGGCCTCCAACGTAATTCAATATAATGGGAGGCGTAACCAGAGATAGTGTCAATAGTCTCAATAGAGATGATTGTACAGCTTGCGCAATTGTTCTTCCACCTAATTCAACAAAATTACACCTATTTATTTGTTGTCGTCTCGGATAAAACGCAAATAAATATATAGCTATTAGTCGACATACCTATAGAGATAATTTGTACCTACCGGATGATGGTGACTATGCAGAGAACTGATTGCCTTTTTGTTGATTTCCGAACTCAAAGTCATATTTCACGAAACGAATATGAAAGAGGTGGAAAAGTGTCATGATCTATTGAAGATCTTACCTGTTTCTGAGTTTTATCAGGCAGAATGATAGAGAGGTCGAAGGAGCGGTTCTTTTTGTCCCGACTCCCTGACCGCATCAGCTTGGATGAGGAGCGTGTGATGCTCTGCGCCTTCTCCGGTAACTTGAGGGCCACGATGGACATACTACGAGACAGCCGCCGGCCCAACTTGCGCGTACGCAGCGACATGGACCCGCTCAGCCCTCGCTTGCGCTCCTGCGCAGCCTCCTCCACCTCCTCCCCATTAACACCCGCCATCGCGAAAAACACCAGCTAACAATTCCTCAATATTCACATCTCCAACAACATCACTAGACACATTAGAAAGTCTTTTGTCACTGTTTCACTGTCTAGACACACTTCCACTGTTTATTTACACATAGCCCATTGCGTCCTGTATCCAAATTCAGAGCCTCAGGAGCCTCTGGTGGTGGAACCGGTTCCGGGGCCTCCTTAAGCTAGCGTTAGGCAGCAGCGTTAGCAACGCTACAAGGTGTGAGGTAAACGTGAATGGAGCCGATTGTGCTTTGCGTTTTTTTAAAGAGGGCGCGTTATCGGAGGCGGCGCGGTCGCGAATGCAGCGACGTGCTCGCGGGCGATCGCTGTCGACGCGACTAGACGACACGAGGTGCTCCGCGCCGGCCGCACGGGGCGCCGCCCCCGCCGACAAACTTGGTGGCCCTGCGCTAAAATCAAATTACTTATCAAAACGCATTGTCGCATTCTAAGCGATGACACTAAACAAATGATCAGTGATTAATCTCAACACAATGGGGCTGTGGAGCGCTCCCACGAAATGTCTGACTGAATCGGGGCATTAGCCACGGATCGGAGTACATTTAATAGGATATGACACGACATTATTTGATGGTACAGTCAGCAGCAGAAGTAGCTTCGCGTTCCAAGAGGTCAATCTGATCTACATATATATCTATCTACATATATTGTGAGGCACTAAAAGCGTATTACTCACATAGTTACTCGTATTTCTGCTGCTAACTGTAAGTATACATACTCCGATACGATTTAGTCAGCATCAAAGTAGCGACACATATGAAGACGTCAAAAGTCTTTATTACAAAGGAATAAGAACTTTTGACCTCTTCATATGTCAAGCTACTTTTAATGCTGACTGTACCCATAGGTACTTGTTTTTGATGTAACTCGCCTTGGATCTTTATTTATTTTTAAGTGATATAGGGCATTATTAAAATCTTGATCTATTTAGGTATACCTAAGTTAAAAAACTAAACCAATGGAATCAATTGAATGGCGTTGAGTAATGGAAAGGAAACACTGTTTCATAGATGGCTAAGAATGTTGATGATTATCTAAGATCTAAGTACAAAGCATATTACGTATCGGCTCAGGTCGCTAGGTTTACTTGTTACAGCTGTATAGTTTTCAAGGCAATCAAGTTTCTAAATAAGACTGCATGTTCGCAGAGTATATACTATTACGACTACCAGTAATACCTCTACAGATAACAATACTTATGAATGACATTTGTTATGAGAAGATCATATAATTTATTTGTAACTAAACATTAAGGAAAAGGAACTATAAATTAATATGTAGAAACCTTAATCGAATACACGCAAGATCGAATGCGATAGTTTTCTACATATGTGTGTCATTCCGATATTTCACAAGTTGCGGGTCAACTTTTACTGGGCTAATGAGATACATCGATGTAGCACCTGACGCCTAGAAAAACAGTTTCATTTGATGCAAAATGAATAATTAATTAAGTAGTTGCGAAGGGTAAGTAAGTTTATTTTAGAAAGGTAGGTAGCGAAACTTACCATTAGGTACCTAAGAAGAAGATAGGCAGAATTTTTCAGAAACATTCCCGGAAATATTGAATATATTTTTCTAAAAGGTAAATTACTAAATTGCACTTTATTATCAACATCACGCTTTTGCCACAGTAAACATTTTTGATAGTTTTTTGTGGCTATCCATTTTTGACAAATTTTGATAGTTAAAATTTTTTTATGGACTTCGAAAAGGAGGTTCTATATTCGTTTCTATGTATTTTATTATTTCTTCGTTGCTCGAACCTAATTTATAAAATCAAACTATAAAAGCTCTACAAAGGCTAATCGCTAAAAGCTATGAGATTCGAAAGGTCTTTTACTATTACTCCATCATATTGTAACTTGGGCCCGATATTGGAAACATCTACCTACAATCGGAGGTTATGAAAACTAGCTTGTCTATATGTCAATTACTTGTCATGGCCGCCTGATGTAAACACACAAGTTTTCACACCTATCTGACATTTGTAACATCTTTTACTAACGTTAACGCTTTTACAATGGAATATTTATGGGATTAGTATTTAAAATAAACATCAGTTACATTCGTCTTACGCTATCCGTAATTATGAAGTAAGTATTTATCTCATAATCAATTAATATCATGTATTTAAGTTACTGCCATGGCATAACGAGGGCATAACTGACTATTTGATGACATTGACGATCTCACATGCATGAACCTCTGAACCTATTACGAGTACATAGCATCCTGAGTTGTAAATGATTTAATCGCTGTAAATTCGGTATGTCTCTCTCGTAGTATATTTTTCTCGTAGAGTAGATATTTCGCTATGTACAAAGAATACTCCTTTGGAAGACCTGTCGTGAATACCCGTTGGACCGAGTTACTCTAATCTACGTAAGCCAGGCTATAATATGATGGCCTTTTGATAATGAACATGCTCACATTTTTATTAACCAAGTTGTCCAGTACAAAGTAATAATGTATTATAATAGCTGCTTATATTTTGGTGTTATAATTATAACTTACCGGAAGGCGCAGCGTGGGTGAACAAGGTGGACTGATCCACTGCTGGACATAGGCCTCATAGTGCATAGAGTGCCACATAATGACCGGTTTTGCGCCACCCGCATCTAGCAGACTCCCGCGACCTTTCCGACCTAGATGCGGGTGGCGCAGCGCAGGTCCGGTCACTGTGGCGCTCTTTGAGGCCTATGTCCACTTGTCCAGCAGTGGACGTCTTTCGGCTGAATATGATGATGATGATTGATGATAGATAACTTTACTTTATATAGGTAGTATCCAAAAATCGAATAACGTACGGTCGGCCCCACAAAGGGCTTAACACGTTTGTGGATAAGGGTTAAGCCCCTTGCGAGGACAACGTTTTAGTATCATATTCACTTAATTCCTAAAGGATGAAAGCGACAAAGTACCTACCTTAACTTATGTTATGAGTGACGCAGCCGACTGCAACAAGTAACGTCTGTTTAGGTATATGTGATTCATATGTGAGACATATTCCGTAAAACCATGCGAGTATGAAACAGATAGGTAACTTTATCAAATTCAACTCAATATTCAGTCAGTTCGGTTTGGGGATACCTACTGTAAGTAGTTAGGTTCACTGCCACTCATTACATACATCGCGTGACAGTCCGAATTATATCTGGTCACTCACTTCGGCTATTGCACTTGGCGAATTAACAGAATAGTACATTACTTACCAAGGGCGATAAAACAAAGAATGTCTCAGATCGCAGGTATTTTACGCCCGAGCCGAAGGCAAGGGCGATAAATATGCGATCTGAGGCTTTCTTTATTATCGCCCGTGGTAAGTACAAAATTTTATGTCACCCCCTGGTCAGGAAGTGGGTTTTTTCGCGCGCGGAGCGTGCGATAATGGCCACTTTATGGCCAGGTGTGACATAAAATAATTTTATTAATTAAAGAAAGTAATTTATTTGCTTTTAATGAAATTTCCCTGGAGTTCGTTTTATTACCTACCGAACACGCCTTGTGAAATATAATAATTGATCATCGTTACTGAAATAATTTGCGGCGTCGTAATTATATTTAGCTAATTGCATATCGGTAGATAGGAAAAGGCCCCAGATGGGGAAATGATGAGTAATTTTTGACAAATAAGTAGAGTATTCAAATGATAATATGGATAGTAAGAAGACTGTAATTTCGTTTCAGGGTACTAAAGGTACGTAGGTACCAATGCATTCATTCTAACTACCATAGACCTAAATACCGTTTAACTTTGAGGGTTATTACTGCTCGGCTTAAGGGGATTCCTAGATTCTTTAAGCAAGGCTCGCGTCTCCCCGTGTAAGAGGCACGTTTGTCTTTCGCGCACAACGGGATTCAGCAATCTTCGGGAATGGCATTTTTGGAATAAATTCGATGATTTACCCATATAATTTCCTCTTGTGAGATTTTACATGAGGACCATCATTTTAACTCGATTGTGTCGTTTTGACAATGTATTGTTTGAGTACCTAGCAGTGGCGGCGCCTCAAAAATATTCTAAGGGAAGCCGGAAATAATTAGCCTTCCGCAAGCGGGTATTACACTGTCCTGAATCAGGCGTCCTAACTAGTGGAGGGGAGTTGAAGCATCACGCTCTAACGTATAGGTCGGAAACCTTCTAAGTGTCCTGAATTCAGGACAGTGTAATACCCACTTTATTCTTCATGAGCCGTAGTAAAAGAACTGGAGTGGCTGAAAATAAGGCAAGCCGGTGGGAATCGAGTTGTATGGACGCTCCGCCACTGGTACCTAGTCTGAGGCAAACTTGAAAAATAAAGTTTCAACTTTGCATTTTTTTTTTCTATGATGACTATTTTAAGCATTCTTGTTTTGATTCTAATCATAAAAACAATCATATAGTCAAGAATCATATATCTCAAATTCTGTCCTTATTGTTTCCTAGAAACCTAATCTTTGTCGGAGCGGTGTTTCAAGGAATGAAAATATTTTTAAAAGGTCGGCCTATAATATAATTATCATAGTTATGCCGGTATTACGTTCGTTCGTTCATTGGACACTTTTCCGGTATATTAAGCATCCTATTTGAGAGTCGGTTTCTCAACAATACCTACGTAAGTTTTCTTTACACGACGAGTTATTCCAGTAGCACATTTTCAGTACCTATAATACAATAGATAATACACTTTTCATAGTACAAAACAAACAGTACCTACTGATATAATAAAAAAGAATAAACAAACTTACAGGGAGACAGACGTAAAACTACAGTCGGTAAAGCTAAAGCGCAATCTCTTCCAAGCAACCTTTGGGCAGTGGAGAAATGAAATATAAATAGCGTACCAAGAATCTTTCGATACATAATCTACGTCTTATGAAATTATCAAGGAATTAATTTTCGGGATAATAAGGTATTCTATCCTTCTCCAAAAAGTGACGGCTATCTACCTATACCTATACCAAACGTGATCAAAATAACTTCATCATTCGCTCTTAAAATTATGTAATACCTACTCAATACAAAATTTAAAGAATTTGATGCGCTCGAACTAGGGAAACCCTTACTTGCCAGAATTTCAGTTGCCCGAATTTTGACTGCCATACTATTCAACTGCCATAATATTGTTTCTTATAATTTCGTATGCCATACTCATTATTTACCATATTAATCAAATGCCAGAATCTTTATTTCCCATAATATCAATTCCAATAATATCTTTTTCCATAATCATTGTAATCCATAATTATCACATGCTATACTTTTATTTGCCATCCATCTCTACTGTTCGAATCGAATAGCTGAGAATGAAAATCCATAATTTTAATGAAATTTAAAAGAGCAGAATAACTTGTTTGAAAAGCTACTTTACTACTTAATCCGACTCGGATCACGGATAGGTTAGAAGAGGATAGCGGGAGCTTTGCTCCCGCTATCCTCTTCGAGGTTATTTTTTTATAAAAGAGCAGAAAAACTTGTTTGAAAAGCTACTTTACTACTTAATCCGACTCGGATCACGGATAGGTTAGAAGAGGATAGCGGGAGCTTTGCTCCCGCTATCCTCTTCGAGGTTATTTTTTTATAAAAGAGCAGAATAACTTGCATGCTTGCATGCTTGCTTGCTTGCTTGCTTGCTTGCTTGCTTGCTTGCTTGCATGCATGCATACTTGCTTGTTTGCATGCATGCATGATGCAATTATTTTCGAGCGCCTACAGAAATTTAATAAGCAAATTCATAGTTAGGATTATTTCGGAAAGAAATTGTATTTAGTATGGCATTTAAATATTCTGTTAAATAATATTATTGCACTTAATAATATGGATAACAATACGTATGGCATTCGTATCATTCTGTCATGTAATATTCGGGAATACAAGAGTATGTCAAACGATTTTTCTAGTAAATGAACCATTCGGGCAAATAAAAATCGGGCAAATGTTTATCGAGCAATTGAAATTATTCCATATGAATTTCGGGCAAACAATAGACACCCCTCGAACTAATTGAATATAAAATTAATAATAAAAGAATGACCCCTTGGTGCCAGATTCCAATTCGCACTTTGCTGTTTCCCGCTGCTTGTTTTTATTCTTTAATGTAACATGTTGTGATAAATGCCCATTACATGCCGTTGCACGAGTTCAGTTCTAAATATCACTTCACTCATGATTCAATACCTGTTTTGAGTGTTTTATATGAGTAAATAACCAAACATGGTCACTTACCGGAAACGTCGTTGAACATGCCCCCCGCAATATTCCCCAAAATAAAAAAAAACACTACAGTGTGCCCTAATCGTCCTCACCCAGCGCACTGCCGCTACCTTCACCAGTCAACACGACAAGTTTATGATCAGGTTTTACGGCCCACATCGCGGTCAACACCTCGTAAAATATATATAGATTTCAAGGTCGAAACCTATCTATATATTCCTAATAAAGCTATTGCCTCATGCCGGATAGGGGATGGAACGGGGATAAATAGAAAAAACTTGAACATCAACTCCGATATGTAGGTATCAGTCAAGGTCAATAAAATCGTACCTATATTGAAAGAAATATTGAAAACATACAATACGGGGGTCAACAATACGGGGTTCTTCAAGAAAGGAGTGTATAAATTTTTAAAAGGGTCGGCAACGCGCGTGTGACTCCCTTGGGGTTGCAAGCGTCCATAGGCTGCGGTGACCGCTTACCATCAGGCGGGCCGCACGCTTGTTTGCCACCGACGTGGTATAAAAAAAAAAACATTTGACCGATTAAATAAATATGTATATAAATAACGAGTTTCCAATTACACACAACAAAGTACAGTCTGTTTAAATTTAAATGCCCACCTACCGCAAAATACTTAACAATAATCATTAAATATTCGTCCCACGTATGTATTATCTTATTGTTCGTTTAAGGCGCATGGCCTTCAGGTATGCCGGCTTGTTAAGCTTTAGCCTATTTGGTTCGGCGAACTAAACGATTCATACCTATGCTTGAAATGTGTTTAATATGGTTAGTTTTTTCTCATTATGTCAATGACTATCTAGAATACAACTGAAATTGTAGACGGAGCTAAAAAGGTTTTACCACAGGATACTCGTAGCAATGGCAGGATACACAACACCGAACACAGCTACTATAGGTAGGTAGGTACTCTAACCAAACATGCACAATGCACATAACTAGTTGGTGTTTGGAGCCATAAGCCTAAACAACATCGAAAATAGGACGTAATACAATACAATACAAATACTCTTTATGTCACACCTGGCCATAAAGCGGCAATTACTGCACGCTCCGCGCGCGGGAAATCCCACTTCCTGGCCAGGGGGTGACATAAAACTTTGTACTTAACACGGGCGGTAATAAAGAAAGCCTCAGATCGCATATTTATCGCCCTTGCCTTCGGCTCGGGCGTCAAATACCTGCGATCTGAGACATTCTTTGTTTTACCGCCCTTGTTAAGTAATGTACTATTATTGCACACCTCAATAAATAAAACTATGAACGTAATGTTAATGTCTTCTTTCTGCGACTTATAATGACAGATAATAACTGCATTTATAATTCGAGGTCCGAGTTAAGGTGTTTACCCATGTACCCTGTGTAGTGTAGCCATGTGTTTAAGTATGATAAGTTATGATTACGAGTAAAGGAGACCGCACCTACCTACCTGTCACCTAACCATCAGTTGCCATTAAAAAGTATGTTACCAGTTATTTTCGCTTAAAGTACCGTTTTCCTTTCAGAAATGAGTCGACATGGCGGAAAAGCGGCGAGTGGAAATCAAGATACTCCCAGCTGTATTGCCGACGCATTTCGATGTGAGTGTAAACCAGAGGTTCCCAAACTTTTTTTTCTTGTGGACCCTCTTCAAAATTTTGCTGGTTTCGGTGGACCCCCTTCTGCTACATTTCTACCACGTTCCATTGTTTCCTCACGCCAACGTGGACCCCCACGGAGTCTCTCATGGACCCCTGGGGGTCCACATGGACCACTTTGAAAATCACTGGTGTAAACTAAATACAATGAAAAGTCTTTTTACAGACCCCAGGCGAAATTAGTTCTTATAACAATGCCACAAAGATAAATGTCTAAGCTTTTCCGACTTTACGTGGATTTTAGACGTTGGAGCAACATCCCGTTAAAAGGATATTGCACTGCTTCACCATTTGTTTTCACTTTCACGTGTACCGCGTAACGTTCAAGAAGCCACCTGACTTTCGCATGCCTTTCATTCGTGATATAATTTTACATGACATTACACTTAATGACAGGCTACTATGTCACCTTACTCGTCAATTCCATCCGGTAGCGTAATCAGTTATTAGTGCGTCGTATCGTGACGAGATTCAAGGCCTTTTGGGTGCAGGCTGTTAGTTATTAGTTATCTAACCCTGTTTGTATTGTACCTACCTAGTTTTAATATTGTGTTGCGCTTGAGTCACTGTTCGCGTGAGTCACGGTGGAGAAGAAATAGCGGCAAACTCAACCACGATCCTTTTACATGGTCTCGTTGGCCGTAAAACCACGCAAACAATAAAGGCTTAAATTTTCAACGGTCTGGTGCTATAATAATAAAGTTCATCGTAAACGCGTTTTTATTCTCCCTGACCTAATGAAGCTACGAAGCTAAGAAATATTTTATCTAACTAACTATGAGTGGGCTGAAAATCACGAAACTTACAGTAGGTAACTATATGTGTCTATTACAAGCTGTATTTTATGATAAATTATTTAGTTCATGGCTCATTAGGTGGGTACCATGTCGATACAATTTGCTTTCTTCTTTCGCAACCCTATGCAAGTATGGAAGAGATCACTCTGTAGCAGTAAGACCGCCGGTTTTCTATCTCTACCTACGTTTTATTATTTTGATTCTCATTGTGACAGCTTTGTTTGTGTGCGGTGTGCATAACATAAACTATTAATAATGTTGCGCTTCGACACTACGATTGTTATCACTAGCTATTGCCCGCGACTTATCCCTGTATAAGTCGTAACAGATAATACAGATAGACAAACGGAGTTACCTTCGCATTTATAATATTACTAGTAGTTTTATAAATGCGATTCCGCGTGGAAATCGTTTATATCGCACTCCATACACTTTCCTCCTTCATCCCTTAGGGGATGATTTCCGAGATAAATCCTATATTATGTCCTTCCCGGGGTCTCAAGCTATATCCATGCCAAACTATTCACCTTATATTCGTTAAAAAGCGTTTTAAATTAAGCATGAAGAGATAAAAGATAGACAGAGCTACTTTCGCATTAATAAGTAGGTAGTATTAGTATTAGTACGGGGTATGGATTCACAGATAGATACGAGGGTCTACACTCCAAGTCCAAGTAGCCAGCATATTATTTCCAGCCTATTATATTACTGTCACTTGTCAAGTCTTGCTAGTAGCAAGTTGTGATACTTGTGATACCTACCTACTTGTGATTGCAATGTTAGCGAGGACGACCACGATTACAAAATAATATTAAAAGTGATCCCAATGTAACTAAGTACTGGCTTTATTGAGTCTCTCTCGATTGGCCATGAAATCATAATATCTCCCGAAAGTATTCCCAGATATTAATCATAGGATTAAAAACTGCAGTTTGGGTCAATGGAAAACTCGCTTTCCGAATGCCAAATTATAACCAAACTTTTCATTCGACTAAGTCCTCGTAGAACTCATTCATCGCGTTAGAATTAAATTGCTATTTATCCGGCCCTTAACCGGCCGGCTAGAGTGGGGTCGCAAGAGCGTGACCTATGCTCCAGGTTGGAAGTGTAAAATGTCATAACTCCAGCGGCCGCTGAAGGGATTACCGGGATCTGGCTACCGCAGATCACCTGTCGACAACCTTATACAGCCGCTCAAAGGGATGTTGCCCCACTGGTCGCACTGTGCGTGCGACTGTTTTGTGAAGCCTACTCAGCAAGCAGGCAAGTCACCGCCTGCCTTTTTACAATTCCGAGACTAATTCTCACGCCAGGTGTCTGCTCCTCCCGTCCTCCCATAACCCATTATCCAGAATATCCAGATTATTTGTATTGGCCAAGGTGTGTCAAGATAATTCGTAAAAATCCAACAATATTTTTATACAATGTCATCCAGCCAAGAAAAACTCAACTATACCTATTGTTTGACAGGCCTACAGACGAGGCGCCCCGCTGCATCTCATTCATGGAGAACGACAATACCCCGTACTCCGAGCTGCTGATGAAGCTCCGTTGCAGCCGGCCCAGCGAGTCCACAACCACAGCCGACCAGCCAAGTGACAAGTCCCCAGTCGCCTCCTCCACCCACCTGAAATCCATACTGTCGCGGCAGAGCGAGATGTACCCCAGCTATACGGAGAGCATGTCAGTAAATAATTAGATAATATGTTATACTTATGATAAGAACCCTATGGCGACGAGTACGACCTCGGCCCCCAGTCACCTCCGCCACCCGACTGTGGTCCATACTGTCGCGGCAGAGCGAGATGTACCCCAGCTATACGGAGAGCATGTCAGTAAATAATTAGATATATGTTATACTTATGATAAGAACCCAATGGCGACGAGTACGACCTCGGCCCCCAGTCACCTCCGCCACCCGACTGTGGTCCATACTGTCGCGGCAGAGCGAGATGTACCCCAGCTGTATGGAGAGCATGTCAGTGAATATGTTATATCGTCGGGGATAGTGCAATAACAAACGCAGTAACAGTAAGTTCCAACTGCCCTGTATCTTGTTTGAATTTCGAACTCTTTCGGTTTTGTTAGTTACGCGGTATTGCACTATCCCCGACGATATGTACAGTCAAGGGCATAAATATGTATACGCTTTTGGACCTTATTTCAATGGAATAAGGTGAAAACGTGTATACATATTGGTGCCCTTGACTGTATTTGTGATAAGAGCTCAATAGTCGCTTTAATACTTTACAGTGGACGTCCACAGCACGGTAAAACTCTATGGTTTCATTCATAATTAGTCTATAGTCTATGGTTTATTTACGAATAAAACTAAGTATAGAGTTTTACCGTGCCGTTGCCCGTCGACGATAGAGTGGCGATAAAAATACCAATGGCGCGCGATGAGAGGGAGATGTACCCCAGCTATAGGGAGAGCATGTCAGTAGTTATGTCCCAGTAAGAGCCCAATGGCCACGAGTCCACCCGACTGCAGTCCATAAGTATACTGTATACTGTCGCGGCAGTGGGCAGTCAACCAATTTGATTTCTGGGCCACTTCGTACCTTGTCATAGTGACATTAGTATGAGATTTCTAGCGGCTTTCAGATAGATTTTCACTGTGACAAGGTACGAAGTGGCCCAGAAATCAAATTGGTTGACCGTACCCCAGTCAGTGTATATAGGTACGGAACTACGGAGAGCATGTCAGTATATTACGACTTACGAGCTTTCATTTCACTTCACGCGCAGTGCAAACACCCTTTTGGTATCAATATCATGATGTGTGTGTATGTGTGTTGTGTGATGTACACTTAATCAGCAGGTAGGTATTTATTATTCACTCAATCACACGTTACAATGGTAACATCCATCTATCCTGCCAAAATAACATTTAGAAATAAGTAGTTAATTATTAATTCATCATCATCATCATCATATCAGCCGAAAGACGTCCACTGCTGGACATAGGCCTCCCCCAAAGAGTGCCACAATGACCGGTCTTGCGCCACCCGCATCCAGCGGACTCCCGCGACCTTTACCAGGTCATCAGTCCACCTTGTGGGGGGTCTACCCACGCTGCGCCTTCCGGTCCGTGGTCGCCACTCGAGAACCTTTCGGCCCCAACGGCCATCGGTTCTACATGCAATGTGCCCCGCCCACTGAACTTAAGTTTAGCGATTCGAAAGGCTATATCGGTTACTTTGTAATTATTAATTAGGTATACTTATTTATAGACCACTAAAGCAACTAAATTAAGTTCAATCAACAGCCTTTATCTATTTCTGACTAATTAATATGCATTGGTACATAGAGGTATTATAACATGTAGGCTACTAGTAATAAAGTAACTGGATTCATAATATTATCTAAACTAGCGTAACTTGCATAACGAAGTGACACAGTGACGAAACGCCTCGATTGACACTAGTGCCCGATATTCGATGATTAATAATTAATTATAAATATTGAAGCAGGTTAATTTGATGACCTGCATAAAAATGCCTCATTTGTTTTGGCTTTATTGCACAATGGAAAACCAAGGAAAACTCATCGTATCAAAGGCAATCTTAATGACTGAGGGTGGTCGTCACGGAAATTCTTAAACGGGCAATTTGCAATTTTGCATCCAACGATTTCATTCTAATCGATCATCATCATTAGGATAACCCTCACCAGTCCAAATCCAAATACCAATACTTAAGACATACGTTTTTTAGGGTTCCGTAGTAAACAAGGAACCCTTATAGTTTCGCCATGTCCGTCCGTCCGTCCGTCCGTCCGTCCGTCCGTCCGACCCCCGTTTTTCTCAGTAACCGTTAGTACTAGAAAGCTGTAATTTGGCATGAGTATACATATCAATGACGCCGACAAAACGGTAGAATAAAATCTTTAAAAAAAAACTTTTTTAAGGGTACCTCCCCTACATGTAAAGTGGTGGTGCAATTTTTTTTTCTGCCAAACCCCATCGTGTGGGTTATCGTTGAATAGCTCTTTTAAAAATATTATTAGGTTTCTAAAAGCATTTTTTGATTAAAGAATTGGTTAGCGTGATATTAAGCTTTGAAGTGATAATTTTGGTCAAGTGTCCCCCCCCCCCCCCTGCCAGCTAAACGGTGGCTACTAGGCATGTGAAAAAAATCATGGTAGTAGTAAATACGATGAATTTAAAAGGAAAACTATCACAGCTAAGTAGACATTACTAGTTAACGAGTAATAGTCGAACTTCAGAAATGTACTTTGCAAAAGCAAACTTTCGAACTATTTCCATTGATACCTTAGATAATGTTGTTAATTCTGTCAAAAACATAGTAAATATAAGTTTGCGAACTTTTTAGTCCATATAATGTAACGGGTAGACGACTACGGAACCCTACCTTGCGCGTGGCCCGACTCGCACTTGGCCGGTTTTTTAACTTGACTGTGGCTTTATAGCCGGGCCCAATAAAGCGATAGGAGTGCGCGGTTGCAGAGTGGCCTGGGGAAAATCCAGAGGAAACCTCCGACACGACCACGCTTTAAAGTCTTTAAACACTGGAATAGGTACTCTAAGAGTTTGCGCTCCAGTGAGATTGGTTGAGCGGCTTCAACCGATTCTGAAGTGTCAGTGGAATCGAGCTACTGGGAGTTTTGTGGCTGGTTCACTAAACCTAGCCTAGCCGGCAAGAAACTCAGCTAGGCCCGCCTAGATCGGGCTGACTCTACTCGGTATGTCTCTACTATAAAATATAAATATTTTGTGGACATTCTTACACAAATCAACCTAGTCCCAAACTAAGCAAAGCTTGTACTATGGGTACCTACTAAGCGACGATATACATACTTATATAGATAAATAGATACTTAAAAACATAGAAAACATCCAAGACCCAGGAACAAATATTCGTGCCCATCACACAAATAAATGCCCTTGCCGGGATTCGAACCCGGGACCTCCAGCTTCGTAGGCAGGGTCACTACCAACTACCAACTAAGCTAAAGCGGTCGTCAAGTATATGTCTGTGTTGTCGAGAAGTACGGTCGCGCGCTTTAATTTATGACCCATTTCGCAAACTTTTCCTTTGAATTTCTATACATTTTGACAGGACTGTCAACCTTAAGTGGGTCCGAAATTAAAACTCGTGACTGTATAATGAATCAAATGTTACAGAACGGGGAGCTTGGGGAGACACGACACGATGTTGCTGGATATGGTGCGCGAGCGCTACCGCGGGTCGCAGGAGGCGCAGGACCAGCCGCTACAACTGCCCGGGGACGACGTTTCTGAAGAGTATGTCGACTTTTTTTAACCTGACTGTGGCTTTATAGGCGGGGCCCAATAAAGCGTTAGAAGGGCGTCGACTTTTCATGATCGTTATCAGCGAAGGCTAAAGCGGGTATTACACTGTCCTGAAATTCAGGACACTTAGAAGGGTTCGGACCTATACGTTAGAGCGAGATGCTTCAACTCCCCTCCACTAGTTAGGACGCCTGATTCAGGACAGTGTAATACCCGCTATAGGCATGCCTATAGTCCAGCCACCTGAAAATGCGCCACCATCATATCAGTGTCACAAAAAACATCAAGGAAGGAAATAAAGAATAAGGACTGCCTGCCTTGGCTCTATCTCACAACTTTTTACAGTGAAAGAGTTTCAAGGCCTATTTTTAATTGTTATGTTTTTTATGGGATTCAGTTTGTGAATAAGTTGGGTCTATATCTTCCCTCTCGCTTGCTCTTACTATACGTCATAGCAATTTATTACAACCATAGTTTTGTATATCTTAACAACTAGTTAGGTACATTAAGTATCATATGGGCCCCGGTAGGGCATAGCAATGTCATTATCCGAACCCGAAATACCAGAGTGTAATAAATTGGTCTTGTTGGAACCTTGGAATTTCCCAGTAACATAGGTCATACATAAAAATAACAAACATAAAAATATATATGTAGGTACATCTATCTAGCTATACACGTACCGAAGTCGTACAGAACCTAGTATTTCACATTCAAATAAAGACCTTTCCACGCTTAAAATCCGTAGCAGTCATTGCCCTGTTACCGTAACACTTCATGAGAGATTTCATTCGACAATATGGAGTAAATGTGTGTTATTCACATTTGGCAATCAAACCGTGAAACAAAATTAACCACCCACCAGTACCGCCACAATAGAACAATAAAAAGTTTAAAGTCATGTTGACAAAGACGCATTAGTTAAAAATGCACATTTTCCACTATACTTTCACTCTCAATAGTCTCAATACAATTACGTCTATTAACTAAAACTTTCTCACAGTTTTATTAGATAAACCTGGCACTTGTGGCAGTTATTATGTTAGCTCGTTGCTACTTTGATGTGTAATTAGATGTAAACATTATCTTATTTCGCGAACGTGCTCGAGGGCAATTTTTATTTAGATACCTACTTAAATTGTTACTAGATATTTAAACTCTCGCACTTTGTAAACATACTTAAAAGGTTAGGGTTAGGGTAGGTCGGTAAAAAAGGTAATACAAATAGCTTAAATAATACTATAGGTAAATACATAAATATCGCGTTAGACCCATTAAAACAAACCTTTTAAGTACTTACTTAAATTGATTTTTCGGAGGTAGTTAGTGTGCTCAGTCATTACACTCTTATCTATGGTGCTGACCGCAACCACTATGTGAAAACAAGCAGACATCTAGGTACCAGTCGTATCTACATAGGTACATACGTCTCGCTCTTGTTGTGCTAGTTGGTCCCTGCCTGTCAACAAGTGCTGCATAAGACTTACAGACAATCACAGAATTAATAAGAAATTAGAAAATATTAATGCATCCTAAATCAAAAGGTAGGTACCTAACTTGTTCTAAAGTCATATCATAGAAGGCAGTCCAAGCAGTGTTCTGGAAAGTGTAATTAAGTAAAGCTAAAACAGTAAGTCTCAAAGCCCTATCCACACAACCACTGGAAGAGATCCCTTTTAGGGATAAGTTCGCCTTTGTACCAAAATGTCCTTATTTGTTTGTATTTTTTGTGGTTTTTTTTTGTGTACAATAAAGTTATTACATACATACATACATACACACAATGTAGGTAATGGGCAAAAACGGCGCAGGACAGGGACGCAGCTATGCGGTTGAATGCGATAAAAATGTGTCTTTCTCCCTTTAACGCATAACTGCATCCTTGTCCTGCGTCATCACGGCCCATTGGTGTGGATCGGGCTTAAAAATAACGTCACGTTTCCCTTGCAGCTCATCAGAGCCCTACTGCATGCACGGGCTGAGCCAACGCGTCACAGAGCGGAGTGTGTCACGCTCACGCTTCTCCCGTATCTCCACGCGACGCGACATGGACATTCCTTCCATCCTGGCCTTCACCACTTCTGACACGCCACCGGTTCGTTATCCATAAACGCATCGTCTTAACCCTTGCCCTTGTGAGCCACCGCGAGATAGAGCAGAGCAGATTAGAAGTGGATTGGATTGTGTCACGCTCATTTCTCCTGTATACACGACACGACGCGATATGGACATACCTACCTTCCATCCTGGCCTTCACCACTTCTGAAACGCCACCGGTTCGTTATCAATAAACTCATCGTCTTAACCCTTGCACGGGCTGAGCCACCTCGAGATAGAGCAGAGCAGAAATGGATTGTGTCACGCTCATTTCTCCCGTATACACGACACGACGCGATATGGACATACCTTCCATCCTGACCTTCACCACCACCACCACCGCCTCCGCACTTCACCACCTTCATGCGCCACCGGTTCGTTATCAATAAACTCATCGTCTTAACCCTTGCACGGACTGAGCCACCGCGTGATAGAGCAGCACAAGTGGAGTGTGTCAGGCTCAGTCCTCCCGCATTTTCACGCGACGCGACATGGACATAACTTCCATACTGGCCTTCACCACCTCCGACACGCCACCGGTTCGTTGTCTGTAAAACTCATCATCTGAAACCTTACCTTACCACGGACTGAGCCACCGCGTGATAGAGCAGAGTCTGTCAGACTCAAGGTCTCCCATCGTCTCCCCGCTGCGCGTCATGAGTATTTCCATCTTTGCTCTCACCACCTCCGATATCAGTCCGTTTATAATCCAGCTGTAATGACATAATCATTCAGACTGTTATTACCAGAATCTCACCACCTCTCTTACTCTCCCTCTCGACTAAGTACTTATACCACTTATCCCGGTATACAAGTAAGGTTTAAGGTGAGAGTGGCAAGTTGGCAACGCGCATTTGGCCATAAGAACGCGGACAGGACTAGAGACCGACCCGAACAACAACAACAACAACAGTCCCGAAAGTTTGTGCTCACATATTTAACGTAATTTCTTATAGTGTAGGTACCTGTAAACATTATAATGTAGGTATTTTCTCGCTGGCAGTTGAACTTACCACTCGGAATACCAGCGTTCCAAACGCAAGAAACCCAGCCGAAACCTGAAGAGATTCCGCGATGGTCCATACGCCGTGCGGCGTGCCCAGTCTGCTCGCAGAAATGGAAGGACAGAAGCTCCATTGACAAAATTAAAAACTCAGGTAAAAATTTTTTGGCATGGCATCGCATCGCCTAATACCTACCTGTCGTATTATTTTCGCACGTTTCGCATGTACCTAAATGTTATTTTTAACCGACTTTTAAAAACCGGCCAAGTGCGAGTCGGACTCGCGCACGAATGGTTCCGTACGACTACCTATCTATAAAAACGGCAAAAAAATCATGTCTGTTGTATGGGAGCCGAGATGTTTATTTTATTCTGTTTTATAGTATTTGTTGTTATAGCGGCAACAGAATACATCCTCCGTGATCAACTGTCTATCATGGTTCGTGAGATACAGCCTGGTGACAGACGGACGGACAAACGGACGGACGGTACGACAGCGGAGTCTTAGTAATAGGGTCCCGTTTTACCCTTTGGGTACGGAACCCTAAAAAGGAGGAGGTTCTCAATTCGACTGTATGTTAATTAAAGAATTACTGTTGTCAAATAACGTGTTTTTAGTGCGTTACAACTGTCAATGCATACGGTCTATTGCAATTTTACAGGCTTGAAAAGGAACGCTTTACTGGAAATACCTTCCGTAATAGCACCCGCTCGTTTAAGGTCGTCAATAACGAAAAAGTAAGTCTGCTATTTACCATAACTTTAGTTTTAGTACCTATGTTTAGAAAGATAATAAACGAAGACAATCTGAACTGTAGCTCTAGTATAAGTTTTTTCGAAACATTAACTAATTCGAACGCGTTTGCGTTTTGTCTCAAAATGTATGAAAGTGGTATGAAAACGTGAACAGCGCCTCTGGTGGTCACTAGTGGAAACTAAAACAGCGAGTGTAACATTTGTTGCTAACCTATGAACGCGCGTATTTCAAACTCGGTGAGAGCGTTTTCATACATTTTGAGACAAAACGCAAACGCGTTCGAATTAGTTAATGCTTCGAAAAAATTTATACTAGAGCTACTGAACATTATCATTAAACTCATTAAATAGTAATAGGACTAGTAGGTGCTTACGTATATACAAAAGCACTACTAAAAGCTCTGCGCATCCTTCCATATACAGTTCCTAATATTTTCGAATAGAACAACCATCCATTGGTTGCTTATATTATATACTTTACCATAAAAGTGACCATTTACAACTCGCACACTGCCCCCGTCATGGCACCTTCGTGCTGTTCATGTCTTAAGTCCAATCGAACTTCGATCTCCACAAACTAAACAACTGTCTAGACCCTAATCAAAATTGGCTTAATTGTTAATAGAGAAGAGGTTCCATTAATAAATTAATACATTTTCTTTACCTAGCACATTCCGTCCAATCTTGGAAGACGCGGAGGACAGCCGGCAGTCCCGCACGCTGCGCAACAGCAGCACAGCCTGGCAACTCATCCGCGCGCGACGCATGCGCATGCCCAAACCACAGCAGCTGCCGTCCGAGTCTACACAGCCTGCTGCGCAGCTGCAAAACCTCAAGGATTTAGATACGCGTGTCAACAACTTTCTATCGACCTAGGTTCATTCTAATAAAACAAGAACTTAGATATGTCAAGTAGATGATAGATAAATGAATAAAGTACTCAAATATGACCAGAAAAAAATTATGAAAAGTGCGCGACAGATGAATAATTACACGTAGAAAATAATCCCATCAAAAACATTACATGTAAAAAGATGCAAGTCTCGCAACACAGTTCTTTTACAACAAAAAGTAATGATATGTAATCTTAAACCAAGTCTGTTATATTTTAGTCAATAGTACCGGAGGGGTGCCCACAGGACAAAATTTCCACCGACTTGCATCTGCATAACTTTATTTTTTTTAACATATATAATGACATGATCATAAACATAAAGTACCTAATGCTGATGCAAGTCGGTGGAAATTTTGTTCTGTGGGCACCCCTCCGGTACTATTGACTAAAATATAACAGACTTGGTTTAAGATTACATATCATTACTTTTTGTTGTAAAAGAACTGTGTTGCGAGACTTGCATCTTTTTACATGTAATGTTTTTGATGGGATCTCATCTAGACATGTGTAGTTCACGAATGAATGATTCAATTGAAGTACTTCACTTGGTATCCTTCATTCATTCACTAGTTCAGTTCGGATCTATATACTTCAATAGTTCAGTACCTCAGTTCATGTGTCATCGTTTCAATCATCTATCTCATGACGGTTTTTACAAAAAAAATGTAAAATTTGAAATCCTTGTCCCCGAATTAGTCGAAATCGAGTATAATGACAAATTTTTCGTAAAAAGAATATTTTTACTTAAATTATTCAAAATATATATAAAATTTGATATCATTATCCCCGAATTAGCCTTAGCATGAGAGAAACGCGACGCGACGAATGTCTGATCAATATGATTAGTTGAATCGGTTGAGCTACTGAACTAGTGAACTAAATGAGTGATATACTTCACAGTGAAGGATTGAAGTATATCACTCTTTTCTTTTTAGTGACACATTTTGCGCATGTCTAATCTCATCCCTTTTTTTTTCTTTTCAGCCCCTCTAGCACAACATGCCTTCCGTATCTACTCGCGCGCGAGATAAGCTACCTGTCACTTTTTGACAGCATTAATCAGACAGTGACAGGTGGCCTATCTCGCGCGCGAGTAGAGACGAGATGCATGTTATGCTAGCCCCACAGGTATGACTTCTAGTAACGAACATGCAAACTGTAAAAGTAACTTTGTAATCGCATGTATTTTGTATAGGATTACAAACTTACTTATGCAGTTTGTATATCTCAGATACGTGACTGATATTGCAATATTTTTCAATTTTCTAGCAATTAATAGGCTAAAAACTAATTATGTTTAAAATTTGGAGCTTGTGTGTCTGCTAGAAGTACCTTAAACGATTAATGATCTGTCAGTCAGTCAGTGAGTCAGTGACAAAACTAAGGAATTTTGAGGGGCAATAGTTCTTAAAATAAAAGTTCAAATTGAATGTTATTGAGAATATATCTAACCCATATTATGCCCAACATGTTACTGAAAATTCAGGGTTCTAGCTTTAACTAGGACAAAATTACAGGATGTTGAAAATGGCCTGAATGGCTTCGAGAAAAGGATGGTACGGCCGTGCACCTTTTTGCTCGACTTGCGGGGGCACTGCCGTGCCCCCAGATTCATGAAAATGGGACACGACCGAGGATCGGCAAGCTTGATGCGGGACGAAGTAGTACGTTTATGTCCCTCTGGCACTTACATACTTGCTAGTAAGGGACGAATTCTATATGTCCGACACTATATACTTGCGTCTCGCAAAACAGCTTCGAAAAGCACGTAATGTCCGCAATGCAGAATGCTGGAAAGTGAAACTGTCCGTATGGTCCTATACAGGGCGTCCCACGCCTATGCCACACGGAGGGAAAGTACCTTGAATATTGTAGATGGAAGATTTTACTAAAAGAAGACATTATTTTAATTTAAAAAGCAATTTAAACTGCATTCATAGATAGAATAGTGACATGGTTGAACCGGGAATCGAACCCGCTACACAAGACTTTTATTTCTGACACTATGTTATTTAGCAAAAAATAATCCTTATGATCGATATATTCTTTCGATCGGTATGATAAAACTACAGGGTAATTTTTTTTCTCGTTTAGCGGGTTCGATTTCCAATACAATCATGTAAGAATTATTTAAAAATCTATGAATGCAGTTTAAATTGTTTTTTAAATTGAAATAATGTCTTCTTTTAGTAAAATCTTCCATCTACAATATTCAAGGTACTTTCCCTTCCCTCCATATGGCATAGGCGTGGGACACCCTGTATATTATTTGTTTAATGGTTTTATTCAAAAATGCGCAGTTTTTCCAGAAACTGGAACAAACTTTGAATGAGACACAAATGTCAAAGCACAAACGGCTGGCTGTCAGTCAAATGTCATTTGTTTTATTTATTATCGGCTATCAATTTCTCGTGATTTCACTGATAAAAATGGATTAAAATAAAAATCAATATTAAAAAATTGTTCAAAATTTGGTGTTAGTACAAAACCAAGCCATGGCATTATTTCCGTTGGGGAAACTTTTGTTAAAACCGACAACATGTTACGCGACAAGGCACGTACCGGTGCGAAGTTTGATGTCGAAGCAACTGGTGTACCACCAGTTTGGAGACCCTCTGACTGTTGTGAAGATCAGGGAAACGGCTGTACCAGATTTAGGGGATCTACAAGTACTCGTCAGAATGCTCGCGGCCCCCGTTAACCCAGCCGACATAAACACTATACAAGGTATTATGAGACGTAATGTGCGATTTAAACAGTGTTGTTTTGTTTTTTTATGCTATGTGCTTTGTGATGGTTGCATGAAATGAAGACTTAAGGTATTTTATCTTTTTTATTATTTTTTAAGTAACCTTTTACACGTGTGCGAGAATCGCTAGTCTATACTATATTGCTAGTTACCGAAGTATGAGTCCAATCTATCATTTAAACCCCGCAATGTGGTTAAACATGCAAATTTTGCACTTGTGTAAATGGGGTCTTAAGCAGTCTAGTTGGTTGCCTGTAATACAACAATATGATATATTTGTTTTGTTTTAGGAAAGTATCCTGTCAAGGTCGACCTGCCATCCATTGCAGGGAATGAGGGTGTGGGAGTAGTTGAGGGTGTTGGTAAAAATGTTCAGGGCATTTGCCCAGGAAACAAGATTATAGTGACAAAGCCTGTTCAAGGTACTTGGAGGGACTATGCTATATTCTCGAAAGATGTAGTCAGAGTTGTCCCGGACAATTTAGGATTGGTTGAGGCTGCCACTCTCACCGTCAATCCCTGTACAGCATACAGAATGCTATCTGATTTCAAACCAGTAAAAGATGGGCTGGTTGTCATTCAAAATGGAGCAAATGGTGCTTGTGGACAAAATGTCATCCAAATATGTAAAGCATGGGGCGTGAAAAACATTGCTGTTGTCAGAAATAGACCTGATATAAGCGAGTTGAAGAAATTCTTAGAGTGCCTTGGAGCTACTCATGTTCTTACAGAAGAAGAATTGAGAACCACAAAAATTTTCAAGGATAAACTAATAGAGAAACCATCACTGGCACTTAATTGTGTGGGTGGCAAGAGCACCACAGACTTGCTAAGGCACCTGGAGCACTCTGGAGCTATGGTTACCTATGGGGGCATGTCTCGGGAACCAGTAACAATTCCCACTTCTGCATTTATTTTTAAGAACCTGTCTTTCTTTGGATTTTGGATGACAAAGTGGAATGAGAAAGCCAATGCTGCAGCAAAAGAAGAAATGATGTGTGATATTGTCAATTTGATGTGTGAGCAGAAATTAAAGGGTCCTGTTCATAAGTTGGTCAAATTGGACAATTACCAGGAAGCTGTAGGCAATGCCTTGTCATCAAAGGGATTCACAGGCTGCAAATATATTTTAGATTTTAGCTAGATTATTCAGTTTCTGTCTATTTCATTTAACATGTGTAAGCTACACAGTGATATAGTTTGTTACATTCTAAGCTTGTGAAAATAAAATGTTTTATTTTATTTGGGAATGTAGTTTAATTTTTTGTAGTAAATCTCTTAGCTAAAATACTGTTTGGAATATTTTGTATTATTGTGATTTCTCTCTCTGTACAAAACCTACAGATCAAAAGACTTAAAACATTTTATTGTATTTCAGGTTCTTACCCGTGCTTACCGTGCTTGCCCCATGTTCCCGGAGATGAAGGTGTTGGAAACATAGTACAAGTGGGTTCTAAAGTGACTTATGTAGATCCTGGTCAAAGAGTAGTTCTTTCTTCCAGACAGCTAGGATCATGGAGCTACTATGGTATTTACAATGAAATGGATGTCCATAAAATTCCCTCCAACATACCTTTGGCTGAAGCATGCATGCTTACTATATCACCCGTCTCAGCCTATAGAATGCTACGTGACTTCAGGGAAGAGAAATTGCGTCCAGGGCAAACTGTCATACAAAATGGGGCGAACAGCGCTATTGGACAATGTGTGATACAGCTGTGTAGGGCTTGGGGAATTAAAACAATGAATATAGTTTCAAACCACTGTGGATATGAACGTATGAGAGACTATCTGTATAGTATAGGTGCCACAGAAGTTTTTACTCTTGAGGAAGCTCAAAAATTAGCATGTTCTGGTCTGAGTTTCCAGCGGCCCACATTAGCCATCAACTGTGTAGGAGGGACATACGAAGATGTTATGCTAATGCTACTAGAACTTAACGGAAATATAGCATATTATGGAGACGCATACGGACATCCACTGAAACAATGCATGCGCCCTGATGTTAAGTTTCACAGATTCCATTTGTCTGCTTGGGACAGCACAGCATCAAATGTCGAGAAAGATAAAACGTATAAACGACTGCAAGAGCTGATAGTGATGGGACAGTTTAGGGCTCCTAGGTATAAACCTTTATTGCTCAAGAATTATGTGTACGCCCTCAAGAATACTTGCCGATATGAATCATTTTGTAATCTAAACTATGTGTTCGATTTTACACTGATTTAAATTGTGTAATTAGATCTATTTTACAATACAAATTTTATTGTTAGGTCGTAAATATATTGTGCCGAAAGTAACCACAAATAAACTAGCATCTTCCCTATTAGGACTTGGAAGTTTAATTTAAATCCTAGCAAAATGGTCGCAACAGGGGCTACTCCGACCGAATTTCATATCATGCCGTCCCTTTCACTCATATATATATATATATATATATATATATATATATATAGTGTATAACGCGAGAGTGAATGGGACTGCACGATACGAAGTTCGGAGTCCTATAGCAGCAGCCGAGTCACTTGCTTGGTCTAGCATCGATTACACCGAACTACATCTAAATGCACTAACTGGTGGAGGGGAGTTAAAGCATTTCACTCATTAGAGCGAGATAGTTTAACTCCCCTCCACCAGTTGGTGCACTAGATGTAGTTCGGTGTAATCGATGCTTAAGTGCAAGAGGGACGAATGCTATATGTAGAACGTAGTGATTATATTCTCTTTGGCTATATGTCCGACATATACGCGTTACGCGGTCATCTTAAAGCCCCATCATACCGTATCGGTAGAGCCCTAACTGGGGTGGGGGAAGGGAGTTAAAACATCTCACTCATTAGAGCGAGATAGTAACTTAGCCCCACTAAAACGAGCGGCAGAGCGGCCTTTACACCTGGCTAAATTTAGTGCACTAACTGGTGGAGGGGAGTTAAAGCATGTCACTCATTAGAGCGAGATAGTTTAACTCCCCTCCCCGAATTAGGGCCCTACCGATAGGGTAGTGTGTACTGTGTATACGGCTTAAATATTCGCTTTGAGCCGTTTGAGTCCCACTTCCAGAATTGTTCAGAAAAATACATCTGCTTTGTGTCAATCAAAGTGACAGCCGTGAGTCGTGACAGCCAAAGAAAATCAATTGTTGTGAGCACAGTCCAGTGTTGCCAGAACGTGCTTTTTAGCACGGTTTTACGTGCTTTTTTGGATACGAACGTGCTTTTTACGTGCGCTCCCCAAAAACGTGCTAAAACCGTGCTTTTTTAAGTGCTATGGTGCTTTAATATTTTACTACTAAAAATGGGGAGGTAATTTTGGTTTGGTACTCTCTAAAACTGTATTTTTTTTCTTACAATCATTGTGTTAAACAATCTTTCTCTCCTACCCTACCCTATCTGTGGTTGCAGGAAAGAACTTGTCCTGCAACTGCAAGCAAAGAGAATATAACCACTATCGTTCGTGTCGTGCAATGTGTACACGATGTAGTATAGGCTCAATAGGTACTCTGTATGTGACGAAAACCAGCTAAGTGCGTATCGGACTTCGCACATTTAGGTTACCGAACCAACCGCAAAAGTATGTTGGTTTTAACATGGAAAATAAGGAAATTTCCAAACGAAAAAACCTGTTATATCAAAATATAAGTATTTCTTGGTAAAATACCCGTAATAATGAACAGTTTAAATTTCAAGTTTATGGGTCAATGGGAAGAAAAAATAATCTTATGAACAAAATTTTGTGACAGACGACTGACGGACGGACGGACGGACGCGTGAGTGACAGCAATAGGAGTCATTTTCGACCCTTCGGGTACGGAACACTAAAAACGTGCTTTTTTCGACACCCGTCCGTGCTTTTTGACGGAAGTGCTCTGGCAACACTGGCACAGTCAGTCACAGATTGGTCACAGAGTTTGTTGCTGTTTGAGAACTTTAGCAATTAAAATGCCTTGTATTTCAAGAAGCTCATTAATTTATGAATTCATAAACTGATAGAACAAATATAATAAATGTTTCGTCTTTGTGTTGGCTGTGTAGAAAATAATAGTTCGAAAATAGGATGATATATCTCATATGCAAGCACAGTCTGTATATGCAAGTGATAAAAACTGAATTTATAAATTAAATACTAAATAATGGATAAAGAAAACTATGAGACCTACGAATACATGCCCGCGTCAGGAAGTAGTGCGGAGGCTGAGCCCTATCAGTTCTTCGTCGTTCAGGATGATGGGACATTTCTTAGTAAGTTTGGTTTCAGTAACTAGGTACTTTATTTATACTGCTTACAAATTCAACTAGTAGTGATGCTTTCAGGATGTCAAATTTAGATATAAGTACAGGTTTTTTTTATTTATTTATGCTCTAAGCAGGATGAATGGAATTTAGGACGAATTTGAATATATTAATAATTTGTATAAGCATACAACAATATACTTAAATCAAATAGTAATTTAAATGCACAAAATATTTTTAGTTCTATTTGGTAAGCCAATGTAAGAAACTTCTGCCAGGAATTTATTTGTACTCATATAAGTTGGTTGAAACATACTGGCTATTTTTGAAACCTTACTGTCATATAAATCATGTTACAGTCAACAGGCAAGTGCAGTATGTCACCCAAGTACAAGAGGATAAAGAGGCGCTGGAGGGAGAGACACCCTGCACCATGCTAGATGTGGCTCCGCAGCAGTTCTATGTTGATATTGACACTACCACTGAAATGATCTCGGTACCAGGTGAACATCTTACATGAATTCCATCTGTTTGTAGAAGCCAGATGTAAGCGTGGAATCTGTTGCATAATTCCTATCCTGAAGCCAATTCATACAAACCATGTATGAGAGAGATTTATCCAACCAGTTGGTCTCTCAATGCTGATAATTGTGACCACTATGTCACTGGCGGCGAGTGCAAATGTTCTATTCTATTACTTAAAAAAGTATGAATGTATAATGAAGAAGACTTACTTTCATAACTTATTTTATTAAATGAGCTGAACTTAATACAAATAATGTTTCACAGAGCAATTCAGCATCCCAGAGGGAACAAACAACTTGTATGCTAACAGCTACCTCCTGCAACCGGAAACTGGGACACCTGTAGATCAGGTTTGGTTGAAATTCTTTTTGTTGAACGTATTTGTATTAAAATGTTATTGGATTTTGAACCTTATTGTTTGAACAGTAAAGTAGCTTTTTGAATGAATTGCTTTGGAGCAATTCGTTGAACTGTAGTGATATTAAGTGTATCCATGTCATTATTTCACCTTTCAATTTTATTTAACCATGTATTCCTGCCCATAAGTTGTTTACAAAGAAAGTGAGAGTAATAAAAACTTCCACACCCTAATTCATACCTTTAGTGGGAAGAATTTTGGGATAAAAAGTATTCTTGTTAATCAAGACAATAAATTCGTTGTAGGTATATTAAGTTATAGTTCGGACACAACTCTAAGGCTAAATTCTGTCAAACGAACCCAAGCAAAACTAGACTTAGAGCTCTGACTGTAAGGTAGATATTTGCTTGCGTTACTTTGACAGCACTTGGCCTTACAGTTTTGTACGCACTTTTTTTTGTACATCATAATCCACTCAGCCGGTTTTGCGTGATTGAGTAACAAACATCCAAACACTAAACTTCCGCATTATAATATTAGTAGCATAAATATGTTTATGTCACACCTGGCCATAAAGCGGCCATTATCGCTCGCTCCGCGCGCGAAAAACCCCACTTCCTGGCCAGGGGGTGACATAAAATTTTGTACTTAACACGGGCGGTAATAAAGAAAGCCTCAGATCGCATATTTATCGCCCTTGCCTTCGGCTCGGGCGTCAAATACCTGCGATCAGAGACATTCTTTGTTTTACCGCCCTTGTTAAGTAATGTACTATTGTACAAGCATGTTACACTTGTTTGTTGACATAGCATGTCACATGTTTGTTGACATCCTATTTCTGTTACAGATTGAAAATAATGTCGTGCATCTAAAAGCAAATTTGCAAACGGATAACACCCTCAGTGAAACAAATAAGCAAACACAGGTTAACAGTTTAACAGAGGTGAGCACATTTATACAGGTGGATTTTCTTTTTGGGCCAGTGAGGGCAGCTACCGGATCCCATGCTGCTACGCGAAAATGGTTAGAAGACCTTCCTTCGATTTAAAATTAATGATAGTTGGCGATTACAGATTTTGGAAAAAACATACAGGTTGCGAGAAAAAGGTAATGTTAGACAAACTTTTTTTATGCCAGTCGATCCCATTCCTATCCAGGATAAGGTAAAGGTAGGGTAAGCTAAGTGCGAGAGGGACGAATGCTGAATGACTTGTGACAATAAAGCCCTATTTACACACGTACAAGAATCTATATATTTTTTTAAATAAATAATAAATAAATAAATATTTTTGGACGATCTTACACAAATCAACCTAGTCCCAAACTAAGCAAGGCTTGTACTATGGGTACTAAGCGACGATATACATACTTATATATAAATAAATACTTAAATACATAGAAGACATCCAAGACCCAAGAACAAATATTCGTGTTCATCACATAAATAAATGCCCCGGCCGGGATTCGAACCCGGGACCTCCAGCTTCATAGGCAGGGTCACTACCAACTAAGCTATATCGGTCGTATTTTACAGATAACTCTGACAGATGACCAATACCATGTGCTGGAACAAAAAGGCTGGATCCTACTGGAGGCAAACGAGAAGGTGTATGTCCTGGACACCTTAGGGCTACATGACATCACTAATAACGAAAGTACGTGTGACTCGCGTCTTTAAGGTCTAATATCGCTCGACATGTTTTGGATTAGTACGTGGTCCTTAGTTATGAGAACCAGCGCCCGTAGCACATGTTGCGCTCGAGAGTATCTCGACTTATCTCAAGCTACGCGTCTTTTTCTGATTGGCGCTGCTAGAAAGTGACGGATAGCTCGAGATACGCCGACATATTCTCGAGCGCTACACGTGTTAGGCCTACAGTAATGACAGCGGCACGTCTAAAGGATTAATTCCACAGCTGACAGCAGACAGCAACTGCACGTTCCGCCACACTCCAAATTGAACCGTAATCATGAGACTAAAAGTCCCAATTTAGAGTGAGTGGCATGTGCTTTTGCGTTGGACACTTCTCCGCTCATTTCAAATTGAGTTTTTTACGCATACCCATTACGGTTCAATTTGGAGTGCGGCGGCACGTGCAGTTGCTGTATGCAGTCGGCAGCGGAATCATATCTTAACACTGCCCGCTCTGCTGCTCGATGTTGGCGGGGGGAGGGGGTTGTTATATTTAAATTTTAAATATTTCCGAGACTCAAGGGAGTTTACTAATTTCTCACGCTTAAAAATACATTTATGAATAGCTAAGTAGGTAATCGTGCTACTGACTAAGAGGCTCAAATGATATCTATATTTTATTTTTGAATTGCAGAACTAATACAAAAGCTTAAAACAGAAGATACGGCGACGAATTTGGAAATTGAACAAGGGTAAATAATTTTTATTGATTATATTAAATTTTACTAGACTCTCTTTTGTAAGATCTTCCATAAAAGTAGTATACGAACGATCATGTATTTTACCCTTTTGAGTTTGAGTTAACCCGTTACCGCATACGAAGCCATATATGGCAGATATTGTTGTAGAGCTTATTGCATCGTATCAAGGTTCAAAATTAAACGAATATTTTTACGTCATACGGCAAAGGCTGTACGTATTATGTCATTTAAACCTTGCTTGTGAGTAGAGATGCGCGGAATATGGGTTTTACCAAAATAAAATAAAAAATCTAAAATAGTTCGGTTCGGTTTGAAGGTCCCATATTTCGGTATTTCGTAAAAAAACTCGTAAACGGTGGCCCATAGCAAAAACGCTATAACATTGCATAAAGTTGTCTATAAAAAGGTTCTACACACTTTTTCAGTGCGGGGACTTTCGATATGTTTGTCTCCTAACTAGTTCAAAGTTACGAAGTCAAAAATTTTGTTCCAATCATTTCCCGCCATACCCTTTTTTGTGCATTCGTTGCCTGAACTACTACCAGTAGCGACGATTCTCATTTGTTTCCAGCCAGCTAAAGATAGAGTGTCCGCCGCTGACTGAAGCACACATGGAACAGCTCCATTGTGCTCGGAATGAAAGTAAACTTGAGGAAGTGACGGAACTATCGTTGATGGAGGATGGTACTGCTACTGATAGCAAAGGTTAGTGCGCACTGCAAACGAGAACGAGCGAAGGGAGTGTTTTAGGGGCTTATCACACTTGCGACTTGCTTGCTTGCGACGGTTTCATACTTGCGACTTGCGGGCGACTTGGAAGCGAGGCGAGCGCGCAGCGAGGTCGCCGCATTTAGAGTATAGAGATTTTCCCGCGAGTACGCAGCGACTTCGTTGCGCGCTCGCCTCGCTCTTCCAAGTCGCCCGCAAGTCGCAAGTGTGATAAGGCCCTTACACCGACAAAGTTGGGAGTTGCCTTTGTACTACGTCGTACATTGTGTGAAAAATATAAAATTTAGAAAGGAGTGTTGCTTCGTATCGGTGAAACCGTTACGCTGGCAATTTTAATTAATTGTACAGTCGGCCTCATAAGAAGCTGGCAACTTTGGTACTTAGTCGCTTTCACAGAGGAATTTAGTATGAAAGTTCAAAGATGACGTAAAGTTACAAAGCCCTTGTGAGACCGATCTTACAACAGCTCTTTGCGTAATTCCAAATTGTTTTAATTTCAGATCAGCTCATTGAGAAATCCCAATGGCAGGAAAAGAATATCCCCGAAACTACAGACACCACAAATGCAGCACGTGTAGACAACCTTTACAAAGGAGTGTGTGAAAACTGGAAGGATGAAAACGTTTTGAGAATACGGACTGATTTTAGTTTAAAAGGTACGAAGTTTACATCTAGTTTTACCACTTACCAGCATTTAAATGTATACTACTTAACACTTTGACCGCCATCGTCTGAAATATCAGACAAAAACGGAACTAAGAAAGAAGAATAGAGAAGTGACAGTGTAAATGACACCTTCTTAATTCATATTAGAGTTGAAAATTGCGAGTAACCGGTTTGTCCTTCGGCGGTTAAGGGCAGGAACGTATTGTTTAGATACTTACCACCTTATTCATAAAACAGATAAGGACAAACGAACTTTAGCGGCTTGTTAACTAATAGAGGTTTGATGGACGTTTATGAATAAGGGGGTTAGATATTTCGAGTCTTTTAGAATATACTAGCGATCACAGAGTTGTAAGACTTGCAGGTGTACCTTCAACCATTTTATTTGAATAAAATTATAATATTCATAGAGACTAAAAATAATATTATAGACCAGGATCATTTTTGAAGAAGTAGAATGCAAGAAGCAAATCATGTAACAGTTGGGATGACAGCTGATTTATGATTTGCCGCTTGCATTGTTTAGAGCCGCGTTTTCCAGTTTTGGGCATAGTCTATTATGTTTGCAAGATGTAGGTAAATTGGTAGAGATAGTTACAATTTAACAGTATAACCCTTTGGCTGCTGTTCCATTAGAGCTATGCTATGCAGCTACGCTGCGAGGATGCTAAAGCTACCTACGCTACGAAACTATGCGCCCGTTTCCACTAATGCTATGTAGCTGTGCGAGGAAGATGCGCAACTCGAGCTATGCGATGTGTCGACAGGGGGCGAGGGGAGCGGCAGCGCGGTGAGGGGGGAAGCGCTCACGCATCCGTAGCGCGCATCGGTAGCGCGCATCCGTAGCACGCATCCACAGCACGCATCCATAGCACGCATCCACAGCACGCATCTTTCCATATAAATAAAAAACATAGCTTAGCTGAACCCTTTTCCACCAGTGCTCTGCTATGTGAACCAATGAATGTGATTGGTGGATTTCAAACTCATCCATAGCAACGCAGCATAGCTCTAATGGAAAGGCACCCTTTATCAATATGAAAATGTTTCAGTGCTTATTCCAGTTTAAAAAAAGTATGAAGTTGAAATAATTATAATCTTGGTTATCTGTCTTCATGCATTTGTGCAAGGTCCAAATTAGGGTAGCGTGTGACGAATACCCTAAAGTAACGATGAATGATTTCTTACAGATATTCCAGATAAGATAGTCTTAGGAAAAACAGTTAATGGAAAGAGGCTGGTTTGTAGAGTAGTCAAATCCGACGATAATTTTAAAGAAACACAAAACTCTGAAGCAGATATTGAACCGGGACCCATTTCGGACTCATTTGTTCCTAGTGATTTGGGTGAGTTCACATTTTTCAACGGGGTATTATACTAACTTGAGTTACTTGTTTTGTTCAGGTAGCGAGAAAAGCTCTGTATCATTAATTGATATAAGGTTTTATTTCGCTTGCGGGTCATAACTAGGTGTTTACTGTATCCACTTGCGTGTTTTATAAAATGAAGCTTAACTTTGTACCATAAACCGCTCAGCTCTTGATTTTATAATTGTGAATTGTTTAGTTTTAAAAGTAGTGGTTCTGTGTGCTGTACACCCCGCGAGTGTTTTTTTATCATTTACAAAAACTGACTACAAAAAAATATATAATTACTTATCGAACCTGCTCACAAAGTTTCACGGGAATCGGTTGAGAAATGCTGCCTGCAGAGGAGAATAACGGGAATTCGGAAATCCGAATACGAAAGCATTTATGTCGAAGCTGAAGCGGAGACCTTCGTTACACTCGGTCAAAAAATGTTTCAGGCGACGACAAACTGGACAGTATATTCAGAATGTGCTTCACTGAAAACACCGTGAAATATAGTACGGAAGATGTCGCGTTCGCCGAGAAGGTGATAAAACAGTTGGTTCGACTGCCGGCGGTTAAGCCCTCTGTGGCCAACCGGAATGTGCTTGTCACTAAGGTAACCTTTAGTTTTTTTATATACTCCAGTAATACTAGCGAGAATGCGATAGTCTTTTGTTTTGTCGTGAAAACTCCGGGCTGTGCCTATGAGGTACATTTTTAATTTTCTTTGATGATGCCATTTGAACCAGTTTTAAATCAAATGTTTGTATGGAACCAATTACTAATATCACAACACAAAAGACAAAAATGAGAGTCAAACTACAGCATAACTACTGAGTCCTGAAAACGTCCCATGCTAATTGACAGTGTTATTTGACATCACATAACACACGCCCCGTCTACCTTTGTATGGAAAAACGATTTGCTGCTTTTACTTTAGAAACCTCAGGATTTTATTGTAGAATCTTTCGCTTCACTCAGGATTCAAGATACCCTCCCCGTAAATTTATCATTTTGCTCCCTTGAGACACAATCTACTATTGTAATTCCAGGTGGTGGTTTCACATGAAGAAGCGAATCTCATAGAGACTCCGCCCACGCTGGTAACCGGCGAAGTGGTGCCGGTGGACAAATCGTGGCTGTTCGCGCACAGGCCAGACTTGTATGCCACTGCCAAAGATGGTAAGACATGCGCCAGATGTATAGCTTGGTAATTTCGTTCGTGACACACCCATGGTACCGCCATCGGCGATGGCAGCCGCCTGACGCTCCTGTCGGCCGGCCCCGCCACGCGCACACTTCGTACCGCTCCGCTGTTCTCTGTATCCCGCACATGAAGAAACGAATCTCATAGAGACTCCACCCACGCTAGTGACCGGGGGCCGTGACGGTTCGTGCACAGGCCGGACTTATATGCCACTGCCAAAGATGGTTAGTAAGACACGCGGTATATGTATAGCTTGGCAATTTCGTTCGTGACACTCCCATGGTACCGCCATCGGCGATGGCAGCCGCCTGACGCTCCTGTCGGCCGGCCCCGCCGCGCGCACACTTCGTACCGCCCCGCTGTCCTCTGTAGCCCGCACATGAAGAAACGAATCTCATAGAGACTCCACCCACGCTGGTGACCGGGGGCCGTGGCGGTTCGTGCACAGGCCGGACTTATATGCCACTGCCAAAGATAGTTAGTAAGGCAATCGGTAATGTAGCTGATAAGGATATTGATTGACCCAATTTTTTTATTTTTTACTTTATGGAGAACTTGAAGTGTCAGTCGCTTCAAATGGTTCCTACGATATTATTATAGCATGTATGAAATACAAATTTCTAAATAAATCAAAATAATATCGCTTCGACCAGGATTCGAACCTGCGACCTTCTGGCATTCAATTTATTTTTTCTTTATTTAGAAATTAGTATTCGAACCCAGGACCTCTAGCTTAGTAAGCAGGGCCGCTACTGTGGTCGCTACCAACTATGCTAAAGTGGTCATCAACAGTCGTCGTGGTTTTGATTGTTTATTTTCATTACAGAACTGTCACAAGCGCAAGACGACTACGCCGGAGTGGACCACAACTTCCTCCACATCCACATCCACGAGATCCGTCTGCAAGACATCGTGCGGACGTCCATTACTCTCAACAAACGACGTGAGTCATCCATCATATTCTAGACTCTACACTCTGGTCCACCAATAGGCGAAGTTGTTTGACAAGTCAAAATGCACAAATGTTGCCACAGTATGGCCAGTGCTATTTATTACTTATAGTATATGTTTATAACTGTAAACTACTGCTCATAATAAAACGTATGCCGCCTTCATTTGTTTCTTCCAAAAAACAGAGTAGGTATAAAAGACCTTACTTCTTTGCAATAAGGTTTTTAACTGTGTCTACGGACCTCAAGGTAGCTTTTTCAACGCAGGGTTGGAGTTGTCAAGCACGCAGCATTCAGAGAAGATATTCATACCTGATCTGCCGCTAAACGCACCCACCGATACGGAGCCAGATAATACGATGTTCGGGTACGCCTGCGGTACTTGTGCGGAGATATTCCGCTCGGAGAATGATCTTAATGAACACCGTGAGGTAATAACCGTAGCCACTTGTCATAAGAAGCTCGTGATTAAATAAATAAATATTTGTGGACAATCTTATACAAATCAACCTAGTCCCAAACTAAGCAAAGCTTGTACTATGGGTACTAAGCGACGATATACATACTTATGTAGATAAATAGATACTTAAATACATAGAAAACATCCAAGACTCGAGAACAAATATTCGTGCTCATCACACAAATAAATGCCCCGGCTCGTAATTGTTCTTTTTTATACGAACAATTACGAGCGAGTCCACTAACGCCACTTGTGAAGTTGTGATTATTTAAATTTAACGATAGATATTTACAAAAGGTCAGAGGCGGGCACCTTTAACCCTTTGACCGCCAAGAACCTATAAAGTGGTTGTGTGTCGTCGTGCCCACCACGCCAACAACCACTTAAAAGGTCGGAGTGAAGGTGTACTTTGATCATGAAAAAAATTATTTATGAACTGTTTTAATTTGTTTTTATTGGCTTAGACATTACACCAAAAAACAGTGCTTGGCGTAATGGGCACGACGACACATTATCGCTTTGGCGGTCAAAAGCGATTAACGAAGTTAACCATTTGATTACCAAATGGTTAACTTCGTTAATCGCTAATCCGTTAAAAAAAAGTTAACTTCGTTAAACGTTAAAGCGGTACATTTTGAAAGATTTAACGGAAATTAACGTTAACCGTTAATTCGTTATTGAAATTGCATTTTATAAGCCTTTGGATATAATATAGGCTCAGGTAAGCACCATATAATACTATATTTATTCTTGTATTTTATTTGCAGAATCATAAAATGGATACTGACGACAAGTTGACCATAGATTCGCGAGAAGAAAATTATAACAAAAATGGAATCCTTGTTCTTGCGGGTACATGTGAGCTCTAGGAAAGACAAAAAAATATATATATCATCACTAAAGAGACCTGTTTTGTGTTTCATATTATTTATGCACATATGTTAAATTATTAAACCCGAAGGAATAAAACTGTTATAACCATATAATATATTGTTTATTTTCAGATCCTCTCAACAAGACTAGAGTGTTTGCTTGTATACAATGTAATGTAAGTATCAAGACGACTATCAGCGCCTGTAGCACATGTTGCGCTCGAGAGTATCTCGACTTACTACGCGTCTTTTTTTTTATTGGTACTGTTAGAAAGTGACGGATAGCTCGAGATACGCCGACATACTCTCGAGCGCAACACGTGCTAGTCCTACAGGATATTTCAACGTTTTTTTCTCAATAACAAATTTAACATTTTGTTTTAACAAATAGAGGTTATTGTTTAATTCCTGTTTAGCCAACTTTAATCTTTGACACACAAGATGGTTATTTTCCGCCTTCAAGGTTATATAGGATTTCCAGATTTAATTTTATTGTATTGAAACCTCCTCTAACTGATCGGAATGCCTCTTCGGTCAGACAGAGCATAGTAGAGCAGTCTTCCGTTGTTTTTGGAGTAATTCACGTGTATTTTATATACCTACAGGCAAAATTCCAAAGACTGAACAACTGCCAGAGACACGTGAAGACACATATGGCGCCTGTGGATAACGAAATTTCGGATGATAAGAAAAGAGTTTACAAATGTAAAATATGTTACAGTTTCTTTCACCATGCTCCTACGCTGTTAAAACATATTATGAAAAGTCATATTAAAGTGGATAAATAGTTTAATGATATGAGTTTTTATTTATAATCTTCTGCATTAGTATATCCAACACTGAAAGTGTGTGAATGGTCGCTTTTATACTTTACCGTGGACGTCCACGGCACGATAAAACTAAGTATGGTTTCATTCATAATTAGTCTAAAGGCATTGTTAAAATTCCAAAATTTTTAGAATTTAGTGAAATACGTAAACTTATAGTAAAGTTCCTAATTTGTTATTGTATTTTTAAACAATAAAGGTGTTATTGGGTTACATGTATCCTAATAACTTTGCCGCATCAAGTTTTCGCCGTCAATATTACAAAGGCACATGAGAGTTAATTTCCAACAAAACACATTTTTAACATAATAGTAGAATGATATATTTACAACTAAGATTATCACATAGATCAAGCCAAATCAAATCGAAAACATTTCGTCTGTAAATATGTTATCGAGATCATCTAACAAATCACTTGTGTCATTGGAAGTTTGATTGCAGAATGGATCTTTATCTGAAACAAACAAGTAACTTTAGCTTGGCAGTTTAATGACAATCAGAGTGGACATATCTGTGTCTATCCAAGGTTGGGTCTTTTGAGTGGTCTTGTACTGACTCAGTTCATATCCATATTAATATTGTCTGTCTGTCTGTGAGGTAACATCTAGTCCCTTAGTACTATTACAATTTTTTTGTAGTTTGCGACTAGGTCGTGTAGTATTGAAACCTAAATATTTATATATCAACTTACCCAAATTAGTTTTTTGTATTCTTATAACTGTGACATTATCATCACATTCTAAATGAAATTCATCAGGCAATGGCTTGGTATCTGCATCTTCTCTAAGGACAGCAGAACTGTATATAGCATGAATATTACTCAATGTGATATTCAAGTAATGCTTTTTGAAGGCACTGCCGGTGGTGAGAACTGTGGGCCTCCTTAGAACGAGGGCACAGTACTCCGAGACAATGTAGGGGGCAAAGGTGGACCATGCATCTCTGTGGAGTGTGCATTTGATACACCCTGAAAATAGAAAACAAAGGCTAAACATATTATACAGTAGCCAAATGCCAAATGTATTTTTTTTAATTAAAATTGGGATTGCTCTTGGCCAGCATTTTTTATTAATTAAAACTTTATTGCAAAAACAAATAAACTTTATTTTTGTTTATTTTAAGTGAAATATAAAAAGAACTATTTTTGCAATAAAGTTTTAATAAATAAACATTGTATTTTATAACTTTGCTAACAGCTATGAAGATTAAACTGCAAAGCTTGAAAAAAAATATTTTAACTTTCTGTCACTACCAGTGAGTTCCTATAATTAGTTTTATGTTTGAATATTAACAAAAAAATTGTGTTGTAAAATGAGCTCTCGGCGATAGGCAGCCTACTGTGGCCCTTGGTTACTAAATAGTTGCTGACCCTTGCTCTAAAGGCCTTATCACACTTGCGACTTGCGGACGACTTGGAAGCGAGGCGAGCGCGCAACGATATCGCGGCGAGTGCCTAACGATTTCGCCGCGAGCATGCAGCGAGGTCCCCGCATCTAGGATATAGAGACTTTCCCGCGAGTACGCAGCGACTTAGTTGCGCGCTCGTGGCGAAATCGTTGCGCGCTCGCGGTAAGCTCGCTGCGCGCTCGTCTCGCTTCCTAGTCGCCTGCAAGTCGCAAGTGTGATAAGGCGCTAAGGGCCGACGCTAGCTTACGCGGGTAAGCTAGCGTCGGCCCTTAATAATTAGTATAGAAAACACAAATAATTTTTCTCACCAGTTGTATCCCTTAATGTAATGAGCGGATCAGTAGCTGACCTATCAACTGTCTCCACAAAAGCTGTCACAGCTTGAGCCTTCCTTCTCCTCAGATGCCCAGATAATGCTTGCTGCTTCACTGATTTTATGGAATCTATAGCACCTAAATTGTAGCTTTTCACATCTTCTGTTAATCTTCTCCATATTTCTGTATCAAACTTCTCACCAAAGTAGTTGTCTGACAAATCTACATCCTAAAATATAGATGATTATGCCAGGATCACATGTACCAAGCAAAACGGGCGAGACAGTAAAATTAGTATGGAAGTTTTACTCGGCCGAGTAAAATTTTTATTTTACTGTCTCACCCGTTTTGCTGGGTAAGTGTGACCAAGGCATAATTGTAATTTTCGTCAACATTATATTTATTGCACCACCAGGGAAAAATATAACTATTCACAACTTCATAAACAGGTTTTATTAAAACAGAACATAATTACCAGAGAACCATAATAATTTATTCTTTCCTGCACAACTATTACTTAAGTATTTGCTGCGCCCTAACAGGGTCCTTGTACGTACTTGTAGTCTTGTCCCTAGCATTAAGTTGCATGATGTGTCTATTGTATGTACATGGTTGCAAAATAAATAAATTGAAATTAAATTGAACGTAAAAAATATGAGTTAAAATGGAGGACTTAATGCCTCGTGGCAAAGCATTCTCTACCAGTCAACCATAAAGCCAAACAGAAACTTGCAAAGGTGCAATTATAAGCAATGGTAATAATTAGTTAAAACTTCATTGGTAATTTTACTCCTTTACAACGAAGAAAAAACCAAAATGGATGCTTGTTAAAAAATTGATGATTAAATGTAATTAGGGCTCACAATTGTTTCAATCCCAGGTGTTAAGGGCTCGGTAAATTAAACTCCTCTTAGTATTTATTACCTGTGAAAAGAGTTCCATGTGACAAATAGTCTCATCTTTATTATCCTCAAAGTTACCATTTAGGAGACCTGCTGGCCCCGGAAACTTCCTCTTAGCATTGTGATCAAAAAAGGAATTAATAATTTTTCGTTTTGCATGTTTAGGAGAAATATTTTCAGAATTAATATTATTCTGCCTGGTTTCTATGGTACATGTCTCGATTTTATTCTGGATTATATTTGGTGCTGACACCGTAGGGCTAGTTATGTTAAAATTAGTAGGGCTTTTACTTTTTAAACGACTAATTCGCTCAATTGATTTACTCTGTACATCAGTGCCCTCATCTTTTGTAAAATTGTCTGTTTCCTTCGCTGGAACATCAGGAAATTCGAACTGCGACAATATCTGAAATAAATACTTTTGTAGATTTACGGAACATTGTAAACATACAACAACTTTAGTGTATTCTTCAAAGATTACCTGGTCAAAATCGTCTGATTCAAACATTCTCTTTACAATTACAAATATTTGTTTTTTGATAGGTTATGTAGGTTTAAGGACCATAAAAGGAAACATAAATAAATAGTTAAGTCCACCTTTATTAATGAAAGAAAATTGCGGGGAAAGGAAATGCATTCGCATTGACATTGAATTGACAAAGACAAATCAAATGTCAAAATAAACCATTCAACGACATTAGCACAGTGACAGTTAGTACAGGCTGACAATTGTTAGGTACGTTTCGAAACTACCAAAAAGTCCTCAAAAGACTTCAGTGTAAATGAGGCCCTAAGTAACCTAGGCTGAGACCATGCTGAGACTAACTACCAATAATGCTTTGGCATGTGGCTACAGAGTATATACTATATCTATGCATGTGGCAAGCTAACATATGGTTACCATGGCACCCTGATGGTACCTTCAAACATATAGGAAACATATTGACATCATTTATTTCAAATCTATTTGTATTGCATTTATTATTGAATTAATATTTTTGTGAAATTTAATACATTTTGTTACCATGGCTGTGTTCGACCCGTTCAACCCTTTGCAGAATGTTACACCGCGATTTACAGAGCCACAATTGGCTGAAATAATAGAATTTTTCGATGAACATGCCAAACCTCTATTAACAATAGATGATGGAGAGCCTATTGACGTAATATCTATTGAACAGTTAATAGAATTCCTGGGATTGAAAATGTAGCGTACTTATATAGTACCTACGCGACTTTGCAGGAATATGGGCCCAAGAATGCAGACCCGCGTGCAAGCGCTGCCCTGAGTTCCACCTCATACGATGCCTGCAGTCCTGCTCTGTCGCGTACTTTCATTAGCTTTTTAACCCCCTAAGCAGTTGAATTTTGTTTGGCTCTCCTTCGTAAAATGATTTATGGGTTCTAGAACCCAATACCTAGGTATTGACTGTGCAAAAGGAAACCTTTTAATCATCAAACGCCGTAAAAAAAATTGTCTTCTACAGATGCGACTATAGGTAGATATGTCATAAATTAACTATAGCAAAGCAGAAGTTCGAAAGTATCAAGGCTATTGCGGTGTAATGCTTAAACCAAAGGCAGGGTTGAGTAGATCCATGACCACCCGTTTACCTTTCTCAGCATGGCTAGCACATAATGGCCTCGAGAGTATGTCAGCTTTTCTCGAGCTACGCGTCTTTTTTTGATAGGTGCTGTTAGAAAGTGATGGATAGTTCGAGATAAGCCGACAAACTGACGCCGCCATCATGTGCTAGGCCTACAGAATAATAGGTATTCTGCCATGCCAAGTTGCAGGACGACGCACTTGTTTAACACTGTAAATAATAAACATTAGTGCTTTTCAACAGATTTCACAGAAGACATTTTAATTACCCTACGTATAAAGAAATCATGGATGAGGCAGAACAATTGAAAGCGGGAGTGACAAGAGTATTGACAAAAGATCAATTTATTTATATCTTAGATAAACGGGTTACAGAAGCAAAAATCAGGCATGAATTACTTTTGGCCTTCCAAGTGAGTACAGTCCAAAGACTACAATGTGTATACTAAAGCAGTACGGTCGTGGTACAGTCATTAGTAATTAACATAATAATAATTAACTAACATGATTAACAAAAATACCAATGAATTTTAACATTGCGGCAAAAGTCTTGAGCACGCTTTATGTTTTTTTAAGTAGCTAAACTATTCTATGTAGTCTTTAGTGCTTATTTTGCAATATCGTTTAAAGAGTTGTTAAAAACTATCCCTTTAGGTCTTTGACACGGAAAAAAGAGATTTTCTAGAGCTTGGTGAATTGGAAGTAATTGTTACCGGATATGGAGACGCTTTCAATAATGAAGAAACCAGAGAAATTTTACGTGACGCTAATGTACGCGGTGATGGAAACATAGTATACGAAAATTTCGTCGAAAGTTTATTTGACGTGGCGCCAGAACTTTACGACATAAAGGTGACTATTTATTTATTTATTGAATAGGACGCAACGTTACTATTTATTTATTTAATATATCAACAAAAGTCGAACTTAACGCCATGATCATTATTTCCCAGTAAATAATAAATAACACAGTAATAAATAAATAACACAGTCAGCCTTTGGGAAAAGCAGATAAATTTATTACCTCTGAATGAATTGAGGAGAGTAGTAATGGTTTTTACTCAAGTGGTATCTTAATTCCAGGCTGATTTTCTTTACACTGATCCTGACGAAGATCCATCAGTGCCTCCACTTCCGGAACCGGAGCCGGAGCCGGAACCGGAACCTGTGGCACCGCCCCCACCCCCTCCTCCACCGGCTAAATAAGACAAAAAGTAGTAACCAATAAAAATTGTGACGCGCATTTTATTGTTGTGAATACAAAATTTAAAACTATCGTGTTTTATTCAATTAGTTGGATGGGCACCCCATACATTTTCAATGCAGGTAGTTGTGAGGGGTATTTTTGGATAGGCCTTCAAAAATAATATAGAGGTTACTATAAAAGTTTTCCATTTAAGTCAATCGTTGGTGAGATATTAGCTGCCAGTCGTACAAAATGTGTCCCCCCCTCTAATTTCCAAACTTTGAAAATTTAAATTCTGAAAAAAGTGAGGTGGTGTACATTAATAAGTACTTTCAACGATTTTTGGTTTGAACAAGATGGGATTAATGGTTTTTGAGATATCACTGAAAAACTGTTTTGCCCAAACAAAAGGGCGTAAGTGCCGTGACTTCCCTATGAAGATGTGATGAAGATACGACCTTCTTTGATTCAAGGAATTAAATAGTATTTTTTTAGAAATAAAGGAAAAATTGAAAAACTAAGGCACCGAGCAGGATTCGAACCTGCGACCTCCCGGCACTCGCCAAAAATTCTAGTTTGCGTTAGCAGCGTTACTGCTTAATACAAAATTGAATTAAATAGTGTTTTTAAAAGTGGACTGTTAGGTGTCGGTAACCCGGAACCCTTCGTTGTGAGTTATATCCGACACGCACTTGGCCGGTTTTATGTATTTTTATCAGTGTGGGATCCTACACCGATATTCTATTCTATCCGATTACTCTTTGGTGGGAACCAGCCCTCATTGCTTCAAGACAGTGAATTTAACACTTTACTTGCAAGCAAAGAGAATATATTCTAACCACTACACTACGCTCGCAAGTTGCTCGCAAGCATGGAAATCAAATGGAAATTCTAATGCAGCAATTGCAGCAAAAGGTAAAGGCCCGATTACACAATAGGACAAGCTTTGTCGACCTTTTATAGCTGTAACAGACGATCGAACCTGGTGCGCTCCGCACCGCGACCTTGGTCCGCTCCGTACCATATTCGATAGTGTGTACAGCGGTCCGCCGGACAAAATAATAATATTGTCCGGCGGACCGCTGTACACACTATCGAATATGGTACGGAGCGGACCAAGGTCGCGGTGCGGAGCGCACCAGGTTCGATCGTCTGTTACAGCTATTACGCTTACCATAGATATCAAGACGTAACAAATTAACAAATAGGATTAAAAAAACATT
Organism: Cenopis cana; assembly: GCA_951800055.1. Lineage (NCBI taxonomy): Eukaryota > Metazoa > Arthropoda > Insecta > Lepidoptera > Tortricidae > Cenopis > Cenopis cana. The sequence goes on from OX637488.1 coordinate 9,257,400, forward strand.
ACTTCTTTTGTCTATGTTTGTGACATGTTCACTCAGTGAGTAGGCAATAGAATAGAATCTAATTATTTTTATTCAAACACTATTCTTTCACCGTTTTCATTTATGTTATTGTGTGTCGAAGAGTGTGTTTATGTAAGGATACGGATATTCTACGTATTATAGTTGAATTATCGTGTAAACTATAAATTTAAGCCATGGATCTCGAAGACAATGCTCTGGGCTTGACCCAGGAGCAAACTGACAAAATTTTGCAGTTCCAAGACCTAACAGGCATCGAGGACATGTCTATATGTAGAGACGTGCTGCAGAGGCAGCAGTGGGACTTAGAGGTGACGTTTTACGCTTATCCTTCCTGTATGTTAGTTTTTTATAGACATCAAATTCTAATTTAACATTGTTTTTAGGTCACAGTTGAGTAGATTTTTCGAAAGGAAATGTTTAGCTCTTTATCTAATTGGAGTTATTTAACTGGATGTTTATAAGAAACTTTAATAGATTTTCATGGATGTTTTATATAATTAATAATTAGGTTTAAAGAACTTTATTTTCTCAATATTTACTTTTTCTAGGTGGCTATTCAAGAGCAACTGAACATTCGAGAAGGTCGGCCGTCGGTGTTCGCGATAGAGGCGCGGGCGCCCCCTGTGGTCCATGATTACATAGCACAGCAAGTGTTCACAGATGATGCCCCGGAAGGCCCAGGAGGAGTGCGGGGCCTGCTCCGATATGTTGTCAACCTAGTAGTATCAATGTGCTATAGTACAATAACATCAGTATTAAATCTGCTGTTAAGTTTCATCCGCAATGATGATAGGAGACGTAAGTATAATTTTGTTGTCAAAATGGGTTTATTTCAGATTAGCTTTGAATTTTTTAAGAGAGCACTAACATTTAAGAACTTTATTTTAACTTAAACGAACTGGTTTATTCAACAAGCCAGTAATGGTCTGCAGATAAAGGTTGCAATTTTGTCTTGTGATTAACCCTTTTCCAGGCCGCACCAACCTACATGGTTATGCAAAAAAAATGTTCAAAATAGTTATGAATTGGAAATTAACGTGCAAGTAACTTTTCGCTGAAATTGAATTCGACTTTTAACAACTGGTTAATTTAACAAAATTTATTAACTCCTCAAAAAAAGTTTAAAAGTTGCCTTGACACAACATGTGGATTTCACAAATTTTTCAAGAATCTGAATATAATAAAGTAAACTAATATTTATTTATGGGACTATTAGTTCTTAATTGATTATTGTCTTGTAATCTAATACAATAACTTCCAATAAAATTATTAGATTTGAGTTAATCACTGAGTATTTTAAATTTTTTATTGACATGATATAGGTAGACAACATGTTTTTAAATAAATATTCTGCTTTCTCACATAATTCATTTCTCATATTGAGTTACCTATAGAGGTAGCAAGTATTCTAAATCAAAGTGTACAAAAAAATTTGTATTACAATACTCGCTTCAAGCTGTCCACGTAGATTGGACATTTTGACATATTCTATTATTTCCAGTTGTAACAGACCCCCTCGGTGATGTTACTGGGTTCATCAACAGCTACACATCCAAGTACAACTCACACCCAGTGTTCTACCAGGGAACATACGCGCAGGCACTCAACGATGCCAAGAAAGAACTACTCTTCCTAATAGTGTACTTGCATTCTGATGCAGCTGCGGAGACACAAAATTTTTGCAGGTACATTGTTGACACACAATAAAAGACTTCCTAGTTTAAAAGTTTTGTTTGTTGCTGTATTGCCATCCAATCTATAGATAAATAAATATGTTACATAATTTCATGTAGAATGTAGTTGCAAACTAAAATAAAGTTTGAATGGCTTGCATGCTTGCATAAAAATAAATGACACATTTATAAGGCCTATTGTGATATAAAACTACTAATAAACAATACGGTTGGAAATGGGTTGTGTAGTTATCTGAATTAAAGGAGTATTTTAGGCATGAAAAAAAAAGTAACAAATCATGTGCTCTCCTATATTCCACTTTAAATAGCACTAGTTTAGACTATTATTAGAGTGAAGCTTGGCTTACTTGTATCATTTAGACGAACTAAATAATTAATGAACTTTATTTTGCAAGTGTAGGCTGCAATAGCACTTTTCTAAGTCAAAATCTAGCTTTTCTCAAAAGAAGACTACTGGTGAGAAGAAACGCTGAAAGAAAACCGACAAACGATATTTTTTTCTCAAAAATATGTTTATACAATGAGAATACTTAACCTACTTACTTAAGATAAGTAAATCTGACTAAGATTGATGAAACAAAGAAAAAATACAGAAAAAAATATGTATTTACAAAGTGTAGTTCCACAAGGAAACATTTCGAAACTGTATACAAAACCTCTAGAAGACCTCAAGAAAGTGTTTTATTAAAATAATACAGTTATGGTTATGGTTTATTGTTGCTTTCAATCATTTGTCTTTTTCTTGGTTGTATCCTCATGTCTGAGGGACGTGACGACTATGGGTGACTCTCCCGACTACTGCTCTCCAGGCCGTTCGGTCTTGTGCCATTTGTACAGTAATAATCATTGTGTTACTATTCAAAAAGACCTGATCTTCACAGGACCACCCTATCCGATCCAGACGTGATAGCCTTCATAAACACGCACGGGCTCTTCTGGGGCTGCTCCATCGAGACGGCCGAGGGCTGGCGGGTAGCGCAGTCCGTGGGCGGGCGGCGATATCCGTTACTCTGCGTGGTGTGCGTGCGCGACCACCGCATGACGGTGGTGGCGCGGAGCGAGGGAGCCTGTGGCCCGCAGCAGCTGCTGCAGCGGCTGCAGCGCATCGTCGCTGACAATGAGCTGCATCTCGTCGCTGCGAGGGCTGACAGGTCGGTACCAGTCTGTGAGCAGTGTAGACCGGGAGTGAGGATGGCTGCCTTATCGCAGATAATGATTGGATCACGTCGCCGCGAGGGCTGACCAATGTCTGCGAGTAGCGGAAGACGTTTGTTTGGTCGATGTCCAGTAACATCCAGTAAGGTATATGGGCCGTTTCTTAAAACTATAATTGTATGGTAAATCCAACACATGTAGGGTTTCGCTGCGACTATTGGTTTACCTACTTGCCGTCTTTTGAACATGATAGAAGTCCATGTTGTATCAATTTTTCTAAGAAACTATCATATTTAAGTCATCATCTATCATGTTTAAGTCCGGTTGTGTGTGGTTTACTGAATAAATGGTTTTTTTTCTTCTATATTTATTTTTGGTTGACGGGACAGGATTGCAACAAAACTTAATTAATTGACCCACCAAATGGGGTCGTTTTCAGTTGAAAAAACAAAAAATGACCCTCCGGTGGTAATAGTTATGTTTTTATAACATGGGTTTATAATAATGGAAACACTGTTTATGCGGGTTACCAGGCCAATCCATAATTAATACGCTTTGTAGCCTTTGATATGTCCTCCGAAATGACGCGCACCTAAATCTGACATTGACCCCATTATAACATTGCGTGCTGTTGTCTACTAGAGTGGAACGTGAAGTGACGGCGCGACTGCGCGCGTCTCAGGACGAGGCCTACGCGGAATCTCTCGCCGCCGACCAGGAGAAGGAGCGGCGGCGCGAGGCCGAGCGCTCCGCGCGCGCGCAGCTCGAGGCCGAGGAGACCCGCCTGCGCGAGCAGGAGGAGGACAGGAAGCAACAGGTACGTCACAGGACGAGGCCTAGCGGAGTCTCTCGCCGCCGACCAGGAGAAGGAGCGGCGGCGCGAGGCCGAGACAGAGTTGTCTAGAAGAGCTGTCTTTACCGATAAGATCGCCTGTTGTTTTGACAATGTCTCCCAGCATCTTTGCTCATTCTTTTGTACCTCCTGTATTTGCGAGTGGATTTTTATTGTATTTACCCTTGTTATAACGTGTCTTTCGCATTACCCAATTGACCAATAGTCCAGTCGATATGATCACTACATTCTGATAGAGAATATTTATAGTACGTGTTATCTTATAGCGGTCACACGTCTACCGGATTCCGAATGAGCTGTGGGCCAAGAAGACCACAGAGTGGACACCCCACGACTCAAAACGGAGACGCGGTAGACCTCGCCGGCGGAGGCGTGATTACTTGGACTCCTTTTTAAAAGACTGGCCAGATGTTGCACAAGACCGCGAGGAATGGAAAAAGAAAGGGGCCGCCTTTGCCCAGCTGGTGGACATATTAGGCTCAATATAATTATAATAACGTGTTATCGTCGTACAGGTGGAGTTGGCGCGAGCGGAACTAGCGGCGCGGCTGCGGCCGGAGCCGCCGGCGGGCGCGGGCGCGGTGGTGCTGCTCATCCGGCTGCCCAGCGGCGAGCGGCTCACGCGCCGGTTCACCTCCGACACCACCACACAGGTACAGTACGTGTAGCTGCGGCCGGAGCCGGCGCGGGCGCGGGCGCGGTGGTGCTGCTCATCCGGCTGCCCAGCGGCGAGCGGCTCACGCGCCGGTTCACCTCCGACACCACCACACAGGTAACAAGCCTAAACCTCAAACGAAATAACTCCTTCTTGGATTCTATCTTGGTCTGAGGCAAGAAGTTTAGATACATACTGGAGGTTGCTGCCGAACATTCGTTTGAAGCTAGAAAATATGGGCTTGAATGACGTGACGTTATACTGTATATCTTTCATTCTAATATAGGATCGATCCAATGAAAGAGATGCAATATAACGGTGACGTCATTCAAGGCCATATTTTCTAGCTTCAAAGTTCAAACAAATGTTCAGCATGCAACCTCCAGTATGTATCTAATGATCTAAACTTCTTGGTATGAGGACTACAAATACTAAAGTCGAATTTAGAACTCCATCTATCGCATTTGCAACGGACTTTGATTCTCGGGTACTCGTGGCCACAAGCTTGCCCGATCCCTTATTGTAATAGGATTCACAATGACGTGTGTATTTACATTACCTGCACACTGATGTGCGCTGTCTTGTGAAATTTCCCAATAATTTTGTGATTTTATTGGATACAACTTCGAGTACTATGATACTATGTAAACCGACGGCGGTGGCGAACAAGCGACGGTCCACCTGACGGTAAGCGGACACCGCAGCCTATAGACGTCCGCAACTCCAACGGAGTCAAGTTCACGTGCACGTTGCTGTTATAAATTGAGTATACACTGTGTTGACAGCAGAAAGGATAGGTAAATTTAGATCCTCGCTCTCAACACAGTGCATCCTCGGTAGCTCTGACAACCTTGCTCACCTCCAGGAACACAACACTACATACATGTTTAGTAAATAATGTTATTATGGCTGTGTTCATCTGCAAGACGGAGGTACTTCCTCAGTTGGGCTGCTCCATATTCGAGCAAGATGACATTTTGCTGTGCACTACCTCCTACTTGTTGACTTCTTGTTACCCTACCATACTTTAAAAAATGTCCGATCAGTAGGGAAGTTTAAACGTTATTTTACTTGTTTCAGGATTTATACGACTTTGTCTTCAGCCATCCACAATCCCCTGAAGAATTTGAGATAACGACAAACTTTCCTAAGCGGACCATACCAAAGGGTCTCTCTAATATAGTCGAAGTGGGTCTCAAGGACAGAGATGTACTGTTTGTGACTGACATGAACGCATAACCAGCGTGTTGTGATCTTAGGACTGAGGCAGTAACTAGTGAGAGTCGAATGACGTAATTTGTTCAATATTTTGATTTGCATACACTAACGTTTCTCACCCTTACTAAGCACTGGTATTATTTTACCTCATAAAAGTGCGTTGACCATATTTGTAACCTCACACAAGACAGGCATAATATTTCGTGCTTACGATATATTTGAATGTCATGTTTTGTAAGGGACAATGTAATTATATTTCCTAACACTCGTTCGGAAAGTTCCTCTTTGGACCACATTATATCTTGTCACAGTGATGGTAAGTTTATGGATAAAGGACACTGTGTGCGTAGCGCAGGCTCGATTTTTAAACATAGTCTCTGTCTTGTGATCAACCACCTATAAATCAGTGGCGTGGTGCAGACTTATCCGTAGCTGAGGCTACGCCACTGGCTTATTTTTTCATCAACAAAAATAGTAATTGTAGGTTAAGATACTCGCGAGAATTCCGGATGTATGTAGTTTGAGCCTCAATTAGGCCAAACTGTAGGTGCCGGGTCAATGGATCAAGGATGGTATGAGTAAACCACTAGCCTTTCAATAGTTATAGTGCTCTCCATCCACGAAGGCGCGCCCCTCCACAGCCCAAGCCGTACAACTGCGCACAGATTAGTATGAGATTCGCTGTGGAGGGGCGCGTCGTCGTGGATGGCGCGCACTATACATGTGTGCGTAAGTCTGACAATATATATGTGTGTATTGAATGTACGGTTGTTCCGAATATGGAATGCTACAATGTCGTACAGTCACCAGCACCAATATCTGCCTCTGCCATAACAAAGGCAGCATAAATATCTGACACGTCCGTACAAATAGAGTCGTGTTAGATATTTATACCGCCTTTGTTTTGGCAGATATTAATGCTGGTTACTGTACATACATATATACATAATGTGACTGCTGCGAGGCCGAGGCGATGTGATTTACTTCTAGTAAATTATTACTATGTAAATATTAATAATCATACATCACGAAGGTGCGATATCTAGAGACACAAGTGGTTACACTACTGAATTTTTTTCCTTAAACATCTTTACGCGTCGGTTTCAGACGAATTTTTCCGCTTTGTCTGTTGTCGACAAGGCGCTTTCGCATTAGAATGCAACGAGAAAATCGCCTCTATTGGCTGCAGACAAAACTGCACGTTTTCATTTTAACTTTTTTAAGCTTGTTCAATAGTTACGCCTTGAGAATCTTTGTATAATATCACTTTACGAAGCAACAGGTTGCTTTCTATCCTTTTTACCCCGGATAAACAGGTTTGAACTTGCTTAAAATTTGAGTACAGTTCATACAAAACTCTTAAGGCCAAATTCTGTCAAACGAACGCAAGCGAAAAACTCTGACTGTAAGATAGATTCTTGCTTGCGTTCATTTGACAGCATTTGGCATTACAGTTTTGAACGTACTATACAGGGTGTACAATCCAAATGGGTCAGTATGGTGAAGTCGGAAACTATGAGAGATAGCGAGATCTGTTCTTAGGAACCATGACGTCGATTTTAGATTTAATAATAATTACATTCAAACTTTTTTATTAACTCTCATACATAACCGGGAATCGAACCTGGTCAAAATCAATGTGTATAAATTCTGCAAGTCGCAAGAAGCACAACACTAATGGAATCTTGTTTACTAGAATAAATTATTGTTTTTTAATGTAATTATTATTAAATCTAAAATCGACGTCTTGGTTCCTAAGAACAGATCTCGCTATCTCTCATAGTTTCCAACTTCACCATACTGACCCATTTGGATTGTACACTCGGTATATGTCGAGTTCTGCCTAAGCTTGTTTCAAGGGTTTCATTTCAAGCTTGTTTCATCAACCTCAAATAAAATAACCAGGTGCTCTCAGATTTATGAGATTAACACTTGGCTGTTATTTTGTGGTATTATATTATAGACGAAGCAATGCCTTTTAATGCTCGTATACTTACCTCGGAAGCACGCCAACAAATTCGTTCTTGTTGCCGTGGATTCGAACGTTTGAGATCTAATTATCACATGTATATAAATTACGCCCAGTGTATTTTCTCAACCGTAAGCCTTGTGAGTTAACTCAGTAATCGTAACACTAATATTTGTTTATACTAGCTAAATATAAGCAATTGCCCTTGATTAAAAAAAAAACATCGAACTCATTGCATTGATATGGATTCTGAATATAATAAAAAAAATGGTAATTGTTTAAAACCAAAATATGAATTTTGGTCACAATGTTAGTCCTAAATAATACATATAGGAATTAGATGTAAAATATTTAGGTAAAGAACGGTCTTACAGAATGGTGGAAGCTGCTACGAAAACTCTAAATTAAAAAGACATTTCAAAATTACTTTGTGATTACGATACTTCCATTATCCCTTTTGTGATTTCGTACTTAAGTGATCATTTATTTCCGTTATTTATCTCAATCTTTCTGTAACAGAGCTTACTTTAAAAATAGAGAAAGATGTTAACGCACTTGGAAATGTCCTAAATATATATAATATTCCATCTGGAATGTATGTACGAGATAGTAGATATGAGAGAGTTTTTAATATTTGAAAAAAAAAATTGACTTGTGAATTACGATAAACTAGATCTAGAGAGTCAATTGTTTTGTTAAAGTTTTTGTTTCGGTGTATAGCGGATTGGTTTGTTCGATTAGTATTCCAACAAGAATGATGATGCATAATAAAATATCAGACGTTAAATTTTAAGTTGTCTTTAAAGGTTTATTTTATATTTGTCCGTTGATATTATTTAATATGATCCTACTCTTAAGTGGTCAATGTAGAAGTAAAATTATGTTATAAGATAGCACAATTTTATATGAGGAGTTCTAAATTACTGTTTATAGCGATCCGCGGCTTTTCCCAATGTTATTCTTAAGTTGTTACGTTAAGGATAAGGTGCATCTTATTTCACACTTCCATCTCTTCCGTGGTCCCAAAACCGTGTGGTGTAAGATAATGAGGGCTACCGTTTTTGTGCTCACCAGTTGGCGCCACTGCGCTTTCAGTCCAGCTGTCATAGTTTGTTAATGGTAATTGTAGGAGTAAAAACCAAATTTACATTGAAATCTTATTTAATACATTAAAACCGTACCGTAAATATTTTTATCGAACATCCCATATTGCAGCGCAGTCCCGTTTTGTTCGGAAAAAAGTATGATAAATGTTTACGAACGATAAAATTGTCTCAAAGTACTAAAATTTGTTGACCCGTAACTCATATTTGCCATAATCAGTCTCAGGTATTGCAAAATAGTCACCATATTAATCTAATTAGAAATAAACCCGCGTAACCCACCCACAAACTATGAAATTTGACATTTCGAAGGACTGACATCACACTAGCGCCTCTAGTGGCGAATTCATACGCGGTAGCCCTCATTACTCTCATAAGTCATAAGACTTTCACCCTGTTATCGATAGAATTATATCCAACACTTCATAATTGTAAGGTAAACATATCGATTATTGGCACTCCTCCAAATTATTCTCACGCGTTTGACTTTTTACTGAGCAATGGAGGTGATAGTCCTCAAAAACTATGTGCCAATGACTAGGGTTGCCAACTTATGTGCTCCGATTTGCGGGACATTTGTAATAGAATTGCGGGACTTCGCTAAAAAATGCGGGACTCGCACACTCTATGCTCATAAAAGCATATATACGATTTCGGAGCTAAAATCATCCTATACGAGTACCTAGTCCTCCGGGAGCGGGATACAAATTACTTATTTTCATTTATCGAATTTTCCTTTGCTGAAATGAAACAAATTGTTCGCTCCAGTTCTTATAATTCTGCCGAGGCCTGAAAACGGGACAATCGGCGTCCCGCACGCATCCCTTGCGGGACACATCCTGTAGGGTGCTGGAAACGGGACGTCCCGCCTGAGGCGGGACGGTTGGCAACCCTGCCAATGACTGCGATTGTGTCTGCCAGGCAATGAGTAGTTTACCCACAAGGGGAAGCATATTAAAATCTCCGATATTATCGACAGTAATACCCAGTAATGAGATGCACCCTATTTAAAATACTTCACACCATTGCATTTTTGTTTTAGCTCTTGCTTATATCTATCAAAAGAATGTGTATATTTGTCAGATACGTTAAGTATGTCCTGCTGTGGGATTGGTTTGAGTGCGATGTAATGGACAGTGGCTGGGCCTGCATTTACGAAAACGGACTGTGTAATATATTTTATTGTTTGTTTGTATAATAATTATGTTCCTTCCGTAACTTGTGTTTTATTCCATGGTATATTTATAGTCCTATCCTCGGCATATTGAAAGATTGCTGAACCTGGCTCTGTACTCCGAACATCGAAATTCGAACTTCGTATAGTGCCGTCCCTCTCACTCTTATAGTCTGTAACACAAGAGTGAAGGGGACGGCACGACTCGAAGTTCGAATTTCGACGTTCGTAGTAGCCCCGGGGCCCGATTTTTGAGTGTCGAACGCTCGACATCTGTCAAAACTTTTTTGACAAAGTTTGACCTCGAGTGAAAAGTCGAGCGTTCGACACTCGAAAATCGGGCCCCTGTTCACAAAAATAGAGCATACATTTTGTCAAGGCGTTAAAGCGTGTCCTAATGTGCGTCTGTTTTCTTTTAAACAGGGCTGGGCCTTATGGCCTGGCCACGACATTGGTCTAAGGCGACTGGCTAAGGCGACCAGCGGCGAGCGAATTTAACAAAATCAAGACCGCTAAAGAAGCATGCCACGAGAATTCGCTGTGGGCTAAATCGCGCGCGAATTAACTCGCGCGACCGGCTGTGGCGGCGAGCGGCGCGGCGGGCGGCGAGGTCAAAGGCACTGGCGGAAAGAGCCATGCCACGAGTCAGAGCGGCGCGAACGGTCTTAGCGGCGGCACGGATCGGGCGGAGTTTTAAAAAACAAAATATTTTGTTTTATTCGCTCCGCGATGTTGGACACAGAGGCGTTTATCAGTGAAATTTTAAATAGGCCTGCCTTGTGGATGGCACAGCATCCGCAACACAAGTTGCGGCATATAATCAAATGTTGAAGTACATAATCGAATGTATCTACACTCATTCAAGTGTACTCATAAAATTTTTGGAGGTACTTCCTATATTCATTAAACAAAGTACTGAATTCACCCAAGGTATACCGGCGTCTATTTACTTCGTGCACACCTTCTCTCCTATTTAAAATGTCTGTAATAAAATACGAGCTACTTTCGAGACACTGAAGGGCCACTTTTGATTATGACATTTTGCGTCCTTTGAGTACGTCCCATTCGCTCAATGCCGCTAAGACAACTGCGTTGTCGTGGCACGCTCACAGCTTAGACCGTTTTCGCCGCCCCGCTCGCCGCGCCCGCGGTCGCCTTAGACCAATGTCGTGGCCAGGCCATTAGAGCTCGCCGCTTACTAGAAGGCGCTAGGGTAATGATTTGCACGCTAGGCTAGGCTAGATACTCCAAGACTGACTGGGTTCTAGGCTCGGTGATCAGTGAGCTGTAAAGAGAAAAGGAGGCAAAATAAAAAGAAACTTGACGCCTCGCCATTTATTTAAAAATCGTTAAATTATCAACACACCATAAAACTATAACGAAAACATTACACCTGGAATGTAGGCACTTTAATAATTACATTATTCACATTTTATTTTATTCTCTACATAAGATAATACATATATTTAATGACAATCACACACGAGCATAATACGCGTTAAAGGACATATATATGTATATGTGCAAAATATTTCAAATTGTAATGAACTTCTTCAAATACTAGCTGTCGTAAGGATGCACGTGTGTGACCGCCTTTATAGATTTTCTGAACAAGTTTGAATTACACAATACACATTATCCAATAGGGAAAATGCAGTATTTCATTGGTCTAGTCTATCTTAAAGATTTAAACCCTTATCACACTACCCTATCGGTAGGGCCCTAACTCGGGGAGGGGAGTTAAACTATCTCGATCTAATGAGTGAGATGCTTTAACTCCCCTCCCCCAGTTAGGACCCTACCGATACGGTAGTGTGATAAGCCTTTTAGGGATTAAGTAAAGATACCAACCACGAAAAAGTTAACGAACGCTCACTGCGTTTACGCGCGAAATTTGAAATGACGGTTTTTGATTTAAAATTACTTTGAGCTTATTTAAACTTTTTCGTGGTTGGTATCTTTACGTTACCTATCCCTAAATCTTTAAGATAGACTAGACCAATGAAATACTGCATTTTCCCTATTTAGAAACTTTGTACCTATTTTTTTCAAATGGACTGGACTTAAAAATTTTGCTATTAACTATCGATGTCGATTACTAAAATATGTAAAAGTGATTTGTGGTGTTCTGCCCAGTGGTGTTTTCGTCTATTAGTATTTCTTATTCAACGTTAATAAGCTATAGTAACTATTCTTTGCTATGACCCATAATTATCACAAAAATAAAAATGTTCTATGGTAAATATTATACCGTTAAATAAATCCAAATATGATATGTCGTTATACCGTGGTGTTGTTTTTATACAGGTGTATAAATGTATTGAAATATCATTAAAATCCCTGAAGGCTACGATAGGAAAATAAATATCTCAAACTAAGTACAGTCAAGGGCACCAATATGTATACACTTTTTCACCTTATTCCATTGAAATAAGGTCCAAAAGTGTATACATATTGGTGCCCTTGACTGTACCTGTAGGTAAAGTATATAAGTTTTTGGTTATATTCCGGATAGCTGTAGATCATAGATATAATATATACTCTATAGTTATAGATGTACCAACGAGCGACCGGGGCTATTGTCTTTTATATATCTTTATTCATACAAAATTTGTACTACGCAATTTCGCCGGTTTGCATGTCCAATGTTACGTTTAGAGCGGTACCTATATGTTAGAGCGAGATGCTTCAACCCCCCCCCCCCGTCAGGATTCTGAATTCAGGGGGGCGATTTTTGAGTGTCGAACGCTTGACTTTTAACTCGACATCTGTCAAAACGTCATAGTATTTTGACACATCTCGAATAAAAAGTCGGCCCCTAGGACTCAAAAACTAAAAAATCGACCCCTAGGACAGTGTAATAACCGCTTTATGGAAGTTTGCCTTTGCCTATTACACGACCATGAAAAAATGTTCGGTCGGTGATAGGGACAAAACATGCCACTCTTTTCCATTTCCTCTTATAGGAATCGCAATAAGACTATCCTTCTCTACTTAAGCGTGTCAGCCCCTTGTTGTAGATAAAACCTAACAAAATGAATAACTGTTTAGTAACACCATTACACGTTGGCGCCTTTATATGTCAAATTATTCCACTTCCAACGGTGAATAAAGGGGAATATAACTTTGTTCTAAACTGGAAAAGTTTAGATTTGAGGAATAGATTAGTTATAATATAAGCTCGAAATATTGGTATTACCAAATGTAAGTCACCGCTAAGCAGAGCTTTTAGAAAAATAGATACCTACATTACTTATGATCGCGTAAGAGATGGATTAAATTACATATACATATTTACATAGTTAAGATCCATAATATTTAGAGTTCATTCAGTAACGAAAATGTATAGGTAAGTGGTTAAGTTACAAACTGGAATGAATTCAAATGTAGACGAAGTGTTTTCAAAGTGTACCTATCTTTTAAAATACATCCTAAAATCTGTCATCGATTTTGATTTTAATATTTATATTATACAAAGATTTAGGTGAAGGTAAATGAACTTAAATCGTTACTATCGATTTTCACACAGCTAAATTTGTATTATTAGCAATAGATCCATCCTTTCTTGTCTTTTTATAAATTAAGCTAAAAACTTGGTTCTCAAATAGCCAAAACCTACAAACTATGCATTTCATCATTTATCACATTTCATTTATAATCTAACTCAACTTTGCAGTATACATTGGTGTTTTGGCCATGTTGTTCTATATTATTAGACCTATACTGTATATATACATACGAGTACCTAACTGCAGAGAAATACAATTATAGATAATCTAGTTCTGTAAATACATAGGGTAAGCTGTAGTAATGTCGCCCCCCCCCAATCATTGGCCTCTTAGCTATTACAGCTTACCCTATCCGTGGCGGCGCGTCAAAAATATTCTAAGGGAAGCCGGCATGCCGGCAATAATTTGCCTATCTTATTCTTCATGAGCCGTAGTAGAAGAACTGGACTGGCTGAAAATAAGGCAAGCCGGTGGGAATCGAGTTGTATGGACGCTCCGCCACTGCCCTATAGTGCGCGCCATCCACGAAGGCGCGCCCCTCCACAGCCCGCGCCGTACAACTGCGCACTGATTAGCATGAGATTCGCTGTGGAGGGGCGCGTCGTCGTGGATGGCGCGCACTACAGTTGGCTTTTATAATATCGCCAAAGAATTTCACTTAGATCAAGAATACATTTTTACCCTTTCAACGGAAAACTAAATATGTACTTTCTCCGACTAGCCACACACGTACATTTTGCCGCACAATACCTTCAAGATATGTTATGTACCAATGTGTAAATCTGTCACCTTATAACGTGGTTGATGAAAGGTTTTGAACACGACTCCATAAGCTAACTATTAGGTATATTTAGTTGCATAAAGTATTGAGACTGCGCTCCAATTGCAAGATAACTGTACCTTTGTAAGCCAACTGCGTTGTCGGGTAGTACCAAGTAGTCACCTAGTCCGTATCCTTAACCTAATCAAGTTATCTTGTACCTATCTAACTTCTTTACTAAATTAGTAGGCGAATCTGTATTGCTGTAAATACTTAATGGACTTATTTGAAATATCAGTTTATAACATAGGTAATTTTTTATGGTGAACTATTTTTACATTTGTGCATAATATTGGCCTCCCTCTTATATTATAATATTAATTCCGATAGTGACTGTGATCTGTGATTATTGAGTAAACAGTGACCATTTTGTCGCAACGCAATACCAACTTAGAGAAAATATCAAAATGTAAGCTTAAATTTAGCAACTAAAAGAAAAAAAGACAACCCTGATCCGATCACAATACGAATATACATTTTTTATTCGCAAAATGTTCAAATAAGGTAGATAAAATAATGCGAGATAGTTGCAACGTAAGGTTGTAATTGCATTCAATTGGTGGCCAATTCACTTTTGTCCCCTTAGTCATTACAGAATGATTCTTAATAGTCTTAATACCAATACATACAGCTGTTTTCACATGAGCACGATTTTACTCAAGACCTAGATTCGGATTCTACAAACTTGGACACATTAACCCATGAACGCGTGTAAACAGGAGTCTTTCATGTATTTTTTCAGTAAGTCGATGGCGGTGTGCGTAAACTCAGTAGGTCCGCAGACGCAGGCGAAGTGAGAACAGTGATCCTTACACTTGAGGGAGTCCTTGCCTATAACTTGTGTGAGGAGGTTGGCCGTCACTCGGCCTCTATGGCCAGACCAAGATGTGCTTGCGTCGGATAACACGTGGGTGACCGAGAATCTGAAATTAATAAATAGACTACAGCTAGAGATATTGATGTAGGTATGCTTAATTATGTTATGAAATGCAGCCCGCGTCATTGTCATTACTATTTCTCATATTTTATAAATATTTGTAGTCATACACAAATCTACCCGGTCCCAAAACTAAGTAAAGCTATGGGTACTTAGGTGACGAAATGACGATATACCTATCACTTGACCATTTTGTAATTCCGTGCGAACGGAAAAAAAAAATCGCCTTATAAAATCTGAAATAGAGAGAATAGAGAGTCAGCAAAAAAAGTGCTCTACCACTTTTGGATTTTAACGTACACATAATAGAGTCGAAAAGTGGTAGACCAGTTTTTTGGTCGACTGTAGGTACCAAAACAAATGCAAAAACATAATTTTTGCACCTGCTATTCAGAAAAGAGTAATTGTTGCCCTCAAATAAGGGACCAAAGTTGTCATTTTCTTCCCTCATTTCAGGGCAATAATAACTCTTTTCCTTATGTATGGTGTGATGTCTTGGGCGTAAACACTTAAATCCCTTGCTACGCTCAAGTTCTTACTTTAGAATCTATTCTATTGTAGAATCTTTCGCTTCACTCAGGATTCAATATACCGCCCTCGCCGTAAACATATCACTTGAGATGAGACACTATCTTCTATTTCACCATTTTACTTGAGGTGAAATAGCGTTGCTACCTTCCGCCGCCAAAGTCCATGTTTAGGTAGGTAGGTACACAAGGGGTTTCCGGTATGGACCTTTTCATTCAAATTATAATCGAACCAATCTTCATTCAGCTTCCGAATCCAACCCATTACAATGTATCATGTATGTATTAACGTGGAATTTGGGGTGTACTTTTCTCACCTGTCATCCTCCTTTGCGATATCTTCGAAATTTTCTCGGAACAGGATATCCCCCTCCGTCTTGTTAAAGAATAACAAATGAATGCGTTCGCTGAAAAACGAAATGCACGTTAGAACGGTACTTTGCAATCTAGCAGGAAAGCGTTCGTAAATATTAAAAGTTTTGTTGACTGAAACTCTAACCTGGCCGGGTAATGATAGTGAACCTAATGTTCTACAACAACATCAGTTGATGAGTCGCGTATATGAGTTAAGTTTATAAGATTTTTCAATGATAAAGGTGGACTGATAGAGAATTGTTATTGAGATGACGTAAAGAGTATTTGTAATGTCGATTGGACACATCACATTTACTAATTAGTTAGTACCTAATTTATTAACTAGTTAACTAGTTGATGTGACAGCAGCCTTACCATAGTTGTCATAGCGTGGTGGCTACGTTATGACAACTATGGTAAGGCTGCATAGGGATGCACACTTTGGAAAACTTTAGGAAACTTAAGAGGGCTGAAGTCTCCTTTTAAAGTGTCCCAAATCCATGGACGATGAGCAATTTTGCAAAGTTATAACGTTTGTGGCTTGTGGCCGGGACTTTAGGCTTCATGGGACTTACGACTAAACTTACCATCTTGGATTCGACCTCGGCAGCATAAACTTCAGCAGCCCTAGCATCGGCGTGATCCCCGTCCCGGCCGCCACGAAGTATATCTCCTTCACTCCTTTCAGCTGTAAGCAATAATACCGCTATTTAATTAATCTCTAAGCCCATAATACTTCCCGGAATCGGCTCGCTACTCGGGCGAGAAGCAATAAAAATTAAGTTATCAAGATTGGATAGGCTTCGCGGCCCTGATTTCTCAAGTCCTTTTGCAATTCGTCTAACGACGAGTATTTATCATCTTTTTATATGAAACTACACAAGTATGTAGCGTTGTGTTCCTGGAGATGAGCAAGGTTACCAGAGCTCCCGAGGGTGCACTGCGTTGAGAGCGAAGGACCTAAATTTGTCCCTGCTGTCAACACAGTGAATTCTCAAATTTTATAAGGGAACAAATAAAATGATCACCTAAAAATCTTTTGATATCATCAAATTTTCGAACCCTAAAATAAGGTTGAACACTCAAAATAATTTATCGATCAGCAATTCCGAGTCACCAAAAATATTCTACCTATTTTTGCAGCACTTGCACCTATTTTACTTATTGCGTTCCTATAAATTTATAATCGCATCAAAAAAATTGTCAAGTACCACCAAAAACACTAAACTACCACCTAATCTCATGCACCTTTTTTCATTAGAATTACATCCAAATATTATACACATCGCATGCTACATTTTAGTAAACAGTTACAAATTAATTGTTTTTAGCACTATAAAAATTTTAGTCATTTCCAAAATGTTATAAATTAGAAAGTAAAATTCTAAATTAATTTAAAAAACAACGCGCAATGTGGCTGTGTGAAATAATAACACGTATACTGCTATCTCACTCAATCAAATACAAATTGTCGTTAGAGTGAAAGGTACCTATTGCTGTTTCATTCTAACTACCTATTGCTGATGGTTTACAAACTGCAAAAAGTTTTATTATTAATTTTTGGGAACAAATAAAATGATCACCTAAATAACTTTTGATATCATCAAATTTTCGAACCCTAAAATAAGGTTGAACACTCAAAAAAATTTATCGATCAGCAATTCCGAGTCACCAAAAAAATTCTACCTATTTTTGCAGCACTTGCACCTATTTTACTTATTGCGTTCCTATAAATTTATAATCGCATCAAAAAAATTGTCAAGTACCACCAAAAACACTAAACTACCACCTAATCTCATGCACCTTTTTTCATTAGAATTACATCCAAATATTATATACATCGCATGCTACATTTTAGTAAACAGTTACAAATTAATTGTTTTTAGCACTATAAATATTTCAGTTATTTCCAAAATGTTATAAATTAGAAAGTAAAATTTAAAATTAATTTAAAAAGCAACGCGCAATGTGGCTGTGTGAAATAATAACACGTATACTGCTATCTCACTCAATCAAATACAAAGAATTGTCTGAAGCATAAAACCTATTGATATCTCGTTAGAGTGAAAGGTACCTATTGCTGTTTCATTCTAACTACCTATTGCTGATGGATTACAACCTGCAAGAAGTTTTTTTTTTAATGCGTTGACGTGAGCGCGTTTGATTGAAACCTTTTATTTGAAAATGAGTTTTGTTGATTTATTAAATTGTTAGTTTGTTATGAAAATGGATAAAGGTCCTCAAATGAGTTTACTTTATTAATATAGATAGACTTTCATGGAAAAATTAAAGGAAGTTAATAGGTAGAAATAGGTATAGGTAGGTTTAGGTTATGTTAGTTTTGCATCGGCCCGAAGGGCCAAAACAACTCAAAATAGGAGCTCCGCGCCAGCGGAGATCCGTCAATACTGTTCCAATCTCCACTAGTTTGAAATTAAAATAGCTAATTTTATTTCAAACTTCAACTTCTTAAAATCATTTAGCGCTGTCTTGCTCGCACGCGGTGCGACGTGCGAGCGAGACGGACCGTATGGAAAACCGCATCAGTGTGCTAGCAATGAGGTTAGACTAGATTGGAACTGCTTTGCGCGTCGGACATTAAAAAACAATTGCCGCGTGAAATTTGGTGATCATGTAGTATTTCTGGGTATCGAATGAATTATTTGGGTGTAAATAATTTTAATAGGATTACGAGCCCTGTAATATTTGGATGTAAATTATATGAAATTTGGTGTTTGAAATTAGGTGATCATTAAGTATTTTTGGGTAGTGACTAATTTATTTGGTAACAATTTAATTTAATAGGTTATCGACATGTTACTTCTTTGAGTTGCACTTTATATTTAAAAGGAGTTGAAAATTTGGTGCGAATCTAGTATTTTTGGTAATCAATGTAATTTTTTAGACCATCATTCGGCAACTAATTTGGTGGTTCGTTAAATGCTACCCTTAATTTTTTAATGCGTTGACGTGAGCGCGTTTGATTGAAAACTTTTATTTGAAAATGAGTTTTGTTGATTTATTAAATTGTTAGTTTGTTATGAAAATGGATAAAGGTCCTCAAATGAGTTTACTTTATTAATTTAGATAGACTTTCATGGAAAAATTAAAGGTAGTTAATAGGTATAGGTAGGTTTAGGTTATGTTAGTTTTGCATCGGCCCGAAGGGCCAAAATAACTCAAAATAGGAGCTCCGCGTCAGCGGAGATCCGTCAATACTGTTCCAATGTCCATTAGTTTGAAATAAAAATAGATGTCATAGAAAAATACTACTACCTAGGCAAATTGACGATTATCAGCGAATAGAGTAGAGGCAAAAACATCTGAGAACAAATAGCTGTATGCGACCAGTACGGAAAGCACTGTTGAAAAGATATTAAATTAAATTATGTTATGTACGTGTCTCATTAAAATTACAGAAATTTTGAAGCTTCTATAAAATAAAATAATTTAGCGCTGTCTTGCTCGCACGCGGTGCGACGTGCGAGCGAGACGGACCGTATGGAAAACCGCATCAGTGTGCTAGCAATGAGGTTAGACTAGATTGGAACTGCTTTGCGCGTGGGGCGTTAAAAAACAATTGCCGCGTGAAATTTGGTGATCATGTAGTATTTCTGGGTATCGAAAGAATTATTTGGGTGTAAATAATTTTAATAGGATTACGAGCCCTGTAATATTTGGATGTAAATTATATGAAATTTGGTGTTTGAAATTAGGTGATCATTAAGTATTTTTGGGTAGTGACTAATTTATTTGGTAACAATTAAATTTAATAGGTTATCGACATGTTACTTCTTTGAGTTGCACTTTATATTTAAAAGGAGTTGAAAATTTGGTGCGAATCTAGTATTTTTGGTAATCAATGTAATTTTTTAGAGCATCATTCGGCAACTAATTTGGTGGTTCGTTAAATGCTACCCATTTTATAAAGGGTCGGCAACGCGCAGGTGACTCCTTGGTGAGTTTCGAGCGTCTATAGGCTGCGGTGTCCGCTTATCATCAGGTGGACCGCATGCTTGTTTCCCACCGTCATTGCGACACCTACCTAGAAACCACCTACCTATCGCGTGACCATCATAGGGACTCCCTAGAATCTGTCTGGGTAGCCTCTGTCTACCAATCGCATACTCTTCAACTCACCTTATTCAGCTCAAAGTTCCCATAAGGCCCAGATACGGTTACTTCATCACCGGGTTGCAGTGCAGTGAGATGAGGCGACAGCGCGCCCGTCTCGTATCCCTTCACGGCGAGATGTATTGCACTGTCCCGCTCGCCATCTGGCACCCAGCCTTCGCCTACTGGTGTGTATGATCTCACGCATTCCAGGTCTGGAAAAATATAACGTATTATTGTTGGTAGAAATTTATTTTAGTTACTTTACTTCTTGGCAAAAACTGAACACACGTTATAAAAAAAAAATACGTTTTGTTTCCCTACAACGACGCTTAAAATGATGTCAAAATGCCTTCATTATAAAATGCACTCTAAAACGGACCAATACGGTAGAAGTGGTAGAAGTAGTACCAACTACCTACCAACTTAAGTATGTATATCCCGCTACCCTAAGGTTGTCTGGAAGAAATCGCTCTTTAGCGATAAGACCGCCTGTTGTTTGCCTCTGCTTACTGTGATTTTGTATTGTACTGTATCCTTTAATTGAGGTGTGCAATAAAGAGTATTTGTATTTGTATATGTGAAGTTAGTTTTGGTATTGGACCGAACAGTGAAAACCCGCGGAAAACGACTGCATCGTAAGCGTCGCTGTCTCGACTCTTGAAAACAGTTTATAAATAACACTAACTTTATTTTGGCATAGAAATTATAGAATTATACAAACTTCGTTGCTCCTTCCCTTCTGATGAAGTTAGAAGGGAAAATTGTTACAAGTAATCGAATAAACGAATGCCGAAAAGCGGATTAGATAGTTAACAAACCGTCCAATTACATTCTGGACCTGAAACTTCTTTGAAGTTTTTTTAACTGAAAATGTAAGTACTTTGAGTTTACGTAGTTTAGTAAATTTATTAGGCGCCTATTTATTCACTTAATAACGATGTGAAATAAATTTCTCGGTGGTTTTTCTAGTCTAGTGCGTACGAAAACAGCTCTCAAACAGAATTACATATTACAAACATAAAATAAGGGATTCATAAGGTTTGACATAAGCGATATCCCCTAAATATTAATCCTTATTGTATGTTCCTAACAAGGCAAACGGATAACGATGAGACGAGTAATCCCATGGGTTCCGTAAGGTACCTACTGCCCTACTGGGTTGTTATTCAAGATGCTTATGAAAATAATGATGAAAATGGAAAGACACATGAACTAGTATAAGTCGAGCCGTTGCTACACATTGTAACTACAAATCTCGGGTTCAAGACATGCTGGCGGTTGATCATTTAACCCTAAGGTGAGTTGTTAATAGCTTAGTTGTTGACTGTAGAAGTACGATTTGGCCGGCAGTGGGACACTTATATAGGATATTTATAGGGAGGAAAGAAGAACAGGTACCTACTTAAACGTTTAACGGATCGTATTTCTTATACGTGTACGCTTAAGGTTCTGTCTATGAAAGAAAGGTAAAAAAATCATAGTAGTCTTTGGGGAGTCGGAATTAAGATTGACAAACGAATTTCTCATATTCCCTTGGTCTGATCAATACGAGTGTAGGTATATTTAAAGACTGCTGTTTTTACTGTACCTATATAAGAAATTTCTATGTAGGTATTGTTAGTAGATTAAGTAAAATATAGAAGGAAACCAAAAAAACAGTTGCCGCCACTAATTAAAGAACAAGTACCTAGTGTAGAAAATGTTACTAAGTTAATTTTAATTACCTTTCCCTAGGAGGATTCCTGAAATGACCGGCGTCGTACAATACGGTGTGGGTAGGTAGATATTTTATTACTAGCGATGTCATTCAATTACAAGGAACTTCCCGGATACAAGCTGCCACGCTAGTAAAATAGACTAATAAAATGTGGATATAACCTTAGCCTCGTAATCTACGGTTAACTACTTTACTTACTTCCCTAGTGAAGGTTTACCTACATTATTCAATTACTCTAATGGGGTTATAGATGGGATAATACACCACGTTAGAAACAACGACATAATAGGGTCATTCCACGAGAAAGTCACTTACGCTAAGCATATGCATTGAATTGTATGGCAGCTACGAAAATGAATAAAGCTCAAGAATATATTGTCAATCAGGTCAAGCCTTGGAATATGATTTGACCAAAAACCGATTTCCTTAACTGAAGCTTTTCTTTTACTACTGTAAAAGCTTACTTTAGCAAAAGAAAAGCTTCAGGCGAGAAATATTCTCGTGGAAAGCCGCAATAAATATTCTATAATATGCAATACAAGGACTACGTGGTCCCCTGCGAAATCGGATCCCAGGGAGGTAGGGGCAACACTTAGCTATGCCTCCGAGCTAGATACTCGCATCGCATATTATCCTTGTGCGCGGAAAACTGCGAAAATCGGCATGAATATAAGTTTATTGTCAAAGCGGATATTGAATAACACTTAGGAATCGTACATTAATCCCGGGTTGCTTAGGCGGTTGTCACACCGATGCGGTTTCCCGACGGTTTCCGCAGCAGTGTGACAACCGTCTTAATATAGCAAATTTTAGACAACATCACGACCATCACGTGTATTCTATTATTACTTAAAACCGTTGACATCGACAAGATAAAGCATCTGTCACTTTCTGATAACACTCGATAGAAAGTGACAATGCTTTATTGTCGTTTATAACGCCATCACACTGAGCGAAAAAAATACTAATTATTAGTAAGTTTTAGTGAATCCCAAGACAAGGAGATTATATACTAACGGTTACAAAACAGTTTAGTAGCAATTAGTAGTTACAAGGACAATTTTTTTGGTATTATTAAATAACTACTATTATCAAAAACTGTTTTGTAACCGTTAGTATATAATCTTCTTGTCCTGGGATTCACTAAAACTTACTAATAATTAGTATTTTTTTTCGCTCAGTGCGCGCGATCATAAATATGGGGCCAGATGTCAAGAGGAAAACTAACCATCTATAGTCCTATGCACGCGTACATGGTGCCCCAGCGGTGCCACAAGCGCCTGCGCCGGCGTCGCCAGCGACAGCAACACAGTGTCGTGCGACACACGCGACACGCGCGCCACACGACACGTCACGGAGCGCGGTGTCGACACGCGGCTCGCAGCGCCCACCACCGCCTCGCCACAGCCCTTCCACACGGCTGCCTCCGCTTTTAGTGCTACCACCTTTATATTGAACATGAGAAATAAAATGTATTTGTCGTATGGTAATTATTTTTCGAACTGTGAGATCTCCAAGAAGACAGTACCGTTGCCAGTTTTGTTGCAATCAAACTTTCAAAACGTTATTAATTTAAATGTTACTCTGAACTCTGAATCAAATTTAACTAAACATTACAGTTTAAGTAGCGGAAGCAGCTTATGCGAGATCACGTTGTAACATAATACTACAGTTGTGAAGAGATATCTAGGTACCATAATTCCCAAAGCGGATACTTGGAAATTGAAACGTCAAAGCGACTGTTAACTATTAATTGGATTCCATGTTAACGAGACGTAGAACTGTTGAAAGCAAATTGGTATTGTTAAATATTTACGTGCAACACACGAAAACCTTTACAAGCAACGTCTATACAAGTCAAATTGAATTTCGTGTATGGCTACATCGTACAAAAGAAAATAAATGAATGGCCATTTCACGCAGCGGTTGAATTTTTGAAATGTTTTCAAAGTTGATTGACATGGCTTCTCCGCAAATAGGCAAAAAAAAAACATTCCCGGAGTACCAGAAATTATACTACGTTGCAGAAAATTACAGCAAAAAATTATACGAACCTCTATTTTGCCGCTTTCAGCGAACACTCGTAACTGCAATGACTCCTGTAACTTTGCCTCGGGAACTAATTTGAGCGTTCGCACCCAGCCGTTAGTGGCCACTTCAACAAACAAAATCCCTTCTATGATCCTCGCGCAGCCGCCCGGGTTCGCCAGCGCTCCCGTGTACACCGACAACGTCAGTTTAGTGGACGTCTGAATCCAATCAAAGCGAAGAGGCGACGGCACAACGTCACTTTTATCCGACGTTTTGACAGGGCTCGCGGCCGCTCTCCTACTTATTGACACGGGCAAGTCGCTGGATTGTATTAAACTCTGCATTATTTTGCTGGGCGGGCTGCCTTTAATGCTCTCCTCGCTTTTTGCTGAAATCTTTTTTCTAGCCGGCGTTATACAATTAGCAAGATTCTCCATGGACTTCCTGACTAGCTCTTGCGCTTTGGAGGGTTCCCTGAGACGGTTTTCTGTTTTGGGGGACGGGGTGGATGGACCGAAGAGTTCTTCCGCGTCAGGCCTGTCTACCCTTAGCGGGCCCACGAGGCATTTCGCCAGGAGGGAGTCGTAGTTTACCCACGGATGTACTTTGTCAAATAGTTGAGTCGCGTCTATGCCCGCACCACGCATCAATTCCTCCGCACCTGAATTAAGATCAATTTTTTAGACAAAACACCTAGTTTGCTCAAGTTTAGAAAATATATTAATAGGGATGTTGACTCAAAATTTATTAATACTCCATACGAAAGAATACATATAACTATGCCAAAAAGTGAAAATCCTATTCAAATATCTCAAAAAATAACGAAACTACAACCGTTAGAATGTTTTTAGTTAGAGAGAGAAAACGCTACAGGTCAGTGACGTCACTGACCTCGAGCGCCATAGTAAATGACGATCGTTCAATACAACGGGGCGTTTTGCGGAAAAGGGACAGAAAATGCCCCCTCCTAAAACTTTGAAGACTTATAATTATGTAATTATTTATTCTTTTGGATTACTTCTTTCATATATTTGATAGAGAATTTGATCCTTTTTTGAGAAAATTCGGATTCATTGATTTTTCTTATTTGGTGTCAACATCCCTATTATAATGATGAACCATACCTCCGGGGTGGTAAGGCAAGTAATGCGTAATGTTGTACACGCGACCTCGAATGGCTAGCCAGGCATCGTCTGAAAGCAATAGTTCGTAAATTATCACATCGAGAACGTTAAATAGGAACAGTACCTATATAACAAGCACAAACTTTGCGTATTATGTGCGGCGAGTTCTCCCGGAGACACGGGCCGCATACGGCCGCCGACGCCTGTGAGGTCTTTTCCGGAGTTGCCGAGCCGTATCCAGTCCATCAGACTGTGGCCTGGTTGGAGCGCGCATTTGTTCCTGGGATTCCCTGTAACAAATGTTAATGGTATTATGGGTCATTTTCTAAACTCGATTTTTTTTGTGTCCGAGCTGAAAATCGTAGTGTAGCAAGAGATAATACGTACCATTTATTTTTTTTCATAAAGAATACATGTTTCCACGTTGAGGTCCACTCAAATTCACTGACTTATTTGTTTTTAAAATACATCAAAAAATACCTAAACGCTCAAATTAAGACTCCGTGCCCTGTCCGGCATCTAGTTTTGAATCAATCAAAAATTCCTATCAAAAACTGTACATTAGAATCACTGATTTCGTGTCAAAAACTTTAACTCGATTATATTTACTATCACTGAGCACAGACACTATTCACTTCACTGTGGTGAATAACTTGTAATTGATGTTTAAAAATCGTCCGAGCGCGAGAGTTAAATTTTGTCGGCAAAATTCAAAGGTCCCTGGCAGCCATCGTTTACATTTGATCAGCTTCGCGTCCTGCTTCACATGTGCTCTCAAATGTCAGCTATTATATATAAAAAAATTATATATAGCAAACCGCATTAAGTTCGAGTAAACCACCTAAGTACTTCGGTTTCTGGGTGGGCGACAATTTTTTTGCTTTTGCTTGCAATTTCGGTGGCCCTTAGAAATTCAAATTCTTACATAAGTAATCATTAACATATGTATGCATTATAAAGCACTTTGGTGTCTCTATATAAACGATAACTTAAAATATTATTAACATGTGATTTGATTTTTTTATGATTTTTTTATATCGATTTCCAATTCCCGTGTCCTAATTCCCATAGCTTGTTTACCCAAAACAGCTGATTTTGGGGCACGGGAATTTGGAAGGGTCACTTATTTTGTTAATAAACCGCATTTAATAACAATAATTATGGATGAAATGCATAAATAAATATAATTTGTACTAAGTATATCGATTAGAGTTGTAGTTTATGCGTTTATTAAAAAAAACAGGCCAACTTCTACAATTACACTTAGCTTTTTAAATATTTGAAAAGAATCAATAAACAAAGTCAATGAACATTATGTACATAAAATCATGTAGGTATATATCGATACATACGCATTTTATATACAACGACGGTGGCAAACAAGTAAGCGGACATCTCAAATTTTATAAAAGGTCAGCAACGTAGGTACCCGTGACTTTTTTGGAGTTGCGAGCGTCTATATGTACATTTGTACATCTGCATTTAGTGATAGTTTTAAATATTAATACTTGTATGATTTTCTGCAAACGAGTTGCTATGTGATTGTATAAAGAGAAATTTAACTTAAAATATAGATTTTTGGTTAATATAAATTTCCTCGGCTGAAACTTGAACCCATGATTGGTAAAATTAGGCTAAATAACTTCGATACAATTGAACTTTATAATTCTTGATAAATTAGATGGTAAATAATAATTTTAATACAATTTTTTCTAAGAAAAGGAAATTCCCATGGACAGATAAATTCCCGTGCCCTGGTCAAATTTTCAAATTGCAATAACTTCCGTAATTTTATATGTATAAGTACCCCGTAAGAAAATTTGTGTTTATCAATTTTTTTCTCAAATTATCAGCATAAAATTTTCTATATATTATTGGTATTTCAAAATTCCATGGGAATTTGACAAAAATGCCCGTTTGGTGAAATTGACTCTTATAGACTAATATATCAGTATCGTTTAGACAACTCGAAGTTATTAGGTACCCTTTGTGTAACAGGTAGTATAGTGTTTTGTTTACCGGTACAAACTTTGTGCAAGTTTTTCTTTGCTTGTGTTTGCATTACACTTATGATTTTTGGTCAGTATGCTTATTTTTCTGTTAGCCAGAACCTCAAGCAAATTTATTTGTATTTTTTTATTTTCATTTTTTCTTCAAATTCAAGTCTCCGCGCACTTTTCAGAAATCTACTGTCTGTACTCTGTAGTCGGGTAAATTTATTTAAAAAATTCAGTGCTACTCAAATTTAAGGCATAAAATAAGGAACCTAAATTTGTCCCTCCTAACTGTCAATGTATCCCCAAACATTTTATAAAGGGTCGGTCGGCCATGCGCACGTCGCTCCTTTGGAGTTGCGGGCGTCTATAGGCTGCGGGGTCCGCTTAACATCAGCTGGACCGTACGTACTTTTGTTTGCGCAGGCACTGTCTATGTTAAGCGGTATTAGGTTTATAGTCCGTACTTCGTACAGTACCTATGGAAGGTACTTTTATTTATGTAGCTGATCCCTATTCCCTACTAATAAACTATTCTTTACAAACCGGGACAATTTGGTTAATGGCCGGGACACCGGGACAGCACGCTTCAAACCGGGATATGTCCCGGCGTAGTGGGACGTATGGCATCCCTAACCTAGATAGATAGAGAATAGTTACCTAAGCACTGGTTAATATAATCTTCTAAATTATACTCAGGAACCTTGTACTGGGTTAGGTCGTTACCGTTTTCATGAATAAATAGCGGTCACTTTATGTAAATGGCACAGTGTTGCCAGAGCACTTCCGTCAAAAAGCACGGTCGGGTGTCCAAAAAAGCACGTTTTTGGAAAAAAAGCACGTTTTTAGGATTCCGTACCCGAAGGGTCGAAAATGACTCCTATTGCTGTTACTCACGCGTCCGTCCGTCCGTCCGTCAGTTGTCTGTCACAAAATTTTGTTCATAAGATTATTTTTTCTTCCCATTGACCCATAAACTTGAAATTTTAACTGTTCATTATTACGGGTATTTTACCAAGAAATACTTATATTTTGATATAACAGGTTTTTTCGTTTGGAAATTTCCTTATTTTTCATGTTAAAACCAACATACTTTTGCGGTTGGTTCGGAAACCTAAATGTGCGAAGTCCGATACGCACTTAGTTGGTTTTCGTCACATACAGAGTACCTATTGAGCCTTTACTACATCGTGTACTCATTGCACGACACGAACGATAGAGCTTGCAGGGACAAGTTCTTTCCTGCAACCACAGGTAAAACATAACTTTTAACTTTACGATATCAAAGCGTAGGGTAGGAGAGAAACATTGTTTAACACAATTATTGTTAGAAAAAAAATACAGTTTTAGAGAGTACCAAACCAAAATTACCTCCCCATTTTTAGTAGTATAATATTAAAGCACCATAGCACTTAAAAAGCACGGTTTTAGCACGTTTTTGGGGAGCGCACGTAAAAAGCACGTTCGTATCCAAAAAAGCACGTAAAACCGTGCTAAAAAGCACGTTCTGGCAACACTGAAATGGCATTTGGGAGGCGTTACCCGGATAAAACATTCAGTTGTTTAGCTTAGCAACTAAAAGCGTACAGTCAGCATCAAAAGTAGTTTGACATATGGAGATGTCAAAAGTTCTTATTCCTTTGTAATAAAGACTTTTGACGCCTTCATATGTGTCGCTACTTTTGAAGCTGACTGTACATAGTTAAGTAGTTTTTTCCGCTGGATTCCGTTGGAACAAACTCAAACCGCTCAAACGTAACGTATATAATTTAAAACTATATTACACTAAACGTCAGTTTAACACGTATCAATTAAAACGTGAGTTTAGGTTGATGGGTGACTGATTAATCACCGCCCCGCCGAAACTGCCGGTCCTAGAAATTTGAAATTTACGGGATAAGACGGGCATTTTTGGAAATTCCACCCCTAAGGGGGTAAAACAGGGGTGCAAAGTTTGTATGGGGGGCAATAATTTTTTTAATGTCCAGACTTGAAACTTTGTACAAAGACTCCTTAAAATAAGACAATGAAAGTTATATCTGCATTTTCAAAATTTTCGTTTCCTAAAGGGTTGAAAATGGGGTGAAATATTGTATGGGGAGCAATTTTTTTTAAAAGTGAGAGTCTTTAAACTTTGTGTAAAAGGTCCTTATAATAATGGAAAAAAAAAGACAGCGTTTTTCAAAATTCATCCCCTAAAGGGGTTAAAACTTATTATTTTTATTTTGACGCTTTGAGACCATGTACATCCCAAAGCACGTTAGAATAGTCATTATTAAGAATATTTTGACGCTCAGAGACCATTTACATCTTTGAGATATTATATTAAATTTTGTTATTCAGACTGAGACCTTATACATCTCTCAATTTTACTATTATTGTAATGTTTGTAATAGATAATTAATATTTTGACATGAAAAATGTATTAAATTCTTATTGATATATTTCTTAAATTGTAAATTAATATTTTCTCATGAAAAATCTATCATATGCTTATATTGTAAGACTTTTTTAAAATTGTACATTAACATTATGACATGTGAAAGTGCCCTTGTGGCCTGTTTGCAGAATAAGTGTTTGAATTCTGAATTTTGAATTCTATGTGTCTTAGATTTCTTGATCTTAAGTAGGTTAAGTATTATCATTGTAATAAGCATATTTTTGTGAGAAAATGGCTGACTGTCGAGTTTCTTTCGGCGTTTCTTCTCGGCAGTGGCCTCTGTGAAACGCTAGTAGGGTTTGACTTTTAAAAGTGCCATTGCGGCCTACTTACAGAATAAAGTTCATTTATTTATAAAAAGGGGTTCAAAGTTTGTATGGGGAGCAATTTTTTTTATAGTGATAGTCTTCAAACTTTGTATGAAAGTTTCTTATAATAATACAATAAAAGTAATTTCAGCGTTTTTCGAAATTCATCCCCGAAAGGGGTTAAAAAGGGGTTCAAAGTTTGTATGGGGAGCAAATTTTTTTTTAAGTGAGGTACTTCAAATTTCTTACAGAGACTCTCTGTTTAAATAAAACAAAACTAATTTCAGCGTTTTTTTAAATTCATCTCCTCAAGGGGTTAAAAAGGGGTTCAATGTTTTCATGTGGAGCAACATTTTTTTAAGTGAAAGACTTCAAAGTTTTTACAGAGTCTCTGTTTAAATACAACAAAACAAATTTCAGCGTTTTTCGAAGTTCATCCCTAAATGTCTTAAAAAAGGGTTTCTGTGAAACTTAGTTAATCTTTTAACTCCCTAAATGACCTCTTGGTCATTTTGTATGGAGAACAAAATTATTTTTAAGATAGAAACTTTAAAACTTCCTGACTAAACATTAAAATTAAAAAAAAAAACAGATTTCAGAGTTTTTCAAAATTCGCCCTCTGAAGGGATGAAAACAAATTTTATTTTCAATGAGACTTGGAACTTTGTTAATAGGCCCTAGCATAACTCTGTCTCTCTGTAACCCCTTCACGCTTAAACTGCTGAACTGATTTAGATGAAATTTGGCGCGAATATAGTTCGCAGTGGCGGCGCGTCAAAAATATTCTTAGGAAAGCCGGAAATAATTTGCCTTTCTTATACTTCATGAGCCGTAGTAAAAGAACTGCACTGGCTGAAAATTAGGTAAGCCGGTGGGAATCGAGTTGTATGGACGCTCCGCCAGTTCGAGTCCGAGGAAAGGACATAGGATAGTTTTCACCCCATCCCGGAAGTAGAAGTTTGTATGGAACAGAGATAACTAGGTAGCCACCTGAAATAAAAGAACAGCGATAAAATTCTAACGCGATGACCGAGCTCTACGCAGACGAAGTTGCGGGCAAAAGCTAGTAATATTATAGTTTTAACATGACTCACGAAATATAATTTAGTAGTTTACTTCTTTGGAAGCGGTAACATTACCTATAGCCAAAAATTTATTAATCGTATATTTTTTGGCTTTGACGTTAGCTTGTATTCTCGAGTTTTAGAAACTGTTTTCCCAATTTTATATAGCAGGCGGCGGATGAATCCAGAAAATTAAACTCCAACTTTACCAATCTTGTTAAGCAAAAATTTATTTGTTTATTTATTAGTTAGGTATATACAAGTTTGCCCGTTACATTTGTGAACAAAACAGCGACGGTGCCGCGCCTAGGTGATCAATAAATCAAAGCTCACTCAAGTTACGAGGCCATCAAAGTTTCCTTTTTTCCCTCCCGGTACCAATCAAATTAGTATTGTAGGTACCTGGTGACTTGACAGATGTGTTGGATTCCCCCTCGAGAGGATACTTTGTTAACGGGCCCGCCGGGAATTCACGCAAAAACCTACCTATAAATTACCTACTATGAAAAATTCACAGCATAAGTAAAGTAGTATTATGCGGCGCGACTTGGGCGTCAAGATATAAAAGCTAAAGAGGTAAATACTTTATTATAATATTAAAAACAGTATAAACAACTAAAACTAGACCTAGAAATAAAACTAAATTAAAATTAAATATCTATATCTAAATAAACTAAACTAAACTAAAACATATGTAAAAAATTGGGCCCCCGTGGCATCGTACCGAAGATGCTGGCAGCATTTCCTCGCTGTATTGCAATACTAATGCGTTGAGCGAGGAAGCTGCCAGCTCTTCGGTCACCAGTTGATTCAATTAACCTTTTACTTAATTCCTTAAACAGGAAGTGAGCACTGGGACCCCACGGGCCAAGAGTCTCGACGCCAAAGGGCATAAAAATGTATTCTGGACCGAGACCCCTGTATTTGTTGCTCTTAAAATTTTCGGCCGCCTTAGCCGCCGCGCCACACCGAACGCTGGTACCGTTGAGGTGGGAAGGAGCAAGAGTATCCACGCATGTTGCGTCCCACACAAGAACCTTTCCCAACCTCCACGGCACCAAAGACATCCCGTCCGGTCTCTTGCCATCGTCTCTTGCTATGCCAGTTGGCTCGAGTAGAGCTGGCACGTTGACTGAAGCAAGAGACCGGCGGATGATATAAAGCTAAAGTG
The DNA here is from genome assembly GCA_951800055.1 of Cenopis cana. NCBI lineage: Eukaryota > Metazoa > Arthropoda > Insecta > Lepidoptera > Tortricidae > Cenopis > Cenopis cana. The sequence goes on from OX637488.1 coordinate 9,289,354, forward strand.
GCACATGTAAGGCCCCCATATCATTCTTTTGGTAATCAATTCTTCTTACGCCCGAGATCTGGAGTGATATCATATTCGATTTTTGAACGTCCGCAGAGGGGTTTTTCGGGTCTAAAATAAGCTATTATTTTAATCCGACAGATTAACTAGTTCCCTTTAGACTGAGTACAACATTTACACTCTCATACTAACGTCGGATTTTTTTTTAAACTCTACAACACGTCTTTGTTACAACATGTTACAAAACGTAGAGGATAGTCGATGAAGTAAAGTCGTAAGCATTATTGGATTCAGCTTGTGTTTCAGCCTATATATAAATGTCTAGAAGATTTCAAGGTCACATGGTCATTTACATTATAACGGGTTATTTACCGTGCAATCCGTGATGGCGCTTGCAACATATATGTATCCCGTTATTAATGGTAATTCTAAAGCCTAAACATTGACGAATCAACGCAGACGTTTCATCTGAATTTGAAGAATTTGTAACTTCATGGCCCAAGTAAACAGGTATTGCTTAGGAAGTTAGGACTCGCAGAGCCTGTTGCAAGTTGCAACCTTTTGAGGAGAAGCGTATAAGCTTGTGTTTTTGATCCTATTTGGACATTTACAATCGAGAATTAAGCTTAAGTAATGAGTAAGCTACGGTAGCCCAGTGGTTCAAGCATGCGGCTGTCAAGCGGCGGTCGTGGGTTCGAACCCCAGCTCGTACCAATGAGTTTTTCGGAACTTATGTACGGAATACCATTTGATATTTACCGTTAGCTTTTCGGTGAAGGAAAACATCCTGAGGAAACCTGCATACATCCGCGAAGAAATTCAAAGTTGTATGTGAAGTCCCCAACCCGCTCTGGGCCAGCGTGGGGACTACTGCCCAATCCCTCTCATCTATGAGAGGAGGCCTGTGCCCAGCAGTGGGACGTATATAGGCTGATGATGATGATGAATGAGTAAACTTCGTAATACAAATCCTTGATTTATGTACTATATGCTACCATTAGACACGCCTGCAAGTAATGAGTCTCAAACTTCGTAATGAATCAATATTGGCTAACTTAATTGAGAACGATGAAATTTCTCAGCTTTGACTAAGTTCTGTATTAGCAAGTATTAGGGAAATCGATTATAATATAACTGCGCTAAATGTCACTAATAAAACTTACTAGACTGTCAGTTCATTTCGTGTGTAAAGCCGTACATAAGTATAGCTATTGTTACATAATAGTTAACTAGATAAGTAGGTCCTCCAGAGGTGTTTAAATATGTAATAAGGACACGGGTTAATTATTAGAAAAAAAATTATGCAATTAAAATTCAGTACGTACATATACGGCCTTTTTGTGACTTCCTGTCTTTTTTTTAATGGGATTGCGCTTGGCCAGCATCTAGCCAGGGGGCCAAAATGAGGCCGACGGTGAGGCGAGCTCACCCAGAAAATTCACTTGTGCCTTAAAGAGGTCCCTATGAACTTTTCATCCCACGATGATGAATGTGCATTATAAAAGATGATGAAAGAGGAATTTCAACCAGGTAAGGATGGTAACCAGACGTACGTCAAAATATCCGACTCATTAAATGACTTAATGTAATTTCATCAGACCCATTTCTTTACAAATAAACGTCAATAACGGACGGCATTCAACGAAGGAATGGTTACGGAAGCTGACATATATTTCTAGCTAGAAGACAACCGAACATATATCTTGCAGACACGTTTCAGTAAATATCGATTGAAAATTGATAGCGTATGAAAAACGAATACTTACCTTGTTCGCCAAGCCAGACGCAGTAACGCTGACGGAGCATTTTTCTTCCTAAAGGATTTTATCGCGGTAATTTTTTTAGCTCTTTGTGCAACGTCATGAGCACGCTTCTTCGGCGAAAATTATTTTTGCTAAGACATGTAGGTACTCTCGTTTGTAGAAGGTTCGTTTAATAAACAAAAGATCGCGATAATTATTTCTGATGGGACTCGCCGTCTTTTCAATCATAATAAAAGTCGGGTTTAGTAGGCGAAGCGTACCTATCTCCGAAAACTAAACAAATAAAATCTTCGACTAAGTCGGTTTGTTTTGTGACGTGAATTGAATTGTAAGTGATGTTTTGCTTAGATGAGTACCTACTTATTAAATATATTGCGTTGCGAATTCCACATATAGAGATATGACTTGAATTTAAGCTTAAAATGGTAATAGGTACGCCAGAGTTGAATAACGATATGTTCGATATGTAAAGCGTAACGTTTCCTGGTTGTATCCCAGGCACATCCCAGGGGAGCCCTGGCTCCGTCTTGTCACCTAAAACTAAGACTTGTTGTAGGCGCTAGTTTAAAATGTAAAGATAAACCCATAATAAATAACTAGAGCAAACTTTCAGCAATCACGCGAAAGGATGCTTATCTTATAATTAAACTACCTACCGACACACATAAAGGTATCATAAATCACAAGTAAGCAATATAATAAGATATATTATAAAAAGCACACAGCGGATTAAATATAAATCAAACATGTTAGGAATATTATTGCCTTTCAGTATATTTCGGAAATGTCCAGATTAATTTAATAGTTTTAATTATTTTGTTGAGATGGAAAATAAAATAATACATAAAATGATGTATCAGATCATAATTCACTAAATTGAGACCACTAATGCCAGCCTTAGTATTGTCTTTGAAGTAAATTTTGTCAGTACTTTACGAAGTAAATAAATTAAATAAGTTATACCAACTTAAAACTCATTAAACGTATCTGCAGAACCACGAACGTATACGTATATGTCGTTTAGTCGTTCTCGTATACTCGTTTTTATGCATCATAGAAACTCGCATTAGTACTCAAATCTCCAATTCTGTGCCGAGCTCAACTAAAAACACAAATAAAGCCCAACAAATCCTTAGTTGAAGTAGCTTGAAACAATAGAAACGTATAAACTAACATAAGTTTCAACGCTGGGAACTATTATTAGCTAAGTAGTAGGTCGTTTAGTAAGTAAGCAGAGTAGTGAGTAGTGTAGCATTAGGCCGGCCGCAGACGCACGGAATTCAGAACGGAATCGGAGGGGAGGGGAGTTGACGCCTCTCGCTCTAAGAGGGAGAGGCTTCAACTCCCCTCCCCTCCGATTCCGTTCTGAATTCCGTGCGTGTGCGGCCGGCATTAGGCTTCCTCGGAAACGTAGCAAATTATACTGGAAACACGGCTTCCGAAACTAGGCGCCTTTGCAAACATGAGCAATTGTGAGTGCTTTTAGTGGTTAAGTACTACATTGGGGTTTTATCACTTGAATCACATTTAAACCGACGGCAATTTCTATGCAGATAACTATTATTAGACAAGTAGTTAAAGTAACGCGAACAGCCGAACAGGCTCGCGACTAGGGTTGCCAACCGTCCCGCCTCAGGCGGGACGTCCCGTTTCCAGCACCCTAGAGGATGCGTCCCGCAAAGGATGCGTGCGGGACGCCAATTGTCCCGTTTTCAGGCCTCGGCAGAATTATAAGAACTGAAGCGAGCATTTTGTTTTATTTTAGAAAAGATGCACAACTTCGATAAATGAAAATGAGTAATTTGTATCCCGCTCCTGGAGGACCGTATACTCGTAATAGGATAATTTTAGCACGGAAATCATCCACTAAGAACGTAGGTATATCTCGCGGGAATTAATAATGTATCCTACATCACAATTATACCTTAAGTTATATTGATAGTGTGCGCGAGTCCCGCATTTTTTAGCCAAGTCCCGCAAATCGGAGCACATAAGTTGGCAACCCTACTCGCGACCTCTCTGCCGCCGGGACAAGTAGCACTAGACTTCTGCCGCGTTCCTCGGGAAATGTAGCTAATACTGGTAACACTGGCTTGCGAAACTAGGCGCCTTAGTAAACGCCAGCTTTTTAAGATAAATTTGCTATGGGTAAATGTATGTATGTACAATGTAAGCAATTTATTGTACACAATAACAATTTAAAACACGTACATGTTACAAAAGTGATAAGATTGAAGTACTTACACAGGCGAACGAGGTCGAGGTTTAATCACTAATCAAATATACCAAAATACCAAAAAATAACAAATTTCATGTCAATCAGTTCAGTGGTTTAAGCGTGAAGAGGTAACAGACAGACACACTTTCGCATTAATAATATTAACTAGTATGGATTTATAAGTAGGCAAATGGCAAATGCGGAAATCGCGGAAGTCCTGAAACATCTCGCTTGAGATTACGTTAGCGAGCGGGAAGTTTTATCAAACAGGCATCTGTCCAAATTTTAACACAACTCCGCTCCGATTTAGGTAGCTAGAATTTAAAAAAAGATGATGTTATGAAATACAGCACATTTTTCATATTAACATTTTAACTCGGTCTCCTTGATGCACTTATATATTAATATTAATTATTTTGTGTTATTAATTGGATGCATTGACGTATACTGAGACAGTCAGACACAATAAAAATACTAGTAACAATAGCGTGAGGACCTTGAATACGTCCATCAAACTGTTAAGGGCCTTACAAACTTGAAAGAACAATAATTAGTCGTCTATCCTGTGGTCAACATTTAGCGGCTTATGAGCATGTAATTTTATCGTCAGTTTTGCGAAAAAGAAAAGCAGTTTGTCTGCTCCGGAATACAAACAAGATTAAGGGATAACATGAAGCAAGCTCCGGCAGCATTCTGGATTAATCGAAATATTAACGCTATAAAGTACTTACTCTCTTACATTGCTTTAGTACGCCGTTCCGCATAAAGTGCCCATTACTCGGCTAGAAACAATTCTTTTAGAGATAGTAAGTAAATGGCGCGAGGTGTGGGCCTTTTGTCCACGTTTACTTTGATCGTTAAAAGAAAAAGGCCGCGTAAAAACGAACACCGCAAGGGTTCTCTTTATTAGGATCTTATCTACCCTCTTCGACGGTCTAAATAAGATCTATTCAGTGGTGATAAGGATCAGTTTTACCGTAGTTCGCAGTAAAACAACGAACATCCTCATTTCAAGCCGAATTTTCATCCAAGTGTGACCCGACAAATGGTATTTTGCTAAATCAGACTTATTATTTTCCTCATATAGATCAAATAAAGATAAAAGAAGAAAATCCGCCAAAAAGAAAGTATAATGCTAATATGTTGGCTTTTGGAATTGGGAAAAACATTTGAATCTGGAATAAAATATTTCTCTGAAAAATGGCCGAGAAAGAGGACGTTACTCGCTACATGTTAGAAGGCGATACAATTCATCGTAAGTTTAAGGTCAGTTAAAAATAAAACAAACATCTTAAAAAAAAGTAAAATGGCCACAAAAAAAAGACAATTCATATGTCAAAATGGTTTTTTTCCGTTGGAATCGCGACTTATTTGTTCGTAGGTGTCTGAAAAAACGGTAATCGGAAGAAAATACACAAGTTTGTGATTCGTTTTAAGAGGGCGCCGAGCATATTTAGCAAAAACAGCCTTCACCTCTCAATCTGTGGAGGTCCCGATTCTCTACAAAAATATATAAAATATATATAATTATTATCACAAAGAGTGTGTTTACAAGTTATCACTATTAGTAATCTATAATAAATTACACTTTAATAAATACAATACCGTAAAGTTGCACTAAAAATGAGAAGAACGCGTGTCGGCGTTTAGGCAAATTTGAATTGAAAAATCTATTATTTCGTTTCAAAATCACACTCAAACAAATCTCAAAAGTATTCACTATAAGTTATCACACTTTTCACATTTTTCCTCGCAAAGACCAATGAGAATTTCAAACGTAAATCTAAACTTTAGTGACTTTTCCATACATTTTCCCTGCCACCATACTTCGAAAAATCGACAGATGGGCATTGGCCCTCGGTGAGAGCAGACGCATGCTCCTTTTTTCGCTTTGACAGCTCTGTTTTTGACATTTTGCCCGTATACGAATACAATATGTATACCACACACAAAGATTGTATTAATTGAAGTAGGGTAAATAAATATTGACGTGTGGCGTTTTAAGAACCTTTTAACATGGAATTTTTGGTATTAGCCTTTTATTTTTTAGAGAACATACAGTGTTTGGTCCCGAAAGTTTACTTATGCGTTCAAATTATAATGTTTTCCTTCCCGAAAACGCATTCTAGACGCTAAAAGGTTGCCGATGCGTTTCATTACAATGGAAATTAATTTCAATGAATGGTCACCCTGACGGAACATCTTTATAACGTAATGACATTTGTCACTTACTTCAAATGAAAATTTGTGTACATTTTTCTTTCTTTATATTTCAATAATTTTACGTATCTAATGTTGATATCGAACACCAAATACGCATACACACACGCCTCTCGACAGTTTGCCAACAACGCATACTTATCTACTGGCATTTTTTGGACATATCGCGCGTCGTCCCTATTAGCCTCGAGTACATCATGATGACGGGAAAGGTGGAGGATAGACGAGCTCGGGCCAGCCAGGTGGATTGAAAAAATCTCCAAATTCGCCGGACTCCGAGAACACCCGGCGCTGCATGCAGCGCATCATCGGAACCACTGGCGAGCCATCTGCACTCCCCGCCAGAGACATAGCGGTCACGATCCTCAGCATTGAAGAACCCACTGATTGGATTGATTGGATTGGAATACTTATTGAAATTTGTGTGGATATTCACGCTTTCTCGTCAAATAGGAATACATTTAATGATGTCGATGTCGTGATATAACTTCAGGAATCGTGGATTATCAATCTGCAGTGTCACACAACAAAGAAAGTAATAAGCAGCAGAAGATTGTATTGTCGAAGCCGCATGGTCATACTAATTATAGAATGAAAATATAAATGTGTTTTTTTATCTTAGTTATATCTCTAACGACGACGTATAAGCTGAGTCTTATACAAAATATATGTATGTAGTCCTACTTATTTCTGCAGGTCTATAAGTACGGTTTCTAATTTCTATTTGATTGTTTTTTATGGTTTGAAATTATTTGGTTCACTGCTTTGATTTTGGATATACGGATATACGTACTTTATTATATACGTTGTAGTCTTTGGATATACGTAAGTACGTCACACCGGGTAGAGTCAGTCCGACCCAGGTCGGGCCTAGTAGAGTTTAGTGAACCAGCGACAAAACTCCCAGTAAGTAGCTCGATTCCACTCACAACTCAGATTCGGTAGAAGCCGCGTAACCAATCTCACTGGAGCGCCAACTCTTAGAGTATCCCAGTGTTTAAACCTCCCGCGTGGTCGTGTCGGAGGTTTCCCCTCGATTTTCCCCAGGCCACTTTCCAACCGCGCACTCCTATCGATTTATTGGGCTCGACCTATAAGGCCACAATCAGGTTGAAAAAACAAAAAAAGTACGTCGCAATAATTGTTTGGACGTTACGTAAACGTAGTAAATAATAGTAAGATGGCAATTTCAATTGCGTATATTATAAGTATTATAACTGTTACATTACAGCATGTATGCAGCATGTACATGGATTTAGCTATACGCAACCATTGTCCAAGTAGTGTTAAAAGTTCAGTAAAATTTACTCCACTAATTATTCTATTCAATTATCGTTCTTATAAGAAGGAACATGAGAGCTAATTTGTCATAACATAACTATGGACTCGTACATTCAACCATGCACACGATAGCGCGTCCGGCCGGCCAAGTTCCAATTACAGATAGTGAAAATGATTTACTAAATCCTACTTGGTCATATTTGTCCTACTTATTTCATTATCATTAGGTTTTAAGAATACTTAACAAACTTATTTCAAAATACTGCCATACATTTTCATTAAGTTTCATTACATAATATATATCGAAATAAAACAACCGCATCTTCGCTTAAAACTCGCATTACCTATAAAAGCCGCTTTAGCTTAGTTGGTAGTGACCCTGCCTACGAAGCTGGAGATCCCGGGTTCGAATTCGTTCTTGGGTCTTGGATGTTTTCTATGTATTTAAGTATCTATTTAAATCTGTATGTATAAAGTATGTATATTGTCGCTTAGTACCGATAGCCCATAAGCTTTGCTTAGTTTGGGACTAGGTTGATTTGTGTAAGATTGTCCACAAATATTTATTTATATATATATATATATTTATATATTAATTCCGGCGCAAACCAAAACCATACAAAAAATAGCCAAATAATGCAAGAATTTTTCTCACTTTTAATCTATTTGTATATGAATAATTAGGAGCGTTTTACTAAAATCAAATCCCAATTTTCAGAAGTAAGGTTTTGGTGACAGATCAGAACTTGACTTTTATTTTTACATTTTTGTCATGCCTTAATAAATCATCAAATATTGTAAATCAAAACTTTGTATTCCTTACAGAAATTGACAGAGCATTGTCATTGTACAGTGACAAGTTATGACAATTTCGATTTCTCTAAGGAGTTTTTAACTCTGATTAACTGGTGGCAATACACAACCGAAAATACCTATTAAAAAAATTTAAGTCAATGACCCGGGCCAACAAAATGAAGTAGTGTGTGTGAAATATGTATGTGTGAGTTACTGGGGAAAATAATTTAAAAAAATAGAAATTTGACAGGCGCTGATAATTTACCCTGCACGACGCAGTCTTAATGTTATGTTTATCAAACCTTTATTCCGTATATGCATTTATTAAATTTTTGAGAAAAGTAGTAGCCACGGCTGAAATTAGGCAGTAGGTAATGAAACGAAAGTAGGTTGCGATGAATAACACATGACGCTATTACCTGGGATACCCAAATACCTAGATGGTAATGTTCTACCTTATTTAGGCTTGATCTTACTTACTTTTAGTGCCCTATCTATCAACCGTGCCACCGTGAAAATGAATGCGTGGCTGCGCCAAGAGGGCGCCTAACGAACAACATCTCCACGACCGTAGAAAATTGCCTACTAAACACTCTGGTGTAGGTATACTGGGACATTAATAAAGACGAGATTTAATACCAGGGGGCCGATTTCTGAGTTTCGAACGCTCGACTTTTCACTCGAAATCTGTCAAAACATCATAGTTTTTTGACAGATCTCGAGTGAAAAGTCGAGCGTTCGACACTCAAAAATCGGCCTCCAGACCCGGATTGAGAGTCAGCGACTATATTTTCCACAAATGATTGAAACTAGGTCAAGCTTTTCATCGTCGCGAAAAGGTGCACACGTGCACATCAAAACGCTAAATCTATTTACGTCTAAGCTTTCACGTATATTGTCTAGCGTAGTCTTATTTCCACTTGGCCGGTTTATTTCGGACGAGCGCAAAAACGTACAAAGGGAATCGTTCAGGGACCTCACGCTGGGAAAAAGTCCAGCGATTTAATTGAAGTATAGAGAAACGTCACGTAAATCGGGAAGCTCTGAAGGGATTCGTCTTAATCTATTTGCCAGCCCGTATAATCAGACGGGGTGTACAGTCAACCAATTTGATTTCTAGGCCACTCCGTACCTTGTCACAGTGAAAATCAATATGAAAGCCGCTAGAGATCTTATATCAATGTCACTGTGACAAGGTACGAAGTGGCCCAGAAATCAAATTGGTTGACCGTACCTAATCGAATTGCGAATGCAATCACGTTGAGTGATTATAGCATGTAAGAAGGCGGTTAAAATGTGAGTGTTGTGTTGACAGGGCAGAGCGGGTACTTCGGTATTTTCGGCCAGTAGCTCTACAGTAGAGGTCTGTGAGCAATCGGATACATTTTTATCCTTCCGGACAATCGATCCGACCCACGTCGGGCCGCTCCGGTGAATAAAAGATGAGCTTGCAAATGTGATAATCCGATGGATGCCCGAATGATTTCACTGGACACAATAGATGCTCCTGAAAGCTTATTGATACTGATTTTTACGGTGTCCTTTCGCACTCATTTGTCAGGACGGTTCTTATACCTACTCACGTCACTGCGAGATGAATATAAGACATTATCCAAGGTTATTCCGAAGAAGGCCAATGACTCAGACGTATTCTATCTGGATTTTTAGCTTAACAGCCCGTATCCCAATTTTATTTCAACGTATTATGCCGACTTTGCGCTTTCGCATCGCCTTATGTTTTATGGACGGTGACGCGTGCAGTGGTCGATAAGTAATAGCAGGTAAGAGATATAGGTAAGTACTAGTTCTTCTACAGCGCAGTCGTGATTTAATACAATGTAAATAATTAATCCACTTAAATTGATATGAGACTGCATGTTATCTTTTGTGAAACTGCACTCTTAATTTGCAATTCCACGCAGTGATAATACCGGACTATACGGAATAGTTAGAATTAAAACTTTAACCAGTTGTAATTAGGAGCATTTTCGATAGTAATTTTGGCCCTAGCTAAACACCTCGTTAGTAGGAATTGCAAACGGATCACAATGAAAGATAAATTTGAGTAACAGCTAAACAAACAATGGGCTATTGATTCAAGTTAGGTATTGGTATTGGAAACTCAATCGGGTTGCATCAAAACCACTATTGAAGCAAATATTGAATCTGCTGCAGATATAAATCAGTTAACATAGTAAGGCAAGCTATTTGCAATATTATTGAATCAGGGTACTAGTCAGCTACATGCCGCTATAATGGAAGTGCTTTTAGTTTCTCTAAAGTTGTTCAAACTAGGACATGTATTATTTTGAGCGCCTAAGATGGATACAAGTTCAATAAGAAATTTAAGTAGATTAACTTAGCTATCAGGGGTGTGTAATAACAATACGCTATTGGAAACTTATTAATATAAAAAACAGGGCATGCATTGATGATAAATTGTCAACTTTTGGCCCCGACCGACCATTACGAACGAAGATTTCAACTTTTTTTTAATCAAAGTGAAAATTGAAAAATTCAACACCTCAGGTGGTTGTTGAATTTTTCAATTTTCACTTTGATTAAAAAAATTGAGATTTTCGCTAGCGGACGCATCCGCTTAACAAACATATTGAAGATTTCAACGTTTTCAATATTAATTAATCGAACAACTAATTTAACAACAACATATTAATTACTTATTTACGAGTTTCCCTTCCCAGCGTGTTATTGTTAGATATACCTCACATTCACACAATGAGGTATTTCAGGCTAGTAAATACGTCCAATATTGAGTTACATTAATTCATTATCATTAAAATAACGTACTACGTGTAAGTTTTAGCACTAGTATTACATACGTTTAAATATAAATATCAGCTGATTTCGTTCAGACACTTAGTTTCGTTTGTATACCTACATCCTCCGGGTTCCATGCACTTCTGAAAACGTATAAACCGTTTATAAGAGCAACAATTTCTTGTTTGGCAGACAAAATGCTATCGATCCTGTCAAAGGCTTCGGCATTATCCCAATCGCATTACTCTTCGATGAGATAGAAGTCGTAATATCGTATATTGCACGTGGGCTAAAGTATCCTCTGTCGCTCGTGAATATTTGTCGCACGTTCGAGTATATTCCAATAACAAGTGCCCACGCAAATTCGCGCTTTCACTTCAGGTAACACAAATATCATTGTAGCTTCAGGCAGATAGCAATATCAAACAATTTTTTTATTATTTGTATAAGTAAAGATACGATCGTGCGTGTCTGCAGCTGCATGTAGGAATAATTTTTCGGGTACAAAACTATCTGATATGATTTTATAATCATCATCATATTATCCGAAAGACGTCTACAGTGCTATAATGACCGGTCCTGCGCCACCCATATCCAGTAGCTCCCGCGACCTTTACCAGGTCATCAGTTCAGTCACTTTTTGACAGTGTCCATATAAAAACGGGTGAAGGGCGAGGGGGGAGGAGTCGGTTTTTGTTTTTTTTTGAACCTGACTGTGGCTTTATGGGCCGGGCCCATTAAAGCGATAAGAGTGCGCGGGGCTACTGCGAGTTTTGTCGCTGGTTCACTAAACCTAGCCTAGCTGAGAAGAGTCCAGCTTGAAACTCAGCTAGGCCCGACCTGGGTCGGAGGAGTCGGTTTGTGAATAACAGCCCAGCAGTGGGCGGCTGATGGATGCGAATAACGTTAAAAATACTGTCGAACGATATTACCTAATATTTAATATTATATAGTATTGATTTATAACAAAAACCCCAAATTTATTCATATACGTAATTAGTACTCGTAATTTAATAAAATTCTTATCCATCTTATGCTTTCGTCGCCATATTGCATCAGCCGCCCTTTAATCATCAGTATTACTTTATGATGATCCATGTAAATGACCTCTAACTATGTAGATAGGTACCAAAATTTTGCATAAAGTCAATACGAGTAGCGTCAGCTTAATTAGAAGAAAGGGTACCAAGAATTCATAATTAAATTGTGACGAACATTCTACAAAAACAGTGTTCATTTCAGGAAGATATTATCTCGCCTTTTTGACTTTGAGCCACGTGCAACACGATAAATGACATGAAAGGTCAACGTTACAAAATAAATTACAACTTCATACACGTTTATTGCAAATTTTTACCGTTAAAGTAATATTAGATTTTCGTCTGAAAAGTTAAGATGGCCGGGAGATGATGACACACAATTTCCAACCATTTGTATACAAGTATGGCGATTCTACAGGGATCTAAGTACGTAATGACGAAAAGGAATTTTTACGAATATATCATATCGCTGGCACCGGTGGCGGCCCAACCGCGTGAGCGTTAATCGAAAGTGTCGGTTAAATTTTGAAAATCAAACTATTTGTACCACAAAAATTCTTGTATTTTCCGATAGTCGATGAAAAATTAAGTAGGCGGTATCGTAATGCCATACTTCTCCGGTGTGGCTTACAGGCCGCCATACATACCGATGTGAACACATCAATAAAAAAAACATTTGTAACAGGCTAATTTTTGCACAGCTAATCATCGTCAAGTACCTAGTCATTCACGAAAATCACCAATGCGATACCTATTTTTCCGATGGGGCCAAATGGCGGCCATAGCGCCGCAAAGGAGTAGGTATTTAACCCCCGACGCAAAAACAGAGGGGTGTTATTTTTCTTTTATTTGCTAAACGGTTTGGTATATGGCATTTGGACTTTTGGAAAGTGATACAATGTGCCCAGTGATTATATACTTCTAGTAGGAGGCAAAAGTGGTGCCATACATGAAGTTGAAAAACTAGGTATTTCGACACAAATCGTTTGATTTGAATGACTTTTTGAATGATTTCGACACGAATCTATGATATGAAAATTCCTTTTCGTCATTACGTACTTAGACCCCTGTAGGATCGCCATACTGGTACAATAAATGGTACGAAATTTTGTGTCTCATCTCCCGGCATATAAAGCCCGTAAAATGAATCCTCTTAGGCTTTAGCAGAAACGAGAATCTCTTGACGGGTACCTACCGATTTACTTTATGATACTGTCTCCTTTTATGCATTTATTTATACAGGATGAGGGTTTCACAGGGTTAAATTTCAAAACGCAACCACAGCGAAACTGAACTTTCTCAATCTAGTTACTATAGAATGCAAATAATAAACGTAGAGAAAAGTCTGTGTTTTCGTTGTGTTGCACCCGTGCGCGGAGGCTAAAAGATAATCTAGACATTGTGAGGGATGAAATCTGTTATAGCGATTAACTTCGATCGACATATGAAGTAATCTTTGCCTACCCATGCAGGATTAATTGTGACCGGATTGGGTTTGGCGCCGTCGGGTTAATTACAGAGCGGATCGATGGACTCCTTGTTGGCTGACGTATTGGATTTCCGGTTATGTAATACGGCGTGACAGTATTTAGGGATCTGATATATCCTTATGACGGCAATCGGAAGTTAGTTATGATAGAGGAGAAACGAAATATGACGCTTGAAGCGCCCAAGTTTGGCAAGTTCATTTTTAAATTACATAAATGTTTAGTGAACTTTGAAAAGCGGATTATATGTACGCACTACGCATTGTTTTACAATGATTTACGAGACAAAATTTTAGTAACTGACTACTGAAATTAGTTTTCGTCGTCTATTTTAAATAAGTTTCTACTTTTGAGAAATGGAAATGGACTGGCTAGTAGAAATTGACAAGAAAATACAGGGAGATTGGCACATGGTTGGACAAACGAGAACAGCGAAGAGGTGGGACCATATGTTACTTACTCATACTCAAGGCTAAGCAAGTAGTATATGGCCCTACCTCTTCGATGTTTTCGTTTGTCTATGTAACTATGTGGGAAACACACTGTATTTAAATCCCTAAATTTACATGTTCTCGCCAAAAGGTACGTACTAAAGGAAGTACCGGAAAAAGGTAAGCGAAATGTACAATAACTGACGAAGGTTTTCGTACCCCAATTGTACGTAAAAAATCAGTTTATGTCAGAAAAATATTTTTGATACTAAGCTTTAGCTTTTATTGCCGGCAGTATCTCTTTACTGTTGCACATTCATCATTCATCAACTACTCATTGAGGGTTCCAATAAGCTCGAACACCACGGGTTTCTTTTGTGTAGTTTAGGAGTTGCTATGGCCTTCTGTCTCCATCACCAGATCAGCCCGGTGATACTATAATATTGCATTGTTATTGTTTGTTGTGCGTAAGTTTGCCGAATTTCAGCTAATGTATACCTACACATATTTACTAACTAACAGGGCAAGTTAATAGCTTGTAAAAACTAGAATCTACAAAATTAGGCGAACCGTTATTTAGAATTATGTCATCTCAAACAACGCGAGTAGCAAAAAACTAATGAATGGTCTCCCTTAATCTATAAACCTTTCCAGTCTCGCAAGTAATATCGCGGGCTAAGCATCAAAATAAAAATTATAATTTTATGTTCTAAGCTGTAATTAATATTATCGGGGAAAGTTCTTTAAAATTTAAGTAATACAAAAGCTAAGTAAGAGTACTTTCGTAAAAGTATTAGATATAACATAAATAAATATGTAGTCTGTCATAACTTACCCAATTTATGTGAGATAGTCATAACCTGGTCAGTGATATAATTAATACCGTCAAAACGTGGCTTTCATATCGATTGGAGACAAAACATTCAGGGCCGAGGACACGTTATCGGGTTCTCCGGTCGCAGACAGTTTTCGCTACAAAGCAGAAAAAACATGTTAGCGGCTACGAGCGTAGCGCGTAGAACTCATCGGCATTGAATGTGTTAACTCCTAACACAATTCTATGCCAGGAACTCGGCTAGCGGGCGCTCTGCACGTGTACTCGTAGCTGATATGTAGAGCGCTACGAAAAGCTTAGCAACGAAGTGTTAGTTAAGGGTCGGCCACACTGCTGACGCGTCGTAAACGCTGTGACGAGGAGACAGGATTGGCGACACAACTACTTAAAACGCAGTGGTCACGTAACTGCGTGACATAGCAATTAAGGCGCTACACTGAGAAATTTAGAAAGTTTGAAACGCTGTTCTGCCCAGACGAGGATACAATAGGGACTGATTTTCAGATATATAATTCTTGACTATATGATTGTGGTACTGACAATAGCCGAAACATAATTGCTTAAAATTTTCTCGATAGAAAAGAAATCCAAAGTTGAGTCTATATTTTGCTTTTTTTACTCAGCCTACTAAAACAACGCATTATTAAAAGACACGATTAAGTTAATATGATGGTATTTTACCTCATCTAGGTACTGACAAGAGGAAATTTATTAATCTGCACACAGTCAGATATGAATCGAGATTTGTCTAAAAAAACCATTCCCGGAGAGTGTTACATCCCGTTTTGTCGTGAACGAAAAACATAAGCGCGTCTTTTTCAGTCAATATATCGCCTTAAATTATAACACGATGAACGAGTTCTACGCGAAAAAAGTCGAGCCCAAAAGCTAGTAATGTTATAAATTACTATTTGACAATTAAACACAACATCTGAATGACGATCTTAGACATTCTAGTAAATTTTAAATGCCACTATCAAAATAATATCGTAAATATACATCAGCAAGTAGGCTGTGATGAGATAGTCGTTACTAAATAAAATATTTATACACGGGATTCAGTACGAGAATTCTAAAAATAACACGAATTCAGAGGGAAAGAAACTACTACTCTTACTGAAGAGGTAGGGATGACGCCTACATAAATTGCTAAGCTAACTCAGGACGTTGGAGAAAACGGGATTTTTACAAGGAAACGTTATATGTAAGTATATTTTTTTTATATTTGGGTCATAAATAGATTTAGGTTCGCGTCTTTCCTGTAGACGTATCAAAGGTTAAGGGCTATAAAGCTTAATTTTGGATTGGACTACTAAACCCGCATAAATAGCGCCTCGATAGCTTTCTTATGCAATTTTTTTTAACTATAAATCCTGCAAAATAGGTAAGTCACTGGGGAATTGGGGAGTACCAAGGGAAGGTAAGGGTAGGTTAGGTAAATTTAGTACTTTACGTTTTTTATTTAATCCGTACGGCCCTTCTGATGGTAAGCGGACGCCGCAGCCTATCGCTCGCAACAGTCGCAACCCTAATGGAGTCACGTGCGCGTTGCCGACCCTTTATAAAATTTGAGGATTCACTGATTTGATAGCAGAAGAGATAAATTTAGGTCCCTCGCACATCAATCATCATCCACAGTAGTACATTGGAAATTCTCTAAATATTATCTACGTAGGTAATCATTAATATTAAAATGTTCGCCCCGAAGTAAATCTCATTAGATTTTGTAAAGCGCCGCCTTTTTATTTCCTGTTGTGAACCGGAGCGAAAACATGGTTAATATTAAAGCATTTCTTTAAATTTATTCCACCCTTCGCCTATTCAGCGTCCTTTTTTACCGACACCATTTGATGGGGCTTTGATGATTTACAACACTTCCGAAACTGAGTAATTGTTATGAGCCAGTAACTCAAATTCGTTTTTTTTAGTACTTAAAATGTGAACTAGTAAAACAGTAAGGTAGAGTAAGATGGTGTCGACAAAGTGTCCCCTCGGTCCAGCGATATTTAGTTTGGCTATAAATCCTATAATCCACAACCTAAATTCAAAATTAAATATTTGGTACCTCGATGATGGGACCTTAGGAGGAGACGCGCAGACGGTTTTAGCAGATTTAGTACATATTAAACAGCATTTCAATCGCATAGGTTTGGAATTAAATTGTGACAAATCTGAATTATATATTTCGGAGTAAACACGGCAACATTGTTAAAATTTCGAGCGATTTGGGAGGCGGTTAGTAGGCCTCCCAAATCGCTCGAAATTTTAACAATGTTGCCCTTGACATAAAAATAGTATCGAAGGACAGTCTTGGCTCCCCTATCTTCGAGGAGGCCATTCCTCTTCTCTTAAATAAATCAACCACAAAATTTAGCAAGTATTCGGACCGCCTTGTCAAAATTAAATGTGGTATTATTCCTGTATTCCAATATTTTTTTAACTAAACGAAACGAACGAGCACGAGCTCCAACTCGATGGGGTTGGCAAGGAAAAAAAATTGCGACCGCCGCCGAAGAAACTTCTATCGACAGTGGTGTAATCTGAGAAAATTAATAAAATCAGGGTAAATAATTCGCAGATTTGGTAATTGTTACAGTTATACCGTACGGTATCCAGATGAACATACCAAAAGTCTTCAAGGGTGGGGGGTGCTGAGGGAATCCTTTTTTTATTTTTATTTAGAACACAAATAGTCACATTAATGATATCCAAATTGACAGTACAAGTAGGTACATGAAATGTACCTATGTACAAAAATAATCAAAAGACCTGGAGGTTCATTATTTTACATAGTGTTAACTACATTAATTTTGTTTAACAAAAATGTAAATGTTAACTAAAGCAAAGTAAAAACTATTCGTATATATAGGGACAAACTAATCTCAGTCGACAACTAAGTATGATATCTAACTTTAACTATAACTGCTGTACTAAAACAACTATACCTATAACTTAAATTACCTACCTATAACTATAACTTTTTTGTAGAGAATTTTATGTAGAATACTTAATTTATGCCTAAGCTAAGAACATTTTTTGCCATGGGCCATCGTTTACGAGTTTACCAAAAAAGGAACCTTTAAACCCTACCTACCCCTTGAGTACTTTTAGTATGTTCATCTGGATACCGCAAGGTATAACTGTGCCAATTTTCAAAACTACTCGAAATATTTCCTCTGATTGTCCTTATTCCGCGTAATTTTCTCAGATTAGTGGTATAGTGCGTGGCATCCACGAAGGCGCGCCCACAGCCCAATCCGTACCATTACGCATAGATTAGTATGAGCTTCGCCGGAGGAGCGCGTCCTCGTGAATGACACGCACCTATATAAAATACAATGTGTTTTACTACTACAACAATAATGTATTTTTTGTACTATTAGTAATTGTAAGCAGTTTTTAATGTAACAAATTCTCTGAGCAGCTCGACTGCGAAACGATTCTGTAAAACTAGACTGTTAGTTGCTATGGCCACGCTTGTTAGTAGCATAGTTAGATTCGAAGTATCATATCATATCACTTTTCACGCTCCTCAACTCCCAAGTGTGTCAGTACGAGTACAACACGAATCAGATTATACAATTCTAACAGACAGGTAGACAGACAACTGGTGAGCGAGGGGTTCCATTTCGCCATGCAGCGCAACGAGGTTAGATTATACATATAGATAATATGTGTGTACAATTCTCTGATGTACACAACTGTAAACTATAGTCATAGACATGCTTTGTACCCAGGTGCAAGCTCCGTATGCAAAGCAATGTGTTCAGGCAAAGATAATCTACAAAGAGATTGCGTTCCATCTAAAAATAACGACAGAATCTTTTGTTCGAAGTGCTTCTATACACATATTTAATTTTGCTTTCAGCAAACAGTGTTTGGTTAGTTGAGCACGTATTTAATTAAGCTGTTATTGAAGAGAGTTGCGTATTTATTTAATAAATTGTATGTCAAAACCGCAACAGCGCAATTATTAATTGAGTAACCACACCGTGGGATGAACATGTACGTCACGATGTCACAAACATGAAAGACCAACTGATAGTGGTAGCGGTACAGGCCCAATTTCAATGAAAAACCGCAAATCGATGTACAGTTTAGCCGTTTGGCACACGCATACTAGAGGTCATAACAAAATTTTTGCCCCGCAGTTCCTAAAAAAATTCCCTTAGGGGGGAGTGCCGAGACATTGTTTTTTTTTGTAGGGAAAAAAAAATTTTTTTTTCAGAAACCTATCGCGTGTGGTATCATATGAAAGGGCTTTTTGAGACGATTGTAAAAATATACCACATGATTACATTTCAGCTATTTTTTTTTAAATCAAATCAAAAATAATTTTCGAAACATACCAAGTTTGAGGTCCTCCAGACACGATATGGCTGATTTTTATTTTGTTCAATATACCAAAAATGATACGTTATATCCTCATATCTAACCTCAAAAAAGCAATTTTTAAATGATTTTCATTAAGTATTTTTTTTAATTTTTCAATATTACTAAGTGACACGATTCTACTGCAATACCTATTTTACGTGATTAATGGAACTTTAGTGCAGATACGCGATTTTTAGAATCGCCTCAAAAAGCCCTTTCATATGATACTACACACGATAGGTTTCCGCAAAAAAAAAAATCCATACAAAAATAAAAAGAATGTCTCGGCACTCCCCCCCTAAGGGATTTTTTTTTAGGAACTGCGGCTCAAAATTTTTGTTTTGACATTTTATGATAAATATGTACCGTATCTGCACTAAAGTTCCATAACTCACGTAAAATAGGTATTGAAGTAGAACCGTGTCACTTAGTAATATTGAGAAATTAAAAAAAAAAACTTAATGAATCATTTCAAAATTGCTTTTTTGAGGTTAGATATGAGGATATAACGTATCAGTTTTGGTATATTGAACAAAATAAAAATCAGCCATATCGTGTCTGGAGTAGACATGTGCGCCGATTTAAAAATGATCGGCGGCGGCGTTTGCCAAAAAATCGGCGGCGGCGGCGTACTTTCGGCGTGAAATCGGCGTGAAGGTCACGTAAATAAAAATGCGAAATAGTTCGTATTCTTGTTTTTTAAATCGAGATCAATGCAATAAATCTGTATTCATACAAGTAAACCACATCCCTATATAACAAAAATGCGGTAGAAACATGGACAATACTGGTTAGGGAGCGACAAAGAATAGACGCATTCCATATGCGGTACTGGAGGCGAACGCTCAGGATACCCTGGACAGCCAAACGGACCAATGACCCAGTTTGGTATCAAGACACGGCTATCAACTGTTTGTCGGCAGGGGGCTGCTTTCATACTTTGGAAAAGTAATGCGCAGTGGTACTGATAGTCTGGAGAAACTGGTCGTGGTTGGTAGAATGGAAGGCAAGAGGGCTAGGGGACGCTCATCAACTACATGGACAGATCAGATTAAGGAAGCTACATCATCATGCAAATTTCACCAAGCGATGAGAGCTACGATGCCGATGGATCAAGACCGATGAAGACATTGGAGACAAGTCCTCAGGGCGGCGAAATCCAGAAGTGATCACGATCCTCAGGAATGAGGGACCGACTCAAGGGAGACAGATATAGCTAACAAAAATATCTAGTCTAAAAGCTCCGCCTGGGGCATGGTCCCCATAACGCTAGCCGCGTTGCCAGAGAAATTCTCTGTGAGAGGAAAGTGTCAGGTCCCCCGAGGTATCGACCAGCCCCCACAACAAAGCTCTCATGAATGTCTTCATGTCAGTCGGCTAGGGTCCAGAGTCCACTGCAAGTATTGCAAACTTGTAGTTACACAATAAAGAGTAGTAGTAGTATTTGCGGTGCTTGAGAGCTTCATCAGCTCCAGCACTGGCATGGGAGCGAGTTGCGTGGAAGTGGGATTGTGGATTGATTGTGTTTCACACCAGAGCCCTCCCTAGTTTCCACAATTCCAACGGGACTCCATCAGGATGCTTACCATCGTTTTAAGCCATATCCACTAGATCTGTTGTCCCAGCACGAAACACACCAAGCTTTCCGGGTCTCCTACAGGCACGCCATATCGCTGTCAGGAAATTTCCGAATGGGACAACTAAGTACCCAAAATTCATGTATTTACATGAATTTTGGGGAGAACCAAAAGAACTGCCAATACCAGGGCCAACCAACTGACAGGGCCATGTGGATGTGGGGGTTTAATACAAGTATGGTAAATCAGATTTATTATTGAACAAGTTTAATTTCCAGGCTCAGACTGCCCTGATAGTATATACATAGTGTACATACATTAAAACGATAACAAAGCAATAAAAAAGTTACACAAAAATGCTAATTATACTCTTTTGTCTAATAAAAAGCCTCTTTGGCATTCGGTCAAGGTTACGCCGATTTCACGCCGATCATTTTGTCGGCAGCGGCGGCGTGGCAAAAAGGCCGGCGGCGGCGGCGCGCCGGCGCGGCGCACACGTCTAGTCTGGAGGACTTCAAACTTGGTATGTTTCGAAAATTATTTTTGATTTAATTAAAAAAAACCGGCCAAGTGCGTGTCGGGCCACGCGCAAGGTAGGGTTCCGTAGTCGTCTACCCTTTACATTATGTGGACTAAAAAGTTCGAAAACTTATATTTACTATGTTTTTGAAAGAATTAACAACATTATCTAAGGTATCAATCGAAATTGTACGAAAGTTTGCTTTTGCAAAGTACATTTCTGAAGTTCGACTATTACTCGTTAACTAGTAATGTCTACTTAGCTGTGATAGTTTTCCTTTTAAATTCATCGTATATACTACTACCATGATTTTTTTCACATACCTAGTAGCCACCGTTTAGCTGGCAGGGGGGGGGGGGGACACTTGACCATAGCAAAAATTATCACTTCAAAGCTTAATATCACTCTAACCAATTCTTTAATCAAAAAATGCTTTTAGAAACCTAATAATATTTTTAAAAGAGCTATCCAACGATACCCCACACGATGGGGTTTGGCAGAAAAAAAATTTGCACCACCACTTTACATGTAGGGGAGGTACCCTAAAAAAAAATTTTTTTAAAGATTTTATTCTACCGTTGTGTCGGCGTCATTGATATGTATACTCATGTCAAATTACAGCTTTCTAGCACTAACGGTTACTGAGAAAAACGGGGGTCGGACGGACGGACGGACATGGCGAAACTATAAGGGTTCCTTGTTTACTACGGAACCCTAAAAATGGCTGAAATGTAATGATGTGGTATATTTTTAGAATCGCCTCAAAGAGCCCTCTCATATGATACAACACACGATAGGTTTCTAAAAAAAATTTTTTTTCCATACAAAAAAAAGAATGTCTCGGCACTCCCCCCCTAAGGGATTTTTTTTTAGGAACTGCGTGTCAAAAAATTTGTTTTGACCTCTAGTATGCGTGTGCCAAACGGCTAAACTGTACATCGATTTGCGTTTTTTTTTAATCGTACGGCTTACACTATGATAGCAGAACAGAATCTGAAGGAACACGAAACACCCACGAGGTTTTTGTTTTCAAACAGACATCAGGGTTCTCTTTGTCTGAATTAAATGTAACATCTTATAATCAAAAGGCAATGCATTACGTGCCATTAGCCGCGAGCTACCATGTTACCGACGGCACTGTTCAAAAAGAGTGATTGACGTAACAAATTGCCCCATTGTCCCGCCCAAAACGCGAAATCGACATTTCCTATTTCTGAAACAAGAATTACGCGATTGTCAGGCAATCCGATTCGAACATGCTCGTTGCGGATGACACATGCCAGATATTGTATAATCCTTTATTATCCTTTAGCTTTTGATTCTCATTTGTACAACTGAAACGAGATTCACGTACTCATTTATCTTCTTAACGTAGGTAATGTTTTTTCTTATCTACGTACGTGTGAATGACACGTGCTCTCTTTGGTAAGGCGACTTAACTTCTTAAACTTTTATAATAGCCGAGCAATTAAGAAACTTAGGACGAACTTCGAACAAAATTACAAGGAGTTTGACACAGCGAAGCTGGGTAGGATACTTTGAAATGGATATATGTTCAAGATCTCTCGGCTGAGACGCCGCTGGAAATGACGAGGATTAAGGCCACTTGCATACCTAAGTTGCCTGAGAAATAAGTTTTGATCAAAAAAGACGTAGGAATGTACCGCTGTAAACATAATGAATATCCGAGTAGCATGGTGAACCAAGCGACGAGTTACAACAGAGTATATAGCTATCCATAGCGTTAACAAAATGCCACACAAGCAAATGTAAAGACGAATATTTGCTTTTAGCGGGTGCATCCACCCCTGAGAGTTCAATACTGCGACACTTCTCATATTTACTAGTCTAGTCCACCACTCAAAAGGAAAAGGCATTAAGAACATATGAGCTTTGTACAATATTATTCCGTGGTACAAGTTTACCACTTATTTATTTTCTACCAGCAGGCGACGCTTTAGTTAAACGAGAAATCCAGTAAGCTGCATGTTTCGAGCGTGGATACGACTACAATTTATTTTCCTACGTGATCTTTTAAAAAATAGAAATCCTCTCTGCACTTTATGGCACGTTGCTTATAGTGAATACATTTTCAGGTTCTTTTTCCGAAAGGTATGAGTATAACTCTACGCCTTAGTCAAAGTAGGTATATGTGAAGTTATGTCTTGTAGAGTTAGGGCGCGTAGAGTTAGAAGCTTGACTCTACAGATAACTTTGACAGTGCGACCCTGTGGTTTCGTCTTGTTAATATTTTACATGAAAATGTTTTTGTGGGTTTATTTATTTACAAATATAAAAAAAGCTTACGTAAACACTTGAAAATCATTGACAGAAACACAGCATAGTAAACACTTGAAAATCATACCGAAACACAAGCAACTTTAAATAATTGTAATTTAGATACAACTCCAACTTTGATTGCAAACCGCGGGTCCTGCGGTTCAGAGATTAGACAAGGACAATAGAACCTCTCGTCTTTAATGCAAATTGGTTTTGTGAACGCCGAATAAATAATTTATTTGTTTGACGAACGCAATGCCAAACCATTGTATACGCATAAGGGTATCACGGCTGTTGTGGTAACTAATAAACATGTATTCGTACATGGCCACATAAATTTAACATATGCTAGCGATTCTGAATTACAAACGAATATAGGCAAATATAGGGTAGGACATTAGTTAGTAACTAGACGTGTAAACACGCGACATCAAATACAACCATGTCCTTCTGATAATATTCTGGGCCAAAGCTGTTTGATACAATGTTATCTACTACCTTCGTTTAACAGAACAAATATGGGCGCACAGTATAAACAGTTCAATTAAGTTAGGTAGGTAAAAGTACCTATAGTAGGCAGTCACGTAACGAAGGGTCACGCAATTAAATACTACCTGCTTGCTGCGGAGTGCTCACGTTTTCCCAGTAGTACCCTAAGGATTTCGGGGTCCGGTTTTTTTTTATTAATAATGGGATTGCTCTTGGCCAGCATCTAGCCAGACACCTAATCCCAAAGCTTGGCGTAATATGAACAAGTTTTACGAAAGCGACTGCCATCAAGGTCTGACACCTTCCAACATGTTCCAACACAGAGGAAAAGCTAGACCCAAGATCCTGACATAATCTTGTCTTTAAACGAGCAATTCTTTCAATTCAAAATTGAAAGAATTTATTATTGGTTAATTTTTTTGGTTGGTTTATTTTTTTTATTGGTTTCATTGTTTTCTTTTTTTTTCTGTCAATTTGGATACCTTTATGTGACTGTTTGTGTTCTAAATAAATTAAAAAAAATCTTGTATACATATATATATATATATATTTATTTCAGCGATCTCGAAAACGGCTCTAACGACTTTGATGAAATTTGGTATGTGGGGGTTTTCGGGGATGAGCAATCGATCTAGCTGGGGATCTAGCAAAGCTCGGTCGCCCAGATATTTATCTTTCGTGGTGGTTAGAATCTTTTAATGAAAGTTTCAACCAAGTTCCAAGTAAAATTTCAAAGGCTTTGCCGAAGTTATATCTATTCGGGCCCAAAGTTATGGAAATACATATAAAATTGTTTAGATAAGTTTGCGAAAGAGGCATTTTAGTCAACTAGTCCCCAAATATTTTCGAGTTCGCTTTAAGCCCTCGGCGGGCCCGAGCCGAAAACTTTCGTGAATTGCGACTCTCTCGTGGAAATACCAAAATTGACCCCTGCCAACTGCCCTGGGAATATTGTGTATCTGACTTGTTAGATAAATTTATCTAATCCAATCGGTATTGATTACAGTTGGAAAGTTTCTCGTGACTTTACCTTTCTAGAATCAGAAGAGGTTCATTTAAAATTACACGAATCGAGCGAGGTAGCGCTCTTGAGGGTGACACTGGAATTACTTTTAAACTCCAATTCTGATTGAGACTTTGAATTTTAAATTGTATTGCTATTTTTGACCTTTGAACTCGTAGCTACTCTCAGAAATGAATTTTTTTCAAAGTCTATACGTCTAGGTTTTATTACAAAATAACTTTTTGTTTTAGATGTACGTAAAATAACAGTCCTTAAGCTGGTTATAAATTGTTTAGCTTGCGTGTTTCGAACAAATACAAAACAACAAAAGCAAAAAACATAAATCCTGGAAAGATAAACCCTATTCTAATCCACCAACTCTTGCTTACTGTATTTCCTCCTTTGTTCAGAATATTCACGTTCAATCCAAATAAACAAAAAAAAATTTGCCGTAGTGAAAAAAAAAATTAACTCGGGCTAGCCCATCATGGATGACGTAGTGGAATCTGATCTACATATAATCACGAAAACTGAAAGGTATACCTCCCTTTCTATCTTCTATGGCACTTACATTAAGGTGGTTGTCACACTGATGCGGAAATCCTTCGGAAACTACATCAGCAGTGTGACAACTGCCTAATAGAGCGACGGGAACGAAGACATATAGTGCGCGCCATCCACGACGACGCGCCCCTCCACAGTGAATCTCATACTAATCTGTGCGCAGTTGTACGGCATGAGCTGTGGAGGGGCGCGCCTTCGTGCCTTTGTGATGTGTTAGATATATTTGACTACTTGCTTATAATAACAACTAACCACACAATGCTGGGTATACAAAACGTCCTTTGCGTCGTTTTCGCTTACAGACACTTCACACTGAAAAGCTTGCAAATCCTTCAAAACCACTTCACTCGACGTGCCGTTACATTCAAAATGCAAATGTTCAAAATTTCCATTCAAATATAAATTCTCTTAGAGCCAGAGACTAGGTAGACTTTGATATGATTTGGATGGAAGGTGTTCACTGTTTCAGCTAGAACGACGAATTAAATTGGCTTTGGGTTTTATGCTCGCAGCCAGTTATCCCTTGAACGGAAAAAATACAAAATAAGGTCGAAAAATAATAATTCTGTAATAAGAGCAGAACTATATTGCTAGATCAGGCATGACGCAGAGTGGGTTAGGTGTTTTTTTTATGGTCTTCCTCCTCCTTGTGTCGATACCACAATGTGGTAGTTCATATATTTCCTACATTTTACTAAATTTTATTACTATAAAAACCATTTTGAGACAACCATTAAGGTGCGAACACTAAATCTTCAACCC
The DNA here is from genome assembly GCA_951800055.1 of Cenopis cana. Classification (NCBI taxonomy): domain Eukaryota; kingdom Metazoa; phylum Arthropoda; class Insecta; order Lepidoptera; family Tortricidae; genus Cenopis; species Cenopis cana. The sequence goes on from OX637488.1 coordinate 9,315,771, forward strand.
ACGTATCGCATGGCACAAATGTGAGAGTTTGTCTAGTGGCACACGACCTATTTCGTGATGTGTGAATTAAATCAATACTGTAGATATAATTTATGATCCAGAACGGATATAGCCGCTTCAAGCGATGCCAAAGTTTATTATACGTATAAAACCGTTCGATAGGTTTATTAACTTTCGTAGTTTGTAGCAGTACCTTACAATACAAATATTCTTTATTGTTTGCCAAAAACAAATAAAACAACAATACAAGAAACTGAATCTCTAAAACAGTACAAAACTGGCGGTCTTAACGGTAATAAGCGATCTATTCCAGGCAACCTTTGGGTAGTGGAAATTATGGGAATATATACAAAAAATAGTAGCAAATAAAAACAAAATTGAATAGAAGTTAGTCATAATATATTGGAGATATATATATAAACAAATACAAAGGAGGTATATACATACACATAAAAATATACATTTGAGTACGTATTCACGAAATATAAGTATATTCTTCTTGTCGTAAAGGAATTATGGTTAGTCTACGGATACGGGTTTAGCAACAAGATAAAACAAACAAGCAGCATGTCCTTGAAAGGCTCACTGGCTCAGGGTTTCCGTCCTTGTGCACAAACAACTACAAAATAAATCTTCAGTTGCTCAAAAACAAACCAATAAATTCTTCACAATGAGATGATGAAATTTTACATTAACTTAAACAAACAATTTACAAAGGTGTAATAGGTGTATTCAATTTTCAAAGCTCCAGCAACTTTGTTGACTTGGACGCGTTCTACTCAAAACAAAGGGACCTATGTACCAGTGGCGGCGCGTCAAAAATATTCTTAGGAAAGCCGGAAATAATTTGCCTTTCTTATACTTCATGAGCCGTAGTAAAAGAACTGCACTGGCTGAAAATTAGGTAAGCCGGTGGGAATCGAGTTGTATGGACGCTCCGCCACTGCTATGTACCTAAGCACACCATTTCCGCTCGAACTGAGAGATCAGAAGGTCGTCAACTCGTCATATAATTTTCTCTTTTTTAGTCTTTATCTCCCGGGAGTCGCGTTATTCATGAAACGCGAATTGTCAAAGTCGTAGGCTTTGAAGGCGGACAAATTGCTTTGTGGCACTCGATACCAACAAACGCGAGTTTAATGCTTTAATACCAAAAGCGGAATTATGTATTAAAATAAATGTGCATGAAGAATTACATTAGCCCCGCCCCGCTGCTGCATACTGAATTTTGACAATCCATGGCCGGGAGCGAAACTGATTTTCGTTTAATTTATGAAATTTTTCGTTTAATTTATGTTCTATCGCTTGTATAATGGGTTGTGCTCCGAAGAACTGCTCGACATGATGCCCACGGCGGCTTTCCACCATCGCACCGCTCGCCGTCGGCAGGGCATTCATCCTCACACCTTAGAATCTAAATGGTCGCACGCTCCGGTTGTGGAATGAGCTCCCTGCCGAGGTTTTCCCGAGGGACTCCAATATGGGGGTCTTCAAGAAAGGAGTGTATACATTTTTAAAAGGGTCGGAAATGCGCGTGTGACTCCCTTGGGGTTGCAAGCGTCCATAGGCTGCGGTGACCGCTTACCATCAGGCGGGCCGCACGCTTGTTTGCCACCGACGTGGTATAAAAAAAAAAGAAATCTACTGTTTTAACAAAGTATGCGTAGCTTGAATCCGATGGAAGTTGTTTGACTTTCGTTTTCACCTGTATAACTGCAAGGATTATAAATGCCGACATGTCAGTGTCGTCTCATAGCTCATGTCATGTCCACGCACTAACGCGAGCAGATTTAGATTATGGTTCAATATTTAACCTGTCAGAATGAATGGATTCCCCGATATTCTCAACTTGACATAGGTGACGGCCGCGCCGTTCTCAATCCCCAGGGATGCCTAATGGGTGTGTAATTAAGTAAATCAGTCAGTCTACTGGAACGATGAAACAACTGGTTTGTGTTACTCGTGCAAGTAAGATTAACAGGTGTACTCAAACAATGTAATTTATGCCGAAGCTGGCGCTTGATTGTAGAGTAGAGCTATATTAATTACGAGCCTTACAATATTAAATGCGCAAAAACCGGCCAAGTGCGAGTAGGACTCGCGCACGGTGGGTTCCGTATCATTATGTATAAAAAATGGCAAAATAAAACATGTCAAGCCCCTTTAAATATTTATTATATTCTGTTTTTTTAGTATTTGTTGTTATAGCGGCAACAAAAATCATCTGTGAAAATTTCAACTGTCTAACTACCACGGTTCATGAGATACAGCCTGGTGACAGACGGACAGATGGACAGACGGACAGCGGAGTCTTAGTAATGAACCCTATTACGTTTTATCCTTTGGGTACGGAACCCTAAAAAAGAGGCCCCTTATTGTCCCTTTTTGAAATTGAAATATAATTTATTTGCTTTAAGTGTGGTGTGGTTACATAAAGTTCACTTAAGATAAACAATTGTGAAATTGATCGACACACTTAGCTTATTCCAATCCACTTTGGATTACTCTTCGAATACGTTTCTTAAATAAATATTTCCAAACGCTTCCATTACGGGGACCCTTTATAAGTGCGTTAAGCCTGGCATTCAGGGCTTAGTATTTCATATTTGATTGATACGGGTTTACTTATCAACTGGAATAGTAATATAATTGCTTATAAATAGGGCGCCTTAAAGGGATCCTGCTTGGGGATGTCATTTAACTAAGAAAGCGTAGTTATATTGGCTTATTCGGCTCCAGGAAACTTGGCGCCCGTCTCGTTTGTTTATGTTTACGTTACGCTCGATGACCCAGTTCAGTCCTGTCAAAACTACCTATTTTAATATCAGAACCTCCAAAGAAAACAGGTGGAAGCGAGCATTTTCTATTGGTTGGTGGAAGGGAGCATTTCGCTCGAAAAGCTACAGCGACGAGCAATATGTTTAACAGAAATATTTCATATAGCAGGGATTTAGAATTATATTATGAAAGTTGTTCCATTAATTCAGATTTCACTTTCATGCGTACGAATAAATACTCCCATTGTGTACGAGTAATACAGATTGGAACAATCACGAATACGGGCAATGTTACAGCTTAGCTTATGTCCCTGTGGGCTCACGTGATTAATTACACAAGCGCCAAATTTGTCCACTCTATGTCTAAATAAAATACGTGAATGGTAATATAATTTTGGAGCACGTTTTATCTTTTTAAAATAGATACTCAAAAGTTTTCACATAAATTATAATTAGGGAAAAGGTTTTCTTACATTAAAAATAATAATTATGTATAATTCATACGTATTTATTTTAGTTAATATTAGCTACATAATGATTAATGTATTGTCTTCTGTTATTCGAAATATTTTTATTATTCCGTTCCATTCTAAATTCTAATAAAATAGCACGTAATCTGTAGGTATATATTAGGTTGGTGCATAAGTAATGCAGGGTTTGGTTAAGATGGGATTAATTCTTTACCTAACCGCTGGCGAGATGTCGTTAATTCAAGCGGGGCACATATTATTGACAAATAATTTATAATACCTAATTAATTAATTATTAATTTAAAGTTACTATGACCGTCATTACTTATGCACCAACCCAATAAATAAAAATCAATTGCTAAAAATGGATCTTCGCGCTCAATGCTTATGGCTGGAGCTGGACCTGTTTTTTTGTTGTGATAGATATCATAACAAGGTTGACGAAAGAAAATGTTTGAAAAATTGTACGAAAAAGTGAAAATTTTCGTTACAATAAAATCCATATAAGAAACTGTGCGAATGAGCAAGTCAGAAGATATACATAGAGAGCAGCAGGCACAGGCGTTCTAACACACAGATTGTACAGCCAAACGGTAGGAGCTACTCGTGCACTCTGCAAACTTTTACAGACTGTAAATTACGGTTGACCTAAATCCGTATCCGTACAAATTGTCAAAAACATATTGACCTAACCCCATCGAAAGCGGTATCGTTGTTTAGAGCTCGTTGAGTAGATAAATACTGTATTCTTTGTTATAAAAAATATTGGAAAACAAAGGAATGAAAAGCCAAATCAGGCTTTTTTACAAAATTTTGTTCCGAAGAAATTTGTAACTTCCCATTGACGTATGAACTTGAAATTTGGTGATAATGTTTATTGTTACATTTTATTTTACTAATACTGGTTAATATTGATAAATCAGTTTTTTTTCTTTGATCTTCAGGGAGCGCAAGCATAGCAATCGTTTCTTATAGATAGAGAACAAAAATGACCGAGACGAGCTATGTAAGTAAACATCTTCAGAGAGCGGAAGCATAGCTAACGAGCACTCGAGAGGAAACTCAGCGACACAGCCCGCCAATAATAACCGTTCTTGTAGCCTCATTTGTAAGGATATTTATGTATATGTATGTATATATATGAACAAGAATGACACAGACGAGCTATGTAGGTAAACATCTTCAGGGAGCGGAAGCATATCTAACGAGCAATCGAGAGGAACGAGTGGGTGACGCTGACGACGGCCCGCCAATAATACCGCGCTGTGGATTGATTAGAAGCTTGCATGAAGGGTATAACGATTTCAGTAACGTTTTACAGATTATTTGCTTGTTTTCATGAGCATAACTTAAGTAAACTTTACCTATTGTTGTTCTTGTACTGTACCTAATTTGGTTTGTGTGGTTTTTGCGATTGCTTCTCGTATATAATAAATCCCGATATTTCGAGTCTGTGAAATAGAGCTCGCACAGTACAGCACTCGCGAGCAAGCGGATAGACCTTAGAAAATTATACGAGTATATATTCTCTGTCAAATTACAATTACTTTTTTGATATAATATTCATAATCTTACTTTCACATCGATCATGTAGATTCAGGAATAAAACGGGTGCCAAATAGCACAAACATTCCAGTATTTGAAATTACGTGTGCATACTTTACTTGTGACCAAGTAAGGAGAAACTTTTCGCTACCCTTGTCACTGTCGAGTACAGTCTACGTAATAATTGCAAATAAACAATGAACATAACTCACTGTATTCCTTCAGTTGATGAATCATGTAGCAAACATTTGTAAAACTTCAAGAGCGAAGAGAGTAAATTTACGTCAACGGGACAGAATAAAAAGAAACTGAAATAAAAGACTGCACTTCAAATTTCATGCCTTCGTTGATGCACCCGGTCGGCGGCTTCATTTAATGATTCCGACCAAATGACTATAGAAAACTAACAAGCTCGCTCGAATCCGTGAATAATTTCTTCGTAAAAAAGTTGAAAATGTTTGAGAGAAGGGATTAGAAAATAAACTGGATTTCGTGAAGGGTGCTTTGACTTCGCTAAGCTTTGAAAGGTTGACCTGGAAGTTCATGGATTACACTCGTTCCTCATTAAGGCGGCTTGTGATTTCGACGAAAGCTTTTAGACGAGGACAATTATCCTTTTTGCGGTAGCGGCATCTCGCATTAAGTATTTCAGGAACGGCGCACTCTGCGTTTAGAAACAGAATAAAATAAACCACGTTTATCGTAGTACTATTATGCTACGTAGTTTAGACGAGAAATCTCAGCCATATATTTAGTTGTGGACTGTGCTGCCACGCCCACACAAAATGTTTTGAGATGTTTAGTATCAATTGTGACCACCATACCATAGTGTGATGTGGATGACAAACTTGTAAGCTTTGTAACGCACTAGCGTGTAATGTAATCACATGCAACAGAGAATAGAGACAAAAAAGGCATGATTCAGAATTTTTGTGTCATCCTCAAAAAAATCACGCATGTAAATGATTTATGATTTATTATTCCACGAATATCTGAATGAATACATATGTCCTTTTAAGCAGACACATATCATAAGAAGTTCAGCCCAAAGTATCAAATAAATACGAGCAATTTTTTATATAGGTGAGCAACTGAAGTTAATGATCGTGAGGAATATTACCTTGCCTAAATCGAATTTGAAACGAATTAATACCTACGGCAAATAAAAATACACTGGATACAGTTTAAATTGCGTGACGTCGGAGATGTCATTACCAAACTCAAGTGGAGTTGGGCAGGACACATTATTAGGCAGAGTGATGGCAGATGGACCAAAAAAGTGTCAGACTGGTGGCCAATTCATGGCAAAAGGAGCGTCGGCCGTCCATAGCTAGCGTTCAGCAGCGTCCGGCTAAATGGGTCATTGATACAGACTGGCTCAAGACCGGGACGAGAAGAGAGGCTTATGCTCAGCAGTGGGCGATTACAGGCTGAAAATAATGATGATGATGATGACAGTTTAACAATTTTTTGAACTAAACTAATGCGTCGCTCGTGAGGTCTATAAAGTCCGAGGGCTGCCCGTTGTACTTGGTGAGGGGGCATTGGAACACGATGTTTGTTACTCAGTCACACAAAAACGGCTGCACGGATTATGATAAAACTTGGTATAGGTACAACGAGTTTGTAGCCTGGATAAACATATAAGATACTAGCTTTTGCCCGCGACTTCGTCTGCGTAGAACTCGCGTCATCGCGTTAGAATGTTATTTCATTCTTCTATTTCATGCGCTTACCTAGTTATCTCTCTTCCATTCTAACTTAAACCCCGTTAAGGGATGATTTCCGGGATAAAAGTATCCTATGTCCTTTCCTAGGACTCAAACTATATCCATAACAAATTTCATCTAAATCGGTTGAGCATTTTAAGAGGAAACAGGCAGACAGAGTTACTTTCGCATTTATAACCCGCCCCAGTTTCGCACGGGTAGTCCAGTTTTAAATTTATTTATCTAAGCTTTTGCCCGCGACTTCATTTGCGTGAATATCCATTATCCATATCAACTTCTACACCGTATTTCGCCGGGTTGTCTCGCCAAACATTGCGCACGCCGGCTCAATGCGCCCACATGAAACATGACAGAGGACTAAATATATGTTATTAACTTATTATAGATGTAGATGAAAACGCTCGCGAGCGAAGTGAGCGCGAAACTTTTCGGATATTCTGATACGGGTGTGGAAAATACTTCATACGCATCAAGTAATGAAGATGAAAACGCGAGCGCAGCGAGCGCGAATTCTTTCAAACATTACGATGTAGGTGCGGAAAATACTTCATACGCATCAAATAGTGTAGATGAAAACGCGAGCGCAGCGAGCGCGAAATGTTTCGAACATTGATGCAGGTGTGGAAAAGACTTCATACGCACCAAGTAATGAAGATAAAAACGCGAGCGTAGTGAGTGCGAAATGTTTCGAACATTATGATGCAGGTACGGAAAATACTCATCAAGTAATGTAGATGAAAACGCGAGCGCAGCGAGCGCGAAATTTTTCGAACATTCTGATGCAGGCGCGGAAAAGACTTCATACGCATCAACTATAATGTAGATGAAAACGCGAGCGTACGGCGCGCGAAAATTTTTTGAACGTTATGATGTAAGTGCGGAAAATGCTCATCAAGTAATGTATTTATTTATTTAATCTTTTTTGCACAAAAGTAAAACTTATGGTACAAAAGGCGGACTTAATGCCATAAGCATTCTCTACCACTCAACCTTAGGGCGAAGCAGAGAGATTGTGGGCGGGATGTAGAAGAAAACGCGAACGCAGCGAGCGCGAAATTTTTCGAACATTATGATGCAGGTAAGCTACGGTAGCCCAGTGGTTCAAGCATGCGGCTATCAAGCGGCGGTCGTGGGTTCGAATCCAAGCTCGTACCAATGAGTTTTTCGGAACTTATGTACGGAATATCATTTGATATTTACCGTTAGCTTTTCGGTGAAGGAAAACATCGTGAGGAAACCTGCATACATCCGCGAAGAAATTCAAAGTTGTATGTGAAGTCGCCAACTCGCTCTGGGCCAGCGTGGGGACTACTGCCCAATCCCTCTCATCTATGAGAGGAGGCCTGTGCCCAGCAGTGGGACATATATAGGCTGATGATGATGATGATGATGATGATGATGCAGGTACGGAAAATACTCATCAAGTATTGTAGATGAAAATGCGAGCGCAGCGAGCGCGAAATTTTTCGAACATTCTGATGCAGGCGCGGAAAAGACTTCATACGTATCAACTATAATGTAGATGAAAACGCGAGCGTACGGCGCGCGAAAATTTTCGAACATTATGATGTAGGTAGTGCGGAAAATGCTCATCAAGTAATGTAGAAGAAAACGCAAACGCAGCGAGCGCGAAAGGTTTCGAACATTATGATGCAGGTGCGGAAAATACTTCACACTCATCGAGTAATGTGTATGAAAACGCGAGCGCAGCGAGCGCGAAATATTTCGAACATTGTGATGCCGGTGCGGTAAATAATTCATACGCATCAAGTCATGCAGATGAAAACGCAAGCATAGCGAACGCGAAATTTTTACGAACATTATGATGCAGGTGCGGAAAAGACTTCAAACGCATCTGTAATTTAGATGAAAAAGCGATCGTAGCGGGCGCTAAAGTTTAGTAAAGTGCGGAAAATAGTTCATACTCATGAAGTTATGTAGATGAAAATGCGAGCGCAGCGAGCGCGAAATTTTTCGAACATTATTATGCAGGTGCGGAAAATACTTCATACGCATCAAGAAATGAAGATGAGATCGCGAGCGTAGTGAGCGCGAAATGTTTCGAACATTATGATGCAGGTGCGGAAAAGACTTCATAAGCATCAACTATAATGCAGATGAAAACGCGAGTGTAGGGCGCGCGAGAATTATCGAACATTATGATGTAGGTGCGGAAAATGCTCATCAAGTAATGTAGATGAAAACGCGAGCGCAGCGAGCGCGAAATTTTTCAAACATTATGATGCAGGTGCGGAAAATACTTCACACTCATTAAGTAATGTATATAAAACGCGAGCGCAGCGAGCGCGAAATGATTCGAACATTCTGATGCAGGTGCGGAAAAGACATCATTCGCATTAACTATAATGTAGATGAAAACGCGAGCGTACGGCGCGCGAAAATTTTCGAACATTATGATGCAGGTGCGGGAAATACTTCATTCTCATGAAGTTATGCGCATGAAAATGCGAGCGCAGCGAACGCGAAATTTTTCGAACATTATGATGCAGTTACGGAAAATAATTCCTACGCGTCAAGTAATGTAGATAAAAAAGCTAGTGCGAAATGATTCGAACATTATGATGCAGGTACAGAAAATACTTCATACGCATCAAGCAATGTAGATGAAAACGCGAGAGCAGCGAGCGCGAAATATTGAACAAAAAAAAATTGTTGACCTATTAAGTGGCTTTGTAAAGAGGTAGTTGAATAGATATTTTTTTGTTCATAAATTATTGTAATTTACGAAATTTTGTTCCGATGAATTTAAAATTTGGTAATAATGATTGTTATTACGTTTTTTTTACCAACAAATACTAATATATTGATAAATTAGATTTTTTTCTTTGAAATTTCCTTATTTTTCCTATAAAAACCAACTTAATTTTGCGGTCGGTTCGGAACCCTAAATGTGCGAAGTCCGACTCGCACTTGGCCGGTTTTTTTTTGCTTTCCAATCCGCCTGTTCGAATTTGGTCATTGTTACCTAGGTATGTATGTTTTAATAACGAATACCCTACATTTATGTCTGTTACGCGCTGAACGTATTTTATACATTTTGCTGACGGAAAACGCAACTAATCGGCACCTCGAAGAACCTCAAAGATGAAACCCATATCGATTATTAAGAAAAGTAAATAAGTAAATGTCCGCCATCTTCAATTTGAAAATGGATAAGTATCATTCTTGTAATGAGCACCTCAAAAAACAATATTTAATACAAAAATGCGCATACTTAATATATAGGTAGTACATGTCGCAAGTGCTACCATGCAACCGAGAGCCCGCCGCTCTGCGTAGGTAAAGTACCCTCCATCGAAAACAAAAAAAAAACCGAGGTTGCGTAGTAAGGTTTGTGAATATTGATAGCGACTGACTGACCAACATAATTAGATATCTCATTTCAAACAGTTAATATGGTTTGAGGGACTTTTGTATTTTTGTCTATAGCCTTGAGAGGCAGAGGTATTGTTATTTCACCCCCCATTTTTTCAAATACTATCTGTTTATTATACAATGTTTGAATGAGGTTCTATTTACTTTGTGTCCATGTATATACTTACCAACTTTCAAGCCTGTAAATCATGAACTGAAAGACTTCTCATACAAAGCTTAACCCCTCTTTTCACCCCCTTTCATCCCTAACCTGTATGATTTTTATAGCCTATAACCTGGCCGAAGATCCAATAAACATATTAGTGAAGGCTGTATTAAAATCCATTCGCTAGTTTTCGCGTGATAGTTAGACATATAAACAGACAGACAAACAGACAAACAGACAAACAGACATGAATTCTAAAAACAGTTGAAACGTGTTCTGTTATCGATTCTTAGACCCCTCCATCGATTTTTTTACTAATATCTTCAATGTACAGATTTTCGACCCTCTTCTGCTTTATTATATGTATAGATTAATCCCTCGAAAGGGTGAAATAGGGAGTGGAAGTTTATGCGAACGAAAGTCGCGGGCAAAAGCTAGTAGGTATATAAATAGGAGATAATAAATTGATAATCGTTTCGAACATCTTTTTACAAATAATAGGTAGGTAACCTATTATTTGTAAAAAGATATTCGAAACGATTAGTAGGTTTACAAATAGTATAGTACTATGCTTGATAGATGCCCTACCCTGGTAGGTATGTAGAACGTCTAATTATCTCTAAATTGTTGAAGAAATTAAACAACAATTTAATCCAATAAATTTTCCTTGTATTTGTGTTACACATACCAATCAAAATGCATTGTAGTTTGTCTATTCATCGTCAGAAACCAATTAACACACAATAGGATTATTAAAATGCATAAATTGAGGATGATTCAAGCCGATGCCTTCCATTGCCAGGAAAACGTACACGTATCCAAGCTTACGAGTAATGTCCTGTTATCGAATTGTCTTTGAAACAATGATGACCTTATTTTGGTGACATCACTTTCCGTGAACCCAATATGTGTACCATTTCATTATGCTAAAGCTAGGTGAGTAATATGTGTTACAAAAAGGTGAAATGAGTACTTAATTACATACTCGAACCTAATAGATATTTCCATTTGCTTAATAACATAAATTCTCATATATGACCTATACAATTACGTAGAATAATTAAATTATTCATGTCATAGAAATCTTTTCATACTAACACGCAAAATTGTATACAAGAAACATTACGCCTAGACAGACCTTCCTAACCCGTTAGGTTATCTGTTTGTTTTTATTACGATGTGAATCTTGTCACTCACAAAAGCAAGGAAAATACTACAGTAAGAAAAACAACTGAAATATTTAAAATCAGCCTTTATTTTAACTACGAGTAGTACAGAAATTGGCAGGAAATCTTATGTACAGTCAGCAAAACTATTAGCTGATGATTAGATGGGCAAAATGGTCCTGTCTGGACTGGCCTGTAAATGTTGTTTCGAAAAGTAAAATGCAGTTTTGCTATCTGTTTATAAAAGAATTAAAAGTTTGCTTTTGCAAAGTACATTTCTGAAGTTCGACTATTACTCGTTAACTAGTAATGTCTACTTAGCTGTGATAGTTTTTCTTTTAAATTCATCGTATATACTATTACCATGATTTTTTTCACATGCTACTAGCCACCGTTTAGCTGGGACACTTGACCATAACAAAAATTATCACTTCAAAGCTTAATATCACGCCAACCAATTCTTTAATCAAAAAATGCTTTTAGAAATCTTATAATATTTTTGAAAGGGCTATCCAACGATACCCCACACGATGGGGTTTGGAAAAAAAATGCACCACCACTTTTCATGTAGGGGATACCCTAAAAATTTTTTTTAAAAGATTTTATTCTACCGTTTTGTTGGCGTCATTGATATGTATACTCATGCCAAATTACAGCTTTCTAGTGCTAACGGTTACTGAGAAAAACGGGGGACAAGACGGACGGACGGACGGACATGGCGAAACTATTAGGGTTCCTTGTTTACTACCGGAACCCTAGTTTTCCGAGCTAGTGAGGTGAAAATGAAATTACTGCGAAACGAAATGCAGTGATACAAAGGTATAAGCATATTGGCGCCGAACTACAATATTGCTTAACAATCGTCATATAATAATCTACGACGAAATTAGTTCCCTTATAGCATTACGGTCTTAATCTTAAGTATCCAGTTAATCATCAAATCGTAAAGCCAAGCCGAAGAAACACGTCTCTACACCATCAGTGAGGAAAAAACGTAGCAATTAATTTAGGCGACGAGATGGCGTTTTTTGTTAATTGTACTAGAAAAGCAATTTCACTCGGGTAACAAGTTAAATTAATTAACTACAGTTTCTCTTTGAATTAATTTTGTTTAGATTAAGTTTGTATTGTCAATAAGTCATAGTGATTAGGTATCGCAAATATCAGAGAACGTATTCAGAAAGCGGATTGTTACAAAATTTTATGGGTTGACAAGACTTGTTATTCAACTTTTTGAATGAAACTGTATATACCTATAGGTTATCTTCACAATGTCCGTGTAATGTAAACTTTCCCCAAAGAGAGTTGGGACGAGCGTAGCATGAAAATGAATGGAAAAGTAACCTGATGCGTCAGGAGGATCAGGCGGCCGGTGTCTCTGCCGGCCGTTCCACCAGCACCCGCAGCAAGGCATCTCGTTCGAATCCTCACTTAACTGACACTGCTCATTATGTCTTATCTTAAAAAAACACGACATCAACAACTATACATTTACAGGTACTATGTACCTATCTACAAACAACATTTTTGGAGTGTTTTCTGGTATGAACGCAACTTGTATCGTTATCAAGTTGTGAAAAACGTACGGGAAATTTTCCCGGAAGCATTCAGGTGAAAACTTTTATTCCCTGCATTGAAATGTTGCAGGTTGTTTAATCGTGCCTTGGGCATCTCCTCTCTGACGTGTGTATAAAATCTTTAAAGCCTGGATTTGTGTTCACATCGAGAGAACTTGTGCTTCAGTCGGCATCGCGAATGGCTCAGTCACAGGCCGAGGCGCGCCCGCCCGCCGCGGCGCTCTGCGCTCAACTGCGGTTAAATGATGAGGGTTTCCTATTTTCAATGCCAGGTATCTATATGCTGTCTTGTTATTTTCCTTCTTTACGGGACATATACTTATAGTAGGGGAAGTAGTGTCACCCAATGTATGGGAGGTCCACATTTAGAGCAATAGTCTGCAAATTTCCACCATTTAAGAATCTTGTTGACCCAAAGCTAAAAAATTTTTTCAAAAATATTTTTACAGCTTTTCAAGGGGGGCGGCTCCCATACAGCTAAAGGAGGGCGCGAAAAAAATTTGACCAACCCCATCGAGTGGGGTATCAATGAATAGAGCTAATTAAGTGCATAATTGTAGTATTTTTTGTTTTTGAATATATTGAAAAACAAAGGAATTAATAGCCACATAAATTTTCATATAATTTTACATTCCCCCTTTAAAATCTCATTAAATATTAATCCTAACGACAAAGTGTATAGAACCTTTTATGTAGATAATTTTATTTACATTACTTATGCCTAAGAACGTTTTTAGCTATGGGTCACTGTTTATGAGTTTTTCATGAAAAACCGAAAAATGGGACTTTCAAGCCCCCCCCTTCCTACCCCCCAGGGGGTGACGGATGGCTACCGGGCTAAATTAACTGAGATTTACCTCTATTACATCTGTGCCAAGTGAATTCATCCGATACCTCATGAAACTATTTCCCCTACTATTAGCAATTTATATCTCGTAATGGTAATTTTCTGGCCATCTCTTTTTTGCCCTGGTTTTGTCTTAACGAGGAAAACTTTTGGATGTTTGAATGGCTGAAATGATTATGATAAAACTTGGCATACAGATTAACATATAGGATCCTTTTTATCCCGAAAATCATAGCTCCTAGGGATGAAATAGGGAGTTAAACATTACGCTGACAAAGTAGCGGGCAAACGCAATTGTATTATATTTCCTTCGCAAACGATGACTGATGAGGCAGACAAGAGATAATTATATTACGCTAATCTAAGCAGATGGTGCGTCAATAGGCATTATAGAAAATCAAAAATGTCACTTGAATGAAGGATGGGCACTCGACCAATCGTCCAAAAATATCTCTCGATTCAATTTTACCGATTTTGAACTCTCTCGTCAGAGAATGTCTGCGAAGTACTGACTTTTTCGTTTTAATTTCGCAGTTTTTATCAAACTAAAAAAAAAAGGTATGCAAGTAATAACAGTTTCAGAAAGTATTCTTTCTCTGCTGTCTTAAGTTGTCTTTGTTAATCAAATTTTGTATAAATATTCATTGTTCGATAAAAAGTTATGGCGTTTACGTAGGATGGTTTCCAATAAAGGCCGGATAAACTGGATAAAGGGCCTGTAGCTAGTTGGTATACAAATAGTTCGGAAGCGTGGTCGGCTGGGACGGAAACTGCACTCCTGAGAGCGTTAGTGGACTAGATAATCGAGGGAAGTTGCGCCGTAGTGTTTTATGACAACGTGTCGAGGGCAGGGCCCTTTGTAGATATACAAAGCTGAAGTGCAGCTGAAGTGAATGCAACTAACTAGTGACTAGAGACTTCAGAAGGCGTTAGTTAGGCCAGGGAAAGAAGTCAAGACTTGTGTTTGTGGATAATTATTATATCAAGATTCAGCACAGGTATAATATATCCGCATTTATAGCGTAGTTAGCAGCATTATTGAATAAAAACCGGGCAGGTGAGAGTTTAAACTTCGCACATTTAGGTTTCCGAACCAATTTAAGTTGGTTTGTTTTGAACCCCCCTTTAGGTGTATGGGGTATGTATATTAATAAATTTGGACTATTTGTATGGCTTTGGGCCACCAAGATGCTTATACTGTAAAATATTGAAGACTGTAGCTCCAACCATTTGGCTGTAAAGCTGTGTGACAGAAGACGGACGGACGGAACGTGAGTGATAGCAAAGGGTCCCGGTGAACCCTTCGAGGGTACGGAATCCTAAAAAGTGGTGTCAAAAGTGACGAAATATCTTACTCGCAAATTTTTTAGGAGATAAATGTGAGCATCTATCATACAAAAGCAATAGGTATATACACGCGGCGGACAGAATAAGGTTGTTATTCACATCACAACGCATGCCGAGCGCATAGCTCTGGCAAAGCAATATACATTAAATGTCAGATCCTCAGCTACGTATACTTGTTATGAATGCCGGGATCAAAGTATAATGGGCTCAAGTTCACGAACGCAAAATACGTTCCGTGAATATAGGCAGCCTTTAATATAAATTTCTCGTCTCATAAATGATCGGGCGAAATTCCAATAAATACTTATCGATGCATAAATTCATAAAATGCTCAGTAAATGATAGACGTAAAACCTCTGTGATATGAATATTTCATACGATATCTACGAGGAGACTGCACGGCATTTCTTCTAAAAGTGGGCTTAATTAAAATGTACTACCTACGTTTTGCATATTCGCATAAAGGAAATTTGAGTTTTGCCCACTCAGGCACAAAAATACAATATGCCAAAAACATGTCACATAATGGAATCAAAACTTGGAAATACTTGTATCCATTATTCGTGATACATTTTATGGAATCTTAATATTGGAGAAATTTTTGGCATAATTTTTATTTCCCCAAAAATTAAACCGTTAAAATTTTAGGACTACTAAAAAAAACATCTACTAGGATGATTACTTATTCTATGCTATAGAGGCTCTAGTCTAGAGCCATCAGGTTGCGTTAGGTTTGTCTTGTAACATGAAACGTGACGGTTTCATAAAAAAGTGGGAAATATAAGGGGTAGCATTTAACGAACCACCAAATTAGTTGCCGAAAGATGCTCTAAAAAATTACATTGATTACCAAAAATACTAGATTCGCACCAAATTTCCAACTCCTTTTAAATATAAAGTGCAACTCAAAAAAGTAACATGTCTATAACCTATTAAATTAAATTGTTACCAAATAAATTAGTCGCTACCCAAAAATACTTAGTGATCACCTAATTTCAAACACCAAATTTCATATAATTTACATCCAAATATTACAGGACTCGTAATCCTATTAAAATTAATTACACCCAAATAATTCTTTCGATACCCAGAAATACTACATGATCACCTAATTTCAAGCGTCATTTGTTTCATCAATTTAATATCTAGTCTAATGCCGAATCTACGCAATGGACATAATGGCGCAATGTAAGGAACGCAAGCGACATGTTTCGGATTGATCGAGCGACATGTGTCGGACCCACACGCGACATGTTCGGGCTAATCGAGCGACATGTTTCGGACTCACACGCGACTTGTTGGGGTCATCGAGCGACATGTTTCGGACTCACACGCGACATATTCGGGCTCATCGAGCGACATGTTTCGGACTCACACGCGACATGTTAGGGTTACCGAGCGACATGTTTCGGACTAACACGCGACATGTTCGGGCTCATCAAGCGACATGTTTCGGACACATCCAGAGACATGTTTCGGACTCATCCAGCGACATGTTTCGGACTCAACATGTGGTGGTTCTGGCGCTTCGCCGGCCGCTGCCGCGCAAGCTCGCTGCGCTCGCTCGGCTCGCGCGTTGTATATATGTATATTATATACACATGCGCTAACGTATGAGTCTTGGGTATCAACATTAAGGTGTCAAACATTGCGACGTTTACCTTGATTGGAAGTTTAACTTATAATTCAATGCTAATAGTAGTTTATGCAACTGATACATAATGAGGGGCATCAAAACACGAGTGTGTTTTATGAAACGAGCCGAAGGCGAGTTTCATAATAGGGTCACACGAGTGTTTTTTAGGGTTATGCTACAATGTTTCGGACTAACACGCGACATGTTCGGGCTCATCAAGCGACATGTTTCGGACGCATCCAGGGACATGTTTCGTACTCACCCAGCGACATGTTTCGGACTCAACATGTGTTGGTTCTGGCGCTTCGCCGGCCGCTGCCGCGGCACGCTCGCTTCGCTCGCTCGGCTCGCGCGTTGTATATATATATATATATATATATATATGTATGTTATATACACATACGCTAACGTTTGAGTCTTGGGTATCAACAATATTAACATAAGGTGTCAAACATTGCGACGTTTACCTTAATTGGAAGTTAAACTTATAATTCAATGCTAATAGTAGTTTATGCAACTGGTACATAATGAGGGGCATTAAAACACGAGTGTGAGTTTTATAAAACGAGCCGAAGGCGAGTTTCATAATAGGGTCACACGAGTGTTTTTTAGGGTTATGCGACATGTTTCGGACTAACACGCGACATGTTCGGGCATTAAAACACGAGTGTTTTGATGCCGAATTATGTATGCACATTTTTTTTTAGTAAAAATTCAAAATAATTGTAAAATTTGAAATCCTTTTCCCCGAATTAGTCAAAATCGAGTATAATGACGATTTTACGTAAAAAAACTTTTTTTTACCTAAAATTCAAAATAAATGTAAAATTTAAAATCCTTATCCCCAAATTAGTCTAAATCGAGTATAATGACGACTTTACGTAAAAAAAATATATTTTTTACTTGAAATTCAAAATAAATGTAAAATTTGAAATCCTTATCCCCGAATTAGTCGAAATCGAGTATAATGACGATTTTACGTAAAAAAACTTTTTAAGTGTATAGTTTAAGGTCAGATCCAAATTAAAAAGTAAAAAACATTGCAGGCCACATATATGGCCTGCAATGTCACATATAAATTCCTTTATTTGTCGAGTTATAAACTTTTAAAAAAGTAGAAACTGTCATATAAAAGGAGGCACAGGTCGTATTCTGCCAATTCAGCTCGTATTTTTCTGTTGGAAACGCGACGTTTTTTTATGTGTCTCGAATAATTTTGCGTTTTTCGGTAGAAAAATACACTTGCGATTGTGTTAAAAATAAATAAACGGCGGGAAAGCATGATGTTTTTGACTTTTTAAGGTTATGTTTATCAAATCTTGTTCAAATTTTGTATTATTTTCCCCATTTTTGAGAAAAGCACTATATTAGCCTCGGCCGGAATGGCAATTGCAGGCTTCGTATTATAATTAAACGGACTCGCAAGCTCGTCCGTTTAAACAAATACTCAGCCTGCAATTGCTTCCTTCCCGGCCACGGCAATAATGTACTATTATCTACACACATATCATAAATCCTCTAATATGCGTTCGGAAACCGTAGAAAATGACTCTCATTTCAACATTCAATGAATTTATGGCAATTTTCTTATCTGTGCCTAAGGCTACAGCAGTAATATAATTTTTTATTTTAATCTCATATATAATGTTAAAATATTAAACGTCAAACTAAACTGTCAAAGTTGACATGTCCCTATTCTAGTATCACTGAAAATTCAAATTCAGTCGATGCGAAATGTCAGCTCGATGTTTTTTTAGTATATATCGCACGAAATTTGAGCTAGAACGACATGATCACATCAGAATAGGGACTCTTTACTTTTTAAAATAACATTCAGGTATCGGTTGCCAGTTCTGATTTCGATATTTCCGCAACCGTGCAAAAAAGGCTGTATTAACACAATTATTGTATTTATTTACTACGGTTTCTGAACCCATCTTAGAGTAGTTATAATATGTGTGTAGATAAAGTAATGTATGAAACTGTACATAATTAGGCATTAAAACACTCGTGTGACCTTATTATGAAACTCGCCTTCGGCTCGTTTCATAAAACACATTCGTGTTTTAATGCCCCTCATTATGTACCAGTTGCATAAACTACTATTAGGTGATCATTTTATTTGTTCCCAAATATAAGTAATAGTCGAATTTAATCACTTCCGAAGATTTGTTTTTGCTATGCCAATAATAGTACATTACTTACCAAGGGCGATAAAACAAATAATGTCTCAGATCGCAGGTATTTTACGCCCGAGCCGAAGGCAAGGGCGATAAATATGCGATCTGAGGCTTTCTTTATTATCGCCCGTGGTAAGTACAAAATTTTATGTCACCCCCTGGCCAGGAAGTGGGTTTTTTCGTGCACGGAGCGTGCGATAATGGCCACTTTATGGCCAGGTGTGACATAAAACCCTTTTTGTGTGGTTCGCCACATAATGAGACACTCTTTTTCTTTATCAGGATCAATAAAGCGCATGATTCTGAATAAATCCGAGTGTTTTATTTAGAATGTAGGTATAACATTAAAGGTAGTTTAGTTTAAAACTAATTAGTACACGGTACCGATAATAATGTTTTAGTTTGAGTGACGAAATAGTTAAAACTTCGAGCATTAAACGAAGAACCTCGATAATGGTACATATAAAGTACAAGATAGGGAAATTGAGTTGCGCTTACGTACACTTAGTCGATGGCATAGTTCCAGGACGAAACTTTGGGAAGTTTTGCTACAAATATATAATAAATTCCGACTTAAGTAATTTGTACTAAGTATCAGGCCCTGGGCAGTAACTATTATTTTGTGCCCCTGGCTTTTGAAACGACTGGGTGCTGGGGCTCGGACGCGATGACGTTTGTCAAGGAACTGGGACGTCGCATTAGGGAGAGGGGGTCTGACGCCCGCGCGGGTTCGTACCTGATGCAAAGGTTGTCGATCGCCATTCAACGTGGCAACGCGGCCAGTGTGATGGGCACCTTTGCACCAGGGACAACTCGAGGGGGACTTTTCGATTAGGTTTATCTTAAGTTAATTTATTGTTATTTTATTATTATTGTATTTTATACATCAATTGTAAAATTTATTGAGTAATTATACATTTGTACTAACATTATAAGCAAAAGTATATATCTTCAAAGTTGTACTTTTCTTCCCTCATTTGAGGGCATCAATGACTCTTCCTTAAAGAAAGGGTGAAAATTAGTATTTGACCCTAATACCTTGGTCTTATAGTATAACGTTATTTATTAAAAAATAACTAAACAGAAGTAAACAAAAAACACGATTAATATATAATAAACTAGACTAACTTAAAAATAAATTAAATTAAAATTAAATGTAATAAGTGTACAAAAGATTTCTGTATTATAGGGAGAAAACGGCGTATTATAGTTCTTAGTATGTACCGCTCGGTAGCAAAATTATTTGTAATAGATTTCGAGTTTTAGCAGCGGACCTCTTAGGCAGTGTATGTGTGTGTGTGTGTGTGTATGTGCCTTGGTCTTTTTTTGACGTCTCGCTCGTAGAGGTAGAAAGTTACAGTATACTCCTTGGAGATACAGTCGTCTTTGTTTTGGGCGCACTTACCTAAATCCTTCACTGCACTCAGGATGTGTTAATTCCCTTACTTCGTTCGGGATTAACTCGTAGCACCCTAGCTCAGTTCGGGAGTAAAATTTTCAGGATTCATTGCAAATTTCAATTTCATTGCAATTTGCAATATCGCGTCCGTGACATAAAATGTGTTTTTTCTCCTCGGTGTACCAATCCACTATTGTCAAATTGACATTTCGAATCTGAAGCATACCTACATTTTCAGAAGTAAGAATCTTGGTTATCTTAGTTTGAGCTTTCTTACCTACTTATATACGAAAGTGCGTGAAAATGTAGCGAGAAATACCTATAAAGAATACGAAATGTTACACGTGTTGAGTTTTGACCGATAATATAATTCAGCCTAGAATGCGTGCTTTGAATCCGTTTTATCTTATTCAGTTTATTTTCGTAACATTCGGTTTATAGATACCTCAACAAAACGATAGTTAATATTTATTTTCCCATTAGAAAAAAAGAATAAAATGAATAAATAAATATTTATTCTTTATTTTATATTGCTATTGCTTCAATGACTATGATTACGAATAAATATCTCAGAAAATACATTTTGTTATTGTAATTTGACAGTCCGACTTTGTTAAAATAACACAAACCAAATGTTTCTACAGTGGTTAACTTAAATGCCATTAACCAAGAGATCCCACCGTCCCAAAATGTTCGAATTCTGGCTCACTGTGACCTTTACAACTGACATATTGAATTTAACACTTTTAAATTCATTATCAGGTAATTTTTCGGTGTAAGGAAACATTGCCAGAAAATCTACGTAAACTGTAAATAAATCTAAGGTAACATACCTGTAGCCGATCCGGTATTGACGCCAGGTAGCTTAGGACCAGTCTGCTGAACTATCGTTGTCGGTGGAGAATTCATCAGTCCAGCAGCTGTGACAGCCTTCTCTGGTTGAGGTTGCGTGATCTTCATATAAGGACTGGGAGATGTTGGCAAGGACAATGGAGAAGACAACCGCAAAGGAGACGTGGGAGTCCCTAAATTTGATGGTAGGGACAACTTCGACTCCGAAGAAAGAAATGGTCTGGTCTTACAAAGGATATCGGAGTTTTCTGACGATTCATGAGTACAGAGGACTGTTGGTAAGGATATTTGAAGCGAGCCGTTTCTTGTAGGCTTGTCGTTGTCTTCAGGCGGCGGGTCGGCCATGATGCTCTATAAAGAAAATAGCACGATTCAGTTTTATGGGAGCACGCAGATTTATGAGAGCAATGAGGAATGAATGATAGCCGTAATATTCATGCGGCTTGTGGAAAAAACACACATTCTTCTTGATAACAGACATAACAGTATTAAATAATATATAACTAATACCTAACATCAATTCAGTTACTCCTGAAAACGTTTTGTATTTCGCAAACTAGTAAATTACAGTTATTTGAGAAGAATAACTAAGGCTGAGGCCCAAGTTTTGAAACTTAATTGCCTAAGGATTTAGAATTCACACAAGGCACTTAGGTACGGTCAACCAATTTGATTTCTGGGCCACTTCGTACTTTCTCACAGTGAACATCAATATGAAAGCCGCTAGAGATCTCATATCAATGTCACTGTGACAAGGTACGAAGTGGCCCAGACATCAAATTGGTTGACCGTACATTAAAATGCTATGAGATCATAACGTGACTCATGACGTTCTCATAACTTAATGAAGTATGACTTAAGTCATATTAAGCGGTGTTTTAGTAATTGTGGCCAAATGAATTGTTCGGGCATTATTCAACCTCATTTAGGCTTAGGTACTCGTATAGTAACTACAAAGTAAGGTTTTTTCATGTAACATACGCTATAGTTTTGGGGCTGCAAAAACATAATCTTAAGTTGGTTCGCTTACCATACAAAACGTCTTTTGACATTCGCAGGCTAGCGGAGTGATATTTTAAGAAACTTAAACAGTAACAAACATTCATAATTTGAGAAATTAGTTTGTCATCATTTTTTTCGAATTATTCTAGGTGATACAAGTTTATTCTAGGAAAGGGGGAATTTCGCGCAAATTTAAAGCCAATCTAAGAAAGTTTGTTACATAAGTTTCTTGAAATATCACGCCGCTAGCCTGTGAATGTCAAAAGTCGTTTTGTATGGAAAGCGAACCACCTTAAGAGAAATAAATTCTGTTTCCTGATTGGTCGGTTTTATTAAAGCTGCACTCTGGTTGGTTGATACCCAATACCAATTCTTTTAAAAGAGGTTAATTAATTAGTGTTTCGCGATTGGTGGATTTGGTGAAGTATTTTGACTGGTCAAATTAAAATGTAAATAATAAGTATGTATTCATATTATCCCTAGGCTAAAAGGCTAAGATGTATTACTTTAGCCCTCCTTATGTACAATATTACATAATATGACTACATATTTCATATATGTAAGTATGGAGATTATAAACTTCATTCCAAGAACGCACATTCGTTTAGAGTTGGAAAACTTGGAAACTATCTACGTATGGTAGAACCACGTAATCCGTAGCTCTAGTATAAGTTTTTTCGAAACATTAACTAATTCGAACGCGTTTGCGTTTTGTCTCAAAATGTATGAAATTGGTATGAAAACGTGAACAGCGCCTCTGGTGGTCACTAGTGGAAACTAAAACAGCGAGTATAACATTTGTTGCTAACCGATGAACTCGCGTATTTCAAACTCGGTGAGAGCGTTTTCATACATTTTGAGACAAAACGCAAACGCGTTCGAATTAGTTAATGTTTCGATAAAACTTATACTAGAGCTACCGGGTTACGTTGTTTTGTCGTAACTAATCCATCTACCATATAGACCATCATAATTATTTTTTTTGTTTTCGGGTTACGTTATTTTGCCGTGAGAGGGCAGAACATAGGTACGAAGCGCCGATGATGTAAGTTTGTAGGTAGGTAAAGGTAACAATAACAGTATAAGATGGGTTGATCTTTTACATTAAACATGATTAATTGATTATTGTTAAAATGAAACGGAATAACGCCTTTCCATCGTGGCGAGACTGGCGAGGTGAAACTTATTGATGTTGGGTCATACACAGTTGAAAAACAAAATTATCATGTGAACAATAGTGATTGGCCATATAGTAGGTATTTAAAGACACAAAAAAAAACCTGACAACCTAAAACTGATTATTCGCAAGCTGAAATACTAATTGCACATCAAAGTGCGCATTGTGATGTGCATAGTGCAATTAATATTTTTGTTATGCAAATCAGTATTTTTTGATATGCGATTAAATAAAATTTCATTTATTTTATTTCATTTATTTATTAACCAACTTACATTTACAGTTAAACCAAACATGCAAGTTATATAGGTTACATTACAATTAATACTCATTACTAATGACTAATAGTAGTATTACCTATATTCAATAATTAATGGCTTAAACTTATGCATGCCAGTTTGTATTTGGCTCGTGGTCTAATAGATTTTAATTTGTCTTTTTGTTACGATGTACGAGAGCATTAGATTGCCTATGGTCCCACAAACACATATAGTCCCTATTCGTCCCGGTACCGCCGCATACCGGGTAGTCAGTCCGACCCAGGTCGGGCCTAGCTGAGTTTCTTGCTGGGCTCTTCTCTCAGCTAGGCTAGGGTTAGTTTTAGTGAACCAGCGACAAAACTCCCAGTAGCTCGATTCCACTGACACACTTCAGTTCGGTTGAAATTGCTCAACCAAACGCTTAGAGTATTCCAGTGTTTAAGCCGCCCGGGTGGTTGTGTCGGAGGTTTCCCTTGGACTTTCCCTAGGCCGCCCTCCAACTGCGAACTCCTATCGCTTTTTAAGGGCCCGGCCTATAAAGCCACAGTCAGGTTAAAAAAATATCACCTACAAGTATTTCACAAAAATAATGTTCAGGACGATATCTAGTACATGTATATAAGAATCCCTCTATTTTTACAAGACTGTCTATTACGGTTAGTAGGTATCCTTCGTACAATTTAGACTCAACATTGAATTGCGATAACAGCCCAGGACGGTATCGCACAAAATTAATCGGATAGAACGAGCCCCTTAACGTTCAACGACGGTAAATAATAATTTGCGTAGGTACGTACCTACCTACCCTACCCGCTTTAACTTGTTTAGTAAATTGGGGAACTTTCTAACATCATTGCCTTTTAAGGAACAGCAACAATAATATTAAGTCAATTTTCGCGTTTCGTATTTGTTAGTTGTACCTACTTGTAATCGACATGACACCAGCTAATCCTACTAATATTATAAATGCGAAAGTTAGTGTGTTTGGATGTTTGTGACTCAATCACGCAAAAACGGCTGAACGGATTATGATGAAACTGGGTATACAACGAGATTATAGCCTCTTTTTATCCCGAAAATCATTCCTTTTATGCGGACGAAGTCACCGGCAAAAGCTAGTACAGCCATAAAAAAATTGGGGAACAGAATTTCCTAAGAGTGCGGTTTTACAAGTTCAGTCTGATTAAAGTAGTTTGTCGTTTTAGGATTATGTTACTGTAACATTTCGGTAATTTATCCGCTAGGTAACGCATGGGCAATGTTCCTGATACAATGACGTTGATAATTATCACGAAATTAAATTATACACTTCAGGAACATACTGTCCGTTCTCGCCATCGCTGATTTTCTCACAATAGGTTAGTTTATGCAAAAATAATCAGAATGGCTACAATATCTTACGGCTACGTTAAATATAGAGGCTCCAACATGTAAGTATAGGGATCATATTTATTATAGGTATGAAACTTTACCCCAAAGTACTTAATATGGACGAGCCTCACGCTAATGTTGTTACAAATACTGTCAAACTGTAAGTAAAAGCAATGTAAAATGAGATTGAAAGACAACTTTGCATGATATTTTAATTTTTAATAAAATAAATGTATACTTTACCCACTCAATGTAAACATGACCGTTCTTCCTGTTCCGATATTTTCTATTTAGGTACCTAAATAATGGGATGCTTTTCCCAAGAGAAGTGTTCCTCTGTTATGCAAACACTTTGTAGGAAATTAAAGTAAGTGCTTTTGCTCTAATTGCTTAATAGGTACCGGAGCATTCTTAAAACCAGTTAACTTGTAAGTACTAAGTATTTAAAAATTATTTCTCCTTTACAATTCAGCGTAGCGTTGCTTGCAGTGCAGCCTCTGTGTCACATTTTCCATTTGAGAGAATTTCAACGCACAATGCATTCTCTTTTGTGTTAAATGTCTATAGAAACGAGGAAGCTATGGCACTAAGTGACTTATTGACAATTGTCACTTTTGACAATTTATTGTATCACAGTTTGGTGTTGTGGTTATACCATTATTGTAATAATGGTATAATCATAGCAGCAATACTAGCTATTGTGCCTATTTTTAACTTCCATGCAAAACAACTATAAAAGTGAATACCCTATAAACATATACAAAAGATAAAATGTCTGTTACAGTCATAACACAAATAAATACATGACTGTGTCATGTTTTTACTTATCTATTTTTGTACGGAATTGAGATAAAGGTGCTCACTTGTTTACATCTACGTGTGCTGAAATGTATTTTATGTCACACCTGGCCATAAAGCGGTAATTACCGCACGCTCCGCTCCGCGCGCGGGAAAACCCCACTTCCTGGCCAGGGGGGTGACATAAAATTTTGTACTTAACACGGGCGGTAATAAAGAAAGCCTCAGATCGCATATTTATCGCCCTTGCCTTCGGCTCGGGCGTCAATAATACCTGCGATCTGAGACGTTCTTTGTTTTACCGCCCTTGTTAAGTAATGTACCTAGGTACTATTAAATTTCAATTCCTAAGTATCTTTTGTATATAATTACTTACATTGCTCGTGCAGTTGTACCTATATGTCACTCATACGTTTGTTTGGTTATCGGGTAGCCGCTAACAAAACAAGTTTACTCGCCAAGTGGACAAAAGGCACAAAAGCTTTACGATGTTGAATCAGTCGCGTGTACCTACACTCCATAGGACTCGGCGCCGTCTGGCAACCGCGCGGCGTCAAGCCTGGCCGGAGAGAGAGACGGCGAACACCGACCACAGTCAAACCATGACGTAATCCTCGCGTCGTGTAAGTAAACTGAATGAATCGGCACCGGCAGTTCACGGCGCACTGTCAACTCCGCAGCAACAAACCCACCACTCTGTTAAATCGCTGTGTTTTCAATTTACTTTACAATCAATTGTAACTAAAATCGACAATCGTATCAAATGTGCGTGTATTTAAAAACAATCCAGTGAAGTGAATTGTAAAAATAGTAAACATGAGTACGACGGACATTACGGAAATCAAGCCGCTTAATTTGAAGCTGAAAGTTTTGCACTTCGTGAGATTCTTCCTGGCCAGTGTCGCCAGGGTATTCTGTACTCTATATTATGGGAAGAAAGGGGAGAGGCTCCCGCCGATAACTGACGACATCCTCAAACAACCGGCCATTGAGGTGGCCAGAAAGATTAGGAATAAAGAGGTTTGTTATGATGTATATTATCGTTTATAATACAAAAGTATGAAGGTCCACTATTATTGTTAGAGAACTCGCAACTGCTTTATCAGTATGTATAAAATGTAAAAACTCAATAAGAACTCTGTAACACGGTTTGTTATCTTATATTAGATTAGATTGTGGGTGAATAATATCCGTGCATGAAGCAGATGGGTTTTAAGTACCAATTGGATTTTGTTTATTGAATAACGTTGTAGGTACTATCCTCGCAAGAGCCGGCCTGTTTTTTGATTCGGTAAATGAAGGAAAACTTGCCGGAAATAATTCGTGTATAACCGGATTTCGGCATAGTTGTAGGTAAAGGTGTCCTTAACAACATACTTAAAATCCTGGGGGGTGGGAGTAGAGATAACGCGTGGGGGGGGGGTGTAAAGTTCACTTTTTTAGTTTTTCGTTAAAAACACGTAAACGGTGGCATACAGGAAAAAATTTTCTGAGAGGCAAGTAATCTACATAAAATTTTCTACAAAAAAGGTTCTAAACACTTTTTCGCTAGAGTGAATATTTAAGGAGAATTTTAAAGGAAGAAAGATAATTATAAGTTGCTACATAAGTATCGTTATTTAAAACTCGTCGAGTGCATAAATACCGTATTTTTTATTTTTAAGAATATTCAGAAACAAAGAAATGACACCCACTTATGTAGCAACTTATAATTATCTTTCTGCCTTTAAAAAACTCCTTAAATATTCACTCTAGCGAAAAAGTGTGTAAAACCTTTTTTGTAGAGAATTTTATGTAAATTACTTGCCTCTCAGAACATTTTTTGCTGTATGCCACCGTTTGCGTGTTTTTAACGAAAAACTATAAAAAGTGAACTTTACACCCCCCCACGCTTTATCTCCACCCCCACCCCCCTGGAATTTAAGTATGTCGTTAAGGACACCTTTACCTACAACTATGCCAAAATTCGCTTATACACGAATTATTTCCGCCAATTGGCAGTTAGCGGTCTTCATTGCTCGAATCATTTGCCGTTTTGTTTTGAATTGGAATTCGTGAATTTGTTTATAGTTTGAAACTCGTTTTATTATTAGTAGAAAGTAACTAGTTACAATAATAGTATTTGTAAAATGTTTACTAAACTAATACAATACGTTTGACTAATCCATCTTATAGCCCCGTATGTGTATTTGTTTGCCTGACATGTTTAGGGCAGTTATTTATTATTCATCAAGTTGTTCAAGTGACAAATTGCCTTGTTGAAAGAAAAAATGCAATGATGTCAAAGCCACAGCTAATTCTTCTTGATTAATAATTAAAGACAATCGGACCATTCGGACCTAAATGTGTAAGCTAACTACACTTGACACGCGATCCTAAGCCTTCCTACGTAGGTCATAAAGCAAGGTGTATTCTTAGTATGTAGGACTACCACACCAACCTTTTAAGTCATTTATTCGTACCCATACCTTAATTGGTCACTAGGTTTCCATAGGGAATGCCAACCGGTTAACCGGGCCGGGACTTTTTGAGCTCGGTAAGAAACCGGTTCTTGACAACACAGACCGGTTATTAACCGAAATTATATTTAGTACAAAATAGTAGTTTATGTAACTGGTAAATAATGAGAGGCATTAAAACACGAGTTTATGTATAGGTGCATACATTACTTTATCTACACACATAGGTATTATACAGGCACACTTTTGTATTTATAATATTAGTATATGGATCACAGAACTTTGCTCGGCGTTGCTTGTTACCTAGTACCTACTGAAAAGTCGGAGAAAATTAGTTTTTCCGGAAATAAATTTCCCAACCATTTTGAGGATATATGTATTTACAAACGAAATAAATATACTAATCTTGTTTGGTTAATAGACAGTAAAGGACTGACCGGTCAAATACGAGTAGTTCACGGTGTTCAAAAATAACTGAGCATGCTCTCTAACGCGGCTTGACCAAAGGTTTTCAGGTGTAGGTATGTGCTATGAGCACCTTGATAAGTCCGATTTTTATTTCAAATAAAAAAAAAATTTCCTCATCTCCCGAGCCCGGAGATTCCCGACGATCACCACTACCACGACGATCTATCCATAAATAATAAAAAAATGATTGCTGTAGACAGCTTCAAAGCCTAACCGATTTAGATGAGCAAAAAAATACAAATATGCATCTTATTCTTAAATATCTGAACCATAAATCTAAAAACAAAATGTGACCGTTATAATTTAATCACCACTTTTATGCCCCATGACTCATGCACGCCATAAAACACATTTTCATATTACGACATCGCGTTTCAGATCACGAGTGTGGAAGTACTAGAGGCGTGCATCAGGCGTATCAAAGATGTCAACTCCGCGCTCAACTGCTTCGTTGAAGACCGGTTTGACCTCGCCAAGAAGGAAGCCAAAGAGGCTGATGAACTCATAAGAAGCGGGTCCATGACAGAGGAGCAGTTGAAGAACGAGAAACCCTTCTTAGGGGTGCCCTTCACTACGAAAGATTGCATCGCAGTGAAAGGTAATCTGCATTTTAAGTTTTACTTAATGTAAATGCAGGTTACGCATACATATGTGATGTAATAGTAATAAAGTAGCCAATTGAAACGAAGTTGTTGCTGTCTATGGCAGCAGTCATTAAGCCAAGTTGGAGGCCATCGGGCGGTTTGAGAACTTCTAACAGTTAAGTTGCCCACTCACATATGACAATAAGGTCTAGTTTCCCCTCGGGGTTGGAAGGTCAGATGGCAGTCGCTTCCGTAAAAACTAGTGCCTACGCCAAATCTTGGGATTAGGTAGCGGACCCCAGGCATCCTTCAGGATGCAACTGTACTGGGATAACGCTAGGAGGGTGATGGTGATGATGAAGTCGTGCAGGTACTTAATTTGGGCTGTAAGTCTATGTCGTATATTAGTGTAGGTAAATACTTGATGACTTCTAAACGTGGAAAAAGTGGGAAAAATGTACTAAAATAAAATGCTACTGCAACTAATATACTATAAACCACACTGTACCTATAAAAAACGTATGAATCTCTTATAATAAATTACATAAGTAACATAAGTACTTGCCTATAATAAAATAAACTAAAATCTTAGTTTGCGTCCGTCAGGTCAAAACGGGTCATCTATTTTCACCACTCTCGGTCCCGCTGAATATGTGAATGGTGAAAAGGTTATGAATTTAGAACCCAAGCCGAAAAAGTTGATCACAAATATTATTTGAGTACGGTACTAGGATCACAGTTTATGTAGATGTTTTTACGTATTATATTTATACGCCATTTCGTAACGAATCCTTGAGGTTCGGCAAGTCTTCATGAATTTTCTCTTTTTTTAACACACTACTTAAAATACCTTTATTTGTTCGCGCCCTTCATAATAGTAGTGTAAACACTTATTTTCTTGATGAATAACCGACCCATGTCATCATTAAGCCGCGCCTTTTTACGTCCTTGATAAAATGGTTGTTAAGGTCGCTATATATATGGTAATTGTACAAACACGTACATATAAACTAATAGGTCGTTTCTATACGGCCGTCATATGGATGCTAATTATGTTAGTTGTTTTATCTATACATTGACTATGTTATTAATGTTATTTTACAGTGGAATTTTTAACTTTTGTCTGCGTTTGTGGGCGAAACATCATTTCATCTATTATATTACCATTTTGCATTACTTAGGTCTTTTACTACATGCGAATGACCTGTATCATGACAGCGATTGATAGCCGATGTAGGCTTTTATTTTTGATATCAATTCATCGATTTCTCGAGCGGCTCGAGCCGTTCAAGATGAAGTCTATAAGTAGCTATGATGGATGTTCTCAATTGACGTAATCTCTAGTTGAAAAATCTTACGAAAAATCAGCAAAATTTCTTACTATTCTGTGCATACGAGCTAGACCAAACCAAAGACGTTATCTCGAACGCAATATTAAGCATTCCATTTTTCTTGATTTTTTAATATCGAGTGAAAAAAAAAGTTTTCATTAAGTTTTGTCATGAAATTGATAACTGTCAATATTTTCCGCCATCTAACGTCAAAGGGTTTGTGATACCTATCACCTGACATGATAGGTACCTAGGTAGGTATCATGTCAGGTGATACGAGTAATATCGCCTAGTCCGCTGCACTCGACCGACAACTCATTGCATCTTGAACGCTGGTAGTAAACATATCTCGACTTATAGAATACGGTAATTGGTTTTCGTTCGACATTCGCCACATTTTTCGAGTTATCTCTAATGGACTATAAGGCCCGACATAAGAGTTATTGCGGCCAGCTTGCGGAATAATAATTATTATAGCATAGGTGGGATTATTAACGTATGATTGCATTACTTTCACAGGTCTACACCACACGGCCGGGGTCGTACTTCGGAAAGACGTGATCGCTCAAGAAGACGCCGACACCATCAAGCTGCTGCGAAGCAAGGGAGCCATAATTATAGGGCTCACCAATGTCCCCGAACTCTGCATGTGGTACGTGGTCACTGGTCACATGTCTTACACAAATTCCCGCCATGCCTAACTTTACCTACAGATTCAGATTCATTTATTTCGTTAATGTAAATTACAATATAAGTTTGCATTGATGTCAAAAATATAAGAATTCACGTTATGATCGTCATTTTAGATATAATTGATATAAATAATAATAATGAGATAATGAATTGAACATTATTCTCCTATTAACATAATTGAATACAAAAATTACCCCACATTTTACTACCCCATAACATTTAGATTTTTCACTAAATGTTGCATATTTTTTATGCCTTGTTACATTGTCATAAATTATTTGAATTAAATAAATAAAAACACGATATTACACACAAAATCTTAGTTGCATAGGCAAAGTTAGGTAAAGTAGTAGTAGTAGTAAACACTTCATTGCACAAATCAAGTACATACAAGGAAAACAAACTTAATGGTAGACATTTGTACAAAGGCGAACTTATACCTTTAAGGGATCTCTTCCAGCTAACCTTTGAGAAAATGAGAGGATATTTTATATGGCAGACGTACTGAACAACATGTACAAGTGACAAAATTGTGTGACTAAATGTAACTAAAATTTCTCGAAGTAATATGAATCGAATCGAACTGAATAAATATATATAATAAATAAATACATAAATACATATACCGCGTAAATAAATACATATTTATACAATATATAAGTTATACTATATAAATAAATAAAATAAAATTATAACCGCAAAAGCCTTACCTACCCTTAACCGAAAACTCAGAGAGCCACAACTTTGTCAAATTTGCCTTCAGCGACGCTACTAAAGTAAGCAATAAATAAAGCGCGAGGTAAAGTAGGCAATGTTGCAGCATTTGACAGTATTTTCGATTTACTGCTGACACTTTCCTACGATATTAACCAGAGCGATCAGCTCTCCATGCTAATTTGCTCCACTTCGCCCTAAGTAGTCTAAGTCAAAGTAATTTTTAGGCATATTACGTCTTCGGATTTCTGACACTATCTATCACGTCATTTAGTTAGCACTACATATTTAAAATTTAGGATTTGAAACCAATAGGAATAACACCATTTACGGTCAAGGTCAGATTTACTGGCATATAAATGTCCAATATGGATTAATCTGTCATCTCCCGGTCCCAGAGATCTATCTCCGGGCACATAACAAAAAAATGTTATACATGTGCAAAAGGCTAATGTACCTTAGACGACCCGACCAAATTTAAAATAAACATGTTTATTGTTTGTGTCTACTTCTCGTAGGGGTCATTCGACAAAACGTCGGGAACAAAGTGCATGAGTGAATAAGATTTTTATCATTAAGTATGCTGCAGTAAAAAAGAAACAGAGGTGGTTTTCCAAGTTATAACTTTATGCACGTAATATTGTTACGCATGCAATAAGTTGAGCGCAATGCGAATGTCTTAAGGCTTATCCTAGCAAATTACATATTTTAAATTGAATCTGATTATTGCTTTTTGGATCTGTAACAATTTAAATGTGACGTGACGTGGTTTTCCTTAAAATCCATATTTAAAACTTGTTATAAATGTTGATATTCGCATATTTTTGCGCGCGGGCGCTGAACAGCGAGCAAGACAAGTTTTCGGCAATGGTCGAGCCTTAACTCTTTATATGTAGTTCGTTCGTTGAAAACGAGAAAAAAATTAAATTGCGAGAATGTAAATAGACGATTCGTAAAGTCATTAGGAATAGAGTCTAAAATTGAGAAGATTTCTCAACTGTGCCTACATACAATACGTTTATTTTTGAACATTTTTTGCAATACAATACAGTCATTGTCTGGAGTAAAATTAATTAATTTCATTTTATTATTCGAGCGCCAACGCCATTTACAGATTTCCACGTCTATAAAGTGTTTCGAAATCCCTACCGGCTCCTATGCGATATCAAAGTACTAATTCTTACTTGTATTCTGAAGAGTATGGGTCATTCGCGCGTTTCAACCGCCTCACCTTCGTTGACACAGTTTTGACGAATCGCGGCTGTATATTTTGGTGGCATTTCTAAGTTAGTTGGTAGTTTTCCCGTACTTCTACCAAATAACCGAAAACCGAAAAATTATTATCCGAAGGCGACAAAATAGTGACCACGAAAGTGATTTGGAATGGAACAAACGCCCGATTAATGACCCGTATATGAACTTTTAGGTGGGAAACGCATAACCACATACACGGTAGAACGAAAAACCCATACAACACCACGAGGATCGTTGGTGGCTCATCAGGGGGCGAGGGGTGCTTACAGGGCGCCGCAGGCAGCATATTTGGAGTTGGTAAGCCTTATTTATTTCTTTTTTTTCGAACCTGATTGGGGCTTTATCGGTTGGAGAGTAGCCGTTTTGTCGTTGGTTCACTAAACTTAACCCAGCCTAGCTGAGAAGAGTCCAGCAAGAAACTCAGCTAGGCAGGCCCGACCTGGGTCGGCCTAAAAGTCGAGTTTTTGCTTATTTACATTAAGGTGGGGTTGCACCAAACCGTCTGTAATGGGTACGTGGTGTCAACACGGTCAGAGTGCCCCCAATGTGGTCATGATCATGAATCTTTTTTTAGGGAGTCCATGCTTTCACTGTGGAGTCGCATGGATACTGAATGACAGTCCAACTGGCAGTTGTGACATTGTCGGATAGTTTTGTATGGGGACAGTGAACGTGTTAAAATCTGATTGGATGGGTAGTTTGACAAGTTTCTATGGGGCAACAGACGTCGGTGCCATGTTATTTAACGACGATTCATTTTTTTATTTTTTTATAAGGCACAGTAACAACAAATCAAAAAGTTTACAAGGACAGAGATTATAAAATCAATGACTAGACTTTGGCTTCATAGTAAAAACAAGCAAAGGAATTATAAAAACCAACTAATAAGAATAACAAAACGCGATTTTCCTCGATGAATAATTGATAATAAATTAAAATATTTTTTATGTCATGTCATGAACTCATGACTGATGAATTTTAGCTTAGCAAAATTTGCCAATATCACAGTTTTAAACGTAAAGCAATGTCAAAATACCAGCAATAAAACAAATGAAAGTGCCCCAATTTTCGATGAAACATCGATGAATTAATACTTCTCTCAAACTTACACCTGTCTCTGATGGTGATTTCAAAAATGAACTTTATTTCGTACGAATTATGGTTGATTTTAAAATGCTACAATTAGGTAAAATACGAGGTATAGAAAGTAACGGTAATATTCACGTTCAAAACTTCACATTCACGCTGCGGGTTGCGGTTTCGAATATTCCATTAAGACCTTCGTTTTGTTCAAGTTAAGGTTAATGGTGTAATTTATGTGTGAACACTGTTAGGCGTCCATAATTCAATGTTACATCGATATTCAAATTCAACGCGATATTATATGGACTAATTTCGTTTCACCTGGGACTCTCGTTTGCCACATTTTATCATGGTTAACTTTTCACGATTCTGACAAAACAAGCCTAACTTAACAAATCATAACAAATGTGGAGTAAATGAAGCAATGCGTGATTAATGATTTAGAAAATGATACGATAAAGTATGTTTAGAGGTGATAAAGTTTTGACATATACCTACTCGTATTAAGATTGAATTTTATCTGGCCTAATAGAAAAGCTTTTTCCACTACATACGTGGTATCGACGGCGATCGAAACCTGTAAGTATGAAATATGAAGTGTATGTTTTTATATATTTCAGGATCCGACATAGGGGGCTCTATCCGCATGCCAGCGTACTTCAACGGGATATTTGGACACAAACCATCTCGTCATATCGTCTCCAACACAGGACAATACCCTTTGCCTGAAACTGATCTGCTGAATTCATACTTAGGTATGTACCCTATAAACTTAGCATAGCAAATAGCAACCATAGCACTCTATTCTAATCGGTTATCCTATTGTATGACAAAATTGAGCTTGAATTGATGCTATTGAAGAATCAGTACCTACAAGCCAAATTAACTCCATATTGCCTACACAGATATGTTTGATGTCTCGCCACTATAATGGACAAAAATAACAAATAAGTTGCAATCTTACTAATATTATATTTTATGCGAAACTTTAGATGTTCGAATGTTCCGATTTTTAGATGTGTGGATGTAACGTTACGCAATCACGCAAAAACGTCTAAACGAATTATGATGAAACTTTGTATACGACGAGCTTATAGTCTGGATTAACATAAATAATACTTCCGGAAATCATCCTCCGAAGGGATGAAATAGGGAGTGGATGTTTACGCGGACTACGTCACGGGAAAAAGCTAGTCGATTATATTTTGTACTTGTCATCAACCCAAATCCATTTTATTTTACAAACTTGTGGAATCTGGAGAGAACTTAAGAAGAATATATCTATATAAAATAATAGGATACGGATATTATGAAAGTTTGTCGTGGCTACGAAAATTATTCCATAAAAACCATTTATATATGCAGCCGTAAATCATAACATTACCCACCAGACGGTATTGCGTATATTTTAACGTAATAAACCTTATCGCAAGTATTGAATTGCTTCTCTCAGTAGGTACAGCCACGAAGCCACTTAGATTGGTCCAGTTAAGTATAAATTAAACTTGATTATTAGCCACTGAATTACGTTTAAAAGTTGATGGGGAAATCCACGTACATTTTGTGCACTTTTGAAGTACAAGGTCGTAAAGTAGGGCTTTTTAGAAGATATTTCGTGTAGTCATAAAGGTCCTATCGGCACTCCATAATGAGCGAGCGAGGGAGCCTTTAGGCTAGCTAAATATTTATATTGATCAATTGTCTATTTTTCCGCATGTGCTATGGATAAATAGGGAGGTTCGCTGTAGCTTATAAAAGGGTTTCCACTTTTATCCTTTACTGGGCATTTAAATATTGTGTTGGATGAGATATTTCAAAAACTCAAAAATTATTTACGTATTTGGTCTGGGTCTTTCTAATCTTTCATTTAACTTTACAGGTATCGGTCCCATGACGCGGTACGCGGTCGATCTCAAACCCCTTCTGAAGATTATGTCCGGCGATAATGCAAGCAAACTTGATCTAGATAAACCCGTCGACGTCGGGAAACTGAAGGTTTACTATCAGTTAAGTAATAATGCTCCGTTGACGGACTCCGTTGATCCCGACATTACGGCGGCATTGAAGAAAGTCGTTGAATTTCTAAACGTCCAACATAAAATTGTGGCTGAAGAGAAACAGATTAAACTTCTCCAAAAATCGTTACCAATCTGGTTGACAACGATGAAAAGCAAGGTGCCTTTTGAGAACCTGATTATGGGAAAGGAAGGCACGCTGGCAATTATAACAGAAATGTTTAAGAATCTCATTGGATTTTCGGGAAATACGTTGATCGGGTTGTTCACAGCTTTGATGGATCGCTCTGGCGCACCGATTGGCAGCGAGAGATTTAATCACTACCTGAAGTTACGTGATAGTTTAGAGAAGACTTTTGTGGAGATGCTTGGCGATGATGGCGTGTTCTTGTATCCCACGCACCCGACGCCTGCGCCGTACCACAACGAGCCACTCTTGAAGCCTCTGAACTTCAGTTACACTGCCGTTATAAACTGTCTTGGATTACCTGCGACCACAGTGCCGTTAGGGCTAAGCAGCGAAGGACTTCCTATAGGAATACAGGTAGTAGCGAATCACAACCACGACCGCTTGTGTTTAGCTGTTGCTGAGGAGCTAGAGAAGGGGTTCGGTGGCTGGGTTGAACCTAAGCACTAAATTAAACATATAAGATGTATTTATTGATAAATATACACCGTTGAATGGGCTGTGTCTCGCTTTCTACAGAGAAATATTCTACAATGTATTATCCGTTATCACAAATAGATATATATTCGTATTTTTATAAAAAACTATGTTACGTAAGAAAGTTTTTTTTACTCCACAATAAAATAAATAAATTGTCTTATACCACAAATTATTAAGACCTAAGTGTGTATGAATTAAATAATGATGTAACTAGTGCTTACTTAATTCGGTTTCCCGAAGAAATTTTATCCTGAACAAACATTAAATAAATATAAATAACCAAATAAGTCAAAATTGCAGAAGGTAGACCAAAGAATTATTTGTCAGACTGAAGATATTTATCAGATTAAGAATACCCTCAATGAATATTAACAAACACACACACACAAAAACAAAATTCACACAGGTAGGTACCTACAGTACATCTTAGGCTCGGTCGGTAAGTCAAATGACGATCAACTGGACAGAATATGGCATAGAGTTTGCAAAACAAGATATACAATTTTGGCGCCGAAAATATTGTCTCTGTGTATCTATTAGGAACGCGTTTACAAAAGCTAAGTACCTACATAAGTAAGTAGGTCGATATTGACTAGACTGTACAAGAACTGTATCTACTGCATGATTAATTGATTACGTTATGTATATACAAAACGATTTGACAATGTCACAAGCCCAACTGACAGTTGGACTATGCATTCAGTATGGGGATGTGACATGTGACCTCACAGTGGAAGCATGAAATCCTAAAAAAAAGGATCATGGCCCCACATTGGAGGCACCCGGACAGGAACGTGTTAACTGACGGGGTATCCAGTTTAATCAATTTATAATATATATTTATGGCACACCTGGCCATAAAGCGGCCATTATCGCACGCCCCGCGCGCGAAAAAACCCACTTCCTGGCCAGGGGGTGACAAAATTTTGTACTTAACACGGGCGGTAATAAAGAAAGCTCTCAGATCGCATATTTATCGCCCTTGCCTTCGGCTCGGGTGTCAAATACCTGCGATCTGAGACATTCTTTGTTTTACCGCCCTTGTTAAGTAATGTACTATTACATCTCTTGAATTTATAGAGGACCATGGCATATTTCAGGATAACGCTAGGGGGTGATTCTTATCGTTAAAGTTAATTGATGTGCACTCCGGCCCGAACGTTAAGTGAAAGTTAAGGAAATCAGAGTGCAATTTAAACTTATTTTTGACTTCAGTTTACTCTATACCTGAGTCCGTAACTGTTAAAATAGTTAAAGTCTAAAATAATCACTCAAGAGTCGTTAACAATAGGGGCCCGGTGCGGACAAATTAAGAAAATGTTAAATTTTGCAATAGGAATCACCCTAGATGATGTTTATGACATGTCTTGAATAAAAAGGGTACAAAGTACAAAGTAATACTCGTACAATACAATGACATAATAAGCGACAAGTCACATCCGTCTATCTATAGCTAGTAGCTACCCGCGTAGCCATTCAAGGACAAAACAAAGATAGCCGTACCAGTTACGTCAGTCGGTTGCCTACCTACCTATTCATACCTATTACCTACACGCGTGAACAAATCAGGCGAAGAAAAAACGTTAAAATGTATCCCTGATTTTGTTAAATTCGAATTCGACGGTATGTCCATAATTATGTACGCCAGTCAGTAAAAGGTGGTGCTCTGCTCTTGCAAAAGGTGGTGCAGAAGATTTTATCCTCTAGCGGCCCAACATACAAGGAAATTTGGCAATAAAATTTGAATCTCCTGTCACAGCTAGGGTTGCCATACGTCAGGATTTGTCCTGACATGTCCGGATTTTTGACCCTTTGTCCGGATTGCGGCCGGACTTGGCAAGTGTCAGGATTTTTAGGAATGACCCTATTAAAAAAAATGTTTTTACGATAAATTAGTAAGTAATCAACAAAAATAGTAATATTTCTTCGAAAACAATATATAATAGGTAAATTACAGCCAAAGTGATCTCAATCAATTCGCGAGTCCCCGCATGCCAAATTTATCTCAGCGCGCTGGGAACATTTTGAAATTTTCTTTCAAAAAAAATCAAAAAAATAACTAATTCATTGCTAAAACGGCAAAAAAAAGTATAAATATGTTTATGAACTATGATATTGAATTGTGGAGGTAATAGTCATATGGGGTATGAAAAAAATCCTGCACTTTTTGATGAAAGCAAGCCACTTTGCACAGTGATAGTAGGAACCAAATTAAATTATTTTTTTCGAGGCAACCGAAGTTTCGCCCCTAGAAGAAATGTCAGGGCTTTTAGGGGGATGTCCGGATTTTTATCAGGACATTTCAATTTTCCATATGGCAACCCTAGTCACAGGAACGAGAGTAGAGTTTGTTTTGTTTTGGAATTGCATGAAATAAAACAAATGCATCTCTATTTCAAGTTCCAAAGATATAAATTCTATTGAAGTGAATTTGTCCTAGTATTATCAGATTATCTGTTATTATTTGTGTAGATATATGGATGCTAGGTACTGAGTAAATCAAAAATGGTAACGAGATATCTCGGGACAACTTTTGGCAGCTACAGCTACGAAACCCCGAAATTTATAGACTTTTTCGGTGTCTCGCTCATAATGTTCTATACCATGCATCCTAGCGTAAAGTTTACTTACTAGCAGCAGAGACTAGGAATTATATAGACTGCCAATGCCTATACATTGTGGCGTAATTTTAAAATAATGGGCCTGCTGTAGCTAGTTTCACTATGGAGAGATCACTTTACCATTTAATTCGTATGCCACTAAGACCTCTGCTTAAAACATAGCGCCATCTATGAACACAACGTAGAAGCTCCCAACAGATGGCGCTATGTTTTAAGCAGAGGTCTTAGTCGCATACGAATTAAATGGTAAAGTGATCTCTCCATAGTGAAACTAGCTACAGCAGCCCCATTATTTTAAAATTACGCCACAATGTATAGGCATTGGCAGTCTATATAATTCCTAGTCTCTGCTAGCAGGTTAAAGAACATGAAATTCTGCGTCTAATGAGTACAATAAAATGTAAACAACGAAGTTTTCCCCAAATGGACAAAATTTTACAATAATATTCTGATTTTAAGGCATCTGCGTTGAATGTTGAATTTATCCTAGTTTATAAAGCCAACTATAATTTATACACGCATTTTAAAATAATAATGTTGAACCTCTACTGACCGGCGTAATAGCCTATTGCAAATAGATACGGCAATATGAAGCGAAATTCTTTGGCGAAATGGAATTCGTAGATGTTTGATAAGATAAGATAACCATTGACATGTTTACGAAGGGGCACCGGTTAAGAAAAAAAAACATTAAAATATAAAGATTGCAAAAATTACATACTCCAATAGATTAAGGTCAAGTGGGGTATGAGGAATAGAGTTTTTTGTCGGGTTAAGAAAAACGGTATCCTTTAATTCCTTAATATCACTGAGTGTTCAATTTTAACCGGTGTTACTCTTTAACTCAACTGATCTTACTACTAAGATAGTTATCAATCCAATAACTGGGTAACAATAAGT
Source organism: Cenopis cana (assembly GCA_951800055.1). Taxonomy (NCBI): domain Eukaryota; kingdom Metazoa; phylum Arthropoda; class Insecta; order Lepidoptera; family Tortricidae; genus Cenopis; species Cenopis cana. Next base: position 9,356,235 of record OX637488.1, read on the forward strand.
AGCAGTAATTATTGGTAATTTTGAGTGAAGCTGAAGAGATAAGGGTTTTGATTAATACTAAACGGCTCATTGATAATAAAAATTTAATCAGTATCCAAGCGCAATTTATACATTACATGCATTTCTCATTTCATGGCTTATTAAATCCTATACTGCACAATATAGCTATTTTACACGTAACGAGTACCTAAGACTCCTAAGAGACGACACAGTATTAATAGGTACCCTACATAATTTGACTTTGTCAACGTATGACACGCTTTAAGGCTCAATAGTGATATTACCTATTTTAACCTCGTGACTGTTAGTTAGAGTCTGTTACATCGACGGGTTATACCTAATTACATGTAACTAGGTAAGTACTTAGTCAGTTGATATGAAAAGGTTACCTACATCATTTATATGAAACGCATTCATATGTAGCGAAAACTTACTTAAAAGGTTTGTTTTAACGGGTCTAACGCGATATTTTATGTATTTACCTTTTTTACCGGCGTTTAGACACAACAAACCTTTTAAGTATGTTTACAAAGCGCGAGAGTTTAAAGTGTTAACTATGTAGGTAGCGAAAATTGTCTACGAACAGTGAGTCCTAGCTTCCATCCCAGTTTTATAAACCAGAAACTCCGTGTTCCGGACCCGTTATACCTCAAGGGTAGGTAGGTATGCTGCAAGAAATAGGCACTAGCCCCACCGCCGGCGAGCAGCGAGTACCTACTCTCATATAGATTCTACTCGTTTTCTCGCTCAAGCGAGTAGAACTAGAATGAGAGTACTCGCTACTCGCCGGCGGTGAGACTACTGGCATATGTAATAAGTGAAATAACTATAGATCGCGGGACACCCCTGGATGAGACTAGCAATGGACGGAGACGAGTTGGCGTACAAGAAGAGAGGCCTGTGCTCAGCAGTGGGCGATTACGGGCTAAGATGATGATGGATCTACTACCTACTTCTTCATAAGTCCAGTCCATATGGGCACGTTATAACATTGTATAGCTTGGCAAATTCGTTAGTGACACTCCCATGGTCCCGAATAAACGCGGCATAGTGATGAAACGAGTCTAGTCCTAACAAGGTCTTGTTTTCCGTCTGGGTCTATGTTGAAAGGACTAGTGCCTACGCCAATCTTGGGATGCCAAAGCGGACACCGCTCCTTTAGTATACAATCGCAAACCAGCTAGCAGGATGATAATGTGGACTTGTGGATGGCCTTATGCCTTGGACTTCGCGCACAGAAAGGCCGTTTCCTTGCACGTCAGTGGAATTTCGAATTGATTTGATTCGTGTATTAGAAAAATGACAGTTAAATTAAAATAAGAGTATTTAGGTATATGTACATCGTAATTTGCTTCTGCTGACTTGAGAGTTTGCCATATGGTTTTAAATATCCCGAAAATCATTTTTCAGCAGAATATGCCAATAATAGTAATAACATGTGCCTAAGTAAAATTAGTGAGCAAACATGCTTAAGTCTAATTATTATAGTCAGTTGCTCATGTAGGAAGACCATTTATTAAGATAAAAGATGTTAATATCAATCCATGGCTACTATTTAGTATTTAGCTAAAATTGACATAATTTGGAAACATATTATATAAATAGGTAATTTGACAGCAATTTTCAGCAATCACATGTAATATTTGTTCTCTTTTCTACAATAACATACCTACATGGTGAGATATATATACGATTTTTCACCTTACTACATTGGAATAAAGTCCAAAGATGGATACATCTCTCTATAGTCAACTGTACTGCTTTTTTTTAATGCATTTGATGCTTTACATAGAGCCAGAGCCTTAATCTTGTGTTAGCCATGTCTTGTCTAGCCCTTGGCTAGCATGATTGGGTTTATTCATGCTACCTGTGGAGATGTAAAGAGAGTAAGTGCCATATTATTGAACTTAGTACCCTAGGTAGGTGATGTGCCCTGTTGTAGGTATTAATCATCCCCAACCACAGGGTAAGGGCTGTTTACCATTAAATATATAGTCACTATTAGCTTTCGAATTACTTGAGAAAGGGTTCTAATTTGTTAGTAGACTCAACATGACAATTATTTTTATTTCATTAATGGGAACTGGAGAGATTTCTAATAATATCAAGTATCTCTTTTCTCTTGGTGCCAGGGTAGATCTTGGCTGTTGTGTTGCATGAGCCAATATTGCCTTCATTATGGGCACATTCTGCCAGTCGCTCTGTGTTGCAAATCACATGGACACCACAGTCATAACCATTACTTTGTTGGAGACATTCCTTGTCTACAAAGTTTATAGAACCTACAACAAATAAAAGACATTAATATGGTGCTCATATTGCTCAAGATATGTAATAAATATTGCCATTAAAAGAAACTAGTTTCTGTTGCACTTACCCGTTGGTGAAAAGTATGATATCAAATGACTTGCAAACTCCCATGCCACATTATGATTGTTTCCCGATGACGAGTCCAAATGGTAGAAACAGCTCTCTGGCTTTGAATACACAAGAAGGCTCCAGTGTGAGCCTCCGGCCATGTCCGGCAAATTGTTGTCATTTAGTGCAAAGAAAACAAACTTCTTCCTACTAATCCCAAGTGGTTCCAAAAAAGTACTGATTTCATCTGTTCCAACCATTTTTATACATTGAGTCACTTCAGGAGATACAAATAGTAACTCGTCATTGTTGCTGAATAACACTATTTCTAGATATTCAAAGTAAAATGATATTATTGTGTCATTGAGCCAATATGGTCCGTCCAGAAGATCGACATCTGACTGGTGAAGAAGAATTTCATGGAAACTCAGTACTACAATCGGTTGGGCCATTTCTTAAGGCTTAGACTACTTCTTCAGTTATAGCTAATAAGGAAAACAAAACAAATGTAAAAACGCCGCAGGGATAATTGTCAACAATTAGACAGTCGCAAATAGTTTTTAGAGTGTATAAACCATAAAAGAACTTAACAAATAAATTTATAAGTATGCGATATGTTTTGGATACTCACCTACAAGTCGACTCTCAGATTAGCACAACTCATTAGGAAGCGTGCAGTCTTTACACAGACTTAACACCAGTTAAAATTATTTCAAAAAGGGGTTTATAGAACAGTACGTAGGTATGATTAGCGTAAATATTTTGTAATTGAGCACATTTATCTCATATTTTAGCATTATTTTATTAATTCACTCACATTCTTCTTTTCCCTATCTAGCTGACACTGACACAGTGACACTGTCGATACGGAATACGTTGAAGTAATTGGTACTTCGCAATATTATTTAAAATTAGACCTTAACTTGTTGCAATAGTTTACATGTTAGAAGTAGTCGAAACCTGAACTTCGATTTCATGAAAAATAACGTTATTAGAAGATACTAAATCAAGTACAAATGTCAAATATGACAGATACCCAATAGTGATGAGTTAAATAACCGGTTACTCGGTTAGGCCTCACTTCCACGTAGCGTTTTTCCACATAAATTATCCTATCCTCTATTTTAATAGTACAAGGTTTTCTATTGCTGTATTTGCTATTTTATAAGTATCCGGCGCGGCGTTGCGTTCACGTTCACGCCTAGTGGTTATAAGTATTCTCTTTGTTCACACCGGAGAGGTATGATGATCGCGTATATATAGCATTCCTCTCGCACTTACAAACTTGACAGTAAGGGACGAAGGGATGAAAGGCACACTATTCTATTGGTAGGGCCCTAACTGAGGTAGGGGAGTTCAAGCATCTCACTCATTAGAGCGAGGTAGTTGATGAGCTTTTAAGCAGAGTCTATTTCGGCCGTTCGCTATGCACACGGCTTTACGAATCTGTGTGCTTTGCCAAGGCTCGGCAAGACTGCTGAATGCAGGTATATGGAAAAATAAGATGGATACATGTCAACATTCCTTCCCGAAGTAAGGACTCAAGTTGATAATGGATAAAATTTCTGATTGAATAGCCTACACAACTTATTTCACTCCAGTTTAACCATTGGGGGACAGACAACAATCAAAAATGGAGAAATAAAATAAAGACAAAAAATAATTTATTAACAAAATAAATTAGTAAACATCTAATTTCTTATTATCTCACTGTAACAAGTACAAATGAAAAGCTATTCATGATCTCTATTAATAATTTATTAACATTTAAACCACACTCACAAGTATCTAAAATTGTGAATAACATCATATGTTAGCGAGCTGAACATTCTTAGAATGGTGTCTTAATAAATAAATGTCTGATCACATAATTACAAATATACTCTAGGTATGATGATGAAACAGGTAACTATTGTGCAATAACATTGCAAATACATTAGTTAATGATACTGATTGGGCTATGAATAGAAGAAAATTCCAGTAACATAATGGAAAATGCTTCTTATTCTTAATTTTCCTAATATTTGTTTATTACTTCGTCGCGGTCTTGAGGTAAGCGATGAGGTCCGCGCGTTCGTTGGGCTTCTTCAGACCCGCGAACACCATCTTGGTGCCGGGGATGTACTTCTTAGGGTTCTCCAGGTATTCGAAGAGGGTGTCCTCATTCCAGGTGATACCTAAAAAAACAAAACACTCTCGTTATTATTGTAACGTTATAACCACATTTGCGCCCTAACTGTGGTGAGAACTGACTCGCATGGTTTTTTGAGATCTCTTGTCTCAATCTCGACATGTGCGAAATATAGATGCCCGGCAACGTTGTGGCGCTTCGCCCAACTTAAGGTATCACAGGAATTCCTTGGCTTCATCAGTCATGTCGTCACAGTACCTATGTACCATAATTATGCTAAATATTTTATCAATCTGAACTTCGACCACGTCTGGCGTCATTGCATCACGATTTCCACTCGGTACTTACGGCAACAAGACCACGTGCTATTTACCGATAAGCTCAAGTTAATGTGCGATTTACAACCACCCACATACACACCACTCCTGACTCCACTTAGGTATTATATTATCATTAGCCTTATCAGTGTCGCAACCTTATCATGACATGGACGTCGCATGTAACATGATAAATGAACTTCGTCACTATCATTTTAGTAGACACGCTGACATACTGATCTTGAATTTATTGAGGCCATCTGCCGTACAATTATCAACTCATCTCAACGTGATTCGCCTCGCACGGGATTCCTAAGTGTAACTTGAGTATATTTCTAACAAACTTTGAACAGAGTTCAAACCTAACACATGTTCCAAAAAATTGTTTAATTTAATGAATTATTTTGTAGAATAATGATCACTTACCCTTAGCCTTGTTGGCGTCTGAGTATGAGAACCCGGAGGCCTGTCCGGTTTTGCGGCCGAAGAAGCCGTGGAGGTTGGGGCCTACTTTGTGTTTGCCGCCCGCTTCAACCTGAATTCAAAGAAAGTTACATTAAGACAAGCATTTTGAACCTGGTTACAACATGTACCCAGCAGAACGATAGGTTTCATGGTCACGTTTTACGGCTGAAATGTACTAAAACACGCATAAAATACCTAATCATGTTAGATGGGCTGTGCATCTATAATGGACAATGGTTATTCACAAAACTTTTTGTGAAGGTGAAAATGTGTGTGTCCGAACCCTAACACTCGTTAGGAAAGTTACGCAATCACCCTGCTTGTTCCATGGCGTTATTACGGCGCTTTGGAATGTATAGTATAGATAGGGCATAGGAACAAGTGAGGCTCGCAGACATTGATCGTGTTATACAATTGTCTGGCGCAGAGATCCTGGCAGGCTACATGAAAGAAAATTCTAAACTTGACAGCATTGTAAATATAAAAAATAAACGACGACGTATGCTGCCCTGTCATAATAACTGCGATTCGCGCCGCTCGCGTATTATCACGAATGAACATTTAATGGTTTGCGAGAAGGATAACAGAAACTATATCAAAGACTATATAACTGAAAGAAGTTCTTCTTTAGTTTATTACGGTATACGTGTGCATTGAAATAAGGGAGTAAGTTGCAGCCTTGGTAAGTCACTGTCAGTTTGTCAATACATTGAGAACTACTCAAATACCTGGATTTCAGGTTTTTCAGGATTTGCTAGACTTGAGCAATTTATAGTTCAATAAACTCATCACAAGACAAGACTAACACACTAACAGTGACTATTTAAGTATAAAGACTGCAAATGGAGATAACAATTAACAATTATTTTGTACAAAACAGTCTTGTTATAAAGAAAAAAAATGCCTATTAGGTCTTGGCGGTATATGTATAATCTGACAATATAAACCTTAAATCATTGCAGTGAAGTGTGGTAGTGTTCCTCAATATGGTAAAGATAATAATACCACCCTGTTTCCTCCAATGTGTCATAAAGGATTGGCAATAGGAACTGGGTTGAAGTGTGTTGTGGCTTTCATAGCAATATCAAATTTTCTCTATCTTTTAACCTACAATTCCTAAAAAGAACTGTGAATTACATTTCAAGTGCTCTAATTATCCCTTTTTGCAATACACACAGTTTTCGAATGGCCATCAATCCATAAGATAGTTACGCTTCAGCTAAATTTATGATGTCTGCTAATGATAATTCATCCTCTCTTTCGTTTACGTTTCTATGCTTGTGTATATACTTGATGTCATATTATGGGAATGTTGAACTTATTGTGATACTTACTGTGTGGCACTGTGCGCATCTCTGGACAAAGATCTTCTTGCCATTCTCAGCATTTCCTGCGGGTACACCCATGTTCTCTGAAATAAGAAACAAATGACTTATTTTAGTTGTGTGCTGTAATAAGCTATCATTCGTAATAAAATGGGCCAACTGTTGCAATAAGATTGTTATATTTATAATATCATTCTTACACATAGCTGCATTCCGGTTGGTTCAAGGGACTGAATGATTCACCGTCTAGCATGCATGCATTGCATGCATGCATAAGCATTTAATTGTCAGGACATATATCTTCAGAACAGTATATACATAAAAGAATATCATATTGCAATGTCTTTGTTCTGTTAGTATAAACTTCCATTGTTCAGACATGTTATGAAAAATGAAAAAAATTAAATGAAAAATGTTTATTGTGTCTTTTACATGTTTAGATACATAAGGTTGGAATCCCCTTTTAAGCATAAAGTAAGCTTGTGTCAGGAAATTTATGAGTATGAAGCATAAAATAAAACTTGCTAGAGCTAGTATGTTTAAAGTAAATCCGGTTGATTGATTTGATGAGCTCCTGACCGATTTCGGCCTCAGCGACTCTATATTTTAGGTTCTGGTTAACGCATCTCATTAAATCCGGTTACAACTGCCTCAACCTATTGACACCTTCATGGTTTGAATCAAATAACAGTTGCAGTTGTTTGAATCAAATAGTCTCGTACATATGCATACTGTATCTCAGTGTTTCGACTGCTGTGACTTTGGTGCTTGTACTATTGACAATGTCCTTAGCACAGTCTGAGAAATGCCCGTTTCAATCTCATCACTTCCGGGGTATACAATTTTTAGCTATAATTTTTTTTTATAATGAAAAAAATCAGCTAAATACAAATATTCTGAGAATTTCTAACTTTAAAAGGATTTTTCTAAAGTACTAATATGTTCATCTGAATGTCCTTTATTATCAATTTCCTGATCACAAATATTTCCGTAGATAAATCAACGGATAATTACCTTCAGTCGCGTAAATGACCCTGGCTTTATGTAACAACGGTTCGATAAATGGGATTTCCAATGCTCATATCTTTTAAGGAAAACTTATCCATGATATGAAATTGTGTAATATCACTGAGCAAGAATATCGAGGTGGAGAATGAATAATTTCACGCTGCATAACGATTACCGAATTAGATAACACTGGCTGGTGGTATTTTTTTACAAATGGGTCAGGATCAATGTCACGCGTCTTTGGAAGTCCAAGGCACAAGGTGTCGTAATGTCAGAATTACGTAAGCAACTAAACTTTGATATAAAATAAAATTACCATGAAAATAATTTAGTCTATTAAAAAATACCTCCGAATCAGCTATATCACAAAGTTTATGCTAGTATTATAGAAAAAAAAAAAACACTAGTTTAAAATAGTTATAGGTTAGGGCTATGATTCATTGGTTACCGCGAAACACTAATATATATGTATATCACATAAAACAAAACTTAAAAATTCTAAAAGATATGCAGCATTATTTATTTAATATTTATATTGGTACTCACTTTATGAAGTTGAAGAAATATGGATAATATAACTACACGGACGAGTCAATTTTCGCAACTGATGAGATGAATTGAGCCGCTCGTGGCGCTGTGGTCACACGACACGACAAAAAACGAGGTTTTGCGATGACGCACGAACGCAAATTTGATCCCGTTCTACACGTGTGTACGTAACGTAACAGAAACGAACGATATATGCATCTCTCTTGGAAGCTAATGACGTCACACTAATTTAATTCAAAATAATACTTGATTAATTTCAATCATTTTACTTTATCAGATTTATAATATGTCTACATAATTTGAATAACAATACTGAATAGTAAAATACAGGTTTGAATTCAATTTTAACTCTAGCAATACAGAATTAGCAATAAAGAATTGAGTTTCTACTATTAGCTAATAGATGGCGTTAAGGGTAACGTTTCATTGAAACGGCTTCGGCTTCAAGCTGTTTCAAGTCCACTATTAACACCGCTGGGAACCGAAAACGAAGTATCTCCCTCTCTGTTGCTCGATTATGCAATGCTCGATTATGCAAGTGCGTGCTTAGTTTTCGGTTCCCGGTAGGCCCTTGCGCTGGGCCTGCAATCGTGCAATCTGAAAACGAACGAAGTTCGAATTTCTCCCTCTCTGTCGCACTTGCTGATTCGAGCATTAACAAAATTTTAACACGACATTCACCAATTCACTTAGAAATAAGTTAGCATGTATGTAACTGGTCTAATATTGGGCTGTGGGCACTTTATTTAGTTACTTGCGTAGATAAATAATAAATAAATAAATATTTGTGGACAATCTTACACAAATCAACCTAGTTAAAGTTGGGAGCTCATGAGGACGTTTCAAGGTAAAACTCAGGTTACTTGGACTTAACTTTAATGATTAAAATATAAGATGAGTGAACAGCTTGAAGCTTAAACTGTAACTAACTTATTCTATGTAAGAACTATCTCATACACAGCGGTGGGCTTGATTCCCGGTACTCGCCACCTGTGCGCGGGCGCTCTGGGCATAACATCCTTACCGCAATGTCAGCGGTTATGCATTCACTGTAACTGGCCGGGAGGCCCGGGAGTCAACATACATAACTCTTCCCTCCGCAAGTTCAAAATCCTCAGTCGGACGATTTTGCGACTGATGATTTTGAAAACATAAAAGTTTCTTATATTTAGCAAAAATGGTTATACATGTGCCTAAAACTAGGATTATATATAGCCCCAATGTCCAGACACTGATACCTTTCACTTTCACTATGCTTTCATTACTACTTTCCACTATTTCACTATCACTTTTCTGTAACGCATATTGTATGAACTGCAAATCCGCCAGGTTAACTCCGTTCAAATTCAGAGGCTTCCTCTCTGGTAGCGGTGTCGGCATATCGATCTCTGGTAGGTTTATAATTGGTAATTTTGTTACTGGTACATCCTTCCCTTTTATTAAATGTTGGCTCAAAAAGATGTCTGTGATCCTTACTTCACAATTGTCTTCCAAGGTAAGTATGTAAGTGCCTCGGATCATGTGCTGAGTGACTCCTGTTTCGCAGAACCTCTTCAGTGTGAGGGGCTCTTTTGTAAAAATTAGCCATTGATTTAGTTGCAGGGTTTCTATTTTTAGCCCTTGTATGTTAGCAACCACAGGATGGCAAGAGCTGGTATTTGTGTTAAATTTCATCAAATCTGCTACGCAGCGGTCAGGGGTTAACGGGAGTATTTCATTTTCTTGGCAGAGGAAATAGCCTTCTTCAATCTCCATACACGGTGTAGCAACCGGCTCGGTTTTCGACCCTTTTACGAGGATATAAGGATGTACAGGTATGATAACGGTTATTTGGTTATGGATATTTACGGTTGGTAAGGGTAAGATTTTATAGTAGGAATAAGTTTCCTTTCGAATAACTGGAATGTCTAGCAAAAATGTTATTGTACTTCCTTTAGTGTAAGCTTTTAATTCTATACATTGTTCAAGTTTTAATAAGTTCTCTAAGTTAACAGGGTACACTAAAATGTTCTTTGATTCAATAGTTCTTAGCATAGTTAACAATTCATCGCTATCCACAATGGTTTGGTGTAGGGTTCTTAACTTACTAAATGTTATGGCTGTTTCTATTTCATCCAGGCGGACATACAGCGTCATAAAATTATGCAAAAACAAATTAAATGTAAGAATGATTTTGTTGACGGTCTGATTACTTGCAGTTTGGTTAAACATTTTTCTTAATTCCCATATTTCCTTGTCCAGCTGAATGAAGTTAGATCGAGAGGAATTGGTGGCATTTATGAATGAATCCGCCATTTTTCTAACCAAGGTGAACCTTTTGTTAGTTGCATCCTGGCTCGACTTTAATTCGTTTATCAATCTATCATACCTAAGGGCGTCTTGGTGATCTAGATTACCAGTTATAGCCTTAACTAAAGAGCCAAGGGGGTTTAGAATTCCACGTTTAACTCTACGCGATGGGAGTATTTGGACAAAATTTTTTTTTTTTTTTTTTTTTGTATTGTTATAGTCTTCACAAAGCAAATTTAAATCTAAAACCTTAACTATAGCCCATTTGTCGTATCTGATCGGAAGAATACCTCTGTCATTTTCCATTTGTTGAAGGAGGACCTGGCCCTGTGCCCCCTGGATCAGTACGTGGGTGGCAACCCTGCGGAAGACGTTTGATATCCTTAATTGGAGCTTTAGTTTTTCTGCCGCGAATTTCTATGGGTACAATGTTTCTAGCGACTTCGCCCTTAACTTTTGCTTTTTGGTAGCGAGGTACATTTCTACGTCTTACATTGACTCCTTTTACGAATACTGTATCTCCTTTTGTAACATCAAATTCGGCTTCGCCGCCCCGTTTTTTTCTAACTCTATCTTTTTGTTTCAAGAGGTATTGCGTTTTTTGATTTCTGTTCCAATCATATGTCAGTCTCTGATTAGGTTTTGTGTCGATGGCATTGTGAAGAATTGGTATGCTAATGGTGTCTACAAACTTTGCGGAGTGCACAGCATCTGTACTGGGTTTACTATGTTTCTCTAAAGCCGTTAAAGTGCTTGACGTAAATGAATGTTCTGCTTCCGTAACGGGATTATTCCATTCGTTTGGGTCGATGTTTACACTCATTGAACTTTGGTCAACAATGTCATCATTTTCTAAAGCCGCTAAGGTACTTGACGTATGTGAATGTGCTGTTTCCGTATCAGAATCATTGCCTTCCCGATCGTATTGTTCATTTGGATCGACGTTTGCACGCATTGAATTTTGGTCATCAGTGTCATCATTTTCTAATACATTAATTACAACACGGGATAAGGCATCCGCGTTCGTGTTTTGTTTCCCGCTTTTGTACATAATTTCGTAATCAAACTCCTCCAGTCTCAACTTCCATCTCGTTAACTTACTGTTAGGTTCTTTGATAGATTTTAACCATGCGAGAGGTCTGTGGTCTGTATATATAGTAAACTTTTTGCCATAAAGGTAAGGCCGGAAATACTTGGTAGCCCAAACTATCGCTAGCAGTTCCTTTTCAATCGTGCTGTAGCGCGCTTCAGCATCGTTCAGAGTACGACTCGCATAGGCGATAGGTTTGTCGCTGCCAATAGGGCCTTGGGAAAGGACGGCGCCAATTGCTACATTTGACGCATCCGTGGTGAGAACGAATGGTTTAGAAAAGTCAGGGAATTGAAGCAACGGTGCATTCACTAATAATTCTTTACATTTTTCAAACGCCGTCTTATATTCGTCCGTTATTAGAATTTTCTTTCCTTTGTTTTTCTTCTTCAGACAAGCGGTAAGTGGTTGGGTTATTTTGGAGAAATCTTTTATGAATTTGCGGTAGTATCCTACAAAGCCCAAAAAGCTTTTAATTTCTGTCGGTGTTCGAGGAAGGGGAAAGTTGAGAACGGCCTTTATCTTGTCATCATTGGGTTTGAGGCCGTCTTTTGTGACTTGGTGACCCAGGTAGAGTACCTCTTTTCTTAAGAATTCACTTTTGTCTAATGTGACCTTTAAATTTGTTTCTCTTAACCTGTTAAAGACCTTGCGTAATTTTTCTATGTGTTCTTGTAGACTTGTTGAGAATATAATTATGTCATCCAAATATACGAGGCAATGTGAGCCTTGTAAGCCTCTGAGAACATTGTCCATAGTACGCTGAAATGTAGCGGGTGCTGTTTTCAACCCGAATGGTAGGCGGGTGAATTCATAGTGTCCTGATTGTGTCGTGAATGCAGTTTTAGGTCTGTCTTGTTCGTCAACCTCTACTTGGTGGTAACCGCTCGCCAGATCTAGAGTGCTGAAATAGTTGGCTCTTCCTATTTTATCAAAGAGGTCAGTTATATTAGGAAGCGGATATTTGTCGTCGATGGTTATATCATTTAGGCGTCGATAATCAATTACCATTCTATATTTCTTTTCGCCGCTTGCATCTTGTTTTTTTGGTACCAGGTGGACCGGAGCGCTCCACGGGGAATAAGATTCCTGCACCACGTTGTTCTTAAGGAGCTTATTGACTTGTCGCTGAATTTCTTCATTTTGCGAAGGTGGGTGACGGAATGGCCGGATGTAAATTGGATCTTCGTTCTTAGTCCTGATTTTATGCTTTACGTTATTAGTAAAGGTAAGTGGCAATTCTTCGCAGTAGAAAATGTCGCGGTATTCGTGGCAAAGTTTTTGTATGCATGCTCGTTCTTCGGCATTGGTGTGATCTAATCGTAACTTCGACAAATTTTGTTTTAGCAGATCGTCCACATCGCAATTTGCTCGAGAAGTAAAATTAACTAAGACATCATCTTCATTGAATTCAATCTTTTCAACGTGTACGGCTTTTTTAAATTTGATTGTCACATTATGTTCGGTCGCGTTCTGTATAACTGTAGTTGCAAAATAGTTTTCACATTTGACTAATGCAGATGGCATTCTTACAGCGTCCTTGAACTCTTGAAAGCATACAATGGCTGTTCCGTCGCGGAGATCCGTTGGAATCTTGACTCGTGTCTCTGTTCTTGGCTCTAAGTTGATTTCGCAGGGGGGGTTGTATATAATTGGTATGCTTGTATTCCGTGTGTGTAACATAAGATCTTTCATGTTCACTGTTGCGTCTAATTGTTTGAGTAAGTCAGATCCGATGAGTCCGTCATAACCTTGGGCGACATCATATACATAAAATTTGTGATATTCCGTACTTTTAAATGTTTCTAGAAGTGGTATATATATAATTTCGTTATGCATACTTCTTGCGTGGGTGCTGATCACCTCAAAGGGCTCTGTGTATTTAAATTCCGAAAAATAGCGATTGGCCAGTGTAGTATTTATGAAAGATCGGGTGCTTCCCGTGTCGATCATAAAGCGTGCACCGATTTCCGGTAACTCTATACACGGTAATTTCGAAATTTTGTCGCAATTTAATTCGATCACTAACGCTTTGGGGTTTTCGAGGCCGTTAACTGAAAATTTTCAGTTTCGATTACGTTTTGTTCATCATTCGCGTTTTCTTCAGGTATTTCTTCGATTTGAGTCGGTTCAACAGGCTCTTGTTCATAGTAATATTCGTTGTCTAAATACTGCGGGGTGTCACTGTAAAACAGGTTATCATTTTCGCATGGCACGACCAAGTTGTTCTGTCTAACTGTGCGCATGGTGACGTCAGAATTGTCAAGGGCTCTTAGGTTTGGCTGAACCCGTGGACCACCAAACCGAAAGCCTGGAGATGCTGTTTGTTGGTTGAAACCGTGATTGGGCAAAGGCCTGTAGCCTTGTTGAGCAGGAGTGCCAAATCTAAATCCATTATATTGTTGGGGTGCACCATACCCAAATACTTGATTAGAAGTAGGCCTAAAACCTAGCTGTGGCTGATTTGGGATACCAAATCTGAAACCCCGATTCGGCGTTGAATTGGGTTGGAAACCATTTGGTCTCGGTGTCGAATTTTGAGGAATGCCAAATCTAAAATTGTTTTGTTGAGGAACGCTAAAATAACGATTTTGTGGTGGTTGTTGGAAGGTCAGACGTGGCTGTGAGTTTTGCTGCTGTTGCACTGGACGCGTGCCGTTTTTAGAATTGTACTGGAGTTGAAAATTCACTTCCTCAGTTACCACACTTAACGCACTCTCCAAAGTGGAGCAACCCTTCAGACGCACTATCCTAAGCATGTGCTCGGGAAGGTTATACAAAAACGAGTTTAATGCGGTATTATTATATATTGTCGTCTTAGCATTTCGTAATTGTTCGTCGTCAGTTTCATTGACCTTAGCAAATAAAGTACTTCTTACGTGCTGAATTCTATTGCAAAAATCGGTGTAAGATTCTCCTTGTTTAATTTTTAAATTTTCTAATTCAATAGCAATACATTGCTCTGAACGAGGATCACCGAAATGTTGGCGTAATACACTTTTTAATTGATCCCATGACACCAAATCTCCTCGTTCACTCAGGAGGGTCGCAGCCCTACCAATAAGTCTGCTCGTTACAGCATGAAATACATATTCATCTTGAATAACATTTTCATCTACACCTCTAAATCTCTGAATTACATATTCAGCTTTACGGATGAATAAATCTAATTGTTTATTGTCACCCTCAAATCTAGGGATGATATCAATCATCTCTTTGGGAATTACTTGTAATTGTACTTGAGCCATTTTATTTTAATAAAATTTATGATCAATGTGAAATCACGAATTTCTATTTACTGGCTCAAAAAAAAAACACAAATTTATTTATTATATATTTTTTTTTTTTTTTTTTTTTCGAAAAATTAGCACAAAACACTTTTAGCACTTATTCCTATATCAGTTTCTTATAATTTACGCCACTCTATCGATGGAGAGCAGAGCACGATAACTTAAACACTATTTGCTAGAGTTTCCAGTGAAGTTTATCCGAAAATCTACTATTAACAACTACTACTAAACCTACTAGTAACACGAGTTTTCACCAGCTTTCAGGAAAAATCAGGAATAAGCAAGGAATGCAAAAAGGTCTACTCACAAACCGCCGATTGCCATGACTTCCGCCGCTGATGACACCTTTTATCACGTACCTCACGTTGTAATTCAATTAATGTCCACAATTTAACTTATTTATTTGGTTCGAAGATATTCGAGTTACGCGTGAGAACCAATAGTAGTGTCCTTTATCACGCGACGCGACTATACGCACTATTTTCACGAATATCCTTCAAGGCTGCGCCAGTTAAAGTTGGGAGCTCATGAGGACGTTTCAAGGTAAAACTCAGGTTACTTGGACTTAACTTTAATGATTAAAATATAAGATGAGTGAACAGCTTGAAGCTTAAACTGTAACTAACTTATTCTATGTAAGAACTATCTCATACACAGCGGTGGGCTTGATTCCCGGTACTCGCCACCTGTGCGCGGGCGCTCTGGGCATAACATCCTTACCGCAATGTCAGCGGTTATGCATTCACTGTAACTGGCCGGGAGGCCCGGGAGTCAACATACATAACTACCTAGTCCCAAACTAAGCAAAGCTTGTACTATGGGTACTAATGCGACGATATACATACTTATATAGATAAATAAATACTTAAATACATAGAAGACATCCAAGACCCAATAACAAATATTCATCTCAGTGCTCATCACACAAATAAATGCCCCGGCCGGGATTCGAACCCGGGACCTCCAGCTTCGTAGGCAGGGTCACTACCAACTAAGCTAAAGAGGTCGTCGAATAACCAAACAAGTCTTAACTTTTCCAAGTTTAAAATTGAAATAGCGCCTAAAATATTTAGTAAGCGAGTAACCTACAATAACACATAACCTATCCGCGCCTAAGCTTCAAGTTATAATGGGAAAACTTCCTCAGCGTTTAAGGCGGTCATTATTGGATTTACCTGAGATAGGTTCACTTGTTTTCTTATCCTTTCTGAACTTCAACAACATTACTGATACTTTCATTAAGTTACGTAACTATGCCTGTATCTAATGTGGGTATTTTCCCAAATCTTGTGCTAGGTATACCTTAATTTGTAGCCGAGATTATACAGTCAGTATCATTTATATCTTTCCAACTCATATTCTCTAGGTACAATAAAGTGTACCTACCTTTGAGTTCCAATGAGCTCAAACACGACACACCGTACTTATATCTTGAGTAGTTAAGTAGTCGCTATTGCTACTGGCCACCTTCTGTCTCCTTACCATAATATTGCATTGCCATTGAACAAACGTACAATTACACACATTGCAAGTGAAATAAAAACTTGTAAAAAGTAACTGAAAAGTGTTGGAATAAGTACATTGGAAAATAATATTATAAAGGTAAGTACACTTAAGCTTAAGCCACACAGAGAGCCGGCGGGCGGCAGCGGCGCGGGCGCGGGCGGCGGCGGCGCGGGCGCGGGCGGCGGCGGCGCGGGCGGCAGCGGCGCGGGAGCCGCCTTTGGCGGCAGCCGCCACCGCCAAAAGCAGCTCCCGCGCCGCCGCCGCCCGCGCCCGCGCCGCCGCCGCCCGCGCCCGCGCCGCTGCCGCCCGCCCGCTCTCTGTGTGGCTTAAGCTTTAAAAAGACATTTAGACAGTCAGGCCTTCGCTCCCATTGCATATACTTAACTGCCTTAGAAATGGAAAAATGATTCATTTCTGTAGGTATACATACAAGTAACGATGAAAACGAATAAATCCCAGTGAATAATCGCACGTCATTTAAATACCCGCAATTATCTCGGCGGGCTGTCGGGCAGATTACGCATGGCCCTTGATAAGGGTCTGTCCGGAAAATTGATTCGATACACAGCCTGTAGCAGACGGAAGTAGAGTGAATAGGAAGGACGATGTCAAACCCCATTTTCTTCATTGTTAGTTACAGCTTAACGTTGCATGCGGAAGTTCGTGCGAACCTTGTTTTTGTTAAAGGAGAAAGGATGATAAAGGAGGGACCTCTGTAAGAGCCAACGTGTGAAATGTTACATGGACTTACGCTCGGATTCTGGGTTTCTCTACAAGATAAAACTGAATTATTCTTCTAGTCCAGTAGTCAAGGCGCAGGGAAGGGCAAGGCCTTCTCCATACAAACTCTGTACAGTGTACACGTTTTACTTATTCGTCGGTTACCCGAATATATTTCTTATTTGCTTGTAAATATTGGATATACGAATAACCCAAAGAAAAAAAAACAATAATTAAAAAATAAATAAATATAAAATAATACAAAAAAAAAATTAAAACGGAGAGAGCTTGTCTACCCCTGCGCCTTAATGCCGTTTAATTCGTAGGCGCTCTATATATTTGGTTTGAAATGGCTCCTTTCAAAAAAAGAAGTTTTAATCTCGAGAGGTCGATTTGGAATGATGTTTGAAACAATGTTTCTTAAAGGAAAATCCAAAAACTAATGTTAAAATTGATGCCATAGGTCTCAATAGTCCTGTTCTAGATGACAAAATGTTAAGATACGTCTCAGAAAAACAGAAAATGGACTAAATAGATGACCGTTTTTTAACTGATAAGGGCCCTTAATTTGCTCGGCCACTGAACTGAGGCCGCTGTTCTAATCGAAACTGTGAGAAAAGTCAAAGCAAAGTGACTTTGAAGACATTTTAAAGGCAGAGTTGATCAGTTAATTGGACGATAGGATTAAACGTGATTAATTCATTACAAACTTTCTAAAGTGGTATTACGAAGGCGTTTGAGTCGTCCCCGATTACTGTCAGAGAGATCACTTAAAATGGGATAAAATTGAGTTAATTAACTCAATTTTATTAGTTATAATTATTATAATATTAATGTAATCAGTAATACAAGTTTCTATTTTTATGCAGGATAATACAGTCTGCGAAGTGCGTATATTAACTAAGCTTGCTATTGCTTGCTATTGCTAAGTAGGTACCTATATTCGACAAAAAAATTATGATGGTTAATTGGTAATTTTGGGTACCTAGATTCCGTTAGTTTTTAGTTATATCGATATATCGATTGAAAGAGACACCCTTTGTTTTTCGCTCACGATAAAACGGGATGCAACCCTCTCCGAGAATGGCTTTTTAGAAAAATCTCGTTAAATATCTGACTGTGTGCAGGTTGATTAAATTTCCTCTTGTCAGTACCTAGATGGGGTAAAATACCGTCATACTCGTATTAAGACTAGGGCTCGCGGTCGTGTCCGGGTTTCGTGTACACGTGTTCGGTATCCGTTTCCGTACTACACGTACACGGGTTTCTGACCCGTCCTACACGTGTAGTCGTGTACACGTGTAATTAAGATCCGTGTATCCGTGTACCCGTGTACCCGTGTACACGGCGGAACGGACCTTAAATACACGCGCGCCTATGTCCGTTCTTCAACTACAATTACAGCGACAAAAACCGGCCAAGTGTGAGTCAGATTTCGCACATTTAGGGTTCCGTACCAACCGCATAATTAAATTGGTTTTGTTTTCGCGCCCCACTAGTACCGTATGGGATCTCCTCTTATAACAGTTAGCAATAAGTGTTGACTATTTGTATAGCTTTTGGCCACCAAGATGCTTCATCATCATCATCAAATTGGAAGACTGTAGCTCCAACGATTTAGCTGTAAAACCACTGTGACGGACTACGGACGAACGGACGGACGGACGCGTGAGTGACAGCAATAGGGTTCCGTTTGACCCTTCGGGTACGGAACCCTAAAAATTACAAAGTACAGCATAGCTGACGAGAACTGAAAACGCTCCATAGATACTGAGTACTGACTGACAGCAAAATGTGACGTCACACTTTCGTAGCCTCGTACTACCGTTGTATGAAAAGAAGGGGAATTTGCCATTTTGGTCGTAAAATATTGCGTTTATGTAGATACATAGTTGCCAAGTTGCCATACAATTTCATTTTTATTGAATTCTATTGGTAACCATTTATTTACATTTCATACTTTATACTAATTTAAATACGAATTTTTGTAGTCCCATTTGTTTTGTGATTTTGATTAATTTCTTTATGATTTTCTATATAAAGCCACACTGTGTTATAAATTGTAACATGGGTCATCTACCCCATTGTGACCAAATATAAATAGATATTATACTAAAATTCAGCTCAATTGGGTGTCAAGAGTGGTGTTAATTCAGTTAAATTAGTTAACAGACGCACAATTCACATTTTCTGAATTTATCGTTTCTTTATACGCGACCTCGAAATTTGATTAATTTTACTTATTAAATATAACACTTAAGATAACGCCGCCGCATCTAGTATAGTCAACGTGGACCCAGTGGTAAATAATAACAACAGGCAGAATAATAAACAATCGGCAACATAAAGTCAACTGCGAGATGCAGGTGTTCGAATCTTTATTGCCCTTAGTGACCAACTGCCTAGCATGCATGGCATTTATTATAGGATTGTTTGCACTTACTGTTGGTCAATTCTTTTCGATAGTGAGCTCCATTGTTCTCATTAGGTGCAAGTAGGTAATAAAAGTAAATCGAAATAAAAATAAAGTAGAGTAGAATCCGCTTATAACGACTCCGCATATAACATTTGACAGCTTTTAACGACTGCTAAATCACCTGCCGTTAGGAATTATACCATACATTTTCAAAGAAAATCAGTCCGTTTAGTGCTACGTTCTGCTAGTGCCAGTGTTGGGCACTCAAGAATAAAATCATTATTTGAATAAGAATTCGTAAGAATAAAAATTCGAAAAATCGATTATTTCGATTATTTTTTGAATTTTCGTATGAAATCAGATTGATTTTATTCCCGACAAAATTATTCAAATAATTTTGACGGGAATAATTCTTACGTGAGAGAACGTGAGGATAACTTATTCTTAGACAAATAAATTTAATCATTATTTTTTATTTTAAATAATATTCTACGAATGCAGTCTAGGTACCCGGGGCAAATATGACTTATTAGGTAGGTATAGGGCAGTAGGTACTAATTGCTTTACATTATACTTGACGTACATCTAATTAAATCTTACAAGACCACTATGAACTATGACATAATTTTGGTAATCGAATTATTTTTAATTTGATAGTGAACAAATAAAAAATAATAATTTGGTACAATTAAGCTGACCTCATCTGATGATGGACCCAGATGGTGGATTGCGGAACTCTTGAATGGCTACTTGTATTGTATACCCCTCGCGTTTGGGCACAGCACATTGCTTTGTTTTGAATTGATAAGATAAGTTCATCACCAACCTCCCTAAAGCTCGAAACGCACTGACAGCGGTAGCGGAGCGGGGCGTCGCGGTGCGGAGGCGGTACCGGTTGTAATATTCGAACTAATATGAAAGGGTCCACACAGAAAACCGGCCGGGAAAAAAGCGTAGCGGTGGCGGCGCGGAGGCGGCGAGCCTGCACAGACAGGCGAGCGCGTGGCGGTGGCGGGGCGGGGCGGTAAAGCGGTGTGACGTTGTATTACACAGCTGTCAGTGTACCGGCATAACCGGCACGCACCGGCGGTGGCGGCGCGGCGCGGTGCGGAGGCGTGCTCAGCTCAGAGCGGTGACAGGAGTTGTATTTTTTTACAACTTTAGTTTACGTTTTATTCGTTTCTGCAATGCGTAGCAAACTTGTTAAACCGGACCCGGGCCTTTATAATAGGCAGGAAAAAGATTACTGTAATGCAATAAAAAAGGAGTTATTAAGTGAGAAAATGGGCAATATAACGCCGCCTCCGCGCCGCAATCCCGCGCGGATACCGGGCGGTTCTTTGGTGCGACGTCCTCCGGGCCACTTTCGCTTTACCGCAGTACTGCCTCCGCCCCGAACCGCGCCGCGCCGCGCTCTGTGCGTTTCGAGCTTAAAGCGGTAGCGGAGCGGGGCGTCGCGGTGCGGAGGCGGTACCGCTTGTAATATTCGAACTAATATGAAAGGGTCCGCACAGAATACCGGCCGGAAAAAAAAGCGTGGCGGTGACGGCGCGGTACCGGTACCGGCTTGGAGGCGGCGAACCGCCTGCACAGACAGGCGAGCGCGTCGCGGTGGCGGGGCGGTGCAGGCGGTTCGCCGCCTCCGCTCCGGTACCGGTACCGCGCCGCCACCGCCACGCTTTTTTCCCGGCCGGTATTATGTGCGGCCCCTTTCATATTAGTTCGAACATTACAACCGCTACCGCCTCGCTCCGCTACCGCTGTCAGTGCGTTTTGAGCTTTAGTATTTAGCATACTATCTTTTTTACACCTAGGAAAACCTAATAGGGCAAAAGAGATAGCAAATAATGGCAGGCAAAAAAAACCCCATGGCTTGCCTACGGTTATCGCTAGATTCTTAGTAAGTCTCAGCAATTCAGCATGAATAGTATTTATTGTCCGGCGTGTTTGCCGCGTTTGAGACCGCCATTCATTAGCAATAAGTGCAATAACATTAACAATAGGATTAAGTCGTGGCGGTTAATTTCTTTGTAAACACCTGAAGCTGGCGGTGCATTAAACAATCTAGAATACGTATCCTATCCTATGTTATCGTCTCGTCTAATAAGTTATCGAAAATACCATGTTCTGACTATGTAATAAATGTTGGGACTGTTGGGAGCGACTCGCCGAGTCGCCGGACAGTGAAAGCACCAAAGATAATTCGGAAACAAAATAAAGTATTGGTTATCAATATCATTACCTAAAAAAATAAACAGTATTCGGTATCTGTATCTAACTTTAGTCAGTAGCCAATGAAGAGTTCCACTATCCACTCCTGACTACATCATCAGACCATCGTCAGAAAGTGTAATGTAGGTAGGTGCTTATAGCATTCGTCAAAAACAACCAACATACGTTAATACGCAAAAAATATGTAGGAGGCTATACGAAGTACAGTAGTAAGAGGAATCGTCATTTTGTAACAATAAAGTTTATAAAAATAAATTAACAGCAAACAACAAACGAACCCAAACAACACAACAAAAACTATTAATAAAACAAAACGGTACGATTAACGCAGAGAGACTTTAGTATCCAACTGACCAAGTGGCGAACTGTAGTCTAACTAATGTTCTATGAGATACTTTATACATTTTAGGCTTAGATATTATTCATCGTTTATCGTCAAAATACTTTATAGTGCCGCACGGCAACAAAACAATGGGATAATCCTACCTGCAAGATTGTTTGTTGTATTTTTGCCGATGTATTCTGCTAATTACAAAGAGATAAGGCCAAAACCACCAATGCATGTTGTAAAAATAACACGCTCTACTGAATGAAACACCTGCACTTTGTTTATTAACGTCGTGTCCTAATTGTCAGGTTTTTTTTGGCCATTTAAAACCCATATTGTTATGAACTCTAAGTATAAATTATTGTAAATTTTCTTTACGCTATTCAATATTTAAATAAAACACACAGTTTATTTATCAGCACTATTGTCAATACATCGGAGCGGTAGCGAATTGATCTATCAAGCTACCCAATGTTGGAGGGTTTTCGGATTACTCATAGATGCTTCAGGTCTCGATATTATACTGGTTTGTTCGACCAACAAAGTTGCCCACCTTCGCGCTCCAAAGGAAAATATGACATACCTAGCCGTTTGTGATAATTTAACTAAGCATTAGTATCTAAAAACTACATCAATGATAAACTTAAAATTATTTAAACTGTCCGAGTTGTACCAAATTAGTCCATTCAAAAAGCGACTTTACTGTAAAAGCAAGAAGGTTCAACAGCGCCGCATATTAGCGCGTGGGAATCTAATGGCAGTTTTATAAAAAAATCGGACATCTTAAATAATTTGATCTTATACCTATCAGTGAAGTCAACGGTTACTAAGATATTTTTCGTGTTAAATTTAATCTCAAAATATATAAATTTATTGAAACAAAAGTGTGTTACTTACCTATTATTAACATTACCAATCAATAGAAATCAAAATAATCGTATCTTCCTAATCTATCACATATTCAATCATTTCTCTGCATAGCACGAATGTTCGCTACACGTGAACGAAGGGTCGAACCGGCGTGTAAATAAGATCCGTGATTTCGTGTATTCGTGTACCCGTGTACACGGGTACCCGTGTACCCGTGTACACGTTTCACGGATCCCGGCGGGTTCGTGTAGTTCGGGTTCTTAGCACCGCCGGGCTTAAGAACACGGGTACCCGTGTCAACGTGTACACGTGTATCGGGAGCTCTATTATCAGCGCCTGTCAAATTTCTATTTTTTTAAATTATTTTCCCCAGTAACTCACACATACATATTTCACACACACTACTTCATTTTGTTGGCCCGGGTCATTGACTTACATTTTTTTTAATAGGTATTTTCGGTTGTGTATTGCCACCAGTTAATCAGAGTTAAAAACTCCTTAGAGAAATCGAAATTGTCATAACTTGTCACTGTACAATGACAATGCTCTGTCAATTTCTGTAAGGAATACAAAGTTTTGATTTACAATATTTGATGATTTATTAAGGCATGACAAAAATTTAAAAATAAAAGTCAAGTTCTGATCTGTCACCAAAACCTTACTTCTGAAAATTGGGATTTGATTTTAGTAAAACGCTCCTAATTATTCATATACAAATAGATTAAAATACCTATATTTAAGTGTATCAATGCCATGGTTTAAGATGTTATGTTGTTAAATTATATTTAATTGAATAAATGGTGAATAAAACTTAAGAATGTGTAATCCTTCTGCAGGCAGGGTCACTACCAACTAAGCTAAAGCGGCTTTTATAGGTAATGCGAGTTTTAAGCGAAGATGCGGTTGTTTTATTTCGATATATATTATGTAATGAAACTTAACGAAAATTAATGGCAGTATTTTGAAATAAGTTTGTTAAGTATTCTTAAAACCTAATGATAATGAAATAAGTAGGACAAATATGATCAAGTAGGATTTAGTAAATCATTGTCACTATCTGTAATTGGAACTTGGCCGGCCGGACGCGCTATCGTGTATGTTATGACAAATTAGCTCTCATGTTCCTTCTTATAAGAACGATAATTGAATAGAATAATTAGTGGAGTAAATTTTACTGAACTTTTAACACTACTTGGACAATGGTTGCGTATAGCTAAATCCATGTACATGCTGCATACATGCTGTAATGTAACAGTTATAATACTTATAATATACGCAATTGAAATTGCAATCTTACTATTATTTACTACGTTTACGTAACGTCCAAACAATTATTGCGACGTACTTTTTTGTTTTTTCAACCTGATTGTGGCCTTATAGGTCGGGCCCAATAAATCGATAGGAGTGCGCGGTTGGAAAATGGCCTAGGGAAAATCGAGGGGAAACCTCCGACATGACCACGCGGGAGGTTTAAACACTGGGATACTCTAAGAGTTTGCGCTCCAGTGAGATTGGTTACGCGGCTTCTACCGAATCTGAGTTGTGAGTGGAATCGAGCTACTTACTGGGAGTTTTGTCGCTGGTTCACTAAACTCTACTAGGCCCGACCTGGGTCGGACTGACTCTACCCGGTGTGACGTACTTACGTATATCCTACGTATATCCAAAGACTACAATGTATATACTAAAGTACATATATCCGTATATCCAAAATCAAAGCAGTGAACCAAATAATTTCAAACCATAAAAAACAATCAAACAGAATTTAATTTTCATTAGAGACCATTAGAAACCGTACTTACAGACCTGCAGAAATAAGTAGGACTACATACATATATTTTGTATAAGACTAATACAAATACAAATACAAATGCGTTTATTTTTCCTTTAAATTACAATGGTGTACCGGGGTGGTGTAGACTCAGATTATACGTCGTCGTTAGAGATATAACTAAGATAAAAAAAAAACACATTTATATTTTCATTCTATAATTAGTATGACCATGCGGTTTCGACAGTACAATCTTCTGCTGCTTTTTACTTTCTTTGTTGTGTGACACTGCAGATTGATAATCCACGATTGCTGAAGTTATATCACGACATCTGAGATATATTTAGCCATTAAATGTATTCCTATTTGACGAGAAAGCGTGAATATCCACACAAATTTCAATAAGTATTCCAATCCAATCAATCCAATCAGTGGGTTCTTCAATGCTGAGGATCGTGACCGCTATGTCTCTGGCGGGGAGTGCAGATGGCTCGCCAGTGGTTCCGATGATGCGCTGCATGCAGCGCCTGGTGTTCTCGGAGTCCGGCGAATTCGGAGATTTTTTCAATCCACCTGGCTGGCCCGAGCTCGTCTATCCTCCACCTTTCCCGTCATCATGATGTACTCGAGGCTAATAGGGACGACGCGCGATATGTCCAAAAAATGCCAGTAGATAAGTATGCGTTGTTGGCAAACTGTCGAGAGGCGTGTGTGTATGCGTATTTGGTGTTCGATGTCAACATTAGATACGTAAAATTATTGAAATATAAAGAAAGAAAAATGTACACAAATTTTCATTTGAAGTAAGTGACAAATGTCATTACGTTATAAAGATGTTCCGTCAGGGTGACCATTCATTGAAATTAATTTCCATTGTAATGAAACGCATCGGCAACCTTTTTGCGTCTAGAATGCGTTTTCGGGAAGGAAAACATTATAATTTGAACGCATAAGTAAACTTTCGGGACCAAACACTGTATGTTCTCTAAAAAATAAAAGGCTAATACCAAAAATTCCATGTTAAAAGGTTCTTAAAACGCCACACGTCAATATTTATTTACCCTACTTCAATTAATACAATCTTTGTGTGTGGTATACATATTGTATTCGTATACGGGCAAAATGTCAAAAACAGAGCTGTCAAAGCGAAAAAAGGAGCATGCGTCTGCTCTCACCGAGGGCCAATGCCCATCTGTCGATTTTTCGAAAGTATGGTGGCAGGGAAAATGTATGGAAAAGTCACTAAAGTTTAGATTTACGTTTGAAATTCTCATTGGTCTTTGCGAGGAAAAATGTGAAAAGTGTGATAACTTATAGTGAATACTTTTGAGATTTGTTTGAGTGTGATTTTGAAACGAAATAATAGATTTTTTAATTCAATTTTGCCTAAACGCCGACACGCGTTCTTCTCATTTTTAGTGCAACTTTACGGTATTGTATTTATTAAAGTGTAATTTATTATAGATTACTAATAGTGATAACTTGTAAACACACTCTTTGTGATAATAATTACATATATTTTATATATTTTTGTAGAGAATCGTGACCTCCACAGATTGAGAGGTGAAGGCTGTTTTTGCTAAATATGCTCGGCGCCCTCTTAACCAAATCGTGTCTTTTAATAATGCGTTGTTTTAGTAGGCTGAGGAAAAAAGGAAAATATAGACTCAACTTTGGATTTATTTTCTATAGAGAAAATTTTAAGCAATCAAGTTTCGCTATTGTCAGTACCACAATCATATAGTCAAGACTCATATATCTGAAAATCAGCCCCTACTGTTTGCTAGTCTGGGCAGGAGAGCGTTTCAAAGTCTCCAAATTTCTCAGTGTAGCGCCTTAAATTGGGCAAATAATAATAATGAGTTGCTTTTTGTACTACCTACCTAAATATTTGTAGGAAGGCGAATAGTTTTAAGGTTCTTTCCACTATTGGGCTGGGTGCTTGGGATGTGGAAGAGAGAGAAGATATTTCCAAAAGAAGTCTGGTACATTTTAAATTATCACACAATTCGCCAAACGTTGAGTTTATCGGCGAAATATTACACTCACTTCCATTTTTTGTACAAAGTTATCTAATGACCTAAAACCTAAAAGTATTAATTACCTAATAGGTAAGTAAAATTGAATGTAACAACAACTTACTCAAGATGGATACTATTAGTATTATTACTTATCTAATTAACATTGAGCATTTTGATCTTGCGTTGAAGTGTCTAATAGCAACTTTTTTAATTTAACTTAAAACTAATTTTTTACTACCTACCTAGTTACTACACTCGTTTTCAAAACTGATAGTGTTACATATTCGCGGAGTTAAGTAATTGCGTGTCCTTTTGCCATAATTATTGTTGGCCGTAGGTTCCGCGTACTTTCTCGCTCTAAACAGTCTAAATCCCTATTAGAGCTGGGTCGTTGCGACTTTTAAGGCGACGTGAGCTCAGCGCTTAGCTGCTTTCGAGGGGGTGAGGTGCGTGGCTTGAGGGGAGCAGGCGCGGGGTTAGCCGCTTGCCACCGGGCTCGCTGCCGATACCGACATGTCACAGTATAGTGTATAGCCAGTAGTACAACTCTTAGTCACTACAACTGAACGGGTAAGCCATAAATATAATGACCATTGTCAAGACGGCGCCATTATTCTGATGTACTATATGTCAATAGTTCAGTATAATCGAAACAATGCGAATGGCAACTCGTCATTTTTACATACCTACTTTCATACACCGTAATTAAATATTTTGACACAATGACAACACATCGTGGATTGTAATAAAATAGACTTTTTTTATTTTATTCACCCTTATGTTATGATATAATTGTCAAATTGAGTTGATTTACATGTGTGTTTGATCATCTACTTGAAAAACAAAACGAAGTTATTGTTCCTTGCGAAGTATGTCTCAATATTGTTTTTGCATAATTTATTACAATAAAAGTCTTGTGAAATTAAAATATCCACACATAGAAAAATATAATCTATTTATTAATAAGTATTATACTTGTCATAATTCAATATGAGCCACGAGGCGGGTCACCCTAGATATACAGGGTGGATATTTTTTGGGTCAGTGAGGGCAGCTACCAGATCCCGTCCGGCTACGTGAAAATGGTCTTAGAAGAACTTCCTTCGATTTTGATTTTGAAATAGGCGTTTTCCTCGATTTGCCGCTTTTCTTGTCGGATTTTTTTTGGTCCCATACAAACTTTGGGTCCTGGATAGGAATTGGATCGATTGGCATCAAAAAAAAAGTTTATCAAAAATGATCTTTTTCTCGTACCCTGTATGTTTGTCCAAAATCTGTAAACGCCAATTTTCATTAATTTTAATTCGAGGGAAGGTCTTCTAAGACCATTTTCGCGTAGCAGCACGGGATCTGGTAGCTACTAGCTGCCCTCACTGACCCAAAAAGAAAATCCAACCTGTATATATACCAATAACATTTACAAAACACTGAATTATTGCGCGCACACGCAGAGGCCTGGTACGCAGTTTTAAAACCGGCCAAGTGCGTGTCGGATCACGCACAGCGAAGGGTTCCGTACCGACACCTAGCAGTCCACTAATAAAATTGAAATTGAAAACATTAATAATTTCTACAATATAAAACGTGAAAATTTAAATCAATATATATATATATATATATATATAAAAGGAGAGTGTTAGTGGGTATGTCCGGCCTTTTCTCCATGATCACCAACTGCCACCTTCTCATGGTTGCATTGCAGTGGTAGAAGGCCCTTGGTGTGCACTTGCAAGTAAGGGAGTTTGGTGGCGGTGGGTGGAAGTGGGTGGTAAAAATGGGGTAAATTTTAAATTTTCAATAGGAGTAAAAGAGACAGACGATAAGTGTGAAAGGGATAGACTGTATGTGTAGTAAATTCCAATAATGCTAATGCCCTCGAACAGTGCGACAAGGACAGCATTGTTAGAGCGAGACCGTCATATTTTCCAGAACTTTCCGGGGCGTTCGAAATCCTTCTAGAACATGCTCGAAGGGTGAAGATGAAGACTCCATACAGACTTTCTAGACTTCTTCTTCTTCTTTTTTCTAGAAACTTCGATCGCGAACATTCTAGAACCTTCGGTACCTATGCCTATAGCTTGAAAACCCGTTTTCAGGCGGTTTCAGGATCCCTTATATCTGATATCAGTATATGGCGAAATTTCCAGCAGGATACAGCAGGACAGAGATAGCAGTAGTAGAACGATATAGCTATACAAAACATACGAAACATTCGAGAAGAGAGTGAGAGAGATAGCAGTAGTAGAGAGAGATAGCTATACTCGAAACATTCGAGAAGAGAGTGAGAGAGATAGCTATACTCGGAACATTCGAGAAGAGAGTGACAGAGATAGTAGTAGTAGAGAGAGATAGCTATACTCGAAACATTCGAGAAATAAGAGAGTGACAGAGATAAGCACCATTGGAAAGAAACAAAAATTTCAGACGTAAATTTCAGTTCCTTAGAAGCGTTTTAGCAGGCTGAAATGTTATTTCAGGCCGTTTCAGGAGTAGCTCTATCACATATCATATGATCGAAATTTCACCCAAGACGCCGCCGTTTTCAGGCACCTGGGACATATTTTCAGTCCGTTTCAGGAGTAGCTCTATCACATATCAGATTATCAAAATTTCACCTAAGATGCCGTCGTTTTCAGGAGCCTGAAATATGTTTTCAATCTTTTCAGGAGTAGCTCTATCACATATCAGATGATCAATATAAGTAGTAGTAAACCGGTGTAACAATTCAACAATTATTGCGAAACTTACACTTAATACGCGAGCGAAGCCGCGAGGCTAAAGCTAGTATTATATAAAGAAAGTCCACTGTGTCTATTTGTCTGTCCGTACACGCCAAAATAAATACCACCGTTAGTAAAAAAATGTATTACGTTGTACGTTGTGTCACGAGTATTGTCCTACTGTTATTCATAGACTGTGTTAGTTTGGCAGCGTCAAAGCGTTCCAATAAGAAGGTTTGATATACCTTTACCCACTATAATACGATATTGCATTACACTTACCATAGTTTGTGCAGTTTTCCTTCTATTGGCACCCACAATCTCGAGATGACGAAGTCTAGCAGGTTTCCTTTTATTAATTACCCATTTCTAATATTGAAATGTCAAGTGACGTTGAATTGACGCGCCGCACAGATCCTACCTCGAACGCAGCTCGCTGAGCACTGGACGGGCGGCCGCGCCGGTCGCGTACGAACGAGTTTGCAGAAATGAGTATTATCTTACTACAATTTTTTATTTTTATTTTAGTTAAGAAAAAGTAATCGATGAGTTCCATGAAGTAGAACATTACGCATTTATTGATATAATTTTCATGTTGATAGCTAATGTGCAAAAATAGTTATAACTATTTAAAGGTGTGGTTTAGACGCAAGTTCGCGATTTTTTTTTATTCAGCGAAAGTTGCGTAATCATGTTTTGAATCGATGTTTGTACTACAGAAAGGTCTCAAAATTGTTGTGCATATTTTTTGAAAACCATATCTTCATCTACAAACGCGTTAAAAGGCTTCAAAAACTCTGTTCTCTAAGCTCACGTCACCTTAAGTGTAACGAAACGTAACAGCTTTTCATTATCTGGAAACAGTTCCACGAAACAGTTTCAAAAGTAACTAGTTTTTTTCACTGCGGCGCCCGACAAAACGAAACGAACGAAAGAAATATTTATGAATGAATTTTCAAAATTAAGCCTTAATATCTTGCGAATAGAGCGCATTTTTGTCAATCATCAACAAATTGTTTTTTTTTTTTTGGCACAAAGCGCGCCCACCCGAACAAAGCTAAGTTTTGTTTCGATTCGTCGTTTCGATCGCTACATCAATGAAACAGTTATAGGTAGGTAGGTAGTTATAGGTAGGTAGGTAGGTTTGAGTTATGTCAGTTACTGTCAGTTATGAGTTTCGTTTCTATTTTCATGTAGTGTAGTTTCATTGTTGCGTTGCATTGCAGCTTTGGTGCTCGTTTTTATAAAAACTGTTTTTTGTTCTCATAAGAAACTGTTATTCCGTTACTGTAAGCAAAAGCGATTTACGAAACGCTTATTGAAAAAAAAACGCTCGGCTCTAACCCCTATGCGGTCGTGTGTAGGTACATTCTCAAACTTTTAAAGTGTTCGTTTGCTACTAAATACCTACCTAACTTTGAAATGCACTGTGTTTGTTATTTTAATCGAAGAGAACAATCGTATCTCATGTGCAAGATGTAGCAAGCATACCTCTTACTAGAAGAGAAGGGTAATTTCAACGCTGGTTTTTCGTCGACTATCACCCATTTTTAGGGTTCCGTACCCAAAGGGTAAAACGGGACCCTATTACTAAGGCTCCGCTGTCCGTCTGTCCGTCCGTCTGTCCGTCTGTCACCATCAGGCTGTAGGTATCTCATGAACCGTGGTAGTTAGACAGCTGAAATTTTCACAGGTTATGTATTTCGGTTGCCGCTCAACAAATACTAAAAACCCTAAAACCAGGATACATTAAATATTTAAGGGGGCTCCCATACAACAAACATGTTTTTTTGCCGTTTTTATAGATAATAGTACGGAACCCTTCGTGCGCGAGTCCGACTCGGACTTGGCCGGTTTTATTTATTTTCGTATGGTGCTAATTATCTTGACATACCTATATGTATTATCCTTGGAATCATTACTCAAATAAATTAGACCAGCTTGACTGGACTGGCCTTCTCTGAGGCGGCTTGATATTATTAGTTATTTGCATCGGATACTTATAAACTTTCTTCATTTTACGCCCTGTGGTTAATTATCATTTACCCTGTAAAATGTAATACAGTTAAATACCCTCACCTCGTTTGCGAACGTCGACCACGACCAGTCTAATTTATGCGAGCTTATTCCTGTATCAACTTTAAAATATTCTAGACTATAAAACCGTTTCATTTAGTTACCTTATATAACTTTGTTGTGATTATATTTTAGTAAAAACGTTGGGATTTCTATAATGTTCTGCGAACAAGCGAGATATTTAAATTGAATTTTACTTTAATCTCACGACCACACTAATGCTTGCATCAAAGATTCTTTGAGTACTTTCTTTGGTTTCCTTGTACAGCGCTAATTTGATTTTAATATAAGAAATGGGTTGTTTTATTTCATTTTTATCTCTTCTGACGTAACAAGTCTATTCGTACTACATAGACTTATATCTAGTTTGTAAAGTCCGTTTGTTATAACTCACAATTTGCGTAGGTATAACTGGCATGATCTATATATATAAGGCTTATTTACTAAATCCGATGCCTATTTTCTTTCGCCACTTAGTTTATCACACTTTAGGACCACTAGATTTTTTTAAGTAGGCAATACGGTATTAAACCCATAGTCAAATCAGCAACTTTTTATTAATTGTCAAAAACGATTTGTTAATATGAAGTTTGTAGGGGAATACTGTCTTAGTGACGTCACTAAGACAGTGTGAGTAGGTTTGTTCAAATCAGCGTCCTTTTTAAATCTTTATGCTTATAAAATCTTTGAATTAGCTAAATAAATTAATAATTGATGTTTTTCGAGTATTTTCGTTAGATCTTTTATTAGTCAAGTAAAAAATAATTTATTTTTACCTTAGTTTAATACCTTATGTACATACAAACATTCATTTTCTAGGTACCTACAGGAAATAACAAATTCATAAATCAGTCGAAATGGTTTCTAGTTAATTTTCTTTATAGGTACTTAGTTTACCTATATGTGTATACTAGCTGTTGCCCGCAACTTCGTCTGCGTAGAGCTCGGTCATCGTGTTAGAATTTTATCGCTATTCTTTTATTTTATTTCAGGTGGTTACCTAGTTACATATCGCTGTTCCATACAAACTTCCACTTTCCTCGGACTCGAACTATATTCACACCAAATTTCATCTAAATCGGTTTAGCAGTTTAAGCGTGAAGGGGTTACAGACGGAGAGACAGACATACTTTAGCATTTCTAACCCGCCACGACTTAGTACGGGTAGGTCAGTTTTTAATATATTTATCTATATTATATTACTAAAATCTGTAAAAAATTTGAAGTCTCTCTATTAAAAAAATGTTGCTCCCCATACAAACTTTGAACCCCTTTTTAACCCCTTGAGGGGATGAATTAAAAAAAAACCGCTGAAATTAGTTTTGTAGTATTTAATTTAAACAGTTACTGTAAGAAATTTTAAGTCCTTCACTCAAAAAATTTTTGCTTCCAATATAAACTTTGAATCCCTTTTTAACCCCTTTAGGGGTTGAATGTCAAAAAACGCAGAAATTAGTTTTGTTTTATTTAAACAGAGAGTCTCTGTAAGAAATTTGAAGTACCTCCCTTAAAGAAAATTTGCTCCCCATACAAACTTTGAACCCCTTTTTAACCCCTTTAGGGGATGAATTTCAAAAAACGCTGAAATTACTTTTTTTGTATTATTATAAGGAACTTTCATACAAAGTTTGAAGACTCTCACTTTAAAAAAAAAATGCTCCCCATACAATATTTCACCCCTATTTTTAACCCCTTAGGAGACGAAAATTTTGAAAACGCAGATATCACTTTCATTGTCTTATTTTAAGGAGTCTTTGTACAAAGTTTCAAGTCTATACCTTTAAAAAATTATTGCCCCCCAAACAAACTTTGCACCCCTGTTTTACCCCCTTAGGGGTGGAATTTCCAAAAATCCCGTCTTATCCCTTGCCTCCGTTATATAACCTAACTATAGTGTAAATTTCAAATTTCTAGGACCGGCAGTTTCGGCGGGGCGGTGATTAATCAGTCACCCATCAACTTTATACACCGTGGGCGTTAACAACCCGAAAGACTTTAACCACATATTTTTAACGACACTACGAGTAAATAATGTTATATGAACATGGATCCAATTATGCGTATTAATTAAACTACTATTTCAGTACAAAATAAATCAAATTAATTGACCGCTTCTTTGTGAACGAATCTTTACGTTGAAAAACAGAGAGCGAACACGAAACTTCACGAATCACTCCGATATTCTACGATGCACGGCCAATGCAAATGTGTTCATGACAAGAAGTGTCAAGTTACAGGTCTAGCATGGTTGCGTTGAAATTATTTCAATTTATTGACGCCACAATGTCCAATATCCAAACCTCGTTACTACGACAGTGCAGTTGAGGCATTCATATTTTTAAAACTTTGCGTGGACTTATCTTTTCCTGAACCAAAACCATAAACCATGATTATACCCAAAAGAAAGCATACCTTATTGTTTCATTTCATACTATAGCTGAGAAACGATGATTACTTTGTTATAAAACCGATCATGCTAATCAGTCCTTAATTTAAACTTTTGTTGTGGATTTAAACCAAATACCGAGTAAAATAAAGGTCGCGGGAGTCCGCTGGATGCGGGTGGCGCAAGACCGGTCATTGTGGCACTCTTTGAGGGAGGCCTATGTCCAGCAGTGGACGTCTTTCGGCTGATATGATGATGATGATGATGATGATGACCGAGTAAAATAAAACAACCATGCTAAGCAATATTATTTAATGAATTAAGTTTTCAAAGTGTGTACCGTCGTTTTCAGCACAAAGATTTATTCTTAAACGGATTTCATTGTTCAAGTTTACAAAACTGTTTTTTATTTCTTCTGAAGCTGTTCGAATCCGTATCAACAATTCTTCTCGCATGTTTACTGGTGTCGAGTAGACCTTATCTTTCAATGTCCCCCATAAGAAAAAGTCCAATGGGGTTAGGTCGGGTGACCGGGCGGGCCAGGCTATAACATTGCTTCCACGGCCAATCCATCTGTCAGGATATTGTTCATCTAACCAATTACGAACTGCTAGACTGAAGTGGGCCGGGCAACCGTCGTGCTGAAACCACATAGTTCTTCGGGTCTCCAAATCGAGGTCTTCTAGCAAACCATTTAATTCATTATTTAAGAAAAATAAATAATTCTCTGAATTTAGTCTATTTGGAAATACGACAGGGCCTATTAATTTATTCCCAATAATGCCAGCCCATAAGTTTACAGAAAATTTATGTTGGTATGAATTTTCTCTTTTTGCATGGGGATTTTCTTCTAGCCACATATGTTGGTTATGGGAATTAAATACTCCCTCTCTCGTAAACAACGACTCATCTGACCATAATATTTTGTTAAGAAATCCGGGGTCTCCTACCAATTTCTGGTTCATTCTTTGGCAAAAGGCAACTCTGGCTAGCCCATCATTATTTATTAATCCCTGTACCTTCCTGTAATGAAAAGGATGCAGACCGTACCTTTTCCAAAGGTGTAATACCAATCTGTGATTTACATTTACTATTCGTGCGACTTCTCTTGATGACAACGTTGGATCTTCTGTTATCAGATTCATAATTTGATTTTCTATTCGTAAATCTAGATTTATCGCCCTTTCCCTGCGAATTTTTCCAAGCCCTACTTCACGAAACTGTCTATGGACATCCGCGAAAGTGGAATGGTGCGGTATACGACGAGCCGGGAATCTTCTTCGGTATTCGGCGACAGCCTGGAGCGAGTTGCCATTGCAAAACCCGTAAATAAAGTGGATATCCGCTAAATGAGCGGGAGGATAATGCGGCATGGCTGATATTATTTATCACAGTTAGCTAAATTTGCACGTGATTTTATTAATATTTTATCCTATGATTTTATCTTGCGTGACAATCAGTAGTAATTTGAAATATGACATTTTAGTGACATCAGTTTCAAATTGAAACTATCCGCCAGTTATCAGGGAAGGTAGGTAGGTAAATAGTTTGCACTCGCGCTTGAGAACAGAACAAAACTAAAGTGTCTTAGCAATAGGATAGGAAAGCCACTTGTGACAAAGAAAAGATAAAGATATCGTAATTATTCTACTTAAAATACTACGCTGCTGTCTTTCCGCTGTAAATCTCATCCTTGTCACGATGAAAATACTCTCGGTATAGTGAAACCTTTTTGTAGATACCAAACTTAATTAATAGAAACTGGCTAAACACTATCTGCGTAGTTAGCAGGTGGTAGATAACTGATTACGTCACACCTTTAGGGTGTGTTAGACTTGAGATTTTTCAACTTGTGATTTGTTTTAAATAATTAATATCTCTAAAATTATGGGTTTTTGGACTATATGTTATACCACATTATAAACTCTAATTAGGCTCTAGAATCGTTGGTTTAAGTCTTTCGGGTTGTTAACGCCCACGGTGTATATATATAGATAGATGAATGAATACTGTTAGAAGTTAACAAGGATTGTGCAAAATCCATTTTCCAGTATGCTTTTTTCCTCACGAGGTCAATTTGACAACATTTTGCATTCAAATATGATATTATTGTCGTATACGCACGCTCGCTTCTTTGCTAGGCTGATAAACGACCGTGTGCGACACACATCAGCACCAATCTGTGTCAGTCCACTGCTGGTTACAGGCCTTAATCACCAACTATGTGATAAAAGAATAATAAAATTGCATATATAGCCAACTCATGGAGGCGCTCAGTTGAAAAAGAGGCTGGTTCCAAGTGGCCTTGGCTGGGTAGAGCTGGAAGAAGCTGTGCAAGACCGTGACAAGTGGAGAACCCTTCTGCGAGCCATATGTCCCTAATGAGGGATAACAGGAACTCATCAACATCATCATATAGGCAACTAGTTTACCCGCGACTTCGTCCGCGTGGAACTCGTTTATCGCGATAGAATTCAATTACTATTTTTTATATCAGGCGCTTACCTAGTTATCGCTCTTCTATACAAACTTCCACTCCCTGAAGGGTTGATGTCCGGGATAAAAAGTATCCTATGTCCTTCCCCGGGACATTCTATCTCCATGCTAAATTTCATCTCAATCGGTTGAGCGGTTTTAGCGTGAAGAGGTTTATCAGACAAACAGACGGACAGACAGACAGATAGACACACTTTTGAATTTATATATAGCTATTGATATGGATATGGATAGCCGAACGGAGCCGGTCAGATGCGGTGACTAGGCAATGTCTGCCTTAATTTTCGCAAAAAGAAATCTAATTGTAGACTGCACTTTCTGTTGTGGTTTGCTTTAAGTTATTTGTGTAAGTGGATTCACTGAAATCAACACAGCAGGCGAGTACCTCTCCTGCTGTGTTGATTTTCAGTGAACAGTATATTTACGAGTACCTCTGAGGGGATTAATTTACCTGGCAAACATACCATTGGGCATAGTATGTTTGCCGATTCACCCGCAAGACACTGATGCGAAATATCGAGTGATATTGACCTCTAGATGTTTTATTTAAATGTGCAATCCTCTTTTCCGGTTTGCTACTTCGCAGCTCTTGCATTTTGTATGAAGTAGTAGAAACATCTCAGCTTCCCTTCATGTTGACAAATATCGTGCTTGAATTTATTTTCACATTGCACTGAGGTTCGCTCTGTAAGTCAGTGAAATAATATCAAGTTGTAAAAGTTTTGAAGCAAATTATCATGGTTCTGATGCAGTAGTTTGTGGACAATCTTACACAAATCAACCGAGTCCCAAACGAGGCAAAGCTTGTACTATGGGTACTAAGCGACGATGTAAATACTTATATAGATAAATAAATATGATAAATAAATATAAATACATAGAAAACATCCAAGACCCAGGAACAAATATTCGTGCTGATTACACAAATAATGCCTTGGCCGGGATTCGAACCCGCGGGGCCTCCTTCGTAGGGTCACTACAAACTAAGCTAAAGCGGTCTTCCCATGACCCCGACAACACCTGAGTAAATAGATACTTATGTACACAAGTGTGTAGGGTGGCTACATAGGTCAGTTACGAGGCCTGCGTCAGTTGGCGGCCGCCTGAAGAACGATTTTTTTCAATTAATAGTACATTATTGCCGTGGCCGGGAAGGGAGCAATTGCAGGCTGAGTATTTGTTTAAACGGACGAGCTTGCGAGTCCGTTTAATTATAATACGAAGCCTGCAATTGCCATTCCGGCCGAGGCATATATAGTGCTTTTCTCAAAAATGGGGAAAATACGACAAAAATTTAATTAATATTTGATAAACATAACCTTAAAACGTCAAAACATCATGTTTTCCCGCCGTTTATTTTTTTTAACAGAATCGCAAGTGTATTTTTCCACCGAAAAACGCAAATTATTCGAGACACAAAAAAACGTCGCGTTTTCAACAGAAAAATACGAGTTGAATTGGCTGAATACGACCTGTGCCTCCTTTTATATGACAGTTTCTACATTTTAAAAAGTTTATAACTCGACAAATAATAGTACATTACTTACCAAGGGCGATAAAACAAAGAATGTCTCAGATCGCAGGTATTTTACGCCCGAGCCGAAGGCAAGGGCGATAAATATGCGATCTGAGGCTTTCTTTATTATCGCCCGTGGTAAGTACAAAATTTTATGTCACCCCCTGGCCAGGAAGTGGGCTTTTTCGCGTGCGGAGCGTGCGATAATGGCCACTTTATGGCCAGGTGTGACATAAAGGAATTTATATGTGACATTGCAGGCCATATATGTGGCCTGCAATGTTTTTTACTTTTTAATTTGGATCTGACCTTAAACTATACACTTTACCTTCCAATATGTAGCGACTAAAGTCCAGTTTGCGGGCCATTTTTGAGAAAAGATATTTTACATTTCTACGTGCCCTATTATAATATACTGACGAGCAAAAATAACGGGTACACTTTGTATGGAAGTTCCATAGACAGTGTACCCGTTATTTTTGCTCGTCAGTATTATACTTAAAAAAAACCGAGAAAATATCCTTTCAGTTCATCAACTCATCCAAGTGGCCGCAAACCGGTGCATGAAATTACCTGGCCCCAAACCCACCTATCGACCCTCTAAAAACTTTGAATGCCGACGACTTTACGCCTGTTAATAGTTATTGAACAGATTTGCCATTCCTGTATAATGGGGAGCCAATTAGACACAGTCGTTCAATGTAACAGACAAAATAGGCATCTATTCCACTCATACAATAAGTCATACATACCTAGCGGTAGAATAGCCTTCTCTTTTTAACGGTTAATCGAAACGGCAGAGAGGGACGGGAGTTAGCAATATGGCCGTTTCGGTAGGCAGCAAAACTAGAGGTCAATTTGGTTGAATACTTCGCTAAACAATCCATTCAAGTAACAGTTCACTTCAAAGGTAACGTGTTAGGCCGCATTAACGAACAGGCTACACGACGCGCGGTCTGTCAGGCGACTAGGTATGACGTTTCCCGCCTCCACGACCGCCGACCATAGTCGCCTGATAGCTCATAGTCATATGTTACGTAGCGTAGCCCGTTCTTGAATGGGACCTTAGAACGAGTGCGCACAGTATATTGATGCCATGTTGGCATGTGCAGTGTCGATCCAAATTGATTACCTAGTCCGCTGTGAATGAAACCCATAAAACGTTCACGATACAGGTATTTGCATGCGCCGTACGATTCTATGCATATGTATGACGTTTCCAATGGCCTTTTTCCAAAAGCCTCACTCATATTTCAGCGCCACATTCTGCATATTCCTTTAGATATCAACACTATCGAAATGTTTTCGTTTGTAATTGTACCAGATATTCAACATCAACATGGCGGCTAGGACAATTATTTTTTCAGTCCGCGTGACAGAGGTCAATGTGACTCGACATATCACATACCAATATTATAATATATAAGTAATATATTGCGCGCACCTGTTCTGTCATGTCAGCGCTGTATAAAATTGTACTGTAGTTCCGTTTTTAAGACCGACACACGTTAGTTATCCTAGCATTTTTTTTATTTTTATGAAATTAATACATACCCGAAATGGCTTGGTATGAATTGACAACATTTCATATTTTTTACTACTTTATTTTATGAAAGTTAGAAAATAGGTAAAAATTTAAGCCACCCGTATTTTTTCTTTTTCAATTTAACTCATTATTTCATACAAAAAAAAACACGTTGAAAAGTAGGTCATTCCAAAAGGGCGTAAGTAAAATATGACGTCATCTTCCCAACAAGAATCCAGAGCCACTCCAGAGCAGCGATTGTCTGTACTCTGTACTAAGGTCTCCCTGAATACAGCGAGGAAGATGACGTCAACTTTCGGTTTACAGTAATTTGCGATTTTTTCCAAATTTAACGGAGAAGAAAATCTAAAACAATGTTTTTTGTGTACTTCACACGTTTTTACCGAAATGGTTTTCGAATTAAGACTTTTGGAGATTATGAAATATTGTCAATTGTCATTGTCAATGACAAAGTAATTCTCATTTTCGTCGTCAAGAATTGGCCACGTGGTATCTTTTCGCTTCGATTCGGTTATATAAAAATAAAGGGCGCATTGTGCTTTTTGTTTTTATTTTATATACGAATGTATCCAGAATCATTCCAAATATAAGAGCGGTATTCAGCACTTTCATTGTACGGGGAGTTTAGGCAGCAACTTAAACCAGTCCTGAACAGTAATTAAACTCTTCATTTCATGTTAGTATTTATCAAACCGTTTATAAAGGTCAGATTTAATATTTTGAAGTTAACTTCCTAATAACCCAAAAGGTAATTCGAATATTGTACCTGTTTCATAAAGGTTAAATAAGCGGCAAAATTATTTGGGCAGAAATAATTATAATACTTGTTGGGAATGGATAACAAAATAACACATTCCCTGCCCACCTTTTCGTAGCGTACCTACGCGTAAGCGTAGCCGATACCTACCACGGTTTTTCCGCCTTATTCTAATTCAATTTGGATCCGCTGTACTGTCCACTTAGCATTCAGTAATTTTAACATCTTGCTCGGCAATTACATTTTAAATATTGTGAATTGCTTTCTATATTGATAATTACACAAATTATAGAGAAAATGATGCATCCCACTCTAACATAGTGCTGCGTTGCTCCTATGAATTATTAAACTAAGAAGGTTTAGGTAATATACGAGTATGTATCGATATTGTTCGGAACTAAAACAGATTTTTAAGGCACGAGTGAATAGGCATCTTCTGGGTGAGCTCGCTTCATCGTCGGCCTCATCTTTGCCCCCTGGCTAGATGCTGGCCAAGAGAGATCCCATTTTTAATAAAAAAAAAATCACAAGATTGTGGCTAAAGAGAATATTATTCATCAATGTACCTACTGTGTCAGGACTGAGAACAATGGCATTGTTAACATACTACTGAGACTATCTCCTGCACTTGATTTTAAATAATAAATGAGTTTTCTATATTTGTTATAGCTTTTAAGCCTAATTTATTTATTTGGTACCTTGTTCACTTTTAAGCCTATTTATCTCGCCCTATTGTCTCTTCCTCAATATTTCACAGTTTACTGAACACAACACGAGTTGTGTAAATTGAGAACCTTGTTAAAAATGCAGGCTTATACGGTGATTCAATGAAATTTATCGTGTTACCCTCTTTAATGGGTAATAATATTAACGGTTCGTAAATAATCCACTTACCGAAGATATATATTTATTTCTAAATCCACTAGTGTAGTGTAAGGGATTATTCACGATGAGGCTACTGACACTCGTGAATCCATAAGTACGCTCGATTATTATTCAATGTTTGTGTATATTCGCGTATTTAGAGGCGAGCATTTGTCAGTGACATCCGTAGGCATATAAGTCGTTAATCGTCCGTAGGGGATAATTTTTGGGATAAAAATTATTCTATAAGGTTACATATCATTCCCCAGACTTTATTTAGTAATTTCGCAAGCAACTGCTATTTGACGTTCACAGTAGGGTAATACAATACAATACAAATATTCTTTATTGTTCACCAAATAAAGTACACCAAAGATAACAAATTGCACTTAGAAACTGGTAGACAACAGGCGGTCTTATATATTGGGTAATGATATTATCGCATTTTTATAGTTGTATAAGAGTGCGATTCCCATCCATTTCAAATGGAGCTGATTTCCGGGTTTTCTAGGTAAGTCTATAGGATAAAGTCACAGCCTTTACTGAGACCCAAACTATCTGCACTAAATTGTATTGTTCGTTACGAACAGTTTAATATGCGTGTAAAAGTAACATCTACTTAGAGACATTTTTGCATTTGTGGCATAAATATTTTATTTAGACGATGAATATTTGATTAGGTTTAATAATATAGCAGTGCTGAGTAACGCTCTACTTCCATTTGCAACTGACTGGTGTTTCAGTTATTGGTTCTAGCTTATTGCGAGTTCAGATTTATTTTCCAAACACCAACAGAGCGGCCGACTAGCAAAAACTCACATTCGTATCGTAACAATCTGTGAAACGAAGAATTATGGACTGGCAGAATAGAATAGATGGTGTTTGGAATTTTAAGTAACCAACAGTTCACGTTAACAACTTTATCTCACAGTTCTTTTGTTAGCTAATAATAATAATAAATAATGACTGTTGGTACGTAAAAATGAATTTCATGTAGGTAGTATAATAGGGGTTCTAGCGTAGAGGTACGGTTGAGGGATCTAGGAGGAGGTTTACCTAATAGGCCGATAAAAGAATTTAATTCCACTCAATTAAATATGTATACTGCAATAGAATTCTTTCATCAGCATGCCAAGAATTTGAATAAATCGACTTGTCTAACTTCATAAACTCTTATCTCTTTTATCGTTATTTTGAAGTGTGAACTTTAACTTGTAGTGTGCAAAGTTGATTTTGCAAC
The DNA here is from genome assembly GCA_951800055.1 of Cenopis cana. Taxonomy (NCBI): domain Eukaryota; kingdom Metazoa; phylum Arthropoda; class Insecta; order Lepidoptera; family Tortricidae; genus Cenopis; species Cenopis cana. Next base: position 9,398,522 of record OX637488.1, read on the forward strand.
TATGTTACGTGATTGAATTGGACGTAAGCTTACGGAAAAGAATTTGTATAGATAAATTGTTGCCGACGCAGCGGCTATTAAGGGGTTTTAACTTGGGTTTACGATCTGGATCGTCTGATAATGGCGCACTGTAAATTCACTTTCCCTGTCTCTTTAATCTTACTTCTTTAATTGTTTAGTAAATTGTTGCCTAATAACAAGTTTATTACACCAATTAAACATTTTCCGATGTAAAACGAGCAGTGTCAAATGTTTAAAAAATTATTTTATCTACGAAAATATATGGATAACTGGAATAAATATTTGTGGGTTAGATTACTTGGAATTATTTAAGATATGGTTGCCAAACTATGTCATTAGCTAAATATTTTAAATCTTAGTGAATTGAATAGGAATTATGGGATAGGTACCTATCGCGCTCACTATTCAAATAAACCCGTTCTTAAGTATTGAGAACATTGTCACTTAAAGCATTTTATATTAAACACAGTCGCCGCGGTCGAAATCGGTAAGGACGTCATCATCAACAAATAAAAGACTAACCTAATGATTATTTTCAACCAAATCCGGTTAGTAATTAAATAGCCGTATTTTGTATTTTTCCACTAAATAGTCAGATATAGTAAGACGGACAAATCAATTCTATAAATTAAATCGTACGTAAATGTTTCATTCGGCAATGTATGTCCCTGCATGTCCAAAATAATCTGCGTTGAATGGACGGTTTGCCGGATTTTACTTTATGCTGCATTTAAAACCGTTTCCAATGCCTACAAGTAATAGTTTGCCCACTGATGGTGAATAAATATAAAAAGGAGGGTACAACGTTTTGAAAATGATATGTTACACGTTTTGATAAGGAAACGATCATATCACTACATAGATCATCATTGTAATTTAAAGAGAAAAATAAACGCATTTGTATTTTGTATTTGTATATAGTATAAACCAAAGTCGCTTCCTGCTGTCTGTCTGTCCCTATGTATGCTTAGATCTTTAAAACTACGCATCGGATTTAGATGCGGTTTTTTTAGGGTTCCGTAGTAAACAAGGAACCCTTATAGTTTCGCCATGTCCGTCCGTCCGTCCGACCCCCGTTTTTCTCAGTAACCGTTAGTAATAGAAAGCTGTAATTTGGCATGAGTATACATATCAATGACGCCAACAAAACGGTAGAATAAAATGTAAAAAAAAAATTTTTTTAGGTTACCTCCCCATACATGTAAAGTGGTGGAGCAATTCTTTTTTCTGCCAAACCCCATCGTGTGGGATATCGTTGGATAGCTCTTTTAAAAATATTATAAGGTTTCTAAAAGCATTTTTTGACTAAAGAATAGGTTGGCGTGATATTAAGCTTTGAAGTGATAATTTTTGTTATGGTCAAGTGTCCCCCCACCCCCTGCCAGCTAAACGGTGTCTACTAGGCATGTGAAAAAAATCATGGTAGTAGTATATACGATGAATTTAAAAGGAAAACTATCACAGCTAAGTAGACATTACTAGTTAACGAGTAATAGTCGAACTTCAGAAATGTACTTTGCAAAAGCAAACTTTCGTACAATTTCCATTGATACCTTAGATAATGTTGTTAATTCTGTCAAAAACATAGTCAATATATAAGTTTGCGAACTTTTTGTAACGCCGGATTTTTTACCTTTACCCTAAACAGCTTCGTTTCTATACTAGCAACATTTGTCTCATAGTTGTTCTTTTTGATGTAGCAACACTCACCGGTTTGCGTTCCGTTATAGCAAGTTTAGACTACGTTTTGTTACAAGAAATTAATCATCGGTTTTCTAAATTAGGAAATCATTATTTTGTTCTGATTTCAGACATAGTTTTTCTCGTTCAGATTAATTTTTATTTCTTTTTAGTCTACAATTCAGTATTTACTTCGAGATCAGAATTTTCAGGTCAACAAGTCGAAATTACCATAGACAGTTTTTTTTCCTTGTTAATCTGAGCTGTCAACTGAATGAGGAAGCAATTTCGTTTTCGTTCACGGCGAGAGAAGAGGTTATTCTTCTCCATGAGGCTCGGTGGAAGTGTAAGAGATATGGGCCAGTAAGCCTGATTGTCATCGTTTTGTGGAAAGATTTGTTCGCCCCGCCGGCACGCGAAGTAGCAATTTCGTGTATAATCGCGCCCCAAAATGTTGGCGGCTAACTCGGAGATTTCGGACGCCCTCTCATGTAAGTTGTTTCTCATTGAATACCATCAGCGTTTGGTTGTTTCGACGCAAACCATGAAGCTCGGCGTGAGCATTGAATCTATCGCTTTTGTTGCAGATTTATGAAGATCTAGGCATCGGCCACCCTTCCGGCCCGTCATTCGGCCATGCCATCAACTCCGCTAGTCATGCCCGAGTATAAAGCGACTACTCGCTTGATCTCAAGCCCTTAATGGTAAGTTCGGTATGCGGAATTACTCTATAGGCAGTAATATTTGACCGTTCTGTCTCCATACAAAGTGCGGTTAGGTGTAGCATGTGGTAGTGTATTAATGATAATCCTGTTTGGTTTCCAGGGCTCCTAGGCACGGGCACAGTGCCTAAGCTCAGGAACCAGTCCCGAATGGAGTGCGGTTTCCTGTGAGGTTTGGATTTTCCCCAGGAGACGGGAAAGACGACGGTTCCTTTTTAGAGCAAGCGGTTAGGCAGGCATTGCAAATGTGAGTCCGTTCCATACTGCTTTAGTCAGCTTCAAAGACATTTAGAGGTACACACACACACACCCGTAGGTTTTAGTTGAATTCCGTCCTCCATAAATATCGTTTTATAGTTGTTTTCTTTAACATTTTAGTATAAATTGCTACATTGGCAAATTAGATATATATTTAGATAAGCATTAGCGCTATTTGGTTTTGATACTTGTAACCTGGGGACGCCTGGGTGTAAAATCCTTTCAAATAAATGTATAAGTAAACATTCAAACTGGTTTGTTTTTGTGGACTCCATACACCACTAGGGCATCGTTAGTGCGGGGCCTGTGTCATAAGTTTAATAAAAATTTCAAGGCGCCCAACATTTTCTCTACCCTTTTGTTCCACATATGACCCAGGTCTGGCCTCGGGACCCCGCTTTCCCACGCCCTTAGTCTCATGCCCGGAGCAAAAGTTGTTACATTGGCTACCCAACGTTGTGGGGCCTGAGGTGCTTTTGGTGGTTTATTAGTCGTTCGGAGGATTTCGGATGAAACGGTGTGTGTGGTGACCAAGTTGTTAACTTTTAAAAATTATCTTCTCTCTCCTCGGTTAATTATTTCTCTCATGCTCTGTGCCCGGACTTACTGATATAATTGTATGTGAATAGCCGGACTGGCTTATATTTTTTAAGCGTATGAATTTCCTTTGTGCCACTGCACTTATAGTTCTTAAGTGAATGTGTATGGCCAATTGGCTTGTGTATTCCGCTTTATATCTAGCTATACACGGTCTGCCCACTGGATTGCGTTTATCCTTATTGGTGGCTTAGCAGATTTTGTATTTGATATAGCGATTTCTTGGAAAACTAAATATAAAACATGGACTCTACGGTTAAAGTTGAATACCTGTTAAAGGACGAAATTCAGCATGAACTCACTACACTACACATTCCATTCGACCCGGATGACACTGTTGACACTCTTAGGAAGCTATTGCGACAGACCCGTTCTCTGGTCCGTCGTGGCAGTCTTAAGCCTGGTCGGGGAGCTGCAGCGAGGGACGCCGCGGCGGAGCTGGCGATTTGTGAGCCGAAGGTAACCGAGCTGTGCGCAGCGACATCCGACGGAGGGGGCCTCACCCATGCACAGCGAGTTCGTTTGGTAGCGCGTGCCCACTACTTGTTAGGGAGACTGTCACATATCGCAAGCCGTGACCAGGACGTCCAGAGGCTACGTGGTGCAGTGGTGGGGAGTCTATCTGTCCTGGATCCTAACACTAATGCGTCCGAGTCGGAGGAGGAGGTTTTTAGGTCCCCGACTAACAGGGAGGTTCCGGTGGTTTGTCGCTCGGAACCAAAATATAATTTGGCCAGTCTGAACTTAAAATTTAGAGGGGATACGTGTGTCCGTGCCTTTATCACGCGTTTGAGGGAACTTTGCTTAGCTCGCGAGATTCCTGACCAAGTTGTTTTGAACGGTTTCCCTGACCTAGTCGATGGGCCGGCACTTTTCTGGTACCGTGCCCATAGGGACCAGTTTACCACGTATGGTCAGCTGCTGGAGGCTCTTCAAGCGGACTTTGACATACCGGATTTTGACTTCAAACTACTAAATGAGATAAGGGCACGCACGCAAGCTCGACATGAATCGATAGTGGTATTTCTTTCGTATATGGGCGGTCTTTTCTCACGCCTCTCCAAACCATTGCCTGAGGCGGAACGGCTGGATATTTTGCTGAGGAATATTCGTCCCGAGTATAGTAGGGAACTTGCCTTAGTGGACATAGATTCAATAGCCAAGCTAAAATCCATTTGTATGCGACTCGAGCTAGCGGGGGCGCAGATTAGGACACGTGGTGCGCAGCGGAAACACGTGGTGGCTTCCATGACCCGCGTAAACAATACTACTCCTTCTTGCTTTCGCTGTAATGGTAACAACCATATGACCAGTCGTTGTCCGACGTCGCGCGAATTGTTGTGTTTCAAATGTGGGTACCGGGGCGTGCGCGCTCCTGACTGCCCCAAGTGCCGTTCTAATAGTAGTCCAAAAAACGGGACAGCCACGTCTCGCGAGTAGCTTGTGCCCCTCACGCACAGTCGCCCGTCGAGACGTGTTTTCCTCCGCCGGTTAATGATCCACGGCCGTACTTGACGGTCCAGGTGTTAAATGTAAATGTTTGTGGTCTGCTGGACTGTGGAGCCTCTTGCTCCATACTTGGTGCGGATGCCCACCTCACGTTTCTTGATTTAGGTATCGAGATGCAAGAATTTAGTCAGCCCAAGGTCTTGCGGGTGGCTAACGGGAGTAGTTTCTTTTGTAGGTATTTTATGGAGTTGCCTGTTCAATATAAGAGCATGGTAAAACTGGTGCTTTTCCACGTACAACCGGAGATAACCGCGCCTATCCATTTTGGAATAAATTTCTGGAAATCTTTTGAGTTGGCTCCTGATATACTGGCTTGCCTCCCCACAAAAGTAGACCATTTGTCGGTCGATAGTATTGAGGAGGATGGTCTTCGCGATTTTGATGCTCTAACGCCGCGGCAGAGGGTTGAGTTGGATGAAGTAAAAACCTTGTTCGATTCGATCAATACGGATAAGGTCGGTCTGGGACGCACCTCGTTGATACAGCATGTGATCAATACTGGCGATGCAGCACCGATAAAGCAGAAATACTACCGGCTTAGTCCCGCTAAACTAAAATACCTGGACGAGGAATTGGATCGCATGTTGGCCAACGGGGTAGTGGAACCTTCTTTCTCTGAATGGAACTCTCCCGTCACCATGGTGCCCAAAGCCAATGGGGATCTCCGCCTTTGTTTGGACAGCCGTCGTCTCAACGCAGTATCCAAAACCGATGCTTATCCTCTTCCATACATCAATTATATAATTGACAACTTACGTGACGCGAAATATCTAACCTCGTTAGATTTGAGTTCGGCTTATCATCAGATTCCGTTGCATCCGGATTCAAAGGAGAAGACCGCGTTCACGGTACCCCGGCGCGGGCTTTTTCACTACAACGTGATGTGTTGCGGTTTGGTCGGTGCATCAGCCACGATGCAGCGTTTGATGGACAGTCTCTTCGCGGCAGAATTTGGCAATAAAGTGTTCGCGTACATTGATGACATTGTAATCTGTACGTCCACCTTCGAAGAACATGTCGATATTCTGAAACGGGTTTTTGAGAAATTAAAAGCAGCCAACTTGACGATTAATATCAAGAAGTCCCAATTTTGTCGTGGCGAGCTCAAGTATCTGGGCTTTGTGGTGGATCGTTTTGGTCTTCGGACGGACCCCTCGAAGGTCGAAGTAATTATGAACTTTCCGACCCCTAAGGATGTGCGGGAATTGAAGCGTTTTCTGGGAATGACGGGGTGGTTTCGCCGATTTATTCAGAATTTTTCTCAGGTTGCTCGTCCCCTGACTCGGTTAACTAGTAAAAAGGTCGTGTTCCAGTGGTCAACGGAAGCCGAAGAAGCGTTTAATACTTTAAAGTCTGCTTTGATCACGGCGCCGATTCTCAGGTGTCCCGATTTTTCTAAACCGTTTTACATCTATGCTGACGCGAGCTCGTTTGCGATTGGGGGAGTGTTGGCTCAGAGGAGTGAGGGGGTGGATCATCCTATCGCGTACTGCAGTCGAACTTTGAGCGCGCAGGAGATAAACTATTCCGCCACAGAACGTGAATTATTGGGCGTTTTGTATGCTCTGGAACAGTACCGGGCCTACGTCGAGGGTACGAAATGTTTCATCGTTACCGATCACGCCTCTTTGCAGTGGTTCTACAAGTTGAAGAACCCTACTGGACGACTGAATCGCTGGGCGGTTCGTTTGAGCCAGTTCGACTTCGAGATCATTCATCGAAAGGGGAAAGACCATGTTGTCCCCGATGCTCTGTCGCGTATTAAAATCGACTCCATCATGTTCCATCCTGCGGATATAACGGACCCGTGGTATCTTAAACTTCTCAAAAATTGCTTGGATAAGCCCCGATTATATCCGAACTTTACGGTGAGAGACGGGCGCTTATTCCGTTTGTCCAAAAATAAATATAACCTTACTTCCCAATTCGAGTGGAAACAAGTGGTTCCGATTGAACATCGTGCTGAGCTTCTGCAGCGGTATCATGACGATCCCACTTCCGGGCACTTCGGAGTGGCTAAGACACACAAACGAATAAGTGCCGACTACTTCTGGCCATCCCTATACAAGGACGTCGAAAAATATGTAGGTGCATGTGAAATATGCAAAACTTATAAACCTACTAATACTGCACGTCCTGGTTTGATGGGAAACCCTCGTACCATTTCTAAACCGTGGGAGGCTATTTCCTGTGATATACTGGGTCCTTTTCCACCGTCCTACGCACGCAACCAGTACTTATTTGTCTGTTCGGATTATTTTAGTAAATACGCTTTGCTTTTTCCCCTTAGAAATGTAACAGCCAAGGCGATTGTTAAATGTATCGAAAAGGGTGTATTTCTGCTTCACGGTGTCTGTAAGTATATTTACGTTGACAATGGTCTTCAGTTCATAAGTAAGGAGTTCCGGGACCTGATGGGTAAATTTCATGTCCCAAACATCATGTATAACCCTCGTTATCATCCCCAGGTCAACCAATGTGAGAGAGTGAACCGTGATATCGTTCGAGCCATCTCTTCGTACGTGCGTTCTGATCATCGTAAATGGGATCAGAACATACCCGAAATACAATGTGCTCTTAACTCGGCGGTACACACCAGTACCAAGTTCACGCCTTTCTACTTGAACCATGGTAGGGAAATGGTGCTAGATGGTTCGCGGCATAATCTGGAAGAGCCGGTTGACCCCTCTTTGGTCACGGTGAGCCAAGAACCTTTCGTATCCAACCTACCTGGTTTAAAACCGGTTTTCGATGCCGTACAAGGTCATCTTAAAAAGGCCTTTACTCACAACGAAAGACTGTACAACATTCGTAAACGTCCGATTCAATTTAAAGAGGGTCAAATTATTTACAAACGGTGTTTTCCTCTTTCGAACGCCAATAAATATTTTTGTGCCAAGTTGTCTCCTAAATATGAGCGGTGTGTCATCGACAGGAAACACTCCTCATTGGTGTATTCTTTGAAATCCTTGAGTGGAAAACCGCTTGGCAAATTCCATATCAAAGATTTGATTGAACGCGGCGACTCGCGACCTTCCCATGATGAGAATGTTCAGCATCGACATATAGATGTTTGTAATGGCGGGTAGCCGGGCTGTCGTCACTGAACTATTTATATGCTCTGTTACTCGAGTTTGTTTTTTTTGTTTTCTGAGTTGCTGCTGGTAGCATTAATAGTTGTTTCAACTTCTTGCGTTGACAACTTATATAATATTAGGTGTACATGTCCGTAATAAGTAAGTTGTAAGTTTAGTTGGCTTGGAGTTTTTCTTTATATATATATCACGTGCGCTGGCGTCACCATGGCGAGTCTAGGGGGAGAGATAACATAGGCTCGAGCAATTTTTTTTTTATGGCAGTAGTTCTTCGTCATGGTGGCTACCTGTTGCGCACCAACTTTGTTATGTCTCTCTTCTAGGGCATCATAAAGTCGGCCTTCCACAAGGGAAGTGTTGCACTTAGAATGGTTAAGTTTTAGCGTAAGATAGACTGTTTAAGGTTCGTCTGGACTGCAGGTGTGCAAATGATTGGAGAATATCTGTCCCGACTGTTGGCTTAATAAAAGGTTTGTTTGTTTAAGCTTGATGAGTACGCACTATTTATATCCGGACCTGTAGGAATTCATCGTAGGAAGAAGTTATGTCCTGATTTCGGTTTTTATTGGTATCGGTTTGCAAGTAGAGGGAATGGGTTGTTTACGCGTAGTAGTTGGTTCCCGGGATTAGTAATAGTATAAATTTATCATATGATATTCGTTATAATTAGACTCTCACTTAGATAAAAATTGTGTTGTCTTACATTATGGCTAGATTTAGGATAACGTAAGGCATGGTAATTCGTAAGTCTCGGTCGCTTACATTGAGTGTGTAACCGGCATGCGATGAAAACAGTTCAGAGTTTTTATCTTAAATTAAAATGCTTGCTTATTATATAATGATAGGGCCACTCTGCTCTGCAGAGTGAAGCACCGTTTTATTACGTGTGGTAAGTCGCTCCCTAAGTGAGCGCAATCTTGTATTTTGGAGCTCTTGGCTGCGTGTCGCGCCCTCCGTGTTTTAAACTTATAATAGGAGTATAGGCAGTGTGTCACGCCCTCCTCTATGTATCTCTTAAGTTAATTTTACGTTTAGTAAGTCGCTCCCTAAGTGAGTGCAATCTTGTAATTTGGAGTTCTTGGCTGCGTGTCGCGCCCTCCTCTTCGTATGTCTTGAGTGAGCGTTAGTCTCAAATAGTGAGTCGTTTTTCTTAGTGAAAATGTTCTCAGTATGAGTCTCTCATGCGTGCGGCTTCAAGTCAAGCTGGTCGCACGCGGGATTGTTAGTTTAAGAATTTAATTAATTCCCCTCCACGGACGGGAATTGTAGGGTTTTTGTACCAACATATGTCTGCAGCACATGTTGTGATAAAAAGACTACACACTTATGGATGAAAAAGGGGGTTATTGTGTTTATCATCGAACCTTTCCATCTTCGTTAGGGCTCGGTTTCATTGTTTTTTTTTTTTCAGAGATATTTTGTTAGTTCCTTTTGTAGTCTAAACTCAGTAAGTTTCAGGCTCTCCTAAAGTTATAGTCATAGTTATCCAGTTCATTTATTAAGGGTAGCCTCGATATCAAATAGAAACGAACAATTTTTTATTTCAGAATTGAAGAATTCTGAAATAAAAAATTGTTACGACAACTAGATGGGTACTGTAACGCCGGATTTTTTACCTTTACCCTAAACAGCTTCGTTTCTATACTAGCAACATTTGTCTCATAGTTGTTCTTTTTGATGTAGCAACACTCACCGGTTTGCGTTCCGTTATAGCAAGTTTAGACTACGTTTTGTTACATGAAATTAATCATCGGTTTTCTAAATTAGGAAATCATTATTTTGTTCTGATTTCAGACATAGTTTTTCTCGTTCAGATTAATTTTTATTTCTTTTTAGTCTACAATTCAGTATTTACTTCGGGATCAGAATTTTCAGGTCAACAAGTCGAAATTACCACAGACAGTTTTTTTTCCTTGTTAATCTGAGCTGTCAACTGAATGAGGAAGCAATTTCGTTTTCGTTCACGGCGAGAGAAGAGGTTATTCTTCTCCATGAGGCTCGGTGGAAGTGTAAGAGATATGGGCCAGTAAGCCTGATTGTCATCGTTTTGTGGAAAGATTTGTTCGCCCCGCCGGCACGCGAAGTAGCAATTTCGTGTATAATCGCGCCCCAAAATGTTGGCGGCTAACTCGGAGATTTCGGACGCCCTCTCATGTAAGTTGTTTCTCATTGAATACCATCAGCGTTTGGTTGTTTCGACGCAAACCATGAAGCTCGGCGTGAGCGTTGAATCTATCGCTTTTGTTGCAGATTTATGAAGATCTAGGCATCGGCCACCCTTCCGGCCCGTCATTCGGCCATGCCATCAACTCCGCTAGTCATGCCCGAGTATAAAGCGACTACTCGCTTGATCTCAAGCCCTTAATGGTAAGTTCGGTATGCGGAATTACTCCATAGGCAGTAATATTTGACCGTTCTGTCTCCATACAAAGTGCGGTTAGGTGTAGCATGTGGTAGTGTATTAATGATAATCCTGTTTGGTTTCCAGGGCTCCTAGGCACGGGCACAGTGCCTAAGCTCAGGAACCAGTCCCGAATGGAGTGCGGTTTCCTGTGAGGTTTGGATTTTCCCCAGGAGACGGGAAAGACGACGGTTCCTTTTTAGAGCAAGCGGTTAGGCAGGCATTGCAAATGTGAGTCCGTTCCATACTGCTTTAGTCAGCTTCAAAGACATTTAGAGGTACACACACACACACCCGTAGGTTTTAGTTGAATTCCGTCCTCCATAAATATCGTTTTATAGTTGTTTTCCTTAACATTTTAGTATAAATTGCTACATTGGCAAATTAGATATATATTTAGATAAGCATTAGCGCTATTTGGTTTTGATACTTGTAACCTGGGGACGCCTGGGTGTAAAATCCTTTCAAATAAATGTATAAGTAAACATTCAAACTGGTTTGTTTTTGTGGACTCCATACACCACTAGGGCATCGTTAGTGCGGGGCCTGTGTCATAAGTTTAATAAAAATTTCAAGGCGCCCAACATTTTCTCTACCCTTTTGTTCCACATATGACCCAGGTCTGGCCTCGGGACCCCGCTTTCCCACGCCCTTAGTCTCATGCCCGGAGCAAAAGTTGTTACATTTTTAGTGTACATAATGTAACAGGTGGACGACTACGGAACCCTACGTTGCGCGTGGCCCGACACGCGCTTGGCCGGTTTTTTTAATAGACTGAATCAAGAGGAAGGTTTATATGTATAATACACGCAGCCGTGCGAAGCCGGGGCGGGTCGCTAGTACATTATAAGCTAATATAATATTTTCAGCATATTGTAGCATGTACAGATTCCTTGATGTTAATACCTAACGTGAAAATCAAGCATATAAGTACAAATAATAAATACCTACTATCAAAAATCAGTTCATCTTCATCCTTAATAGCCATTTTTTACCAGAGCTGCATAGACCGTTACATCTGTACCGAATTTTTCGGCGCTATTTTTGGTTGCTTTTTCTGATTGACTATCGGAGATGCGGAATATTGTGCCAGATAAAATGTTAGTTCCCGCCCTAGAGAGAGCCGTGTACCAGCGATTGGAGTGCTTCCCAATGTTTTCCATACTCATGAATAAACAATTACAGATTCACGGAGCCTGGCAACATTGTTTTGTTTCCGTTCATCCGATGATCTATTACACAGATGGTTTCTGCGCAGGCGAAATTGGGTAGCTTGTCGACTGTTAGGTTGTCATCATCATCATCATCATCAGCCTATATACGTCCCACTGCTGGGCACAGGCCTCCTCTCATAGATGAGAGGGATTGGGCAGTAGTCCCCACGCTGGCCCAGAGCGGGTTGGGGACTTCACATACAACTTTGAATTTCTTCGCGGATGTATGCAGGTTTCCTCACGATGTTTTCCTTCACCGAAAAGCTAACGGTAAATATCAAATGATATTCCGTACATAAGTAGGCCGGCCGTGTTAGGTTGTAATCAGTCATTATTATTCAATCTTGGGTAGATAGCTTTATAATTACTAATCCTGTAGTGTTGTTCCAATTATTAACATAGTTTTTGCGTAGACGTTGCAGTTTGCTACAAATAATCAGTCGTTCTTCAATCATGGGTAGCTTCAGAAGTGCCGATCCTCGTACATATTAAACGTTTAACCCAAAGTAAAACTTATTAAAATTAGTTTTTCAACCCAACAGTGTAATCCCAGAAGTCCGTCATTTAAGGAAGGGTTTAGAAAAATATAATACATGAGTTTGAAAGCCATCTGAAAATCCATCATCACGAAAACCATCTGACTGGTGGTCTTATTTTTTTACCGACTTAATAAAAGGAGATTCTCAATTCAGTTGTATGTACTTTTTTTCATTGCGGTATGAACTGCGATTAAACCCCAAGACTTGAAGATTAATCACACGTTTAAATCATTTGGCTACGTATGCTTAAATTAAACGCAAGTTTGTATCACTTTATAATTCTAATCGGGGAATTATGGGGTGTACCTATTAAGGTCAGTTAATCGAACTCAGCAAAGTTAAAGAAAAACCTATAGAGAATTATTTTCATTTTCCGGCTACTGGCTATCTAATACTTACCTCCTAACTGGAAAAAATAATGTTATTCATTTTATTTCCGCGGGTTTGTAATAGAGGGTGGAAATTAAAATGTTTATTTTTCTAATAAAATATAGGTTTACGTAGCAGGTAAAAAGGTAGGTTAATGCAAATGTATGCAAACGTATCGTTTTCGTACCTACGTTTGGGTCGGGATCTCGCTTTCGGCTTCTACTAATCTAATTTAGTGGTTCATTAGGGAACTCTGTCCGTGATTACTTGATTAGACGATGTGGAACAAAAAGGTTCTATGCTGCTGTCTCCATTACGCAATGTTTATTGGGGTTTAATGTATGTTAAGCTTTCTTGTAAATAGGTTTTTCGTTAACGTTAACGTTATGGTATGGCCACATAAAAAGACGACCGCCCGACTACGTTGGAAACTTAGCACTACAGCTTTCCATCCCCGGTCGAAGATCCCGGGGCAGACCTAATTAGAAAAAATCATTAAATTTTAATTTTGTACCACGATGTTACTTTGCCATTATTCAAATCCGGGCCTCTTGGCTGAAGACGTGTTTCAACGAAACGTCGCAATAACGAGTTAGCACTAGTACCTTAATATTTTTAAGAAAATTGTGCAGCATTTACTGTCCCACTTTTCTGATAACATCCAGTTCGAAGGACCGTGTGTCTTTAAATATATTTTGTTAATTTATATCTTCTGTAAATTAATATAACTAAATACTACGATACTTTCTCCCACTCATACTTTATAACTGGTTTTAAGTTTTGGACCTTCTTTTAGTTTACATAATATAGTACATACTGATAGTACTAACTGTACAAATATAGTTTTACTCCGAATTTATTGAATCTAGCAAGCTCGTAATTTCTAGATATTATTACACTAGATATAACTTAAAATGATAACTGACATAACATAAGCGAATTTAGTAACTGCAAAATACCTCGCATCGGCTTCATAAATATTGGATGTAAGTAGCGATATTTTTTATCGAGTCGGTATAAAAACGGGCAAAAGGCCATTTCCATAAGTTATGTTCGCACCCGCGGGTATCTATGAGCCACCACCTTCCTGATTATTACTAAATTCTGCGGATTTTTCTTACAGTTGTTAAGGAAATATTATTGCGCCGAAATTATTTTCGGCTTCGGCGAGTTGATTCAATTAGACTTGACTTAAGTTATACTAGTATGGTGATGTGGTGTTTCCGGGAATATTCTCGATTGATATGGAAAATATTCCCAACTCGGGAGTTTCCCTAATATTTCCCATACAAAACGGTAATTTTGTCGGAACATTACTAGTCATTTATTTATACATATAAATTCCCAAAAGTTTAATTTGAGTGTCGACTCTTAACTACAACCGTGGGAAGGAAGGGGGGTGGTGATATTCTAACCCGCCACCACGCGCGAACTTGCATATGATATTAGAAAGGTCCCATTATGTAAAATTATTTAATGTTTGATAACGATTAATATGAATTGTTTAATCACTACCAAGATGTTTTTACATTGAAATTTTGTGATGAGAACCTTGTCATTATTGGCTATGACGATGAAAGTGGACTTTACTGCGACTTTCTAGGATACCCTCGTAAGTTTCAAATTGATTTTTGCGATAGTTAATTTGGAAATGTGTACTTGTTAAAGCAAACGGGGACTTACGAGAATACATTAAAAATTCTCCACTACAAAAAATCTGTAAAATGAGATCGTAAAAACTGAAAACGCATTTTTAATGCAGATGTTGGACTTTTCTGCATAATTTACTTGAAGCTGAAAAGTTATTCCGCTAGCTCGTTATTACATCTCCATACATCCGCCGGCTGAACTTATTATCTTGAAGCTATATTAAGTAGGTATTACACTAGTCAGAGTTCTTGGTAAGCCGAGCAGCAAATGAAAAAGATCGTAGTCTTGGAAGATTGGAAGTAGCGTGGTTTGCATTCCGTGCAATTACATTATTCATTTCATCTAAGGAAACGGACAAGACAAGTTGAACTATACTATTATAACTATACGTAATAAGCCAGTTCGTTACGCTATTAATAAATTATTTTACGTTACGCTATTAATTATACTATTGCGTACATAAATACATATATAGTTAGCTAATCTAAGGATTTTAGGAGGATGCTTTAGGATGATCAAAATGGCGAAACCATGTAGCAGTTTTATATTGAAAAATAAAACACTTGAATATTGTGCAAACGAGCCAATGACTTTAATCATACATATGTATATCCATATAAAGTACATAATATACATTAAGTAATTTGAAAAATCGTACATCGATATAAAACTTCAAATGATGGATATTTTCGTGAGAAAAATTTGGTCAGAGTTTTTTTAATTCTAAGTAAGTTGGGCACAAATGGATATTCATCCATAATTAAAACGTTCTATTAATGTACCATTTAATCATATTAGGTTATGATGATTTCAAATTAGAGCAATGAACGGGTATGAATGGAAATAATATATAGGTACCTCACCTTCGATCGCAACTCAATAGTAATATCAAATGAATATCTTTAATGCCTATATAAATAAAATTCAAATGTTGTTTTATTAAATAACAGTGCAGGTAAAATAATAGTCATTTATTCAGGAGACTATTAACCAGATTGGGTGGGACGGGATGACGAATGGGATTTGTAAACTTTCCGAACGAGCGTCAGGCTAAATTTACTGACATTTATCCTTACAATACATGACATTTTATCTACCTAACGTACCTGTTACTCGACAGGATGATTACTTACATAACTTTTTTAGTGGAGTCTACCCAGCGTAGGTATGTTGGACATTAAATAATCAAATATCTGCAGGTATACTTTCGCGTTAATAGACTGCGAAACGCATCGTTGCGGGGTGTCGCGAATTTATAGGTCAGTAATGGAATTATATAGGAAATTGCCGATGAGTTCTACATTGACAGCGCGACGGCGTGCCGCTGCATCAACAGGAAATAAATTTCCTCGCAGTTTTGCAGAAAAGCACTATACCCTCAGGTGGAACCTTGTATTACTAGACACCGCGAGACAATAGTATTAAGTTTTGGGGCAATAGTTTCAAATACAACATAAATAGAGCCTTTATTGCCCAAAAAAGAGCGATTCGTACGATAGCACGCATTCCTCCATGGACTTCGTGTCGAGATCATTTTTTAAGGCTCGGCATTCTCACAGTGCCCTGTTTGTACGTTTTTATCCTTCTAACCGAATTTGTTAAGTCGCAATCAAAGAATGTCACATATGAGGAGCAAGAATTGCGGCTAGCTACACGTACCAAAAGTGTTGCACACAGTTTCTATCCAAAACTCAAGGTTGTGAAGCATTGTGCGAGGTATCAGGCTGTCTCGTTGTTTAATAAATTGCCCACTGAGCTAAAATTAATTACGAAAATGTCCCTTTTTAAACGTAGGTTGAAGCGGTTCTTGTTAGCTCGGTGCTGTTATACTGTTCAAGAAATATTTACATAATTTGACTTAATTATTATTAGTATTGTAACTGACATATTAAATTAACAAAAAGGACATTTGTATTTAGTGTAGTTTGTAATTTTTATATATTTTATAATTTAGTGTTATGACAAATTGTTTCCTCACTTTACTTATAAATTTCAGACACAATGTATATTGTTAATGAATAAAGAATTGAATTGAAGAACCTATAACACACTCGACAGGCAATCCCTCCCTTGTTGGCCTAATATAATAAGAAGTTTATCTAGTAAATTGCCTTTTAAGGTCCTAAACTCATTTTATAAATCACAAACCAATCGTGATAATGAGATGTGATCAGCGGCTGATTGTGATTGTATTTTGTTCTTTAACGCATTCGCTACTATGCCACGCCTCTAGGAACGTGAACGCACATATGCGTTGCCGGCAGTAAATGCCTTAACTGCTAAGTATAATATTTTGGTTCCTATTAACTAAGGCTGCACATGTCGTGTATTTCCCATCATTATATTAATAGTACCAAATGCCACTAGGCTTAAGCTAGTCTTAAATTTATTGTTTATTGTTTTGTATTGACGATTGTAGTTAGTACTAAATTATATCTCATTTACAAATAAATTTATTGAATTTAATGAAACCAATTCCTAATAAATTAGCGGTCATTGATATACATACTTTATATTCGATAATCGAGTACCTACCCAGTAATACGCCTCCGAAATAACCATTTTGTGTCCAGACTTTTCGTCGATGTTCTTCACTTCACACCAAGTGGGCCTGTTTCGTGAAGCTGCAAGTTACAATTTTACAAGTCTAACACTTAATTTGTATATTATAGAATGCCGCTGTAACAGTTTTCCTGCTTAAATTTTCGTAGCGCTACGCAATTTCCTCTACATAGGTACGGAGAAAGGCATGGTATCGACTACGCGTTTTGGCCGCTAGGGTAGGCGCTAGCCCTAGCTAGCGAAGGAGAAAACCGCGAGGCGAGGCGAGGCAGTGAAGGCGTAATAGACAGGCAAAATTGGTATTTGTCATGGGCTTGACCAGTAACGATTGGGTGACCAGTGTTGCCGGTTTATACTTGTACAGTCGAATACAATGAGATGTATCTACTTTTGGACCTTATAAAAATGTCATTAAAGTGAATAAACTGATACATCTCTTTGTAGTTGACTGTACTATAAAATTATTGCTTTTAGTTTCGTGAAATGGGCCGGTGATGTTACAATATGGAAGTCCTTCAAGAAGTATAAAAAATATATATTTTAATACAACCTGAAAGCGATATAAGTACGGTAGGGTATGACAAAATCGTGAATTACATAGGGCCTGATAGATACTTATTACGATGTGAACTTGACAGCAGACACGATAAGCGTCACTAGCAACGCGGTGAGGCTGTGAAGTGCGCAGGCGCCGTTGCACAGATCAGTATGGCACTTGGTGCATGAGGTCATCCTTTGTCCAACGTTGTACGTGTCGTCGTTGCACGTGTGGCCACAATCTCGGATCAGGATCACTTTACCTGCGTATAATAATATTTATGTTAGTGCTAAAATGGCCGCAGTTTTGTTCGTTGGCGTCTGTGTCGCCACTTATCTTAGTTTAAACACTTTCGCAGTCGCCATACACACACGTTTCGATTTCCTTGTACGTCCAAGCAAATTACTGCCATTATGAAACTATAGAATTTGAAATTCTGATTAGTACAAAGTATATAGTATAGAATGCTGCTGTATATCATGGTCGTTAAGCGAAACAATATAACACAATAGACCACCCTTGGGTTGACGGCGAAAAAAACAAAACAAAACAATCTTTTGTTATGAAATCGTGCATCGGCGACACCGATAGCCAACGAGTTAACTATAAAAAAATAATTAAACTTAAATCAGATTTTTTTCTTTATTTAAAGTCTTTTCGAGGCTCGAATCCCGAACTATTTATAATGTGTTCCTACGTACGGAGCCCTCGGTGAGCGAGTCCGACTCGCACTTGTCCGGTTCTTTTTTATTGTATTATTTTGTTTGTTTTGTGTAAATTCTAACGTTAACTAAAGGTCTTTTCCTTATTTATTTTATTTCAGTTAATTTAAGATTTAATTGATTTAAAACTGAATTGTTGATTGTTTTATTATCTTAGGAGAATATGCATTTAAGGTAGTTCGATAGATTTGAGAAATTAGTTTGTCACGAATCAATTTTTTCAAATTATTCTAGTTTATACAAGTTTATTCTAGGAAAAGGGGAATTTCGCGCAAATTGAAAGCCAATTTATGAAAGTTTGTTACATTTAAGTTTCTTCAATATCACGCCGCGTTAGCCTGCGAGTGTCAAAAGAAAGTTTTGTATGGAAATCGAACCACCTTAATAGAGCGAGGTAATTGAGTTTTACAGATATTTACAGAATAAATACGTAATTTAAGCATTAAACTATCCAAATCTATAGAAAGGCTAACAAACAGTTATAAAATCATTGCACGCACGTGCGACTTTTGCTACTATAGGCGGAAAAATACTGCTACGCTTTACGGCGTAGCACCCATTGCATTTCTGGCATAGGCGTCCAGAAGAATGTGCTAAAGACACAGTTTGCAAATAACTCACCATCTATTTTATACATCTTGCTTAGGCATGCATTATTATCCTTGCTGCAATATTTGACCGTGGTAGTTGCGTTTGTTGTCCAGCAAGAAGGATCAAAGTAGGTGCTGCAAGCGTAGCACACTCTAGTGTTCTCCATCAACGACACATGTGAATTACTTTGCCATTTACCAGCGTTCTTCGCAGGATTTTGAAGGTAAGGCTTGTTCGCCATTCGTGCTGAATTCATTACATTTGCTGTCGAATCTTCATTTGGTTTAGATGAAATTTCAATATCTTTTTGATCAACCTCGGATGATGCTAGAATGCTAGGCTCGAATTTTCTTGAATCGCTATCATCTGGCATAGAACGTCTACTTGCCTGAATACATTCAGGAGGAGTCATAACGGCTTGTTTATGGGTTTCTTTAGGAGGATTAGGAGTTTCAGAGTTATCAGGCCTAAATCCGTGGTGTGGATCTCCGTTTTCTCCGCAATCTTGTGATATCTCGTCTGAATTTACCCGCTCAAAGCTATTTCCATCAGATATAACCTCTGCAACGTCTTGCAAATTATCATTCATATCCTGATCTGGATTTTTTGTGTTTGCATTCTCATCGGGGTAACGTGACATTTGACTGGGAAGAGAGCTCTTCTCTACGTGTTCGACTATTTTATCAGGATATTGAGATTTTGGTGATTGTGTTGCTTCTTGCTTCTTGTCATCTACAGCTGGAGCATTATTTTCCGTTAAGGATTGGGGGCTAAGTTGAGGTTGGAAAGGTTGGCTTCGAGTTTGCTGGTCAAACTTTGGCTCTGGGTTGTTAGGTAGAAAGACCCAACCTGAATCAGTTAACATAGCTGCCTGCCTGCTGACTGGATCTCCATTATTCCGACGTCGACAAGGTCTTGCGTGTGGTATGCGGGGAGGTTGTCCAGGAACAAATTGCCTTTGGTCTATCTGCGGCCGTGGAGGTGTTGGTGGTGGTGGTGGTGGCGTATAAATCAATTGATTTTGGTCATAAACTTGCGGCTGCCATTCTCCTGCAACTATATTACAAATGCAATATATTACACGCTTTAAAATACAGTACAAATAATCTTTAATGCTCAACGTCAACAAAAATAACACAATACAGTACAGTACACAATGAAAATGAATAGAGGCAAACAACAGGCGGTCTTATCGCTAAAAAGCGATCTCTTCCAAAACATTAATTAATTAATTAATTATTGAATATAAATCACCTACCTAAACCTATTGCAATATAGAGATACGCTATGATATTAATTTTTAACATTTCGAAATCGATTTCCCCAAAATCACAGTTCAGCCACAAGCACACGCGATGACTACTGCAGCCTTATAAGAAATAACTAAAATATTGTTTGTCGCAAGTTTTAGATCTGGTTTTATGGCAAGGATTGTAAACCAATATCAGTCTATTGTGAAAGTGCAAGAGTGGAAAGGTATTTCGTGAAAACAATGGACACTCCATGGAAATGATTTTCATTGTTCCAAACAGTCGCCTTTTAAACTTCTCGTAGGATTCGATGCAAAAATGCGCATCAATGGCGGTAAAACAATGTTGTTGGGTTTCACTGTGTTTTGGAATGAACCGTAAAAACCTAAAGCTGGGGCGTATCGTTCGTTACACAATGAGGCCAGTGAAACGGAACAGGGCGTCAGTAACTCACTGAGTTCTTTAGGTGTATAGGTATACACATTTTTCCAATATTAATCCAATATTTTGAGAAAAACATTTTGCAATTTAATAAAGCTAATCTTTTCCTGCGTGATTTTGACTGTATAAGAGAAAAACTTCATACCTAGTTTAGAAAAGCAAAGTTATTCTACTCCTAGTTTGCTATTTTCATTAACAACAATCATTTTTTTATTAACTGTCAGACATTGTTCATTTGAGAGTTCAAAAGTCAATAAATAATGAAAATGATTAAATAAAATAAGTTTGCTTATCTAATGTCCTTGAATTCTTCCTATGGAGCTGATAAATTTCTAAATTATCTAACAACGAGATTAATTTTCAAGGGCTTTTGATTAATTTTCAGGGGCGAGTCGATATCGGAGACAGAAGGAGAGAAATTAACCCCATTTGTCTACGCCATTTTGCTTTCGAGACGTTATTAGAAGGTGGAGGATTACTAGCCTATTTAATTTTATTTTACGTGAGCTTATAAACTTAATTGACTGTTTAGTTAAATTATGGAACAACGTTAATTTTAAGACTAAACAAGACAAAATGTTCGTAGGTAATTAACTTTTCTACAAAGTGTTTAAATCTAACATTATGAGAATGTAAGTAGGATAATACGATATGATAAATACGTAAATTAACTTTTATTTTCACTCTCTTGAACAAGTAAATACTCCTATTAAGTATTCATGCATCTTTATGTATGGGGCGATTATACAGCACCGCATCAAAATACACACTGGAGTCTCGTTGTTATTACGACACAAAAGCTTTGCGCTGTATTGTTTTGGGTTGTGTACCATCAACAAGTTTAATTGTTAAGCCAATGAAATGTATTCTATTAACCCTTTTCATGCCAAAAACGCTTATGCTTAAGGTAGATTTATCATGTCACAGCTCCCATAACATACCTATAGTTGATTTGATACGGAATTTTCTGCCTTGTAACCGACGCGCGTAAGTGACGTTTTTGTACTGACGAAGGAAGGTGAAAGGAATGAATTTTATATTTAAATTAACCTGGTATTCAATTATTACAGTAATTAAATTAAGTAATATTATAAATATCCCATTTTATATTTTCTAATGTTCCTCATTGACACGTAAGTAAAGTGCATTCGATTCGTTGTTAATGGTCCATTATTTTACCTACTTTATTGATTGGCAACGAGCATAAAACACGTCATATTGAATGCAATTTTTGGCACTGTAGACAGTATTAATTTCAAGTTAAATCAGTTTTATAAATACATGAATGACAGGCCAGTGGACAAAAGCACTGTACCTACCTACTCGTCATGCCCCGGGGCCTAATTTCGGGTTGCGTTTCGAACGGTATTGAAGTTATATTTGATTTGAATTTAATTGTAGCACAATGTAATTTTAGAGACAAAAAATAATTTGCTTAGTTTACCCGTTTAACCACGAGTTCTTTAAAGTTCGAAATGTCGGGTTGTGTTTAATACATACTATGAGCGATTAAATCCGTTTCAATAGTTTTATTTTATGAGATACAAAACTTTCCGTGAAAATGACATTGTTAGTTCAAAATGGTGGCTTCGGTTTCGGACGGCTTGTTGCCGACAGCTGGCTGACGCGGTTCAGTGGTCTTTTTTTTAATTCGATGAATAAAACCCTTCTTACGGATGAAATTTTCGGAAGTCGCTGTCTATATAGGTACCTAGGTGGTTTTTGTTTTAGGTACTATTGTTGCTGAGGAATGAACTTATAACTATACTAAAACTGTTTATTACCGACTTCCAACAGGGAGGAGGTACTCAATTCGATGCGTGTATATATGTTTGTTCCAGCATAACTTTTTTAAGGTACAATTCATTTATCAACAACATAATTATGTTTTGTAAATCTATAGGTAGCTATGTAAGTGTAGACAAACCAAAGTTGTAGATTAGGAAGTGATAGTGTCGAACATCACAAACTTTTTTGTTCTTTTCCATATCGACACTTGAAGGTTCCCAGATTTGACTGCCTGACTTACAAATTGTACTTACGAATTAAATGTGGACTCTAGTGAATTACTATTTATTTATTACTAATCAAAGTACCTATAGGAAATGTATTTTTCACTTCTCATGCTCGAAAAGTGTGTATACATAATTATGATTCACTAAACATTTTAATTTGACCAATCAAAATACTTCACCTATTAAATCCACCAATCACAGAACAGTAATTTGACAGATTAAAAAATATTTGGTAAAAATATCAACCAACCAGAATACAGCTGTACTAAAATCGACCAATCAAGAAAGACTTTTTCAGTTCTCTAAAGATTAAGCGGTGTCTATGGTCAAAGGACTTGCGTCTCTTAAAAGAAAAAAAAAGCGCGTGTTGCATCTCCTTCATTAATATAGCAAAAGAAAGGGGGGCGAATACGTAAAAGCCTTATCACACTACCCTACCGATAGGGTAGTGTGATAAGGTTTTTAAGCGAACACGCATAGCAAAACATGGTACTGGCCTAAGAAAAAAAAACATGCTGTCAAATTAGACATACGCCCGCCAAGAGTTAAATTATTCATTGAAGGTGGATAATTTGTGTTGAATGTGTTTTCTCGCAATCGAAGTGAAAAGTACAGTGTATAACTCGGGTCTAAAAGCCATATTACCACTCGAACAATTTCCCCTCACTACGTTCGGGAAAATAACCATCTCGTGATAATATGGCTTACTTTAGCCCCTTGTCAAACAATCTACTATTAAAACATCTTCCTGTAAAACTATTTCATCAGTTTGTCTGCAGGTATGGAGTCTCTCTAGAAAATATTTAGCATAACTTGTATATAAATTTAAGCACCTTGTTTTCACACTTGCGAGAGACTTCTTCAACATTTTCAATTCCCATGAAATCTCCTTTAGGTATATCAAGTCACATTGTATTCTCGATAATTTGCCGAAAGTGGCGAATGTATCATGCCAACACATCCTGGGCCAAGTTATAGGTGCTATTGAATTAAATATTAAATCTAACGACCGCTTTACCGTGAACCGTGATCTACGAAAGAAGAAAGGCTGAACTTCTCTCTAAGGATAATTTCGTGACAATTTCATTCGCATGACACTCATTTGATTGTAAGAGTGGCTATTTAAGGGTTGTAAATTGAATCTTTGTACCTATTTTGTGGTCAAATCTTTGACTAGGTTCAAACTAAAGAAAACTAATACAAACATGGTGGACGGAAATGCTTTATTAGTTATCAAATTTCGGATTTTTAATGTTCTTTTTTATTCCATAAATTTTAATTTTTCATTATTTTTATAAAATCAATCACGCATTTTAGGTTTAGTTTCTTCTTTCTTCTGTATTATAATGTATTTTCTTGTAACCCTGTATATAACCTATGTTCTTTGTAAATAAATAGTGATTCTTGCACTTTATTTAATGTGATATTATTTTATTTATCGTATGGCAATTATTTAGAACCGTGAGATCTTCGAGAAAACGTTGCATCATGTAAAAAAAGTTTAATCAAATATGCACTTACGAGTGAAAAGAGAATTGAAATGAAAGAAAGCTGGTACACTGTCCATCGTTATATCGGACACGGTACCTACACGGGATTGACACGACAGACTCGTGACTCGTGGACTAACGAAGCACCCGAATTCACCACTTTTCTCATTAATTGAGACAGAATAGACCGTTATTTTATCCCTATAAATTGGTATTACTGAACGAAACTTTGTTAACCCTTTATAAGGCAGAGACGATTTGGAAACCACTTAGTTAATAAACATTTACGGAGAAGAACATCCTCTTTTTTATTTAACTTTAATGGTATTATATAGCGAATATATCAGGCTTTCTTTCCTCATTCATACTTTTTCGGTCAGTATTTAATTTTAGTGTAATTAATTAATCTATAGTATGTGGTCAATTTATGCACTATGCCTGTCAAGGGAAGCAAGCTATCGTCATTGTTTCCATTATACTATTAAAAATATACACGTCGCTGTATCTAATAATTTGAATTATAGCTCTTGCAATTCACGATGGCGAGTGGCGAGACTCTTATTGGTATGATGACAAGGTCTAATTTTGATAAATCCACTCTCCATCGTGAATTGCAATAACTGTACTACGTTGTTTGTAGTGTCAATGTCAATAAATAGGTGTATTGGAAACAGATCATCTGAAAAGTCAAGTGCACTAACAGGCTGAGTGCATATATTGACCACATGTTTTTTCTTAATGATTTCGTTTTTTTTGCCGTAGATGTGTTCCCCAGTGCATTACAAACATGGTAGTGTATTTAACTTTCACGTAGCATATCTGTATAACTGAGGCCTTATAAAGGGTTAAAATCATGTTCATCACGACTATTGTACGGCGTAAAATAGTTTAGTTTAAAAATTTTGCTTGTAATACACATTTTTTGCTGCAACGCACAACGGACCTAGTATTAGTTTTGGTGGAATGACCAACAACGTTGATGTAAGGATATTAGTTTAATTTTCAAACTCGGTTATTGTATTAGCTAAGTAGGTATTACAAATCTAAGAATGTAATACAATAGTATCCGTAAATGTAATTATTAGGTCTGTAGAATTCTTAGTAGTTTGTGTTAATCGAATAGGTTCAATACCTAATTCAGATAAAGATTCGTTACGCAAAAAGTAACATTGTATTACTGAAAATGTAACATAAATTTATAAAATTAATAACTACTAACACACAGTTTTATATTATTTCGCGTCACACTGGTAAGTAAAACAATCAGTTTGAATATTCTTTTGTTTATTGCTAAGACGAATTTAACCATGTTATACCAAGAGCGTATTGACTATACGTTTCGTACTTTTCCAGGCACTGCCTTGAACAGCCTTCAAAGAATACCTTATAGGCTAGGTATACCTTTGTAATGGCCTAGCGGGAAACCGATCTTGGCTATTAGTCTGACACGACTTCAAGAACAGCCGGTGCCGAAAACTGTGCTTAATTTTCATTACGAAGAGAGAATTTAGTAAAAACTCTGGACAAGTCGTATCTGACTAACATATATATCCTAATTGGACTCGTATTTCAATGGCACAAGGTTGTATTTTCAACTTTTATTATTCTGAAAAAAGTGAGTTGTTAAGGTAATGTTCACAGAAGTTGGTGTAGAACCTCTATAATGAGGCGAGTGACGTGAAGAGGCTCTCGTGAACGCTCGGCCTAATGAAATACAAACAGGCCTTTTTAAACTGCTATGAAGATAATTTAATATTTTGAGACTGGAATAAATGTTTTGTTAGCTCTCTTTAATTATTTATTCATTCAGTGTTCAATTGGCGTTAAATTGATCCTGAATGCGAGTCTTAATTAGAATTGATTTGAAAAAAGCAGACAACAGATTTTAATCAAAATGGTTACATTAAATAGAAGTATGGGTATGACTGTATATGTGTATATGTTTATGTATGTTTATCTGTATATTGTATTTATGTATGTATATTATTCTTAATTTAGTTGAATTGTTGTAATTATTAAGAGGTTTCATATATTATCTCTGCACCACCTACTATCAATCGTTATGATTAGACTTAATTTCCTCTACCCTAAGGTTGTCTGGAAGAAATCGCTCTTTAGCGATAAGACCGCCTGTTGTTTGCCTCTACTTACTGTGATTTTGTATTGTACTGTATCCTTTAATTGAGGTGTGCAATAAAGAGTATTTGTATTTGTATTTGTATGGGAACACTAACGGCGACGTCAGCGGCATCCTGGTGTGCCTGATGGTAATAAAAACAAAGCAAGGTTGAGGTACCTGCTTATTTATGAGAATTGGCAATGCCACTGTTGTACTGTTGGCATGTATGTTAGTCTTTAAGGTATTTGTATTATGGGCCACAGATGCCTGAAATAAATGATTAAATAAATAAAATAAATAAATAAATATACCTAAAGGTAGGCATCACTCAGGAGTTTACGCAAGACATACTTAGGTACACCTAATATTGGTATGGTTATCTGATAATTGATTTATCTACTGTAGGGCTGGTGTCCTAAATCGATCCAACTCGCCTTAGGCAAACCAGAATAACCTTTGACTTTCGATTAGTCTGACATTTGAGCCTAAAGCGTGAAAATTTAATTATTAAGCATTTGTATTTATTTGATTTGATTACACAGGGCCGATATTCCATTATCGATATTTGACTTGACAGCACCCACACAGCACCACATGCGCTTTCATGTCTCTGTTGTCTTTCAACATTAGATTCAAAGTATCGTCAAATTTTAAAATGAACGCCCCTCCAATTGAGCAATGCTACTGGGTGAAGTTTATTTCAAAAATGGTTGGTCCTATCGCCTTTTCTGCGTATGTGAAGTGAGTCATTACATGTTGTGAATAGGATAGCAGGCCTACGGATAACTTTATCACTCGCCTAAGTTACGTTTACGTTATTAAGTTATGTCAACCTTGTTACAGACCCTTATTGTACGCAGGTACCCAACGACAAGTTTTGCGCTAGTTAGCTAAGTTATCCATAAACAAACAACCCGAAATCAACTCTGTTAACACGAAATGGTGAATTCCGCATTAAATGACGGCACTAATTGCATTGCTTAAATGTTTGGAGCTTTGCCTAATTTAGTTTGGTGGAAATGGAAGCCAGTCCATATGTTGTATTCGTAAGTCAAGTAGGTGCAATACAAATATTCTTTGTTGCAACCGGAATTAGCTTAACGCAACGCAAAATCTGTATTCGCTTAATATTATAATTAAAAAAACATTTTTGTTGTGCAAATTGAGAAAAAGAAAATAATAAATAGACATAATATTGCATAAGTACTTAAAGAATAAATTACACGACCAAAGGACTTACTTTGACGAAAATTTTCTTTGTCTTTCGCGCGGAGCAGGTTATGTTTGTTGTTTTAACTTAACTGGTAATCACATTCAGCTCAGACAAATTAAGCCCCAGAGCGCTTTAATTTTAAGGCCAAAGTTCAAAGTTGAGTACTCCCGCAGGTGCAGAAGTGTTTACGTACAGTTATTTGAGGCGACAGAGAACTTCAAACGCCTCGAGTCAAAGAATACAGTGTTTGACAAGAGCAAAAATATTTAAATTATATTTACATTGCCAACGAAAAAAGTTATAATAATACTAGTTTTTTCCCTCAACTTCGTTCGCGTGAAACTCGTTCATCGCGATAGAATCTAATTGCTATTTTTTATGCCAGGCGATTATCAAGTTATAGCTCTTCCATACAAATTTCCGGGACAAAAACTTCCTCGGGGCTCAAATTCATCAGAATTTTTTTTCCCCTATATATCATTCGAGAGTGCTTTCGATTCTGAGTAGAAAAAACCCGATTTTATCCAAATTTAAAAAAAAAGTCGAGTGTACAACTTTCCGTAAAATGGCCCATTCAACACGTTGCGCAGTTAACAAGTTTGAAGACGTTTTTTCAGGCTTCACCGCGTTTCCCTTTGCTAGGATTTTCTATTAACAAGTTTAGAACAATATTAAGCCCTCGGTGGAAGTTTGGGGGTTTGTTGTGTGTAGATAGTTTTGATTGGCAGTCGCTCGGTAAACGGATTTGAAAGTGCAAGTTTAATGAAGTTAGTCAAGTGAACTGATCAAAAGTTGGCGTCAAGCTTCCTACCTCCTTGTTCCACCGTCAGTGCGCCGTACTAAGCCAAAAAGTCCTATCTTCAGCTTCACACAAGTTTCACAATGACACACGACTTTTTGGCTATAAAGCCGAGCAGAATAAGGCTACTCTTAACTACAAGACAATTTCACGGTAAAAGTTTGTAACTGACTTCTTTTATTTGAAATGTTTCAATGTTAGGTAGTGTTCTTTTCTTTCTTAGTGTTCTTGGTTTTTACATCATTTTATTTCTAATAAGAGAGCTTTTAACATAAAGACTCGTTATTAAGTATAGAGGATCCATAGAACTTAGCCGCAATGTATACAAATATGTAGGTACATGTATTTATGCGTATCATAGACGGTATTATAAGTATCTTACTTTAAGGGCTTTCCAATTTTGTATTGGCAAGGATCAATGGCATCAAGGGCGCTCGTATAATAACTAAAGCAACATCAGTAAAGTTACATATTTATGAATGGAACCCTTTCTTTACGACGCATGACATTTATGAGCACTTATTCTGTGAGATCATCATTTACATTTTAATGTTAAGAACGATACTGTTTGCTTTTGGGAATGTGTTGTTGCCGAGTGATGACAAGGGGTAATAAAGGTAATGTTGTGTCTTAAATTGTAATTTTGTGTCATTTGACATGTATAAGGGTTACTTAGGGTCGATAAGCCGGCAACGCGACCACCAGGAGGACAAGGTTTTTCATTTATTTAATGATAACATTTCATTTCTACTGTACCAAGAAACAATGAGGTATATGAGTTTTATTTGGAAAATATTATTTCAGTCATGACTCATGATACAATAATATACTGCAATCAGCCACTGCCAGGTATGGCAATCCGATACAGCGGTTAGTAGTGTGGGTTACACAAGCTACGGCATCAGCCTATCGATGGTATGCGGACGTAAGTGTGAGTGTGTCGTCGTCGTATACGGATTGTCAGACCTGTTTTCTGAGACCATGATTTCAGTTCAACCATTGATTCAAGTAATGACCCTACATTAAAAGAAGAAAGTCTACCGAAAAAATTGTTCCTCTCCAACTCCGTTCTACCACCACCAACGATTCCGCACTCGATTGAAAAGGTAAATTTTTTTTCGCGCCTCCCTTTAGCTGTAGGCGCACTTAAACATAAATTCTGAGTATTTGTATGGCTTTGTGAAAATTTGAAGACTATAGCTTCAACCATTTGGCTGTAAAACCTTTGCGACAGACGACGGACGGACGCATGAGTGACAGCAATTGGGTTCCGTTTGGACCCTTCGGGTACGTAACTCAAAAAATCTTTTTCTCAAAAATAGTATATAATGTTCTCATAACATCTGTGAAGATAGTATCCGAAAGTGGGTCATCCTGGACAGTTGCCAGAAGTGTCCAGGAAGTAACACCTACTGTCCAGGAAGTAAGTATGTAAATCCCATTACATATCATAAGTTTAGCTGCTGCTGCGGGCGCCGGCGCCTCCCTGCCAGCGCCCGCAGCAGCAGCAGCGGGGTGTGCGGCGGGGGGCGGGGCGGGGGCGGAGGGCGCCCGCGCCCGCACAAACAAAAGCTAGTCCGACCTCACGGTTTTAGAACAAACGAGGTGGAATTGGCGAAAAATATGATTTTTACCGCTATTTATACAACTTGTTTTATTTTTGAGAAAAGCACTATACATGCCTCGACCATAAGTGCCATCCTGGCCTCGTATTATAGCCGGACCTCGCCTTCGGCTCGGCCGGCTAACTTATACTCGTCCAGGATGGCTTACTTACTGGTCTCTGCAGTAATGTACTATTTCTAGGTCGTTAAGGAGCTTTGATACCCTTAATTTTTTGGACTCATTTGAAAACTTCCTTAAGTACCACGGTACCTACCTTAGTTATACGTTGCTATTGCTAAGAAACAATGCGCTAATTATATTTCCTCGACAAAATTAGATGAAAGAGAAGATGTTATAGTTAACTTAGTTAAGACATTGTATGAATTAATTGGTTTGGTTTAAGGACAAGTCAACATTTCGGTATTGGAATCATTCATTTCCTTGTCTGAAAATTGTATTGTACAGTGTAGGTACCTATGTTAAATTATACCATTATAACTAGGTTCATGGGTAGAGTATTTTTAAATTCACGGACGTGGATGGCTCACGCTGACAAGCGATACTTGTGTGTAAATTACATGCACATTGTCTCTGCTTGAGACGTTTCCGTTCAGTACCTACCCCAAGTACCTATATATATTTTTGAACAAAACAAACGCGTTTGCGTTTTGTGTATGCCATGTATGCCAAAAAATTGTTACCAACATAGGCCACCAGATGGCGCTGTTTGCGATGCCATACAAATTGAGACAAAAAAATACTTTTTTCGAGCTCACGCACACAGATATTTCAGATGATGTCTAACATATTTAGTTGGATAATAATTACCTGAGCTTTGAAAATAGATAAAGAGTAATAAATGTATATATCGAGTGTATTTTATTATCTATTGCGATATTCGGTGCTGCAAAATTTCCGAATCTTAAATCGGTATAAGTAGCGTCCCAAATAACACGCTTGCGGTTAAACATAGTACATATAGTTTAACATTTTGATCTCATTTTTGGGGAGTTTTCCGGTGTATGAATGCTTTTGGGGCTGAATGCCGCTAGCATAATAGTTGGCTAACGAACCCAACACAAAGCCTCGCTTATTCGCATAATCTCTAAACTAAAAACGGTTTGATTCGCACCTAAAACGAGTGTTTTTCTGCTCATATAACTTGGTTCGATGTCGATGTATTCGTGATTTTTGAATAGAATACTAGTTGACCGAGTAAAACGAGGTCTCTGTTTTAGCTTCGACAAAAATGCTTTCGTATGTCCGGCCGGATTTTTGTATGTCCTCCTCTACAGGTCGCATTTATCAACCGATTTTCGTGAAATTTTGTGAGCAGGTTCAGTAACTATATAGAATTTTTTTGTCGAGTCACTTTTTGGAAATTCAAAAAAACAAACATTGTATCAATGATTTCGTGTTTTTCTGCGGCCGTTTTTTCCTCTACAGGTCGCATTTCTCAGCCGATTCTCGTGAAATTTTGTGAGCAGGTTCCATGACTACATATAATTTATTTGTAGAGTAAATTTTTGTAAATTTAAAAAAATTTTTTTTTACGTCGTTGGCTGATCTCCTCTACAGGTCGCATTTATCAACCGATTTTCGTGAAATTTTGCGAGCAGGTTTGGTAACTATATAGAATTTTTTTGTCGAGTCACTTTTTTGAAATTCGAAAAAACAAACTTTGTATCAATGATTTCGTATTTTTCTGCGGCCGTTTTTTCCTCTATAGGTCGCATTTCTCAACCGATTCTCGTGAAATTTTGTGAGCAGGTTTTATGATTACATAGAATTTTTTGGGCAAGTATATTTTTGTAATTTTTTTTTATTTTTATTTTATTCATTGGTTTGTTCTCCTCTACAGGTCGCATTTATCAACCGATTTTCGTGAAATTTTGTGAGCAGGTGCGGTAATTCTATAGAATTTTTTTATCGAGTCACTTTTTCAAAATTTAAAAAATCAATTTTTTTATCAATTATTTTGTGTTTCTGGGGCCGAATTTCGATATGTTCACCTATAAGGGTCGCATTTCACAACAGATTCTCGTGAAGTATTGTGAGCACGTTCTTTGATTACATCGAATATTTTTGTCGAGTAATCTAAAAAAAAATCTATGGTTTGTCCTCCTCTACAGCAGCGGTCGGCAACAGGCGGCCCGCGAGCCCCTTCCGTGCGGCCCGTGAGCCTCCCTGGCTTTATTGTTTGTAAAGGTAAAATTTGAAATTCTTAACATACGTGAAAGCGTCTGTATCGCCAACCACGAATATTTTCACAGTTGGTCAGGACGAGATATGTGTTTGTAAGTATATTTTACAGTTAAATCTATCTAAATTTTTTTTTCAAAAATTTCGCTCTCGCCGCGTTTGCGTTAGACAGTATGAAGTATTTTCCACACCTGCATCTTATTGTTCAAAAAATTTCGCGCTCGCTGCGCTCGCGTTTGCGTCTACATGACTTGATTGATGCGTATGAAGTATTTTCCAGACCTGCATAATAATGTTCGCAAAACTTGAATTTAAACTTTCGTGAGACATGTTATAACTTTATTTTACTAAACGGTTAAAACTCACGTATTAATTAACCGTTTTAGTTTTAACCGTTTAGTAAAATAAATGTTCGCAAAATTTCACGCTCGCTACGCTCGCGTTTTCAACGAGATTTGTTATGACTTGATGCTTATGAAGTATTTGCCGCGTTTGAATCAGTGTTCGAAAAATTTCGCGCTCGCGTTTACATCTACATAACTTGATGTGTATGAAGTAGTTTCCGCACCTGCATCATAATGTTCGAAAAATTTCGCGCTCGCTGCGCTCGCGTTTGCGTCTACATGACTTGATGCGTATGAAGTATTTTCCAGACCTGCATAATAATGTTCACAAAATTTCGCTTTCGCTACGCTCGCGTTTTCAACGAGATTTGTTATGACTTGATGCGTATGAAGTATTTGCCGCGTTTGAATCAGTGTTCGAAAAATTTCGCGCTCGCTGCGCTCGCATTTTCATCTAGATGTGTTATGACTTGATGCGTATGAAGTATTTGCCGCATTTGCATCAGTGTTCGAAAAATTTCGCGCTCGCGTTTTCATCTAGGTGTGTTATGTATGACTTTATGACCCGTCCCCCCCTTAAAGTTTCTATATCTGCTATTCTATATCGCGATATATAATTGCGAAATTACGATGCGGTTGAAATGCGAATTATCTGGGTTTGGTAAGGAAACTAGCTGGTTTATCTGTGAAAAGTCGGTTTTTTCGTCTTTCTCGTTTTTCACGTAAAAAGGGGTGCGAATTTTTACTACGTTACTGTCGCGTACGACGTACCAATTTGTTTCGAGTTGATATCAACAGACAGTGATCATTAATATCATCTGCGGCCCGCGAAGATTTTTTTAGCTACTATGTGGCCCGTGGGTGCAAAAAGGTTGCCGACCCCTGCTCTACAGGTTCGATATCTAACACTCACGAGGTCTACAGCTCACAGAGCCACTAGTAAGAGTTGTTGTATGTACTAACTAAATAATACATACATTTGTGACTGATTTGCGCCTTGAGACTTGAGACATTGAAGTGATCTACTTCCACCGGTCGATTATTTCAGGAGACAAATTTAATAGGCATTATTTGGAGGCTCTTTAATTAAGAGTATTTATGTCTGGCTCCCTTAAAATCTATATAAAACTTTGGTTAACTATAAATGGGCCTTTTTAAATTGTCTAGTATGCTATGCATTTTACACGTAACGTAACGGTCACATAGATAAAAGAAAACAATCACCGAAATACACTTGCACGGAATCTGGTGTTGATAAGTAAATAATAGTACAGTCACGAGTTTTAATTTCGAACCCTCTTAAGGCGACTTCCTGATTTGTCGGTGCGGAGGCAGTACGATATGGGAAAAGTGTCAAATGTCAGTGTCAGCTGTCAGTCGACGCGATACCATTTTTTACTACGCCCCTACATTTAAATGAGTGCTTCCTGACTGGCGCGGGATGCGCGGTAGCGGGACGATGCGAAGGCGGTACTGCTTCGCTTCTGCGCATGATATTACTACTGCGCAAACGTAATACTGACAGTATTATATCAAGTGGGAATCTTTGCAACGTCAGTAACTTTACGTCAAAGAAAAAAATGTCACATATCGATCCCGCCCCGCCAAGTCAGGAAGTCGCCTTAGGTTGACAGTCGACCTGTCAAACTGTATAGAAATTCAATCAAAAAGTTTGCGAAATGGGTCTTAAATTAAAGCGCGTATCTAGAGCGGTAAATCAAAAAATGTCTCAGATCGCAGGTATTTGATGCCCGCAGCTTTCTTTATTACCGCCCGTGGCAAGTACAAAATATTATATCTCTTCCGGACCAGAAAGTGGCTTTATCCGCGCGCGTAGCTTGCGGTAATTGCCATATATGGCCAGGTGTCTCATAAAAAATATTTTCTGCTAGGTAACGCACCTTGTACCTAGTTGCTTGACAATTCTATGAAACTACCTTGAACACTACATTGTAACAAAACATTATTATTATTTAGTGTAAAAAGGGCGGATTCAGCAATCCCTCAGGCCAGTGGGAATGCGGTTGCCGTCCGCTTCCTGCCGTGCAAAAGCAACAATGAACCTTTTACGCGAGATTTATTACAATCCTTTGCTTTAGTAAACACGGCTGCGGATAGATGAAGGAGCCTGTGTGTCTATGGTGCGGCGGCGGTAAATCCTTTTGCATGTTTACTGCTTGGACTAAAACATATAACACATAATATACACTAAAACATACATATATCTCCATACATCTCCATTAAATTTGTTTAGGTAGGTATGTACATTAATCCAGAAAATGTCCTCCGAATGCTTGTTTTCATGGTGCCTGAGACATGGGTTGTTTGATGTCTGCGAACGTTGCGCTGGCACTACCGCTTGACATTTGAGTCGGTGTGATCTATTCGTATTTTTTACGTATATTTATTGGTGCAAATATCTACTTACATCCTTTGGAGAGGATGATATGTTGTTCAGTTTGTAATAATACCAAAAGGTTTATTTTATCAAATTAATAGTCTTTGTATACGCTAAAATATATTTTGAATATTCATTATTCCAAGAAAGTTCAGAGTATCATGTCTAGACTCTAGACATCATTATAACGTTAGTATACATAATCAAGAATAAACCTTGTCTAGCTTTGTTAACTAATGTACCTATTTAGTATCATAAGTATCATAATTTCGAAACTTAAATGGAGGCATGCATATAAACAGCGCATTTACTAAGAAATACAAGTTAATGTTAATATTTCAGTGCCAATTAAGATATTCTGCGGTTTTACGGCGGTTGTTGCATTGATCGCCGTCAAGAGTCGACGCTCGACGCTGCCCTACCGCAGTTACTGCTGAATACATTGTTAACGAGCAGTCTGCTACACATACATCTTACTTCCAAAATACGCTCATTGTGTCGGTCTTAAGCGGCGAGAATGGATACAATGATAGCTTTCCCTTGTTTAATGGGCTTTGGAATGAGCACTCTGCGGAATATATCGCGATACGCATCGGGAAAATACCTTAAGGAAAACGTAGCCGAGCTCGTCATTTGTTTTTCTTTTAACATTGCTTGTTTGTTTCACGTAAGTACTTACTCATTTACTTATTCAATCACGAATAATGTTGCTTATTTGCGTGTAATAGGAAAGTAAGGGTGTAAGGAATGTGATTAACGGCTTCTCCATTCCATGGGCCGTATACTATAAAACAACATGCAGTGTTACTTCAAGCGTTTTATTTACTTTAAGCGAAAAACAATATATTTTTTTCATTTCATCTCGACCGGGATAAGAGACATTTGTCACGGGGAAAAACGGAAATGCCCCAAAGTGGGCCATTATCATCGTATGGCACAAAGACGGGCCATCTATTTCAGCACGAGGTTGTAATCGTAGTAATTACACGGAAACTTTTTATGGGCAGGTGACCCTTGAAGTTAATATACGTAGTTAGGAAGGAAGTTAGGTATACTTTCTTGGTGAAGGAATTAAATGTGTAAAATGGTTTTTGCCCGCGACTTCGGCCGTGAGGAACTAGATTATAAATTCCGCCATACGAACTATTGCCGCCGTTTCACCCCTTAGGGGAGGACTTCCGGGATACAAGCATCCTGTATCCTTCCATGTACTATCTCGAAAAGGTATATTTACCACGCAATTTGGAAGAAATCCCAAAAACATAAACGATAAGAAATGCGACCTGTAGGTAAGCAAAACAGCCGGAAGTCTGTCTCCAATTTCGTCAAACATGTGAAAGCATCTTTGCACAAACTGAGACGAAGACGCTTCACTCGTGCTTCGCGCTCGCTCCATCAATAAGCACATCTTTTATAATTTTTGTTCGTGGAGTCCGGTCGTTCATGCTTGCAAGGACATAGTAACTACTTTAATACCAGTGTCTTCTCTTGGAGAACGACGAGAGACATCACCCTTTTATGGATTAGTTTTTATTGTCATGACTCTGAAGAGACACCTCTACTTATATTAAACTGCGGGTTTTTTTAAATATTGTAATCTTATTATTATTATTTTATTTTGACGCTTTGAGACCATGTAGATCTCTAAGCACCTTATAGTCATTACTAAGTCATTATTATTAATATTTTGACGCTCAGAGACCATTTACGTCTTTGGAATATTTGTTACTTGCTGATATTTCTTTGGAATATTTGTTACTTGCGTCTTTAATTTTTGTTACTTGCTGATATTGTAATATTTCAATATTTTGACATGAAAAAAATATTATATTCTTATTGTCATATTTCTTAAATTGTAAATTAATTTTTCTCATGAAAAATGTAGCATATGCTTGTATTATCAGACTTTATTACGAGTAAATTGTAAATCGACATGTAAAAGTGCCCTTGTGGCCTATTTGCAGAATAAATTTTTGAATTTTGAATTTTTTTGAAAAATAATTGTTCGTCGAACTGTACTGACAAATACAAAACTACACTCAGCTCATTCGTTCACTTGTCATGTCTGTAGCGTAAATCACCGCAGAGGCCTAATTAACGAGTTAAGTAGAACGGACACTTTAGCCATTAATCTTTCAGGCCTTAATCTCACCGACTACCCACATTCTGAAAAAACAAACGAATCTTCTGTCTACCGATCAACCCGTAATGGACGGGGAAGGTTTATAGCACAACATTGTTTTGTTTAAAAAGGATCGATGAATGGTAGGTATGGAGCCTTATTTCTTGGCTTTGGCGGTGAATGATTTGTAATGAGTGATGACAATACACGTAAAGTTTGTATTTTTTAAATTAATTGTTTACCTCAACATTAAGCTTTAAATATGTTTTGTTTTGTGTTAGTGTATGTACGCGAAAACTGCAATTGTCTGCATTTCGCTTTATTTAGTTTAGTGTTAGTGTGTATACGCGAAAACTGCAATAAAGTCAACAAGATGTACGCAAACTAAAGCGTTTTACCTCTTCTTCTTAAGGCTTGGTCACACATGTGGGATAAAACCTAAACAGCAGTTTTTTTTAAACAGATCGGCCCCGCTATTTTGCAATATTTTGAAACGCGAAACCTACAGTACCTAACGAATGCTTTGAGTTTGACACTGACATATATGCTCTTATTTCATTGGATAGTCTACTTTAATGCTAATGTGACATAAGTAGAGTTTTAATTACAAGCATACGATTTTTTGACAGTGTGTATGTGAGAGAAACTCTATTAGTACAATATCCCATAAAAATAAGAGCATATATGTCAGATTCATACTTAATCTTCCTGTACCTTATGTAATTTAATTTAATTTTATCATTTATTTCAGGCAACAAGGGCCCATAGATAAATACCTTACAGCTAACGTACATACACTTATATACTTAAAACTAAAAACATTATGGCTGCATAAGGACCCAACAAATACCAAAACCGAATTTTGTTTCAGTACCTCTTTCTGTCGGACTAGCAAATGTGAAGCTAACAGCTTGGTTGTTTTCAATTTGGATAACGTGTTAGTTAGAATACTTTTTGTTAGAACACACACAAAATAAAGTCCAAAATAAATGACTGCGAAGAGTTCAACGGTGTATCCGAGCCTTTATGACAGGTCGCTTCCACACCGCAGCTTCTCGAAGCTCGGAAGCTGAAACTGTAACGATCGTGTAAACTAACTTGCTCTAATTGAGCTGGTTACCTGCAGCGCTTGCTTTTATGTTATCTCTGGTGTTTTTAAGTTTAAATTTGGGTTACGAAAATATTATGGTTAATACATATTTCTGGTATAAAAATAATTGCTAGAGTTATTTACATTTGTAGATCCGATATTTCATAGCCCGTTGAAATATACTTAGTTACGGTAAATATATGGCTTACTGCTTTGGCTAATTTCGGAAAATATTATGATTAATACATATTTCTGATATTTAAAAATAATTGCGGGAGTTATTTACATTTTTAGATCAAATATTTCGTAACCCGTTAAGAAATATACTTACGGTAAATATATAGCTTAAAATCTGCATTGGCTAACTAAGGTATATTAGTATCATTTCGATTTTGATAAGGGCGGGCATGTCTCCGGAAGACATCAAAACATGTCGCCCGTAATAAAAAAAATTAAGGCGTGAGTTGTAACCGTTAGTTAAGTAAAAGGAAATGTATATTTAATAAGATTTGAAGGTTGCAAACGCCAACTTTATGTATGCTCAAATGCCAACTTTTAGTTAGGAACCTATAGGTACATCTAGCACCTCCTGGCCCCTGTACCACAAACCTTTACAAGTCTACAATTCGACAAAATTGTACAATTTTCCATAGAAATACTTGACAAATTTGGCGAATTGTACGCTTGTAAAGTATTGTGGTACAGGCCCCTGGTGGTGTTGTGGTACACAAGCCCTTTATATAATATATAGATAGGTACATGTTGCATAGGCAGATGTCTGTTGTAATTATTATTATCTAAGTAACATTCTTAGGAGTTACATAAATAAATAAAGTTACCATCGGATTTGTTTAATAAGACACAAACAACACACAAGCAAACACAACAATGTTTATGTAATTCTTCTCAAGGAAGTTTACACACGACCCCGTTAAGTACCCGACTATTCTGCGCAATCTCAAGTCGCTCCATTCATTTCACGCCGCAACCGCTTGCTTTGATCAGGAATGACATCCGCATTTACATAGGCAACGTAGCAGTCAGTTAGCAGTAACTAAGTACGTCGCATCAGCTGAGTGCAGCACGGACCAAGCAACGATGTCTGGCATATAGACTACATATAGGCTGCGTGAACTATAATATTTCGTCTGACGTATCTCTATTGTTTGACAGATTTTTTCTGTAAAAGTAACGATTGCCATTTGATCAGGAATGCCATCCGCATTTACATAGGCAACGTAGCAGTCAGTTAGCAGTAACTAAGTACGTCGCATCAGCTGAGTGCAGCACGGACAAGGCAACGATGTCTGGCATATAGACTGTCATTATCAACATCCTCCTAGCCTTACTTCGTATCCCATTATAGTTGTGTCCTCCATCCGGCCTCCAGTAGCCTTTTATAATACTTTTATGTAACACTGTTACATCAAATTATATAATATTCAGTCGGCTGGTTCTCTATTGTTTGCCAGATTTTGCCGTAAAAGTAACGATTGCCATAAATTGATTTTCTAAGAAACTGTTATGTATTCAGGATTTTTATAAGTAAAACAAACCTCACCTAACCTACAGGGCTCTACACAAAGTTTATTTGAGTTATCCTAAAAATGTTTGGTACTTACGGTATCAAAGAAAATCAGGTACTTGTAAACAGGTATGACGATTACGGCAAATACATATATTATGGCAAATAAAATTACGAAATACGTAGGTGTACATGTATTTCATGTCGGCCGTGAACTATATTTTTTGGCAACGATGTTAACGTCACCCCTGGCCATAAACTGGAGGCGCCCTTTACCTACTCATATATACATTGGAGAAAATTCTAGTGGCGCTAGAAAACATTTAGTTTTGGTCAAACCGATTTAGACTTGAAAATAATTGAGTGGATGTGTGATTAAACACATTCATTGGTGATTTTGGAGGACGGTTCATGACATAGCATCCCTTAATTCCTTATGAAAACAAACTTCAAACTAAAATATACGCTCCGCTCGTCTTGAGCATCATTATTTCGTATCGTGCTCCCCGAGATCAAATGAATAAACATAATGACCCTCGGTCGGTAATCAGTAATCAATGACACACAGGTAGCAGGACTACGACGTAAAACACGACACAAACACAGAACTCCTATACGGATGGTGCAGGACCGGTCATTATGACACTCTCAGCGGAGGAGGCCTAAATATGGTAATACCGACCGTATATTGTTGTTTTTTCATAGAGCGAAACCGTATCTTTTTCCAGGCTATAGGTAAGTCCAGCAGTGGACATCTTTTGGCTGATGAATACCTAGTCCATACGCAGTTATCATTGGTGCAGTGGCTGCAATCTGGGGAGTGCATGTACGGCCGCGGCCGGCTTTCTCGCCTTTGTTGACTAACTACTAACCCAGATGCCCTATTATGCTAATTCATTACATATGCACACTGGCGTCTCGTTATCCTGAAACAATAGGACTGAAATAATGAAGCTGCATTAAGGTGGTACAGTCCGAGTATAGTGTTTATTAATTAGCGTAAATTTGCGTCGTTGTCATTAGTTAATACGGTAGGATTTTTGACATCATGCCAAAAAGACTAAGGATTTTATTTACCACCAGTAGATAATCAAGCTACATATAGACAATCGACCCATTCGGAGTATAGAGATTTATTTCTTCTCTTTGCTGGCCCAGTGTGGGTTGGAAATTTCATAAATACCTACTAAATGTCCAACTTTATGACGTAAATTACTACAAATTAACTATATTTTATCGAAATTATTAAAACTCTTGAAATTGCACAACATCAGTCATACATTCATAATGGCCTATCGCCATATAATAGTTGTTATTAGGATGTTATAATATAGGTATACATATCTATATACGTGGCCACAGGTAATTGGCGGGCACGGCATACCAAATCCTGTAAGACCGAGTTGGCGAAATGTTGCGCGATAGATAAGATAAGACGCGTGAGCTTTCAGGCTTTTAATTTTTATGCGTTTCATTCACTTCAACCATACTTCAACGCTCATCGTGCTGACATGTCAAAAAGAGAGCGCGAAATGCAATGAACAAAAATAAATGTGACTTACGGGATTTTGCTCGTCGCCGCGTTGGTGAACACACATGCCCGGAGCGACGACGAGCTGAATCCACTACCGTACACTGTCTTTGTTGCCTACTGTCATGGCGTCGATACCGAACAACGTCACTGAACCCAAAAAGCCATTTTTAAAAGAAGAAGCAGAAATGTGACTTATTTTGACGCTTTGACCGCCACTAAATTGAAGCGCTATCCGTCCGTATCTTGATTTGATACTAGTTTCATTTTAGGTTAGTCTAGTCGGTTTGCCTACCGTTAATAGGTGATTGTTGAGGCGAGCCGACTCAGGTTGGGAACATCCTAGTAGTAATTCATTTATCCAATAATCACACTATACATCATCTGCGTGGCCGCGCGTAATGGACCGTCGTCGCAGGATGCCCATAGCTGTAACGGCGCCCTGCGGCTCGCCTACCGGCAATGCGCACCTGCGTACACATATAAACTGCCAGTGAAGCGTGAACAGCGTCATCAGCACCTTCGTATATATCGTAACTGATTTCTTCACACATAGCAAATGCTAACATAATAGGTTGCATTAAATTTCAATGTCAAATAATACCAATAAAAATTGTTATGCGACAAAAAATATTTGACGGTAGGTAGTTAAACAAGGTAAACAACCTAAACAAGGTAGGTAGGTAGGCTTAAACAAGGTAGTTTAAGCTTTAGATAAGTTAGGCTTAGGTTGCAATTCTAAAATTCGTGTTTCGGCTTGTGATTCATTCGAAATAGAAAGTGCTATTGTTGCACTATTAATTTTATTGGTTAAGTTTTATGGATGTTTGGCCTTAGATCACCGAACAAACTATACGTGGCCGTGCATAATGGACCGTTGCAAGATGCAAGATGCCGATGGCTGCAACGCC
The DNA here is from genome assembly GCA_951800055.1 of Cenopis cana. Classification (NCBI taxonomy): domain Eukaryota; kingdom Metazoa; phylum Arthropoda; class Insecta; order Lepidoptera; family Tortricidae; genus Cenopis; species Cenopis cana. The sequence goes on from OX637488.1 coordinate 9,440,045, forward strand.
GCCCCAAGGCTCGCCTGTCGACCGGCATTTGTCAGTGAGGGCGGGAGGTATAAAGATGGAATGGGAAAATAAATAACAAAGACGAGAAGATAGGGCTAGCCTCATTAAACTCGCTACCATTTTTGTTGCATTCTGTAATCACTGTGTATATAATTAATTTCTAATATCATGGAATACTAAAACTCAAATGAAATGGTTCGGTACGTATTATTAATTTATTAATTTGTGAACATACAGATACAGTTTATGTGCAGACTGGACATGGAATTGTTTAATTATTACGAGTATCAATATTTGATGACCAATCAATTTCAATGGATCCGATTAGTTAACTATGCAAATCCATGGGCTACAAACGGTTGGGGATTTTAATTGTTAGTTATAACGTATGCAAATCCGTTGTGAATAATGGGTCGAAAGTGTTTCTAACCCAGAATAACTTAAACCTATCTCTTTCCTGAAGCAGTATCTTGTAAACTATTTGTGATTATTATTTCTACTTACTAAATATGACTAAAGGATCGCCTCTTTTCTCAAAATCAAGCATTAGGTTCATCGGCATCGGTTTCCACGTGAAAATTATTGCACCTGTTATCAATAACAGCAATATAGGGCAACCCTACCTTATTTTATGTTCGCATATTTGTTAAATAATGTTTATGCGTTTTTTTCCACATTGTGAGATTTCTGTAAATACAAAAAATGCGTAGCAAACCTTTTTATGCCGAAGGAAAAATTCAAGAGTAAATCCTGAACAAGTAAACATAATGCAATTATTCAAATTAGTGAGGGTAGTTAAACAGGGCCTAAAAGCCGACGACATAAATTAAGCCATTAAGTGCATTAATGATTAAGTAGGCCGGGACTTCGACTTTACCGACGAAAGTACTACGTGCAATGAACAGCGGATTTGTTTTAGGCCCTTCTAATGTTGACCAGATGATTGGGGCACTGGGCTACATGTTTTATCTAAAGTTCAGGTTGCTATAAAAAACGGATCGTTTAATTTGTTTGGAAACTGACCTTGGGGCCGATTTTTTGAGAGTCAAACGCTCGACTTTTCACTTGAGATCTGTCAAAAAACTATCATGTTTTGGCAGATGTCGAGCGTTTGACACTCAAAAATCGTCCCCCTGGTGGTAACTTAACTGAAGGTTATAAACAGGAATTGAATACATTTGATGATGAGTTTAGCTAATTCTGCAAAGATAATTCGGAAAACAACAACTTACCACAAAAAATAACTTACCAGAAAGAAGGGGGAAAGTTGCATCACGTCCGTAGGGAGCGGTACTCCTTACACGTGACCGGGTGCTGCGAAAAATGCAACAAAACTACCAATCGTACTGTCTTCACGATGATCTCTCGTTTAGAAATAATTGACATACGATAAATAAAATAAACCACAATGAAAGATACTTATTAAAAAAACCGGCCAAGTGCGAGTCGAACTCGCGCACGAAGGGTTCCGTACTACTATCTATAACAGTGTTTTTCAAAGTGTGGGTCGCGACCCCCAAGGGGGTCGCGGCACTTTTCAAGGGGGGTCGCGAGATGCAGCTTAGAGTTCCGTGACTTCATAGAATGAAGAACTTTCTCGTAAAATAATACTCTATACCTACAGTCAAAAATAGTTGCCATATATTACTAGTGGCAATTCAATTGAACAATGTAGCTAAGTAAGTTTCGTAAACTTTGACAATTTCTTTGGACTTCAAAAATTACAATACCTACATTGTTCAATGTAGTAGAAGCGAATGGGCTACTAGAAGTTACGCAATAATTTTAAACTTTTTTTTTTCGATTTGGTTGCTATATTATTTAATTTTATTTATATCATGCTTTTTAATGAATCAATGCGAATAAGTTCAAACCCGGCTAAGGAACACTATTTTATTACGGAGTTCCGTTGTTGCCTAACCTTCCAGCTTCAAGAACCAGATCAGATTGGTAACATTAAATCAGGCCCATTTAAATTCGCTGCGTCACAGTCGCTTCAGTATCTTGATCAAAATATCTCAGCGCTACCCATGAAACTGGAACCTAGTTCTGGATGACCATTCTTGGTCTTCTTCATCAGTTCACCAAATGCTACTGTCTGAATGCAAATGCTCGATTTGTTACCGAAAATACTGAAATCCATGTTTCCTGTGAATTTTTGAGGACAACTTTTTCCGCAATTCCTCCTGGATTCCATCACGAGAACTGCCTTCTGGTTATAATTATAATGACATTAACATGGGGGTATACGCTTTCAAAAAAAGAAAGAATTTTCCAAATCGGTCCATAAACGAACCGTCGTTCGTCGTCAAACCGACTTCAAAAAACAGGGATTCTCAATTCGGATGTTGTTCTTGTTTTGTCTCTTACCTCAGAACCGGAGTTCTGAGGTAACGGACAAAAAAAGAACATACAACCGAATCGCCGTTTTTTGAAGTCGGTGAAAAACACAAATCATTCGCAGAAATGTATTGAATAACGAAATGGGGTCCTGAAGATTAATCGTAGACATCTGTTCGGGGGGTCGCGAAGAAATTCTGGTATCATTAAGGGCCGCGACACCAAAAAGTTTGAAAAACACTGATCTATAAAAACGGCAAAAAAAACATCTTTGTTGTATGAGAGCCTCCTTAAATATTTATTTTATTCTGTTTTTTAGTATTTGTTTTTATAGCGGCAACAGAAATACATCATCTGTGAAATTTCAACCGACTCACTATCACGGTTCATGAGATACATCCCGGTGACAGACGGACAGCCGGACAGACGGACGGACAACGGAGTATTAGTAATAGGGTCCCGTTTTACCCTTTGGGTACGGAACCCTAAAAATATTTCCAAAAATGCTGTGTTTCTGAAAACCTCTCATTGGAATGGAGGTTGCCTAATTGGAAATGCCTATTAATTTCCGGATCCGTCCTTTCGTTCTGGGTTATAATTATAAAACAAGAAACGTACGACGATGTTTTAATTTTACCGCATTCATAATTTTATCTTATAATACTTCAGAGGCTTAGGTACACAGTGATGCGATGTGTTTAATGCTAGTGCCTAGATATATCAAAGCTGAAATATTCAAAACTTACGAGCGCTCCTGAATTCATTGGGTTGTAAAACTCTGAAACATTTTGCGCTTCCTTCGCCGAGATTTTAGGATTTACCCTAAATCTCCACATTACTGCGTTGAACCGAAATGAAATAAGCAAAATTCGGGATTTTGTCATACGAACGTTGAAGATGCTTCTGTTACAAAAAAAGTACCTCTAGAAAATTGCTATCCAAGTCTCAAGTGCGGCCGAAGTGAGAATTCGCAATATAGAACCTGGTTTGTAGTTTATACAAAGAGTATACTATATTATTTCAGCTATTCGAGTCAATGGTAGGCACTTTCGCGATAACATCTCAGAGGAAAAAAAGGACGCGACTTCTACATTTGCACAAATCTGTGAAGGGATAATATATACGCCGTTTCTCCGAAAATGTATATGGAATAATATACATCTTCACGGATTTGGTAGAGGTGAGATATTTTTGCTCAACGCTCAACTGCCATTGTTCTCTAGACTTTGAAGATCAATTTGTGAAAAAGAAGACTCATTTGTCTAGAACAAAATAATCTTTTAACCAAATAAGCAAAGTTAAGTGAGACGTCTTACATTTTTTTAAATATATTTTCAAAAAAGGTACATAACATTTGCAATGACAATTTCACTGGCCAAACTGAATAGACAGTAAAATAAATTCATAGTAAAATAAATTAATGATCAACGAAAGTTAATTTAGACTCGGCAAACTAACAGGAATTATGCGAATTAAAACAAACAAATTATTGTGCGGTTTAGTTTAGTTAGTACAAAACGGGATTTACTTGCCGTAGGTACAAAAAATTGCAAAGTTGTAAAATTGAAGATTTGTGAAATTTATTAATGACAGAAAGATCAACCATTATGCAAATAATAGGTATTCTAAAATAACATCTCGAACAAAGAAACAATAATATGTAAACTATCAACTTTGATTTATTGTTACTTTTAAATCTATTCCAATGATTAACTCTTCCGATATTTAACATATTCTTCAATAGCAACACTGATAAACGTCCCACTTAGTATAATTGATTAACTTCCATTTGAAAACACCACCTATTTTATTTTAAGCGATCTCGCCGCGGATGGCGCTATTTACCCGATGCTTTCATGCCGGAATACTTACTGTGGCGATTTACATTTTAGAGTACCACACCCGAAACGTTACAATGTGGTTTTATTAAGGAACTTAAAATGTTAGTAAGCCGTAATTCTCTTTCAAGGGGTTTCATACAATTATACAATTATAATATACATTTTTTCACTTCTCATGCTCGAAAAGTGTGTCATATTAGACTTGTGAAGCGGGGCTAAAGTAATACATTTAAGCCCTAGGGAAAATATGTATACATATTTATGATTCACTATACATTTTAATTTGACCAATCAAAATACTTCACCTATTAAATCCCCCAATCACAGAACAGTAATTTCACAGATTAAAAAATATTTGGTAAAAATATCAACCAAACAGAATACAGCTGTACTAAAAATCGACCAATCAGGAAAGACGTTTTTCAGTTCTCTAAAGATTAAGCGGTGTCTATGGTCAAAGGACTTGCGTCTCTTAAAAGAAAAAAAAGCAAAAGAAAGGGAGGCGAATACGTAAAAGCCTTATCACACTACCCTATCGGTAGGGCCCTACCGATAGGGTAGTGTGATAAGGCTTTTAAGCGAACACGCATAGCGAGGCATGGTACTGGCCTTAGAAAAAAAAACATGCTGTCAAATTAGACATACGCCCGCCAAGAGTTAAATTATTCATTTAAGGTGGATAATTTGTGTTTAATGTGTTTTCTCGCAATCGAAGTGAAAAGTAGAGTGTATAACTCGGGTCTAAAAGCCATATTACCAGTCTAACAATTTTCCCTCACTCCGTTCGGGAAAATAACCATCTCGTGGTAATATGGCTTACTTTAGGCCCTTGTCAAACAATCTACTATAATAGACATGCAATCAAAATGCCTGCGATTTAATTGTGTAGGCACAGAATCTAGGTGCGAATTTCTAATTCGAACTTGGCGGGTTTTTTATTCATTCATTTGTTCAGCATTCTTTACTTTAAAGTGTTGCATAAAAGCCATAATGGGTCGGACCGCACATTTGTGCCGCCTAAGAGACCATTACCTCTTGATGCATAGTAATTTAAAGCGATTATTTTAAATTACTTGTACTTGACCTCCGGGTTCAAGAGTAATAAGGGTCTGTGAGTATTGACAGTATATAAAATACTTCAAAGATTATTTTCCTTTTATGGTACTAACGTTAAGTATCACTCGTTTATTATCTAGTTTAGTGCCGACATGTCAATATATATTATTATCGTGGCACTCGTTAGTTACCACCAAACCACAGAATAAGTAATAGTACTACGTACAGAAGTTGCACTGTTAACAAATCGCCAACATACAAACCCAAATTATAATAGGTAAATAACAAATGTTGACCACACCACGCGAATGACGAGACGACGCGACCGTCCGGTAGCAATGCGCGGCCGCCACTGAATGAGTACCACCTGGGGATGTACTTGCAGCGGCGCGGCGAACTGACGGAGTGAATGCCCCCTGAACAAACTCGTTAGGTTAGCTTAGGTTACTGACATAGCCCGAAGAATTGCCAAACTTAAGTGGCAGTGGGCAGGCCACATTGCCCGGAGGACCGATGGCCGGTGGGGCCAGCGACCACGTACCGAACGACGCAGCGTTGGAAGACCCCCACGAGGTGGGCCGATCGTTGTGGCGCTCTCCGGGAGAGGCCTACAGCAGTGGACGTCGTTCGGCTGATTATGATGATGATGATGATTCGTTAGTTTAGTAATAAAGAAGAAAATTAATGTAGACCCTTCGTAGTAAAGCTTCCACTGTGTGCCTCGGTCTATTGCTTTCATAAGAAAATAATGACCTAACACTTCAACAATAATTGCACAGAAACTGAACAAGTATTGTTTATAGAATAAAGCTTTTGCCCGGGACTTTGTCTACGTAAACTTTGACTCCCTATTTCATCTCTTCGAGGCATGACTTTTTGGATAAAAATCCTATACGTTAATCCAGGTTATAAACTCGTTGTATACCAATTCTCATCATAATCCGTTCAGCCGTTTTTTTCGTGATTGAGTAACAAACATCCAATCATCTAAAATAATCTAAAGTTTACTAATAATAATTAGTAGGTTATATTTTTTCTTGCCTGTACAAAACATTCATTTTACAAATTTTTAATAAAAAAAATTAAGGGTCTTGAAATACAAGCATATTGTAAAATAAAAAAATACGTAAATCTTAAATAAGAATACAGATAATAAGCGTCTTAACTCTGTAGCTCACGCGTCCTCAGATACTTACGTTTTTGTAAAAATTGTATGAGCTCTACTAGAAAAGGCAGTTGTAATTAAAAATTTCCCTTCATGAATCCTGGAAATATTTCATTCTAATAACCTAAGCTCCATAATATATGACTAAAATTTGACACTCAATCCGAATCGTCGATTTATATACCTAATAAATGGATTTACAGTTTCCTATTTCAATTGCTTTTTTTTAAATTTATTTACCAAAAAAGTTAGATACAGTTTTACATTCATATTAGTTCGCCAAACACAACGTTTATTGGCGAGTAATGCACTCATGTTCTTAACAAATTAATATACCTTATCTACCTTAAAACCTAAAATAAAATATATATTTAGAGGGTGATACCCATCGACATTGATTTAATTTTGCTATTTATATATGTTACCTGGACGTTAAATATTTCAAAAAACCGACCAATTCCATGGTCGGTAAAGGCACATTGTAGATGATTAACTACAGATGTATTTAAGCTTCTTGGCTAAATACACACTGCGCCTTCGGATGATTATCCGACCCGTTATCAATGTTATCATATCACAGAAACTTTTTCCAAGACTTTCTCTTACCATTTAATTGACGTGATAGTAAAGTTTTATGCATACGTCTACCTCTCCATCCTTTTATTACATGACAGCCTCAAGCGTAGCGGAACGAAAAGGGTATAAGTACTATGGTACCCAACTATACGTTGAAATATGTAACTATGTCACAAATGCGTTTACGATTGCAATTATTATTAAATCTGCCATATATTTACGTAATTATTATTAACAATATAGGGTCGTTTTCGATAACCTATATATTAATAGGGCGAAATTACGGTACATTTTATCTTAAGACGGTGAAAGTTGATTGAAGTAACGTGTACAATAAATGTAAATAAAGAAGTCATATTTTTAAAGGAGATTTATTTAATTTACTCCTTACTTCTTCTTCTTCTTCTTTCTCTTCTTCTTTTCTCTTATCTAATGTAATTATTTGATATTAAGGATACAGTCCAAGGTAAATTGACTACGAATACAAGAGCGCTGCCCGCTAAGATAATAGGTATAGTTCGACATGTAAATGATATAGTTACACATAGATTGCTTCGCTGTATTAGCCGTTCAATTCAATTTACATATTTATGGCCCTTGATGTGACCCTAAAGGATTACGCTTTTGATCTAGATTATGGCCCTGGCCCGCGCCATACATTTAGATTGCCTCTTTGCGACCTTATTGTAACAATTTGTAGGTACTTGTCTGAATGCGGGTTGGATTCATTATTGCGAATAATGGATGTGATAAGGATTTTACGGGCGATAATTGTAATTATGCCCATGATAAGCTCGGACTATTATTATCAATTAAGGCTAGAACTGAACAAAGCAATTCTTTAGTTAGCTTTAACAGTACTTTGGCGTTCTTAATATTAGTTGAAATGTTTTTATCTCTATTAGGGTGTCGATGGAGAATTAGTAAAACCAGTGTAATTGTAGAGATATTGTATTATTTTAAAACACTAAAATCTCAAGTGGATTCTATATAAAAATGTATAAACTTTGTATTTTCTCAATGCCCGAACCGAACAAACCGATTCACTTTTATTTATTTTCAATAAATTAATAATGAAGATTTCCGGATAACGCGTTAACGAATCTACTTAAATTGTTTTCTAGCAAACATATAGAGCACAACATAATGATGTCTGAAGCAATTAGATTAGCAATATTTCGGCCAATTATTCGCTCGCTGAATCTTACTTTTATTGCTGTCTTATTTTTCAAATATTGGGTAAAAATAACACATGTCGATCGAAATGTCAGTAACATAAACATATAAGAACTTGTCACAACAGATTTGTGGCACCGTTTGAAATACATTAGCAGTGTAACGACGAGGAAACGAAGGTCCCCGTCATGTGATGTTTGCTCAGGCATACAGCAAATATGAACAAAAATAATGGTTCCCTTTGTATAATGAGATATCCACTTACGCTACGATAATCGCGAATATCGCGATGGGGATAAAATCAGTCGTAAAAGAGAACATAAAAAGTCAATTAGGTCACTCATCCATAATAAAGAAATGTTATTTATATCGACGAAGTTATTTATGTATATAGTTTTATTGGTAATTACTTATTAAAAAATATTCGTATTTAAATGTTGATTTAAATACGAATATTTGGGGCAACTGGCTTGTGATAAGACTAATTCTTAATATCAAAAGAATTATAACACAAATTCCACTCTAATCCTCATCCTCCTAGCATTATCCCAGTACAGCAGTGTTGCAAAATTGACATTTGTGAAATCGGTGTTACTATCATCTAAAAATCGGGAGAAATCGGGAACTTTTTTCTTATGAAGAAAACCACTTTAAAATCCTTTTTTACATTGATATTGACCATAATTAATTAATTTAACTTGTGCTTAAATGCCAGAATTTTAATCTTACCAATTTTTTCTGGTAATAATTACATATAATCACTACTTGTACTTTGATTTATATGGATATTTTTGGTTGCGTGTTCGTGTAGTATCTTTAATTCGATGCAAATACTTAGATACGAGTAGGTACTTAAAAAAAACGCTGAAATATCAGTTTATTTTATATTTTATACGGTGTATCTATATTGAAAGGCGAGTTTCCGTGCACACGTCCATGCATTCTCGGGTTAACTTATAAAGAAAACGCTGAATTTATTAATAAAACCTTGTATGGTCAGAAAATCGGGAGATTGACACCTAAAATCGGTGTATCGGTATTTTCTAACCGAAATCGGGAGTTCTACCGATAAATCGGTAACTTTTGCAACACTGCAGTACAGTTGTATTTTCCAATACAAAATCCCATTGTTTTTACGGAAGCGACTGCCATCGAACGTCCCAACCCAACCTGTGAATAAAAAAAAACCGGCCAAGTGCGTGTCGGGCCACGCGCAAGGTAGGGTTCCGTAGTCGTCCACCCGTTACATTATGTGGACTAAAAAGTTCGCAAACTTATAACTGTTTATGACAGAATTAACAACATTATTTAAGGTTCAATGGAAATTGTACGAAAGTTTGCTTTTGCAAAGTACATTTCTGAAGTTAGGCTATTACTCTTTAACTAGTAATGTCTACTTAGCTGTGTTAGTTTTCCTTTTAAATTCATCGTATATAAAAAAAAAAATTAAACATTTTATTCTACCGTTTTGTCGGCGTCATTGATATGTATACTCATGCCAAATTACAGCTTTCTAGTACTAACGGTTACTGAGAAAAACGGGGGACAGACGGACGGACGGACGGACGGACATGGCGAAACTATAAGGGTTCCTTGTTTACTACGGAACCCTAAAATTTTGCTAAAATCCGGTTACTAATATCATAAATACATTTTCTTTCTCGGTTAAGTCGCTGAATACTTGATGTTGAAAAAATATAAATACAATACCTAATGTAGAAAATATAAATATATTATATACATGTTGCTGTTTTGATTCTGTATTTAACCGATTCATTTCTGTGAGGTGTGCAATAAAGAGGAATAAAATAAAGAGGATTGGATTAAGGCGCTACACTGAGAAATTTGGAGACTTTGAAACGCTGTCCTGCCCAGACTAGCAAACGGTAGGGGCTGATTTTCAGATATATGATTCTTGACTATATGATTGTGGTACTGACAATAGCGAAACATGATTGCTTAAAATTTTCTCGATAGAAAATAAATCCAAAGTTGAGTCTATATTTTCCTCAGCCTACTAAAACAACGCATTATTAAAAGACACGTTTAAGTTAATATGATGGTATTTTACCTCATCTAGGTACTGACAAGAGGAAATTTAATAAACCTGCACACAGTCAGATATTTAACGAAATTTGTCTAAAAAGCCATTTGTCGTGAGCGAAAAACAAAGGGTGTCTCTTTCAATCGATATATCGCCTTCATGTCATTACCTAATTGATCAAACCTGTCTACCGACATAAAAAACAAAACAAAACAATCTTTTGTTTACATGACGGGCATAATCGTCACCGGTAGACAACGGCCTTACCTATCATTAAAAGGCTATTTATTGGTAATGCTATTTGTGCTTACATATAATATAGACTGTGCTTACATTTAATATATATTTCGAAATCAAGATTGCATTACACTGCAGCAAATCAAAGAGAATGTAACTATAATTAACGGATAAGGAAACAAAATTGATGTAATTATACGCAATTTCGTATTACACAAAACTGCGATTTTATGGGTATTATTAAAAATACCGGTTGAAGTGACGGCTTTTACTTAATTAGTTCCACACTACGAAGACAACAAAAATATAGAATGTGCTACAAGAGGTATTTCTAGTAGGGGGCATTAGTATTACGTAACTCTGTTGTTCTTAGTTGGTTAGGTTAGACCATTTCTCGCTTGAGCTAGGGTAGTGGTTTATACCTGTACTTACTTACACGTTTGGCATGACGCGAGAGGAAGTGAGCGCCCGCGGTTAGTAGAAAAACGGATTCCAATTCAATACAATTGGTGGAATGTAGTCAGACACCTCATCATCAGCCTATATACCTACGTCCCACCGCTGGGAACAATTTTTTTAACCTGACTGTGGCTTTATAGGCTGGGCCCATAAAGCGATGTGCACGGTTGGAGAGTGGCCTGGAGAAAATCCAGGGATACAGGGGAAACCTCCGACACGACCACGCGGGCGGTTGGGTACAGGCCTCCCCTCGTAGATATATATATATATATATAGTCCTCCACATCGGTTTCGATGACTGTATTCTCCTTCTCCCGTATTCTCTCGTAGATGAAGAGGAAAGGGCAATGCAGGGGGCCGATTTTTGAGTGTCGAACGCTCGACTTTTCACTCGAGATCTGTCAAAAAACTATGATGTTTTGATAGATATCGAGTGAAAATTCGAGCGTTCGACACTCAAAAATCGGCCCCCAGGTCTGGAACTTCAAATACACTGTATGAATTTCTACTTGTTACCCGTATAGTGTGTGTCATTCACGAAGGCGCGCCCCTCCACGCACTATCAGTACCAAAAATACTATATCTATTTAGGGCCCGTTTAATATACTTAAAAATAGCCTCGTATAATATTGGGACTTTTATGAATGAGTCATAATTATATTGCAAAATAATATTACCAATATTAAATTTCATTATTATTACATTAATATTAAATATAGGTAGCTTTATTTAGGTAGCTTTTCGGCGAAGGAAAACATCGTGAGGAAACCTGCATACATCTACAAAGGCCTTGTTACCCGTATATAACCAAGTTACATATTTATATCCAGCACTCTTGAGTCGAAAAATAGGTAGGTTAGGTTAATCATACGCGGCGCTCCCTCGAATAAAAAAATGTATTTCACGATGCTAAAATAGTATTTTTTCAAGTTAAGGCGATATATCGATTGAAAGAGACGCCCTTATATTTCGCTTATGCTGACGCTCAAAACGGGATGAAACTCTCTTCGAGAATGACTTTTTTAGGCAAATATCGTTAAATATCTGACTGTGTGCAGGATTATTAAATATCATTTTGACAGAGTTTAGATGAGGTAAAATACCATCATATTAACTTAATCGTGTCTTTTAATAATGCGTTGTTTTAATAGGCTGAGTAAAAAAAGGAAAATATACACTCAACTTTGGATTTTTTTTCTACCGAGAAAATTTTAAGCAATCATGTTTCGGCTATTATCAGAAACACAATCATATAGTCAAGAATCATATATAATCAGTCCCTATCGTTTCCTCATCTGGGCAGAACAGCGTTTCAAAGTTTCTAAATTTCTCGTTGTAGGGCCTTTATCATAATTTAACCACCTAAGTTCCAATGTAAAAGAAAATTCCATGAAAATATAATAAGAAACCTGGAAACTAGTTGCAGCTGCAACTTATCAATTCGAGCTAGTCAGAAAAGAACGACCCGTTCGTTTTAGACGAACAAAGTAATTTGAAAGCTTGATTGAATTCAATTTCTATTTAAAATGTATTTAAATGGGTTTTCTGTAGTTAACTGTTCGCAATTGGTATGCATTGTACATGAAAAAAATATACGTAAATATTGTATCTTTGATGTAGGTAACTATATGAACAATTGCGTGTTCTATTTCAGTTAAAAGCATTTTTCAGCCGTTGTTATTTACTACCTAATCAATAATCATGCTTTTTATTCAGAAAACTTTCAAATTATCATTCCCTATTTATGTAAGTAATGAATATTATGTTTTGTGTGCCTAATAAATAAAATAAAGACATGAACAAATTCTTTACATTCGCAATTATAAATAAAATAAATAAATAATATTTGTGGACAATCTTACACAAGTCAACCTAGTCCCAAACAGTAATAGTAACAGTAGTAGTAAGTAGTATTTTAATATATCTAATATTTTTTAATAATAGTAATGTGTTGAATATTAAATGATAAATGCCAGAAAATGCGCACGATTCGTAGTCAAGAGCGGCACATTATTAATAATACAGTATATGATTCACTGCTGACAAAAAAACGCGCGGGAAATGAGATTATTTCGCTGCCAAACATTTCAAAATTAACATCTTAGCTGACAGGTAAAAACAAGTCAAAATGTCGTTCTAAGTTGTTGCTTTATAAATCAGAATAATGGCGCCCTGTTGACAATGGCCGTTTTAGAGATTTAGTTAGTGCTGACGCGCCAAAAACAAATTCCCGCATAAAGCTAAATGACTTAGGCCAAGGAAACATAATTAAAAAAGTTAGTCCGCGCACAAAAGTTGTTTGACTCAGAGGTATCATCGAAAAGAGGTCGGGTACGTGGCGACGACTTTTTTGGAATTACTGTTCTTGTTTCTGATTATGTTTTTTATGAGTGTTGCACTCCAGTTCTCAAGATACGGTACCAGTTACGTTCTTGCCGCTATAAAAAGTTATTGTTTATTGCATTATTATCGGCAGCTTTCATATTCCGCGACTCGACGCCAAGGCTATAACAGGTACATAATTGACAATAGAGATAGGACCAAAAAGAATTTTCTAAAGAACATGCCTAGAATAAAGTTCTAGAAACGCTATCGGGTGCCTCAATAGCTATTCTTTCTTGGATGTCTATAAACTTTTCTTCTAGTAAATGGACGCTTTTATACTTTACCATGGACGTACATACACGGCACGGTAAAACTGTATGTTTTCATTCATGAGTAGACTAATTATTATTGAAAAAAGTTTTACCGTGCCGTGGACGTCCACGGTAAACTATAGGTATAAAAGCGCACATTGTGTTTAAATTTTTCTATTCTATTAAAACGTATATTACGTTACTAAAACGATGAAAGTAAATTTTAAACCAATATTAAATTTATTAAATCAGATCAGTCATCAGTACGAGAAGTTATTAAGCGCTTTGTTAAAATAAAGTTACATTTTCGAAAATATTTCTTTATAACAAGTTTTAATTGACTGCGTTAATAATTGAAGAGTTATTTTATAGGTTATGAATTGTAAAGCAATCTAACGACGTTGTTATAATGATTTCCAGAACAGAATTTTACAATCAACCACCCTTAAGGTTTACTTTTGAAACTGAAAAGCCTTATTCTGGAGCCAAGCTCAAGCCAATGTTTAAAAGCAATGAAAGCAGAAGTATTAGGTCAACCGGCAAACCAAAAGCAAAAAATTTGGCACAGCCTGAAAGCTGCAGTAATTACTTATTAATGGATTTATGTATTACAGATATTTTCGAGCGGCTTGACCTGTCATGCTGTCATCTACTTTTGCAGCTGGCTTTACACATTGAACCAAGACATTAATCTACACTACACTAATTTTAATGCAGTAAATAAAGCATTTCTTTATCTACTTTATTGATTTCTTCTCTCATTTGCTCCAAGACTAACTTGTAATTTTTCATAGTAAAGGTAGTTAATGTGTACAAAAGTTTTATTACCTTGTTTGCTTGTTTGCCTCCGACGTAGTATAAAAAAAACCTCTTCTTCTACTACTACTAAAGCAGTCTGGGCTTGGGCTCCAATTGTCATTTCGGGTGTCACGGTATGGGTTATAAAATAGCAAATCAAGTGTGTGCGCGTTATATCGTTCCAGAAGTGCAGAAGCATGTACGTCTTGGGAGACTCCGTCCAATTTAATGTGTAGGCTCTTGATAAATGTTCACAGTCAAGATAATACTTTTTTGCGACATTGCTCCTTTATAGGATTTTATTTAACTTTTCAGGTTGCAGAAAAATAAATGTCTCTCTTGTTCCTGAAAGGACACTCTAGAGCCTCCTTTGTTATTTGGGTTCCGTACCCAAAGGGTTCAAACGGAGCCCAACTGCTGTCACAATCGTGTTCGTCTGTCTGTCACACAGACGGTTGGAGTCTTAAAATTTTGACTTTTTTTTTCAATTTTCTTTTATATCTTTTTTCAGTATCAATTTTCATTTCACCCATGTTATCTTTGACTGAACGCCAACAAATTCAAATTGACAAAAACTGTTTTTAACTGTTTTTAAGGGGGCTCCCATACAGATAAAGTTTGTCCTACCCTATCGAGAGTTGCAATGACTTATTTTTCACTTTTTACTTCTTTTTACTTTTTATTTGTTATTTTATTATAATTATTAATGGATTTTAAATGGAAATTGTGGATTTATTGTTCTTCTTACAATATTCTTCTTTTTATAATATAATTAATTTTGTTATTTGAAATGTGTAAATAATATTGTAATTAATAGGCTATACTTATAATATATGCATGCCGTTTAAGGCTGAATATTGTGTCTCACCATATAATGTTAACATCTCTTGTACGTATTCTAGCAAATAAACGTTACTTTACTTTACTTTCTTTCACTTTTTAGGCTATTACCGTGGGAGTCATACGATACTTCAAAACGTATATATGTCCTTACATATACGAGTATGTACTTGTAGTTAGGTTTACGGCCCGTCGGATGGCTGCGAGGACCGAAGGTCGGCGAAAGCATATAAGTACCTTAAGAAAATATCTCTGCTACTACTGATGTGATCTCCACTACTTCAGTCTGATGGCTTTTGGCTTGCCTGAAATTAGTTTGTGTTCCCTGAAATTTAATGTTCTCAAAACACAGGTAAAAAATACAGACAAATTCGGTTATGCTGGTACAAAGGCGAGCGTATAGCGTAAGAAATATCTTTCAGTAAACCTGTAAGCAATTGAGTGGATAACAGGAACCAGAAGATAGACAAATTAACACGTCTTCAAAGACTGTATATATCTATGTATTGCCTACTATACTACAAACAACCAAACTGTTTTAGCGTCGACAAAAAATGCATTAGTATGTCCGGATTTCCGGATGTTCGCCTCTACAGGTCGCATTTTCTCAACAGATTCTCGTGAAATTTTGGAAGCAGGTTTTATGACTACATTGATTTTTGTTGTCGAGTAAATTTTTGATTTTTTTTTGTCAAAGGTATGTTTTCCTCTACAAGTCGCATCTCTAAACCGATTTTGTGAGCAGATTCGGTAACCTGTAGGTATATATAATTTTTTTATCGAGTCACTTTTTGGAAATTTAAAAAATCATTTTTTTATCAATGCTTTTGTGTTTCTGCGGCCGAATTTCGACTTGTTCTCCGTGAACAAAGGGTTTTGTAAGGGTCGCGTTTCACAACCGATTCTTGTGAAGTATTGTGAGCAGGTTGTTTAATTACATAGAATATTTTTGTTGAGTAATTATTTTAAGAAAAAATAAAAAATAAATCAATGGTTTGTCCTCCTCCACAGCGTTTCTCAACCGATTCTCGTGAAATTTTGTGAGCGGTTCGATATCTAACATACTTTTTGAAAATTAAAAAAAGACACGAGGTCTACCTACAGCTCACAAAGCCACTATTTTTTGTATTTTTATTGTATTTTTTAAACCTTTTTTTCCTCATAATTATTCAATAGTAGTAATAAAATCTGTAACATTTAGTGCTGAGTAAAAAAAAAATTATAAAGATTGTTATTTTTTACCGGGTTTCGTTCCCAAAGTCAACTGTATCCTATTACTAAGGCTCCGCTTTCTGTTTGTCTGCCTGACTATTTAAACTACAGCTTGATATTATCTCAGAGTCATTTCTTTAGAATCGTATATAACTGGGGGGCCGATTTTTGATTGTCGAGCGCTCGACTTTCTACTCTGATCTGTCAAAAAACTATGATGTTTTTTGACAGATGTCGAGTGAAAAGTCGAGCGTTCGACACTCAAAAATCGGCCCCTGATAGATTGCATTTTTTACATGATGGTTACCAAGTTGTGGGTGTCAAATATTTTTTACGTTTTTAATCGGGACAAAAAGCGTATTTTTTGGCATTTAACACTTACGCGATTTCAAGCTTTTATTTTTTATATATGAGATCAGCCATACGTATAATATGTGGCCATGAATGGCTGAAAGCTGCGTTCTTCCCGAGTTCGCGCAGCGCCGAGCCGACCCGAGCCGTCCGGGCCGCCAGTACCGTGCCGGACGTGGTATCTCTTGCACGTCGCGCCGGACCGTATTTCCCGCACTTTTCACCACGTACGCGACCAGTGACTGACATGTTTAGTGTGTGATAATGTGATGCTGTTTGATGTCGGTAGGTATTATAATTTAATTTATAGTTAATTAATGAAAAACTTTTTTAGTGATTATGTTTTTGATTTGATTATTGACGTTGTATTTTGATAGGCAATTTATTTTAATGGTTATCGAGTTACGTTTTGCGTCTAACTTTTATTCGTTTCTAAAATAGGTAGTCGACAAATCTTATCTTATTTTTGCAGGCACGTGCCTTTCATTAAGGAAATTAATTACTTCAGTAGGTCATGAAGGAAATATTTTAATTAATTTACACATAAAATGCAGGTAGGATAAAACATTTTTGATGCGCGACCGTTGTAAATAAACGTCAGAGCTGTAAATCACACCTTTTTTTTGGAAAGATTAAATTAATTTCCTTTTACCAACCTGAAATTTTATACGAAGAATTTTGGCGATGCCTAATTAGTACTTCACTCCAATGTAATATTGCCAGTCATTATGATTGGGGGAAAGCAAGTGCTAGAGTCGACGTCCAAGCACGCATCTTTGACGGTGACTGGCACTTTACGTCCAAAAAGACCGATGGGGACTTACGAAGTACCTACAGGTTTTATCAGTGCAACAGTTTAGAACAATATTTAATTTGCTATTCTTGTTCCTATAACATTTGAAAAGTAGCAATGATGATGCAGAACTTTGAAAAATAACTGTTTTTTGTGGAGAAAACCTGCGACCCACAGGTACCCAGACATTGGGGGATGCCTGGGTTATGTGGTATTTCTAGCCACTAAAAACTCCACGGCTACCGCCGTCTGCGCTGTCATGCGGGGGACTCCAGGATCTCATACTGAACGCACTTGAGCCCCCCTCGCGCTTTTCTGCCTTTTTGCTTGGGCCACTCTCCCTGGGGCTGATAAGTAAGTGCTGCGGCCCCCGCCGCATTAAGCACTTGCAACCCCGATGACCCCCTTTAGTCGCCTTTTACGACAGGCGGGGGAGACCGTAGACCTATTCTAGTCCGAGTCTACACGGCTGACATTCACGGTACGGTACGATACGGTAGGTTTTATTAGAGGTCACAGTAAAATGTCATCTTGATCGAATTCAGAGCAGTCGAACTGGGGAAGTACCTCCGCCTTTCAGAAGACCACATACATAATAACATTAAGTATTTTCAGGTATATAGTTTTGTTGTCCTGGAGGTGAGCAGGTTACCAGAGGTCCTGAGGATGCACTGTGTTGAGAGCGAGGGACCTAAATTTGTCCCTTCTTCTATCAACGCAGTAAATCCTCAAATTTTATAAAGGGTCAGCAATGCGCACGTGACGGCTCTGGAGTTGCGGGCGTTCTTAGGCTGCGGCGCCCACTTACCATTAGGTGGACCGTGTGCTTGTTAGCCACCGTGGTTGTATAAAAAAAACTGAATTAGGATGCTTTTTGGCAGTATTAGCCTGGATTTAATAGTGGAGTCAAAGTTTAAACTTAAACTCTGGCCAATGAGCTCGACGTTTAAAAGTTTAAGACCGAATGGAGCTTTAGTACCTATAACTTATATTAAATTTGTATGAGTTGTATAACTCCGATAACCACGAGTGAGTATGTATGTATATACATTATACATAGACAGACAGACTGAATACATACAATGTGCAGCGGCTTAAGAGTAACTATAGAGCTTTTATTTTCTATATTTACCTTGGATTTATATTAATATCATAAATTTATTTTGCACCTGACAGTATATTTCGCTAACTTTTTAGCTAGTAGGATGATCTATGTAATATTTACCTATTAATTGTATACGAATCTGGATATGTACCAATCTATAGAATAAGTTATATCGTTACCTAAATAAAATATATTGGACTCTGGAATCAATTTACTTCAACTTCTTTGCATCGGCGACAGGTAACCTGCTTGCCGCGGGAATTGAAAATAAGATTATTCCTGTATCCCTGAGCCCTAGAAAAGATTGCGGTATGTCGTCATTGCAGGTAGACGGTCACTTTGAACTAGTTTTGCTCGCAGCGTCTCTATACGGAAAAAAATTTCGTTCAGTTGTTTTGCATGAAAAGTACTACCTATTCCACTGTGCTTTACTTACTATGAGCGTGGGCTACTGTGGCTACCGCCTTATCTCTAAGAGGAGGCTTGCATTGGGAGTAGTAACTTGACGATGATGATAAATGCATTAATTCTGGAATCAGATACCAGGAATTAAATTACAAACTAATAACAGTGTACTAAGATGCTACTGGTAGGCATGTGGTGATGAATGAGCATAAAAGTAGATTTTATAGTTCGCTTTAAAGAGGTAATTACGTTAATTATAAGACTATGAGTCGCGAAGGCGTATCAAATTACCATTAAGTATTATTATATTATGCAATTGAAGTTAAAGTTTTGGTTTACCTCACACGACTGTTAAAGAACACAGTAAGCCCAAGAAAGCTCCCATAGAGCTTTGAATTTCAAGACGGGCGGGAGCCCGCCGCCGTACTAGCATCCCGGCCCTGAGTTTTACACTAAGCTTAGTTGAAGTATTCTCGCTGTGCTAAATCGTCTTAATCTAATGTCTTCAAACTCTGTTTAAGTGTTTACACTTTATGTGACTGCAAAGAAATTGCTCATAAGCCACTAATTGATTATTTGGATACAATATTAGTGATAATTTTTAAATTGCGTTAAAATGCGGACATCAATAAGCGTCGAAAATCGGTAATAAATACGAAATCGGAAGTGTTCAATTAAATACCTACTTGTTTATAGCCGGAAAATGAGACGCAAAAACACGAGTTGTCGCTTCGGGGGAAAAGTTCGTATTAAATTTCAATCGCAGCAACCGCTAGCGATAAGCAAACTAAACAAAGCTTTTTGAAATTGTATTAACTTGCAACACGATTCTGTGGTCGTTCAAGAAGAATGATTATGTATTTTCACATCACCTATTCGGATAAGGGCTTTTTCTTCCCTGCTAGGAGGGATCAAAGTGATACTTTTCTTCCCTGCTAGGAGGGATCAAAGTGATACTTTTCTTCCCTGCTAGGAGGGATCAAAGTGGCACTTTTCTGTAACGTGTAATAGGTTATTGTATCGATTTTGATAAAATAAATGCACAACCATTGTTATTTCAGATCTTTCATTATCCTCAATAGGTGTTGTGAAAAGCAGTATGTGTCACATGGAAGCAAAATTATTTCCACCTTCAGCGTTAATTCTTGAATCCCTCACTACGCTCAGGATTATATTTTAGAATCCATCGCTAAGCTCGGGATTCTATTGTATAATCCTTCGCTTCGTTCAGGATTCAATTTACGCCCACGCCGTAAATATGTAATTTTGCTCCCTTGTGACACAATCTACTATTAACTAACATGAAGTTTATTTCTTTAATGTTTATTGAAGAACACAAAACGGGTAGCTCTATACTTACTACCATTGCATTTTTTTGTTTAATTATAGTTGACTGGTGAGAGCTGACCCCTAGTATCCGAGTAATAAAATAAATAAAAACGTAACGTTTGATTTTAATATTTTTTTTAGTGATTTGTAACGTAATAGTAGTTTATGCAACTGGTACATAATGAGGGGCATTAAAACACGAGTGTGTTTTATGAAACGAGCCGAAGGCGAGTTTCATAATAAGGTCACACGAGTGTTTTAATGCCTAATTATGTACAGTTGCATACATTACTTTATCTACACACATATTATAATTACTCTAAGATGGGTTCAGAAACCGTTGTAAATAAATACAATAATTGTGTTAATACAACCTTTTTTGCACGGTTGCGGAAATATCGAGATCAGAACTGGCAACAGATACCTGAATGTTATTTTAAAAAGTAAATAGTCCTTATTCTGATGTGATCATGTCGTTCTAGCTCAAATTTCGTGCGATATATACTAAAAAAACATCGAGCTGACATTTCGCATCGACTGAATTTGAATTTTCAGTGATACTAGAATAGGGACATGTCAACTTTGACATTTAAATTTTGACAGTTTTGTTTGACGTAATATTTTAACATCATATATGAGATTAAAATGAAATATTTTATTACTGCTGTAGCCTTAGCCACAGATAAGAAAATTGCCATAAATTCATTGAATGTTGAAATGAGAGTCATTTTGTACGGTTTCCGAACGCATATTAGAGGATTTATGATATGTGTGTAGATAAAACCAAATCTAGTATCTACGGATTAATATTTTTGTACAGAATTGCACAACATCATTGAAAACAAGTGAATTTAAAATGCTTTTGTAATAAGACTTCGCCATGCTACGAACGTGTTTTTTTACTTCTATCTATAATATAATTATTATGAGTTTGCCTGTTGGGAGTTCAACGGAAGCGTGATCGGAAGAAACTGCAATGTTCATGGCTATTGTTTTAACCATACAATCAACGCCTGTTATTTTTTATACTACGACGCTGGCAAACAAGCATTCGGTCCACCTGATAGTAAGCGGACACCGCAGCCTATAGACGCTCGCTACTCCAAAGGAGTCACGTGCACGTTACCGACCCTTTATAAAATTTGAGGATGCACTGTGTTGACAGCAGAAGGGACCAATGTCCAATTTAGCTCCCTCACTCTCAACGCAGTGCAACCTCGGGAGCTCTGGCAACCTGCATCACTCGGATCGTAATTTTTTAAGCCTCATGGGCATATTTTTCTCAACGTTATGTAAAATTGATTTTAAAGTTATTTTAACACTTTTGTATCTTATTCGATGGTACGGATGGTCAGCAACAGAGAAAAGGTACCCCCCTTCATAGAAGTTTTGTATGCACGGGGGGTCCCTTTTCTCTGTTGTTGTCTGTACCTAATAAGGCGAAAATTTTATACCTGCATATTTTTCACGTCGCATAGTGCAATTGTGCACTCGACATCTTAATCAGGCCCCTATTATTTTAAATGAAATCTACATCTATGAGAATATTGTTTATGTCCTTAAGAACATAGACTCCTTCTGTAAAAATTCTGATATACATAATTTTAATACTAGAAATAAAAATAAAATTGCCACTAAAAAATTTCGTGTCCGTAAAGTATACAAATCTTTTGTAGGTCAATGTGTCCGTTTTTATAATAAGTTACCTGATGAAGTTTTGAATTTACCTTTTCCAGCTCTTAAAAAGTACTTGAAAAAATCATTGATGTCGAAGGCTTATTACAGGGTTGAGGACTATCTAACAGACAGAAAAGCATGGTCCAAACCAGATACTTAAATAGAGTAAAGATTCATATATTGTATATTTTTTAATTTTATCTAGTTGACACAGTTCTTGCAAGAAAACATATCAAAAGATTTATAACTAAATTTATAGTCTAAAGGATTCCATTTTTTTTTACCTAAATAGAATTTGATAATGCTTAGGTATACAGTTTCGAAATGTTTTCTTGCAGAATTACACACTGTACATAACTGGTTTTTTTCCTCATTTTATTCTTTGTTTTTGTGTTGCTTTATATAGATACTTAAATTTCTTGATCTTAAGTAGGTTAAGTATTATCATTTATCATTGTAATAAGCATATTTTTGTGAGAAAATGGCTGACTGTCGAGTTTCTTTCGGCGTTTCTTCTCGGCAGTGGCCTCTGTGAAACGCTAGTAGGGTTTGACTTGTAAAAGTGCCATTGCGGCCTACTTACAGAATAAAGATCATTTTATTCATTTAGTTACAGTTAATTGTCATTGTCAGGGACTATTCGCAAGAGTAGTATATAGTTGTATAAATGCGAACTTATCTTTTTTAGGGATCTCCTATGAAATTTCATGTGTTCCTTGAATAAAAACACGAGCCAATATCCCAGAGGCGTGGGAATTGCGCCGTCTTCCATATTAAGCCTTATTGTGAGCATAACTCAACTAATATGAATGTACTGTGCCCTGTGCCGACTACCTACACTTTCCACACACGTTATGCGACATTTACGTCCTCTTGTTTTCTAAATTAGAATTTTATAAAAGCGGCTTTCATTTCATTCAGCCAGTCACATTCATATAGGTACATCTATCAGTTGTTACTACAGAAATTTTGTAGTCAGATACAATACAATACAAATACACTTTATTGCACACCTCAATTAAAGGACACAGTACAATACAAAAAAACACAATAAGTAGAGGCAAACAACAGGCGGTCTTACTACATACATACTACCACTACTTACCTAGACTTAATTTTTTTTCTTTTTTTCTTACTTAGGTACTTTATTTACTTAGCGAGAGTTTGGTTACTGTAAGGCAACTGCTAGTAGAACACAGTGTAATTCTTTCCACCGTGTACTTATGACCTTAGTTAATGTTAGGGATCACTAGCAATGGAAGGCAATACTCAAATTTGACTGTTCCGAAAATTGTACCTTTCCAAATTTCGTATTGCTTGTCAATACCCGAACTGAATATTACATCATGTTGTGTTGGCTATCCTGTCCAATCATCACATACTCTGTGAATGACACTTGATATTAGGCTATGGTTATTCAGTGCCTAAAAATATCTTTTCTGTTGACATGAAGATGGCCGTAATAATGCCGTGTTAGTTGTGAAAGTTATATTAAAATAAATAGTTAAACTATAAAAGAAGAGTTGTTTATACTGAATAGGAACAGCCCAATAGGAAACCCGTTAATAGGGTTATGGGCACAGTGCAGCGCAGCGAGTGGAGTATAAATGCAAAATAGAAGATCGGCAACCGGCGTGACCAAGATGTCGGCGGGTGATAAATATTATAATGTGAAACAATTCGACGGGGAAAACTTTTCCATTTGGCTGTTCCGCATAAAAAGCCTTCTAAAAGAAAATGATTGCCTAGAGGCGGTTATTGACCAAAATTATTCGGAAGATGCTCATAACAAGACACGTGAAGCCAAGGCACAAAATATTATTATTTCGGCCATAGCTGATAGCCACATAGAATATATTAGGGAAGAAAAATCTGCGTACGAAATGATAGAAAAAATGAAAAAGAACTTCATGAATAAAGGTGTAAGAAGTAAGATGTTTTTATTACGAAGATTAACCGAGATGAAATATTCTGACGGCAACAAGATGGCTGAACATTTCTCAGAGATGGAAAAAATATTTTCACAACTTAGTGATGCAGGGAATACACTAACAGAGGACGAAAAACTTAATTATATCCTGTTATCCATGCCAAAATCATATAGCAATGTTGTAGCGGCACTGGAAACAATACCTGACCTGGAGCTGGACTTTACAAAAAACAGATTATTAGGAGAAGAGGAGACTAGAACGAGAGGAGGTAGAAGTGAGCAGTATGGGAGTGCGTTCCATTGTTTTAATTGTGGGAGACAAGGCCACAAAAAATATCAATGTCGACAGAACAGAGGAGGATACACCGGACTAGGACACACAGGATATGAGCATCGTTACCCCGGACAAGCTAGAGGCCATCATCAACCAGGAAACTTAGGATTTGACCATCGTTACCCCGGACAAGCTAGGGGCTATTATCAACAAGGACAAGACGGCAGATATCAACAGGGATATTCAACACGCTTCAACAGTTCCAGCCCTGGGCGTGGCAGGGGCCGTGGTCGTGGTCAGTACAGCTCGACGCGCGGCAGAGGTGGAGCTTTTGTTACAAGTGAGTGTGATAATACTAATTATAATGCTTTTGTGTGTGACAGTGACAATGACAGTATAAGTTCACAGTGGCATGTGGATTCAGGGTGCTCTGACCACCTTACGAAAGATTTAGACATGTTCCATGATTACATAGAATTAAAAGAACCTAGATTAATTTCTGCTGCAAAAAATGGTGTTACTCTTAAGGCAGTAGGCATTGGAAACATTAAAGCGATGACATATGTTAATGGTAGTGTGAAACATCATTTAATAAAAAATGTAATGTATGTACCGGATTTGAGAAAGAATTTATTATCTGTTTCTAAAATGGAAAGTGCAGGTTTTGACATAATATTTTCTAATGGAAAAGTAGAAATTTATAATCCAAGTAAAGAATTAATTATTGTGGGTTTTCCAGAAGGTTCATTGTACACAATTGAGATGCAGATTAATGTCTTACATTGCAATTATTCTAACAACTAAAACAATGACATGATTAATTTATGGCACAGGCGTTTGGCTCACTTATCTATGGGTAATATCAATTTGTTGACTAAAAATGACATGGTACATGGACTGACTGACATAAAAAACTTAACAATTGAGAATACATTGTGTGAGACATGTGTACTAGGGAAAATAAATAGACTGCCTTTTAACAAGACTGGACAGAGAGCGACTAGGCCACTAGAAATAGTTCATAGTGATGTCTGTGGACAAATCACACCAGTGACATGGGACGACAAAAACTATTTCTTGACATTCATCGATGATTATACACATTTTGTTATGGTATATTTAATCAGGAATAAGTCTGAGGTGTTTGACAAGTTTAAAGAGTATTACCACTATGCAACGAAGCATTTCAACACAAACTTATTAAAATTGAAATGTGACAATGGCGGAGAATATGTAGGAAATGATATGAAAGACTTTTGTTTAGAGCATGGTATAAAAGTACATTACACCGTAGCATATAACCCCGAGATGAACGGTGTTGCAGAAAGAATGAACCGGACGTTGACTGAAAAAGCAAGAACTATACTGATTGACTCAAAAGTGGATAGAAAACTATGGGGTGAAGCAATTTTATATTCGGCCTATGTGACTAACAGGTGTCCGACAGCTTTGAAAGACAAGACTCCTAGTGAACTGTGGCAAGGAAGAAAACCGGATTTGACAAATTTAAGAGTGTTTGGTAGTATAGCATATAATCATATACCAAAAGAGAGAAGAAGCAAACTAGATCCAAAAGGCAAAAAGTTATTAATGGTTGGATACAGTGTGAGTGGTTATAAATTATGGGATGAGGAAAATGGAAAAATTGTGATAGGAAGAAATGTGATATTTGATGAAACTATGAATGAAGGAGAATGAGTGAAAATACCTATGAATACTGGAGAAGAAGGTGTGAGGAGAGAAATGGACAAGGAATCAAGACCAGGAAGCAGTAATATGGATGTGACACAAAGACAAGAAAGTGGAAATACGGATATGACGCGAAATCAAGGAAGAGAAAATAAAAACTGGAGACAGAAACCGGATAGTGAGAAGTATATGAATATTGAAGAAGAAAGAAAAGATGATAATGTGTATGAGGAAGAAGACAATCATGAGAGGGAATTGAGAAGAAGCAATAGGACGAAACATGTACCAATATGGCAAAAAGATTATGTAGTAGATCTTAAGAATGATGATGACGAGGCCCTATATGCATTATTGGCAGGAGATTGTGATGACATACCAGTACACTATGATGACTTAAAAGGAAGGAGAGACAAAGACTTATGGATGAAGGCAATACGGGAAGAAATTCAAGTGCTGGAGGAGAGTGACACATGGGAGAAGGTTAAAAAGACAAATAACTTAAAATTAATTGATACAAGATGGGTATTTGCTAAGAAAGAAGGAAAATCTAATGAAAATATATATAAGGCAAGGTTAGTGGTGCGGGGGGTACCAACAAGAAGAAAATTTTGATGATGTGTACTCACCTGTTCTAAAAATGCAGACGCTGAGAATATTATTGTCAGTAGCAGCACACAAAAATTACTCAATTCATCAGATGGATGTTAAGGGTGCGTTCCTATATGGACGAATAAATGAAGAAGTATACTTAAAGCCCCCAACTGGATATGACATGAACAAGGACTATGTTTTGAAACTCAAGAAATCACTATATGGACTTAAGAAATCACCGAAGTATTGGTATGAACGTTTCAATGAGGTTATGACAGAATATGGACTCGACAGATCAGAACATGACTATTGTTTGTACAAAGGCAATGACATATACATACTGTTGTTTGTAGATGACTTGTTAATACTGGGAAATGACTTGACTAAAATAAATGATGTAAAACAATTCTTATCGACACAATTTAGAATGAAAGACTTAGGTTCAGAAAACTTGACATATTTAGGCATTTCAATTCACAAGAAAACAAACTGTATTACCATAGATCAGTCAAAGTATTTACAAAAAGTACTCACAAAATATGGTATGGAGGATTGTAAGGGCAATTCCACACCAATGGATGTAAATTTCAAATTTGAAGATGATTATCCTATAGATTATTCATATGAAAAGCAATGTAGGTCATTGATTGGCTCTTTGATGTATGCTACTGTGGGAACCCGGCCCGATTTAGCTTACAGTGTATATTATTTAGGCAGATTTCAGTCCAAACCGAGCTTAGAACTCTGGAAAGCTCTCAAAAGAATACTAAGGTATGTGAAACAGACTGTCAACTATTCATTAACATACCAGCGTCAAGATAATGACAATACACCTGTAATTGGATTCTCAGACTCTGATTGGGGTCGAGATGTTGATAGAAAATCGACTAGCGGTTTTCTCTTTAAAATGTATGGGAATACTGTCATATGGAAATCTAAAAAACAATCTGTAGTTGCTCTCAGTAGCACGGACAGTGAATTTGTATCTTTGTGTGAGGCGGCAATGGAAGCCTGCTGGATCTTGAAACTTTGCATTGACATAAATGTTTTGACTGACAATGTAATTATTTTTGAAGACAACCAAAGCACAATTAAATCTGTTAAAAGTTGTGATCAAAAAAGACTTAAACATATGGAAATAAAATATAATTTCATTAAGCAGAAAGTAAGTGAAGGCATTGTAGATGTAAAATATATAAATACTAAGGAGCAATTGGCTGATATTTTAACTAAACCCCTGAGTGGTAAAGTATTTAAATATTTTACACATGCAATAGGATTAAAATAAAACTCATTAGTTGTTTATATTCCACTGCTATATTTTGCTATAATTTTTGTTAGTAAATCTGTGTAACTTTTATTTCAAAACATGTATGTGTTTATTGCAGTATCTTTTGTTCATGTGTATGATGATGATGATGAGAATGTGATGATTGAGGGAGGGTGTTGTGTTGGCTATCCTGTCCAATCATCACATACTCTGTGAATGACACTTGATATTAGGCTATGGTTATTCAGTGCCTAAAAATATCTTTTCTGTTGACATGAAGATGGCCGTAATAGTTGCCGTGTTAGTTGTGAAAGTTATATTAAAATAAATAGTTAAACTATAAAAGAAGAGTTGTTTATACTGAATAGGAACAGCCCAATAGGAAACCCGTTAATACATCAAAGATCATTCACAAGTAGAATGCTTTGAATCTGTGTTCATTTGTGAATACGCGAATGTCTGATGTGGAATATTGATTTCAATGTGGTATAAACAAACAAGAAGCTAAACGGATCCTTACATTCATATGTTCTGAAGGAAATTTGTTTGAAATAGGTAATTTGTAATATTGACTTACGTATTGATCTAAAGATTCCTCATGGATCTGAAGCTTTGAAGGTCTGAAACTTTTTTATCGATTCTTCATCGTATTTAGTAATACGATAATAAGTTTCAGTGGTTTAAAGCTATTTAAGTACAGCTGCTATAAAGCAACACGTTTCTTGTATTTTTTTTTGCTTATTACATTTGTTCTTATGCAGCCATAGAAATATACCAATACCTACACAATTACACACATTAAAATATTACATAGTCTATTTATTAGGGTTAAAAAGATAAAGACCTGTGTTGGACCGACGGATAAACAGGCAGACAATTAATAGGCGAATTTAATCGTACAATAAAATTATTAGTTATATATAAAACATGATTCACGATAGCTTGAATTCGTCCTAAATTGAACTCAAAACACTTTAAGATTAAGGTCATCAAGGAATTCTCCGAATGTTATAGTGCCAGATTTGCTCACTCGACACAAAAGGCCTAAGTGACTCGGTCTCGGGGGTAAGTGGTACAATCACTTTTCTCACCGGAACTAGCCACCCTCTGTCATTTGTGTAGAATGGAATGGGAACAGCGGTCAAGTGCGAGTAGGGTTGCGAGAACGGGATGACAATTAAACGCATGGCAAATAATAACATAATTAAGCAATTGCCAAAATTACACATTCATTCTCAGTCGCAACTTAGTCGGGGGTTCACTTTTCATGAACTTGAAATTCTACTTTCAGCGGAACCCTTAAAACAGTACACTATGAACCAACGTAAACACTCGAAAGAGTTGATGCTCAGTAACCCTTATTTTTTATGTTGCTCATCCATTTCTTAGGCATACTTAAGAGGGTCCAGTAATTGGCTTAGATAATTAGTGATTGCAGAGATAACAGTGCTCCAGAACCCTCAAATCCTGTAAGGTGGTTTAGTATATAAATATATTATAAGCCTTTGCGTCGCAGAATTTTATATCCCTTGAGTTTAGTATGAATTCTGAAGATGAAATGTAGCGTCCTTGATAGCGACAATATTTTCCCTTGAAATGTTTTGACAAGTTTACGGTGCCTTTCAATCGACACTTTCCATGTTATGAAAAAGTTATCGTTATGTATCGATGTTATGTAACTTGTAATTGATGTTTAAAAATCGTCCGAGCGCGAGAGTTCAATTTTGTCGGCAAAATTCAAAGGTCCCTGGCAGCCATCGTTTACATTTGATCAGCTTCGCGTCCTGCTTCACATGTGCTCTCAAATGTCAGCTATTATATATAAAAAAATTATATATAGCAAACCGCATTAAGTTCGAGTAAACCACCTAAGTACTTCGGTTTCTGGGTGGGCGACAATTTTTTTGCTTTTGCTTGCAATTTCGGTGGCCCTTAGAAATTCAAACTCTTACATAAGTAATCATTAACATATGTATGCATTATAAAGCACTTTGGTGTCTCTATATAAACGATAACTTAAAATATTATTAACATGCGATTTGAATTTTTTATGATTTTTTTTATATCGATTTCCAATTCCCGTGTCCTAATTCCCATAGCTTGTTTACCCAAAACAGCTGATTTTGGGGCACGGGAATTGGGAAGGGTCACTTATTTTGTTAATAAACCGCATTTAATAACAATAATTATCGATGAAATGCATAAATAAATATAATTTCTACTAAGTATATCGATTAGAGTTGTAGTTTATGCGTTTATTTAAAAAAAAACAGGCCAACTGCTACAATTACACTTAGCTTCTTAAATATTTGAAAAGAATCAATGAACAAAGTCAATGAACATTATGTACATTAAATCATGTAGGTATATATCGATACATACGCATTTTATATACAACGACGGTGGCAAACAAGTAAAAGCGGACATCTCAAATTTTATAAAAGGTCAGCAACGCACCCGTGACGCTTTTGGAGTTGCGAGCGTCTATATGTGCATCTGCATTTAGTGAAAGTTTTACATATTTATTTATCGTATGGCATTTATTTCGAACCGTGAGATCTTCGAGAAGACAGTACGGTTGCCAGTTTTTGTTACACTTTTAGAACCATCCAGGGGTCACGTGTAGGGTAGCGGTGGGTACTTTCCCTACGGACGTGGTGCAACTTCGACCCCCCTTTGTCAAGTGAGTGGGCAACTTGACTATTAGAAGTTTTCAAGCCGCCCGAAGGCCTCCAACTTGGCTTAACGACTGCTGCCATAGACAGCAGCCGGGATCAACGGCTTAACGTGCCTTCCAAAGCACGGGAGCGCTCAGTTAGTAACCACTCAAAGCGGTCACCCATCCATGTACTGACCGCGGCCCACATTGCTTAACTTTGAATAACGCTTGCGGCACGCAGGCGCCGCTGGGCCACGAGCGCTCCATATTAAGTTTTACATATTAATACGTGTATGATTTTCTGCAAAGAAGTTGCTATGTGATTGTATAAAGAGAAATTTAACTTAAAATATAGATTTTTGGTTTATATAAATTTCCTCGGTTGAAACTTGAACCCATGATTGGTCAAATTAGGCTAAATAACTTCGATACAATTGAACTTTATAATTCTTGATAAATTAGATGGTAAATAATAATTTTAATACAATTTTTTCTAAGAAAAGGCAATTCCCATGGACAGATAAATTCCCGTGCCCAGGTCAAATTTTCAAATTGCAATAACTTCCGTAATTTTATATGTATAAGTACCCCGTAAGAAAATTTGTGTTTATTAATTTTTTTATCAAATTATCAGCATAAAATTTTCTATATATTATTGGTATTTCAAAATTCCATGGGAATTTGACAAAAATGCCCGTTTGGTGAAATTCACTCTTATACTCTCCAAAATGTATGCGATAGAATATTCACACATAGCAGACTGACAACTTGACGCGGGTCACCAATCGGTCTACGAGTTCTATTCCGAAGCCACTTGATAATATTTGACGTTTTCGTTTCGTCCAATACAACAGTGTAGCAGGCGCTGTACATGAATGAACGAAAGCGGTCAGGTGTTTCGGTATTTTGGTAATCAAATAACTTAGTCACACTTTGATATCTAAAAGATGTAAGTGTAGGTACCCATTAGATTACCTTAATATACATAAATATAGACAAAGAGATAATTTATTGGTAATGAATTGTTCCTAAAAAACATTCATTAAAATGTAAGTACTTACATAAT
This sequence comes from Cenopis cana, assembly GCA_951800055.1. NCBI lineage: Eukaryota > Metazoa > Arthropoda > Insecta > Lepidoptera > Tortricidae > Cenopis > Cenopis cana. The sequence continues at coordinate 9,471,564 of OX637488.1, forward strand.
TATTTGCAATTATATTTATTTTTTACTAAATATCTAATAACTCCTTCAAATTATAAAATATTTTTTTACGCGCCATTCTTTTATTTGGTTTTAAATGTGAGAAGACTAACGGCTTCTCTTATCTCTTTTGGCACTTTTGGCAGCTTATTATATACCTACTATCGGACCAGCGGCATGCACTGTCTTTGCAGTTGTAGTGATTTTGTGGGGGATGGATAATAAAGGGCAACAGCAACAAATTTTCCATACTACAAATTTTAACGTAACGTGACCTGACTTGACATATTTGTAATTGTTTGTTATGTCGTTAATACTAATTAGACGATAGAGAGAAGGACCTACTTGAGTGTGCCTAAATACATGTACCTATGGTACTTTTATCTCACGAGCGCGGATGTGTCATGGTTGTGTGTTGAGCTATACACATGCACATTGTCTATGCATGCGTCAGAGTAGGAGCTATGAATTTACGCTGTCTATGTGTTCGTACGTGTCACAACTACAACGATGGCTAACCCGCGCTCGTGAGATAAGAGTACTCGAACGAATTATATTATCAACCAAATTTTATCACAATAGATGATTACATTAACAGTTTTACGCCAACAGAGGAAACATCCCTGTATTCACGAGGGCTTAGCAACACAATATGACGGGAACAACGCTCGAGGTGATTGATCATTGTGTTGTGACGTCCCTCAAGTAGTTAGTTAAATAGCTCCCTGGCGACTGCCGCTATTAAATCCTGTCCCACTCTAGCACAAATTGCACAGAAACAGCCAGAATGCGACGCAAACACTCGAGTAACCGTTTTAAGAGCATTGCATTGAATTAGTTGGCAGGGTTTGGACTATATAAGTAGGTATATAAACAAATTATGTCACGTTCATTAGTAATTTCAGTAAGTATATTCCCTATTTGTTGAGATTGACAGAGTCATCGGATTAATGATCAGGATATTAACCATTCATTCTCTGTCATTGCAAAAGTGGAATTTGTTAGAACATGTAAATTCAGGTAAGGCAAAGTATTGTATGCTGACCTATTAAATCGCACTAGATGTGCCACGAATAGTGATTTTGGTATATACCGGTTATTCAGCTAAACTCTCAGCCGAAGCGCCGAATATTCGGCGGCCGGATATTCCGCGCGGCATTATTTGTTTAATCACTAGTTTGATAGTTCAATTTTTACAAACTATTAATTAACTTGCATTGTATGTATGCCAACTCTTACCATTCTTTTACAAAACTCTTCAAAGTCCAATCGAATTGAAATTTTGTACATCCTTATAAGTAGCATGTAGCATGACAATGTACGATTGCGGCACTGCTGATCTGGCCTCTCGGAAAGTTCTGTGTAAAGTTAGTAATATTTGTTATTCGGTATTCGGCTGTATGGCCAGCAGTATTCGGCCGAATACTGAATAGTAAAAAAAGTAGGCCGCATATCGAATAGAAGCCGAATATTTGTGGCATCTCTACTTTTCACCTGCTATCTTACTTTATAAACCTTAATAACATTACATGTGAGCAACAGAGTGTCAATTATTTCAATTAAGGAGTCAAAGTTAGGACGTTTACTTACTGATTATTTCCAAAATGGACAATGTTCGTACCATAGTCCAAAGCATTTCTAAGTTTTACGGTAAATTAGAGAAAGTACCTAAACGTTATAAAATTGTTGAGTACCTACCTGTAAATTGCTTATAGCGCGTATCTTACTTTACCTCAATCGAATCGCTTTTGGAATGCATACTTCGTCGCGTCGCCTCGCCATCTGTATTTTCTCACAAAACAGTATCGTGAGTGGATTTCCGTTCACATTGAGAGTTTAACAAAAGTGCGTTGTATATCGCAGTGTACCATTTATAGTTAAACCGGGTTTGCTTCATAGCCTTATTGCTTTTTAAAGGTACTACGTACAGAGTTCTGTTTAACAAAACCAATGTTTGACAGCTAGCCATTGCACCCCGCTCGCAAGAGCTCGCCGCATAGCACGTGTTCTTTCTTGCGTGTATAGCCGAAGCGGTAAGTGGAACAAACCTGCGAGTAGTGCGAGTTCAAACAATCTAAAGGCGCGTTTCCACTGGTCGTAACAACCCTCCAACCTAGTTTTAGTTAAAGGGTGCAAGATAACAGGAGCTCCCCGCATGCAAAGGTCGGCCTTCAAAGACCAGTGAAAATGCACTCCAACATGGGTTTTCATTATGGACGTGAGATGAGACCTACCAAACAGAACACGATTAAAAATTTACAAGGTTTAGTCAGACGAAAGGGCAATTAGTATCATTATGAGTTTATGAGACACCAGGGGACCGATTTTTGAGTGTCGAACGCTCGAATTTTCACTCGGCATTTGTCAAAACGTCATAGTTTTTTGACAGATCTCGAGTGAACATTCGAGCGTTCGACACTCAAAAATCGGCCCCCTGGTTGAAAATCTTAACACTTCAAATGCGCCCAAAATATATTTATCTTATTAAAACAGATTCAGTTTGTTTCTTACATTTTATTTATGCATGCTGACAGGGAAGTTGTTTGAAGTTTCCTGAAGTTGCCAGCGAAAGTTCGTAAAAGGTCTTTATTCTGTTTGTGCGAAATTTCGTTTCCGTTCCATCTTTGTTCCTAACTGTCCTTACAGAAATTGCGCTTCAGAACTTGACAAAGTATTCGGGCCCTTAAAACACAATGTTGGTTACAAGATACTTACATCCTTTCGAATCATATTATTATTTGTTATTTTTAAATTATATGTGTGAAAACGACTCTCTTGAGCTGTCCTTGTATTCGGATTCAAACTGTCGTTACTTTTCTAATTAGACTTTTGATAAAGATCTGGGGGCCGATTTTTGAGAGTAGAACGCTCGAATTTTCACTCGAGATCCGTCAAAAAACTATGACTTTTGACAGATGTCGAGTGAAAAGTCGAGCGTTCGACACTCAAAAATCGGTCCCCTGTTACTCTTCTAACTGTATGCAGTAGCAGTGTAATTCTGTAAATTACATTATTAATAACGGTGAATACAAGTTGAGTACAGACCAAGGCGAACTTTGATGAATTTCTTCCAGTTAAACTACTTGTAGATGTATTCTAAGATTGCATCTTAATATTACCGTAGCGCTACGTAATAGCGAGCAATAGTCGTCAATCGTCATCCATCCGAAATCACGCGCCGCCCGAGCCTATGAGCCTGTGTAATGCGCCGGTAATTGCTAAATGCGCCCGACTAAGATCCCACTGATCCATGCAGCCAATCTGAACGTTGGATTCTTTTTTGTTACGTACGCTGTTGAATTAATTGAACTCTTAAAAACATTAAAGTTTTTTTCTTCTCTATTTCAAGTATATCTGTGTCAAAGCAGTTTAATAAACCATTCATTTTTTTTAAATTCATTTTTCTTTTTTTTCTCATTGTAATTTGTTTGGTAGATTAGATTAGATTAGATATATTTATTTCCTTTATAAAATTACAGTGTTTTACATTTTTAAAACAAAAATTAATTCACAAAAGGATCGTCAACGGGTATAAAATAAGAAAAATATAAAACAATAAAAGAAATCAAATAATGTATTAATTGTGGGTAGGTAATCTTTATTTATTTCCTCTCGATCGAAATGACCACTCCAACTATTTTCCCGAACGAAGTGGGGAGAACCAACTCGTGGTAATTATGGCTTATTTCAGACCCTTGTCATACAATCTACTATGTATTTAATGTTTCGTGGATTCACTTGTCTCGGCGCATTACACTTACTCCTTAAGGTGGCGGTTCGCGCCGCGACAGAGACAAGAGACCGAGACAGGAGACTGCGACCGTCACTTGACAGTAGGCAACATATAGGTGTCAGTTCGCGCCGCGACAGAGACACGAGACCGAGACAGGAGACCGATACCGGAGACCGTGACCGTGACTTGACTAAGGCAACTCGCGTCTCGGTCTCCTGTCATGGTCTCGTGTCTCTGTCGCGGCGCGAACTGCCACCTATATGTTGCCTACTGTCAAGTGACGGTCGCGGTCTCCGGTCGCGGTCTCCTGTCTCGGTCTCTTGTCTCTGTCGCGGCGCGAACCGCCACCTGTCAAGTGGCAGTCGCGGTCTCCGGTCTCGGTCTCCTGTCTCGGTCTCGTGTCTCTGTCGCGGCGCGAACCGCCACCTTAATAAACCGGATAGGACAAGGAGTAATCTAGATAATCACAACGAATTCCCGTAATTGGAAGTCAGGCTTACACTGGTTCATTTGCTAGTAGTTGGCACCTATCTAAGCATTGTGAATATCAGTCTAGCTATTCATTAAAACTTGTGCGATTATTTGAATTGAACATATATCACTTTTTGCTATTTCTTACTTACCGCTTTTTCACCGACTTTGACATTGGTGTTTCTTGTTGCAGTTGACATTGCAGCTTATCAATATTGTCCTAACACGTCGTAATAGCGTGCGAATGTCCCTTCATCCAATACACGACACGTGCCCACGCGTAAGCTACGTCCTATATCCACAAGCAACAAAATCTAAAGTAAGGATATCTTCGTCTCTATCGCAATTATAATATTTGAGAACGACAGAGATGGAGATACACGAACTTCGAATCAATTTCGATTATCTTGGTAGCTCCGCAATCGAACCTGTAAAATGCGCCGGTAATTGCTAAATGCACATTCTACTAAGATCCCGCTGATCCAACGTTTAGCTGCACGCCCCAGCTACGAGATTCACTAGTCTCAAATCCATACACTCATACCTAGTATATATTGAAACTGAGATTCATGGCAACTATACGTCATCGGAAGTTAGAGTTAGACTGGCCCCTTCGGGCGATTTGTAAGCGTTGTGAATACAAGGCTAGCTATGAATCGAAATCTGGCTCTAAGTATTCAGCCACCCCTTTGTTCAGACGCCCGTTGCCGATGACGTGACGTTGGCATTAATGCCATGTTCCTTGTCACCTCGTGGCTGGCGAAACCCAAAAATTGCAAAGTTTAATTTTCATAACTTTTGAAGCTAATTTTACATGTTCTCAAGTGTTGTTAAGAAGTTGTCGAAATAATGTTAGTTACTTAAAGTAATGTTTTGAAACATTTGCAATCAAGCAATTGGTGGCTTTGAAAATAAACAAAGACATAAAGCGGGCGAACGAGTGTAAGCTTGTTTTATGACTTGCAATTTTCTTATTACTTACCTAATTAAACTTTATTGCAAAAGGAAGTCGTCACGAAAGTATGGTGTTCAAATAAGATGAGGGAAATAAATCGATATTTTCTTTTAAAAGCACTTCTTATTTATAATCTCCCTTAAGGAAAGAGATAACCCTGGGGGCCGATTTTTGAGTGTCGAACGCTCGAATGTTCACTCGAGATCTGTCAAAAAACTATGGCGTTTTGACATATGTCGAGTGAAAATTCGAGCGTTCGACACTCAAAAATCGGTCCCCAGGTTCATCAACTAACTAAGTACCTAGTCACGAGGAGATAAAATTATACGATATTTAAAAAAAACCGAAACTAGATTACATTATTACTTATTTAGTATGCCTAATACATATTCTAAAGATACAACATTAAAATGAGATAATTTTTTTATGATAAATGATTCCATATTAGTTAAGAAGCTTGATATTTAACGAATATATAGACAGTTTCTAAAATTGATTAAAAAACAAAATTGGTAGTTAAAAGCAACGTTAATAACGATATACGTGAAACTAATTTTAAACCTGATAAAGTTCCCTACGACACAGATGCTCGCCGAACTTTTTTATTGAAAATATAAAAGTTGGCAAGTTATGCTGGAGTTGATAGGTAACCTTTATTAAATAAATCCCTCTAAAAGTGTTGAATGAAACTCATCAGCTCCTACAAACGCGTATGTGATTTGTCTTATCTCGCATTTCCAGTTGGATACCTAAATCCAATTCATGCGCTGAATACATTTGCCCCTTACTGGAGTTGATCAGTCTCATTCGTTTCATCAGCAAAATTGTATGGTATGGTATGGTATGATAATGATATGGTTTTGCGCATAGATAAGAAAATGTCCCCTCCTCGTAGCTACTATTAAAATGTTAAAAAACTCGTAAAGCTAGCTGACCTCGACTTGATATCACTATACGCGTTTCTCACAATCCCTTTTCTTTTGAAACAGCGCATCACCTTCATTTCATTAGCATTTTTATAGGCTCTTGAGGCTGTCGTTATCTCAACAAGGCGGCATGCGGTGGGAGGTGCTGAAATTGTGGCCATTTTCATTTATTTTCAATTGAATTTAGGACGTTTCTCTAACTCGACGGGACTCGAGGAGCGTCGTGATCACACGTCGGCAGTTGTGTGAAGGGGTCCATGGGAATTTCCTCCGGGCACTGTGATATTGCAACATGTTGTGTTGCGATAAGACCGCCTGTTGTCATTATGTACTGTTATGTGTTACTTTTGTTGAGGTTATGCAATAAAGAGTATTTGTATTGTATTGTATGTGAACAAAGCTTCATGTTTGTAGGTAACATAGGAATGACTGCTGGGGGCCGATTTTTGAGTGTCGAACGCTCGACTTTTCACTCGAGATCTGTCAAAACACCATCGTTTTTGACAGATCTCGAGTGAAAAGTCGGGCGTTCGACACTCAAAAACCGGCCCCCTGTTTATGTTCTGATTCTTGTTTTTATGTCTTGTTTAACACGAAATTAATATAATCCATGTTTGGATGCGAGTCTTTGATTCTTGCTTCTCTAAAATAATAAAACATTAGAAACACCCGAAAAGTGAAAACATTTCGCAACGGTGAATGCTACCAAATTTGAAAATAAATATTTAAATTTCCAACGGATTACGTATCTCAAGGGAAATCAGAATAGAGCATGATAGAAGAATTTTCGCCTTTTCTTTCCCCGTCTGGATTCATACGGTACATAAACTAATATTGGTACGTATAGCTGATATTGCTGTCATCCGGACTCCTTTGGGACGCAGAGCTAGTCGGTCGTCGTGTTACCTATTAATAAAATCAATTCAAAGCCGATTTATTCCTGGGAAAAATAAGGAAAACTTTCTGTATTTTACCGCGGAAATCTTCTCTTCGTCAAATACTTTCTATGTGCGTGGGGAATTTAAAGCTTTTGCCGGTTTAAGATTCCGTTCGGAGGGTTCTAGGTTCAACGGTTATTAATTATCCCTTAACCCGCATTTTTGCAGATAACAACTAATACATGTAATTTTTATACTCTGCAAGTTGCCTTTACCTCTGATTCAGCGCCCTGAGGGCTGTGAAATTATAATTATTTACGGGTTTGAAAATGCTACCTATCACAATATTTTTTTTTACATTTCACTCTAAGTATTTGGGCGGTTTTACAAATGAGAGTACATTATAGAAATAGCAACAAGGAAAGGGGCACTCATTTGAATTATGTTTTTCTGTTTATGTTGTATACCAAGAAAAATCGGTCAAAGAGGTTGAACCTTTAATAAATGCCTTTCAGGTACATCTTTTTAATATATCACTTGGGTTTTTTCTCTCTTTTATGCTGTATAATAAATCTCTTTGACCGTTTACGACAAAAACCGGCAAGGTGTCATGGAAAAGAGAGATAGTAATGGTTTCCGGGGCAACCACAGAAAATACCTGTAGCTCAAGGTACTCATGAATGGAGGCGTAATCATACCCTTGGCGCTAAAATCTATTAGCATATAAATGGGTTGCGTGAGATCCAACAGGGGTGCATTCAGTTTTTGGGTCGTATTAAAACTGCGTTATTAGAGGAGAAAATTTGTCACCGGTCTATATCTAGTCCGTTGGTATTAACTGAAGATTACATTATCTGCCAGCTGGGGGCCGATTTTTGAGTGTCGAACGCTCGAATTTTCACTCGAGATCTGTCAATAAAGTATGATGTTTTGACAGATATCGAGTGAAAAGTCGAGCGTTCGACACTCAAAAATCGGCCCCTTGATTCCCATTATTCTATGTCCAGTCGCCAGGGCAAAAATACTTTCTGCTGGGTCCTTCTGTCTGATCATAATGTTTATTATTACGTATATTTTACCATAAAATTATTAACAACATGTTATATAAATATATATATAAATCAGATTTTTCCTTTAAAATTATTTTACCTATTAAAACCAACTTAATTTTACAGTTGGTTAGGAACTCTAAATGTGCGAAGTCCGACAGGGACTTGGTCGGTTTTATGTTCGTAACGAAAACTCTACCTAGCAATATCGCGTCTTCTTGGGCAGGGAAGGCCCAAAAAGTGCTACAGCGTAAAGTAGTATATAAATGAGGTTATTTTGTAGGAGCAGCATGGTATCACAGAAGATCAATCAATCTATCCGTACAGATTGATTGGCTCGATCGCAAATAAAAATAGTGCATCTTTAATATTGTATCGATATTGTGATACCTTATTAGGTATCGAATTCATTGTGAGATAAATAGCTTCGATAACCGCCGAGCGGAAATGGGACACCATTCCAATCCCGATATATATGTATATAGATTTTCGTTTCGCCAAAGAGCAAAGTTACCTATTGGTAGCGATAGGTATAATAAACATTTTGTACGGCTCATTTGAACTTTATTAAGTGGAAATACAGCGATCGCGAGGGTGGGCGCATCGGCTACTCACTTCGGAAAATCTTTTCGATTCCATTGCGAAGGTATCACGTTCCAACCGTGATGTGGTCACATTCGATTTTTCCCTCTAGTACTGTCTGTTATCCCTTCACGCTTAAACCGCAGAACTGATTTAGATGAAATTTGGTATGGATAAAGTATGTTAAAGAAAAACGATTTTTAGGGAGAAAATGTAGTGAGCAACGTAATTGAGGTAGTACCTACCTAAGTACTTTGATTATTTGATTTCCAATGTGTTGAATGAATAGTGCACTTACTTTTCAATAAAGCTACAGTAGAAAGAGAAACGTAGAACACCATGAAATCAAACGTTACCTAATGCGAGAGAAAGGCGAAGTGTTTGGCAAGTGACACCTTTGTTCGCTGGCGAAAGTAATAATGTATTCTCCACAGAAAGTTGGGCGAAACCAAAGGCAAATGTAGTGACATTTACAGCAACCTGGGAGGGATGCAACAGGCTTATAAGTCCGTGCAGGAGGGAGTTTTCCGCACGTTACCGTCTGCTTGAAACACCTACAATCTCGCGGTCTGTTGATTTTCAACTCCGTTCTTTCGAGCAACTTTTAGGCATTGCTTAAAAAGTTACTTTAAGTTAAATAATGTATTCTTGAGTTTGTGAATACAATGTCTGCGAGAACTCAAAGGTAAAGCTGTGTATTTTGAATACGTACTGTAGGTGTTATAGATATATTTAGGAACAATAGGCATGTTGACTGATAGTCAAATCAACTTCTTATCTACTTTTTATGAAATGTAAAAAATACTTTGATAAGAATGAAGTTAGTACCTAGGGAAATTCATCGACTAGTTGGAGGGAAAAACAAAAAAATCGGTTCGCAATCTTACGCTAGTTTATAATTTCGCCAGTTAGATTATAATCTAACGGTATTTGCAATTTTTAATAACGATAGATTACAATCTTTCCATAGTTTACATTCTCGTTAGTTTGATTATAATCTAATAGATTTTACGATTTTAATCGGTCGGTAATATGCCTTTCTCAGAAAGCTGTATGTTGAATTTACGAATTATTATATTATTGCATACCCATTGGAACTTTTATTAAAAACGAAAGGAACTATTATAAAAATATATAGGTAAATTTTAAGTTACTGGCTGCAGTTTAGTAGATTCACGTAACCGTCACAATTCACATGGTTCACCATAAACGTTCCCCGTCCGTTTGTAATCGAATCAGTCGTGTCGTCCAGTAATTCAGGGCGGCGAAAGCCATTGCTGCGATGAAAATGCAATTTGAACTGGCCGTATAGTTACTGTTATAGGCTGTACTATAACGCCTAAGCCTGTACTTTGACGGTGATATATCGCATGTCATTGGGCGGCTTTGACCATTTCCAGATAGGCTTTACTGACATGTTATCCAGCTGATGCTTTGTCGTATGTATATTTATGTGGTCTAATGAAGGACAGCGCCTTATTTTATTGAAATAACAAGAGCTTAGTTATTGTTTTTGTGTTCTTTCGAATAATTAGTATGTGATTAGTATAGGTTCCAAATATGTGAAAAAAGAAAAGACTTTCGGTTAATATTTATTTTGTTACTAACAAACAAAAGTTCATAATAAAATATTATGTTACGACCACGAAAAGTAAATACTGTGTTACGATTATGTGGACTACTAAGCGTAAAGTTTATATCAGAACAGTCCCTTTGTGTAAGTTACCTACATCCACCTGTGCGAATACAGTCCAAGCGGGGCAGTGTATCATGCGGTTCCCGAAACGATATTCCCTCGTGGCATCCCGTATTAATCCAAACTATGTACGTATCCACAAACCTGTTCCATAAATCAGCTAGCTAGATTTTTCCAGCTCGCCATAATAAAGGCTGATTTTGTAACACAATTAGGTTGGAAATATAATTCAGTTGTCGGCTACAAATCTATTCTTCTGCGGTAAATAGGATTACCGGCCTAGATACGTTTGGAAACGGGTCGAGGCGGGGGCGAATTGCGTCGAAATGACTGACTAGATATAGCCGACCACGTAGGGTACTTTATAGTCACTCCGTTGTGAGATGCGATAAAATTGCGATTATATCGCCGAAGAGATTGGAACTCTGCCCGCTTCTGAAGTAAAATAAATACACGTTTTGGCCTGGAGCTATCACCGCTATAAATTGTTGTTGTGAATGGTATAAAGAACTTGTCTCTGTCAGCGGAAAACATCAGAACCATTTGTAAACACGATTGTTCGCACTTAATCCTTATAAATATGCATTCATATACTTGTACTTATTTGGCGGATTACATCAATCTTGAAATGAAATGAAATAATTTATTGTCACGATGATGAAATTAATCTACATAAATTCAGAAGATCTTCGACGTGTATATCAGCTTGTGTATCAGCACAGTAGAGGTTGTACAACTGTACCCTTACCATGAGTTTGCAATGTTTGCATTACCGTACTCGCTAGCGACTGCGTAAACGATTAAGGCGACTTCCTGATTTGTCGGTGTGGAGGAGGTACGATATGTCAGTCAACTCAGTACCGCTTTTTACTACGCCCCTACATTTAAATGTGTGCTTCCTGACTGGCGCGGGATGTGCGGTTGCGGGACGATACGAAGGCAGTACTGGGGGCCGATTTTTGAGTGTCGAACGCTTGACTTTTCACTCGAGAGCTGTCAAAAAACGATGATGTTTTGACAGATGTCGAGTGAAAATTCGAGCGTTCGACACTCAAAAATCGGCCCCCTGGTCCACTTCTGCGCATGATAATTACTACAGCGCAAATGTAATACTGACAGTATTCCGTCAAGTTGAAATCTTTGCGACGTCAGTAAGTTTACGTCAAAGAAAAAAAATGTCACATATCGATCCCGCGCCGCCAAGTCAGAAAGTCGCCTTAGTATGGACAACAGTACAGCGCCTCTGGCGGTTACGCAATAGAACTAAGAATCGCCATACTAAATCGTTTACGCAGTCGCTAGTGAGTACGGTAATGCAAACATTGCGAACTCATGGTAAGGGTACTACACTTACCTGAGATGCACTTGGCTTAAGCTGTGTCTCAGTCTCAAGGATTATTTTCTAAACAGCGAGTGTGGGATGCATCGGGACGTAGTGGCAGTAGACGCATCTTTCACCCCGCTTTCCATGGCAAAAGAGAACTAGCGCAGATTTGTGATCAACACAGAAGTGTTGAGCACCGAAGACCGCAAGGCGGAATGCAGTAAGTAGCATGGACTACTACATGGACGGTTCTACAGGGCCCTTACGGGGCCCGACGCAGATCTGCTTCAAAGAGTATAATAATCTGCTCGCGTCGGGGAACTGGCTACGCTTCGGGGATCTCTTCATGGAAACCGAAAGTTTTGTTTGTGCAATTGCGGATGAAGTTATCATGACGAACAACTACCGGAAATATATTCCGAAGGACGGACGGTACGGTCATGGCATATCTAACATAAGTAAAAACCCGGGCGATAAAGGTCAACATCCATCAGGGATGAGCGAAGCTGTTGCTGGTTGTTGCTGTGCTACGAGGACTCAAATGTTTAAAAACACAGATTAGCACATGTGTAGTGGATATTCACCCTAAAGCGGATAATTTTCTACAGCTGTCGGAAGTGTACTCGCTCGTGCACGGGTAAGCACTAGATTTTGTTGGCTCCATGCCAGCGAGCTTATCGACATTTTAATGGAATCGTTTGAAACCTATATTTAATGAAACGATATTATTTGATAACTAAAAAAAATAAACAATTGAATAAAATAGTTATATTTTATTGAGTAATGAAATACTGAACGGTCTAACAAAGTTTTACCAACATTTAAACTAAAAAAATATTAACCGTAAAAGTTAACGATTAACTACCTGATAGATGTGATACGATGGTCCTTCAGTCCTCAAAAAATATTAGGTACTCTGTATCTAAAATTAAAATGAAATTTTTCGATATTTTCGTTAATATTCATCTAGGAATACTTAAGTATTTAACATTTAGGGAGTTCCTGTCAAAGAAAATACCACGTATTTGAGCCTTTAGTAAGCCAAAGCAAACATTTAATCGAATTACTTGGAAACCGGAGAGAACTTATATGGTGAACCACCAAAATTGTATTAGCTCCACTATCAAAGGAAGCTCGAAGGATAAGTAGTTAACTGATGTAGGCGTGTTCCATATTGTGTATTCCGATTACACAGTGATTATTGTTTGCGTAGGAGGCAAAAATGTAAAACCCTTCTAATTAGGACATTAGGCCTCCTAATCGAGGTTTGACCCTTCTAGTAGAGATGATAAAATCTGTTTAACCAAGTAAAGGGCAGGCGTAAATGGCCTATTATCCAAAATAATGACGTAAACCCTATAGTTACATGACGTAAACCCTATAGTTACCGAAATTTACTTACACGTGATAGTCACAGACGTAAAATATAAATATTAATCCTACTGTCCCCTCTTTGTAAACATGTCACGGATCTTATACATTTCTAATAGAGGAAAAACTAGCAAAATAATTACTTGCCGCGCGTGCAGAATAAACACGCTAACTCACAGGGGCGTAAAATCCACTGAAGTAAGGACGCGTGGCATTTGTTTCACAACATGTCATGTAGCCATGTGTCATCTCCAGATAAATACGGCTCACGGCCGGCATGCCAGATAAGAGTGAAATATTATTTAGGATACAGGAGTAGAGGAGTACAGTAGAGGAGTAGAGAGGATACAGAGAGGAGGAAGTACAAAACCAAACTTGCCTTAAATAATGCTCGAGGAACGAGGACACAAAGGTGCGTACTTTTTATTGACAGAGGAAACTTTACTCGCGTCTCTTTATGAACTTAGCTTCGCACCTTTCGTTTTTTACGGGTGAATAAATCACAACTTTCACCCGTTCGGAGTTTATTGTTTTTGTCATGAAAAATGCGTTGTGTAGGTGCTCGGTAATAGAGGAAATAGTTGTGTGTAATAAAGATAGATGCTGCATAAGCGAGCGGGAGAATATTTATCAGGCTTCTAGCTGAGTGCAATGCGGAGGCGTGACCGTGGCGCTTTTATTGTGATTCGGAGTTGTGTTTTACATTGCAGCTTGCATTTTATGACGCTAAGATGTATCTGGAACGCGTTACGAGTACACGCGGGAGCCGTTAGCGTCGCGCTCAATAATGCTTTAAGTATAATTTATGCGTTAGTATAAACGAACTGAAATATTTACTAGACAATATTGATTCATATCTCCTTCTGAACTATACATGATAGGATATACTAACGGGTTTAAATAATAAGGTAAAACAACCCAAATTGTTTTTTAAATTAAAATAATGTCTTCTTTTAGTTACCACTGGGACCAGTTAAAAGAGACGATGAGAGTTGGAGGATCCTCAAAAGCTGGTAGCCGAACCAAACATTATAGGTGAATCCAAAGCGTCTTCGCTGGCTTGGCCACCTACAGAGAATGGGAGAAGCTCGACAGGTGAAGAGAGTATACTTGGGCCGACCGACCGGACGACGTCCTGTGGGTCGCCCCAAGTATCGCTGGAGGGATGTGGTGGAAGCGGACCTGCGTGAGCTCGGAGCTGGTGCAAGCTGGCCAGAAATTGCGCAGGACCGAGCAAAGTGGCGTGCTCTTGTGTCGGAGGCCAAGACTCATTTTGGGTCATCGTGCCAGCCCAGTCAGTCAGTCTTCTTTTAGTAAAATCTTCCATCTACAATATTCAAGGTACTTTCCCTCCATGTGGCATAGGCGTGGGACGCCCTGTAGGTATATCAAAAATATAGAAAGTGTTAACATCACATAACCGTAGGCAAGCTGTGATTCAGTAAAATCAAGTAAATTCTCTTGATTCATATTATATTTCAGCAGAAAATCCTGCTTTATACACGACTTGCCGAGTTGCCGCTGATATTGCCAATTTTATGATTACTATGAAAGATACATGTAGCTATTGACCAACCGTTTAGATAACGTTGTCGATTACTTTCGGTGCGATTTTGGTACGCTGGTGGTACATTAGTCACCATACTACCATACCTTTCAGGAAGCTCAACTAACCCAGGAGCTGACTACGTCAAACGGGCTATCCATAGTTCTTTGGCTTTTTTCCGTTTTTATAATAATACTCGGATTACACACATTGTTGTCGAACCTTAAGCATCGCACCGAATTCGCACTCACTGACCTAAATGCGCATCCAGTCATCGAATGACTAAATAGGACAATGCCACCAATATTAGTCTGTTAACTCGCCCTGGTAACAGACGCACGTTCGTTCACAGATGACTTCATAATCTTTGATAGATTTAGTATAGTAGTGCACACTATCTTCAAACCATATGCGTGAATGTCAGCGTAATCTATTTAATTGCTCAGTTATGTGTATAAATCGGATGAGGTCATTGCCGGATTATGCTTAGGTATACCTACGTTCGTTACGTGTCATGTTATCACTAAAAAAACAGCCAATTAAGGTAAGCCTTAAGGAGGATGGAAGGTGGAAGGAGTTTGATTAGGTATGTGTAGGTTCCTTAAAATATTTGATCCTTAAAATCCTTCCTTCCTCAAAATCCTTAAATTCCTTAAAATATGTTTTTTGATATAAAATGACAAATTGTTTTTTTTTCTTGTTTGCACGAATATTTGTTCTTGGGTCTTGGATGTCTTCTATGTATTTAAGTATCTATTTATCTATATAAGTATGTATATCGTCGCTTAGTACCCATAGTACAAGCTTTGCTTAGTTTGGGACTAGGTTGATTTGTGTAAGATTGTCCACAAATATTTTTTTTTTATTTTTTTTATTCTAAATAGTTTTGTCCCAGGGATATCCCGTTATGAAATCAAAAGATGGAATAGCGACGCGACCTAGGTTCATGACTGGGATGTCACAAATTGTCCATTTAACATAATTCGGCGGAGTAAACTGGCAGATGAGATGTTGCCAGGAGTAGAAAAAAATAAATAGTGACGGTATATATCGATAAAAATAGGTCGATAAGTATAAAGTAACTAACTATACCCTCTTATTCACGAACAAAAATGTACCAGTATTTTTCGAACTATTAAAATCGATATACTATTCGATAGGAAGTTTTTTCGATCAAGATCAAGAAGTCCTACTACTTTACTACCTAATTTAATAAATGTAAATTTTCTACTTTTATGGCAACTAATGGCTCATTAAGCGGACAAAAGTAAAATAAATGAGAAATATGAAAAAAAAACATAAAATTTACAAATCATTTTCATTTGTCAAATTGAGAGCATTTTAGATTGAGAGAAACACTACTAATTTCGATTTACGATGATCTCGGCAAGCACCAAGGGGTACCCGATAAATTAGTCCGTAAGATCCGTACGTCTAGTGAGGCCTTAAATAATATCGATATGAACAGCACTGGCCGTACTGTGGCAACATTTGTGCATTTTGACTTGTCAAACAACTCCGCCGACTGGTGGACCAGACCTTAGTGAGCACGCCAGAAGCAAAAAGCATCTTAAAAAGCGCAATACGCAACGATGCTACTTTGTCTAAATATCATAACCAACCTTTTTACTTAATCACACGAACAAATCATCTAAATTTGTATTTTTTATTTTTCCACGACATTTTTTGCTAATTGTCTCGGTTCAATGAGCATCAAATGCCTTTTTATTCGACAAAATCCCGTAATTGCTATTAACTTCGCCTCAGCTGAATGCAGTCAAAATCTAAAAGCTTTAAAGCTAAATGAGGTTTTGTCAAACTTTCTGCTACGAGTATAAGTCTAATGAATTATGTTATAAAGTAAAACAAGAAATTGCGGAAGTTTCGTCACGAAACAAGACATTTAGAATTAATTAACATACTTAAATACAGCTAATAACAATAACGGAGGGCAAGTAATTTGTACAATTAAGGGAGTTAATCAATAAGTTCTTAGAATCGGCATGATCACGTCTCAAGATACTGTCGGTGTGTGTATTGTTCGTACATGATACTATGTATTTAACTTTACCGTTTATGATAATTATCAACAGTATGTATTAACCATAAAAATTGCAACGATCATTAGAGTCTGACCAGCGAGTCGTGACAAGCATTTTTACCAAATTCTTTATATGGCAATAATTTTATCTGTCAAACTAGTTGTTGTAGTTGTAGGTACGTTGTTGTTTGATACTTGTAATTTTTTTAATTAATATTTTTGAATGTGTAAGTAGTATAAGTAAGAGGCTAAATAAGCCTTATTTACACTCGTCCGAGACTCGCATGCCATTTTCACTACATTGCGCGGTTTGATAGATCGATTGAATGATTTATACCTCGGTAACCCGCAATGTTATAAAACAACTCGCATACGAGTCTCGTAGGTACGTGTGTTAATAAGGCCTTATTAGCCTCTTTATTTTGTAGAATACTTACACATTCAAAAATATTAACAAAAAAAAAAGATAGATAGATAGATAGATAGATATCATTTATTGTATTGATCATACATTGTCAAGAACATTATCAAATTATAAATAACTTAGAATAAATTTACAATATAACTTAATCAATAGGAACAATTGCGAAAAATATATTAGATTTAAATAATTTAATGAATGTCAAAAACATATAATGTTTTAATGTAAAGTATATATCAAATATCTTTTTTCACACCATACTCAGCGTTGTCAGCCGCTGATTTTTTAAACTTGCCGCTGTTTTCTTGTGTCACGACTCGCTGGTCATACTCTATCACATCATCAAATATCTCGATAGCGCGTTTTGGTAATCTACGCGGACGGCACAGCACCCCGCCATCTAGTGGATAATTTGACCAACATATAATATATACATTAACGCTAAGAGGTGCGTCTCTGAACATTTTATTGCTACGTATTTTATTTAAGAAGGCGGTTAATGCGTAGGACGCTCGCATTGTTAGAGGAAAAGGCGTGGCTGTCAAACACATGACATTTAAATCTTGCCATCTAACAAGTACTTCAGACTGCATTCAAACCGGAATCATGTATAATAATAGTTGCTGCATTTTACTTGCATGTAGATTTATGATAACAGAAACATGAAATAAAAGAAAATTGTATGAATAATATGGGACAATCGGAAATCGCTCATAAAATACGAATTAACTAAACTTACCTGCCTAATAGAAAAATCTTTATTTCGCATTTTACATTTCAAGAACGGAGTTACTTCATTTTTTCCGTCCCTGTTGCCGTTAATCGGGGTCAGGTCTCCTCACTATTCTGCGCCAAGTCGGCTCCGGCAATTGGGCTAGTTTGAGGTCTCTTCCTATCTTAGACCACCAGGTCAATGGCGGGCGCCCCCTACCTCTCTTCTGCTCCGGTAGGTTCAATGCAATTTGTACCACATGGTCTTCGTTGCGGTCCACGTGTCCATACCATCTTAGGCGGTTTTCCGTAATTTTCTCGGGTATTGGTGCAACCTAAAGCTACCTACCTCGGATAAATTCATTGCGGACTTTATCGAGCCGAGTTACACCTCCCGCCCATCGCAGCATCTTCATATCATTGACATTGAACCTTTTGTTCATGCAGCTTTTTCACTGTCCAACATTCGGACCCATATAATAAGGCGGGACGGACTGCCGTCTTATAGACTTTCCCCTTGACTTTCACGGGTACTCGCGGATCGCATAGCACCCCTGTGAGCGATCTCCATTTCTGCCAGGCGACGCTAGTCCTATGGGCTACATCTGCATCGATGTTGGCATCCGTCGTGAGCCCAAGTACTTACTTAAATTTGTTTACAGTGGGGATAGGTGTCGAACCGATGGATATTCTTTCCGGAGTCGTGACTCCGCTAAAGGGGCATTTCATGTATGTACTCGGTTTTACTCCTATCCTGCTCACTCTGAGGCCGTATTTTTCTATATAGCGGATGTCCACTTGTTTAATAGTTCCTGCAGGTCATGTGCGGCATTACAGCTTATTACTATCTTAAAGAAATGTCCGTAAAGTTTATTTGTATTTTTTTTTATTCACTGGGCACTTTGTAAGACGAAGATATCGGATGTGGGTCACGTCACGTGACGTTTTGTAGAATACTGTAAATCTTTTGATTGTTGACAGTATCGGTATATATTTGTAATCAAACTACACTAAAAAATTGCAATTGCATGCAATGTTAGGAAGTATACAAGTACATAGTTAGACTATATAGTTAATGGCTCGTGGCTCGTAAGACTTGAGTTGAAGGAAGGACTCAGGCCATTTATAAGGGCTGTCAAAGCAAAGCCTTTATTTATTGTTTAATAGAGCCTGAAATACAGCGGCCACTTACTGTTATCAACGTGGCCGCTCAGTTAGCCTCATTTTGCTTGAAACAAACTTATCACGAGGCCCCAGTGGAAATAGGACGAAGTTTTAAAAGTGTTTACTTAGCACTTACATTTTATGCTCTTGGTGCTGAAGTATCTTCCACTTTTCTGCGAGTTCTTCCAATTTTTGACATGACCAATATCTTTCTTATCTACCTTTTCCTTTCCTTTTCTCTATATCTCTCGTCACCCTCAACTCTTATGATATCTGTAATATTTCACATATCAAAACCACCAAATTTTCCAGCTGTTCCGTACTGAATGCGGAGTTACAATATTTCGCAAAGTGCTTTAAGTGTTTATATCCTAAAATCCTTTCCTATCCTTTTTATTATCTATGTAAATAACAGGCAACTGTGTGGAAATCGAGCTTTTGCCTCTTCCCTACTGAGGATGTTAACTTTTAACCCGGAAAACGGACCATAATGGCGGGGAGAGACTTCCATAAAAGAATAAATATCACATTGCCTGAACACATTTTTAGCATGTTTGATGAGGAGCCATCAAACAAGCTAAAAATGTGTTCATAATTATACCTACTTTTTACATAATCTTACGTGCCTATACAATTATGCGCTCATCATGGCCCATTTACGTTGGACGAGCCTTGAGTACCTACCTCAGCTCTTCTAGCATAGTATCTACGCTAGCTACGCTAAATTGTTATAAACTAGGAAACATTAGGATTCTCAGGCCCGAAACTAAACTAATAGGTACACATTACGAGTAAATAGTAATACAACTCCAGCAATAGGGGAACAACAAATAGCGGACGAGCTTGTACATAATACTAAAGTTTACCTAAGATATACTTACTCATTTGCAAGCCATTTAAAAATGCTCAGTATTTTAAAACTTTATTTTTAAAATGCGTGTTCAGTATAAGTAACGACTGTATTTTCAAAAGGGGCAAGCTAGGTATGTTAGGGACCTAGGTAGTTGTGTGCGAACGAATGACGAAAATCAGCATTCATAATTTGGTGGGTATAATATCGATAAAGTGAATATTAATTAAACTCGTCAATGGCTTATGGATATGTTGAAGAAACCCTTCCGCATGTCAGCTATTAATTAAGCTTTGTTCTGATTGCAACAAACTAAAAGCCATTAAATACAAATTATGACCATTCATGATTATTAATATATAAATAAGTACGGTGTGGTTACTGCAAAAAAAAAATGTTTTAAGTTCCACTTTTCCTGTTTCCTATGTGTTTATAGGTTAGTTCAATTGTTGTTGTTGTTTTCGCCTTTGGTCCCCACCAGTGGCCAGTGGTACAGAGGCCCTTCACGAGTAGGTACATTTCCCAGCAGCGCTCCTAGCCTGATTCCAGCATATTTAGTACGGTTTCCAGCTCCTTCTCAATATAGCGCATAGGTTAGCTCGATTACCCAAAATAATAATATTAAAATAGTCAAGGCTAACATCGTTCTATAGAAATAGTAATGTCAATTGGAAGAATATATTTAGGGACATAAAATCATTCATGGCTAATGTCTAGACATTCATAGCGACCGCCCACACATTTGCGGTGAGCGGAACATAGGTAGCTATATAATTAGTCGAATAAAGCCCACTACGAGGTGATTTCGGTCACCTTGTACTCTGAATACTTAGACGTAGCTCCATAAAACGCGTAATAAATGGCACGACGGTCATTCCGTACCATAATCTCTGTTTAGTACATGCGCTTCCTGACTTTAATAATCATAAATCTGGCCCATAACACAACATATTACGTCCTTAAGCGTTCTTAGTAACATGGTCATTATTCGAGAGCTGGAAATACATAACTATTTACGCACCGAGTCCTTTAATGTTCGCATTACGAGCGGTGCCCTCATCACTCAGTTCACGAAGTTTATGGGACCCTTTTTAGGGTTTTAATAATTCTTATGAACGTAATTTGATTATGGTCCTTATAAGCCCCGTTTCTTCTTCCACTGGAAACGGCCCGCGGCTATTCGGGAACCGAAATGAGCAGCCGAATTTGAGAAGTCGTTCGAAAGAGAAATAACTAATATTGGTATATAAATATTACCGCGTTATATCATTTTTATTGGCGTCATTTTGCGCGCAAATATTTTTTTAACTGCCAACGACCCGTTTCTACAAATTTCAACAGCGCATTCGATTTATTAGGCGCCCGCTTCCTCCGACAAATAAAAACGTAAATATCAAGAGCACTGGACCTATTAAGGTTAACGGAATAAACCTAAGAATGAATCATAATAAATGTTAATGGGATTAGACTAGTTACGGAAAAAGCTGGAATCGCGAATGTTTGTACTGTGACGTCACGCGCGCGGCGCGGCGGTGAATAATGGGTCCAATAAATTAACTCAGTGTCCAGATGTCTTGGAGCGAGACCTGAAGGCGCGTGCACATTTATTACTCGACCGTGCGCCTACGCCTGAAATTCGTGGCCATTGACGCAATTTTTCCTCCTGTCAACAGGCATGTCGACATCATTTCGGTTGTTAAACAAGACCGATTTTATTACATGTATAATTTGTCAGAACATTTGTGATGATTGTATTTTATTACCGAAATGTAATTTCATTTTCGCCACCAATTTCCTCCGCCTTTTGTGTTAAATTACTTTATAGCTTGGTAATTGGAATTTTGCATTTGCAAACAATGAAGCTTCGATATGAGTATAATAACTTTCCCTTTGAGTAGCGAACTGAACTGCTTACTAATTACCCAGCATACTAATGAGAAATGTAATAACTCGATAAAAGTGAAGAGTTCATTTGCCACTTTTCCCCTTAGAACTTTAAAATACCTAGTTTCCAAGTCTAGAGTATCATAGGAACTTAAATTATCATTAGCATTTCAAAGTGACTTGCTCCATCACAAGGTGTGCTAATAGACTGTTAATGGGAAATTGTAAAAAGTAATTGTGATTTCAAAACA
Source organism: Cenopis cana (assembly GCA_951800055.1). Taxonomy (NCBI): domain Eukaryota; kingdom Metazoa; phylum Arthropoda; class Insecta; order Lepidoptera; family Tortricidae; genus Cenopis; species Cenopis cana. The sequence goes on from OX637488.1 coordinate 9,493,414, forward strand.
CAAAGTTAAGGCTTACTTTAGACTTATCTTAGATCAACTAAAAAGTATTCAGCGCGTTTGTCTACAATACGATATTTGACACATATTAAAATTTATAACACAGTGTCATTTTTTGGATAGTTAGCCATCAAAATATCACAATAAATCGTAAATTATAAAAAATTACCAAAATCATAAAAAGATATGAATCATCGAAAACTCAGAAAATCATGTAATTTTTATTACCGTCCAAAATTCAAATAAAAGGTATCAATAGAATGCTTATGTAAAAATAAAAAATAAATTGTATAGCAACTATGTACATAAACGCATTATTTTACGACTAAAACAGCATAATACTAATTTTCCCATATAACGGTTGGTCGAATGCAGTGCAAGTGACGTCATTTGCCAGGGCCAATTTGTAGGAGCCTTTTTGAGACCCGCTAGCGTCGAGCTAGGTTTGTCCCTAATTTTAGCCCTTTATTGTGTTCTAAATGTTGTTGGTCCCATATAGACATTTGATGGTCTCTAAAAACTGGTTCGATTGGCATTATAAAAAAAAAATAGTCAAATAGCGTATTGGTAATTAAATGTTGCTGTATCCAATACATTTTCAGTATCTTGTTCTAAATAGAAACTAAACCAAACATGTCTACATCATAAATTTCATGACGTGGCTTGAATGTAACAAATAAACAGCAAATTACGTGTTCAACAGCCGTAGACCTCGAATCACGTCGAGGCTTTCACAAAGACACATATTCAGTTATGGCGGCGACGTCGTCGGTACGTCAAACTATTAATTAAACACATTAAACAGACGAACTTTCTGCCGAGCGTTATAGCGAAAGTGTGAGATGCATTAATTCTGTATTAGCGCCTCGCCGGCTTCTTCCCCATTGTTGTGTACGAAATAACAGCCGAAGCGGAATATGTGCCGGCAACTGTGATGTTGTTTATGACTAGTTAGTTTCTTACTTTGTTATTCTGCTGCGAGATTCAAAGAGCTGCGAGTTAAAGTTGGTAAACCTCTGTGGGCGTTTAAAACAATAATGGAGATATTGGATATGTTTTAAAGTTTCTTGCTAGTGTAACGTCAAAATCACTAATTTAGAATAAGAGGAAAGAAAAACATTTATTCACGACATGCTAGTATATTTGGCACATTTCCTTCGTGTACTACCTGCCGTCCTGGGGATTTGTTGTTAACGCGCCCTTTTTTAGTGATTTAGTGATCAAATTTCGTGATCTTTTTTAGTGATCAAAGTATCATTGGGTCATACGGGGTGTGGTTATTATAAATAATCATCATCAAACGTTCACGGTTTTACAAGTAAAATATTAAGCAATAAGTGTTATTAATCGCAATTAAGATACGATAAACTGAAATCAAAAGTTATTTGTGGAAGTAACGAAGCAATGTTTCTTCTTAACTTAACATAGTGAATCTTCTGGCGCTCGTTAACTGGGGTAATTTATTCACCCCTGAGTCACAGTAACAGGTGTGTGACGCAATATTGCGCTAATGCACCACTATAATTATTAAACTCCAGAGTCCAGCTAGTGTTTGATAAATAGCACTATTTATTAAGCTAGATGCGACCATTCAGGTTACCGAAGCACCTATTGAAGCTCTTGATTTATTTCCCAGATTAACAGTTGACTGTTTACCAGAAGGACGTTTGCGGTAATCTTATAACTGCATCAGTAACGTCGTAGCCCATTAGTTAATTTTTAGCACTAACTAACATTTGTTAATTACGCAATCCTGTCAATCGTTGCTAAAATTAACAATGTTCTAAATAAATATGCCTACAAAAGTACAAGCAGGTAAACTGGGTGGGACAGTTTAATTTTATTTAGGTAGTATAACATAAGTTTAGTTTGTAGTTCTTTTATTATTTTGTTATTTTGAAAATATCTATGTTCTACAATCTACATGAAGCTCCCTTTATCTATCAGCACTTCCTTTACGCATCTAAGCACGTGCCCCGTACCTTCCGTTACCCTTATGAATCTTGTATGTTACTTGTATATTCACGTCACACCAATTACTTTAAAGTCGGGAATGTATTTAAACATTTTCTGCTGCTTCCTTTTAAAACCATCTTTTGATGGATCGTGATATTCTGTGAAAACCATTCAGTGCCGTTTAGTGCTCGGGACAAATTCATTAATACCTAGTGAAGGTACAATTACTGCAATGGGGTAATGATATCTGCTGAAATATAAATATTATATTTTTGGTATTTCGTAGTTTGTACGTCCCAATGGAAAAATGGGAGGAACCCTTATAGGGTCACCCATAGGCCTGCCTGTCACAGCTAATTTGAATTGTTTTTTTTAGATTAAGTTTAGTTAATTTATTTTATTTTAAGGCTGTTTTTGATGACAATTATTAAATAAATTTGATTGTGTGTAGGTAATAGACAGAAACTAAAGTCATAATAATGTAATCTTTCACTCAGTACCTATGCACTTGCAAAGTTCTCTACATCTAATATTTAATCTCACGGGAACGCCAAGAAAATGTTAGAATTGCAACTTTCGTTTGTTTCTTTTGTTTCCTTTGTCTTATTCAATTCTCACAACATTTCCCTGAACAAAATAGCTATGGAAGCGCATAGGAAGAATCAACAAGTTTATTGCATAATATTTTGTCTATTCTTCGGCGCAGATGTTTGGTTCATAACACTCATATTCGGATAATAGAGTGGCATGACATATCCCCGCGTACGTTTCCGGCCCACTAACCCTCGCCGATCACTCTCAATTCGCGCCGACACATCGCATTCAATGCAAATTACGCTGACTACAGATGCGTTCAAACCGAGCATAAAAGATCCGAACTGAATAAGATTGGCCAGATGACAACAGTCTAAACTATCAGTTAGTAACGTAATTGAAAACCTTTTGACGTAATATGGACGTACTCTTATGTATAACTAACAGAGAGCGGGAACTGAAGCACGTACGAACTGAGCGGCACTATGAACGCAGAATTTTAATTTTAATTGCGATATATGAGCGACATGATAAACTTGTAATACCTGCGCTCCGGGGAACTCGTACGTACTACGAATTCTCGCCACAAAGCCTTGGTTCACTGATTTTCATTAAAATCACGCCGGTTTGTTAGATAACTTCATTTGGTTGGAGGTAATCAGACAGTGATCAACGATTAATGACCCTTTGTGTCAGTAACAGCAGGCTTGTGTGTTGTTTCATTAGTGATAATTTCATGTCAAAATTGACGCGCTATACGCTAAACAATTGATCCGCCAATTAATTTAGGACTTCATTGATGCTAAATTATAAAGCTATGGAAGAGTTCGCGATAGTTGTCAATAAGGCTAACCAAAAGGTATTGAAAATGGAAAATTGAACTTAGATTTTTATTTTCGATGGAAGTGACCGGGATGTCTTATTCAGAAATTTCAAGACTAGTTAGTATTAGACTAGTTGAAATGGGGTATCATAATGAAAGGCTTGGGTTGCAGTTTCTAAAACAATTCTTTTTTTTAAATAGTGGATTTATGAATGAATGCATTAAAAAAACCCACATCCCACCCATGATCCATCATAAATTCTGCAAGTTATTTTTATTACCACACTTTTGAGTATAATCTAATAAAGTTCTTTCTTTTTCCCAGGTATATACTTAAATATGACTGCTAAACAACGAGCTTTCTGTCAAGTGTAACGAGAAATGCAGTGCCCACAATCTAAAAAAAGATGCAAGACGTGACAGTACACTACACAAAATTTACGTGATGTGAAAGTGATGAAATACGTGTCGTGTTGTTTGTTGAGTGTCAAACTTGATGATGTGGATAAAGTTTGTTAGGTAACGCCGCAAACATTGGATGTTTCGAGTATATCGATAAAGGTGAAATAGAATGCGGGCTGGGGACGAGTAGGGGTAGTTTGAGGATGTGGAGCCGGAGCGTGTGACAGCGCGCGGCGAGCGAGCGTCGAATGCGGCGTGGCAGTGTATACAGTGTCAGTGAGGGAGTGGAGCGGTGTTCCTGTGCCAGGTATGCTGCGAGTACAAACGTTTTGTCCTGCACGGCTAGCATAAGACGGCAAGCGAACTATCTCGCCGCGAGATAGCTAAACTACCCGTGTATGCAAGTAGTCTATGGGTAGCATTTAACGAACCACCAAATTAGTTGCCGAATGATGCTCTAAAAAATTACATTGATTACCAAAAATACTAGATTCGCACCAAATTTTCAACTCCTTTTAAATATAAAGTGCAACTCAAAGAAGTAACATGTCGATAACCTATTAAATTAAATTGTTACCAAATAAATTAGTCACTACCCAAAAATACTTAATGATCACCTAATTTCAAACACCAAATTTCATATAATTTACATCCAAATATTACAGGGCTCGTAATCCTATTAAAATTATTTACACCCAAATAATTCTTTCGATACCCAGAAATACTACATGATCACCAAATTTCAGGCGGCAATTGTTTTTTAATGTCCGACGCGCAAAGCAGTTCCAATCTAGTCTAACCTCATTGCTAGCACACTGATGCGGTTTTCCATACGGTCCGTCTCGCTCGCACCTCGCACCGCGTGCGAGCAAGACAGCGCTAAATGATTTTAAGAAGTTGAAGTTTGAAATAAAAATAGCTATTTTAATTTCAAACTAGTGGAGATTGGAACAGTATTGACGGATCTCCGCTGGCGCGGAGCTCCTATTTTGAGTTGTTTTGGCCCTTCGGGCCGATGCAAAACTAACATAACCTAAACCTACCTATACCTATTTCTACCTATTAACTTCCTTTAATTTTTCCATGAAAGTCTATCTATATTAATAAAGTAAACTCATTTGAGGACCTTTATCCATTTTCATAACAAACTAACAATTTAATAAATCAACAAAACTCATTTTCAAATAAAAGGTTTCAATCAAACGCGCTCACGTCAACGCATTAAAAAAAAAAAAAAAAACTTGCAGTTTGTAAACCATCAGCAATAGGTAGTTAGAATGAAACAGCAATAGGTACCTTTCACTCTAACGACATATCAATAGGTTTTATGCTTCAGACAATTCTTTGTATTTGATTGAGTGAGATAGCAGTATACGTGTTATTATTTCACACAGCCACATTGCGCGTTGCTTTTTAAATTAATTTTAAATTTTACTTTCTAATTTATAACATTTTGGAAATAACTGAAATATTTATAGTGCTAAAAACGATTAATTTGTAACTGTTTACTAAAATGTAGCATGCGATGTATATAATATTTGGATGTAATTCTAATGAAAAAAGGTGCATGAGATTAGGTGGTAGTTTAGTGTTTTTGGTGGTACTTGACAATTTTTTTGATGCGATTATAAATTTATAGGAACGCAATGAGTAAAATAGGTGCAAGTGCTGCAAAAATAGGTAGAATTTTTTTGGTGACTCGGAATTGCTGATCGATAATTTTTTTTGAGTGTTCAACCTTATTTTAGGGTTCGAAAATTTGATGATATCAAAAGTTATTTAGGTGATCATTTTATTTGTTCCCGTAGTCTATTTCGCGGCTATATAGTCCGCGCGCCGACTTGTGTTAGGCTAGCCGTGCTGCTAGTCGATTATGTAATGTGTCAAACTTACCCTAGGTTGACCTGTAGTTTTTAGTTGGGAACATGACATAGAAAACGTGACGTAATCACCCGCCTGGTGTAGTGCGTAGACAAAACAAGCGAACTACGGTTGTTGCATTTAGTGCTACACGGTCAGAATCTGTACTTCGCCGCGTGTGACATCATTATAGAATGCACGGCGTAGCACACCGTGTTGTTGTGTTATTATGATTGATCGTTCGTTGTTGTTTCGCTTGTCCTAAACCAACCTTGTACATAAAATTTATGACGTAGGTAACTTAAGGTGGTGGTAATAACCACTTTTGAGTTTTAAAAAATCATCTGAGACATAGAATATAGTGTCTTAAAATCTTAAAGAAATATATGTGTTACATAAGGATTTTGTCTAGTCAAAATCGCAGTCAGTTACATGACCTGATGAATTTCACTCGATAGAAAAAAATCGCGAATATCCCTTTTTGGAAAGTATTTTACATTTTGATATATAACATTTAATTTTTGTACTCAATTAAAGATCCTAAATACTCGTAGTTATAGACAAATTCGCTGGGTTTGCTTTGATAAAATGATTGGCTTAATGACTTAAATATTTACGAAACTGCGCGCACAGCTTGCGTAGAGAGCGGGATGGTTAATTGTAAACTCAGGCGTGTTAGAGCGGGACATTTGCGTTGGGGATACCTCCCCTTAAATATAATTCAGGAGCCATAGGCTGCATGCTACGTTACTAATCAGGCGGCTTCTAGACGACTGACGAGTTCCGCCTACGCCGCCCGCCTTCCATAGCTCCCCTGTTCGCAGCGCGGCGTATAGATGCAGCCTAAATAATACGGCATGCTCGGTAACATGGCATGAGCACACGTGCTGTCTGGCGGCATAGTCGCCTTATAGTACGCGTTTCGTGTCGGCGAACTTGACGCATAAACAAGGCCTTGAAATATTTGGCTCCAAGTGAATGAAATTAAATACAGCATTTTAGTCCAAACATTATAATATCCTTCAAGTATCCATATATATCGGTTTGCCTCCTGCTCTATTAGCTATAAGTATAACGTAGCATTAACTCCGCTACCCAAAGGTTGTTTGGAAGAGATCGCTCTTTAGTGATAAGAGCGCCTGTTGTTTACCTCTACTTTAAGCCTAATGTTCTGTAGGTACTGTGTTCTTTTTGAGGTGTGTGTATTGTATGTAGGTAGGCTAATTTAATTTACTAGGTAACAATAACAAGTGCCCATAGGTAATGATTAGGTACAATTTACAATCAAGTTCGCTTCGCCGTACGCTTATTTGCTATCATCTTGGTATAAAAGAGCCAAAATATTTTTCGAATGAATATAATAAGGCAATTCTTATTGGTTTGACAGCCGTAGCGACATATTTCTCGGTACAGCCCCTACAATAACTAATAATACGCTTTATGCCTTTCGTTCTGGGTAATTGGACTCCCTCTACACGTCGCAACGCAATGATTTTACCTTATAGTCCAAACAACAAGAGTTATATAAATAAGTAAACATACATTAACTGCATTTTTGTACGTCATTTAGTATTATATACTATGGTACCAGTTTCTGTAATAGTTTTATTTATTGAGGTGTGGAATAAAGAGCATTTGTATTGTATTGTACCAGGTGGGATCAGGAGTTTCTGCAATAAATATCACTTACGTATAGCAATTATAATCCAAATGACGAGGCTTGTTACTGATGCTTCTTGTCGGTGAAATTGGCGAAGCCTGCGTTGTGGATAAGGGTTGTACAATCTTTGTCGTGTTTGAAATTATACCTCGTGCCTTCTGTCAATAAATATGGAGTTTGGTATCCAAATGTTCATTAACCAAACCTCGTATTTCATTAGCTAACCCACTTGATGCACTATAAAGCTGCACTACTTAGAGTTGACACATTATTTAATTTTATGTATATTCCCAGAATACTTGATTATTGCGCTTTGCATAATTGAATAAATGAAGTATATTATAGAGATCATACGACATAATATCTTTCTCTAGTCCACCTAGGTACAAAAAATAGAAACAAAGATCCCTCATTGATTAGGGTAACGTCACGAGCACTTGTCCGTTGGCACCGGCGTCCGATATAAGCTTATCTGTGGTTTTCCTTTGCCGTTGTAGGTTTCATATCGTTGGAGGACACTGTAACGGGACGTCCTGTGCCCGTTCATATGTGTAAAATATACTCGTAAGAATATCCAGTTATTTTCATTAAAGTCAGACAGAGACTGCAATAGCAGGTCACTCACTCTGACATGTGTAAGATATTACACTGTTTGACAACAGGCCGTAACTCTGAGATGAAGATGGGTCATCTGTAGGCCTCTTAAATTATCTTGGTTAGAAAAAGTTAAGACGATTGTCTACGGAAAAAACGGAAAGGAATTTGAATTTGAAATAGGAAGGGGACTTTAGGGGTGGACAGCGGTTGTCGTTGGGAGAGTGACGGTTTTGTTTGGATATTTTCCAGGATTGTTGCAGAAATAGAAAAGAATATTGTAACTCCTTGCTGACTTATAAAACCCAGTGGATCCACAAGGTTTAAGGGCGTCGAAACCATAGAACATATAAAATTGTGAACCTTGGACTACATGTGAAACCTATACCCTCAGCACAAGCTAAGTCCTCTTAGATTCCTCTGTGTTCCATTTGAAGTAGGAAGGCTAGTGGTAAGCCAAATAAGGCAAGGCTTACTAGCCCTAGGTAGAAATTATAGGTATGGCAGGATATTCCTCCCTAGTTAGGATATTTAGCAGGTTCGTCTATCAAGGCCAGATTCTGGCGAGAAATCGCCAGGATTTCGCCCGCTTCCGAAGATGAAGCCTTGCGGCGTTTCTCCTCATCTTACGGCGCGGCTTTAGAAGCGCTGGTAGACTCATTTGTCAGGTAGAACCATTTCTATGGTTGTCTCTTGCTAAAACCAATTTATACACCCGAGTTCTCCTACGGGTTATCAGTTCACTGCGAGCCGAGACTCATGGAAGTATTTAGGTAGGACCGGTGGGTCTGGCTGCGAAAAGAGCTGGATTCACCTATGTTTAACTCTTCAGGTCCAAAGTGACCGATTTCTCAAGTATGAACTGCGACAAGGGTTCTTACTTCTTTTGCTTCTATGAGTTCCGGACCATTGTGTTCAGGTATACCTAGCGGAGTACTCCTTGTTTACAGTACATACGCTACAGTTTGGTGCAGTACCAGCTCTAATTCGGAGTAGTTTTAGTGGCTTTTAGCCACAGTTTAATAGCCACAGTTTAAAATGTTTGAACTAGTGTAATGGATATCATGTTTGAAACCAGTGGCTTGCTTTGCTTGAAAATAGGTAATAAATTTAATTCCCTTTAGGCGATTCATAGATTAGGCTTCATTCTAGGATTTCGTAGTAAACTGGGAGCCCTTATGCCGTCATGTCCGTCCGTCCACGACTTAACGCGGTGATCGGTGGTTCAGAAAAGCTGTACTTAACTTGGAATGTTCGATGCGAAACTAAACGCGTACTGTTTTATTTTAAATTTGGTTATCTATTCTATCTTTCTTTATGAAATATTCATCACTTTACCGTAGAATTGTAGTAATTGTGCTATATTGTATTGTAGTTATTGTAATGTATAAATATTGAGTTGACGTATTTAGCTTCGAGACTATTTTTCAGCGTTTAAGCCACCCGCGTGGTCGGTTTTCCCTGGATTTTCACTGGGCCGCTCTCCGACCGGCGCACTCTTGTTGCTTTGGTAGGCCAGGCTTTAATTCACAGTCAGGTTAAAAAAAAAATCGCGACTATTGCAAGCCTGCAGTATTATTGACAAAAATAAGTACCGCTAGCATGACAATTATTTAATTTTTTCAACTTTGTCAAATAAAATACAAATATTTTCTTTTTGTTTAACCTTTTGAACGCCAACGACGGATATACCAGTCATGTTGTGCAGTGGGACACCAGTGAGTAATATTTTTTGTATTTTAACATGGCGTAGAAAAGGTAAATACATGCGTACCAAACACATAACTAGATTCAAAATAATACCTTGTTTTGAGAAACGAATTTAATAAATAAATCAATAATTGTAATCTATGTTCTTCCACGTTCGACGGTTATAGACGTACCGTACATATAAATCGCGTACAATTATACATGTTCACAGGCCTCTACAAAAACTAACACTAGGGATAATGTTCTTTAGGGTTTCCTTAAAATTTCCAATCTGAAAAAAAAAATATTCCGTTAATATTCAATGATAGTTTTTTTTTTTGCGAACCATACATGGTATCGAACTTGAACGAAAGAATAGTTATATTGTAGCAATAAGTAATCCAAATTAAATTATTTTCGCTCCTATTGAAATAATCGTTTCGAAATAACGCGTGAGTGAGTGTACATAAGTGATAAAGCAATAATTTAGTAAAACTTTACCTTTAATATTTACTTAACATGAATAATTTGTTACTAAAGGTACATTTATGCACGTGTCATACTACCTATCATACGTTTATAATGTTAGATTACAATTTCATAAATTAAAGATGATATTTTACCTTTGAAAAAAATTTGAAGTTTGGTATAAAATTATTGCTAATTGCTATAGTTGTATAACTGACTCGCCGTGTTTGAATAAGTTTCTTCACTTCTCCCAATTATCTGTTTACCTTTTGCTTTGTTTACTCTCGAAATTATCATATAAAATTTGCAATAGATATTAATCAACAACATAAATACGGTTGTCAAATTGAAGTACTTTTGACACTAACTATAAAATAAACAATGCAACCTTCACAGAATGCCTATAAATTAACTTCAATTTAAATAGGTTGATAGCTATTATGACGTTTGGGAAAATTATTGATTTATTTTAGTTCTGTTACACACAATGGTTTGAGATATGTAAGTTCTTAGATAAATAAAATGTTTTCAAATACTTTTCGATTAATTAAAAGAGGGAAATAACATAAATAAGATATATTTATAAAACATAATTAGACAATTGGTGACATTTTTAGGGTAAAAGGGCTTTTGATCTAAAACGCGTTTATGATTTTCTGAATACATTTGTTAGACTCTCATAGGTTAGTTTAGGGTCCATTTTCCACCGTTTATATCGAAGCGTGCTGTTCCGTTGTTTTGGCAGCGTGTTTGAGCGAATGAGGAATGATGATTCTTGGTATGCGACTATGCGTGCATGGAAGTTGATTGACTATGACTATAAAACATAACTTGAAGTGACAATTGACAGTAATAGTATGCAGGGCCTCTGCAATGGAATCGGACTTAAGATATAGACATTATGGTTTATTAACATTTTACCGGAACATCACATAGTACAAAGAAGCATTTTGGATATTGTGTGTTAGGTAATGTCATCTCAAGCTGACAAACGCAGGTTTCCGGAACTGTTATCCAAAATGAGTTCAACTCCACAAGAAGCTAACATGCTTGATGATTAATCCACACACTCGACAATCATGTGATGTCCTTTAAGTTTAAATTCAATCTTCTTTTCTTTTTCTTTTCTCCAATCTTAATTTATATTATCGTCATTTGATAGAACGCTGATTTATATTATTTTTAATATAAATCGTTGTAATTTTTGACGTCATGTCATTGTTGTACATGCTCCAAGCGAGGGTGGTTGATATTTGGGTGAAATCCAAGTTTTAGTGTTAGAAATGAGTTATTAACGGCTGAAACTGATAAGGCTGATCTCGCTTTTAAAAGGTATGCACTGATTTCCTTTCCCTATATGCGGGTTACTAACGTAGAATATGGTCGGAAGTGTCCTTGCATTACGGCTAGAGTTAATCTGGATTCACAACCCAGGTCACCTTTGTTGAAGTGAGATTTCCCGTGTGAAGGCTTGTGATCGTTCATGTCTAACATTTGTTAACTTGAAAGCTTGATCCTTATATAAGTATCACCCTTCTGATTGGTTTAAAAACACACCTCATAAGAGGATAAATAAAAAAAAAGAGTCCACACCGGATGGGGAGATGTTAATAAACCTTTATTTATTATTCTTCGTTTACAAAAAAAAACGGATGCCTTATGCAATAATTAACCTGTTTATTATAAAATTTTACTTTCCATGACACAATTTGTGTCTATGTTCGCAAAATTTGGGGGTAGTGAGTAGTGAGGTATTGCACACGCCTCGCTTTTTTCGGTAGTTATAACTCATAAAAATTCTTGCTCTAAAAAATTTGGTTTTAAGATTTTACTTTCCATGGCACAAACGTGTCTATGTTCGCAAAGTCTGGGGGTAGTGTCTTTGTATCCTTTAGAGTATTTGGTACAATTTGAGATTTTTGCACCGAAATTTTGTTTTGTTATAGTTATATTAAAATTTTACTTTCCATGACACATATATGTGTCTATGTTCGTAAAATTTGGGGGTAGTGTGTAACGGGACGTCCTGTGCCCGTTCATATGTGTAAAATATACTCGTAAGAATATCCAGTTATTTTCATTAAAGTTAGACAGAGACTGCAATAGCAGGTCACTCACTCTGACATGTGTAAGATATTACACTGTTTGACAACAGGCCGTAACTCTGAGATGAAGATGGGTCATCTGTAGGCCTCTTAAATTATCTTGGTTAGAAAAAGTTAAGACGATTGTCTACGGAAAAAACGGAAAGGAATTTGAATTTGAAATAGGAAGGGGACTTTAGGGGTGGACAGCGGTTGTCGTTGGGAGAGTGACGGTTTTGTTTGGATATTTTCCAGGATTGTTGCAGAAATAGAAAAGAATATTGTAACTCCTTGCTGACTTATAAAACCCAGTGGATCCACAAGGTTTAAGGGCGTCGAAACCATAGAACATATAAAATTGTGAACCTTGGACTACATGTGAAACCTATACCCTCAGCACAAGCTAAGTCCTCTTAGATTCCTCTGTGTTCCATTTGAAGTAGGAAGGCTAGTGGTAAGCCAAATAAGGCAAGGCTTACTAGCCCTAGGTAGAAATTATAGGTATGGCAGGATATTCCTCCCTAGTTAGGATATTTAGCAGGTTCGTCTATCAAGGCCAGATTCTGGCGAGAAATCGCCAGGATTTCGCCCGCTTCCGAAGATGAAGCCTTGCGGCGTTTCTCCTCATCTTACGGCGCGGCTTTAGAAGCGCTGGTAGACTCATTTGTCAGGTAGAACCATTTCTATGGTTGTCTCTTGCTAAAACCAATTTATACACCCGAGTTCTCCTACGGGTTATCAGTTCACTGCGAGCCGAGACTCATGGAAGTATTTAGGTAGGACCGGTGGGTCTGGCTGCGAAAAGAGCTGGATTCACCTATGTTTAACTCTTCAGGTCCAAAGTGACCGATTTCTCAAGTATGAACTGCGACAAGGGTTCTTACTTCTTTTGCTTCTATGAGTTCCGGACCATTGTGTTCAGGTATACCTAGCGGAGTACTCCTTGTTTGGAAATGAAGGTCATTTTGGCATTTGTCTTTGCACTCCGTATAGTGCCCAAAAAAAGATTGGAGGAGATCTGACCAGTCAGGGACGAGGATCACTGGTCTCTGGTTAGTACTAGAGAGGGATAGCAATCCTTCGGGCGGACGGAGGGGCCCGACCTTACACCAATCAATAAAATTGATTAATCTTTACAAACCTGCTAAGTGAACCTAATGTCGTAGGTTAGACACCATTTCCGTAGATTAGTCTTGATGCAGCAGTTTAGGCGCAACTTCTTAGGTTAGATGTGACCAGACACAAACAAGTAAGATAGATATTCCTATGACCTAGGCATAGCTGTACCGGAGGGCGCAGTGAGGGTTGACCTTCACAATGCAGTCTGAAGACCTAATAATGATCGCGAGAGTTCGCTGGACGCGGATTGCGCGGGTCCGGTCGTTTTGGCATCCTTTGAACAAGCCTATGCCCAACAGTAGACGTCTCTCGGTAGAATGATGATGATGAAGGAACTTAATCTCTAATAAACTAAGTAAAGTATGTCACTGGTTTCATTCGTGTTAGAAGTACCCGGGTTCCTACGACACAGCACGAGGGTCCTCCATTTCTCCTAGACGATCACTTGGCCATATCACGTAAAATACCACAGAACTGGAGCAGAATTATCAGGATCATCACGAGGGTCCAGCTTAGGGAGGGGGGCACGTTACAACACCACATAGGTTTATCGGACTGAAAGTATTATATTGGAATCAAATTGGTAGGATTCAATGAAAATGAAAGCGAAGATATTCGGGATAAAAATTATCCTGTGTGCCGGGGAGAGGAAAGAACTCAAACTATCTCCATGCCAAATTTCATCTTAATCGGTTCAGCGGTTTAAGCGTGAAGAGTAGAGGTAATAAACAGACAGACACACTTTCGCATTTATTGACCGAGTAAAACGAGGTCTCTGTTTTAGCTTCGACAAAAATGCTTTCGTATGTCCGGCCGGATTTTTGTATGTCCTCCTCTACAGGTCGCAATTATCAACCGATTTTCGTGAAATTTTGTGAGCAGGTTCGGTAACTATATAGAATTTTTTTGTCGAGTCACTTTTTGGAAATTCAAAAAAACAAACTTTGTATCAATGATTTCGTGTTTTTCTGCGGCCGTTTTTTCCTCTACAGGACGCATTTCTCAACCGATTCTCGTGAAATTTTGTGAGCAGGTTCCATGGCTACATATAATTTATTTGTAGAGTAAATTTTTGTAAATTAAAAAAAAAATTTTTTACGTCGTTGGCTGATCTCCTCTACAGGTCGCATTTATCAACCGATTTTCGTGAAATTTTGCGAGCAGGTTTGGTAACTATATAGATTTTTTTTGTCGAGTCACTTTTTTGAAATTCGAAAAAACAAACTTTGTATCAATGATTTCGTATTTTTCTGCGGCCGTTTTTTCCTCTACACGTCGCATTTATCAACCGATTCTCGTGAAGTTTTGTGAGCAGGTTTTATGATTACATAGAATTTTTTAGGCAAGTAAATTTTTGTAAATTTAATTTTATTTTATTTTATTCATTGGTTTGTTCTCCTCTACAGGTCGCATTTATCAACCGATTTTCGTGAAATTTTGTGAGCAAGTGCGGTAATTCTATAGAATTTTTTTATCGAGTCACTTTTTCAAAATTTAAAAAAACATTTTTTTTATCAATTATTTTGTGTTTCTGCGGCCGAATTTCGATTTGTTCACCTCTAAGGGTCGCATTTCACAACAGATTCGACGAACGATTCACACGAATATTTTCACAGTTGGTCAGGACGAGATATGTGTTTGTAAGTATATTTTACAGTTAAATCTATCTAAAATTTTTTTCAAAAATTTCGCGCTCGCCGCGTTTGCGTTAGACAGTATGAAGTATTTTCCACACCTGCATCTTAATGTTCAAAAAATTTCGCGCTCGCTGCGCTCGCGTTTGCGTCTACATGACTTGATGCATATTTAGTATTTTCCAGACCTGCATAATAATGTTCGCAAAATTTCGCGCTCGCTACGCTCGCGTTTTCAACGAGATTTGTTATGACTTGATGCGTATGAAGTATTTGCCGCATTTGAATCAGTGTTCGAAAAATTTCGCGCTCTCGTTTACATCTACATAACTTGATGCGTATGCGTATGAAGTATTTTCCGCACCTGCATCATAATGTTCGAAAAATTTCGCGCTCGCTACGCTCGCATTTTCATCTAGATGTGCTTGATGCGTATGAAGCATCTAGGTGCGTTATGACTTTATGACCCGTCCCCCCCTTAAAGTTTCTATATCTGCTATTCTATATGCTTGCATTGATCGAATGAATCGCAAAATTACGATGCGGTTGAAATGCGAATTATCTGGGTTTGGTAAGGAAACTAGCTGGTTTATCTGTGAAAAGTCGGTTTTTTCGTCTTTCTCGTTTTTCACGTAAAAAGGGGTGCGAATTTTTACTACGTTACTGTCGCGTACGGCGTACCAATTTGTTTCGAGTTGATATCAACAGACAGTGATCATTATTATCATCTGCGGCCCGCGAAGATTTTTTTAGCTACTATGTGGCCCGTGGGTGCTAAAAGGTTGCCGACCCCTGCTCTACAGGTTCGATATCTAACATAGTTTTGGAAATAAAAAAAACACTCACGAGGTCTACAGCTCACAGAGCCACTAGTAATATTAGGTATGGATTTGGTTGTCTGCCTGTGGCGATATAACATTTAAATATGTACTCTTTAGGGTGCTAAGTAATATCAGAACATGTTTTTTTAATAAAAAAACGGTGGCAAAAAAGTGTACGGTCCACCCTCAAGTAGTGTTCAGATAAGATCCCCTTGTTAGTGTTGTAATTTGCCACTGGGGTAGAGCCTCATTGTTACAATTGGTCCGTCCACCAGCTCGTCTCGTAGCAAAGTGATCTGAGCGCGAGTTCTTCCCTCCATAATTTGTTTACCGGTTACCCCTTCCACTTCCACGCTACTTCAGGTTGCCTAATAATGTTGCCATATAATTATATTTTTACCCTACTATTGACCATGTTTGCCATGTAAAAGTATATTTCCCCACACCATAATAATATAATCATGACATTTGCTCTGATATATCTGATGGGGACACAATCCATAATAAATTAGACCAATTAAACACTTTGTCCACAAGCTGCTTATGCAGGAATGACGCAAAGTCCTATTTGCCGCATGTCTCGCAAATTTTCCGTTTTCAATTATGAATATTATGATGTAAATCAGTTAATCACCACGACCGAATAATCGCAGCAAAACGTATCAAATATGCTTCAGTCGCTTGGGTCACGTAACACTTTATTAGTATTGGAACGAAGCTGAAAAATGTTCTAACCGCTGGCATTGCAGATTGCTATATCTTGCCTATTAAATTTCTGCATATTCTACATAACCAATTATAGGTGTATTGCAGTGATCAATTTATTAATTCCAGATGATTCAAAGCGCCAACGTGATTGCTTTGTACCGTCACCATTAACCGTGATTACTATGGAGATAAGATCGAAATTGGCACATGATGCAAATTGTGGGACCGGGTAGGTGGACCCAATAATGAATGGTTCATCAAGCTAGTTGCCACGATTAGTGCTATGCCCTTGCATAACTTTGTTTATTGGCAAATGGCAGATGCATCGGTTATTGATGGGTCTGTGACTGAGTGGTCGCGAGGGTTGGCAAGCTGTTTAGGCATTTATGAGGAGTATATTTTAAGTCTGTTTATTATTTTGGGTAAAATCATCGTTTTCTGTTAGCTAAGTATTTGTTCAATTTCAATTGACTTATTTCGTAGCACATCAAAAAAAATTGATAGTACAATAGTAATTAGTCAAAGGTATACTTTTAACTAATTGACACAGTGGCATCCTAGAAGGCCACCATAACTTGACAAGTGAATTGTAGAAGTATTTATGATTTTCAATACAAGAGCAGAAATATTACTACTACTTAAATCAGAACCTCAGAACTTGTCAATACATTACAAATACACTTTATTGCATCCCCAAAATGAACACAGTACCTACAGAACATTATGCTTAAAGCTTAAAGTAGAGGTAAATAACAGATTAACTACCTACAGCTATATTTACTGTTAAGAGATGCTAAAGTAGCTAAGACACATATTGATGAAATCTTTGATCGCGCGTAACTTAATATTAATACTACATATTAACAGTACCTAAATATAACCACTGCCATATTAACTTTAATTTATAATACCGAAAAATAGGTTTGCGAGCTGATGAAGTCCAAGTTAAACCTCCCTATTGATCGGAAACCTACAACCTTTGCGTAATACACTTATTGGCCGCAATACAATTCAATTTTAACAATCTAAAATGGACCGTCTATTTCCGTTTGCTATCCGCCCCTGTAACTGCCTTAATGGGTGATTCAATACAAAAATTGATTGAGCGTGGGTGGTCCACGAAATTTGTGATTTATGTGCCTCAGTATTCTAGTGGGCCGATTTTTATTTTCTTGCTGATTTTTATTTCTCGTCGGTATTGGATAATAGTGGGTAAATATGCAGAGTCTTGAAAGAGATAAGCCGTAAACTATACCTCTGTGAGAGAAATTGAGGGAAATCAATTTAAAAGGGTTCTTATGGCAGCAATCGGACACGCCATTATTGACTGTGTTTTAAGGCGAAACCCGTCCCACAAACCACCGCGCGAAGGCGAAGGTGGGATAGCGTTCGGAATTTTCTACTTTATCAATCGAAATCTACAAATAAGGAAATCATTTTTTTCTTTTAGTAAGTAATACTTGAAGATATTAGTCCCTGGGACCAAAACACGATTTCATTTGAGAGGAGGGGTAGGGCAAGCCCTCTCCATGCAAACTTTGTGCAGGATTTTCTTCGTTTGTGTTTGCATTAAAGTTATGGTTTTTGGTCAGTATGCTTATTTTTTTGATAGCTATTTCCTGATGTATTTTTTTTTCTTTTTATTTTTTTGAAATATTTGAAAATTTCCACATCACTTTCTTCGCATATCTAATATTTACAACCAAAAAAAATATTATATCGTTTAGTGCCAAAACCTTCGAATAAAACGTGCACAGAGTTTGTATGGAGAATGCCTTGCCACCCCTGATAGAAAAAAGTCGCAAAGTATCTTACGATTTTAGACATGTTCCTTCCACTAAAAACCTGTACCATTTCATTGTTACCCAATATTTAGTTTTTTTCTTTTGCGTTCTCTTATACTCATTATACGAGTATGTGTAATGAATTCTTGATTTTTTTCAAATATTAAAATATATTATTATTGATGATGTTTAAAGATTTACGGAAACCTACCGTAGAGAGCGGTATGGTTAATTGCAAACTCAGGCGTGTTAGAGCGGGACTTTGTTTTGTGACGCGAATCTGTGGGTGATTAAGTACTGCCTGCCACATTTGTTTTTGACGCAGCCAGACTTGGAAGAAGGGTATTATAGTAGTTTATGCAACTGCTACATAATGAGAGGCATTAAAACACGAGTGCGGTTTTATGATCCCATTACGACATCAGCTGTGATGCGGTTACAACGCGCGCGCGCGGAGCGGGCGGGCGCCTGGCACGGTATATTGTAAAGCTGGTCCTTACCTATGGTATATGAACACACTAAAGAGGATTTACTGTATGAGTGTAGATAAAAGCGTGTGTTGTAACTGGCAGGTAGCGAGTGCGCGGGCGCGGGTGCGGCTGCAGCCATGGCCGGCTGATGGAGGCGGGCTGGTGGTCGCCGTCGCCGTCGGCCTCGCCGCCGCCGCCACCCCGCGCCCCGCCGCCGCGCTGCCGATGCCGACCACTCTCTACTAGCTACACCTGCTTGCCGCACTATGGTGAGCCAAGTACGTATCACTCAGCTTATAAAAAGTAAAGAAATGTGTTTTGTATTGGTCATCCCAAACTTATCGACGCGGAGTCGGCATAAGCCGAGTGCTCCACACTATTACATTAAGTATGTACGTAATCGCCGCCGATAGCAGTCGCTCGGCGTTGGCCGAGCTGATCGACGCCTTTTTCGCTCTTATTGCTTAGACATAAAGAGTTTTTTGATCGGCTAAGGTCGATTCCGCATCGATAGGTGTGGGAAGACCCATAAAAGACACATTTCTTTACTTTTTATAAGCTTATTATAGTTCCACCTTTCCCTGTGTCTGTAATCAAATTTTGACCAAATTTCGGAAATCAAGTTAAAATTTTGTAGGAAGTCGGGTAACAATGCAATATCATGGTACTTACCATGGTACTTACATTGATGAGAAGACATAAATTTCTTTTTTTGTGGAACCTTCCGACATGATTACGCGGGCGGTGTAAACACTGGAATACTCTAAGAGTTAGCGCTTCAGTGAGATTGGTTGAGTGGCTTAAGAGGAATGCCTAGCTGACCAACTTTTCAAATCTTGAATTTTTGACATAATGTTTCTGTCGCGCTGCTGGGAGCGGGCGCTGTCTATGTGTGAGCGCACGCACACAGGCGCGAGACGCGAGCCCGCGAATTTACTTACTGACCCAGCATACGATAAATTAGGCTGTAGGTACAGATCGCACCATAGAAAAAGTCCCCCCTTGAGCACTTTATGAAAACTGTACAATAATTTCGTCAACTAAAATGAATCCACTTTAGCTCAGATGTTAACATGGTTGACACGCAATCAAGAGGTTCATGGTTCAAATCCAGAGATTGACAGAACTTTTTGCTTTTTATTTTTCTTACCAAGTAAATTAATGTAATGCTTTTATAATAAATGTTTATTTACGTCAATATATTAATAGGAAAATGAAATAAAATAAGGCCTAAACTTTTTTTTACTTTATTAACTTGAAATACTTAGCAATATCATATTGAAAATAATAGCGTTTTATCTTGGCATAAAAATATGTATATCTCTCTTTATTTTACACATCTAAACAAAATAATAAACAGAAATAAGAACAAATAACAATGGGTTGAAAGTTCACGTGCGCAATGTGTGATTCTTTTATAGTATGGGTTTCTTTTGAACCCATTTCAAGATTTCAAAAGAGGAGGTTCTCAATTCGGTTCATCAAAATGCAGATCTGATGATGGGATCCATGAGGAATCGAGGGAACTCCTCAAATCTTATAGGCAAACATACAGTGATTTTTGTGTTTTTATCAACAAATCAAGCATTTTCATACAAGAATGTGACATTTGATGAAGTGGGACTGCTGATGATGTTCAAAACAGAACTCTTCAACGACGCATAGTTCACGTTTGGCGAATTGTCCTCTTTGCTGTGTTTGTTAAGCAAGTTAGGTTTTCAAGAAAATCATTTGTCAAGCTCGAGTTCTGGTGATGGGATCCATGAGGAATCGAGGGAACTCCTCAAATGTTAAAGGCATACATAAGTTACATTACACATTTTAGTATTTTAACAAACAAATCAGGCATGTACATTTAAATAAATTGACATTTGATGAAGTAGAACTGTATATATGTATATGATGATCAGAATGGAACTCTTCAACCACGTATATTTTTGTTTTTTACATTTTTGTCAAACTTGAGTTCTGGTATTGGATTCCATGATGAATTGAGCGTATACTTACTCTTCTACCATTATAAACATACTTATAGCCATTTTTAGGGTTCCTTACCCAAAGGATAAAACGGGACCCTATTACTAATGCTCAGCTCTCCAGGCTATATCTCGAGAACCGTGATAGTTAGACAGTTGAAATTTTCACAGATGATGTATTTCTGTTGCCGCTATAACAACAAATACTAAAAAACAGAATAGAATAAATATTTAAGGGGGCTCCCATACAACAAACATATTTTTTTTATTGCCGTTTTTATAGATAATGGTACGGAACCCTTCGTGCGCAAGTCCGACTCGCACTTGACCGGTTTTTATTTCATTGTATGGAATCCAAGAGTGCACCATCTAAGTATAATAATCTTTCACCGGTCTCCCCGATTGAAGGGTTTTTTTTTTTTATTATTATATAGGCAATATGTAGATTTTTATTTCATTGTATGGAATTTAAGAGTGCACCATCTTTCACCGGTCTCCCCCATTGAAGTCAGTTTTTTTTTATTATATAATATGTAGATCTATAAAAAAAAATTAGGATTATTTCTATTACATGACATTTTTCTTACTCTTAATCGCCACGAGTTCTACGCGGACGAAGTCGCGGGCAAAAGCTAGTGGGTTATAAAAACCTATGATTCGTTAATAACTTTACCCCTAAGTAAGTAGCATTTGTTCCTATATCAAAGACAAGGGTTCCCAGGTCACCTT
The DNA here is from genome assembly GCA_951800055.1 of Cenopis cana. Lineage (NCBI taxonomy): Eukaryota > Metazoa > Arthropoda > Insecta > Lepidoptera > Tortricidae > Cenopis > Cenopis cana. The sequence goes on from OX637488.1 coordinate 9,514,722, forward strand.
TCTATTCAATATTCTTCCATTGTGACTCAGGGTTTTTCTTGTGATTAATAACTTTTCTGGTAGGTAATAATGATTTATCGATAATTTTTCACCACTAGCGTATCGACAATATATGTCAACGACTGTTGCCCATCCCTATTCCTTCTGTGTACGTATATTTAGAAACTGACTCCGCCACGAATTCGTGCGATAAGGACAACTGCAGCTCGGACTAAAATTCCCTTGCAAAAAACTGAAAAATCGAGGTTTCGTTCTCGACTGTTTCCTCATCCAAAACGCAACCAATCATTATAAAATTTTGGAAACTGCAAGAGCAAGAACTAATCTATGCCGCTACGTTTTGATTTTTTGGATATTTGTTGTCATATTTGTATACTGCGCCTTTTTATGGAGCCAATTCAACTAAGCCGTTTTTGCGATTTTTGGAGGGCTGTAACTTTCTTTAAAATAAAAATATCCAAAAAAACAAAACGTAGCGGCATAGATATTAATGATATTGATCTTATTTGAAAAAATCATTGCTCTAGGTTCAAAAACCAGGGAGGAAACAGTCGAGAGCGTTTGTATGGGAAAATCGCAGCTAGGCATTCCTCTTAAACCGAATCTGAGGTCTGGTATTAACGAGATATATTTAGCTATGAACTCCTAAATTATACATAACAAATTCATATTGCCAAGCCCTAACGTTAGAATCTGCTTGACGAGTAAACGGCAATGCATATAATACCAATAAAAACAAAAAAAGAACAAAAAAAACATTTTATGTCACACCTGGCCATAAAGTGGCCATTATCGCACGCTCCGCGCGCGAAAACACCCACTTCCTGGCCAGTGTGTGACATAAAATGTTGTACTTACCACGGGCGATAATAAAGAAAGCCTCAGATCGCATATTTATCGCCCTTGCCTTCGGCTCGGGCGTAAAATACCTGCGATCTGAGACATTCTTTGTTTTATCGCCCTTGGTAAGTAATGTACTATTACAATTTATTGAACAATTTGTTTGTTTAATTGTGATACGAGTATACATTTGTTTATTCTGATTATTACATTATGCACATTCAAGAGATTCGAGTACATATAACAATCCACTACTAATTGAGATTGACAGAACATTCCACTCATAGACATACTGAACCACGCTTGCTATTTTGGAATAGCAACAGCACCATCTAGTAAAGAGATCGATGAGATCGATTTGAACAGCGACTGAACTAGCCTTACATTACATGCCTATTTGTCTAACATACATATAACGTAACATATGCACAAAGTTTCTTGCATGCGCAAAAACATGCTTCAGAACTTCGTGTCTAACTTATGGTATAGAGACAATATTTCCGCGTGACAAAAACCATCGATTCCTTAGTGTCTTCGTTGCAAATCCTTCAAAGTTCTGTAGAAGTTGGCCGAGAGGCCCAACAGCTAAGTGAGGAGATAAAGTATTCTTGAAGAAAGTTCGTAAAGGCAAGTGTTTTCTTTTCACGACACCACCCTGCTGGACTTTTGGCGACTTCCATCAAAACACAATGCGTTATAACGTGATTTACTTATAAATAGTATAAAACTATAAAAAAGTAAAAAGTCCATAGAGTTTCATCATTTAAAATACGGCATTACTAGAAATACCTAATAATGAAACCTAAGCTATGAAAATACAAAAATACAAAATACAAATGCGTTTATTTTTCCTTTAAATTACAATGGTGTATCGGTTAGTAATATCTTATATCTAATTGACATGGAAAAATCGGTGTGAGCACAGCGATAAGCTGGTTTTAAGCCCACCCGTAGTCAATAAGTTGGTTTCACATTAAGTAAATAGACAGGTTAGTAAATTAAATTAAGTAGGTAGTTACAAATAAATGAATATGAATAAGTATGAATGAGTATGAATTAATTTTAGACCTATAACTAGTTACTTATATTAGTTATATTCACATTTGTTATTACCTACTCTAACTGCAATTAATAGATACTACATATATAATACCAGACTTAGCAAAAAAAGCAAAGCTACCTATGCAAGAACGTGAGTGCTGTACAGAGTGCAAGAAAGTGATAAATAGGGGTTAGAAATAAGTAATAGGTATTATAAATTACTTGCAATAAGGCGTTGAGAAGTTATGGGGGAACACAGAAACTCACATACCAATATACATACACACATACATGTAACAATACAATAAAATACAAATACTCTTTATTGCACACCTCAAAAACCAACACAGTACAGAACATTAGGCTTAAAGTAGACGTAATCAACAGGCGGTCTTATGGCTAAAGAGCGATCTCTCCTAGACAACGTTTGGGTAGCGCAGATAATGCAACATTATATACCTAACCTGAAAACATTTCACTCCTTTTTCGGCAGTCTTGTAGAAAGAGTAATTGTTGGCGCCAAATTGACAGGCAAGAAGGGAACGCTGTGGTTGGAACCGTTTGAAAGTGCACCATCAATCAGCACCAAGCACGTGTACAAAGGAAATTGTATTTTTTACCATGCGAATTTTCTTCCGAGAACCATTTGTCCGTTTCGTTCTCCCGCTATTCCCTTTGTAAGTGCGGTAGAATGATCCAACAGGTTGCTAATGTAATAAGTGAAACTTAATGGGCTTATGTACCGGTTTCGTGTTAATCACAGCGGGGCGTTTTTATTTTTCAGTCATTAGTTGCCCTTTCGAATTACTCTAATTCACTAAAAATTCAACTAAGTAGGTAATAATGTTAAACCTAAAAGCAACCCTTGCTTATCCTAAATTGGGTAAGAATATTCTGCTGAATGTAAATAAATACTACATATACCAATTATTTTTCCTCGGTTAGGGAATGTTTTCTGTTGTATGTTGTACTGTGTTAGGTATCGCATTTACTTTAGATAGTGACTTTTTACTCCCTTTCAACGCCGCTGTAGCGCTTATCCTAACCAAGGTTGCTATTCCTTTTACGAGATATAAGAAGTACCTATTTTCTTCCACAGACGATAAGAACATTTTACTAAAGTAAGTGTTCCATTTTGCTAGATCAATATCTAGCTTTAATAGCAGAGAGGTATTATGATCACATAGCCGAATGTGATAGGACTAAAGTGATTAAGAATTTGAGATTTGTGATATTTGAATCGTGCTAAAAGGAACTTTTCTTTATTAAATTTTCCCAATTGTAATAATTAATTTCAAACCACGATCATCACAATTCCATAGCGGTTGCTCAACCAACTGAGCTATTACGCATTTGAAAATATGTATGACGTCGGTGGACAAACAAGCGTACGACAAGGTCGCCGGAGTCCGCTGGATGCGGGTGGCGCAGGACCGGTCATTGTGGCACTATTTGGGTCAGGCCTGTGTCCAGCACTGGAGGTCTCTCGGCTGATATGATCATCATGATGAACTGCTGAATTGTTGTGTTGTGTTGTTGTTGTTGTTGTGTTGTGGTGTGCAATAAAGAGTATTTGTATTGTATTGTATTGTTCTAGATGGCTGGGCTACCGGCGTGGAGGGTGAAGAGGAGTCGACGGTGGGCGCGCTGCGCGAGCGCGAGCTGCGCTCCCTGCACCGCACCGTGCCCGCGCTGCGCAGGCGCGAGCTCGACACGCGTGCTATCAAACACCACTTCTACCCTGAGGGCGGCTGGGGGTAACTATCATCAGTATATCGTGTCGACGGTGGGCGCACTGGGCGAGCGCGTGCTGCGCTCCCTGCACCGCATCGTGCCCGCACTGCACAGGCGCGAGCTCGACACGCGCGCCATCAAACACCACTTCTACCTCGAGGGCGGCTGAGGGTAACTATCAGTAGGTATATCGTGTCGACGGTGGGCGCGCTGCGCTCCCTGCACCGCACACCGCACCGTGCCCGCGCTGCGGAGGCGCGAGCTCGACACGTGCGCCATCAAACACCACATCAAACAAACTTCATGTTGTCGTCCAAAAATTCACAGTTTATGAGTTTTATAACAATGAGTGAAAAAGGTCCCAAAATATTTTGTTTTCCGAGTTTTGCTCAGCAAGCATCAGTTTTTCGATGTTGCAAATTTGGATACACACTACCCTATCAGGTTAGGATATACAACAAGAACTTTATTCAATAACTAAAGATATTCGTACAGTATAAATTATAAAAAGTGTTTTTAATCGATATGCGGGAGGGCAGCTAGGGTATACAACATATTTTAAAAAAAAGAACTACATCGTGCTTTGCGATTTTAGCCTTTCTTAGTGTCGAATTCTACTAGGTTACTGCGCAACATTATAGTTATCCATATTCACATTAGGTATTCAAAGATCATCGACAGTACAAAAGCAAACCAATACCGATAGATAATCAATGCCACTCAATGTGGCTCTTTCAATTGCCTTTTTTCTTAACGATAGTGACGCAGAAGTGAAAAATAAAATGAAATGGCTCCGCATTTAGCATACGTCCGCTATTGCACTAAGCCTTTTCCTGCACTGCCATTCCTTCTCATTCGTGAAATGGTGACTATTTGCACCCATTAATTTCCAAGTCCATTGCGCTATCAGATTGGAGTTCGGCCAACGCTTCTGCTATTCACTTGGTAATAGTTGCGATAAAACACTATATTGATTAGGTTAAACCCTAGTTGCACTTACTAAAACTGGTGGAAAACAAGTTCATTAACAAGAGGGCTGGGTCTAGTTCTGGAACGTGTTCTGTACTGAACTACTTAAGGTAAAATGATTCGAAATAATTTACAAACCTAATTCTCATTAGTTCTATAGAACTAACTTTCTAACTTTTCACCGGGCCATTCCTTTTTTACCCGACTGCAAGGCCGGGTTATGTGTTTTGTATTTTACTGGGCGGTCGATGTGGGAGTTTATTTGGGATGTTATACTATGTACCTAAAATTTAATAAATAGTCGAAGTTAGCCCAGATCCCAGGTCCATTAAAGTTATTTTGCATAAAGTTAGTTTCTGTTGAAAATTACAATTTTCTCAATTGAGATATTAACAAAATAAAATATTTGCTTTTTTTTATCTTAATTTATCTTCACACCTAACTAATTTAATTACTTCGAAAGCTGGATTCGAGTACGATTAAGTTCGTTCATAAAAATTGCTTAGCTTCTATTTACTTAAAACATGAAGTGTATAATTTGTATTTTTTTATTTAAAATGGGATTGCTCTTGGCCAGCATCAAGGCAGGGGGCAAAGATGAGGCCGACGATGAAGCGAGCTCACCCAGAAGATGCCTATTCACTCGTGCCTTAAAAAGATCTAGGTTATATGAACTCGGAAATACAAACGCCGGCAGAGAATTCCAAACCTTAGAAGTGCGCATTATAAAAGATATTGCAAAGCGTAACAAACATTGAAAAGAATTAACTATATATGCAAGTTAAAGGTAAGTACACCATCTCTTAGGTACTCGACTGTTACGACATGTATCTTCAATAAGAAATTATGATAATATTGTAACAAAAGTAAATAATGGGTCCCAATTATCTACATATTTAAATCACGTTGTCAATGTCATTTTATGTCATAAAATGAAAATGAGGCGATTTATTTTACCGAAAATCATGTTTTACAACAGTTAACAACAGTTAACCAAATCAACATTCTTAAGTTTTTAATTTTTCGTTAAATAATTTGCAAGCCCGCCTGGAATCGAAAATAGTTCCTTTTTTGGCATTGGCGCTGACATCTCTATTACACGAGATACTTTTAATTGGATTTGATGGAGTGGCGAGAGGACATTAAGTTATTGCACATGGTTTTATGTAAAAGATCATAAATAATCTACATAGTGTCTCCGGTCATTGGGTGTAGTGAGTCCTTGTAGCTAGTATACTTAAATATGGCTCGATCTACAAAAATATCCACTCTTTCCGTATGAATATTATCCAGGGAATGTACCTAATAGGCATTTATTTGTTCATGCTAACAGATAACACGTCCCTAATGGAAATCGGAACAACTAAACATGGGCTGGAGCAACTAAAGTAAACGAATAAAGATTACTGAGGCTCATTGAATAGAAATTGATCCCTCTGTTTGTTTATTTAAATGAATTCACGGTTTTCGATTTTCAATCGAACCGCGAGAAAACCTGACCTTCAAGCCCCTAAACTTTCATTTGTTTCCTCGTGGGAATGAGAATTTGGCCATGTGTTAGTACTTTAGTACTATTATTTAGGCTGGGTTTCACCAAACCGTCTGTAATCGTAAGCGGTGTTCGTCAAATCTGATTGTATGGAAAGTTTGACAAGTTTCTATGGGACGACAGCTGCCGGCGCCATATTTGGCGATGACCGGTCTGTGTTCGTACGTTGGTGCAACTGGCACTTATTCTGTGCTTGTGTTAGAAACTTTAATCTTATCTATATTTAGTATTATACAGGTACATATTAATTAAAACGTATATGAACTATTTACTTTGCTGTGTAGATCTATGGCGATTAGGTGGCGTAAAATACTTATGTACAACGAATATAATGTTAAATATCTAGTATCTAGAATCAAGTCTGTCAAATCAAGCTAAACTATTTAATCTAAATACGGTCGGTATGGTAAACTTTAGTCAAAAAATAATAAGAGCAACAAGAAATTATGGAATATTTAGTCACTGCTGTTCTATATCTTATCAGACATTTGAAGACACAAGGACCATTATATTATGTAGATAAATTTAATTCTAAGAAATTATAATCCACGTGCATGTATACGTACAATACGAGTACAGTACAGACAACATTATTATTAGTTATTTCTTGCTTGAATTTTCATACCTACTTACGTCCACCTCGAAAAAATTCCATGCGTGTGTGAAAGACCGATAGGCAGGCAAAGTTGCACCATAACTAGGGGCCGATGATTATTGAGTGTCGAACGCTCGACTTTTCACTCGAGATCTGTCAAAATACTATGATGTTTTGACAGATGTCGAGTGAAAAGTCGAGCGTTCGACACTCAAAAATCGTCCCCTGTTTTTTTTTATACTACGACGGTGGCAAACAAGCGTACGGTCCACCTGATGGTAAGCGGACGCCGCAGCCTATAGACACTCGCAACTCCAAAAGAGTCACGTGCGCGTTGCCGACCCTTTATAAAATTTGAGGATTCACTGTGTTGACAGCAGAAGGGATAAAAGGTCCCTCGCTCTCAACACAGTGCATCCTCGTGATCGGGAGCTCTGGCAACCTTGCTCACCTCAAGGAACACAACACTACATACTTGTATAGTAAATAATGTTATTATGGCTGTGGTCTTCTGCAAGGCGGAGGTACTTCCCCAGTTGGGCTGCTCCAATTCGAGCAAGAGATGAAATTTTGCTGTGCCCTACCTCTCTTCCTTTTCCTTGCCCTGTTCCTTTTTTAGGCTTTCAGAACGAAACCCTAAGCAGAATCCTAAGTTATATCCACCTTTATTCTTTAAACTCTTTGGCAGTTTTTGCGTGATTTGGTAACATACAGTATACTTGTATAGTATTCACAGCATCTTCCCACGCGGATGCGGATAAATCCGCCTTTGCAACCTTCTTTTTCCTGTATTCTCCGTCGTATTTATTTTAGGACGATTGGAAAAAGCCTGTCCATCACAGTATTCCCGGTTGCCAAATCGCGATTGATAAAATAAGTTTGGAGAAAAGCCATTGTGGGATCGAAGATGAAAGGTCGCGTCAGGGCCACGTAACTTCTCTACGATCCGTTTATATTTGATTGGCAGGTTCTATATAATTGGCTATATGCCCGTGTCCTGATTAAAAGATATTACCAATATTAAATAAAAGTTAGAAATTGGTAAATGACATCTTTATTATCCAGTCAAGTGTAAGTAGATTAGTAGATACATATAATTTCTGCAGAATGTCTTACACAAAATGATCTAAAAACGCAAGCCATTGATGTGGTAGTGTTCTATTACTGTTAAAGTACACAGTTCACAGTAAAAAGTACAATTTGGTGGGTAAAGAGCTTTCCCGGATATGTCCGGAAAGAAGATAAAATTTGCTATCTTTACAAAAACTATTATTTTTTCATATTTTTTTGAAGTGCCAGCCAACACCGACTTATATTAGCCTACTGAAAGCGCAGGTATCGTAAGCGTAACTCATCACTCATCAGGTGCCAAATAAATATTTGAAGTAGTTAAGTAGTATCAAAAACTTTAGCCCTAGTAACAAAAAGGGTTGGCATATGGTTGGGCCTACGTGAAAAAAAAGCTGCCAACAGTTGGCTCACTGTTAGTTTTGTCACCCCTACTTACGTATCTGCCAACAGTGGGCCCAACGTTATTATTGCAAGTTGGGCCAACCGCATCATTCCAACAAAAGGCCAACTATATAATAGAGGTTGGTCAACGTTGGGCCGACGGTGTCGAACCAACATAAGGCCAACAATACGGTTTTATGACGGTTGGTTCATTGTTAGTTTTATGATCCTTACTTTCGTAAATGCCAACGGTGGGCCCAACGTTTTTATTATTGCAGTAACATACGTTGGCCCTACTGTAGTGTAACTAACGTTGGCCCAACCCTTTCAATATACTTTGGGCCAACTACGTATTCCTTACAGAGGCCCTACCTTCACGATCCAACTGTAGTGTGAACAACGTTGGCCCAACACTATTATTTTACTTTGGGTCAACTGAGGCCCTACCATCATGAACCAACGTTGGCACAAGCTTTTTGTTCTGCATGGGGCCAACTACATGTTCCTTGCAGAGGCCCTACGTTATTTTTTCTGCGTTGGGCCAACTATGTTTACCTTACAGTGGCCCTACGTTTCTATTCTGGGTTGGGCCAACTACGTTTACCTTACAGTGGCCCTACGTTTCTATTCTGCGTTGGGCCAACTACGTTTACCTTACAGTGGCCCTACGTTTCTATTCTGCGTTGGGCCAACTACGTTTACCTTACAGTGGCCCTACGTTTCTATTCTGGGTTGGGCCAACTACGTTTACCTTACAGTGGCCCTACGTTTCTATTCTGCGTTGGGCCAACTACGTTTACCTTACAGTGGCCCTACGTTTCTATTCTGGGTTGGGCCAACTACGTTTACCTTACAGTGGCCCTACGTTTCTATTCTGCGTTGGGCCAACTACGTTTACCTTACAGTGGCCCTACGTTTCTATTCTGCGTTGGGCCAACTACGTTTACCTTACAGTGGCCCTACGTTTCTATTCTGCGTTGGGCCAACTACGTTTACCTTACAGTGGCCCTACGTTTCTATTCTGCGTTGGGCCAACTACGTTTACCTTACAGTGGCCCTACGTTTTTATTCTTCGTTGGGCCAACTACGTGTACCTTACGATGGCCCTACGTTTGTATTCTACTTCGGGCCAACTACATGTTTCTTACAGAGGCCCTACGTTTTTATTCTGCTTTGGGCCAACTACGTGTTTCTTATAGAGGCCCTATCGACGTGCATGCGTGCCCTGGCTGCAAGTAACACGATTGCCGGCGGCACTTCGGTAGGGCCTTTACGTTGTTAGAACTACACGTAAAATAAGTTGGCCTAAAGCAGAATAAAAAGGTACATGCCTCTGTACATAACACGTAGTAGACCTGTAACAGAATAAAGGTACATTAAGGCAGTTGTATTATTGACATAAATTGGGTATTCAAATTGTTATTGTCTTTAATAATTCTTGATAGCTTACATAATTTTAAGTATATCTTTGAATCTTAATAAAAAAAAATCTATGACATCACCGTGTACTCTTTCAAATGATTAGAGTTACTAGAATAACCAGTGCATTTAGTTATAACAGACTAAAATTCATTACATACCCAATTAATGTTGAGTAAAGGAATTATCCAGGGCGGTGACAATAAAAATACAGTATTAAAAATATATAGAATTACATTTATTAACTGTCTGTACTGTAGGCCAGTCAAATTATGCAATATAAGAAAATCAAAAACCCGACTGCGTAAAATAACTAAATAGAGAAAAACAAGTCCCCATGGAATGTTTCAATTTCCTCGTAAGTGCAAGCAAACTACTTCAATCACACGTCCATGCTCCACATATGTGTCAATAAGAAACGACCAATAACGCACTCGGATTAGTTATCTTTCTGAATGCTGCTTTTTAAATATTATTAGATCAGAATGTCTATTTCTCACATACTTAAATAAAATAAAAATATAATCGTTATTACTAATCTGAGTGCGTACCTGGTACATAGTGACCAATATGTGGGGAACGGACTTAATGTTCGTCGTGACCCATGGGGCACTGACTGTGAACGTGTTAAAAAAAACACGCCAATAGCCAAATATCAACTCAACCGCTTATCCTACGAGAAAAGATTTGAGAACATAAGTAATAGCATTTTTTTCTATTTCGGTATGAAACGGGGTCAGTAAACCATAGGTACAGTTCTCTTGCAATCGTTAAAAAAAACGCAACCTACGATATTTTTTTTTAAATATGTGCCAAACCTAAAGACTAACATGAAACAGTGTGCATAAGGTAAAGAAAAAGAGCAGGTAATTAATCTTTTTTCGTAGGATAAGCGGTCGAGTTGATATTAGGCTGAAAACAATAACCAAAACTATAACTTCAAGATTATGAAAACAAAAACACGCCAAAAGTTTTGAAGTGCGATCTCAAAAACTACACGACATACGGCGCAGCGTTAGGGATTCAATTTTCAGAAATTAAAAATAAAATGTTCTTTAAAAAGCTCGTAACAACCAATGCCAACAAAAAATGGATACCGAGTTTAAGAGTCCTTTACGGTGAACACTAGCGCCACTCGTAAATAATTGAGATTATTTAAATTTAACGATAGATATGTATTAAAAAACGGAGGCCACTACGTTCATCTTTTTGTATTTAAGCACCTTTTGAATAAGGTATGTTGGGATAAGGTCGGACTAATTTTCGATACTTTGGTAAGCACTCGGAATTTATTTTATTTGACTAACTTATCTAACGATTCCTTGAATTGTTACCGTTTGTTATAAATTAGTATGAAATATATTTTCAACCCATATTTTTCATTTCCTCATATATGCAACCGTTTTTATTTAATATACGTTTAAAGATAGTATTTGATTATTTTTTCATCGGAAAACATCGGACGTAAATGGGTAACATCGGACTATGTTGCAAAATGAACTCTGTGCAGTAACGCGTAAGGTTCGTTTAAAAAAATAATCCGTTCTTTTCCTGTCAAAACTACAAAAAAACATTAATTTTATATTTCACGCTGTCACAGACAACGTGGCTTTAAATCAACGCGGCTGACTGAGGTGTGGGGCGTAACAAAAATGGGGTAGGCAGGTGTGTTGCCAAATCGAAAATCTCTTCTAGTTTAGTAGAAAATTAAATTATCCGATCTTGACCCGATCCAGTCTTATCCCAACATACCTTACATCAAACTAGTTTTTACGTTGCTGAATTCGTCAATATATGCGTCCAAAGTTAAATCGGCCGTTTTTTTTTGAGCTCATAGATCGACGAATGCAGGAACGTAAAAACTAGTTTGATGTATTGAAAAGGTACTTAAATACAAAATGTACGTACGTAGTGGCCTCCGTTTTTTAATATCTATCGTAAAATTTAATTAATCTCAATTATTTACGAGTGGCGCTAGTGAACCCATAAAGGACCCTTAAGAGTCATACTGCAAAATTCTAAACTTCTGCTGTTTTCTCGTACCACCTACTATTTTGTCCTACGGGTAGAACCACGAAAAAGAACTATTTCTGTGGGTCCTACTAATCTGCCGACTGCTGTTTAAAAAATGTACCTCCTGTATAAAGCAAATTTACCAAGTTGCGTGACAGCAGTTTTATCATTAAATAATTTATTACTTTCATCAGTATAGACGCATTATAGTTACCTAATTATAAAGTGGTATGAAGCAAAATACGTGAATATATAAAAAAAAACATTTTATTATTTAAAAAATATGCGGAGAATCTACGTGAGGGGAAGAGGAGGTAACTAATACGTTAATAGTTAATATAATACTATGTAATTATATAATTATTGAACTGCTGTCACGCAACTTGATAAATTTGCTTTATACAGGTGGTATATTTTTGAACCAAGAGAAATAGTTCTCCCTCGTGGTCCTACTGATAGGACAAAATAGTAGGACCAAGAGTTTACCCGATTGTTTCACGTATTACTCGGCTAGCATATCACTTTTTTTATGCTGGCAAAACATAGTTAACATTTTCCCAACGGGTCTAAAAATAACAATAAAAATGCAGCTTTACGTCGCGTTTTGCATTTTTAGACTGATTATGTGTATAGGTACTGACTAATGATGTAATTTTAAGCTGACAAAAGGTATACAAACAAAAGAACCATCATTATCGGCAAAATTTGGCAAAAGCATACATTTATTTTTTAAATCAGACACCGTAACATATTTTCTTCTGTTTGTACCACTTACTTTGTATATACCTAATTTGCTGCTTTGGATTGGTTTTTTGTAGAAATCAGTTTTATTTATAAAACAATTACATTTTAACCTGTAAGAATTATTTTTTAATTCTATTGATTTGACCACGACAATATCACCATTGAAAGTGACAAAGCAAGAATCAGATAAAGATGTACCTAAAGTACACTGATCATAAATTGAAATTTTTTTTATAATACCCCCTTTTTCAAGATATATTTTTTTCTGGGTCGATATATTGTTGTCTGATTTTTCACCTAGTCTTTTGGCAACTTGTTCCAAAGGCATATTATGTGAACGAACCAGTCGCTTTATTTTAGACATAAAGTTTTCAAAAGGGAATGCCGAAAAGGAATCTAACGGTCCGTAATTATACACATCTCCTGCCAGATGTAGGAGGTTGTGTACATTATATACAAGAAATTCGTCACTGTAAATGCCTGGAACATTCGCCACAAAACAATGTAACAATCTATCGGCATATGATTGCCAGTCATCATCTTGACATATTGTGTCATTGCATAGTATGTATATAGCACAGTGCAACATTAAAAAATGCTTATATATACGCGTATTTGCCACCAGATTTTTTAAAACAACCGGCCCTAAATATAACACAAATGCTCTAAATTCAGTTGCTTTCCAATATCTGAATAACTTTAGTGACCTTGGACGTCTGGAAAATTCAACTGGGTAATGATCGCGACAGAGTTTTAGACGACTAGAAATTTCGTCTATTTTACGAATATTTAGTTTGCATGTTTTTGGGCCACATATAACCCAACATTTTATTATTTTTTTTACAACACCCAGACATACTAGATGCATATAATCGAGCGGAACTTGAGTGACTAGCCCTATGTCAAGTTCTGTAAGTATACTTTTGGTTAATTGATGGTCTTCGTATTCTTGATTGACAAATCCAACATCAGTTCTAAGAGCTAGCTCAGATAAGTATCTCCAAATAGTTCTTCCCAGGTATGTACCTTCTTGCTGGCATTTTTCACACGCATGTAGGGAATTGTGAGATTTAATGCATTTTAAAAATGATCTAGCCGGTGCGTCAGCAATGATACAACTTATTCGAAAGTCAAATTTCACTCCATCAATATATAAGCCATTCTGCTCTAAATTTAAACATTCGTCAACGAAAGGACGCAAATAAACACCCGCATTATTAGGTTTGGATTCACCATAATATAGTGCGACAATAAATGGCTGCCGATCAAGAGATTGATCTAATATACACAAAATGGGCCAAAAAGAATTAGTCGAACTAGAGTGTATTGGCAGACCATCAACATTGAGAGTTACAGAAAGAAAGAAAAACTCTGCTTGTGATTGTGACAGCTTTCTCTGTAGAAATGGATACATTTTAGAAGTTGTGCCCTTTAACGCTCTTTCTCTTAACTGACTCTCGAGACCAAAATATATGTATGAGCCTCCAGCACAGTTTACGACGTTGACACTACGTGGCGTCTCTAATAATGTTCTTGCATCTTTTGGCAAAGTTGGGTGATATGGTTTTAACATTTTCAATAAATCGGTGAGAGCAGAGTGACTTATATTATGTTTGTTAGACCATGACACAAGAAATGAATTCATATTCTCTGACTTGGAGTGTACGCAGACAGAATTGGAGGGTTCATGAGTAGAATCACTAAACAATACATCTTCTGGATCACGAGCTGTGCAAACAGAACTATTGAGCGATACGTCACATGTACATAAAGGCGATGATTTATTATAAGATGCCACAGACGGACTAGTATCTAAATTTGTTTCATTTGTGACCAATTCGCGACTACTATTAGGAAAATTCAAATCATTTATCTCATCCAGGATTTGTGTAGTCTTTTTAGCAAGCATTCGTATTCTGGATCGTTTTGATAAGTCAGTGCTTATTAACTCTGCGAGCTTCCCGCCCTCCATGACGATCTTTGGTAAATCTAAACCAATTCGTAATAACGTCGTTTATTTCCGCATCTGTTGTCTTAGCAGCAATTAAGTTTGCGCGCGTTGCGTCTATAACAAAAAAAAATACAATGTTGAAAAAAAAACTGCACTTCGATTAAATTAAAGAAGATGCAATAAACATAATATGACAGAGAATAGTTAGGTGTGATCTAGGTACGAATACAATAGTTATTTACACCACACCTTGCCAAAAAGCGCGTTTTTCTGCACGCTGCGCGATCAGAAAAACCCACTTTTTGGCCAAGTGGTGACGTAAAATTGTGTACAAAACACGGGTCGTAAAACAGAAAGCCCTCTCTCGCATATTTGAGACCCTCGCCTGCGGCTCGGGCCCCAAACATCTGCGATATCGGCCTTTCTTTGTTTTACAACCCTTGTATCGTAAATAACTATTGTTATACAAGAGTGCAAAGTTGTATTTTAACCGCGAGTGTGGAATTTAAAGCTCAAGCCACACAGAGAGCGGGCGAGCGGTGGCGGCGCGGGCGCGGGCGGCGGCGGCGCGGGCGACGGTCCGTCCGTCGTCTGCCACACAGGTTTTACAGCCAAACGGTAGGAGCTACAGGCTTCAAATTTACACAGTATAAGCATCTTGTTGGCCGGAAGCCATACAAATAGTCTAAACTTATTTTTAAATGTTTTTAAGGGGGGCTCCCATACAGCTAAAGGCGGGCGCGAAAAAACATTTTTATCCTACCCTATCGAGTGGGGTACCGTTGTATAGAGCTCATTGAGTAGATAGATAGTTACTATAATTTTAATTTTAAAAAATATTGGAAAACAAAGGAATGAGAAGCCACCAAAGTCAGCTTTTTTTACGAAATTTTGTTCTGAAGAATTTTTTAACTTCTCAAATACCTATAAACTTAAAGTTTGGTAATAATGTTTGTTATTGCTTACATTTTACCAAAAAATACTAATTTTATCAATATAAATTAGATTTTTTCTATGAAATTTCCTTATTTTTCCTATAAAAACCAACTTTGCGGTCGGTTCGGAACCCTACATGTGCGAAGTCCGACTCGCACTTGGCCGGTTTTTTTATGATTAGTTAACCCTTAAATGCATGGTGTGACATACAGGGTGTCCCATATCTACCACGCCACAGTGACACCGGAGGTAGGTCAACTCAAGAGGAACATAACCAGCCTAATATGACTTCAGTAAAAGTTGCCGGTTGGCTGGTTATGTTCCTCTTGAGTTGACCTACCTCCGGTGTCACTGTGGCGTGGTAGATATGGGACACCCTGTATAACATAATACACATAATAAATAATACAAGATTTATTTAACTGTAGGTAGAGAGAATTTAGTATATTTTCATTTTCATTCATAATATATTATTTTTCCCGTTTATCAGTACACCTTAAATCACCAAATATCGTGTTTTTATTGAAAAAGAAAAAATCATGCATTTAAGGGTAATCTAAAAGGAATCTAAAAAAAAATATTTTCGTCAAGGTTTGGGCCACCCTGTATTTATTTGTTGTTTAGTAATGGCTACAGAACCCTACACTAAGCGTGACCCGATATTCTTTTTTTTAAACTTACCTCGTATTATTTTGACTATTTTCCTAAATCCTTTAACGCAGTCTTATTATTTTTCCCGGTCCAGTTACAGGTCATAGCAAGTTTGTTGGTAAACAGTTTTTCCAGGATCCTTCTGATAATTACAGGTACCTTATTACCCCCACTGAAGCTGAGATGTGTCACCTGTCAAATGGAATCCCATTAAAAAAAACAATCAACTATTAAAATATAACTACATCTAATAAATGCAACTGGGAAAAAGAGCACAATATTACTTATTTTCACCAACATTATAAGGCGCTCGTTTATCTGATGCGTCAAACGCATGCGTTTCAATATAAATCCATTCAACGCAATACGTTTGACGCAACGTATTTATATGGAACGCATGCGTTTGACGCAACGTATTTATATGGAACGCATGCGTTTGACGCAACGTATTTATATGGAACGCATGCGTTTGACGCATAAGACAAACGAGCGCCTAAGAATGAAACTACATGCAATTAAATAGTGTAAGTACCATAAGGCTGCCATTTTCTTCAGTCAAAAGCCAGGTTTCTAATAAGTTTAACTGTTCACAATCATCACATGGTAATGTTATGTCAGATGGGAGATGTGGTGTCGTAGGATTATTTGATTGTAATCTTGTAAGAATTTCATGTTGAGAAATTTGTATCTCTTTTATATCCGTTTCAATACGAGCCAAGTGTTTTGCAATCACATCTGAAATAAATAAATAGATGAAAAAATGAAGTGGAAGTATGAACGTTAGCTACAGTCAGCGTCATATAGTACTGTAGCAGCCAAAGTGGCCAAATAGTTCGGTATTCGGTACATTATATATGGCCACTTTGGCTGCTACATAGTTTATGACGCTGACTGTAAATACTGACACTGTTGTTCAAAAAAACCATATGTCAAAGAACAACAATACAATACAATACAAATACTCTTTATTGCACACCTCAATTAAAGGATACAGTACAATACAAAATCACAGTAAGTAGAGGCAAACAACCTACATTTCTTGAGTTTAAACTTTTAGCCGCTTGGCCAAAATCCTGTCAATTTTTACTAACATTTGTGTCGTGGTCAGTTGTCAATAAGGCTGTCGCTGCCATAATGATGCAATTAGTAATCATCCTTATTGACCACCGACAATAACCTCCTTAACAATTCCTCCTCCCAACACTCTCTCTCTCTCTTAACTTACTCCTAGTCAATAACGCCTTTTGCCTGAAACGTCACATATTATGAATGCTAGAATTGGGAACTTTGTTCTTACCTAAACCACGGCTGCTTGGACCCAGTTCCTTTAGGAATGGTGTTAGAGTAACATCATTAAGAGAACCTGAAAATTATATTGTACATAAGGTGCAGAAATTAAAAAATGATATATGTGTCGTTTTCAAGCAAAAGGGTACTTATTGTCGTCTGTCAATAAGGCTGTCGCTGCCATAATAATGCAATTAGAAATCAACCTTTTTGACAACCGACAATGTGGTACCTTTTGCCTGAAAAGTCACATACTTATGTGTATTTACGCGCCCAGTATTTTATTATAATCTCAGAAATCTAATCTAATCTCTTCTGGTGAAAATAAAAAAAATTGGTTAAAAACATAACAAAGACAAAAGTAATATAAATCACTTTTTATATTAGTAATTGTAGCAATAGTATGAAACTAACATACCTAAGGTCAAAGAAGCTTCAGTGTCTCTATTAGGCGAGGAAGTTGTGGCAACTTGTTTTTGATATTTATCGTAATTTTCGCCATCAGTGGTATTACATGCTGTAGATAGACCAACTGCAGAAATTTCCTTTTGAATATTATCAATGACACAATTTGTGTCTATCGAAGTGCCAGATTTAGATAATGGCTGAAATGTTGTCATAGAACCTTGCTTTTGAGATTTACGAAGTCCCTTATTAGAATTTGATCTGTTTTCTATTTGCAAAGTAGGTGGTGTTGGATAAAAAAAATTATCATTATCATCTGATTTATCACCACTTGTGTCACTGTCGTATATTTTTCTGGTAACTTTGCGTCTTCTTCCACAAGTTTCAATACTGTCACTGTTAACTTCAGAATCAAATTCTGCTTTTTTGGCTTTTTCTCTAGCTTTGGTCAAATCATCTGAAATCAGAGTACTTAGGTATGAGAATTGTATTTGAATCAGAAACCCTTAGCGCATCACATATATATATATATATATATATATATATATATATATATATATATATAACCCGGGCATGTAAAAGCGATAAATAAGGTTGTGATATACAACTCATCTGAAAAATGTTCAATTAATTTCAAAAACTTTGTTCTTAACGCTTCAGTAAAATTAAGATGATCCAGAAAAAAATTAGAGAAGAATTAAAAAAGCAAGATTTTCTCATCGCGTGCTTGTATGGAAAAGTACAAATTTTCTAATTATCATATAATTACATTTTTTTTTACGGAACATTCAAAATGGGGTCTACAGTCCGCCATATTGTTTTTATTGCAACGTCACATATCGTCACACACCCGGGATGACGTAAGGATTCCAACGATACCTCACACATCTAAATCGGTTAAGGCGTTGAGAAGTTCTGGGGGAACAAAAATATTCACATACGTACATACATACATACATGAAACCTGAAAACATTACACTCCTTTTTTTGGGCAGTCGTGTAAAAAATTAACCACACAATGTACCTATCGCACATAATCAGTTTGGTTTGATTGACATAAATCTCGTCATCAGATATATCTAAGCGAACAAGGTGCTCACAAATATCTGAACACGAATCTATTGTGAAGGCGTGATTGAGTGCAAGTTCTGATATTTTTGAGCATCCTGAAGTGTACAGATATTTGATGTCTTTCATCAGGGCTTATTTTTGCCTCAGTGGTACTTCTAATACAGTGGTTCTTAACCTTTTAGTGATGAGGGACCATTTCACTTTTATTTTGTCTTGCCATGGACCACCTCCTATTTCCCGCCCGGCGACGGCTCGGCTCCCTCATAGTGCAAATCTCGCGAGCCGTTGTTTTGTTGATTCGTTATCACTTATTCAATATTTTTCTGATGGCTTCGCGGACCATTTTGGGTGCTTCCAGGGACCACCAGTGGTCCGCGAACCACCGGTTAAGAACCACTGTTCTAATAAGAGAACCTTGCTTAAGAAAACTTAATCCCATCAAAAACATTACATGTAATAATAATTATAAAAATTAAAAACACGACTGCATTAAAAAGATAAAAACAAGTTTCCTGATAAAGAACTCAAGGAAATATATTTTGTTTGCAGTCATGGGACCTAATATTTTGGCTTTACTTGTATGTAGTAGGTCCCCCGACTGCAAACAAAATATATTTCCTTGAGTTCTTTATTAGGAAACTTGTTTTTATCTTTTTAATTCAGCCATGTTTTTAATTTTTATAATTATTATTTTATTTCGAACTTTTTTGCTTGAAACATACACATTATATATTTAAAAAAACACACATACATGCCACACCCCATTACCCATTCCTCATCTCATACCCCACAATGCTAATTCATGGTCAACTGCTTGTCAAGTCCTATATTTTCTCTGAGATACATATAAGCACAGACTAATATACCCATACAGAGTAAAAAACTTGTGAAAAAACATGTTGTACAGTACAGAGCATTACCTAGGTAGCAGTGGTGGCGCGTCAAACATATTCTTAGGTAAGCCGGAAATCTTTTAGCTTTCTTATTTTTCATGAGCCGTAGGAAAATAACTGGTCTGGTTGAAAACTAGGCAAGCCGGTGGGAATCGAGTTGTATAGACGCTCCACCACTGCTAGGTAGGTAATTATTAAATTATGGTCCATAAACTTACAACACAACACAACACATACCTGAACAACAACACACACCCACCCACACCCACCCACCACACCACACCTAGACAATAATAACACACACCTGAACTAATATTCCCTGTGTTTCAGTTAAATGTGTGACCTTGTCGAACTAATCTTGTCTATGGACGTATTT
The DNA here is from genome assembly GCA_951800055.1 of Cenopis cana. Taxonomy (NCBI): domain Eukaryota; kingdom Metazoa; phylum Arthropoda; class Insecta; order Lepidoptera; family Tortricidae; genus Cenopis; species Cenopis cana. The sequence continues at coordinate 9,534,648 of OX637488.1, forward strand.
TAAATGCAAATACTATAAAATAGGTGACACGTTCTATTAAATGACGTATTATTGTGTTTTCTCAGACATAAATGAACATGCATTAAATTTCACGTTTTATTTTCTATTAAGCTCTAAAAATCGCATTGCCTCCTCCCAATTTCCTTGATCATTCCTCTATCAGTAATCAGATCTCAATATAAAAACATAATTTAATTTTGTTATTAGTTAAGTGTTTTATTTTCAATTTAACAGAACAATTAAATAATTGAAATAAATAGAAAAGCAGACTGAGACATCAACAAATACCTAGTTATTAAAATACAAATATATGTTTAGCAATCTCTCAGTCAAATAAGGCTATAAATATAATAATAATTACCATACCATTAACTACCTTTTATGGCTTTGTTAACTGTAATTCTGTGGACATCTGTTATTGGCTTTATGTATTAGAGCTATAAGCATTGTTTTTTTTTTATGTAATGCTGTTGATATTCCAAATAATAAATAAAATAATAATATGTATGTATTACCTATCTTAGTTTTATAAATGTGAAAGTTTGTAATGATACTAATGATGTAAGTCTTTCAATCACACACAAACGGCTGAAGGGATTTGAGTGACCTTAGCAAACAGATAGTAATTGTCTTGTATTAGAACATAGGCCACTTTTTATCCTGGAAACATCCATAGTTATTGTTATGGCATAGCACATGCTCTACTTATTAACCTATACCCATAGTGGCCCTTAAGGTCTCCCTGCCACAACAAAACATTAAAACAAACCCACAAGACCAATAGCATAATATACCTACTATATTATATTAAACCCCACATCCTACCATATTGCGTCATACGTCACATCTTGAAAACCTTTGAAATGCTTGCTGCTCGTCCGGCTGTTTGTCCTATAACATTTTGGTTGAAAACAATTAAGGGTTACCTCAAATCAGGATTTCCTGTACCTATGCAATATATGTTTCAACCGAGTCATTGCCGTGACTTCTTGTAGTTGCCTGAAGCTTAGGCCACGTGATCGGAACGCACAACGCTGCTGCGGTTAGCCTATAGTGTCATGTTGTTATAACAACAAACCTTTCTGACGTTTTTCATACAATTTTGTGTCCCACACGGCATGCGTTCCGATCACGAGACGAACAAGACTAAAAACAAATAGGTACTAACCCGATTCATAAAATATTCGCTTGATTTCGAAGACTCTCCACGAGTCATCTGGTAAATGGCCTTCAACTAAGTACTTGTTGATTTTACTTTTGAATTTACGTGGAGGCCAACGGCAGTGTCCTTTCCGCGGCGTCATCCAATTTTTGTGAATGACTGCAATTTCACCCGCCGCTGCATCTGCGTCCTCATCATGGCGGCCAGAATACTCGAACTCGACAGTTTTAAACATTTTTCTTCAGAATCAGACACACACTTACCAGTACACGCTTACCACAACTAAAGCATAAAACACTATCAGTACTATCACATATTTGTACTACTGAAACACTTAATATATTTATTATATATAATGCTAACTAACCTCAAACGCTCAATGGAACAAGCCGAACAAGGGACAAGACACCTCCACTCAGTGTTGCCAGACTAGATTTATATAAATCTGTAGAGTGAGGAGTGAGGTAAAAAAATCCGTAGACCGCCACTAAAATAATCCGCAGTTCGATAGATTTTTGTTCTCAAAGCTTTTTTCGACTGTAATAAACAATGATCGGCGTTTTGGATGCCACAACCACTTATATAATTCACATTGATTATAACTTAAATACCATGTGTTTTATGAGTACGTCATACTTATTAGCATACTTTTTGCACATTTATTTTACATCGGATTTGTGGGTTCATTTTAGCATTAGTTACACGGTCAATATTATCACGCGATACAACACTGGCCTGTCTCTCACTTACATGAAAGTGAGAGAGAGGCCAATACTGTATCGCGTGATAATATTGACCGTGTAACTGACGCCATTGTTATATTCACACGTAAGTATTTGAAAAGTAAAGTTAAAGTTTTAGTAAAATACTGTAAAATCAGATATTTTTTTGTTTTTTTGCATATTGATAAAGTATAAAACTAGATGTGTATTTCTAGCTTGGTTTCACACGTATAAGTTAAGTATTTCTACCTTAAAATTAGTTATAAAGTTTAGTAAAAAAGGGCCCTTATGGCAGAGCGCAGATAATAATGATATAAAATAGGTTAATAACTTATTCTTATTACTTCTAACCATTTTCTGTATTATTTATTCGCCTTTTCTGTTTACTGGATTAGGTGGTACACGTTACAAATACCTATTTCTAGTCTCAAGTCAAGGAAGTCCTAAGTCGTGCATGACCGTTGCAATTTTTTTCTTTCTTATTACATTTCCTATTGAATTATATTTTTAGAGTTCCGTAGCCAAAATGGTGAAAACGGAACACTTATAGTTTCATCTTGTCTGCCCATCCGTCCGTCCGTAAGTGCGTCCGTCCGTCCGTCCGTATGTCACAGCCGACTATAAGCTCTACAATTATGAAAATATATGGTAGTAAAGTATTATTCTATGAATTGCTATATAATAGTTATGTGAAATTAAAAAAAAAAAAAAGTAGTGCCGCCCTCCCCCCCACCCTCTAATTTCCAAACTATGAAAATTCTGAAAAAATGAGGTAGTGTACAGTCACCAGCATTAATATCTGCCAAAACAAAGGTGGCATAAATATCCGACACAGCTCCATTTGTAGGGCCGTAAGGACGAGTCAGATATTTATGCCGCCTTTGTTATAGCAGATATTGATGCTGGTGACTGTACATTAATAAATACTTACGACGATTTTTGGTTTGATATTACATAAAAATACGGCTAAGTGCCGTGAGTTTACTATGAAGATACGACCTTTTTCGATTCGACGTATCGGATAGTAAGTTTAAATGTGGACTAGTAGGTGTCGGTACGGAACCCTTTATTGTGCGTGGTCCGACACGTACTTGGTCTTTTTTTCAAAACAATTAAAAAATAATTATTACTATGCGAAATTGCTTTTTTGTATAATTTAAAAATTACGCAAAATTCAAAAAACTTGTAATGAAAAGATTTATTCAGAATTACGTTCTAATACAAGATTGCTACTTAGATAATGTAAATATTATTATTTACTTACATTCTTGGTTACATTCGTCCATAAGGGCCCTTTTCTCAAATGTATGGAAGTAAACCTCGATTTTCATGTAACTTTAATCGGTCATAAAACTGAAACTAATTGACATAGAAAAAAAAAAAAACCTGTGTAATGCTTGTCTAGACTTATACACTATACAGGTAAGCACTACACGGAAATTGTTAAATTTATTCGTGACGAGATAGAAAAAATATCATTTTCTATATTTATTTTTAAAAAAAATTCACGTTAGTTTTTTGTTTTTATTTTCCATTCTAGGTGTAAAGTAAACTATTTTCTAGCATACACTATGACTAAGATCATAAAATACGAAATAATAATTCACATATTACAAATTTACTTATTTTTTTACGATTGGCGATGGCGCCTTTCACTGAGCAAAGGCCATTTTTTCTCAACGGGGTAGTGGAATTGAAAAATCTTTGATTGGTTCCTATAGAAGAGAACCTCAGGATTCAGAATCTACCATCATCTATGTAACTTCCCACGGGAAAATACTTTAAATGAGTTTTCTACTACAACCAATTGAATTTTGCGGTCTAATATGGAATGACCCCACACTGCGTACATTTTGCTTCTAGGAGCAGGGCTCTGCTAATACTGAATTTTCATGATTACGGCCGTTTTTGGCGTATACAGAACAGAACAGAGCCCTCGGTGCGCGAGCCCAACTCGCACTTGGCCGTTTTTTTAAAACATGACCTTGTAGTTATAACTCAGTTTTATTTTTTTGTTGTCTAAGCAAGCTTAAAAAGTTAAAATATAAATAGATCAGGACGTTATGTAAAGTTAGAATGTTCCAAAATAAGGCTATTTCTCTATTTCTTATTTTGTCCATCCTAAATGTGAGAAATAAGGTTTGTTTATAATTCCGCATTTTCGCCAACAATTTCCGTAGGTCTGGAAATAAGACCTAAAATCTGTAGATCTACAGATTTTTCTGTAGCTCTGGCAACACTGACACCACACAAACGAGAGTTTTTTTTTAAGTGTATGATATGGCTTGGATTTTCATTTACTTCTTTCTTTTGGGTGAATTATGAATTTATAAAGATGATGAGTCCTAAGCAGCTACTCCGATCCGTCGCTGAGCCTGGTTTGTGGATGACGACAGGGCTTGACGTTTTTTTCGTTAGCTATTTACACGCCGTGCATTTCCATTTAGGCTTATTCATGGGAAGTATTTTTTTGAAGTCTGTGTCGGAGAGACCAACACAATAAAGCTTAAGCCACACAGATAGCGGGCGGGCGGCAGCGGCGCGGGCGCGGGCGGCGGCGGCGCGGGCGCGGGCGGCGGCGGCGCGGGAGCTGCTTTTGGCGGTGGCGGCTGCCGACAAAGGCCGCTGCCGCCCGCGCCCGCGCCGCTGCCGCCCGCGCCCGCGCCGCCGCCGCCCGCGCCCGCGCCGCCGCCGCCCGCGCCCGCGCCGCCACCGCCCGCCCGCTCTCTGTGTGGCTTGAGCTTAATAGTGACAGCAGCCTTGGCAGGCTGAACATCTTAGAAGTTCTTCCGTTTTTACCGGTTTATTGCACTTTGAGCATTCCATTTTTATGCAGGAACGTATGAACAGAACTACGGTGCAGTAAGTAGTTGTAAGTATGGTAATATACTTAAGCTTAAGCCACACAGAGAGAGGAAGGGCGGTAGCGGCGCGGGAGCGGGCTGTAGCGGGACGTGAGCGGGACGGGAGCGGGCGGTAGCGGCGCGGGATAGGTAGGCGCTCCCGCCAACTCCCGCGCCGCTACTGCCCGCTCCCGTCTCGCTCACGTCCCGCTCACGTCCCGCTACCGCCCGCTCCCGCGCCGCTACCGCCCTCCAGCTCTCTGTGTGGCTTAAGCTTTAAGTTGTCACGGGTAAGGCACTTGGGGGAGTTGGGGTTAATACACTGTACAGTCAGCCCATGAAAATGTTGAGCATACTTAGAACCTTGTCACATCGAAATCTAAGAAATATTTAGACTAAAACGTCATAAAATTTGAAACCTCTTTAATTTGACAAAGTACTAAAGTGCTCAACATTTTCGTTGACCCACTGTACACACTGTTTTTTAATTTACGTGGACATTTGCGCTGTTAGCCCTCCGTTGGCATTTTATGTGGAGATGTAACCGAATATACGTAGGCATTTACGCTGTTGGCCCTCTGTTGGCATGTTGTGTGAAAATTTAACGAAATTTACGTAGGTGTTTGCGCGGTTGGCCCTGTGTCGGCATGTTGTGTGGAAATGTTACGAAATTTACGTGAGCATTCACGCTGTTGGCCCTCTGATGGCATGTTGTGTGGAGATCTTACGAAATTTACGTGGACATTTACGCTGTTGGCCCTCTGTTGGCATGTTGTGTGGAGATCTTACGAAATTTACGTGGGCATTCATGCTGTTGGCCCACTGTTGGCATGTGGTGTGGAAATGTTACAAAATTTACGTGGGCATTCACGCTGTTGGCCCTTTGTTGGCATGTTGTCTGGAGATGTAACGAAATTTACGTGGACATTTCGCTGTTGGCCCTCTGTCGGCATGTTGTGTGGAAATGTTGCGAAATGTACGTAGGCGTTCACGCTGTTGGCCCTCTGTTGGCATGTTGTGTGGAGATCTTACGAAATTTACGTGGACATTTACGCTGTTGGCCCTTTGTTGGCATGTTGTGTGGAAATGTTACAAAATTTACGTGGGCATTCACGCTGTTGGCCCTTTGTTGGCATGTTGTCTCGAGATGTAACGAAATTTACGTGGACATCTGCGCTGTTGGCCCTCTGTCGGCATGTTGTGTGGAAATGTTACGAAATTTACGTAGGTGTTTGCGCGGTTGGCCCTGTGTCGGCATGTTGTATGGAAATGTTACGAAATTTACGTGAGCATTCATGCTGTTGGCCCTTTTTTGGCATGTTGTCTCGAGATGTAACGAAATTTACATGGACATCTGCGCTGTTGGCCCTCTGTCGGCATGTTGTATGGAAATGTTACGAAATTTACGTGAGCAATCATGCTGTTGGCCCTTTGTTGGCATGTTGTATGGAAATGTTACGAAATTTACGTCGGCATTCATGCTGAAGGCCCTCTGTTGGCATGTTGTGTGGAGATCTTACGAAATTTACGTGGGCATTCATGCTGTTGGCCCACGGTTGGCATGTTGTATGAAAATGTAACAAAATGTACGTGGGTGTTTGCGCTGTTGGCCCTCTGTTGGCATGTTGTGTGGAGATCTTACGAAATTTACGTGGGCATTCATGCTGTTGGCCCACGGTTGGCATGTTGTGTGAAAATGTAACAAAATGTACGTGGGTGTTTGCGCTGTTGGCCCTCTGTTGGCATGTTGTGTGGAGATCTTACGAAATTTACGTGGGCATTCATGCTGTTGGCCCACGGTTGGCATGTTGTGTGAAAATGTAACGAAATGTACGTGGGTGTTTGCGCTGTTAGCCCTCTGTTGGCATGTTGTGTGGAGATCTTACGAAATTTACGTGGGCATTCATGTTGTTGGCCCACGGTTGGCATGTTGTGTGAAAATGTAACGAAATGTACGTGGGAGTTTGCGCTGTTGGCCCTCTGTTGGCATGTTGTGTGGAGATCTTACGGGATTTACGTGGGCATTCACGCTGTTGGCCCACGGTTGGCATGTTGTGTGGAAATGTAACGAAATGTACGTGGGTGTTTGCGCTGTTGGCCCTCTGTTGGCATGTTGTGTGGAGATCTTACGAAATTTACGTGGGCATTCATGCTGTTGGCCCACGGTTGGCATGTTGTGTGAAAATGTAACGAAATGTACGTGGGTGTTGGCGCTGTTGGCCCTCTGTTGGCATGTTGTGTGGAGATCTTACGAAATTTACGTGGGCATTCATGCTGTTGGCCCACGGTTGGCATGTTGTGTGGAAATGTAACGAAATTTACGTGAGCATTCACGCTGTTGGCCCTCTGTTGGCATGTTGTGTGGAGATCTTACGGGATTTACGTGGGCATTCACGCTGTTGGCCCACGGTTGGCATGTTGTGTGGAAATGTAACGAAATGTACGTGGGTGTTTGCGCTGTTGGCCCTCTGTTGGCATGTTGTGTGGAGATCTTACGAAATTTACGTGGGCATTCATGCTGTTGGCCCACGGTTGGCATGTTGTGTGAAAATGTAACGAAATGTACGTGGGTGTTGGCGCTGTTGGCCCTCTGTTGGCATGTTGTGTGGAGATCTTACGAAATTTACGTGGGCATTCATGCTGTTGGCCCACGGTTGGCATGTTGTGTGGAAATGTAACGAAATTTACGTGAGCATTCACGCTGTTGGCCCTCTGTTGGCATGTTGTGTGGAGATCTTACGAAATTTACGTGGGCATTCACGCTGTTGGCCCACGGTTGGCATGTTGTGTGGAAATGTAACGTAGGCTTCCCACTGTTAGCCCACAGTTGGGCCTTCGTTGGCAGAAACCATACCATCTCCCAACCTTTTCCCAACTGTTGGGAAATCGTGGCCACTATTCCCCAACGCAAATTGTTACTAGGGAGATTGGTCCTGCTGACTTAGCAACCAATTTGCCAGTTCCGCGAACCTACTGTTTTATTGATAAACATGGAACACCAGCGGTAATACTGCGGGAGCGCAAGATAAAATAACATTTTTTTTGCGAACGTGATTTTTGCCAAAGTGTAAAATGGTGACAAAGAGACTTGTCGACGTACGAAGGCAATACGAACATCTTACGTACTGATTGCTTTTCACCTCCAAACCGCAGACCTCCCGCTCATTTTCCTTTGTTCTTTAAACACATATGTGAATCCAATTTAAGCTAATATTTCAACGAGATTTCACATCAATGAGACAATTAGCGAATTCACTCGAATGCGTTTTTAATACAGCGTTTTTTAAATAAAACATTGTATACGTATTCTTATACTACACGGCGGTGGCCAAACAAATGGTCCGCCTGATAGTAAGCAATTAAATGAAGGAAATGAGAGATTGTAACATAGTCCAGGACCTAACCTTAAAAATAAGAAGGCAAAAATGGAAGTGAGCTGGACACTTGATAAGGGGTAGAGAGAAATGGAGTAAAATTGTCACCCAGTGGTACCCAAGAGACGGGAAAAGGAAGAGAGGAAGGCCACAGAAGCAATGGGAAGATGATATCAGACAGGTAGCGGGAAAGACTTGGGGAAGAGTGGCTATAGAAAGAAAAGAGTGGAGAAGATTGGAGGAGGCCTTTGCCGCCCGGCAAACGGACACGCAGAAATGGAAAAAAAAGCGATGAATACGACTTATTTGGATAAGACCATAACATATTGTCCGATGGAAAGGCTAAATAAAAATAAAACAAATACCATGGACGCTTGCGAATCCAGTAGAGGCACAGATTATATAATAGTTCTTCGAACAGATACGTATGTTCTAATAAAAAAGCTCATACCTACCGTTTTAAATGCCTACGAAATTTAACAATGGAGCGACCTTAAACACTCCGGTCATTGGCTTCACGCGCCGGCCGAGCGACGCTAGGGTTGACACTAATTAGAAATAAAAAATTGTGTTGGTTCTCTGGGATTTTCCGAGATCCTTCCAGTATCCGATCTGCATTTACATACATGCATAGATACAGGAATATCAACGCAGCAAGTTAAATAAAAGCTTTTCCAAAATTCAATGCGAAGTATATCTCTCATTCGTTATTTATTTATAACGTGTATAAATAACGTAATAATAGTGTAAAAGTAGCACTCCAAACTTGAATTAGTCACTAGGCAAAAGATATTTGCTGATTACGCGTCTCACTTTTGAGGGTGAATTCCAGCCCTTCCAAAAGGTGACAAGTTGTGATGTGTGTATGGCCCTTTCTTAGGCCGTCCAATGCCACCGCAAAACTTGATTCGAAAATAATAGTAAATAAACTATACTTAATACCAATTACTACCCAGGGATAAATATAAACATAAAATAATTACAAACAACTAAATTATTTGGATATAATGGCAGTTGCCGAGTAAACTTGCTAATTATTTTGCAACGAAGTAATTTTTGCTTACAACTTTATTACGCGTGGCAGCGTCCGGCCGTGAGCGCGTGTGCCAACCAACTGACTGAGCATTACACGCGCGGATGGCGAGGAGTAGGCATACTTCTCGGTTCCCACGGCGCAGATACATACCACTGGTAGAGGACAGTAAGGAAGTTTTAAGGAAATAATTATTTTTTTAACTTTCGAACTATTCAAAACCACATCGCAATGTACCTATATTTTGTTTCAATTTGCGACACTATTAATTATGTATAATCGTTTAAATTATGTATGCTCGTGACATCACATAGCGTAACTATTCGATCGATAATGTATATACTTGCAAAAATCTTCGATTTAGTAATATTTTCAAAGATATTCAAAGTCAAAGTTAGATCAGGCGGCTTTCACTCCGTCAGTTCGCCGCGCCGCTGCAAGTACATCCCCGGGCTGCTACAAGTACATTCAGTGGCGAATTGCTACCGGACGGTCGGTCGCGTCGTCTCGTCATTCGCTTGGTGTGGTCAAGTGTGGTCAATATTTGTTATTTACCTACTCGTATTATAATTTGGGTTTGTGAGTTGGCGATTTGTTAACAGTGCAACTTCTGTACGTAGTACTATTACTTATGTATGTATGTATACTATGTATGTATGTAAATACTTTATTGTACACAAGACAAGAAAAAGAAACAATACAGACAAAACACATTACCACTTATTCTGTGGTTAGATCAACAATTTTGAAACTAGTTAGTACAACTAAAATTCCTTTAGTCAAACTGCTCAAAGTACCTGAGTAGAAAATAATTGGGTACTTACTTTAAAACTGCTTGCTCTCATTTCACTGTTAATAGACCAAAAGTTGAACTAGTTAACTTCGTACATTCGCCTGTGTAAACGTTAAACACAAAAGCGAAATACTCATTCAAGATCGTGAACAAATCCAAAGTAGAGCGTTTCGAGCAGGAATTCGATGCTGGCATGAGAAGACCAATAAAGTTCGACAAGCGGTTTTAGTTTACTGCTCTCTGCCATGATCTGTTAAGTTAATTGAAATCAAGCTACTCGCACGTGCCAAGGCTGGAATGCAGTTAATACTGAAAGGTAATCGATTCTGGAGCCTCTGGCGCTTAACAATGAAAACAATAGCCTATCGAATTTTAAATGCCGATTACGAACTTCTATTGAAGTTCGAATATCTCCGCTTCTATCGCAATTGAAATATTCGAGCAATAGTGATGAATATAGTCGAGCTTTTGGTTCCGCCCCTGCCCAGTTTTTATCTTCGTACCTACTATTTGCATTACGATTTAAAAAAAAATACCAAATCACTGAGTCAACATTATTGTCATACATCTAAGTAAGAGACGGTAGTAACGCAGCAGAAAAAAGGGTCAAGCAGTATCAACTAGAACATTGTGATGAATGCTTATACCTACTAAGAGCCAGTTAAATGAAACTAGTTTACATAAGTAGTTAGACGTCGGTTGCACATTAACGAAAATTTGTTTAACTGTGTAGGTGGAAATTATTGATTATTGAATGTAGAAGATGACAGATACTGCATATATTTATTTATTATTTACTTAAAGGTATTTTTCATACAGAGAAACAAAACAATACTACTTAAGTATATATAATTATATTAAAAGCCATTTATGCTGTGATTGTATTTTTTTTGTTTTCCTTAATTTCTATACCTTATATCAATACGTACTCGTAGTACTATTTTAAACGCCTCTTAAGGGTTTCGTTACCTTCGACGAAGGTACTTCGTTTCTTCAGTAAATAAACCGTTTTCCAAGCATTATTCATTTAGGTCTTAAGAATATTTAACTAATGGCTTGTGTTATTCCAGATGGATTGTTTGCGGCGCCGCATTCCTGGCGCACCTGCTGTCCACGGGCCTACAGCTAGCGTACGGCGCGCTCCACGTGTACGCGCTCAAACACCTCGGCCCGACCGCCGATCACGCCGGTAAACATCACACACACACAATCACGCATCACGCCCAATCAGCCCGCTGAAGCTATAGTAATCTAACCGACACATCTACAAAGAGCTACACCGCCTTACGCATTCGAATGGCATAATCACCCCTTAATAATCATCTACAAAACCTCTATTGAGCGTTTGTATCATCACGTGTGAATCTATTCAGGATTCACTGCGCCGAATACAAATGACAAGCAATCAATTGAATGCGCAAAACACGTAGCGTCTACAATCTGAGATGAACTGTGAGATAAGGGAAAAACATTTCGAAAGCGTGAAACAGACCGATGAAAACAGTACGACAGTCGGAACGGAAAGTAATTTATCAACGGCGCCCTCCGGAAATACTTAAATAAACAACAACGAGGATAAGACTTCTTCAATAACAGCCAGCGAACCTAAAATATATATATATTGTTTAAAAAAATTGTAAAGATGTTTTTATGCAAACGACGCCCATTAGGAAAACTCTATCCATGGATGTGTTGGCGCCCGTCTAATTACAAAACACCGACCGCCATTACTGATGCGTTGTTCAGCACCGGATAGATAAATCATTTTTGCTAATCGTAAATAACAATATATTTCTACTTTACAAAGTAATTTATGTTAACAACCCGCAGCGTCGCATTTTGACAAGCAAAATTTAAGATCGGGGAAGAAAATGAACTTTCCCAGTCACCGGTATTTGTGGACCGGCCTGATTTATTGAATTAATTTTCCAAGATTCACGACCTGGGTTGAATATTAAGAGGCAGAAGTAATTTCGGTTATGAGCGCGGTCTTTGTTGTCAGTCGCGTGGGCGGAGCGTCCGATCATAACTCTGTCAGGTCTGCACCAAAGCTGAAATTGGAATTTCGTAGCGACGCTAACGAGTTAAGCTACGTTCGGTAATCGGATGGCAAGTGGAAACGGTCGGATCGTGGCTCGGCGGCGCGGTGTGGTTTTGTTGCGGCTACGGCGAGGCGAATGCCGCAGCAACAAACGCCCCGGTACGGGGGGGCTTGAACGAGTTTTTCCCAAGTCCCATCCAAATTGTCTTTGTTAGCATTTCCACGCTGATCTTTCAGCTGTCACTTCAAATTAAGCACAGTTCGGAATGTTTAGACAGCCGCCCCTCAAATCGTTAATATCTAGCAATAAACAGACCTTTTGTGATTGCCAGCAACCAGTTAAAGCTAATTGCTGTTTCATTTGATGTCGTCGCAAGCTGCTGAGCCAGTAATCAAGTAATGTTCTGAATGGACTTAGTAACTGGTAGTTATCTGCAAAGCAAGTACAAATAATGGGCTAAAGAGGCGAGATATCGAACGCGGCATTATGCGGGAAACACAATGAGTCTATTGTGCGATTCATAACGGTAATGACACGCAATAGCGACAAGCCTTTAAATAAATTAGTTAAAGAAATTATCTTTGTTGCTGCACAAAGGCGGACTAATTACTTTTTATTTCCAAGTAAAGTACACAGCCATTAGAACCAGTTTTTTCTCCAACAAGGGTATACCTACGTTTCAGTGTAATTGTTAGTAATATTATGAACTTTCTTTGTTAGTTCGCTGCCTAGAAACCATATAGGCATATAGGTAATAAAAACAATTATCCAAGATATCCAAATTATCCAAGATTGATTGAAGGGTTGAGGGCAACTTCTTGACTTTTGACTGGGGTCATAAATTACTAAGAGTTTATCACTGATAGCAGAGTATGTAGCAGTCAAGATCAGAATATACTTGGAAACATCCAAAATTATTAACATGAATACAGAGGTCATCCAATGTGTACAAATGTACTGGAGCAAACACAACTACACACAGTATGACGCTGACTATAACCAAAATAAAGCTTAAAAAATGGTTCTTAACATATACTGCAACTTTCTGCATCAACCCCCTATATTTTGTCAATAGTGGTGCATGTCGCTGAATACTGTAAAGGCTCAAGACCGTCCCAAATCTGCAAGAAGGCTAGGAAAGGCACGAACAAGATTGCGGATACTTTCCCGTTCCGTCGCTTTACCTACTTGTGTTGCCAAGACGTTTAAACATGATGTCGAATAGACGGTGCAACTATTCGTACGTGACTTCGTGCAGACCATGTAAGGCATAAATAAGACTTCATTTATTATAGCAGAGCACGTACGATCGGTTTAATTTTCCGAACGCGTATGTTTGTTGTTTTAAACGAAATTGTTGCGGGTAAATATATTTAACTTCACATATATGTTTTCCCAGAATACTCGCATGTCATACACATTATTAATAACTCCTATATCTTGTGTACAAGATAGATAGTTTAGACTCCTGTATCCCACAAATTCGAAATCCTCATTCTTATCTAAGAGCACTATCCCGATTTTATCTTACATGAGCCTCGAGGAAATTTATACAATTGATTGAGCGAGTAGATTCTAAGTGCTATACATACAGTCATACTAATATTATAAATGCGAAAGTGTGTCTGTCTGTCTGTCTTTTACCTCTTCACGCTTAAATCGCTGAACCGATTTACATGAAATTTGGTATGGAAATAGACTGAGTCCCGGGGAAGACGTAGGATACTTTTTATCCCGGAAATCGTCCCTTCAGAGGTGGAAGTTTGTATGAAGAGCGATGAGTAGGTAGGTACAAGCGCCTGGTATGTTAATAGCAATTAGTTAAATTCTATCGCGATGAACGAGTTCCACGCAGACGTAGTCGCGGGCAATAACTAGTAGAATATAATCATCACAGTAAATAATCTACTTTCGTGCAGTATGGGCGGGCGCGATTTGTGTGGGAGTGTCCCGGGCGGCGGGTGCGCTGGTGGCGGGCCGGCGGCGCTCCCCGCGCCTTGCTGCGCTACTGGGAGGTTTGCTGCTGCCACTCGCCTGCCTCTTCACATCCTTCGCTACGCAGCTGCACCAGACCATGCTTAGCTACGGTAAACCTAAGATTCTACTTCCTTGAACCTTATTGCAACAAGACAAAGTCTAGATCTTCGTGGAAGGTAGCATAGAGCCTGCTAGGCGGCCCTATGCTACCTCTCGCCCGCCTCTTCACCTCCTTCGCCACGCAGCTGCACCAGACCATGCTAAGCTAAGGTAAACTAGGATTACACTTTATTGAACCTTATTGCAACAAGTTAAAGTCTAGATATTCGTGGAAGTATCCTGGGGGCCTGCTAGGCGGCCCTATGCTCTCGCCTGCCTTTTCACTTCCTTCCACGCAGCTGCTCTGGAACACTTATAAGATTGGCAAATTCGTTCTGACTGCTGAACTTTTGATTTTACTTTTTAACAAGTGCATAGCGATTACGCTTGCAAACCCATTTTACTAATTCTATACAAACGAAAGACGCTATACAAGTACTTCCAAGAAATTTTTCAACAGCCAAATGCACGTCTCAGTAGCGTCGAGACGAAAGAAGCGGTCACGTTTTGTATACGTGCATGTCTGGGGTCTAAAAAGATCGTAAACGCCTTAGTTGGGTCACATCCTTGTGTTATATAACCAGTGAGTCAATCTGACACAAACAAGTTACTAATGCACACTTCCAGCCAAGCTGGAGGTATTATATATGCCGATATGTAGAAATTCTGCCGCAAGTGTAAAGGAGATGCGGTGTGCGATTTTTTAATCCCTTTCGGGGCAGTGCTGAATTAATAAGATGGTGGTGGTCCTGGGGTTACAAATGGCAGTTGTATTATTTGAAATTGTTATAAGGGAAGTCTAAAATGGTGCCGTAGTCTAACTGCAAAGATACTTAGTTCGACTAGGGCCTCTAAAGGTTTCAGAGCAGTTGGGCCACTGACTGCTCCGAAAGGAGAATGTCTATCCTCCTCCTAAGATGCATCCCATGTCAACTTGATCCTTGATCTTGTCAACTCCACACGTGTGCACAGATTCTTAAAGATTAAATGTCTCTAGGAGTGGTGCTTGGCATCGGTTGCGGGCTAGTGCGGGAGGCGGCTGGACTGGTCCTTGGCGCGTACTTCCGCCGGCGCCGGCAATTTGTCGAGCTGGTGGCACACACCGGGGGCGGCGTCGGCATCGCGCTGTTCAGCGTCGCCTATAAGGAGGCCGTGGGGTAAGTGCAGTAGTCGGGGAATTCGGTTGGCCTAGTCTTTACGCATACTTTCAACGACGCCGGCAATTCGTCGAGCTGGTGGCACACGCCGGTGGCGGCGTCGGCATCGCGCTGTTCAGCGATGCCTATAAGAAGGCCGTGAGGTAAGGCAGTAGTCGGGGAAGTCGGTTGGCCTAGTCTTTGCCCATACTTCCGCCGGCGCCGGCAATTGTCGACCTCGTGGCACACTCGGGCGGCAGCGTCGGCATCGCGCTCTTCAGCGTTGCCTATAAGGAGGCCGTAGGGTAGGTGCAGTAGCCGGGGAAGTTGGTAAGCCTAGTCTTTGCGTATACTTCCACCGGCGCCGGCAATTCGTCGACCTGGTGGCACACGCCGGCGGCGGCGTCGGCATCGCGCTATTCAGCGATGCCTATAAGAAGGCCGTGAGGTAAGTGCAGTAGTCGGGGAAGTCCATTGGCCTAGTCTTTGCCCATACTTCGGCCGGCGCCGGCAATTCGTCGACCTGGTGGGCTGGTCGCACACTCGGGCGGCAGCGTCGGCATCGCGCTCTTCAGCGTCGCCTATAAGAAGGCCGCGGGGTAAGTGCAGTAGCCAGGGAAGTAAGTTGGCGTAGTAGGTGGTTACTTCTGGCGCCGTTGGCAGTTTGTGGAACTATAGTGGCTCAGACCGGCGGCTGTTAAAAAAAGACTTCCGCTTGTAGATTTACTGATCTACTTAGTTGTTAAACAAAGGACACACTGATTAACAATTTTAAAAAAATGTGTGTAATGAAATCAAACACAATCATCAATAATTCAATGAATATTACAGGGATATAGTTACATATATATTATATGACATGACATGACGGCTCTCGTATGACACAGATGTGGTGCACTTGTTCATAGGTATATGTGAGCGATAAACAATATCGTAGAACCGTGTACAGCTTTCTATATCATTCATTTCGTTCGTTCTATTCGCCCCAGCCTTCATGAATATGCTCATACTTGTCTCCTCTACCTTAATAACTGAAATGGAACTACTCGACTCGTAGTATCTGCGCTAACCCTAATAGCTTGGTCAGACGCCAGAATTTCAAGAGTGGATTAAACTTAAAGTAGATTAACTTTTTTTGCTGGACAATACTACACCTGCAAACGGTTAGCTAATCTAATAGTGTTAAGCTAATCTACTTACGCCTTTTACACACGTACTAGAATCGCATTTGAGTATTTTGAGTTTCATATCACTGTGGGTCATGGAGGTATAACGAACGAGTTCAATCGCTCTATAAAACTGTGCAATGTAGTTAAACTCGTATGATGCGAGTCTCGTACGCGTGCATTAGAGCCTTTATAGTTGTTCTTATTTTTTGTCGCTATTACTAACACGCGGATATTCATAAGTGTGTTTCCAACGCTCTATTGAATGATTCGTTAAGTTGACTGCTAGAGATAAAATTCAGCTAGTTGATTATTAGGCCAGTGAAATCTTACAAATAAAAAAGCTAAAATCGCAAAGCGAGATGTAAAGCTGCATTTTTGGTATGTTATTCGCACCCCTTAGGAGTATGTGTGACTACATTTTGCAAGGAAAAAAAGTTGTGCTACCTGTATGATACGTGAAAAACTGCAAAATTTTCGGACGTTTTTCAGGTATTGTAGTTCAATTCAAAAACTATGGGTTTTTGACATTACTTGTCTATGGCATTTTTAAAGTACATTAAATTTGCAACAATTTGAGCCTACCTACAGCTCCATATGTCTTATAGTTTTTGAGACATGATGTTTCAAAAATACTGCTTTATTGAGTTTTGCCTATAGTGCGTGTTGTTATGGGTTTCCGTCGAACAAACACTTCACCACCGGCCACCAGCGCCGGCTTTTAGTATGTTATCAGGCATATCTCCTGGACCCCGAAACTGCCGGGAGACAATCTCTCCAAGGTCGCTCTCCCGAGTAATGACGTCATGAAAATTGCCGCCGAAACGTTTGGAAAAGTGGCAATCACACCCAACCTATGCAACATACATACACGGGTATGGTATCAAATGAAAGCTGAATAAATATGCCATAACGTATACCTAAATTGAGACACTTCAAAACTATAAAGAAAATAATAAAAAAGTAAGGTAAACATTTTCGGGTTTCCAGATTTTGCATAATAACTAGAACAGGTACCCGAAAATTATGTTCCCCATAAATAATAATTAGTATTTGAGCTTTACATTATCATTTATTGTTTCTAGATATGACCAAAATTGGGAGAGAAATGCTGAAAAAACCAACAACGCGAAGCCGTTTTTCCATATAAGATAAAAAAAAAGATGAAACGTCTATTTTTCATGAACAAGCTCCAGCATTTTAGTATATTATTAGACATGTTATGTGAACCGTAAAACTGCAAAGAGACTGAGAATTAAGTTTCAATACATTGAGACAATTCAAAACTATAAGCAAAATAATAAAAAAGTAAGGAAAACATTTCCGGGCTTCCAGATTTAACAGAACAACTAGAACAGGTACCCGAGAATTATGTTGCACATAAATAGTAATTAGTATGTCAGCTTTACATAACTATTTATTGTTTCTGGATATGACCAAAACTGTGAGAGAAATGCTGAAAAACCCAACAGCGCGAAGCCGTTTTTCCATATAAGATAAAAAAATGATGAAACGCCTATTTTCCATGAACCAGCTCAAGCGTTTTAGTATATTGTTAGACATGTTATGTGAACCGTAACACTGCAAAGAGACTGTCTCTGACCTGCCATAACCGTTCCAGATTTTTGAGAAATGCAAATTACACATAAATTATGCTACATATATAAAAATCTATTATATGTCACGCGAAAGCTAATTAAATTTGCTATAATTTGTGTGTAATTTGCTTTTCTAAAAAATCGGGGGCGGTTATGGAGAACCAGACAGGTCATAGAATGTCTTTTTGCTGTTTTATGGTTCACATATCATGTCTGACAATATACTAAAACGCTTGAGCTGGTTCATGGAAAATAGGCGTTTCATCATTTTTTATCTTATATGGAAAAATGGCTCCGCGCTGTTGGGTTTTTCAGCATTTCTCTCACAGTTTTGGTCATATCCAGAAACAATAAATAGTTATGTAAAGCTGACATACTAATTACTATTTATGTGCAACATAATTCTCGGGTACCTGTTCTAGTTATTCTGTTAAATCTGGAAACCCGGAAATGTTTTCCTTACTTTTTTATTATTTTGCTTATAGTTTTGAATTGTCTCAATGTATTGAAACTTAATTTAGGTATACGTTATGGCATATTTATTCAGCTTTCATTTGATACCATACACGTGTATGTATGTTGCATAGGTTGGGTGTGATTGCCACTTTTCCAAACGTTTCGGCGGCAATTTTCATGACGTCATTACTCGGGAGAGCGACCTTGGAGAGATTGTCTCCCGGCAGTTTTGGGGTCCAGGAGATATGCCTGATAACATACTAAAAGCCGGCGCGGGTGGCCGGTGGTGAAGTGTTTGTTCGACGGAAACCCGTAACAACACGCACTATAGGCAAAACTCAATTTAAAGCAGTATTTTTGAAACATCATGTCTCAAAAACTATAAGACATACGGAGCTGTAGGTAGGCTCAAATTGTTTCAAATTGAATGTACTTTAAAAATGCCATAGACAAGTAATGTCAAAAACCCATAGTTTTTGAATTGAACTACAATACCTGAAAAAAGTCCGAAAATTTTGCAGTTTTTCACGTATCATACAGGTAGCACAACTTTTTTTTGCTTGCAAAATGTAGTCACACATACTCCTCAGGGGTGCGAATAACATACCAAAAATGCAGCTTTACATCTCGCTTTGCGATTTTAATGTACAATTTCACTGCTGTATATGATTACGGAACGCGGCAAACTTACGTTAGACAAATATGACTATAGTTTTTGAAATAGAACATGACATTTTGATCAATCTTACGCACGCTCGAAAACGTTACATATAGCTAACCACCAATACCTAATTTAAAAAATACATTATACACTATAATGATGCTAATGATAACACACACACACGTCATGCTCAGGCCCCCCAGTTAGCATACATCCTCGTGGTTCTAGCCATTATTATCTAACACTAATAAAAATATTGATGACAGGAAACTTGGATGGCGGCTAGGACTTCAAGCGATCACTGGCATACTGGTGCTAGCATTTTTTCTTAGTGCAGTATACCGGAGCGCATCTCTTTACCACCCACAACGTCGAGCTATTCTACATTTGAAAAATCAACGACGAAAGGTAATAATTGTACATTTTACAGCAGAATTTGGCTAAAAAATCATTATTAGATGGAACTTTGTCTAGGAGAAATATTGTCATGATTCTCGACCCAACATTGGGATCGACGTAATGAAGAGAATGTGATCATGAATACAAAAGTTGAGGCAAAGATGATGTAATGGACTCAGGACAGGGTGGGTGGGAGTTGGTAACAGATGTTACCAAAAAATTCTTCACCAATGAAAACCACAAACAAATGATAACGATGATTTATAATGATAGCAAAAACAAAAGGATCTTTAGTACAATATACTTCGATTTTCTGACTGTGCGATGCCTGCAAAAATATCTTAAATATACAAAGAAAGGAAAACTTCTTGCCGTCCGTTAAAATTCATAATCCAATTAAGGAAATAATAACATGGCAGGAATTTTCCATTTTTGCTTTTTTCGCGAATTTTATGAATAATTCTCGGTTTATATTTTAGGTGAAGGAAAAAAAAGGCATGCGGAGGTCGGCACCACTAATCGATTTAAGCCCTCTTAACTCTCGGCCGGCTAAAGTTTTGTTATTGGCGGCCGGGGTGGCCGCGTTCGGACTCTACACTCCAGTATTTTTTTTGGTAAGTTAATAGAGTGTTCGATAATTTTTTTTATCGTTTGTGATCGAAGCTTTTCTATGGTGGCCCTTTACTTTGGACTGTATTTACTACTTCACATCAGACTACACAATCAAAAATAAATAACAACTGTCTTTTATCATTATCAAACTGATTTCGTCTGAAAGTATCCGTGGTTCGACTAGGTTATTTGTTGTATGAAAATCGAACTACCGTAACTAAGACAGAAAATTGAAAATTCGCTTATAGTCTAATCAGCGTTTATAAACGTTAGAGACCCCTTTAAAGGGGTGAAAAGGGGGTTGAAACTTTTTATGGCTAGCAATTTTTTTTAAACGAGCAACTGCAACTTCTATCATTAAATTATAAGAGAACTAATTTCAGCGTTTTTCTATACTTGTCAAAAGTACATCGGAGATTGTTTCACAGGCTCTACAAGGTTCACAAGAGGGTCTCGAGGAAAGCGCGGTGGTGCTACTGCAGACGTTTCTAGGCTTCGCCGCCGTGCTGGGCTGCGCCGGCTTCGGGCTCGTGCTGGTGCGGCCGTCCGCGCAGTGCCTCGTCTCCAAGCAGTACTTGTGCCAGACGGCTATGCTGGGAATAGGTACGTCCAACTCCTTGGTTATGGTGATTTTAGAGGCGTCTGGCTAGAGTGCTCTGTAGGGAGTCGCACTATTGCTAATATTTCTTTACATATTATTTTCGTTACTTATGAGTAACATAGTAGTATTCGCAATGGGATTGAAAATAACGTTTGTTTCAGGCATTTCAATGCTCGCTCTAAGCAGCGTCGAGGGCTACCACGGCTACGTGTTGTTTGCCTGGATGTACGGCTTGTGTTTGGGTGGCTTTCTCTACTCTATTAAAATGCTTACTATGGAGCGCGTCAGGGGACGCCACTTCGCTAAAGTTTGGGGTAAGTATGGGTTGCTAAAATTTAGTGGCCCCTGGACAGAAGTTTTTCATTGATTTTTGAACCCTTTTGATGCCAACACTTAGTGCTTACTTTATTTCTAGTTTGTAAAATCTGTTTATGTACTTAGTTTCCATTTATTTCAAAAAGAAAAAACTGAATAGTATTTAAAGAATACATGGGAAAACTATAAAACAATCGTGAATTATTTTTGTCTGAGTGTTACCCTTGATAGAACATTAGCATTCAGTGCTAAGATAAAACTAACTTTGGCATAGGGAAAGTTTATGTTCGTGATGAAACTCCTTGTATAAAAATACTTACATCCAGTATGGATGTTCATAAAATATCTCGAGTGCAAAACTATTTGAAAAAATAGAAAGTGAATATTATCGTATTTTTGTAGGTTTCGTCCAAGGCGCGGAAGCTCTTCCTGTGATAGTGGGTGTGCCGGTGACCGGCTACATCAACCAGCAGGCGCCGCGGGCCGGCTTCTACTTTTCCACCGCGACCACCCTCGCCGGCGCGCTGCTGCTGTTCTTCGTGGGCTTCTCCAAGCGGGACCCCGAGCCGCCGCCGCCGGCGCCCGCGCCGACCGTGGCGGAGGCGTGCCCCTGCGTGACACCGCCAAGGTTACCTTAACAGTCTCTTGACCCGAAATTTTTATTTCGTATACTTTGTTTTGACATCTCCGCTTATATGTATATTTGACTACAGAGACTCTTTACATCTCTGTACTATATAGTCCTCCTCGCCGTATCCGGCGACAGCAACTGTGAACCCCGTCAACTGTTTTTATTTAGGAATATGGAAGGCTCTGATGTGGCTCGCAAATCCAAACTTTGTTTTGAAAATGCGGTCACACGGTGCACAATGCAGCTGCATGCATGTGCCAGCTGTTGTAGGTATAGGTATACGAGGGCTTTGGCCGAGTCTTGCGGATATGGCGCTTAGCATCCAGGTCTTCTAAGCGTCGCTGTTCATATTCGTCAACTTTTTTCCGAACAGTGGAGCGCCATTCCGGTCGACACCTCGCAATTTGCTCCCAGCAGTCACTCGGTATACCACAAGTGGTTAGGTGGCGTTTGAGAACGTCTTTATGGCGAAGGTACTGACCCCCCTGCTTCCGCTTTCCGTTTGAGAGTTCTGAGTAGAACACAACTTTGGGTAATCTCGTATCGTCCATACGTAGGTACTATAGGATAAGTCCAGCAACTATGTGCCCCGGTATTTATCTGTTGGTTGATGTTGCTTTGTATACATGTTACTAAACTCAGTGATATCATTGTAATTGCATTGTCATTTGTGACATGTCAAAGAGCACTTGAGGCCTACTTGCAGAATAAATATTTGAATTTTTAATTTTGCATTATAAGGTGTGAGCCAGCGTGGTGCGCGTGCGGCGCGGGAGGAGCTACAGCATACTGCGCTTGGCCCGGTTCGTGCAACGCGCGCCTGTCCAAGTCGCTCTCCTACGCTGCCCCGCTTGACCGTGTTTGCTGCTCGGCCGCCGCGTACCCCGAGTGCTGCCGGCCCGCGCGCCCCCTGCGCCCGTCGCGCAGCGTGCCCGAAGGCCTGGCGCGGCGCAGCAGCACCTGGAGCCGCGGCGGCTCCTACCGCCCCTCCTGCCGATGCCGCAGGCGGGAACACCACCTCATAGAGCAGATCACGACCTCGGTATGACCATTTCATAAAACTGGTGGTAAATTCTAGTGAGCGCGCCTAGTGAGACTGTACATATTTTATTCTTTGTAGCTAAAAATCTGGTGATAGTGGTTAGGATACAGCAATAACGGGATTGAATATAGTGTTGGAAACAGTGTGATTATTGTAACTGGTTTGTTGAGTTTATTTTGACGTTCACCAATGCACAAGTAAAAGGAAAACTGTTTTTATTTCTGTTAAACAAATCATATTTTTGTTAACTAGATATATGAATGGAAACTGAAAATTACTCACCTTAAACTATTGAATCCTTTCTTAAGCTATAAACAATATTTATAAAATTATTAAAATATCTTTTACTGCGTATTTCTTCAAGTACTTGTGGGACCTCTATCATTATGTAGCTAATACGGATATAAGTAATGAATTTTTCATATTTCATCCAAATGTAATCTTAAACTATGATAAACTAAATATCAATCGATATTTTGATCCGTTCCTTTCCTGTCCATTACTAGAGCGGGTAGTGGTTTTGGTAAATAAGATTGAATTACGATTGGACCCTTCGCCATTCACATCGAATGATCTCAAGTTTCGGATAAGTATGGATGTGACTGGAATTATTCAATAATAATATGGTCATATAAGACCACTGGCCCAATACATGGCATAATGATTTAAATTTACACGATTTTCACACACTACGTATTACGGGACTTAATCGCGTACGTACAATGGCACTTTCAATCTTATGTCATGATGTCAGAGTTCATTACTAGGTGTCATGGCACTCAGGTGTCAAACACTGGGATGTTTACCTTACCTAAGTATCGTATGCGAAGTATAATTCCAGCCACTAAGCCGAAGTATTTATATTTATCGTATGGCAATTCATTCGAACCGTGAGAACTTCGAGAAGACAGTAGGGTTGCCAGTTTTTGTTGCACATTTAGCAATACTCAGGGGTCACGTGTAGGGTAGCGGTAGGTACTCCTTACGGACGTGGTGCAACTTTGACTCCTAAAAAGGCTAAGCCAATGATAACTGACTTCACTTATTTTCCTGACAGCAGCATTGAATAATGAATATGACTTCAGCATTAGACATTTTTGAAATATTATTGTTACGCTCCAACGCGTCCGTCAGGCAGTAAAACACAGGACGAATACTTCACACGTTCCTGAATACCTGGTACTTCACAAATAATTGTTCTTTTTTCGTTATTGATAAACGAAGTGGTCATAACTCGCTGATTTACCCTATAAGTAAAAGGATATATCAATATAACTTGTAAAGAGAAAGGCGAAGAAAGTCAATTTTAGCAATTCAGTATATATTAAAGTTATTTAACACGCGGCTCAACAGGGCTAGCACAACCTGAAACTGTGACGCGAGTAGCGAAAAATTTACCCTTCTCTTTCTAATTCGCACTGTTCAAGCAAGACAGGAATCGCTGAGTCGCGGCAGATACGAGTTGGCAGCAAGTTGTGCTAGCTCACCGGGATAGGTATATGTTAGTATATGGTGTATAAAATGACTTTTCGTTATTGTTATTTAAATGTTTTATTGTTCGTTAATAGTAGAGTGTATCAATTGTTTATTATTTGTGCTGTTGCGAGGATTGTTAATTTTTGAACCAAAGCGTGTTTTACAATTTTGGTGGTGATAGAAAAGAATTAAAGAAATTAGCATGATTGTGCCGTGTTTTATTTATTGAGTAATTGAACTGCCGTAAAGAATAGTAAATAACATGGTATCTACATTAAAGTTCTCACGGAATGTTGTATTAAGTAGGACTATTAATTTTACCTATCCGTTTTTGGGATTCCGTACCCGAAGGATCCAAACGGAACCCTATTGCTGTCACTCATACGTGTCCGTCCGTTGTCTGACACAAAATTTTGTTCTGAAGATTTTTTTTAACTTCTCATTGACCTATGAACTTGAAATGTGGTGATAATATTTCTTGTTATGTGCAGTTTACCAATAAATACTAGGTAAGTAGTTAATATACTGATAAATCAGATTTTTAGAAAGTTGGTATGGAACCCTAAATGCGAACTCTGCTGGTTATTTATAACCTATAGGATTGAGTGTAATTAAACACCGGCAACTTTCACAATTCGGCTAAGGTGCATCTATCAAAAATGCAAATGAAACCAACCGACATCCGTAGCATGGTTTCGCAAATAGAACGCAAATCAATTTGTTTTTCTACAAGAAATTTAATATGTGTTCTATACAAGAACTGAATAAGTAATGGTACGAACATAATATTGCAAATATAAAATACCAGTAGGCGCGAGTATCCATCAGGCACGTGTTATGAGGAGCGCTGAGCCGAGATATAAGATGCTTCCGAGTATGAAAAAACGCCCCGAAGCGAAGCAGGTAAAGTAACGTGCGTATTATGTTGAATTATCCGATTACATTTTTGTTACGATTGTAGCTAAAACACCAGCTATAAAACTGAAGAACGTGAAACGTAATGAAGTGATATCGATCCCTGGCGAATCGCCTGACTCGGACAATGCCATCACGGGACGGTTCCGAATCCGCCACCCGGAATATAGATGATACCCCGAAAATAAGCGACCAGATTACCCGTAGAGATATACGTTTCCAGTCACTTCACCCTTTTTTCCCCCATTATTTCAACGCTGTAATTTCATTTCCAACAGAAAGCGATGTTAACTTTAAAGGGTGCTTGATTGTTTTTAGTTTTAACGATGCACTTCGGAAACGGCATCTGGCTACGGAGAAATATTACCCGACGACGACATCGATCATTAGTGTTATTACACGCCATTAAAAAATTAAAATTAACTCTACGTTAATAAGTCACTTTTATAGCTATTTCAAATAGCCGAGTGAATAAACTAGAAACACAGTTAACGAGAACTCTAGCCCGCCATTCCTGAGCATAAATGTTTAGGTAATTGCTTCAATAGAATAAAATATTACTCGTTATATTGAGACGGTCGAAACGTCAATCGCAGTCTTCACTCATTCTCCTCTGATGCAACCCATAGGCAAATGGGATGTGCAGAGGAGGAAATGAGGCGATTTCAATAGGCCTCACGCTCTCGACAATTCCGTCATTTTACGAGCCGTGACATCCTCTCTCCTAATAAACCTTTATGTTCCAGCGCTCTAGAATACCAAGTAATTCCATGTAATTTAGGCCAAACCGATTCGATCGCGTGCATTTTATACATATTAGCGGACTAATAAGGTGCGCTTGTAAAAGGAATTACATGAATATGGTTTGAACTAGTAGCTGTGGGAATGTAATATTTCATATACGGAAGATACTTCCCGATCTGGATGTAGTCGCTTGATATTCGCTGGGGAGCGCCGTTCGTCATAAGAGTGGTCGTAATTAAGACGCGGTGGGTCGACGCGTGCGCCGCATACATTTGCCGAGGATTATGGAAATGCTACCCGCACAGAACCGCCACTATTCTCGGTAATTCTCTCAATTTGGATACATCTGCGATAGGTCACGTCTTCTGCAATAGCATCATTTCGTTCGCAAGATCCATATACCTACCAGCTAGAGTTTTATTTGATACGCAGGTGCCTTTGTTGTTTTATTTCATATTTATTGAGACAAACGTGCCTGTTTTATGGTAGCTACAAACGTAAGCCTGTAATTGAATTTGTCTTTTACACGCTGCATTAACAATCGCATATTTTCATAACAGCATCGTTCTTCCGTACAAATGGTTTTATTTGTGGCTCTAAATTAAACGCAAGCCAACCGTAAATGAAGTGTCATGTGTTGTTGTGAGTTAGGAATAATTTCCACGCTTTGGTGCGCGGCCGCCTAATTATTTATGCATGAAGTTAAGAAAATAGGACACTGAAGACAACAGAACCACTGCACACATTTCATGCTTAATTAAATGTGCGTTGCCAATTATTCATCTGAACGCCTGGGGAAAAATCTGAATGTTGTCATACATAAGTGCAGATAGTAATATCTCCTCTCTATTTACCGTAAAATGGGGTGAGTAGGGATTGCGAGGACAGTTGGGTCAGGAATGAGGAGAGTAGGGATGACAGAGGGGTAAGCTGGTTTTTATAGGCTACTGCTGCTACGTAACTTATAAATTCTAATTACAAATCAGACTATTGTAATATTCATAATCTCAAAGTGTCGATCCAACAATTTTCCTAACTCACCTTAGTACGAAATCCCACCACACCCCAACCTACCTGGACTACGGGGTGAGGTGGGATTTCCAACTTTTTGTGTTTATCGTTAAAGTAATGAACACAAAATCATAAAAAAAGTTAAATACAAAGAACCGAAACACTTTTTTTGTAAATAAATCATTTACAAAAAAAGTGTTATTTCATTTACAAAATAAATCAATATGCCACATACAAAAATAAACTTTTATCCGGGTTTGAACTTCGGTTTTGTGCCTACTCACTCACCCCATTTTACGGTACCTAACACTAGTATTTCATTTTTCTTGATACAAAGACTGTGGCAAACAATTCACGATCTGCCAAATTAAGATGGTCAAAAAAGATTACCTACCTAACGTAATGGCACCAATTATGGACGGCTTAAGAACTCCGTCGACATCTTTCGGCTATAACTCTCTTATTTTATAAGTTTGATGTTAGTTATTTCAAAGAAAATGTAGCTTAATAATCACTAATTACAATAAACATACAAAAGTTTTGGATAAACTTGTAAGTTCCGAGAAAATTGCTCCAAATCTGAAAAAGTCGAAAATCTTCGAAAATCCTATGATGGACAGACAAAATCCAATTATGGACACCCAATCTTGGACACCTTATGTTCTAAAAACATTGTAGGCCGCCTGCGATTTCACATTATAAATTCCTTTATTTGTTGAATTACAAACTTTTTTTAAAAGTAGAAACTGTCATAAAAAAAGGCACAGGTGGTATTCAGCCAATTCAGCTCGTATTTTTCTGTTGGAAACGCGACGTCTTTTTAAGTCTTGAATAATTTGCGTTTTTCGGTAAAACAATACACTTGCGATTCTGTTAAAAAAAATAAACATGCCGCTGTTTTTTTTTATTGAGCATGATGTTTTTGACGTTTTAAGGTTATGTTTATCAAATATTTATCCAAATTTTGTCGTATTTTCTCAATTTTTGAGAAAAGTACTATATTAGCCTCGGCCGGAATGGCAATTGCAGGGTTCGTATTATAATTGAACGGACGAGCTTGCGAGTAACAAAACAAATACACAGCCTGCAATTGCTTTTTTCCCCGGCCACGGCAATAATGTATTTTTTTTGGGATAAGGATTCATGGATAAGGAATTCAAATTTTACATTTATTTGGAATTTTAAGTAAAAATTTTTTTTACGAAAAATCGTCATTATACTCCATTTCGCCTAATTCGGGGATGAGGATTTCAAATTTTATATTAATTTTGAATTTAAAAAAAATTTTTTTTTTTCGAAATGTCGTCATTATATTCGATTCTGACTAATTCGGGGATAAGGATTTCAAATTTTACATTTATTTTGAATTTTAAGTTAAAAAAAAAATTACGGAAAATCGTCATTATACTCGATTTCGACTAATTCGGGGTTAAGGATTTCAAATTTTACATTAATTTTGAATTTTAAGTAAAAAAAAAATTTTTTTGCGGAAAATCGTCATTATACTTGATTTCAATTAATTCGGGGATAAGGAGTTCAAATTTGATATCTATTTAGAGCATCTATAAATATGTTACCGGTAGCATTGGTAAGCAATGCGGTCATTTGCCTTCGGCTTCTGAACACATCTTAGAGTACTTATACTATGTGTGTAGATAAAGTAATGTATGCAACTGTACATAATTAGGCATTTTCATCAAAATTCAAAATTAATATAATATTTGAAATCCTTATCCCCGAATTAGTCGAAAACGAGTATAATGACGATTTTTCGCAAAAAAATTTTTTTTTTTCGCTGTACATTCAAAATTAATATAAAATTTGAAATCCTCATCCTCGAACTAGTCGAAATCGAGTATAATGACGATTTTGCGAAAAAAAAATTTTTTTTTCTTAAAATTTAAAATAAATGTAAAATTTGAAATCCTTCTCCCTGAATCCATCCCAAAAAAAACCTATATCGAGCTGACCTTTCGTATCGACTGAATTTTAATTTTCCTGTTCCAAATTTAAAAATAGTAGTTTATGCAACTGGTACATAATGAGGGGCATTAAAACACGAGTGTGTTTTATGAAACGAGCCGAAGGCGAGTTTCATAATAAGGTCACACGAGTGTTTTAATGCCTAATTATGTACAGTTGCATACACTACTTTATCTACATCCATATATTAAATCCTCTTTCATGTGTTTCGTGTGGGCACTTCTCGCCGGCGTGCGCCATGTTTGCGTCGACAGGCCGGCCCGCGCCTCCGCCGCCAGCCCGCAGCTGTGTCTTAATTTTGTACGTGATCTCGTTAAAGTGTTATATTTCGTGATCTAATAGGGGACGCACGCAACAGCCGCACAGTATATTATAAAGCGGGGTCTTATCTACGGTATTTGAACTTATAAAAGAGGATTTACTATATGGGTGTAGGTAAAAAACATTATAGTACTAAATAGGAAATTATAATGAATATTATATTACTGCTGGTAACCTTCACCACAGGTAAGAAAATTTTCATAAGTACATTGATGTTAAAATGAAGGTCATACGGTTTCTGAACGCATTTTAGAGGATTATGATATTTGTGTGTAGATAAACTACTATATTATAATAATACTGGGTGGCTTTTTTCAAACATTTACCTCGCCAACAAATCCGTCCAACATTGGGTGTCCATAACTGGGTAACCAGAATTCAGTATGAAAAACCAATCATGGTGAAATTGTCCATAATTGGAGATTAACAAAAAGTAGGAACCAGTAATGTACATCCTCTCTAAATCATTCAAATTGGATTCTAATGCAATAAACACTTCAAAAAAGTATTGTTAAATATGTAACGCTTCTCACGAAATCATATCAAAACAATATTGTTTAGAGAAAATAAAGTTTACAATCAAAAACATAAACCTACTTCCTTAGTTATTTCTGTAAGAAACTTAGGTTATTCGTGAAAAATGCCGGAGCACATTTTTTGCCGCCGCGCCATTTTTAAACAAAATGACCGAGGTGTATGTAATTTGTCAATGTGATACATAGAAGCCTATTCTTTGTGCTTAAAGTGTTGCCATGACTAAAATACTTTTCCGTTGCTTAATTTCGACCGTGAAAGATTTTTGCGTCCATTACTGGAGCCAGGTCCATTACTGGTGCCACTACGTTAGTTGCATATTTAGCCTAACAGGAGTTAGGTACTGCGTTTCTATATCGATACCCTAACTTTTACAATCTTACTTATACATAAAAAAAGTGTGAATAGGATAAGATTATTTTCTTTGAAAATGATATATGTACTTCGTTCGTGTTTTAATATCACCGACATTCGTTGGGAAAAAGCCTACTTTCCACACTTGTATCATAAATAACTATTTTAGGTCTATTTATAAAGAAAACAGTTTGTAAAATGAAATGCAAATAGACTTCGACAATCGGAATGCTCAACATTGGAAAACGCTATTGAATATTTTATTGTGGTTCGCTGTTGGCTTCGACAGTGAATTGTTTTGATTAACCCGAAAATTTGCGGTAAAATAACGAAATAGCAGACAAAAAAAACGATGCGATATCATTTATGCATATTCGTAATCCATAAAGCAACTTTACGTGAACATCATATTATATTACCATACTCGAACGGGGCGACCCCCGCTGGTGTGTTTTGAATTACGTGGTAAGTAATCACTTCAAATGCGTCTTGAAGATATTCCACTAGTACCTACCTAGTTAAAAGGTAGGAATAAACCTTGAATAAACACATGTGGTACCCTATAATCGCTTATAGAGTTTTGTGTATGATAATATTGTGGAATACATATTACCTGATTATGCATCTGCCTTCGGACTAGTTCGGACACATATTTACGTATTTATTTGATGTATCAGCTAGGTTCTAAATCTAATGTTAAGGAAAAGTAGCTTAGGCTCGGTTTTCAAAGATCTGTTAGACTTTATCGCACCTTTAGGATGAAACCTATATTATATTTACTAAAAACATCCTCCTAGCGATCCCTTTTTGGGACAATCTCAAGATATTATATGAAGTATTAGTACCTACTAGTTTTACTAAAATGACAGACATTAATCTTGCAATCCAGAGGGAAAACAATATTTAACTAAGCTTGGTCAATTATCAAACCACCTACGCGTTTGGCTGAGCTGATTTTGATGCGGTTTTCAGAAAAGCATTTGTTACATTCTGGAGTTGATACCTACCTAGTCACTTAAGTAAGAGCATTGCCAGCCCTTTGAGAGCAAGGAACAAATTCGTGTCCCTTACTCTTAAAATAAGTTGACGGTGACTGTACATATATACCTACTACCTTCCTAAATTACCGAAGGGTTAGAAATATTTGTCCATCTCAACGTAGATTAACGGAATGTCAAATTAGGATTACCGTTTCATGAGGGGTTTTGCCAAGAATTTAATCCGTAGTCAAAGTAATACGATATTATGCGGACATATACTTAAGACTGCGTCGTGCAGGGTAAATTATCAGCGCCTGTCAAATTTCTATTTTTTTAAATTATTTTCCCCAGTAACTCACACATACATATTTCACACACACTACTTCATTTTGTTGGCCCGGGTCATTGACTTACATTTTTTTTAATAGGTATTTTCGGTTGTGTATTGCCACCAGTTAATCAGAGTTAAAAACTCCTTAGAGAAATCGAAATTGTCATAACTTGTCACTGTACAATGACAATGCTCTGTCAATTTCTGTAAGGAATACAAAGTTTTGATTTACAATATGTGATGATTTATTAAGGCATGACAAAAATTTAAAAATAAAAGTCAAGTTCTGATCTGTCACCAAAACCTTACTTCTGAAAATTGGGATTAGATTTTAGTAAAACACTCCTAATTATTCATATACAAATAGATTAAAATACCTATATTTAAGTGTATCAATGCCATGGCTTAAGCTGTTATGTTGTTAAATTATATTTAATTGAATAAATGGTAAATAAAACTTAAGAATGTGTAATCCTTCTGCAGGCAGGGTCACTACCAACTAAGCTAAAGCGGCTTTTATAGGTAATGCAAGTTTTAAGCGAAGATGCGGTTGTTTTATTTCGATATATATTATGTAATGAAACTTAATGAAAATTAATGGCAGTATTTTGAAATAAGTTTGTTAAGTATTCTTAAAACCTAATGATAATGAAATAAGTAGGACAAATATGATCAAGTAGGATTTAGTAAATCATTGTCACTATCTGTAATTGGAACTTGGCCGGCCGGACGCGCTTTCGTGTGCATAGATGAATGTACGAGTCCATAGTTATGTTATGACAAATTAGCTCTCATGTTCCTTCTTATAAGAACGATAATTGAATAGAATAATTAGTGGAGTAAATTTTACTGAACTTTTAACACTACTTGGACAATGGTTGCGTATAGCTAAATCCATGTACATGCTGCATACATGCTGTAATGTAACAGTTATAATACTTATAATATACGCAATTGAAATTGCAATCTTACTATTATTTACTACGTTTACGTAACGTCCAAACAATTATTGCGACGTACTTTTTTTGTTTTTTCAACCTGATTGTGGCCTTATAGGTCGGGCCCAATAAATCGATAGGAGTGCGCGGTTGGAAAGTGGCCTGGGGAAAATCGAGGGGAAACCTCCGACATGACGACGCGGGAGGTTTAAACACTGGGATACTCTAAGAGTTTGCGCTCCAGTGAGGTTGGTTACGCGGCTTCTACCGAATCTGAGTTGTGAGTGGAATCGAGCTACTTACTGGGAGTTTTGTCGCTGGTTCACTAAACTCTACTAGGCCCGACCTGGGCCGGACTGACTCTACCCGGTGTGACGTACTTACGTATATCCAAAGACTACAATGTATATACTAAAGTACGTATATCTGTATATCCAAAATCAAAGCAGTGAACCAAATAATTTCAAACCATAAAAAACAATCACATAGAAATTAGAAACCGCACTTAGACCTGCAGAAATAAGTAGGACTACATATTTTGTATAAGACTCAGATTATACGTCGTCGTTAGAGATATAACTAAGATAAAAAAAACACATTTATATTTTCATTCTATAATTAGTATGACCATGCGGCTTCGACAGTACAATCTTCTGCTGCTTATTACTTTCTTTGTTGTGTGACACTGCAGATTGATAATCCACGATTCCTGAAGTTATATCACGACATCTGAGATATATTTAGCCATTAAATGTATTCCTATTTGACGAGAAAGCGTGAATATCCACACAAATTTCAATAAGTATTCCAATCCAATCAGTGGGTTCTTCAATGCTGAGGATCGTGACCGCTATGTCTCTGGCGGGGAGTGCAGATGGCTCGCCAGTGGTTCCGATGATGCGCTGCATGCAGCGCCTGGTGTTCTCGGAGTCCGGCGAATTTGGAGATTTTTTCAATCCACCTGGCTGGCCCGAGCTCGTCTATCCTCCACCTTTCCCGTCATCATGATGTACTCGAGGCTAATAGGGACGACGCGCGATATGTCCAAAAAATGCCAGTAGATAAGTATGCGTTGTTGGCAAACTGTCGAGAGGCGTGTGTGTATGCGTATTTGGTGTTCGATGTCAACATTAGATACGTAAAATTATTGAAATATAAAGAAAGAAAAATGTACACAAATTTTCATTTGAAGTAAGTGACAAATGTCATTACGTTATAAAGATGTTCCGTCAGGGTGACCATTCATTGAAATTAATTTCCATCGTAATGAAACGCATCGGCAACCTTTTTGCGTCTAGAATGCGTTTTCGGGAAGGAAAACATTATAATTTGAACGCATAAGTAAACTTTCGGGACCAAACACTGTATGTTCTCTAAAAAATAAAAGGCTAATACCAAAAATTCCATGTTAAAAGGTTCTTAAAACGCCACACGTCAATATTTATTTACCCTACTTCAATTAATACAATCTTTGTGTGTGGTATACATATTGTATTCGTATACGGGCAAAATGTCAAGAACAGAGCTGTCAAAGCGAAAAAAGGAGCATGCGTCTGCTCTCACCGAGGGCCAATGCCCATCTGTCGATTTTTCGAAAGTATGGTGGCAGGGAAAATGTATGGAAAAGTCACTAAAGTTTAGATTTACGTTTGAAATTCTCATTGGTCTTTGCGAGGAAAAATGTGAAAAGTGTGATAACTTATAGTGAATACTTTTGAGATTTGTTTGAGTGTGATTTTGAAACGAAATAATAGATTTTTCAATTCAATTTTGCCTAAACGCCGACACGCGTTCTTCTCATTTTTAGTGCAACTTTACGGTATTGTATTTATTAAAGTGTAATTTATTATAGATTACTAATAGTGATAACTTGTAAACACACTCTTTGTGATAATAATTACATATATTTTATATATTTTTGTAGAGAATCGTGACCTCCACAGATTGAGAGGTGAAGGCTGTTTTTGCTAAATATGCTCGGCGCCCTCTTAAAGGTTGTCAACACAAATATAGGTACAGGAATATAAAAAAATCTTTAACATACCCAACGAAATGTATTCTTATGGGACCTGCTTAGGTTCTGCCCTAATGGCATTTTAAGTAATTATACAACAGTGTCGTATGAATAATAAGTAATATAGGTATATCTCAGTGTATTCTCAAAGTATGTCGCGATTTTATTCACAATTCATTGGTGAGTCTCCAGTACGAATTTTTATAAGAAATTTTCGTTTTAATTACGGTACGTATTTGAATAAAGTTTGAAGGAACTTTTTAGGGTTCCGTAGTAAACAAGGAACCCTTATAGTTTCGCCATGTCCGTCCGTCCGTCCGTCCGTCCGTCCGTCCGTCCGACCCCCGTTTGTCTCAGTAACCGTTAGTGCTAGAAAGCTGTAATTTGGCATGAGTATACATATCAATGACGCCGACAAAACGGTAGAATAAAATCTTTAAAAAAAAAATTTTTTTAGGTTACCTCCCCTACATGTAAAGTGGTGGTGCAATTTTTTTTTTGCCAAACCCCATCGTGTGGGGTATCTTTGGATAGCTCTTTAAAAATATTATAAGGTTTCTAAAAGCATTTTTTGATTAAAGAATTGGTTAGCGTGATATTAAGCTTTGAAGTGATAATTTTTGCTATGGTCAAGTGTCCCCCCCCCCCTCTGCCAACTAACCGGTAGCTACTAGACATGTGAAAAAAATCATGGTAGTAGTATATACTTACGATGAATTTAAAAGGAAAACTAGCTAAGTAGACATTACTATAGTTAACGATTAATAGTCGAACTTCAGAAATGTACTTTCGTACAATTTCCATTGATACCTTAGATAATGTTGTTAATTCTGTCAAAAACATAGTAAATATAAGTTTGCGAACTTTTTAGTCCACATAATGAAACGGGTAGACGACTACGGAACCCTACCCTGCGCGTGGCCCGACACGCACTTGGCCGGTTTTTAATTATTTTTTTGTGACTTGATACCTAGTTGCTATCAATGGACCACATGTGGGTGCTATCATTGGACCGGTCGAATCATGGCAACTTTTTTTTTTCGATTTGGAATACTTTACCCATACGCAAATACAGATATTAAATATACAGTATACGCATATTAAAAAGTTGATTTCTGTTATTTATTTTATACAAAAATAAAAATTATTAAAATATTTAAAAAATTTATTAAAATGTCGATTTCTTTTGGTCTCCTTGATTGGACGATCAGTATAAATTTCCTAAGTCCATTGATGGCGACTCAGTGGTTCAATCAAGGTGACCGTGGTCCAAAGAAGGCAACAGCCTGAGAAACCCTTTTCACTTTTTTTCTCCAAGATTATTATAACTTATTTGGTTGTGTTTAAGGTAATGAATAAATATATTTCAAAAGTTAAAAATTATCAAACTTGTTTTATTTTCTTACATAAATTTTGTAGATTATAAGGCAGCGAAGTTAAGTGGTCCAATGATGGCAACCTTCTCCTATACTTGTATAATCACATGATATCGCGCCGCGCAGAGCGTCGTTAGGTACCAACCGGTAACATTTTTCTTACAATTATGGTAATTGCTAGCAGCGCAACGAACGTGACGCTCCCCGACTTTTTGCACATTATGATACTCCTCTACATATTCAGTTCCTAATATAATAAAATTATAAGTGCAAATACGTTGGTAGCGCATTCTCATTTATGGTAGTCCCGTGCGCTCGTATTTTTTCATTATTATTTTGCTGTTACGGGTACAGTTAATTTAATACAACTAGGCAAACATATTATTGCAAAAATTTAAACTGCCCACTTCTTAACGGTTTATGAGACACAGCCTCGTGACAGAAGTGACAGACGTGCCAACGGTCGAAGTGGGACACCGGGGGTTAGTAATGTACTATAGGCCCGCTAAGTGGCCGAAATCGTTCAGGAATGGTCCTGATTTTGCCCTCACAACACCTTACGTTAATGCAGGTAGGTACATTACGGTAATGTTACTAAATATCCAACCAACACTTGAAAGTGACAAAGCACCAAAGTGTCTACTCTACCTGAGTTCGAATGTAATACTTTGTTGCTAATGTATACCAGCAAAGTACTTGCATATCGTACCTACTATAACTTTCTTTAAAGAGAACTTACTTCAGAACCTTCTTCAAAATCTAACAAATGCTTTTCTGAAAACCACATTAAAATCCGTTCAGCCAAACGTGAGATAATCGCGGACAAATATACATACGTAATACCTACATACAAACATACGGGACTACGGGTCAAACTGAGAACCTCCTTTTTTGAAGTCGGTTAAAAATTCGTAATCACAACAGTTTTAGGTATTAAATAAGTAAATCCAAATTTGGGCCATCGATAACAACGAAGGGTCATGAAATGAACGTATAATTTTAAATGTCGCACAAAACAACCGCATATTCACACATAAAATTAGGTGCGGGCTTATTTTCATGGAAAATACATTGGGACACGACTTCAAAATGATAAGCCCTCGGCAAAGGGCTAATAGCTACTATCAATCTTGTCTCGCGGTCGCCTTGTCTATTCTTAACATGAGGAAATACAATATACACCGTGGATTCGAGTAACCTGACAAATTTTATTAGTGTATTCGAACTTATTGTATAATTTTCTTTACTATACTGTAATGTTATTTGAGGACTCTATAGAAACAAGTTGCATAAATTTAAAGATGTCTCGCCAAAATCTTTTAGCTATAATGTATCTATTATGAAAATATTGTATATCGTCGGCTGCCAGCCAAAACTCAAGTATAAAAATTGTCATTATTATTAGAAACCTCGTATCTTAGTACTGAAACGATTCTGAGAGAGCTTTATTTTAAGTAGGTATTTCTTTCGTAATGAGATACAAGTGGTAGGTTACAATATATTTATCCAAACACAACATACCATTTCGCTTGAACTTGTTTTTTTTTTCAGAAAAATACACTAACAGGAAAATGTATTTACTAGGTAATTATAAATTTGTTGACACTATAGTCCTCTATAATCTCTCACGTATACTCAAACCAGGCCGCGGTTCGAATAACTTAAACATTTTTCATACATTGATCAATGTCAAATGCTGGCGGGCAATGAAAACAAATGAAAGTGAGTGCCTCCTCTACGCGACCTCTACCCATATCGTAGGTACAGTTGCGATCCGCTGCAAAATAAATATTATGAGGACTATGCTCTGTCCGTATACAAACTCGAGAGGTCTTCGGCTAGCGCTTAAGGCTTATAATCAGAGATCATGAGTTTCTGTAGCCAGACTTGACCAAATGTACTCTTTGGACTTGACTCGAGTCCGTCTTTGTTGGGATCTGATTTGTGATGTTTATACGGATAAGATAAGGATCTGAAATAACCCGTCATTGAATGTGACATAGGAGTATTGAATGCGATGTAAGCCCAACTTAATAATTTCTGGAATTTATAAGAACGATATAGTATACACCCTATTTAAGTAATCTTTACATAATGCCTAAGTAGTAAGTAAGTATTTTACTTTACTTGACCTGTTATCCTACTTTCTATTATTAATAAGTCGTATGATAAAGTTCATCTAAACTTTTGACCGTTAGTTTGCGATGTGAAATACTATTCGCATTTAACTTAGATCCTGTCAATCATCGGCATAAACTTGCGGATGGAGGTTTTTAAGCGGATGTTCACGCGGATGAAGTTTCGGGCAAATGATAGGCGTTTATTTCTTATCAACACTGCCTGTAGCGGATGTTTGAGAGCTGGGTATATCTCCACTTACCTAACTCTATGCAATTATACATTTATATAATTTGTATCTAACTTGAACATAATTATTCGTAATTAGTTAACTCTGTATTTACTGTACAGTCGACGCCATGGATACGTTTGCGCTTCTGCACCTTATTGCAATGGAATAGGATACAAATCGTTCATTGGATACAAAAGTGTAAATGTATCTATGGCATCGACCCTACTGGATCACACAGACAAACAGTTCCGACAGTTTTTTTTTTAATTTTTTGTTTTTATGCTCTGATTAGTAAATAAATAAATTATAATAATAAATTGAAAAACCTATGAGTAGATTTTCAAGACGATGACGTAAGAATTTCAAATAACATCAGTAATTGGGTAAGCAAAGAAAAAATGGAGTTGATTTACCACTCAGGTTTCCCGAGCTATTTGTTGTAGAGAATGGACTTATTTTTCACCAGACGTTGACTCGACTGTTTTGTTTGCCTTCCGTTTCTACCCAAACGAAACATTGCTCAAAGTGCTGTAAAAATTAGGTCAATATTATACCTACAGATAGTTTTTTCTGCCTTTGACACAATTTGTGATCGTTGCTAAGATTAGTTTCATTCGGGTTTCAGTTTACGGATGAAAATTGAAATAATTATGTACCTATGTATTCATATAGAGATAGGGAGAGCTACGGAATGAGAAAGCATAATTATCGGTTTAACTGAGAAGATATAATACATGGTCCGCTGAAAAAGTATCTTGTTACACTAGGAAGTGGTACTACCTACTCGTATACATTTAATAGAGTAGGTATATTCTTAAACCAAATGAATGTTGGGTTGATGACATTTGCAATAATTTCAATAAGAAAAAAATACTCGAGTTACCCAATCTCTTAAATCTCATTGAACTATAATGAACAATAGCAAGAGAAAAAGTAGGTACAAATAGGCATTAAATTCGAGCTACTTCCTCCACCACGAGCGAACCATTTTTCAATCGGTTATTTTTTACTCCGAGAATTACTCACACTCCGCGACTTATGCTACTGCTGAATATGATTTTGAAATGCTTTATTACTTACCCCTACTTCGATTTACTTAAAAGGCACGATTTATAACCACTGTATAATCTAACTTTGCTTTTTTTTGCTAGATGAAGGTTGTCAGGACGAGATCGTTTTAAGCAATAAGCCCGATCCGTATGTGTAATGATTATGTGTATTGTAGTGTATTGTTAACAATTATACTTACTTCAGAACTGACTGCCATACAAAAGTAATGGTCTAAATATGAAAATAATATTGTAGCATAATAATGCCTACATAACAGCTATATTATACATATAAATAATAAATAAATAAATATTTAAATCATACACAAATCAACCTAATCCCAAACTAAGCAAAGCTTGTACTATGGGTACTAAGCGACGATATACATACTTATATAGATATAAATATATACTTAAATACATAGAAAACATCCAAGACCCAAGAACAAATATTCGTGCTCATCACACAAATATATGCCCCGGCCGGGATTCGAACCCGGGACCTCCAGCTTCGTAGGCAGGGTCACTACCAACTAAGCTAAAGCGGTCGTCAAGTAAAATTTTCGGCACCGCTTTACGCGACGTACGGCGTTTTGAAGCGATTATCACAACGTATTATAAAACGCGCGGTCTCTTCACACGGCACGCTCCTACGCATCACGTCACGCGCTAGAGCGCGATACCATGTGTTTATACCTAACGCATGCTACAGGTAAAGTAAAAGTGAAAACCCAATCAAAATAGGGACTAGTACTTTCGGAGTCTTTCGCGAACATTATTAACTAGATGCTGCCGGTGACTTATTGTACTTATGAATGTATGTGTAATGAATAATGAAGCACAAATACATAGCTGTTTTGGTTGTTATCCGATATACGCAGACGGTTTTACACAGTTTTCAGCGCAGTTCTCTAGAGAATAACTGTTTTCTTCATGCTCACTCGTATATGTACTCGTACAAAAGTAGCAATATCATTTTAGCAGCTAAAACATAACACTTTCATGAGCGTCCGGCCGTCCGTGTCGCTTATTATTTGGGAACGGAATAAATTTGCTTCTTATACATGAAATAGAAAACAATCTTGGAAAGCTTTTGGTATAAAATATATGCTTGAAGGTTTAGGTTAGGTCCATGCGCATAGCTCAAATAACGCCAAAACTAATTCCTATTTCTTACCAATCATCTCGTGTAACGACCAAAAAAAACGAACAATAGGTACATAACAATAGCATGTAGACGGTAATTAGCGGGTTTGGTAGATGGCGGATTAAGTTTGAAGATCGATTAGGTGCGGTGAAACAATTTGATTTCAGGGCCACTTCGTACCTTGTCACAGTAAAAATCTATACGAAAGCCACTAGAGATCTCATAATTATGTCATTGTGACATGGTACGAAGTGGCCCAGAAATAAATAAAAATAAATAATAACTTACGTGGTTGTATTACGTATTTTATGTCAGTCGAAATCCCCTGTCTTATCAATTGCTTAACGATCTGCCGAAAAACGATTACAGGAATCAAAGAGTGGGGTCGGGAAGTAAATATGAAATAGATCGTTCAATAATCGCGGTGAGCGAGTTTAATCCCACGGGCGGGCGAGTATTCGGCGCCTCTCCACCAACGGCATTATTATCGTCGAGTGTACCTATTTGATTAATGTATTGAAGTGGAATCGATGTATTATTTCTTGCAAACTCATTGTGATTATTGAGATATTAAGTTCATTTATTTTGTTTTGTTTTTATTCTAGATTGTTACTAACACCTATGGAGTCCTGTGCTCTGAAATAAATATTGTAAAGAGTATTAAAAAGAGTAAAAAAAAGAGTATTTGTATTGTATTGTATTATTATCATTATTTGTATGTCTTTCCCGTTCACGGGACATTGGTGTCCCGGACCTTTGGAAGGCGTGCGTGGCGCCGAAGTACCATCGAGTACTACATAACCAACACGTAGAGGCCCTTTAGACACTTTAATGAAATGCAAGGGATACACCGAGCGGATACTGTCTGTGCCCGCGTCATGGGACGCACACAGAGACAGCACCCGCCAGGGTGTACAGGAACTTGTTGGTTGATGGAGTCTAAATGCACTTGGTTATTGGGTGGAAATGATGGAGTAATGGCTGGGCTATTGGGTGAGACAACGGACGCTTTCCTTATAAAACTGTCTCAGATTTTTATTTCCGGCAGACGGTGAGTCGCTCCCTGCTAGATGGGCCTCTATTAAATCGCAACATCATAAAATGGCCTTAAGGGCAACACCGGTCAGAGAGCTGGGGGTGCAGAGGTGGCACTATAGACTTTAAACATATAGCCAACTCGCCACTTAGGTGACCACATCCACCCTCGAGCGACTGCTCTTGCGACTCCACTCCGGACGGCCGGTTAAGGCAAGCCAGAGGCGGGGGGGCCTGTCCCACCAACCACACAGGACACCCCCAGGAGCACTCAGGTACGTAGGTCCGCGACTCCCTAATAGCCCGCCACATGCTGCCTTACGTTGACTGATTGCACTGGAAAACCAGTGGACGATGGGGTCGTCACATCCCTACGCACATCATCAGCCTATATACGTCCCACTGCTGGGCACAGGCCTCCTCTCATAGATGAGACAGATTGGACAGTATGTAGTTAGTATTAAATTGTCCGACGCAAACGCGATAATTACGATAGGTACATGGTACACCTACTCACAAATCCATACGTAAGTATTGTTTTTTGATGTAGATAACAACTTTAAATTTAAATTAAATCAAATTATACATTGACATCCTCGACACTTTTTCAACTAAAAAATAAAAAAAAGCATTTGGATTTATTCCAAAAGGTTCACACTGTTGAGTCATTCCTGAATCTTAATTACCTAACAACCTTTCCTTCGCTGTCTCATTGACTCCTCCTGATTCCTTGTCGAGATGTTTCAAATTGATTTCGTTGAAGCGAGACGAAGGGAAGAATCAGGAAAACCGAGCTTTGAAATATTCTGTTGTCAAACAAATATTTGACTACCGAAAAACTGCCTTATATGTAGCTTCTTGGGTTTACACACACTGCGGTCAATATTCAAGTCACGTTGATGGCGTCGGCATACTTTGGGCCTCGAATATGATAAAAATAAACCCAATTGTAAAAGTTAGATCAAATTGGCATACGTGTAACGTCGGTGGCAAACAGAAATAACTAGACAGATAGATGTATTAGTTAGCAACAATGTATTTTGTTAGAAAAGCTGCTCACTAGATCAATATAATCCTTAGGATAGATGAAACGGCACACCCGCCGCCCTGCTGCATAGA
Source organism: Cenopis cana (assembly GCA_951800055.1). NCBI lineage: Eukaryota > Metazoa > Arthropoda > Insecta > Lepidoptera > Tortricidae > Cenopis > Cenopis cana. Next base: position 9,576,987 of record OX637488.1, read on the forward strand.
AAAGATTTGCGCATTGGAGATTTTCGAGAGCGATTGCATTCGAGAAATGGTGGCAGCTTTCGACAATCTGAGTAGTGCTTGAAAAATCGTTCAACGAAGAAGTAGCCGCGGAGAAGCAATATACATCTCATTATTTGTGTAAGATTGAGATTTGCCAATTTTTTTTAACACAAGAAGTAAAGCTACACTGGTTTTCTTTCGATTGAAAAGTAAAACGTATAAACAGGATACGTACATTGACGATATTTACACTTTGCACCTTATTCCATTATAATAAGGTGCAAAAGTGTAAATTTATGTATGGCATCGACTGTGTCTACTCATTTTCTTTTAGTATAAATGTTAGTAGTCTTAACATTATCTTCGTTCAAAACGAACAACCCCAGAATAGTGCAAATAAATCGGTAAATGTAGGCCTGGAGTGTAGCTACGAGTATTAGTTACTACCTACCTATTTTGTAGCAAACAAATATAATTCCTTTCTTCTAATCTGGCATCCGTGGCCGATCCTACATTTCCATTTGTTTCCAGTAATGCATGTAATGGAAAGTATGACTAGACAGAATGATAATATTTCCATCCGGTAAGTGAAATTGCGAATTTTCCTCAAGCATTATACTTCTCTGAGGCGAATTAAGGCTCTCGCAAAAGCGATGTTTCTATCAGGTTGTGATGAGCGGCTTCCGCCACACATACATATCCTCCTGCCTGAAGGGCGTATAGGGAGGTTTCCTAGCAACTCAGCGGGTTCAGGAGCATCTATCCGGGAGTAGGGGAGAAATAAGAACACTGGCTCTAACACGACAATGGGTCTTACGCCCTTTTATTAACATCTAAACCTAACTTATCTAAACGATCGGACACTAAACCTAGACGGGAACGGTACGGGGCCTTAACTATGTTATCCCTACGCGGCGGGGGCGAATAGGGCGAGTGGGAATACGCTGCGACGGCGGAACTCGGGAACGACCGAGCTGCCGGGGCGGCGGCGGCGAACTCGGGAACGACCGAGCTGCCTGCGGGGAGGAACGGAAGGGTGCGCGTAGACGGGAGCCGGTACGGCGGTGGGACTCGGGGAAGACCGAGCCGCCAGCGGGTGCCGGTATAAGGCGGAAACGTCACAGCGGCCAACTCGGTTAACCGAGCTGCCAGGAGCGACGGGCGCACTACGACGGTCAACTCGGGATAGACCGAGCTGCTAGGGGTTGCGGGGAGCGGAGGATTTCTCGGCCGGTCGGTGGACCTTACCGGCCAGGGGAAGTCAGGAAGAAGGGAGGTAAGGCGAGGGGCAGAGCCGGCTGCGCTTGCGGACGCCAACCGTACTCTGACTCGGTTTGCTTGAGCTTGAGTGTCTTCTGCACCCCTTCCTAGGGGTGGCAGGTGGCTCTTCCTGCGCTGGGCGCATTGAGAGCTGTTGCGGGTCGCGTCACCGCTACGGCGGGACGGGCTTCTGGCCGTCAATTAGGGGACGGCGTCTGCTGCTGGTGTGTCTCGTGCGGCTGGTGTCCATCTGGATCTGACTCGGTGCGGGCGCGCAGTGCTTATATACACCGCGGTGGTGGGGCGGCGCGGCGTGCAGCTCCGGGCATCGGCGTTGCTCTCCCCGCGCATCTCGCGGTGACGTAGGCTCTACGTCGCAAGGTGCTCTGCGGAGCTCAACCACATCAACAACCTACAACCACAATCTAGCTTTTCTTCTTCTTATGTTGTCATTACTACTAATGAAGGTTGGCGAGCATCCTCATAACGTCTACCTGGGTCACGTTCTGGCACTCCAGATATGAGTTTTTGCAAATAAATAAATATTTGTGGACAATCTTACACAAATCAACCTAGTCCCAAACTAAGCAAAGCTTGTACTATGGGTACTAAGCGACGATTTTTTTTTTTTTTTTATTAAAAATGGGATCGCTCTTGGCCAGCATCTAGCCAGGGGGCAAAGATGACGCCGACGATGAAGCGAGCTCACCCAGAAGATGCCTATTCACTCGTGCCTTAAAAAGGTCTAGGTTATATGAGCTCGGAAACACAAACGCCGGCAGAGAATTCCAAACCTTAGAAGTGCGCATTATAAATGATGATTCAAAGCGCTTGGTTCGAATAAGAGGAATTTCGACCAAGTAAGGATGGTATCCAGCCGTACGTCTGGATGTCTGATGGAAGAAGGGGGAAGGCGGTATGAGCTCATGGAGCTCCTGAGCACACTCTCCGAAGTACAATTTGTAGAAGACGCACAGACATGCTACTTTGCGTCTATGTGCTAGGCTCTGTAGCTTGTTTAATACTACCTGACCGTCGCCAATGATCCTCCATACATACATACATACCTCTCATACCTCTGATATACATACTTATATAGATAAATAAATACTTAAATACATAGAAGACATCCAAGACCCAAGAACAAATATTTGTGCTCATCACACAAATAAATGCCCCGGCCGGGATTCGAACCCGGGACCTCCAGCTTCGTAGGCAGGGTCACAACCAATACCAACTAAGCTAAAGCGGTTTAACGTCTTTCACTCGTCTTTTACTTTAACTTAATTTAACGGGCAAATTAGCAGGCAAAAGATCAGCTGGACGTAGGAAGATATCGTTGTTGTGCTATGTCCGAAAAAGGATGGGAATAACAAGTGCCGCGGAGCTTTTCAACCTTTTGAAAGACCGCACTAGCTGTTAACGCCGTTCATAATATTATAAAAATCTAGGTACCTGTATTTATTACGGATCAAATTTGATGATTATCATATACTAAACCGCGTCTCGCTCTCTCAGATTCAGTTACCTATACGTGAGTGGCCAACTCACTTTAAGTTGTTTTTGAAGAGGTATCACAATTTAGATAGGATGCGGCGGGGATGGTTTCACTTCAAACGAATGTTGATTTTATGGACCCTTTCCCTATAAATGAATAACTGTTGTTTGATGTATCTGAATAATGAGGTTTAGTCAGTTAGATAGTTAGGGATCTCGTATCGTAGGCGCCACAAGGCACAACAATCGCTAGAATCCTTACTCTCGGATGGGGATTGTGATTATGAAATCTGATTTAAAAACTTTTATTAGTATGTTTTCTTTCGATACTTTATTACTTATTATATACTTTATTGCGTAATTATTTTATGAATAAGATGAAAATATGACATATGAAAATATGTAAGTTTTTTATATGTTGTCATTTATATTATTTGATATTCCATTTTCTCATTTATTTACCCCAGATCAGAAAGCATTGTATATTTGTTTGATCGATAAAAGTGGTTTTCCAAAATAAGTAAATTGACCAATTCTATTGTACTTTTGATACGTGTAGAGAACGCGGCAGGTTCAATTACATCATGAAGGTTTTATACAACTTACACGAACGGTTTCTGTTGATTATTCATCGCTTGAAGACTTCACTCATTACGGCACGTCAATCATAAAATTTTTGCAATTCAATTCTCGTTTATTGTGTATTTCTCCTATTGATTGCAAGTAGTCAAGCTGAATATATAGTTAATTGTTTGCGAAAACCTGCTTTTCCGAAACGAGAATTAAATTGCAACAATTTTATGATTGACGTGCCGTAATGAGTGAAGTTTTTAGGCGATGACAAATCAACAGAAACAGTTCGTGTAGGTTGTAAAATCTTCATGATTTAATTGAATCATATAAAATAGTCCGATAAGTCCAAACAATTAAGAAATTATTAAACTTTTACTTTTACTCACAATCTTATTTATTTACTTATCATGTTTATCAGCTTCTTATAAATGACTAACTTTCGTGTAAGTATCCAACTTAGTTACTATTTTCTTTAACGGTAACTTTACTCATAGATGTATGACATCACGAAAAATATTAAATAAACATAACACTGTAATACGACTTGTTTAATTCAGAACAGCCACAACATGGATTACAGGCAAAACCGGTTAGATTAAAGATTTTGTGCCCGAAGTCTAATGAAATTACTTGTGGGCAGTAGGGCGCCATGGTTAACGAAGTTTACGCTTCTGTTGTAGGTATAGGTATTTAGGTATCAGGACACATACAAGCGAGGCACATAATAATAGGCTTTCGTGAGCTACTGTTGCTCACCGAGTAACGTACGATACAAAGGCTGGCTTAGTACAATCTACCGCGGATTATCTTTGTTCATTTTATACGCGATATGTTTTTAATTTAATTTTGGCCAGAAGTAACTAAAGAAGTAAAAAGATTACTTATGCATCTAAAACAAAACACGTAGCGATCGGTATCCGCGTTTGGCGAACGTGATGGGAATTTCCCCTCTCTATACAAACAAGGGACAAACCTGTGCCACAAGTCATACGTGACCATACTTTCTAATATTAAGGCACTGTCTAGTTTGCAGCAACACCGTAACAACATTTTTTGCACGTGTGCCTTATATTGTATCATGTATTATATTTAATTACAGGATCCCGGGACGCAGGAAAACTTTAAGCATCAAAGGAGACGGAAGCCAAAACGAAAAGTTGGCTTAGCTTGAACCCGGATTCATTCTCTTTAAGAAAAACACAGACGGCAGTGACATACGGGCAAGGGGAGAGCATTATGTTTTGCATTTACGTCCCGCACGGAGACGGGATTATTTCGTATTTGGCACAAACATCTAAATACCCGCATAGAATTTGATAAGGGTGTACACGCACCGTGCGTAAATCGCTGCGGATCATCCACAATTTACGAAAGCGAAGGCTCGTAAAGTAGCACACTGAAAATTGTTTCTGTAACGTAATTCCTATTCTAACACTTTTCACATTTCACGGGGTTCTGCTATAAAAACGTTTTATGCAGAAAGATAACTACGTACGGTATCGCTCACATTTTATGTTACTCAGCTACAAAATCACCTTTTACTGCAGGTACTGTTAAAGGAAGAAAGATTAAATGGCCAATTTCTAAGAGCACCTGCAACCTATTAATTTTATTGTTTTTAGCATTCCAATATTTTAACAGAAATGACGAGAAACCATCGTTCCCATTCTGCACAGTCTCTATATCTACCGGTCTTAATATGAAATCCTCTTAAAAAGGCCAAATGCAGCTATTAGAACATGTTTAATCAATGAACCATTGCAAAAAACATATTCAAAATATCATGCTATTTCTAATAATAAATTACGGTAATGCACATGCGCGATGAATTCACGTACTCTATGACTTCGCCGTTTCAGATGTTTTCAATTTTACGCTCGAGGGAATGACTGGCACGAGCCAACAGGCTTCGACTGTTCAGATATTGTTCGCCTTTTAGATAATTGTTCGTGTGATTTCTTTGAGCGGCTTCCCTGCGAACCCTGTGATTGCGAGATAGGACCCGTTCGGATGGAAACGAAAAGCTTTTTAGATTGATGCGATAAAACGCTCATTATTCGAATGCACTCCGTTTTCTTTGATTAAATACCGAAACTATGATGATTGATTTTGTTAATTTTTTAATGAAGAACGGCGATTTATTTCAATATTGTATTTATTTAGACAAAACTTCAGAAAAATATCTTACTATGTAATTTGTAGATAATCACTGGCATTTCTAATTTGCTACGTTATAAAGACAAAAAGAGATAAAGAAAAAATAAAACTATTACTTAATTAAAAAATTCACACATGCCTAGTCAAACTTAGCTTTAAGGAAAATTAGCAACTTGAGGCCTCCTCGACTGATCGGAAACGTATTTTGCCGATATAAAACAAAACATTTGACGTTAGTAAAGACGTATCCAAGTTTAGAAATGCAGTACGTGACCCTCATTTATTTCTAAGGAAAGCTTCATTTTAGACAAATCGATTTTACTGTTAACTTTATGTTTCATGCTATTTACTTATCTAGATAATTTCATACCGTTGCCTCCTGCCTATACGTACGACGTGCGCACACACCAATATTGATGACATATTATTTGAATCAAAACGATCAAAACAAATGAAAAACTGAATATCGTTTGCTTTGTGCCACTGACTGCCCCTAAATATTCGATATAAATATTGACAAGCGTATTTCCTGTACCTATCCACTTTTATAAAATATTTATTCCAGCTTTATAATATTCATTGAAACATTGCAAAAAAGCCTCTTTCAACTCGATCTCTTAAGGTGACGTGAGCTTAGAGAACAGAGTTTTTGAAGCCTTTTAACGCGTTTGTAGATGAAGATATGGTTTTCAAAAAATATGCACAACAATTTTGAGACCTTTCTGTAGTACAAACATCGATTCAAAACATGATTACGCAACTTTCGCTGAATAAAAAAAAATCGCGAACTTGCGTCTAAACCACACCTTTTAATAGTTATAACTTTTTTTGCACATTAGCTATCAACATGAAAATTATATCAATTAATGCGTAATGTTCTACTTCATGGAACTCATTGATTACTTTTTCTTAACTAAAATAAATAAATAAAATTGTAGTAAGATAATACTCATTTCTGCAAACTCGTTCGTACGCGACCGGCGCGGCCGCCCGTCCAGTGCTCAGCGAGCTGCGTTCGAGGTAGGATCTGTGCGGCGCGTCAATTCAACGTCACTTGACATTTCAATATTAGAAATGGGTAATTAATAAAAGGAAACCTGCTAGACTTCGTCATCTCGAGATTGTGGGTGCCAATAGAAGGAAAACTGCACAAACTATGGTAAGTGTAATGCAATATCGTATTATAGTGGGTAAAGGTATATCAAACCTTCTTATTGGAACGCTTTGACGCTGCCAAACTAACACAGTCTATGAATAACAGTAGGACAATACTCGTGACACAACGTACAACGTAATACATTTTTTTACTAACGGTGGTATTTATTTTGGCGTGTACGGACAGACAAATAGACACAGTGGACTTTCTTTATATAATACTAGCTTTAGCCCCGCGGCTTCGCTCGCGTATTAAGTGTAAGTTTCGCAATAATTGTTGAATTGTTACACCGGTTTACTACTACTTATATATTGATCATCTGATATGTGATAGAGCTACTCCTGAAAAGACTGAAAACATATTTCAGGCTCCTGAAAACGACGGCATCTTGGGTGAAATTTTGATAATCTGATATGTGATAGAGCTACTCCTGAAACGGACTGAAAATATGTCCCAGGTGCCTGAAAACGGCGGCGTCTTGGGTGAAATTTCGATCATATGATATGTGATAGAGCTACTCCTGAAACGGCCTGAAATAACATTTCAGCCTGCTAAAACGCTTCTAAGGCACTGAAATTTACGTCTGAAATTTTTGTTTCTTTCCAATGGTGCTTATCTCTGTCACTCTCTTATTTCTCGAATGTTCCGAGTATAGCTACCTCTTTTTACTACTGCTATGTCTGTCACTCTCATTTCGAATGTTTCGAGCATAGCTATCTCTCTCTACTACTGCTATCTCTCTCACTCTCTTCTCGAATGTTTCATATGTTTTGTATAGCTATATCTTTCTACTACTGCTATCTCTGCCCTGCTGTATCCTGCTGGAAATTTCGCCATATACTGATATCAGATATAAGGGATCCTGAAACCGCCTGAAAACGGGTTTTCAAGCTATAGGCATAGGTACCGAAGGTTCTAGAATGTTCGCGATCGAAGTTTCTAGAAAAAAGAAGAAGAAGAAGTCTAGAAAGTCTGTATGGAGTCTTCATCTTCACCCTTCGAGCATGTTCTAGAAGGATTTCGAACGCCCCGGAAAGTTCTGGAAAATATGACGGTCTCGCTCTAACAATGCTGTCCTTGTCGCACGTTAGAGCGAGAGGCATTAGCATTATTGGAATGTACTACACATACAGTCTATCCCTTTCACACTTATCGTCTGTCTCTTTTACTCCTATTGAAAATTTAAAATTTACCCCATTTTTACCACCCACTTCCACCCACCGCCACCAAACTCCCTTACTTGCAAGTGCACACCAAGGGCCTTCTACCACTGCAATGCAACCATGAGAAGGTGGCAGTTGGTGATCATGGAGAAAAGGCCGGACATACCCACTAACACTCTCCTTTTATATATATTGATTTAAATTTTCACGTTTTATATTGTAGAAATTATTAATGTTTTCAATTTCAATTTTATTAGTGGACTGCTAGGTGTCGGTACGGAACCCTTCGCTGTGCGTGATCCGACACGTACTTGGCCGGTTTTAAAACTGCGTACCAGGCCTCTTTCAAGCGTGTGCGCACAATAATTCAGTGTTTTGTAAATGTTATTGGTATATATACAGGTTGGATTTTCTTTTTGGGTCAGTGAGGGCAGCTAGTAGCTACCAGATCCCGTGCTGCTACGCGAAAATGGTCTTAGAAGACCTTCCCTCGAATTAAAATTAATGAAAATTGGCGTTTACAGATTTTGGACAAACATACAGGGTACGAGAAAAAGATCATTTTTGATAAACTTTTTTTTTGATGCCAATCGATCCAATTCCTATCCAGGACCCAAAGTTTGTATGGGACCAAAAAAAATCCGACAAGAAAAGCGGCAAATCGAGGAAAACGCCTATTTCAAAATCAAAATCGAAGGAAGTTCTTCTAAGACCATTTTCACGTAGCCGGACGGGATCTAGTAGCTGCCCTCACTGACCCAAAAAATATCCACCCTGTATATCTAGGGTGACCCGCCTCGTGGCTCATATTGAATTATGACAAGTACAATACTTATTAATAAATAGATTATATTTTTCTATGTGTGGATATTTTAATTTCACAAGACTTTTATTGTAATAAATTATGCAAAAATAATATTGAGACATACTTCGCAAGGAACAATAACTTCGTTTTGTTTTTCAAGTAGATGATCAAACACACATGTAAATCAACTCAATTTGACAATTATATCATAACATAAGGGTGAATAAAATAAAAAAGTCTATTTTATTACAATCCACGATGTGTTGTCATTGTGTCAAAATATTTAATTACGGTGTATGAAAGTAGGTATGTAAAAATGACGAGTTGCCATTCGCATTGTTTCGATTATACTGAACTATTGACATATACATCAGAGTAATGGCGCCGTCTTGACAATGGTCATTATATTTATGGTTTACCCGTTCAGTTGTAGTGACTAAGAGTTGTACTACTGGCTATACACTATACTGTGACATGTCGGTATCGGCAGCGAGCCCGGTGGCAAGCGGCTAACCCCGCGCCTGCTCCCCTCAAGCCACGCACCTCACCCCCTCGAAAGCAGCTAAGCGCTGAGCTCACGTCGCCTTAAGATTTTTCAAGCCCACAGCACAAATCGCAAAAGCACTTAGCGATTCCTGACTTTTCATTTCGAAGGCCGCAAATTGCGGTCCACAGTTTGGATTCCACGATCATCGACTGACCGACTGTTACTTACATTTTATGTATTATGTCATTATTTATGCGGATCCTAACAGGTTATGTCAAAATCACTGGAGTAGATAGTCTATGGAAATATGTACAATACAATTACGAGTAGGTATCATCAATCATGTCATTTAGCATAAAGTCACATAGGTAGGTACAGCTTAATAAAACTACTGTTGTAATGTGAAGGTGGGTTTTGCATCGCCTATAATTTACTGACACCGGTCAGTAAATAATTACGTTACAAATTTACAATACACAGGAGAAAAAGGTTTAACAGACGTAATTTACGACTACCGACCATTTGAAACAACAACACAACCAAGTCTACGTCTGTGCCTATCACGAAATAATATGCTATGATTTTATTGATTCTCAGATTCCCACCTAGCAGCGACATTCGTCAAGATTCTTTCCGTAGCCTCGCCGATTCTTTTCTTTACTTATGTATTGCATAAGTAAATATCTAGTGAGAATCGTTAAGAGATTACAGCGCCATGAGTGGAGCTTGGCAACTCGAGAGCACCGATCTAGCTGACGCGACCACTCGGCCAGCCCTCGACCCAACCTATCCCTATCCGACACCCACCCCACCGACACAGTATCACCCCTCTTACTCACACCACACCAGTTTACAAAGGACAAAGCTATTTATTTCGATAAGTGAGTTGACTAAGGTTTGAGCAACGCAACCCGGCTCATGTGACCTCGCACTTAGAAAACCACTCGACTTTGAAACCATATTACACTCAAGATGGACATTTGAAAAAGTGTAAAATACCTACGATATTTTGAAAACCTGTTTTATACTTCTGAATTTAAAAAATGGGAGTAACAGAATATTTAAAGCATTATTTTTTACATTATCCATAGACAAAACAAGACGAACAAAAATTTAAAATGCTCTAAAAACTAAATTCCGAATGCTAGCATATTTAATGATTTCTTCTTACCTAATTGAAATTTTGTCAGCCTACACCACAGTTTATATACTATTTTAAATAAATAAACATATACCTCTGTGGAAAAATTGTTAGCTGATGTGATAACTACTCAATCAGCCCATGGAAACGCAGCTGACGCTGTTCACGGAACTTGATGATGATGAGAGAGATTGATAGAGCTGTAGCCACAGAATATGTAAATAGTACACTGTAGCTCTGATGCGTTTTAAAAGTTATCGCCCCAGACAAAATGAATGGCATAATTTGTACCCGGTTCGTGGACTATCTCAATTTTAAACTTCATATTTCAATTTATTTCGGCGTTTTCAAATACATAAACATCAAAAAATGGGCACTGTTTATAGCGCTGGACATTTCACTATAGACTTCATACTTAGGTACCTATAAAAGAGTTTTGAAATTTCAATATGTTGCTGATTGCTAATAGTCAAATACCTTATTGTTTATTTAATAAATGGACTTCTCATCATTGTTCCACGCCATATTAAATCTGTTACGAAATTAATTGAAATAAACTGACCGTGCTCTCAAGTCAGGACTCCACGTCAACGTTAACAATCAGGTTCATAATTGTAGAATTTGTTGTGAAAAATGCAGAACAAAGACAATCAGACAGGGCGCGAGGTTGTTCATTAACGTCACATTCTTGCCGGCCGGCACTTGCTCACGGCTGACGCCCTCGGAATTGTTCTCGCTTTGATCTGCTATTCACATTGTTTAAATAGCGAAAAGGAATCGTGAGAGATTCATTAACGGAAGATTAATATAAACCAGTATTATAACATTCCGAGGATAGAAATTAGTAACGGCGCCTGTAAAGGGGACGAGGTGTTACTTGCGTAAGTTGACATCAAAGTAAATTCATATTTATACCCCATCGTATATCATGCGTTCGCCACATTAATTAAGAAAGATGAAAACTAAACAAACAAGATACTTTTTCTTATATCTGGAAACCATACTTTTTCAATATCTTAATAAAGAAAGCTCAATGAATCGCGCTAAGTTAGGTATTATGCAGTAAAATAAAAAAAAATCGTAGGCAAATATAAAAAACACAATAACGGTAACTCAATTGTTTCAGACCTGAATATTCAATCGGTAAATGTACAATTGAATTTTCAGCTCAGAAACTATCGAACTGATTTCATCCAGAGCATAGGTCCCTCGTTAGGGAGGTAAACCCTAATACAATGTAGGGCAGCTATTGTATTTACATTCGTTCAATTGGTTTTTTGTTCAGGCCAAGACAATGAAGTCGATTCGTGCATCAGGGCACGAAAGCCGTTACGCCATGATTTCATATTTAATCAATTATACAGCGCGTCGCTTTCAAATGATAAATTAACTTTTTATGCGCGAGTCCTGGCCACCCGCCAAATCTACATTGGCATTAACGACTTGAATAGCTCAATAACCCGCGCCGATGGAATTTCCTCATTGGTTCTTAATACCAATTGTTAGGGTTTTCTAATGTTTGCAAAACACTGGTCGTAAAAATCAAAACCTCAAAGTGTCTAGGGCCAGTTTCTGACTCGTCGGGACGGGATCGATATCTATTTACTAAAAAATATATTTATACATTTACAGCAGAGCCAAAGTGATACAAAGTTATAGACGAGATACTAAATACGTTTATTTATATAAAAACACTTATGCTATCGATCGTGCTAGCAGGAATCTCACGTTCCGCTACCGTTTTGCAAGCCCATTTGATACTTACGTGTACCCCACACGCCTGTTTACCTAATGAATGTTTTTTCCACCCCCCGGTTACGTGTATAGAATCCTAATTTAATATTTTTTCGTAATTTCACATCGCTTCTATGAAGCGGTTCATATAATACACCTTCCTACCAAATTTTATAATTGTAGTGCATATATTTAGTCTCCGAGTAGTCCGAGTAAATCAGCTGTGACATACAGACGGACAATTATGACGAAACCATAAGGGTTCTGTTTTCGCCATTTTGGCTATGGAACCATAAAATTGGTGATATCAATGGATTGAATGAGTGAATAAAAATTGATGGGTACAAGTGGATATGACAGGACGCTATTCACAATGATCTGACATTCGTTTCCCTTATTCTATTTGCACGCTTTTGTGAATTTACCTGCACTAGTAGTAGTAGGTAACATAAGGTATATTGTTAGTACATTTCAGGTTCATGCTATTATTGTTCACAAAAATATACAGTTAACAGCAACGTGAATAAAGTTAACATGATCTACAGCATGACATGATATGTACAGCAGCTCTATTGCCTCATAATAACAGCGTGTGCCGAGCTCTTGCAACGCGTATTTCTGCCGCTGACTATACAAACATCATTAAACCAAGCAATGTCAACAAATAATCAATGCAATGTCAATTATCTTATCAGAGAAGTTATTTTGGTATATATTGTCTGACAATTGAAGCCAGCTGCTAATTCAACCCATTTTAGCGTTATTCGTGGGTAAGTAGGTAATAAACGGGTACATTATCAAGTTGAAGTTAACAGGTCGCACGTTACACGCAAAACACGAGCCTGCTGATCCTGAACGCGATAGCTTGGCTACAGGGTATATAGAGCAACAAGTAAGTACAAGTACCGATAAATGGCAATACTGGTTTTTACTTGTTGCTGTACTCTTTAGGTTTCATGGGGTGACACCACCAGTAATTGACACTTTAAGCTCACTACTCAAGTACTCAATCCTCTCAGGCACTCTCATTTTAAGAGTAAAGAAAAGAACAATTCCTGTCCGTAATACATGAACAGCAAATTTTTTCAATTATTAGCAGTGAAAAATCTCCAGTACCTAATTATGCCGTAGAAAGGAGTTTTATATTTTTACGCAGTTCCCTCCGGAGCGGAATAATTACAGAGATTAATATTCAGGAGACGTTCGTGGGAGTAAGAGGTATTCACACTTCGACTTTCCGAAGCGTAAGGATTTTCTTGATCCTTAACTTTTTCGGAGAATTCTGAATTAATTGGCCGTTATAATACAAATATGATTAGGTACGTAAACGTATATAATGTGTATACAATCATGTATATATTGTAAGACATTGACTCAAGCATCGGATTTTGCATAACTTGCTACAAATGTACTTTAATAGGTAGGTATAGGGTAGTTTAAAAAAAAGTTAAGCTGTACTTAAAATTATATCACAAAAACTAACTTAAAAAATAATAATCAGTCAAGTATTTTTATATTCTTGTACAATGAAAAGACGCGCCGTTGTAATGAATTAAGTAGGCACAGACCTATGAAGTAAGTAATGACACCACAAACTGCGGATCACCCGTCGCGAGGTGAAATTAAACTGATTACTCCCAAGTGGCTCCTCTTCAGCTCACATTATTCAAATTGAATAGGAAAATTATGAAGCCAATCCTGAAGACATCGCGAGTAATTTCGCTTCAGCGCGACGTGTTCCTTTGACTTTATTTAAATTTATGCAACGCAAGATGATTAAAACTTCACTGCGAAAAGGTACGCTTTACTGACCGCACTAGATAATGTTCATAAAATAAAAATGAATTTAATGCAGCCACATTTACCGGCATAGCCGTATCCAAAACATTTTAATATGAATTAAGTAGTGTTCAGTATTTCCTGTGGACATATCCTAGTTTTCAGTCCTTATTTTGGAATCGGATTCATTAAAAACTAGCTCTTGATTTTTACCTACCTCATGCAGAAAGTTATTCTGAACGCGCTTAAACCATTTATGAGGAGTACCATACCATATCTGGAGATCAGTAAAGCAAACAATTTCGTCTCGTTAATCTGGCCCGTGGGCTCGCTCATCGTAAATTAGCATAAATTCTAAATGAAAATCTTCGCGGTATCAACTTGGTTGACTTTTGCTTTGTGTTGGTTTTCTGACGCTCACTGCCGTAATTAAACTATATTAACTGAATGAAAAATGAAGACTTTAGATAATATTGTTAACGAAGGCAAAGTTATACTCATAAGCAAGGCAGGTTTTTTTCCAGTAATTTCTCATTAAAAGCACATTACCTATGGACTTCCTTTTTAGGATGACGTCATAAACAATGAACCCTTATAGTTTCGCCATGTACGTCTGTCCGTCTACCATCCCTGGTTGAGCTCAGTAACTGTTAGTACTAAAAACGCCGGTAAGTATTTGGTTTCGCTATAAATAGAAAAGATTGATAACATGTAATAAATAGAGTCTTTGTTTATTTAATTGACTGAATTGCGAGGCGAAATTATATCCGTTCAACTAGGATCTATTAATAATACTTACACAGCAATACGAAAAATATTTTCTTTCTACCATTGCTCTCCAGTTTTTATCCTTTTAAGGAGTGAGTGGTTGCCAAAAGTGTTTATACATACATAGCTACTTGAATAGTTTCGAGTGTCTTCTTAGTATTTGCAATCAATATTTTATTTATGATACTTTAGGTACTTATCGTCATTTTTAGCTATCGGAAATCTTTTGAGTTTCGATACTTTGAAAAAAAAACCGGATGCTTACACAAATTGTACTTAGTTTAGTAGTTAGTAAGTAGCCCCGTGGTAAGTTCAATAAAGCTGTCTGTGGTTTGGATACTAGGTAAGCAGATATATAATTATTCAGAGTGTAAAGTAGTTACTTCAATAACATCGTACCGAATACTTATAACCTGGCTTTGGAACACTTTTCTTAACTAAAAATAGTTAAACATTTCTTAACACTTATAAAATAGCAGTTTTGGGACTTTTGGGCGAACTACAAAGCGTTTTTCTACAGTTTGTGGAAAAAACTGCCATGTTTTATTTCACGACAATGGTCTGAAACTAGTGAGTAATTTTTCACTACGAGTTTCTGTATACATAAATACATACAACATTTCAAATTTAGTATAAATAAAAAGTTCAGTTATGTACTTGGGCAGGGGGCCGATTTTTGAGCGTCGAGCGCTCGACTTTTAACTCGAGATCTGTCAAAAAACTATGATGTTTTGACAGAAGTCGAGTGAAAAGTCGAGCTTTCGACACTCAAAAATCGGCCCCCAGGAGCGCTACCTAGACTAAACGGGTCCCGTTCGATCATCTGAGAAGGGTTGAAAATCGCGGCAAGATGTTATTACTTAATTCATTGTCTCCATCCTACCTGTCACATACGTACACCTGAATACCCATTACATACTCGTACCTACCCTTGACTAGGCCTGGCTTCATTGAATTGTAGCTCACTGCCGTCGGCGTCAGACTTTAATGCGTTATTATGCACCCCATTAGTAGTTCAGAGGCTTCCTTATATTCAATGACGGTTTTATGTGAATAGGGGAAGATATTATTTAACAAGTTTGATAGTACTGTCTTGTTGCTAATTTCCTTTGCGACATTTGACGTTGACTGGGCACAATCCAATATATGGCAGACAACATTTTTGTTTAAAGAAAATAAGTAGTTTTATTTGACAAGAAGACGAATATGCAGATTAATGGGTGTGAAGATGGCTGTGGGATGCCCATTGCCCATTCTGAATCACTAATAATCATAGTCCCATTTGTACACATTTTATATACTAATAATTATATAAGGTTAAATATTTAATAAAATGTGAGTGATACGAAAAAAAATAAGTTCGATTTTTTTCGAAAAAAAAGTCAAATTTTCAATCACACAACAATAGAGTAAGGGCGGTCACGATGCGATGCTTAATGTGGGTTTACTCGAGCATCGTTGAGACCTATTGGATTTTGAAGATTGGATGATAAAATTAAAAATTGTATGGGCACCTACTCCTTCGCCGGTGGAATGAGCGTCTACAAAATAAACAACGTTAAAAAAAACAATTACACAAGCATTCTTCAAGGCGATATAATTATATTGATAGTGTTTGCAGTCCACGGATCTGTGATAACGGAAATATGTTAACTTGCCGGTATGCATACCAGGGGTGGCTGTACGAATGGGTACCTAGAGCATTGGAGAAAAAAAAATTGAACGCGCCAGATTTTCAGAGAGGATGTTAAGTACAAATACAAATAACAAATACAACAAATACAAATAGTTTATTACCAAAAAATTAAAGAAACATAGTTACATTTTTAACTGACCCCCACACTAGGCGTAGCCTGTCCCGTGGGGGAATACATACGATTGACATAAGAGACATTTCAATAGCGGCTAGCAACCATGTTTAGGTAACAGAAATAATAAAACAAATAACAGGAATTAACTACAGTTTAGTCCTTATTAAAGCAAAACATAAGTAGTTTGAATATTTTTTTTTTTTTTAATTCTAATTGTAATTCTCATTGTAAGGTAAAAGTACCCTTCACCGGACGCTTAAGACCTACATGTACGTTTGTTTTTTTAATAAGGTTTAGAATTTTTGTACGATTATGATCAACAGCATATGGTGAAGATAGATAAATTTGTCATCATTTAAATGTACGTCGAAATTTATTACATAGTTAGACGTATATAAAAATATTTTTTAAAGTTTTTTATATCGATTACACTGATTTGTCCCATTCAACGAACTAAGAAACGGAATTTGCACCCATTACCGGATCGGCATGCCGTTTCACCGAACTAGGGAAGAAATGTACGGAATGATGGCAGTGTGTGAGTTTGTAAACTGATGAGTGACTATTTATTTCAACCTAACTGCACTAGTTTTGTGATTTCGAGCAATCTTGACGGTAATTTAGTCTAAGAAAAAACTGTCTATAATTAAAAATTTAAATCAAATATTTTTTTATATAAATAATATACTTATCTATTAAAAATTCTTCGCTAATCGCCAATAATTTATTTTTATATAATTTATTCGTTAACGGTTTACATCTAAGTAGCGCTGGCTTTTTTTTAAAGATATACGAAAAATAACACATTTCAATATAGATCTAGCTGTACGCTGAATATGGTTTATATTCCAATGAACGCCAAATAGCAGCTAGGCCGAGATAATCATATGTTCGGTATCAGAGACCATGGGTACGCTTTACCGAACGGGCGTTCGGTAAAGCGTACACATTGAACCTATCACGCGAACATATTTAATAAAATAGTGTTTTAATCTTAATGATTCTGCCATAACAACATAAGTACATTTTATCTAGAAATAAGAACTGTTGCAAAATAATAAATACACAATTATTTTGCTTCTACTGATGTTAAATAAATAATATGGAATTTTTAAAATTACCTGGTCAATGAAGCTTATTTTGACGTCAAAAAGTCGTGAAAACTATACATTTCAAATGCAATTTACAAAAATCTGTCTCGTTTATAGGCGTTCGGTAATTGCTCATTAAATTACTCTATTAGTTGGATATGTGTAAAGCGGAGTAGTATATATATAACGTTTAAAATTAACGAGTGAAAAAATAATTTTCAAAACATACGTTTTTCCCTGATTCCGAACGCTGTTCGGTAAAACCTTCAAGCAGTAGATGAGGGTGACCCATCACCGAATTCTCATTTTTGTTGAATTCTGTAAATTTGACTGCACTAATTTCACTTATTTAACTCAAACACACACACTTATTAACTCATGATACGATAACACCCTATTTTGAAGCATAAAGTCACTTTTAAACGCTTTTATGACCTTACGAAGTACACTCAGTTTCTTAACCATTTTCGTAAGGTGTCCCATACCACGCCGCGATCGACCTGCTCAATCGATTCTCCCGTTACAACTAAGAAACAAAATGGCTTTCTTTGCCTCGTAGTGGAAGGAATAGGTATCTAGCTAACGGAAAAAAATATCACAACGTAATATTAGCTGTAAGAACTCGACTTATGGCTCAAAATATAGAAAATCCGGTGATAGGGCAGATCCGGTAAAGGGTACATCTACCTTACATCAGCAAGTTGTGCATGTGTGAGCGGGATATTGTATGTGTATGTGTTGTATGTGTGTGTGCGTGTGTGTGGTATGTGTGTGTGGAGATGAGAGTGTGTTTTTGTGTTCGACTCAATATGTTGTCCTAATAATGTTTTCTGTGTCGACGTAAGACAAATTCATCATGTTCATTGTTAAGACCTTTTTTGCTTCAAAGACAAAGTATTCTTTAAAATTATACAGTTTCACTAGTCGATTGTAAATACGGGGGTGCAAAAAGACTGAGAAATGATGTGCAAAAGTGGTTTTGACAGCTATCGTAGGAATTTTAAATATTCTATTTTTAAGCAAGCTATTGTAGTTCGATGAGTTGAGAACCATTTTGTGTACCGACAGAGCCACCCTTAGAAAGTAGAGCTTCCGAACACTGAGTACTTGAGTGTCACTGTATAAGTCCTTCGTGGGATACCTCACCGATCTCTTCATGGCTACCTTCAGCACCGCTCTTTGCGCTCTTTCTAATTTAAGAAGGGTAGTCGAAGCTGTGCCTCCCCAGGCAAGAATGCAGTAGTTAATTATCGATTGTCCAAGAGCCATATAAATGGTTTTTAACAGGGTGAAATCAGCTGACTCTCTTAGCATCTTCATAGTGTGTATCAGCTTACGTACTCTACTCGATACCGCTGATACATGCTGCTTGAAATTCAGTTTCTCGTCTATCATAATTCCGAGGTACTTTATTGTATTCGTTCTTGCCATGTGGTCACACGTACATTGAGCTGAGGAATCAGTGCAGTTTCGGTTGTGGACTTTAAGTTCCCGCTGTAGTTTTGGCGAAGACGCCGCCGTCTTGTGGAAGCATAGACATTTTGTTTTTGTTGTGTTTAAGGTCAGAAGATTCTGCTTTAGCCAACTTGAAACTAGAGACATACCATTGTCGACACGGCCGTAAACATTTTCCCAAGAACACCCGTGAAAAACGATAGCGGTGTCATCGGCGTAACACAGTAGTTCAGCATTCTGTAATGGAATAAGTGTAATGTCGTTTATGTATAACAGAAAAAGCGTAGGACCTAGAATGCTGCCCTGTGGTACGCCAAATGAAATCGCTCTCAGGTCACTAAGGAATTCCCCGATTTTGACACACTGTTTCCTTTCAGTCAAGTAACTAGTAAACCACTTCAGTATATTTCCCCGGAACCCGTAGGCCTCTAGTTTTCTTAATAGGATGGGGATAGACACCGTGTCGAAGGCCTTCGCTAAGTCAAGAAAGACTCTGGATTTTGATCGTCGCCGCGTTGGTGAGCACACGTGCCCGGGGCGACGACGGGCAGAATCCATTTTTACCGTACAAAACCTTATCTACTGTCATGGCGTCGTTACCGAACAACGTCATTGAACACATGACATCGGCGAAATCATCATAAATTTGATGGAAGCCATTTTAGAATTGAATTTGAATTAAATAGACTCTAAAGGTCCCTTATGACGCTTTGGACGTGACGAGGCGGTTTTTTTCTAAGGGCTTATAAATGGTGGATGTAATCAACAAAGTGCAAGGTGTCCCCATGTATTAATCTGACGCGCTCGAGCGGATCCCAAAATTCCCTCTTTGGCTCCCTACCAATACTTATACCTTCGCTGAAATAGGTCGCAATATGTACTAATCTAGTATAGGTATGGTTGCCGGCAAACATCTCGAACCTAACCTTCAATGCGCAGTAGCATGATTTGTACGTAAATCGGCTACTGCGCAGGTCTACGCAGGTTCAAGAAGTTTGCCTGCATCTATGTAACTCCTACATTTCCTAACTACATTTATTAACTGTCTTGTCTTCTCAGAGTTTTAATTAAACTTCCTATTTGATAAAGTCGGAATACACCTCCTTTCATTAAGGCCATGTATTACCACGTTTGAGTTTTTAAAAACCATCTGAGACATGGAATATAGTGTCTTGAAATCTAAAAAAAATATATGTGTTACATAAGGATCTTGTCTAGTCAAAATCGCAGTCAGTTACATGACCTGATGAATTTCACTCGATAGAAAAAAACCGCAAAGTTACCCCTTTTTGGAATGTATTTTCAATACTACGGCTATATTACTGATATTTAACGTTTTATTTTTGTACTTAATTAAAGATCGTAAATAGTTATAGACAAATTCGCAGGGTTTGCTTTGATAGAATGATTGGCTTAATGACTATAGCTAAATATTTACAAAACTGCGCGCAGAGCTTGCGTAGAGAGCGGGATGGTTAATTATAAACTCACGCGTGTTAGAGCGGGACATTTGCGTTGGGGATACCTCCCCTTAAAACGTCAATACTTAAGGAGCTTCGTATTACCACCCGGCTTTTCAATTACCTAGTTACTTAATGTTGCACTAATTAATTTGTCGTAAGCTTTTATCGACGCCGGTGTACAATTACACAATGCACATCGAAATTGGTAAAGCCGCAACAGACTTGGTGATTAAAATTTAATTAGCGCCACTTGTCGCGAAAGCCTGGCAGCCATTTAAGACTTACAGTTTGTTCTCACAGATAATAGGGGGAAACGAGGCTCGAAAGCGGCATTACCTCGTTCAGGCGCAAGATACCGACTGTTTCCTTTGAACCACTCTTTCGTCTTTGGCGTGTGGGTCAATTTTGAGTTTTATTTTAAAAGCGTAAGGTTGTTTTTAAAAATTAATAATCCATCAAGATACGATAATATGTAAGTTAACAGCTGATATGTGAGTCGTTCAGGTCGGGAGCGTTTGACTCGCCTCGCTCTAATCCCTCGTCGTAAAGAAGCTCAGCAACCAACCAAAAGAAGAAGGTAGTAACATAGTGCGGCATTTGTACATTCGTACTTCCTTATTTAGGCACCAATCCACCTCCTCTTTTAGATCTTTTCAAGTGTTCTGTGGAGTCATAACGTATGTAGGATTTGGGTTAAGTCAAACTCACAAAAGTATTTGTGCCTTTCTAAAATAGTATTAAGTAAGTACTAAGCTACATAGTTTAACGTAGTAATCTTAGGTTACCTATTCCGAACACATTTTTTAGAAAATTAATTGTTAATAATTCATTGAATGACTGTAAGAGTTTCGGTTAGCAATCGTTGATGACATAGGTACGATAAATCAAAATTGATATGAATGAAACACTGAGTGTGGAAGCAATTATAGCATCATCACTAAGCCGAAGCGAATGAAGTCCCACGTAATTTGTTAAATGTAAGTAAAACTCTATAATTCCATCTACCTTTCTGAGCTCATGAATCTCTTTCATAATGAAAGAAATGTAAACTTTATTCCGTGCTATTGAAGGTTTATATTGCAATCACCGAATTATTTAATATACGAGGTTGTCGAAGTAACAAGACTAGGTGCCATGGTTTCCTCGCCGGCGTGAAACATGTAATTGAAGCTATATTACCGAGCAGTCATAATTAATTGTGACATAATTAACTATTATTTAGTTACTTTGGTGGTATGCAGTATTTACTATTTAGGTATCTTCTCAACTATTACGACGGCTTCTTTAGCTTAGTTGGTAGTGACCCTGCCTACGAAGCTGGAGGTCCCGGGTTCGAATCCCGGCCGGGGCATTTATTTGTGTGATGAGTGAGTACGAATATTTGTTCTTGGGTCTTGGATGTTTTCTATGTATTTAAGTATGTATTTATCTATATAAGTATGTATATCGTCGCTTAGTACCCATAGTACAAGCTTTGCTTAGTATGGGACTAGGTTGATTTGTGTAAGATTGTCCACAAATATAATTGTTAATTATTTATTTACAAGACAATACAATACAAATATTCTTTATTGTTCACCAAAAATCCAAAAATTACTGTCTTTATGTCTAATATTATTTGAGTACTTCGCTATGTTTCTGTTCAAGATAAAAAAGAAAGTTGAATACATTATTTGCTTTCATACTATGCATAAGCACTCTGCTTGAACGCACAATTTATTTCCTAGAAATCCATAACATTTACGTAGGTAAGTAAGTTGAAAAACAAAACAATAAGAAATAAATTTAACCTACGTACATGCGTACATGCAATAACGCATAAGAATGAGTAAGGTGCGACATTGAACTATATTACTACAGTACTTTTTGACATTTAAGGTAAACGTCCAGTACTCGACACCTTTATGCCCAGTGGTTGACACTATCGTTCACTTCTGTCACTATGACACAAGATTAATAGTGCTATGTATTGGGTCGGTGTGTAGCATTGGAATATTTACCTTACATTATTAAATTGACAAATTCAGTCGAATAATATGTTGACTGGTACTGATGACTGATGACCTGGTAAAGGTCGCGGGAGTCCGCTAGTTGTGTGTGGCACTGGCCTTCATGTGGGACTCTTTGGGGGAGGCCTATGTCCAGCAGTAGACGGCTTTCGGCTGACGATGACTACGACATACATACATACACATACATATACTCACGCCCGTATCCCATTGGGGTAGGCAGAGACCAAAGAACGCCAAGTACTACGGTCCTTACATACATCTCTTGCTTCAATCACATCCATACATCTCCTCATACAGGCACGTCGGTCGATGACTACGACCAGCTATTTAATTCCCAATAGAATAAATTCCGAGGCAGAGTTATTTAACCATTCAAATTCTCACATCAGCCAAACAAGAACACGTACATAATCTATGGTATGCAAATCATGTCACAAAAATCGTTATCGTCCATCGGTTTGCGTAGGGACCAGCGACCACCCTTTTATTCTGCTAATAGGTAACAAATGGGTCCTTTTTCACGGCAGGTTGATCTGATTGATGCGTTGTCGCTCTGGGTGCCTTGGAAATGACATCAATTGAAAGGGAACAGAAAGCGTTACCTTTGACTGAAATGGTGAGTTTGGGAATAACTTTTATGTTAAAATTATCTTATTTAACCCAGTTATTTATAGTACCTATCTAGTTTTTTGGGCATTCGTTTTCTTTATGGAATGGCCAACTACACTGTAAGAAGTTGACCCGTTTACTGCCGAAGGTATGCTACCAAGACTACCAGGTACAGTCAACCTTGTACCAGTGAAAATCAATATGAAAGCCGTTAGAGATCTATATATTAATATCACTGTGACAAAGTACGAAGTGGCCCAGAAATCAAATTGCTTGACCGAGCGTAATATTGCGTAGTTGGCAGTCAATATATATGGGTTACAAGCCGCCGAAACGTACTATTAATTATTCTGTGCCGAAAGTACCTAAATATGGCTTTAATTAAGAACCTTTAACACAATAGACTATTTTATTGTTCGACTAGCGACTTTTTTAGTCTCTGTAACAGCTTGCGGTTTTCAATGGTAAAATACATGAGATTCTATTTGATTGTTCACTTTTTTGAAATAATGTTGAAACGGATTGACGAAAAAGTTGTTTTCATCTCGACAAGCACATCATCTCGAAATAACATTAAGCACCTTGCGAACAAGGCAATATTTTGAGGGATTGATACGCCTTTACTGGCTATTTGAGTTGTAAACTAATGCAGAAGTAAACTAAAGCTCTCGAACGGCGATTAGCTGCGGAGCAAGCAGATAGCAACTATATCGCGATTTCGCGATAGAAGTACCTAACTCAAATACCGCTTGTTAAATTAAATGTTGAATTCAACACCGTACTCGTAAAATTATCATTCTGTTTGCTCTCAATCAGTTTATATTCAGTCGTGTGTTAGTTTGTGGTTCATTTTAAATTGGAGTTGGGAATTAAGTTAGTTCATGAACATTGATTTTTGTTCATACTTCAAAAAACGGCCAATTGCGCGTGGATAGTTACTATTACTTATTCTGTAGCGTGGAGTAGGTATTGCGCAATGTGGGGTTCCGCATTTTACCTATACTATATTGTATTTATATCTATACTATACTGTATTCGATGTAGAAGATATAATGTAAATAATACCTACATTTACCTTATTTGTTATTAAATTATTACCAATATTTACTATGTGTTTGACACAACTAACAACGTTATCTAAGTAATTAATGAAAATTTGAAAGATTGCTTTTGTACCAAAAAATGGAACTACGAATACTACAAATACAAAAGAGTATATTTTTCACTTTAAATTACAATACTTACTACCTACGACAAAAATTATTAAATCTAGCTGTTTTCAATATTAAATTCGCTACTGCTTTGAAACTGTAAGTTAATTTCGACCGGCCACTTGGGAAAAATAAGAAATGTGCACTTCGTTATTATTTTTTTAATCATGTTCTACTTATTTTATTATTGAAAAACGGGACTTAATGGCGTACAATTATATAAACCAAACCACCAGGCAAACCTTAAATAAAGGTTAACGCGATTAAGTACCGTTTTCTAATAATAATGTGTGAAAACCGTATAAGTTTAAATCAATATAAATAATGCCCTACTTTGTCAAAAAAATGCTAATGTACGTCTTTCAATCTAAATTTTCATCTTAAACAAACAAACATTCACTTTAAGAGTCCTTGAAGACTAATACATGTACCTATCGAAATCTTTTGAGTGATTCTCGTCGTTAAAGGTAATTGATGTCCACACCGGCCACAACGTTAAGTAAAAGTTACTTAAAGAAAAAAGCATATTCATTTTGGAATGAGAATCAGACCTTATTTCTTCCGCAACACGCATGAAAAGTCTAAAAGGGTCATAAACACTTGCAAAACCAAAAGTCGTCTCTCCTGTAGTCAATAGTTAACGGCTTATGAGCATGTGAGTTATGATTTTATTTCATGGATTTATAGAACCGGAGATGCCGTTTATGCGGGTTACAAGACCAATCCAAAATTAAGTTTTGTAGCCCTTAACTTTTGATATTTCCACAGGAAAGACGTGAAGCTAAATCTGTTTATGACCCAAAAGCAAGTTGCAAGTCATTTTCAAAACAACGAACCACCTACTTCAGTGACAACGACAATGTCAAACTCCTGCTCCCTATTTAATTCACAATGACAAACCACGCAGTACAAAACTGAAATCGCTCAGTAAACGTTAGGGTTGCCAACTGTCGGCAATAACATTAGGTTTTTGTCAGCTCTCATGGGTCAGGGCTGGCGATTCGTCTTCGTTACCGCCTCGGACCGCAACCTGCCAACATTCATCAAGCACAACTTGCAATTACACACTTAATACACAGTGACCAAACGGTACAGAAATATTGCCGTGGCTCAACAAAAGAACTACCTATCTCGAGTAAATTCAATAGTTACACAGATGAAATTATAGGAAAATTGCTTTATTTCGATCGTAGTTTGGTGATCACGTTTGCCTTTGTACGGACGAAATGTTTAAATAGGTTTCACGATTTTTCCGGGTTATTAAATTGGGGTAGTACCACTTCTTTGCGCTCTTTCTTTTCATAAAGTAACTAAGCAGGAAGTAAATGGTAAAGTATCTATGAGACATGGCCTCTGTTTACAAATTCTGCAATTACCAGTTTATTAAAATGCATTTAAAAGAAAAAAATAGTAATTCACAAGTAGTAGACACATGTTTTACCGCGAGGATCCCTAAACGTGCCGTCAATAGATTTTGGAAATTATGTAAACAGACCAATTTACCTTCATTACTTCGTAATCACGCACTTTTAAAGAACGAACACAGTCTTACCAACATTTTATAGACATAATCCTTGTATTTGCATTCATTTTAAGCTATAATATCTTTTAATTGTTCAATATTTAAATAAAAACAATTTTCGTTTACAATGATTAGTTATGTGACAATAGCTTGTCAATTTTTTTTACTCGTAAAAATGCTAGGAATCTATATTGTCATTGAAAAAAAAGTTCGTGTAAGTGTTGGGAATATCCAGTATATCGAAAAAGTTTAATGTCATTATAGATTCAATTACAAATAACCTCACTTCTCATCATTTTCCATTTACTTTGTTATGAATTTTCATTGCTCATTTATTTTTATTTGCTGCCATGATGTTAAGAGCCACAAATACTCGCAATGAATATTCATTAAAATAATTTCTTGAGTGTCAAGTGGATTGCTTAATTATTGTTATAGACTTTTGTCATCACTATTTTACAACAAATCCATAGACAACAAATGAATTGTCATTCAGACATATTTGTTTACATAATTTCCAAAATCTATTGACGGCACGTATACCTAAGTACTAGGCAGGTTTTACGTTATAACGCAATATGAGGAAAAAGATTCACCTTTTTAATTCGACTGTACATGGTCAAATTCCCGAAAGTGAATGTGCAATTTGAGGACCCAGATATTAAATTGCGTTCTATTTTGACTGTCCTCATTTTAATTGTCATAACCATAGAAACATATGAGTTATATGAATTCATAATTGTGTAGGTAAGTTCTACCCATGTAATGAAGGTTGTTTTTAAAATCAATAAGAGTATAGTGCGCGCCATCAACGAAGGCGCGCCCCTCCACAGCCCAAGCCGTACTGCGCACAGATTAACATGAGATTCGCTGTGGAGGGGCGCGTCGTCATGGATGGCGCGTACTATGCCTTTAAGTCGCAGGGGTGGGCAAGGCATTCTCCATACAAACTCTGTGCACGTTTTATTCGTAGGTTTTGGCACTAAAGAATTTTTTTTTTGGTTGTAAATATTAGATATACGAAGATAGTGATGTGACAATTTTCAAATATTTCAAAAAAATGCAAAATAAAAAAAAAAACAATAAAAAAAAATTAAATCACGAAATAGCTATCGGAAAAATAAGCATACTGACCAAAAATCGTAACTTTAATGCAAACACAAACGAAGTAAATCCTGCACAAAGTTTGTATGGAGAGAGCTTGCCCTACCCCTCCTCTTAACACGTTCACGTAGTTTTCTATACAGTGCGTTCCTAAATTAAGCATCATCGTTAAAATAAATAATACGGAGGTTATTATGAGCCTCACTGTGGTCGACGATACAGAGTAACAAATGACGGTGTGACGTGACGTTTAATTTCCTAAAGAAAACTTGCTACCATTTGCTCCTTGGGGTGTGAAACAAAAGACGGTCGTATTACGTACAAAGCGATATCGCGGCTTACCTGCCGAGGCCTTATTCAAAACAATGCTTAATTATGTACATTTCGCGAAGCGTTCATCTTATTTGCGGTGGTGAAACACATTAGCATGAATATCAAAGTAAAATAAGACTAAACTTGTTATTAAAAACAACACGGGCTAGACCAAACGTGACAATGCAATTAGGTTGTTTTCGAAGTCAGTGATAGCGTTAAATTTTGCGTACAATAAAAACTGTCACGAAAATTAAAATATTTAATTTTAGCTGTCTCCCCAACTCCCCTCGTGTAGGTATTACAATAAGCCCAAGGGGATCCGTGGGATATGGCACACTTTTTAAGGTCCATTATACATGGAGATTTCATTTTAAAATCAGTTGTGTAGTTTCAGGGATTACCCCTTATATAAAACCTACAAAGTCACATAAAACCTACAAAAACATATACTATACCTCTTTACCATATTAGTATAGTAGTAGCTAGAGCTTAAGTAGCTAATAGTAGCTCATAAATAACATGACAGTTTCCGTGTGTGTTCGTCCACCTGCGGATTACTTATGATTAATGAAGTCGCATCCTAAATAGCCCGTGATAAATGACCTCATCATCCTCCTAGCGACCTGGTTGAGCTGGCTGCATCCTAAACGATGCCGGGATCCACTTGCCACCCAATGCCAAAGTTTGGAGTGAGCGTTAGAGTCTGTTTTTGAAGATCAAACTGCCATCTCCAATACTTCTTCAAAACTTCAAACAGTTATCCGTGACATACATGTTAAATTACAAAATAAACAAACATAGGATAAGGTTGTGAAGTTGTCACGAAATGGGGCCAGCTCAGCATGATGCTAACTTATAGTCAGCGCTGGTCTTCCGCAGAGTCCATTTGCTGAAGGAAAGGGGGAAACACATCAAACGGCAAAAACAAATACGTAAAACCTTGTTGGGATTATAGCGGTTTCCACGCGAGGTTTTCCTTCACAGCAAAATTATTGTTAAATATCATACTTTGTATTTTTTAAACCTATTTTTACGAGCAGCGAAGTAGCTGCCTTCCCACTCGGTTACATGCAGTACAGTGCATTTCTCCGGGAGATGTGACCTCGACTTGACACAATCGATTTCAATAAGTAGTATTTGTCATCAGTACATGCAATGTGGCTCGTAAAGTTGTTCTTTATATCGAGAGAAGGCTGCATAAAATGGCTTTTTATGCTCTTGTGTATAAAGTTATTTCTTTTTTAAGATTATACACAATACATACCTACATCTTCAAACATTGACCGAGTGAAAAGAAGGTCTCCGCTTCAGCTTAAAAAAAAATGCTCAAGTATTTCCGGCCGGTGGATTTCCGGTTGTTCTCGTCTACTGGTGGCATTTCTCAACCGATACTCGTGAAATTATTTGAGCAGGTACGATAATTATATTTAAAAAAATTGTCTAGTCAGTTCTATGAATTTAAAATTTTCTGTGGACGAATTTCGGTTGTTGTCAAAAATACCATCATATAGTCAAGAATCATATATCTGAAGATCAATCCCTATTGTTTCCTCGTCTGCGCAGAACAGCGTGACCGAAGAACGCGATATTTCTCGTTGTAGCGCCTTAATAGATACCTATGTCTTATGGGATTTGGTTATTTATTTATTTATTTGACTCAGGCAACAAGGCCCATATTTACATATACCTTACAGACTAACATACATTATGTATAAAAATAAAATAAAGAATTCAGTTAGGCGACGTAACGGTGCGGCTCCGCTGCGTCGTCAGCTCTGATATAGGGTTCGGTAGGTTGCCCCGGAACCGCCGGAACACGAGACCTTTCGGCCAGAAGTCAGCGCACGCGATGGTCCCTTCCAGCGGCCACGGCACACGTAATTATTTGTAAAAACCCATTTTACCCTCGACATGACAAACCACCCTTCCCTTGCTGTACTAGCTCGGGTGGCTCTGGCTATATGAACGTTTTGTACAAAATGGCTCGTTTTATGCTCTTGTTGTACAATCTACTAGTATAACACTGGTTCAGAACTTTACTGTACGAGTATTAGACTCAATCCAAACGGAACCGAGTATCAAGACCAATGAAAACGCGTCTATCTTCTATGGAATTTGTAATATATACAACTGATGTCGTTTTCATTCTCGTGAGAGAAATTTGTATCCGTTTTTCTGAATTAGGTGACCTCCTGGCCCCATCAGTAAACAAACTCAAAGACGAAATAATTCTTTAATAACGCATAATAACTTATTTCATGCCGTGTGAAATCGTCAGATTTCATGACATGCAAACTAATATATAAACAAATTTCAACTCATAAACATGTAAAGTTAATTGAAAGTGTAAAAAAACTGTAGCTAATGGATTTAAGCGTTGTTTTTTAGGAGGAGAGCCTTGTTAAACATGTTATTGCCGGGAGTTAGGGCCGGCGGCTCACTGAAAAGTTTCGACATGGTATGCCAGTCACCCGTATCCGTATGTTACGCCGGTTTTCCCCTGGGCTTTCCGAAGGGTTATATAATTGGATTAAGCAAAGCTGACAATGGTGCCCCACTCAGGACTGTCAGCTAGTTAGATACATTTACATTTAAGGGCAAAACTTTTTCTTATTGTATTGAATCACTCAAGTGAAATTGTGGTTTTTACATCAGATGAAGGTACATTTTTACGATATAACAATACGGGTTTATGTGAATGTAGTTAAATAGGAATCTGGAATGTTTTTTAACCAAATTATGGAACTCTAAAAGGATGATTATTCTTTACAAAAAATACTCCAAATGAAGATATTCTGGGAAACGCATTGTATATGTAATGACTTTCGTTACCCTCGCTGCTGAATTTTTGTCATCAAATCTCCATGGCTAAAACAGCGAGGAAAATGGATACTAAATTGCCTTAATAACCAGCCGTTAAGCCCGAATAAAATTATGCCTAACACGAGTATACTCACGGCCAAATTGCTAGGACTAAACTTAAGAAGGCGTCCATACCGCTTTATATTAGCTACCTACGCCTACAACGCCTTGTCGCTTTACGCACGACAGATGTAAGTAGGTACTCAAACCCAATTTGGTGAATCTTTAGCTGACACTGGATTAAAAAAGCGGAACCTCCCCGGAGATCTAAAGAAAGCGTAGGACAATAATTATTTGATAAGATATCGCCGGCGAAATTGAGTAGGATTATATTCGTGGCCGTCATTTATAAAAAAGCAAGTTAGGCCAATTAATGAGTTCGGATAGGTGTTAGAATACCTGTGTTGAAATAAATAAATGTTAGTCCATCGATCAATCGACGAGTGTCGGCCGCCAACCGCTTCCAATATTCACAGGGATTGCCTCCGGATGATTTATTGTCTTCGGGATTATGTACAGAGTGGGCTTATATTGGAATATAGAGTGAATATTTTCACATCCTATTATCTCAAGCAATTGTTTATTGCAAAAACAACTCTATCGGACTCAATATAAAGTTTAGATATCGAAGCAGTAAGTGAGGTTGAGAAGATAAGCACCGTATAAATAAAATCTTCGGTAACCATAAACAAATGACGTTGGCAAATCTGTTTGCACGCGAAGGTAAGGAGTGGAGATAAAAAGCTATTCAAAAGCGTTAGAAAATGTATCAAACACGAAATACCTCCCTTTTGTTGTTTTGTTGTTAGTTGCCCTCGATTTCCCAGGGATCCCATCATCAGATAACGACCTGGTGGCAAATTGGCAATGGGACCACCTCACGAGTATACTACAATAATAAAATAATTTTGAAAATCGGACAGAGAAATCGGGTAACATACCTATATCAAATTTCTCTGTATGTTCCACTGTATGTACGTATTTACACTATAACGCCGACAGGGTATTCCAAACCTTAGCAGTGCGCAATAGAAATGATGATAAACAGCGCTTGGTTCATAACAGAGGACTTACGACCAGGTAAGGATGGTAGCCAGTCGTACGTCTGGATGTTCGATGGAAGAAGGGGAAGGCGGGATGAGCCCATGGAGCTTCTGAGGACACTCATCGAAAACCAGTTGTAGAAGACGCACAGACAGGCACCTTTGCGTCTAGGTATGTAATAGGCTCTGCAGCTTAGTTGCTACTACTATTATTTGTATTGTATCTCATCAAGGTCCAAAAACGGTAAACCACTATCTCAGCTTACTGTAACAGGGAGTGGGTATGTACTTTTGTTTGTAGTTATGTTAAAATTACAGACTGCGCTACGAATGGTTTGACGCGCGTCGAAGCCAATTATATGTATATCAAACCATGACGTCGAGTTATTATAGGTTATACTAGTGTTTTTTTTAGCTTTATTGCACAAAAAAATATTGCGGCCTTAATACCAAATGGCATTCTCTACCAGTCAACCTTAGGGCCAAATAGTGACACTTAAAAACGGCACCCTATTCCTATCGAATCACGAAAATACAGATCATAGACATAGATCAGACATCGACACTTTTATCACATGAACCAATTATAACAACATAGATACGAGTACGTACACACATATACATATGTGAACAACTCAATAATACCATTTCTAACAACGACGTCCTTTTTACTTTTAAAATGGATACCGTGACATAAAACTGATGTACAATATTATATTTCTGATAAAACGTCAGAACCCTCTTCTAAAGCAACAGCCTAAAGCTTGCAATAAAATTACGGCGGTAATAAAACAGAATTTAGTAAGTAGTGAGCAAGCAGCTTTGACAATAAATTGTACCACATTATTACGGATTAGGTACCGACACGCTACGGGACGGACGGAGTTTAGTGCCTTGGGCGGCATTAATGGTCCACTAGATGGCATAATAATATAAATGGTAGACAAATAATAGAAAACATTATCCATATAAAGATGCCACCAAAATAGACAATTTACTTGTTTAACGCAATATTAAAGTTACTTCGAAGGGAATAGAGATAGAGGAAGCAAAAGATTGACATAGAAGACCTCAAGAGTCGGTTGGAAATTGAATCTGCCTCGCTGGCTAGAAAAAAAATTAAACTTTCTTGAGCTCTTTTTTCTAACCAGCGAGCCGACCTATGCCGACATCCATAGAGCATACATCACATGTCACATTGAGAAGGAGCAATATCAACGACATAACAATAGTATTTCTGTAAGTATCCTCCTTTAACCTTAAACACGGGAACGATTGACATCATGGAAAAAATATTCTATTCAAACTTTTATTTGCCCGTGGCTTTTAATAATTTGGCGTGTTAGTAAGCTCTGAAGAAGTGTAAAGAACTGCTCTAGTTGGCATTGCCATAATATGAAAGTACAAATAATTATTGTTGCAATTTTAAGAATGCAGTAGACACCGCATAATTTTATCGGCATATCAAGATACATTAAAATACATACATTGGGTGGATACACTGGGATAAATATGGATGTAATTGATATTAAATAAGTTAACAGCTACAGTGCACGCAAAATTTTATTTATTCAAACGTTCAATCAAACTCAAGGATTAATAACTTTTTCGAACTGCAACAGTATAATAAGGTAAGTTAAGAGAAGTCCCATGAACTTGAAAGGTAGAGAAATGTCAATATCGAAGATTTGTAGGAGCGAAAAGGACAGATCGCGTGCCTCGGTCAGCGCCAACAGAGCGCGCGCAACACTGCGTCCCGGCTTGTCTGGAAAATAAATTGGTGTAAATAATGTCGAACAAAAATTGCATTAAGGTAAAAGCACGGAATAAGTAATAGTACTACGTACAGAAGTCCCACTGTTAACAAATCCCCAATTTACAAACCCAAATTATAATAGGTAAATAACAAACTTTGACCCACACCAAGCGAATGACGCGACGACGCGACCGTCCGCGGCAGCCACTGACTTATACCGGATGTACGGATGTACTTGCAGCGGCGCGGCGAACTGACGGAGTGAGACCCCCCTGGTAAAAGTACCTCGACGCTCCAGTAGTAGACCGTACTTTATGCCAAAGTCATAGGTTAAATTCGAACAACGAAGATTTTTCTTTATTCGAATTTAAGCACTTTGACATAAAGTGCCCATGACGAATACTAGTGCAGCATCGAGCAGCAGTACTTTTACCTTAACTGTTACTTATTTAAATTTGAATTTACGTGAGACATTTAATATTAAAATAAGATTTGTGAGGTGTGTGGCGCGATTTGGTCGCGACCACTCAAGAAGAACTCCCAAAAACTGTAGTCGGCCAAACGATATCCAGATTATATTGATTTAAACTTACACGATTTTCACACATTATTATTGGGGAACGGGACTTAATCGCGTACAATTATAACTAATTTACCTTTTTTAAGATTTTGCCCGACGTTTCGAATGTATCACAACATCCGTGGTCGCGAGCTGACCGCGACCGCGGCGTTTGTACGCGATTAAGTCCCGTTCCCCAATAATAATGATATCCAGATTAGTTCATAAATTGTGGTTGTGACGTTTAATTTCAGACTAAGTATTCCAATTTGATTTACTATAGCGAGTAGAGTACCACCACGAAGTGGAAGCCTCAGAAGTCGACGAGACGCGGCAGACCTCATCGGCGATGGCGGGGTGAACTGGACTCCTTTTCAAAGGACTGGTCAGAAGAAGCCAAAAACCGTGATAATTGGAAAAAGAGGGAAAGGACTTTGCCCAGCGGTGGAACACATTATATAGGCTCTAAACAATAAATAATAATAATAAGTAGTACCGAAATTATTGAAACGTTACTTAGTTTGTTCTCATAAAGCCTGGAAGCCAGCAGTTCTCTCAGCCGGCGTACTTCCTCCTGGATCTGGTCGGCGAACACGCACGGAGCGAACAGCGGGGACAGGCGGATGCAGTGGAACGCTGACTCCACCGCCACGTTGAAGAACAGTTTCTGAACACAGGACGTGACTGTACAGTCTATTCATCCTTACGTGTAAACAAACTCTTGAACACATTAATCATTATCACCCTTTTCTCTAGGATTACACAATGACCACCACTTAAACCGTTGATATTATAAATGAAAATACTTAAAGAAGCGCACAAATTGCAATCTTAGAGAAAAGTATGATATTGATTAACGTCTTCAAAAATAGTTTGTTTACAAGACCTTTCTTGTAAACAAACTATTTTTGAAGACGTCACACTTAAGGATGAATAGACTGTAAATAAGAATTTATGTGCACGTGTGCCAATAAAATGATAGATTTACCTCGTTCATAAAAATGAACAGACCTCTGCTGAAGAAACTGAGTTAAAACACTTTTATAATACTTTTATGTAACACTGTTACATAAAAATATAATGGTACTATCTTGTCAATAAGGCCAATTTTTGAGGCTTGCCCTGTTGTCCCTTTGTCACAAACACAAAAGTTAAATTGACAGGTGAAGACAACCGAATTTTGACGACATTTTAGCTGAAATAGGTTTGTTGAACGTTTATGAAATGAATAAAGTCTTAAGGATGATTCACACTAGACCGTTCCGTGTCCGGGCCGGCCCGTTTTCTAGTACAAGAAATCGAGGGCCGTCGCGCGTCCGTCGATTTCTTGTACTACAAAACGGGCCGGCCAGGGCACAGAACGGTCTAGCGGAATCCTCTTTTAAGCGTGTATAAGCAAACAGCAGATAGGTACTGCGGACCGCGGTGAATAACCGTCTCTGAACACAATGCGACAAAAAATATGAATAATTTGTGTCCTTATAAAAATATTAAGTTAAGTAAGATTAGTGCGCCCATAGGACACGTGTCCAGATGTGCTACCCTTAACGAAATGCAATTATTTTAGCCATTAATATGGACATCACGTAGTCATCTACATGTGGTTGTTACTTTGATCAATTAAATGTCATGAACTGAACATTTAATTTTAGTCAAGAGATTTCAAATGTACTTACATAGCCTCGTATCACATTCAATGCGGTATCGTATGAAAAACTGAGGATGGAGATGAACATTGAAGTCAGCACCATCACAAACTGTAATATAATAATGTTAGAAAACACTAGGTAATTAATAAATACATTTGAATTATTTATTTTCCAGCTCCTTACCTGCCACTTAATGGCGTCAATTAATATGTCATACGCGCTTATTATCATGCAATACAATCCCATTAATTTCTTCATCTGACAATTTTGTGACTCCAACACAGCGCTTTTAAAATTCAAATCGTCAATTTTTGGAGGTACTACTTCCTTGTGGTTGTTTAGTGATATTTTCATATAGTAATTGATCAGACGGAGCCGAGGAACGAGCAGACTCAGGAGGTGTCCGTAGAAATGAATGTCAATTATATGAAGAAGGCGCACTGGCAACTGTGTAAATGGGTTGATATGTCTATCGACCATATACCATTCATACGGCACAGTCAGAAGTAGCAAAGAAACCGCAATACACATTTGAATTACATTTTTGACTGAAGACGATGTTATTTTCGGCCTGCAACCTATGTCCATATCAAACTCCTGCAACTTTTGATAATAATGCTGCAATCGCTTCCAAACAATTGAACTCAATACAATGCTTAAAATGTAGTGGATCGAATCAATTGCAAAATCGATGTGGTAAGGAAACACGTGATCGTTAATAAATGAGGTGTAAAATACAGCACCGCAGCAAAATAGGCTGTATACAGATGCTAGCGAAATTAAAATTGATTTTATTTTTTCGAATATAATGAGCCTGTTGAGTCCTAAGATCACTTCTCCTGTAAAGTACGTCTTCGATATAGCATCGATGTGGATATCCTCTGTTTCTTGAACTAAATTGTTGAGGAGCACCGTGGGCGGCGACATGATGGCGGCGACCGGCGCACCACTCCAGCCGAGAAACGAGTGCTTCGTCAATTATGTTATGATAACTACAGAAACGCCGTTTCATTCCCTAATAGCATCGGAGTCATTAGTATGAGTGATTCTTGCGGCATTACCACAACATACATCATATTGGTGACAGTAGTAAGACATTAGATTAATGGATTTCATCCTCAAGAGTGCCTACGTGTTTATACATTTGGAAAATAAATTAATCTACTTAATTGTTTAAACAAATTCACTAACAGGGTCACGCTAACTGTCACTGAAAATGTCATTTTAATGAAAATCCGCGGATCCTTACCATGAAAATGATCCCCAACAATATACAGGGGCAATAACGCATTCGGAACGAGGCTATTATTTTTCCCGCCGTCCCGCACATCTGATATAAATCCAGGCAGTAAAAACTCGCGGTCCTCCTGACACCGTCCTTGCCGGATTGCGTCTAATCTCTTAAGGGCAGAGTTTACGAAATACAGCATAAACCGGCATCAAAGACAGCCATAAAACTTTCAGGAAAATCTAATTGTGCGATTTATTCAAATTCTATTTCGGTTCTCTCGTAAATTAAACGCTATCATCAAGAAAGCTACGGGGTAGGTAACAAACACAATTGCTAAGATTAAGAAAAAGAGGAGTTAGCGTTTATTCAACCAATGCGTACCCTCGTCAAATTATCAACATCCCTGTGTGAAATTAGATGTTCATCTGGCTTGACACCACACAATCAAGAACGCTATTTATCTTCGACAACAATTCAGAGACAAGAATCGTAATTTCGTACATAATACGATTTAAAGCCCTCTTTCTGAGATAGGTAAGTTTTCTCATTTGTCTGAGTGCTGAGATTCCCTTCCAATTTATATTTAAAGAACTGCTATTTATTATGCGGCTTTCGCTTCATATTTTGGGCGTAACTTGACTGGTGAAAAATTTGTCACGGCCCCGCCGGTGTGTTTGCTCCTGTGAGTCGGCCAAGCCGTCGCGCGCGAGCGTCCTTCACTTCCGACACGCTTTGTCCCTCCCTTCAAATTAACCGCGAAAAAGTTTTATAACGCCTTTGTTTGCCCGTGCCCGCGGCGTCGCCACAAGTGCTGTGGTAAGCCATGAAAAATGAGTCTTGTTTTCTACCAAATGCAGAAGTCCGGTAGTAGTTAGTAATCTAAACCATAGGCCGCTTTGTACAGATTTTTAAAATAAAGTAAACTTATGAATCGAATGGAAATTAATGAAGAGCAGTCGTTTGACCAATTAATTTTTAGCCAATATTAACTTTTAAGCATATTTAGCCGACGAAGCGACTTTAGCCCATTCGATGCCAATGACAGTTATTGAGTCATGATGCCTCTAAACGCGATAGGTACCTAAGGCTTGCCGAAAACGTAGCACGGGTAATTCTTGAGAACTGGATTATTTTTTAACTCATTCAAGGTCCTGGCGACACCTACGCATCATACGAGATTCATACGAGATATCGAGATGCTATGAGATTTCCGTTATAAGCCGACAAAATGCTGCTACGCGCTACGGCGTAGCATACGTAGCGTTCGTCGGCCTCGAATGGTGAGTCTAAGAAAACAAGGTCTGACAATCCGGATCACAAGTGACGTCACTATTCGACACACTCACACTTACGTGCGTACACCATAGATAACCTGATGCCGTAGCTTGTGTCACCCACATTACTAACCGATGTACCGGATTAGGTAATACCGGGCGCAGTATATACCTATAAAGGATGATTCACAGTAGACCGTTCCGTGTCCGGGCCGGCCCGTTTTCTATGACAGGACGTGCGACGGCTTTCTGTCATATAAAACGGGCCGGCCCGGACGCGGAACGGTCTAGCGTGATTCATCCTTTATGGTATCGTGGGTGGGTGGTTAGGTCGTCAAAATTAGATAATAAAACGCGCAAAAACGTTAATAAATTTTTCAAGCGATACAGACCTACGTAAATCCGTACTAATAGTATAAATACAAAAGTGTGTCTGTCTGTTACCTCTTCACGCTAAAACCGCTGAACGGATTAAGATGAAATTTGTTTTTTGTTTTTAGTAAATATAGTTTCAGTCTCGGGGAAGGACGTAGGATACTTTTTATCCCGGAGATCATCCCTTAAGGGGCTGACAACACCTAGAAATAGTCCCGCTCTAACACGCGTGAGTTTCCAATTAACCATCCCGCTCTTCACGGAAGCTCTGCGCGTAGAATAGTAAATAAACACTACGATAATATTGAAATAAAAAAAGTGTGGATTATTTGTGAAATATGGCTCGTTATTGGCGGTTTAGGTATAAATATGTTGACTTTATGTTTTTAATTGCAGACCCATACGTAATAAAAATAAAGACATGGAACCGTTTAATGATGACTTTAAGACCAATCTTTGCAATTATTTTCTATCGAAACGATTTCGTCCAATTATGTATCGAGTCCGTACACAGTCTTTGAAATATGATGAATATTAACATATATATATATTTTTATGTGCTAGAACTAATAGTTTTTCTTAAAAAACTGCTTAAATAACATCAATTTCAACAAAATTAGGTCTTGAGAGCCTCTTAAGGAAGTGGAAGTTTACCAAGTCTCATCATAATCCGTACAGCTGTTTTTGCGTGGACGCGTTACAAACATCTAAACTATCATTATTTGTATACAATGGTGGTACTCCAAATACTCCGTTCAAAGCAGCGAGAAAAGGATTAAGTATTAAGTGACTACATTACGTAGCCGAATACAATATCAACGTCACGTCGTCATCCTTAACTCCGACACACATTACACCGCGCTGAGCTCGACCCGTATCTGAGCCTGAGAGTCAACTCCGAATAACGAAATTCGTATCGTGCCGTCCCCTTCACCCTCGTGTTATCACTATAAGTGTGAAAGGGACGGCACTATACGACGTTCTGATTTCGATGTTCGGAGTACAAGTCCAGAGGGCCTACCGCGACCCGAAAACGAAATATCTGCCTCCCTGTCGCACTTGCATATTGGAGCAACAAAGAGGGAGATACTTCGTTTTCGGTTCGCGGTAGGCCCCCAAGCTCTTCGAGGATCCACCCGCTCGCGCTAGGAAGGGAAAAAACCGGACAAGTGCATTCGGACTCGCCCCCCTTCAGACCCACCGTACCCCTGGCCATACCCCACCGAGGGTTCTGTACAAATTTGTAGACATATTAAAGCTGTACAAGCTCTAGTGCCTACGCCAAATCTTGGGATAAGGTAGCATACCCCAGGCATCCTTCAGGATGCAACTGTACTGAGATAACGCTAGGAGGATGATGATAATTAAAGCTCTACAACGAAAATTTGATAAAAAAAAAACAACGCATTATTAAATATGATGGTATTTCACCTCATCTAAACTCAGTAAAGAGGAAATTTAATAAACCTGCACACAGTCAGATATTTAACGAGATTTGTCTAAAAAAAACCATTCTCGAAGAGTGTTACATCCCGTTTTGTCGTGAGCGAAAAACATAAGGGCGTCTCTGTCAATCGATATATCGCCTTAAATGAATATTGAATAGTGTTAGTAGCATTTTGTTTCCTGTGCAATTGTATTAGTAAGGCGACTTCCTGACTTGGCGGGGCGGGATCGATATGTGACATTTCCTTTTTTTCGATTTAAACTTACTGACGTCGCAGAGATTCCCACTTGATGGAATACTGTCAGTATCACATTTGCGCAGTAGTAATATTATGCGCATCAGAAACGGACCAGCGCATCCCGCGCCAGTCAGGAAGCACTCATTTGAATGTAAGGGCACAGTAAAAAGTAGTACAGAGTCGACTGACAGTTGACACTGACATTTGACAGTTTTCTCATATCGTACCGCCTCCGCACCGACAAATCAGTAAGTCGCCTAACTCGACCGAGCGCCAGCCGACACTCGCCGGTGCCACCACGGTGTAGTATGAGTCCTAAAGGGGCCGCGGATGTGCCGCTTCACCCCGCAAACATTAATATTCCGAACTTTGTGTAATCCACAATGGAACTAATACGTTAGATTGCTTTACTAGTTTCGCTACATGACAAATTGCTGGCAATTCACTTAACTGCGCTTGACGATGTAATCTCGATTGGTTTTGTGCAGAGGAAAATAACTAAATAAGTATATACACTGCTACATAATTAACTTACCAAAACCATATAAGTTTAACGAACGGTCGCGTTAAGCTTAAAAGCCCAAGTATGAATGCGTTTTTATTGTTATTATTGTAATCATATACGAAAATCCTTTTCAGGGGTCATTGAGACACAGAAATAATATAGAAACAAAATTAAGGAATGAAAATAGAAATCTCCCACGGTTTCCGCAGCAAGCAACCGAGCAAGAACATTTAATTAAATTTTTTTAGGTCGCAATTTTTGCCCCTTTTATGCCTTTTATACCGCATACGTGTGCATAGTTAGTGTAGAATTTTGGTCACCGAGTTAAGATTGGGAATGTTGGGATCAATTTCCAGTTTATGCGTTCTTCAGTTCGCCTAGTCGTAATGTAAAGAAGCGGTTCTCTCGGACTCATACGCAATACTCGGTGCTAGGTACAATTATTTGTGTATATAAATCTCAAAATTGTATACAAACTGATATGATAGGATATTTTAGATAGCATATTCTTAGATGACATTACTTTCGTTAATTATATTGACGCCAACTTACATGTATTTTCCTAGGTGCCAAACCACGCTCGAATTAAGATTGTTTGCTGTTATTTGTCATACGATCTAACATTGTGGAAACTCAATGGAACCCGCTGTCCGCCCGCAATCAATCACCCAGCAGGTCGTCTAATTCAGGGTGTCTCTTAAACATCCCAATCGCATTTCAATATGTTGAGCCCGCTCTGACACATGTACCTACTCGGCGCATGTGGAAGCGAGTGGGACAAACAAATTAAAATTGGATTACGGTTGGGAGTGAAATACAGAACTAGATCGCCAGGTTTATCGCGAACAACCGTTACTAGGTGTTCCATTAAGCGCCATCATCTCGGAGTACAGTTGACAGCAACATATCGATGACAGAAAATCACTTACGGCACTTGGGTTTGGTGTAGAACTTGTAGAAAATGTTATAGGTTATTGATATATAGCTTTTGCTTTGTATCTACTCAAAGAGCTCTAAACAACAACTAACCACTGAACTATTTTTTTTATTATTAAATACTAGCTTTTGTACGTAACATTAATTTTTATTTCCAATTCTCTAAAGTGGTAGCAGATATCATGAAATTCATGAAAGAAGCAATACTAAACGCAAGCAAAGTTAAAATCGGGAATTTAGATTCCAAAAACTATAAAACATGAAGATTTAAGACAGTTACTAATTGTCTAATAGGCAATGCCAGGAGGCCGGGAGGTATCAATATCCTTGAAGGTAAGACTTTTAATGTGGCCTTGCCCCCAGTCAGTCCCAAATGCCCTTGTTTTCGCAATATTGGGCGTCAATATTTTGTTTTTAAAATTCAACATTCAAGATATAACCGAAAGTCATTGTTAAGGGTCTATTATAGTTACTTTTATGCAGATGAGATGTATACTGTGTATGAGACCATACCAGACCTCGAGTTGACTCGTTTTGGTAGAGATTGGGAGCGACTGTATTTCCCAGTATAAGCAAGCATAGGTATTATTACATGGTGGCAAACTGCCGGTGCGCTGGTCGCGTAACCGTAACCTTGCGGCCTTGCTTACTTATCTAAAACGAATGGCTCTTAGACCTCCTACGCGCCCGCTTTTAACTACCTAGCAGTGCCTCCGGCTCGCACTGTGTCGCACAGGAACTCGCTGCACCTCCGTGCTCTGACGCTGCTGAATGCCCTCTTGGTGTCAACACCCGAGTGTGATTTGCTTGCGTGGCGATGGATGGCTGCGTGTAGGGAGTATCTGAAGTTCTGTGAGATGAAGGATGATAGGCCTTCCAGTGTACCTATATAGTTGATTATTTCATGAATTGTAATAACTAACTAGGTAGGTATATGAAATAACTCTTCCCAGAGGATATAAAATTTCTCAATTGACAACAAAATTGGTGTATCTTAAACCTTTTATTGTCGGCATTGATACTTATTTAAATCTATTTTGATGGCTTCATACACAGATTTTCGGTTGGTTTTAATCTTATAATTCGACCATCAGCCGTCCCGATGATAAAATTGTTATCCCCATCTATAACCATTCCCGATCCAAGATAAAATTCAATTAGTTTTTGTATAGTTTGGTTACTATGAATTTTATAAAAACCAATAGCTGATGAGAAATACAAATTACCATTAATATCCACCGTGAAACTATTAAGGCCATAATCACCTAATTCAGTGATTTTCCTATCTAATTTGTTGTAGTAGAACAAACCGGAAAAGTTGGAAAAATACATAATATTGTTTTTATCAAGAGCTACGAATAACGCTTTTGTATCCTTCAATTCAGAAATTAGAACTGAATTGCCATCTTCGACAGTATACGCCTTCGCTTCTGGAAATGTGGTATAGTACAACTTGTCTTTGACAAACATTTGAAAAACATGGCTTCCATTAATAAAATGATTTGCACTGTGTGTGGCGTAATCATATTCGTAGATGCCGTCACTTCCACCCAGATATACTTTATGTGTTTTCCCGTCCACGGTAGCGCCAATCCCTCTGGCAATCCCAGATATATTTTTGAATTCATTAGTATTTAGATCCAATGAGGCTAAAGTATACAAATGATTTTTTTTGTCTACTCGGTAACTATAGAAAAGTGTTTTTGTGTTGTAGTCGATGACCATTTGGAAAGGGTAATCCACGTTTTCTTTCAGCACCTCCTTCTCAAAGGTGATGTCGGTTATGGGGACGACATGGTCACACCATGGTTCAATAACTCCAGCGTGACTTAAAGCCAGCAACGTCAAGGCTATGATGACTTTCATCTGAAAATAATGGAAACGGAGATCATATATGGTACTTCACAAGAAATTTTCTATCGGCGAGCCAGGGGGCGAATTTTGAGTATCGAACGCTCGACTTTTCACACGAGATCTGACAAAAAACTATGATGTTTTGACAGAAGCCGAGTGAAAAATCGAGCGTTCGACACTCAAAAATCGGCCCCCATGGCTATAATATTGTCATATTTTATCGGCTTAGCGCCAATTGTATGAAATTCTGTTAAGTCCTAGCCTCACCTCGCTGGCGGAGAAGTAGATAGTTAAACTTACGTTAATTTGTCTCACATCGAACTACATT
This sequence comes from Cenopis cana, assembly GCA_951800055.1. Taxonomy (NCBI): domain Eukaryota; kingdom Metazoa; phylum Arthropoda; class Insecta; order Lepidoptera; family Tortricidae; genus Cenopis; species Cenopis cana. Next base: position 9,620,157 of record OX637488.1, read on the forward strand.
TTACAGTGTAGGTACTTACTGCACAGCTAGCATGATAGGTTTTATTTATGGCCATGTTTTACCTGGCTTGTTGGGCGAGTTTCGCCTGCAATACGCGATTGGATCCGAGAGTCTTTTCAAATTAAAAACTACTTACCCTTGTTCGCTTGTGGCACAAGCCTTGTGCGACCTAGCTGTCCAGTCCACAACGCGATGCAACAGTGAATGTATTGTTTTTTACCCGTTATATACTTATCAGAACTCCGACACGTCAAGGACAGGTCATCGCAAAAACAGATAAGGGAATAAGACAAGGTTGAATTGAGTCACAAGATTAAAATAGGGTTGTTGACACCAAATAAGAAACGCGAAGGATCTCAGGATCCGCTGCGTCGATTTGTACAATTTTTGTTTTACAGGTAGATAATTAGCCTTGGGTAGTTTTTATCTCTTCGGATTTTAAATTTATTTTTTCTTAAGTTAATCACCGTCATGCCGTCCTGTCAATGAGTAATGCACGGCCATAATAATGCGCGACTCGACTGTGTCTACAAACCTGAGAACTTATAAAATTTGTAATAACGGACATAATAGAAAATAAATTCAACGCAAATAGCATAGGTATCAAAATCTAGAAAGATACTGTAATATATCTATAGAACATGCTGTACGCATTACATGTATTTTTTTAAACTATTCAACTGTCCAAGTCGGGCTTTGCATATTGAAGAAATTTAATTTATCGATATATTTTTGGTAAAATATACGTATGAATTATAAATCATCATCAAATTTAAAGTTCATAGGTCAATATATACTTGCTCTGACTATAAAGCCCGAAACGCACTGACAGCGGTAGCGGGACGGTGCGTCGCGGTGCGGAGGCGGTACCGGTTGTAATATTCGAACTAATATGAAAGGGTCCGCACAGAAAACCGGCCGGGAAAAAAGCGTTCTGTGCGGAGCCTTTCATATTAGTTCGAACATTACAACCGGTACCGCCTCCGCACCGCGCCGCCACCGCTGTCTGTGCGTTTCCAGCTTAAGGTAGATTTTTGCTTGCGTTAATTTGACAGCACTTGGCCTTACAGTTTCGTACGAACGTACCCCCAAATAACCCTATAAAATTTTATCGAGTTTCGAGCATTTTCCAGCTACCCCCACTTTGTTAGGACATATCAACTGGATTAATATTTTTAAGCATTCATCTTTTTTTATTAATATTTTTAAGACCGCATGTTGTCTACCTCTGCTTATATCTCGCTACTTTGTTTCTGCTGTTTTGTATTTTTTTTATTGAGGTGTGCAATAGAGATTATTTGTTGTGTTGTTTATCACGGTAAGTAATTACATATTTTGTTTAGCTAAGTTACATGACATTCATTGACTGTCAGGCGATACGAAGTTCGTCGGGTCAGCTATAAATAATATGTTTACTGGTAGGTATATTAAGTAGGTGATTCGTTGAAGAATAGATTACATATCGTGAATATTTATGTCATAAATAATACGAGTGCATAGGTGATATACTATACATATGATGGAGAGAATCCTTATGATAACTTGGACATGAGATTCTAGAAAGATTTTGACAAACCTGGCAATGTCGCCAGGCACTAGACACTAGACAGTCCCAAATGCACTTTGTTTTCGCAATGAAGCATTTTCCAAAAAAAAAAAAATTTGAGTCAAATATAACTGTCCCACGACTTTCAAGTACATTTTTTCCATTAAATATTGAACATTGAACTAAGCTGAATACTTTGTATGTTACAAATGGAAAGTAACCTGTCTGTTTATACGTGTTAAAAAATAATTGTAGGTAAATCTCATTTAATAGCTTTAAATTATGCTCCAAAAACCGAAAAATAATATTTGGGTATCCCATGCATACCTTGCGAACTTGGTACTTAGTGAAATATTCATATATATAATATAAAGGATGATTCACGCTAGACTGTTCCGTGTCCGGGCCGGCCCGTTTTCTAATACAAGAAATCGACGGCCTTCGCGCTTCCGTTCCTTTTCCTACAAAACGGGCCGGCCCGGACACGGAACGGTCTAGCGTGAATCATCCTAGTATTTTTGTCTATGGAATTGTCTGTGTTAAAACAAAAGATGCCTGTGACGTACACTATTGGTCTCACGTATAAATATGCGAAGTTATCGTAGACTAGCGAACCGGGGGTATCCGGCACTTGCCGCCACAGACTACTTAGAAGATACTACGTACGTATGCCTAATGTCTATGCATGCAGTGAGGCGAAGCAGGCAGCTGACAAACGTTGAGTTGAGACAGTCAAACTGGTGTACTACGCTTGGCGCCCGCGCTTGTCCGTGACACTGATAGATTTCGCATGTAGGTAGTCCGAACGAAAATTGTATGAAAATCGTACCTACGTGACCTGATGTTTCACCTTTACCAATAGATAGAAATTTTATTGTAAGAACAACACCGGCTAGCTTTTAGCCACTTTAATATAATGTTAACGGGCTTAGTGCAGCAAATAGAGTAGGTAGGTATGTAAACCGAAGGCTATTTTATTAAACACTCCTCAATCCTCATATAAAGAGTCTCATCAGACATTCATCAAAATGCATACATAATAGTTCTAACCTAAAGCGGTACATTATCTTTAAATACCTATAATTTTGTCCCCTTAGGTGTCGAGACCCTTGGTCCGTGTGATAGCGTGATAAACAGCAAGATAAAGCATCTGCCACTTTCTGATACCTCTCGATAGAAAGTGACAGATGCTTTATCTTGTCGTTTATCACGCTAGCTCGCGACCATGATATGGGGTCTGGAACTCTGGAGAGATATCTACAAGAGGCTAGTATAATAATGGCTGGTGCCCGAAGAACTCGCAGCTAATACCTCACACAAAGAATTACTTAGCTATTGAACGATATTACCTACAGTCAGAATTTTCGGCAAGGTCCCCAGCAGGGACCATTTGTATTTAGGTTTACTTATAGTATTATTTTTTAACTTTTATATCTTTCAGTGTTATTTTTATTATGATGATGCATTTTACAAGCTTTTGTTATTCATGAATTAATTTATTAAACTTAAAATAATTACTACTTGTACTATTACTTATGCTGTGTAAATACTATCCAGAAACACAATAAGAATAAAGAAGAAAACATGATTAAAGCTAAATATACCTAACTAACGTAATGCGTTTATATTCAACCTATTCATAGATCTCAATAATCTTACGTCACCATGAAAGAGGATCTTAGCCTCCGAAACGAGAGCACGCCAAAAGGAAAAGGCATTATTATTTATATTCTTTCGGAAAAAGCAAATTAATACAAGAAAACAACGGGTTGCACCCCGGGAGTGCCGGCAGAAGTGAAAACTCAATGACATGATAAAGAAGTTTTTAATTAAAACATTTTTGATAACAGCGCCACCGCCACCTACGAACAATTCAAGGCACTAACTATACAGAACGCTGCTGTTGGTTGTAACTTAACACGGTAAACCTGCACTGTGAGAAACTTCGCTTGTTTGTTCATAGGTGGCGCTGTTACCAATATCCATCTTCTACAGGTCACGATATTAGGAGGGGTCAACTTAGCTGGTCGTAGAGCGTCCTAGGCGTACTTCCGTCCACTATATTGAGACCTCCTTATGAATTTCAATCTGACGAACTGTCGAATCTGTCGGTCACTTGACCTGTCGCGAGTTTAGCAAATTTACCCCATCACAAAAAGTGCTCAGCGCCGCTGAAGAAGTTTTCACATCTATAATTACAGAATCCTTCTTTTATAATCTACTTCAAAAATCATTTCAAAAATTAAAATTCATTCAGTGGAGCTGACAGTTACACAGTTTTCATAAAAACACAAACACAACTTTGAGAAAGCGTCAAAAGCAAACTTTTAAGAAAAGTCAATAGGGTTGATGGCCCGGTTATTTTCAATTTGTAGACAGTTTCCTAAGTAAATATCTATCACAAAAAAGGCTTTTGTAAAGAAATCTTAAGAATATCATTATCATTAATCAGAATCAAGTCTGTTGATCTCCCTTTAGACGAGTTTGTATAGAGTGTATTAATAAACAGTGCGCTTCTAAATTTTCATCGAACAATAAATGTCTTAAGGGTGATTAATGAATTTAAAAACAGCTATATAAGTATAAACTCGACAAAAACTTTCAAGACGCAATTAACGATCGTTATCAAAGGATTACGGACATCCGGAGTAGGTCCTAAGGGCTTCTCTATAATTAAAATTGGAGTTAAATACATTCAAAGAAGTACCTACTTGCTATCAATTCCTTAAGGTACACAATGCTACATGTTGTAATAGTATCATTTTATAAAACAGACGTTATGTAATGACTTATGGCTGTTATGAGTAATTTAATCTCAAGAGATTATATTTTATACAGGTCCGTTAGACCTTAATCTAATCAGCCCAGATAACTGTGGATAAGAAAGAGACGGTTTACTAATATGTTGCAGAAACTTTGATAGACCTAATGAGTTCTACATAATTACCTTATAGTTATATAACCTAAACAAAAAAGTTTCTGCAGAATGAAAATTCCCAAATTACCAGAATTTGATATGACATTTGTTCTGACGGATCTTTATACATATTTCCATACCTAAAATAAGCGTGGATAAAAGAGAGACATTATTTTAATCTCAGTTCTCAAGTATATATAGGTACGGTAACACAAAACGACTAATGAAATCTGTACAGACATCCATATTAATATTATACATGCGAAGGTGTGTCTTTCTGTCCGTCTATCTGTTACCTATTCACGCATAAACCGCTGCGCTGAATCGATTTAGATGAAATTTGGTATGGAGATAAATTTGAGTCCCGGGGAAGAATATACGTTTAATCCCGGAAATCATCCCTTAAGAGGGTGGTAGTTTGTATGGAAGAGCGATATCTAGGTCAGCGCCTGAAATAAGAGAATAGCAACTAAATTCTAACGCGATGAACGAGTTCCCCGCGGACAAAGTGGCGGGCAAAAGCTAGTTCAACTATACACATGATTCAGGAAAAATGCAGGTACCTTACCTAAGTACTTATACCTATACTGATGTAACTGTGGAAGTCTCGAACCACGTGCAGCCTTAACGGCTGTGGCATCTGCAGTCAATACTAGCTTTATTGCACACATAACAACTTATTTACAACTCTTCCGGAACATATATTCTATCCAAGTTCTAACTATGATACCTACTTTTTATGGACGTCGTATGTTGACTACAAAACTCAAACTATCAACATTGCTATGCAGCTAAAACGCTCTAAATGAGTCACCGCAAATCTGTTCGAGGGATTAAAGTGCTGCTCAAATCCCGCATAGCAGGAAGTCAAAACTTGCACGTTAATCCGAACCACACTGTCATTACAGTTAAGAAAGTCCCATACAACAATACTACAGGTGTTTGGCGGGGAAGTGGAACCAAACGGGGAGTCAAGCCAGACCGCTTTAAATTGCTGTGTTTCAAGATTTAATTGCTAACCGCCCTAACTACGCTGCCCTTTAATGTATGTTGGCACAAATTGGGATTTTGCGTTCGCAGACCCCTATTTAAATTGTACAAAGGCCACACTTTTGTAGGTCTGAATGGAACCCAACTAGCCGGATACGCGGGATTGAATAAAGTTTGGTTCTTTGCTTTTGGAACTATTCTCTCCCTTTTGAAGTTAAGGGTACGGCTTGAGTGCACGCTGGACAATGCATTTTTCATTCCATTTGTTTTATACAGCCCCACCGCCACCAGCTCCACTCAGGCCGTACATGGGCCGTACCCTTAGGATAAGTGTTCTTATTATATTAGAATTTCTGTCAATATCGTCTGCAAAATTAGAAATATTAGAATCCAACCAATTATTAATTTAGTGATAGTCATTAATTGTTGTCTGTACCTTCATATTTTTTTATTTAAAGGTATCAAATCAATTTTAGATCGTATCTCCTAGTTTTATTAATTATTTCAATCAAAAACTTCAGAGGAAAATGTCTGCGGTTTACAGCGGTTTAGCAATTATTCTTGACAAAAAAACTTGAAAGTAGTCCGAGGACTCCGAGGAAGTCTGCAATTTGAAATTTTCGCTCACGACGGTCAGGCAGTGTGCTAGTTTGACAACCGCGGGCGAGTTTGTCGCGGCGCAAGCTATCTCGATGCCACACTTGTGCTAAAACTGCAGTTTCAAGAGGGACACTTTTCTTTACAGTCTCTTTGCGAGGAGCTGAGACTCTTCATACGCCCGCAAAGTTTAATAAACACACGTTATTGTTGTAGGACGCAAATGTAGATTTTCTTTTAAAAATCCAACTGATTCGTCTTCCGTCTTATCGAGAAAAGTTTCGCGATTGTATTCTGCTGTTCGCCGTAGTTCCTCGTTCAACTTGCTATACGTAAGATGCTCTCCACCCTAGTTTTATGTTATTGAGAGATTTATTATTTTGTTTATATTTTATTGCTTCAAACTTCGGTTTTGCGGATGTTCGTTCGTTGATTTATTTTCAGTAAGCTTAAAACTAGCTAAACTCTAGTCCACCATTCGACGGAGTTGTTTGACAAGTCAAAATGCACAAATGTTGCCACAGTACGGCCAGTGCTGTTCATATCGATATTATTTAAGGCCTCACTAGACGTACGGATCTTACGGACCAATTTATCGGGTACACCTTGGTGCTTGCCGAGATCATCGCAAATCGAAATTAGTAACGTTTCTCATAATCTAAAATGCTCTCAATTTGACAAATATTATGCGGGACAAAAGTAAAAAATATTTATTTTACTTTTGTCCCGCTTAATGATAATAAGTAGAAACTTTTGCATTTATTATATTAGGTAGTAAAGTAGTAGGACTTAAAACTCGATCGGCAAAACTTCCTATCGAATAGTACATATATCGATTTTAATAGGGAACAAATAAAATGATCACCTAAATAACTTTTGATATCACCAAATTTTCGAACCCTAAAATAAGGCTGAACACTCAAAAAAATGTATCGACCATCAATTTCGGGTCACCTAAACACTCATACCTATTATTCCAGCACTTGCAGCTATTTTACTTATTGCGTTCCCTGAAATTTTATAATCGCATCAAAAAATTGTCAAGTACCACCAAAAATACTAAACTACCACCTAATCTCGTGCATCATTTGTTATTAGAATTACATCCAAATATTATACACATTACAAGCTATATTGTGGTTAATACATACAAATTACTTATCACTCATCATAAATCCTCTAAAATGCGTTCAGAGACCGTAGAAAATGACTCTCATAATAATTCAATGTTCTTACGTGTGGAGAAGGTTACAGCAGTAACATAACGATTATTATGTTATGAATTAAAATTGTTCATTATGTTATTAAATATAATAACATAATGAACAATTTTAATTTTGGAACATCATACAAACCCAACAAACATCTCAAATTCAGTCGATATGAGTTTTGCCTCGTGTTTTTTTTTCGCGAAAAATTCTTTAGTTTAAATTATAAGTAAAAAAAATTTTTTTTCCAAAAATCGTCATTATACTCGATTTCGACTAATTCGGGGTTAAAGATTTCAAATTTTACATTTATTTTGAATTTTGAGTAAAAAAAATTTTTTTTACGTAAAATCGTCATTATACTCGAATTCGACTAATTCGGGGATAAGGATTTCAAAATTTACATTTATTTTGAACTTTAAGTAAAAAAAAAAATTTTTACGTAAAATCGTCATTATACTCGATTTCGACTAATTCGGGGATGAGGATTTCAAATTTCACATTTATTTTGAATTTTAAGTAAAAAAAATTTTTTTTTTACGTAAAATCGTCATTATACTCGATTCCGACTAATTCGGGGATGAGGATTTCAAATTTCACATTTATTTTGAACTTTAAGTAAAAAAAAAATTTTTACGTAAAATCGTCATTATACTCGATTTCGACTAATTCGGGGATGAGGATTTCAAATTTCACATTTATTTTGAATTTTAAGTAAAAAAAATTTTTTTACGTAAAATCGTCATTATACTCGATTTCGACTAATTCGGGGATGAGGATTTCAAATTTCACATTTATTTTGAATTGTAAGTAAAAAAAAAAAATTTACGTAAAATCGTCATTATACTCGATTTCGACTAATTTGGGGATAAGGATTTCAAATTTTACATTTATTTTGAATTTTAAGCAAAAAAAGTTTTTATTTACGTAAAATCGTCATTATACTCGATTTCGACTAATTCGGGGATAAATTTCAAATTTTACATTTATTTTGAAATTTAACTAAAAAAAAATGTGTATACTGTACATAATTAGGCATTAAAACACTCGTGTTTTAATGCCCCTCATTATGTAGTATGTACCAGTTGCATAAACTACTATTAGCATTGAATTATAAGTTAAACTTCCAATTAAGGTAAACGTCGCAATGTTTGACACCTTATGTTGATACCCAAGACTCATACGTTAGCGTATGTTTATATAATATACACATATATACATATATATATATATATATATATATACAACGCGCGAGCCGAGCGAGCGAAGCGAGTGTGCCGCGGCAGCGGCCGGCGAAGCGCCAGAACCACCACATGTTGAGTCCGAAACATGTCGCTGGATGAGTCCGAAACATGTCCCTGGATGCGTCCGAAACATGTCGCTTGATGAACCCGAACATGTCGCGTGTTAGTCCGAAACATGTCGCACAACCCTAAAAAACACTCGTGTTTTAATGCCCCTCATTATGTACCAGTTGCATAAACTAATATTAGCATTGAATTATAAGTTAAACTTCCAATTAAGGTAAACGTCGCAATGTTTGACACCTTATGTTGATACCCAAGTCGCATACGTTAGCACATGTGGCGTGTTAGTCCGAAACATGTCGCTCGATAACCCCAACATGTCACGTGTGAGTCCGAAACATGTCGCTCGATGAGCCCGAATATGTGGCGTGTGAGTCCGAAACATGTAGCTCGATGACCCCAACATGTCGCGTGTGAGTCCGAAACATGTCGCTCGATTAGCCCGAACATGTCGCGTGTGGTTCCGACACATGTCGCTCGATCAATCCGAAACATGTCGCTTGCGTTCGTTACATTGCGCCATTACGTCCATTGCGTAGATCCGGCGACTAGATATATTAATTTGATGAAACAAATGACACTTGAAATTAGGTGATCATGTAGTATTTCTGGGTATCGAAAGAATTATTTGGGTGTAATTAATTTTAATAGGATTACGAGCCCTGTAATATTTGGATGTAAATTATATGAAATTTGGTGTTTGAAATTAGGTGATCATTAAGTATTTTTGGGTAGCGACTAATTTATTTGGTAACAATTTAATTTAATAGGTTATCGACATGTTACTTCTTTGAGTTGCACTTTATATTTAAAAGGAGTTAAAAATTTGGTGCGAATCTAGTATTTTTGGTAATCAATGTAATTTTTTAGAGCATCATTCGGGAACTAATTTGGTGGTTCGTTAAATGCTACCCATTTTAATATTCCGAGAAATGCTGGCACATTTTTGTTTGGTAGTACAACTTTACACTTATCGACATGGTTTTATCGATATATACCGGTCACACTTTTTTCTACTCTTGGCAACATCTTATCTATCAGTTTACTCCGCCGAATTATGGACTTGACCTTAGTGACGAAGATGGGAAAATAGAAGATAACATTCTACATAAATACGTGTCTTATTAAATAATTTCTAAATTGTCTTTTTTCAGTCAGTGCGTGTTGGGTACCTTAATCTCATGTAGAAAAATGACGCTGAAGAAAATAATAGAATATCCCCATATTTATAAATCCCTTCAATTTTGAGGTAACTCAGACTAAAATGATTGTTGAAAATTTTTACCTTTGCCTTTGCTTTAAGTAGGCCTCGTTTTACAGAGATCCGCTGGACCAAACGTCAAAACAAATTTCGGCAACTCGATACATTTTTAGGGTTCCGTACCACAAAAGGAAAAAACGGAACCCTTATAAGATCACTTTGTTGTCCGTCTGTCCGTGTTTTTTTTTTGACATAACTTACCTACATAAGATCTACGGGTCTTTATAAAACAGAGCCTGTCTTAAGGTAAAACGTCAACATTTTAGGGGATAATAATCTCTAGGATAAAATTATGTTTGTTTAAATTGGCACGTAAATATAATATAGAATGCTGTTTGTTTCCCATTACAATAAAATATGGAAAAAAAATACACCTGTTGTAACTGGAAACCTAGCTACATTTGTAAATAATACCCTTTCATCGTAATAATTTTCAGTTAGTTGTACAATATTAAGTGTTTATTATTGGGGAACGGGACTTAATCGCATACAATTACATATAACTAATTTACCTTTTTTAAGGATTTGCCCGACGTTTCGAATGTATCACAACATCCGTGGTCGCGAGCTGACTGGCGTGAGCGGGTATCAACATCTTCTAGCCGCACGGGTTTTCCGAACTACCCGTTCCCCAATAATAATGTGTGAAAATCGTGTAAGTTTAAATCAATATAATATTAAGTGTTTCCATCAAGTCAGTAACAAAGCTGATTGTTCAATGAAGTTACAGCAAAATTACCCAATACTGGCCCGAGGGGCTGCGGCACGGCGGCGTTTGATAACGATCCAGGACGCCAACAACAAATACAAGAGTGTTATGTTCGCTCACATCGATAAAACCACTGAACACATACTAAATCTTGAAACTTTTTCGATTCAATTACATGCGATATATTTATCGCTTTATCTATACTTAGAATTTGATTAATATTCATTACCTAATTTCAACCGTGCGGTACCTAACACCTAACATAACTGAATCGGTCATGTAATGTCGTAATGTGCCATGTCTGTGCAACTACGAGTTTCCCAAAGTAAGACTGGATTAGCGGAGTCGGTAAAATACACCACAGTGCGTCCACTTCATACTAGCGTATGTTCACCTACAATTGACATCAGATGCTTGTAGTAAACAAGCATCGTAGCACACAAACGGTGACTTACAAGTCGAACACAACCTGAAATGTCAAATGTTCGTTAACCCATATCTCCGTTGGCTGACACGATGATTCAGTAAATGAAGGATAACTTGGCGGAAATAATTAGTGTATTAGCGGATTTTGGCATAGTTGTAGTTAAAGATGTCCTTAACAACATACTTAAAATCCTGAGGGGTGGGGGTGGAGCTAACGTGTAGGGGTGGGGGTGTAATTTCTTGAGAGATAAAAAATGTACATAAAATTCTCCACAGAAAAGGTTCTACACACTTTTTCGCTAGAGTGAATATTTAAGGCGATTTTCAAGGGGCGATGTTAATCAAATATTGCTTCCCATTCTTTTGTTTTTCAATATTTTTGAAAACAAAAAATACAGTATTTATGCCATCAACGAGCTCTAAACAACGATACCTCACTCGATGAGCTAGGACCTAGAACGGTACGAGCTACAGTCTTCAAATCTTCACAGTATAAGAATAGTGTTGACCCAAAGCTAGGTAAATTAAAATAGGAAAAAAAAATTGACCTAGCTCATCGAGTGAGGTATCGTTGTTTAGAGCTCGTTGAATGCATAAATACTGTATTTTTTGTTTCCAAAAATATTGGAAAACAAAAGAATGGGAAGCAATATTTGATTAACATGGCCCCTTTAAAATCTCCTTAAATATTCACTCTAGCGAAAAAGTGTGTAGAACCTTTTATGTGGAGAATTTTATGTAGATTTTTTATCTCTCAGAACATTTTTTGCTGTGGGCCACCGTTTACGAGTTTTTAACAAAAACTAAAAAGTGAACTTTACACCCCCCTGCCTGTTAGCTCCACCCCCACCCGTCAGCATTTTAAGTATGTTGTTAAGGACATCTTTAACTACAACTATCATACAACTATGCCAAAATCCGCTTGTACACTAATTATTTCCGCCAACTGGCAGTTAGTGGTCTTCTTTGCTTGAATCACGACAGTTCTGCCGCGAACATGACCGGTGCAACCCGTATTGCAACGTCGGTAAAAAAGGTAAATACTCGTAAATACTTCTTCTTTAAAAAAGGTTTTCCATCAGATTTATGATGATTTCGCCAATCAATACTTGTGCAAAGAGGTTGTTCGGTAACGACGCGATGACAGTAGGCAACTGATTTTGTTCGGTAGTGGATTCTGCTCGTCGTAGCGCCGAGCACGTGCGTTATACAATGTCACAGCCAACTTCGTTGCATAAATATGTTATATTAAACGGTAAAACAACTAAAGATTCGTTAAATTCATTCCTTTTTATGTTTCCTACGTGACACGCAGCTTCATAATCATAAAAATCGGCCCGCTCTCAGATAATACAACGTGCCAGTTTTTATTACATTTCACTTCACACAATGAAAAACTGAAAGGCAAAAGCTGACCCGGCCCCTTGGCAATTAAATTAAAAAGGAAAACATGGAGCCAAGGCCGAGGGATCTGTCTGACCAAACGTATTAAAATGAAATGAAATGTATACTTGCCCTTCGTCCTCTTTTCCGCACACGACAAGTTTAACGTATCAGAATAAGAGAGCGTAGCATTATTTAAATTTGATTTCAATATAGTTAGCGGTGTAGTACTCACTCAGGCCAATTATTGGCTGCCATGGCCCGGCCAGATTAAAATATAAATAAATAAATTATTATTTTAGGACAATCTTACACAAATCAACCTAGTCCCAAACTAAGCAAAGCTTGTACTAGGCGACGATACCTACTTATAGGTATAGATATATAGATACATAAATACATAGAAAACAAGACCCAGGAACCAATATTTGTGCTCATCACACAAGTAAATGCCCTGGCCGGGATTCGAACCCGGGACCTCCGGCTTCGTAGGCAGGGTCACTACCAACTAAGCTAAAGAGGTCATGGTAGTGGTAAGGTTATAAAAACTTGTACTGAATAACGTTTCATGAAATTGATTTACCTACCTATATTAGCGTGTGGATGCTAAAGTAAAAACGTTTTATTATAGAAAATATTGGCGTTACATAAACTTATAATGAACCAGAGAAAAGTAGGTAGTACAATAGAATATTGCGATACATTCGAAACGTCGGGCAAACCTTACAAAAGTTAAATAAATTATAAGTGTACGCGATTAATTCCCGTTTTCCAATAATAATTTGTGAAAATCGTGTAGGTAAGTTTAAATCGATATATTGGTTATGGTATATGCCGTTATAAATAAAAGTATGACGGTGTATGAAGGTCACGAACCTTAATCTATTAAAAATCCATGATGGGTAAATTTTTGATCCCAGATAGTTTACAAAGCGGAAAAATGTCGCTACGAGTCACGGAGCAGATTATACCTGTATAGTAGGTAGGTGGTCTAGTTTTGGAAAGAGTTAATACGAAGCGAATTTTAACAAACGAGCGTAATATATAGCCTTTCCGGGCACAAAAGTGAGTTTCGGCTGGGAAAAGCCATAATACGTAAAAATTACTAAGAGGACTCTCTTCAATTCTTGAACGAGTTTTTAACGACTATTGAATTCATATACAAATAGCACTGGTTCTTCCGTAAGAGAATAGATAGATCTGCCTACGTGGTGTGAGTGAGCGCGACGCTAACATTGAGAATATGTTAGAATGAAATTGTTAGCTGTAAAATTGAGGCCCTGCTCCTGCCGCGCAAATGCACTCAAATTTTCTGCGACGTGCCCGGGAGTGATGACGCGAGGCGCCGGCTAACGTACTTGAAAGGTAAAGGCTAAATGGGTAAAGCTGCCGGAGACGAAGAAAATGTCTTACTTTAATAAGAGGAATACGAATATAAAGGTTGCATTAGCAATTTCTTAAAAAAACATGACTAGTATGATACGTTAATGCGACATAGATGGTCAGTCGAAACACATTAGGTAAACTAGGTTTAACATTTAACCCACTACCTAAGCAGATATTCGTGCTCATCACACAAATAAATGACCGTTTCGGATCCGAACCCGAACTACCGACTTCGTATCCACTAGGCCACAGTGGTCGACATAATTATTAACTATCACTTATTACTTGGCTACATCTCGTAAAGAAACGTCATGAACTCATTACTAAGCAATATTCCTTGTTATTAAAGGCACCGGTAGGTCCCGCCCGCTCAACGTAGGAAAATGTGATAATGCAAGTTGCTCCTTACTTTTAAGATAATTAAATTCCAACCTCGTGAAGGTCGCTGAAAGTCGACGAGCGGCTTATTTCTAAACTTCCCGCGAAATTCATTCGTTCCCGAGGAATTTGCAAAACTTTCAACCCGTCTCATTAAACCTTTTTATTAACAAGACACGGTGATCAGCCAATTAATATACAGACTTGAAAACTCATCTACCCAATAGAGTTTTACTATTGAATTACATATTTTGTAAGGATATACTTGAAAGTATTTCAGTAGTTTCCCGCTACTGAAAACTTAAATATTGATAACTTAACATCCTTACGAGATTTGTTTTTAAAAGGGTTGGAAATGAGGTCAAAAAATATTTTTTTCCATTTAATTATTGCTGAAAAGCTTCTTCTTTCACAAATGGACGTAAGGGGGTACCTTTGTATGTTACCTACGAAAATATGCTCTTTTTTTAGGAAATCTTTCACTCGTTTATGGATTTCTATATGTACCTACGCTTAAAAATACTTATTTTAGCAACACTCTTTTGACCAATGTAGGTACCTAAAACATTTATTGTTGAAGATAATACCTAGTTATCTTATTGTAAGCACCTTTTATCCTCTCTTAGTAAAATGTAAAACGTAATACTTTAAGCTAAATTAATACTTGAATAGTCCTAACGTTTGTCTGGAGAATTAACAATTACCAAGATCATTTTGTAAAGAAAGAGTCTTAAGTTTAATAAAAACGTTTGTTAATTTGCCTTGACAGAAGCTACTTTAATGCCTGCATAAAATACAGACTGCATAGTAATACGAGTATTAATAAAATATGTCGTTATCTAATCACATACTTACCTCTAAGGCTGGAAACAGTGCTCGACCGACGGTCAGCGCGTATGGTCGATCGGCTGACGGTGAGCATCGCTCTGAACGCTCGTATGCTTTCATACAGCGATAGCTACGTCGGTCGGCGCCCGACCGACGGTACGCACTGACCGTCGGTCAAGCACTGTTTTCCAGCCTAAGTAATTTTGATTTTTTGACGAATATTCATTTTATTTCCAATCATATTCATATGATTTAATCTTTCTTATTGATATAAATGCAAATCAATAATGTGCAAAGCCTTAATCAAATCAAATTTTCCAAGCTTATTCCAAGATTCAAAGTTATACCTTTACATAAAACCTTCTCTTAACATAAAATGTAAATAAAATATATTAACCTCAAAATTACCTATTAATACTTACTTTACTCTTTGCTCAAAATACACTGAGTGACACCTGAATGTCACGAGACTATGAAATACAAGAAATATCTTGAGTTGACGTTTATTTCCGAATCAAGTGAATAGTAATTTGTTTAAACCCCACATATTTACAGTAGTATATAAAAATGGAGGAGATTAGTGAGGAAACAAAATCTAAAACCGAATCTGTTGAAATAATCGAGGAACCTTCGAAGGGAGTGTTGCGCAATAAGGCTATTGACAATCGGAAATCTGGGAGAATGCTTGTCAGCGGTTTGCTGCGGACTTGGACATCAGTCTCGAGGCTTAACTATTTTTCCACTCCTTCTGAAATCGCGTCATGTAAGCTTTAGTTCTTTAAGTTCTTTATAGCACATCCCAAACGAACGAAACCGTTACAAAGTTGTCAGTCTTACTGCTAAAGAGCAATCTCTTGTAGGGCTTGTACGAGTAGATAACCTTCAGGTAGCGGACAAAAAGAGAAAACTTGTTTTTATTACCTACAGTAGTTACCTAACTAGCCTAGCTCGAGACACGTTATCTCGCTTTAGGTCACCAATCAAAACGAGCGCGTAAACATACATATTAAAATAAGATTAGAATGCGTAAGTAACGAAAGTCTTTAATAAAATATCTGTGTAATAAAATATTTGTCAAGCCGATTAAGGGGAAACAAGTGTAAAAGATATCAAATTATAACACTCCAGTGTTCAGTTTGATATACGGATAAGTTATACGATAATTTATAATAGGATTTATCGTTTATCAAGAAGTCTCAAGTCCCAATTCACAAGACGGACTTTCTTCTTTCACTTAGTTAATTGGAAACTTAAAAATTTTATTAACAGTAAAATATAAACCCACGTATTTTCGTGTTCCTGAAGGAAAAAAGATAATTACTTTTATATCAAAGTTAAATCTTACGATTATCTTACATATTTTTGATTTTAAAATCATTTATAAGCCAACAAATAATATTAACTTGTATTTTCCATTTATGTACTTCACTCCTAAAGGCTGTGCTGTAGGTGCGTTATATATCTACCTAATTCGGATATACTTTCCGTTCTCAGCTAAAAACACATCTTAAGGATATATCAGGGTTCATTGAGTAGGTCTGTGAAAAGCGGGCACGCGGAAAATATGTCCAGAGTGGGAATGGTTGGCGTTTATCATTCACACCAGATAACCTTTACGTTTTTGCCGTAAGAGCACAGGCTGGATTTGTAAAATGAAGTTCTTTTGTAAGTTACTCGTGATTCTATTTTTTACAAGTCCTTTTTAAATGGGAGTAAATTATAACCGACATTTTGTTCGGATGATGCCGTTTGTATTGTTATTATACTACGACCATACCTCTAGTTCGTAGTTGTTGTTTACCTCTAGTTTTATACGTACATGCTCTGTAATAGTCTTATTCATTGAGGTATATACAAATACTCTTTATTGCACTAAATAGTATTTGTATTGTATTGTATACGGCCTGCCTGGTAGTAAGCCTATGAACTCGATGATTCTTAAGAGCCCACATATGCACTTTTGCCAATGTTTATCGACCTAGAGCTAAAAAAACACGCGCTGAGCTTCCGTAGAGAGCGGGATGGTTAATTGAAAACTCACGCGTGTTAGAGCGGGACTTTTGCTATGCCATCTAGTGCGCCGACCGTACCCTTTAAAAACCGGCCAAGTGCGTGTCGGGCCACGCGCAAGGTAGGGTTCCGTAGTCGTCCACCCGTTACATTATGTGGACTAAAAAGTTCGCAAACTTATATTAACTATGTTTTTGACAGAATTAACAACATTATCTAAGGTATTAATGGAAATTGTACGAAAGTTTGCTTTTGCAAAGTACATTTCTGAAGTTCGACTATTACTCGTTAACTAGTAATGTCTACTTAGCTTTGATAGTTTTCCTTTTAAATTCATCGTATATACTACTACCATGATTTTTTTCACATGCCTAGTATCCACCGTTTAGCTGGCAGTTGGGGGGGGGAACTTGACCATAACAAAAATTATAACTTCAAAGCTTAATATCACGCCAACCTTCTTCTTTAATCAAAAAATGCTTTTAGAAACCTTATAATATTTTTAAAAGAGCTATGCAACAATAACCCACACGATGGCGTTTGGAAGAAAAAAAATCCACCACCACTTTACGTGTAGGGGAAGTACCCTGTTTTTTTTTTTAAATATTTTATTCTACCGTTTTGTCGGCGTCATTAATATGTATACTCATGCCAAATTACAGCTTTCTAGTACTAACGGTTACTGAGAAAAACGGGGGACAGACGGACGGACGGACGGACATGGCGAAACTATAAGGGTTCCTTGTTTACTACGGAACCCTAAAAAGACAACATAATTTTGATTATAGATAATGAAAATTGCGTCAAATCCAGTAATTTCTGACTTCATAGACTTTATCGCGAACTGATAATCCGTAAATATGGATGTGACAGCAATGGATCTTGCTTAATTAGGATAGGTATTATTTATAATTTATAACCTACTAGCTTTTGCCAGCGACTTCGTCCGCGTTACAGGGATGATTTTCGGGATAAAAAGTATCTTATATGTTCATCCAGGCTATATATCCGTTCAGCCGTTTTTGCGTGATTGAGTCACAAACACACTAACTTTCGCATTTATAAAGATAAGATTAGTCGGATAAAGATTTATATATCTTTTTACTAGCTGCGATGCTTGACTGATTTGTATGCATCTACTCGATTAACGTTAAAGTTACATAGCAAAGGCCAAGGCTGTTATGATTAATTTGTAAATAGTTAATTTTTGTATTGTCAGGTCTGAGCATCAGACAGAGTGCCTTGCGGATGTCGTCACAGCTGCCAGAAGACCTACGGAGAAAAGCAGAAGATATCACTATTGCTGAATTAGTAAGCTCGTTCAATGCTTACATGCTCTATGCATATTCATGAACCACCCGAAAAACAACATATTTATACAAGCTTTTATTTAACTTGCAATGTACCAGGTACCTACATATGTATGTATGTTTGTTCGGGTGGAATCTTGCAACTCAATCTTCTACTTGCCGGTATCCGATTGAGCTGAAATTTAGCAAACCTAGTTATGTAAGTTCCGTCACAATATTAATATATAGCTACACAAAATAAACGTATCGTGTTTGGGCTCATTGGAACCGTCTCCACGAGTAAGTAGTTGATGACTGTGGAAATAAGTACAGTCAGCAATAAAAGCTTGTACCAAAAATTTAATTTTTGACACAAACTACTGCTTCCCATCCTTCGTCTTCGTTCGCTATAGAATTTGACACTCAATATTCTTCATCTATACTCATTCGTATTAGGCAACGGAAAAAGACAGTCTATCCGTGTATTAATTACGTCGATGCTAATGGACGCTTCGCAACAGTCCCGAGATGACTCACATTAATCTTGTTTAGTACCTACCTAATTTATAATGTACCTAAAAGTCGTATCATATTCATTACTCATTAGCCACCATACCGACTCTGAATCACGTGAGTCACCAAAAAGTTGTTTGGCATTCCATGAAATATTCATGAATATAAAATTCGATATGAAATATTGTCGTCAACAAGCCCGGTTCCCATATATAATATGCGGGACAGGTAAAAGGGCCGTTAAACATCTTTTGAGGTGATGTAGGGCTCAAAAGTAACGGCAAGGATCGCGTCCCCACCAATTTGATGTACGTCCCCTTGAGTAGGGTCACATTTCATCACTCTCCGCGGCTTGTATTTCCCCAAGGTAAAAATATCTTGCCGGATGTGGTATCAACCTGAAATACGGTGATTTTGCCAATCAATCGACAGAGAAGAGCTCATTTGAAAGGATGCCTATACAGTTTGTAGAGTTGCATAATATATGTTTGGGACTGATGAGACTCAATCGGGGTAGATTTTCCCTACAACTTTCTGTCGGAATTTTGTCGTTAATGTGAAAATTATGTAAATATAAAAAAAATATTCTTATTATAAATTAGAAATGTAATAGGATGTTTATTTTATGTAACCTAGCGCTAGACGATTTATGTACTTACTACTAGCCTTTTCCTTTTCTGTAAATATAATTTGAACTGTCGTGAATCAACACGTTCATTATTAAACACTTCGTTATTATCACTACCAATCTATAAAATGTTTCGACGAATTGTTATCACATCAGGGGGCCGATTTTTGAGTGTCGAACGCTCGACTTTTCAGTACTTTTCACTCGGTTTTGACAGATCTCGAGTGAAAAGTCGAGCGTTCGACATTCAACTCCCTGCACTTCAACTCCCCTTCTAGCACTAAATGATCACGAAACAGTACATAAACTAGGAACAGTACAACAGAGACATGTGTTTCTAGTTCCCGCGTAACGTGACACCGCTGATGAACGAGGAGCAACTCTGGGGCTGCTTCTACAACTTCCCCGAGCTGTACGGCGATGCGTACTCGCCCTCGGTCCGAGTACTCAAGCTACGAGACGTTGCCGAGCTCGTGGGCGGGGTGCTCACGAGGGACATGGTCGCCGCCTGCCTCACCTATCTGCACCGCACACCGATCTTGGGGGACTACGTTTATATAAAATTGGACGTCTCTGGAAAGGTTAATTCGACCCTTTCGTTATCTAATTTACATAATCGTGGGTTATTCTTATCCTTAGTAACATCCTTTTTAACCGATGATACATATCGGTTTGGTGTATGTATGTGACTGTGGCATAACAACCACAGCGGATGAACCGATTTCATTCTATTTACGTATGTTGCTATGTATATTTAAGTGTAAATAGAAACTTCAATTATTTTATAGTTAGGTATACGTTTAATTGTCTCTATGAGCGACATGTTTCAAAGCTTTCAAGCGTTCTTCTTTAGGATGAATCTTTCATATGATTTTTAAATAATTATTTAAATTACAGCGGCTGCTCAATATCGACGTCTTACAACACTACAAGTACTTGGTATACTTGGATTTGTCGTCTAATCTACTTACCAATCTAACTGTACTGTCACATCTTCTGTACCTGCAATTTCTCTCCGTGGCTTTCAACAGGCTGGAAACCGTACTGGAGTATCAGACACGTAAATAATACATTAGTCTATCGAAATCTGTTGAATTACCAGTCCCGAGTGCGCGAACGGAAAGGTTAACGTGAACGTAATGTAGGTACCCAGCGGTCCCCGGTCGTTTCGATTCGATAATTCTAGTTTGCCTCGCTCTAAACGAAATAAGCTGCAAACACACGTAGCGTTTCAGCACCACGCTACGTCGTGTTGCGCTAACCATATTAGGTGCGGACGCAACGCGCAAACTACCGTCAGAGAATACCTCTTCACGTCACCACATAAGACTATTAGAATACGGTGCCGCGAATAAATAGCGCTAAGCGCAAAGGAACGTTGACGTATGAAGAGATTGTACTTTTACCTAGGTACATACATAATAGTTTCGCTACGCCACGTTGCTCGGTGCCGAAACGCCACTTGTGTTCTCCGCCTGCCGTACACTCCGGATGCAATGCGGGACCCGCGGGCCCGTCTTGGCACAAAACATCGGCCTTTATCCATTATATGTTTTGCTATTTACCGGGTCACTGTTCACTGAGCTTCTCATTTCCAGCGGCGTCTCCGTAAGCCGAGATTTGTACGAGTACACCTGATTTTCCCGTACGCAAAAACAATCGGTTCTACGAAAACCAGGCGACGGACTTAGAGCTAAAACAGTGCAATATCTAAGAGACCTTTTTTTGTTCACAGCGCAATGGTTTCTCACTGAAGTACATTATAAATACAATTCTGTGAAAAGAATAAGGGACCTGTCGATGTTTTGGTCGATCACTATTTTAGATTTATCTCACAATAATATCAAGTGTATTTGCGGCCTGGAAAATTTAAGGTTTTCTTCAAATTCCATATTTGTGTTACCTATATGTTAGCGCGCGAGGTACTCGATCTGAAACTTGCTTTATGCATTATCATTGCACTTGCAAAATTTTTTAAGACTTTCAAACATACCGGTCGGGTTTTTTTCGCAATTGGCCATCTAAACATATTTAGAAGCTTAACGGCAATATGAGTTTGAAACCCGCCCATCTAGATTCTAGGTCCTGTCGTAACGTCTCTGAAGAGTGCAAACGACATTGATATCATATTTGAACGCGTAACGCAAGTGTTTCATTGACCCCTCCTGGTCTCGAACTAGTGTTTATAGAAAATTGTTCCAGATATCTTCGTCATCTTGATTTGTCGTTCAACCACATCCAAAGGCTAGAAAACTTGAACAATTTGCGATTGTTGTGGCTGGATGTATCGTACAATAACATTTCGAGCTTCGAACTGGGTCCCGAAGAGGGACTGTGGACTTTACTGCATCTTGATTATATAAACCTTAATGAAAACAATTTAAAGTCCATGAAGATTTTTTCAGGATGTACTAGGTAAGTATGACATTTGTATCAGCTTTCTACATTTTCACTCACACGACACCGTAGGTTTACTTATAGGCCTGTCATATGTTACATTCGTAATTGCAATAATTGCGGTAAACTTGCATTTTTGGTATGTTGTTTGGGTCCACCTATTTATCCAGGTTTGAAGCTGTTTAAAATGAACGCGCGCTGAGTTATTCCTGAAAAACCGAAAAGTGGGGAATTTTTTGACTAAAATATCAATAATGAGGTATCTACGGGGAAATTAATGGGAGTTGAAGTTGTAGCAAACTTAATTACCTTCATTCAAGACCATAAACCAAAAAATATTCTGTGAAAATTTTCATTTTTGGTACAAGCTTTTATTGCCGACTGTACTTCTTTTCAATAGTCATCAACTACTCGTGGTGGCGGTTCTAATGAGACCAAACACGATGGGTTTAACTTTTGTAGTTTAGTAGTTGCTGTGGCCACCTTCTGTCTCCATCATCAGATCAGCTCGATGGTACCATAATATTGCACTGTCACCAAACATACATAAGTATGACAAATTTCAGCTCAATCGGATGCCGGCAATAAGTTGAAAATTGTGGTTGTTTGGTTGAAATGTGTGGGTAGACCACAACCACAACAACCACAATTTTCAACCCTTTTCCAGGCCGCACCAACCTACGTCGTTTTGTGAAAAATAAAATATAAATTCAGAATAGTTATACTGTAGTGGAAATTAAGCGCAAGTAACTTTTCGCCAAAATTCAATTCTATTTAAACCTTAACTTTGGGTTAAGGTTGAAATTTTAATTACATGCATGTGGTCACTATAGGTACCTACGCATGGAAAAGGGTTAACTGATAAGAACCTTTAAGCAAGTATCTAATCGCCTTGCCCTTCTCAGACTGCGTGAACTCCACGTCCGCAACAACCGTCTGAGCACCCTGCTCGAGCTGGCCGTGTACATGCGAGCATTGCGCAGACTCGCCGTGCTAGACATGCGCGCCAACCCCATCTGTTCAGCGCCCGGGTACGAGGCCGTCGTCTATGACACCTTCCCGCTACTGGTTAACTTGGACGCCACGGAACTGGATCCCGTCAGACAGGTAACTGTGAGAACTAGCTAAGTAATCTGCTTGAACTAGCCGTGTACATGCGAGCGTTGCGCAGACTCGCCGTGCTAGCCAACCCCATCTGTTCAGCGCCCGGATAAGAGGCCGTCGTCTATGACACCTTCTCGCTGGTAGTTAACTTGGACGCCACGGAACTGGATCTCGTCAGTCAGGTAACTGTGAGAACTAGCTAAGTGACCTGCTCGAACTAGCCGTGTACAATGCGAGCGTTGCGCAGACTCGCCGTGCTAGCCAACCCCATCTGTTCAGCGCCCAGTTAGGAGGTCGTCGTCTATGACACCTTCTCGCTGCTAGTTAACTTGGACGCCACGGAACTAGATCTCGTCAGTCAGGTAACTGTGAGAACTAGCTAAGTGACCTGCTCGAACTAGCCGTGTATAATGCGAGCGTTGCGCAGACTCGCCGTGCTAGCCAACCCCATCTGTTCAGCGCCCGGTTACGAGGCCGTCGTCTATGACACCTTCTCGCTGCTAGTTAACTTGGACGCCACGGAACTCGATCCCGTCAGACAGGTAACTGTGAGAACTAGCTAAGTGACCTGCTCGAACTAGCCGTGTACAATGCGCGCGTTGCGCAGACTCGCCGTGCTAGCCAACCCCATCTGTTCAGCGCCCGGTTACGCGGCCGTCGTATATGACACCTTCCCTATTAACTTGGACAGCTCGGAACTGAATCTCGTCAGTCAGGTAACTGTGAGAACTAGCTAAATGAGGTGCTAGAGAGCGCTGAATGAGCTGCTAGACATGCGCGCGTCGTTTACGACACCTTCCCGCCACGGAACTAGATCCCGTCACTCAGTTAACTCCAGCAACTGTTCTGATAAAGTGCGCTGTTAGAGCTGCAACCACAACTAGTCTCACTTAGTTTTTTAAGCGCAGAATGGTAGATGTCATTGTCATGTTTAACCATAGACTTTATAAAATATGTACTATATATTTTCAAATAATAGACCTGCAATTTTTTTATGTTATATTATAAATGACAGCGCAGCTCGAAAATGGACATGCAACCGAACGTGAACACGTTCGCATCTCGACGGCTACTGCGCATGCTGTACGTGGAACAGTTGTCCCGCGCCCGCGTGTCCGTCACGCCGCCCGCGGACACTGATGAGGTGCCCCTTGTTGTGTTCGTCGGAGAAGAGGCTGTCAGCAAAGGTACTAGACACGTCCGCATCTCGATGGCTTATGAGCAAGCTGTACGTGGAACAGCTGTCCCGCGCCCGCGTGTCCGTCACGCCGCCCGCGGATACTGATGAGGTGTCCCTTGTTGTGTTCGTCGGAGAAGAGGCTGTCAGCAAAGGTACTAGACACGTCCGCATCTCGATGGCTTATGAGCAAGCTGTACGTGGAACAGCTGTCCCGCGCCCGCGGGTCCGTCACGCCGCCCGTGGACACAGAGGCGGTGCCCCTTGCTGTGTTCGTCGGAGAAGAGGCTGTCAGCAAAGGTACTGGACACGTTCGCGTGTCGACAGCTCCTGCGCTTTATGTATGGGGAACGGCTCAGCAACACCACGCCGCCCACGCGGACAATGAGAGAGGTTCCCCTAGTCTTACTCATTGGATACGACGCTGTTAGCAAAGGTGGAACCACATAAAAGAAACATCTGACGCTTTGACATTTGTGAATTACTTCTATACAATCTATGCAGACTGTTTACTTGTTATGATAGCATAACATATTTCATTAAAATGTCTGATCCCTTGTGGAACTTTGATAGGTAGGCTATTAAATAAGGATAGGCCTTAATAAAGCCAAAGGGCTTACAAGGTCTGAATGGATCAAGTTTACGGCCGCTAACTATTAATATACAAACATGTAATACTTTTATGATATTCTGTGGTCGAAACTTAAGTAAAGTCACGTAAAGGCACAGAATAATATAATAGTATTACATAGTAAAGGATTACACTTGGAGCAAAGCTGTTTGACTTAGACGTAACTTTCCATCCGTAACTACCGGTTGTCTACTTTGCTTTTTCGGGTTAGAATTATGAAATATTTTTTCCTCTAACATAAAGTTTACACGTTAATCATTCACAGCGTATAAACTTGTTACAAGTTACAAATCTAAACTGGCAATACTGAGGCAACTGGCAATGACGACTGGTTATTTGAAAAGTGCTGGCGGCTTAGACTTTATTACTTTATGCCGCTGTAATAAGGTCCAAAAGTGAATACATCTCATTATTTTCCACTGTAGCTTTATGATACTGAGCTGCTACTGCTACCTCTGTTGCACTTACGTACAGACTTACAAGTGTGACAGAGAGAGAAAATTTCGTTTGTGGCTCGCGGTAGCACCTCTGGACATTGGTAACATGACTCATAAATGATCCAGGTACTCTGGCGCGTAAGCTCGCCGACGAATGCGGCTCGAAGATAAAACTGGGCCTGCAGCACACAACGGCGACATTCCATAACCCGGTATTACCACAAATAATTGATTTAATTTATTTACTAATTATTCACAATCAGAGGCCTATTTCTCCGCCCGGTCTCATTTCTGCGCGGTTATTCTTAAGCTCTTTTAGTAATGGCATTTACGCGTAAAAGTGGGTGAAGAAATGAGCCCTATTGCACTTAAAACACGAGTTTATTATTATTTTTGTGCATGCGTGTTTCTTGTTCTGTTTGTCTTTGAGCCAGGCTAAGATATTGCCAAATTGTCATATCGAGGATGCAAACTTTGAACGCAATCTTACTCGAACCACCAATGATATGCATATTTGAAATTGATGTTACTAAGTACTTACTTAAATCACCCACAAATTGGCACCCAAAAACGAATTGTTGATAGGTAACTAAGTCATGTATCATTTTGTAGTTACATGGAATTATTTAGAGTTGGGGGTTTGACTCTATATAATATATTTATATTTTGACGACGAATGACAAACGTCACATAGGTAGTGTGAGACAATGCTCTATGAAGCCGAAATTACCCGAATCTATTTCCAAAGGTCGACGTGCAATATATATCTCCGGGTACTGTATATGTAGGGCAGGATTGTCACAGTCTTGTATTAATATTCAACGAGGTTGAGGTTAATATGAGATTATAACGGTGAGAGGCGAAGCTACGTTTACACCATCTGAAAGTCATGTGAAACAAAATTACCTTCACAGGGTCACTACATAGAAGTGTCTCGGCAGAAGTTTGACGATATGCTCCTCGCAGGCGATTTTCTCACCTACAGTGAAATGGATGGCGAGTCGTACGGGCTGAGTACGTAAAACTTTAGGCCTTACCTCCTAAGCTATGCTCTAAAACCCATTCAGCTTCGGCACACATCATGCGTGCACGTGACATATCTTATGAGTAGGGCTGCCATCTCGAATTTCGCCAAACCCGGACAACGATTCAAAAAAACCCGGACATTTGGCGTAAATCGCATTTTTCCCCCGGACGAGTCCGAAAATAATATTTTTAAAAAACAAGACCTTTAAATTCAATGAGGTGCTTCCTTACATGAAAAGTGTCCGGGTTTTCCCCGGACACTTCTTGACACCCCGCCCGGACGGCCCCCGGACGGCCTCCAAACTAGGACAAATCCGGGGAAACCCGGACGGGTGGCAGCCCTACTTATGAGGATACTTTACAACGCGCACATCTAGATACGTGCACGACACGCGCTCGTCACGCGCACGCATCCGGTGTGCCAAAGCCTTTTGCACACGTGAGCGAGTCGCGTGCAAGCTTAACTACTTTTGCGGGTTACGAGGTATAATGAGTTCAATCGATCTATCAAACCCTGCAATCTACATGCGACCTACATGCGATTCTTGTACGCGTGTATATAAATGAGGCTGAATATTTGAAAACTACAAGTGTAACAGTTCTGGCTACGCTGTAGCGCGTAGCAAGAAAAACTCATATTATGTAGAGATAAAAATGTGTAGTTCGGCTGCGAACTAACGTTATATACACATGTACAGCGCAATGCCCGTAGACATTGTATAGCGCAATGCTCGTAGCGTTTAACATGCGTTTTCCGATATGTAGCAAAAACTATCTTGGAACTGGGGACACCGCTAGTTTAAAGATTTTCATGATACGACAGTCGGACACATACCGTACCGAACACCGAATATTAAATGAAACTCCAAATAATAGTTCACATCAAAATAGCAAAAGTTATTAAACCTTTTTGTAACCCATACCTATTATATTACAAGCATTCCTTGCGGTTTTTGCTTATAGTATAACGATGAAGAGTTGCTAAGTCCCCCTGTAACATATTTAAACATTACAGGCCGCGAAGAGGCGTTCATTTCGGACGGTAAAGTACGCGTCTGCACCTTGGATCTGATAGGTGCCCTGATGCTGAAACTGCGCGGTCGGCGGCCATATTTGATTCTCACCACTTGCCATGACAAGACCGCATTAAATGCGAGACAACTTGAACGCAAAACGTGAGATATTACTTATTACCGCTAAGCATGGGTAAATTTTCATTGATGCTTTACGCTTACTATTTTTCTCGGCTTTACTATATGTAAGTTAGTACCGTTTCATTAGGTTTAGGTACCAATTATATACTAAACTGTAGCCTAACCTCTTCCGGAAACCTATATAGTCTGCAAGTGTCTCAGTTATTAATTCAATTTAGTTTTAATACAAACTACTTACAGACAGTAACCTACTCAATTCTAATCATGACTGACGAAGCGTAGCCGTAGAATGCCCCCGTTAAGGCGTGAAGGCGTAAAGAAGAAAGTAAGGCGTTAAAATGTAGGCGAAATGCCTTAATTATGTGCCAAAAATTTGGTCCTAATATGTTTTCCTTTTTAGGATTCCGTACCCAAATGGTAAAACGGGACCCTATTACTAAGACTTCGGTGTCCGTCCGTCTGTCCGTCCGTCTGTCACCAGGCTGTATCTCATACCGAACCGAACCGAACCGAACCGAACCGTAATAGTCAGACAGCTGAAATTTTCACAGATGATGTATTTCGGTTGTCGCTATAACAACAAATACTAAAAAACGTGATACAGTAAATATTTAAGGGGGCTCCCATACAACACCACCGGGCTTAAAACCAGCTTATCGCTGTGCTCACACCGATTTTTCCATGTCAATTATATATAAGATATTACTAACCTATACACCATTGTAATTTAAAGAGAAAAATAAACGCATTTGTATTTGCAACAAACATGATTTTTTTGCCGTTTTTACAGTTAATGGTACGGAACCCTACGTGCGCGAGTCCGACTTGCACTTGGCCGGTTTTTTTTACATAAACAGCTACACTCACCGCGCTGCTGGAGCTCCCCTCCCCACACGCGGAGGTAGTGCTGTAGCCTTTAGCGACCTATGGGGTCGGTTACACCGTGATTATTATCACAATGCTATCGTGTCGTCAATATTATCGTGAATTTAATAATTGTTTGGATTTTGTTTCAATATTCCACGTGAAACGTATTGTGATAGGAGTGTATCGTGATAATAATCACCGTGTAACCGGCTCCAATGAGGTTGAGCGGGTTGAGCCCATAAATTCAACAATGGTACGCCCTTCAGGGCGCGCAACATCGAGTACGAGAAGCAGATGTCAAATGATCCGCTGCAGCAGCATTCCACGCTGCAGGTGCTGCTGTCCGGTCGCATCATAATCAACGGCATTCTCAACGAAATCATCATGGTACACCTACTATCCACGTAGATATATGTCGTACACTTTTTCATCTCACACTCAACAAAACGATAGAAAATGTGTAGACATGTTTGACTTAATTAAAATAAGAAACCTTTTTTCAAAAGACATTATAATTATGTATATTATATTGTCTATATGTGTTGAGATGTCTTTACGAAGCCGCGACTATGACCGTCCAAGTACAAAACCAGCAGTCTGAACCTATCCCATATCCCATTGCATCGAGGTGTGAAACAAGGGGACGTTATTTCCCCCAAATTGTTCCCAAATGCACTCGAAGATAATGTTCAAGACTCTGCACTGGAACGGATGTGCCATAAATGTAAACGGCGAGTACATCTCACACCTGAGATTCGCAGTCATCGTGGCTGAAACCGCTCAGGACATGACAGGACGTACATGCTGAGCACGCCAGTGTAGGACGCCCTCTAGCCATATGGAGTGATGACATACGCAAAGTGGCTGGCAGCGGTTGGAAACAAAAAACTCAAGACCCGAGTTCAGTGGCGTGCCATGGGAGAGGCCTATGTCTAGCAGTGGACGAATGTGGGCTGATGAAGATAATTATATTATACAGAATTACACATGACAAAACTTGTTAGGTAGGCCTCTTTATACGGGCGGCCCCATACCTATGGATCCCATCTTCCAGCGTTAAAAAAGCACTTTATGCATTTGATAAGGTTATCGGACTAAAAATATTTGTCTAAAGTTTTTTCATTTTCTCGACAGAGCTTACCGGACGATAAATGCAAGAGCGAGTTCGCGTTGGGCTCCGAATGTTCGCTGCTCATGGCGAGCGACGTTCGCCGAGCCACGCGAGCCGCCTACCCTAGAGGGGCCGACCTGCTCACACTGCTCACTGTGACCTCGGTAAGTAATGCTTGGACTTATTTATGATCATTTTCTCAAGTCGTCTGAATGGACTGAGCATATCGACTTGTGTGTCTGCGTTTCAAAGATTCATTACCTATCATTAGTCTAATCTAAAGATTTATACTTATGTTAATTTGTGATTGCCGCGGCAACATTATATGACACGAAATTTATTGGGCAATGCATGAAGGTTCATTTTAAACTGTATTTGATAATTGTGGCGTCCATCCAGGTTAAAAAATAATAAGTTGCTCGAACTTATTAATTTTAGCAGCTCGTCGGAGAGAGCATATCAAATAGAAATCCTAGTCTAATCTAAAGATTAATACTTCTGTTAATTTGTGATTGCCGCGGCTACATTATATAATACGAAATTTATTGGGCAATACATGAAGGTAGGTAGTTGCTTGAACTTATTAATTTTAGCAGCTCGGAGAGAGCATATCAAATAGAAATCGACCATACATTCATTTATTATATATGTCATTGGGTCAATCAACTATTTCTTAACTATTTCTTGTCACTCGTTACCATGGTTACGTCTCCTGGGTCACTCTTAAAAACTGTGATTTTACCGACTTCAATCCTACTAAACATGATTTTTAGCGATGATTATAAACCCATTTTGACGTTGCTCATCTCTTGAGCATGCTAGAACTCCATATTATAGCATTTTTTCTAAGAAACTCGGTAACTGTTGTCTCCTGGCTGACGGGACAGAATAACAACAAGGAAAAGTTGATTGACCGCATTACTCATTAACAAATTCTGAAAAGCTGGCTATTATTTGGATGGAGTTGTAAAACGGCCATTATACTTCCGGTGCCGCTCTTGCCTGTTTGCTAAATAATGCTGTCCTGTTAATCTCAAGATTTTAGTTAGCGGCGTCCCAAGTTTATATATAAAGTTCGACGGCTTACCTAGCTCAGGAAACAAGATACTATCGGGAAAATGCTAACCAGAGTTCCGTAAATAATGTTTCCTCTAAAATAGGTACTTAGGTAATTGTAGTCGCTCTACGATAAAGATGGCCAGCAATAAACAGAAATTATTTAGACACTGTCGAATTTGTTGAGTAACGCTTTTTGACACTGCCCTAAATGTAACCCGAACTATTAAAGGAAATTTTTAAACCGCACGAACATATGATATAAAAAAAATGTATTAAAAAGTGCTACACAGCAACGCAATTTCACGTTCACTTCGACTTCTGAACTACTGTAATTTTACATTCCTTCATACACAACTAGTTAAATGTTTTTTTTATAAAATAGCACTAACTTTAATGTAATAGGAAGGTTTATAGGTAGATCTAATGGTTCCACAATAAAGTATACCATCTAATAATTAGATGATCAAACGAACTTACCTGAAGTGAAGTTCGATCTTAATTGTCATGTCTTCGACGAAAGATTTATATATTTAAACGAAGGTAGTTGCCCTGCAACGTTCGGACCTATTCGCACCCAGTTCATCGGTATCGTAGAAAGAGAAAAAAGATATCGTCCTCCTTCTACGACACCGGTCGCTGCAACCTCATTCTTTTTAGAGAGAACTTCAACATTGGCCTCCACAGGGTTAATGTACTTATGGGAGGGAGGGAGCGTAAATCTTTCGTCGAAGACATGACAATTAAGATCGAACTTCACTTCAGGTAAGTTCGTTTGATCATCTAATTGTCATGTCTTCGCCTCAAGATTTATATATTTAAACGAAGGTAGATGTTCAGAGCCAGACAATGTTGAAGTAATATGGAAATAAAAAACAATAATGAAAATCAACGATGTATATATTTGTATTAAATATCAGCCTGTTTACGTTGACTCATGTTATTATAATTAACCTATTCTTTAAATTTAGGACTACGAATCACAATTCAGTCGAATAGTGCACTAGCAAAGCTAGAAGCAGATTCTGCAACAGGAAGCTTATAAAAATTTGCAAATACCAAAGATTGGTTAGACCAACCTGCTGTCTTCCTAATTATATCGACACTAACGCCAGCTCTTTCAGCGGCTGAAGTAGAAGAGTGTCGGGTGCTATGAGCACCAAATATTTTAGTGTCGATACCACTAGCAGACAAAGTTTGCTTAATCCAGCGTGATACAGTTTGTGATGTTACTGCATGATAAGGGCTTCTCGATGTTAAAATAAGTTTGTCCTCATTTTCTGGTCTAATTGCGGATGTAATCTTTAAATAATCGATCAATACTTTCGCCGGACAAACACTAGGTCTTAAACGGAAAAAAGGTAATTCTAAGATAGGCTGTTTTCTACCTACGCCCGACGTCTTAATTAAATCTTTGATTTGTATCACAATTCGTTCATTCGTCACATTAATATTAGGAATTCTGATTAACGATAGGGTTTGACATCTCTGACCTGTCGCTAAGGCCAGTAAAACCACTAACTTCTTACTAATAACATCAAGAGTTAGAATCTCATTTGGGTAGAACTTACTCAAGTAGCTTAATACTATATCAGGATCCCATGTGAAGGAGTACTTGGGAAAGGTAGGTCTTAACTTAAATACGCCTTTAAAAAACCTTTTAATCCGGTCGTCTTGAGTCATATTATTTTGGCAAATAAGAGATAAAGCCGAGCGATGGCTGTTAAGGGTACCGTATGAGGATCCCTTCCTTAAGCACTCCGTTAAAAAATCTAGAACGTCGTATATTTGTATATCCAATGCCTCAATGCCCTTTTCTATACAGTACTGCCACCAAAGTTTTAGGCTCGAAGAATATTGAGACTTAGTATTCTGAGACAAAGATGAAAGCATAACCGTTAGTGCGGACTCTGGTACTTGTCGCCTGGTGAACGCCTGCCGGATGAGATACTCGCAGCCAGGGAAAGGCGTTGGTGCATTGGATGTACCTCCCTGAAATAAGAAGATAACAGGTTTTTACTTGGAGTACAAAATAAGGGACTTGTACAGGGGGAACCATGGCTGTGAAGGCCATAGTGACTACCACTATTCCAGTAGCTTGTTCACGGGCAATCTTTCGTAACACTTTTAGAATTAATGACAATGGCGGAAATGCATAGAAACGGAAATTACTCCAATTTACTGTAAAAGCATCGATATTGAATGCATACGGGTCTCTTTTCCATGAAATGTATTTCGCACATTTTGCATTTACCCTGGACGCAAATAGATCACAATATCTGGCTTGCCAAGCTTGACTACTATTTGCCTGAAGGCACTATCTTCTAACTTCCATTCAATATCGATGTTTCTAGATTCCCGGTCTGCATCAGTATTTTCACATGACTTAATATATATATATATATATATATAGGATGCAAATATATGTATTTTGCGAGTTTCACACCAAGTCCAAATTTTGTTTGCAATATTTATTTAAATGCACATGTACTCCACCTATTTTATTAATACGTATATACAATTGCCGTGGTGTTGTCAATTCGTAGTAGAATATTACATTACTTAAATCTTTAGCAAATGGTTTGAGACCGAAATAAGCCGCCAGTAACTCTAGGTAATTTATATGTCGATTTGATTCATCTTTACTCCAAGAACCACCTATATGTTCTCCATTACAAGAAAATTCATGGAAGCATCTGTGAAAAAACTCCAGTTTATAATCATTGACTTCCAATGATTTAAAGGAATTTCCACCATAACAAATCAACATGTAAGTTACCTGAAATGTCCATTGACTTGTCATAATCTTCATTATGACATTATGACATGCGGCTGTGAGTGTACCTAAATAACCAGCAAAACAGCGTATTGTCATGGCTTTGCCTTTGGGTTTTGCTGGCTAGTAAACTCATGGTACGCGACAGTATTTTGTGTTTCTTTTTTGCTGGCAGCTCCAGACTTTTTTTTTTTAAATATAAAATGAATCCCAAAAACTGACAAGTTCTTTTAGGGACCAAGGAGCTATTTGAATAATTAATTGTAAATCCTAACCTCGTCAAGCAGTTGATCGTTTCATTACGATTGTTTAAGCACTGTTCGTAAGCATTAGGTATTAAGCAGGCTATCGTCCAAATATTGAACAGAATCGTAGCCATGTGACCTTAAAGAAGCTGACACAGGTTTCATTATTTTGGTAAAAATAATGTGGCGCCGAACCCAAACCAAAAGCCAAGGCTCTAAATTCATACAAAACATCATCGAAATAAAATCGGAGATATTTTCGTGATCCTCATGAATCCGTACTGAGAATATGTTTCTTTAAAGTCCAAATTAACCATATAACAGTTAGGTGTCCACGATTTAGTGGCTGTCCTTATATCATCCATTTTTAAAATGATTAGTTAGGTCTTATAAATTTATTATTATTATTATTTTTTAATTCAAAATGGTTCAAAGCAAAGGGAATTTTATATCCTACAATTGCATCTAAGACCTACTTGTCATTTAGTAATCGATTTCCAATCGTCAATAAAATAGGATAAGCGACCAGCGCGTACCTCTGTGGGCTCTGTGTCTAACGTCTGCGAGCCGTGGGCGCCGCGTAGGTGCGACGCGCTGGGAGCGCTGGCGGCGCTAGCGCCGCGCTCGAGGTCGTCGGCGGCGGTGCAGACGGGCGGTGACGCGCCGGCGTCTGCGATGGCGCAGGGAATCGCTGCCCACCGCTGCGGTTCAGCGGAGTTCTGAAGCTTCGCTGAAATTGACGGGGCGGTGGGCCCCTCCAGTTTAAACTAGAAGTAGCTGTACTTGGAGCCGCCTGAATTAGCTGCCCAGTTTTTTTAATCCCTCTAGAAGACTTAATAAACTCGCCGAGTTTGTCACCAAACAGATGTGAATCTCGTTTACGATCTTTAAAGGGATCAACAAAACTTTTTTCGAGCATTGGTGT
Organism: Cenopis cana; assembly: GCA_951800055.1. Lineage (NCBI taxonomy): Eukaryota > Metazoa > Arthropoda > Insecta > Lepidoptera > Tortricidae > Cenopis > Cenopis cana. The sequence continues at coordinate 9,654,439 of OX637488.1, forward strand.
TATTAAAGCACGTCTCGTCTCAGTTTCGGTGAAATGAGAATCCGCTATTAGCTGTGATGCATCGCTCAGTAATTTAAGCGTTTCTGGGGTAGCTAAAGATTTCTTTAGCATACCCGTAATTATTTTCCCGAGTATGGACAAAACGCAGCCTAACTGATTTTGTTTTTTTAGAATACGCATGTCTCTATTTTTAGAGTTTTCAACCAAAACTGCGGCTATCTCAGGATTAAGGACGGGCGACTTAGATAGCGGGCAGTTTTTTGGTAGTAAATACTTTTTTGAAAGTTCTTCTTTAGTCTCCTTTTTGAGCCCATCCTTTAAAATGGGCGTCCATATTTTGGACAAATTATCGTTTATGTCGTCGCCCCATTCCGCCGCGTCCGGAACAAAATCTCCTAATGCTTGAAGTAACTCGGGATCGATTATTTCGAGTTCAACCGGAGCTGGTGTCGGGGATATTTCTACTTGCTGTGCTGGTTGCGTCGGCGTCGACGAGGGACCTGGCACTGGTTCCACCGGAGCCGACGAGGGACCTGGCACTGGTTCCACCGGAGCCGACGAGGGACCTGGCACTGGTTCCACCGGCGGCGACGAGGGTCCTGGTACTGGTTCCGGCACATGTGCTGGTGGTTGAGGGTCCTCTGGCACATCCCCGGCTGACACTCCCAACTGTTCGTCTATAACCGGCGCCAGCAAACATTGTAGGAGCGGCGGTTCGTCTTAAACAAAGAGAAATCAGGTTATAACCTGTTTTTAATTTTCAAATATTAACGGTTAACATCTCGTGTTAACTCGGTAAAATTGCTACTGGTTATTATCTCGTAATAACTCGGAGCTATATTCTCCACTGCCTAACATCTCGTGTTAGATCGGGGAGTAATTTAATTAGACAATGTAATCTACATATCACTTCAGAATATCACTTTTAAACACAATACTCACCATGTTCGATTTCTTCTTCACTTGAATAAATAATTCGTGACGAATTTCTTTTTAATTTAGCTTCATACTTCCTAATCTTCTTTTTCCATCTTTCTTCTTCTGTTCTTGCTTTCCTTTTAGGCATAGTGTTTGAAACTATTCAGGGCCTTATAAGGAAACAATATATTTTTACAATTTTACTAGCCGGAGCTCACTTTTTTACTAGGTGCGATCGCCGCGCGCGCAAAGACACGAATGAGGTTGCAGCGACCGGTGTCGTAGAAGGAGGACGATATCTTTTTTCTCTTTCTACGATACCGATGAACTGGGTGCGAATAGGTCCGAACGTTGCAGGGCAACTACCTTCGTTTAAATATATAAATCTTGAGGCGAAGACATGACAATTGCGACTGTACAGTACATCTGCCTGTCATGAGGCGGGCGGGCAGTTTTTCATTTCCTTATATTGAATCCTTTCAACTAAAGAACAAGTTCAGACAAGAGTTCCAGACTCCAGACGTCTAGACTAGGGTTTCGGAATATTAAAATTAGTATGAATATACATGTGAATTTACAGACTCGCTGGAAGATGCCATTCATGTTCTGAAAAGAAATTTTGCAGGTGCTGTCAAATACAATGGGTACCTTGCGGCTTTATTAGCATTATAGAAAAACCTCATGGGCCGGATTTAGTATTAGTATTTTGTGAGTAAATAAGATGCCTTGCTCGCGTAACACAAGCGAAGTCGGATAAAATATAGCCTACCTATGTCCATTATAAAGGTGAACTGGTGATAGAATCTGTGGAATCGGGTTAGTGCCTACAAGAGATTGCCCATTACGTTCTAAGTGCGTTATAACTACAAGAAACTCACGTTCACATTTACCTTTATTATTAGTAATAGAGGTACATTCGTGTAGATTGAGTACCAACACTACTTGTACAATTTAGTTTACTTTAGGGCTAGACTAGAACATTAGGTATACTAGTAGGTATACTACGAGCTGAAGAGTAAGTAGTTGATAACAAAACATTGTTAAAACACCCTGTCAGATGCCAAATAGTGCCAGTGCCTTCAATACGTCAGCATCAGGACTAAAATAGCAAACAAGTACCTACCTACATTAATAAGGCTCAGACCCTAGATAAGAGTGTAATGACTGGAAATAGATAGCCAACTTCTCGTATATTGTGATCCCGACTAAAGCGCTACCAAGTGCCAAAGTTAGTAATTATTATCTTAGATACACGTGAAAAAACATACAAAAAGTGCATCCGCCGCTGGGGATAGAACCCGGGTACATTGTCTCTAAAGACAATATACTTTTCCACAGTGCCACGTGTGTGATACTGGTACGCATCGAATTTATGAATACCTTTTTAGCAGTCTACCTACTTTTACTTTTTAGCTGACTATTCGAGCAAGTTTAATAACCATGAAAATAGGTGGCGCTATTATTAATTCCGTCAGCTTTCTTCTAAGATGAACAACCATGGCTCAGACGGACGTCAGACAGCCAAGCCCCTCCACGCGGTTTCTTGGTCACCAAGATGCTATTCACAAAACTCCTTCGTCTCCATCCCATTCACAACCCATCAATACTACCGGTTTACTAAAAGAATGAACCTTGACGTCTATGACGCGTCATATAGGGAGAATATGACGCGTCATAGACGCCGAGATCACCCGAGATACAGGGAGAAATCAGGGCTCGATTCACGATACACAATTTGACACATGTGTTAAAATTTGTAACATGGTGTCACTTTATGGATAGTAAACCATCAAAATATCACATTGAATTGAAAATTATAAAATTTTACCAAAATAGAAAAAGGATATAGTTATTTAACATCGAAAATTTTGAAAATTATGTTTTTTTGGTCATCCAAAAGTCAAACAAAAGGTATCAATAGAATGCTTAAGTAAAAAAAAAAAAATGTACGACAGCTATGTACCTAAACGCATTATTTTACGACCAAAACAGCAAAATACTTATTTTCCCATACAGCAGTTGGTTCGATACCAGCCGTGTGACGTCATTTGCCCGTGCCAATTTTTTAGTAGCCGTTTGGGCGGCCGCTAGCGGCGAGCTAGGTTCATCTCTATTTTTACCCTTTATTGTGGTCTGATTGTAGTTGGTCCCATATAGACATTTGATCGTCTATAAAAACTGGTTCGAATGGCACCATACATTTTTTTTAGTCAAATAGCGTATTGTCTATGGATGCGATATTGACAATTTCGACATCGACACTTGGCAGTTGTGGGTTGTGGGGGCTATCTTGTTAAAGAACTAACTGGGTTAAAATCTTTCGAATATCTTCGTCTCTATCACATTTGTTTCGAGCGGTAGAGAAAGAAACATACGAATTTCGATCTTCAGGTGGTCAGGACAGGGGCGCTACCGCGAGCCACAAACAAAATTTTCTCCCTCTGTCGCACTTACAAGTCTGTACGTAAGTGCGATAGAGACGGAAAACTTCGTTTGTGGTTCGCGGTAGCTGCTCTGACCCCCTGAAATCTGCCACTGTCACTGTCGCAGGTGACACAGATACAGTATACTTTTTTACTTATAATTGTATAATTTTTTAAATATTTTGACCAGAATACTAAGCTCATCGTATAACTACGAACATACCTACGCCCTTTTAGAAAACGCGGCAGTTTTAGATTACTAAAATAAGGGGGATTAAATGATTTTTTTATCAAGCAAAAGAAATTATATAATTAAAACTCGATTTTTAAGGTTACTGTACCTACGTACATAACCTTAAAAATCGAGATCTGTCAAAAAACAATAATGTTTTGACACACGTCGAGTGAACAGTTCGACACTCAAGAATCGGCCCCCAGGAGAGGCCTGCTTATACCGGTTTGCCTAAGGCGAATTAAATACATACGTTGTAAATACCCGCCCAGATTATTGACGACAAATCCCTAAGGCCGGATTACACCTTTGGCCCGGGAGGTTTACTTGCTTTGGGGAGCTATTCGCACCTATCTATAAGTATGTCTATAGTTGCGGATTAAAATAGTTAATGAGCGCTCGGGCTTGCTGGTTGAATTACGTATACGATGGTTACGTACACGTTTGCATTTTCATATTATCTCTCACCCAGACACATTGAAATATAATAAGCCCAGACAAGTCTGAGACAACGTAACTATAACTTGTCCGTCTAGGATAAAGTCTAACAAGTGGAACTTATTATGCAATAAAAACGCGGGGTACGTGTACCTACACTGTACAAGTACTGACTCGGTGTTTACAATCCCTCTGCCTCACAAGGCATTAATTTCAGTTTATTCCTCTATTCTAGTTCGGTGAAATCGCATCTTTAACGTTAGTAGCTTTATTTTAATGAGCTATATCTAGAAGAGTGCATTGCATTGTGGTATAATTTGCTAGAGGTGAATCCTTATCTCGCACAAATGCGGTTTCCTGCGACTAATGGGAAACGACCAATATACACGTTTTCACCTTACTCCGTTGAAATAAGGTCCAAGAATGTATACATATTTATGCCCTTGACTGTACCTATAACTATTACTTATTCTGTGCTATAACGGGACTTGCTGTCAGTGTCAATGTACCTAGGTACAGTCAGCAGCAATGGTTGCTACGCGGGCGAGGTGCTCAAAATGATCTTCACACATCTTTATTATAAGGGAATAAGAGCGTGTGAAGATCATTTTGAACACCTCGCCCGCGTAGCAACCATTGCTGCTGACTGTACTATGAGTAAATATTGTTGGCACCTTTTTGCATGTTTGGATGCATGCAGTTGGTGTTATAGGGAGAAATACGTATTTTCATCTCAGTTCACTGCGTGCTCTACGTTGGGCCATCATGGCCCATTGTGTGGATTGTTATAGCCCAACTATTGTTATAGCGGCAATAGGAATAAGTACAAATTCTGAGAACATTTTAACAGGCTTAATTATTACTGGCACGCCGACAAACGTACGAACAGCGGTGGCATAGTAACAGGGTTCTGTTTGCTATCCTTTTGGAAATCGACTACTTAATAAAATATCTAGTTGAACTCCCTGACCCCAAATGTAGGTATATTTACTTAGACACCAAGTTTGTCATTTCAAACTACCTGAATTTATGCTTTTGTCAGGTTTGTCCACATTTACGACAATTTGTTTCAGCAATCTGCCCCACTAGTTTGTCGCTTTACAGTAAAGTTCACAAAATGGTCAAATAACGGTCTTTGTTGGTACTTACTTGCAGAGTGAGTCGTCGATTTCCGGCAAAAATTCTGGCAAGAACAGCCAGGGAGTGGAGACTAGCTTATACTCCATATACAAGAGATCGCAAGACTCCTCGGCTGGCATGGACGGCTCCTAGTAAGTATCTTTATATTATTTAACCCTTAATTCGACAAGGAGAATTTTTTTCGAAATTTAGTTGAAATGATGGTTTTTATGGATATTTAGATGGTTGTAAACACTGGAAAATAAGTAAAAAAATCGATTGATGATAGTTTCAGTAAAAACGTATGTCAAGTATGTTGGACATTGCCAACTTATCAGAGAATTTTAACACATTCTTTTCATACTTTATGCGTACAGTATTTTGGACATTGCCAAGCAAATGGATAAATGTATTCTTTAATTCTAGTTGAAAAACACACGAAAATAACTCACAACGTTCCTATAGAAAATTAAGAAATAAAATTGATCTGCCAAAAACTTTTGCAAAGCTCCTTACCTGCTCTAAACTTTGGCGACCACTGACCACAGAATATGGTTTCTGTGGACCTAACATATTTTTATTATGTCATATAAATATCATTCAATTTCCTAACGCTGCATAAAAAGCAACCCGGTGTTGTAGTTTTTGATGTAGATTTTTTTAGGATGTCTAGTATTTTTCCCTTTGTCGAATTAAGGGTTAAAACTAGCTGCCCTAATAGCTGCGTATTACAGTGATGTTCAATTTAAGCATTTTCGGAAATATGTGAGCAATCTTATGACGACCACTTTAGCCTAGTTGGTAGTGACGCTGCCTACGAAGCCTGGACGTCCCGGGTTCGAATCCTGGTCAGGGCATTTATTTGTGTGATGAGCACGAATATTTGTTCCTGTGAGTCTTGGATGTTTTCTATGTATTTAAGTATATATTTATCTATATTAGTATGTATATCGTCGTCTTGTACCCATAGTTCAAGCTTTGCTTAATTTGGGACTAGGTTGATTTGTGTAACACTGTCCACATATATTTATTTATTTATTTTATGTTCTGAACTAAAAGTCATATTCACACATTTTTGATCACTGTTTTGGGCACTGAATGAAATGTGTTGTAAGGTTAAGGTTTAATAGTCACACCACATAACACTAACTTTTCCCCAATACTACTAGCACTGTAACGAGCTAACGAGCATGTAAAAGCGATAGTGACATGCGTTTTATGTCGGCAATAAACAGTGTACTGTGGGCGAATTTAAACTTCACCATAAACAACATCAGGAGGTCAATCGGACTCAACATTTGGCATTCTAAATATGTGAATCTAACGCGTCTGAATGAGTTAGGTACGCGACACACAAGAGAAATATAATTGAAAAAATAATTAATGAATTAAAAACACGACTCCGCTGGATAATTTTGAACTAAAAAGATAGAAACAAGATTCAATATAAAGAACGAGTGTTTCATTTGTTGTTTGCAGTTGAGGAACCTACAAAAATAGTTTGCCTACTACATACCATACCAAAATATTAGGTCCCCTGCTTTGCCATACAAACTTCCGCCCCCTTAAGGGATGATTTCCGGGATAAAAAGAATCCAATGTCCTTCCCCGGGACTCAAACTATCCCCATACCAAATTTCATCTTAATCGGTTCAGCGATTTAAGTATGAAGAGATAACAGACATACTCGTATAGACAGACAGACACACTGTCGCATTTATAATATTAGTATGGATGGATTAGTATGGATTGTAAGCCAGTAGTACAGGTATTAATGTCACTTCTCAAACTCGTAAACTGTCATAATATTAGACTTATCATTTATCAAGCTTAGCTAAAGTATTTATCCCCTAGGGAAAATATGAATCTCATTACAAATAGGGCATGCAACCGGGATCCCGGGATCCCGAAATCCCGGTAATACCGACATGATTTTCTCTGTATTTCAATACCGGTATTCCAAGGACTTATACCGAAATACCGAAATACAGGAATTCTGTTATTTTTGTTCTTTTAAAATTCATAATCATTGAAACACGTAGTTTATTTTCGATAAAATGAACAATCGCAGTTAATATCGAGTGAAATTACTTGTTTAATATTAGTATTTCGCCGTTTTAAGGATATTTGTAGTGCTAGTTCGACATGGATCGAATGCGCATCAGGCGGCTGCAGTGCGTCGGGCTATCCACCCGAACAGCCGACCGACTACTTCAACCGAAGGGCGATAACGATAAACCTTACTGCGATCGTAATTTACCTGCTTGGGGCTTTTTTTATTTCTCTTTCTAACTCATTAAGAATATTAAGGCAAATACACCACGGACAAAAATAAAATATGTTCAATCAGTTACTTACCGAATAACAAAGAGTATAATAAGTATATGACAAATAGCCACGGTTACTAAAAGTACTCAGTCAGTGTCACTTAATGGTAATACCAGTTAGTTGTCTTCTATGGTTCGGCGGATGTTTTTGAAGTTATGGTGATGTGTGAGTGTATATTAAGCGATTACCTACTTTATTTTGCTTTGATTAGTAGCCACTTAAAATATTTTAGGTTTATTTTTGCTGTGATGAATTCTATTATGTGAGCAATGCTGCCAAATAACTATTTTAATTTAATTGGAAGTAAGATTGTTGACTATTTAACAAATTATCTAAAAAACAAAGATTTTTAATGAAAAATCCCCAAAAAACACCAAAATACCGAAACATCGGTGTTAATACCGAAATCCCGGGATTGAGATGTGAATACCGAAACTCAATCCCGGTATTGAGTATGGTCCGGTATTGTATGCTCTAATTACAAACATAAATGTGAAATAAAAGCCAAGCTCAGTATTGAGAATATGCGACGTTGTTGACTTCGCTGACAAAAGAATTGATATCTATATAAAGTATGTGGTGCCAAGTTCTGTGTAGAAAATGCTGAAATTTATTTCACTTGGCATGTAATTCAGGTACAGTAGGTATATGAATTGGCTGGTTTTCACGAACACGCTATATATATTTGTCTGTTTTTTTTTCAAATTTGGTTTGTTGGTTTGGTCCCCTTGAACTATATACCCTCACTTCGCTAGGGGGCAAAGGTGAGGCCGGCGGTGAAGCGAGTTCACCCAGAAAATGCCTATTCACTCTTGCCTTAAATAGGCAGGTTATGGCTTATTATAGGATTCCTATGGCTTATTTTATAGATCCTAGTCATATAATCACATACTATTGTAAACAGGGCGATTATAAGGCCGGCAACGCACTTGTGGCACCTCTGGTGTTGCAGGTGTCTATGGGCGGCGGTGATCGCTTACCATCAGGCGATCCGTTTGCTCGTTTGCCCCCTATAACATTAAAAAAAAAAAAAAAAAAAAAATATAAATACCTATAACGGATATCAAAACAAAAACGCTACCCAATGTATGTTGAACCAGATTGACCTCTCCGCAAATAGTTGCCATGGCAATAAACGTGCTACGCTGCTGGGGTACGTGCCTGAAAAACCTCGCAAAGTTCACAGGTTTTCATTAAATTTGATTTTATTAAAGAAGTTGTTTTTTGTTATGTCTGTTCAATATTCACACTGCATGCTCGAAGGGCTTATACGTGTTGGTATATCAGGACATAAATCGTTCAGTGCGAAGTATGTGCGAAATAATTATGCGTTCTCTCTCTCTCTCTCACTCTCTCTTCCCCTCTATCCTACATGACAAAAAATTGACACTGTCATTTTAACATGCCTGATTGTTTTGTTACAAGAGGGCGAATTGAATCAAGCTATAACATGAAATGTGAAACGTAAATGTGTCATATTGATCCCTGCTAACTCATACTTAGTTTTATATTTTTGAATATTCCAGAAACTACATTTGCCTTTACCTGTTCCATGTTAAATTCAGTTCAAGTCGGTAGCAATAGAAAACTAAAAAAAACTTCGTCTCGAGTCTCGACCAAGTTTAAAGTACGAGTTTAGCAACTTGCATATTTCTTTCGTCGTTTTATATTCTGTTAAATGTAGGTAGGTAAATATAATTAGCCAGTACCTAGGTAGCTGTATATATTCTTAGGTATCTGCAATTTAATTAAACTTATGGCCTAAAAACCCGAGTTCTACTATGTGATAATATATGTGACTCTGACTCATTGATAACATTTTAATATTAATTTATTTTACTGTTTAGCGACGGAAAAAAGAAGGACAATGGAACCAAGCCAACAAATGCGCGAAGAAAAACTGATGGTACTAATATATCAGGATCTCGGAATTACGGTAATAGTAAAGCGATGTATATATAATTAACAAGGAAGAAGAAAGTTGACAAGACGTCACGTCAAAAAATATTATTTGGTGTAATTTTGTTATTTTTCTATATTGTTTATAAGATTTTATATTTAATCACAAAATTTACTGTAAATAATATTCAAAAACTGTGGAATAAACAAATGGACGAAGACGACGGGGAAGACGGTGCTAAAATCATATCGTCTCAGCCTCAAATATCCTCAGGAACAAAACAATCATGCCCAGTATGTAGTCTTGAATACAAAAAGAGAGGCTTAAAGAGACATATCCTCATGTCCCACCCGGGATTCCTATGTCCTCCAACTACTTTGAATCAAAATGCCGTAAGGCAAATCGACGAAACAATTCGTGAATCTATCAATCAAGAACATATACCAGACTCAATTCAAAATTTATTCCTCAAAGGATTCAACGCCAGGCTGCTTAATTGCGAAGGTGGTCCAGACACAATTTGGAGAGTGCGTTGGAAAAAACTCATAAATTTTCGCAGTAAGCAATATAGCATTCCACAAGGCAATGTCGGGAGACAATTTACCACACTTCTTGCCGCCGAAATAAGAGAACTTACAAATAAACTACCAAAAGAAGGAAACTCTGAAAAAATATTCATTTTATGTACTACAATACTACAGAGAGATCCCATGGTTAAATCTAGCCAAGATATCAGACGAACACTTCAAAGAAGAATGGAGATGTGGAACTCAAATCACTATGACGAGCTAATTGCTGAAGCCATACTCTGTAATTCAAAATTGACGTCAAAACACAAACAGAAACAAGACGATGACCATGCCGTCCGAATATTTAGTCGTCTAATGCTACAAGGAAAAATCAGGCAAGCAAATAGATGGATAACAGAGAGATCTGGGGGAGGTATAATGGACCCAAATGAGAAAATAGGAGATAAAACAGTACATCAAATATTCAAAGAAAAACATCCCAACCAAGCAACCCCCCAACTAAACTATTTTTTAGACAATCCTGAATTACCTATAATGGTGAATGTTGATATTACTTCAAATCATATAGAAAAAGTTGCTAGAAAACTATCCGGTGGAGCTGGCCCAAGTGGTACAGATTCGGAACAATGGAAGTCACTCCTCCTTCGGTTTGGAAATCATAGCTCCGAATTAAGGGAATCAATCGCAGCACTAACCAGAAAACTTAGCAGTGAAATTGTCGAATGGGATTGCATTAGAACTTTACTAGCAAGAAGAGGGATAGCACTGAATAAATGCCCAGGTGTTCGCCCAATCGGCATCGGCGAAATATTACAACGCATCATTGCTAAAGCCATGGCCACCGCAACAGGGCTAGACGTTCAACAAGCGTGCGGATCCGATCAGCTCTGTGCGGGTATAAAATCAGGCATTGAGGGAGGAATCCATGCTATGACCAAATGTTTTAACGAAGGTGAAGATGATGAAGGCCTCCTTTTAATAGATGCAGCAAACGCCTTCAATGCACTGAGCCGTCCTATCGCTCTTTGGAATGCTAGAATATACTGGCCACGTTGTGCAATATTTCTTTTCAACACTTACAGAGGATATGCAGTCATTTGTTTATCGGGCTCCAATGATTTCATTTTAAGCAAGGAAGGAACCACACAAGGTGACCCATTGGCAATGTTAATGTATGCAGTTGGGATTTTACCACTAATACAAAGTTGCAAAGACCCTGGAAAATACATACAAAATTGGTACGCCGATGACTCAGCTTGTTTTGGTAAACTAACTAATATAAAGGGCTGGTTAAAGAAACTGATAGAACAAGGGCCAAAATATGGCTACTTCCCGGAACCTTCAAAAAGCTATATTATAGTTAAAAATAATTCGAGTGAAGAGGCTAAGAGACTCTTTGGGGATCTAGGCGTGAAGACTGTACTCTCTCACCGATTTCTGGGTGGTGTCATAGGCGATGAGGATGGGAAAATGGAATACATCAAAGGAAAAGTTAATGAATGGACAAATTGTATTACACATTTATCAAAAGCCAGCAAAAAGCATCCACAACTTGTACATACAGCCTTTACAAAGTCACTACAATGTGAGTGGAGATACTTACAAACAGTAATGGATAAAGCTCATGAAGAATTCTATTCCTTAAAACAAACAATCATAACATCACTAACACCATATATTTTAGACAGAGAAATAACCTCACTTGAGCATGAACTGTTCTTTCTACCAGTGAAACTCGGCGGCCTCGGCATTAATGATCCAGATAAAAATAAAGAATGCTACAAAGCATCATTAGAATCAAACAGGTTACTAATTAACGCTATCAAAAATGCTGAAAACCTAGACCTACTGGCACACCAAATTCATGCTACAGAAACTATAAAAAAAGAAAAATTGGCGAGACAAATAAGAGACATCGAAACCAGCAAAGACATAATATCTAAACTACCAGATAAAATGAAAAGATGTGTTCAAAGAGTCATTGAGACGAATTCGTCACAATGGCTGACAATTATCCCTACTACCGCCAATAATACCGATCTCACAGCCACTCAGTTTAAGGATGCCCTAGCCATTCGATATGCTCATGAACCTACCAGCCTCCCTCAAGCCTGCGATGGTTGCGGAGAGAATAACTTCGATCTAAACCACGCACTAAATTGCAAAAAAGGTGGTCTAATAAAACAAGGTCATGATCAACATAGAGATGACTGTAAACAATGGGCTGAACTAGCCTGGGGAACAGGTACAACAGAACCCATAATGCGTGACGCAAGTAATACTCAACCGGCCCTCATAGGAGACCTGTTACTAAACAGTGTTTGGGAACCTGCAAGGAAAGCGTTCTTCGATGTTCGCATAATAAATGCCGACGCTTCTTCTTACAGCAACCTCACATGGCAACAAACAGCACAGAGACATAGCCGAGAGAAACACACCAAATATGACCGAGCAGCAGAAGATTTAAGAGCCTCCTTTACTCCACTTGTCATCTCATGCGATGGAGCATTAGGGACAGAATATAACAACTTTATAAAAAAAACCGCATCAAAATTAAATACGAAATGGGGAAATGCATATTCACAAGTAATGTATTGGTTGAAAGTAAAAGTACAGATTTCAATTATAAGAGCGGTCTCAATAAGGGTGAGAGGCTCGAGAAGACATATAAGACCATTTGGATGTGAAGATGGAGCAGGAATCCTATGAAGACCGGATCCTCTAAACCCCAACGCCAGAGCAGCAAAAGTTTTACAATCAGCTAAGGAGCAACTAAAATGGTCGCTGCTGAAATGAAAAACGAAAAACGAGAAACATTGTATAAATTTATTTTGATCTACGTAAGTTCAATTACTGTACACATGTTTTTTAAAAGGTCTATGATACTTGAAATAAATGATTTAACAACATATATAATTAATGACTCACATTCCTACATTTAGTACCCAGAGATTCACGGTTATTATTACTCACACAGAATACAGGGATGTCAATATTATCGTGATATTCAACATTTTATGGATTTTGTTTCAATATTCATCAATTCCCACGTGATACGTGTTGTGATATGAATGTATCGCGTGATAATAATCACCGTGTACGTGTTACTGATGCCAGAGAGAGACGATGTAGTTCGTTGCAGTGATATGAGATGTCTTTTTAGCCCTTTAGCCTTTATAGGTGCTTAGTTACGGAGTTACGAATTCTTGCCAATGCCACACATTTTGAACTTTCTGTTATAAGTACATAACGTCTCAAAGTAATATTTTATTTATTAAATGTAATAAACCTTCGCACTCTCGCACATCATTGCGGTCTTCACTCGACGCACATCATTGCGGGCCAATCAAGATCACCGTGACACCTTAACAATGGGTGGCATCGAGGTAACAACGTGCTGCTGGGGCTCTCATATCTCCTCCAGCCCCTCTAGCACAACATGCATTCCGTATCTACTCGCGCGCGAGATAAGCTACCTGTCACTTTTTGACAGCATTAATCAGACAGTGACAGGTAGCCTATCTCGCGCGCGAGTAGAGACGAGATGCATGTTATGCTAGCCGCACAGATTCAGTTGCACAATGATTGACATAGGTTCCTATTAAAGCCCGTGCTAGACGGTCGAAAACAATCCCCAAACCTGGTCGACCTTAGTTCGCTCGGACCATTTATAGACAGTTGTTTCCAGCAAGACTTCCTTTGAAAACCAGTCTCTGCGGATCGAGGTCGCTGCGTCCTGGGGATTGTCGGCGACCATATCTGGATCGCACTTAACAGTGAACGAAAGCGCATAAGGGCGACCTGAATGCCAATTTAAATTTGCAAGGACTTGCATACAATTTTCATTAAGTACATTGCGGGACTACGAGTTACGAGGTATCTAGTGCGTAACTGCGACGAGTGTGCTCCGATCCAACCCTGTTATATAACGACAAGTACATGCAGGTTCTTGCACAAATGTAAATGTAAATACTATTTGAAGAAGTGAAACGTTTGTAACATTCCTTTAATCATCAAACTTCAGTTTACGACGGCAGCAAATCCTCTAAATCTGTGACGTTCACTGGCCCGGAGAATCATGGTGCCGTCAACCAGGCCGAGCAGAACCGGGACCAACAAGGTAAGTGCGAAGACACAGCACTAAGGTATTATGCTTTTAATTCAGCACGGGGTACGGTGGGTCAGGTCATGACATCTGTCATATTGAGCTGTCCAGTACATTGGATGACCTTAATGCCTTAGCGATGGCACAGGACCAGCTATGCGGTGGGATAAGATGAAAATATGCCTTTCTCCCTTTAACGCATAACTGCGATCTGTACGTTGGGCCATCTTGACATTCTTGACCTGTAGCTCTACTATAAGTTTTTTCGAAACATTAACTAATTCGAACGCGTTTGCGTTTTGTCTCAAAATTTATGAAAGTGGTATGAAAACGTGAACAGCGCCTCTGGTGGTCACTAGTGGAAACTAAAACAGCGAGTATAACATTTGTTGCTGACCGATGAACGCGCGTATTTCAAACTCGGTGAGAGCGTTTTCATACATTTTGAGACAAAACGCAAACGCTTTCGCATTAGTTAATGTTTCGAAAAAACTTATACTAGAGCTACTGTAGGTAGGTACATCGATTCGACATCGAGCGTCGAAAATGATAGGTAACTACCTATAATTTGTACTGGGCTGACATCAGCTGTCACCGTAACCAAGCTGTATTAAAAGTAGTGTTGCGAGTGAGCTCGACCGAGCTCGTCAGAACGTGAGTCTTCTCTGTAGGTACTTAGCTTAAAACGTAAAAAGCTAATTAATCTTAGCTTTAACGACTCGAATCTACGTACAAGGCGCGGCCGAGCCCTAAAACACAACACTACTTAATTAAAAGCCTAACTAAAACAGGCCCACCGCTTAAGAGACTGTTTAAGAGGGGAAACGTCAAATGGTAGCCGACGGGGAAAATAGCGTCAGGAATCTGCGCCAATTGCCCGTCTGCGCCTGATAAGATAAACCAATCCTAGTTATCATCAACCTATATACGTCCCACTGCTGGGCACAGGCCTCCTCTCATAGATGAGAGGGATTGGGCAGTAGTCCCCACGCTGGCCCAGAGCGGGTTGGGGACTTCACATACATTATGTACGGAATATCAAATGATATTCCGTACATAAGTTCCGAAAAACTCATTGGTACGAGCTGGGATTCGAACCCACGACCGCCGCTTGACAGCCGCATGCTTGAACCACTGGGCTACCGTAGCTTGCCAACCAATCCTAGTAATCCTATATTATTAAACGAGTAATATTTGTATGTTTTTGTAAGAGTTGTCGAAAACAGCTCCATCGATTCAATTAAATTTGCGACATGGGTTTACGCGGATGGTAACTAAATCGATCTAGTTATGGTGCCAGCACACCAAACTGTATGCGGGGCTATAAAAAATTGAGACACTTCGTAACACCGTGCAGGTATGCAAGAGATAGCGCTATCGACTCGGTCGTCACCGTCAGTTTGGTTTGCGGACACTACTCGTACCGGGAAACTCATATTCATCGGCACACCACGGTCAACGCCGAGCAAAACTCTCTCTCTCTCCTAGGTACAAACGAATGAAATGCAACGCCAGGCCAGGCACAGCATTGACTCGCGTGATCAGCAGAAGTGCCAGTTGCACCAACGTACGAACACACACACAGACCGGTCATCGTCAAATATGGCGCCGGCAGCTGTCATCCCAATCATCCCATAAAAACTTGTCAAACTTTCCATACAATCAGATTAACCCAGCCTAAGTCATCAGAATTGGATTTTTCTAATAAAAATGATATAGTATGATGTTTTCAGAGGCAAAATCCACAGGGATGTCCATTAGCACGTGTTTGCCCGGTAGCCCGATGACGGAGGCCGACTCGGTTCCTCCCAAAGCCTACGACTCGTACCCGGAGGACGCGGACCTCTGGCTCGCGTTCCTTACGGAGCTAGGGCTGCTTGAAGCCAGTGAAACAGGTATTGAAACTTATCGTCATCATTTTTGGTAGGTATGTAGTAACAAGATGGGGAACCTACCTGGAAAGTGTTCGGAATCGATACCAACTTAACCAGTGGGTTAACGGCGAAAAAAACACAACAAAACAATGTTTTTGTTTACTTGTAATCGCGTCACCGGTAGACATGAGGTGGAACTTTACGAGGCAACATGGCGCGCGCGCAACCTTCCAACGACTGTAGATCCGCGGCTCAGTCCTTTTGGTAGAGAGCCGGGTGCAGGGTGTATACCTCTCTATTGGTCCTAGGGTTCAATGTGTGAGAAATACGGCTAACGGTTACAGATTTTGATTAGGTAATGGTCATCTCCGCTCCGCCCCGGGCCATCGCGCGCCATATTGCATTTCACTTACCTATATAGATGTAGATAAAACCTATTATTATAACAACTACAAAATCCAGATCACAAGTAAGTTTTAGTTCAATAAGGCTCATCCGGTTTCACATAACTTGCAGGAGGCGGATCTGAGCAAATGCGTCGCGGAGGCCTATCTGAGCAAATACCTCGCAGAGATACAAAGATCGACACTCCAGAATCTATTCTTCAGCAGCTCACTTATTACCACAAGGTATTTATTCATTTCCAAAGGAATCCTATATCCACAACTACTTTTTATAAGTAGAAAAAATTTACATCTATTACCACTAAAGGTAACAAATGTAACAATCTTTTTTTAGCAAGTACTTATTGGCAGATTATGCTACCTAGTTATAGTGCGCGCCATCCACGCGACGACGCGCCCCTCCACTGCCCGTTCCGTACAATTGCACATATAGGTAGATTAGTAGGTAAGTATGAGATGCGCTGTGGATGGGCGCGTCGTCGTGGAAGGCGCGCACTATACCCCGTGATGATGTTTCGTTGCAGGCGATTACGGAATCACCTTCCACGACGTTAAGAGACGACTACGAGGGAATACACAGGCTGTGTCCAGGATTATTCTATGATACCGTTAGTAATTAATGACCTAGTTATATAGGGCTGGTAGATTGTAAGGGTACTTTTACACAGACCACAACCACACTGCAAGGCATCAGCCAAAAATGGTGAAGCAAGGCGCGGATACAGAGGAAATTGTGAAACGGGTCAAAGCCTGCAATTTGTGATTCATTCGCCCGACCTCGTGGTATCGTTGGTGATTATGATGGTACGTCTGAATTAGGGTTGCCATACGTCCCAGTACGCCGGGACATGTCCCGGTGTGAAGCGTGGTGTCCCTGCAGTGTCCCGGCCACTAATCAAATTGTCCCGGGTTGAAAAGCATAGTTAATGAGTTGAGTAGTAGGGCAGCTAGGTGACTAAGCATGCATGTATTAGTTAGGACGATTAAACAGTGTGCAGTCAGTAGCTAGCAGATGGGGAGCGGGCGGCAGGGACCTGCCTTGCCCCTGCTTCGGCTACACTTTAACTGAGGATGCGGCGACTGACGCAAGCGCCGATGTTCGTTCGAATTTTCTTTTTTGATCTCTCAATTGTCCCTGTCTTCGTTCCCATATTTATGGCAACCCTAGTCTGAATAGCTCGACATTAACACAAAATAAAGAATATACAGAAGGTCCGTTCCCGCCGTTCTTGAAAATACATACCTAAACTACAGGGTTGCTTCTGTATTGATTCTGAATTTTAAACGGGAGCAGATAAATTAAAAATTCTTCAACATGACATTTAAATATGAACCAGCGTATCTTGGTAAAAAACCGGCCAAGTGCAAGTCGGACTTCGCACATTTAGGGTTCCGAATCAACCTCAAAAATATGATTTATTCATATATTAGTATTTGTTGTTAAAATATACGTAATATTGAACATTGTCACCAAATTTCAAGTTCATAGGTCAATGAGAAGTCTAAAAATTCTTCGGAACAAATTTTGTGACATACGACGGACGGACGGACGGACGTCTGGGCGACACCAATAGGGTTCCGTTTTGACCCTTCGGGTACGGAACCCTAATAAATTGATGCGTGACCCGCTGCGAGTTGTGACTTGTGACCGGCGGCGGTCGAGAGCGCCAACAAAAATATACCTAATTAATTAGGTACCTACTTAACTAAACCATAGTACTACTTAAATACTGGCGTTTTACCAGCGAACGATAAGATGAATGTGTAATGGTTGATCGTCGTTATCAAAGCGGCAAGTTTCAAAAAATTACCTACCTACCTAGGTATTGTAACTACCAAAATGAGAAAACCGTTTTATTTACCTTTCAATATCGTTTGAAAATTTGAAGAAAGTGTAGGCGCACCGTTTTTTGTTGTATTTAAGTGTATTTAAACAATAAAATACATTCCAACTGTAATAATATCGGTTATTCATTTTGACGTACGTGACATAAACTATCTACGTAGCGGCGAGGACGTCAAGTGATCAACGCGCGCACAACTAGCACTCGCGACGCGACAGTGACAGTCGCGACTAAGCTAGTCCGAAATCAACCGAGAATGCCTGTAAATGTTACGTCATTGTGCGTGCGGCGAAAATGGCACTTTGTACTGAGCGGACTCTCTGCTCCGGCGCGCGCCGCCGCTATTTACTTTGTGACATTAATTACAAAAGATAATGCACTAATTACAAAGGCAGCTGTCTATGGCAGCAGTCGTTAAGCCAAATTGGAGGCCTTCGGGCGGCTTGAGAACTTCTAATAGTCAAGTTGCCCACTCACTTGACAAAGGGGGGTCGAAGTTGCACCACGTCCGTAGGAAAAGTACCCACCGCTACCGTACACGTGACCCCTGGGTGGTTCTAAAAGTGCAACAAAAACTGGCAACCGTACTGTCTTCTCGAAGATCTCACGGTTCGAAATAAATGCCATACGATAAATAAAAATAACAAAAGATAATTACTCGTACTAATATATCCTGACAAGTTTTCCCTGTCCACGCTGCCACCAAATGAAACAGTACATTCTCACTAGGTCCGCGCTTGCAATGACGAGGGTCTGGGTTTTAGGGTACCTGCTACCCCCGGAAGGTCAACACAGTCAGTTCACTAAAAACAGTTCAGGTCAATTTGCTAGAAAGCACTGTTGTATGGAATTCGATAATATTTCCGGTTCTTTTTATCTCTCTCCATCTTGATAACAGGGACGTATATGTGGGGGGGGTTTAGGGGGTTCAAACCCCCCCCTTAGGGCTCGAAGGTCCACTGATCATTCCTAGAGCCACAAAAAAAAATCAGTGTGATCCTAATTTTTTTCCATCTGTCAAATTACTGTCCTGTGATTGGTGGATTTAATAGGTGAAGTATTTTGATTGGTCAAATTAAAATGTTTTGTAAATCATAAATATGTATACATATTTTCCCTAGGGCTTAAATGTACTGCTTTAGCCCCGCTTCACAAGTCTAATGACACACTTTTCGAGCATTAGAAGTGAAAAATAAATATGTTTATACGTAGCCAGTATCATCAGCAACTGTTCTAAAAGTCATAAACTTTGGGTTTTCCGTCAGCAAAATGTATAAAATAGATACGTTTTTTGATGTAATTAATTTGAAACAATTTAAGCAAAACCGCAGCTCTATACGGTCGTTCAAGAATGGTCAAATTTATGTTCTCGTGTTTCGTAACGAAGTCAAGTTTTTCGAAGTTGCAAATTTGGATGAACATTAAACTAGCCTAACTGATCCATGGAACCGAAAAACTGGCCTAGAGCGTGTCGGACTTCGCACATTTAGGGTATTTGTTAGTAAAATATACCTAATATAAAAACTTTATTATAATTACTCATACTCAATAAAGTCCTAATATTAAACATCTTAGGCCGATAGGAAGCAAAAAAAAAAATTCGGAACAAAATTTCGTAAAAAAACTTTGGTAGTTTGGGAGCTGGTCTTTGGCTGGGGTGGTGGCTTCTCATTCAGAGCGAGACAAGACGGTATATCTCTCTAACTAACTATCTCCTTCCTGACAGAAAGTCACCTCTTAGGAGCAACCAGGGTCGGTGCGCTATCAACCTAGGCCTCCACTCGACCGAACTCGATGGGTTTCCAATATTTTTTGAACATAAATACAGTATTCATTTATTCCACGAGCTCTACTGTGGGGTACCTATCCCCACTCGATGCGATGGGTCAATTTTTTTCCCACTTAAAACATAAAAATTGCATGACTTTGGGTCAACAACATGCTTATACTATGAAAAATTTGAAAACGGAAGCTCCAACAGTTTGGCTGAAAAACCTGTGACTGGCGACGCGCGTCAGTAGCTCTAGTATAAGTTTTTTCGAAACATTAACTAATTCGAACGTGTTTACGTTTTGTCTCAAAATGTATGAAAACGCTCTCACTGAGTTTGAAATACGCGCGTTCATCGGTTAGCAACAAATGTTATACTCGCTGTTTTAGTTTCCACTAGTGACCCTGACCACCGGAGGCGCTGTTCACGTTTTCATACCACTTTCATACATTTTGAGACAAAACGCAAACGCGTTCGAATTAGTTACCTAATGTTTCGAAAAAACTTATACTAGAGCTACAGGTGTGCGTCTGTAAGCACACATGAGAGAGCAATAGGACTCCATTTGGATCCTTTGGACACGACACCCTAAAAATATGTAGATTTACTTACATTGTGCTTTGGGATGTTAGTTTTTTAGTGTCGATTTCCACAGGGTATTTATTTTTTCGGAGAATCAAAAGCTATCTTTACATTAATTATGTATGGTATTTTCCGCACCTGCATTATAATGTCCGAAAAATTTTGCGCTCGCTGCGCTTACGTTTTCATCCTAGACGTCTTGATGCGTATGAAGTATTTTCCGCACCCGCATCATAATGGTCGAAAAATTTCGCACTCGCGTTTTCATCTAGATGTGTTATGACTTGATGCGTGTGTAGTTTTCCGCACCTGCATCATAATGTTCGCGTTTGCGTTTTCATTTAGAGTGTTATGACTTGATGCGTGTGAAGTTTTCCGCACCTGCATCATAATGTTCGAAAAATTTCGCGCTCGCTACGCTCGCGTTCCTCATTTAGGCATGTCATGACTTGATGTTGATGCGTAAGTAGTAGGGATTCGCCGGTTCTGCCCCCGGGTCCAGGTAGCTACCCTCCCCTGTCCCCTTTCCCCTCTTCTACCCCCGCCCCGCCCCCAATGGTGGCCATCCAAACATAAAAAAAAAAAAAAAAAAAAAAAAAAAAAAAACAAATAGCCCCCCATTTGAGTCGTTTGCACCGGGTCCCAGAGCTCTAGGACCACTCCTTCACCTTTTATTTTATGTGCTCATTACACAATACATGCTAATACCGCCCTCTTAGCTCGAAGTTCTATTGTTCCATTGTTCGACCATGCGACCCTTCAGCGGCTACCTGCGCCCGAGTTGCGCGGCCGCGCGACCGCCACCGGTACGGTACCTGGGTACCTGTATTTTTTTCCTTACTTGCAATAGACCCATTCCACATTACATAATAATTAGCCATGTATATTTTTAATATATCTGCCTCTTCTACCTACTCTTTTATCCGTAGAGTCAATGTTCTAACCTAACCTAACCTAATTTTGCGTTTCACAATCTTTACCTAACCAAACCGTTTCTATGTACATAAACAAACTTAGGTACCTATTTATGCTATATATGTTTAAGGGTAATTTAGTTATTTATTACCTAACCAAACCGTTTCTTATTCGTTACTTGTACTTACGTACATAACCAAACTTAGGTATCTATATATGTTTGCCGGTAATTGAGATATTGATTAAATCATTTCTTACTCGAGTTAACTGCAAAAAGAAGTAAGCGCCATGAAATTTACGGCGGTTTAGACCTTTTAAGATTTACACCTTTTTCTTGCACGCTCCACGTCTTGGGTGTCCATTTAGGTACTTAATCATTTCAATTAATGTTTTCAAAAAGAACCCTGTTTAAACCTGCAATCTGCTCAATTATATACATGATGTTGATGGATTTACATTCACATTAAACCCATTGTTAACTGGCTATTGTAATTTTTGTACAAAGCATTTGTGACAGCCCTCTCTATATATATATATACGAGAAACAAGTCTGAACAGGAGATTCTCGCGGCTGTACGATGCTTAGGAACATGTTACAACCAGTATTTCACCAAAGAAGCAATAGTATATAAGGTACGCGAGGGTAATATGGTCACGTTAAGCTTTGAAGATTTTTTTTAAAAAAAGTAAGGGAAGGGTGGGGTTAAATAATATACGGTTGGATACTTCAACTAATATACTAACAAAAACATAACAAATTAACTTTGGTAATTATTAGGAACTGTAAAAAAAATCAACTTTAAAAAAAAGTAGCAAATGACCATATTTTCGGCACGTGCAGTTATTATGGACATCAAATGTCCATATTAACGGTATGAAACTGGCCTCCATTTATTGCTCACAATTCGGGCACAGAAAATGGTCTTCATCATCTTTAGATAGCCCCACACACTCTTCGTGGACGTATTTATGGCACGAGATGCAGAGCCTCATGTCTGCCACTCTGTCTTCCTGACATAGAAAGCAGTACCAAGAGTTTGAATTCTTTTTTTTGAGATCTGGTTGCTGAAGTCTTCTTTCGAGTGGTTCTTGGTTCTGGAATAGGTGGTGCTGAAGAAGTCTTCTTTTGCCGAGAGCTTCTTGGTCCAGGACTAGGTGGTACTATAGAAGTCTGTCGTTGCCGAGAGTTTCTTGGTTCAGGAATAGGTGGTTCTGGAGAAGTCTGCCTTTGCCGAGAGCTTCTTGGTTCAGGAATAGGGGGTTCTGGAGAAGTCTGCCTTTGCCGAGAGCTTCTTGGTTCAGGAATAGGGGGTTCTGGAGAAGTCTGCCTTTGCCGAGAGCTTCTTGGTTCAGGAATAGGTGGTTCTGGAGAAGTCTGCCTTAAATTTTGCAAAATGCTGTATAAATTTTATAAAGGTCTCCGTATTCATACTCCCTTTGGGAGTCATAGCTACTAAAGAGCCTGGGGGTAAGTTATCTTGCCACTCAGGTTTGAACAGATGATCTCAACAACTTTGGTGTGATAGGGTATCCAACACTGGCTAATCGTTTTATACGCACCACCAATTCATCTTCTTGCGTCAATTTGAGGATTGGTCTTCGACCAAGGCGAGCCTTGACAGTCTTTTTCGTTAGTAAATACCTTTTAATCGTCCTCCTTGGCACTTTGAATTCTTTCGCGGCGGTATTAATTTTTGATCCATTTGCGATTGCACGTAAAGCACTTTGAAGATCCTCCTGCCGCCAATTTCCTCTTAATCCTCGTTTAACGTATCGCGCCATGGCCTAAAAACATAATATTTAACACAATTAGTTAGGTATTCATTGCAAAAACACATCCAAAACAGAATAAAGTCTTGTCACTAAATCATACCGAAAATACGGACACTTGGTGTTCATATTAACAGGTGCGTACTTGTTTCACTTTTTACGAATCACACAAAAACTTTCTTCTTACCGTCTTTATGTGCATACCATTACTTTAAAATATGATAAATTATCTATCCACTTACCTCCAATAACAACTTCAACCTTTTCTTTAGAAATTTTCCGCAATTTTTACGTTAGCATGTTTTTTAGATGGTACTTGTCGGTTACGAATCGAGCGCACTTGTTGACCTGTCAATCAAAGGTCGGTAAAGCAGTCCCGATGAAACTTTGCAACGTTTGAGTAGACGGCTTGACGCTTCTAACTACAGCGCCATCTCTCCAGAATGTGTTGTACTTTTTGATATCTAGCAAAGTGACCATATTAACCGGATGACCATATTACCCTCGCGTACCTTATTTTTTTGTTAGGTATCCTAATCTTTGTACAAAGCATTTGTCACTACCTTATTTTGTGTATTCAAGGAACATGTCTGAACCAGTATAACCGACCAAGGAAGTAGTAGGGATTTTTCTTTGTTGTAAAATACTTATAAAAGGAACTTCTCGATGTTTATACCTTAATAGTTACCTCGTGTCGTCCACCAAGTCAAGTGCAGTTCCGAAAGTATAACGTGTGTAGTTTTCGCCGTTGGTTTAAGTGAAAGTCAGCTGTCAAGTGTAGTGTCTCTATTCGCTCCAAAATGGATGTAAGTATGTTCTTTTTTGTCCTCATTCTATAAATTTAATGATTAGTTATTCATGTATGTGTTTAATTAATTGACAAATGTTGTTTCAGTTCTCTGACAATACTTTCAAGAATTACTACTACCCAGAAACCAACCAAGAGGGCCCTAGCAGTGACGAGGAGGGCACTGTTGGCCTCAAAATAAGGCAAGCAATAGCTAAGAAGAGACCAGCGAACAACATTGACAGCTTCTTTGAGCGCCCCAAGAAGAAGACAAAAGTGATTAAAAAATCATCAAACGTATCACAAAGTTCAGCGGATGGAGTATCATATTTAACGTCTGGTCAAGACGATGCCGGCTACGCGTCCCACCTCATTAAAATTGAAGTCTATGACATGGAAAAAATAAGAAATCTAGCACCCACAGACCACTGGAAACACTGTGATATACGACTAAAATATTATTCCCCCGGCGAGGATGATTTACATGTGCAAAGTGCTCGTGACGTTATTTTTAATATTACAAAACAATTAGCTTCAAAAGAAAACAGTGTTAAATATTTTATAGAGACTGATAAGAGAAAGTGATAATTTGTTCATTTAGTTTTTATTTGTCTTTAACTTATTAATTTTAATGCCACTCTTTAGTTGTGATTTCTATTATTTTGGGAGTTATGGTAATTCTTTTTTAATGATAAGAAATCTTTGTTTTGTACAATGCCTTTACCTGGAAGCAATCCCTAATCATCTTTAACAAATCGAACCCGAAATGCATTGTTTCAATTGTTAACTCGAAAACAGAGATTACGTTTAGAAATGTTATACTTTTGTTGTAATTCCCAATCAATAGTCTTAACATTGTTAAGTTATTGTTCTCGGTGGAGTTTAGCGGCCACACACAAATTCAGTTTCAATTGTATACCTTCAGATTCTAAGAGTTGACTGATAATGGTTTATCATGGAAAAAAATGTTTCTGACGAATTAAGAGTAGGGAGTACTTATCTGTAGCTATTTAAAGGCACATTCATTTGGTGAGGACACTCATTCATATAATCCAATCGCTATGGACAACTTGAACTGTAATAGTTATAACCCACAACTGGTAAAAGCCTGTGAAGACGTCGAAGAAGATGAAGAATTATATAACGCCGGAGAACTTGCAAGCCAGCAGCTCAAAGAACCGTGAGTATAACTTTAATCCTTGTTTATACTAAATCCTGTTTCAACCTGTTCATAAAGTTCTTGTCACCACAAGTTCCGGGCTATCCAGTTGAGACATGCCATTGTTGTCGGTTTGGTGGGGAGGATCCTTTCACAATATAAAGGCATTCACTGGGATTGAAATAGTTCAGTAACGTTTGTGACTTCAGTGTTTGAGTGAATTTTATTTGTTACAATAATGGCATTTACGTTTTTTCTTGGGCATAGGCTAGCTAGGAGTGAAATAGCTAGTTTAAGTAAAGGTTTTATCCTTCGTAGATTTCACAAGTATATTCGATTGTGGTATATTGAAGGAGTTCTACCGGATTCTCTTATGGAGGACCAAGAAATTATACCATATTATACACCATGCAGCGGTCATGTACAAGGAAAACCGGAAGCAGTATCACATAATTCCGATGTAATTGATGGGGTTCTCCCAATGCAAGCCTATTGTCTGCAGTGTAAAAACGATTTAAGTTAGTATTTATAACCTAATGAATAGTTCATACATTAATTACTATGTAATTCGTGTATAATAATATGGTTTTTAATTTTTATAGGTATTCACAAGTTGGACGAGGGATAAAACGACATGCAGCGGATCCTGTTGCAGAACCATCGGCTAAGAAGAACCTTCCTTCGACCAGCCGTGAAAACATCACAACAAATCAACCGTCAACCAGCCGGGACTACACTTCAACAACAACATCAACAGTCCAAGAACCTACAAGTAAAGTGAGTGCAACATATAATGATAAAATTGAATGTTCTGTGTGTCATGTATTTGTCTCCAAAAAATATTTCACTAATCATCTTAACAGCAACACTCATAAAAATAATGTCTTTTGTTCTGACAGTGAGTTAATTAACGTTCTGTTAATTGAAAACGCGTTCCAAAACCGAGTTGCAACCTACAGAATATCAAATAATAGTGATCCCAATTGTCTAGAAACACCGGAAGCGTTTTTAGAAAAAAATAAAGATACGATATTTGCTTTATTAGACCGCTCAATTGCTAATCATCGTTCTTTAAAAGTAAATTTTATACTAAACGCGAATTTTACTCAGGAAACAAAAAGCCTCAACAATGTGTTTGATTTTCAGTTGAGTAATAACCTAGTAAATGTCAGTAGTGATAAAAATGAGATATTTTCATCCCTTGTCAATGAAATTTCAGTGAGATTATCGAACTTTGAGAGAAAAGATAGCGGGTGGTCTTTAACAAAGGTAAATTATCTAGATGTCAATGTCAATAAGTATAACCCATTACGTGGGTTTTCATATATCAAGTTACCGCGTGATATACAGTTGAAAAAAGCTGTAATTAATGTTCAGAACAATGATCACGAATGTTTCCGGTGGGCTATACTATCTGGATTATTTCCCCCAGAAAAGAATAATCGTGCTCATAATGTTAACACATACAAAAATCATAGGAATAAATTAAACTTTGAAAACATTCCATTTCCTATGAAGTTAACGGATATTCACAAATTTGAAAAAATCAATAATTTAAGTATTAACGTTTTTGGGGTGGAATACGATTCACAGAGTAAACGTCATTCTGTTATAGGTCCACTACATTTCACAAAATGTAAAAAAGAAAATCATTTCAACTTGTTATACATCACCGAAGGTAGTAAAGGACATTATTGTCTTATTAATAATTTGTCTAGATTAGTATCTGCTCAACTGACAAACACTCAACATGCTGCTCATATATGTGATGGTTGCTTAACAAATTTCACATCAACAGAGAATTTAGTAAACCACCAACAAAACGATTGTTTTCATGTATGTACTAACTTGCCTTCTGAACAGAACAAACGGAACAACTGGTTCAATGAAAAAGTTGCTTCCAATGAAGTGACTTTCGATAATTATGATCGTAAATTACGGCATCCATTCGTTATCTATGCCGACTTCGAAGCGTTTTTAAATCCAATCCAGTCATGTTCCAATAATCCACTTACGTCTTCAACTACTAATGTACAGAAACATGAAGTATATAGTTTCGGATACTACATTAAATGTTCGTTTGATGATAACTTGTCAGTCTATCGAACATACAAAGGAGAAAATTGTGCAAGAACGTTTATGGAATTTCTTAAAAAAGATTTGCAGAATATTTGTAAAAATAATACATTTGTAAAGACCCCTCTGCCTTTGACACCTGAAAACGAAGAAAACATTGCGCAGAGTAGTATGTGTTATATCTGTGACACAGACTTAAACGGAGGTGCCACCATTTCATATAATTGCTACACTGGTGTTTACGAAGGTGTAGCGCATGAAATTTGTTGTAACAAATTAAGGGTTCCCAATTTTGTGCCAGTATTCCTTCACAACTTAAGTAATTACGACAGTCATTTCATAGTACATGGATTAAATTTTGAGGATGGTAAAATAGAACTTATCCCGGAAACCAAAGAAAAATACATATCTTTCACAAAAAATTTGCAAATTAATAATCGGGTCATGAAATTAAGGTTTGTTGATTCTCTTAAATTCATGTCCAGTAGTCTTGACAAACTAGCCAAGAACTTAACACCAGAACAGTTCCATGAAATGAAATTGAATTTTCCATGTGAAGATGACTTTCAACGTTTAATACGTAAGGGTATCTATCCATATGAACACATGACATCGTTTGATTCATTAAAATTAACATCCCTCCCCTCTCCAGATAAATTCTACAGCTCCTTGACTGATAGTCACATATCGGAAAATGATTACATCCATGCCGAAGATGTATGGAGCCATTTTAACTGTCAAAACATGGGGGACTATTCAGATCTGTATTTAAAAACAGATGTCTTATTACTGGCCGACGTATTCGAAAATTTTAGAAACGTTTGTCTTGAAACATACGGTTTAGATCCGGCACACTATTATACTGCACCGGGGTTAAGTTGGGATGCTATGTTAAGAGTCACAAAAATCAAACTTGAACTGTTAACCGACATTGATAAGATTACTTTTATTGCAAAAAATATTCGGGGAGGTATATCCCAATGCAGCAACCGACATGCCAAAGCAAATAATCAATTCATGGCGGAATACGATTCGGCTATTCCTTCATCCTTTCTCATGTATTTAGATGCAAATAACCTATACGGGTGGGCTATGTCCCAATGTCTACCAACAGGTGGATTTCAATGGGTGGATGTAAATACGGATTTTAATGTGTCTGACGATGCGGACCATGGTTTCATTTTAGAAGTTGATCTTGATTATCCCAACGATTTACATGATTCACATTCAGATTTTCCCTTCTGCCCGGAGAACGTCTGTTTTGGTGATTCAAAGGAAAATAAATTGATACCTAACTTGAAAAACAAAAAAAACTACGTAGTCCATTATAGAAATCTTAAGCAATGTTTAAAAAATGGTTTACAATTAGTTAAAATACATAAAATTTTAAAATTTAAACAATCTCCATGGTTGAAAAGCTACATAGATTTAAACACCCGCATGCGATCACAAGCATCTTCGGATTTCGACAAAGATTTTTTTAAATTAATGAATAATTCAGTCTTCGGCAAAACGATGGAAAATGTTTTGAAGCGAGTAAACGTAAAACTATTGAACCATTGGGAAAATAAAGGTAAATCTCAAGGAGTTCAATCATTGATAGCAAAACCTGAATTTCACAGTTTATCAATATTTTCAGAAAACTTGGTAGCTGTACAATTGAAAAAAACTAAAGTTTTGTATAACAAACCAATATATCTTGGTTTTTGTATTTTAGATCTGTCTAAAACGTTAATGTACAATTTTCATTACGACTATATGACTCCTAAATTCAGTAATAAACTGAAACTTTTGTACACAGATACCGATAGCTTAATATATCAAATTTTTACTGAAAACTTCTATGATGATATAAAATCAGATCTGAATTTATATTTTGATACATCAGATTATCCCACTAACAATGAGTTCGGTTTACCTTTAATAAATAAAAAGAAATTGGGTTTTTTCAAAGATGAGAACAATGGAAAAATTTTCAAAGAATTTGTTGGACTTCGTTCAAAGATGTACGCAATTGATGTCGAAGGTAGGGTGATGGCACCAGTTACCGGCACTTTAAGGAGGTTGTGTACTTTCATCAATGATAAAAATAATATGGTTGTACTTAGGACAAAAATAACTGAATAAAAACGTTAAATATATCTCTGAGTAACAACATATTAGCTTTTTGTTGACTGAAGAGACACGGATAAATAAAAACATTCTAATAACCAAAAATATAGACAATCTCCAGTTATCGGCAGCCAGTCTCCAGTGTTCGGCACCCAGTAATCGGCAGTCTCCAGTATTCGGCACCCAGTAATCGGCACTAGTTTAGTGCAAGTATTTCGAATAGGTACTTTTGTTTTGATGTATTTTACGGAACAGGATAAAAAGTTATCGTTGCATTAAACGAATAAATAAATAATCGAACTGTAGAAAGTTGCTTAGGGTGTTCTGTTTCTTTATATAACCTAAAAGAAACTTTTAGGTTATAAAATGTATGGAAATGAAAAGTGACAGTGAGAAGTTGAAATGTTCCGAGAGAGCTAGCTTGGAAAGGTAGATAAACAGTAAGTATAGGCTAGAAAGACTACTGTAAAAAAACAAGCTTCTAAGTTCAGTAGTTTTGTTAGGACGTTGATTTTTTAAATTGATATATTAGATTACCACTGCAGTTAGAATGAAAATCATGTATGTCTATCATGTTTCTCTCACTATCTGTCCTCGTATTGATATATTGGGAGTCATTGCGTCGGGCAAAATCTATGTATCTACGAATAATTTATTAATGGCTTATTAAGAATCATTATTATCAACATCTGCCGATTACTGGAGAAAGTGTACTTTCACGGGACCAGTATTCGGCACTATATTTTTTTACAAGAATAAGCTAACATTAAATTGTTCTAATACAACATTATTTGAAGGATATTTATAGCTATACATAACGTAAACAAAAACTCAAACATCTTTCATAGTTATTAAATAATCGACAAATATGTACAGTCACTCTCTTAACTATTTCCTTAAGGATTATTCATTTTCTTCAGAAGCACTGTTTTTCTAATTATTTTCATGTTATCATCTTTAAATAAAACCGCCTGTGTCTATGATATTGTCTGGGATGAGAGTAGAATATATACTGTCTATGGTCCAGTGTTGATTAATTGGAATAATTGTTGGCAGTCCTAATTTCAATCCAACTTGTAAAAAAAATGCCGATTACTGGAGCCTGGCGGTTACTGGTGCCATCACCCTAGTAGTGTAATGGCTAAAGCTAAAGGAGTTAATAAATGTGTAACTAAAAAACTTACCTTAGATAACTACAAAACATGTTTATTTGATAAACGCATACAACATAACACAATGTTACGTTTTAAATCAATTAAACATTTAATATTTACGCAAAAAATTAACAAAATATCTCTTTCTTATAATGATACAAAGCGATTCTTGTTGGATGATTCCACAGATACCCTTGCATGGGGTCATTACAAAACACCCAATCTTTTTTAATGATTTCATTATACAGTAGGTATGACAGAACATTCACTTATTTGATATTATTTTTGCACTTTCTTTCTATAAAAAATATAGTAATAAAATTGTATGTATAATATACATCCTATTTTAGTACTATATTATATGTATATTATTTTGATGCGCATGTAACTTGTATATAAGAAAAAGGTACTTTGAATATGGTTTAATGTAAATAAGGTTAAAATGTAAATAATGTAGTATGTTTCAATCTTGTAAATTTATGAAACTTGTATAAAAGATGTGTTGTTAACTTTTAAATAAAATAAATTACAATGTAACACGACTTTATAACACTGTATATAAATGTCTTTTATTTTAAGTAACAAAAATTTCAATTTAGCTTGTCTTATATATAATTTTGTGATACTTATGAATGTAAATAAATTACCATTGATTGTTTTATTAAGTCTTTGCATGGGTATTAACTAAAATAAAATGCGGTATGTAATAAATATAACGTTAAAGTTATTTCAATATTGTATCTTGGTTAATCCTTTTATCTAATCAAAAACCAATTACATAATTATTAACGTACTTATGATTTTAATTATAATATATCCAATTCTTACCCACCCTATTCGTTTTATTTAAATGGTAATAACCACCACAACATTGATCATTTGAATTTCAAACGTTTTCATATCAACACACACATTACGTTGTTACAATGATTCATTTTTACCATCCATTTACTACCATTGTAGCGGGTCCTAGTGGGTGCGGTAAAACCAATTTTGTTACAAATTTTTTAAATCATTCCAATGAACTATGTAATGTTGAATTTGATGAAATTATTTGGTGTTATGACGAAATGCAACCTTTGTACAATCTAGAAAATGTGAATTATAACCAAGGAATACCTGACATCGCCATGTTTGACGGGAAAAAACCTAAACTTATTATTATAGATGATTTGATGAGGGAGTCAGATGGACGAATCGTTGACATTTTTACGAAAGGTAGTCATCACAGAAACCTAAGCTTGTTTTATATTACTCAAAATATATTTCATCAAGGCAAAGGTCAACGTGATATCTCTTTAAATACGAGCTATATTGTTTATTTTAAGAATCCCCGTGATAAAACTCAAATACGCTACTTGTCTCGACAAGTTTATCCAGAAAATTCAAAATTCGTTGATGAAGCCTACAAGGATGCTACTGCAAATGCACATGGTTACCTCATGATTGATTTGCGACAAAATACTGACGATATGTGTCGTTTTAAGACCAAAATATTTCCATTCGATGGCCATTGTACAGTATATATCCCTAAAAAAGGGTTTAAATATAACAAGAATCACCATGTTTTAGTCAGTTCTAAATGATGCAAGCTAGAGTTAACACATATAAACATTTACTTGAAGCGCTACATTTACTCAAACCAAAATATCGCACGGCTTTACTTAAATCGTGTGATGACGAAGAAATTAATATAATTTGTGAGTGTATTTACAACGTATTAAAGGGTAAAATTCCTTTAGAGAAAAAACAAAAATCCAAATTAAGAAAATATAAGGATACGTTACGGAAATTAGTGACCAAGGGAAAACACAAGCTTAGAAAATCCGTAATAATCCAGAAAGGTGGTGGTTTTCTGCCTATTGTATTAGGTGCAGTTTTAAGTGCTTTAGTAAACTCTTTAACATAAAGAAAATGGAAAACATGAAAAAAATGTTGTTAGTAGAACCAGATTTCATTGAAAGACTCAAACATAGTGATAACCTATCGGAAAATTCATCATCCCGTCTAGATGGTGAAATGCAAAAAATTCTCAAGAGTAAAATAGATGATCGTGTAAAGTGGGCACTATATTCTCAAGCATTACAACGGTTTTTACATTTTACTGAAACGGATCGAAAGCCGTTTAAAATACCATTAGTTACAGAAATTGATCAACTCACCAACGAAAACAATGAATTGCATCCAAAGATCACAAAAAAGGAGGAAATTGTTAATAATAATTCAATCGAAAACGCAGTATTGCCAGACATAGAAAATGACGTATACGCAACACCACCTGGAGGAACGAAATCTGATTTACCTAAACAGTATTCTCCGTCTTATATTATAGACGTAATACCTAAGTCATATAGAACAAAAAGCCAAACTTTGTTGGAATGTATGATACAAAGTAAACCAAAAATTTGGTGGAAGGAGAACGGGGAAGTAGTAATAAACAATCGTACGATTCCAAACAGTAATATTCTCGATCTGGTAGGCGACGTGCTTAGACCTCTAAAACGTTCAAAACCAAAAGGTTGGGAAGATTTTGCTAGTGTTTTACATGATATAAAAGTTCCCAAATCGTGTATAGGTAATCCTACGAACTTAGAATTTATGAATGGACTACAATCTAATAATTCTAACACTTCGACTGCTTCGGTAAATCTGAACAACTCGTTAGTTAAAGAAAAAAACACCTCAACTCCTCTATCTACTAAATCACCCAGGCCATCGAAAAAGAAATTAGATTGGGAGAGATGGACCCCCTATTAGAGATAAATAGAATCTACTACGATGTATCAAATCCAGCTAGTTACAGTAGCATAAACAAATTGGTGAATGAAATGAAAGGTAAAATGAACAGAGAGGAAGTGAAAAAATGGTTATCATCACAGGAAGCGTACACCCTGCATAGACCCGTTCATAAACGTTTTAGTAGAAACAAATACATCCTATCTAACTATAATGAACTCTGGCAAGCCGATCTTAGTGATATGCGAACGTATAGTCAATATAACGATGGATATAAATATATTCTATGTGTTATTGATGTTTTTAGTAAATATGCTTTTGCTAGGGCTATGAAAAAGAAGGACTCTGAAACAGTTAAAAAATGTTTTGAAAGCATTTTTGCAGAAGCCAATTCTACCCCCCGTCACATCCAATCTGACAAAGGCACAGAATTTGTTTCTAAGGTGGTTAGAGATTACTTTAAAAACAAAAACATTAATTATTATACCACAAATAATCCTGATATTAAAGCAAGTATTGTTGAAAGGTTTCAAAGAACTCTTAAATCGAAAATGTGGCGTTACTTCACTCATCAAAATACTTACAATTACATCAACGTATTGCAAGACCTTCTTCATTCATATAACCACAGCTACCATTCTAGTATTAAAATGCGGCCAATTGATGTTAACTCGGATAATATTATGACTGTTTGGTGTAATTTATATGATCGCAATAAGGATAAACAAAATATGTTGGAGTCCCCGCTACTTAATGTTGGTGATCATGTTAAAATTACTAAATATAAACATATATTCCAAAAGGGGTATGAGTCTAACTGGAGTGATGAAATATTCATAATAGCCTCAGTTATTAAAAGAATCCCACGTATTGTCTATACTTTAAAAGATTTAGAAGGTGAACCAATTATTGGTACATTCTATTCTAAAGAATTACAAAAAGTCATATACCGCCCCTCCATGAGGTATAAAATTGATAAAATAATACGCTCGCGACGCATTGGTGGCAGAAAGGAAGTGTTCGTTAAGTGGCAAGGTTATCCCAATAAATTCAACTCTTGGATACCTGCATCAAACTTAGAAGAAATATGAGTGAAGATAGTTTTTATCTAACTTTGTTGAGTAACAGCTCATCGGCCTACTTTACCGATAATACTACAGCTCATTTTTTAACTAAATTACCTAGAACCATTAAATTGGAGGGAGAATGGGTTGTTGGATTAGTGGAGTTCCAATACCCATGTTCCATGTATAATGTTCAAGAACATGAAAACATAGTCTACATTAAAAAAAAGGTAGCTGTACCGACTCAGGAAAAGTACAAAATCGTTGATGTAAAAACTCACATTCCAGCCACTTCGTATGATAGTATTGATCATTTTCTCAAAGCATTTAACGAAAACCCGCAGCTAAAGAGTAAAGTTAAATTTAGATGTGATGCAGTTACTAAAATGGTGGCTGTAACAATGAACGAAGAGATAACATCAATCATAACTTCCCCTATATTAAGTCTTCAGCTTGGTTATAAACCTAGAACTAATTTAAAAGAAAGTACTATTGGAATACATCCTGCTAATTTATACTTGGGTTTACCATCACAAATATTTGTTTATACTGATATTATTCAACCACAAGTGGTGGGGGATGTAATTACATCATTACTAAGAATAATACCATTAGACCCCACAAAATTTATCTATGGGGCCTATAAAATGCATGTTTTTTCACCTGCTCACTATGTTCCTGTTTTACGTAGAGAGTTTGACACTCTTGAAATAGATATAAGGACAACCACGGGATCAAGAATACCATTTCAATTTGGAGCCTCTTGTGTGAAGCTACACTTTCGACGAGTAAAATGAATCATAAACGAGCGTCTTACTCGGGTCACTCCTGTCCTTATGAACATTACTATTCTCATCAAGCTGGCTCTGGTGTAGGAATTGTCTATAAAGGTGTTCCATATCAACGTGGGCATGGAATCGGCAGCTTTTTGGGTGGACTATTTAGGTCTGTACTTCCCTTATTATCTAGCGGTTTTAAAACTGTAGGAAGAGAAACTTTAGATGCGGGGATGGGATTGTTATCTGATATGGTAAATTCACGTCCTATGGAGAGTTCTATTAGATCTCGGCTTAAAGAGGCAAGTGCGAACTTAAAAAGGAAAGCTGACGAAAAAATAGACTCCCTTATGTCAGGATCAGGGTATAAAATGTCAACTAAGAGACGGGAACCTCTCATTACTTTGAAAGCCTCACGACGAAGAGGAGGTAAAAGAAATAAAAAGTGTAATATTGACGATATATTTTCAAACTAATTATGTCTTTCTTACATAGTAATTCATGTGAATGTGCTAAATCAGAACTAGATTTGTTTGCACTGCCATCAACTCAAACCAGCATTGAAAGCGGACAGTGGGTTCATTACAAACCAATTTCATCTTTAAGTGACGACGGACCCATTGAGTTTCAAGTTCCCGGATCTGGTGATGACTATATTGATCTATCACATACTTTGTTACATATCAATGCCAAAGTATTAAACCAAGATGGCACAAAACTAAAAGCTGATGCCCCAGTTGCACCTGTCAATAACTGGTTACATTCCCTGTTTAGCCAACTAGATGTATATTTAAATCAGAAACTCATATCACCCGAATAATACCTACGCCTATCGTGCTTATATGGAAAATCTACTTAATTATGGTCCAGCAGCCAAAGAATCTCATCTTACTTGTGGATTATGGTATGAAGATACACCACACTATATGGATACCGTTGATGCGAATAACAAAGGCTTTCACAAAAGACAGAAATTTGTTAAAGAAAGTAAGGAAGTAGAGCTGATTGGTCACTTGCATGGTGATATGTTTAACCAAGAGAAATTCTTAATAAATGGAGTCGAAATGCGTGTTAAATTGGCACGTTCTAAAGAATCGTTTAATTTAATTTGTCACCAAGATATCAAACTTAAAGTTCAGATAATGGATGCCAGTCTCATAGTAAGAAGAGCAAGAATCAATCCAAGTGTTTTGTTAGCACATCAAAAAGTATTAGCATCAACCACAGCAAAGTATCCAATCACAAGAGCGGAAGTAAAGGTTCTTACATTACCAGCTGGAATACAGGGAAAAACGCTAGATAATATATTTCTCGGACAAGTCCCTAAAAGATGTATTATTGGATTCGTTTCAAACTCGGCGTTTAATGGTAATTTAGCTTTGAATCCTTTTAATTTTCAACATTTCAATTTGAACTCTTTTAGTTTGTATGTTGACGGTCATGAAATACCTTCGAAAACATTGCAACCTTCATTTAATTCTGGTTTAATAGCATCAACATATCATACGTTATTTTCTGGATCAGGAATTCATTTCCATAATGAAGGTAATGCAATAGACAGATCAAATTATGGTGGGGGTAATTGTTTGCTATGTTTTGATTTGACACCTGATTTATCTGCCAGTTCAACTTCACACTGGAATCTTGTGAGACATGGTTCTGTTCGGATAGAAGTTCGTTTTGAATCATCTTTAAGTACTACTATAAACTGTATCGTATATGCAGAATTTGATAACATAATAGAAATAAACAAAAACCGTGACGTTACGGTGGATTATAACAGTTAATAATCAAATAAATAGATTGTTTTTATCAGTTTTTTTCATTAGCTCTTAATCATTACCAGCAAGATAACCGATAAATGTGAATGTTTATTTGATTGAATAATGGATACGAATGAATTACAATTATGTATGAATAAAATAAGTTCTAGTTTTATAACAAATGTTTTTGCTGCAAATCAAATCCCTATTTGGGTTAATTTACCTGCTTTCATTATATGCAATTTAGATCCTGACTCCAAGCCCGGCTCTCACTGGGTTGCCATGCATATTGATGTTAATGGGATAGGTGAATACTTTGATTCCTTTGGTAGAAAACCTACTGGTTACCATAAGTTATTTTTAAAAAGAAATACAAAGAGGTGGTTTTATAATAATAAATTACTTCAAAACCATCTTACCTCCGTTTGTGGAGAATATTGTTTAGTTTATCTATATTTTAAGTTTCAGGGAAAAACGATGTCTGACTTTCTAAGTCTATTTTATAATAATACTTTATGTAACGATCTAGTATTAAGAGCTTTGTTTAAATCAGTTTTTGTGAAATAAAACAATATCAATAAGATTTTTCTGTGTTTTATTTACTTATATTTTTAATACAATGTACACGAGCAATATAAATTATTACACTCCATAAAAAAGGCAATTTTATAACTTAACTACAGTAAAAGACAAATAAAAACTAAATGAACAAATTATCACTTTCTCTTATCAGTCTCTATAAAATATTTAACACTGTTTTCTTTTGAAGCTAATTGTTTTGTAATATTAAAAATAACGTCACGAGCACTTTGCACATGTAAATCATCCTCGCCGGTGGAATAATATTTTAGTCGTATATCACAGTGTTTCCAGTGGTCTGTGGGTGCTAGATTTCTTATTTTTTCCATGTCATAGACTTCAATTTTAATGAGGTGGGACGCGTAGCCGGCATCGTCTTGACCAGACGTTAAATATGATACTCCATCCGCTGAACTTTGTGATACGTTTGATGATTTTTTAATCACTTTTGTCTTCTTCTTGGGGCGCTCAAAGAAGCTGTCAATGTTGTTCGCTGGTCTCTTCTTAGCTATTGCTTGCCTTATTTTGAGGCCAACAGTGCCCTCCTCGTCACTGCTAGGGCCCTCTTGGTTGGTTTCTGGGTAGTAGTAATTCTTGAAAGTATTGTCAGAGAACTGAAACAACATTTGTCAATTAATTAAACACATACATGAATAACTAATCATTAAATTTATAGAATGAGGACAAAAAAGAACATACTTACATCCATTTTGGAGCGAATAGAGACACTACACTTGACAGCTGACTTTCACTTAAACCAACGGCGAAAACTACACACGTTATACTTTCGGAACTGCACTTGACTTGGTGGACGACACGAGGTAACTATTAAGGTATAAACATCGAGAAGTTCCTTTTATAAGTATTTTACAACAAAGAAAAATCCCTACTACTTCCTTGGTCGGTTATACTGGTTCAGACATGTTCCTTGAATACACAAAATAAGGTAGTGACAAATGCTTTGTACAAAGATTAGGATACCTAACAAAAAAATATATACTATTGCTTCTTTGGTAAAATACTGGTTGTAACATGTTCCTAAGCATCGTACAGCCGCGAGAATCTCCTGTTCAGACTTGTTTCTCGTATATATATATATAGAGAGGGCTGTCACAAATGCTTTGTACAAAAATTACAATAGCCAGTTAACAATGGGTTTAATGTGAATGTAAATCCATCAACATCATGTATATAATTGAGCAGATTGCAGGTTTAAACAGGGTTCTTTTTGAAAACATTAATTGAAATGATTAAGTACCTAAATGGACACCCAAGACGTGGAGCGTGCAAGAAAAAGGTGTAAATCTTAAAAGGTCTAAACCGCCGTAAATTTCATGGCGCTTACTTCTTTTTGCAGTTAACTCGAGTAAGAAATGATTTAATCAATATCTCAATTACCGGCAAACATATATAGATACCTAAGTTTGGTTATGTACGTAAGTACAAGTAACGAATAAGAAACGGTTTGGTTAGGTAATAAATAACTAAATTACCCTTAAACATATATAGCATAAATAGGTACCTAAGTTTGTTTATGTACATAGAAACGGTTTGGTTAGGTAAAGATTGTGAAACGCAAAATTAGGTTAGGTTAGGTTAGAACATTGACTCTACGGATAAAAGAGTAGGTAGAAGAGGCAGATATATTAAAAATATACATGGCTAATTATTATGTAATGTGGAATGGGTCTATTGCAAGTAAGGAAAAAAATACAGGTACCCAGGTACCGTACCGGTGGCGGTCGCGCGGCCGCGCAACTCGGGCGCAGGTAGCCGCTGAAGGGTCGCATGGTCGAACAATGGAACAATAGAACTTCGAGCTAAGAGGGCGGTATTAGCATGTATTGTGTAATGAGCACATAAAATAAAAGGTGAAGGAGTGGTCCTAGAGCTCTGGGACCCGGTGCAAACGACTCAAATGGGGGGCTATTTTTTTTTTTTTTTTTTTTTTTTTTTTTTTTTTTTTTTTTTTATGTTTGGATGGCCACCATGTTGTCGATGACCACCCCCGGATAGGTTGAGTAGGAGCAGGTAGCCCGTGATGGGGGCGGGGTGGACCCTTGGGGGCGGGGCGGGGGTAGAAGAGGGGAAAGGGGACAGGGGAGGGTAGCTACCTGGACCCGGGGGCAGAACCGGCGAATCCCTACTACTTGCGTATGAAGTATTTTCCGCATTTGCATCATACTGTTCGAAAAATTTCGCGCTCGCTGCGCTCGCGTTTTTCATCTACGTATGTTATGACTTAACGTTGATGCGTAACATGAAGTATTTTCCGCATTTTGCATCATAATGTTCGAAAAATTTCGCGCTCGCTACGCTCGCGTTTTCGTCGAACATGTGTACTGAATTTATGATCCGTCCCCCCCCTTAGAGTTTCTATATCTACGTGCTTGCTTGGTAATGATCAAGAGTGGTAGAGTCAATGCTACTTACAAGGTTGAATAGTTTACCTATCTGTCAATTGCAGATTATCATGGATAACCCGAAGGAAGCCTTCCGAAAAGCGAAGAACATTATACGAGATATTGTCAACTCTCAGAGTACTTTGTACCCAATGTTTGACATTAATTTTGCTAATAACCTCGATTACTACCCGACAGTGGAGCAGCGGCTGGAAGACATACGTAAAGAGATAGCTCCCCGCCAAATATTTTATTAAAACATTAAAAATAATGTGTTAAAAAAAGAATTGTTTTATTGCAATACAATTAAGTAAATTAGTACATAATAATATATAAGTATTATACACGAGTGGACAAGAGACACGGGTGTAGATCTGCGAGAATTCCTTTATTTGCCACTATAGCCTTAAATAACACTGTACGGTACAAAACGTCTCCAGCCACGATCATTTGAATACCATGGTGTCCAGCATCGCTCCTAGATTTTGAACTATGTTGTTTGACATTAAGACATCTACTTTCTCTTCTAAATGCCTCTTGGGGTCCTGTTTGCCTACATTCTTAATGGCCAGCTGCTCTGGAGTCATCTTTTCTTCATCTTCCAAGGCCTTGTTGTAGTTCTTAGCCAAGTCTAGCATATCTGTGACTGTGGTCTCGTTGATCGCACAGTGTTCTTTGTAGTCTGATAGCGTCAGTCCATCCATCCAGGACTTTTTATGGAGGTTGAGTAACATTTTCTGTTCAAGTTCATTTTTACGGTAGTTTATACTGATAGAGTAATAGTGGCGGTTAAGGCCGTGAATGAGGGCTTGTACTGAAGGTTTTTGGAGGTGTCCGAGATTGGAGGTTGTCTGTCTAGGCTCCTGACCGAGGACCATCATGTTGGGGTTGATTAAACGGAATGCATCGATGACGACCTTGCCTTTGACGGACTGGATAGGGTCGACGACTACGGCGACGGCGCGTTCGGAGAGCGCCTCGAATGACTGCTGCGTGTTGATGTCGACACCTGACAGCCAGCAGCCAAACCCAGGATGTGAGTGGTACCTGTAATTATTTTCAAAATAAGTCGCTAATGTTTTAAATTTACATACACACAACACTAATGTAATACTTTCTATTACATATGGACTGTCTAAAAATTGTATGTTTGTAATAGAAATATTAGCGTTATATTTAGTTTAAGTTTTTTTTATTGTTGCTAATTTGTGATTCTTTATTTAAATAAACTCAAATTAGTGCATTGAACCGTTCAACTTTCGAAATAAATGTGAATTATAAGTTGTGAACATAAATATACAGGCGATGAAAATATGATTCTATCAATGATTCTGAACCACTTATAATATGGGACCAACTTTCTCCATGAAAAAAATCTGCTTTTTCATACATTTCAATTAGGCGACTGATGAACTTTTCCTATGAAACAGCTGATTTATTTTGGCACAGACAAAGTTGGTCCCATGGTAAAAGCGGTTCAGAATCATTTATAGAATCATATTCTTATTTGTCTGGTCACAACTTATGATTCACCCTGTATGTATGTTCCCAAAGGATTCTTTGAGTTCGCAATATAGGGAAATATAAGATGAATCTGCTAAATTAAGCACACACACTGCACTGCACATTTAGTGCAGCACCAGATAAAGATAAGATCAATCAATCAACTTTTTGTTATTCTATTCTGCTCGTCAGAAGAAGGCAATTAAAACCTATTAATTGCCAAATAAAATTGAATTGTCTGCTGTAGTAAATTCCATGTTTAATTGATTAATAAAGGTCTAGCAATAAGACCACCTGTTGTTTAGCTCTACTTTATGCCTAATGTTTCTGTACTATGATCTTTTTGAGGTGTGCAATAAAGAGTATTGTATTGGCAGGGTGCAAAGCGGGTGGAGGGGGTAGCCTAAACGATCACAGCGCTCACTACGGTTAAAATTTACATTTCGTTGTTGTAGACCGCGGGCCAGAAGGTTAAAATCGTCAGTCATTTCCTCTCGCACGAAAACTTGTACAGTGATTAAGAAAGATGATTAAAAAATTGCTGTGGACGTCTGCCACGATTCCGTTGGTGGGTTGAGGAGCAGCAGCCTCCCAAAGACGTAAAAAAAAAATTAAATTCAGTCATTTCCTCTCGACTGAAACTAGGTTTAAATGATAGTTAAGAAAATACCTTAACGAAAAAAAATCGTCTGCCACTTGTAGGGCGGTGGAATACCCGTCTGCCAAGCACGTGAACATGTAAAAAAAAAAATTCTGTCATTTCCTCTCGCATGAAATTTTGTCAGATGATAGTTTATGAACTATTATGAAGAAATAAATTCGTCTGCCACTTGTATCGCGGTGGAAAACCCGTCTGCCAAGGGCCTAAACATTGTATGGGGTGAAAAGGAAAAAACAATGCACATCGGCGTTTGGGGTATCTATGGATAGATATTTGAAAATGATATAGGGGTTTTTAAAAAACTTTTCCATTTTAATCAACCGTTGGTGAGATATTCGCTGTGAAAGTCGTAAAAAGTGCATCCCCCCTCTTTAATTTTGAAACTGCGAGGTCAAAAATTCTGAAAAAAATTGGGAGGGTGTAAATAAATAAAGACTTTCAAAAATATTCGGTTCGAATAAATTACGTCAAATGGTTTTTGAATAAACGCTGAAAAACTGTCTTGTCCAAACTAAACGCGTTAAGCGACGTGTGTTTCCCATAAAGATACGACCTTTTTTGCTACAATTTATTGGATATCGGTTTAAAATATTCGGTTTGAATAAATTACGTCAAACGGTTTTTGAATAAACGCTGAAAAACTGTCTTGCCCAAACAAAACGACTTAAGTGACGTGAGTTTCCTATGAAGACACGACCTGAGGCATGTCGAATAACTTTCAAGCAGTCCTAGAGTGCGTCTGGGATTACACACAATGAAGGTTTCCGTACCGACACGTACTAGTTCACATTTTAAACCACTAATCAATAAATCGTAGCAAAAATGGTCGTATCTGTATGGGGAAACTCACGTCGCTTAAGTCGTTTTGTTTGAACAAGACAGTTTTTCAGCGTTTATTCAAAAACCGTTTGACGTAGTTTATTCAAACCGAATATTTTTGAGTCTTTATTTATTTACACCCTCCCAATTTTTTTAGAATTTTTGATCTCATAGTTTAGAAATTAAAGAGGGGGATGAACTTTTTACGACTTTCACGGCGAATATTTCACCAACGGTTGAATTAAATGGAAAAGTTTTTTAGAAACCCCTATATCATTTTTAAAGACCTATCCATAGATACCCCACACGCCGATGTACATTGTTTTTTTCTTTTCATCCCATACAATGTTTAGGCCCTTGGCAGACGGGTTTTCCACCGCGATACAAGTGGCAGACGAATTTATTTCTTCATAATAGGCCATAAACTATCATCTGACAAAATTTCATGCGAGAGGAAATGACTGAATTTAATTATTTTTTTACATGTTCACGTGCTTGGCAGACGGGTATTCCACCGCCCTACAAGTGGCAGACGATTTTTTTTCGTTAAGGTATTTTCTTAACTAAGTATCATTTAAACCTAGTTTCAATCGAGAGGAAATGACTGAGTTTAATTATTTTTTTTACGTCTTTGGGAGGCTGCTGCTTCTCAACCCACCAACGGAATCGTGGCAGACGTCCACAGTAATTTTTTATTCATCTTTCTTAACCACTCTATGTAGTTTTCATGCGAGAGGAGATTGGTAATCGTGACCTGTCGTTGGCCCGCGGTCTATTGACTTGAGCTGTCAAATCCATATTGCAGTAAAGATAAATTTAATATGGCTCTAGTAAAATGTGTTATTGTGAATTGTAAAAACACCACAGAATAGCGACTGTAAATTTTACCAGTTTTCAAGACCGTGGTGGAAACGAGACCAAAGAAATAAGTGGATAATTGCCGTAAGAAAAAAAAGTAAGTCACCTAACCTGAAAACAACAATTTTAATGTTATTGGCAATAATGTTACAGACTACCATCGTCCAATATTGTCTAATATAGTAAAATAACACAAGATTTCATTAATTTTTTTCACAATATTTACTTATTTCTCGCTTGACAGCTATGACAAAGTGTCCATAATGGCCACCTGTCCCTGGCGCTGTCGTCGTGCACGGTCCCAATTGTAATATATTTGGAAATGTATCCTCCTGACAACAAGCATCCTATACATAGTACATAGGCCCCAATTGACCCCTTAAGCCTATAAAGTGGTCATGTGTTGTCGTGCCCACCATGCCAACAACCACTAAAAAGGTCGGAGTGAAGGTGTGTTGATCATGAATAAAATCTGTTCTATTATGATTTGTTTTTATTGGTTTAAACGTTACATCAATTCATCAGTGCTTGGAGTGTGAGTGATCACTTCATTCAAATATGAAAGCATTCAAAGGGTTAAGTTTTGACCCTTTGTCAGTTTGACAGAGTATAATTCATTTTGGGAAATTTTTATACCTAGTCATCTGGAGGGTATAAGAGATGAATGAAAAATTCATACCAGCCAACCACCATTTCTGGGCGGCCAGTTTGCTTCAGCATGTCCAACATCTTGGCTTGAAAGACGGGGTCCACAGCCTCTACGGAGACCCCTGTACCAGTCTGGGGCATCGCAAACACATCTATCACACGCACTGTGTAGTCATCCACAAACTCACCTGGAAATATCATATCACAAATGTCCATAAATGAAATCAAACTTTTTGAAAATAATAAATAAAAATCCTTTTGCTATATGAGACAATCAAAAGACAGACTTAGTTTTACAGTGAATACTGCAGTGTCATTGAGTCACTGTATTTAGGATGATAACAAATAAACTTTACAAGTTATGTACTTGAATGAAAAAGCATATGATGAAACAGTGTGGAAGGATATGTTATATATATAGGAATACAACAAATTTTAGAGCATTGGATTATAAACCAAATGTAGGTTATGATTATTTGTTGCTATTTTTATAAACTTTGTAACATGAAAAGGCAGATCTTACCTAACATGAGTCCCATAA
Organism: Cenopis cana; assembly: GCA_951800055.1. Lineage (NCBI taxonomy): Eukaryota > Metazoa > Arthropoda > Insecta > Lepidoptera > Tortricidae > Cenopis > Cenopis cana. Next base: position 9,699,230 of record OX637488.1, read on the forward strand.
CCTCCATGGGGACGCCAGCGCGACCGTGTTTCAACATTTTGAGTAAAGCCAAAGACGAAATGTAAACTTGCTCGGCGGTATCCACCACCGGGGCGTCGGTTGGTGGTGGCGCCTGCGACAGCCCCGTCATCCCTCCGCCGAGACGCAAAAGACGATCCATTATTCTCTTACTACTTGTGTTCTCTGAAAGAAACAAATCACTAATCAAAGCGGGATATCGAGCTATCACTGCAGCTTCTTCAAGTACCGTTCACAGACCACTAAAACACTCTATTTATGTTTTTCTTATTTATACTCTATTATTTAAAGTGCACTGTACTTACAGTAAACAATATTCATTGACTTTACTAGCAATACTTTAGGATATCTTTGTGAATTCGTGGATTTCAAAATGAATGAGAAAATGAATGACAATTCGTTTACGTCGAAAATGCAAGCTCACTTAAAGCTAATTTATTGCCAGGTGAAAATAATAATTTCTCTGCTCTCCTTATAAAATTTAGGGTCTTCTAATTTTTCTTATGTTTCTGCCACGTTTCTGCTAGACTTTAGCTACTTTATAAGCCTTATATATTGCCTTATTTTTTAAAGAACTACTTGTTAAATGTTTTGTCCATTATGATTAAAGACTATCACACACTGCAGCGGCCTGTGGTGGCAGCCAGTTGACTCTATTGAATCCAGGCCGCGTGTGTCTGAATGAATGTTAGGAGGTTAGGAGCCATTAGGAGCGTCATAATGTGCCACCGCAGGCTGCTGCAGTGTGTGGCACGCTTAAAACAATAATAATTGCATAAAAATACTTACGCGTTTCGGAACGATTCTTTAAAAAAAAATCACTATGACAGTTGACTGTCAGTTTTGACTTTTGTAATCTTTGTCTATGGTAAGGTTGGTTAATGAATGGCACGAAATTTGCAAAATCGAGGATATTCGGAGTTAAAGTTAAAGTAGATATTTAAATAACATTAATAATGACAGAGGACAGGACTGTGTTACCTAACAGATTCTCCGAGGGGCCGCATGGATTAGGTTAGGCTGCTAAGTTTACGTAAACTGTTCATCCATTGGTTTGGTTTCTGAAGTATGTAAATACCCTAAATTAACGTGTTCCAGGTGATCCGGCTGACCGCAGGCTAAGAAAAGTAGAATTGGAAGTAATGATACCAAAACTTATGAGGGATAAGGCTAAAGCAGAGAAATGTGTAAAAGAGGTTGCAGAATTTGAGAAGTGTGGTAAAGAAGCATCTTTATTAATGGTGGTTAAATGCCGCAAAGAAAATTCCGCTCTAAAGGACTGCCTCTCGAGTTGGTATCGAAATGACAGCTTTAGAGAATTGTGCACTGAAGAATATTTGAAAGAAAGAAGCGAGTACAGGAAAACTGGTATCAAGAAGTCAATAAGAAGAGCTTAAAGTTTTTTATTTCGTAATATAACTGTAGTGTAAATAAATCAAATACTATTTAATCAATGTCATCATTTATTACAATTGGAATGTTCCTAGTAAGGAGTATTTCCCGCACACTGTACTCTTTTAAACCTTCTGGCATATTTTCTGGATATGCACTTGGTTCACCAACTTCTGCTATCAACACTTCCTGGAATAGACAAACACTATTATTAAATGAAAAACGCAAATATTCATGAATAACACTTTGTTTTAGCAATAATTAAATCATTATTCATTATAGACCCTAGTGGCTTTGGGGTTAAAAATGCTATTGAAACATCATTGCAAGAATGCCCAGTGTTTGCCCCCCTTTGAATGCCATTCTTCATCTACCTGACCTACATGCTAATTAATTTTCCATAAGGGATTCAATATGCCGTTGTGGAAAGCTTGAAGGTGACTTTGGTTACTAGTCATTGTTGGGCACATCAACACACTACATCTGAGATGTTCAAAGGGTTAACATGTCTGTGGCATAAAAATAGCCTTAGTAGATTGACAATATTCAAGTTGAATTACATTTCAGATTTTTTTTTATACTTCGTCGGAGGCAAACAATCTGACAGCCCATCTGATTATTTATGTGTTGCACATACTACTACATTAAAATCAGTTTTGAACTTCCATATTTCAACAGATCATTCAAAATGTACCTTTGTAGTTGTAGTAGCCATTCTTACATGCCCAAGCACAGATACCCAATCAAATTGGTCTTCCTTGCATTTAACCACAACTATGTAATCAGAATGCATAACACCAGGACCCTCTCTGTACAACACTGAAACAAACATAAAAATTGTACATTTAGATAGAAAACATTCAATGCAAGATAAAATGAAAATAGGTGTTATTATACTGTTTTAAAATCTTTAAATAGAATTGACATCCACTTCACATAAAAAAATGGAAATAATCATTTGCAATAATATGGAAATAATATTAAAGATAAATTAGCAAAATGTAATGTCTCATGTCATGTGTAATGAAACTAGTATTTACCATAGTCTCCACCAAATTTAATTCCCGATTTGACAATGTAACCCTTTGATCGGAAGTAATGGTAAACAACATATTTGGGAACAAATTTCTTATCAGTATCTGTAAACAACTTCCAACATTCTGCTATTGAGAGCATCTTATCACCACTGCCTATAACTTGTAGACATCCCAGACCATAGGAAAGAAAGAAAGCTTCTTGCAAACTCAGCATAAGTTTTTCTTGCAGTTTAACTTTATTGACACAACACTTAGGTTTCATATTTTCAAAATAGTTGCCATCTTCGGAGTCACTATCTGGGACAATCGCAACTAGGTCTTGGTCACCTTGGAAATTATAGTCTTCAAACTGCGGCTCATAAGAGTCACAAGCATCATTACTGGCTCCGTTGCTATCATCACTAGACACCAAATCAATAACATCTTTGTTAGAAATATTTCGGCTGTCCTGTATTATCTTACTCACTAACCCATCCATGTCTGTTAGTAATTTATCTACAACAGATACCCCATGGTTATCAGCAAACTTTTTATACCAATAGTTCCTTTTAAGAAACTGTCTTTTACGCATAATTTGGTTATTATGGCTTGCTCTGGGCTTGGAACGTGAAACAGAGCCCTTTCCAAAACACCCCATGTGATACAGCAAAGCCATTTCATCTTGTGATCTCACTTCAACACTAAATCCATTGTAATATCCAGTGAATACTATCCGCATCGAACTATCCACGGGGAAACGAGCAGCTTCCACTGCGATTGATTGCACATTATTTGGGTCATTACTCTGACATTCGTCTTGTATTTGTAAAGACATGACAATAGAACTGGCTGGTTCCCAAATTTATTTACAGCCGCATGTCACGCCAACAAGTTCAAACGCAAATTGTATTGTATCAGTCAGTTTTTTAATGGTTTAGACATTAATATGCACTGAATAAATTTTCTGCAACAATTACACCTGATCCAAATTGTAATAACTATATAGCCAAGAGCACCCAAAAAACCTGAAATGGAAGGTGAAGAATATGTATGTAAGTACAATACAAATTTATTTTAAACAGCATCAATAGTAATTTTTCACTAGCATTAGCCAAACGACCTTGCTTTGCTATATTTATTTCGTACTGTGCAAACAGCACCGGCCACCGCTTTGGTCGATTTGACAATGACATCTTGACTTGACAGTTTTTTGACAATTTATTTGACGTTGACGGCAAACAGCACAGATAATACTTTTCTATCTTTCCACTTTCCATACCATAAGGAGTTATTGATTTCTAAACGAAACGATTTGACTTTTTATATATTTATTTGTTGCAACTCCGTGTCAGTTCTCAAGGTAGACAACATTACAAGTTATATATTTGTCTCTTTTTTTCTCAGCATGGAAGGTGTACAACAAAGAAGGTAAGAAGATATATGTGTTCACACTTTACCAACGTCACTTTATGTAGTCACAAGACCTCTCAGCTGAGGCTGTCTACTTTACTTGTTTTTGGGATTTATTGAATTCTTTGATCTTTATTCCAATTTTTATTGGCGTGATCATAATTCTATGATATCCTAGCCAAAATGGCTAATATTAACGAAGAAAATGTCAGTAAGCTTATTGGCGATGACAAAATTGGTAAGTTCCTGCCTATTATACTTCACTCATGATCAATTTGCTAGACCAAGTTATGTGAATACCACTCCCTCGTTTTGCAGATATGATCGCCGCCACCAGCGTCCTGCAGCTGAGGGCCAGTGAAATCCGTCAGACGGACATAAAATGGCAGTCTTATCTGCAGTAAGTAAAATAATCAATTTTTTTCTGCGCCGTCCATTGGGAGTATTTTTCAATGTATGGTATATTTTAGATCTCAGATGATCACTCAGCGTGACCACGACTTCGTGTCGGCGCTAGACCATGGCAAGAAGGAACTACCGGACAAGAACCCTGAGGAGTGCTGCTCGGTGTTCATCAATCTGCTCACCCATGTCAGCAAGGACCACACCATCCAGTACATCCTGGTTATGATTGATGATATCCTTTCTGTAAGTTTCTTCTTAATACATATTTGAGTAAGTAAAGTTATTCTTAATTTTCTATTTTAGTTGTCCACCCCAGATTACAAATATTGGAAGTTCGTATAGTGCTGTCTTTTAACAGTTTTAACTATCCGTCAACCTATATTTACTAAAAAAATATTGATTGTAAAATTCAGGAATTAATTACTATTAAATACATCATTTTTTTAGGCTCAAAAAAGGATCATCATTATAGACCTTAATGCCATTATACATATTTATATTCATTTTCAAGTAATCAAGTAATTTATTGCTTTCATGTTGTTTATGTTACATAGATGACATAGTTAATAAAAGTACCAAACATGAGCCCTGTAAGGGCATCGCAACGGTCTTAAAACTAACTATAACTAACAGGTTAACAATTATTAGGCACACTATCTTTAGTGAAGTGTGTGAGAGTATGTACCCAAGTGTATGTAATGATAACTTTGTGTATCCTTAATTTAGTGTATTATTATACATTTAATTATTTATTAGGTATAATTATAATTTTATTTAGGAGCATGTTATTATATTAATTTGTCTTCTAAATATTCTTTTATAGAGTAATAAGCTTTATTTAATAGAAATTGTTTTAATTTGCTCAAAAATGTTTTTTCTTTGCTCTCTTTTTTTATTTTATCTGGTAGTTTATTATATATTTTTACTGACATTGTTAAGGGACCTGAAGAATGGAGTGTTAGACGGGATGGTGGTGTTATTAATCTTGATTTGTTTCTCAATGCGTATGGTACAGCTGTTTCTTCTCGTTTGGTATAAAATTCTGGGTATTTGCGGACAAATTTACACATTTCTAAGATGTACAAGGAAGGTAGTGTGAGTATTTCATGTTTAATGAAGTGCGGTTTACAACTGTCCATTTGTTTAATGTTCGCTAATATTCTTATAAGTTTTTTTTGCAGCGTGAATAGGGTGGAAGTATCCGTGCTATTTCCCCAGAGGATTATCCCATAGCTTAGCCAGGCATAACCATATGCATAATATGTTGCCAGTGCGCTCTCTAGGTCGGTGTTTTTCTTTATTTCCCGTAGGCGCGTACACAAATCTGGATAGTTTAGTTCTTATGTTTTTTAAGTGCGGTTTCCAGGATATATGTTTATCTATTACAATTCCTAAAAGCGTGAACGTATCGACCACTTCTAATGGAATGGAGTTGTGGGTACAATTGATTGTTAACGGGTCTTTTTGGTATGGGTGAAATGTCATTAATTTGGTTTTTTGGTAGTTAATTTCAAGGTGGTGGTCATACATCCAAGTTGTGACTTTATCTAAGATGGTACTTATTTCATTATTTATATGTGATGCATTTTGGCAGGACGTTAATATGGATATGTCGTCAGCAAATAGTATTGAAGGTTTTAGGCAGATCATTAATATAAATGAGAAAGAGAAGGCAGCCGATTACACTTCCCTGTGGTATAGAGGATGTGATGGTAGTAGTAGTAGACTTAACGTTTTTAATTTTGTTTGCAATAAAGTCATAATGTTCTAGGATATAAATAATGTAAAATTAATGTAAATATAAAATTAATGTAAATATAAATAAAAATCTGCACTCAAGTCTTTAGCACATACCTGTTTGTTAAATCTTCAAAAGTTCTTAGTTCACCGGACTCCCAACCATAGGTACACAGCAAATTTTATTAATAGAAACATTGATTCAACCACATTTATTCAGAGTGGATCCTTTACACAAAATAAGGTTCAAAGGATACCATTATAATTCAAATGTAAATGTGTTTGTTTATTATATACATATAAGTGATAAAAATATTGAATGATTACAGGAGAACAAGAACAGGGTGAAAATTTTCCGTGAACACAATAGAAGTGGTCAAGTGTGGCAGCCATTCCTGAACCTGCTGAACCGCCAGGATGAGTTTGTGCAGCATATGACCGCTCGCATCATCGCCAAGCTCGCCTGCTGGCACCCGCAGCTCATGGAGAAGAGTGACCTCAACTTCTACCTGACCTGGCTCAAGGAGCAACTCAAACAAAATGTAAGTCACCAATGCTATCTCACCCTGTATAAACTATAAAGTTTATGATTTTTAAGCATGATTGCCTCAAATGATTTGTGATATTTTTTTACTGAATTATATTGTGATATGTCATTATGTTAACATCATTGCTTGGCTGTTCTGTTAACTGCTAGCATGCAGGTGATTTTCCATCAACAAGAGGTTTTTTTTTAAATCTTTATTTATTAAAGAAAGAGAGTTCTACAAATATACTAATCACTTCTTAATTCTAACAAGAGGTGAAGTGGAAACTTCATACAGGTTGCAATAAAACAGTAGTATGGTTAAAAAACTAAAAAAATTGAAGAATGTAGTTTTGTCAACATCAATCATATGGAATTTTCAGCACCGATGTTGTGGAAATGCACCTGGTCATTTTAGTATTATACACATCACCAAACAGTTTTTTTTACATGCACTTGTGTTGCACCAGTTTTAAGCGTTTGCAGGGACAATGTATGTCAATATTTGGAGCAGTCTAAATAAACATTTATATGAAAATGCACACATAATTGTTACGTGTAGTATTTAGTAAAGATAAACTGAATTTATTTTCATTCTTCTTGTGTAATGTGTAAAACATTAAAATTACTAACATTAGTAAAATTGTTTTGTCTACCTTATTCTATTTCATTCAATCATTCGAATTTGACTTTAATTTGATAAATCGACACACAATTTTGTACACTTCAAAGAACACAAAGTCACATATTTTTATTTAAATAACATTAACATAAACAAGCATGTAAATTAGGCACTAATTTCATCCATAATTATGCATCTCCATTAAAGCTGCAGTAACAAATTAAAATACTATTTCTTAAACAGATATTTTGGATATCATGCAATATCTCTGTGATTTACTATACCTTGGTCAATTTATGAGTCACATGGATCACTAGATAGAATGATAAAATCTTGTTCTGATGTGACATGGTTGACTTATTCGAAAATAGATAATTCTATATAGAATGACCGAGTGCCATAAATATGCAAACATAGCCTTAATTTCATGGACTTAAGAGTGTGCAGATGTGACAAGGATGTCAGTTAACTACCATAATGCTTATGACTTTGACCGAGTTCGTTACAAAGTGTCCCAGACCTAAAGAACCGCCATATCTTGACAAAGGTATAAGGAGAAACAACAAAGCATGAAATGAAAATAAAACGATTAATAGCCGCCATTAACAATCGAGCCGTCATCGCGCATCTCACCGCCGGGGCTATCGCATGTGCATTGTTACTGAGAGGTTTGTTTTCTGGTAAGGCGGAGAAAGTGTCTGCCGAGTTAGCGCATGCCGAGCAGGTTATGTTGGCTCACGAGAAACCGATTGTGGACAAACACAAACACAAGGACAAGTCCTCTGACGCCCAGGGGAAATACCACAGCCTTTACACCTCCTTCGATGATCTTGCTCCGCTCGAGGACATGCCTCCGGGCTCCAAGAAGGTACTATGTTTAGCTGCTGAGGACTGTGCGTAACAACGATGCTAACCTGTTTTTAAAGCTGTTACTAATTTATTAATATCTCTTGTGTTCATTAATCGTTTAAGGCATGCTTTCATTAACCAGACTGTAAGTATTTGTGTGTATATATGTGTAGGTACTGTAGTTATATGTGTGACCGTGAGCTTAATGCCCGGGCCACACCGGCTGCGTGCACGCATGCAGCTACAACTTCGCTGCGTGAATTCACGCATCGTTGTTGGAGCTGCATGCGTGCACACAGCCGGTGTGGCGAAGCCTTAAGAGTGTGTCAAATAGAAGGTACATTTCTATTGGCACTACAAATAGCAGCTGCTAAGTCGTCGGCGCTTGCTTGAAACAGGGAACGATCTGAAGTTTCTCAACACTGTAAATTTCAATGTGTAAAAAAATATTACATTACATTTTAAAAAATTCTCACTTTCCAGTCCCATATAAATTACATATTTCATTTATTGAGGGATTAGATAATACCTGATTGTAATAATGACAGTGAAATTATTTCCGCTAATGTTGCCAAGTTAATTCTTATTGTATGTTCTCTTCAATGTGATTTAGTTAACGAACATAATATTTGTGGCACCTATAAGAATTATGAAGCAAATGTAGTGACGATGTCATCAGATTATTCTGTACACAGTAATGTGTATTGCAATAAAAAAATATTGTATTCAAAAATTAAATAATATTCAACATTGGGAGTAGGACTATCTCTCTCATTCTACGAATAAGTAAAAGGGGTAGCTTTTTGCTTCTAGCTAGTGTGTATATAATAAGGGCGTTATTTTCTGCTCTAGTTTAAAGAGGAAGAAACCGGCCAAGTGCGAGTCGGACTCGCGCACGAAGGGTTCCGTATACCATTATCTATAAAAACGGCAAAAAAATCATGTGTGTTGTATGGGAGTCCCCTTAAATATTTATTTTATTTTGTTTTTAGTATTTGTTGTTATAGCGGCAACAGAAACACATCATCTGTGTAAAATTTCAACTGTCTAACTATCACGGTTTTTGAGATACAGCCTGGTGACAGACGGACGGACAGACGGACAGCGGAGCCTTAGTAATAGGGTCCCGTTTTACCCTGTGTGTACGGAACCCTAAAAATGAAGGAAAAGGTTTCGGCTTCTGTGTTTTTATGTTTTAGGCAGTATTGAAGTGTAAAGCTTTAAAGCACTGTGGGCTTAAATAAAACAAAACACAAATTTCAGATAACAGTATTATTCTGAAATATATTACAGCGACGGCACGGCATTGCTTTTTAGCCATATTCCAAGATCAGCCAAATTTAACCGAATCATCAAATTCCCCTACAATATAAAGAATGTCCCAAAAACTGAGGATTCTGAGGAGGTGGGACATCCTGTAATAACTTTTCTGCCCCGAAAACACGAACTAGAATAAAATGTTGTATTATAGGTTCAAAAGGATCTAGTTAATTAATTTAATTTGACTTTCGATTACGATGTTAGTGCCAAGTATAAAGTTTCACAAAAAAAGTCTGACCAAGCGTCTAAACGTACTACTTGTTTCACTTTAAATTATCAGCATGGATTTGGTTGGTCCACTGCCGAAGGCGCGACACGGGTCTATCGGTGTGAACCGAGTATCGGTGACCTTGGAACGCTACGATTCTAAACTTTGCCCGTCCGAGGAGTGATTTCCACACACCGCGCCACCCTCGCGCGCCCCCGCTCGCGTCCGGACACGCACACATAGCCGCGAGACGGGTTTACAGCACACATGCTTCGGTGTCGCTTCTTGTTACGTTAGTATATATCTTCTTTGCCACTGCCCAAACTCCATACTGAAGTGTTGCCGCGCGTTTGCAGAATATCGACTACATCCAATCGGTGGCGCGCTGCCTGCAGATGATGCTGCGCGTGGATGAGTACCGCTTCGCGTTCCTCTCCGTCGACGGCATCTCCACATTGCTGTCCATACTCGCCTCTAGAGTCAACTTCCAGGTATGTACCGACTTTAAGGCCCTGGTCTCCTATAAACGCCATCGACCGCTTACAGCGTCACGCCGTACGCTGCGTCACAATGTTTACTATAGAGATGTACTGTTATGTTCTCACAGATCTGTCAGGGTCTAACAGTACATCTCTATAGTAAGCATTGTGACGCAGCGTACGGCGTGACGCTGTAAGCGGCCGAAGGCGTTTATAGGAGACCAAGGCCTAAGAGAACTGTTTGAAATGTTTCTTCATAAACGTCCGTCAAATCTATCTTAGTTAAAATTCGTTGTTGCCATTGACATTTGGCTTTGGAAGAAAGAGATAAAGCTTGTTTGATTTCACAGGCGTATTAAAGTATAAACAATAGGGTATTAAACTAAGGTAAAAATAAATTATTTTTTACTTGACTAATAAAAGATCTAACGAAAATACTCGAAAAACATCAATTATTAATTTATTTTAGCTAATTGAAAGATTTTATAAGCATTAAGATTGAAAAAGGGCGCTGATTTGAACAAACCTACCTACACTGTCTTAGTGACGTCACTAAGACAGTATTTCCCTACAAACTTCATATTAACAAATCGTTTTTGACGTTTAATAAAAAGTTGCTGATCTGACTAGGGGTTTAATACCGTATTATTAATCGTATTGCATAATGATTATTAAACAAAAGTCCTGCAAAACTGTTCTAGACAGTTTGCCTGCAGAAAGACTTTTATGACAATACTAATAAGTATGATATTTTACATGTATGACAACTGAGTATAGTAGTTGAGTAGACAGCTATTTTAGTTATTTGTGAAATGAAGGCCTCTCCATCCCGATTTATATAGACTAAGGTTTGGTCTATATAAATCATCAATGATCAACTGTAGCCTTGAAGGATGCGGAAAGCGGTTCGGAAGAGACATTATCCGGGCGTGGGATATTTGTTTGAGATAAAAGTTATTTGTTATAACTTATAAGCATATTTTTGGGAAAAAATACTGTCGACTTTGTTTCGACGTTACTTCTCGATTGTGAGTGGTCTTTTGATAAACGCTAGTAGATTTTGACTTGTAAAATTGCCATTGCAACCTACTTACAAAAAGTCCATTTTGTTTTTGTTTAAAATGGGGATTAACACAAAGAATTATAAAATAGTGTTTAGGTCATGTCCCTCGCTCACATACCTCCATTGCGATGTCCAGGGTTCATGTCGCAAGCACACACACACGGATTCACACGCGAGGCAACACTTTAGGCATGTGAAGTGACAGGCAGGAGTGACATACGCCTTATTCGAATGCAAGCCAAGGGTCATCTGTCTGTCAATCGTCATTAGAAGCGCGATGCGCCCGGGGGTGCGAGGAGGGAATGGGGCATTTAAATTGTTTATTGAACAGTTTTTGAAGTGAAAACTTCTTTAACGACTTCTTTAAATTCGCAGCAGGGTCACGTGACCGTAAGATCGTCAGACCAGCTAAGTTGAACCCTCCTAATATCGTAAGATAGACACGTGACCTGTAAAAGATGGATATTGGTAACAGCGCCACCTATGAACAAACAAGCGAAGTTTCTCACAGTGCTGGTTTACCGTGTTAAGTTACAACCGACAGCAGCGTTCTGTACAGTTAGTGCCTTGTATTGTTCGTAGGTGGCGCTGTTATCAAAAATGTATTAAGTGAAAACTTCTTTATCATGTCATTGAGTTTTCACTTCTGCCGGCACTCCCGGAGTGCAACCCGTTGTTGTTATTCATTTTTTGATGACGATTCAAAATTCGTGTTTGTCCAGGTCCAATACCAGCTGGTGTTCTGCCTGTGGGTGCTGACCTTCAACCCGCTGCTCGCCGAGAAGATGAACAAGTTCAACGCGATCCCCATCCTCGCGGACATCCTGAGCGACTCCGTCAAGGAGAAGGTCACGCGCATCGTGCTCGCCGTCTTCCGCAACCTGATCGAGAAGCCAGAGGACGGCCAGGTACATAACTACTACATACCCCTACTAGCCTTCTCGTACTATAGTGCGCGCCATCCACGAGGACGCGCCCCTCCACAGCGCATCTCATACTAATCTTTGCGCAATAGGGATGTTGACTCAAAATTTATTATTACTCCATACGAAAGAATACATAAAACTATGTCAAATAGTGAAAATCCTATTCAAATATGTCAAAAAATAACGAAACTACAACCGTTAGAATGTTTTTAGTTTGAGAGAGAAAGCGCTACAGATCAGTGACGTCACTGACCTCGACCGCCATAGTAAATGACGATCGTTCAATACAGAGGTGCGTTTTGCGGAACAGGGACAGAAAATGCCGCCTCCTAAAACTTTGAAGACTTATAATTATGTAATTATTTATTCTTTTGAATTACTTTTTTCGCTATTTGATTGAGAATTTGATCCTTTTTCGAGAAAATTCGGATTCATGGATTTTCTTATTTGGTGTCAACATCCCTATTGTATGGAACGGGCGGTGGAGGGGCGCGTCGTCGTGGATGGCGCGCACTATACCGTTGTATGGAAAGAAGGGGAATTTGCCGTTTTGCTCGTGAAATATTTACCTTTATGTACATAGTTGCTATACAATTTCTTTTTTATTGAAACATGAGAATTTTTTAATTTCAATCGTTTATTTGTCCAAAAAGTAGGTAATGTTACAACAGGTGTTATGTCACAATTTACAAGATCTCCACTTTTTGCCGATTTTAATGGCGTACAAAATTTATAGCACGAGATTTTCATCTCTTTACGTACCTGCCTAATTCTATTCTATTGTTATTTCTTATCATTAAGTTATCTAATTTATTTCGTCAAGACTATACACTAAAAGAAAACAAACAGAAGTATAACACAATAAAAAAAACCTTAAAAACTTACATTATCTCATGCATTATTTAATTCAATGTCATTTAAATACTCTTTTATGTCATAATACTCATAATAGCATTTATTTTTAAGTAAATTCCATTGTAACTTTCAATTAACATTTGGGCTATAATAAAATAACGTTCTAGCGAATTTTTATAGTCCCATATCTTTTTACTATTTATTGTGAAAGTTTGACGGTTTTCTATCCACATAACCACACTATGCTATAAATTGTAACATTGAGTCATCTACCGATTTTTTCAGGTGGCCAAGGAGCACTGCATCGCCATGGTCCAATGCAAGGTCCTGAAGCAACTCGCGATCCTCGAGCAGAAGCGGTCCGACGACGAGGATATAATGAACGACGTGGAGTTCCTCAACAACCGGCTGCAGGCCTCCGTGCAGGACCTCAGCTCCTTCGACCAGTACGCCACCGAGGTCAAGAGCGGACGGTCAGTGTTTTTTTTTATTATAATTAAAAATAGGATCAGTCAGAGGGCAATGGAGAGGACTATGCTGGGAGTTTCTCTGCGTAATCGTATCAGAAATGAGGCCATCCGTAGCGCAACCAAAGTAACCGATATAGCCCTTCGAATCGCTAAACTGAAGTGACAGTGGGCGGGGCACATTTCACGTAGAACCGATGACCGAAAGTTTCACGAGTGGCGACAACGGACCGTAACGCGCAACGTGTATAAATCCCCACAAGGTAGCGTCATCAGACCTGGTAAAGGTCGCGGGAGTCTGATGGATGCGGGTGTCGCAGGACCGGTAATTGTGGCACTCTTTGGAGGAGGCATTATGTCCAGCAGTGGACCTCTTTCAGCTGATATGTTGATGAATCTTTATTAAATTCTTCTTTACAGCCTGGAGTGGTCCCCCGTGCACAAATCCGCCAAGTTCTGGCGCGAGAACGCACCCCGCCTCAACGAGCGCGGTCAAGAACTACTGCGTACTCTCGTGCATCTGCTGGAACGTAGCCAGGACCCGGTCGTGCTCGCCGTCGCGTGCTACGACGTGGGGGAATACGTGCGCCACTACCCGAGGGGCAAGCAGTGAGTAAACTAACCTTACCCGAGGTGCAAGCAGTGAGTACACTAACCTTACCTAAGGGGCAAGCAGTAAGTACACTAACTTTACCCGAGGGGCAAGCAGTAAGTAAACTAACCTTACCAGAGGTACAAGCAGTGAGTACACTAACCTTACCCAAGGGGCAAGCAGTAATTACACTAACTTTACCCGAGGGGCAACCAGTAAGTAAACTAACCTTACCCGAGGTACAAGCAGTGAATACACTAACCTTACCCAAGGGGCAAGCAGTAATTACACTAACTTTACCCGAGGGGCAACCAGTAAGTAAACTAACCTTACCCGAGGTACAAGCAGTGAATACACTAACCTTACCCAAGGGACAAGCAGTAAGTACACTAACTTTACCCGAGGGGCAAGCAGTAAGCAAACTAACCTTACCCGAGGTACAAGCAGTGAATACACTAACCTTACCCAAGGGGCAAGCAGTAAGTACACTAACTTTACCCGAGGGGCAAGCAGTAAGCAAACTAACCTTACCCGAGGTACAAGCAGTGAATACACTAACCTTACCCAAGGGGCAAGCAGTAAGTACACTAACCTTACCCATCGGGCATGCAGTGAGTACACTAGCCTTACAGTGGTATTAATGAGGAGCTAGCTAGCTTGCGCAAAATGTGCACCTGCTGAAGTGTAGCCAGGACCCGGTCGTGCTCACCGTCGCGTGCTACGACGTGGGGGATTACGTTCGCCACTACCCGAGGGGCAAGTAGTGAGTACACTGACCTACCAGAGGTCTCAATGAGAAACTAGTTATAGGTTGTCTGACGACCGCTTACTTAACTGAGACTACGCGGAAGAGCTCGTCACAATCGCGGTCTCAGTTAAACAGTGCACCTATACCTTGGGCGAGCGCAGCCACGACCCTAACCAAGGCTTCAATTTTCTTGGAAGAATTTTGTTTTTAATATAGTTAATGGTTGCACTCGGATAAATGGAATAAAATAGTCCAAAGGTCTACCAGAAAATTAATTCTAGTTTTAAATTTGCAGTGTTATCGAACAACTTGGCGGCAAACAGCGTGTGATGCATCTCCTTAGCCACGAGGACCCCAACGTGCGGTACGAGGCGCTGCTCGCCGTACAGAAGCTTATGGTGCACAACTGGTACGGATACATAATTAACCCTTTATGCCTCTCAGTCCACGACAACGGGCCTAGTAGGTGTGAATCCCCATATAAATAGATCACGGGAGTTACATGTCATGATAAAGTTTGGCCTCATAATGGAATATATTCCTTATAGGCTATTTGTAAGTAATACTGAGCGAGGCCAACTATCCATGCAAAATTTTCAAAATGGCTGCTATTTTAGTTTTCAAAAATTCGTATTTATTTTAGAACTCAAAAATGCTTAGTGCTACGTAAAAACTCTGTATGGGAAAAATGTTCAGCATAAATTTATCTACAACTTTGTTTCTTATCACTTTATTGATAAATCTAAAAGTTCATGAGAAAAATGCTCTTCAATATTGCGTTACTAAAATAGCCGCCATTTTGAAATTTTCGCATGGATAGTTTGGCCTCGCTCAGTATTACTTACAAATAGCCCAAGGAATAGATTCCATCAGGAGGCCAAACTTTATCATGACTTGTAACTCCCACTTAAGGATTCATACCTACCTACTAGCCCCTCCACAGCGAATCTCATACTAATCTATGCGCAATTGTACGAATTGGGCTGTGGAGGGGCGCCTTCGTGGATGGCACGCACTATAGTACGCGCACGGTGCTTGCTAGGGTATCGTTTCATACAATATGGAAAAAAAAAAACCTATGCCCAATGTCACTATTATGCCATAGTAACTCAAGTAACATAAACCAGCCAAGACGTAGACTGAGTAGTTTACAAAGAAATGCGTGTTTGTTTAATCGCAATTATATTACGTGACGACCGCTTTAGCTTAGTTGGTAGTGACCCTGCCTACGATGCTGGACGTCCCGGGTTCGAATCCCGGCCAGGGCATTTATTTGTGTGATGAGCACGAATATTTGTTCCTGGGTCTTGGATGTTTTCTATGTATTTATGTATCTATTAATCTATATAAGTATGTATATCGTCGCCTAGTACCCATAGACAACAACAACAACTTTGCTTAGTTTGGGACTTGGTTGATTTGTGTAAGATTGTCCAAAAATATTTATATTTTCTAGGGAGTACCTCGGCAAGCAGCTCGAAAAGGAACAAATCGACAAGCAGGCGGGAACCGTGGTCGGAGCTAAGGCTTAAGCTTACCTATATTTAAAGCTTCGTTGTTATTATTGAGTATATCTAGAATATGGGCTTCTACTACGGTTACAAATGTACTAACGAATATATGACATAACGCTGGTGAGTATGATGCTGAGGCCCTAAACTTGTAAATAAGTCCCAATTTGATGTTACCCAGTTTCAGATAGTAGCAGAGTATTATTTTTCAGTCAAATTTATAAGAGCAAAATGATTTATTTATTGTGCACCTACTGTTGTTTTTAAAAGTAAGAAAGTCTAATGATTGAATCAATATCCACATTCCTATATATGATTGTTATATAAAAACGATTTATTAATGTATAATGGATTAATGAAAAATACTGTTATTATATTGAAAGTAAATAAAATTGTTAGAAGAAAATATGTAGCAACTTAAGATTTACTAAGCTACGTCAGTATTGTGAATAAAATGAAATAGCGCAAATGGAGTTTTATTTATCTAATATAAGTACCGATATGATTGAAATAGAGATGTCGAGTTAAGAAAAATCTATAAAACAGATCTGTGTTGGGCGAAAGTCAATTTAGTCAGATCTGACCATCGAAAATGGTATTAAAAATCACGTCAGGAAGCACACAATCTGCATTGAACTCCTATCTCTGAATAAACTATTCCGTTTTGGTCAATCAGTCGTTCCCAGTAGACCAAACATTAGACATACTAGTCAAAGACTACAATTCAATTATGCATGCTACTAGTCTCTAGTGCTCTTTGATCAGTCCTAAAATGCTTTCTATTGAGAACGTGAAAATAAAGAGAAGAGTAGTAGTATGGAAGTAATACGGATGTTTGATATACCAGATTTTATACTGAACTATTTTAGTAGTAACCTAGATGAACGATATGTGAACGATGTTGTTACGGTGGTGTGTGTACGTAGATATTTGAAGCAGCTTTTATATGAACAAAGCCGATGTTCGACGCGGCGAGCCAAAACAAAAAAGGGTAAACAATCTGTCTCGTGTATCTGAACCATAACATAATCTGCAGCGGTATTAAAATTGACTTGAACAGTACAACGTCAAGATAACCTCAAAAGTCAAAGCTGTCAAACAAACTGACATTAGTGACATTTCTTGTATTGTATTCGCATTCCTCTAAGTGTATTCGTATTTGGTGTTGTGTTTGGCTCTCGCTTGATCTTTTATTTTTGTATTATTTGAACGCTATTTGTAATAAAAATGGATAATGACGTTATAGTGTTGAAAGACTACAAAACCGTGCCGGATATAGTTCATGAATATGAACCTACCTTGAAATTTGGTCATATACCGTTGGTTATCGATAATGGTAAGAGGTGTTGAGTACTTAGTTTATTTTATCGATGTTATTCCTTATTTCCGACGACTAAGTACTTGAAAACTCTACCAGGTTCCTACCAGTGCCGCGTCGGTTGGTCAATATACGATGAACCTCATTTAATATTCAAGAATTTAATAGCAAGACCTCGCAAAGACAGAGTTAAGAAAGACGCCGAACCACCGGTCACGCCGCCAATTCAAATTGGCAATGATATTATTAATATAGAGGCAGTTAGGTAAGTTTACAGTCATATAAAAAAGTAGAAGTAATTTATCAACTCATCTCAACAATAAGGTAATGTCTCTTTCAGATTTCAGTTAAAAACTCAGTTTGATAAGAATGTGGTGACACATTTTGAGGCTCAAGAGCAAGTTTGTGACTATATTTTCTCTCACTTGGGCATAGACAGTGAGGGCAATGTGCCACATCCCATTGTAATGACAGAAGCTTTTGTGACTCCAAATTATTGCAGGCAGTGTAAGTTACAGTTTTTTATCTTTATGTATTTTTATAAACTTGAAGTGTCGTATTTTCCGAGATTTTGCATGTGTTTTGTTTATTTTTAATGCAAAAATAATAGTAGATTATGTCTCAAGGGAGCAAAATGATATATTTATGGCGAGGGTGGTATTGAATCCTGAGTGATGCTAAAGATTTAACAATAGAATCCTGCACATAGCGAGGGACTCTAATGTAAAATCTTGGGTGAAGCATGAAGGTATTCAAGTGTTTATGCCCAAGACGGAAATGATTTTACTACTGCTTTTCACAACTTCTATGAGGAAAAGAGTAATTGTTGCCCTTAGATTATCCCTCATTATATTATACAACAATGCCTCCTTTCTGACTGGTTCTCCTATAAAATGTATTCCTATATACAATCCTCCTCCTCATATTAGCATTAGCATTCAGCATCTGCAGCAAAATGTTCCATTAACTGCAATAATGGACTCTATTTCAGTGATGTCAGAGCTGCTTTTTGAGGGCTATGGTGTACCAGCAGTGAGCTATGGAGTGGATTCTCTGTTCAGCATGTACAGGAATGACATTGGGGACACCACCCTCATTGTTAACTGCGGCTATCACACTATACACATCATCCCTGTTATAAGGGGAAAAGTTATTGATGAGCATGCTAGAAGGATTAATTTAGGTATGAAAATTATGTCTATTTGATAGTCATTTGTTAAACAAGTCTCGATTACAAGATAAAACGAAATTTTATGGAGATTGGTATTTTAACTACAGACTTGTGAATTTTGAGCCTTAAGCTATTTTTGATGAGTTTTGAGTTGATATTCCTCGTCAAAACTATAGACATATTTATGACACAAACGGTTATTGATCCTTCAATCCTTTATCTACATTTGCAATGAGCCAAATTTTGAAAAGAATGAATACTTATTTTTTTATGATTTATTCAAACAGGGTCCAAAAAAGCGCTATTTTTGGATATAAGTATGTTATTTCTGCACTTATATGTACATGTTTCTGTTCCTTATTGACATTCAAAACAATGCAAAAGAGATTTCTATTTTTAATTCACTTTCACAAAAATTACGTCCAAAAAATGCCAAAGGTTGATACCATATATCTCGAAGACAGTGAATCTCATCATTGGGAGCTAGGAGCCCCTTAATTTTTTGTTCTCTGGTTATCATTTTCCGTGCAATCACACATTTTAATGGACATAAGCACTCTTCCGTACAGTAATTTAATTATTACTGATCATGAGTCCTAGCTGGGAGAGGTTCCTCTATGGTCATTCTTAAAACAGGTGGCAGTGAGATGGTGTGCTACTTACACAAGCTTCTCCAACTTAAGTACCCTGTACACGTCAATGCCATCACGATGTCACGCGCCGAAGAAATTCTGCAGGAGCACTGCACAATCGCACTTGACTACCAGGAGGAGATCAGGAAGTGGGCCAACCCGGACTACTACGAGGAAAATGTTAAGAAGATACAGCTGCCTTATGTGCAGACTGCTAGTTCATCGGGTCTGACAGGTAAAGCTGTAAACTGGGAATTAAAATTGGATTGATCATTGACACCAAAAAAGGAAGTGAAATATTTGCTAAAGTACTTTTATTTCACGATTGCATGCTCTGTTGATGCACGTTGTCTATGCGTTTGTATGTGTCACAACACTCACAACTAAAACCATGAACATTATTTATTAATTATTTATCGTATGGCATTTATTTCGAACCGTGAGATGTTCGAGAAGACAGTATGGTTGCGAGTTTTTGTTGCACTTTTAGAACCACCCAGGGGTCACATGTAGCGGTGGGTACTATCCCTACGGACGTGTTGCAACTTCGACCCCCCTTTGTCAAGTTTGAACATGGTGAGATAAAAGTAGAATAATACAGTAGTTTTGTTGTTTTATCATGGTTCTTCGCAATTTTATCACAATCATCAATTGCTAAGTTGTGTAAAGCAGGCCTTTTCTGTGCATCAAAGCTGCTTTGTTTTTTTTTAAATCACAGAATGCTTTTAAATGTATATAATGTGCTTGCAGCTGAACAGCAAAAGGAAAGAAAAAAAGAGATGGCGCGAAGGCTGCTGGAAATAAACGCGAGAAAAAGAGAAGAAAGACTTGCAGAAGATGAGGAACAACTGAACCACCTCTTGTCATTACAGGTAATGTGAGCATTTTGCTTGAAGTTTGCATTTCACTGTGTCTTCATTAACTTTGAAGTTTGAACATTACAGGATTTCTTTTGAAAATGATATTACAAAATCATCGATCTAGATGCTTTCGAGTAGTATCTACAAATTTCTTACACCAACTTTTATTGCGTTTTTTGCAGGATATCATAGAAGGCGGTGACACTGACGAATTTAATGAGGCAGTCAAAGGGTTCGACTTTAAAAGCTTTGAAGACCTTCAGGTGTGTCTAAATAAAACTTTTTCTCCCCTAGGCAGAGTCTGGTGAAAACATGACTCTTTTCCAGACATTGACAGATTAAATATGAGAACTCGACAAAATTTTCAAAGCCATTCCCTCCAAGCCGTACCGCCGTGAGATACACATTATAGCATTAGTACCTACACGTTAACAACTGTGTTCGTTAAACTGACTATGGTAATTTATGCAGAAACAAGAGAAGTCCCTCGCCCACAAACATATCTCTTCTATTGTCAATGTATAGTTTGTACAAAACTCTAAGGCCAAATTCTGTCAAACGAACGCAAGCAAAACTCGACTTAGAGTCCGGACTGTTAGGTAGATTTTAGCTTGCGTTAATTTGACAGCACTTGTCTTACAGTTGTGTACGAACTATACTTACGATTTCATCTCAATTTCCAGAAACAAATAACGAACCTAAACATGCGCATAGAGAAGAATAAACAGCGTATCGCAGCCGCGGCTACGGCGGAGGACAACGTCGAGGTGCGCCCCACCGGCCGCTTCCAGCCGCCCGCCGACCCCGAGGCCTTCCAGGCGTGGCTCAACGACACTAGGACTAAGGTCTGCTATCTTACAGTTCACTTCTGATATAAATGACACGTTAAACTTGTAACACCCCTCTCTTTTTGCGTCGGGGGTTACAAAATAGAGCCTATGCGTATACAGATGGTCCTTCAATCGGACGGGTAGTTCCGGAGATTATAGTGTCATCCACGAAGACGCGCCCTCCACAGCTCAGATATTGCTGAAACGAGAGAGAGATGAAACGCACTATACCCATTGTATTCAAACCTCCAAACTCAAGCTCTTTATAATGTTAGAATTTATGTATTATTAGTGGTTTGCTGTGGGCCTTTTCTATGCGGGCCCGACCGGAAATTGATCTACATATTGTGGTAGCTGTTATAGTTCCTTGATTACCCTTAATGCTTCTAAGAATTTCCAGACTCTTTGAGCCGCGATCTGTTGTATGTCCTCTGGTTTCATAATGTGCCTCCATAGTCCCTAGTAAGTAAAAGCGATCCACAGGAGCAAAGGATATGACAATTTATACGTAAGATATAGGCAGAGGTCGCCATGTAGGGACGAGAGTTGGAGTCAAGTGAGAACAACCAATGTCGTAGATGAACTGGCTTTATTAGGAGTAACATTGCCTTATATACTAGATACACACGTAAACACTAATACTAATATATGCTAGACTTACACCACTACAAAAGCTTTTCATTGTTTTGGTCCTTTCGTGGACTGCTACAACTCCATAAATAAATAAATATTTGTGGACAATCTTACACAAATCAACCTAGTCCGAAACTAAGCAAAGCTTGTACTATGGGAACTAAGCGACGATATACATACTTATATAGATAAATAGATACTTAAATACATAGAAAACATCCAAGACCCAAGAACAAATATTCGTGCTCATCACACAAATATATGCCCCGGCCGGGATTCGAACCTGGGACCTCCAGCTTCGTAGGCAGGGTCACTACCAACTAAGCTAAGCGGTCGTCAAATAGCTTTTACAGATCCGTCAGCTCTTTAACATTTGACATGCCGGGCGATTGGCTGCTGCACATTTACAACAGGAATTGGCTACGTTACTCCAGATGAATTCCAGACCTCTCGGCCGACGCTCAAGCTAAAATTTCTTTTTGGTGCCTGCCCCGTGTTTTGATTTCGAACCATAACATTGTAAATGTAAGGTTAATTTTGTTATGTCGCAGTATCGCGAGCTGGTAACGCGGCGCGAGGCGCGACGAGCGCGGCGCGCCGCGATGGTGAAGCGGCGCACGGCGGCGGCGGCCGAGCGCATGCGGGTCATCTCGCGCCTCGCCGCCGCCGGCGACGAGTTCGGAAACCAGGACTCCGACTGGGACGCCTATAAGAGGTATCGTGTTTCTATAATCAAACATTTATTCTGCGAAGAACTCTCAAGCACAGAATAGTATAATAGTATTACATACAGAACGGAAACGAACCCCCCGCACCGAGGTCAGTTA
Organism: Cenopis cana; assembly: GCA_951800055.1. Classification (NCBI taxonomy): domain Eukaryota; kingdom Metazoa; phylum Arthropoda; class Insecta; order Lepidoptera; family Tortricidae; genus Cenopis; species Cenopis cana. Next base: position 9,721,645 of record OX637488.1, read on the forward strand.
CCTCGTCCCTGAGATACCCGCCTGGCGTCAATCGGGTGCCGTCGCGCCTCGCGATTCGTCCGCGCCACGCGCTACGCACCCGCCCAAACAATGGACGCGTGTACCGACAACGCACGCACACATATTTACCCACAGCGCTTATGTTCCTTCGCGTGTCATAGATGTGACTCAAGAACACTTTTATATGCCATAAATTACAATGCAATTACAAAAATAATTTTTTAATACAGTTGCTCAAAAAGTGGTACTTTATGTAGCTGTATATCGTGCGCAAAATTGGATTTCGCGCACTAGTGCTTTTTACTTTTCCAACTTTTTTAAATTTATTGTTGACCCAAGCCAAAGGGTTTTAGGTTCAGTCACTTTACTTATTTATTTAATAAAGCAAAGGCCATTAAAAGTAACCTTCTATAATATTTAAAACATTAAAAATGCATATTAAACAAGTTAAATGGTTATCAAATATTAAAACATCTAAAACTGTATTCAAAAAGTTGACTGATTGAGTAAATTAATGACCGGAAACAGTATTATGCGAGACCTCTAATTAATGGAGTATTATGGAAGACCGTCGCGCCGGATGTGAATGAACGCTTGTCTTTTTTCGCCAAAAAATACATTTAGTTACTTAAAAATCAAATAGAAATTAATTATAAAATGAAAAATAATGATTTATTAATATTTACATGTAATTAAACTACCATGTGACATAAAATCTCGTCCAAAATAGTATTTGATTTGGCTGAATGCTGACAACCATGGCCTGTTGAAAAAAGTCATTCAATTAAAAGTTAAACCGACTTTTTAATTCCCGCTTCTTTGTACATGTTTTCAAGATTTAATTTTGTAGTGAGTCGTATTGTTTTAATAATATTTTTGTGATATGTGTGATTTATACGATTTTTATATAAAGTGTATGTCTGTATGTAAACTACGCCAGATAGACCAGGTAAGTACTCAAAGCCCACAATGGCAAGTAAAAGTATTGTGTTTTGTATCTTTTAATTACTGTTTTATTTTAGTTAATTTGATATTTTTTCGCAACTGTATTAAAAAACGTCGTTTGATACACGTGCGGAAGTGTCATTTTCACTCGTCCCGAGTCTTGTCCCTCGCCCGTCGGCTCGGGCCAAGACAACTCGGGACTCGTGCAAAGGACATACCTTCCGCACTAGCATCAAAATGTACTATAGTAACATGTCTACAAAGCAACATCGACCAACAGAAAAATACCTGGGCACATATTTGCTGAGCTTATCCTTACGTAGATGTAAAGAGTCTCCGTGGTCAAATATACATATAAGCGGAGATGGAAAGGGTCCCCATAGTTGAGTAAGTTTTAGAGGTGTAAAAGGTCTCTAAATGTGAAAACGAAGTATCGAAATAAATGTTTCACGTCAAGAGACTGTAAAGCTATTCTATTGGGACCGTGCACGACGACAGCGCCACGGACAGGTGGCCATTATGGACATTATGTCATAGCTGTCAAGCGAGAAGTAAGTAAATATTGTGAAAAAAAATAATGAAATCTTGTGTTATTTTACTATATTAGACAATATTGGACGATGGTAGTCAGTAACATTATTGCCAATAACATTGAAGTTGTTGTTTTCAGTTGTTGTTGTCAGGTTAGGTGACTTACTTTTTTTTCTTACGGCAATTATCCACTTATTTCTTTGGTCTCGTTTCCACCACGGTCTTGAAAATTGGTAAAATTTACAGTCGCTATTCTGTGGTGTTTTTACAATTCACAATAACACATTTTACTAGGGCCATATTAAATTTATCTCAAAAACGATTAGAAAATGTTTACTGCAATATGGACTTGACAGCTCAAGTCACCGACAAAATGTAAATTTTAGCCGTAGCGTGCGCTGTGATCGTTTAGGCTACCCCCTCCACCCGCTTTGCACCCTGCCAATAGTGTCGCCAGATAGTGTTATAAGAGGTATCGTGTTTCTAAATAGATAGTGTCCGAGCGCAAAGCGCTGTGCGCGGATAGTGATCTCGGAACAGCAACTTGGTCGACATCTTTTTCACCGGACCTAAAAGCATTCGGAGCCACTCCGACATTCGCGTTAAATATACATTAAATTGTGTTGGGCGCACATGATTCTTACCCGACCCTCAATTTATAATACCATGCGCAGTGGTAACAAAAACATAATACGAGTATAATGATTTCAGTATCAGCCGCGAGGCGGATTCAGATTCGGAAGCGGACGGCGAGCGGCTGCTGGAGCTGGAGGAGGCGCTCCGCGAGCACGAGCCGCCGCCGCCCAGCCACCAGCGCCATCAGCTCCATCTCGCCATCGAGCCCTTCAGGTCCAGGCAACTCTATTACTGAATACACTAAGCTACTGCAAGCTACCTACTTCACGTCCAGCCCTGACGATGCCTAAATTAAAAGTCCCCCCCCGAAAAACCAACTGTTTTCCAACGAATGCCGCTTGACAGGCATTCAAATTTGTATATGATATGATTCTGGAACCACATGGCCAGCCTCGTATCATAACATAACAACCTCTACAGTACAGTAAGCTGTAGTAATGTTGAAGAAAAAATTGCGTTTTTCTACAAACTAAAAACTCCGTCACTAGAGTTCTGATGGCTTGCCACCTTCTCTACTGTTAGCCATGTGCGCCGTCCAAAAGCACTGGACACTGATAACTCCCTGTACGCCTTTGTTTGACGACACTGCGTGCTTAAGGTCCGCTCCACTGCGGCAATATCGTCAGCCAGCCCACTCCTACTCGAAAATTGGCGAACTATGCTGCAGCTGCTATGAGTTATCAGTTATCACTCTTCACATGTGACTCCCGCCTAGATCAAGCATATTTACGTGGGATAGGATGGTCCTTTGGACATCAACTGAACCGAAGCGCGCGATCCCAAAGTGTTGTGATGTGATAAACACCTGTGGGTTACAGTGACGGCGCGTCAGAAATATTCTTAGTAAAGCCGGAAATAATTTACCTTTCTTATTCTTCATGAGCGTATCTATTAAAAGAACAGGTCTCGTTGAAACCTAGGTAAGCCCAATCACCAAATCTCCCGCTATCCCCCAAGGTTTAGTGTATAAAAGTATAACCGGTACGTTCCCTTATCCAAGAGATACCGAATTGGTGCCAATACTCGCACGCTCCGTCTGTTTGGTTGTGTGTTCAATGTCGTGCGGCTATTGGATTGTTGTACAACCATAAACGAAGCTTTATGTTATGAGTCGTCATAATCCAGCACGACCACAAATTTAACAACAATCATGCGACAGGGACGCATGGTAATTGATTATGGTCAATAAGAGTGAGTTGTTTGTTTTGAACAGGGCTCCAGAGCTGATGTTCCAGCCATCAATGATGGGCAACCTAGAGGCGGGCCTGGCGGAGACCCTAGAGTACGTGCTCAAACACTTCACCCCGGAAGAACAACTGCTGTTAGCGAACAACGTCTTCCTCACCGGTGGCTGCTCGCAATTTCCAGGTAAAAATTCTTGTTTGTCAGTTCAACAAACACTATGTTGACTTGACCACAGAATAATTAATAGAACCTACTAAATTAGCTTGACTACAGATTGCATATTTCACCACTTTGTACGTAGTCGATTAGTTGTTTTGACCAAGACAAACATTCAATAACACCATGAAGCGGCAATTACACTTCGTTGTTCACATAATGCGGTCGCCGAATTCATTTTAAACTACTTAGGCCAACGAACGTCGTCTTTACACTAGTCTGTCCGCCTACTACGGCGACTAGGCAGCTGTCGATCGCCGAATGCTAGTCGGCCGCATTCGTTCTTTACACTTCGTCGTTCGCCGCATGCAGCATGCAGCGAACGACGAAGTGTAATTGCCGCTTTAGGATTCTTTTGAGGCTATACCTAATACCGATAGTATTTGCGGAGGCGCCTACAACTTCTTTGCCATAAGGCGAATAAGTTGACATGGCCAATTTAGAAAAACAATTGTTAATTATTGTATTTATGTAAGTCGTTTTCTCTACTAGTGGGGCAGATTGCTGGAACAAAATGTCGTAAATGTGGACGCTGGACAAAAGCACCAATTGTTTTGCAGGGTCTATTAGCGAGTTGGTACTTTTGTGCAGCGTTTCCAACTTATCACGTGAAACTGCCTATAGTGCATATCTATACAGATGTTTCCCCGGACGACGTAATCACAGCGTCCATCGAAAGATCGCGACAACACAGGCACATATAGTCCCTATTCGTCCCAGTTCCGCCGCATACTGGGTAGCAGTGGCGGAGCGTCCATGCAACTCGATTCCTACCGGCTTGCCTAATTTTCTACCAGTCCTGCTCTTTTACTACGGCTCATGAAGAATTAGAAAGGCAAATTATTTCCGGCTTCCCTAAGAACATTTTTGACGCGCCGCCTCTGCTGGGTAGAGTCAGTCCGACCCAGGTCGGGCCTACCTGCATTTCTTGCTGGACTCTTCCCAGCTAGTCTAGGTTTAGTGAACCAGCGACAAAACTCCCAGTAGCTCGATTCCACTGACACCTCAGATTCTGTTGAAACCGCTCAACCAATCTCCCTGGAGCGCACACTGAGTATTCCACGTTTAAACCGCCCGCGTGGTCGTGTCGGAGGTTTCCCCTGGATTTTCCCCAGGCCACTCTCCAACCGCGCCCTTCTATCGCTTTAATGGGCCCGGCCTATTTAAGATTCAGCACTTGGGTAAAGTTAAAAAAAAAAACTATATGTCCATTTACAGGTTTAAAAGAAAGACTAGAAAGAGAGCTCCTTGAGATGCGGCCATTCCAGTCGACCCATAAAGTGGTCACCGCTAAAAACGCCAGTCTGGATGCCTGGTACGGCGCCCGAGATTTCGCAGGCAGCAACGAGTTTGAAAATTGGTGTGTGTCCAAAGAGGACTACTATGAGCTAGGAGGAGAATATTTGAAAGAACACCACGCGAGTAATAAGTATTTTAAGAGCCCGGCTCCCATTGTGGATAATACAATGGCTCCTGCTGGCGACGCAAATGTGGTGAAGGAAGAAATAGTTGTCGACTGTTAACCTCTGGAGTAGACGTATTTAGATTGTAATTATTTCGTAAACGTATGCAATAAAGAGTAATTGTAATAAATCTGTTTTCATTTATTTAACCGGCTAGTTCAGTTGTTTTTGGCTGACGTCATCAAATATTCTGCATCGTAACATATCAAAAGCGTAACGGACATCTTATAACACGGAAACGCAAACTGTAACGAATGTCTTACTATAACATAACGAGGCGTATTTAAAAATTTGGCGCCCCGGGCCAGTTAGCTTTGCCGCCCCATAGATTACTAGGTACATACAGGGTGGCCCAAACCTTGACGTCAATTTTTTTTTACATTCCTCACGTCGTGAGCTATCAGAATATACCCCATGTATGTTAGCCGATTTTTCGTAGTTTTCTAGTTATGAATTTTTAAACTTTTCTTTGCTAAGAAATTACATTTGATTATTTGCGTTAATTATTCGCAATATTGTTTCTTTAAATAAATTTATTTTATTGTGGCAATTCTCATTTTATTTATGCTGCACTAGGTACTCATCGACTGAACTAATGGGACAAAAAGTCTCCGTATGCATAGTATTTTGGAATGCTTCGGCCTCACATCAATATGCTGGATTGTGATTGGAAAACGGGAATAATTAGTATCTCCTACTAGGTACTGTTTTGTCAAATTGGTATTTAACTATGGTATAGTGCGCGCCATCCACGACGACGCGCCCCTCCACCGCGAATCTCATACTAATCAGTGCGCAGTTGTAAATCGTGTTAACAGAGTGGTCATGGAAGTCCCCGGACTTTGTATGAAATGGTATTTACCACTATGCCAGCGTTTTACGGCAATAAATAAATCTATGTTATACCAAGCAATCCCTTTTAAATGTTTAAGGCACTACTACTATAAAAAAAAATTGTAGGTATGTATGTACCATGTTGATGCATGTCATATATTTTTTTCGCAAAAGAATGTGCATAACTTGAGTAGAATGCAAAGACTACAGTCCCCCATTTAGTTTCTCACATCTAGTGGTGTGAGAACGAGCTACTCTAATAATGCGACATCTAGTAAGGAAAAACCAATCTATTTAGTGTGTTACTTGATCACTAGATGACGCTAAAATGAATGCATAAGACCTGGACATCTAGCGGTGAAAAGCCAAACTATTTAGTGTGTTACTTCACCACTAGATGGCGCTAAAATTAATGTATAGGACCTGACATCTAGCGGTGAAAAGCCAAACTATTTAGTGTGTTACTTGATCACTAGATGGCGCTAAAATTAATGTATAAGACCTGACATCTAGTGGTGAAAAGCCAAACTATTTAGTGTGTTACTTGATCACTAGATGGCGCTAAAATTAATGTATAAGACCTGACATCTAGCGGTGAAAAGCCAAACTATGTAGTTTGTTTCTTGTTCACTAGATGGCGCTGATATTAAGTTGTGTGCTGACATCTAGCGGTGAAAAGCCGTACTATATTTAATAATTAATAAATTATTTTTCTTGCCCCTCTTAACCCTTTGACCGCCAAGAACCTAAAAAGTGGTTGTGTGTCGTGCCCACCACGCCAAAAACCACTTAAAAGGTCGGAGTGAAGGTGTACTTTGATCATGAAAAAATCATTTATGAACTGTTTTAATTTGTTTTTATTGGTTTAGACATTAAGTTTACACCAAAAAACCAGTGCTTGGCCAGGAAGGGTTTACTGCCGTGACGTCATCGCGCCGTGCAAAGTACATGCGGCCGCCGGCTCACACGTCGTGTGACTATTCAGTGGTTGCGGTGCAGCGTTACGGATCGCACGCGCACGCGCTGCTGCGCTGTTGTATGATCATCAAATAAATCGTTTCGCTTTGTATCCACTGCACGGTAATCACGTAACGTTTTCGACCGTTAGTATGATAGATTGAAATGTCAAATCCCATACTAAAACTGACATTAAATACGTACCAACGGTAGTACATATTATCGTTACGTGATTACCCCGCTGGTTACATGTATGGAGTGCCCCCCTCCCCCTACTTTAATATTTTTTCGTCATTTCACATCACTTTTACGAAGCGGTTCATACGAGTAGAACACACCTTCCTGCTAAATGTTTTAATTGTATTTGTAGTGCTCATAGTCTCCGAGTACGTCGCTGTCACATACAGACAAAAAGACGGACGGACGGGTTCAGTTTTCACCATTTTGGCTACGAAACCTTAAAAGTACTATTCGTAATTGTATTGTAAACAACACTACTAATAATGAAGTACATATATTAAAATAGGTTCTCACTGGTGGTAACCCTAGTGCTGAGGGCGGGGCCTCGAAAGAGCGCGTTGCGTGCGATAGAAAGAGATGGCCACGTTTAGGCACGTTTGGCATACCTAAACGGGGGATTTGTTAACAGAGAAACTTCTGTACTTGTACTATTACTTATTCTGTGGCTTGGCGTGCTGGGCACGACGACATACTATCGCTTTGGCCGTCAAAGGGTTAAAATCATTATTTGACTATTTGTATGGCTTTGGGCCAACAAGACACTTGTACTGCGAATCTATGAAGACTCCGTTTGGCTGTAAAACCTGTGTAAAAGGTTCTAACTAGGGGCGGTGTGATTAATTAAAACAAACGAGTTAGCCACAAATATCATGGCACGTTTATTTTTCTCCACTACATGGCGACTTCTAAAAAGAATCGTGACTTGTTATTTTGCATTTCACATAGTTTCTTTTTTTTATTAGAGCTCTGCAAATGAGCACTAAACAATAATTTTACAATGTATATTTTCCATAAAATTAAATAAACTCTGTATTTATTTTGATCTCGATATAAATCACTATGAACTGAAAAAAATTTAAAACACTTTGTTAGTTCGCTAATTATATTGATTGATGAGACTATAATAAAGAGTACATTTAAAAAATCACATTAAAGCATATACATAATGCTGACTACATAGACACTCCTACAGCCTCGCCTACGGGTCGTGTAAGTTTGCATACTCAAAGTACAACAATAAACAATCGTAAACAATAAGGATACTAATAAATCTTATTATAATTCACATAATATGAAGACTCAAAAGAAATAATCAAATATATTTGATAAAATATCACAAGTAGTCAGAGTATAAACAACTAAATAAATGTTGTGCGTGGGGAGGCCGCAGGAGCGCGATACTCGCGTGCAGTTTAATACACCACAGTTAACAAACCTAACTTAAACTAGCCTAAAAATTTTAACAATAAGAAAACAGTTTAGTATTTAAAGTATTGGTCATTAAAACGCTGAAGAGCTATAACTAAATGACGAACGTACCAAAACCATCATGCCATGATGTTTGCTTAGAGAATTTTTAATAAAACTTTTGGAATTAAAATTATGTAAAGTACTCCAAAATTTGGTTAAGTATGGCTTAGAGCCACGTATAATTTTATTATAGTATAGACGATAATTGTAAAAACAACAGTGACTTAGAAATAGCTCTCAGTATATAAAAAAAAGTTAAAATCCTTAGGCTGTACTCTCATAATGATTACAATGTAAGCAACGCAATAATTGGCAAAGCGGAAGTTCGCGTAAATCTAATGATACAATAGAACTAAATATATGTACCTTAGACATTATGATTACACAAGGCTCACTGTTATCTGCTCGTTAACCTACGATCATGTAACTGGTCGACGGCGCTCGCGCCGCCCTAGACTAGGACTCGGCCTCGGGAAGTATACATTACACTCACGGGATAGGATATGTACGATTTCATCAACCAAATAAAAGGGGCTCAAAAACAACGGCTCGCTACAACGCCACAACCGCTGATAGTAAAAAAAAAGTACAAAAAATGTAACGCTGCCAATATGAATTCATGTGAGTATTCTTACGTTTCAATGTGGATTTTTCTTCTTTAAAGTAATTCAGTCTTTTCTACGTTTGAAAATAAGTAGAGGAGACGATAAAACTATTTTTACGGTTACGTAAATTGAAATGGCTCATTACTTTTCTATATAGTAGTAACTAACATCGGTATGTAAAATAGTTGAGCAGTGAAGGCACACAATTATAAATCCTCTACATTATTGCCAGACCTTACGATTTATGTTCCTTCACTGCTGTTATATTATTATATGGGTCCTAATGCTTTACGAAACATATTCCTCGCGAACGGATTCACCAGAGATTATGTGGTCGAGTGTACCTGGATCAATCGAAAAAAGGCAGAAATATATTTCGTAACTAAAAGGACCGTGCGCCAACTTCTAGTATGGCTCGGTTAGGGTGAGGTACTATAGCTCATATATGTATAATTTCAAGACAAAACAATAATAAAAGAAGTGAACAAATTATAACGAAAATATATTATTAATTCTAGAAAATAAAACGTGATCACCCTCGCCGCGCCAACGAGAAGTTGTAATGCAATATACATTTATATATTTTATATGTACCTAAATCGCTATGTTGGTGTTACTATTTCCATTCATATAACTATGGATAATACATGGTGTCAACACTGTGAAGCACCTAAAAAATAGTGCTACACAATGCCGTTACAAACTATGTTTCAATAATTTTCAATGGTGAGTTATAATGGTAGCTGAAAGATATATACTACTCGTAAAACTCAAGTTATTTTGTCTAAATAATACTGTTCTCAATGGCTTGGTAAGAAACTTACTAAAAGTGTACAAGAACTTGGAGACAATATCTGAAAGTCGTATAACTTATACTTTTATTTCTGGGCAACTAAATGCATCCGTCGTACTCATACTACCATATTTTATCTTAAAATATTGTGTACATATTTTTTATTTAAAATGATAAATGAGATATTGGCCTATTTTCTCGTGTTTTCTTTTAAATACAGAACTATCAAAATATAAAAAAATATCGAGGACTATCAAACAACATTCATATGTATATTATTATATGTACATACATCTACAAGGAAATTTTCTTTTTCTTTTTTTTCACCCAAAAGTAGTCCCGCACGCACTAAGTATTCTAATTTTAGTCGAACGATGTTTTTCTCAATTACGACTCGTATTTGGTAGACACGTCGCTAGTCCCTATTTTTTATAGTGGATCGTTTTCTTTCCATTTCATTCAATAAATAAACCCTACCAATATTTACAATTTCTAACCCAGCACATGGACACACGCAACAAGATGGAAATAAAATAATGCATCTATGCAACAAGGTAAACAAATAACAAGGAGAAAAATAAATCCAAATAAAACAAATAAAAAGTAATGATGTCGGCACGTAACACACATAGAGAAGGCGAGTACCCTAACAATATTCTATTTCCAAACTACCCTGACCTGCAGACTTAACTAAACTTACTCTACCGCATCATTTACAAGAAATGGCACCGATCTATCTTTGATATCAAAATGGCAAACCATAAGGAACCCCGCGGATGCACGCTTGCACAAACGAACGTCTCGAGATATTGGAAGACTACTGCGCTATATACTATTCGTTATTACTATTATTCGACAAACGACTAAAGGGAAATAAATATTATGGATTTTTATCAATTTTCTTTGTGATACGGATAAGGGCGTATATACTATACTTTATCCTAATTGGTAAACGATAACACTCTGTGTACGACATTTTCAAGAAAATACTCTACATGAACATTCACATTGAAAATTAGTTTAAATGTATATGAAGTTTTTATCAATGGTGTTATGATGATATTGCCTAAGTCGCTATCCGCTAGAAGGCACACAAAGTTTAGTAAGAAGCTTCACAAATTATACGCTCTGTTCGTGCAGCCCCGCTGACCGCAGGCGCACTTATTGCCACGAGTCCCGCCACTGCCACTCCCACCCCACCACTCCTCTCCTCTCGCGATCACACGAACCGTGGCGATCACACGCATTGAACACTGAACATAACTTTACCAACGAACCCAATACGATTCAAAAATATTGCCAATTTTATGTTGCAACAGGCACTTCTCTGGATTTCTCCAATAAACATCATATTAAAGTTATTCATTTTGTGAAGCTTTCAATAACGCCTCTGAGGAATCTGCACTTTGTGGGATTATTTGTACTTCTTCATTATTATTAGTTTATATGAACTGGAACCGTCTTGTGGAATTACTACGGGAAGTATCATCTAGTAATTTAATCTTTTCAGTGATCAAAATACGTCTCATCGGTAACAGCTCTATAAAATTATCCGACTTCAATATACACCGACACACTCTATTTAAGTTAAAGCATCGCAATAAGATATTGTTACAACTCACTACGCCTTACGAAGACTGTATGTATACGACAAGCGAACGGCGAACGTCAAAAATTTAGAATTTCAGTTGGAGATTTACCATTCACAATCCAAAAGTTACGACTAAGCAAATTAGAATATGAGATCAAAAATTTAGGCCTACAATCTATATGATGAGACTTTTTTTAAGTAACGATTTATGAATGCCACCACGAAGCTTAATATATATGTGATGGTATAGATAAATCACAGTTGTGGATATAATCACAATGCATATCATAGGCGGTACCGCTACTGACTACTCGCTACTCTCGTCTATTGTGATGTCCACCAGCGTCACGCCCGACGAACTCAACAGTAGCTAAATAAACCCTACAAATAAACATGCCAATCGAATCCGTGCTCCGGTCCATGGACAATCCAGACTCAAACATCCGCCCTCCTCGATATTGATCTTCTTTTTATATTTTATTCTTATTCTGTTACTAGCTGCTCTTTTTGATGCCTGCCACATGACTCTATTGCACTCAGGCTGCTTTATACAAGTCAGCTGAGAGCTGGAAGAGAGATATTATCATGACATTTTGAGTTTTTTATTGTATTTTTTTTTCTATTTTGGCGATCAGTCAGTCAGATGCATCTGACCCGACATTTGGGGCTGCGGAGTGGGTGTGTGCGGCGGAGGCGGCGACGCTGCAGACAAACAAACATAAATTACTATGTATGTATAGTTCGTACAAAACTGTAAGGCCAAATGCTGTCAAATGAACGCAAGCAAGAATCTAACTTACAGTCAGAGCTCTTAGTAGTTTTTGGCTTGCGTTTGACAGAATTTGGCCTTACTGTAGCATTTGATAAGATTTGTCAGTCCATTGAGTCGACCTACTCCGTTAGGGTATTTATTGAAGAACATTTGTTTCCAAACAATTCGACCAACAAAAAAATTAACTGTGCTCGTCAATCCATGCTATTTTCACGTTTAACCACTGTTTAAAGTCTTTATTACTGTTTGATCGAATCTAGGTTAAGGCGGCCCGGCAACGATCAATGCCACTTGTCAATACTACTGTGGTCAATGAATATTGATCGTTGCTGCCGCGGTTGTAGCCATTGTAAAGGTCATTTGCGTGCTTGAAGGACATTGATGCTAGTTTTGATTGATGGAGTTTGAAATAGAAGATACATTTTGACACATTGACGAGCACATTCACGTGTGTTTGACGTGCCGATTAAACCCATCAAACGCACTTCAATGTAGCTATCAATAACGTAGATTTCTTGACGGCAGCATTGATCGTTGCCGGGCCGACTAAGGCTGCATAATTCAATATTTTGATGTCATCCTAAAATATTGAGGGGTACATTTCGAGAGTGGTGAAGTGTAGAAAACTAGTATAAAAACAAAGTGATGCTTACATATCGACGCGATAGATTGTGGCGACATTGCAGACATCTTGCTCGTGTCTTGCATGGACACCTGCGTTCCTTGCGAAGTCATATAACGATTCACCATAGGGACAAAGCTGAAAATAAAAATATAGTTCGCTACTTATTTCAACAATGTCCATCGTTTCTTAAAGAATACTCTCACGTCACGTATTAAGGCTTGGTCACACCGCTTGCGCGACGCAAGCGGGACGCTGCGCTGCGCGCCAAAATGTATGAAACCGTCCCGTCCGCGTCGCGCATCCTGTGTGACGTCGCTAACCTGTTAGCATACGTTCCGGCGCGCAGCGGTCGCGTCGCGCGGACGTCGCGCAATGCAGTGTGACCAAGCCTTTAGATTATTGTAAAAAAAATACAGCCTGCAGTAAAAGCTCCTTTTAGATCAAAAATGACTTTTGACTTTCGCAATCATCAGCTGCTTACTGCGCAGTGCGACAAGAATGTACTCGTACACCTACATAGTAAAAAAACCCTGTACACCTGCTATTCAGAAGATTCACTGTTTTTGCTCTCAAATGATGGATCAAAGTTGTATCTTTCTTCCCTCAAATTAGGGTAATAACTAATTTTCTGAACAGCAGGTGTGAAAATAAGAATGTGTACATTATTCCCGTCTTGGGCGCAAACAGCTAATCCCTCAGTACGCTCAAGATTTATTTATTTATTAATTCTTTATTGCACAAAAGAAAACTTGAGTACAAAAGGCGGACTTAATGCCATGAGGCAAGTTTCTACTTTATCCATCGCTGCGCTCGATTCTATTGTAGATTATTTAGGATTACCTCCCTTAAATTTGCTCCCTTGAGCAACAATCTACTGCTACACAGGCCAGATTAATTTCAAACTTATATCAATGTCATAAAGACTGGGAGGGAAATAAGAAGACCGGGCTTGTAGTCTGAAATTCGAAATCCGAACTTCTTATCGTGCCGTCCCATTCACTTTTGTGTTATACACTATTATGGAGTAGACCCTCTGGCCCCTATTTCACCACAATTCAATTGTCAGGTGTAACTTTTTTTAATTTTTTAATTTATTCAGAACACAAACAGTCGCATATCAAACTATAAAGGTTGTAGGTACACGAAGTGTACTAAATAACATCAACACCAAGACCTGGAGGTTCATATTTCATAAGTTGACATGTGACAATTTTGAAAATTAATTTCTATAGAAACGCAACTACAAATATCTCGACTAGGAAAAATCATTTCTGCTTCACAACATTATTGTCATACAAACAATTGTAACAAAATGCCTGTCATGTTTATATGCATTTCTATATAAATTAATTTTCAAAATTGTCACATGTCACCCGTCGTTTGACAATAGTCACTCGACATATGTCACTGACAACTGTCGACGTGGTGAAATAGGGGCCAGGGTCACTTAATTTGTACGTACCTTAAGTCACAAACGCCAGGCGAATCAAAATTGCTGTTGTTCGAATTATTAGTGTTCGTCGCTACACTGTTTATAGTCCCGATGCTGTTCGCCGACACATTGCTGTGGTTCTCGCGGTGCACGCGATTGTGGTGTCTACGCAGAAACCAATAAGGAACAAATTAGATCAACGACATCGTATAAATTTGGTTGCTATTGGCATATTCTACATACAAGAACATGCTTACTACTCTACTCCTTGGCAATTCATGAAGCGGACGTCTAACGTTTAATTTAAGCTATTGTCTTATTGATATTAGAATACCTTGCGTGTTCCTGGAATAAAATTCTGTTTTATTTGCTACTTAGCTTACTTCAAATGCGTATCAAATTATTTGGTTATTCAGCTCGACCAGTTTAATCACCATTAGTCATTTCATGCCTTTTGGTATGACAAGCGTATTGCAAGTGTTGAAATACTTCTCAATTGTTACAATTTACAGAAGGTTATTTATTGATAAAACCAAACCTCTGCTAACTAAAAAGTGTTATGTCACTTGCTCACAAAAATAAATGTCAGTGACAGATAATGAAATTCTAACTATAGCGCAATTAACTAGAATAAGTTTGATAAACGGTTATGAATAAGGGGGTTAAGTTGTAGTAAGCAGAAGGGACTAAAATGGGCCATTTTACGGAAAGTTGTACACTCGACTTTTTTTTTAAATTTGGATAAAATTGGGTTTTTTCTACTCAGAATCGAAAGCACTTTCGAACCTAATAGGAGAAAAAAAGTGTCCCAAATTTTTCATACAATTTTCAGTTTTTCCATTCCGTTACCACCATACAAGATTACAAACTTTGTATGAAAACGGTAACGGAAAGGAATAAAAAAAATTTGGGACACTTTTTTTCCCCTATATCATTCGAAAGTGCTTTCGATTCTGAGTAGAAAAAACCCAATTTTATCCAAATTAAAAAAAAAGTCGAGTGTACAACTTTCCGTAAAATGGCCCAATTATACATTTCGAATTAAAACGAAGTGGGTATTAATAATACTAATATAGGCTTTTTGACATCGTCACGTATCAATAATTCGCCAGTGCCATCTGGTGAGACACAATAATTTTAATGTCGCACCTGGCCATAAAGTGAATATAAAAATAAGGAGATACTAATCTAGAGATAAAAAAAAAAACAAAATAAGGAGATACATAAAACTTTGTACTAACTACGGGCGGTAATAACGAAAGCCTCAGATCGCACATTAATCAATATTTCTTTGCATCAGATCTTGATTTTTCTTCTCAGATCGCATATTTCTTCTCGAGTCATAAGCATAGGCTACGGTCTCCACTTACCACCAGGCAGACCGTAATCTTGCTTGCCAGCGTCGTAGTATATATATTTTTTCCAATAAATAACAACCCGCGACCTGAGGCATTCGTGTTTTACCGCCCTAGTTATACTTCCTTCCAGATTACATGACGAAAATGTTTTATAGAATAGTATGAGAACTTTTCGTCATCTAATCTGGAACGAAGTTTATCTGGGTATAGTACAGTCAGCAGCAATGGTTGCTACGCGGGCGAGGTGTTCAAAATGATCTACACACGCTCTTATTCCCTTGTAATAAAGATGTGTGAAGATAATTTTGAGCACCTCGCCCGCGTAGGAATCATTGTTGCTGACTGTACTTACGCGCGCGGGTTGGCCATTGTTGTAGTTCTGACAACACATAGACAACGTGAACTCATAGCTCCTACGCTGACGCACACATAGACAATGTGCATGTATAGCTCAACGCACAACCACGGCTCACCCGCGCTCGTGAGATAAAATGACTCTAATGTACGTACTATTAAAGGTTGTTATTTTGCAGACGGAAGTTTCATAGAATTATTGTTTCGCAGAATTTTCATTTCTTAGAAAACCTTTTTATTTTCAAAAGGGTCGTAGTTCTAACCTACTTTTCTGGCAGATCCAATTGGGTTCTACACAATAGCATTCTAACTGTACCTAAAAACTTATCGGTTTCTGAAAAAAAAAAGTTTCAATGAAACAATTTTTACTAAGTAAAAGCGTTCCATCCTAGACCACAAACCACAATATCGCTTATCATCTGGTGATTTGTGGTCCAGCAGTTCCAGCACAAACCTATCTAGAATTAAAAAAAAAATGAAAATTCTGGAAATCAATAAATTCTATGAAAAAAAATACTGCAATACAAGGGGACAGCCCTATTATTAAAAACTAGCTTTTGCCCGCGACTTTGTCTGCGTAAACTTCTATTCCCTAATTTATCCCTTTGAAGGATGATTCCCGGGATAAAAATGATCCTATATGTTAATCTAGGCTATAATCTCGTTGTATACCAAATTTCATCATAATCCACTCAGCCGTTTTTGCGTGATTGAGTAACTACACACTAACTTTCGCATTCTTAATATTAGTAGGATAAACCTAATAGTGTTGTGTTACCGTATTAGATAGCTGTCTCTGACGAAGGTGCGTCCG
Source organism: Cenopis cana (assembly GCA_951800055.1). Taxonomy (NCBI): domain Eukaryota; kingdom Metazoa; phylum Arthropoda; class Insecta; order Lepidoptera; family Tortricidae; genus Cenopis; species Cenopis cana. The sequence goes on from OX637488.1 coordinate 9,738,247, forward strand.
CATACGCTGCACTCGTAGCAGGAGCCGGCCGTGTGCGTGCGGATGTGCAGCGCGAACTGGGACTTGGACGTGAAGGTCATCGAGCAGCGATCGCAGTTTAGAGGTTTGTCCGCCACGTGCGACCATCTGCGGGGAACCGACAGAGGATTCTATACAAGACGTATTAGGCGGTTATTTTTATTATTAATAATGGGATTGCTCTTGGCCAGCATCAAGCCAAAGATGGGGCCGACGGTGAAGCGAGCTCACCCAGAAAATGGCTATTCACTTTTGCCTTAAATAGGTCTAGGTTATATGAACTCGGAATTTTTGGAAATACAGATGCAAGCAGGGAATTCCAAACCTTAGCAGTGCGCATTATAAAAACACACTAGACCGTTCCGTGTAAGGGCCGGCCCGTTTTATAATACAGGACGCGCGACGGCCGTCGATTTCTTGTACTAGAAAACGGGCCGGCCCGGACACGGAACGGTCTAGTGTGTTTGTACCTTAAAGCTGCCTACTCAAAGCCCTGCCGATTTAACAGATAAAATAATCGGCCCTGCATGCATACACACAATACGATTTGGCAGTGGCACTGCAAGCAGGGCCCTGCAGGCAGGGCTTTGAGTAGGCAGCTTAAGAGGAATTTGAACCAGGTAAGGATGGTAACCTGCCGTACGTCTGCATGTCCGATGGAAGAAGGAGGAAGGCGGTATGAGCTCATGGAGCTCCTGAGCACACTCACCAAAGTACAATTTGTCGAAGACGCATAGGCACGCTACTTTGCGTCTATGTGCTAGGCTTTGCAGCTTATTAGATCCTACTTCCGTACTGTCGCCAATGAGGCTCTGCGGTCCACCGAGTCGAGTGCGGCAAGTTGGTACTTAGCCGAGCCATCCCAAAGGTGACTACAATATTCCATGCAGGATCGGACTTGAGCTTTGTATAAAGTAAGAAGCTGTCCAGGCGTGAAATATCGCTTGACCTTATTTAGGATGCTCAGTTTTTGGCCGCTGTTCGGGCTTTGAACTCGATAGAATCGCCGAAGTTAAGGTTTGAGCGTAACTTCATGGCAAGCAGCTCGAGATCGTTGTCACACTGATGCAGCTTCCGCACGACGGTGCGGTGTGCGAGCGAGATAGCGCTGTGTAAGTACATAGCGGTGTCCCGCTCGCACTGCGGAAACCGTCCGGAAACCGCACCAGTGTGACAATCGCCTTAGCGTATGACCAAAAGTGGACGCACTTTGGTAACCTGACTAAATTTAGAAGTATAGACTGCTACATCCTTTAGCGCGATTGTGACATATCATCCTTAGTCGTGTTATACGTGGTGAGAGAAATGGTTTCATCGATGACGTTTCGGTGACGGTGATAATAATTGCGACGTTATACGCTTTGAGGGACAGGCGATGTCAGTGAATCTCGCTCCCACGTGTATTATTTTCTATGCTTACATCTTTTTCACACATCTTTGTATATGTGTAGTGCCGGCTCTCTTATTCTTAATTGAAGGCTGAAAACGACGGTTACGTACGTTCCCACAAGTTCAAAAATATCTGACCAAACCTTTCCGACGCCGACGACGGATATATTCGTCACGGCGTGCAGAGCGATATCAACCTACATGCTTTTCTATAGGGTTTAAATTCGCGTTTGACATTCCGATCCGATGTCTTGGCGTGTGGGTGACAGCTTATATTGTTTTTCGAAAAGATAAATTTTACCAAACAACTTACCTGTGTGCTGTTACGTAGCTCTTGACGGCGAATCGTTTCTGGCATATGTCACAGGCATATGGCCGTTCCCCTACAAACACAAACATATGATGAAGAACAATACAGAAGTTGTTAATCAAACAGCCTACTAGACTACTACTAACTAAAGTCCCTAATACACACGTACGAGACTCGCTTGCGAGTTTAACTACATTGCGTGGTTTTATAGAGCGATTGAACTCGTTATACCTCCGTGAACCGCAGTGTAATGAAACTTGCGTACGACTCTCGTACGTGTATAATTAAGGCTTAAAGCACACTAATTAAATAAATTGAGTCAGAAAAGATCTAAAGAAAGCAAAAGTTAAAAGCAAAATGATGTTAGAAAGACGGCAAGATGCAATTAGACTATGATGCTCTGAAATGAACGAAACCGAAAGAAATTATAATAAATGATAATAATTAAATTGATGATGATGCAGCGGATGATAGGAGCTTACAATAAGTTGTCGGTGCCACATCATTGGGTCCAGCATGACAATGTGTCATCCTCGGACAAAAGGTACTCTGTCGGTCCATAAGGCGCCATTTGTATAAAATACACTAAGAAACCGTCCTTATAGACAAAAGAAAAAAAAACCGGTAAATTTGGCCTGAGAACGTTCCAAATGTACCTTTTATCGCAATTTGCCGTCTTCGTAACTATGCAGTGTATGCGGTATTGTATCGCGGTAACGAATTAACACAACAGCGAAATTGCTCGAAACTCTAAGGCATACAATATGACGTAAAAATATGCCTATCTTAAAAACTTATGGCAACCGACTTCCACATATTTACCACCAGATTCTGACACTATGCTTTCCAAAAAGAAAGAAAGTTAGTTGAGAAAAATAAACCAGAATGATCTTATTAACAGTGTGAGTAGGGGAGACGATAAGGTGGGACCATTAACGTTTCCAGTTATCAATAAAATAAAAGGTGCAGTCTATACATCTGACTACGAACTTCGTCTGATTACGAAGTTCTGAGATAACACAACATTTTAAAAAATACTGCTAATTCAGCCTTTACTTTTAGAAGTCGGTTGATATCAAAAGAAAATTGTGTGAACATGTTACCGAAAGGACCTCTATTACGAATGGTGTTTAGAACATTCTACCATTCCGCGTATTCATGCCATTAAACTTCAACACACTCAAAACTTGCCACTCAAAAAAACTCACGTTTTAAGTTCTAAAGGCAACAACTCGATTTTACAAAAAAAAACGATAAAGTTCTGTTAGGCGCTTCGAAAACGGCAACTGGTGAGTTTCAGGAACATAATGGGATCCCATCAGCTAATAAATATAATTTACGGTGATACAAATTTTTAATGACTTGACAGAATTTGCCTTTACTTTGTCACAAAGGTTTGCCACGTGCGCGATATGCATTGATCAATATGATCTTTGTTAGCTAAAACTTACGATTTGATTGAATCATGTCACCACAGTTTTAAGCCAACTGAGAAGTCATTAAAAACCATCCGAGATGTATATTCTTTAATATCTCATTTCTGTGGGACAGTTATATTAGTAACAGTTAGCTGATAGGAACTGCGTGTAAGGCCGCTTCTCTACATGCAGGTCGATAGGACCACGCAATTTTGCACTAGTTTTGATGCTGAAGGCGTGAAAAGCGATAACTTGTAAAGAACGCGACTGAGCAAGAGTGCGGGCGACATATGAAGTGAGACGACGCGACGGTGAAACAACCGTATTCGTCCACTCTCGTATCTTGTCGCGTATTAGACTATATTGCGCTGTGTGCATGCGGCCTTATTTGCGTTGAAAATAGAGAAACGGCCTGGGACCCAAATTTAGATACCAACGAGCGCCCACAAGATTCCATAGAATCTCACGATTTCGATGGCAGTCAAAATCGATCCCGGAGGGCTATTCACATTTGTCCCCATCTCGTGGTCGCAAGTGTGGCATTGAGTCCACTGGTGACTGCGGGGTGTACGCAGGGGAATAGCCATTTCGATCATGGCTATGTTCCGAATCACGCTCAAAGCGCGCTCACGATTGAACCGATTCACGCTCATAGCGCTTACATGAGATGTCGTGAAGTCATTGATGATGTTATGGACGGCGCTCACGGTGCTCACACTCCCAAGCGTAAGCACTGAGCCAAAACGTCAAGTTGACGTTTGATATATGAACATGACAGTACCTAAATAGGAGCTATGAGCGTGAATCGGTCCGAGCGTGAGCGCGCTCTAAGCGATGCCCGGTTTTTTTTTTGATCCCATCATGGCTGTCTTTCATTGCACGCTCCCATTCTTAATTTAATATAAAATATATTTAGCCTGCCTGCACGCCCAAGTCTAGATCCCAACATTACATGGTCCGAAACAAAACACCACTCACGAGGCCCTGAGCGCGCTAACCGATTCGGACCTGCGGTCAGCACTGTGAGCGTTGTTAGCGTGATTCGGAACACGGGGCGTGTGACGTCATACCGGTGTGAATTCGCTTGTGAATGTTGAGCGTCGATTTCTGCGTGAAGCGCTTGTAACAGACATCGCACTCAAACGGTCTCTCTCCAGTGTGAGTTCTCATGTGGATCTCCAAGTACGGCTTGCAAGTGAACGCGGCCGGGCACTCCATGCATTGATACGGCCGACCTTGCACTAACCACCATTACACATTAGTTTACCCAGACGGTCCAAGTACATAACATATGTAGTACAAGTGTTGGCATGTGGCACCGACAATCACAACTTGATTTTGTATTAAGCAGTAACGCTGCTGACGCAAACTACAAATTTAGAAATAAAGGAAAAATTTAATAACTTAGGCTCCGAACAGGTTTTGAACCTGCTCCCTCGTGGCATACGTAGCCAGTCGCTCTAGCCAACTGAGCTATAGGAGCAACTCGCACCCGGCCGCCTAATTCTTCAACATCTACCGAGAAGACTCAGTAGCAGACTCTCACTGACGTCTCCAATTATGTATGCCAGGAGGTCGCAGGTTCGAATCCTGCACGGAGTCTAAGATTTAAAATTTTTCTTTTATTTTTAAATTTGTAATCCAGAAGAATGTGATGATTAAAGAATGATTTAGTGAACAGAAGCCAGAGTAATATCACGTTGTCTGAGTGGCGCGAAAGGTGAGGCTAAAAGTTTATTTGAACATGAAGGTAGGTACTCGTAAGAGTCATTCACTCTAACATTGATTGAGAAATTGTGAATTTCATACAATACTTAGAATAAAAAAAGTAATTTAGAGTTACTTTAGTTAAAGATAAGGTTGCATAAATGTTGTCATATTATAAGTCCCAAAACAACTACTTATGTCAAGCTCATGTCTAGATTAAGGAAAATGCAATTTATGCGTCGTATTACAGTCCTAATTCACATTGAAGTGCTTAGTGCCGCCAAGGCAAGGTCATATTGAAATGTTTTCCTTAGTCATCACTATTATAAGTTATATGTAGGTATGGTTATGGTCAAACTATGAAATTTCGTGCCACCAAGATAACGGTATTGAACAATATATGGAACGTCATCGGTAACGGAGGGCTTACCTGTGTGCGTTCGTTTGTGTATGTTGAGTGTGGACTTTTGCGCGAATCTCTTGAGGCAGACGTCGCACTGATAGGGTCTCTCCCCAGTATGAGTGCGGTTGTGGATCTCGAGGTACTGCTTGCACGTGAACGCGGCCGGACACTGCAGACACTGGAAGGGCCGTCCCTGCACTGTGAACGAATAACACGGTCAGCGAGAGTTCGCGCGCCCGCCTACCGTCCCCGTGAGTAGCCCACAACTTTCATACATCCCTGTTAAAGTCTGTTCAGTACCTGAGTGAGTCCGCTTGTGGATGTTGAGGCTGGATTTCTGCGTGAACCGCTTGAGGCAGATGTCGCACTGATAGGGGCGCTCCCCGGTGTGCGTGCGCGTGTGTATCTCCAGGTACTGCTTGCACGTGAAGGCGGCCGGGCACGACAGGCACTGGAACGGTCTGCCCTGGACTGGTGCCCAACATAGATATTATAGCAGCGGCCAGGCGACAAGGACGCTAGGCGCCCTCGCGCTACGGAGATCGCGGCGCCGGCGCGGACTGGTCGCCGCTCGCCGCTAACTCCGCTCCAAATCTTTACGCTACTCGATGCCACGAGACATCACATTTACACGACACGGATTATCGATTCGGTCAGATAACGTATAACACACAAGCACGACAAATAAAATAAGAGAGATTTGGAGGAGAGGCAGAGTGTGAGTGGAGAGAGACATTGGGCGGGCGGAGGGCCAGTCCGGCCCGGCTGCCGGCTGTCACCCACCTGTGTGCGTCCGCTTATGTATATTGAGGCTGGACTTCTGCGTGAAGCGCTTGAGACAGGCGTCGCACTGATAGGGCCGCTCGCCTGTGTGCGTGCGCATGTGAATGTCCAGGTAGGGGCGGCGGGCGAAGGCCGCCGGGCAATGCCCGCACGTGTAAGGGCGCCCTTGCACTGCGCCCAGTGCACACACAAAAGCGAGTAACGCACGTCGCCGACGCATGGCCGAGCGGCCGGCCGCTGCCGATCCCGGCCGAATAGCGTCGCGAGCGGCGACCATAACCCCAATTTTGAACCCCTTTTCGATACGGTACCGACTTATATAGATACCGATGTGCCAAGTAAGCGTCATTGCGGCGATTGCATTACCGCTTTTGTGAAAGAATTAATATTCATGAAGAAATGATGAAATACAAAAAAATGGTATCGCTAAGTCACCGATATGCATGTATATGAGAGCGGATGGCCGGCACATTAAATAAAACATGATAGGAGGAAATTAATGGTGAGTGCAGAAGAACGTAAAGCGCGCGTCGAGGGGGTTAACCATGTCGAGATGTTAGTCGAAAGCAACGAGGTCAGAAGCTTGAGTGGGAACGAAAAACAACGGGTTAGGCGGGCAACGGAAAAATAAGAACGAAGCATGATCGCTAGATGCTGAATTTTGAGATTGATGAGTGACTCGCCTCTGATCGAGCTATCACGAAAGTGTTTAGGTAGGTATATGTATGTGGGCTACTGACCCGTATGTATTTTTTCGTGCAAATTGAGCGCGCACTTCTGCGTGAAGGACTTGAGGCAGACGGTGCACTGGAACGGCCGCTCGCCTGCGCGACCAACCACGCGACGCGGGGGGACAGAGAAACAAAACAAAACCACGATGGACAAATAATACCGTGCCGATAGTAGGCCGGCCCGTCTCCAGACCCCACCGGTCGGCTCTTTACTATACTCTGCACTACCATGAGGGAATTATAAAAGCACTTTATTTGTCCATCAGACATCTCTCTCTCCTACGTTTAACTTAACGAAAATCCTCACAACGTACACATGCTTTACTTAATACCGTTTGTGAATAGTTTTTGAGCGTGTGTCACCTAATAGGAAATCGTATGAGGAATACTACAAAACTTTGCGAACCGCGGACCCCGTTTCGAACGAAAGATATTAGGTATTCATTTAGTGGGTAGCCCTTAAAACTATTCACAAAACGAGGGTGTCAAAGCCACAACAGCAACAAGTCTGAGCTATGAGAAGCCGATGGACGTTCGGATTGTGGCTTAGAGACCGAATGCAAATAAAAATGTAATATCAAGGGACCCACCAGTGTGTATACGTTTATGAGTGCCCAGGCTCGACTTCTGCGTGAACCGCTTGTCACAGATGTCGCACTGATACGGGCGCACTTTGTTGATCAGCGATTGGATGTGCTCCTCTAGAAATACCAACAAAATTCAGCTACAACAACGGTCCTGTCGACGCACTGCCAACATGATACTGCCTAGTAACGTGACTTCTAAAATAACAAATGCATTGTCTACTTAAGGATTTTAGGGCAAAATGCCTACCAGTATGTATTTTCCCATGTCGGCCCAGGCTGGACTTCTGAGTGAAGCGCATAAAACAGATGTGGCACTGGTACGGCCGCACTTTCTCTAACAGGGCTCGTCTGTGCTCCTCTATAAGGTATACGATTTTCGATATAGCAACTCTATTCCCTCTCAAACATCATATTTATGAATACACCTAGCTCGTCAACTGTCAAGGTCTCATTCACACACATTCAGGGGGAGGTAGGCTACGGCACGCGTTAGTTAGACCGATCTGCCTCGAGGGTAGCGACACGCACAAGTCGGCGGGAGGAATAGGTAGGGACCCACCGGTATGTATTTTTCCGTGCCGGCCCAAACTCGATTTCTGCGTGAATCTCAGATAGCAGACGCCGCATTGGTAGGGGCGTTCCTTAGCCAGCAGCGCGTGTCTGTGTTCCTCTGAACCAAATCGTAGGTACAAGTCAGAATAGTGATTTTATTTTACATCGACGGAGTTATCGGAAACTACAGAATGATGGGGGATGGGAAGGTTAGGTTAGAGCGCGAGTCGGGAGGGGTGCGGAGAGGAATTGAACCCACCCGTGTGTATTTTCTTGTGGCGATTGAGGCTGGAGCTCTGCGTGAACCTGACGCCACATAGGTCACATTTGTAGGGCCGCTCCTTCACCATCAACGCGCGCATGTGCTCATCTAGAACCCCAACAACGCATCCAACACACGCTCCAACAAAGGGCCACAACGGACCGTTGCGACTCCTTTACCTCCCCCTGTTTGCCTCACAATAGCCTTCCTCACGCCCTGATTTATTTGTGTGCTCAACACAACTCAAAAACTATTCACAATGTATATTAAGCATATGTATTGTCAACTACTCCATGATGGAACTGTGTGTCGCACCAGTGTCGTTATTATTCGGATCTATAAAATTAGATTTAATAGATGATTATTACGTAAATATATTTAAAAGCTCCATCCAGAGTCCGCGATTTTACTGGACTATACGATTTCGTTAAATATTAAAGAGACGAAAATTCCTAATTTGTGATGTTTACCACGTATTTAGATAAACTTGGTTATATTAGATTTAAACTAAAACAATTCAAATTATTAAATCGATCACATTTTTGCTCCCCAACTAATAAGAAAATCGAATAAATGGAGTCCTATTTAAAATGACTGATCATGAGTAGGTATTTCGTTGTTCGGTCATTTTTAATCTGACCCCATACCCATTTGATTTCCATTATTAGTCAGGGTATCCAACAAAATACCAAGGTACTCGCGCAAACCTGATATACAAGCAATACAAGACAAAAACCAATAAAATTAACGCAAACTTTCAAATAATATCGGTATAATTACTAAGATATATAATCGCATAATTTCAAAAACTTTAGCCAATGTTTAAAAAATAAAAATTGTAAAAAGACAATACATATAAAAATATTTAATCCATCAGGGCGTCAAAACAGGACAAAAGCAGATATTTACTAAAGGACTTGGCCAATACCAAAAATGTGTAAAGTAATCTAAAAACAAAAAATATTTTGACTTTCTCGCGGAAACAGGAGGAGGTTGACTTGAGTGAAAATATAAAAAAATCCATTAATATTCGTTTTGAAACAATCCCCTCATGGTACAATCAACATCAACAAGGGAGCTACTTTTTTCACTCTACTATAATGTAACTTCCATATAAAGAGGTATCGTTCCCTAAACCTCCATCCCGAATTTTGTACCACTCGCGTCGATCGACAGTATTAACCCTACTTAACTCGTGCCTCTCATACCAATAATTTCTCACATTAATTTGGATAGTTTTGTAAAAAGAAACCATGAAATAATATGGAAATTACATTAAAACTGCACATCGGTCAGATGTTACATGAATAACAAACGTTTATGTTATGTGTAAGCCATTCATGTAGCATTCTTCGTATAATTATAGCGACAAAGAACAGAGATAACAAGGCAATTAGTATTTATTAAAATAAAATTATAGCAGTTCTGTTCAATGTGAAGGAAAGCATGCTAATTTGCTCACTTTGTACTTTTTGCGATGCTAAACCACCTCACAAATAGGCTTGTATGGTATCGTCTATTAATCTTAGGCGGTTAGGCAGCCGTCACTTTCATCGAGCACGGAATGAAACTATGTAGACCGAGGCAGCATGGCATAAAGTACGTCACAGACACGATATGACGCTATTTTCACTCAAAAGCATAATTGCAGTTTCACATTACCCGATCCCATATTAGATATCGGAAATGTCCAATAATGTATGTTTGCGCAAAGCATATGAAATTTAATTAAATGTGGGATTAGTCTCCGATACCAATATTGTATCGTGCAATATGAAACTGTTCTAAGCACCCATTCATACGAACTTTTTCAACGCCCGATAAAAATTACGAATATAGACACGCAGACATCCGTTAGATAGACTCAATGTATTAATTAGTTGCTGGTTTTCGAAGTGAGCCTTCTCATACCGCGAAACGGCTATGTAGGTATTATTACAAATACAAATTTGTTTATTTGTAAACATAGGTTGACAGGGTCTTATAATAATTGTAAGTATCGCTATGTTTTGCCGTTCGGCATACAAATATTATATGTATAGTCCAGATATTGCATGCTTGTATCTACAATGCCATTGTATCTATATTTGCCGAAACATAACTCATAAGAGTCATAAGCCATTTAACGTCAGACTTCAAAAACAAGCAGTTGCAGCAGCTAAAAAAATGTGGCGAGTCGCACGTGATATAGTTATACTAGATAGCCGCGCCCCTATTCCAGCGATCGGCAACAGACGGTCCGCGAGCCTCCTTATTGACAACCAACAATGTAGTACCTTTTATCCGATAGAGTCGCAAGCAAATTGTTAACACGTGTGACTCTCCAGATTATTTTAGCTACTATGTGGCCCTCGTGTAAAAGGTTGCCGACCCCTGCGTCTGTACTCCGAACTTCGTATCGTGCCGACCCTTTCACTCATATAGTGTATAACACGAGAGTGAAGGGGACGGCACGATACGAATTTCGATGTTCGGAGTAGACCCTCAGCTCTAGGTATTCCTTTTTACCGCACGTTGCAAACGCTCGTATGACTGGCTGGTAGCGAACTCAACGATATTACCATCTACTATAGTAACGAGACTTACCGGTGTGAACTCGCTTGTGCGTGTTGAGGCTGGACTTCTGCGTGAAACGCTTGAGACAGAGGTCGCATTGGAAGGGTCTCTCGCCGGTGTGCGTGCGCATGTGAACCTCCAGGTACGGTTTGCGGCAGAATGCTGCGTCGCAAACCTGTGCCGATCAAATTGTTATAGTCAGTATGACAAACCCTAGTGCTCAAGTAAGCCTTTCCATCAGAGCTGCGATGTGCTACGTTGCTATGGATCAAGAAGTTTAGATACATCCTGGAGGTTGCTCGCCGAACATTCGTTTGAAGCTAGAAAATATGGCCTTGAATGACATCACTGTTATATTGCATATCTTTCATTAGATCCATCTTATATTAGAATGAAAGAGATGCAATATAACAGTGACGTCATTCAAGGCCATATTTTCTAGCTTCAAACGAACTAAACTTCTTGCTATGGATGTGTTCATATAATATTCATTGGTTCACATAGCGTAGCACTGGTGGAAACGGAAAGCTTTCACATCATCGCAGCATAACTGTAGTAAAATGGCAACCTAAGTCTAGTTGTTTATAAGGACACCCCCTCGAGTTTTGTGGTCATGTAACAATAAAATAAACCTATAATATCATTGGATGTATTGTACACAAACGGAGTGGAAGGAGGGCAAAAAAGTTAAATCTGGGATAAACACGCTTCAGCAGTTTTTACACGCTCGGAGATCAATAAATTATAGACTATCAATTTCAATTGTTTGATTTAATGGCGTTATCACAGTTCCAGACAGTCTTGCAACAGCGTCCAGTTTACGCCCAAATTAGTAAAATATAATTACAATTCTCGCATTTTCATGTCACAATAAGTAAGTACTTTTATTTTTATTTTCCCAAATGTATAGATAGTCATTCATTCTAATAAAAGTTACCATCATAAGCCTATTTATATGTTCCACTGCTTGGTACAGGTTTCCTCTCGTAAATGAGCAGTAGTCTCCACGCATAAACAGTAAGTACTCTTAGATTTTCGACTTACCGTGCACTGAAAAGGCTTGTTTCCGGAATGAAGCTTCATATGGACGTAATATGACGATGCGGACGAGAGAACCTTACCGCAAACCTGTAACAGGACAAATTGATTTACAACCAGAAGGATCAGAAACTTACATTATAAATGTATGTAGAATCCGGATACAGCGACAGTCAAGGGACCGGCGATATTACGTCGCACTAACAGAAAGTCGCACAAAACGGACTGATTTTCTTTTTTTTATTATTATTTATTTATTTATTAATCATAAGTATAAAAAAGTCTTATATAATATATCGCTCCACAAAACTATTTATAAGTTTGACTGTGGAGTCGCATGTCAGTCTCAAAACAATACTAAGCTATAATTAGGTAATATATTAAATAATAATGTAATATTACAATAGGTGTATCCAATTTCATGGGTGATCCATAGAGGATGAAACTCATCCTCTATAGGGCATCCATGAGATACTTTTTCAGGCGATATTTAAATCTAGATTTTTTAGCTTCACGGACAATGTCCTTTGAAAATGTATGGTATGAATCCTAACGTCAGGTGATTTAGCAGTCGTTAAAAGCGGTAAAACGTTATATGCGGAGTCGTTATAAGCGGATTCTACTGTAGTTGCTATCAGTCATTGGCCATTTTCCTATTTTTAGGGTGTGGTACCAAAAGGCACACATATCTCCATTTTTCATTTCTTTTTGTCATGTCTTGTTCTTTCACAACTCACTCAATTTTAAACATGACCTAAAAAAGTGTTTAAGTATTTGTATTTTTTAACAGGGTCAGTCCAGGTTTCAGGTAGGCAACCCCTGTACAATCTATCAATCTATATATTGATGATGATATGATATTGCTTCCCGGATTTTAAACCATAAGTTCTATTATCTCACATCTTTTTTTCTTTTTGTTATTTACAATTTATTATGACTTACAAATATTAAGTACTAGGGACCTTTCTGGTTATTTTGTTTAAGAAAAAGCCATGTCCCGCCTATGAACCATATCCCCTGTCAAGGGCACCAATATACATACATTTTTTCACCTTATTCCATTGAAATAAGTTCCAAAAATGTATACATATTTTGCCCTCGACTGTACATTGATATCCTCAGTATATAAGTTACTTTATGGATATACGTCCATGTCTCTTATTGATGTAAGTAAATATAATAAAAATAAGCAACTAAAACTAGACCTAGAAATAAAACTAAATTAATTAGGCTTATTGATTAGACTTAGACCTCACCTTACAGGCTTGTGGTTTTGAACGTGGTGTTGATTGGCCTCCATTTTGTATCTCCATTTTTGTTGGAGCTGAACCCATATCGACGCCCAAGCCCTGTGTATGCAATAATAAATTAAAACTTTGGATACCACCTTCCTGGGGTTATAAGATTCAGAAGAAAAATATTACAAAATCGTAAAAGTAAGGAATCAAAATGTTTATTTGACAGTTCTGTGAAAGGATGTGTTATTATAGTCATACACACATGTCATTTCACTTTTTTTAAATACCTGAGAGCATTGACGGCCATCCATATCCATTTCAACTCCTTCATCATCCATTCCTTTAAAGCTTAACTGCAAAGAAAAAAATAACAATTGACAATCAATTCTACGTAATTCATCAACAACAAAAAGTAAATTTTGTTATATTTTGGTTGTTTTAAACCCCTCGCAACGCAAAAGAGGGGTGTTAAGTTTACATGTGCATCTGTGTGGCTGTTTGTGGCATCGTAGCTCCTTAACGGATAAATCGATTTGAGTGCCGATTTTTTAATTGAAAGTCTTGATGGTGGTGATATATCTTAGCTGTTATTTTTATTTATTTAATAACCTGTATTGCAACAGCTGAAAAAATCGCGAAACCGACTCACAGTGGCGTCGGCGACGTCGGCCACCGCCGACGGCCTCGCGCTTGAGTATGGTTCGAAAAGATAATTATCAATGACAATTATCTTGATAATTATCGTGATTTTTATGCTTTTATAATTATCGATTTGATAATAACCTGAAATTGTAGCCTAAAACACCAAAATCTTTTATTTTTGGTATAAATAAAGGAAAATAAATTTGACTTTAACTAATAAAATAACGTATAAGTACTGCCCTACCCCTACCCATACCAGGGATAACTATCGCGATAATTATCAAAGACCATAATTATCTTGATAATTACGAACCCTGCGCCTGACCGGGCCTCGCAAAAAACTTTTTTATTTAATATGAAGTAAAAGGGTTAGTATCATCTCGTCTAAAGCGCTACTGGTAGAAATAGCAACTCGTCTAAAACGCAGCTGGTCACTGCATCAAAACGCAGCTAAATACAAGTCGCCTGAAAAGCAAATGGTCTAAAATACATGTCGACCGCCACTGCCGACTCAATGCAAAATTTCAATATGTTTCCATTGAGTCGGTTTTATTCTAAAGATGCGAAATATGCCAAACCTCATCATCCTGCTGCAAGTCCTGCTGTTGGTGGTCCATCAGATCCTGCTGGTGCACCTGCTGTTGTATGATGAGGCTGTCCTTGGAGTCTTCCGGGTGATGTTGGTTCATGTTGATGATGTGTGCGGAGTCGGAGCGGACTATCGTGGGCGGGCCGGAGTGGACGTGGGCGTGCGATGTGTAGAAGCTAGGGAACAGGCTATTTATGTTTATATTTCCTCATTCTGGACAGGCTCAGTAGGACTGGCACGTGTTCCGCTCGAGAGTATGTCGGCGTATCTCGAGCCATCCGTCACTTTCTAACAGCGCCAATCAGAAAAAGACGCGTAGCTCGAGATAAGTCAAGATACTCTCGAGCGCAACATGTGCTACCGGCGCTGCTCATGAATGTCTACTGAGTATCCATATTAATATTATAAATGCGAAAGTGTGTCTGTCTGTCTGTCTGTCAGTCGGTCTGTTACCTCTTCACGCTTAAACTGCTGAACCGATTTAGATGAAATTTGGCATGGAGATAGTTTGAGTCCCTAGGAAGGACATAGGATATTTTTTGTCCCGAAAATCATCCCTTAAGGGAGTGGAAGTTTGTATGGAAGAGCGATAACTAGGTAAGCGCCTGATATAAAAAATAGCAATTAAATTGAATCGCGAAAACCGAGTTCCACGCGGACGAAGTCGCGGGAAAAAAACTAGTTTAGGATATTATTCTTCTGACCGTTATGCAGGTAGTGATTAAATAATATGATGATCACGTATGAATGAAATTAAATTCATACTACTAGGTGCTTTGGAAGGCACGTTAAGCCGTTGATCCCGGCTGCTGTCTATGATAGCAGTTGTTAAACCAAGTCCATAGTTGAGATTGAATTTAGTATTTCATGTAGTTAAAAAAAGTAATGATCCTAGTGCCTAGCTAGTGGTAGGAGTCCAGTAATGAAGCTAGTGGTATAAAGCTTAGTAAAACTATAGCTAAAAAATCTTAGGGCCTAGGGGCTTAGGGTCGGCAACGCGCATGCGACGCCCCTGGGGTTGCAAGCGTCAATAGACTACGGTGACCGCTTACCATCAGGCGGGCCGCACGCTTGTTTGCCAGTAAGCGAAACACGAAAAAAAAACAGGTGCGTCGACTAACCTCATGGGTTCAGCCTTGATCTGCTGCTCGAACATGGATATAGTGGCGAGGAGGTCGCCGGGGGGAGGCACGGGCACGCCCACGCCCCGTGCCACACCCCCGACGCCCACGCCCCAGTGTGCCGGGAAACTAATGGTGCCGTCGGTGCACCCCCATCCTTAACTGCTGCCTCCTGCGGACCATAACAGTCATGAATAAAAAAAAAGTATGTACAATCTTACACAAAACAATCTAGTCCCGAACTAACCAAAGCTTGTACTATGGGTATGGTCAGCTGCAGATAAACGTGACCCTTCGTGCATACAAACCTCTATGCAGGAGGGGTCCCTTTTCTCTGCAGCTGACTGTACCTACTAAGGGACGATGTACATACTTATATATAGATAAATAGATACTAAAATACATAGAAAACATCCAAGACCCAGGAACAAATATTCGTGCATCACACAAATAGATGGCCTGACCGGGTTTCGAACCAGGGACCTCCAACTAAGGTAAAGCGGTTGTCATTTGTCAGGAATAGTGTATGAGTAACTAATTTTTTATGTGCTCTGCCTACCATATGCACGCCAACTTCTATGTACTGGTATGAGTGCATGTCAAAGAACTTTGCTGACTGTGGATGGACCCTTTTAGTGTTAAATATTTTTTAATACTAGGATGTGTCAGATATTAATGCAAGCAACTGTAATGTAGTACCACCATGCTGATGAGACACAAGGAGATTTTAGGTCTAGGTCTAGCAAAGATGTCTATGTTTCTAGAATAATTAGTTTGGATAGAGAGCCCTGTAGTCGCTTCAACAGTATAAGTTATATATAACTAGAATTATAATATTTATAATCCTAGCGTAGAATGTGAACCAAAGTATACATATATTTTTGTTGTTACAGTTTGCCTTGGCATTGAAATATAACAGGAGAAGCATTGAATAAAGAACCTCCCAGGAAATATGAGGCTGTCTTAACATCTCTTATGTTGAGCTGATCTACTATAAGAATATTTTTTTTTTACATTTTAGTAGTCACTATATTCCTAGGAAGGAAATAAGTTGTGTGTTCAGTCTACATTTTTTGAGTAGGTAATTGAACAGTTTTTTTTCAGAATATTCCAGTTAGTTGCTATAGGCCATATTTCATGGGTCGGCAAGTAAATAATAAATAAATATTTGTGGACAATCTTACACAAATCAACCTAGTCCCAAACTAAGCAAAGCTTGTACTATGGGTACTAAGCGACGATATACATACTTATATAGATAAATAGATACTTAAATACATAGAAAACATCCAAGACCCAAGAACAAATATTTGTGCTATTCACACAAATAAATGCCCCGGCCGGGATTCGAACCCGGGACCTCCAGCTTCGTAGGCAGGGTCACTACCAACTAAGCTAAAGCGGTCGTCTAAAGTAATATGCATTATTTATAACACTGCTCTTAGGTGTCAGCAAGACATATCTGTTACAAAACATTGTAAACCAGGGCAAAATAGCATTTTTTTTTTCAATATAGTTAGGTACGCCACTGGGAAGCTAGTGGTGGGAGATCACTTTTCAAATAGTACTTTCAATTCGACATGTCATAAAATATGAAGTTAAGAGTAGATATATGCATTTCAATACATAATTATTACTATTACACTGAAATTGTCATTAAAATTAAGGGTACAAATAACTATTTTGAAAAAAGTTCCTTTATTTTATTCCTCTAAAGTAACATAATTTAAGTAAAGCAGATGTTTTAAGTACAGTTAGTACACAATGTAATAAGATACCGATTTTAATAATAGTACAATTAACAACACAGCCTAAATTACCATAAAAAAACTTAAAACTCTCTTAAAACCCGAATTACAAATTTTAGTTTGTAGATTATACTGTAATTATATCATTATAACATCATAATGAGGCTACTTATAAAACTTCAAAACTTGTGACAAAAAAACACAATCGAATAAAATAAAAACAAACAAAAATAGTTTCATTAGATTATTATATGGTTAGTATTTATTTTTTATTATACAAAGTGAAAAATAAATTATCATATTCAATATTATAATCGAGTGTAAGATTATATGATAATATCACTAACAACATATTTAATGTAATTCAATATAATTGGTGTGGGTAAAATTAAAAAAGCTCCACATATTAATTATAATTACCTATATTAAATAATTATTGTACATGTCATTCTGTTTCTATTTGTCCAATAAGAATGTTGACAATTATTGAATAGTTCCAACTTACTAAGTGGATTATTATTAGATGCTAAATTTAATAAAAGTAATAAAATAAAAGCACAAACAAGCATAAAGTGACAACATATCATTAATTACAAAAAATAAAAATAACATTGAGTAATATAAGTATTTACGGTTGCAATAACTAAACAATTCATGCAGAAAGGGCCAATGACCAGCGAAGTTAAAGCTCTACATACCTACTGACTGTCGCAACCTAGAGTCTAGACTAGACTTTGCTACGGGTATTCATATATATATTTAACCAATAGGTATAACCGCAGTGTATAGATATAAATGTGCCTATAGTACACAACGCGCGCTTATCTGCTCCATATACATACATCAAGCAACTTAGAAATGTTTATGAAACAGTAAACAAAAACATTTGGCGTAAAAGCAAGAGTTAAAATTGTTTTTGGCAAAAATTAAATGGCGGAAGCTCACCGACCGTCTGTCTCCACCCAGCCTCCCCCCCGGCCATCAATAAAATGGCCAATTCGTTATTGAATTTTGTCCCTAACTTTCGAGCCGAAGCTGCGCGATGCCGCCGGTTGTTATGCGGCTTGTTAATTTCATACCGCTACTACTCAATGTAAACAATACAAGTTTATAACGCAATAATTCGTACTATTTTATAGAAAGTTATGTCACATCGTAATTTTAAGAACACAAGAAACATTCATACGGACGTTAATGATCAGTAAACATAAACACTGCACACAAATAAAAGGTTCTTTATTGAAAATACATTGACCTTTCGTATATCGAAGGGAATGAGATACAAATTTATTATTATTCCTTTTTTATGCAAAATGGTAAGGTCTCATTTGTGTCTATCTATAAATATGTTCGTTATATATACGGCAAAAGTAAGATTCTACTCACATAAGTATAGAAACACCTATTTACAGTATCGTGTATAGAAACACATAAATTACAGCACTAATTACACAATTTCGTTAAGATTGGCCATTCGAATTATGTTTTTCTTTAGACACCGATATAAAATGGCTGCTACCTCATTGTTCTGCGCGTTCGTTCGTGCGCATAGAAGCCGAGAACGCTTGGGGACGACTTCTCCGCCAATTAAAATTATGGCGCGAAATTTAAGGCCCCATTAAATTGATTTTAATGCCTGTTATTCGAACAAATTATTCATTGCAAACCGGTAGCTCATCGATACAGCTGCATAACAATATAAATAAACTGTTATGAAAATGACCAGAAACATTGGAAAATACACTTTAGAATTGTAATCATGATGAATATCGTTCGCATCTGTTTCATTTTCATTCAATTGTGTTATTTGGCGATATCGATGTGGCCCGCCATTTATATGTTGTCGCAGTTGTCTTGCAGAGTTCACGTATATACGACACACGGGACAATAAAACTTTATTGTTTTTGTATTTAATGCGCTTAGCTGATTCATTATGTTTTTTCCTTATCTTACTAGACCCTAAACTTGATTATTGTACTATTTCACTTCTTCTAGACGGAACTTTGCCGAATCGCATAAGTATACTGACCGTAGAATATATTCTACAAACACGTAGGTAGTCGTTAATACATAAATGGGTAGTCTTTATTTTTAACCGCAGAGTCAAGGAAAAAAAACAAATTAGATTCCAATTAGTTACGAAATCAAATGTCAATTAAATATGTATTTTTTTATAACATTACGTACCTACGTTTAATTATTTTACTGGTTTGATTATATTTTCAGTATTCATTCATTCAATAAATCCAGTTCCGATGCCGCGTCACGCTCGCTTCGCTCGCTCCTTGCTCGACTCGTGAACTGTACTGTAGGGTCACGCACAGTAAACGAGCAAAGCGAGGGGGGTTGTTCCGAACACCGAACATGTTCCGAAGCGAGGGGATCGCTTCACTCGTACCTAACCTAACCTAACTATTGTGTAGAAAAAATACCTAATTTTAAGTTTTAACTCACCATTTCAGACACGTGTGTAAGTTTGATGGGCAATCAGTATATTTGATATTAAAGTATTGATTTATATTTTGTAATTATTAGTAGACATTAGTAGTACCAAATAGGTACCTGTACGAGTTTTGCTAGGCATTTTTTTTGTCAGTAAAAATAATTATTAACCGAATCATTAATGAAAATAATGGCCGACTGATAAGTATTTTGATGTGCAGTAGAATGTATCCCATCAACAAAGTGCCTACTACACTCCATCTAATTATTGTAAATTATTTTATTTTTTATTATAATAATAGAAGGTCTAGGTATATTATACTATTTGATCCGTTAGTAGAATAGAATGCCGGTATCAAAGGCCGGTATGGCGGTAAAAGGCTACGTAAGGCCAGGCGCGCACTAGCTCTATCTTTCATTCAACTCTATCGGTTAGTACGAAAGTGCGACAGAGACAGACAGTTGCGGAGACGAAAGTTGCTCGCGCCTAGGGTAAGGCTATGCGCGCACGAGCGACTTTCTCAGCAACTTTTTTTTTGTCTCTGTCCCACTTTCATATTAACTCATGCTTGTAAAATGGACCGTGAATAGGTTTCATTAAAATGTTGCCATGTTAATATTTATGAATAATATTTCAACTGGTAACCCTGTTTTGACACTGACGTATCCGAGTTCTATATTGTTTATGACTCCTTGAATTCTTTTTTAGGAAATTGTGATCATGGCGGTACGTGTTTTGATATTAAAGAGTGAATTTATCCACTTTAATCAGTGAAATTTGTCGCGATAGAAAGATTTGTTACTGTTTAAGTGGTTATACAATTAATTGAGCTCATATGTGAACATGTATTTTTGGTATTAACGACCTTTGTGGGTCTTAACCTATATCTTGCGCTGATCAAGTCAACACAGAAAACAACAAAATAATCAGTGTGAAGATGCTTAAATTGAATTGAACATGTATTTTTCAGCGCGTACCACCGCCCGCGTTGAACAAAGGCAAGAAGGAGAAGAAGGAAAAGAAGCCTCCTAAAGACAACTCCAAAAATGTTATGAGAAATCTTCATATCAGGAAACTTTGCCTGAACATCTGTGTGGGAGAGTCTGGAGACAGGCTTACCCGTGCCGCTAAGGTTCGTAATAATGTAACTTACCATATTGGGCCAAACACCGGTTGTATACTGGTTGTTGGCATGTTTAAGGTTATGTCTGAAGCAAGTGGCTGATAGCATGAATTGTTCAAGTTTCACGACTAATTTGTGTTTCTTTGTAAATTCGTGCAATATTATTATTTCTTAATTGCAACTTCTGAGCACTATTGTTTTACTGTTCAGAATACTAAAAGAAATGACAAATTTCAATACACCTCTATTTAAGGATTAGTATTAATGCAACATCACTTTCAAGTTGAATTAATTTATCACCAAGACTCGTTAGTTATGAAATTAAATGCTGATTTAATTTATGTATTTAAATGACCATTATCCTATCATATTGTCATTTCCTGCTGTCAAGATTGGCCCATCCCAAGTACTGTTTTGATTAAGCTACCTCCTACTCTATACAACAACTAGTGACAAGGACTGTTAGAATAGTTTTCAAGCTACCAACAAATCTCTAATATGGATTATAAAATGCCTTACAAAAATCTTAATCACACCTGATTTACCAAATAAACAATTGCAAGTATCCATGGGCTATGGTGTATGTTTACTATCAGGCGGGCCATTTGCTTGTTTGGCATTATCATAGTATATTAAAAAGATATTAAATTGAGTTTTAATTGTTTTTCAGGCCATCTGCTTGTTTGGCATTATCATAGTATATAAAGAAAATATTTAATTGGTTTTTAATTGTTTTTCAGGTGTTGGAGCAATTGACTGGCCAGCAGCCTGTGTTTTCTAAGGCCCGCTACACTGTCCGGTCCTTTGGTATCAGGCGTAATGAAAAGATTGCTGTCCACTGCACCGTCCGAGGTGCTAAGGCTGAGGAAATCCTTGAAAGGGGTCTCAAAGTGAGTATTATGACATTTCTTTGTGAAGAGTTTTTAAATCATTAACAGCATCTAAGTTTGCATTTAATTAGTCTGTCCAATTGATGATTTTATTTTTGTATAATAATTTTTAAACCATTAACTTAGAAAATTTTTTTTTACATGTCAAAGGATAATCTGTTATATGGAAGGAAAGTAAAATATTAAAGAAATATTGAAAGCAAATCTGACTTAAAGGAAACATTTTATTCTTTAAAAATAGTATTCTGTCAAAAAAGTATTTTTGGTACAAGCTCTTAACATAGACTGCCTGTTTAGGGTTTCAAACGGAACCCTATTGCTGTCACTCACGCGTCCGTCCGTCCATCCATCATCTGTCACAAAATTTTGTTCCTAATTACTTTTTAACTTCCATTGACCTCTGAACTTGAAATTTGGTGATAATGTTTATTATTACGAATATTATACCAACTAATACTGATAAATCAAATATTTTCTATAACTTGTACATATTTTTTTCTATTAAAACCTCGGGCCAGAACCCTAAACGTGCGAAGTCCGATACACTCTTATAGTGCGCGCCATCCATGAAGGCGCGCCCCTCCACAGCCCAAGCCGTACAACTGCGCGCAGATTAGTATGAGATTCGCTGTGCAGGGGCGCATTGTCGGGGATGGCGCGCACTATAGCTGGGTTTCATTTTTATGAATGATCTTTGGTTCACACAGACGCATGAATTGTTCAAGTTTCACAAATTATTTGTGTTCCTTTGTAAATTCATGCAAAAGTATTATTTCTGATTTGCAACTTCCAAACACTGAATTGTTACTGCTTGGAATACTAGAAGAAATTACACATAAGCATTAACTAATCTTACTGTCATAGTGTTATTTGTAATATTGTAATTCATATCCCTACTTTCACTTTCCAGGTAAGAGAATACGAGTTGAGGCGTGACAATTTCTCTGCCACCGGTAACTTCGGTTTCGGTATCCAGGAGCACATTGATCTGGGTATCAAGTACGACCCCGCCATCGGTATCTACGGTCTCGACTTCTACGTTGTTCTTGGGCGACCTGGTAAGTTCACTGCACACTCGCTATCCAGTTTCCAAAATCATTCATACGGGTTACAACTGGCAGAGTAGTGTAGGTAATTCGTCCCTGAGACACCCGCCTGGTGTCGATCGGGTGCCGTCGCGCCTCGCGATTGGACCGCGCCCCGCGCTACGCAACCGCGCAAACAATTGACGCGTGTACCGACTTCAGCGCTTATTCGCGAGTCACAGGTGTGACGGAAGAGATCAGGAGAGTTCCAGCTATCTGCACAATAGTACATTACTTAACAAGGGCGGTAAAACAAAGAATGTCTCAGATCGCAGGTATTTGACGCCCGAGCCGAAGGCAAGGGCGATAAATATGCGATCTGAGGCTTTCTCTATTACCGCTCGTGTTAAGTACAAAATTTTATGTCACCCCCTGGCCAGGAAGTGGGTTTCTTCGCGCGCGGAGCGTGCGATAATGGCCGCTTTATGGCCAGGTGTGACATAAAGAATATTTATCACGGAATTCTGCAATGTTGCGCCATAAGGCTCTTAATCTAAAAGTGCGGAGATGTAGGGTTAAATTTTTCTGCCCTTGGACAATGTGTAGTATACTTAAAATCATTTCAGTTGATCGAATTACTCCAAAGCAATTCCTTCAAAAAGCTACTTTACCGTTGAAACAATAAGGTTCAAATCCAATAACATTTTAATACAAGTACGTTCAACAAAAATAATTTCAACCATACAGTAGGACAGGGGACAGTCAGGCATTTAGCAGTAACCCCATAGTTCATATAAGTTAACGGAAAATGATTTTGTTGGAACATAGGTATGCACATTTGTTCAAAAGTGAAGAATTCTGTAAACCTTCACTTTGTAAAGCATGTGCTAAATAAAACTTTATTCAAAGAGATTTACTTGTTCTGTAAGTATTTCGCTTTGTAATAAGGTACAATTTTATTACTAAAAATAGTCTGTAGAATCTATTTTTTAAACAGGCAATTTGTATATTTATTTATTTCGGGGTCTCGAAAATTGCTTTAACTAGTTTGATTAAATTTGCTGTGGAGGGTGTTTGGGGGCAAACAATCGGTCTAGGTCTCATTCCCGGGAAAACAAAGCTCAGTCACTCAGGTACTGTTACGAAACATAACGATATAATGTAATGTATAGCTAATTAGCGATATTTAAAGCCCTGCTGTGCTGCGATTGCGATCTATATCTAATTAATGTTACATGCCGCCCGATCTTCTTTTTCCTTCCTCCGAGCATTATCCCAGTACAGTTGCATCCTGAAGGATGCCTGGGGTCCGCTACCTAATCCCAAGATTTGGCGTAGGCACTAGTTTTTACGAAAGTGACTGACATCTGACCTTCCAACCCCGAGGGAAAACTAGACATTGGGATTAGGCTTTGTCAAGTGAGTGGGCAACTTGACTGTTAGAAGTTCTCACGCCCGCCCAAAGCCCTCCAACTCGGCTTAACGACTGCTGCCATAGACAGCAGCCGGGATCAATGGCTTAACATGCCTTCCAAAGCACGGGAGTGCTCAGTTAGTAACCACTCAAAACGGTGACCCATCCAAGTCCTGACCCCTGCCCACGTTGCCGCACGCGGTACGCAGGCGCCGCTGGGCCACGAGCGTTGCAATGCCGCACGATAGTTTCAGTGTAATGTAATTATTAATTCCTTTGTTTCAGGTTTCAACGTAGCACACAGGAGACGCAAGACTGGCAAGGTTGGCTTCCCTCACCGCCTCACGAAAGAGGATGCCATGAAGTGGTTCCAACAGAAATATGATGGTATCATCCTTAACAGTAAGAAGTGAGCTAGGAGTAAATGACCTGAAAACTATTATTGTCTTTTAACTTGTTTAACCCTTCATGTGGTAGCACCACCGGTTGAACCAAAGGAGAAGTTGCACGGCAATTTTGGAAAAATATACCATTAGCGGCAGGATCCGGGAGCCGGACCCGACTCCAAGTGGGCAGGAATCCGGTCGCCGTATCTGACATAACAAGCCTGTCAATCTGTGGCGTACTTATGTTTAATCTGTGGTAAATTTGTGTTGATTTGTGGCGCTGCCACTCAAAGGTTTGTTATGTCAGGTCCGGCTCCCGTATCGCCGCCACTTGACGTTGGGTCCGGTTCGTGGATATTGCCACCCGTAGGGATAAATATCCTTCTCGACTTCGTTTATTTGGTTTCAGCAGAGTTGAAGTTTGGAATGTTTTGTAGGAATTGAGACTGGAGAAATACTGTCAAAAAAGGAAATTCTGACAAAATATCTGCCGGTTATACAGAGGGGCTATCTTTTTAGTTAACTTTTCCAGTGCAGACATGTTTTTAATTATTAGGTTTTTTTTACCTTACTTGCATTGATAAACAAAACAAGTTCCAAATTTTGCATAAGTTTTGTCAAAACTGAAGGACCAATTTTTTGGTCAACCCTGGCAGCACTGGCGCTCCAACATGGATTCTATCACGATTCCATGGATTCTTATAGAAGTGCCGTCGGTAACGCTAGATGGCGGGCACTACACATCGTTTCGGGTTGTGACATTCCTTACAACACTTATCACCATAGCAACAATATTTGTTGAAGTTTAACGTACATTGATGACATATTTTATACAATAACACACTGACAAGATGTATGGAAGAGACGACGATGAGGAAGATGTGCTGGCCCCCAAAGAACCCCAGGTGTCCTCGCAGGACCCTGAGGAAAGGAAGGCTGGCAGAGCTCTCCGCATCAAACGGCGGCAGGAGGCTATCAAAAGGTAACTTATTGATACATGAATTAATTACATGATACTTCACTGTGTTATTCAAAAGGTTACGACAACATTACCATGCACATTCGTGCACTTTATGAGCATAGCAATAAGGGTCACGAATGGTCAGTTAACTGTGTTGGCGTTTGAATCAGGAACAAAAAGTAGCTATGAGTGGGGTCATTGAGTAGGTTAGCGACCAGCTAATTTGGTATGTCGGTTTGCGACCTCATTGGATGAATTGCAGTGGCGGAGCGTCCATACAATTCGATTCCCACCGGCTTGCCTAATTTTCAACCAGTCCAGTTCTTTTATTACGGCTCATGAAGAATAAGAAAGGCAAATTACTTCCGGCTTCCCTAAGAATATTTTTGACGCGCCGCCACTGATGAATTGGCGAACTAAAAGGACGTTCCTATGTTTTAATGGATTTCAATGCAATAACCCACGACGTAACAACCACACAGAGTTTAAAAATGCTCTACTACCCACGTGTGCATTACTAAAACAAGGGATTGTTTCGATAATTATGACCTTTTGGCCTGCATATCCATTTCTAGGCTGCTACCGCGAACCACGAACGAAGTTTTCCGTCTCTGTCGCAATTACGTACAGACTTGCAAGTGCGACAGAGAGAAAAAATCGTTTGTGGCTCGCGGTAGCACCCCTCCCTGGTGTTGACGTAGGCCATTAGTATTGGTACATACGAACGCGTTGCGTTTAGTCTTAATTCGTATGGCAAAAAATTGTTACCACCTAAGGTCCCCGGGCGCTGCTCGCGCAGCTCGCGTTGCCCTACAAAATGAGACTAAAATATGCAAACGCGTTCGTTTGTGTTTTGTTTCGACAAAACTTATGAGGTTCTCATCTCAGGGCGGATGCGCCTCCCGAAGAAGCAGCCGCCGAAGAGGAGCCCGGACTAATCGAGCAGGCCACGGCCACCGCGGCCGAAGAGTTACAGCGGCTCGGGCTCGACGGCGCCGCCAAGGTCACCAACGTCAAGGTCACCACCGACGAGCGCGAGGTCATCCGCCGCGCGCTCTTTACCAAGAAGCAGACAAGTATGACGAACCTAATAAAAATATTTTATTCTTTACGATCTGGCAACATTGCCCACCACGACACACTGCTGTGGTGTGGGCAAAGTTGCAGATTTCGAAAGTTCGCAACGCTGACGTTAGAAGGAGATACTCGCTATGTCCGCTATAATATTAGCCTGATAATTGTGCAAATGTGAAATAAATAATTATATTTCGAGTTTTTATTTGCGTTTTTTTTACTCATTTATCTTATTTTACAAGTTTCTTTGCAAAAACTGGAGGCTGAAGCTAAAGATGCCCAGGCGCAATATGAAATTATCACTGCAAACTGGGACTCTATGATGGCTGTCAAAGATCCCTTGGACATTCAAGCTGCTATGAAAGAGCAAAAGGAAAATTGCAACTTTCTTTTGGCCCAGAAAGACAAAATGATAGACGAGTTGAAGGAGGATTTGAGACTCATGGACACAGCTTATTACGACGATTTAGAAAAACAAGTATGTTGAGTAAGACGGTTTTTTGATTTACTATAACTTAAAAAATATTTTCTCTATGCTTTATTGCTTTATAATTTTTTTGGCGAAGTAACGTGGAGAGATGATCCTATTCTCTTAACAGGACAAGGATATAAAAGAACTGTCAGAGAG
Source organism: Cenopis cana (assembly GCA_951800055.1). Classification (NCBI taxonomy): domain Eukaryota; kingdom Metazoa; phylum Arthropoda; class Insecta; order Lepidoptera; family Tortricidae; genus Cenopis; species Cenopis cana. The sequence goes on from OX637488.1 coordinate 9,765,284, forward strand.
AATTGAGAAGCAGGTCTCTATAATGCAGAGGGCTTATCAAAAGCAGCTGACACTGATACAAGAGGCGATTGAGATAGAGCGAGAAGCCATGGTCGATCACAACAACAAGCGGTGGGAGGCTTTATACAAGCAACGAGATAAGGAGGAAGTTGCTCATATGGAATATAAAGAAGAACAGGTTTGTATCTATGTGTAGAAGGCACGTAGAAGGCGTTTGGTTGTTTGACAGTTTTTATGCTTAAGATAACGAATGGTTCACGGATGTGTTTCATTTCTTTTTTGGGTTCTAACATACGATTATACTAGATGTACTTATGTATGTAAATGTTTTATATAAGAAGTATCAGCGTCATATCAAGGTTTTTTTTAGTTGGAAGACCACAAACTAGAAATGCAAGCTGTTATGTGGGATCACTATGAAAAGTTTCGCGTAGCTAAAATCGAGCTGGAGTGTCTAATACAAGAACTGCAAAAAGAATTGGAAAAATTAAAAGCCACATGTATCATAAATACGGAGAAGATTGGGTATAACTATCAAGTAGGTATTAGATTTTTAATGTTGTAATAGTGATAAGCCTGATGACTCAGAACTAGTGATATTGGTACTATATTATGTACTTATTACTTCTACCTATAGGTTTTGAAAAAACGTGAAGAAGAAAATGTATTTGTTAGATCGCAACAAAAACGTAAATTAAACAAAATGTCCGACGTCGCTAACAAATTACGCGCAAAAATTCACAAAGCCGCTGAAGACGGAGCTATAGAAGAAATTAAAGCAGACGCGGAAATTGTAAAGTTGATGCAAACTATGGACGATTTGGAAAAGAAAGCTTATAATTTCGCTTATGTAAATAACTATAAGTTCAGCCAGATTTGGCGCATGTCAGTTGCGCGATGCACTGAACTAGCGAAACAATTGAGATTGTCGGAAGTTGCTTTGCACGCTCATATCTTGGCCGAACCCCCGCCTCCTCCGCCACCACCGCTCCCAAAAAACCCTCTTAGGAAATACGGTGGGTGAATTGACTCGGTTACTTTGCTATGTATCCATAAATATCTGTTTATTACAAACCACTCATTTAACAACGCTTTAAACATACTCTTATTAGTACGAATCAAATTATTTTGTAAAATTTTCCACGCACGCAGACATTGAGGTACGGGTTCGATTCCCGTCTGAGGCTGCGTGCGTGATCACGGTTATTTTTCTTTCGTATTTGTTCTCTGCATCATATAATTGCTTTAAACATATTAATTACAGAACATGAAACTACCGGTGGTTCTCAAGCAGTTGCAGTTGCATCAAAAGAATCAGTTGATTCTAAAAATATGGTAGCAAAAACAGCGAAAGACAAACTAGTTAGTAACCAATTAATTTTATTGTTACGTATGTATAAAAACAAACAACAACAACACGTATAAACAAGGGTGTTAATATGTAGGTATACACTTTTTTACCTAATCGAATGCGGTCGCCTACAATTTGTAAGCAAACGCATTCGATTAGGTTAAAAAGTGTATACATATTAATGACCTCCACTGTACCTACTACCTACTCGTAGAGCTATAATATTTCTCCTACTTACAGGTCCGGCATATTCTTCAACTGGTTGCTGATAACACGGGGTTTTTAGTTGAAGATCGTCTATTGAAACTCATCGAGAAATATGAGCTGACATCAAGAAACTTGTGTACTTTAGATTCCATTTTTATGGTAATGAGCTTAACTTTAGATACGAAACTTATTATGAATCTACTTACTTATCCATTTCTTATTTTTATAATGTAAAATTGCTCGCATAGACATGTTATTTGAATTAATCCTTTTTACATTAGTAAAAGTGTGGTTTGCTTTCACGTGATTATTTTCAGGCACTTGAGATCCAGGCCGAAGAAGACGTCGAGTTGTTATGCAAAGTTTTTTTGAATTACGCTTTTTGTCCAATATGCGTTGGGATGGATAACGTATCGGAATCCGCAGATCAATCCTCTATTATTGTAAGCGTTTAAACTGTGTAATAATATCAAGTATAATAATTGGTACGTTTAGATAGGTTAAGTTAAAGCTTAACCTATAGCAAAACCTAAGTATAAACACGGAGGCTTCATGTTTCAGGAAGAAGGTTCACGTCATACAATGTCCAGGTCTGCCCGAGGTAATATTTGCTAATCCAACTTGAATTTATACCTACTGTATAAAAATACCTTGAAATTGAAAAGTTTCAATACTTTATTTATTTAGGGGACAGATCTTCTGTTCGGGCACGATCTTGCGCGGGGAAAAGCCTTTCAGCGAGCACTTCTCGATCAATCCATGTCGGTTTTAGGTAAGAATTATCTTAACAATTAAATTTCTGCTTCTCAGTTGGCTATGAGCCTACAGTGATTATTATTTGCTTTCCATCAATTACGTCATTAAGGAAAAACAAATCGTAAGGAATATATTGTGCGCAATGATTTCAAAAGTAACGATAGGTAGACCCGTCCGAAAATTTTGGACTCACATTTCTTGCACTCGAAACAGGTAGCGCCATCTACGAGTATTAGCGGGTATTACACTGTCCTGAATTCAGGACGTTTAGAAGGGCTCGGACCTATACGTCAGAGCGAGATGCTTCAACTCCCCTCCACTAGTCAGGATTCTGAATTCAGGACAGTGTAATAACCGCTTAAGTAGGATTCACATCTAACGGCCGGAGACAAAGGAATTTAAACCTTCTACGCAGTACTTACATTCCATATTTCAATGACAGCTCGCGATAGCCTCGAAACCATATTGTCATAAAATATGAAATCTAACTTCTGTATGAAAGGTTCAAATTCTTCTAACTTGCTTTCGTACCACTGGTACCACATCTCTTGCTCTCTTGTGAAATACATGATTATCTTATCTTAAAAAAGAAATGTATTTTAACTGGTTCTCCACGATACAGGCGTGGCCTAGTGACCCTGGTAACTATGTTATAGAATTTTGTGAAATAAATGATTAGATTAGATTATCTTATCTTATCAGATCGCGCCTGTAGAGTTTGTACTTATAGTAGGTATATATCAATGCTTGTGCTGTGCGTCATTTACAGAGGTCAAGATCTATCGCCGTCAGACGTACAGCTAATGACTGAAGCCGATGAAATAATACAGAAATGTGGCGAGTTACACGGTAAATTATATTTACATAAAAAAATCCTTAATGCTGTTTAATTTGTTATTAATTTGAAACATTTATTATTATGATGACATTTCAATACTTATGCGCCATTAGGCCTTATATTTTTTCTACATTACATGGTATATTTATGTTATTAGTGGGCACAGCTGGTGCCGGCCCAATGACTGAATCTGGCGGCTCCGTCGGTCAACGGCGACCCCATGCTCGAGGCGTGACGGTCACTTCGCAACTCTCACTCGCTCCAGCCAAGGCCGTCAACCCATTCCTTTGCCCAAGTAACATATGTTTTATATTCAAATTATACAATCTGAACTGACATTTTTTACTGCGTTCTGTGCGTTATAAGGAACACTTATGTAGTTACTAATGCCTCTACAATATAAATTAAACTATTTAAACGTTTATTCACATGAATCGTGAACCCCCTAGGTTGTGCCCTAGGTCATGAACTTTTCTACGAAGATCAAGTAGGTAAGGTAAACCAGAAGATCTGATGAAAATAAACCTATAATTCCTTATGGTATTTACTACTATGTAACCTATTCGATAGGTATGCTGGTAATAAAATAATACTGAATTTAAGACCTTTTTGTTTACAGTGGGACACTACTTAGAAATAGAACCGATGCAAGTACTTACGGCCTTAGGAGAGTTTGTATCGGTATTCGTTCCACCGGAGAAGAGGAGGCTTTATGACATACTGTAAATATTAATTTATACAGCCACAATTTCAGCACACCACGTTCCTTTCAAATTCTACACGTATAGGTACACGGGTTCTTTGAAGAGGTAGACTTTTTTCGGATTGGACGCGGTACGCTGGCACGCTGGCATGGCATTTGAAGTATAGTTAATAGTATAGGTATTTAAGAAGCTTATAGATTTATGTATTTATTTTCAGAACTGCCTTGTTTCTCATCATCTCTGCTTATTGACAGCTATTGATGTCAACTTTGCCCACCAATTGGCTGTTAGTTCCGTTTTCCCCGATTCCCCGTAAATTATCCAGAATCCTGAACAATTTTGATATTAGTTTAACTTCGTAGCTGTATATTTGATGTCTTGCTCTTTTGTACTGTCTTTGTGCCAAATTTTACAATTTTTAATAACTTTTTAGTGAAAACGTGAAACCGCCTGATTTCACAACCCCATCCCGTAAGCTGAAATCGGAGGAAATACAGCAGTATTGGATGGAGTGGAAGGATTACTTTCCGTCAGACAAGGATAGATTTTGGGATGGGATGCTTGCGGCGATGAACAATTATTTTCCAATTTTACAAGGTAAGCAGGGCTCAGTCAGGTTCATATTTTGCGAACCGACAGTTCAGTCGTTTTCTGAACGGACCTTCCATCGTCATCCTCTTGTGGTTGTATTTTATCGTACCAGGGTGTTTATAAGCTGCCCTCACCCCCAGTGCCAAATTGACTTTTTTCTGCACTGCAGTGGAACATTATTAAATAAAAGTGCGTTTTTTTAGAACGAGAAAGACTTCACGAAGAAGTAGCCGGTCTTCGCCGACGCAACGCGGCACTCCGACGCGTGATGCGCGGCGCGTTGCCTGAACTGCCGCACGTGCAGCCGAAGTACATGAAGCCCTACCCGCAAACATTCACGTCCACTGTCCCTGATGAAGAGCCCGCCGCTTTTGCGAGACTGCCGCCTATTTGAACCAGTTGATAATTTATGGCTGATAGGTCTTAATGACGCAATATAGAAAGAAGATATCGAGCAACTTAGGTAATTGTTAATGGGAAAGCAAATTTTATCAGAAACTATTCAACTTTCCAGTAGGTACTTTTACTACTAGGTAGTTACATAATTCAATTAATATGCTTTCACACATTTACATATACGACGAGTATATTGTAAAATTTAATTTAATATTCCAAGGGCTTGTTTGATGTCTCATGCATTACATTAGTAAGTACATGATGGGTTCAGTTCAATACACGTTTATCGTTTAATTGAAGGTATTTTTATACTTTAACGTTTTACTATGGATCAGGGCCCTGGGCAAAGTAGGCCTAACGTTGTGGCCGTGGTTGGGCTGTTTATATCTATTAATGAAATGAATTTGAATTAATTAAATATATTCTACGGTGTCCATATTTATTCTAATAATCATTAGATATATTATAAAATATAAATAATTATTTTGTAATTTATTTTGTCTACAAATATGTCGATTGAACGAGTGCTACATTATGTAATCATAATTTATTAAATGTTTTATTTGATGATGATCGTATTTGATTAATCTCCAGCGGCCCTGCTAACCCTTTGAATGCCAAATAGTAATTGCACTGCGCAGAAATAGACCTAAACATACCTAGACAATAGACAATGATTTCTCGGTTCCGCTATGACGCTCTCATAGTATCTAACCATCATTCGGCGGTTCTCTAGCCCTTTATCCTCATCTCACGTAATACATTATGCTGGGTTGCTGGGTGCTCACATGTGGTCATAGAGTAGAGAGAGGTCCAACCAACAACCAACCCATCCAACCAGCCAGCCAACTAAACAAGAAGGGTCCAGTAAAACACTACAATACACTTCTGTGACAAAAAATTGTTGAACGGAAATATTTCATTAAAAGTGATTCATGACCAAACCTTTTTCTTCGCTGTCGGTGTTTAACCCTTTAACTGAGAAGATCAAAATTAATCCATAATTCAAGTCGACACGAAAAAATTTTGCATCGGAAAACAATACAAAAAGGAGGCCTTTTATGGTGGTAATTGTTTCCTCAAGATTATTTTCTTGCTCGGGTAAATGGGGTGAATATTTTAGTTGGTTTTTGAACGTGCCTCGGTTTACGTACGTCACTGTCAGTCATGTGTCATGTCATATCATTATCATATCATTTATTTCATTCGTTTCATTGTCAAAAGCCACTATCTTTTTTGTGACTTGGCTCGATAAGTTCGTACATTCGTTTTCATAAAATTGGGCAGTAAAAATAAATATAATGTTGGTTCTACGTTTGTTTCACTTGTTTGGAATGTTACAGTTTGCCTACGGATGCTATTACGATCATACGTACGTAAGATTTCCGGGCATGAATACCTTCGGAGGAAAGTTAAGATTTTTGACTTTCATTGATGCTGTAAGTACTTTTACCTTCGTACGCGACAAATTAGCTATTGAATATTATCTAAGCACGATCAAATTCTATAATGTAATTTTTTATTGTTTCAGATAATTCAAACAGTGTACTTCGCTGTGGCGCTTTTGAACGATGTTTGGGGCACTAACGAGCCAACGCCGACAACGAAACCATTAATTCGTCGAGTAAAGGACACCTTATTTAGTACTTTAGCGTTCCCTGTGGCAATGTTTGTTGGAATTTCATTCTGGGGCATCTATGCCATTGACAGGGAGCTGATACTGCCTCAAAGATTAGATGCAATTTTCCCGTCATGGCTGAATCATGTCATGCACACTAATATAGTGGGTTTTATTTTAATTGAACTTCTTACATCATTCAGAATGTATCCTTCCAGGAAGCAGGGCATGTCACTTTTAACCACTTTTATGTTATGTTATATGGTGTGGGTACATGTTATTTACATCCGTACGGGCACTTGGGTTTACCCTGTGTTGGAAGTCCTCAACTGGCCATTCAGGGTTGCATTTTATTTGTTCAGCCTTGGAATTGTATTAACTCTATATGTTAGTGGAGAAAGAATGAACAATTTTGTATGGTCTAAAGAGATCGAGAAGACTGTAAAGTCTGGAAAGAAGAAAGCGAAATAATGGCATTATCCAGTACAAAATAGAACTTAGGAGATAACTTTAATTTTACTTTAGATATAACTAGGGTATTGATCAAATTATTACTTAAGTGGGGAACTGTACCCAAATTGGGTGGAATGGTTCATGATAATGTTTTACAGCCTATTCTTACTGTATTTCCGGGTGGGTATTTGGTGCAAGTTATAGGTTCATAATAAGCTGGTTGTGATCAGTGACATAGCAATATTGTGCAAAATATATTACTACTCACTGTTAAACAACATGTTAGCTACTAGCTTAATTAATAAAATTAGGTAGGTACATTTCTAGTTGTACCAATAAAGTGAGAAACGCTTTTCCCTGCCAAAGTATTTACGACATTGACATAAAATTGAATTTCATTAATTATTTTTTCAATGTATCTGTAATCTCTATGGTTATATGAATCTTGTTTTTATCCGGACATGTCAAGACTTTCGGCCTTTTATCTATATATAAGCTACAGATATGAACGCAATTATTTAATACGAACAAAAACTATAGACCATCATTACAATATTTACCTTCTTGCTTTATCTTAAGGTTAACATTTGGATGGTAAATTTCTTATAAACTTCTCAAATAAATTTAAATAACCTAGATTTAGTAACCCACTTTACACTGACATTTTTGGCAAGTAGTTGTGATGCTAAATTTAATCCATATTCAATTATGTAGTATTTTCTAGGCAAATCTAGGCTTAAGGCTGGGTATTACCACTTTTGAGTTTTTAAAACCATCTGAGACATAGAATATAGTGTCTTAAATTCTTTAAAAAAAATATATGTGTTACATAAGTATCTTGTCTATCCAAAATCGCAGTCAGTTACATGACCTGATGAATTTCATTCGATAGAAAAAAATCGCGAAGTTACTCCTTTTTGGAATGTTTTTCCAATATTACGGCTATAGTACTGATATTTTACATTTAATTTTTGTACTTAATTAAAGATCCTAAATAGTTATAGACAAATTCGGAGGGTTTGCTTTGATAAAATAATTGGCACTATATAGCTAAATATTCACGAAAACTATGCGCAGAGCTTCCATAGAGAGTGGGATGGTTATTTGCAAACTCATGCGTGTTAGATCGGGACATTTGCATCGGGATACCTCCCCTTAATACTGCAAACCTGTAATAAGGTGGAACTCCTACCTGGTCCTTGTCATTTATTTCATACTAAATGTAGTACAAATTTAAAATCACTTTCTATGGTATGCAATAAAGGGCATTTTAAAATGTTGCTATCTATAGATAACTAAAGCCAAAAATGTTCACAAGGGTTCTATGAAACCAAATTGCTTGTAATAATTTTCTAGTTAAGTAGGTGTATGTATGGGCAAAGGGTTTTTATTTATTGACAGGTACGTACTGACATTCCATGTTCAAAGCATTTTGTTGCTTGTGTGGTACCAGTGTAACCAGTGTGTCATGTCATGGTCAAAAGCTTTTATAGGTATAGGAATATACAGAATTTATTATTTAATTATTCTACTTAAATTTCCAATTTATCATGGTCTGGTTTGAATAGGTATAACGGTTATAGTAACATTTGAATTTGGTGCACTACTTGCGCGCCACTCAAAGATTTATCTGTCTGTTGTTTTCGTTCGTTAAGGTATGACTACGTAACGCTGCCGACTGCATACAGCAACTGCACGTGCCGCCGCACTCCAAATTGAACCGTAATCATGAGACTAAAAGTCCCAATTTAGAGTGAGCGGCATGTGCTGTTGCGACACTTCTCTGCTCATTTCAAATTGAGTTTTTTACGCATACCATTACGGTTCAATTTGGAGTGCGGCGGCACGTGCAGTTGCTGTATGCAGTCGGCAGCGGAATCATACCTTCAGGTTTAGGCGCCCTTCGGCACCTAGGCACTAGTGCCTAGAGCATTCACTCTAATCTCAAGCCGGCCCTTATTGTGGCACGCGGAAGTGCGTGTAGTAAGTAATAATGATTTGTAACATCTTGTCAAGAGTCGGGGAGCCTATATTGCTTGTTTAATGTGCGTTGCATTTCGTCAAGTGTTGATTTTTGCCAGACCTTTCAAATGATAATCAATATGTAGTTAAGAAAGTAATCTACCGCATGGTAGGTAGGTACTTATATCGATTTGTACTTAGCGAAAGGAGTACCTTGTAATGAAGTGTTCATATTGCTTATCGGCGATAAAGTCCATCACTTGCTATAAGTTTTGTTAAATAAAGCAATACTGTTTTTAATCATGTATTTTCATTTATTATAATTACCAATTTTTAAGTTGCATATTGAGCAATCAAGTGATGATACTGTATTGATTAGATTGCCATTGGGTGCCTACTTCCAATGAGTTCTGTAGAATTGATTCTTTTTAGGGTTCCGTACCCGAAGGGTCCAACCAAACGGAACCCTATTACTGTCACTTACGTTGTGGGTAGGTAGGTACCTACTACTCAAAGAGTATAATAATAATGTCTGGTACCTACCAAGTACCTACTATCTATATTTTTTAACCTACTATCTATGCCAGGGGGAAATGGTTATATAAAACAGAGTTCGTTTTCAAAAGCCTCGTTTAATAAAGAAAAATAATAAAATCTGTGAACCTTAAAAATATAAATTACATTGCACTTTTAAACCACGACAATTATAACATTATGCTGTGCTCTAAAAAAAATAGTAACTCAAGTAAATGGTAACCGCGTACTTATTATCACACTAAGATACACGTTACGACTAGAATTCAATATTTTAAACGTATGAAATGGAAGTAATTAATGAATATGCCAATAAGAAAAGAAAATATTAGGTATCACATAAAAACACATTCTTCAATGACACCTTATCAAATTATTAACTATCTAATGATTTCATTTTACAAAACACAGTTTTTTCACGTTAAGTAGGTTTACTTATTCATAGCTTCTTTTTATAATCATAGCAGTTATATACAGCTCCTTTATTAAAACACTGATCAGTTACTTTAAACCCGTACTTCTTGCCACTATAGGTATATAATCATACTCACCGGCAGAAAATTTGGCCCAAATTAAAAAAATGCATTTTTATATATTCATTATTTAACTTATTCAGTTTATAGTTTGAAATCACGAAAAGTTGTTGGGCTACTAAATTTTCTGCCGGTGAGTGTATATATACACTATACCTTGCCACTGACTAACATATTTTAAAAGCCAATGTAAACAGTTTGAGTAGGTATAGTTCGTACACAACTGTAAGGCCAAGTGCTGTCAAATAAACGCAAGCAAAAATCTACCTAACAGTCCGAGCTCTGAGTCCAGATTTGCTTGCGTTGGTTTGACAGAATTTGGCCTTAGAGTTTTGTACTAACTATACCTATAGCTCGACATTTTAACTGAAAACTCGCGTCAAGAGGAAGACGGGTTGACGGACAATCAGGGTTCCATGTCTCGTATTGTTCTGAGACCTCTTTTATAAAGCCCTATCTCGATAATATTTTCTTGTCATTGCTGGCTTTTGAAATTTACCAGTCTGTGTTTTCTAACGGAAATTTATCTACTTATCCTTAGTTATTTTGATACATTTTTGTCTATTTACGGAAACTGTCACAAATATACATAATAGTACATTACTTAACAAGGGCGGTAAACCAAAGAATGTCTCAGATCGCAGGTATTTGACGCCCGAGCCGAAGGCAAGGGCGATAAATATGCGATCTGAGGCTTTCTTTATTACCGCCCGTGTTAAGTACAAAATTTTATGTCACCCCCTGGCCAGAATGTGGGTTTTTTCGCGCGCGGAGCGTGCGATAATGGCCGCTTTATGGCCAGGTGTGACATAAAACAACTTATTGTTTTACTCATAATTTGATTCACGATGTACAAATTCCTACGTACTTGGTAAGTCAAATATTAAATATACACCTAATATTTATATGATAACAGCCTCTCGCTAGCATGTTCGCTAAGTCGGACCTAAAGCATAAACAGGATTATGATACCAGCGCAGAGGCTCTACGGCACACCGAAAACGAAATATCTCCCTCCCTGTCGGTCGGATATATAAATGCGACAAAGAGGTAGATATTTCGTTCTCAGTTCACAGTTTAGGCATTCTGGTATTTAACTCAGTACAGTATCATACAACACTTAATCGTATGGATTATCCACTGCTATGTGTTCTTATTCCTATTGAGTAGAAGGAAGAGATATTTAGAGATATTTCAGTAGGTATGGAATGTCTTCAAAATGAATGACTCTGATTATTTATACCTATTTTTAACATATATGTTTGCTCTATGACAGTAGCCTATTATTTAAACCTCATAGGTTATATGGGAGTGGTTTACACGGCGATTATTATCACACGATACGCTCATATCATAACGTATCACCTGAGTATTGATGAATATTGAAGCAAAATTTAAACATTTTGGAATCCACGATAATATAGATACACTAGTATTGTGATAATAATCACCATGTAATCTGACCCTTTTATAGATCTCATGGCTAACATCTTATATCAGCACTTTTCATAGAGAAAAAATATGTTTGATTGAACTGATTATAGACGTCACTTATTATTCATTACGATTTACTAGCAATATAAATAGTAAAGTAAGTACATATTTCTATTCGTAATAAATAAACATCACCTGTATTATAAATTATAATTAATGATAAATATCCTTACACTAATGTATATAACTTTAAGTACATGATAAAAATTTATAGTAAATCAATAAATAAAAGTCATTATATATTTTTTAAAAATGCAGAGGCCGTGTAAAGAAGGCTTTAAATTATGAAAAAAATAAAATCAATGGCCAGCCAGGAGCTGCAATGTACAATCAAGGGCACCAATATGTATACACTTTTTCACCTTACTCCATTGAAATAAGGTCGAAAAATGTATACATATTTATGCCCTTGACTGTACACTTGTCTTGATTTTTCATTAACCGCGTAAATTACACCGTGTAACTGAAGTGTAAAATTTACAAGTAACCTGGCAGTCTAGTGCCAATTTCATAGTAAGAACATAATTATGTCATCATTTTATATACATAAATGAAAAATATAATAACCCTATCGTGCAGTTGCGTAAATACTTACTAACAGTTCTGTTACGGAAATATCAAATATTACAAGATACGAATATTCGCTAATATTAGTACTTATACTTGAGTACTGAAACTTGTACGTTCTTGTAATTAAGTCATCTATGGCAAGCTATTGGCAATGCCAATGCTGTTTCAAGAAAAAACGTAATTCGTTAAACTTTCTTATTACAGATCAGATGAACAGATTACGACTAGGTACTTATTCACCAACACATACGAGACAAGGTCACACAAAAATACGCGAAAACAATTATAAACAGTTATTTTACACTTTACCTCACTTGCGCATGGTTTGACGTTTATCTAATAAAATTGTATATTTTTTTTATACTACGTCGGAGGCAAACAAGCTGACAGCCCACCTGATGGGCTATATATGCGATTGCCTAGTAAAAAATACCTAATTCTAGCTAAGTACATACTTTTGGTGACAAGGAAGCTAGGTCATTTAATCTTTTTTTTTATCTCTGTAGTCTTTTATCTTTGTATCCATCTAACATTTGCACTGCATCTAATTTGAACCTCAGCCTTTGGAAACACACACCAATTTTTTTGCGTTAAGTGTTGACATGCGTATGTTTCAATCACGAACAAAACTTGCAGACTATGGGAAACAAATAGACCTAGTTATTATACTATTGTATTGAACTTGAGTAAAGTTTGTTATTTTATATCACCAATGATTAATATTGGCTAGTTTGTTAAGTTAAATCCTACTTAAAAATATATTAGGATAACTCATAAAAATACATGCTTAATATATGAATTAGCCTCATGACTGCAAGGCAATACGTCACTCGTTTATCCATTTGTTTGTACCCATGAAACCATTGCGTAACGACATAGAGCGCTGAAGTCAAAGAAAAAAACCCGGATGGATCGAACACTCAGCGATTTCTTCAGGGCTCAGCGATTTATTTCGCGCCACTCAAAAAAATTCTTCCCTTTATTTTTTATCTCATTCGGCATTTTGGCAACCAGAGTGGCCACTCCGACTGCTGTACCGGGCCAACCTTGAAAAATTCGACCGATATCGGCCGTTCAACGCGGCTAGTACAAGCGCGACGCACGAATGGAGCGATTGCCTTACCCTTTCTAGATTTTTCGTTTGACTTCAGAAACCTATTAGGCACCCATTAGACGGTAGGTAGGCAGAGATTTAGACTGACGGAAAACTTATCATCTAGGGTAGTGACTGATGGTTGATTGACGAATATCTAGATATTTTGATTTTCCATCATGCAACAATCAGTCAAGCTTGCCATGGCAAAACCTACCGTCTAATGGGCGCCATACGGAAGATTAATCTCACAAAAGTCACACTTTTATACCATTACAAATCGTGATACAATCCGTATTCTGTTACCAGCGCCGGCCCTAGAGTAGAGCGAAAAGAGCGACTGCACTAGGATCAATGTGTTTAAAAAATTAGGGAAGATATATAATTTTGGAGGCGTCTTTCGAGAGTTGCACGCAGTTGTTTCACCCTGATGCCTGAGGCTAGGGCCGGCGCTGTTGTCAATTTCGTAAGATCAAACATTTTAAGTCTCACCTCGTTTTTTCAAGTATCATACTATAGAACAGAAGTGCGCCCTCACCCGCGCCACAACGTAGCTCCTAAGCTACGTCTTCACCTTCCTAGTGCCCTTGTAGTGGCCGTTCTTCTTGTAGCTGGGCGCTTCGCCGTTCATCATCCGCGTCGCGAACGAGGTGGTCTTGCTCTTGCTCTCGAACAGCACGTCTGACTCAGTTTCCGATTCGGAGAGGTCTTTGGCTGTGACTGGTTGGAAAATAATAGTACATTTAGTGATGAACTTCATCCCTCTTGAATACGTACTGCATCATTTATTAATAGGAGGGGTAGGGCAAGCTCTCTCCATACAAACTTTGTGCAGGATTTTCTTCGTTTGTGTTTGCATTAAAGTTATGATTTTTGGTCAGTACGCTTATTTTTCTATTAGCTATTTCGTGATGTAATTTTTTTTTCATTGATATTATTTTTAATTTTTTTAATTTTTTTGAAACATTTGAAAATTTCCACATCACTTTCTTCGCACATCTAATATTTACATCCAAAAAAAATATTACATTCGTTAGTGCCAAAACCTATGAATAAAACGTGCACAGAGTTTGTATGGAGAATGCCTTGCCCACCCCTGCGCCTTAATGAAAAATATAGTGAATTAATTATATCACTGTTGGCAAACTTGGGGACAAAAACAAGGCTTGAAGCGATAGTCCCATCCATTGTTTTATAATTTATAACATATAACACCCCTGTACAATCGCATCGATGGAGGTAAAGCAATGACGACCTGGAGAAGCGGGTAAATGGGTGACAGCTTTGAGCATTAACTGAGCGGCATCTCATCTATAAGAGTCCTGCGCCCAGCTGGAGGGTGGATGTAGAAGCTGAAGATGTGTTGAGCGCTTTGGTCGTCTCTAAGTAAATCTAGGCTGTTGATCTCGGTCTACAATAGAAGTAGTTAAAGGTTGTCGCACACGTAACCGCTCGGCACCTGACCGGCGCCGCCCCCGCTAGCGCCGGTCAGTGTTATTTATTTGACACTTCATACTGCAACACACACTTATCCACTCCGCAACGGCATTGCCCCAGCTCGGGACACCTTACGGCGGATGGACAGCTCGCCGTCGCAGGGTGCACGCTGCTCTTGCAGCTCGCTGCCGGCGAGAGGACCGCGCGTGGTCGCCGCGCTTACGGCGCGCGGGCGGAACGGCATACTTCAAACGTAAAAAATCTGTCAACTAGTGGATCCCTCGCGGTACTCACAGGGCTTGTCCTCTAGGTCGGCCACGGGCAGCAGGCGGTACTTGGGGCGGCGCGCGGGCTTGCGCGGCGCGCACAGCCGCCGCAGCGCGCGCGCCGCGCCCCAGCAGCCGCCGCCCACCGCGCACAGCAGCGCCACGCCGCCCAGGCTCGCGTACACCACGGACCAGTCTGGAACATACGTATATCAATATACTAATGGTGACCCCGCAACTCAATAAAACGTTACACGGGCTGAGGCAGCGCGTGGTGCGCACGTATATACTGACCGCAGTCGGGCATGTGGTGCGGCTGTAGCGCGGCGAACAGGCTCTGCATCCAGAAAGCGTCGCAGCGGCACGTGCGCGTGGCGTCGTCGCACACGCCGCGGCCCGAGCACGGGCTGAGACAGCGCGTGGTGCGCACGCGCGCGGCCGCCATGGGCCCGGCGGCAGCTGATGCCGCGCGGGCTAGCGACAGCGCGCGGATGCCGTCCATAGCTTGCCCCTACATTAAACATGAGTAGTCTTTCATTCGCTAGTTCAGTTCGGATTGATATTCTTCAATACTTCAGGCAGACCAGTTCATGAATCTTAAAGTTTACCTACGCATTTGTACCGAGAGTGACACAGACTCCATGATTGAATGAATGACTAATGTCATTCCCCTATATATATAGTAGATGGATCTGTTGAGCTACTAAGGTACATAATTAGGCCTTAAAAACTCGTGTGATCTTATTATGAAACTCGTTTTCGGCTCGTGTCACAGGACCACACTAGTGTTTCAATGCCTCTCATTATGTAGCAGTAGCAAGAACTACTACGTGAATACCTCTCATCAATAGCATAAAGTACTATTACATACCTGTCTAAAAATTGAATGTTTCTAATATAAACTCTAATACATTAGCGGTAAAGTTAAATATCTATTGAAATAAGAGAATGTGCCAGTGTGAAATTGTACTCACATTCTCCCACAAGAAGAATATAAGCTGCGTGTTCCCAGAGTCTATTTCCCCGCGAACTTCAGTGACGTTGATCTTGATATCGTCCTTCAGGAGGAGCGTCATCTTCTGTATCAGCGACTCGAGCTGTGTTTGCGTGAACGACGATATAGGAATGTTCAGTGTCATTTCTAGTAGGTTGCGCTCTAACCGGTCTGGCTTCACCTGTAAGCAAAAGTAGAATTAGAAGTGAAATAAAAAAATAAAACTATAATGATAATGAATATTTCTGTGACATCGATCCATTTATGCACTCTCTCTTCCTGCATTAAAAGAACATACGAAATCCAAACTGTTGTTGATAAAGTAAATTATCATTATCACTATAGGTAATTAGTTATTAGTATTATTAGTTGTGTTTAACTTATTTTCTCTTCGCAAAACACTTTGGTATATTTTGATGTTAACATTATGAACCTCGAGGTCCGTTTTTATACATTTTTGTAAGCTATATCTGTTTTATGTATGACTGTGTGTTCTGAGCAATAAATAAAAAAATAAAAATCCCGGCCATTTGCGAAATTTAGGGTCCCGAATCAACCGCAAAATTAAGTTGGTTTGTTTCCGCGCCCCCTATGTATGGGTCCCTTAAAACATTAAAAAAAACTGACTTTTTATCGCTTTGGGCCACCAAGATGCTTATACTGTGAAAATTTCAAGACTGTAACTCGAATCGTTTGGCTGTGAAGCTGTGACAGACGACGGACGGACGGACGCGTGACTGACATCAAACTCGCCATTCAGCGTCCTTTTTGTTATAAAAAAAAAACATTAAAATGGCACATAAACAGTTAAAGCGAATGTTTCCCTAGATTGTGCTAGTTTATTGGCAATACAAAAATAACTTGAAAATACAAGACTTGACCGTTAACTCGCATTTCCAAAGAGAAAATAAAAACACGTATACATAGAATTCTTGCCTGTACGCTGACGGTGTCTCGGCCCGAGTCCCCCTGGTCATCTGTCACCGTCAACTCGAACACGTAGCGGCCCGGCTCTATGTTTGTCAACTGCAAAATAACATTATACCTTAGAAAATATACAGCAGGGGCCTGTTGCATAGTGAATTGTAACTGTGTCATAAACACTTGAAAAAACAAAAGTCGTCCCTTCTGTTGTCAATAATTAATGGTTCATGTGCATGTAAGTTATGATTTTATCACGTGGATTAATAGAAACGGGTTACTAATTAATTAAATACCGGGTTACTAGTCCAATTGACATGAAAAATGTATTAAATTCTTATTGATATATTTCTTAAATTGTAAATTAATATTTTCTCATGAAAAATCAATCATATGCTTATATTGTAAGACTTTTTTAAAATTGTACATTAACATTATGACATGTGATGCGCCCTTGTGGCCTATTTGCAGAATAAATGTTTGAATTCTGAATTTTGAATTTTGAATTCTATGTGTCTTAGATTTCTTGATCTTAAGTATGTTAAGTATTATCATTGTAATAAGCATATTTTTGTGAGAAAATGGCTGACTGTCGAGTTTCTTTCGGCGTTTCTTCTCGGCAGTGGCCTCTGTGAAACGCTAGTAGGGTTTGACTTGTAAAAGTGCCATTGCGGCCTACTTACAGAATAAAGTTCATTTATTTCATTTATTTATTTATTTCAATCCAAGATTAAGCTTTGTTGATATGTCCACATGAAAGACGCGAACAAATCTGTTTAAGACCCAACTAATATTACAAGCGGAAGTTTTAACCACTTTCGTTCGATAGAGACTACCGCCTGTAATATTAGTTACAAGCCATTATGCAATAGGCCCTTGGTATCATTTATTAACACCCAAGTTTATAAAACTTAACAAATACAATACAAATTAGGTTATGTACCCTTTTCTATAGTATCAAGTACAAACGACTCGTAAGTAAAATATGCAAACTATGTTAAGCACAATTAAAGCCTTGCCATTTCTGCTACAGATTCTTTGCCTTTGGAACTTCGTGTTAAATCTTCAAATGATAAATTATGCGTTGTTCGTATTATTTATAGATTTGGCTTAAGACTAGTGCCTTCATTCATAAACAACATTCAAACCTATCTTTGCCTTTGAAACTTCGTGTCAAATCTTCAAATATAATAAATTATGCGTTGTTCGTATTATTCATAGATTTGGCTTAAGACTAGTGCCTTCATTCATAAACAACATTCAAATCTATCTTTGCCTTTGAAACTTCGTGTCAAATCTTCAAATGATAAATTATGCGTTGTTCGTATTATTTATAGATTTGGCTTAAGACTAGTGCCTTCATTCATAAACCACATTCAAACCTATTTTAAACAAACTGATTTCCCTTACTATAAGCACTGGTTCCTTGTCAGTTAATTATGCCAGACCCCGACCGCGTCCACTTCCACGACACGATGCGGAAGTCGTCGCTCGACTTGGACCCGTTCAGAATAAGCACTGGCAAAGGCAGATACAACACTTCGATCTTACATATCAGGACTTGAGATAGGTAAACATTTCACTTACCATAAGCACTGGTTCCTTGTCAGAGTTAAGTATGACAGTGCCGGCCGCCAGCCCGGAGCCCGACCGCGTCCACTTCCACGACACGATGCGAAAGTCGTCGCTCGACTTGGACCCGTTCAGAATAAGCACCGGTAGAGGCAGGTACAGCACTTGGTTCCCTCCTGCGTCCGCTTTTGGGGGACTATTCTGATCTAGTTTTCGAAAAAGGAAATATTTTTTAAATGTTCTTCGATTATTGTTACATAATAATATATCATTTAGAAATTGAACAGCAAAATACAAATTCTAGTTGGTTCGCCGATTACAGCGTTATCAACCTATTCATAGTATTCATATGCCATTTATTCATAAAAATATTTACACTTCGTATTTAAAATATAATATAAAGTACCGCAAACATTATATATTACAAATTATGTAAATTACTATTAAAATAAATACAATTTCATTACGGTGACGTGAGCTTAGAGAACAGAGTTTTTGAAGCCTTTTAACGCGTTTGTAGATGAAGATATGGTTTTCAAAAAATATGCTCAACAATTTTGAGACCTTTCTGTAGTACAAACTCTCTCACTCTCTTCTCGAATGTTTCGAGTATAGCTATCTCTCTCTACTACTGCTATCTCTCTCACTCTCTTCTCGAATGTTCCGAGTATAGCTATCTCTCTCACTCTCTTCTCGAATGTTTCGAGTATAGCTATCTCTCTCTACTACTGCTATCTCTCTCACTCTCTTCTCGAATGTTTCGTATGTTTTGTATAGCTATATCGTTCTACTACTGCTATCTCTGTCCTGCTGTATCCTGCTGGAAATTTCGCCATATACTGATATCAGATATAAGGGATCCTGAAACCGCCTGAAAACGGGTTTTCAAGCTATAGGCATAGGTACCGAAGGTTCTAGAATGTTCGCGATCGAAGTTTCTAGAAAAAAGAAGAAGAAGAAGTCTAGAAAGTCTGTATGGAGTCTTCATCTTCACCCTTCGAGCATGTTCTAGAAGGATTTCGAACGCCCCGGAAAGTTCTGGAAAATATGACGGTCTCGCTCTAACAATGCTGTCCTTGTCGCACTGTTCGAGGGCATTAGCATTATTGGAATGTACTACACATACAGTCTATCCCTTTCACACTTATCGTCTGTCTCTTTTACTCCTATTGAAAATTTAAAATTTACCCCATTTTTACCACCCACTTCCACCCACCGCCACCAAACTCCCTTACTTGCAAGTGCATACCAAGGGCCTTCTACCACTGCAATGCAACCATGAGAAGGTGACAGTTGGTGATCATGGAGAAAAGGCCGGACATACCCACTAACACTCTCCTTTTATATATATATATATATATATATATATATATATATATATATATTGATTTAAATTTTCACGTTTTATATTGTAGAAATTATTAATGTTTTCAATTTTATTAGTGGACAGCTAGGTGTCGGTACGGAACCCTTCGCTGTGCGTGATCCGACACGCACTTGGCCGGTTTTAAAACTGCGTACCAGGCCTCTTTCAAGCGTGTGCGCGCAATAATTCAGTGTTTTGTAAATGTTATTGGTATATATACAGGTTGGATTTTCTTTTTGGGTCAGTGAGGGCAGCTAGTAGCTACCAGATCCCGTGCTGCTACGCGAAAATGGTCTTAGAAGATCTTCCCTCGAATTAAAATTAATGAAAATTGGAGTTTACAGATTTTGGACAAACATACAGGTGTGGTGTAGTCACACCCTAATAACTCAGCTGATCACAGCTGATACACATCTGATGGAAACTTAACTAATATTAACCTTTGTACCTTTTCTCAGAACAAAGGAATGCGAGAGACCTTGATATTGATTCCAAGAAGATAGTATTACCATATGTTCTATTTCGCATACCAAACTGTTAGTATAAAAGCAGTGTAATTGTTACTCAAAAAATCAGTGTTAAATCAGTATTTCCTCGAGTCTCGTCTTATCATTATTACCCGTAACGCTCCACATCTCATGGCTACCCTGCCAGGCGGGCTGCCACAGGCAGCCCTGAATTAGTGAACAAGTGCCAGAACCAAGATACTGAGAGCAGGTCACTTCATCAGCGACCCTGCCAGAGCACCGCACGTCTCATGGCGACCCTTCCAATGCCGAACAACTAAGTGGAGGGCGCCTCTCATGGCGACCCTTCCAGACGGTCTGCTCCAGGCAGCTCCGATATAGTGAATTAGTCACCAACGTCAGCCACTTCAGCACCGCACTGCCAACGTTATTAGAGGAAGAACCAAGTGCCAGTGCGGCCTTGTGCCGTACTGCCGGCGCGCTGCGCCTTCCAGTCAGACTTCACGAGCCAGCCTCGGTATAGACACCGACCAGCCAGCTCCACTGCGTGAGCCAGCCAGCTCCACTACGCTGCGCCAGAAAATCAGATGCACTGCGCCAGCCAGCCAGCTCCACTGAAGCCGAACCAGCCAGAGCAGAGCATCATCGCGCGTCACCAGCACCAGCCCCATCGCCGCTACCACAGCTCCAGGGCACAGCTGATACCCTGATACCATACAGATGACTTCAGGTCCACAAATGCCTGACAGCTGATCACCAGCTGATCATAAGTCCACGTGAATAAGTAATTAATTAAGGTACTTATAAAACTTTTACTATAATACATGTAGTATGTACTAATTAGTAATATTAAAAAAAAAAAATTAACAATTTGGGTGACGTAGATTTTTTTTAAAGTAAAATTTTCATTAATAATAAAGAACGATAATAATTCATTTTATCAGATTGTTAAAAGGGAAATATATATTTTTTAATCTTATAATGTGTAAACTTTATGGTATTAAACCAATTTATGTTATAAATAATTAAGTAAATAAGAAATAATGCCGCTTGATGACGAGGTGATAATATGATTAAGATTTACAAATCTAAAAATAGCAACCAACAGTCCACCTGTACAACAACATCTGGACTTCTCGAGTTACAATACGTTCACGATACACACAGACGTATCGAGCATAATATAGGATTAGTGTTATCAAAATAAAAATAGATTCCCAGAATATAAAAATAAAATATTAAAATAATATACTAGAATGTTGAATAGTTTTAAAATAATGATAATAAGGATTCCAACTATGACAGGTCTGATCAACCAAGAATAGTGGAAATTCTTAAAAACCAAATAATTTACCTGAATTAAGTAAGTTTAATAAACGAGCTTATGACAAAATAATGAGACAAACAGACTGAATTACCAGTCAGAATAATATTATTGTATACTCGCCATCCTTACTAAGAGTGTCGAATCTAGTACTCAATCGCGTACGGAACGAGCTTTCCTCGCGAGAGAATTAGGTATGTTTTGCAAGGCACAATAAATAAAAATGTATACATATGGCATACTATATAATGACGACACCGCGTGTATTATTAGCTACGAGTATAGCAATATATAAATAAATGTAAAACCGGGTACGGATCCCGATTATGTATAATTAAAGGTGTCTCAAAAGTAAGTGATAACGATGATAGGCGAGTCATAGAGTCATATTAAACAACTTTCATTATTTGTCTTTGAGTGCTTAGTAACTGAGCGCTCCCGTGCTTTGGTATGCACGTTAAGCCATTTATCCAACAGCTGTCTATGATAGCAGTTGTTAAGCCAAGTTAGAGGCTTGAGAATTTCTAAAAGTCAACTTGCCCATTTAGTTACTTGACAAAAGCCTAATCGAAATAAGGCCTAGTTTCCCCTCAGGTTGGAAGGTCAGATGACAGTCGCTTCCGTAAAAACTAGTGCCTACGCCAAATCGATTACGTAGGAGGTTGATTATGACTAGGATTAAATAAATATATAAATCGTGTCCCGCCGCAATCAGTGGTAAACCCGAGAGGTGCCATTGAGCGAGTAGGTAGATACATAATTATTAGCAAGGTACACCAGAAATACAAGGCAGGCAGCAAATCCTTGAAACCTTGAACATGATTCGATCGAGCATCAATCGTGCAAGTTCTTGGACACATAGTATAATGTAGTGTTAAAAGCACTGTCTGAAAGGTATATACCTACCTCTAAATGGTATTTACGCGCGCTTATGTATACAATTTATGTATAAAATCCTTGTATTACTGAGTTATAATTAAGGGTCGGCCGACCATAAAATAATGCATGCCGTGTACCTTACTACCTTAGCAAGCTTAGCAACAAGTGATGCCCAATTGCACACTTTATGTCACAAGTAAAATACTAAGTGACAAATAAAAATACATATATATAATTATGACGTCTAAAAGAGAAAAATGAACTTGCAAGTCACAATGACTATTTTTGAATGGTTTAAAAAAAAAAAAAAAAAAAATGATGACAAATATTGATGTGCACAATATATTTGTTATTATGGTGACAAAATAAATACAAACAAGAGAAAAATAACGACATGATACAACGTCGTAAACACAAACTAATAATGGTAGCATAAATGTATACCATAATTTATGTCCTATTTAAAAAATAAATGAAAATATATAACAAACAAGCGTCGTCATCAAAGCGTGCATTCAATTCCAGTTATATTATAAAGGTAAAGAAAATTTGTATCTTTAGATTTAGTTTAGTTTTGATTTGTTTACTGTATCCGTTTTAATAAATATTTCTCATTCTGTTTGGAAAAATATAATGTCAAAAAGTAATATGAGATTTCTTTGATTTCTCGTAAATAATATAAATTTAGAAATAAGTTCATTTATATTTAGTTTTATTATTTTTCCATTACTTTTTCCGAATAAATGTATTACCTTATAGTACTATTAATAAGTGTATTAAAAAAAAAAAAAAAACAATGTTTATTTAAAAATTGATATTACGATGCTAAAAGGATTATGTCGATCCATCTGATCGCATACCACCTACCATATAAGGAACGAGAAATGTAAACATTGTAAGTAGTATTAAGATACATTAAGAAACCATGTATACCATAGCCTTAAGATTAGTTAAGAAACCATGTAAACCATAGACATAAGTTAATTAAGTTTACTATAGCCAAAAAATAGTAGTTATGTATTTTACTATTTTTTGTCTCAAAAAAAACGGGGAAGCTGTGGTGTAGTCACACCCTAATAACTCAGCTGATCACAGCTGATACACATCTGATGGAAACTTAACTAATATTAACCTTTGTACCTTTTCTCAGAACAAAGGAATGCGAGAGACCTTGATATTGATTCCAAGAAGATAGTATTACCATATGTTCTATTTCGCATACCAAACTGTTAGTATAAAAGCAGTGTAATTGTTACTCAAAAAATCAGTGTTAAATCAGTATTTCCTCGAGTCTCGTCTTATCATTATTACCCGTAACGCTCCACATCTCACAGGGTACGAGAAAAAGATCATTTTTGATAAACTTTTTTTTTGATGCCAATCGATCCAATTCCTATCCAGGACCCAAAGTTTGTATGGGACCAAAAAAAATCCGACAAGAAAAGCGGCAAATCGAGGAAAACGCCTATTTCAAAATCAAAATCGAAGGAAGTTCTTCTAAGACCATTTTCACGTAGCCGGACGGGATCTGGTAGCTGCCCTCACTGACCCAAAAAATATCCACCCTGTATATCTAGGGTGACCCGCCTCGTGGCTCATATTGAATTATGACAAGTACAATACTTATTAATAAATAGATTATATTTTTCTATGTGTGGATATTTTAATTTCACAAGACTTTTATTGTAATAAATTATGCAAAAACAATATTGAGACATACTTCGCAAGGAACAATAACTTCGTTTTGTTTTTCAAGTAGATGATCAAACACACATGTAAATCAACTCAATTTGACAATTATATCATAACATAAGGGTGAATAAAATAAAAAAGTCTATTTTATTACAATCCACGATGTGTTGTCATTGTGTCAAAATATTTAATTACGGTGTATGAAAGTAGGTATGTAAAAATGACGAGTTGCCATTCGCATTGTTTCGATTATACTGAACTATTGACATATACATCAGAATAATGGCGCCGTCTTGACAATGGTCATTACATTTATGGTTTACCCGTTCAGTTGTAGTGACTAAGAGTTGTACTACTGGCTATACACTATACTGTGACATGTCGGTATCGGCAGCGAGCCCGGTGGCAAGCGGCTAACCCCGCGCCTGCTCCCCTCAAGCCACGCACCTCACCCCCTCGAAAGCAGCTAAGCGCTGAGCTCACGTCGCCTTAAAAGCAAGCAAGCAATCACCTAACCCAAATTTTTAACTTGTCAATACTTTTTGTAGGTAATTCATATAAATAACACCAGTAGCTTCATCCCGTAAGTCCACGCAAACGACACACATCATGCTTAATGATATACAGTATGGATTTTCTTCTGTAAACGCCAATCTTCATTAATTTGAAATCGAGGGAAGGTCTTCTAAGACCAGGGGCCCGATTTTTGAGTGTCGAACGCTCGAATTTTCACTCGTGATCTGTCAAAAAACTATGACGTTTTGACAGATGTCGAGTGTAAAGTCGAGCGTTCGAAACTCAAAAATCGGCCCCCATTTTCGCGTAGCAGCACGGGATCTGGTAGCTGCCCTCACTGGCCCAAAAATAAAATCCAACCTGTATCCTCCTAAGGCCCACCATACAACAAAAAGAAACAAAGGAATTTGAGTCAATTTTCTCTATCAATAGGGTTTAAACTATTTTTTCGAAAATCGAACGTAACAAATGAAAATGCATCTCTGTTCGAATCGCAAATAATTCAAATTCCATTGAAAGTACTGTCTTAAGTTTAGTACGCGGTGCCTTACGAGGGTATACATGTACCAGTCGGTTAAGAATATCGAGAACCTAAAGTAAAAGACAAAATATAAATAGGTACTCAACTAAGCGAAATATCCAATTTCCTTATCCAATTAACTCTACGTTATTTTTCGATTCGGCACGTCAACTGAAAAAGGAACATTTTGATTCCAGATATTCTCAACAAGCAAATTAGTATCCCAACTTACTCTGAGCGACAGTGACCGTGACATTATCGTAGGCCGAGTTCCCGTTATCATCAAGTACAGTCAGCGAGAAAACGTACTGGCCCTTCGTGAGGCCGGTCGCGTTGGCCACAGACTCGTTGAAGTTGATGATGTTAGAGTTACTTGGGCCCGAGAGACAGCGCCATGTGTACGCGACTATCCGGTGGTCGTCGTGCGAGGCCGAACCGTTGAGGGTCACCCACGTTTGAGGCAGGGATATGAACTGGAATGATAATGTTGCGTGTCCACCATGTTAGTAGTTCCCGCTTGTTACGTGACGTATGTGACATAACTACGTCATACGTACTGTAACTAAATCGAACCTTATAGTTGAAACAATTTCAACTGAGCCCGTCCATTTAAGACCACAAATTAACACAACAAAAGAATAATGGCGCTTGGATTTTACAATCGGCGGTCGCCCGCCAGTCTCGCCACCCAACAAGAACGTAATCACTAGAAAAAGGACTACGGTATACCAAGTGATTTCGTCGGATTATCGACTCTATAGCTTTGCCATAAGAATGAAAATGTGTTTAAAGAAAAAAAAACATTTCGCACGTTTTGCATTTACAGATACCAGGCGTGGCGCGTGTCCTTATATATCTGTCATGGCTAAGGTTTTTAAGAAATACACAAGTGTTGAAGGTGCTATTTCCCTCTTAGGCGATTGTAAACCTACTCAAAAAGGTATAAGGTTGAAAATTCTATATACATGAAATGTAGTTCCAACCTTTTTTTTGTAAGGTAACAGATTAGCGGTTACCTGAACTAAAACAGATGAAAGGCTTTGTATAAATACAATGGCTTTTGTATCTATTGTATCATTCATCGGCTCAGTTCAAATTGTTTCAACTGTACGTGACCTATCATGTAAACAAACATATCATCACACTTTTCTTGCAAAGCTTACAAAATATTGAAATCAACTGAGTTATCACTGAAAAATATCATTTTTTAATAAGATTTAAGAAGAAATGAACGAATAAAATTATCTGACATTACGTCGTCTAGACTGTTTACATGATAGAACGTAAGGATGAATAGACTGTACGGTAAAAATATTCAGTCTTAAGCCTTATGTACAGTACGAGACTCGTATGCGATAGATTGCGGGTTACCGAGATACAATGAGTTTAATAGATTAAATTAAGCCGCGCAATGTAGTTAAAGTCGCATGCCAATTATAGTATAACCCCCTTATTCATAACACTTAACAAATCTCTGCTAACTAAAATTCTGTTTGTCCCTTTCTCACAATCGTATATGTCAAAGTGACAGATAAGGTTTCTGACTTGCAACACCCGACAGGGGTAACATGTTTGTATCTCAGCCATAAAATTACCATCTGTATGTAACAACACGTATGCAAATATGAAATAAATGAAATGAAATAAGGACAAATAAACTTTAGCGGCTTGTTTACTAAAATAGGTTTGATGGATGTTTATGAATAAGGGGATAAGCCTCTTCAAGGCAAGAGTGAATAGGCTATTACTGAACCAGCGAACTACATTTTAGGCCTTGTCGTCACTTTCCAACAAGACAAAGGCCAATCGCTGTTCAGTCATACAAAAAAATCTCGCACGTGTAAATAAAGCTTAACGAATGTCGGAAGATTATTGATAATTTAAATAGGTAATGCATACTTGAAACTTAACCTTACATACTTGAAATGTATACAATTCACGGTTAATTTATGGTATTTTCTTATCAACGTAAATACTTTAAAGTGTACACGTTAGAACATGCCAGTTGTATTTCATGCTATTTGTCACATAACTGCGCAGTACCTATATATAGTCAAGATAAATAAAAAAAATTATAAATATATACACTCTGTGACAAAATATACGAACAAGACTAATGACAAGACAAGGGCGTAAAAGCGTACAGATATTTTTTTTCTCTTTAGAAACGTACACATAGTTATGACTTTGACTGTACAGATATGTTGCAACTCGAGGGCACCATTCCCCACTGGCTAGATGCTAATGCCAAGCGCAATCCTATTTTTTTAAAACAAAACCATGAAACCAGATCATGCAGTTAATTCGAATTTTAACAACAACCCTTGTTCCCTCATGCTACTTGCTATATCGCACCTTTACAATAAATCCGACCGACCGACAAACACACTGACATTGTGCATTGAGTCGGTTTCGTTATAAAGTAATACTAGTACTTATACTATTCTGTGACCATGTTAATCGGCCTTTAGACCATGATAGTACTCACGTGTGGTGCCGGGTTAGAATAGCACCACACGACCCCCTTTCTTCCCGTGGGTGTCGTAAGAGTCGACTATGGGAACCGGGTTGAAGAGGGTTTGTGGTCGATGGGCTAACCTATCACTGCAATATCACATTTTCTACATCTTTAAACCTACAATTGCATATGCTCTGCCTACCCCTTTTGGGAATACAGGCGTGAGTTTATTGACCGAGTGAAACGAAGGTCTCTGTTTTAGCTTCGACAAAAATGCTTTCGTATGTCCGGATTTCCGGTTGTCCTCCTCTACAGTTCGCATTTTTAAACCGATTCTCGTGAAATTCGGTGAGCAGGTTCGAGAATAAAAATACTTTTTTTTTGTCGTGTCAGTTTTTGGAAATTTAAAAAAACAAACTTTTTATCAATGATTTCGTATTTTTCTGCGGCCGTTTTTTCCTCTACGGGTCATTTCTCAACCGAATCTCGTGAAATTTTGTGAGCAGGTTTTATGACTACATAGAATTTTTCAGTTGAGTAAATTTTTGGAATTTAAAAAAAAAAATTGTCAATGTATGGGTATGGTGTGTTCTCCTCTCTTGTAATGGTATGTTCTATAAATCTCTCTTGTAATGGTATGTTCTCCTCTACAGTTCGCATTTCTAAACAGATTCTCGTGAAATTTTGTGAGCAGGTTCGGAAACTATAGAATTTTTTTATCGAGTCACTTTTTGGAAATTTATCTAACATAGTTTTTGGAAATTAAAAAAAAACCCTCACGAGGTCTACAGCTACAGCTTACAGAGCCACTAGTCTAGTGTATGTATGTAATACTCACGATGTCCGGCCCCGCTCTGGCCTCCGGCGGCGTGTTGGTCGCCGGCTTGACGAACACGTGCACCTCGGCCGCCGACGTCTGTCCCGACGAGTCCGTCACCTTCAGCACGAATGTGTACATGCCCTCCGACAGGTTCGACAGCTGGTGAACGTAACACGTGTTAATAAAAGTTAATCTACAAAGAATTACGATATGGTCATCCATTCCGTAACCCCACAAAGACAAGTGGAAAGAAGAGTTATATACTTGTAAGCCTTTTTGTAGAACGAATTATCCTTCTCTTTGTGCCTTCTAAACAAAAGCACTCTTTCATTGTTAAGCGTAACCACTAATTGATACTGTAAACTAAACGAAGTAAACGTTAACACTTTCAGCCAAAAGACGGCTTTACGTACAAGAAAATAAGGTTAACATTTAAAAAAATACGACTTATCAGTGTTTACCTTTTGTATTTAAAACAGCAGTAGTGTCCGTAGAGCAGCCTTTTCATTTCGAAGCATTTATGGCACGTGGCTAAACAATGGCATTGTAGGACCGATGGGTCCTTAAGATGACCCGTTCTACAAAAAGGATTACAAGTATACAAAGATCAAAGAAAAAGTTAAACGCACGCAATAGCGGAGCAGATTCGATAATTAACCCAGTTTTTAAATACAAGCGGGCGCTGAGCGGAGCGTGAGCGGGTTGCGGACTGCGGTATGGGACTAACGGGACTGGGGCGGGAAGAAACGGCCAACTCGGCCGAAACGGACTTACCTGTAAATAGGGCGAATGTGTGTTCTGCATGTCAACCGCCTTGTTCTCGTCTTCGGCAGCCTTCGTCCACTCCCAGGAGGTGATCTCGTGATCGTCCGTTGAAAGGCTTCCGTTGAGAGTCAAGTTGTTGTTGGGGAGGTAGATTATAACGTCTTGGCCTGACGACAATATAAACAATGGGTTCTGTTTATTGATTTCGTAATATACAATTCAGCTGTTCTTATTATGGTTTCATATAAATGTTTCCCTGTCTTCACAATTTAGTCACCCAAACGAACAAGTGGAAGAAAGAAAAATAAAGGCCACACTTCAGTTATTTATTGTTCAATTTAAGCATATTACATGCACTTAAATTATAAAAGTCAATAATCTACCTCTGTTTCGGAAAAATAAACATCCGACACGAGATTAACCGGTGTAACTCGTTTGCATAAGTGTTATCCAAAGGTGTTATGTGCCATAAATGACTCCTGCTGGCTTATAGATTCAGGATCAGCTATGCATATGACCATGTGAGCAAGGTCTAGATTTACTATCAACAATTTCTTATACCTACACCATCAATAACAAGTAACTGCAATTCTGTGTTGCGCTAATTATTGCGCGTTAATTGCGCTCGAGCCTTATATTTATGTTGGTATGGTACCTGCATTAGCTTCAGGCGGGTAGTCAGTATGATTGAGCACGGTAATGAGCTTAAATGTGTAGTTCCTGGGCTGCTTCAGGTCAGTGCCAGCGGCGCTGTACCAGGCGGGTAGTCGGTATGTTTGAGCACGGTAATGTTAGCCGTGGTGGAGTTCTTCACTTGGTCAGAGTCTTCAACGGTGAGCTTGAACGTGTAGTTGCCGGGCTGCTTGAGGTCCTTTAGTACGAGTGTGGGTTTGTCTTCCAAGGGGGGCTTGTACTATAGCCAGAATATGACCTTGAGCCTTATATTTGTATACTGTACCTGCATTAGCTTCAGGCGGGTAGTCGGTATGATTGAGCACGGTAATGTTAGCCGTGGTGGAGTTCTTCACGTGGTCCGAGTCTTCAACGGTGAGCTTGAACGTGTAGTTGCCGGGCTGTTTGAGGTCCTTCAGTACGAGTGTGGGTTTGTCTTCCAAGGGGGGTTGTACTATAGCCAGAATATGACCTTGAGCCTTATATTTGTATACTGTACCTGCATTAGCTTCAGGCGGGTAGTCGGTATGATTGAGCACGGTAATGTTAGCCGTGGTGGAGTTCTTCACGTGGTCCGAGTCTTCAACGGTGAGCTTGAACGTGTAGTTGCCGGGCTGTTTGAGGTCCTTCAGTACGAGTGTGGGTTTGTCTTCCAAGGGGGGTTGGTAGCCGATAGGGCCGGAGGTGAGCTCCCAATGCCATGATATTATCGCGTCGTCATCCTAACGAAAATAAGAGCATAGTGTAAATAAAATAGAAATTGGAGTTGATTAACATTCAGTTTATTCATCCTTACTTGTCCTATCATGTAAACAAGCTCTTCTTGAAGACATTAATCGACAGACAGACAGACATGAATTATCATTGATGGATAGACATTAATTATCAAACTTTTCTCTAAGATTAAACGATAATCATGACCTACTAAAATGTTGTTTGTTAAAGAAGTACTCACAAAGTATTGAAATCCTACAGAAAAGTTCAATAATGATTAAAGTTTTCAAAAATAGTTTATTTACATGATAGCACACGAAACGATGAATAGACTGTAAGAGACAATGGTAGTTGTTAATTAGTAAAAATACTAATAGGAAAATGGAAGACAAGCAAAATTTTATTAGAAGAATGTGTTTTAGGGTTCCTTGCTCGAAGGGTTCCAACGAACCTATTGCTGTCACACACGCGTCCGTCCGTCTGTCTATTGTAGTTTGTACCTTGCTGGCACTGCCATCGAGCACAGCTACGGAGTTTGGCAGCTTGACGGTCTGTGTTTGCGGCGTGACGAGCGCTTGCGGCGGAGTATTCACTCTTAGCGGCGGTAATACGGTGACATTCGCGAAACCCTCGCCGTACGCGTTTGTACCGTTCACTGTCAACTTGAACCGGTACTGGCCTTCCGTGAGCTCTGTTAGAGTGACTGTCGCGCCGTTTTGGTTCATGTTGCCTGGGGAATAAGGGTGGAATTTTAATGAGAGAATTTGTAAATTGATTTGTTGCCTTTCAGTTTATTTTAAAATTTACTAATTTAGGATATTGAATATAGGCTGGTGTTCCAATGTTCTGAATTTCCGAAGATGAGAGTTAATTTGAGTTCATGGGCCTAATAGCGTCCAGAGATATGAATAAATTAGTCAAACCTGTAAATCCGCCATTAGGTTGGTCAACTAGAGTCCACGCATAGTTATAGTGACTCATTGTAGCCTTCTCATCGGGAATTGTATACGCTGCTAAAGTGACTTCATTGTCAGGAAGTTGTACCTGCAAAATTAAATTTATTAAAATGCATATCCCCTTTTATACATGTCATACATTAGTAATAAGAATAGAGCTTTTATTTACCGTTTTAGAAACAATAGAAACGGTCAAATTCTGAATAGTTTTCGACGCATCCTTAAGGTCGGTTTTTGAGTCAGTAACCTCCCCACTTTTTTTGCTGTCCATAGGTATAGTGGGTCCCTTCGAGAAAGGCCTCAACATCTGAACGCACGCACCTTGTGTGTTTTCTTCAGTACCGAGCACACATTTACAAATACCGTTACGAGTTTTGAGGCTTAGAGGAATGCATTCAGAGTTATAGGGACAGTCAGATGCGCCGACCTCGCAAGGTACTTTCTCCAAAAACCTAGTTGCATCAACTAGCAGGTCATTATCAGTGCTGTCCCTATATTTGTCATAAGGTCGCGAATCGTCATCTTCCATCGGCAGATTGTTAAGGAAATGTGACAGGAAGTTGGATTCTTCGTCATCTGTAATTAGATTCTGGTTGCGGCTTGTGTATGGAGAATACACTGTTTCTTCTTCAGGTGAAAAGTTGCTGCCCACTTCCCTGTAGGTGGATTGATCCAGTATGTCAGCCCAGTTTTCTGCAAATATACGAAGATATATTACATTGAATGAGCAATAAGTGATTTGTTATTACACATAGGTCTAACTAAAAGAATAACATTACAAGGCTGATACTGATAAGGTTTCCTGCTGATTAATCACCAACTATGGTGATTAATCATCAGATTGAAACAGTTTCATCTAGACATCAAAATTATCCTTGTAAGGTCCACCAAAATATATAGTTAAATATCTTTCCATCCAAAATTTTACTCCAGTACACTTTAAATCTTTTATGAATGGTCTGAATTATCTTGAAACCGATTGTTATTCTGATGCACACTGGTCCTCACGAGGATCATATAAGTGCGTATCTTAGGAGTAAATATAAATAAATAAATGTTAAGGATTGGGGAACATTCTTACACATTACTTGTTTGGTGCACATACTACTAGCCTAGTTGGGTTTGTGTTAAATAGTTCTCAGATATTTTAGCTCGCATACATACCACTGGGCAGCACAGGTTTCACCAGTATCATGGACACATGGGACTCCCACTTTGGACTGCCCAGACGCAGTAGCGGGAGGCAGAGCTCATCGCTCACACACTCCACATGGAAGCAGCGCGAGTCGAAGATGAAGACAATATTGCATGTATCCACCAGGCAGCACGCCATCACACATTGCCGGAGACCTTTGAGTCCGGTCTTCTCGGAGTAGTTCCCGGCAGTTAGGTTACCTTGATGGTGCGAAAACAATGATTATTGATTATGAATAGCATTATTATTCCAAAAATGATAATGATCAAGAAATTTAGCTTTTCACTTGTGTTTTATACGAAATAAGTTTAACCTCAGATAAAATCAATTTTTCATAACTCATTCAATCAAACGGCCAGTCAATCATAACAAATAGCTGTTTCTTTCAAAAGTATGGCATTTTTTTTTAATGTACAACATTGTTTCAATATGAATGTCACAGTCAAATAAAAAAATTGAGCAGAGATTTTCTTTATCAAAATTAAGTGTTCATGATTCAGAGTAGGCATAACTGAAAGTTTCCTAATTATGAGACGAGGTACAATATTCAGTGAAGATTTAAATACTACAGTACCGGCAATAAACATTGTATGTCGGTCTTTGGAAAGAGACAAATAACTGTTTAAAACGATTTTCGAACACTGCTGTCTGTCAACACCTATCATCTTATTTATTCATTGATGTTAAATATCAAATAATTACTGCACTTTTTTAGCTTACGTCAAATCAATGGCATATCTATAGTTTCTGAGTCACATAGGTAGTGTGAGACTCTGTGTGCAATACTTATTGCCAGGTACTGTAGTTTAAAGTAATTCCAACAATTGAGTTATCAATGTTATTAAGTTGTGAAATTGAGCTGGTAAACAGGAGACCAACCTATTTAAATTGTTGTAACTTTGTACCCCGTTTGTCAACACAGTGTCTCACATCGGAGACCCTAGTAATCAACAGGTTAATGATTCATATTCAGACATTATACAGAATATATATATTTGACATTTATATTGATAATTAATTAATTAATTTTTTTTGATATTTATATTTGATTGATAATAAATTGAAACTATGTGAGCAAAAAATTAAAGAACATGACATGAGTAGTTACAAAGTATAAAACATTCTTTAGCCTGCCTGGTGGTTACCAAGATACCTTAGGAAACCATATTATTGATGGTTAGTACGAAAGTATACCTAGTTTCAAAATAAAAATACATAAGTATGTTGTCATGTATTCCTCTATATTGATATATTAAGGAAATATAAAATCAATAATGGTTAATACAAAATAATTCTACTGAAATATATATATTTCCATAGATTACATATCATCAAATAATGTTACTTACCCACTGGCGCATAATTGATAAAATTCTTTGGATACAGTTTGGGGCACTTATTGCTCTCATATTTGTCACTCCACGGCTTACTGTACTGTGACAAAGATGCTCGTATACTCACGAAAAACACAAGAATACATAAACTAACACAAGCGTTAGAAATACCGATCATTGTGTATGTTCTACAATCCAAATAAGCAGTCAATATTGTAGCAACTTGTGCCTTTTAGAACTAAAAGTACGGATCGGCAAATGCTTATCTGGATAGGAATTGGAGTAACAATAACAGTTTAGGTTTGTAATATTCACGTGGGTGTGAAGATAAAATTAAATGATATTCCCTACATTAGGTTTTATCTTTATTTTGTTTCATTATCACTATGGATTTTAATTTTGTTGACTGAGGACACGACTGACAGTTTGACTTGACAAGATGTGTTTGACAGTTATGAGATGTATTTTCGTATATAACTTGGCATCAACTTGGCAATCATTTATGATTTTTAAAGCATACCATAAATACATTCACTGACTGTCCACGGGCAAACTTCGAGTTTTTCCATCCCCGTCGCACTTGTGTATAGGAGCAATGGAGACAAACAATATATGCTCAGTGGCAGATTTGGCCTAAGGCCTTAGGCCCAGTAGGCCCGGGCCTAGGGCGGCTAGATAATAGGGGGCGGCCAATTCTAGCTGAGTGCTGAGAACGGGGGCGGCTAGTACTTATTACCTGGCCTGGGGCCTAGGGCGGCCAAGACCGCAAATCCGCCACTGTATATGCTGGATCGACGACTGCTTGCAGCCGCTGGACCGCTCGTACAGAACGCAGTTAAACGGTGGAATGAGATGAAATACAGTGTATGAAAGGGTATCATATACTCGTGCTCATCACACAAATGAATGCAAGCAGTCGTCGATGTACGAGTTACAAGACGCTTAATTA
Organism: Cenopis cana; assembly: GCA_951800055.1. NCBI lineage: Eukaryota > Metazoa > Arthropoda > Insecta > Lepidoptera > Tortricidae > Cenopis > Cenopis cana. Next base: position 9,800,201 of record OX637488.1, read on the forward strand.
TACAGAGTAAAACACTGATTCTATAAAATTTGCTGTGACTGACTGGTTTAATTCTTCTAGTACAGTTAGCGTTATATGGTATGTAGCAGCCAAAGTGTCCAAATAGTTCGGTACACCATACAAAATATATGGTGTACCGAACTATTTGGACACTTTGGCTGCTACATACTATATGACGCTGACTGTACCTACCCTTGATTTTTTTATTGTCTCGCAAGAGGTGAGAAAAGTAGAGTATGAGTACTCCTCGGGGCTAAAGCTGTTTTTGTCTTGGGAATGGGCGCGCTTAAATCCCTCACTACACTCAGGACTCGCCCTTAATTCCCTCGCTTCGCTCAGGAATTAAGTCATTACTCTGCGTAACATTTGCAGTCCTTCGTTACGTTCGGGATTCAATAACGCACCCGTGACATAAAATAGTGCTTTATCCCCTTGGTGTATAATAGCATTTTTACTGGATCCGATATTCGAACCACGTATGTCAGCTACACTTTTGATACGCAACAACTATTTATAATTTCGCGATTGTTTAAAAAGTTTGCAAGTGGACCGTTAAATTAAATTCCGTTCCAATTTTAATTAAGAGTCGTTATCCACAGTCTTCTAACGTTCTTTTACGCGTGTGTCAGCCAAGATGGGTGCGGGACAAATTGGAGGGATTGCTAGTTTGCGTAATTTTTCTTAGTTATTAATAAATATTAGGGGACTTACACAAATTGAACTAGACCTATAGTAAGCTCAATAAGGCGTGTGTTACGGTTGGAGGCCTTATAAACACATCCTAGACTCGGATACTTTAGTATACGAGTAATCGAGTATCATTGTAGTCTTTGGACTCAGACAAAAATATGCGCGCATTCAAATATGTATGACCGAGATTCGAACTCAGGACCTTATCTGCGTAGGTAGCGTCACTAACCACTGGTCGTCTTTTTAAACCGCTTACCGCTTTACGACCGCTTTAGCTTAGTTGGTAGTGACCCTGCCTACGAAGCTGGAGGTCCCGGGTTCGAATCCCGGCCGGGGCATTTATTTGTGTGATGAGCATAAATATTTGTTCTTGGGTCTTGGATGTTTTCTATGTATTTAAGTATTTATTTATCTATATAAGTATGTATATCGTCGCTTAGTACCCATAGTACAAGCTTTGCTTAGTTTGGGACTAGGTTGATTTGTGTAAGATTGTCCACAAATATTTATTTTATTTTTATTAAATATTCTTTCACTGTACATGGTTATAATATAATGAACTTTGGATTAGGAATGCATAGACTATACTATTGTACATCGCGGCTCCGTGCTACCTTCCCAATTATGGAAATAAATAGATGCACCTAGTGATTTTTTTTTCTTTTTTTTTTCTTTGCTTATTTTATTTTCTTTGCAGTGGATTTTGATTTTAATAATGCAGCTGGCTTCGCGGGCGTACCTGCGACTAATATAGATGGACAATTTGTTGTAAGTAAATAGATGTAGTATGACTCACTATTGAAAATTTAAGTCGGAGTTGCATCCTACACCTCAGAACCTCTCTATCTCAGAATAAAACTGACTTTGACTATTCAGATCTGTAACAGCTTTTGGAACAATAAATCAGTATTATCACATGATTATCACTTTTCATGATTAAAAACACCTATTTCCATCATTATAGCAAACTTACGTTGCACAATAAGTAGGCGCTCGGTCTCTCATATATGTCCCATTCCTCAATAGAGTCAATTGCTATAATATACGAATAGAATACACTTACGCATCGGCAATGCCACTTTCCGGAATATTTCTGCGAGCGGTATATAGTACCTAACACAGTAATCGTACTACATCAACCATATTTAGATTATTCAAGCAATGAAGACCACTAACTGCCAATTGGCGGAAATAATTCGTGTATAAGCGGATTTTAGCATAGTTGTAGGGAAAGATGTCCTTATCCTTAACAATATACTAAAAATCCTGACGGATGGGGGTGGAGATAATGGGTAGGGGAGGGTATAAAGATTTTTTTTAGTTTTCCTTAAAAAACTCGTAAACGGTGGCCCATAGCAAAACATATTCTAAGACATGAATAATTTACATAAAATTCTCTACAAGAAAGGTTCTACGCACTTTTTCGCTAGGATGAATATAAATAGACCATGTTAGGCTATAGACTTTAGACTGATTGTGATTATGAATGAAACCATAGAGTTTTATAGTGGACGTGCACGTCTACGGCGACCTATGTGATACTGATAGTCCTAAGTTCACGTTGAAAGGGACCTTATGGCGGCAGTCGCTTAAGTCACACCGATTCACGTATTTGAAGAACAACGGCAATAAAGGCGTCAGTCCCTTTCAATGTGGATTATCACATGTATACTTCTCATACTATTCTATCGGAGATTTTCGTCATCTAATCTGGAACGAAGTATACTTCGAGTATTTTTTTCAGGTGTATTACTTCTCGCATGCCATGCTCTTCTGCACGGGCGCACTGATCGAGCCACACGTGGTGCTGACCCCTGCTGTGTGCGTTTACACGGAAGACAATAAGTTCGAAGTGTACGGCGGCTCGCACAGGTTTCGAGAGGGTGTCGGCGCTCATCGGCATGTTGACAGTGTTTGTGTTCATAAAGGTAATCCGTAGGCAGTTGAATGACATCAGTTACTCGGTTATTATTACTCACGATACCGCGGTGTCAATATTATCGTGGTATTCCAATTTGTATGGATTTTCTTCGATATTCATGATTACACGTTGAATACGTAATGTGATATGTGGTTAACGCGTGATGCTTTGCTACGCGAAAACGAAAAGACCTTCCTTTGATTTCGAATTAATGAAGATTGGCGTTTACAGATTTTGGAAAACATAATTATATACCAGAGTGCGAGAATAAGGTAATTTTTGACAAACTTTTTTTGATGCCAATTGATCCCATTCCTATCCAAGATCAAAAGCTTATATGGCACCAAAAAAAAAATGTCGGGCTAGAAAAGCCACAAATCGAGGAAATCGAGGGAAGGTCTTCTAACGCCATTTTCGCGTAGCAGCACGGGATCTGGTAGCTGCCCTCACTGACACAAAAAGAAAATGTATCCTGTATACAAGTAGTCTTTTTCAGCTTACAACCACTCACGGCGGCACGACCACTGTCCAACCGACAACATAGCGCTGCTGGTGCTTCAAAAGCCATTTGGGTTCCGGGTCCACGAACCTAACACTGAGTTCGTTCTGAACCGGGTGCGCTATGGACTCAGCTTGGACACGCTCATGGAGAAGACTCCAGATCCTAAATGCCGCTATTTCGGATGGGGCAGTAGGAGGAATGTAAGTGCACGATGCACGATTCTGTCAGCTTAGAAATTCCACCAGAAATTCCATCCACCCTTTCTAACTCCTTTGGCGACGAATTTCTATCACCAACTTTCATGATACTTTTTAAACAGTTCCGCGTTTCAAGCGTGAAAAGATAACAAAGTGACGGATCGAGCTGAAATGCGGAAGTCGTGAAACAATGTCCAATGGACATATTTTATAGTGTACCTGTTAAGTCTGCGGAATACCTAGCACTGCATGATCGCACACTGTATTGATTGTTGACCGATATAATGCAAATAGATCCAGTATGTAGTTAAGGCAAATATTTCTTAGCACGCAAGGATAAGTTACCATTCATAGGTTCAAGGTTCGAGTGCCGTAGAGTAAATAATTGCACGGACGACTGGCTGTGCCTACAGCGTCTCTCGTGTACAATTCGTAAATAGAAACCTAATACAAGCTTCCACACACATTTCATCACCTTATGGGATCATTTCCGGGATGATAATTGTTTCATGTTCTTCTGTACAATTCATCATCATCATCATCATCATCTTCAGCCCGTAATCGCCCACTGCTGAGCATAGGCCTCTCTTCTTGTACGCCACCCGTCCCGGTCCCTTGCCAATCTCAATCTCTCTACAATTACTTAGTCGACTCAAAATTAACTTTCTATGGAGAAATTATAACTTCAACAAAATCGGTTCACCAGTTAAACTTTTTTAAACCCCGATCCCTAGGGGGCCGCCGCCGGTGTTTTATTACTTATTTCAGTTCAATTTTCAGTAGGTATGCATTTTGAAGGATTTGGTTAGGAAAACGTAAAAAGACAACTACCTGACACAACAGAGGGGCTAAGATGATCGCGATCATCTTAGCCAGGCAGTTACTATCTTAACACGTCCGGGTGTCCCCAATGTGGGCCATGAATTTTTTTCTCAGGAGTCCACGTTTCCACTGTGGGGTCAGATCCCCGTACTAAATGCATAGTCCAACTATCAGCTGGACTTGTGACATTGTCAAATCGTTTTGTATGGGGACCGTGAACGTGTTAAACATAATATGATTTATGAGTGATGTATGTTTTCAGGGTTTTTTGATACCGCTACTAATTAATTTGTATAAAGTGGAGACGAAAATTTACACGGACTGGCAGAAATGTGAAGAAATATGGAACACGGACAATAAATTTCTATGCATGTCTCAGCCACAATGTATTGTAAGTATTAATTGTTTTTGATACCTATTCTAACTAATGAATTATTTGTGTAGTGAGCGTTTTGGTATGGAATCTAAGTACTTAGCTTACTGAAAGAATGAATAGGTACGTAAATGGAAAGAACGAAGAATGGGAAGATATTATATCTCACAAAAAAATATTACTCTATAGACATAGACGACTATAGAGTCATATTTTTTGTGAGATATAATATCTCAAATGTACAGTAGAAACGCAAAACCTTTAAATGTATTATTAAGTAAAAGGGGCACCCTATTCATTATTGCTCAGCAGATATAAATAAAATAAATTAAAATCGATTTGATTACACAGGTAAATTAGATGGACGGATGGGGGTGGAGATAACGGGTGTAAAGGTCATTTAAGGTCATTTTTTTTAGTTTTTCGTATAAAAAGGCGCAGGGTAGGGCAAGGACTTCCCCATACAAACTTTGTGCACGTTTTATTCGTCGGTTTTGGCACTAACAAATATAATATTTTTTTTGGTTGTAAATATTAGCTATGCGAAGATCGTGATGTGAAAATTTTCAAATATTTCAAAAAAAATCATAATTAAAAAGTAAATAAAAAAAATTAATAAAAAAAAGTTACATCACGAATTAGCTATCAGAAAAATAAGCATACTGACCAAAAATCATAACTTTAATGCAAACGAAGTAAATCCTGCACAAAGTTTGTATGGAGAGAGCTTGCCCTACCCCTCCTCTTAAACGGTGGCCCATAGCAAAAAATGTTCTGAGACATGAGTAATCTGCATAAAATTCTCTACAAGAAAGGTTCTTCGCACTTTTTCGCTAGGATGAATATTTAATGAGATTTTAAAGGAGGAAAAGTCAATCATAAGTAGCCTCATGGGTGGGTCTCATTCCTTTGTTTCTCAATATTTTTAAAAACATAAAATACAGTATTTATGCACTCAACGAGTTCTAAATAACAATACTCCACGTATTGTTATTTAGAATTGATGGGGTAGGTAAATTTTTTTTTCGCGCCCTCGTTTAGCTGTATGGGAGCCCCCCCCTCCCATTATAAGCGTTTAATAGTACATTACTTACCAAGGGCGATAAAACAAAGAATGTCTTAGATCGCAGGTATTTTACGCCCGAGCCGAAGGCAAGGGCGATAAATATGCGATCTGAGGCTTTCTTTATTATCGCTCGTGGTGAGTACAAAATTTTATGTCACCCCCTGGCCAGGAAGTGGGTTTTTTCGCGCGCGGAGCGTGCGATAATGGCCACTTTATGGCTAGGTGTGACATAAAAATATTTTTTGACGATGTAAGTAGATCTGGGTCAACACGATGCTTAAACTGTGGAAATTTGAAGCCATCTATTTAGTTTTTGAGGGGGGCTCTCCCATATAGGGAGCAAGGTAAATTTATAAAATGGCTTCTCGTTCCTTTATTCTTCAATATTCTTAAAAACAAAAACTACAGAATTTATGCACTTAACGAGCTCTAATCAACGATACCCCAGTCAATAGGGTAGGTAAAAATTTTTTCACCTCACTAGCTCGGAAAGCCCTTTTTTATTCTTTAAAAACAGATAGCAAAACTGCATTTTATCCACATGACTGTGTGCAAAGTAATTTTGAAATCCGAACGTGTTCCTAGTTACTTTTTTAACATAATAACATGTAAGGCCGTGTTCCCACTATCCGATACAATATCGGTGTAGGATGCATTACCGATAAAAATGTTTGGAAAACTGCTTAGTGCTCTCACTATCCGATCCGATATCGGTCAGATTCGTATCGGATCCGATATCGGTTAGTGTGGGTGGACACAAAACAGCCAGAACAATTTTCGCCCATCTGATTTTTTTTTTAGGTAGTGTGAAAAAAATCAGTCCTTGGATTTCAGATTTTATATTTATTTTGAATTAAAAAATTTTTTTATAATTATTTTGAATTATTTTTTGCTAAAAATCGTCATTATACTCGATTTCGACTAATTCAAGGATAAGGATTTCAAATTAAATATTTATTTCAAATTTTAAGCAAAAAAAATTTTTTTTTAAAAAAATCGTCGTTATACTCGATTCCGACTAATTCAAGGATAAGGATTTCAAATTTTATATTTATTTTGAATTCAACATTATACTCGATTCCGACTAATTCAAGGATAAGGATTTCAAATTTTATAAATATTTTGAATTTTGAGCTAAAAAAATTTTTTTTTTTGCAAAAAATCGTCATTATACTCGATTCCGACTAATTCAAGGATAAGGATTTCAAATTTTATATTTATTTTGAATTTTAAGCAAAAAAATCGTCATTATACTCGATTCCGACTAATTCAAGGATAAGGATTTCAAATTTTATAAATATTTTGAATTTTGAGCTAAAAAATTTTTTTTTTGCAAAAAAATCGTCATTATACTCGATTCCGACGAATTCAAGGATAAGGATTTCAAATTTTATATTTATTTTGAATTTTAAGCAAAAAAAATATTTTTTTTTGCAAAAAATCGTCATTATACTCGATTCCGGCTAATTCAAGGATAAGGATTTCAAAATTTATAACTATTTTGAATATTAAGCAAAAAAATTTTTTTTTGCAAAAAAACCGTCATTATACTCGATTTCGACTAATTTCGGGATAGGGATTTCAAATTTAACATTTATTTTGAATTTTAAGTTGGAAAAAATTTTTTTGCAATAAATCGTGATTACACTCAATTTCGACTAATAAAGATTTCAAATTATATTTTTATTTGAATTGAAAGTAATTCATTTTTCACGCAATTTTGCTTTATATATTTACTTTAGCATTTGTTTTTGAATTTTGCTTAATTTTTTTTGCGTTTTTTTGTTCAAATTTAGTTTTTATTTCCTATTTTAATGAAATGAAAAATTGGAAGAAACCCAATTTTTTTTATTGTTTTACTTTTGTATTTTCCTTTTTCTATTTCCTCGCTTTAGTGAGGTGAAAAGATTTGTGTTACACACGGCTGCAAAGTTATTTTACCTCGTGTGTTGCAACACTCGCTATGCTCAGGATTCTAATTTTGAACCACTCGCTTCGCTCAGGATTCTATTTTCGAACCACTCGCTTCGCTCGTGGTTCAACCATAGAATCCATTCGCTAGCTCGTGGTTCAACCCTAGAATCCATTCGCTAGCTCGTGTTCCGATTCCTCACTCGCGGTTAAAATACAACTTTGCACCCTTGTATAACAAATAACTATTTTCGCATCCCCTTTAGCTCCTTAGAAACTAAACGGGTGGATTCAAATTTCCACAGTTTAAGCAACATGTTAACCCACATCTACACACATTGTCAAAAAATATTCTTAAATGCTTATAAGGGGGGTTCCCATACGGGGGCGCGAAAAAAAAAATTTTGACCTACCCCATCGAGTGGGGTATCGTTATTTAGAACTCGTTGAGTGCATGATTACAGTATTTTTTATTTTTAAGAATATTGAGAATATTAAGAAAATTTAAGAATATTAACGAGTCATTCGAAAACGGAATTTTCCCTGAAAGGTTAAAAAAGTCTATCGTCAAACCAATATTTAAAAAAGGAGAAAAAGATAAGCTTAATAACTATAGACCAATTACACTCGTTCCTATCTTATCGAAAATATACGAAAAAGCGATTCACAAGAGGTTAGACATATTTTTGACAAAAAACAATATACTTAAAATAGAACAGAATGGCTTCAGGAAGAATAAATCCACAACATTAGCTTGCTTTAAACTAAATAATGTTATCACTGAATGCATCGATAACGGAACTCCAGTAGGCGTTCTGTTTCTTGATATGTCCAAAGCATTCGACACAGTATGTCACAAACTCCTTCTGGACAAAGAAGATAAATACGGGATACGTGGACCAGCCTACTCCTGGATTGAGAGCTACCTGCATAACAGAGAACAAACTACACAAATCGATAGGATCATAAATAACAGACTTTCCAGGTACAAATCGAGCTATAAAGTAAATAAATACGGAGTACCGCAAGGCAGCATCCTAGGACCCCTTTTATTTCTACTATACATAAACGACTTGCCCAGCTCAACGAAACACGAATGCATCCTATTCGCTGACGATACGACAATAATAGTTAAAGGTAGAGATATAGATAACTTTCAGGATGATATTAACAAAGCATTGAGAGATGTTATTAACTGGCTTGAATTTAATAATCTTCGAATAAATCTAGATAAAACAAAATTTATGCTATTCAAATCGTATAAGTCTAAGATTATCCAAGTTAAGATTAGTCATGAAACCAATAATATTAAAGAAGTGAATAGCATTGTCTTTCTCGGTGTAACCTTTGATACCTTTTGTAATTGAAAGGAACATGTAGACACTGTTTGTAGTAAAATAAATAAATTTATTTTTGCATTGTGGCGTATTAAGCAAACGGTATCATTCAATACCGCCCTAGTAACATACCATGGTTATATTATGTCTATACTTAGGTACGGTATAATCATGTGGGGAAATTCTGTTGATGCTGACCGTGCATTTATCGTTCAAAAGAAATGCATTAGAATCCTTTGTGGAATTAATAGAAGAGAATCGTGTAAGCCCTTCTTCATAAAACTAAAGCTACTAACTCTGCCATGCCTTTACCTTTATGAAATAGCAATGTTTGTAAAACTTAATGCCGAACTTTTTTCTTCTGTGGATAAAGAAACCACTAGGCCGCAGAGACGATACCGCCTAGCTTTGCCTTCTGCAAAGTTGGTAATCAGAAGGAAAAGTGCGTATAACATGTGCATAAAAATCTTTAACAAACTACCAGCAACACTCAAGTCATTACCGAACAGTGAATTTAAATCGAATCTGAACAAACTGGTGATAGAAAAATGTTTTTATAGCATAGATGAATTTTTGATGTATACATTTTGAATTTTATTAAGATGATATTCTATGAATTGATTTCCTGAATTGATTGATTGACATTGTTATATAGGTACAAAAAAGGAATTATTGGAATATATATGTGGACATTTTATTTTAATTTGAATATTGTATAATTTAATTGTAATGTACTCTTTTAGTTTTAATTTTGACTTTATTATTCAGACAATGACATTTTAAATTACGACTAATCGAACGCATTACATTCAGTTTTCTATTTAAATATCTAGTCTCACTATTTCGATCGTAATTTGATATGTTGTAGTTATTTATTTCATTAATTTATTTTGACATTTTAGTTCCTGTATAATTAACTTAGGTAATTAAATTTTCACATGCCTATCTTGGCTCAACATATTAGGGAAACTTATGAAATGACCTCAACACCCTGTCACCTAATTGTAACCATATGTTTTATGTGAATAAACGCATTCATTCATTCAAAGGAATGAGACCCACCCATGAGGCCACTTATAATTAACTTTCCCTCCTTTAAAATCTCATTAAATATTCATCCTAGCGAAAAAGTGCGTAGAACCTTTCTTATAGATAATTTTATGTAGATTATTCATGTCTAAGAACATTTTTTGCTATGGGCCACCGTTTAAGAGTTTTATACGAAAAACTAAAAAAATGACCTTAAATGACCTTTACACCCCCCCCTCTACCCGTTATCCCCACCCCCATCCGTCAGGATGTTAAGTATATTGTTAAGGACATCTTCCCCTACAACTATGCCAAAATCCGCTTATACACGAATTATTTCCGCCAATTGGCAGTGAGTGGTCTTCATTGCTTGAATCAAAATATTTGAAAAAATGAAAATATTTTATTTGGTTACAAAATGTGTACAATAGATTAGGGTTGGAAGTTACATATACCTGTGGCAGCTGAATCATTAGTAATAGTAGGGTAGAAACTCTCTTTACACAGTAGAATAAAAGTGCATATATCAGTGTCGTGTCAAACTCATTAACATACCGTACCACGTTTTCACAGAATGACAAGTACGGAGTATTGTGTCCGGTAAGTGACTTTAAATTTATCCTATCTTATATTTATACATACGTTATGATTGTTATGAATGAGTTCATTTACCAGTGCCCGGATGAATATACCTGCTTGAGTAGTAAGTTAATAATAAAAAAAAAAATATGTCACACCTGGCCATAAAGTGGTAATTACCGCACGCTCCGCGCGCGCTAGGGGTGACATAAAATGTTGTACTTTACCACTAACTAAAAACATTCTAACGGTTGTACCTTCGTTATTTTTGATATATTTGACTAGAATATTCGCCATTTGGCATAGTTTTATGCCTTCTTTCTTTTGGAGTAGGTAGGTGCTTAATAATAAATTTTGAGTCAACATCCCTATTAGTATAGCCGTGCAGCGAGGCAATGCAGCCAGCCTTCTCGGCACCCTGCCAATAGGGTATTTGACACATGTTCAAATTTATAACGGTGTCACTTTTTGGATAGTTAGCCATCAAATAAATCGTATATCACAATAAATCGTGAATTATAAAATTTTACCAAAATCATAAAAAGATATAATCATCAAAAACTCAGAAAATTATGTAATTTTTTTTTACCGTCCAAAATTCAAATAAAAGGTATCAATGGAATGCTTATGTAAAAATAAAAAATAAATTGTAAAGCAACTATGTACCTAAACGCTAAAACAACAAAATACTAATTTTCCCATACTAATTTGTAGGAGCCTTTTTGAAGGCCGCTAGCGTCGAGCTAGGTTTATCCCTAATTTTAGCCCTTTATTGTGCTCTAATAGTTGTTGGTCCCATATAGACATTTGATCGTCTCTTAAAACTGGTTCCATTGGAATTATAAAAAAAAATTAGTCAATTAGCGTATGACAGCGATTAGAACCATTTTTTTTATTTGTAATTAAAATATTTAATTAGGTGTTTTTTTTGGTATGTAGTTACCTATTTAAATTTAAAAACTATTTTATAGTTAAACATAAAACCTAACAGCTTTCATTTTCAGGATGACTTAGGCTCAGTAGTCGTATGTGGCGGTTACGTCATGGGCATGATGACGTCAGAGTTGATCGACAGGCCCTGTGGCGTCGGTTTCCTCAATCTTGATTTGTACGCGAAATTCATGCATTGTGCAGTGGATGACTCCCGAGACGCAATCGATGAAGTTTTTCCGGAGGCGCCGGCAACGACTAGTGGGGCGCTGGTGACCCTTAAAGGTAAAGCCTCTTTCATCATCAAATCATCATCATCATTTTCAATCCATCATATTAGCCGAAAGACGTCCTACGACGACGTTATTATATGTCCGACATCAGATGAAAGCTAGTGAATCTAACGAATACTTACTATATTGTGCTTTTTAGGGTTCCGTAGCCATAATGGCAAAAACGGAACCCTTATAGTTGTATGTCACAGCCGGTTTACTCAGATACTATAAGTACTACAATTATGAAATTTGGTAGGAAGATGTATTCTATGAACCGCTATATAACTAAATGTGATGTGAAATAAGGAAAAAAAATATTTTAGGGGGGGCACCCCATACATGTAACCTGGGGGACGAAATAGTTATTTGTTATACAAGGGTGCAAAGTTGTATTTTAACCGCGAGTGTGGAATTGGAACACGAGCTAGCGAATGGATTCTAGGGTTGAACCACGAGCTAGCGAATGGATTCTATGGTTGAACCACGAGCGAAGCGAGTGGTTCGAAAATAGAATCCTGAGCGAAGCGAGTGGTTCAAAATTAGAATCCTGAGCATAGCGAGTGTTGCAACACACGAGACGTAAAATAACTTTGCAGCCGTGTGTAACACAAATCTTTTCACCTCACTAAAGCGAGGAAATAGAAAAAGGAAAAAACAAAAGTAAAAAAGTAAAAATTTTTTTTGCTTAAAATTCAAAATAGTTATAAAATTTGAAATCCTTATCCTTGAATTAGTCGGAACCGAGTATAATGTCGATTTTTTGCAAAAAAAATTTTTTTAGCTCAAAATTCAAAATAGTTATTAAATTTGAAATCCTTATCCTTGAATTAGTCGAAATCAAGTATAATGACGATTTTTTTGAAAAAAAAAAAAATTTTTTTTTTGCTTAAAATTCAAAATAATGATAAAATTTGAAATTCCTATCCCTAAATTAGTCAAAATGGAGTATAATGACGATATTTTGAAAAAAAAAATTTTTTTTGCTTAAAATTCAAAATAATTATATATTTTTTTAAATTCAAAATAAATATAAAATCTGAAATCCAAGGACTGATTTTTTCACACCACCTGAAAAAAAAATCAGATGGGCGAAAATTGTCCTGGCTGTTTTGTGGCCACCCACACTAACCGATATCGGATCCGATACGAATCTGACCGATATCGGATCGGATAGTGTGAGATGTGAGCACTAAGCAGTTTTCCATACATTTTTATTGGTAACGAATCCTACGCCGATATTGTATCGGATAGTGGGATTAGTGGGAACAAGGCCTTACATGTTATTATGTTAAAAAAGTAACTAGGAACACGTTCGGATTTCAAAATTACTTTGCACACATGTGGATAAAATGCAGTTTTGCTATCTGTCTTTAAAGAATAAAAAAGGGCTTTCCGAGCTAGTGAGGTGAAAAAGTTATTTTCAATGCAAGTAGTTGTGTGGGGTATTTTTTGGATAGGTCTTTAATATAGAGGTTACAAAGAAAGTTTTCCATTTAAGTCAATTGTTGGTGAGATATTAGCTCCCAAAGTCGTACAAATTATACAAAATGTGTCCCCCTCTCTAATTTCCAAACTTTGAAGATTACATTAATATTATACATTAATAAATACTTTCAACGAAAATTGGTTTGAACAAGATGGGATTAAGGGTTTTTGAGTTAACACTGAAAAACCGTCTAGACCAAACAAAAGGAAGTAAGTGCCGTGACTTCCCTATGAAGATACCTACGACCTTTTTTTGATTCAAGGTATTAAATAGTGTTTTGAAATGTGGACTAGTGGGTGTCGGTACGGAACCCTCGTTGTGCGTGATCCGACACGCACTTGTCCGGTTTTCACAGCTTGGTTACGGTGACATACGAGTATGTCATCAGCTTTCCACAGCGTGTCCACAGCTATTTAGCTGTTTTATTGTGTGTATGATCCGTGGTATTTATTTAAATGACAGATAGGTAGGTACCTACGTACCTTAACCTCAATATGTACTGCTGACGTACCTATATTTTTTTAGCAAATACAACTACCCCGTGCGTGAACTGTGAACCTAACGTTACTCTCTCGAAACCAACTACGATGGACAAAGTATGTAAGTAAATAATTACCTACCTTTAAAATGGAAATAGACAATACCTAATACTTAATCCTATTATAGATCCCTGTGCGCGAGAAATGTTATACATACTATTCTCATTCCTCATCATCAGTTTGGAAGGAATTAACTGCAAACTTAAAAATAGCTTAGATTAAAACCAATAAGTTCTAATCATTTTTTTTTGTTTAAAAATGGCTTTCCATCAAATTTATGATGATTTCGCCAACCACATGTGCATCTACGTTGTTCGGTAACGACGCCATGACAGTAGGCAACTGGTTTTGTTCGGTAATGGATGAATGAACGGGGCCACTACCAAAATCCCGATTTATGGATGAGATCGTTCTTTTCATTTTTTAAATAAGTTTGCAATTAAGTTTAATTAGACCCACACGAACAGTCTGATATAGGATGACATTTGTTTTTTCAGCAATCGCAGATAGCATATTATCTACGACAGCGAAAAGATCAGGAAGATACGCAAAACGTCTTAGACATATGTATCGTCCCGTTAAGCTGGTGCGTGGAATACGCCAGTAGTTACTATTTACTAACATTTAAACTAAACGAGCAAGATGCTTACTAATGTGTGAGCATTCGTTTCATGATCAAGCGTAGGACTTAGGAGCGTTTGTTCACGTTAAAAACTCGAGTACGTAACTTTGTTAGCAATAAATAGCATTGGCAAATAAATTAGCACGTTCGCTGTCCGCGGGTGCACCCAATGTGGGGCCAAGCACTTTTTTTTCAGGAGTCCATGCATGCACTATGGGGCGACATCCCCATACTGAATGCACAGTCCAATTAACTGTCAGTTGGACTTGTGATATTGTCAGATCGTTTTATATGGGATCAGTGAGAGAAGAAACCGGCCAAAGACGAAAGCTTTTCTCGTGAAAAAAAAAAAATAAGTACTAAGTTTACGAATGATAATGTGGTTCGTCTGCTTGTCTAATTAAATATACGATCGTGCAAGGAATGCTCATCACCCACAACTGCAAATGCTCTCGGCAAGTGGTGTAGTATGTGTCAGTCTGCAGGTATAGGGTGCATTTCTATCAGAGATGTGCTATGCTATGTTGCTATAGATGCGTTGAAATCCACCAATCATATGCATTGGTTCACATCGCATAGCACTGGTAGAAACGGAAAGCTATCACATCCTCGCTTGCTGCATAGCATAGCTCTGGTGGAAAGGCAGCCATTAAACTCGTAAGTCAACACGCAAGCCAAATGTCGAAATTAAATATTCCTACAGACAAACACATACTAAGTAAGTATAGTTCTACTTGTTAAAGTTAAAAACTGTGTGGTGGAATAGGATCAGATATTATTAATTCGATTGCCTAATATGAATTATTTGATAAGTAGAGTCTCATACAATGATATCAGTGTGATGTGAATGAGTTAACTCGGTAGCCCGCATAACGCCAGTCAGTAAAAGTGATGCTCTTGCAAAAGGTGGTGCAAAAGACATCTCGGGAAAACTTTTGGCAGCTACGAAACCTCGAAATTTTGGGTCATTTTTATTCGACGCATCTAGCGTAACCTGCAAGCAAGTTAAAGAACATGAATTCTGCGTCTAATAAATACAAAACACTTAATAATTTGGTCCAGCCACATAGTAGGAAACCTTCGTCCATAAACGAAGTTTTCTCCAACTTAGACAAAACTACAATACCTACTTATAGGGTGATTTTTAAGCATCTGCGTTTGAATTTTGAATTTATCCTAGTTTATAAAGCCTTAAAGATTCAATATTCAAGATGCTTAAAAAATGTATATTGTAGTTTTGTCCAAGTCAGGGAAAACTTCGTTTGACGAAGGCTTTCTTATTATTTTGCTTGACCGCATTATTAAGTTTTTGTAATCATTAGACGTAATCATTAACTTTACGCTAGGATATGAGCGAGAAACTGAAAAAAGTACGAAAATTTCTAAGTTTCGTAGCTGCCAAAAGTTATCCCGAGATGTCTCGTGCTAGCATTTTTGATATTTACGCACTAGCATACTTATACACAATTTCACAAAATAAAATCTTCTAGACCTAGTTACCACATTTTGCAACATAGACCTTGGCGTTAAATTTCTACTGACTGGGGTAAATAGCAGCCCGCAATGTAATCAAAATTGCATACTTGTTGCATTTTGCCAATTCTCTTACGGAAAATGAAGTGGTTAAAAATAAAACTTGTTGTACTGTACGATTTATTAAATATCATTCAGCGGTGGCGATTACGTAAAAACCTACGACTGTTATTAACCTGTTAATAATGCCCTTATGTACTGGTTAAGTGGTTAGACAATAAAATATATATGTTCTTTATTCGTGTATGGAGTTCAAAACAAATTGCCGAAACAACCTTTTTTTGAAGACGTTAATCATTATCACACTATTTATAGGATAATACTTACAACATTGTAAGTGATGATTATTGTGTAATCCCAGAGAAAAGTGTGGTAATGATGAATATCCTCTAGGAGAGTTTGTTTACATGACAGGATACGTATCTATCTACGTACAATATGCTACAAAAATATACTTATACACGATTGTGCTATAAATTTCTGTCCAATGGTTAATTTTTCTCGCCCACCGGAAGATTGATAGAGATTTTAAAAAAAAATGTATTGCACGAGAGACGACAAAAGCAAAACCTTAGCAAAAAAAAAAACAATACGTGTTATTTTTTTATTTATTTATTTGATTAGGTACCTAATGTCGTTTTTGAGTGTCTAAGGATAGTAAATAATTACCTAGGAGCTGTAAAAACAACAATAGGCATGATGACTCAAAAAAAATTATTACTTCAATAGAAAGAAGACATAAAACTATGCCAAATAGTGAAAATCCTATTCAAATATCTCAAAAAATAACGAAGCAACAACGGTTAGAATGTTCGTAGTTAGAGAGAGAAAGTGCTACTCGACCGTGACGTCACCTTTGAGTAGCGCCATAGTAAATGACAATCGTTCAATACAAAGGTGCGTTTTGCGGAAAAGCGACAGAAAATACCCACTTTTAAAACTTTGAAGACTTATAATTACGTAATTATTTATTTTTTTGAATTACTTTTTTTGCCATTTGATTGAGAATTTGAGTCATTATGTAGAAAATTTGGATTTATTGATTTTCTTTTATAGTGTCATCATCCCTATCGTGACCAAAGGCGCTCTATCATATGTTGGTAAGGTAAACGCAATTTACACGTTATCAATATCACTAAATAAGTAAAAACATTAAATACTTGTATATATCACATTGTAATATACTTATAATTTATAATACAAATAACACCCACGCGTACACTCGCACACAAATACTTATGTTAAGAGAAAGATATCAGTTTAGATAATGGAACATTTTTCCTTAGTCAGTTCATAGCTTGCTCCTACCCAAGAAAATTAGGTAAGCCTGATGTCTTCTACAGTGATTTTAAGTTACATAGCCAATACTATTAGCACGATATTTTCGACTCTTCTATTGAAAATACTTTACATTAACATGAATACTCAGATCAATTATCTTCCCGTCTAGTTATTCTTATTTGGTGACCTCTTATAGGAAAGAGGAGCAGCTCCATTTTGAGGGGACCGACTTCATCTGCGTCGATTTCGTAGGATCTGATGATTGATGACATGACGCTCTTTAGTATCAACATGCCGTAGTTACGTCCTGTAAGCAAAATGTTCCTAAGAATCATGGACCACCAAACATCCACACGGATTATCGAGATTTTTACACAACCCAGACCTCACACCGCTGCATGCTGAGCGGTGAAACGCGTAGGTATATCAGCCAACTACCGCTCTGCTCTAGAACCCGCAAGTACCATGAAGTCGTAAGGAAGGTGAGCCCCATTGGACGCTTTTTAGGGTTCCGTAGTAAACAAGGAACCCTTATAGTTTCGCCATGTCCGTCCGTCCGTCCGTCCGACCCCCGTTTTTCTCAGTAACCGTTAGGACTAGAAAGCTGTAATTTAGCATGAGTATACATATCAATGACGCCGACAAAACGGTAGAATAAAATCTTAAAAAAAATTTTTTTTAGGGTAACTACCTCCCCTACATGTAAAGTGGTGGTGCAATTTTTTTTTCTGCCAAACCCCATCGTGTGGGGTATCGTTGGATAGCTCTTTTAAAAATATTATTAGGTTTCTAAAAGCATTTTTTGATTAAAGAATTGGTTAGCGTGATATTAAGCTTTGAAGTGATAATTTTAGCTATGGTCAAGTGTCCCCCCCCCCCCCCCTGCCAGCTAAACGGTGGCTACTAGGCATGTGAAAAAAATCATGGTAGTAGTAAATACGATGAATTTAAAAGGAAAACTATCACAGCTAAGTAGACATTACTAGTTAACGAGTAATAGTCGAACTTCAGAAATGTACTTTGCAAAAGCAAACTTTCGTACAATTTCCATTGATACCTTAGATAATGTTGTTAATTCTGTCAAAAACATAGTAAATATAAGTTTGCGAACTTTTTAGTCCATATCATGTAACGGGTAGACGACTACGGAACCCTACCTTGCGCGTGGCCCGACACGCACTTGGCCGGTTTTTATACTTTATCGACGACGGCTACAGCACGGTAACTCTATGGTTTCATTCATAAATAGACCATAGACTAATAAACCATAGAGTTTTATCATGCCGTGGACGTCCACGGTATAGTACCTATACAGGCGCCCATTGGGATTTTCCGTATCGCTACAATTTCGAAGCTGAAAAGCACGAAGTCCACAGATTGCCACGGGAGCGGTGCATTGCGAAATAGCTTACTACCGCGTAATCGCCTGATGATAGTCTTGACCGATTTCGGCCACAGCGTGCAGCGACTGTATATTCTGGTTTGGCATATTTAATAGATATTCAGGGTGGGTGGTTTCGTAGTTCCGCTCTTAAGTGCGGTCTTGTGCGCCTTACGTAGGTACCCAATCTTATTAGAGAAGGTACGAGCACACTTTGGGCACCTCAGAACCCCACCGACGTAATTGTAGGAATTGGAGTAAGAAGCTGTACAGAATGTTTGCCTCATAGGTAGGCTTCAACGTACCGATACAGTTCCTAGGGCCGAAGCTAAAAGGCACGAAGGCTGCTCGGTGACGGTCTACCGAACGCTCTGGCAGGAACCGGTCTGGGTCGAATTGGGCTGCGTCCGGACCCCACACCGCCTTGGATCGGTGCATCGCAAACGAGCCCACCACGCATCCAGTGCCTGCTGGCACTGTGATGCCGCACGCCGCTGGAATATTACAGATAAAGTGAAAAAAAGTTCCCTTTCAAGCCCTTAATCATATTGATAAACTTGAGCTTCCTCTAGCCCGTGGAAAAGGTTTTTCACTGTCTGGGGAAAATTATTTTGAAAGAAATTGACTTATTCTTATGCCGCATAAATTACGGATGAATCTGGAGATCCCACGATCTTTAGTATAAAGAGTCGCAGGTATCATTGCAGTAACGCACTAGCCGAACGGATATATATACCTACCAATAATAAGCTCAAAAATAAGCAAGCTATTAAAAAGTATCCTGGCTTCAGCATTGGCTTCTAGCCTGGAACTAAGCTAATTTTGTACACACAAATACGCACTAGCTAGCTATCCTAGCTTGAAAAACTAGCCTTGTGTATTCCGGGCTTTAGAGTGTGAAAAGCATATTGCTACTGATTTGTTTTCATAAATATTACTGGTAGGTACGGTGAACAGAATATATAGTGTCCATTGTACAAATATCAAGTTCAAAACACCTGTAAAGTGCGTAAAACGTGATCAAACATCCAACAAACATCACCCTGCGATTTTATACGTTATTTAAATCAACTGACGTCCTCGTTCGATAAACATTGTTAGATATTTGTCAATAACGAATACCTATAATCAAATAACGTGGTATGAAATCCGCAGTTTAGCTAACACTCAGAAACGCAATGCCGCGACTATGGGTACTTATAGAAACTGTTTTTTTAGGGTTCCGTAGTAAACAAGAAACGCTTATAGCTTATAGTTTCGCCATGTCCGTCCGTCCGTCCGACCCCCGTTTTTCTCAGTAACCGTTAGTACTAGAAAGCTGTAATTCGATATGTTTTTAGGGTACCTCCCCTACATGTAAAGTGTTGGTCCAATTTTTGAAGAATTGGTTAGCGTGATATTAAGCTTTGAAGTGATAATTTTTGTTATGGCCAGGCCCCCCCCCCCCCTGCCAGTTAAACGGTGGCTACTAGGCATGTGAAAAAAATCATGGGAGTAGTATATACGATGAATTTAAAAGGAAAACTATCACAGCTAAGTAGACATTACTTCAGTTATGTACTTTCGTACAATTTCCATTGATACCTTAGATAATGTTGTTAATTCTGTCAAAATCATAGTAAATATAAGTTTGCGAACTTTTTGATCCACATAATGTAACGGGTGGACGTCTACGGAACCCTACCTTGCGCGTGGCCCGACACGCACTTGGCCGGTTACCCTGTAAATATTTATAAAACTGGGTTTCCTCTGGCCTGTGGAAAAAGTTATTTCACTGTCTAGGGAACATTATTTAAAAAAAATATTTAAGCTATAGCTATATGTACTTATGCGGCACGTGACTAATAAATCTGGAGATCCCACGATCTTCAGATTAAAAGTTGCGTGCCTTGCCGCTCGGCTACAGTGGTAGCCACCATACCACCATAAACCAGATCGTAAACCACTGTTTAGAAACTAGTGTACTTAGGCTTGTACAGTCAACAGAAAAGGTCGATGATCATTTTAGTACCCTGTCATATTCAATACTGGCCGTATTGTTACGTTAGTGCGACAAAGTACTAAAATAAGCATCTGCATTTTCTGTTGACTGTACATACTTGTTATAAATATTACTATACTTGTGTATGTTGTACTTACGAAGGTATACATCTTTGTCGACGTTACGAGCGATAATCGGTACTACGGTATACAGTCGCATGCTCTCTTTGAGCACTCTTTCCAAATACACCATTTGTACAAGGTCTTCTTTGGTAGCGCCGCGCTTAGAATTACCAAAAATAGACCTTTGTCTGAAAAAAAAAAGATTAATTTAAATAACCTATTTGGAGAAAAAAAGTGTAATGATATCTCTTCTCTCAATCTAGGCTCATTTTGAAAGAAATTCCTATATAAACAAAAAAATTAAATTCTATAACCACCTAAACTTTATGATATCAAGTTTAAGGAGTTATTTTTTGTAGCACACTGAAACTTTTTGGTTTTTTTTTTGTATATCTTACAAGGTAACTTATAAGTTTTTTTAAAACTCCTTTCGTCTATAATAACGTTTTGTAGGTTGTAGGTCGATATTTTTTGTTACATCTAAATCCTCACTTCGCCATAGACGATAACTTACTCCTGAATAACTTTTTCCTGTGCATCCTTGTTTATGCCCAGCAACATCAGGCTGTAGGCTATGGTCAGAGCCGTGGTGTCGTTGCCGGCAATCGTGATCGAGTCTATGTGCTCCCGAAGCTGTTCGTCTGTGAACTCGATCTCTCTCCCGAACAGGAGATCCAGCACCGCTTTCAATTTACCATCTGTAAAATATATATGCTTAACATTAAAAATAACATCAATCTAAAATAGGCCCTTGAGGGATTGTATCGAGGATGCTGCCGGCATTTCCTCGCTGTATCACAATGCTGATAAGCAGTCATCGGAATACGGTATTTGACACATATTAAATTTTTTAACACAGTGTCACTTTTTGGATAGTTAGCCATCAAAATATCACAATAAATCGTAAATTATAAATTTTTACCAAAATCATAAAAAGATATGAATCATCAAAAACTCAGAAAATTATGTAAATTTTTTTACCGTCCAAAATTCAAATAAAAGGTATCAATAGAATGCTTATGTAAAAATAAAAAATAAATTGTACAGCAACTATGTACCTAAACGCATTATTTTACGACTAAAACAGCAAAATACTAATTTTCCCATACAACGGTTAGTCGAATGCAGTGCAAGTGACGTCATTTGCCAGGGCCAATTTGTAGGAGCCTTTTTGAGACCCGCTAGCGTCGAGCTAGGTTTGTCCCTAATTTTAGCCCTTTATTGTGCTCTAAATGTTGTTGGTCCCATATAGACATTTGATGGTCTCTAAAAACTGGTTCGATTGGCATTATAAAAAAAAATAGTCAAATAGCGTATTCTCGTAGCAATTTTGAGCTGTCAAGGGACCTTAAGGTCGAAAAAGTTCTTTTCAAAACGGTTATCTACACATGAAAATCGAATTTTCCAAACAGGAGAAATGAAAATAAATATACCTTGCGTGTTCCGTAAACAGAGATTATCTCAACAACTAAGGTACCTACCGTCAATTTTTTTGCCGCATTACAATTTTTATTGTTGTCATTTGACATTGAAGTTTTGTGCAAACTGTGCCGTTAGCGTTTGCTATGTGTAAGTAACCACCTGATATATATTATTATACTCTTTGGTAACCACTTACGATCTTTTGCAATAGCTTCACTAATTAGCTTTACCTGTACGGCTGTTCATCCTTAGACCAGCGCATGGATTATTCAAATCTCAAGTTCAAAACACCGATAAAGTGCGTAAAACGTGATCAAACACTACCCTGCTATTATTCAATAACTGACGTAGGTTCTCGCTTGATAAATATTGTCAATAACTGATACCTCCTCAAATAACGCGGTATGAGATTCTCAGTTTATGTAACACTCAGAGACGCAATTGCCGCGACTATGGGCACTTATGGGAACCGTATTTTCCTGCGAGGCGTGGATTATGGTTAATCGTTGAATGTTTACCAATCACTTTGTTATGCAGAAAGAATGACCTGCAGAGTAATTCAATGGCAAACACAATGTGTGACAACACTTATTGCTTTTTATGTATTCTAAGTCTCTCTTAAGTTTTTGAGGAAGCAGAGTACTAACCTTAACATTGATCATTTAGGTATATTAAGGCGATAAGACCGCCTGTTGTTACCTACTAGCTTTAAGGATTATTTATGTTAATCACTCATTTATGGTGCAATAAAGAATATTTATTATTATTATTATTATATTAGTATACTAGCGGTTGCCCGCAACTTCGTCTGCGTAGAGCTCGGTTTTTAGTTAAAACATCTTAATATCCAGGAAACGGTATAATAATTGTGGTACTTTTACCCGGTGAGACCAAATTATTAATATGCTGTACAGATATAAATCGGTCAACCCAAATTCTCAACCCCTCTAAAAATCCTTTTAGGTACCTACTTATCGGTTAAAAACTCTCATTTACTTAGGCTATTTTTTGTGTGAGTTGACTTGTCGTTTTCTCTTCGTTACTGTACGTATTTTATTATGGACCTGTAGAAATTTCGTATCAAACATCTATCCAAATCCACAAATCCTGAAATCATTTGAACAGTCTTGTTGTGAAATGAAAGTCTTTCAATTAAAATAATGTTGCTCCCGATACAAACTTTGAACCCCTTTTTAACCCATTGAGAGGATGAATTTAAAAAAAAACGCCGAAATTTGTTTTGTTGTATTTAAACAGAGACTCTGTAAAAAATTTGAAGTCTTTCTATTAAAAAATGTTGCTCCCCATACAAACTTTGAACCCCTTTTTAACCCCTTGAGGGGATGAATTAAAAAAAAACGCTGAAATTAGTTTTGTCGTATTTAATTTAAACAGTTACTGTAACAAATTCTAAGTCCTTCACTCAAAAAATTTTTGCTTCCAATATAAACTTTGAATCCCTTTTTAACCCCTTTAGGGGTTGAATTTCAAAAAAACGCAGAAATCAGTTTTGTTTTATTTAAACAGAGAGTCTCTGTAAGAAATTAGAAGTACCTCACTTAAAAAAAAATTTGCTCCCCATACAAACTTTGAACCCCTTTTTAACCCCTTTTGGGGATGAATTTCGAAAAACGCTGAAATTACTTTTTTTATATTATTATAAGGAACTTTCATACAAAGTTTGAAGACTCTCACTTTAAAAAAAATTGCTCCCCATACAATATTTCACCCCTATTTTCATCCCCTTAGGAGACGAAAATTTTGAAAACGCAGATATCACTTTCATTGTCTTATTTTAAGGAATCTTTGTACAAAGTTTCAAGTCTATACCTTTAAAAAATTATTGCCCCCCATACAAACTTTGCACCCCTGTTTTACCCCCTTAGGGGTGGAATTTCCAAAAATCCCGTCTTATCCCTTGCCTCCGTTATATAACCTAACTATAGTGTAAATTTCAAATTTCTAGGACTGGCAGTTTCGGCGGGGCGGTGATTAATCAGTCACCCATCAACTTTATATATATAGATTACCTGTGTCATTGTTGTGTTTGTTTTTCTCATACTCCGCACGTTTCTTCTTAACTACCTTAAATAAAATAAAAATAAAATTAGTTGAATGTTTCCCGATTGCACGTAAAACATGTTTCAAACAAAAGGTGGGCCTTGGAGACGACATTCCGCAATATATTACCTACAGGTCATACTTATAAAAGGTGAAGTATACATTTGAATGACTTGTTTTGGTAATAGCCCTAAAGCGTCGTATTTCTAGGGTGTGGTCCCACGCAGGTGTCGGTTCATTAAAACATTTGAAAAATAGGTACCTATTTGAGAACAAATCGGATTTTAACCGACTTTAAAAAAGGACAAGGTTCACAGTTCGCTTGCAAGACAAGCTCTCTGCTCTGGTACAAATCCACTAAAAAGTGTGACGTCAATATAGTTTTTTAATAAAAATAAAACCGTCTCATAAATGTAAAAAAATACATTTGCGTAACTTCTAATACTAATAGCTTATAGTAGTTTATGCAACTGCTACATGATGGGAGATAGGTACCTACATTCATATATTAAACCCTATTTCATGTGTTTCATGTGGTTTGGTTGAGCCGGCGTGCGCAATGTTTGACGAGACAGCCCGGCTCGCATCACCCGGCGGCGGCGCGCGCGGGTGTGCTGTAATGGACGGAGATGACCATAACGGTACAACTTATGATGCTGTAATGGCTATCTCCGCCCCGCACTGGCGTACGCGCGCGGCCGAGGGGCGTAGTTCGCGGTATATTGTAAAGATGACCTCCTTACATACACTTTTTGAGCACATTAAAGAGGATTTACTATATGAGTGTAGATTAAAATAAATATCACCATATATATATATTTAAATCATACTTCGTCCGTGAACTTGTGTGTCAGCTTGATGCTCTCGTCGTGTTCTTTGGCGTAGGAGGTAAGCTTGAAGAGGTAGTCTGGCTGCAGCCACACCTTGAAGAAGCGCATGTTGAGGATCGTCATGACCGTGTGTCGCGCGCGCAGATACGGGGTGTCCGGTCGCTCTTGCACGTCCATGCGCTCGCCCATTGCGGTCTCTGTATAAATCCAGAGTCAAGATATTTCTATAGACATTCATTTCCACCTCTTTTAGTGCAGTAAGCAACTTTTCGAACCGCAACGGCTTGATGGCGCGCGAGCTATTTCCCCACGACCACGACATAAATTTAAAAAAAATATAAAAATACAAATAATTTATTGTATGAATGTGAACAATCGTTCGATAGTTCTTCACAATCAGCCATTATATGGTGTACAATATTATGATTCTATTAGCATGTCATTGAATTTAGTGTTCTATTTCTAGTAATAAAATGATACGAGGAATGTAATTTCAATATTAAAAAATAAAAAAATAAAATCAAATAAATACAAGTTTCTGTTGGAATATTGACTTTGTAATGCAAAAATTACTCTATCATATTAAGGTATATACAACCTCATATGTATTCAACCTGAAAGCCTGGCCTCCTCAATGTTTTCTTTACTTCAACTCACTCTGTGACAGGAGCTAGAACTGTTAACTTCTCAGTGCGCTAGGATACGTTTAATATACGATTTATCTAATTTATTTAAACGTAACTATGCTTTTTATTTCCGCTAGAACCCATAATTCAATTGGTTATGGGCCCAGAGCTTTTAAATATTATTTATCTAAATGAAGAATACCTAAATTGTAAAAATCTTCATATCTGAGTTATCTGACAGACGCACGTCAAGTTTGTCAAGAAAAAAATGAAAAATGGAAAGTAAAAAAATGAAATGTGTCATTCGACGGAGAAAAATATAAATAGTATTTTGGAAGTGTATATATAATTCGTGCATTATTATGTGAATTTCACGATTGAATCCAGCGTCATTTTTCTTCAAGTACGTATGAAAAGTTACAGACCAGAACCACATATTGGAAAACAGCGAGTTGAAGAGACAAAATCCAATTGCTGAAAGTACGTATTCGATACCTATCTTGGGTTTGTATAAGAAGAGAACGCGGCGACCTAAATGTTTGCCCAAACTGTATGAGTGGAAGAGCGTTGCTACCCAGTTGGCTGGCTTATTGGTTCCAAAACTACTAGGTGATGTACCCCTCAAACATTTCGCCTGTTATGATGATTGAACGGCTAGTAGCAGGAGCTAAACTAGAAGAGACCGATAAAATTGCTCATTTACTTCTTACATTACTTATCAACAATCTATGACAGCAATCGAGACTAGCGGAAGATATAGTCACACATGGGCTTTTGTAAATACTCTATCGAAGCTGCCATTATATGTAAATTAATACGTATTACGAGTCGAAATAGAGCCTTATATGTTACGAGAAGATTTGAGCACTATAATTCAACTATAATTACGAAAAGTACGACCGAGAAAGCGAACCATTTTGAAGAAGCTTCATCACTGTGGGCGTAAAGGATAACTGAAATCGGACTGTTGTTATTACAAAAGAAATACTGCCAAAAGATTAGCAGACTAGAATGGCAAGCAGCTAAAACATTGCAAGCAGTTGAGATGAGTGAATTAACCATCCACGTCAGCGGACTATTTTAGCTTTGATTTCATGACCGGAGAGAACTGAGGAAAGAGGCACAAGAAGACAATATACAGTCTTAACAGATCCCTGAGCTTCGAACTAATAAGGGATGATCTTTTCAAATACCTTAACTAATATGGTAACCTCTTAAGATGTATATTTGCTAAACATCTGCAATTTATTTCAGCTGCTGAAAGGTGAAACTTGTTCGTCACTTGCGACTTGGGTGCTGACATTCAAGAAGTACTTGACAACGTACTCGTATTTCTGCCCCTATGTACCGTACAAGTTGTAACCAAAAATGCAGCAGGCTATTGCAATAGACATCCTATATGTAATACGGAAGGGAGGTAATACTATGCAAGGTATGTTTGCCAGATTTTATTAAAAGCAAATACTAGTACTCGTATATTGTATGACATATACGTCACCATGTTTCTCAAGCGTGCTAAAATAATAGTTACATAAAATGTTGGATTTGAAAAACAATGTTAAGTTTAACCTTTTGGACGCCAACAACGGATATATTTGCCGTCACGGTGTGCAGTGTCATATCGACCTGCATGCACTTCTGTAGGGTTCATCTTCACGTTTGGCATTCCGATGTCATGGCGTGTGGGTGGCAGATGTTGTATTTGACAGGGCGTTGAAAAGGTTAATACAATCACGGTATCCATTAAAGTGATGTTTTTTTTTAAGTTGAACATGCCTCAGTGAGAGACAAAGAGAGTATATTGCTATATTGCACGGCGAAAGAGAAATGTCATATTTAGTGACTATTGTTTTATATATTTTCTGATACGTGCAGGTCTTGTTTCTATTGCTTAATTACTGCTGTTATGAATATTGGTCACATAATAAAGTGTACTATTTGCGTATCAATATTTTCTCATCTATGAGAGGAGGCCTGTGCCCAGCAGTGGGACGTATATAGGCTGATGATGATGATGATGATGATTATCTTATGTATCTGATAATATACAAATCAGAAATTGTAAAGTTATATTAGTAACGAGAGTGGGACAAATTCAATGGGTACCGAATGAGTTAAAGTACCTACGTACTATACTAATGATAGCAATCTATCGTAATAACATACTGTGTTAAGGGACCACTTGCTATGATAGTTCCCAGGACTACACCGTTGGATCACAGTTAAATGTTGGGTCCTAGAGTATAGTGAGATAAGTGAGAAATTCTTTAAGTAATTAATTGTTAAATAATCACAATTCAAATGTGACCTGTTTTGTAAGTTTAAGAATCTATCATATTTTATGTGACAGGATTAAACTAAGTAAAGTACGAGTATGTATTGACGATAAATCATGGTAATAAATAATTATAAGCACTAAACGGTTACATAGTGTTGAAACCAAATTGAAAAGTATGTAGTGGTCAGAATGAAACCTAGGACACGACACTGACTCTGGTCGGTGCAGGTCTACTATGTAGCCTGAAGAGAATATTGGAAATTCTCAGAATGAAACCTAGGACACGACACTGACTCTGGTCGGTGCAGGTCTACTATGTAGCCTGAAGAGAATATTGGAAATTCTCAGAATGAAACATAGGATACGACACTGACTCTGGTCGGTGCAGGTCTACTACGTAGCCTGAAGAGAATATTGGAAATTCTCAGAATGAAACTGATTGTGCTGACGAGCCTAAATCAGTACTTATATTATGAAGTCCCAAAAATCTGACAATAACAAATCAGATATGTTGATAATCTGAATAATGACTAGGTATGTTTGTACCTACAGTTTGTAGCATACATATAAACCATGAAATATCGGATATAAGACACTAACCTTAAAGGCACAGATATCGATTAACTAGAATTAATAATAATCAAGCGTTGCCAGAGTTTACATAAAGGTACACTATAATGTATCAATTGTTTAATTGTTATTTACCAATGGTGGTAGGTATGTAATGAGAAAGTTGACAAGTGTAAACTCAGTGAGTAAATAGTATGATATAAAACGTTAAGTCAAACGAATAACCTTCTATGAATGAATAAGCATGCAAAAACGCAGTTCTAAAGGTTATGTGCAGTATGCTTCTAGCTCTGTCAGTAAAAGCATAAAAGTACCTAAACTGAATAACGAGGTATTGATTCCAGTACGAGTAATATAATAAATAACGCTGTAGAAACGTTATATATAAGTTAAGAATGACCAGACTAGACCTCAAATAATAATATCACTACTGAGTGAGAAGGTCATTATATAACTTTGTGTATGAGCGACAGAGAGAGAGAGAGAGAGAGGCATAAAATTTGTTGTCCTTGACTTGTCATAGTTTAATTTTTTTTTTTTTATTGCCGTAAGCTATTCGATTTGACTTGGTGGCAGAAAAATAGGCAATTTAAAGCTATTGAGCGCCGACGACACGTATAGGCGTTAATTCATAAAATGTCAAAGCAACTTAGCTAGCTCCTCCACAGTAAAATAATTTGGCGTGTATGTGACACACGGCTGACTGACAGAATGCATTCAAAGTGTTAAAACGAGTTCTTAATTTATCAGCATAAGAGGTTTTCTGTTTTATTTTCTTGGTGACATGCGTTTAGAATCTCTATAGATTCTTTACTTTGTTAACATATCTTTATAATGTATGTCATGTAATTAATGCGGTGGTAGGATGTAAATGTCAAGCATTAATATACGAATTAGACATACAAACGAAAGTAACACTGAGGTATATTTTAACCCTGTTAACGCTAAGGACTTCTAAAGATGCCGTGTGGAGTATGTTGTTGGGTTACAGATCCATGAACTATAGCAACCGTCAAGGTTTACGCTGTCAAAGTAACTTTAATGATTTCTAGTAAGGGTTACATTTGCTACGAGTATAGCAATGCTGGTCGCATGTGAATGACAGTTTTGATTGAGGGTGAGACTTATATTATGGTACAGGACATTCTGAGACCATTGATTTGACAAGTAGTACCTACACTAAAATGATCAGAATTTAAAACTGTTTGAATTAATTCAGCTATTTAGATTTGGAGTGGAGTGGTAATGATGCAGTAGGTATTTAGAAAAAGTACAACTGAGTTTTTACCCAAATTATTTGATAACATTACAATAACTTGTAATTGCTGACAATCGTAGCAGTTTTTTTAGACTAACATTTAATGTTGTATGAGGCTGTGAGATAGGTGTGATGCCTTTTCTTTTCAGTTATCATCTAATTAAAGGTAGACGATTTAGTTTCGTATCATCCATGAAAATACTGGTGGATGGATCTATAACTCTTGAGGTTATGACAGATAGAATGAGTTTTGGTTACTATGATAAAATATTAAGCATTATTTGCTTTACGCTATTGAATGTGGACCTATTGTACTCTAACAACAACTAGGTATTTCAAAACTTAAGTTATAGATATAATGTGTAGTGATGGATACACATACGCAAAAAATATTGTTTTGTTTTACTTTATTTAATGTCTTAAGTTTGATATACACATTCATAAAAATTGTTTTGTTTTAAATGATTAAATGTGTTATAATTATGAAACACAATATTTAAAAGCCAATGACAAATTAGAATAATGAAATGGTCTGATTAGGTTTTCTGGGTTTCCCTAATCCTCGCAACGAATGTTGGACCATGATTATTGTATTGTCCCAGGAAACACTGGGAAGTGACATGTTCTGCTTAGGGTTATGTTTGTATACATGGTGATTAATTTTTGAGGGGGCGTGTTGGAATATTGACTTTGTAATGCAAAAATTACTCTATCATATTAAGGTATATACAACCTCATATGTATTCAACCTGAAAGCCTGGCCTCCTCAATGTTTTCTTTACTTCAACTCACTCTGTGACAGGAGCTAGAACTGTTAACTTCTCAGTGCGCTAGGATACGTTTAATATACGATTTATCTAATTTATTTAAACGTAACTATGCTTTTTATTTCCGCTAGAACCCATAATTCAATTGTTTCAATGTCATGCTAAAACAAGTTTCAATGTAATAAAATAATACGAGGAATGTCAAGTCAATATTAAAAATAAAATCGAATTAAAACAAGTTTCAATGTCACATCGGGGTAAGTATTACATACAATGCCATTATAAATTTAAAGGTAAGGAACAAGTCATCATAAATTAAATTTTTTGAAAGTGTTCCTTAACCATCTGTTTCGGCATATACTATTTTAAAAGAGACGGATAGTTTATTTCACGGCGAGATAGCTCGCGTGCCATCTTGTGCTTGCAGTACAGGAGTTAAGGTTGTGGGTTAGAATGTTGACTGTTTATTTTCGAAGCTGGAAATGACAGTTGATATGCCTTAACGCGTGCTAGATACTTAAGTTACGAGATTACCTTACTGGCTCGTACGTCGTATGTCAGTAGGTATGGTATGAGGCCTACATGAGAAATGCCGACTAAAGAACACTGAAAAATGTCGACTGAAAATTTAAACAAATTAAAGGAAGACGGCGAAGAGTTCGCCGACGCCACTTGTTACTTATTGTTCAAGTTCAAATTGTTTATTGCGTTTCATCTTGTTTTATGAAAATTTGCCCTAGATAAAGTTAAAGAAATTGAAATAACCAGTTTCTTGGTTTTGGTAACTCTGGTTAGGTACCAGACGTCACCCTAATACAAGGGAATAGGGTCTAACTGAAAATTCAAAGCAAGTTACTGGTTGTGTACACTTTTTCGTCTTGTCACTGTAACAATAAGGGACTAAAAGTTACCTTGTGTATAACGTGTTTGAGTCCTTTAATATAGGTACTTTGCACCCTACAGCAGTAATTACTACTTGCTTGGTACGACCATTACATATCGACCCATGATCGACCCAAAATCATCCGGCGAATTGTCATTATCACGGTTGAAAATTGATCGGTTAATATGCACGGTCTGGCGAGGAGCAACTAGGTACACCTAGTGCCAGGATATCTTGGTGCCAAAAATTATATTACCTATGTCAATTTATTTTTATAAAAATGGGATTGCTCTTGGCCAGCATCTAGCCAGGGGGCAAAGATGAGGCCGACAATGAAGCGAGCTCACCCAGAAGATGCCTATTCACGCGTTCCTTCAGGTTATTATGAACTCGCAAATACAAATGTCGGCAGGGAATTCCAAACCTTAGCAGTGCGTAAAAAGAGCTTAATAACATATTTCCTTACCAAATACTATGTCTAGCGTGCAGGCAGTGATGAACTTCAGCACGTCAAAGTCTCCCTTGCCGACCATCGCGCCCAGTTTGCCGACCAACACATCTGCCTGCGCCGCGAACACTTCCAAGTATTCTTCCACCACTTTGTTGTTGAACACCGATCTCATTACTTTCCGGTGGGTTTTCCATAGGTCCACTGTAAACATTAAGTACCTAGATTGGATATTAAAAATTACTTATATAATTGTTTTCGTATTATTTGGAGGTTTGTTCCAAGTCACTTTCGTACTCGTAGGTACTTAGTCACTATTTTGTGGAAGATGGATACAATTTTCAATTACCTGCGTTTTCGGTTAGTTGGGAGAAGTATCGCTTAGCGACATTTATCGTCAAAGAATACTAAGTTATAGGTGCGGGTTACTGATGTTTTACCAAATTATTTTTGACAAATGTTCACTTCCCAAAAATTGTTTCCCAAACATTCATTTGCCAAATAATGATTTATCAAACTTTGACAATACCTATCTGACAGATACGTCAAATTTGACAGTTTGACGGTGCGCCACCGTGTCAACGGCACCCCGCTCGCGCCGGGTGCCTATTCCGCTCCGAGGGATGCAAGTAAACCCTAACCTAACCGAACTATAACAGTACCTATCTGACAGTTTGACGACGCGCCAGCGTGTCGATGGCACCCCGCTCACGCGGGGTGCCTATTTCCGCTCTGAGAGATGCAAGTGAACCCTAACTTAACCGAACTTTGACAATCTGAGAGACGTGTCAAATTTGACTATTTGACGACGTGCCGGTGTGTCGACGGCACCTCGCTCACCACGTAATACCTTTGAAATTTAGGACATGTTAAAATGTTGACCAAACGAAGCTTATGGGAAAGATATATTTGATCAAACATATTCTAACGAATAATTTATTTGCGTAACTTTTTTATTACTAAAAATGTTTTGCTTAAGTGGGTTACTTACTTATTTGGCAAAAGAACCATTGCTCTAATGATATTTGCTGTAATAATATTCTGACAAGTGATTATTTGACTAAATTAGGATTTGGCAAATAAATCTTTGGGGAAAAAAATATTGGAAACTAATCTGTTGGCAAAGATTGTTTGGGAAATGAAATTTTGTCAAACATATTTCGTTTCGGTAAAACAAGGGGATCCCAAGTTATACATTTTATCAAAGTCGACTAGGTATGTACCTATGCGAGAAAAGTTAGTGCATAAAAATATTACTCTTATTGGACGTAAGGTAATAAAAACAGGGTTAGGTAACAAAATCAGCGTTACAACGGCGGATGGACCACTACCATACCAACAAACACTACCAAAATCTACAGACAATTTCGTCAAAAACGTGTCTACGAAAGTCCACGCGGTTGTAACGCTCGAATAATGACCCATGTGAAAGTACATAACCCTGTTTTTGTTTTTTGTTACCTTACTGCCAATAAGAGTAATATTATTATCCTCAACTTTTGTCACATAGGTACCTAGTCGACTTTGATAAAATGCGTAACTTAGTATTCTTTAACGATAAACGTCACTAAGCGATAAAAACAATAAAAAATATGTATGTAAGTGTCTGCGAAGTATCACGTTTTGGTGCGGCGAGACGAAAATGGGAATCTCATAATATAACGAAATCTCATACCTACAAAAATGAAGGCCTCAGCCGGCAAGTAGACCTTCTATATTCTAAGTAAAATATATCTAGTGCAATCTCTATTTTCCGGCCTCTGAAGTAATGTTTTGTGTCGCTAAATAAATATTCATTCGTAGGTAAGTAAAATAGCGCTAAATCCCTTGCCAACCATTGTGCCCACTTTCCCGACTAACATATTCTGTCTGCGTCGCGAACATTTCCAAGTACGAGTATTCTTCTCTTCCACCTTCCACCACGATGTTACAAAAAACTCGTAGATGTATATTAACCTAAGTGACGCATTTAGCTCAGATAACAGATGTTTACATATTAACTATAAGATGTTAGTGTAAGTAGGTACTACTAGGCTCAGGCTGCTAATACGTAGTGTCTACCGTTTATTGACTCTACACCAGCTTCACACTACCAATCTAATAAGTCCACAAAATATTTTGAAGTGAAAACTTCTTTAGCGGCGCTGAGCACTTTTGTACTGGGGAAAAATTGTTAAACTCGCGACAGATTCAGATTCTAAGACCAGCTAGTTGACCCCTCCTAGTATCGTGATTGGGATGTTAGGAGGGGCAACTCAGCTGGTCACGTAGCTGATCTTACGATACGACAACTGCACTCCAAATTGAACCGTAATCATAAGACTAAAAGTCCCAATTTAGAGTGTGCGGCGTGTGTCCCTGCGACACTTGTCCGCTCATTTCAAATTGGGCTTTTTACGCATACATTTACGGTTCAACTAAGTCCAATATCGGATAGACACACTGACCGATTTCCGTAAAGATCATATTTCAAATAAATTCACATGGAAAGTAGTTCTTATTGTCCCTAAATACGGTGACAGTTGACGTCAAAATAGTTGTAGATGGATTATTAGAATACAAGGGGCTGACACGCTTTGCTAGAAAAAGATAGTCTTATTGCGATTCCTATAAGAGGAAATAGAAAAGAGTGGCATGTTTTGTCCCTATCACCGACTGAACATTTTTTCATGGTCGGGTTATAGGCAAAGGCAAACTTCCATAAGCAATACATTGGACATGCAAACCGGCCAAATTGCGTAGTACCTACAAATTTTGTATGAATATGAGCAAGTAAGTATGAGAAAAACAGCCCCGGTCGCTCATTGGCGCATCTCACGCGCATATATATATATATATTATATCTATGTTCGAATATGAATATCTTTGTTATTTACTTTCTTTATCATGTCATTGAATTTTCACTTCTCTGACGGCACTCCCGGAGTGCAACCCGTTTTATTTTATTTAACATCGTTGCTTTTCGCACTTTGGTGTTGGAGCGCAAAGTTTGCAAATAGTACATTACTTAACAAGGGCGGTAAAACAAAGAATGTCTCAAATCGTAGGTATTTGCGATAAATATGCGATCTGAGGCTTTCTTTATTACCGCCCGTGTTAAGTACCAAATTTTATGTCACCCCCTGGCCAGGAAGTGGGATTTCCCGCGCGCGGAGCGTGCGGTAATTGCCGCTTTATGGCCAGGTGTGACATAAAATATTTTACCCATAGGTACGTGGATACATGGATAACGACTAATGAACCTATTACTTACAGCAACACGACGGTAGGTATAACGAGTTTAAGGCTGGCCGCAGAGGCACGGAATTCAGAACGAAATCGGAGGGGGGGGGGGGGGGGGGGGGATCGGAGGGGGGTGTGCGGCCGGCCTCGAACGTCACACAGAATTACAAGCATAAAACTCACTTTCGCTACCAAGCTTTTCGTAGCGGTACGCAATTTCCTCTACATACCGGGAAACGCATGGTATCGGCTACGCGTCTACGAGCAGAGCGCCCGCTAGGCGGGTTCCTGGTAGTGAATGTGTTAATAGAAAAAAAAACTACAGCTACAGCTTTTTTCTACAATTTACTATTTCAAACCTTTGGAAATAGTATAGTCTAGGGCCTGTTAGGTTTGTGATTATGACAATAAGTGAATAAATTATAAAAAAAATAAAATAACGGCTTATACAAATATACCTTTACACAAATCACTCATTCGGAGAAAACTATTTTCGAGGTCGTGATAGTCACAAGTGTAATTAAAAAGGACACGTGTTACATGCCTATGACTGTATACTTACAGGGTGCAACGAATAAACCATATCCCAGCCATGGTCGTAAGAATCGGTAGACGCCATCCTTGTCTAGGCAATTGTCCAAAACCACTTGAGCATCCTCGGGGTTAGCAACAGCTGTAAATAATATAAGTATTGTAATTGTACATTACCTACCTAAAACAAAATAATGTCTCAGATCGCAAGTATTTGACACACAAGCCGAAGGCAAGGACTATAAATATGCGATCTATGGTTTTCTTTTTAATCATTTTTTAATACCGCCCGTGTTAAGTAGGTACAAGATGTTACGTCTCCCCCTGACCCCTTCTGCTACTTTTATGGCCAGGTCACTAGGTGTGACGAAAAAGTATTTTTTTTTTCTTTATTAAATTCTTACCAACGTATAATTTGGGCCCCAGCCAAACTTTGGCCGAGCCTTTATGCTGGAGAGCCATGTCAGCGATGCCGTCTAAATTTTTTAAAATTTCTGAAACAATCAAAATGCCGTTTGTAAGTTATCTGGAATACCTCTAGACCTAAAGAAACGTCGAGTCGTATGCGTTTTTATTAGTAGCTGTTGAATGGGAATATATTAAAAAACCAAGAAAATATCCTTTCAGTTTATTATCTCATCCAAGTGGCCGCAAAACTGGCGCATCAAATTAAGAGGCCTACCACTTAGACTACCTACCGACCATATTTAGAGGTAATCAAAACCCAAGTTATAAAGGTTCAAAAAACGACGAAGCACTTCGAGAAAACAGTGGTAAATTTAAATTAATTTACGATTTACCTCAACTTATAAATTATACGAAATTTTATTATCAGCTAAGGTCCGTAGCGTCTACTCTACTCGTACCGGTTATACCAGTTTAAGTACCTATATTGCGAAGCCTAAAATCAAAAGTGCTGACATATATAGGGATTTTTCGATATAAAACAATAAATTTTTGAAGTGAAAACTTCTTTAGCGGCGCTGAGCACTTTTTGTGATGGCGAAAAAATGTTAAACTCGCGACAGGGTCATCGCCCCCCTGGGGGCCGATTTTTGAGTGTCGAACGCTCGACTTTCACTCGAGATTTGTCAAAAAACTATGATGTTCTCAAAAATCGACTCGAAAATCGGCCCCCGCCGTTTCAAAATATTTTAAAGAGCGCGTAATATGCTATTCATTGCATCTCTGAACAAGTCCCACACGTGTTTATTATGTTCCATGTGAAATCGTAAAGCGTTGTCATGATGATGATGCAAATATTATAAACCACTACTCGTATAAATTATTAACCTTTACGAAACATCCGAAACTATAAGAACAAGTTCTTGAGGTGGTTCAACTTTATGAGGTATTCAATTCTCAAAATTTTCGTGTTTTGTCTCACTTTTAAATGCTGTGAATAAAAGAGATGCACACCAAATTTTAGCAAGAATGATCAAAATTAGTTGGCACTGGCACGCAACTGGTTCCGATTTTGTACTGTGCCTGGATAGGTATGGAGAGGCGGCAGTTGCCAAGGCAACTAATTGCAAACATAAAAGCGTAAAAGTAAATACCTAGGAGAACACAAAGTTATCCGAAAAAAAACACCATTTCAATCAGTCGTCGCGTCGAGTGTGGGGCAGCCACAGCCACGAGTAGGGTTGCCAACCGTCCCGCCTCAGGCGGGACGTCCCGTTTCCAGCACCCTGGAGGATGCGTCCCGCAAAGAGTGCGTGCGGGACGCTGATTGTCCCGTTTTCAGGTGTGGTCAGAATTTCCAAGATTTTTTTTCGTTCGTGGTAAATAAAAAGGGTCAGAACGGATTTTTGATGTTGTATTTTAAGAAATGTTTCTTACGAAACAAATAATATTCTGTTAACTTATTTTTCCCGATTACAAACAGTAGGTTTCGATTTTTTTTAAAACAGCGCTTGGCGTCTTTGTTTGAATTTTATGTTGTTATTGACGCTTGCGACTCCAGGGGGGACTCATGCGCGCTGCCGAAGAAGGGTTAAAAATTTAATCATTTTCATCTGGGTAAGGCCGGCTGCGTGAGTCCCGCATTTTTTAGCCGCGTCCCGCAAATCTACCACGAATGTCCCGCAAATCTGGGCTCACAAGTTGGCAACCCCACGAGGCATAGCATAAGGGCGCGTACTAGAGATGGGCGGTGGGTAAATACCCAAGAAAGATATCGGGTAAATACCCGGTATTTACCCAATCTTCCCGGTATTTACCCATTTCTACCCAAATTGCTGGGTATTTATTTTTTATATGTTTTTATTAATATATAGCGTAAGCTTTCTTCATGCAAATCAATATTAATTAAAAATAATTGCTTTCTTTTGCTATATACAGCATGCCAGCAGTATATATACTTATTATAAAGAAAATTTCTCGAAGATAATACCTCCAATGACATAAAAAATTGTTAAGAATATTATATTCCTACAATTATGATTTAAAAAAAAACCGGCCAAGTGCGAGTCGGACTCGCGCACGAAGGGTTCCGTACCATTATCTATAAAAACGGCAAAAAAATCATGTTTGTTGTATGGGAGCCCTCTTAAATATTTATTTTATTTTGTTTTTTAGTATTTGTTGTTATAGCGGCAACAGAAATACATCATCTGTGAAAATTTCAACTGTATTACTATCACGGTTTACTACCTACTGAGCAATAGTTATGGTTAAAGGAAGGGTAGTTAGTATTATAAAATACCATTGGTAATTCTTATTCTTATAGTATAAAAAATTACAATTTTGTATTTGGTGTCAGTGCCACAATATAAACATATCACTGAATTCTTATCAGACGCTCGGTAATGTTAGTGTTTCCACCCTGCCTCATTTTTGGATCTTCCCATTGTAGTTTCCTGTAGTTCAAATTTATTGTTGATTCAAAATAATAAACACCTAAAACACTATTTGAGCGCTTTTTTTAATAAAACTAATCATATTATAGGTATATCAGGCCTAGTTCCAAACAAAACACCACTCGTTGCACTGCCAAAAAATAACACGTGGCAAATAAACTTTACGCTAATTACTAATCACGTCAGGAGACTACACCGTACAACTGATAAGCATTAACTTTTTTACTCGTGTGACAACCTTTAACCTTATTGGCTGCTAACGTTACTCATTAGCCAATAGAATAGGAAAGGTAGCTTTTGTTACCTGCGCGGTAATCACGTAACGTTTTCGACCGTTAGTACGATAGATTTAAATGTCAAATCCGATACTAAAACTGACATTAAATACGTACCAACGGTAGTACATATCGTTACGTGATTACCCCACTGGTTTATGATTCTAATTATAGGGCCCGGACACATGTCCACGGTACGGCACCGGGCACCGTCTACGGTGCCGTGTACGGTGCGACGTCACGGCGTCGTGTACGGTGCGACGTCACGGCGTCGTGCCGTCGCACGGTGCCGCGTACGACGCCGTGTACGGTACACGTTGCCGTGTATGGTGCACCGGCGGACGGCTTGCTACCACGGATTGCTAGAACAAATGGTCGTAAATGTGGACACGCTGAGCAAAAGCACCAGCTATGGACCTTACTAGACCCTGGAAAAAATATAGGTGCTTTTGTCCAGCGTGTCCACATTTAGGACCATTTGTTCTAGCAATCCGTCGTAGCAAGCCGTCCGCCGGTGCACCATACACGGCAACGTGCACCGTACACGGCACCGTACCCGACGCCGTAACGTCGCACCGTACACGACACCGTAGACGGTACCCGGTTCCGTACCGTGGACATGTGTCCGGGCCCGTAGGTTTGAAATAAATAGTTACAGAACATGCAAACACCTTTTTAACAACACATAAAACATGTTATTTCATCAACTAGAACTCGAGAAATTAACAGAAATATGTTATGATCGGCCGCCATATTTATTTATGACGTCTATCCCCACTTTCAACTTTTGAAACCAGTAGATTCATATTTTGGAGATAACAATTAACACGTAAATGCTTGTTTTAGGTGTACTTATGGAAGAGATTTCTACTGCTTTGTTAATTTTGGTCGATTTATTCCACACTATGATACTGAAACAAGTGTTTTCTATTTATAATAGCATCCATTATTCGTTATTATGTATAACTCCAAAGACATTTCCGTAAAAATAAACATAAAATGTGCAAATCATATCTACCCACCCATTTGGGTAGATATGGGTAAATACCGGGTAGATTGGAAAGATTCCGGGTATTTACCCGGTAAATACCCATGAGCGCCCATCTCTAGCGATCGAACCTTGTCACATCGAAATCTAAGAAATATTTAGACTGAAACGTCATAAAATTTGAAACCTCTTTAATTTGACAAAGTACTAAAGTGCTCAACATTTTCGTTGGCCCACTGTACATAGTAGTATAGCGCTATCCGACAAAAAGGATCCTTAAGGCGCTTTAAGACGGGAGGAACATTATAATTCTTACCTTTTGTTCCCGATAAAGAGCATGGCATTCGCTAGTCATCATCATCATCATATCAGCCGAAAGACGTCCACTGCTGGACATGGGCCTCCTACAGAGTGCCACAATGACCGGTCCTGCGCCACCCGCATCCAGCGGACTCCCGCGACCTTTACCAGGTCATCAGCCCACCGTGTGGAGAAGACCTCACGCTGCGCCTTCCGGTCCGTGGTCGCCATTCGAGAACCTTTCAGCCCCAACGGCCATCGGTTCTACGTGCAATGTGCCCCGCCCCTACCCTTAAGTTTAGCGATTCGAAAGGCTATATCGGTTACTTTGGTTCTGCTACGGATGGCCTCATTTCTGATGCGATCACGTATAGAAACTCACAGCATAGCCCTCTCCCTAGTAGTGGGAGGCTAATTGCCCGGTGCAGGCAGGGTGCTGGTAATCCATGGTCTTCACCAACCGCCGGTGTGGTATGCACAAGCGAGGGAAATTAACAGTAGGTATGGTATAGGAACATACAATAGGAACATACTTACTTTCTGTATTCCCGATGAAGAGCATGGCGTTCCCTAGTAACGGGAGGCCAGGGACCCCTGGTAGGGATTCCGTGGCCTTTACAAGCCTTCGGGTGTGGAGATGCCACAGCACCCATGATACGCACGCCGACAGGAACAAGAGGGATAGTGTCCACCAGGCAGTATCAACCATGTTCGAATCTGCGAAGAAGGAATTATGCCATGAAAATAGATATGTGCATGTCCAAACGGAACCCTATTGCTGTCACTCACGTGCCGTCCGTCCGTCCGTCTTTCACACTTTTGTATGAGCATCTTGTTGGCCCACAGCCACACAAATTGTCAAAATGTTCCCATACAGCTAAAGGGGGGCGTGAATATTTTTTTTACCTACCCCCAGAGTGGGGTATCCTTGATTATTAGAGCTGGTTGAGTAGATAAATACTGTATTCTTTGTTTTTAAACATATTTGAAAACAAAAGAATTAATATCCACCAAAAATAATTAAAAGAACAGTTTTTTTACGTACATAATTTGTTTTCATACCTTTGAAGTCAATGTATAAAATACGTTGAAATTGTTTTTACCAAGTTCGTTATTAAGGCTGTTGTAACGAAATAGTAAGTTAGCGCGCGGGAAAACTCCGAAACTCTATGAAAATCCAGTGTTTCGTTATATTTTGTTCTTATACCATTTTGCGACTGTGGGTTAAAGTCACAATTAAAGTAGTAGACATGTTTACATCCACCTTCACAAGTTGCAAGCGATTAAGTATACAATATATTCGTAAAAGCGTATTTTTTCAGTGAACAAAAGAAGCTTAAAAATCTACCCTAATTAAATAAAAATAAAATGTCTTACCGGTTCTCTAAAACTCTAAGAATCACAAGAACACAAATTTAGTTTTTGTATCACCAACGGGCTCCGGCACGGGCGTACTGATTCCGACTCAGCCAAATCATTCCACATTAGCACATAGCAGGTTCAAACATTACCATGGATCGTATCATCGTTATGACGATGAGTTGACTTTATTATACAAATATTTGCGGATATACACAGAGCCTTCTACGAGACACGACACTAAGAACGTATTTACGAGTAACCCACAACTTTCGGTGATATTTTTACGCTCAGATTTTATCAAGGCAGCGTCCTCTTGAGAACTTAACCAAAAAAGAAATGTTAATTCGATGACACTGACAAAATATAGCGATCCTAAACCAGTTGGGGCTCGTCCTTATTTACCTATGCCGTGAGTTCCGTACAATCTATTCGTCCTTACGTGTCCTACCATGTCAACAAACTCTTCTTGAAGACATTAATCATTAATTCATTATCATATAACCCTTTTCTCTAGGATTATAGTAAGCATCATTAAAAATGTTGTTTTATATTTAAAGAAGCTCACAAAGTATTATCCCAGAAAAAAGTGTGATAATGATTAACGTCTTCAAAAATAGTTTTATGTCACACCTGGCCATAAAGCGGCAATTACCGCACGCTCCGCGCGCGGGAAATCCCACTTCCTGGCCAGGGGGTGACATAAAATTTTGTACTTAACACGGGCGGTAGTAAAGAAAGCCTCAGATCGCATATTTATCGCCCTTGCCTTCGGCTCGGGCGTCAAATGCCTGCGATCTGAGACATTCTTTGTTTTACCGCCCTTGTTAAGTAATGTACTATTTTTACATGATAGGACACGTAAGGATGGATAGACGTATGTAGGTATATAAAGAAATAATGTACTAAACTGCAAATCCACAATTAGGAAAGTATTAATTTATCGCTAGGCTAGAGGCACGTGTAACTAAGTTAGGTACCTACCTATGTTAGGTAGGATTAAAAAGTTAGGTACCTGAACACGTTCATGTTAGTATCTGCGCAGCAGAGCAGAGTCGAGTGTTCCTACACGAATTCATGGACGTAGGTATTTTTAGCAAACAAAGCCTAAAACAGCTAATAGTAAGCCTACATGTAATTAGGCTACACTTGCCGTTTTCAGCCGTGGGCGGACAAGCACAGACGTGCGCACTCACTTCCGATGCATAGGTAATGCAAGTTATTCAGGTCATTCAGGTAGGATAAGGATAACCCTTTCAGGTACAGAAGACGACATAAAAATCTCATAATAATTTAAATTTTCCTATTTTTTATGCAAATTGAATGCCCGAAACAATCTATGCAGTTCTTTTGTTATTGCTGTTAAATAGTAGATAGTTAACCAAGGGTTGAAAGTGACCCATTTCACAGGAGATATGCGTACTTTCACCCGAGTTGAACACTCTACTTTCCATTTCGACTGTAAGGAAAGTAAATGAGAAGTCAAAAGTTAAAGTAAACGATATTCTAAGGATACAAATTTAAAAACACGAGCTGCAGCAGCCGGCGCCGCCGAGCCCGCCCGGGCCACGCGCCGCGCCCGAGCCAGCCCCCCGCCCCACCCGCGCGGGCGGCTGGCGGCGTGCGGCCTAATATTGAAATTAAAAAGAAATTACTTTCTACCCTAGGGTTGGAAAAGCGATTTTCAACCCGGCTATCTACACGTGAAAATCGAATCTTCCGAATAGGAGAGATGAAAACTAAATTGTTCAGTTCAGTTCAGTTCAGTTCAGATTTATTTATTTCTCTAAGATTACAAATCACTTATTCGAGAAACAAACAATATTTCAGAATATCTTCATTAAGATTATTTTATAATATAAGATTAATTTATAATATGTATAATAAAAGTTATGATAAAAAGTATGTGAGGGTATTTCAATTCTAATAACACAGTTAAACGCATGCTTGTGC
The DNA here is from genome assembly GCA_951800055.1 of Cenopis cana. Taxonomy (NCBI): domain Eukaryota; kingdom Metazoa; phylum Arthropoda; class Insecta; order Lepidoptera; family Tortricidae; genus Cenopis; species Cenopis cana. The sequence continues at coordinate 9,843,410 of OX637488.1, forward strand.
AAACGGCAACATAGGCAACCGACCATTCGTGACCCCTATTACAATGGTCATAAAGTGCACGAACGGTCAGCCGACCGTGCTAGCGATTGCTCCTTAGGCTAATAAGAAGAGACGCGCATGCGTTTAGAAGGTTGAGGTAACTATTGTAAGGCGGCATGCATATTAAACGTAATTACCTATTAACGACGTAATTACGCGAACGATTAAGTATCTCGAAAAACCTGATTACATCTTTAGAGTACCTACATGGGTATATATAGACCAGTTTAACATATGACCTCGGATTTTGCGTATATAATACGAATTTAGGGTTCTAATTACTTAAGCAACAATAAGTTTTCTGAATATATCAGGCCTCAGTCAAAACCGGGCTATAGTACCTATTGATTTACATGATGTGTTACCTTAAGGTCAGAAAGTCAGTTTATTGAATGAATTATAACCTCCAAAAATAAAGAATAGTTAGGTGTACCTACAGGTGTGTGATATACCTAATGTTAATATAGTTCAGCCTACGACGTCTCTTAAACCAAACTTAAATTTATAATCAATACATGCGAGTAAGTAAAGAAGATAAAACAAAATTTAAATATCGCTCATAAACCACAACATCACCGGATATTTAATATCTATCCATCTTCACCATATCTGATTAAATTAAAATATTTAAACTCCGATTAGGTAGGTAATAAGAATAATTAACAAGAACGAGTTATCTGTTATCTACTTACATACAAAAAACTTGGATGATTCACTAACACACGCATTATACAGGGTGTAACCTATAATAGGAGCACAAAATTTTACAGAAGATTATTAATCTTGCATGCCATTTCAACATCGTTACAGTTGAAAAAAAATATTATTTTTTGGCACTTGTTCTGTATTTTATTACTCTTTTGGAGTAATATTAATAACTATTTTTTAAAACACAATAAAAAAAAATTAATCATAAAAAAAGTCAAAAATATCCTGTCAAACCAAAAATGCAAAAACTATGACGACTCATATCTTGATGCTACCTCTGAATCCGCATTGACGGATGTGCTATAATCTCGAGGTGTCAAGATCCATTACTTGAGGGTTTTAGATCAAAGTTTCTCCGAATTGAAATAATAAATAAAATATTTGGACACAAGGGGTTACTGCTGATGCTCTAAGGAAGCGTCCTTTTAAATATTTGCTCTGTATGTACCTACATGTCGTAGGCTAATAATTGTATAATCCGCCCTATTACATTACCTATGCCTACTGCCTAGGCGTTTTACAAAACAGACCTGTTTCCAACGACTTCAGATTTTACTCCTTCTCTTCGCTCGGGAATTAAGACTGTTCTGAGTTTAGTGATGGATTTAAGCGCCCAAGACAAAATAGTTTTGATCCACGAGTATACTACTTTTCACAACTCTATACAATAAAACAACCAAGGCTACTAGAGACAGAATCAAATTAGTAATTCAAAGCCAAATCACGTTCGTCACTCATTTTGTCTTTTAAGAGTTTGTCCGAGTAGACTCGTTCATCGCGTTAGAATTTAATTGCTTAGAATTTTATTGGCCTAATTTAGCCAGGTGTAAAGGCCGCTCCGGTTCGCTATCAGACCGTTCGCAGATTATTTTGATTATCGATGTCATATCCTAGAACGTGCATCCAATTACCACACGTATGTACATAGTATATATAAGTATCTACATACTATTACGTAATATTTACCCTTTTCGTTTACCGAACTTCTGTAGATAGGTGGAGTTTTGTCTGTCTGTTAAGCGGGTATTACACTGTCCCGAATTCAGGACACTTAGAAGGGTTCCGACCCATACGTTAGAGCGAGATGCTTCAACTCCCCTCAACTAGTTAGGGTTAGGACGCCTGATTCAGGACAGTGTAATAGCCGCTTTACAGGGCCACATGTGGCGAGTCTTCAAATTCGTGATGAATAAATATAAGTAAGTAAAACCCACTGACGTCTTAGGTCATTTGCCAGTGTAAGATCACTCTGTCAACGACAACCGGTGAACGAAGGCTTTGTCCAGTTTCCCATAAATGTACCAGTTACTAGTACAATGTTGATTTTGTTACTTGTGTTTGTGCTAAGTGTTAGTTATTATGCGTATTTCCGAAGCACGCGGAAGCATTTGTACAAGTTATCTCGGAGCTTACCCTCTGTGGGTGAAATTCCGATCCTTGGGCATACTCACTGGTTCATTGGTGAACCTGAAAGTAAGGAACGAAAATACTGATTAACGATTTCTACCAATTTAAACTAAACGGGATTTAATTCCGATAAACGTCATGGTATCTATAGGAGGCGTTGTGACACGTCTGAAACGTTGAGATAAATTAATGTAAAATGCACGCGGTTAATTCCCGTTTAGCCAAAATCATTAAAACATGGGAATAAGTAGGTACTTACCTAGTGTGATCTGAGAAAAGAAGTCATATTTATGGCGAAGTTACCTTAAATGCTTTGAGCCCTAATCTATTTAATTAAGAACATAAAGTTTGATTGAAGTAAAAATATACAAATCTAGATAGTACTTTATTAGTACGGGGAAATTAGGTTTTACCCGGACATTAATAATTACTAATTGGGACCTTCTGGGATATGTTCGGACACCTTTCAGGATGACGCTCACTAAAGTCCCTAGACCTCCCAAGTGGGATAGCCGAGATAATGACGTCATCTTCTTTTGTATGGGGAAAAAAACAAAAATTGTCCTGAAACCTATCGTGTGTTAAACGAAAGGGCTTTTTGAGCCGGTTCTAAAGATGTATCACATTATTACATTTCAGTCGCTTATTCCAAATTAAACTAATTTTTTTTCAAAACATACCAAGTTTTTGGTTCCTCCAGATACGATACCGTCGAATATTTTTTTATAAAATATGCCTTAAATGACACCTAATATCCTCCTAATCCCAAGAAAGCAATTTGGAAAATATTTACTTTTAGTAGCTTCTTTTTGAATTTTTATTGATTTTAGTGTGATAATAACCTTTAGCGCGATCAACGGAGGAAAATTGGCAGAAATGGATAAAGGGATTCTTGGGATTAGATATGAGGATGCTAGGTATCATTTGAGGTATTTTATAAAAAATGATTCGACGGTATCGTATCTGGAGGAACCCAAACTTGGTATGTTTTGAAAATAATTTTTATTTTAAATTAGAATAAGTGACTGAAAGAGGAAATCGGCTCAAAAATCCCTTTCATTTGATACCACACACGATAGGTTTCAGGATCCTTTTGTTTTTTTCCCATACAAAAAAAGATGACGGCATTATCTCGGCTATCCCACTTGGGAGGTCTAGGGACTTTAGTGAGCGTCATCCTGAAAGGTGTCCGAACATATCCCAAAAGGTTTCAATTAGTAATTATCAATGTCCGGGTTTGTATGAAACTTGGTCTAATTGCACTGATGTATATGGGCAAGGAACAGATTATCTATTAATTTTGAAAGCAGTCAACGAAGACAAAGATATTCTAAATTTAAAAATTGGTGCGTCGATTGAAAGATTTACAACTTTACAGGAATACTGAATAGTATAGAAACCATCGCAACTAAAATAGAAGAAGCTGGAGGAATAGGACATGTGTGGATTGGTCCCCATTTTTATGCCGGTACGTACCCCCGAAACAAAATAAAATAACTACATATATTATTATAGCAGATTGTACAACAAGAACATATCATTTCATTTCATTTATTTAAGCCATAAATTGTTATTTACAATTTTACGCATAGGGTGTAATAGCTATAATAATTTTACACTATACATAATAATTATAATAGAACGAGCATAAAACGAGCTATTTTTACCCGAGACTATGAAAGTAAGGAGCCGGTAAGGCGAAGGTGGATAGTCAGTTAGTCACGTCGAGGGAAAAAAATGGGTTTTATGCTCGAGTTTTACACTTCGATTGCGAGAAAATTAAATAAATAATGAATATAATTCAGATTATGTCATCAATCATCATATTTTCCATAATATTGTGCCCCGTCGATCTCGGGCGGTGGCGCCCGGGACCGCCGCGCAAGCCCGTGCAACGCGGGCTTCGGGTCGCATTTTACTTTATACACAAGAGCATAAAAAGCCATTTTATGCAACCTTCTCTCAACATAAAGAATAACTTTCCGAGCATGAGAAGAGAAAATGTTTCAGTCTTAGTGGAGGGTTCCTCGAAAAGTCATGCTAAAATTGGTCTCATTTTGGGTTTGCAGTGATTATGAATCCTGATGATATACAAATAGTGTTGGAGAAATGTCTGCAAAAGGATGCATCGTACAAGTTCTTACGGGCATGGTTGGGAAATGGACTCTTTGTGGCCCCGGGTACGTACGCACTTGTCTTGCTTTAATGAAAGTAAGTAGTAACCTGGTACTTCGAAATCCCCTATTACCGTGATATTGGACAGGCCTGTGGCGAATGAAGGGTTACAGAATTTTATTTATTTATCGTATCGTATGGCATTTATTTCGAACCGTGAGATCTTCGAGAAGAGAGTACGGTTGCCAGTTTTTGTTGTACTTTTAGCACCACCCAGGGGTCACGTGTAGGGTAGCGGTGGGTACTTTCCCTACGGACGTGGTGCAACTTCGACCCCCCTTTGTCAAGTGAGTGGGCAACTTGACTGTTAGAAGTTTTCAAGCCGCCCGAATTCCTCCAACTTGGCTTAACGACTGCTGCCATAGACAGCAGCCGGGATCAACGGCTTAACGTGCCTTCCAAAGCACGGGAGCGCTCAGTTAGTAACCACTCAAAGTGGTCACCCATCCATGTACTGACCGCGGCCCACGTTGCTTAACTTTGCATACCGCTTGCGGCACGCAAGCGCCGCTGGGCCACGAGCGCTCCGAGGTTAGAGAATTATGACATATTTCTGGTTTCGTATTTTTTTTCAAAAGAGGGCTTTTTATAAGTATGTTTAAGAGGGCGTAGTGCCATTGTCAAATGTCCCACTCTAACACGCGTGAGTTGCTAGGTACTTTTCGTAAATATTGATGTTTATTCAAAACGTGTACATTTATAAGGATAATCTTTTTTCTCAGGTTTGAGAACTTATCATTGTACCACTTTTAAACCAAATTCATTGTTAAAGATGGGAGGGTTTTAACACTTTTAACGATCCAACCAAAAACATCGACAAGAAGGGTTATGTTTGAAAAATAAAAGTATCGAGATTTTTTTTGCAAATCGTGTTTTCACTTTTAGCAGACTGAAGGAAAATAGTTAATATACTGAAAGGACAGATAGTAAATCCCTATAGATGTTGAGATCCACGTCGATAAACATTGACAAATTTGCATATGTGGGCTCTTAATATGTATAATGTGTTAGTTAGTGCGGTATTTTTAACCTAAAGGCAGCTATAGTTCTTATTCTTACCTATGTTTACAGTCGGCTTCTTTTAAATAGTACATTACTTACCAAGGGCGATAAAACAAAGAATGTCTTAGATCGCAGGTATTTTACGCCCGAGCCGAAGGCAAGGGCGATAAATATGCGATCTGAGGCTTTCTTTATTATCGCCCGTGGTAAGTACAAAATTTTATGTCACCCCCTGACCAGGAAGTGGGTTTTTTCGCACGCGGAGCGTGCGATAATGGCCACTTTATGGCCAGGTGTGACATAAAAAATATTTCAGTGGATCTCTGGAAGGTGCACAGACGTCTGCTCCTGCCCACCTTCAGTAACCGAGTGGTGGAGAACTTCGTGGAGGTATTCGGGAAACACGGCGAGGTGTTGGCTCAGAAGTTGGAGGAGAACTTGGACGGACCCGAGTTCGATGTGTTCAAGTATGTTACTCGGTGCTCGTTGGATATTGTGTTCGGTTGGTATTATTGTTTTTAAATTTTTTTTTATCGTTGCTGGTTAATTAAAAAGTTCCCTTTACTTAAATGGAAAACTCATAGTTCTTCATAGTTATCTGAGTTCGTAAGGAAAGAAAAGTTGAATCTAAATAAATTTGGTAGTTGGGCCATTTTACGGAAAGTTGTACACTCGACTTTTTTTTTAAATTTGGATAAAATCGGGTTTTTTCTACTCAGAATCGAAAGCACTTTCGAACCTAATAGGAGAAAAAAAGTGTCCCAAATTTTTCATACAATTTTCAGTTTTTCCATTCCGTTACCACCATACAAGCATTACAAACTTAGTATGAAAACGGTAACGGAATGGAATAAAAAAAATTTGGGACACTTTTTTTCCCCTATATCATTCGAAAGTGCTTTCGATTCTGAGTAGAAAAAACCCGATTTTATCCAAATTAAAAAAAAAAGTTCGAGTGTACAACTTTCCGTAAAATGGCCCAGTTACATAAATAGTACAAGTTTTGGTAGTTAAGTGTCGCGACACATGGACCCTTTTATTGGTCAGAATGTGCAATCGGGACCGCGGAAAGCTCCGAATAGATGGCGCCACTAGAGTTTGAGCAGTTATACCTACTCTGATTCCCCTTTTGCAGAAACGGCGATGGGTGAAAGAATGGATCTTCAACGGAAGCCGGAGCACCCTTACGTGCGCGCGCGCAACGCGGTCATGTCTATCATTAATATGCGCCTGTTCAAGGCGTGGATGCAGCTCGACGCCATATTTAATCTGACGCCGTACGCCAGCATACAGAGGGAGAACATACAGCTCACACACGATTTTACCGACCAAGTATGATTTTATTTACTTATCGTATGGCAATTATTTAGAACCGTGACATCTTCGAGAAGACAGTACGGTTGCCAGTTGTTGTACACTTTAAGCACCACCCAGGAGTCACGTGTAGGGTAGCGGTGGGTACTTTCCCTACGGACGTGGTGCAACTTCGACCCCCCCTTTGTCAAGTGCACTTGGGCAACTTGACTGTTAGAAGTTCTCAAGCCGCTCGAAGGTCTCCAACTTGGCTTAACGACTGCTGCCATAGACAGCAGCCGAGATCAACGGCTTAACGTTCCAAAGCACGGGAGCGCTCAGTTAACCACTCCAAGCGGTTACCCATCCAAGTACTGACCGCTGCCTACATTGCTTTAACCTTACATACCGCACGCGGCACACAGACGCCGCTGGGCCACGAGCGCTCCTATCAAGTATGGTGTCGATCTGAAGAGTAGCACAACAAATAAACATATTTGATCGTTTCGTAAGTCAAAGAAATTATTTTTGGTTCAAGCTTTTATTGCTGACTGTAAATTTTTTAAAGGATTAAAAGTACCTACGAATGGAGAAGGTATTAGATTAATTTGTGGGGCGCCTTTTATTACGTTTTAAGGATTGCGCAATTTGCGCAAAACGTGTCAGGGATCGTTCTAATACAACGCGATGATCGCGCGATCGCGCAAGTGAAATTCGCGAATATAGAGGTATTGAACTCAAATAGGTCTCCTAAAGGGATCGTCCTAAAACAAACGCGACTACTCGATTATCGCGCAAATTCGCGACTTTTGCTACCTAGTAAATATTCTAGTCGCGCGATCGCGTGATCATCGCGTAGTCACGCGCCAATTAGGACGATCCCGTAGTGCTACACAATAGCGCATGGTTCGATATCTTGTCCCATTAAACGATATCGAGAGCTGCTGCACCTCCTCCAGAGTCGTGCATGACATTTACTTGAAATTTGTGGGGACGTAGCTCTCGTATTGGCCTTACTAGCCATGTAGGTACGCAAGTACCGCAATTTACTTAATTGACGCTGCTTAAATCATCTTTTAACATTTTATAGGCCAATTATGATGATGACATACATATTATTTATACCTAAGTATCTAGTTAATAAATTTTGATGAAGCAGTCGCAAAGTCGCATTGTCATGACCATGAGTTTCATCACATTGGAATATTTTAAAATGCGTGTTGTGTAAGGATGGGTTTTGCTACGTACCGGTAACTAAATAAACACAATAATGCAGCCAGCTGAAATCCATTGTTTCAGGTAATTAAGAAGAAAAAACAATTGAAGGAGGGTTTAAGTGTAAACACTGGTGAATATGGAGGTATGTAATTAAAATTAAATTACATATATTTCAATGAAATCATTTATTTACAAGAAAAAATATATCAAGAATACAATAAAAATAATTATATTTAAGTACTTATTAAGGCTGAAAGGCCTATCACACTGCCCTATAGGTAGGGTCGATAGGGTGGGCGTGGCCCCTAGCTTTTCAGTCACTGATAAGTCACCACACTATCCATCGGGCCTACTTATCTCAGTAGTCTTGGCGGCTTGGCTTTGTGCGGATGTATGAATGTATGTATGTACGTTCCACTTAATCTCAAAAACTACTGAACGGATCTCTATGAAACTTTCCAGTGTTGTAGCTTAGACATCAGAATAGGACATAGGCTATAATTTATTTCAAAATTCATTCCTAAAGGGGGTTAAAAGGGGGTGGTCATTTTGTATGGGAAACAAAATTTTTTTTTAAGATAGAAACTTAAAACTTCCCTCTAAGCATCAAAATGGCCCTCTAAAGGGGTGAAACGGGGGTTGAAAGTTTGTATGGGGAGCATTTTTTTATTAAGCGAGGAGCTTGAAACTTCGTTTGTAGACCTAGAATTAAATACAAAGAAAACTAATTTCAGCGTTTTTTGAAATTCACCCTCTGAAGGGGTGAAAAAGGGATAAAACCATTGTTTGGGCAACCTGAATTTTTAAAGTGAGTGACTTCATAGGCACTTGTGTAGACTCTCAGTTAAAATATAAGAAAAGTGATTTGAGCGTTTTTGAAAATTCATCCCTTAAGGGTGTAAAAAAGGGGATTGAATGTTTGTATGGAAAACGAGCAACATTCGAAGAGAAATGTCGTCTGTAGTAATATAGCAGGTAAGTAGATCAAAACATTAGGTAGCAAAACTAGACTATCCGTGCGAAGCCGGGGCGGGCCACTAGTATATATATATATTCTCGTATCGCCATGCTGATAAGTTGTGCAAAGAAGTCGCCAGCGCTCGTACTCGTACGTCGTTAGTATTTGAATTACTCATAACACCACATCGGAAGTTAGAAAACTATTGTCACTGAATAATTTAGGAATGTAAGTAAATGAAGTAGGTAGGTACTTCCTAATAATATTATAAACGTGAAAGTTTGTGCGGATGGATGGATGGATGGATGTATGGATGTACGTTCCGCTTAATCTCAAAAACTAGTGAACGGATTTCTATCAAACTTTCCAGTATTGTAGCTTAGACATCAGAATAGGACATAAGCTATAATTTATTTCAAAATTCATCCCCTAAGGGGGTAAAAAGGAGGTGGACATTTTGTATGGAAAATAAAATTTTCTTTAAGATAGATACTTCAAACTCGATTAATAGACTAACCATTAAAATTAAAGAAAACGGTTTTCAGCGTTTCTCGAAATTCGCCCTCTGAAGGAGTGAAACGGGGGTTAAAAGTTTGTATGGGGAGCATTTTTTTTTTAAACGAGGAGCTTGAAACTTCGTTTGTAGACCTAGCATTAAGAGGAATGCCTAGCTGACCAACTTTTCAAATCTTGAATTTTTGACATAATGTTTCTGTCGCGCTGCTGGGAGCGGGAGCGGGCGCTGTCTATGTGTGAGCGCACGCACACAGGCGCGAGACGCGAGCCCGCGAATTTACTTACTGACCCAGCATACGATAAATTAGGCTGTAGGTACAGATCGCACCATAGAAAAAGTCCCCCCTTGAGCACTTTATGAAAATTGTACAATAATTTCGTCAACCAAAATGAATCCACTTTAGCTCAGACGTTAACATGGTTGACACGCATTCAAGAGGTTCATGGTTCAAATCCAGAGATTGACAGAACTTTTTGCTTTTTATTTTTCTTACCAAGTAAATTAATGTAATGCTTTTATAATAAATGTTTATTTACGTCAATATATTAATAGGAAAATGAATTAAATAAAATAACGCCTAATCTTTTTTTTACTTTATTAACTTGAAATACTTAGCAATATCATATTGAAAATAATAGCGTTTTATCTTGGCATAAAAATATGTATATCTCTCTTTATTTTACACATCTAAACAAAATAATAAACAGAAATAAGATCAAATAACAATATTGTTTTTTTTTTTTGGTTTTACATTTTTGTCAAACTTGAGTTCTGGTGTTGGATTCCATGATGAATTGAGCGTATACTTACTCTTCTACCATTATAAAAATACTTATAGCCATTTTTAGGGTTCCGTACCCAAAGGATAAAACGGGACCCTATTACTAATGCTCAGCTCTCCGTCTGTCACCAGGCTGTATCTCGAGAACCGTGATAGACAGTTGAAATTTTCACAGATGATGTATTTCTGTTGCCGCTATAACAACAAATACTAAAAAACAGAATAGAATAAATATTTAAGGGGGCTCCCAAACAACAAACATATATTTTTTTATTGCCGTTTTTATAGATAATGGTACGGAACCCTTCGTGCGCAAGTCCGACTCGCACTTGGCCGGTTTTTATTTCATTGTATGGAATCCAAGAGTGCACCATCTAAGTATAATAATCTTTCACCGGTCTCCCCGATTGAAGTCGGTTTTTTTTTATTTTTTATTATGTTGGTAATAGTTATGTATATTTTTATTTCATTGTATGGAATTTAAGAGTGCACTATCTAAGTATAATCATCTTTCACCGCCGGTCTCCCCCATTGAAGTCAGTTTTTTTTTATTATATAATATGTAGATCTATAAAAAAAATAGGTTTATTTCTATTACATGACATTTTTCTTACTCTTAATCGCCACGAGTTCTACGCGGACGAAGTCGCGGGCAAAAGCTAGTGGGTTATAAAAACCTATGATTTGTTAATAACTTTACCACTAACTAAGTAGCATTTATTCCTATAGGTATCAAAGACAAGGGTTCCCAGGTCACCTTTCTATTCAATATTCTTCCATTGTGACTCAGGGTTTTTCTTGTGATTAATAACTTTTCTGGTAATAATGATTTATCGATAATTTTTCACCACTAGCGTATCGACAATATATGTCAACGACTGTTGCCCATCCCTATTCCTTCTGTGTACGTATATTTAGAAACTGACTCCGCCACGAATTCGTGCGATAAGGACAACTGCAGCTCGGACTAAAATTCCCTTGCAAAAAACTGAAAAATCGAGGTTTCGTTCTCGACTGTTTCCTCATCCAAAACGCAACCAATCATTATAAAATTTTGGAAACTGCAAGAGCAAGAACTAATCTATGCCGCTACGTTTTGATTTTTTGGATATTTGTTGTCATATTTGTATACTGCGCCTTTTTATGGAGCCAATTCAACTAAGCCGTTTTTGCGATTTTTGGAGGGCTGTAACTTTCTTTAAAATAAAAATATCCAAAAAAACAAAACGTAGCGGCATAGATATTGATGATATTGATCTTATTTGAAAAAAACATTGCTCTAGGTTCAAAAACCAGGGAGGAAACAGTCGAGAACGTTTGTATGGGAAAATCGCAGCTAGGCATTCCTCTTAAATACTAAGAAAACTAATTTCAGCGTTTTTTGAAATTCACCTTCTGAAGAGGTGAAAAGGGGGTTGAAACATTGTATGGACAATCTGAGTTTTTTAAAGTGAGTGACTTCATACTTTAAGTTAAGATATAAGAAAAGTTTTTGAAAATCTACTCCTTAAGGCTGTATAATAGGGGGTTGAATGTTTGTATGGAAAACGTGTATTTAAAGTGAGGAACTAGAACTTTCGGTTTTAATAGTATACCAATAGAAGATAAATAGATTAAAAAACTGCCCTACCCGTGCAAAGTCGTGATGGTTTACAAATAATGTGAAAGTATGTCTGTCTGTCCGTTACCACTTACTTTTGAACTACTGAACCGATTTAGATGAAATTTGGTATGAATATAGTTTGAGTCCCAGGGATGGGACATAGGATACTTTTTATCCCGGAAATCATTCCTTAAGGGGTGAAACTTTGTATGGAAAATTATTTTATGTCAGGCGCTTTTATACTTAGTTATAGGTATAAAAGCGCCTGACATAAAATAATAGCAATAACATTCTAACGCAATGACCGAGTTCTTCGCAGACGAAGTCGCGGGCAAAAGCTAGTATACCACAAATCTTTGAGATTAACAAGAGCCATAAATCTTTAAGCAGAAAATAAATAGTTAGTGCTAAAATAAGTAGTAGGTAACTTCTTATTTCGGATGATCATAAATCAATGCGTGATACGCAACCTTACACTTTTTTATCTTTAAATACCTTGTGTGTTCTGTAAACAAAGATATTATCTCAATCGAATATTTTTTGCTCCATTTAAATTTTTTGCTTCTGAATTTTAGTCAAAAATACCTATTACGTTAGCTTTTTCTATAAGTAGGTAAGAAATTCATTTTTTACATCTGCAATAAGTAGGTAATACATAAACTATTGGTATTGTACATGAGCTTTCCTATCTTGGGGGTCACTCTTAGACCACCAGAATACTCTGTACACCTAACACCTAACATGGATGGATGGGTGGCTGAAAAAAGCCTCTGTGGCGATACTAAAATATCATAATGAATATTTGGCCATTCTCATAAGACATAGCTACCATAGTAGGCACCGTAGCTTACGGACACTTACAACTTCAGAGAAAACCCGATCCTTTAAGTACCTATTGATTTTTATTTGTAGATTGTACATTTTAATGGAAAATAAATATTTATATTTCTATTATGTATTTCTATTTCGCTTTCATGCTTACAATACAACAAGTGATAAAATTTTAATACATGAGGACGTTCTCAGTTTCATAAGATACCTTTTATTAAACTCTCTTGATGAAATTATTTCGTTTCCTGTTTCGCAGACAGCAAACGTGATATCTTAGATATGCTTCTGAGTCAAGATGAGACTTTCAGCGATGAGCAGTTACGCGAACATATCGACTCTATCACGATAGCGGGGAACGATACCACATCACTAGTGGTAGCGTATGCTCTCGTCTTGCTTGGAAGCCATGAAGAAGAGCAGGATAGGGTATACAGCGAGTGAGTATAATAACAATAAAGTTTTCACCTTTACAATCCCATTTAATATTCATCCTTACGGAAAAGTGCGTAGAACCTTTCTTGTAGAGAATTTTATGTAGATGTCTCAGAATATTTTTTCTATTGGCCACTGTTTACGAGTTTTTAACGAAATACCGAAAAATGGGACCTTCAACCTTTCGATATGTTAACCTTCTAACTACTCAAAACAAAGTTACGAAGTCAAATATTGTGTTCCAAGCATTTCCCTCTATATACCTTTTTTGAGTATTCTTTGCCTGAACTAAATTTCTTAACTTATTTCATCTATATATATATAAAGTTGATGGGTGACTGATTAATCACCGCCCCGCCGAAACTGCCGGTCCTAGAAATTTGAAATTTACTCTATAGTTAGGTTATATAACGGAGGCAAGGGATAAGACGGGATTTTTGGAAATTCCACCCCTAAGGGGGTAAAACAGGGGTGCAAAGTTTGTATGGGGGGCAATATTTTTTTAAGGTCCAGACTTGAAACTTTGTACAAAGACTCCTTAAAATAAGACAATGAAAGTTATATCTGCGTTTTCAAAATTTTCGTCTCCTAAAGGGTTGAAAATGGGAGTGAAATATTGTATGGGGAGCAATTTTTTTTTAAAGTGAGAGTCTTCAAACTTTGTGTAAAAGTTCCTTATAATAATGGAAAAAAAGTAATTTCAGCATTTTTTAAAATTCATCCCCTAAAGGGGTTAAAAAGGGGTCCAAAGTTTGTATGGGGAGCAATTTTTTTTATAGTGATAGTCTTCATACTTTGTATGAAAGTTTCTTATAATAATACAAAAAAAGTAATTTCAGCGTTTTTCGAAATTCATCCCCTCATCATCATCAGCCTATATACGTCCCACTGCTGGGCACAGGCCTCCTCTCATAGATGAGAGGGATTGGGCAGTAGTCCCCACGCTGGCCCAGAGCGGGTTGGGGACTTCACATACAACTTTGAATTTATTCGCGGATGTATGCAGGTTTCCTCACGATGTTTTCCTTCACCGAAAAGCTAACGGTAAATATCAAATGATATTCCGTACATAAGTTCCGAAAAACTCATTGGTACGAGCTGGGATTCGAACCCACGACCGCCGCTTGACAGCCGCATGCTTGAACCACTGGGCTACCGTAGCTACCCCTAAAGGGGTTAAAAAGGGGTTCAAAGTTTTTATGGGGAGCAAATTTTTTTTAAGTGAGGTACTTCAAATTTCTTACAGAGACTCTCTGTTTAAATACAACAAAACAAATTTCAGCGTTTTTCGAAGTTCATCCCTAAATGTCTTAAAAAAGGGTTTCTGTGAAACTTAGTTAATCTTTTAACTCCCTAAATGACCTCTTGGTCATTTTGTATGGAGAACAAAATTATTTTTAAGATAGAAACTTTAAAACTTCCTGACTAAACATCAAAATTAAAAAAAAAACAGATTTCAGAGTTTTTCAAAATTCGCCCTCTGAAGGGATGAAAACAAATTTTATTTTCAATGAGACTTGGAACTTTGTTTATAGGCCTAGCATAACTCTGTCTCTCTGTAACCCCTTCACGCTTAAACTGCTGAACTGATTTAGATGAAATTTGGTGCGAATATAGTTCGCAGTGGCGGCGCGTCAAAAATATTCTTAGGAAAGCCGGAAATAATTTGCCTTTCTTATACTTCATGAGCTGTAAAAGAACTGCACTGGCTGAAAATTAGGTAAGCCGAGGGAATCGAGTTGTATGGACGCTCCGCCACTGATAGTTCGAGTCCGAGGAAAGGACATAGGATAGTTTTCATCCCATCCCGGAAGTAGAAGTTTGTATGGAACAGGGAACAGAGATAACTAGGTAACCACCTGAAATAAAAGAACAGCGATAAAATTCTAACGCGATGACCGAGCTCTACGCAGACGAAGTTGCGGGCAAAAGCTAGTAAGTCATAATTTGATTACAGTTGATGTTGCTTGTTTTGTTTTATATCAGGTTACAACAAGTATTCGGCGACTCGAAAAGGATACCGACTAAGGACGATTTAAACAATATGGCTCACTTGGAAAGAGTGATTAAAGAAACAATGCGACTTTACACAGTAGTCCCTGTAATTGCCAGGGAAACACAGACTGAATTAAAATTGTGTACGTACCTGCCTGAAATCAATTACAATTCCCACACGGGAAGATCATGGATACACTGCATCGACCATTAGGGGCCTGCAGGGAAGTGCGTGGTGCTGTAAGACTTGTAGGTACGCAACACAGAACATCTGCCTTACGTGGCAGCTTTCGCTACGCTGCCACAAAATGTTGGAACAACTTGCCGCCGCCAATTCGAAATTGTAAATCTATTACCTCTTTCAAACACAATCTCAAAGGATATTTATCAGAAAAACAAATTGGAAATACGTAGGCAAATGTTTTGTGTTATGTTTATGTTCTAAGTATTTTTAGGTATTTGGTTATATATATATATATATATTTTTTTTTTTTTTTTTTTTTTCATGTACATTTAGTATTATATCCAGGCTATGATTTACTTGTAACTTGTAAGTATGCGCTTTTAACGCAAGGAATTTATTCTGTATGAGTACGTCTCCCACATTGTCTGTCACTATATATGCTAAGTTCTCTCTCTAGTTGTAACTGTGCACTATTGTATAATTTGTTGTTTCCTGGTTGCCCTGAAAATCAGCGTCATGATTGTCATGACTGAATGCTGAGCGGCATCCATTTTGGTATATTTCATGTTTAAATTATTTTATTTTTGTAGTCTGTATGTTATCATTTTATACCAAATAAATTCTCATTCATTCATTCATTCATTCATTTCTTAAAGCTTAAGCCACACAGAAAGCGGGCGGGCTACCGCCCGCTACCGCCCGCCCGCTCTCTGTGTGCTCTTAAGCTTAACACTTTCGATGCCAAGCGCATAGGTGCGCGCTCAACTCATATCGCATAATGCTACCCCCCCCCCCCCCCCCCCCCCACAAACCAAATATTAATATTTAATATTTGGTCTGTGGCTACCCCGGATATGTTTATCGCCTACTAGCGTAGCACTAAGAAATGTTTTGCACCATCTTGGCACTGAATTTGTTAGCGCAGTTTGGCTCTACATTAAGACGCAGGGGTGGGCAAGCTCTCTCCATACCAACTTTGTGACAGTTTTTCTTCGCTTGTGTTTGAATTATAAGCTTATTATTTTTCGTCAGTATGCTTATTTTTCTGTTATCTAGTCAGAACCTGGAGATTTTTATTTTTATTTCTTTATTTATTGTATTTTTTTTATTTTAATTTATTTTAAATTTTTAGGTTTTTTTTCTTGAGGTTCTTCGTTTAAAGTATCCAATATTTACAACCAAAAAATAAAACAATATTCGGGAGTGCCGACGAATAAAACGTGCACAAAGTTTGTATGGAGAAGGCCTTGCCCTACCCTGATGGCCTATAGGCATCGCCGCAGGCTTGTTTGCCATCATTGTAATGTAGCAGTTTACAAAGCAAGGTAAACAAACGCATGGTAAACGGTATCATTGTAGTCTTTGGGTAAAAGTCCCTGTGCTCCACACTGACAAAACCCATGGCACTTTCAATCTTATGTCCAGACGATAGAGGTGTATAATATTGGGTCATCTATTTGGCACTAAGGTGACGAACACTGGGATGTTTACCTTATGCGTTCATCGATAATTTTATCCGGCTTGATGAGTACTGGGGTAAAACGGCTAAGGTAACAGCAAACCAGAAAAAATAATTGACTAGCCCAACTATTACTATAGGTTTTATGCTTCGTCCGAAGCCGAAACGTACTAGAACTTCACATAAAACATGACCATAAAACCTATCGTGCTAGGCTGGCTACTATAATTGAAATTTAGTAATCACTAAATTTACTTTACAGCAACCTGTACACTGCCTGCCGGTGTGGGCTGCGCCATAGTTCCCTATGTGTTGCATCGCTCCAAACAGGTGTGGGGTCCCGACGCTGACTGCTTCCGCCCGGAGCGTTTTCTGCCGCAGAACTCTAACCGGCATCCCTGTTCCTTTATACCGTTTAGCCACGGAGGACGGAATTGTATAGGTAAGATTTCAATAACCTCGGCCTGAGCCTAACTAATGAGTTAAGTTAAGACGGACATAAACACATCCCTTACTAGCAAGTATTTAAGTGCGAGAGGGATGAATGCTATTAAGTCCGACATAAACGAGATCATGTTAGGCAGGTCAGCTAGCACAACTTGCTGCCAAGTCGCTTCACGCGTTACAAAGAAGAGGGTAGACTTTTATCGTCCTTGTGCTAGCTAAGCTGTACCTACATCAGTTCAAAACACTTAGCTGGTTTGGTAATCTATACTGATGAGATGGGAGGTGCGCCAGTTTCAAGCTGACAATCGCTAGGGACCTGTTTGGGCCGCTGGGTTAAAACAGTGCTTAAGTAACTGTAAACCTATTAAGAAGTTCATGGTCCCTAGGTAACGCGAATGATAAGCAGAAAAATCTAATAAAGCTATATTAGCTGGGGAATAAATAGGAAGGTGTACCTGGTTCTTCTTAGTTTTCGTCGCCTTTTATATTATTATATTATATTTCGGTTTTTCCTTCATATATGCAATTGATATCTTCAATAATTTTTCGACAGTGACAGACGTTTTTTTGAAGGTTTCTTGTAGACGTCTTGCCGGCCAGGTTTAGGCACACAAAAAGGTGATATCTAGTTACGGCGTAACCATTAGCTATACCTAGGAAGTAGGATTGGAGCCTTACCTATCCTATCAATCGCATACATTTTATGTTGAGAAAATCTATAAAATACAGTGTAAATATTTTATTTTATTTTCAGGGCGCCATTTTGGAATGCTTGCAATGAAGAGTATGCTCGCCAGCATCCTTCGAAAGTACAAAGTTGCTGCTAAGCCGTGTGGTACTCTGAAGATAGAGATTTTACTGATTCCAGTATCTGGCCACATGATTACCCTGAAAAAACGATGTTAAAATAAGTTAATCGTATAATTATCTAACACTCATATAGTAAATCCTCTTTAACGTGTTCATAAACCGTAGGGGATTTCCAATACACCGTGCCCGGAGCTGGTGCCGGAGCGTGGGCGGAGATGTCCATTGTCCAGGGGGCCGATTTTTGAGTGTCGAACGCTCGAATTTTCACTCGACATCTGACAAAAAACTACGATGGTGTTTTGACAGATGTCGAGTCGAGATGACAAAAGTCGAGCGTTCGACACTCAAAAATCGCCCCCCAGAACCTGATCATAATTTGAACGGTTACCTATGAGAAGCACAGCTGCGGGCTGGGTTATCTCTACTTTAGTATATACATTGTTCTTAGGTAGTCTTTGGTTATCTCGTCAAACATGCGCACGCCGCCTCAGAGCGCCCACATGAAACACATGAAAGAGGATTTAACACAAAGTTGTGTATGCAACTGTAGGTACTTAGTAGATATTATGTAGCAGTTGCATAAACTGCTATTATAAAGCAGAATATTTAGGTACAACAGTAGGTACTTTTATTCCACGAGCGTTGGTTAGCCATAGCCATTATAGTTGTGACACATACGAACAAGTAGACAATGTAATAAACGCATAGCTCCTACGCTGACGCACACATAGATAATGTACATGTCATGTATAATTCATCACACAGCCATGGCGCACCCGCGTTCAAGAGATAAAAGTATATACTGTAACTAAGTTTTGAATTAATTTATTGTTTGAGGGTAGATTGTCCCCGCCGCACTCTCATGAGCAAATCTGATAAAGGTGTAAATGTCTATTTTTATTTATTTATACATAAGAAATTGGTATTCATTTATAAAATTTCAGTGGAAATAAAACAGTACTTACTGTAGAAAGATTTCCCTTTATTTCGAATTCAATTTATTATCAGTAACATTGTAATAACAATAGAAACATGTCTTAAGACTATGATAACATACACAAAAACAAATAAAAACCGGCCAAGTGCGAGTCGGACTTCGCACATTTAGGGTTCCGAACCGACCGCAAATTTAAGTTGGTTTTTATAGGAAAAATAAGGAAATATCAAAGAAAAAATTCTAATTTATCAATATATTAGTATTTGTTGGTAAAATATACGTAATAACAAACATTATTACCAAATTTTATGTTTATAGGTATTTGGGAAGTTAAAAAAATCTTCGGAACAAAATTTCGTAAAAAAAGCTGGCTTTGGTGGCTTCTGATTTCTTTTGTTTTCCAATATTTTTTGAATTAAAAATATGGTAAGTATCTACTTAATGAGCTCTGATAAACAATGATACCCCACTCGATAGGGTAAAATATATTTTTTTTCGCGCCCCCCCTTTAGCTCTATGGGACTCATGGGAGCCCCCCCAAAAAAAAAGTTTTGACTATTTGTATGGCTTTAGGCCAACAAGATGCTTATACTGTATAAATTTGAAGCCTGTAGCTCCAACCGTTTGGCTGTAAAACCTGTGTGACAGACGACGGACCGACGCTTGGGCGTCACCAATAGGGTTCCGTTTTGACCCTTCGGGTACGGAACCCTAATAAAAACGAATTGAGTACTACTTATAAAAACACCCCGTCCAAAACTGCTGTCTGCGGCATGGACCCAAAAACGATGGCGGCGGTAGGTATTTCCTATTGACTACTGGTAATTTGATTTAGGTAGGTATATTATCCGCGTGATTTAAATATAAAATAAAAACCTGTCCCATCTAGGTAATTTCATAATTATTTCATTCTAGGTAAATCTAGGGCTGCCATCCGTCCGGGTTTTCCCGGATTTGTCCTAGTTAGGTAGTGTCCGGGGAAAACCCGGACACTTTTCATGTAAGGAAGCACCTCATTGAATTTAAAGGTCTTGTTTTTAAAAAATATTATTTTCGGACTCGTCCGGGTAAAAAATGCGATTTGCGCCAAATGTCCGGTTTTTTTAAAATCTTAGTCCGGGTTTAGCGAAATTCGAGATGGCAGCCCTAGGTAAATCCGACACCGAATTTTTCCGTAAGCATAAAATAGCATAGAAATAGGTTTTACCTAAGTAAAAAAGTGGTTAGCGGAATTCCGAAAGCCGTTACTGTACGATTGTTCAGAAAATGTATAGATATCGTCAATATTTGTTACAGTAATTAGGGTTTTAGCTTAGTTTTTCGTTCAGATTTAAATACTGCTCAATTTAGGTACAGTCAAGTCAAGGGCACCAATATATATAATTTTTTTTACCTTACTCCATTGAAATAAGGTCCAAGACACCCTTTGGCTAAAACGATGGCGTTGTTGATGCTATCCATTCTAACGTTAGCATAGTTAGCTTGTGAAAGCATAAAGCAGTAGTGCCAAAGAGAATACATAGATTACCCTCCGTAAAATGGCTCACCCACATACCTACTATTTCATTACCTACTGAAGCACGGGCTAGATTAAACCCACTGTTCCTGCCAAGGTGACTTTGGTAGACAACGTCACAACGAGGGTTGCACTGCTGGCTACACTGTTTAAAACTTCAGTATCCCTGCCGGTGGTTTACCAGGCACGCCTTTCTACCAATGACATAATATATCTAGTGACTATTACACTTAAGTAAGTGCGATAGAGATAGACATAATGTCGCAGCGACAAAAGTCGCGCGTGTGCGCTTACCCTAAGTGGTTTTCATGCATTTTTCCCCTCCCTCGCATCCTAGTTAAAGCCTTATCACACTACCCTATCGGTAGGACCCTAACTCAGGAAGGGGAGTTAAACTATCTCGCTCTAATGAGTGAGATGCTGCAACTCCCCTCCCCCAGTTAGGGCCCTACCGATAGAGTAGTGTGATAAAGCCTTTAGGACCAAAGATAATATAATCACTGACGTTCTGTATTCAGGACAGTGTAATACCCGCTTTATCGGTGTCGGATCCTACACCGATATTGTATCGGATAATGGAAACACAGCCTAACTTGGTACTTGGCAAGAATTCGGTTAGAATGTATGACAGTGAACAGCAAGCTTGCTTTACTCTCTTTGTCTATGGATAGAATTATTTTGTAAAAAAAACAAAACAAAATGCCAAATACTTTGGCTCTATGGTTGCGCGTATAGCGTACCGTAGCGTATCTTTTCCCCTTTACCGTAGGAATTAGGTTAACATTCGTGTTATTTTACTTCCTATCTTTGTTTTAGTTAAATGTAAATAATTTGTGCAAAAAATGTGTGCTGTGTTGTGAAAAAACCGCGTAATGTTTTAGCGTGTTACGTTGAAAAGGTAAGATTAATGAATGTAATAATGAGCCACATAAATTGTGTTGGCTTCGGTCAAGTCAAAATTGATGTAGTTGTAACTATAATGAAATGTTTCTCTAATTAGGTATCGAAGTCACTAGCCATGGAATTCGGACACCCTCCACCGAATATGGGGATGCCGCCACCCATGCATGCTCCGGGCATGGGTGGTCCTATGGGTCCGCCCGTTCGCAGCAACATGCGCCATAACTTTAGACCTTTCAACTACCAGATGCGCTTCCCGCCACAGGGTCCCCTGAATATGACTCAAGATGATTTCGATGGTAAACGTTTACGTAAATCAGTTATGCGGAAAACCGTAGACTATAATGCTGCGATAATTAAAGCTTTAGAGTGTCGCGTGTGGCAGAGGGATTGGCGGGACAGACACGCTCTCCAACCCGACGCTATGTATACTCCCGATCTGTTGCCGCCTCCCTCTTATCCTGATAACCCAATTAACGCGGTCACCACACGTTTCGTCAAAACCGCCACTAATAAAATGAGGTGTCCCATTTTCGCCGTAGCTTGGACACCTGAAGGTCGAAGGTTAATTACAGGGGCGTCGTCTGGAGAATTCACCTTGTGGAATGGTTTAACATTTAACTTTGAAACTATATTGCAAGCTCATGATTCACCAGTCAGGTCAATGGTCTGGTCTCACGGGGAAGGCTGGATGGTGACTGGTGATCACTCTGGGTTCATTAAGTACTGGCAAAGTAATATGAATAATGTAAAAATGTATCAAGCCCACAAAGAAGCCGTTAGGGGAATTAGTTTCAGTCCTAGTGACTCTAAAATTGTAACCTGCTCAGATGATGGCACCTTGCGTATATTTGACTTCTACAGATGTCAAGAAGAAAGAATATTGAGAGGCCATGGTGCGGATGTCAAATGTGTGCAGTGGCATCCTACAAAAGCTCTAATAGTCTCAGGCAGCAAAGATAATCAGCAACCAATAAAGCTGTGGGATCCTAAATCAGGAACGGCTCTCTCAACCCTGCATGCTCACAAGTCAACTGTGATGGATCTGAAATGGAATGAAAATGGAAATTGGTTAATAACAGCATCCCGAGACCATCTGCTCAAACTATTTGATATCCGTAAACTAGGAACTGAACTGCAAATATTTAGAGGACATAAGAAAGAAGCTTCAAGTGTCGCTTGGCACCCGAACCATGAAGGATTATTTTGTTCTGGAGGCTCTGATGGTGCTATTCTATTTTGGAATGTTGGGACTGATAAGGAAGTTGGATGCATTGAAGGTGCTCACGAATCCATAGTCTGGACGATGGCATGGCACCCACTTGGCCACATATTGTGCTCAGGCTCTAATGATCACACATGCAAATTTTGGACAAGAAATCGGCCAGGAGACCTAATGAGAGACAAGTATAACCTCAACACATTACCACCTGGCGTACAAGATGATCATGACTTGGATGAGCCTGCAATCATTCCTGGCATGGGTCCTGAAGATAAAGTTGAAATATTTTCTTCTGACACAGACAAAGTTATACCAGGTCTTGATCTGGACACAACCTCAATACCAATGGACTTTGAGAAAAAAGTAAAGAAAGTTCCTTATAGTAAACCCATTCCCAGAAACTTCCAAGCCCAGTGGAATCATGGTCCTACTGCTGATGACGCAACAACGGAAGCCCTGACACAGGCATTAGTTGAATCAGTCCCTGGGGCTGTGCCGCTCACACAAATTACTCCATCAGCTATATTTATTTATGGAAAACTTATTTCTGTAGAACCTGGCTCAAAACTTGAAAAGGCTATATCTGAAGGCCCGGTGGCACTAAAAAAATATATTGCTACAGGAGAAATAGAAGAATTGCATGATGTAATGCCGCATTTAGAAGAAGATGCAGAGGAAGAAACATACAGTCAACCATTTGAGTATCCTCAATCTGAACGCAACCATGACTCACTTGAGAATGAAGATGAGGAAATGGATGATTACAGAGGGGAGGAAGGCTACGAAAACGATATGATGGATGATATGGGAGAGCAACCTGATCAAGACTTTAACCAATCTAACATGAATAATATGAGGCCAATGGGTAACATGCCCCCTATGGGCAATATGATGAGACCCCCAATGCCTATGGGTAACATGGGTCCAATGGGTCCCATGCATAACATGCCACCTATGGGCAATATGCCACCACCCATGGGCAATATGCCACCTATGGGCAACATGCCTCCAATGGCCAACATGCCACCGATGGGCAATATGCCACCTATGGGCAATATGCCACCCATGGGCAATATGCCACCCATGGGCAACATGCCACCAATGGGACCCCCCATGGGCAACATGAACATGCCTCCGCCTAGACCATCCTTTACCGACAATGGTTTCAACAACAAAGGCCATTTCGACTCCAATTTCGATAACCAGTACCCCCAAGACAACGACGAGTACAATAACGACGAAGATCAATACCAGGAGCAAAATTACGAGGACGAGTCGTACAATGATGACGGGGACGACTACTCGCGTAATCAAAGATGGGGCGGCGGGGACCAGAGACCTTATCGGGGGAGGAACCAAGATCGAGGCAGAGGAGGCCCGGATCGGGACCGAGGTCGCGGGCGCGGCATGAACGGGCACGGCGGGCGCGGCAACCGGCGCGGGCAGCGCGGCTCCCCCTGGCGCGGCCGCGGGGGCTCCGGCCGCAGCTTCCGCCGCGGCGGCAAGTCCGTGCCCAACTAGTATACTGGTACTGACTACCATTGGTCCCGCCCCAGTACCGAACAATAACTTTTAAGTTCATGAGACATTGAGTGTAAGTGTAAGACCGAGATATGTTGTTAAGTGATGCAGTTGCGAGAGGTTGTATATAAGTTTGTTCCCAGCTTGTATTTTATTTTTTAAGCTGAACGTTCCGAAAATAATAAAATTTATATTGAAAAAATTTACATTCTTGTACAGGTGTTCCATTACATTGGCGGATATTGGTGAGTTGAACTGTCCTATTTGTTAATTAATTCGAACTGTGAACTCTTGCGCATAACGTGTTTATATGCACTCAGGTACTTTATTCGAGGATGAGTCAGCTTCAGGCTACCGCCTGGACCACGCAAGCAACTCCACTCCACACTTGGACCGCCCCACACTGCCATTCCCCCGAGGCGTCATCAAATCGCAACATCTTATAGTAAGATCCCGGTATTTTTTGATTTGTTTTGTTAATAAAAAATAATAAAGTTACACCCTTTCCTTCATATGTAAAGATATATTTGTTTATGTGGGATTTGATTGTTGAATTAATAAATAAAAAATAAATAATAAAAAGAAAATAAAGGCACCACCATGTCCAAGGCGTACCCTGTCCTCGACTGAAGCGCAGCCAACATAATTGAAATAAATGTATTTTTATGTGCTGTGCATGCTTCTTGTTTGTACAGCACATACCTAATATATTTTTATAATTTGTTCTGTTTGATTCAAAAGTTATATTACAAGTATTTGGATGAAATTAATTAATTGGTATACTTATAGAGATTTTTGAAGGATATTGATTGATTGAAATATTTTGCTTTTTTAGGGTTCTGTAGCCAAAATGGCGAAAACGGAACCCGTAAGTTCGTACGTCACAGTCGATTTACTGTGTTACTGTTTATGAGAGACTATAAGCACAAGAGTTATGAAATTTGACAGGAAGCTGTAGTTTATGAACGGCCTAATAAAAATGATGTGTAATTACGAAAAAATATAAAATAGGGATGGGGGGAAGGGGGACTCCATACATATAACCGGGGATGAAAAATAATCAATCCACATAGGCATTTGGAATATGGGTGGGATAAAGAGGTTTCTAAAAAACTGTTCCATTTCAGTCAACCGTTGGTGAGATATTAGCTGTCAAATTCGTAAAAAGTGTCCCCCCTCTAATTTCCAAACTATGAAGTTTGAATTCAGATATTAATTAAGGTGGTGTATATTAAATTAATACTTCCAACGATTACCGTACGTACGTAACGTACCCAAGTGCCGTGAGTTCCCTATAAAGATATATGACCTTTTTTGATTCAATATATTGGATTGGTTTTAAATGTGGACTAGGAGGTGTGTCGGTACGGAAACCTTCATTGTGCGTGATTCGACACGCACTTGGCCGGTTTTTATTATTTTAAACTTCTATTATTTTTCACTCTGGAACTTAGTTCATTAGGTTAAGATATGCATTTTGCATTACCTTGGTATAGGTATTTCTTAGACATATATCTTTCAAATGATTTAGTAAGCGTAGTTTAGGTATAGAAAATATAGTGAGCGTAGGTAGTCTTCAAAACCAATGGTTTAACGCTGCATGCTCTGATTTCAGATCAGTGCACTTTTGAATTTATAGAAATAGTATATGTTGGTTTAGCGCGCTTTGAGACCCACCGACAATCCCGCTCCTTGGACAACTTTTACGTTCTAATTTTAATAAAGATTTACTTAAGAGATTTATTTTCGTCAACACTGTAGAAAACAATAAATATCTGAAATTCTGAAGGGTTTTATTTGACATCGCCCTATACCTACATAAATAAAGAATACTTGAGAAAATTATGTGCAGTTTAATTTTTAGAGTAATATTTTTCCGGGAGGGTATAGCGGGTCCAATAAAGAATGTTTCCGTTGTTTCAGATGAGCGTCGTGAGGAGATTGTGCTGGGTTATAGCTGTGACCGCGTGTGGGGCCATGCACAACGGAGGGGGCGACCGGAACTCCTTAGGGAGTCAGTTCGACGCCAATCTCACCGACCGAATCGAAGCTATCAACGGGACACCCAACTACAGACTGATAAAGCCCGATAAAAGCGCGCAATGGTACCCCTCTACGGGGGAGATAAAGATCGATTATTGTGTGAGACAAGCTAAATGCGAGCAGCTAATCAACAGAACTTGTTTAGGCGTCGAACTGCCATATGATCAAACGAGCGTCCATTTAACATTTTTTCGCACACAGCAGGCAATCCAGAATCAATTACAATTATATACACATTTGATAAATGTGCCAAAATGCTGGGCCGTTATACAGCCCCTGCTTTGCTCCACGTTCATGCCCAAGTGCGAGAACGTGCTCGGTAAAGACATGGTGTATCTGCCGTCGTTCGAGACTTGCAACGTGACGGTGGAGCATTGCGCGATTCTATACAATACCTCGTATTTTCCGTCCTATTTGAAATGCAACGAGACTCTCTTCCCCCCGAAATGCGAGAACCCTGCAAAGGAGAAAATGAAATTCAATACGACTGGCAAATGTTTGCCGCCGCTCATACACACTGAAAAACCTTTACATTTTTACGAAGGTGAGTTAAAAAATTGCGATTTAGACTATACACGTCTTTTGGGCGAGTTAACTAATGTTACTTTTTAAATTAGCACGTTTCCTAAATCATAGTAACAATACGTGACTGAGTACAGGTAAATTACTTTCGAGACGTTTTTGAATTTTTAGTAGTATTTGTATATTTACAGGCATTCTATATTTAAATTTACACACACTAAAATAATTTACACACATTTAAATTTTGTCCATACCTACACAACTACAAATGCAAAAAGTAATTTACCTGTATAGCACTCTCGTGCATTGATAAAGTCACGTACTTACTCTAAGCAGTCTTTAATTTCGCTATCATCCATCACGACGAGGTGGCCGAGTGGTTAAGGCGTTGGACTGCTAATCCAATGTGCTCTGCACGCGTGGGTTCGAATCCCATCCTCGTCGATATTTTTTTTTCTTCAATTATATACGATTGTACCTATTAGGAGTATTAGGTATTCATGAAACATGTCCTGTATGGGAAGGGAATACTCGGGACCGGGACACATTAATGAAACCTGTATTTGTTTGTGATTTATTGCAAGCTTAAAAGCATTAGAACTTTAGTTCTTTTAATTTTTAATTGAAATAAATTTATTAAAAATCTATTATATAGTTTTTGAGCATGCAACTGTACTGGGATATTGCTAAGAGCATGATGATGAATACAAGTTTTTAGCAACATATTTCATAAAAGTAATAAAAGAAGTTTTCAATGATTAAACTCAGTCCGGGGTTTTTTTTTATGAATGAATAAATCTTTATTATTTGCATTCTATGCGGTAACGATCACTGTAGCAATCGTTAACAATGTATGAAATGCCTTTACAATACATATGCTCAGAAAGTTCTCTTTATAAGGCTAAACATATGCATAGAAAGTGACACTTTTCCGCACTACTGCGGCGCGCGCCGCCCTCGCTGTGCCATCGCAGCGTGCGGCTGGCAGGCTCACAAGAGGTCAAGCGTTTATTGAAGCACGAATTGCTAATCAAAAGCCATGTATATTATATTCACTTCGTGTTTTAATATCACCGACATGCGTTGGGAAAAAGTCTACTTTCCACACTCGTATTATTGTTTCACAGATCTATAAGCGTTCGAAAACAATAGACTATTTGACACATCTTAAAATTTGTAAAATGGTGTCAGTTTGTGGATAGTAAACCATCAAAATATCACATTGAATTGAAAATTATAAACTTTTACCAAAATAGAAAAAAGATATTTAATTTAACATCGAAAATTCGGAAAATTATGTTATTTTTTGTCATCCAAAAGTCAAACAAAAGGTATCAATAAAATACTTAAGTAAAAAAATATGTACGGCAACTATGTAACTAAACGCCTTATTTTACGACCAAAACAGCAAAATACTTATTTTCCCATACAACAGGTTGGTTCGATACCAGGCGGGTGACGTCATCTGCCCGTGCCAATTTGTAGGAGCCGTTTGGGCGGCCGCTAGCGGCGAGCTAGGTTCATCTCTATTTTTTGCCCTTTATTGTAGTCTAATTGTAGTTGGTCCCATATAGAAATTTCATCGTATATGAAAACTGGTACGACTGGCACCATAAAATTTTTTTTTGTCAAATAGTGTAAGTGTATTGTTGGTTTTTGGTTTGTACAGGCATACCAAACTGCGGGCTCCCCTGCCAGGACCCGCTATACACAGAGGACGAGCACCAGCAGATCCGGCGGCTGGTCGCGTGGGGCGCGGGCGGCTGCCTCGCGCTCAACCTCCTCACCGTCGCCACCTTCCTCATCGACTGGCGCAGCGCCAACAAGTACCCGGCGCTCGTCATCTTCTACATCAACGTGTGCTTCGCCGTCGCTAACATGGGGTGAGGTGATACATCCTAGAGTACTTTTATCTTGTCTCACGAGCGCGGGTGAGCTATGGTTGTGTGTTGAACTATACATGCACATTGTCTATGTATGCGTCAGCGTAGGAACTATGAGTTGACGTTGCCTATGTGTTTGCATGTGTCACAACTACAAGAATGGCCAACCGGCGCTCGTGAGATATACCACACGTACGTATAGTACCCGGAAGTAAATATTGCACGTCGGTCTTTGGAAAGAGGCCAATTACTGTTTACGACGATTTCCGAACACTGGTGAACGTCCATTTTGATTTATTAACACATCACATCAAATAAATTGCACTTTATGGACTTTATTAGTTTACGTCAAATCGATGACATGTAATCTATAGTTTCTGACAAAACTCTGGGGTACTGTAGACAAACTTCTGGGGTATTGTAGACATCTAAGCACACAGCTGCAGGCCTAGCACATTGTGGCCGCGAGAGTATGTCAGCTTATCTCGAGCTATCCGTCACTTTCTAACAGCACCAATCACAAAAAGACGCGTAGCTCGAGATAAGACGACATACCCTTGAGGCCATCATGTGCTAGGCCTACTGATGGTATGATAAAGCAGGTTGTGTAGCGTTCAATATGTTCACGGTCGTCAGTTTTGGCATCGAGTGGCGCAGCGTTTATTTATTAACTTGTGCTTCGCCGCCACATAATATACATCTGCTACTTTACTGTTTATGTATCTGATAACAGGATTTGGGTTTTTGAAAGGGTTATTCCAAAGTTTGTTCTTTTATTGTGATCAAACAAAAACGCAAATACAAATAAACCTCGTCGGAGCCGTTACGCTAACATGCGCATGTGGAATCAGATATTGCTATACTTACAATGATATTTTTTGTAAATCTAACGCATTCATATAAAATGATGACCTTATTTTTTATATCTAACATAATGCGCTATGCTACTAAAGCTAAACCAGAAATATATGACCATTGTCATGAGGGCGCTAATTTGTCGTTTAATATTTAACTCGCCGCGTCGCTTCGCGTTCGCGTCTAAACTCTGGTCCACCATTCGGCGGAGTTGTTTGACAAGTCAAAATGCACAAATGTTGCCACAGGACGGCCAGTGCTGTTCATATCGATATTATTTAAGGCCTCACTAGACGTACGGATCTTACGGACCTATTTGTCGGGTACCCCTTGGTGCTTGCCGAGATCATCGAAAATCGAAATTAGTAGTGTTTCTCTCAATCTAAAATGCTCTCAATTTGACAAATTAAAATGATTTGTAAATTTTTAATTTTTCATATTTCTTCGTATTTATTTTACTTTTGTCCGCTTAATGAGCCTTTAGTTGCCGAAAAGTAGAAACTTTTACATTTATTAAATTAGGTAGTAAAGTAATAGGACTTAAATCTTGATCGAAAAAACTTCCTATCGAATAGTATATCGATTTTAATATTCCGAAAAATGCTGCACATTTTTGTCCGTGAATAAGAGGGTATAGTTAGTTACTTTATACTTATCGACATATTTTTATCGATATATACCGTCACTATTTATTTTTTTCTACTCCTGGCAACATCTCATCTGCCAGTTTACTCCGCCGAATTATGGACTTGACCTTAGTTCGCCCACCTAGGACAACGCGTTATGTTATTCATATAAACCGCAACAAGTGACACGTGCTGACATCCTATCATTAAAATTATTGCCAGTATAAGAAATAAGTTCCAATGAAATTCTGCAACATGGCGCATGGTCATATTTTCCTGGTCAGGTTTTAGTTATAAACCTTATATTTAAAACTTTAGGAGTGCCCTTGTAATAAATGAATGAAGATTGAGACGTAGGTAGATTGTTAGAAATAAGGATGTTATACTGTGGCGCTAGAAGGATAGCTACATATCACTTCGACATACAATATAGGACCCTAAAGTTTTAAATATAAGGTTTAAAACTAAAACCTGACCAGGAAAATATGACCATGCGCCATGTTGCATAATTTAATTGGAACTTATTTCTTATACTGGCAATAATTTTAATGATAGGATGTCAGCACGTGATTGTCACTGTTGCGGTTTATTTGAATAACGCGTTGCGCTAGGTGGGCGAACTAGACGCGAACGCGAAGCGACACGGCGATACAGAATGGGGTGCGAAGCGGTTCGCTCACGGGACAAGGATTACAAGCAAGGAAATTACAAGGGAGTGCCCTTGTAATAACTGAATGAAGATTCAGAATGCAACATTCATTTTGATTGTCTACTAAATTAAGTATCAAATATGAGATCTGCAAATAAATTTGGGCCACGAAATTTATTAAGACGGTTGTTCATATCTTTTCAGATGGCTCGTCCAGTTCGGCATTGGGTCCAGGGAAGACATAGTCTGCTCAAAAGACGGTACCAGGCGCCAAGGCGAACCGTCCGCCGAGGAGAATTTGTCTTGCGTCGTTGTATTCGTTCTTGTAAGTTACACTCCACATTTTGAGTCGTGCCTTTTATAAAGGTAATAATATTTAACCAAGCGGCACCGGAATGGCACTGCGTGGCCTCAGTTTGCCGCAGCAAATTCCTTGCGAGGCAATTTTGTTACGTTGAAAAGTTCGTTGCAGTTGCATACACTTTACTGTCAGCTAATGAATCTTGCAATTAGAAAGAATTTTATATAAAATGTGTTTCACAGGTTTACTACTTCATGATGGCGGCCTGCGTCTGGTTCGTGATATTTACATACGCGTGGCATATGAGTTTTCGGGCTTTAGGTAAGTTGCTTATCCATACTAATACATATTATAAATACGAAAGTGTGTCTGTCTGTCAGTTACCTCTTCACGCTTAAACAGCTGAACTGATTTAGATGAAATTTGGCATGGAGATAGTTTGAGTCCCGGGGAAGGACATAGGTTACTTTTATCCCGGAAATCATCCCTTAAGGGAGTGGAAATTTGTATGGAAATGCGATAACTAGGTAAGCGCCTGATATAAAAAATAACAATTAAATTCTATCGCGATGAACGAGTTCCACGCGGACCAAGTCGCGGGCAAAAACTAGTAGTTAATATTTTGTTGTATCATTACAAACTGTTTCGGAAGATAATATCCTGCTTACTATTATTTGATGCTATAATTGCATATTGCCAGGTAAAATCCAAGATCGGATAGACAAGAAGGCGGCGTACTTCCACTTAGTAGCGTGGTCACTACCGCTGGTGCTGACCATCACGACGATGGCGTTCGGCGAGGTGGACGGCAGCAGCGTCACCGGCATCTGTTTCGTGGGCTACGTGAACCATCCCATGCGCGCCGGCCTGCTGCTGGCGCCGCTACTGTTGGTGCTGGTGCTGGGCGGATACTTCCTGCTGAGAGGTCAGTGACACTGGCCGAGGTCACTAGTGATTGTTGTGAACCTGACTCGCATCGACCGCCATAGCCATATAGCCATCTACTTCGACAGTTATCTACCATTTCCTGGTCTCTCATTTCACTGTTGATGATCGCGATAACGTTCCAATTCCTATTGGTGTGGTGTGGACCAAGCATTGAATACCTCCTGAGTCTTACTCACGCCATATAAGTTAATAGACGGCATAGGCATTCCTACATCTTTCCAATTTAAGTTTAAAATTTGTAATAAGTCAATAATGTACAATGAAGAGAAATAAACAGTTTTTTTTTATATCGAGAACCAACAGCTTTATATGACACGATAACACTTTAAACATAAACAGGTAGCAAATTATAGGATCTTTTTATCTATCTCTTTAGGCGTCAGGACTTCCATAACGGCTAATTTATTATTTCAGGAGTGTTCTCATTAGTAGCGGTGCGTGTGTCGAGCAAAGACGTGATCTCAGCTCGCGCCGCCAACAAGATCCGGCAGACCATCACCCGCTGCTCGCTAACGGCGGCGCTGGTCGCGGTCTTTATCTGCGTCACCTTCGCTTGTCACCTCTACGAGTTCCGAAACGCCGAGCTGTGGAGGGAGTCCTTTAAAAATAACATCATGTGAGTGTAGTGTAGTGCTCGCTCACGGTGGCGCCGGGAGCTAAGCTATATTTATCTGCGTCACCTTATGGAGAATGCCTTGCCCTACCTCTCGACTTAAAGAAGCCTACTGTATATGTTGATACAGTTTATTTATGAGATATTTTTCGACAGCTGCCGCCTGGAAGCGCTGAGCGGAGCTCGCACTTGCGCCGGCGGCACGCGGCCGTCGGTGTCGGTGCTGCAGCTGCGCCTGCTGTGCTGCTGGGCGGCCGGCGCGCTCATGGCGTCGTGGACCTGGACCCCGGCCGCCGCCGCCGCCTGGCGCCGGTACCTCGCCAGGTGACGACCCTGTCTACTGTTCTGTCGGTGCTGCAGCTGCGCCTGCTGTGTTGCTGGGCGGCCGGCGCGCTCATGGCGTCGTGGACCTGGACCCCGGCCGCCGCCGCCGCCTGGCGCCGGTACCTCGCCAGGTGACGACCCTGTCTACTGTTCTGTCGGTGCTGCAGCTGCGCCTGCTGTGTTGCTGGGCGGCCGGCGCGCTCATGGCGTCGTGGACCTGGACCCCGGCCGCCGCCGCCGCCTGGCGCCGGTACCTCGCCAGGTGACGACCCTGTCTACTGTTCTGTCGGTGCTGCAGCTGCGCCTGCTGTGTTGCTGGGCGGCCGGCGCGCTCATGGCGTCGTGGACCTGGACCCCGGCCGCCGCCGCCGCCTGGCGCCGGTACCTCGCCAGGTGACGACCCTGTCTACTGTTCTGTCGGTGCTGCAGCTGCGCCTGCTGTGTTGCTGGGCGGCCGGCGCGCTCATGGCGTCGTGGACCTGGACCCCGGCCGCCGCCGCCGCCTGGCGCCGGTACCTCGCCAGGTGACGACCCTGTCTACTGTTCTGTCGGTATGCGGCCTCGTGGATCGGCCCCAGCGGTGAACTACATTCATCATAATCAGCCAAAAGACGTCCACTGCTAAACATAGGCTTCCCTCAAAATGTTGTCAAGCGTGCAAGTGAAATCATAATCCCACCTGTGGCGTAGATTTTTTAAATTTTAACTTTGATTTAAAGTAGGCCGCCCTCCCCCAGAGAGCGCCACAACGATCGGTTATGGCATGGGCTGCCCGCACCCAGCGGAGCCTCGCGACCTTAACCAGGCCATCCTGGAGGGTTGGAATTAGGAAATGAATATTGAAATGCTACTTACAGGAAATGCGGTTGCTCAGTGGAGGCGGAGGCGGGGCGGCGCGCGCGCAAGCACGAGCTGATCGCGCGCGCGTACCGCCGGCGCGGGGAGTTCGCGGCGCGCGGCCGGCTCTCCATCAGCCTCGGCGGCTCGCGCCAGGACCCCGTCGGCCTGTGCCTCACCACCGAGCCCCAAGACTACCCCGACAACGCCAAGCACGAGAGGTCATTATCATTTACTTCAGAAGGCTCAAGTCGTATACGACAACTCGACTTTTACATAACTCGGCCTGTAAATAGATGACAGCTTGTCTTGTCTCGCGTCGTGTTCCGGAGTTGCGCTAACTCCACGGAACATTAAATTACACTGTTAGTAAAACAAGACTAATGTCATCGGAGTCACCCCATTTGCTCCTGTAATTTTAATACCTCGCAGTCTCAACCCGCGAAAACTTTATATCTTAGAGAGTGGAGTCTAGAATATGGACTGAATAGTATTTTTTTAACAGTTGCGAGCTATCCTCGTCATGGGCAGCGAACCTCCCCCGCTTCGTGCGCCGACGCGACGCGCTCGTGCTGCCGCCGGCGCACGCGTCGCTGAGCTCCACGCCCGACCGCCGACACTCGCAGGACTCGCAGATCAGCATCAGCCTGCGCCACGTGTCCGTCGAGTCCCGCCGGAACTCTCTCGACAGCCAGCTCTCGGTCAAGATCGCCGAGATGAAGACGAAAGTCGGCCGCCGGCGCACCAAGCACGGCAAGGCTAAGCGGAAGGCGAGGTAAGTAATAGTACATTACTGCAGAGACCAGTAAGTAAGCCATCCTGGACGAGTAGGAGTTAGCCGGCCGAGCCGAAGGCGAGGTCCGGCTATAATACGAGGCCAGGATGGCACTTACGGTCGAAGCTTGTATAGTGCTTTTCTCAAAAATAAAACAAGTTGTATGAATAACAGCCAGCATTTAAATAATTTTCGACAATTCCGCCTCGATCGTTCTTAATACTTATGATTATCATCATCATCATCATCATATCAGCCGAAAGACGTCCACTGCTGGACATAGGCCTCCCCCAATATTTATGATATGTAACGGGATTTACATACTTACTTCCTGGACAGTAGGTGTTACTTCCTGGACAATTCTGCCAACTGTCCAGGATGAGCCACTTTCGGATACTATCTTCACAGATGTTATGAGAACATTACATACAATTTTCGAGAAAATTCTGTTTCATCATTCAACCTTTGGCACGTCTCTGTTGAATCCACTCGGAACTCTACAAACTTTCAGTGAAAATCGCTGAAATGAAAATATGATCTCTAGGTCCATTAAATACTCCATCGTATCGTATGCTTTGGCACGGATCCGTACAGAATATTTAAACCTATTGTTTGACATTACAGTCATAATTTGATTGTAAAATTCTGATATCCGATCATAAGGGGGTTAAACTG
The DNA here is from genome assembly GCA_951800055.1 of Cenopis cana. NCBI lineage: Eukaryota > Metazoa > Arthropoda > Insecta > Lepidoptera > Tortricidae > Cenopis > Cenopis cana. The sequence goes on from OX637488.1 coordinate 9,878,416, forward strand.
CAATAAAAATGAAATTCCAGATCGGCGCGCAAGGAGAGCACCCCGTCCATCGAGAGCCAGATCAGCCGCTACTGGCTGCAGGCCGTGGCCGCGAACAACGACCCGGCCCGCGAGGAGGTCAAGTTCAGCTTCGATTGACCGACATATACCAAAGCATCCACTATTTGTAATGTTGGGCACCAATTGATACAAAATGCTGATCTCTAAGTTGTCGGATGAATGACAACTTCATGTAACTAATCCCATCCATTGATTACGAATAGACGCTAGGTTGGCGCGCGTGCAATGAAGCACCTGCGTAACGAGTTTCCGATTCGAAATGTTAAGTTTCATCCGGGCTGGAACTCTCAGCACCATAAGCCGGGCCGGCCAAATGTAATCACTTGAATAATAACAGTACCTACAATTTTTGAACTTCTCGAGCGACTAAGATTCGCTTTTCGTCCCTTACTGGCAAGTATTGAAGTGCGAGAGGGACGAGTGCTATATGTCCGACATATAAGCGATCATCTTAGCCCCATTGTAGACAAAGGTCATATGCCATAAAAGTTTAATCGGACAGTTCCAGTTAAAAACTTCACAGACATCAGTCGTTTAGTTAATATCTGATATTTTATATGTATAGAGGTCAGTGATCAAACAGTAAACTAAGTTATCTTTTTTAGGTTCTTGGGGTTTGTTAGCCCGCTTAAAGAGTGAGATGTTAATTGGTGCAGTATTTTTATGTCCTTAAATGCAGCTTAAACGAATAATTTGAATTCGCTTAATGCTCTGTGATCCTACCATATCATGATAAAGGTATTAATCTCTTCAGTGATAGAATAGAAATATCTTGCGAATTATACTCAAATTATAATTCTACGATTGTAAGTTAAGATTGCAAATTCTGTAAATTAAGTATTATTGCATGGCAGTGTGGAGATATTATACATTAACATCATCACTGCCTTATGCGTTATGAATCAGATTAATTGTTGACTGAAGCAGCTTCTTCATAATATGTTTGATATTAAGAAATCAAAAGACTGATCAGAATCTCTGCTAATTTTAATACAAACGCGACAGAACCATGACATATTCTAAAGTTATTATTAATAATGTGAATATATCATTTACTTTATAAAGGATACAATAATATCCTACAAACCAGACACAAAATATTATGCATGTGCCATAAATACTATTTATGCGTGAAATTTTGGTCAGATCAATATCGACTGATTATTTTTTTATTAGTAACTAAGTGGTAATTTTAGAGGCAAGTTTTCAACCAATGCGTTTAGGGTAAGTTAACACTTTTTCTTATGAGAAACTGTAATCAATGTTGAACGAATTGATTTTAAACGCACACGAACGGTTGTGAGATTGTTGTGAAGCGAGTTTTCTGAGGCTAGGTCTAGGTGTAATACTAATCAACGAGGGAGTGGCATGGCAACTATGTAAAATATTTCACTCGAATGTTACAGGAAGATGCCGGGCTCAGACGAGTAGAGTAGCTCTCCCTGTTATTTAACACCGGCACCACACTTCGCTATGCGTATTCGCCTGCCTTTCTTTTGCGATATTAAAGATAGAGATGCAACACGAATATTTGCACAAATACGGCGAAGTGTAGTGCTAGCATAAGGTAAAGCCCCAGTGCTCGGCACCTTAGTGCCCAATAGATAACACCTATTATTAATCACCCTGTCATGATGCCATAAGAAAATATGTGCCAAGTATAAGCAACTTCGACCAAAACACGAACTATAACCGTTACGATGTTATTAGTTAGAGAAAAATTGCTACAGATCAGTGACGTCACTGACTTAGGCCCGGGTTGCAACAAACCGTCTGTAATCGTGAGCGGTGTTCGTCAAATCTGATTGTATGGAAAGTTTGTCAAGTTTCTATGGGATGACAGCTGCCGGCGCCATATTTGACGATGACCGGTCTGTGTTCGTACGTTCGTGCAACTGCCACTTAGGCTGGGTTGCACCAAACCGTCTGTAATCGTAAGCGGTGTTCGTCAAATCTGATTGTATGGAGAGTTTGACAAGTTTCTATGGGATGACATCTGCCGGCGCCATATTTGACGATGACCGGCCTGTGTTCGTATGTTGGTGCAACTGACCCTTAGAGCGCCATAGTAAATGACGATTGTTCAAAGTGCATTTTGCGGAAAAGGAATGCTAATTAATTCTTTTGAGTTACTTTTTTCGCCATTTAATAGAGTACGAGGGGTGATCCAAAAGTAATGATAACGAGTATGTAAAACAACACATGTGTTCAAAAACTAAATTTATTTCTTAACGTAGTCTCCTAACAAGTCTACACACCTATGCCATCTTTTCTCCAGACTACGAATTCCATTTAAAAAAAAAATCTTTGTTTGGACTCTCCAAATAAGCCTCCACAGCGGCCATAACCTCACTGTCATTCAAAAAAATTTTGACTCGCAGATTTTCCTTCAGCCGTGGAAACAGATAAAAGTAGCTGGGGGTTAGGTCTGGCGAATAGGGGGGTGTTCCACCAATTCGAAACCCGCATCCCGGATTGCAGCCATTGCAACACCTGGCCTTATGAGGAGGTCCGTTGTTGTCTGGGTGGAACATTCTAGGCACCCAACGAGCGGATACTTTATTCATGTGCAATTCTTGGGTTAAGATTCTTTGAATGCTGCCATACGAGATCCCTGTGACCTCATTTAAATGTCTGATTGTCACTCTTCTATCAGTTAAACTAAATCTTCTATTTTTTTTGACATTCTTCTCAGTGCGGACGATGGAAGGCCAGCCCTCGCGGTGTTCGTCTTTACAAGATGTTCTACCCAAGTTAAACTCCTTGCACCAGTATGCAACTGTAGAATACGGAGGAGCAGAGTCCCCTAATGTTCCCACCAATTCAACATGTATATCTTTAGTACACATTTTTTTCAAACAGAAGTACTTAATAACGGCTCTCACTTCAGATTTTTCCATTTCCACGCATTTATTCCGACAACTCACGAATAAATAAATTTATTTCAGTGACAGATATCAATTTTTTTACATATTTTTTTTTAATTTACTGGCCAAGAACTGCCTTAAAAAATAAAACCTCTTTTTGCTTTTTTCAGCCACTGAAAGTATTTCATTATCATTACTTTTGGATCACCCCTCGTATTTAAACCTTATACGGAAAAAAATTTGGATTTATTGATTTTCTTTTATGGTGTCAACATCCCGTCAGTATCGAGCACAGGAACGCTTACCTTATTATTATTGTATTTTGTAACTAATACTGTTGAAATGTTTTCTAACTCGTATTCTTCCAACGTTAGCTCGAACAAGCCTAATCGCTACAGCTTTAATGTTTACCTTTACACGACACATAATATAGGATTATTACCAGTTTACATTTAGTTGATACATGTATTTGACAATATTTTTGGCATTGGCAATAAATGTTGCATTTGATATGATTATTTATTTTATTTAAATGTATCCCTGTAATGTAAGAAATGAAACGGCAATATTTAAATTTCCAGTTTAATAATAACGAAAGCAAGCAAATTATGTCACAGGAAATACGATTAATGTCATGAAATACACATTCAGTGAATAAATTAATAAAATCTATAATACCTAGGTATTGCAGTTTAGGTACCCGATTTTACAACTACTGGACGTATTTGGTAGCTGCTTCATTATTATTTTATTTTAAAAACTATGGAATGGATGCAAAATCACTTGTGATATCCAAAATCTCCCAATACCTACTGTTTCACCTATGCATAATTTAACTAATAACTTAATACTTCCATAATCGAACACCAATTCAATTTGCCAAGTGCAGAAGTAGGTAAAAACATAGCCGAGCTGACTTCCGCACATTCCAAATTGAGAAGTGCTGAGATCTACTAAGTACATATATAATAAATCCTCTACTCGTATTATGCAATTTACTAACAAAGGTACTTTAATCACAGATGCAACGTTATGGTGGCAAGAATTTGACGGATTTTGCGAAGTCTTTTTAGCTTTTGGAACAACTTCTGAAGACAAATATTACGCGTGTAGCTAAATTGTTTATTCTTCTTATGATGAAGTCGAGATAAGTTCAACTGTACAATTTATCTTCAGAGTTGTTCAACAAACATTTGTCAAATAAGCGGTCAAACATATCGTGTCGTGGTCACCCATACGCCAAAACATGAAAAGTTTAAAATAAAAATGTTTGATTCACATGATTGCCTGAATATAATAGTAAAAATGCTGACCAGCATGCATAATAGTAAAGGCTAAAGAAAAAAATCACATACAAATAGGAAAACAACACCAAAAAAATGAACTAAACTATAAAAACTTAACAAAACATTTAAGAACTTATATATTAGGAACGAAGAAGTTCGAATCACTGTACTCTTAACTTAAAAGTCAAATTGCACTATTTTTATGAGAGCACGAACTCAATCTTTGGCCTTAAAACTAAAAGGAAATCACAAATTCAGTATCTAAAATAAATTCGATCTAAAAACTTATTATAAATGAGCTGAGAGTAAAACAATCACCACAACTAAAATTATGTGCTATTAACTATTATGCTCTGTAAAGACGATTTATGTTTGCAAATACTTATTAGTGCACACAATCTTAAATACGCTTAATATAATCTGTATCGTCTGGGACGACAAGCAACATTAAAAATCTATCTATGTGTAAGCAACACAGTTAATCTACAGTTGGGTGTTATCACACGTTCACAGCAGTCTTTAGGTCGCTCTAGCCTTGCGTATGTTCTGCTTCTCGTTGTCAGTAAATCCGAGTATGTTCTCTATCGCGTTGAGGTGGCCCTGGTGGTTCTCTGGGTCCGTGAGGAAGTAGTAGATCGCGGACTTGAGGAACTGCAGGGTCACTTCGGGGTCCACGTTTGTCTTGTTTCCCTTCTGCGAGTCTACGATGCGACGGTACATGGCCTGGAACAGAGTTATTCCTATTTAAATCTGTCTAAGGCATGTTTTAATTTAAACTCATGCATGCATTTACTGTTGCGGCCAATAATATATTTTCGTTGGTTTTGTTTTTTATTTCTATTCGTGAAATATATCGTATTATAAAATGAGTTGGTCAGACAAATTAAGACTTGTTCGGCGCGAAAACAACTATAATTATATTACTGGCTGGTACTACTTTTCTTACCAACAACGCTGAAGTACTTAATCATACATATAATATTCAACTTAGAATTCGGAATTTAATGACATGCTGTTCATATGTACCTATATGCATAATTATTAACCAAAACTCTTTATACATATAAGCAACAAAAACTATCAATACAACTACTAAACGTTAAAATAAAATTATAAATAACTATTTTACATTTTTTACAAATACCAAACAAATCCATCAATTTAAGACGGTTTTATAAAATATAGAATTAACGAATTTACACTGCAAAATCTTACCTCACAATATAAAACCTTAAGATAAAAAATCAAAATAGGTCAAAATGTTTTATACCAAGTACCATATTATTATCCCGAACCAAAAGAGGCTGTTTCAAATTAATGAAATCATGCAAAGCTAAGTTAGGCGAGAAAATAAGCCAACTAGGGATGCAAGTTACTTATGCAGTTAACAATAATACTACGGATTATTCACGTGACTGAGGACTTCAGTAACTCCAAACATCATCATAAATTTTCAGGCCGGATTTGACCAAACTGGTACAAGGTTTTAATCGAAGGTTAAACTTATCATATTGGAATAAAATATGTTCTTGTTTAATCAAATTGACATTTAGTTGTATAGAAGTACCTAGGATAAACAGATAACTATTAAGGAATAATGACTTCATTATTTGACGATGTTTCAAGTTAGTGAATACAGCTGTTAATTGTCGCAAAAGCGCGATTTTTGGTCTCTAGTTATTGACTAAGACTAACAATGTAGCCCAAACCCTTCATCTATAAATTGAGTTGAGTAATGCTCATATTAATAATAGTAATAAGTTTAGAACGCTCAAGACCGATACCACAATCAAATAGACATTCAACATATCTATTGTCTTGACTGGGTAAGTGGGTATATGAGATACCGGTATTGGAATGCAGTTAGTGTTAAATGCAGCATTTACCTGCAAGCCAGCACTTAGTTGACGAAGTGTCTATTATCCCCCAACATAATGACAATGCCACTTTCTGCTGTGATATTGTTACAGGAACAACATTCTCAGATGGAACGGCATAAAAATTGGATTAGAATTCTCTTATGTAAAAACGTATATGTACATCATTATATCTTACACCATAATGATTGAGTTTTTTTTAATAATCTTTTGACTTAGTGCGCACGCTTAAGCAGTGTAATTTACAAAAAATATAAAAATAACTGTGTTGAATGGTGAATGCTGCGCTATCCAATATTGAATATCCAACCTTTCGAGCTCCTAGGACCCATAAAGAAACAGCCTCCTTTGCACTTAGCAGTACTTGGGATTTGGCCGTTCTGCCCTCAGGGAATGCCGTGTCCTGGAATGCACTACTCGTTAAAGCGGGATCCTGTTAATGGCGCTACATGCACACACTAGTGAAGACTGGTACTGTACTGTGGTTAAATCTCCAATGTCTGGAACCTCTAAGTTCGGAACTATAAACTACAATGAATAGTAAACAGTTGTTTATGGTCGTGTGAAAACAGAATACACACACAGCACACAATGAATGACAAAAAACATCAGCCTATTTATACATCCCACTGACTGGGAGGCCTATCCTCTTATATAAGAGGAAATAGGCATGGTAAAAACACTGTTATTTTGAAGAAATGTTACAGTTCAAGTTTTACGTAAAATATTTTTAATCAATATATTTATCAAACCATAAATTATTCTTATACAACGTGAGCAAATCAAAATGTCTAAAATCATTGGTATACTTGTATTAATTGTTTACAGTTATTTTTAATGATATTTAGGTACCTAAATTAAGTAGTACACACAGTATTGATCTATAATTGAATTCAAACTAAGTAACTTGGTTCCAGACTTCAATTAAAATATTATGTTAGCATTTTATTCTAGGGAAATTGCAAAGACTAGTGATGATTATCAATAGATCAGTAGGAAGAACATCTTTGGTTACAGCATCGAAAATTACAATCATTGGATCAAATTAAATTAAATAGATGATTACGAGTCTATGATTGCAATAGGAAATATAAAGAATAATTAGAAAAGTGTCAGTCAAGCATTGCAGTCGCTGTGATGGCATGAAATTGTTGAGTGTGATGACAGATTACAACTATTATAGTTGAACTTCATTCCTGACGATGACGAAATTAAATAAAATTAAACTGAGCAAAAGCAAATTCGTTTAGGAAAATACATTGTTTTCGTAGTGTAAGAGCATGTGCCTACATATATGTGAGCAATTATCGTACACTCAGGGTCTTTAGTTGCAGAGCCGGACAGTAAACAATTAAATTCAACTTTTTTAGCTCACAGGAAGACAATACTTGAGATGACAAGGACTGTAATCAGACATGAAGTAACCAACGATTTCAATGTGTTAACAGAGTTGAGTGAATAATATAGTCTATAAACTTCCATAATATTCTGCATTCTTTTGAAATAAGGGTCGCTTACTGTTGTAAAGTTCCCAGCACTTAAAATATTTGGAACTGAGGTCAGATTAACACTCTAGTGAAACCCTAATTTCAAAGGAACACAACGTAATATGGAGCTTAGACATCCATATAATTTACTCTTCTCCAGCAGTAGTGAGGGTTAATGCCATCAAACAGTTTGGAGGAGACTTACTCGGACGTTTTCAAGCTCGGTCTGTGTGATCTGTAGTTGCTCCAACAGTTCCTCCACCGACACCCGGCTCATCGGGCTCTGAGACCCTCCGGCTACATCCTGCTGAAAATTTAAAAGGTTCACAAAAAACTAAAAAAATTTAAGTAATTTGTATGTGGGCTGGATACAAAAGCTTGGTCATCTCATGCCAGTTTTACTGTGGCAAAATATGATCTAAGTATTTTTTATTTCCTTCAAAGTCCCAACTTATGAGTTTATGACTGCACTATGAAAACAGTCTAGTGCAAAACTTTCATAGCTGCATCTTCCCTACTACTTTACAAGTTCGTGATCGTCAGGATGGCTGGACCTCGCGTGATGTTGCAAGTTTAAGCTAACCCACACTTGAAATACCTATTTTGTACTATTTGGTACCTAACATAAAATAATGTATACCTGTCAGATACCAAATAGTAAGAAATTGGTACTATTGTGGGCTAGCGTAAATTTGCTAAATCTTGAGTAGTCCAGCCATCCTAACGTTCACCTTTCAAGCCAATCAAGAAATAAAAAATATTTCATGAAAATTGACATTAGGGTAAGGCTGGTTTTAGTGTCACGCGGACCGTCCGCTCCGCGCGGAGCAAATGTTATGGAGCGCAGATGGCCGTCCGCGCGGATACCTCCGCGCCATTCTAAAACGCTCCTAAGCATTAATACATATTGCTCCCGTCCGCGGTCCGCGTAACACTAAAACCAGCCTAAACGAAAGTGAAACTCACTCTATCCAAATCAAGCTTGGCAGCCTCAACACCCTTGTTGTACATCTGCAGGTACACTGCGCGGTGCCTGTCCTCTCCCTCTTGTAGCTGCTTACTTGCTTCCTCCAACTGCTTTTCCAATATATGTATCCTTTCTTTCGCCTGCTCATAGTTTGGCAGTAATTCACAATACCTTGTGTTTACATCCGCCAGCTTTTGAAGCAAAGCTTCTACTTTATCATTGTGCGCTTTCTTCAACTCCTGAGTTTCACCTACATGTGCTCTCATAACATCTTCCACTTTCTTCTCGTAGTATGAAATCAGACTTCGGCGATCTTCATCACCATCTAACTCTACCATGCAGGAGGCATCATGAGTCAACATGTGAACCGATTCTTTGGAATGTAATGAGGAGTTAGTGAGATCATCAAAATGTCCAGAGTCAGTGAAAGAGCCTTGCATGTCACTATTGCGGCCTCTAGTTGGGGTTTGGACTTTAAACAGAGGGCTGTCAGTAACATCAAAGGACCTTCCTGCATCTTCAGTCTTTGGGCTTTCCTGTTCTAGCGAAACCTCATCTGCATTCTCTCTTATTGTCACAATTTCACTGGAGTTGGACTTTTCATCAGGAGAACATACCGAGGCTTTATAGAGACGTAATTCCACAACCTCTTTGGTGAGGTGGAAAATCTCACTATCTTTCTTTTCTAAGTCTTTTTTGGCTTGGCTGAGAAGGTTTTTCAGTCTACGAATTTGTTTTTGGGCACGCTGAGTGGGAGTGAGGTAGTCCTCTCCCGCCAAGCCTGCATGTGATGAACAGTGGAGTACATATCGCATGGAGCGCCCACTAAATGTTGTGCCATTGAATGGAGCATATCCGGCATCCACGGAAGCAGCCGTGGCAGCACTCCCATAGCTGTGTAGAGACTCATCATCAGGCAGCTCCTCTGGGGACCCTGGTGGCGTGTGTGCAGAGTCTGAGACACTCAGTTTCCCGTTGTCCATGCAGTGATCTTGTATTTTCAAGCAGGACTTGGTTGGCTTTTGAACATTGGAGCTGAATGACTGCAAATAATTATAGGTAACAATATTAGAAGCATTAAAATAATTACTTAGTTACTTATCACAAGTTTGAAAATATAGGTACTAACGATACCTATTAATAACTGGAGGAGTATGGTTTGCCTACAAATAAATGAACTATAATGGTAATGGCTTTAAGCTGTAATGCACTAGCCTTAAAAGTTTAAAAACAACATTTAATATAAAAACGATGTTTTTAACTTACTGTTTGAATGAAAATATTTAAGGAAAACAGTAGATTGATATTTGCAGGTAAATAATAATTTAAAAGAATCCTAAGAAATGCATTTCAATAGACGAGTTAGAATCATTCAAAACTGGTACTGGTACATGACCTAGTTTAAATTTTGTTGAGCTATATTGTCATGTTAGCTCTAAATACCTAGGTTTAACCCAACTTGTAAGGCTCGAAAATTACACGTATTAGTAGCTATTTTAAAATCCAGTACCTACCTACAATTAATGATTTGGCTTGGTTTATCATTGCATAAAGCTTGTTACGATCTGACACATACGCCAAATACAGTTTAGTTTGGCTTGAGTAGCCATGGCAATGTTCAGCGGTGCCATATACGTACTAACATATGCTAGGTGTTATTTTTACTTACTTGGCTCCGAGGGCGATGGTTAGGCTCCACGATATGGGCCCCATCGTTGCGATTTTTCTGGTGTTCCGTGATTATTGGAATAGAAATTAATTTCCTTGTAGAAAGAGGCGAGCGTTGCACCATTTTTTCACCGCGCAGGCGCAGTGACGAGGTGCGGCGGAAATTACTTGAGGCATTTCCCGCGCAGCAGTGCTCATCGTGAAATTCTGGTATTCTTCTGCTGAAATTTCTGCTCATTTTCTTCATTTATTCACATATGGGTTGTGCTGGAAAAATAAATAATTCACGTGTCAAAAAAAAACACAAAAAAAATGACAATTTGGCACGACCACAGATTAGGAACTATATGCGATGCTGAAACATACCCGCCGCCGTGACATAACTACGGCGGCAATTTTGTGCGAAATTACAAAAAGTTAAGCCATCTTTTGTTTATTACATCATACCTATATAATTAAAGTTAAATATTAAACTATCTAATCAGTTGTGTTCATTTATCTTATGCCTAGTTATTGTTGAATAGGTATGCATTATACAAATCTAATCTGAATTTCAGCAAAGCGAGGCGCTGCATAAGCGCTGCATATTGCATTAAAGCAAGTTAAGCAAGTTTGCAACTCACAGAGCGCAAACGCTGGTTATACATACATACCTATCATTACTTGTACTATATTACTATCGACGGAAAGCAAAACTCAATTTTATTCCCACCTCCTCTTATAGCGTTTTCACAAATAAGTGGAAATGAGGTTCATGTAACAAATAGATAGTGTACCTACTTTTACCAGTACCTAAACTTTATCGTAACTACGAGTATAGGTACGTAGGTACAAACTACCTCATAAGTACCTAATGTTAAATATCTTGAAATTTTTTGTTAATATTTTACCTACAGAACTTTTCCTGTAGGTAAGTCACTTTTGTCACATGTGAAATGACAAAAAACAACTGCGAGTCTGACTCGCACACCGAGGGTTCCGTACACAGTTCGTGTATATGAAAATTATGAACCCGTACCGACCCCATTATTTCTGATCTGCTTCTGATTAAAAAATAAAATCTTGAAAAACATGACAGCGGCGCCAGGTATCGGCGCATATTGTTACTAAGTAATTTGCGCGACTGATTAACTTAATTTGTATAAAAAGAATTAGTTATACGTATGTTGGTTTTTTAAAGATATTTTTTTATCACGTGAACCTTAAAAAAATACTTTCAGCATATTTTCATACAAATTTGCTAAGCACAAATAAATGCATGCGAAGGCAATAAAAAACTTTTTGATGATTAAAAAAAATTAAAACTAGATATCGCTAGAGTTGTGAGTTTTCTTGTAATAACTATAATAATATACATTAATAGCTCTTATAATCTGAGAAAATTAATAAAATCAGCGGAAATAATTCCGATAGTTTTGAAAATTGCTACAGTTATACCTTGCGGTATATAAACATACTAAAAATCCCCGAGGGTGGGGGGTGTGCTGAGGGTGTAGGAGGGGATGAAAGGTATTTTTTATTAGTACATATTTCGTAAAAATCTGGTAAACGGTAGCCCATAGCCAAAAAATGTTCTTAGACATAAGTATTCTACATAAAATTATCTACAAAAAAACCGGCCAAGTGCGTGTCGGGCCACGCGCAAGGTAGGGTTCCGTAGTCGTCTACCCTTTACATTATGTGGACTAAAAAGTTCGAAAACTTATATTTACTATGTTTTTGAAAGAATTAACAACATTATCTAAGGTATCAATGGAAATTGTAGGAACGTTTGCTTTTGCAAAGTACATTTCTGAAGTTCGACTATTACTCGTTAACTAGTAATGTCTACTTAGCTGTGATAGTTTTCCTTTTAAATTCATCGTATATACTACTACCATGATTTTTTTCACATGCCTAGTAGCCACCGTTTAGCTGGCAGGGGGGGGGGACACTTGACCATAGCAAAAATTATCACTTCAAAGCTTAATATCACGCTAACCAATTCTTTAATCAAAAAAGAGCTATCCAACGATACCCCACACGATGGGGTTTGGCAGAAAAAAAATTTGCAGCACCACTTTACATGTAGGGGAGGTACCCTGAAAAAAAATTTTTTAAAAGATTTTATTGTACCGTTTTGTCGGCGTCATTGATATGTATACTCATGCCAAATTACAGCTTTCTAGCACTAACGGTTACTGAGAAAAACGGGGGTCGGACGGACGGACGGACGGACATGGCGAAACTATAAGGGTTCCTTGTTTACTACGGAACCCTAAAAAGGGTCTGCACACTTTTTCTCTACGATTAATATTTAATGAGATTTCAAAGGGGGAAAGTAAAATTTTATGATAAAATAAGTGGCTAATTGCTTTGTTTTTCATTATTTCTAAAAACAATAAATACCATATGTATGCATTCAGCGAGCACTACTCAACGATACCCCACTCGATGGGGTAGGCCACATTTTATTTTTCGCACCCCCCTTTAGTTGTATAGCCTTACCGTACTTCCGGGCCTTCCGGCTCAAATTTCGGGATGGCGACAGGCAGATCCGTATTCTGCATCAAAACCCTCTGATAACGTTGTCATCCCAACTGTTACATGATTTGCCGCTTGCACTATTTAGAGACGCGTTTTCTAGTTTTGGGCCTAGACTATAAAATAATAACTAATGGATATTGATAACAGGGATCTAACCTATCGATTAAAGTTATTGTCATTAAGATTTTCTTGTCTATTTATAAATTTAAAGAATAAAAAGACATGGAGTTCATAGGTAATTATATATCTAATCTATGCCTTCTAACAAAACATGAAATGGATGTTTCGATAATACATAATTAAGTAACGGATGTAATACTATTATACTATTCTGTGGTAACGGTAAAGAACTTAACACTTACGTTGCAATTTTGATTGGCTTCGACGGCTGTTGCGAAAGCAAAGCCGTAATATTTGTGTTAATAAAGTACCCTCCTAGATACTTACGTAACCAAGATGAGGCATTTAACTACTTTGTTTTGACGTGCATAATTATATTATAGGTTGAATCACGAACACAATAAATATAGGATTGTTCTACAATCAAATTGTACAAGCAAATTATGTAACGATTTCGTGTAATATCAAACGTGTGTCGTGTACTAACGTTACAACAATATGACCGTAGGTATAAACTATAAATTATGGTGCTGTTTCACTGTGCTTAACGCATTTTTTGAAACACTTAATTATTTTTATTTTAGGGTTAAATTAGGTATATTTTAAGTTATTATTTGTTTCGTTTGTTTTTATATTATATTAAGTTACATAATATTGTAATGTTTATTTTTAAGTTGTTTAGGAATAATTATAGTTATGTATATACATAGATACTCGTATGAATGTAAATACTTTATTGTACACAAGACAAGAAAAAGAAACAACAAGACAGCAACAAGAGAGTTATATTTAGTTTTAATTACTTATGTTTTATTGTGTGTCTGACTGAATAGCTCAGATACCATTTACATCTTTGAGAAGAATGCTGTTTTAAGAATGGAAACGATATATAACAGTTTCTCACTATTTATTAAAGCAATCTTGGTTACAATCAATTAACAATGAATTGCGTCTTTTCTTATTTTTTGACATCCTAGCCTACGCCATATTGTCTATGTCTAAACCTTAGGTGCGTTCTCTATTTATCCAAAGTGAGGCATAGATAATCGATCAATATGCCAACACGCTCTCTTTTTTATAGAAGTGCATTGTGAGCGTCCACCATAGACTTACACATGACATGACTGTAGTATTATAGTATACAAAAAAAGGTAGAACTTGAACAATCAAAGTAAAAGTATTGTCCACGCCAGGACTTCGAGGAACTGGGGGCCCATCAGCCAGCTCCGGAACTATTTACGGACCGTCGAGGCGTGTACAAATGGTTCGCGGTTTCACGAAGCTACCTTATATTCTAAACTTAACTTACTTACGGAATCTCTTCGTTCCTGGTCTTCTGGAGCTACGAGGGGGGTGTGTTGGTGAATTGTGTAGAATGTGTGTTTGTGATTACCCCTGTATGGTGCTTCTTTTAAGCCGCGGCGGGCCTTTTCCATAGGCCTCCGTGCGCCGACAATCCAATCCTTCTGAACACAGTCTACTCGACACTACTAAATCTAACAATGGCGTGGGGCTCCCGTATCCACAGTCCGAAACACACCGCACAATCAAAAAAAAACCAAAACGGCTCGCGACCCGACCGTCTCGCGGGAGTTGCTCGAATATTCTGGAAGCCGGGCGCGCGCCGAGCCGCTCTTGCGTCACATGTTACCTATCTCTTTCCTACCGAATGGCGTCGCAGTCTAACGCGGCGCGCGCTCATGCTTGTTGATTTTGACATATGCCTACTTGATGAATGAATTCTAAACAAACACCCGCCCCGGACCGACCCGTCGTCGGTCCGCTCAAACACATGGCAGGCGAGACAATGTCGAAACAGCGCGTCTAAGGATCGAGTCCTTCACCTGCACGTCTGCAATCCGTGGAGACCCATCCTTCCCCGTGATCAGGTTAACGATGCGCCCCCGTCGCCAACACAACGGTGATAGGTTGGCATCCTTAACAAGTACGAGGTCTCCGACGCAGGGAGGAGTCGTCCTGTCCGTCCACTTAACGCGTTGCTGCAGAATATGCAAATACTCAAGCGACCATCGCTTCCAAAAATTTTGAGTCATTTGTTGCAACATCTGATACCGTGACAATCGATTCATCTTAACTTCCGTATACGGGTATTCTGGCAAGGCGTTAAGCGGCTGGCCAATCAGCAGATGACCAGGACTGATGGTCTCCATATCATTCGGGTCCGCGCTCAACGGGCATAAAGGTCGCGAGTTTAATACCGCCTCAATTTTACAAAACACCGTTGCCAACTCCTCAAATGTGAGGATCGTTGAGCCGATGACCCGATATAAATGCGTCTTGGCAGACTTAACTACTGCCTCAAAGATGCCACCCCAGTGGGGGCATCCAGGTGGGCTAAAATACCACGAGATGCCCCGACTTGAGAGGCCCGCACCAATCTCTCGCTCATTTTGGGTTAAAAACGAAACAATTTCCCGTAAGCCGCGGTCGGCGCCCTTGAAGTTGGTACCACAATCCGACCGAATCAATGACGGCAGTCCCCTACGCGAAACAAATCGGTCCAGAGCCGCAATGAAAGCCTCCGTTGAGAGATCAGCTACAAGTTCCAAGTGAACTGCCTTGGTTGCCAAGCAGACGAAGACGCACAGGTACGCCTTAACCGATTTCGCATTGCGAAGGCGTGACGTCTTAACCATGAAGGGTCCCGCAAAATCCGTGCCCACGCCAGCAAACGGCCGAGCTTCCGTGACTCGGTCGGGCGGAAGATCCCCCATTTGCGGCTGCATTGTGGCCGCCTTGAGTCGGTAACAAGGCAAGCAACGAAACACAACGCTCCGGATCATTCTTCGTGCCGACAGAATCCAGAATTCACGCTGCAAGATGGCCAGAAGTGCATTGCAGCCCACATGTGAATTCCTGGTGTGGCGGTCCCAGATCAACAATTTTACCAAGGCTCCCTTCTTGGGTAGAATTAAAGGATGCCTTGCCGAATAAGGCAAGTTAGCATTCCGCAGCCGGCCTCCCACCCGGAGCATCCCGTGCTCATCGATAAACGGGTTAAGGCGGAGAATGCCTCCCTTCAATTTACCTGTGCCCGTTCGCAGGACTGTAATCTCGTCAGCAAAGCTGGTCGCCTGTACTACCTTCACCCAGTGTAAAAGAGCCCGTTGTTGCTCTTCAGGTCCTAAAACAGGCGACACGTTCCGTCGTGCCAAAGGGTTGCGACAATTATGGACAAACCGCATTATCCATCCTGTAACCCTCAGCAACTTCCCGAATGAGCTATAGCGCTCCAAGAGAGTGTAGTCCGCAGTAGCTGACTCCACCGCGGCCACGTTGACCTTCAATCCCTGGTCCGGGGGCAACAAGTGTCTACTGCACTCATTAAAAGGCCACTCCGACTGTGGTCGTTCCAACCAGTGTGGTCCCCACCAAAGAGAATGCTTGACCAAGTCAGGCGCCGGACAGCCACGCGAGGCGCAGTCCGCCGGGTTATACTCGCCTGGAACATGTCTCCAGACCAGAGGAGTCTCCGAGTTATTTATCTGCGAGACCCGATTGGCAACAAATACTTCGAGCGTGTGGACCGAGGCCTGCAGCCAACACAAAACGATCCGACTGTCAGTCCACGCGTAAACCGTTTCATCTAGGTTAAACGTACCGCGTAAATTCCGTACCACATGGTTCAAGAGCCGCATGAGAAGAGCTGCACCCGCCAATTCCATCTTTGGAATCGTCCAACGAGTCCGAACAGGTGCAACCTTGCTCTTGGCCATGACTAATCGTACAGAACCTTTACCATCAGCCTCGCCTGTTCTCAGGTAGACTGTTGCTGCGTACCCCTTCTCTGACGCATCACAAAATCCTACCAGGATCGCCCTGGCTCCCGTTTGCGGGAGCAACCTGCGGGGAATTTCAATGTCCGCAATTTGCGGCAACGTGGTCACGAATGAGGTCCACTCCCGTAACAGCTCCTCGGTGAGCTGATCATCCCAACCTAGTTGGGCCAACCAGAGCTTCTGCATGAAGCATTTCGCCATGAACGTTACCGGCGCGATCCAACCGTTCGGATCGAATGTTCGTGCGATGGTCGAAAGGACCGATCGCTTGGTCCAGGTCCTCGACAGCAATTCGGTTTCACATCTATATGTGAATACGTCACGTCCTGGTCGGTACTGGACCCCTAGGATAGCTAACGCATGAGGATTCTCCGAGTCCTCAAACACATGCGGGTCTTGCTGGTGCTCCGATGGTAGTCCTGCCAAGACCTCTGGGCAATTGGACAACCACTTCCGGAGTTCATAGCCCCCGGAAGCCATGAGTGCTATCAATTCATCCCGTAAGATGAGCGCCTGTTCAACACTATCCGCGCCTGTGCAAATATCGTCTACGTAGACGTCCCGGTCGATGACTGCAGCCGCGCGAGGGAAGCGCAGCCGTTCCTGTTCAGCCAGTTCTCGTAGCGTACGCATCGCTACGTAAGCGCTGGGCTTCAAACCGTACGTATTCGTGTTGAGCTCGTATGTGACCATCGGTTCTTCTGGGCTCTCGCGCCACAATATCAGTTGGAAACGACGGTCGTCTGGATGGATCTCCGTTTGACGAAACATCATCCTCACGTCCGTTACAAAGACAACCTGGTGTCTCCTGAAGTCAGTTAGAATGTCCCCGATGTCTCTGGTCAACTTGGGACCAGCATGCAGACATTGGTTTAGGGACACTCCGCTAGAGGTCGCCGCTGATCCATCAAATACAATGCGAATCTTTGCGTCCATAGTTTTCAGGACGGCATGATGGGGAAGGTGAAAGTGCTCCTCGTGGCGCCAGTCCACCTTGGACACCGACATGTGGCCCAAAGCCAAATATTCACGCATGAACTCTACATACTTCCGTCGAAAGTTGGAGTCCCGTTTCATGCGCCTCTCCATTGACACCAGCCGTTTTTCTGCTTGATTCCGAGAGCTCCCCAGCGGAGGTCGAGTCGCTAGAAATGGTAACCTGGTCATAAATCTGCCCGATGGAAGGCGAACCGTGTTGTACTGATAAAATATCTCGCACTCCTCATCCAGCGGGTTAGTTCTAGGAGCGGTGGGTGGCTCTTCCGTTGCCCAGAACCTTTGTAGGACCTCCGATAACACGCTGCCATAATATACGGGACTATAGTCCAGCGAGTCCTGTGGTTCCCGTACTGGGCCCAACAATGCATACCCCCCTGCGGTGTATACGGCCACCAATCCATTTGGTTGCAGCTCCCGCCTGCCGCCCCGCAGCAGCTTCCCGAGTACGTCAGTCCCAAGTAAGACTTCCACCCGTCCGGGATGCTCAAAGTGGGGATCAGCCAACTCCAGTCCTTTGGTCAACCCTCGTACCGCTGACGGTAACCGTGTCTGAGGGTGGACCCCAACCACTTCGTCCAGAACAATCGCAGTGGCATTCACCCGTGTGTTTGATGCAGAATCACTCATTTCAAACATGAGAGCAGTCTGACCCCTGAGATGAGGCACCCGATTGCCTCCAACCCCTATTGCACCATCCCGTGATGGCTCTAATCTAAGTCCCAGCCTGTCCACCAGTCGACTGGACACAATGCAACCTTGTGCCCCAGTATCTAGCAGTGCTCTCACTTGCACTGACCGGCCATCTGTACCCCAGACAGTAATACGA
Organism: Cenopis cana; assembly: GCA_951800055.1. Classification (NCBI taxonomy): domain Eukaryota; kingdom Metazoa; phylum Arthropoda; class Insecta; order Lepidoptera; family Tortricidae; genus Cenopis; species Cenopis cana. The sequence goes on from OX637488.1 coordinate 9,896,899, forward strand.
GCCGTCGGTAATAGTACCGTGACTGGCTGGGGGGCCGGTATCGATGGACAGGCTGCTAATTCCTAGCGGGTGCTACCATCCCCCCCTCCCGCAGGAGGGGATGGAGTCCCCTGTGCCATATATGGGTCCCAACCCGGGTAATATACCCCTCGACCCATCTGGGACATGCGCGCCGGTCGGAAGTAGCCTAGTGGCATCCGTCCTGCCACCGGCGGGCGCGCCACTAAGCGTGGGTGCTCAGCGAGGGGCGGGGAGAAGTGACCACTCGGGGGGGGCAGCGCGCTCCCCAGCGCGGTAGAGTAGTTCAGGTACCCGTCCTCTCCACGTGTTACCTCCGGACACCCGCCCGTGGCTTGGTGCCGGTCATCCCCCCGTGGGTGTGATGGCAGCGTCTGGCGTTGTCCGGGATTACCCGGTGACCCCCCTCCCCGAGGGGGGGGTGCCCGTTGGTCCTTTGTCGGCCCCCCTCCCCGAGGGGGGGGCATCTGCTGGTCTCGTGATGCCCCCCCACCCCGAGGGGGTGGCGACCATCCATCCGAAGCTGGCCTAAGAGGAGGGGAGCGACCTCCCGGCGAGGCTCCGTACGACTCCCCACTCTTAGCCAGGCAGAGGAGCTCATGATGTGCCCCCCCGCATGACCTGCAGTTGGTGGTCTTGCTGCACTCTCGCACATAGTGCGCGCCCAGGCAGCGGAAACACAAGTTCCGCTGCTTGACGACCCCCCTGCGCCTATGCACCCGTTGTGCCTTAAACTCTGCGCAGGCGGTAATATTGTGCCCCCCCTCCCGGCAGAAGGGGCACACCTCCGTTTGGAGGGCATTATATTTTTGTTCCCTACGACGGGGCTCAACCACTTTGGGCCCAACAGTACGTCGAGATGTGGGGGTGGGGGGCTTCGGCAGGGTTGCCCCTTGGCAATCCGCCCGCCTACACTCACCTTCCAAAAAGACCCTTAAATCCTCGAACGTAGGGAGGTGTTCCGCCGACTCCCCCCCGTGCGCCTGCTCGAAGCGAGCGACTACATCGCTTGGCAGTTTCCGTAGAACCCTATTTACTACTACATATTTATTATCTCCCAGCGAGAGTTTCATTCTTTCTAGCGTGTTTACGGCCACTGTAATTGGGTTTAATATTTGCGACCTTATCTCCAACGCACTAGATACTCTCGGGATCGCAAATATCTTCTCTATGAGTCTGTCAATTATTAATCTCCTATTGTTGTAGCGTGCGAGCAGGAGACCCCAGGCTGTCTCATAATTGGCGTCCGAAATCTCCAGATGTGTCAAAATATCGTGCGGCTCCCCACTCAACCTCCCCATCAATTGCGCCAACTTGTAGGCGGGGGCTATGTCGGCGCGAGAGTGCACCACGCTATTGAAGATGTCGCGGAATCGCGGCCAATCCGCGTAATCCCCACTAAATTCCGGCACATTGACGGGCGGAAGTGGCGCCTTTATTTCGGCACCAGCCGTCCGGCACGGCTCCTGTATCTCGCCCTTACGTGCCCGTTCGATCTCGTGGGCCGCTTGTACGATGTCCATAAGCAAACTTCCACACTGCTCCACATTCCTTGTTACGGTGGCCTGTGAATCGCCATCCGGCGGAGACGTGGAGTCATCCACTAAAGCCAGATACTGTGCATGGAAGCTCAACACCATGTCATATCTGGCATCAGCCTGCTGCGCCCGTGAGAGTAATGCATCTTTTCTATCGGCACGTCCAATCAAAGCAGCCACCGTGCTAAACCATCGTAACTCTGAATCGATCTTTGCCTTTGTGTTTGTTATCGACATTGTGACACCAACTTCAATTTACAAATACCACCGTAAACAAACCAACAGTCAAGCGCGAACCTAATATTTCGCGGGTTCCGTATTATTCAATATTATTTTTCAGAAATTAATTTAGTTGGAATAATATCACAACAAGAACAAAACAGCAAAATACCAATAATAAATGACAAGAACCAATCCGTCACGCGAAGTAATTGTCGCGAGTTCCGTATCTTAATTAATATTATTTTACCGTAATACACAATGAGTAGTAGTAAACAATTAAACCACCGTGACAATAGGGTACTAACATACACAAATAAACAACAAAGCAAGTTTCACACTTGGTTTTACCCGTAACAAATAAATATATATATATTTTTCTTTGAGTGAATAAGTTTGACGACGGAACCCTAAATTTAACACTCTTTTTCAATGTTATTTTTTCGTATCGAAACGTAATCCGAAACTTGTTCACTCAACCGTTTAAACTATTACCTATTGCCAACAAGGAATCCTAATACTTATTGTGATACTCTAATACTAAACTGACTAACCGTAAATAGCAGTTTCAACCGTAAATGAACGTAAATAGACGTAAACAACCACGCTCTGCTACCAAAAATTTGTCCACGCCAGGACTTCGAGGAACTGGGGGCCCATCAGCCAGCTCCGGAACTATTTACGGACCGTCGAGGCGTGTACAAATGGTTCGCGGTTTCACGAAGCTACCTTATATTCTAAACTTAACTTACTTACGGAATCTCTTCGTTCCTGGTCTTCTGGAGCTACGAGGGGGGTGTGTTGGTGAATTGTGTAGAATGTGTGTTTGTGATTACCCCTGTATGGTGCTTCTTTTAAGCCGCGGCGGGCCTTTTCCATAGGCCTCCGTGCGCCGACAATCCAATCCTTCTGAACACAGTCTACTCGACACTACTAAATCTAACAATGGCGTGGGGCTCCCGTATCCACAGTCCGAAACACACCGCACAATCAAAAAAAAACCAAAACGGCTCGCGACCCGACCGTCTCGCGGGAGTTGCTCGAATATTCTGGAAGCCGGGCGCGCGCCGAGCCGCTCTTGCGTCACATGTTACCTATCTCTTTCCTACCGAATGGCGTCGCAGTCTAACGCGGCGCGCGCTCATGCTTGTTGATTTTGACATATGCCTACTTGATGAATGAATTCTAAACAAGTATCAATATGTTACAAGAATGTATCTGAAAACATATAGGTATATCATGACAACTTAGTATTAAAGAAATATTTATACATGCTGGTCATGATATTACAATATCAAAACAATATTAGACATTAATTTGTAACATAGTCCTTGAGATAAGAGGGTTTATTTGTTTCCCTCCTGGGTCTGCTATATTTGGCATTAGAGATAGGTGATTTAATTATAGGTGACCTTATCGATGGAGTTGGGTATTTGGGAGGAGAGCATTGGTCTCCATTTACAGGTAAATTTAAAGTAGACTCTGAATTTTCAGCAGAGGAAGTAGAAACATTGTTCTGTGTGGTATCTAGAGTTACTTTCTCTTGGTCCATGTAAGGGTAAAGTGTTCCGTTTTGGTGCGGTTGTATGTCAATACTCTCTTGAGTTTCTGTGTTTGATGGGTCTCCGGAGCTCTGCAAAAGAGGACGGATATGTATTAGGTCCCGTCTGTATGTTGTATCATTAACATCCACGAGGTATGATCGATCCGATAACACGTCTGTAATTATTCCTGGTGTCCATTTTTTGTTTGAAGCTGGATTCATCTGAACTGATACTGCCTGTCCTATTTCTAGTGGAGATGCTTTTCTGGTTCGCTTGTCATGAGAGTGTTTTACTATCTCCTTTTTTCTTTGGATGTCTTCAGAAACATTTTCTATTATATTTGGTTTCCATAATTCCTGGATTGCAGGCAGTGTGCCCCTTGTTCTACGAGAAAATAATCTTTGGGCAGGACTTGAGTTCAGTTTATTAGGAGTGTTTCTATGGCAAAGCAAACTAAGCCAAAAATCCTCTTCGTTTTCTGTGGACTTCTGTAGTAATTCCTTAGCAATTTTGACAGTAGCTTCCGCTTTGCCATTCCCTTGTGGATGATTAGGCGATGACGTCACATGTGTGAATTCCCATTCTTTAGCAAAATCAGCGAAATCTTGGTTGACAAAGTTAGTTCCCCCGTCTGTGATCACTGTCTCTGGAATACCATGCCGTGAAAAGTTCTTTTTGCAGGCTTCAATTACCGGCTTAGATGATAAGTCTTTTAATTTTTCAATTTCGAAGAAATCAGAGTAGTGATCAACTAGTATCAAGTATTTCATTTGTCTTCCTTTGTAAGTGAAGAAGAATACATCCATTGATATTATTTGAAATGGGTATTCAGGTATATTGTGACTTTGCATGGGGAATTTTTGCTGGCTTGGTTGATATTTAATGCATGTTGTACAACAAACGATCATCTCTCTGATGTCTTTTGACATAGACGGCCAAAATACAGCATCCCTAGCCAATTTTAATGTGTTTTCGATTCCTGAGTGTGCTTTATGCAGCTTATTTAATATTTCACCTCTTAAACTTTCTGGTATTAATATAGCTTGCCCTTTTAATATTAGATCTTGGTAAACTGTCAAGTCACTTTGAATACTGTAGTATGGTTTCAAAGCATCCGGTATATCTCTTAAGTACTTTGGCCAACCACTCTGAATGAAGTCTTTCAGAACCAGAAAATTATTGTCCTTTGATGTTGCATTTGCAATTTGTCTCAGGCAATTATTTGAGACTGGTACATTTCGTAATGGGTTCATTTTTTCAATGATTTCAAATATTTTGAAGTCTTTAGACTTGTCAACATCTTTACATTCTAGATAAAACCGAGATAAAGCATCTGCCATGATATTTTCTTTTCCAGACACAAATTGTACATCTAGACTATATCTTTGTAATGTTAACAGCATGGACTGCAACCTTTTTGGAGCAAGGAGAAGGGGCTTTTTAAATATGTTGAGGAGTGGTTTGTGGTCCGTCTTAATAATTGTTTTGGTATTACCTATAATCAGCTGGTCAAACCGTGTGCAGGCAAAGACGACAGCCAGAAGCTCCTTTTCAATTTGAGCGTATTTCTTCTCAGTTGGAGTGAGGCATCGCGAAGCATATGCTACTGGCTGGTTCTGTTGGAATAGCGCCACTCCCAGGGCTCCTTCGCTGGAATCACATTCGACAACAAGCGGTTCATTTTTGTCATAGTATTTCAAAGTTTTTATATCGCTGATTATACATTTGAGCGTCTCAAACTCTTTTTTTGCTTTTTTGTTCCATATCCACTCTGATTTATCGTGGGTGAGTTCTCTCAAGGATGTGGATTCTGCACTTAAGTTAGGGATGTATCTACTGAGATACGTGACTACACCGAGGAACCTCTGTAACTCTTTTTTGTTTTTAGGCTCCGGTATATTTGAAATAGATTCTATTTTAGATGGATCAGCTTGAAGACCCTTGCTGGTGAAAATATGGCCATAATATTTCACCGATGTTTGTAAAAGTTTAGTTTTTGTTTTATTTAATTTGCAGTTGTACTTTACTAATCTTTCAAACAGAGCTTCAAGGTTTTTATTATGATCCATGATGGCTTCTTGCATAGTGTCACCTACCCCATATACCAACAAATCGTCCACAAGTGCTTCAACACCTGCTAGTCCTTGAATCATCATTTTTATTTGAAAGTAGTCACCCGCAGAGGAAATCCCAAATGGCAGGACCTTCCAGCGATATTTGGCAAAAGGTGTCCAAAACGTGGTGAGTTTGCTGCTCTGATCGGACAATTTTAAGTGCCAATAACCCTTTTTTACATCAAATGTAGAAAATATTTTTGCCCTACCTAGTTCTGGTAGAATTTCCTCCACTGTCGTGAACTGATGATTCGGTCTTTTTATTGCCCTATTTAAAGGAATTGGATCTAGACATATTCTGAAATTATCTTTCTTTTTAATTAATAGAATGTTGCTTACCCAATCAGTATGGTTGTCTTCTTTTGCTATTATGTCTTCTTCTTCTAATCTTTTTAGTTCTTCTTTCAGGGTTGGCCACAGTGCTACTGGAATGCGACGAGCCCTCTGGACAACTGGTGGAACCCCTTCATCAATTTCCAGATCCAGCTCACCTGAGAAACTACCTCGGCCTTCGAACACTGAGCTGTATTTGTTTATTATGTCTTGTGTTTCCTGTGAGTAATTGCATCGTACCTCTTTGCAGAACTTCACAAGGCCCATCTGTGTACAAGCCTTACATGACAAAAGTGGAATGTGTGTGATGTGTACAAGTTGAAATGTAACTGTATATTTAGTTTTAAGACCAGATATGTTTGTTTTTAGAACTATATCAATTTCTCCATGAATCATGACATTATTTCCTCCGAATCCAAACAATGTCTTCTTTGAAGGCCGCATTTTTTCTTCTATATAACTTTTGCCAAACATTTCTTCTGCATTTTGAAGACCAATTATACATGCATCCGCTGCGGTATCTAGCAGACATTCCGTTGTTCTCCATCTCTTTCCAACTTTGTATTCAAGTTTGCACTCGGCTAGGTTCTTGTTATTGTTGGTAATTTTGTTGATGAAATATTCCGGTTCCGAGTCGCTGCTGCTGTTTTCGTCACGTTTCTCATTATTTTCTTTGACTTCTTTAATGGTTTTCTTCTTTTTACAGACTTTTTCTAAATGATTTTTACCCTTGCAGTTGGTACAGATAGTGCCCCATGCTGGACAGTATTCTTTTTTGAAAATGTGGTTATTGCTGCAAAAACGGCATTTTCCTTGTTTGATCTTCTTTTCCTCTAGTTTTTTAATGTCTGAAGGTGTTGAAAACTCTTTTATATGTTTGTCTGTTGCTTCTGCGGCGCGGCACAGGTTGATGGACTCTTTTAAGGTAAGATTATCTTTTTTAAGGAGTTCTTTTTTTAATGCCATGTCTCTTATGCCCAGAACTATCTTATCCCGTAACATTTCATCTTTGAATGTGTTGTAGTCGCAATCTTCGATTAATCTGTTTAGATCAGCATAAAAAATATCGAATGGTTCATCTTGCTGGTTTCGGCATAAGAAGATATATCTATTGTAGATTATGTTTTTCTTAGGGACCATTTTGATCTTCATTATATCCAATATTTCGCTGCATGATTTTATTTCTTTATCGGAATCAGTGAGACCGAAATTTCCGTATTTTTTTAAGGCCTCTTCACCGATGGCGCTGAATAAGACACTTACTTTGCGTGGTTCTTGTTCGGTCGACCAATTATCCATCTCCGTCGCGCGGCTATAATCTTTCCATGAAGAATGGAAGGACTTAAAGGCCTCTTCTGGATCTTTATTAGTATTGATCGCGGACGGCCAAGGCACATTTATGGTTTGTGATGAGGCCGGTTGAGCTTGTGAAAGTCTAGCTATTTGTGTCTGCATAGACTTCAATAGCTCTGTTTGTTGTTGGAAAATATTTGTTAGAGCTTCTTCCATGATTTTCAATTTGTCGCTGCCACCATGTTTTAAGAATGGAAACGATATATAACAGTTTCTCACTATTTATTAAAGCAATCTTGGTTACAATCAATTAACAATGAATTGCGTCTTTTCTTATTTTTTGACATCCTAGCCTACGCCATATTGTCTATGTCTAAACCTTAGGTGCGTTCTCTATTTATCCAAAGTGAGGCATAGATAATCGATCAATATGCCAACAGGATACTACCTATATTAAATTTTGTTATTCAGACTGAGACCTTACATCTCTAACTATACTAATATTGTAATAATTGTAATAGATAATTAGTATTTTGACATGAAATATTTATAATATTATTTCTTAAATTGTAAATTAATTTTTCTCATGAAAGCGTATGCTTGTATAGTCAGACTTTATTATGAGTAAATTGTAAATTGAAATTTAAAATTGCCCTTGTGGCCTATTTGCAGAATAAATGTTTGAATTTTGAATAAATATGTATACGTATTCATTTTGCGGTTACTATATTTAGATAGGTACGTTAATTTACATTTGACTACCTGTTCGTAAAAATTATGTTTCACTTCTCATGCTCGAAAAGTGTGTCATATTAGACTCGAATATTACCACTCGAACAATTTTCCCTCACTGCGTTCGGGAAAATAACTATCTCGTGGTAATATGGCTTACTTTAGACCCTTGTCAAACAATCTACTATTTATTGTCTTACTGTTACTACATTTATTGTGTTACTGGAAATAATAAATACCTACATTTAAAGAGTGGGTAACGCACCTATTTGCGCACTAAAACAATTAAACACCATATAGACCGTGAGATTGTCCAAAAGCTTAACACCAACTCATTCACCGTGCAAAGTAAAAGGCGATATCTCACATTAAAAGTGCAAGACAATTGTTCCGAGTAAGTCGAGTGTAGTAAACAGGTATTAAAAAGGAGAACAATGTCCGCATTTGGTCTCATTTGAACAGCAACTGCTGGCTGGCTAGATTTATTGCCACGATCGTTACGCAACGGCGCAAGAAATGCCCGCTTGCGGAATATTGCAGAACTCACTTTGGGCCTCGAGTTTTTTAAAATTAATGACCTATGCGTTCTATTGTGACAATGTTTGTTATGCAAAGTCGCAGATTTAGTTGAATGGTTTAGAGTAAAAACCGATGTGTCACTGACGGGCTATTCAACAACTGAAATTGCAGATACCTAGCAGCATTGCGGTGTAAAATCAGTACCTATACCTCTATTACGTGCTACTCTAAGTTTAGTGAAGCAAGTCACTTTCGAGTTTCGCGGGTAACCGGTAAAGTTCCCTGCACCACTATGCAAGCAATTTCTCTGAAATTAGCTGCACCGGCACCGGCCGAAAGAAACGCAACAAAAAATCCGGGCTTACTACCTATGTACTTCGGTCTTAATTAGGTAAGGTAAGCAGGTGCATATATTATATATATATTATTGCTAGAAAATCCTCTCAAATAACATTGTAGGTAGTCTTTGCTCTCAACCTGGGGGCCGATTTTTGAGTGTCGAACGCTCGACTTTTCATTCGAGATCTGTCAAAAAACTATGGTGTTTTGACAGATGACACTCAAAAATCGCCCCCCTGCATGATTAAAAAAAAAAATAAGCAGCAAAATCTAAGGTCCGAGATTGAGAGTGCTATCTGTATTGCAACTATTGTCATTCTCAGGACTGCTCGCATGACAAGTCCCACCCAAGTCATTTGCGATGCGAAGCGTACTGTAATTTGTAACCATTTTAGGTAGAAACTAATAATCAACCAAGTTAATGGACCGCGGTGAGAACTCTGAATAATAACGACGTCAAGCTAACTCAATTATAGCGCATATACATACCTAATTACCTACATTAAATCAAATATAAGAGTAAATTAAATTGATTTATTTAATTCGTGAAAAACAAAAGAACACATTGATTTTAACAAATACTTATAGAATATATACAACTAAAACTAACTAGAATTAAAATAACAGAAGCTACAAATATAAATTATCAAAGCAGGAAATTATAAAATCTTGCTCGAATTTGGAGGAGCCCAACTGGGGAAGTACCTCCGCGTTGCAGATGACCACAGCCATTATTACTATACACTATACAGTATATGCAGTGTTTTGTGTTCCTGGAGGTGAGCACAAGGTTGCCAGATGCCAGAGCTCCCGAGGATGTAGGTACTGTGTTCAGAGCGAGGGACCTAAATTTCTCCCTTCTGCTGTCAATACAGTGAATCCTTAAATTTTATTAAGAGTCGGCAACGCGCAAGTGACTCATTTGGAGTTGCGAGCGTCTATAGGCTGCGGTGTCCGCTTACCATCAGGTGGACCGTACGCTTGTTTGCCACCGCCGTTGTATAAAAAAAACATTTGAATGTTTAGATGACTGATTGTTCCTACCTGAAAGAGTTTCCACTTCCCCACACAACACAGCTACTGAAGAAAAAGGGTCTTGACAAACAAATTCCGTGTTTTCCTTTCGAGGTACGGAACCGTAAAAAAATTCTATTTCTGTTTCACTAGAATCAAATCGTTCGCACTGGTACCTACATTCAACCTAACTGGGCTAATTGCGTACTAAAAACACTACGTAGTTTATATAGTAGGCTAGGTACTCAACTGAATTCAAACGAATAATAAAATAATATTTCTTTATGCTGCAAGACCTACTTCCGTTGGTTATCGCCTTGACGATGTTATATTGCATGAAATCATTTAGGCTTTCTGTAATTACCTTGAACGTGTTTCGTTTCTCATTTACAATTAATTATTTCGTAGTATTAACTAAGTATACTGTATCTAACTGATGCAATCATTAGTTAGCGTCACAGCCACACACCCAGTATTTTTAACTTAAATTTTAGCTTAGGCATTGTGCCAGTTTAAAATACGAAACGCTAAAAAGGCCAGGGGTTTGCCGATTCATAAATAATATTAGATGTTTATATAATTATTTAATTATAGTTAATATGTTTTTTTAATACCACGACGGTGGCAAACAAGCGTACGGTCCACCTAATGGTAAGCGGACACCGCAGCCAATAGACGCTCGCAGCTCTAAGGGAGTCATTTATAATTGTATAATTTAAGGTAGACTATTTGAGACATAGGTATATATGGTATATATAGTATATATAGTAATGAACTGATAGTTATCTCAGTAGCGACCTCATTGGCTACTTAAGTGACTAATAGTTTAGAACTCTCGAGACAAAGTTGCCTGTATGTAATCACTTAATCAGAGTAAAGTGCCCACATCCTGCAGGTAGTATCTACGTAAGTAGTCTACGAAAAGTTATAACGATTTTTAAATCTAAATGACTAGCATTTTTTACTGGCTCTATTTTTTCCAAACAACCAGTTGTCCGACGTGGCCAGTTGAAGGCCAAATCCAAACAGCACAAAAAATAATTGCTCATAAACGTATGTACCTACCTACCTAACATTGTACCAGTGTTGTACCTGGTGCATGGTGGCTCTCATTAGCTCTGAATGAATTTAGGTAATAATTAGTAGTTTTTATTGGTTGCATTGTTAAGTCATTGTTAAACATAGTTATACTATCTTTCTGCTTTAGTCTATTATAATTGCCTAGGAGGAACGTGTTCAGAAACGAACAATGAAAAGTGGTGAAATCAAAGCACCAGTCTTACTTATTTACTATTTACTGTACAATAATCGGCTTTCTGTAGGTATGACGTATTTAACCAGCTTAAGGCCGGCTATTACCACTTTTGAGTTTTTAAAAACCATCTGAGACATAGAATATAGTGTCTTAAAATCTAAAAAAAATATATGTGTTACATGAGGATCTTGTCTAGTCAAAATCGCAGTCAGTTACATGATCTGATGAATTTCACTCGATAGAAAAAAATCGCGAAGTTACCCCTTTTTGGAATGTATTTTCAATACTACGGCTATATTACTGATATTTAACATTTAATTTTTGTACTCAATTAAAGATCGTAAATAGTTATAGACATTTTCGCAGGGTTTGCTTTGATAAAATGACTGGCTTGATGACTATAGCTAAATATTTACAAAACTGCGCGCAGAGCTTGCGTAGAGAGCGGGATGGTTAATTGTAAACTCACGCATGTTAGAGCGGGACAGTTGCGTTGGGGATACCTCCCCTTAAAGGAAAACTAATTAGTCAGCCTGCAAGTAGATATTATAAAGTGAGTATCCGGAAAAGTTATCTTAACGTTACATAAGGATTCGTCAGTTATACTTAAGTACGCGCGTAACTGAAAAGAAAATAGGCTTTCACAAGCCTGTTAAGTAATTATCGATAGTTTAATTAAGAAATACTTACTAATAGTATACTGCACGAATTTCCTAATATCCATCCTGTAGTTGAAAATAATTATAATCACAAACACATTATGCTTAGAGGTTACAGTCGTTCGTTAAAAAAGTTTAATCGATTTCGTTCGCACACTTTTCGCTGGGAAACTTTAGTGGTATCAACTTTAAACATCGCAAATTGCATAGAGTAAACCATTCACGTTAACTTTTACACTAAGAATGTTGCGGCAAGTCGTCGGAGCGTGCTTGGTCAATGTTTGTTCACGGTGCTTGCCGCCGCCGCCGGCGCGGCAGCGCCCCCCCGCGCCCTCACCGTGCAACCGACTCCGTCGAAACTGTTCCTCCATTGTTAACTTTGGTACAGCTAACTGCAGTTTTGGATCGAGAAGCTTGCGAGACAATAAATATGGCACACACGTTCATATTTTATTTGGATTGCAGTATTTCAGATTCAGAATGACTGCATTGCGTTTGAGGTAGAGCTCGTCGACGGCGCTATCTAGTGCATTTTCCATGTACCTACTCACTTGTCAGGGTTACGTAACAAAAGTAGTAAATATGTTACATATACCTACGAGTACTCATCCGCAGTCTTTCTATAAAAAAAGTTAGTATTTGCGTTTAATGTGGTTTTAATAAGGCTTTTACGTAGGACACACTTAGGAACACCAGTGTGGAATGATGTATAGTTTCACATCATCTCTTTCTTCATACTGGCGCTGTTTGTAATGCTGCTTTGAATGCTTACAAAAGTTAATAAAAAGAGGAATGTATAAAATCGTACGTACGTTCGGCGTTTATAATCTGCCGATACGAAATTGTCGATTGCTATGCGGATGGAAGTCGGCGGGTTTTTTGTTATTTCGCGTACAATTACCTGCGACATAGTCTAATAACTGTGGAAACAAGTTACACGTGTAAACGCGTTCAGTTTTCTAATTTGTTTTTCTTTTAATTGATAGAAAAGTACAGTACTGGATACTGGAGTGCTTGCCATTTGCTGCCAGCCTGTTTATCGATGGAGTGGTGATGCAACGCGTAGGTCACACCTAACTAAAAACCCATCTGGTTTTTAATGATATCTAATGGTTATCAAATGATAATGAATGGGTCATACGCAAAAACGAGTTCAGTTAGTGTTGCTTTTGCTGTAATCGTAATAATATATTATTTAATTTTTTTTCGTAATTCGGATTCTATTTTATAATAATTAGTTCAACTAGATTACATGCAACCCAATTATTATTTTTTTAAATAATTAATTTGATTTCAAAAAGTCCCTCCGGTGGACTGTTCGGTTTCGTAGTTGACATGTTCAAAAATTCATATTTCTTCAAATGTTTGATGATTATTTTAATGATTCATTGGAAACGGTCATATTTGCCTTCTCGTATTTTTTTAAGGCTAAGTAGTAGGTAAAACGTTAACGGTCTTCGAGATAAATATCATAAACATACGGTTATACGGCGGGCCGTCTCTTCTGTGGTCACAAAAAACCGGTACAAATCTTCAACTAATGTTTGGAATCGATTGTAAATATTTTGCACCTAGCAACACTACGCAGTAGCTGTCAATCAACGCTGTGAATCCATGGAAACGCACGCGCCAAAGAAACAAGTATTGCGGTTTAATCGTTTTTTTAAAGATTTTGGCCAAGATCAGTGCTTCTTTTCTGTTCTTCGCGTTAGAAGGTAAGCGAAAATTATATTAACTTATGAAGTTTCAGCTGCAATGGCTTTGGGGGAGTATATTACATAACCGCTGGGCAAGCCCCCCTAACCTCAAAGTGTGTGCACTCTGAAGCCATTTTCTGATAGAAAGACCATTCTGTGGACGTATTTCATGTGGACTTGTGTGTCCACAGAATGGACGATATTAATTTAAAACAGTGATGGTGTGTCCGCTTTTTGTTTTTCTTCTCGTGTGTCTGGTCAAAAACCATTAATTTGTTAATTGTGTGCCTTTACAACGGATATTAAAACTGAATTTTGTTTAAAAATGTCATGAGAGAGGATTATTAAGAAATTGATATCCACAGAAAGGTTTCAATGTCCACAGAAAAAATATGTTGATTGTTGCATTTTAATATGTTTTCGTTTTGTCGATTTGCGTTTTCTTATTATATTATTTTATATCTATTTTAACTAATGCAAACATATCTGGCACTTTTGCTTAGCTTAAACCTATCATGGATCTGTAAATACTAATTAATGTCCACAGAAAAGATGACCTTGATTCTGGCTTTTAAAGGAATGTTTCTTTTGTCAACTTTAGTCGTCTTATAACTACAATATGGTGTCTTTATATTTATTTAACTGGCGCAAACATTTTTAGCACTGAAACTTGACTTAAACTTATCACTGATAGTTTAAAATATGCTTGGCATGGTGTGGGAATATTTTAGATGAAACTTTTCTTTCCAGAACATCTACTTTCTACAAATGGAGGATGACAGTGATGAAAATATCTTTTGATGGACATTTCTATACTTAAATTAAAAAAAATGAATCTGTTTTGTGAGTCGATTATGAGTTATGTTAAGCTTAACTATAAATGTTATCTTCTGTGGAAAACACAATATACATTCTGTGGACACATTTGTTTTTTTATTGTTGATTGTTTTGTTAGTGGTTTGATTTACTAAATATGTGACTTAGTGTCTACTGAAACAATCTAGTTTCAGTAAATATTGAATAATTTTTTAGAGCTTGAGCGCCAGAATTATTGCGAATATTGCTCTTTTCTGTTGAAAAATCTGTCACTCCTGTGGTCAGAAGAAAAACAAAAATTGCTGTAATTTTCCAAATATTGCGAAACGATCTAGTTCATTATTTTTGCAGAGATGTCATAAACTACCTTCATATAAAACTTAAACATTTTGTTCAAATATATCACATTTTCATTTCTTGAAATCCAAACCCGTTTTTGCGTATGACCCGAATGACTGATGTAAAGAATCAAAATCTAATTTACACAAACATAAAATACCTAGACATATACTCGCGGCTGCATATCCCATGTAGGTAGGCAGAGATCGGGAAATGCGAGATTCTACGATCCTTAGACTGTTTCGGGTTAATCCATTATTGAAGACACCCCTATGGGCTCTACTTAAGCCCTGCCCTATAATATAATGTAAAACTCTACAATTATCGACTAAGTACATAAAGAAAGGGTATTATAGGTATTACCCGCAGTCTTTTCTAACCCTTTCGTCCACCTTTACTTTAAAACTCTTTTTTTATCTGTCTACTAATTTTAAAAATAAACAAGAAAAAACATGTGCACTGAACATAATTCTGCCTAATGTTTCTAGAATTTTTGGTCTGCCGAGTTTTACCTAAGTTAAACTATGCGTGTACATCCGGTGGCTGATAGTGCCTACGGATAACACATTGCCTTGCATTCACTGAAATAATCAAAGCTAGGTAGGTATTTAGGTTTCTGGAGTTCTGTTTGACGCCGTGCTTATTGTTTTTTGCCTCCACCGATTTCAGCCACAGCTAGTGTGATATCAGATGGACACTAATATTGGGTTTCAGTAAGAAATAAGCCCCCTTATCCGGTTTTTTTATTGTAACTCAAGACAATAAAAAAACCAGATAAGTGAAAGTTAATACAGAACCCATTTATTAATAAGATTATTCTTCAACATCAACGCTATCACAATGTCAACAATTAATTCTAAATACAATTAAAATAACTAATTTAAAAAGTTAATTAGTTTATGTTTGGCTGTGATATTTTCTATGCAAGGGGATGCCTCGATTCTGTAAAACACGCGCCCCTCTTTTAACTTGTAAAGAGACATCTTTTAGACCAGTTGTGAAAAAAAGGAGTCTTGAAAATAAAACTCGAAATTGAATTTTTCCGGGAAAATTTTATGCAATATAACTAATTCTCAGCTCAATTTACTTATTTTATCCCAGGTCACAATATTCCTCTTGATATCAAGATCAACTGTTAAATAAATATCTTGATTCACCAAAGAAAAACAAAAAGGCCACAGACATTGCAAAAAGCAACGAATGGGTTGGCATTTAGTAACCGGTGGCAAGTTAATTGTATATCATTATTTAGGTTAACCTACCTACTTATTAGAGATAGTTGGACGTACATTGCCTATTACGACGCAAGACGCAACCGGTTATAAATCTTATGATACAGTAGTTGAAAATGAGACTGTACCTATCTGTATATGTAGGTATATCTAGATATATTCTTGTTATTTCAAACTAACCGCCATCGCCATCATGCAGTCCCGTTGACAATAGTCATAGGTATAATGTTAATAAAAATCTAAAAAAGCCATCGTAAAAGTACTGGCTATCACGAGATCCTCAATAACAAATACCTATAGAAAATGGTACTAAAAGTAAATATAAATAATGAAAACTTGGAATTCTTACAATAGCTTCAATATTGGCTGAGATTCTGTCGCTGGTTCCAATGAATATTTTTGTGACGACTGCGTTTAATACCAAATGTAAATTTTTACCACCAAATAATGACAAAAACCATCTCTACAGTCAAGACTTTCGGTTAACAAAAAACGCACTCTATAGTCAGTTCAGCCGTTAGGAAACAACAATGCTACAGACAGACACAAAGAACACAGGTTACCGTTTGCGTCAGCTATAAAAAAGAAAGACGTTCCAACGTGGTTGAAGATACCGAAAATGCAACAGATTCATCAACTGCTATTCTTGGGCTACATAACATAACAACCGCGTCGTCCGCGTCCCTGTCGTTGCAATCGGTTCAAATTACTTCTGTTGTCACGGACAATATATATATGTAAGTATCGGTGATTTCATTCAATCAGTCCACTTATCCGCGACACTTTTTGCCGCTTGCATGTCGAGGGGGTTCTTTGACTACTGTGTCGCTTTGAGACCTTAATTAGATGTAGGGTATTGTTTTTTTATCCGTTTTTGCGAGTTGGCAGGCTGTGGTGCGTTGTAAATGCAGTGTACGCGCACCCTCGCTAGTCTGCGAACCAGTTATTAGGCCAGCTATGCAGTTCACAACTTGATTTAGCCTCGCCACTACCCTTAACTTGACTCCAAGATTCGTAACAATCGTCTATAAATGAAGTTCAGACAAACATTGGCGTGGCCTAGGTGACTTATATGGGCAAGAGTAGTAAATAATTCAGCAATTTAGAGTAGATAGGTATTACTCACCGTAGCAGATTAAAATGGCCAGTTGGCGTGATACATCTTGCAGCTATCTTTGCATCGATTGATGAAATGATGAGATAACGAAATTCTTTTAGTCATATTAGACGTTTCATTAAGTTTCTAATTACTTAGCAGTTTACAGGCAAGTCTTACAATACACGCTATTTGAGAAAAAATCTCAATCTTGGCTTAACTAATCGAATTAACACAGTAGTACCTACGGGGCTAAGATGATCGCTTATATGTCGGACATATAGCATTCGTCTCTTACTGTCAAGTATGTATGCGAGAGGGACGAATCCTATATGTCCGACATATACGCGATCATCTTAGCCCCTCTAGTGGAGATATATAGTTGTAGTGTACCTAATTATCTTGGAATAAAGACTTCCTTCTTATGTAGAGTATTTATGAAATTTTTTTTGAGACATATTTGTAATAACCTTTTTTTTTTCAGAAAGGGTTTGCATTTTATAGACTCTATAATATAGAGAACGACTACAATTTTGAGAAGAGCTAACTTAGTCATTTCGAAACCCTAATAGGTATGTAATGGGGGATTATTACTAGACATCAGACGTAAATTTTATATAATAACTACCATTATTTAGTCGTTTGCGAAACTTTCACAAGCCAAGGCCTAGGACGTGCACTTTACAGATAGGTATCTTCGTAATAAGTTACTAAGGTACTTTGATTATATTATTAAATTAGCCTTTGAATACTAATTTAATGATATAATCTAAGTCTGATCATTACAAGTACATGAACGTTTACTATTATTCGTATTACTGTTTCTTTATAGGTAGGTATAACAGAGTCATAGAAGTCTTCTAGATTTATTAATTTACGCTAGATTGAATGAGAAAAGTTTTGTATTGGGTGCGAACGCGAATCTCATACATTGCATTGCTCACATGTTGTGACTATAATGTTTCTTTGCATATGTAGCAGTGCTCTTAGTTCCCTCTTTATCTTGCCTACTTTCTAAATGTAAAACATAGCATCTACACGAAAATACTACTTTGTAGCCACATGTATTGAGTAAGTTGTGAAACTTGTGAATAAGTTTATTGTTCCTATAAGTAGTTAGGTAGGTAAGTTACAAAATAACAACAAATATGCTCCGTTCGTGAAGTAAATATTATTGAATGATTCATGCGGTTTATTAGGATCATAAAGAACATCCATTAGGCTATCGTAAACGCTTAATCATTAGCAGATCGGTCGCATGCTTACTTGCGTCCATCGAAAGACGGAACGCTGCGCTTACGGCGTCCAACTCAGACACGACTACACATACATATAGGCCCTAATCGACCCGGTACCGCCGCCGCCGTATAGCAGGAAGTGTACGGCCTGAGTGGACGCTCGGAGCGGAGCGTTCGGCGGGGCGGCCAAACCTGCATACTATTTACTGTGTATGGCGACTCAGGGACACCAGGGGGCCGATTTTTGAGTGTCGAACGCTCGACTTTTCACTCGACATCTGTCAAAACATCATAAGTTTTTTGACAGATCTCGAGTGAAAAGTCGAGCGTTCGACACTCAAAAATCGGCCCCCCAGTATGAGTTTCAATTGTTTAACATGCATGCCCCGCTACTCGCCCGACTCGAGCGTCCACTCAGGCCTTACACGAAGAGTAAACCCGACCCAGGTCGGGCGTAGCGCTGAGTTTCTTGCTGATGTACTCTTCTCAGTTAGGCTAAGTTTAGTGAACCAGTGACAAAACTCCCATTAGCTCGATTCCACTCACGCCTCAGTAGCTCTAGTATAAGTTTTTTCGAAACATTAACTAATTCGAACGCGTTTGCGTTTTGTCTCAAAATGTATGAAAGTGGTATGAAAACGTGAACAGCGCCTCTGGTGGTCACTAGTGGAAACTAAAACAGCCCGTATAACATTTGTTGCTAACCGATGAACGCGAGTATTTCAAACTCGGTGAGAGCGTTTTCATACATTTTGAGACAAACCGCAAACGCGTTCGAATTTGTTAATGTTTCGAAAAAACTTACCTATGCTAGAGCTACAGATTCGGTTGAAGCCGCTCAATCTCACTGGGGTGTTAACTCTTAGAGTATTCTACTGTTTAAACCACCCGCGTGGTCGAGTCGGAGTTTCTACTGGATCTTCCGCAACCCACTCACCAACTGCGCACGCGCAGACCTATCGCTTTATTGGGCCCGGCCAAAAGCCACAGTCAGGTTAAAATAAAAGAATGCTTACTTACCAGTGTTTTGTAAACAAGCAGGCTTTAGAAAAGGATTTTATTAACGATCACAATAATGTTACTGCTGTATGTCTGTGAAAAACCGAACAATTAGATTGTTACCTTCGACTATCTAGTTTTCACAGTACTCGGGGCATCCATCCTCACTTTTACCGCTCCACCGAGCACTCTCTCCGATTTCACGGTAGGTATGGACATTTGCATGCGCTGCACCAAGCCAATTATAATTAACTTGCACCGTGTATCAGATAACGATAATGATGTATGCCGTGGATGAACTCATTAACTGGTTATCGTACTAAATGCCTGAGCGGGACCTCCTACCTCACAGGTATTTTCATAAGTAATTCACTACAATATCCCAATGTTTATGAAAATTATGAATGTTAAGGCTATTGTTTAAACAAAATAAACATTTTACAAGTATGCGCCCACGCGCTAGTATTATCTAAGTGTGATATTGATTAGTAATGCCTGCTCGAATCATCAACCTCCTACTAGAATAGGCCTACGGCCTCCCCCGCCTGTCGTAAAAGGCGACTAAAGGGGGCCACCGGGGCCGCAGCACTTACTTATCAGCCCCAGGGAGGGTGGCCCAAGCCAAAAGGGGGAAAAGCGCGAGGGGGGCTCCAGTGCGTTCAGTATGAGATCCCGGAGTCCCCCGCATGAGAGCGCAGATGGCGGTCGCCGTGGAGTTTTTATTGGCTAGAAATACCACATAACCCAGGCATCCCCCCATGCCTGGTTTGCAGGTTTTCTCCACGTAAAAAAAGAACTATCCCAGTACAGTTGCATTCTGAAGGATGCCCGGGGTTCACTATCTAAATACCAGATTTTGTCGTAGGCCCTAGTTTTTACGGGAGCAACTGAAAACACACAAACTTATCTTGTTAAATCTTTTTTGAATAATTAAATTACCATTTCTAAAATATACTTAAAAATGTAAGCCCGAATAAAAATAATGTGGTAAAACGTAGCTAGCAGGCCAGCAGTATGTACTTAGTATGTAGTAGTACAATACATATATATATAGGACTAACAAACCCTGAAGTAAAACCTTTAAAATGGTTCAATTAAATTAATAGTCTGACCATAGTGTAGCTTTACAATATAAAATAAAATATCAATTATAAAACAATAGTAATCATGTTGCTATTGCGTTTAGGCTGCGTTCAGGCGCACACGCACGCGGAGTCTCACGCGATTTCATATTTAATATCTGTCAGAATGTGAACGAAATCCAATACCGTAAAATGGGGTAAGTAGGGATTGCGAGGACAGTTGGGTTATGAATGGGGAGAGTAGGGATGGCAGAGGGGTGAGCTGGTTTTTATAGGCTACTGCTACGTAACATATAAATTCTAATTACAAATCATGCTATTATAATATGTATAATCCCAAAGTGTCGATCCTACAATTTCCCAAAGTATGAAATCCCACCTCACCCCAACCTACCTGAACTACGGGGTGAGGTGGGATTTCCAACTTTTTATGTTTATCGTTAAAGTTATGAACACGAAATCGTAAAAAAACTAAAATACAAATATCCGGAATACTTTTTTTGTAAATAAATCAATGCGTAACTTCGGTTTTGTGCCACCTCACCCCATTTTACGGTAGGTACTTTTGACAAATAACACGCTGCAAGCGGCACAGTAGCTGCTAATAATAAGAAAGAAAGAACGAAAACATTATATATTTAGCGTTTAAAATAAACATATAAACAATGGAAAATACATGTACTGAGTAATACCACTGCCACGTAAATAAGGTGATTTTCAGTGGCGCCTGGTAACGGGAGTAGCTGCCAGATAGAAGGAAAGAGTGTATGTACCTCGCGTGGCGAAATTATGTCCCGGACACACAACTGCTCGCCGCGAACTTCAGTCTGCTCACGATTGCAGTATGCGTGCGACGTCAGGTTTTAAAAACTAAATGGTTCGTTGCGCAATAATTAATTGTTCACTGCACTTCCAATAAAGTTGGAGCTGTTAATCGAGGTATTTCCTTTCATTGGTAAGTACAATTTGTCCTTAAATATCTGTTAATAATTAAAAAACTAAATATTTTATTATTTTCATCAAAATGGTAGCGGGCGATTGTGTGCCAACGCTAGCTTTCCATTGCGGCTTTAATTTGACGAGCCAGATATGGCGTGCGTTCAAAACCAGCAATGTAAAAATAAGCTATTCAAACTGTCGAGTCACGTACAAGGTCGATTCTCATTTTTTCTGTCAAAACTAAGAATAGTGCTGTACACTGCGATTTTTTTACTCGATTATTAAAATCGATTTTGAAAACAGACGAAATGATAATTACGTTCTTATATTAGTACGCGGCTATATAATGTACGTAGCGTAGTACAAAGCAAATATGTAGCGGTCCATAACAAAAGGGTCCGTATGGCACTTTCTGGTTTCGTAGATATCAATCAGCGTTGTAGTAAAATAATGTAAAATCACATATTTTTTGTTTTTTGCATATTGATAAAGTATAAGACTAGACGTGTATTTCTAGCTTGGTTTCACACGTATAAGTTAAGTATTTCTACCTTAAAATTAGTTGTAAAGTTTAGTAAAAAAGTGTCCTTATGGCAGAGCGCAGATAATAATAATATAATATAACTTATTCTAATTACTTCTAACCATTCTTGTATTATTTATTTGCCTTTTCTGTTTATTTGATTGTTGTTATAGCGCCATCAGAAAAAACATCATCTGTGAAAATTTCAACTGTCTATCACGGTTCATGAGATACAGCCTGGTGACAGATGGACGGACAGCGGAGTCTTAGTAATAGGGTTCCGTTTTACCCTTTGGGTACGGAACCCTAAAAATGGTACACGTTTATAGGTAGGTAATAACTGCAGTTGGGGCGCTATGTCAGGTAACCTCCTCGAGTGTCTGGGCTCTACCAATTCCCCTTGATCCGGTTGATCCGCGGGAAAGGGAAGAACCAGGCCGGTGCGCCCTGGAGGCAACGGTAGGGGCATTTGTCCTCCCGCGGCCAGTTGAGGGGTGCTACGGGGTAGGGGCGTCTGTCCTCCCGTAGCGGTGGTGCACCGGGGTAGGGGTATTTGCCCTCCCGGTGCCGTGAGGGTGGGACCGGAACACCGTGTGTCTGGTGCCGGTCCCAGGCCTCCCCGGGGGTGTAGGGACGCCAGTGAGGGAAAGCACACTGTCCATGCTGCAGTGTGCTTTTTCAGAGAGGGTTTGCCCAAGGGCGAAGGTGCCGGTGATGTTGTGGTTGAATGCTCGCGATCCCACGGCATCACCACTAAGGCACACGAGGGCAGCATCCCAGAGTTTTAGTGGGTAGGCTAGTCCCTTCTGGACTGGAGAGCCCCACATAACCAATACGTAATTTCTGGTTTTCCCCCGGAGCCTTAGGTTACGTAGTGGTATGCAGTTTCATGCATTTCTCTGGGTCAAAAAAAAGGTAAAGTTCAAAGTTCAAATGGTTTATTGCATAAATCACATTACAATATAATAATAAGATGGAACAGTAAATAGCTAGGTAACAATGTGACGCCCTGCTAGGGCACAGCAACAATAGATACTTAAAACTAACATCTAACATCATGCTTAGAATTTAACATAAGGGAAAGTGCTATCAATATTACTAATTATATTTGTCATTAAAATACTCATTTATGTTGTAAAAGGATTTGTTAATCAAGAATGTTTTTAATGTTTTTTTTAAAAGAGAAAATTTTTCTATTTCTTTAATGGAATTTGGTAGGTGGTTATATATTTTTATAACCATATAAGGGGGACTCGATGGAACTATTTTTAATTTTGAAAGTGGTAATTTAAGCTTGTTTAGATTGCGATTACTTCTTTTATTTTTTGCTGTAGTAGGGGTGAATAACTTTGTATGGTTTCTTACGAATTTACATGTTTCAAAGATATACATTGATGGCAAAGTAAGTATTTGAAGTTCCCTGAAGTGAGGTTTGCAGGATTGCCTTTGGTCTATATTTGTGAGTATTCTTATACATTTCTTTTGGAGGATGAAAATTTTGTCTAGCGCGCTGCTATTCCCCCAGAGTAATAACTGCAGTGCCTAATATAGTATGTACAAATTACTAAAATATAACGCAATTTATTGGTTAGGTAGGTACCTGTACCTACCTACATTTATATTTTTCGATTTAAAATTCTGAGCTTTCTCATTTCCTCTGTCAAAAATAATTATCATTTCTTCTGTCGAAAATAATTATTATTTCCTCTGTCGGTTCTTATCGATATTTTAAATCGATGCATAGAATCGGTGCCGTGTTCTAATCGATCCTTTTGGATCGTTTTCGCGCGGCTTATGTTTCTCATCACTAAATTACGCTCGTGACGTCAAAGTACCTACGCAAATTGCTGAACTCTTTCCTTCTATCTTGATATATTTCTGTGAGCTGCCACTTTACTCCAAATCGACAGAAAACAAAAAACACTAGTACTTTCCGCTTACAAACTACTACAGAGAATACAAGCAAAAAATGTGTCTTTTCCCATCGACAACTTAAAATAAATCCAATATAAACAGTCTAGGTATTGGAATAATACGTTTTGTCACAAATTGAGTCCGAGAGTTCTAGAAATAAGAAACTACTGGAATCTTAAAATAACATGCATAGGGGGTCGATTTATGAGTGTCGAACGCTCGACTTTTCACTCGACATCTGTCAAAACATCATAGATTTTTGACAGATCTCGAGTGAAAAGTCGAGCGTTCGACACTCAAAAATCGACCCCCAGGTCTCCAAACTCATACGTGTGTGTGTGTGTATGTAAATTTCGTACTCTATCAAATACAGAAAAGTAGGTTAGACCTGCGGCGGCTGCGACCCTTTTCGAAAAAATGTTTTCTATGAAACAAAATTCTGCGAAAATGTAATTTAGTTCGGACAAAAAAGTGCAACACATTAGTGAAACAAAAGTTCTATATGTACGAGATTTAAAACACTAATTCCCATACCTCCATTTCGCACAATGCCCTATTGCCCGCATTCATCACTTGGTCCGCAAATAACATAAGTACGTGCACTAAGATTATGCACAGACTAGAATCTTAAGCATCAAGAGCAACTCATCATTTAGATCAGTGAACATGTGAAACGAGTTCGAAATTACTCCAATTACATAAATTGCGGTTACTTCGCAATATTGTAAGTTTGTAGTTATTTTTTAGTCTAGGTTATTAGGTTTGTAAGTAGGTAGTTCAAGTACGGATGTTGTCAGACGACAGGTTTCCATAGATGCCTCGTCCAGTCAGCAATGTGGGGGCTAAGTATTTAGTAAGTTGCTTGTATAATGTATATACAAGCAACTTGCCGCGTCAAACCCTTAGCGGTCCTTAATTGGATATAATAGATAATGACTCATCGTTAAAATATAATCAGAGAATCGAGATCATGATAATGATAATGACATATAATGTAATGACAATAATATTTGATTTTAAGAGGTTGATTACATTTTGCTTTGTAGTTAAAGTCAGGTTGTCTAATATATACGCATTTTTGGACCTTATTACATAGGAATACAGAGAGCAAAAGTGTACATATTATATTAATAATGAACTCGACTCTAACTAGGTACGTATTAGTACATATATATTATATAGTTAAACAAGTTTGGATCATTAGGAATCGTATAATTGTGCTAGTATTTGCACATTAAGTAAGTAATAAATAAATTAAGATAAGCACAGAATAAAATCATAAACTCAACCCTGTCCTATTTGCCAAAACGGGTGGGCACGGGCCGAGGACATGACATTAAATTTATTTGATAACTAGCTTTTGCCCGCGACTTCGTCTGCGTAGAACTCGCGTCATCGCGTTAGAATGTTATTTCATTCTTCTATTTCATGCGCTTACCTAGTTATCTCTCTTCCATTCTAACTTAAACCCCGTTAAGGGATGATTTCCGGGATAAAAGTATCCTATGTCCTTCCCTAGGACTCAAACTATATCCATAACAAATTTCATCTACATCGGTTGAGCATTTTAAGAGGAAACAGGCAGACAGAGTTACTTTCGCATTTATAACCCGCCCCAGTTTCGCACGGGTAGTCCAGGTTTTAAATTTATTTATCTAAGCTTTTGCCCGCGACTTCATTCGCGTGAATATCCATATTAACTTCTACACCGTATTTCGCCGGGTTGTCTCGCCAAACATTGCGCACGCCGGCTCAATGCGCCCACATGAAACATGACAGAGGACTAAATATATGTTATTAACTTATTATTGATGTAGATGAAAACGCTCGCGAGCGAAGCGAGCGCGAAACTTTTCGTATATTCTGATACGGGTGTGGAAAATACTTCATACGCATCAAGTAATGAAGATGAAAACGCGAGCGCAGCGAGCGCGAATTCTTTCAAACATTACGATGTAGGTGCGGAAAATACTTCATACGCATCAAATAGTGTAGATGAAAACGCGAGCGCAGCGAGCGCGAAATGTTTCGAACATTGATGCAGGTGTGGAAAAGACTTCATACGCACCAAGTAATGAAGATAAAAACGCGAGCGTAGTGAGTGCGAAATGTGTCGAACATTCTGATGCAGGCGCGGAAAAGACTTCATACGCATCAACTATAATGTAGATGAAAACGCGAGCGTACGGCGCGCGAAAATTTTTTGAACATTATGATGTAAGTGCGGAAAATGCTCATCAAGTAATGTAGAAGAAAACGCGAACGCAGCGAGCGCGAAATTTTTCGAACATTATGATGCAGGTGCGGAAAATACTTTACACTCATCAAATGTGTATGAAAACGCGAGCGCAGCGAGCACGAAATATTTCGAACATTATGATGCCGGTGCGGAAAATAATTCATACGCATCAAGTCATGCAGATGAAAATGCGAGCGTAGCGAACGCGAAATTTTTACGAACATTATGATGTAGGTGCGAAAAATACTCATCAAGTAATGTAGATGAAAACGCGAGCGCAGCGAGCGCGAAATTTTTCGAACATTCTGATGCAGGTGCGGAAAAGACTTCATACGTATCAACTATAATGTAGATGAAAACGCGAGCGTACGGCGCGCGAAAATTTTCGAACATTATGATGTAGGTTGTGCGGAAAATGCTCATCAAGTAATGTAGAAGAAAACGCGAACGCAGCGAGCGCGAAATTTTTCGAACATTATGATGCAGGTGCGGAAAATACTTCACACTCATCGAGTAATGTGTATGAAAACGCGAGCGCAGCGAGCGCGAAATATTTCGAACATTGTGATGCCGGTGCGGTAAATAATTCATACGCATCAAGTCATGCAGATGAAAACGCAAGCATAGCGAACGCGAAAATTTTACGAACATTATGATGCAGGTGCGGAAAAGACTTCAAACGCATCTGTAATTTAGATGAAAAAGCGATCGTAGCGGGCGCTAAAGTTTTTGAACATTATGATGCAGGTGCGGAAAATAGTTCATACTCATGAAGTTATGTAGATGAAAACGCGAGCGCAGCGAGCGCGAAATTTTTCGAACATTATTATGCAGGTGCGGAAAATACTTCATACGCATCAAGAAATGAAGATGAGATCGCGAGCGTAGTGAGCGCGAAATGTTTCGAACATTATGATGCAGGTGCGGGAAATACTTCATTCTCATGATGCACATGAAAACGCGAGCGCAGTGAGCGCGAAATTTTTCGAACATTATGATGCAGTTACGGAAAATAATTCCTACGCGTCAAGTAATGTAGATAAAAAAGCTAGTGCGAAATGATTCGAACATTATGATGCAGGTACGGAAAATACTTCATACGCATCATGCAATGTAGATGAAAACGCGAGCGCAGCGAGCGCGAAATATTGAACAAAAAAAATTTGTTGACCTATCAAGTGGCTTTGTAAAGAGGTAGTTGAATAGATATTTTTTTTGTTTATAAATTATTGGAATTTACGAAATTTTGTTCCGATGAATTTTTTAACTTTCCAAACACCTATAAACTTAAAATTAGGTAATAATGATTGTTATTTCGTATTTTTTACCAACAAATACTAATCTATACATATAATAAAGCAGAAGAGGGTCGAAAATCTGTACATTGAAGATATTAGTAAAAAAATCGATGGAGGGGTCTAAGAATCGATAACAGAACACGTTTCAACTGTTTTTAGAATTCGTGTCTGTTTGTCTGTTTGTCTGTTTGTCTGTTTGTCTGTCTGTTTATATGTCTAACTATCACGCGAAAACTAGCGAATGGATTTGAATACAGCCTTCACTAATATGTTTATTGGATCTTCCGCCAGGTTATAGGCTATAAAAATCATACAGGTTAGGGATGAAAGGGGGTGAAAAGAGGGGTTAAACTTTGTATGAGAAGTCTTTCAGTTCATGATTTACAGGCTTGAAAGTTGGTAAGTATATACATGGACGCAAAGTAAATAGAACCTCATTCAAACATTGTATAATAAACAGATAGTATTTGACAAAATGGGGGGTGAAATAACAATACCTCTGCCTCTCAAGGCTATAGACAAAAATACAAAAGTCCCTCAAACCATATTAACTGTTTGAAATGAGAGATCTAATTATGTTGGTCAGTCAGTCGCTATCAATATTCACAAACTTTACTACGCAACCTCGGTTTTTTTTTTGTTTTCGATGTAGGGTACCTTACCTACGCAGAGCGGCGGGCTCTCGGTTGCATGGTAGGTAGCACTTGCGACATGTACTACCTATATATTAAGTATGCGCATTTTTGTATAAAATATTGTTTTTAAAGGTGCTCATTACAAGAATGATACTTATACATTTTCAAATCGAAGATGGCGGACATTTACTTATTTACTTTTCTTAATAATCGATATGGGTGTCATCTTTGAGGTTCTTCGAGGTGCCGATTAGTTGCGTTTTCCGTCAGCAAAATGTATAAAATACGTTCAGCGCGTAACAGACATAAATTTAGGGTATATTGGTATTCGTTATTAAAACATACATACCTACGTAACAATAAACATCAAGTATGACCAAATTCGAACAGGCGGATTGGAAAGCAAAAAAACCGGCCAAGTGCGAGTCGGACTTCGCACATTTAGGGTTCCGAACCGACCGCAAAGTTAAGTTGGTTTTTATAGGAAAATAAGGAAATTTCAAAGAAAAAAATCTAATTTATCAATATATTAGTATTTGTTGGTAAAAAATACGTAATAACAATCATTATTACCTAATTTTAAGTTTATAGGTGTTTGGAAAGTTAAAAAATTCATCGGAACAAAATTTCGTAAATTCCAATAATTTATAAACAAAAAAAATATCTATTCAACTACCTCTTTACAAAGCCACTTGATAGGTCAACAAATTTTTTTTGTTCAATATTTCGCGCTCGCTGCGCTCGCGTTTTCATCTACATTGCATGATGCGTATGAAGTATTTTCCGTACCTGCATCATAATGTTCGAATCATTTCGCACTAGCTTTTTTATCTACATTACTTGACGCGTAGGAATTATTTTCCGTAACTGCATCATAATGTTCGAAAAATTTCGCGCGAACTGCGCTCGCGTTTTCATGTGCATCATGAGAATGAAGTATTTCCCGCACCTGCATCATAATGTTCGAAACATTTCGCGCTCACTACGCTCGCGATCTCATCTTCATTTCTTGATGTGTATGAAGTATTTTCCGCACCTGCATAATAATGTTCGAAAAATTTCGCGCTCGCTGCGCTCGCGTTTTCATCTACATAACTTCATGAGTATGAACTATTTTCCGCACCTGCATCATAATGTTCAAAAACTTTAGCGCCCGCTACGATCGCTTTTTCATCTAAATTACAGATGCGTTTGAAGTCTTTTCCGCACCTGCATCATAATGTTCGTAAAATTTTCGCGTTCGCTATGCTTGCGTTTTCATCTGCATGACTTGATGCGTATGAATTATTTACCGCACCGGCATCACAATGTTCGAAATATTTCGCGCTCGCTGCGCTCGCGTTTTCATACACATTACTCGATGAGTGTGAAGTATTTTCCGCACCTGCATCATAATGTTCGAAAAATTTCGCGCTCGCTGCGTTTGCGTTTTCTTCTACATTACTTGATGAGCATTTTCCGCACAACCTACATCATAATGTTCGAAAATTTTCGCGCGCCGTACGCTCGCGTTTTCATCTACATTATAGTTGATACGTATGAAGTCTTTTCCGCACCTGCATCAGAATGTTCGAAAAATTTCGCGCTCGCTGCGCTCGCGTTTTCATCTACATTACTTGATGAGTATTTTTCGCACCTACATCATAATGTTCGTAAAAATTTCGCGTTCGCTACGCTCGCATTTTCATCTGCATGACTTGATGCGTATGAATTATTTTCCGCACCGGCATCATAATGTTCGAAATATTTCGCGCTCGCTGCGCTCGCGTTTTCATACACATTTGATGAGTGTAAAGTATTTTCCGCACCTGCATCATAATGTTCGAAAAATTTCGCGCTCGCTGCGTTCGCGTTTTCTTCTACATTACTTGATGAGCATTTTCCGCACTTACATCATAATGTTCAAAAAATTTTCGCGCGCCGTACGCTCGCGTTTTCATCTACATTATAGTTGATGCGTATGAAGTCTTTTCCGCGCCTGCATCAGAATGTTCGAAAAATTTCGCGCTCGCTGCGCTCGCGTTTTCATCTACATTACTTGATGAGTATTTTCCGCACCTGCATCATAATGTTCGACACATTTCGCACTCACTACGCTCGCGTTTTTATCTTCATTACTTGGTGCGTATGAAGTCTTTTCCACACCTGCATCAATGTTCGAAACATTTCGCGCTCGCTGCGCTCGCGTTTTCATCTACACTATTTGATGCGTATGAAGTATTTTCCGCACCTACATCGTAATGTTTGAAAGAATTCGCGCTCGCTGCGCTCGCGTTTTCATCTTCATTACTTGATGCGTATGAAGTATTTTCCACACCCGTATCAGAATATACGAAAAGTTTCGCGCTCGCTTCGCTCGCGAGCGTTTTCATCTACATCAATAATAAGTTAATAACATATATTTAGTCCTCTGTCATGTTTCATGTGGGTGCATTGAGCCGGCGTGCGCAATGTTTGGCGAGACAACCCGGCGAAATACGGTGTAGAAGTTGATATGGATATTCACACGAATGAAGTCGCGGGCAAAAGCTTAGATAAATAAATTTAAAACCTGGACTACCCGTGCGAAACTGGGGCGGGTTATAAATGCGAAAGTAACTCTGTCTGCCTGTTTCCTCTTAAAATGCTCAACCGATGTAGATGAAATTTGTTATGGATATAGTTTGAGTCCTAGGGAAGGACATAGGATACTTTTATCCCGGAAATCATCCCTTAACGGGGTTTAAGTTAGAATGGAAGAGAGATAACTAGGTAAGCGCATGAAATAGAAGAATGAAATAACATTCTAACGCGATGACGCGAGTTCTACGCAGACGAAGTCGCGGGCAAAAGCTAGTATATTGATAAATTAGATTTTTTTCTTTGAAATTTCCTTATTTTTCCTATAAAAACCAACTTAACTTTGCGGTCGGTTCGGAACCCTAAATGTGCGAAGTCCGACTCGCACTTGGCCGGTTTTTTTTGCTTTCCAATCCGCCTGTTCGAATTTGGTCATACTTGATGTTTATTGTTACGTAGGTATGTATGTTTTAATAACGAATACCAATATACCCTAAATTTATGTCTGTTACGCGCTGAACGTATTTTATACATTTTGCTGACGGAAAACGCAACTAATCGGCACCTCGAAGAACCTCAAAGATGACACCCATATCGATTATTAAGAAAAGTAAATAAGTAAATGTCCGCCATCTTCGATTTGAAAATGTATAAGTATCATTCTTGTAATGAGCACCTTTAAAAACAATATTTTATACAAAAATGCGCATACTTAATATATAGGTAGTACATGTCGCAAGTGCTACCATGCAACCGAGAGCCCGCCGCTCTGCGTAGGTAAGGTACCCTACATCGAAAACAAAAAAAAAAACCGAGGTTGCGTAGTAAAGTTTGTGAATATTGATAGCGACTGACTGACCAACATAATTAGATCTCTCATTTCAAACAGTTAATATGGTTTGAGGGACTTTTGTATTTTTGTCTATAGCCTTGAGAGGCAGAGGTATTGTTATTTCACCCCCCATTTTGTCAAATACTATCTGTTTATTATACAATGTTTGAATGAGGTTCTATTTACTTTGCGTCCATGTATATACTTACCAACTTTCAAGCCTGTAAATCATGAACTGAAAGACTTCTCATACAAAGTTTAACCCCTCTTTTCACCCCCTTTCATCCCTAACCTGTATGATTTTTATAGCCTATAACCTGGCGGAAGATCCAATAAACATATTAGTGAAGGCTGTATTCAAATCCATTCGCTAGTTTTCGCGTGATAGTTAGACATATAAACAGACAGACAAACAGACAAACAGACAAACAGACAAACAGACACGAATTCTAAAAACAGTTGAAACGTGTTCTGTTATCGATTCTTAGACCCCTCCATCGATTGTTTTACTAATATCTTCAATGTACAGATTTTCGACCCTCTTCTGCTTTATTATATGTATAGATATAGATAGATAGAAGAAGTATGTAAACGGGTCATTCACAGATACTTTACGCAGTACAGTACATGCACTTTTGAATTAAGCTTATACGTAGTTTTTTTAATAGTTTGTGACTTGCAGTTGTAACTAAGTAGGTAAGTGAAACTTATGAATTTATGATAGGCAATTGATATGCGTTGGCGTAGAAGCGGGAAAGCGCGCTCGTAGAGTTCTTCAGTTAGGGTCATTGAGTGTATGGGTTAGGAAAATTATATGAGTATCGGTTAAGGCGATATATCGATTAAAAGAGACGCCCTTATGTTTTTCGCTCACGACACAATGGGATGCAACACTCTCCGAGAATGGCTTTTTTAGACAAATCTCGTTAAATATCTGTGTGCAGGTTTATTAAATTTCCTCTTGACAGAGTTTAGATGAGGTAAAATACCATCATATTAACTTAATCGTGTCTTTTAATAATGCGTTGTTTTAATAGGCTGAGTAAAAAAAGGAAAATATACACTCAACTTTGGATTTTTTTTCTACCGAGAAAATTTGAAGCAATCATGTTTCGGCTATTCTCAGTACCACAATCATATAGTCAAGAATCATATATCACAGTGTTTCAAAGTTTCTAAATTTCTCGTTGTCGGAAAGGAAGTGTACAGTGTAACAATTATTGAAAAATGGAGTACGTATTTAAAGCATTTATGTAGCTACAGATACGCAGAATGAAATCGTTCTTACACCTACCTTGGCTACTTTGTTCGAAACAATTTTCGTTGAAAATATTTGGTAATGTACAATTTTTTTAAATTTGTATCGTCATAGTTTGGAAATTAGAGGATACATTTTACGACTTTGACAGGTTGTATTGGGTTTCAGCAACGGTATTATTTTCCATCCCCCTGGTACATCTATGGAGTGCCCCTCCCGCCCCTAATTTAATATTTTATCGTCATTTCAGATCACTTTTATGTCGCGGTTCATAGAATATGCATTCCTACCACAATTCATAATTGTAGTACTTAATACTTATAGTCTCCGAGTAAATCGGCTGTAAGATATGGGAACCTAAAGATACATCTAAATTTATCGTTAAATCGGTCAGTTGCACGACCGACATAGGTACATACACTCACGTAGTCGTCTACACCCCATAATATGCACCTCGGCAAAAAAGTTAATTTGACTGTGATGACGGGCATTTATTAAAATGCTGTACCCTTGCTGTAAGTACCTACCTATTCAAGACGCAGGTACAAAGATTGCTACGCTACCTTTTGTTCTGTATGAAACTTTCAACATCACCATCCCAGAAGAGATCGCATTAGGTACTCCTCCTCAAATCCTAACATTTAACCAATTTTAAAGGAAACTGCGTTAAATGTAAATGACGCTTTCCCAACCTATTGCTGTAATTTAATTAAGGCGTATCTCACTATTTTTAATGAAATCGCATTTATAATCTCAGTTAAGTACCTATTAAAAACATCTAAATCTTTCTTTCTTCAATCTGAAGTTATCACAAATCCGTAAGCGACGAACTTAATTCTCACCGAGAACCAAGAGCTACCTCCGTCTCATTCTAGCTCAATAAGATAGTTGGAATGGAAACAGCATGCAAGCTACTAGCACCAGGTTAATTTATTCATGCGTGAGTCATCTCTTCATCAAACGCGTTATCTGACAATGACCTTGGCGACTTAACCTATTATAATGTTTCTACTTGTCATTGTTTCACGTAATGTTTACGACTGATTTTCGGTCACGCCTTTTTAGTGCCTTAGTAATCTGTGTAACTCACGATCGATATATTACGTATGTTGTGGGAAAACACAAATGGAATTTTCTTTTAAAACAGTGTCTAAAATCAATCGTATTTATGTTGTGGGAAAACACACGGAATTTTCTTTTAAAACAGTGTAAATTGAAGCAATGTACGGGTAGGACTTATCTTTTATCAGTAATGTTGAAAAGCAACACGAGAGACAAAGATTTTTTTACCAGTTCTTGGGTTAGAATAAGCAAGTGCTTATTGAGGCTTAGTTCCATTGTGTACTTGAGACGTTGTTTTAAATAGTGCATTAACGAGGAAATAATATTCAATACTTGCACTATTTTAATGTAATGTATATTTTTATTATCAAAACTGCAAAATTATATTTAATACAATAATAAAATCGCTATACATACGAAACAGACAGCCTGTTTCAAACATTTCAAATCTTATTTCGATCGAATCGGTAGAGCAGAGCTATATAACTTTTTTTTATATGTTATACGAGTTCTTTAGGAGAATTGACACGAAACAAATGAAAGCGTCATACATTGTACATACATTGACTTTATAGATTAAAAAAACAGGCTATACGATTGAACTCCCTATTTTATTATTTATCTTAATTTTCTTCTATCTAGGTAGTATACTGTACGTGCGAAACACGCAAGTCCGTAAATTTTTGGGCTTCTATGGAAATGATAATTGCACACTCATGTCTAGTACTATCTATCGTGTAGCTGATAGCAGCTTATCAGATATCTATGCGATCGATAGCTTATCTTACGGTTCCAATGAGAAAATAACCAAAAGGTGTGTGCTTGTGTGCTTTTTAACAATGGAAACGTTTTTCTTTTTTCATGGAGTGGTTAATTTTTTATATATAAAGGATAAATATCTGGGCGACCGAGCATTGCTCGGCTTTTTCTCGGTCATGAGACCTATCTAGATCGATAACTGCCCCCCGAAAACCCCCACATACCAAATTTCATCAAAATCGTTAGAGCTGTTTCCGAGATCCCCGAAATAAATAAATATATAAAAATAATATATATATACAAGAATTGCTCGTTTAAAGACATAAGATGTAAAAAAAAACATTGATTAACTCTGCATACGTATTACCTACCGGAAAAAAATATAAGTAATCATAGCTCTATCCAGTTTATAATTTTCTTTAATAGCCTTTATTTGTGTCCCACTGTTTATAATATTTAACCAAAAAATATTTATATACTGCGAGCCAGCCTCAAACGACATAGGTACAAAAAACGACCGAAAAAACCAAAATTTTCAAATCAATTGACTTAATCTTGTTTAAGATTCAAATATGAAAAAAATATTAGTGGAGTACACAACATATTGCAATTAGTTAGGTAGAGTTAAATTAAGTCATTACATGTTTTTTTTATCAAAAGCAAATGTCTAAAATTTCATTTCAATAAGTAGGTATCGATTTGATCGTCATTGCTGTGTACAAGGCAGAGAAATTTCATAATCTTGCATGTCGAAGTGTGCATAATTGCATGTGTTTTGTATTATAAATGCTTGGCGAATATTGCGCATATTGCGATGAAGTAGAAAGCGTTCGAATGAGATTTTTATAGAAGTAACCTGTATACCTACTAATATTATAAAAAGGTACATTTTACACGAACCTATAGCTGTTAAACGTAATCTACAAAAAATCTTAATAAATTTCAAAAATTCTTTAAGTAGTAGGTAGTTACTAGACTTCACCTGTGGCACAGAATAAGTAAAAGTCCCGTGGATGGTTGGAACTGGGACTTCCAGGGTGGAAATTCCTACTCAGGACTAAAAGGTCCGAGACGCAGTGATAACTAATTTGTAAGTAAAATAAACGACTACACTGTCTACAGACAGAGTAGACTCTTCACCAAAACAAGCGTATATGGCCTTCTCGTTTAATAAAGGGTCCTTCAAAACCTTGTCAGAGCAGGTTTTTATGTACCTACTTATAAAAGGACAGTGGTCCGGCGGACAATGAATGCAATGCAGTCTTTAAGACCCACATGTGTGGGAAATTATTCATCCTTAAACTGAGCTCAGATATGGCTAACGACCTTCCATAAAATTCAAAACAAATACTTTGCGTGAAATAAAACCGATGCATTTGCCGGATTCTGCCGAACATTAATAATGACTTACTTCGCCTTAGGTATAGGTACTTAAACGTCAAATTTGGAGGGTCTAATCTTGGAATAAGCTTTATTCCAATTCCCGAATTCGAGGATAAAGGATGATTCACGCTAGACCAGCCCGTTTTCTATTACAAGAAATCGATGGCCGTCGCACGTCCGTCGATTTCTCGTACAACAAAACGGGCCGGCCCGGACACGGGACGGTCTACCGTGAATCATCCTTAATAGTGACACTGTTTGATTTAGGCTTTAACTTGCCTTCACTATATCATTTCGTTACTGTGTAAACTTTGGCTGCAAAATTCTGAGAATGAACATCTCCCCGATATAATTTTATTACACGCCACGTTGAGTTTTATCAGAATTTACCGGAACCAATCCATAAAGTGTAGATGCGGTTCTCACGCCTGTCCGAAACTTGGTTCCCACGAGCGACATCCATTACAATTCCGTGCCCCCATTACGTCAGTCTAGACCTTAATAAGACACTAAACTTATAAACTTTTTAGCAAAAACTGTGTGTTGGTTACTTAGATTAAATTTGTCATTAGTGTCATTACCTATGGAAAGAAATAACCTACCGTACCTATCTAATATTTATGGCGAAAAAATATTCGAAGAAGGAAGGAGGGAGGGATCGTTTTAGGTTTTAAGATGTTAAGATTAATTATAAAGTTCACATTACGGCGAACCTTCAGAGTAAACATCTATTTGAGTTTTTTTTTATGTAGGTAGAGCATTAAGATAAATAGTACCGACAGTTGCAATAAGTGTTACATTCGCTTGAATCTGATTGATTCGATATTTTGCCAGTGACCTTAATATTATTTAAAAGTGGCCATATGGTTGCAGTTACCTAGCGTTGAGTCCAGTCAAAATATACGTTTCAATATATCTGATCTCTACTCTCTTTTGCACGCGCCTAGCTGAAGTGTTAGAAAGAACGAACGCGAAACACATTCCAATCAAATCAAGGCAAAATTGAAATGCGTAACGTATGTCCCGATTCGACCCCCAGCTACCAGGATGGCATGAGCATGCAGGGGCTATCGCCTGCCTCATCTCCGGAGACAGTCTATTTTTACCGCGCTAAGCGCATAGCCTAGCGGGGCAATGACCATGCGATGCAACAACACGGTTACTTTTTTTAATGTCGTTGAACTTATCAAATTTACAACCGTCCATCTAACGTCATGCTAATAATATTTTAGTTGGTCACCTTTGTTATTATGTTTAGCTTTAAATTCTCATTATGTTTAATCAGTTAATTATAGGGCTCCCAAGTAGTCAAGTGCAAAAATATGGGTGTAAATATGTATACAACTACAACTTGCTCAAAAATATGTCCCATAGCTCTTATGTCGGTGAATTAAGGTTTTGGTACTTATTTATGAGAGGATCCATTCGATACATATTTTTACACTTTTACACCAATAGATACCTAAGGCCTTACCTAATTTAGAGACTTTATAATATTTAATCCCAACTTGTAGCTGAGCAAGTTGTTATATGATGTGTTTATTGTTTAGGTATCTATTGAATCTATTCCTAATAATACAAAGTTAGCATTTAAATATATTATGTTTTAACTACTTATATATTTAACATGAGAACCGCACAGGTCCAAACTACGCAGCGTTGTTTATTTCCACTTATACAAATGACGTCGTTGAAGTCTTTTCCACAACTCATAAAATAATATAACTGCATACTTAGGTGTATATAAGTAAGTACTTCATCACAATAACAAATATTCACGTTCAAAGAGTTCAGTAACTATCCATTGTTTTCCCAAACAGAAATCATAATATGTCACGGATATTAGTAGTCATGATGAGCAATCGATAATGCTTGGTAGAATTTAAAAACTATTTTCACGAGTAATCACTGAGGAGTGGTTCGCAGATAGATATCAGAAGCCCCACACTACATAATGTAGCGTTAGTTACTGCCCTGTTAGGTATTAGTAAGGCATTAGATATCGCGAACAAAGCACGGACGTTAAACGATTTTCGGCCGTCGTTTGTACGCAACGTATAAGGCTTCATAGATATAAAGGTTACACAGTTTCTGTGTCCTTCTTTCTTGTAGAAGTGCATCTCTCTCGCACGCCGGGCTACGTCATCGCAGAAACCAGCCAGCCAATTGACCGGTATACCGCCAACCTTCAGTTTTTCTTTTATTTATAACTCGCGCTGCATGCGCAAGTTATGCTCTGTTTAAGCCGCGCCGCTAATACCTTAAGCTAATACGATTTAGTACTTACCGTATAATATGTAAATGTCAAGTTAATGAAGTTAATAATCTAAGATACTCATTATCATAAATATAATCATACTTAAAACATATAATACCTGTTCAAATACTATAGGTAACTTTGAGTAAGTATCATAATAAATGGTTTTGTTTCCAATAAGAATCTTATTAAACGCATTTGGAATTCGGATATCCTGCCAATGTTGTAATTAAAAAAATCGACGGCTGTTTCATATCATTTTTAAGTACAGGAAATTCTCACGACATTTAGATAAGTCGCTCTTGTTATCCTTAAGCGAGCAAACTGGTTTAGTAGCGGCCGAGTGTGAAGGCAGCACTATACGGTTTAATGAACGGAGTGCGGTGCGGCGCGGCGCGGCGCGGGCGCAGGCAGTCGGCCCCGAGCCCGGCGGCGCGCACCACGCAAGCGAGCGCATGACTCACCATGAACGAGTACGCCGAGTACGACTGGAGACTCCAGCAGATGCAGAACGAGCTGCTCTGCGACGTGTCCCGCAAACGCCTCACAGACGGTGACAAACAACGCGCCCTCCATGGACTCAAGGAGGCCGTGGATTCGAGCCTCAACCTGGCTCTACGCGACAAGAGCCGCTGCCAGGACGACGCCTTTCTGCGGCGTTTTCTATACGCGCGGAAACACGATGTGCAACAGAGTTTCGAGTTGCTAGTGCGGTATGAGCAGTACCGGCGGGAGCATCCGGAGCTGTGGGCGCCGGCGGACGGCGGCGTGCTGCGCGCGCTCGCTGATGGCCTGCCAGGCGTGCTGGCCCAGCGCGACCGCCGCGGCCGCGCCGTGCTCCTCATGTTCGCCTCCAACTGGACCCCGCAAGCCTGCCCGCTCATGGCCGTCTACCGAGCCCTCATCCTCACCCTCGAACGCACCTTGCTAGACGTGCAAAATCAAATCAACGGATACGTTATCATTGTGGATTGGACCGAATTTACATTTAAGCAATCGTGTAGTTTACAAGCCAAAGTGTTGAAACTTATGATCGACGGCCTTCAAGACTGTATGCCGGTGAGGTTCAAGAGCATACATTTCATCGGTCAACCTTGGTACGTGGAGACGGCGCTCGCCGTGATAAAGCCCTATTTGAGAGCGAAAACGCGCGAGCGCATTGTGTTGCATGGTAACAATTTATCGACACTACACGACTCGTTGCCGCTCGACATACTGCCCGCGGAGCTCGGTGGCGAGGGTCCCTCTTACAACTCCGAGCGGTGGCTGAACGAGTTTTACCGCGCTGAAAGTAAGGACAGTCCCAACGCGCCACCGTTGCCATTGTCCGTTACGCCTGCAGCGCCCACCGAGGACGACCCGCCTTCGGCGAAACTCGACAAAGCGTATAAACAAAAGGACAATGCCAATTTTTCATTAAATGAAAAGAGTGCTAAGTCAGAATTGTTGCGTGATAAAGATTGACCAGTTCGCGCGCAATGGTCACGTGGTTAACAATGGACGCTATTAGGACAGTTAATGTCTGCGCACGCCGCGAGCGCCGAGGCACTCGCGAGCATGCAATTGTGATATCGATTGTAATGCTAATTTATTGTCTAGTGATTACTAAGAACAGTCCAGACTCCAGAGTAAACGCCTCATTAGAAAGTTGGAATATAATTAAAGTGTATTTACGTTAGTAATGCACGAGCTGGACAGACGGAGCGATGATTCATGCCTTGCTATTGGTCTTAATTTTTTAATTGGATTCAATGGAGGTTGTTAATTTGATTAAGGACTCAGCGAGTGCGCTAGCGGCGTGGACGGCAGCGCGTCCCGGCGCGCGCGCCGGGTGGCGTGTAACGGTGCCGAGCTCTCATTTTGACGCATCCGCTACCATTCGGCATTGGCGCTGAATTCCTCGCTCCGAAAACTTTTTGTAGGACTCGCTGTAGCTTAACATCATATTTATTCGACTAATTGTAGCGTTGACAAATATCTCACTACTATTATATTATTTAATTCTCTGACTAGTTAAGAACAAGCATTTTAGAAATATAATTGTATACAATACCCACGCTTTGGTCATGTGAGGCTTATTGCGCATTTATTATTGTTTTAAGTTAGTATCGTGCAAGCGTGCGGTGTGCGAGGCGAAGCCTGCGATGTCAAAACACTTGTGATATATACTTTTGAGACAGTATTAATATAATGTATTCTTCTTTACGAATTCATCATGGATGTGGATGTAATGACTAGCTCTCGAGTATTTAAAACAAGCTCTCTTACCTTATATGTATAACTTCTTTCTTACTGATATAATTTGTATTTAGAAAACAGCGTAGCTGGAAGTATGTATATGAATGTTAAATTGATGAGCATCATGCTGACTTAAGTCAGCCAGACACTTATCAGTAATAATGCCAGTATGTTGTAGCTGTCTTGGGTACTCTCATTTAGGATGGGTAGCGAAATAGTGTCATTATTACTGATAGTGCCTGGCAGACTTTAGGCCTTCTCGTAAGGTGATGCGTGTCTGTAACTGTAACGATGCCGTAAGCCGCTTGTGTCTGACATGACTGTAAATATCCTCTCAGCTGAGACAGTGCTTTAATATGGTATTAATTGAAATAAATGTTATTACACATTCTTACTATTTTTCTGCCTATCTTTGCTTTCTTCTCGCGTTTTAGTCTTTATGCTCGTACGTAGATAATAAAGTAATCAACCCAGTTATCGAAACAGGTCCAATTCTTGGCACCTTTCTAAGGACTTAGGTAGAGGAAGATTTGACCAACAGGGAGTTAATTGCAGAGAATGGCACCAATTTGGACATTTAGCTTCATTACCTACACGAGTAAATATTTACTATTACCAAAAACGCCATACAAGCGAGTGAAGCCTCTTTCTTTACTTATGATAATCGTAGACATGCCCGCACGTGTAGGTACATATTTATATATGATAATTCTTAGACTCATGGAAAATTAAATAAAAAGAACAACAAAGTTAAATAAAAATGATATCAGTTTATCAAATCTAAACCGCTCGATAAGTGACAATCTAGTATATCCCCTAAAGGATGATTTACAGTAGACCGCTCCGCGTCCGGGCCGGCCCGTTTTCTATGACAGGACGTGCGACGGCCGTCGATTTCCTGTCATAGAAAACGGGCCGGCCCGGACGCGGAACGGTCTAGCGTGAATCATCCTTAAGTCTGGAAATAATACGAGTATTGACACGTTTTGAGATTTGTATTGCTCTCATTCGGTATTGTCTGCCACTTTAACCCATTTCCGGGCATAGTACGATTTATCGACCACATGCGTGTAGTTAAAATTTCAACCTCAATAGGTACTCAAAGTTAAGGTTTAAATCGAATTGAATTTCGGCGAAAAGATACTACTTAGCTCTTAATTTCCAATACATAACATATCATCATCATAAGTATTTTGTTTTTCGCAAAACCACGTAGGTTGG
This sequence comes from Cenopis cana, assembly GCA_951800055.1. Lineage (NCBI taxonomy): Eukaryota > Metazoa > Arthropoda > Insecta > Lepidoptera > Tortricidae > Cenopis > Cenopis cana. The sequence continues at coordinate 9,938,092 of OX637488.1, forward strand.
TGCGGCCTGGAAAAAACTGAAATGTGAAATGGTGGGCAAAGTTGTTTTCAATGGGCAAAGTTACCAGGTTTTACGGAATCCATAATTATTTAGAATTACATTACCGTGACGATATTACAAAATGAAAAAGTTATGAGAACTCAAAGGCTGCATCCACAACTATGCGTCATACATACAAATATTATTACTCATGTGCTCCGCTTAGAACACCTGGTTAGTCCCGTTATGAATAAACAATTCGAAAAAGCGTTAAATACATCAGGCTACAAAGAAAATCACAAGAACAAAAAGCCGTAACAAAAAATCGATAGCATAAGACGTAGTTCTTGAGATTTTTTCCATGTTCAAATCACGACACAGACAGACAGAGTGAAACCATATTAGGTTCCTTTCTCACCTTTTTGGTAATGATTAATATACTTATTAGATTAACTATAAAGCAAAGCAAGTGCAACACATCCGGAAGCAAGCCGGAGCTGCTTTATCTGAGTTGCTTTTTTTCATATATTTATTTTTGAAAATACATTTAACAGAATTACTGCATGTGTCAAGACGCTGGTAACCTTAAAACTATCTAAGTTGTCTAACATTCATGATTCATGACCAAAAATATTACCAGCAGGACATTGAAAAAGATTCAGTCAATATTTTAATTTTTGGTACTAGCTTTTATTTTCTGTACTTTTATATATCTTAGATAAATATATACTTAAATACATAGAAAACATCCAACACCCAAGAACAAATATATGTTGACAATGAATTTAGAACAAATACTTAAAAAGACGAAAACAGGGTGAGTTTAGAAACAAAAGATGACAGATGTTGCCGAAAAAGTTCAAGATGGACATGATTTTCAGTAATAAAGACCAATTAGAAACGGACAAAATAGATAAAACTACTTATACTTTAAGTTTTCTTTATTACTACTGCCATCCCAAATAGAGTTACGGTAAGTACGTATTGTAACCGAGTTCGAACTTCGAACGTGACGCAGTCGCATATATCGAGTGTACCTAGTTTATGGTCGCCGTGGAAAACAATAGGGAGCTCATCGAACCAGCACGTCACGTGGCTTCCGGCGCCCGCGCAGCCGGAAGGATACCTAAATGATATAGCCACCTATGCTTTAACAACTATATTTTAATCTCAACCTTATCTCTATCTTTTAAAATTGCATTTTGAATGAAATTCTTGACGACTTGGTCGTTATATTTTAAATAATATTACCAACAATCCCTTGTTTTGTTTTCAACCGTAACTTTATTAAATTAGGATAAAATTTTAAATGAAACATTTTGACAGCTACCTATATTGTTTTATTAAGTTTACAACCAATACAGGTTGTCTAGCCGTCACACATACGAATAAGGGTCGTCGGGTTAAAAGTATAATGTTTTTTAAAACCTCAAGCGTCGGCCGGAAGGATGTTACATTATCTTCAGCCAGTTTAAAACTGCTTAAACTGTCACACATATAAATGAAAAAGGTACTACTTATAGTTTGCTATAGTTAATGTAAGTTTTTGTAAAGTCATCTGCTTTATAGATATGTACCTATATGAATAAAACAATCAGAGTGGGACTAAATATCGGACTCTACTATCTAATAGAGTTGTGTTGTGTCCTGTCTAAATTATCATTGCAGTTGACTGTGTCACTTAGATTTTGATGCTCCGAAAGCCACTCGAATCTATGGGCAAGTGTAAAATTATAAATGTATAAAAAACAGCAAATGGGAAGCTAACGTAATGGCACCAATTATGGACGCCTTAAGAACTACGTCGACATCTTTTGGCTATAACTCTCTTATTTTATGAGTTTGATGTTAGTTATTTCAAAGAAAATGTAGCTTAATAATCACTAATTATAATAAACATACAAAAGTTTTGGATAAACTTGTAAGTTCCGAGAAACTTGCTCCAAATCTGAAAAAGTCGAAAATCTTCGAAAATCCTATGATGGACAAGACAAAATCCAATTATGGACACCCAATCTTGGACACCTTAAGGTTTAAGAGTGAATTTCACCAAACGGGCATTTTTGTCCAATTCCCATGGAATTTAGAAATACCAATAATACATAGAAAATTCTATGCTGATAATTTGATAAAAAAATTAATAAACACAAATTTTCTTACGGGGTACTTATACTTATAAAATTACGGAAGTTATTACAATTTGAAAATTTGACCTGGGCACGGGAATTTATCTGTCCATGGGAATTATCTTTTCTTAGAAAAAATTACATTAAAGTTATTATTTACCATCTAATTTATCAAGAATTATAAAGTTCAGTTGTATGGAAGTTATTTAGCCTAATTTTACCAATCATGGGTCACTCTTTTCAAATATTTAAGAAGCTAAGTGTAATTGTAGCAGTTGGCCTGTTTTCTTTAAATAAACGCATAAACTATAACTCTAATCGATATACTTAGTACAAATTATATTTATTTATGCATTTCATCCATAATTATTGTTATTAAATGAGGTTAATTAACAAAATAAGTCACCCTTCCCAATTCCCGTGTCCCAAAATCAGCTGTTTTGGGTAAACAAGCTATGGGAATTAGGACACGGGACTTGGAAATCTATATAAAAAAATCATAAAAAATTCAAATCGCATGTTAATAATATTTTAAGTTATCGTTTATATAGAGACACCAAAGTGCTTTATAATGCATACATATGTTAATGATTACTTATGTAAAATTTGAATTTCTAAGGGCCACCGAAATTGCAAGCAAAAGCAAAAAAATTGTCGCCCACCCAGAAACCGAAGTACTTAGGTGGTTTACTCGAACTTAATGCGGTTTGCTATATATACATTTTTTATATATAATAGCTGACATTTGAGAGCACGTGTGAAGCAGGACGCGAAGCTGATCAAATGTAAACGATGGCTGCCAGGGACCTTTGAATTTTGCCGACAAAATTTAACTCTCGCGCTCGGACGATTTTTAAACATCAATTACAAGTTATTCACCACAGTGAAGTGAATAGTGTCTGTGCTCAGTGATAGTAAATATAATCGAGTTAAAGTTTTTGACACGAAATCAGTGATTCTAATGTACAGTTTTTGATAGGAATTTTTGATTGATTCAAAACTCGATGCCGGACAGGGCACGGAGTCTTAATTTGAGCGTTTAGGTATTTTTTAATGTATTTTAAAAACAAATTAGTCCGTGAATTTGAGTGGACCTCAACGTGGAAACATGTATTCTTTATGAAGAAAAAAAAATGGTACGTATTATCTCATGCTACCATACGATTTTCAGCTCGGACACAAAAAAAATCGAGTATAGAAAATGACCCTTAAAAACATTGTAGACCGCCTGCAATTTCACATATAAATTCCTTTATTTGTTGAATTCCAAACTTTAAAAAAAGTTAAAACTGTCATATAAAAGGAGGCACAGGTCGTATTCAGCCAATTCAGCTCGTATTTTTCTGTTGGAAACGTGACGTCTTTTTCAGTCTTGAATAATTTGCGTTTTTCGGTAAAACCATACACTTGCGATTCTGTTAAAAAAAATAAACATCCCGCTGTTTATTTTTTTATTGAGCATGATGTTTTTGACGTTTTAAGGTTATGTTTATCAAATATTTATCCAAATTTTGTCGTCATCATCATCATCATCCTCAGCCTGTAGTCGTCCACTGCTGGACATAGGCCTTCCCCAATTCGCGCCACCACACCCGGTCCTCAGCTCTCCGCATCCAACCGCTTCCCGCCGCTCTCTTCAGGTCGTCGGTCCACCTGGCGGGGGGTCGTCCCACAGGCCGAGTCGTTCGCGGTCTCCACTCCAGAACTCGTCTGCCCCATCGGCCATCGGCTCTTCGACAAATATGCCCCGCCCACTGCCACTTCAGCTTGCTTATCCTCAGTGCTATGTCGGTAACCCTGGTTCGCCGTCGGATATCCTGATTCCGGATTCTGTCCCTCAGAGAAACCCCGAGCATAGCTCTCTCCATAGCTCGCTGAGCGACTTGGAACTTGTGGATGAGGCCTTTTGTAAGTGTCCACGTCTCGGCCCCGTAAGTGAGGACCGGAAGGACGCACTGGTCGAAGACTTTCGACTTGAGGCACTGGGGCAGTGGCGACTCGAAGATGTGACGAAGCTTCCCATATGCTGCCCAGCCCAACCGTATCCTTCTGTCAGCCTCCTTGTCGAAGTTGTTTCTACCTAGCTGGATGATCTGTCCTAGGTAAGTGTACTCCAGAACAACCTCGATGCCAACATTTTCGACGGTAACAGGCAGTGGGTCCACGAATGAGTTGAACATGACTTTAGTCTTATCCAAGTTCATTCCCAGACCCACCCGTCTGGAAGAAACGCCTAGGCTCTGCAGCATCTCCGTCAAGTCCTCCAGCGACTCAGCCATAATAACAATGTCGTCTGCGAATCGAAGGTGTGAAATGCACTCGCCGTTTATATTGATGCCACGTCCGCTCCAGTCCAGCGTTTTGAAGACGTCCTCCAGTGCATTAGTGAACAGTTTCGGAGAAATAACATCTCCCTGTCTCACTCCACGCTGTAATGGGATTGGTCTTGTCTGGACGTCCTGGATTTGGACGGTCATCGTAGCGGCTCTATACAAACATTTCAACACCTCGATGTATCGCCAATCGACTTGGCATCGCTGAAGGGACTCAAGGACAGCCCAGGTTTCGATGGAGTCGAAGGCTTTTTCGTAGTCCACAAACGCAAGACAGAGAGGGCGATTATACTCCTCGGTCTTCTGTATAATCTGCCGCAACGTGTGAATGTGGTCCACGGTGCTGTAGCCTTTTCGAAACCCAGCCTGCTCCGGAGGTTGGAAGTCGTCAAATCTCCGAGCAAGACGATTTGAGATAACTCTTGAGAACAGTTTATAGACGTGGCTCAGAAGTGATATCGGTCGATAGTTTTTCAAGAGCGTTTTATCGCCTTTCTTGAAAAACAGGATAACCACACTTCTAGACCACGCCTCCGGCGTTGTACCTTTCTGGAGTACGGCATTAAACAGCTCCCGAAGTTGGTCTAGGACTGGACGCCCTCCAGCTCTTAGCAGCTCAGTTGTAATACCGTCATCTCCAGGGGCTTTGTTGTTCTTGAGCTGCCCAAGAGCCATCTCAATTTCGGCGTTCTCGATGTCCGGTAGCTCTTCCGTAAAGTGGCGGGTTAACTTGGCACGTCTGTCATCCACTGCGAGAGTTGTGGGTTTCGGTGCATGCGGTGAGTATAAGCGTCCATAGAAGGTCTCGGCTTCAACGAGTAGGTCCGGTTTCGATGTAACGATCCGACCATCAGATGTCGTCAGCTTCGTCAGATGACTCCTTCCCAATTGCTTGGCAAATACCTTTGAGCCCTTATTTCGCCTTATCGCTTCCTCGACTTCTCGAGTATGGCTTTGGCGCAGGTCAAAGCGTAATTGCTTTTTTATACGCTTATTGAGAAGGCGACACTCCGACGAATCCGCTGACATCTCCCGTCTCTGTCGCATCAAATCCACTGTCTCTGCCGAGATCTTGGACTCCCTACTCCCACGTTTCCGTCTACAGAACCTTTCTCCCACCTCTCGGATGATATCCGTGAAGTCAGTGACACGTTGATCAACGTCCTCGGTGGTTTCCAGTAGGCTGAATCGGTTTTGCAGCTCCAGTTGGTATTGGTCGTATTTTGTCGTATTTCCTCCATTTTTGAGAAAAGTACTATATTAGCCTCGGCCGGAATGGCAATTGCAGGGTTCGTATCGTATTATAATTAAATGGACTCGCAAGCTCGTCCGTTTAAACAAATACTCAGCCTGCAATTGCTTTTTCCCCGGCCACGGCAATAATGTATTATTTTTTTCGGGATAAGGATTCATGGATAAGGAATTCAAATTTTACATTTCTTTAGAATTTTAAGTAAAAAAATTTTTTACGAAAAATCGTCGTTATACTCGATTTCGACTAATTCGGGGATGAGGATTTCAAATTTTATATTAATTTTGAATTTCAAGATAAAAAATTTTTTTTTTTCGAAATATCGTTTTTATACTCGATTTCGACTAATTAGGGGATAAGGATTTCAAATTTTACATTTATTTTGATTATAAGTTCGAAATAAATGCCATACGATAAATAAATAAATAATAAGTAAAAAAAATTTTTTTTTCCAAATATCGTCAATTTACTCGATTTCGACTAATTCAGGGATAAGGAGTTCAAATTTGATATCTATTTAGAGCATCTATAAATATGTTACCGGTAGCACTGGTAAGCAATGCAGGTCATTTGCCTTCGGCTTCTGAACACATCTTAGAGTACTTATAATATGTGTGTAGATAAAGTAATTTATGCAACTGTACATAATTAGGCATTAAAACACTCGTGTGACCCTATTATGAAGCTCGCCTTCGGCTCGTTTCATAAAACACAATCGTGTTTTAATGCCCCTCATGATGTACCAGTTGCATAATAGTAGTTTATGCTATTCATAATAAGGTCAGACGAGTGTTTTAATGCCTAATTATGTACAGTTGCATACATTACTTTATGTCACACCTAGCCATAAAGTGGCCATTACTGCACGCTCCGCGCGCGAAAAAACCCACTTCCTGGCCAGAGGGTGACATAAAATTTTGTACTTACCACGGGCGATAATAAAGAAAGCCTCAGATCGCATATTTATCGCCCTTGCCTTCGGCTCGGGCGTAAAATACCTGCGATCTAAGACATTCTTTGTTTTGTCGCCCTTGGTAAGTAATGTACTATTATCTACACACATATTATAAGTACTCTAAGATGGGTTATAGTAGCCGGTATTATATAACATTTGAAATCCTTATCCCCGAAATAGTCGAAATCAAGTAGGTATAAAGACGATTTTTCGAAAAAAAATTTTTTTTTCTTAAAATTCAAAATTAATATAAAATTTGAAATCCTTATCCCCGAATTAGTCGAAAACGAGTATAATGACGATTTTTCGCAATAATTTTTTTTTCGCTGTAAATTCAAAATTAATGTAAAATATGAAATCCTCATCCCCGAATCAGTTGAAATCGAGTATAAGTAAAAAAATAATTTTTTTTCTTAAAATTTAAAATAAATGTAAAATTTGAAATTCTTCTCCCTGAATCCTTATCCCAAAAAAAAATAACCTATATCGAGCTGACCTTTCGTATCGACTGAATTTTAATTTTCCTGTTCTAAATTAAAAAAAAACAACATTATAGTACTAAATAGGACATTATAATGAATATTATATTACTGCTGGTAAACTTCACCACGGGTAAGAAAATTTTCATAAGTACATTGATGTTAAAGTGAAGGTCGTTTTGCCTACGGTTTCTGAACGCATTTTAGAGGATTATATTTGTGTAGATAAACTACTATTATAATAAAACTGGGTGGCATTTTTCAAACATTTACCTCGCCAATAAATCCGTCCAACATTGGGTGTCCATAATTGGGTAACCAGAATTCAGTATGAAAACCAATCATGGAGAAATTGTCCATAATTGGAGATTAACAAAAAACAGGAACCAGTAATGTACATCCTCTCTAAATCATTCAAATTGGATTCTAATGCTATAAACACTTTAAAAAAGTATTGTTAAATATGTAACGCTTCTCACGAAATCATATCAAAATAATATTGTTTAGAGAAAATAAAGTTTACAATCAAAAACGTAAACCTACTTCCTTAATTATTTCTGTAAGAAATTTAGGTTATTCGTGAAAAATGCCGGAGCACACTTTTTGCCGCCGCGCCATTTTTAAACAAAATGACCGAGGTGTATGTCATTTGTCAATGTGATACATAGAAGCCTATTCTTTATGCTTTAAGTGTTGCCATGGCTAAAATACTTTTCCGTTGCTTAATTTCGACCGTGAAAGATTTTTGCGTCCATTACTGGAGCCAGGTCCATTACTGGTGCCACTACGTTACACACACATGGAAAATGTTTAATATTTATCTTGTTTTTTTTTTTGTGTTACTTGGTGAATAATAAAAAATTGTATTGTATTGCTGCGAAAATTTTGTGTCCAATCCAAATCAAAACGTTCATACTGATTTGCAAGCCATTAGCACATTGGGTATATTTAATAGACTTACACATCAAATGATGTATACTAAGCTCTAAGTATCTATACATAAAAGTTACAAAATGAAACGAATACGTAGTCAATTGTTGTAAAAGTGTCGCTGGTAAGAAGTCGTACTCTGTTATTTAGCAAGCAGCAAACGTTTACCAACCGAGAAGTAGAAGTTTTATGCATGTGATATCCAAGAATATTTCATCTAAATCATACGTCTTTATAAAGATCTATTGTAAAATCAGTACAATGGTAACTTGACCCTTATAGTTACGGCGCATGTCCAGTTAGTACTGCGCGTACGCAAGTTGCGGTTGAACGGCGGTCGCTCAATGCAAGAAGCGGATTGGCTTACAGGACATACTGACAACAGGAACTCACCGCAGACGATTCCATTTTATTATACGTAATTTAATGCAACTTATTTTCCCCAACATAACAGTGGTGGTGTTTTTCAGAAGCGTGAGACAAGTATGTATGTATGTAAGTAAGCATTTTATTGTACACAAAAACAGGTTAAAACCATTTAAATGTCACATAAGATTAAAGTACAAAGGCGAACTTATCCCTATGAGGGATATGTTTTCAAAGCGCGTCTCTTTCACGGGGGGCGTGGTCGAGCAAATCGATATATCACCTTAAATGTAGAAGCCAAGCTGTTCTATCTGTAGGGCCAAACGGCTTAGTCTACCTAAGTACATCCTCTATTAAGCTACCTAAATAAATAATATTCGAGAACTTTTCCTCAGTGTCCTTCTTTTTAACCTGACTGCCTGGCTTTTTTACCTGGCTGCGTAATAAAGCGATAGGTGTGCGCGGTTGGAGAGTAGCCTGGGGAATCCAGAGGAAACCTCCGGCACGACCACGCTGGCGGTTTAAACACTGGAATACTCCAAGAGTTTGTTCTCCAAGGTGATTGGTGGAGCGGTTTCGACCGAATCTGAGGTGTGAGTGGAATCAAGCTACTGGGGTGTGGCTTCTGTCGCTGGTCGCTCAATCTACAATGGAGGCCCTGACAAGAACGAAAAGAGTACAAATCGGTACACAAATAATGGAGTTCTGGGATAAGTAATAGGTAAACAAACAAAAAATTAATGCGAATTGACTTCATTAATTTTATTGATGTCGGTTTAAAATGAAGCCTGGTTATCATCATCCTCCTAGCGTTATCCCAGTACAGTTGCGTCCTGAAGGATGCCTGGGGTCCGCTACCTAATCCCAAGATTTGGCGTAGGCACTAGTTTATACGAAAGCGACTACCATATGACCTTTCCAACCCAAGGGAAACTAGACTTTATTGGGATTAGGCTTTGTCAAGTGAGTGGGCAACTTGACTGTTAGAAGTTCTCAAGCCGTGCGAAGGCCTCCAACTTGGCTTAACGACTGCTGCCATAGACAGCAGCCGGGATCACCTTGCCTTTTAAAGTACGGGAGCGCTCAGTTATGAAGTCTGGTTTATTAAGGCATGGGAACAATGGGTAGGTACATATATCGTTTACTTTTACCTAATTCCGCCTGTTTTTTGTAGACGTAGCAGTAGCAATACAGCATTCCCTCTTAGTAGATATCGCTAAGAAGACTAATCAGCTCAATTTTATCTTATCACACTTATCTTCGCCTAAATTTAACATACCTAGTTGATTATCTCCGGCCCTGAAAGCGCTAAACCAAAGCCACGACGTAATTGTAAGTACGCTAAGACTGCACAATCTTTAATTTAGCTACAGTTATAATGATTTCACCAGACTGCAATGACTCAACCTTGGCCCCATTCGTTTAAAGACAAAATGAGACAAAATGACGCATTACGGCCTGTACTTTCACTGGCCATACTTAATGATCTAACGAGGTTTTCTCTACGGTCAAAGCATCGTTTTGAAACAAAATTAAAAAGTATATAAGATGCATAGTTATGGAGTTAAATATCTAGGTATCATGGACCGTGATTCGACTATTTTGTTTCTTTATTTTTCACATTACGTGTATTCTGATGAAATCAGTTCCGGTAAGTAACACTTTGTATTTATGATCTTGAAATACTTATTATATTGGTTACGTCATAGCAAGTATAGCAACGCCAAAAATCATCAGAAAGTTGAATTGTACTTACTAGGTATTTTAAATTCAATCTTAGGTAATACAATCCAAGGTGAAGTGAAGACTCATACATTAGTTACAATAGGGAAACAGTTTTTAGTTGCTTCATTATTACCAATTAGATAGGTGAAAGCAAAGTACCTACATCTTCTCATGTTTTCACGAATTGTTCACGTAGGTAGGATCTATCTCGAATTTCTCGAGAACAGAAAGGCAATTTTAATTATTTTTACACGACTGCCCAAAAAAAGGAATGTAATGTTTTCAGGGTTTATTGAAATTGGGGGAGATTCTTTGTTCCGATTTAGATATAATAGGTACTTCTATTGGTCGACTATGTATCTACTATAGTACTTAGTGTGATACAAAGAAAAAAAAAGTGGTCTATCTTATCAAGTGGGACATTAAAATTAAGAATTTGAAAAGACGGCTTCAAATATATAAATACCTAACATCTGTTGTATTTAAATGTAATTTTGCTGCACGAGTTTAACACATTCAGCGCACAGGACACGATATCGCGTTCTCCGTTTGTAAAACCATGTTATCGGCTACGCACTCGTCGTTGAATGTTTTTAAATTAAAATTAAAATCATAAAATATATAATTATAAAAAAAACACACGACTGCACTAAAAAAAGAAAGAAACAAGTTTCGCAAGAAACAAATAAAGAACCTAAGGGAATCTTTCTGTTTGTAGGGGTTGTTCTGGTTTCATACCTACTTGTCCTACTTGTATAATATACACACCCCACCTACCTTAGATACCTAATCATGGTGATTGTGCAAGAACAAACAGGTGTGGAAGTTTGAACAAGAGTGGAATTAACGATTCTAGGTGGACAAAGTTAAAGGAAAAAAGAAAATAAGATTATTTACCAAGTTGCATCTTAAGAACAGCCTATTACCGGACCACTCCCGGTGAATCTGCCGGCCGTGATGCATAAACAGATAAATAAGCCATTGTTTACGCCTCACCAGCGGAACAAAGTGCCCTTATTCGGTCATTACTCACTGATTACGAAACCGATGCATGATCTCCTTATTTACATAATCTATTTGTAGTGTAGCGCAATCAGGCGGTTATTCATGGCGTCATGGGCTCATGGAGGTGGGAAGATGCCGTTTCCTTCGCGGGCATTTAAAAGAAACAGTAAAATGTGAAATACACCTGCCTAATTTAGGCCTGGCTGGCGCGCACCACGATTTTTAGTCGCGCGATAACTTTGTTGCAGAAATGCAACGTATGGGTTTATTTGAGAGTGCGTGCACCACGTAACCAAACCCATACGTTTATTTGTGCGACAAAATTATCGCGCTACTAAAAATCGTTGTGCGCGCCTGGCCTTTATTTAAGGTTATGATGGTCTACGCAAAGTTTCTTTGTTTACCAGACAATCAATATTAACATTGCAAAATTGTTTAATGACAACCGATTCCGTTCCAACTTCCGTTCACATTGACATTTGACAAGCATTAAGTTAGAGTGAAAATTTTAAGGATAAGTAGTTGAAATTAACAAAGACATCACTCTAATGTTTGATTTTTGCACGGAGTGTTTTACCTACTGGAGTAGAGACACTAGAGACTGGAAACAAACAAATCTTCAAGGTCGTTATTTATACTTACGTGACAAATTCGTTCGTTGTTACATGAATACAGAGTAAAAAGTGCTAAACGCGAGTTCCTTGTTCACTCCGTACCCGTAGGTACTTTAAAACGGGGTATGTACAGTCAAGGGCACCAATATGTATACATTTTTTCACCTTACTCCATTGAAATAAGTTCCAAAAATTAAAACATATTTATGCCCTTGACTGTACGCAAGATTGCACCTACGCAGAGCAATATAAATAAAAGAGTCGCATTCTACCACACACTAACGTAATATACAAAGATCACGAGGTCTCAAATCGTTTACTCGTACCTATGATCCATGATTCACTCGATAACACCTTGGCAGACTTAAAGCGGTCCCGAAGCAGTCAATTATCTTGCGAACGGGCTTACTCATACCCATAAGGTGTTATTAGTAGATGCAATTTACAAGGACTTGTCCATTCGCTAGGCATGGACTCTCAAACGGCATTCCTTGCAGGTGGTAGCGTCGAATTTCAAAACAACCTCCGGTGCGCAGGCGCAGCGCAACACGGAAGCGCTTTGCGCGGGCGACGACGGTTGACTTGAATTTCTCGAAACAAAATGCGTGGCTCAGTGAATAATGAAATTTATCCCAAGCGCGTAAGAATCATAACTTGTATGAAGTTTGCTGCAGCTTGTGTTCGAGTGACAGTTGTTACATGTTGTGACCGTCAACAATTTCATTATGCAGCATGTTTGTTGTTTAAGTGATATGAATGCCCCAAAACCTTTAGGATATAATATAGGTACGATTTTAAACTACTTTAGGGTATTTTCTGTCATTGAGCAGTTCGAAAATGTGCTAACATAAAACTTGGTAGGTGCTTGTCTATGTCGAACTTGCAAAGCAAATGCAACGATGCATTCAATTAATCTACATAGTTCTACATGGTTCATAAAAGAACCAGTTCGGTAAATCTCCAACCGCCTTAGAATTTGTAATATAAGAATTGGTATGAAATCAAACAGCAACCATTACTAGTTTGGTCTAAGAATGTTTTATTACATTTTTAAGAACATAGACAACACAGAACAAACCATAAACTAAATATATACTACATCTCCCTTTTTCAACTAAAAATAAAAACAAACTAAACCTTAGCAAGTTATTACATTGTACTACACACATAATCATTCAAATGTCTAGGAGGTCTAACATCTCTATTAGATCTCCTAAGTGAAACTGCAGGAAAAGAACCTGTTTCAGTGGACTCGGGAGCTGTAGGCGTCGACGCCGTCTCAGGTGGCTGATGAACAGCAATCTGAGACCAAGCAGACTGCACAGTAGGTTGCAGACACTCTTTGCTCCGGTCCACCTTGATAAACCAGGAGTTTCTGGTTTTTAAGTTCCCATAGTCGTCCTGGATTATTACTGAACGTGGGTTGTCAGTAATTTTGTAAACTGTTGCTGGTTTCCAAGTGGTGCTATTTTCATTCTCTTTATAAACTACCTTTTGCCCTTCTCTTAAAATGTCAGTTCTAGGTCTCGAGTGCTGGTCATAATACGCTTTATTTTTGTTACTATTATCCATTAATAAGTTTTTTATGTCCGAATGCAATTTTGGTTTGAGTAAATCCTTATTTATCGGAAGTTTAGTTCGGCATAGTCTGTTAAACAATAATTCAGCTGGAGATGTTTGAAGACTGATTATTGGAGTATTTCTATATTCTATTAGAAATAATTCAATATCAGTTTTTGTCTCAGCTGATTTTTTTAGAAAACTCTTACAAGTCTGTACTGCCCTTTCTGCAGCTCCATTACTTTGGTGGTAATGAGGACTTGAGAATTTGGTATTGAAACCCCATTCAATGCCAAACTCTCGGAATGCCAATGAGTTAAATGGCATGTTATCAGAGTATACTATTTCAGGTATGCCATGAATTGAAAATATACCCTTTAAAACAGAAATTGTACCTTCAGCTGTTTTGTTTCGAAGCTTATGTAATTCGATCCACTTTGAATAGTGATCAATTAGTGTCAGGTAGTCATCATTACCATATTGTAAAATGTCTATGGATACGTGCTGAAACGGGAGTTCAGGCTGTTCCCTTATGAACATTGGTTCTTTTATGTTGTTGTTGGAATGTTTGATACAAACACTACAGCCCGCAATAAAATTATCTATGTCAGAATACATGTTTTTCCAATAAAATAACATTTTAGCCCGAGCCTTTGTCTTTGTCATTCCAAAATGACACTCATGTAATTTGGTCATTATATTTTTTTGTAGTGATTTTGGAATATATAACCTGTGGTCTATAAATATTAAGTCATCCTCGAAACAGATAGTTTGTTTCATGTTATAATAATGTGTCAATTCTTTTGGTGTCTTTGATAATGAATTTGGCCACCCGTTTTTGAAATAATCTATCAGTTTTGATGCTATCGGATCGCTCCTGATCTCTTGTCTCAATAGAGATAAGATCTCATTTGAGACATTGACACTATGAACAATATCATTAAGGTCACTGTCACAGTCGCGACTAGCCATGGAGCAGGCTCGGCTTAATGCATCAGCTATGTGCATTTGACTGCCTGGAACGTGCTTCATATTTATGTCATACCTACTTAACTTCAGTTTAATTCTCTGTAAACGAGTCGACGGGATGTCATGCAAATCTTTTTTCATTATTGAAATTAGTGGCAAATGATCTGTCAGGACCGTAATTTCTTGACCATAAATAAATGAATAAAATTTTTTACAAGAGAATAACACGGCCAAAAATTCTTTCTCTATTTGACCGTAATTTATTTCCACGTCAGTTAAAGATTTTGATGCATAATAAACTGGTTTATTATTTTGTAAAAGTACACATCCTATTCCAGTCTTGCTTGAATCTGTTTGAATCACAATTTCTTTGCTGGGATCAAAGGTCTGCAAGACAGGATGCGTTGATAAAATCGTTTTTATTTGTTCGAAGGTATCGGTGTGTATTTTTTGCCAGTCAAATAACGTGTTCTTTTTCAGTAAATCTCTTAGTGGGCTTGTGATTGAAGCAAGACTGGGAATATAGGGTCGCAAATAGTTAATAAGCCCCAGAAGTCTTTGTAAGTCTGTCTTGTCTTTTGGTCTGTCATAATCTAGTATGGCTTTGATTGCGTCATCGTCAGGTCGGACCGTACCATTTTCAAATATTTGTCCTAAGTACTTAACTTGATGAATCATGTATTGGAACTTCTTTTTGTTAAATCGGACATTGCATTCCCTGGCCTTCTCAAATACTTTGGTTAGAATGTCATTCATTTCTTCCTCAGTCTCTGAAAAACATAGTACGTCATCAATGTAGTTAACAACACCATCAATTGAGCTAAAAATCTGAGACAAGCGCTTCTGAAAGACTTCAGAAGCCAGGACGACTCCGAACGGTAATCGATTAAATTTGTATGTCCCAAACATTGTGCCAAATGAGCAGTACTTTGAAGACTTTTCTGTTAGCTCAATGTGCCAAAAGGCATCCTTTAGATCAAGTACTGAAAAAAACTTGGCATTTTTAAGTTTCGTAGATAAGTCTTCAATCGTTGGTATATAACAATAATCTTTTATAATCGCATTGTTGAGATCTTTCGGGTCTAGGCATAATCGAATAGATTTATCAGGCTTCTCTATTATAACTAATCGGTTAACCCATTCCGTGGGCTCAGTGACTTTGCTAATAATGCCTAGAGCCTCCAATCTCTCCAACTCTTCTTGCAGTTTCGGTCTTAACTTAAGGGGGACTCTGTATGGAGGTTTGGAAGTAGGTATGGCATTACCTTTCAACTTTATGTCATATGGTTCACTGAACTTACCCAAACCTACAAACAGATCCTCATTTCTTTGAATTAAATCTAATTTTTGGTCCTGTTTCGTTTCAACTGATGACACTCTTTTCACTAGATTTAAACGCACACAGGTATCACGGGATAAAATCGGCATGGATTTTTCACTTCCCGCAATACAGAATGTTTCCGTGTACGTCTTGCCGTTTACTAGTATGTCGAATGTCGCTATGCCTTTTACTGGGGTTTTGAAACCATTCCAGCTCTCTAGTGACGCTGTTGTACCCTTCAGAGGTAAGGGGTTTGATGAGACAACTTTATCAAACAAATGCACGGGTAATATATTGACATCAGCCCCAGGATCGAGCTTAAACTGAACAGAGTTGTTACCTGGCAATATTACCTCTTGAAACCAAGCCAAAGAGTCCACTGACATGTTGGAAATAACACACTCAATGTAGTAATCCGAATCTGTGGAGTCTTGTACAGTTACCTCATTTGTAGCTTTACCAGAACGACACATTTTCGCAAAGTGATGTCTTCTTTTACAGTTGACACACGTCTTGTTATATGCTGGACATTGGCCGTAGTTATGATGATATCCACAGTTTAGACACATCTTCTTCTGGGCAAGGTTGCTCCTGGGTGCTGTTACGGCATCTACCTCTGTCTTATTCTCCGTTATATCCTTCACTTGTGCATTTGTAATCTCAGATATTCTGAGAGACGAGACAACGTCAGTAAGTGATGGATCTCCTGTTTTGATGAGTTTTTTCTGAGATTCAGTGTCACTAGAGCCTAATACAAGACGATCTCGTAATATTTCGTCCTTGTTTTTGAAATCACAATCATTACACAGCATTGTGAGTTCCGTCAAATAGTTGTCAAAACCTTCTCCTATTTTCTGATTTCTATTGTAAAATAGGTATCTGCAATGAAGTATGTTCTTTTTAGGATTGCAATATATTTCAAATAAATTTAAAGCATCCTCGAGAGTTTTTGTGTCTTCAGTTTTAAGTGTATTGTATACGGTAAGAGCTTCTTCGCCTACAAGATTCAGTAAGATGGCGATTTTTCTTGTCTCTTTTATTTGGGAAAGACCCGCCGCCTCCAAGTATATGTTGAAGGATTGTTTAAATTTCTTGAAGTTTTCACTTAAGTTGCCTATTAGGGATAATTTGGACGGCAAATTATATCCCGTAGCCATGACTGCGCCATGTAATATAAGAATTGGTATGAAATCAAACAGCAACCATTACTAGTTTGGTCTAAGAATGTTTTATTACATTTTTAAGAACATAGACAACACAGAACAAACCATAAACTAAATATATACTACAGAATTTATTCCCTTAAGTACTAAATACTGGCTTGATTTCTAAACCTATGCATGTTTTATATTGAGTCATACAGCCACGGATACATAAAAATACAATTTATTGAATGTTCCACAAAGGCTAAGGTCACTATATATAGAGAACCTGATTTGTGCTTGCGAATTGGGTAGGTATAGATATAATTTTTATAGCTATGTAGAGGTATGCACAAAGCCACAAACCGCTCTCGTTTTGGCTAAACAGATAATTCGGTTCTGACTTTTCTTTTAGAATGGGTCTAAAAAATATTTCGCAGAATATTGACCGCCTATCTATCTTGGGAACTAACGGACCCCAGGCATCCTTCAGGATGCAACTGTACTGGGTGAACGCTGGGAGGATGATGATGACTTTTCTTTTTCATGGCATGGCAAAGTGCTAATACTTTGGTGCATTGAATAGGCATACATTTACATGCACCGATTAGAATACCTACAGGCCAAAATTTCGATTGTTCTGGTGGGTTAGAAAAGCACTGCTCCCTTTCCTCCTGTGGGTGTAATTATTTTAGAGGCGACTAGGGGATAGAGTTGAGTACAAATAAAAGTATATTACACAATTTCCTTAATACTCAATGACAAAAGATTAAGTGGTTACAAAATTCTCGTTTATTAAATTGTGGTGTTATATCTAATGGAGCCATGTCCTTACATTTTAGTCCCCAGATTACAGGAAATACCATTCCTCGACGCCTAGCGACATAGCGCCTCGACCTATGAAAGAGCCTACAATCATAATGACATCTCACGGCATTGCGTGCATCGCAGCTGATAGCGACGGAGTCATCAATCAAGCAGATATACGGCTACTAAATGAGAAATGACTGACAGTGACAGCTGTAAAACAAGCAAATCGCTTTACCACATTGAGGTTTATGTGTGTTTTCATTTGTTTAGGTATCGTGTTTTATCGTTGTATACGACAAAATGTAAATGTCTTCATTAAATGTGCTGTTGGTTCTCCTAATATAAATAATAAATAAATAAATAAATACTAAAAGAGGCTGTTCTTTATCACGTAAAACATCTTGACCATTTTATGACCACGATTGTAGTTTTTCTAAAGTAAAGCTGCCATGGACTCTTAAATGAATACTCTTTTAAGGAAGAATATATATATTAAAATTACAAGTAGTTATAGAGGAAAACGAACTTTGCGATGTTATTTTATTGCTAAAGAATTATGATAGGTATTTATTGTAGACAAATAAAATAAAACTTGTACTATAAAGACAATTCTAATTACTGATGAATTTGCAAAATATTTCACCCTACCATCTCTTCTACCTACCTTCTTTACTTCTTTTATTTTACCCTACCTTCTTCTATTTTACCCTACCGAGAAGTGGGTCGTTCTTTTTTACCGACAATGCCATACATTTTGATCGAAGGATATTTTTACTCACGAGTCCCAGTCCCAATAAAAGAAAGTTGCATTTTTATTGGGATTATGTGATATTTCCTTTAAGGCGCAGGGTAGGGCAAGGCCTTCCCCATACAAACTTTGTGCACGTTTTATTCGTCGGTTTTTGCACTAACAAATATAATATTTTTTTTGGTTGTAAATATTAGATATGCGAAGATCGTGATGTGAAAATTTTCAAATATTTCAAAAAAAATCAAAATTAAAAAAAGTTAATAAAAAAAAATTACATCACGAAATAGCTATCAGAAAAATAAGCATACTGACCAAAAATCATAACTTTAATGCAAACACAAACGAAGAAAATCCTGCACAAAGTTTGTATGGAGAGAGCTTGCCCTACCGCTCCTCTTAATGCAAATAAAATATTTTTCCTTTTCGGTATTTTGAAAAGTTATTTTTTTCCAAAAGAAGTATGGTACATTTTATATTACACACAGCTCGCCAAACGCTGAGTTTATCGGCGAAATATTACGCTCACTTCCATTCTTTGTACCAATTTATCTTATCTAATGACCTAAACCTAAAAGTATTAATTACCTAATAAGTAAAATTGAAGTTCACTAACAACTTATTCAAGATGGGTATACTTAGAATCATTTCAGTTGAACGAATTGCTCCAAAGCAATCCCTTCAAAAAGCTACTTAATATTCTTCTTTATAAATGACTCTACCTTGGACATTCTCGCAGTCGAAGCCGAAATTCCTGGCCATAGCCACTCGGTATCTGGAGTCAATCAACACCTAGGGACCCCAATACAGTCTAAATGTGTCGACTGTACCTAAACTTGCTTTTTATTTTCTACTAAAATGTATAAAAACTTATAAGGTGATAATGTTAACTTTAATTTGAAATAGAGCTGGGTGGTTGCGACTTTTAAGTGTAACGAAACGTAACAGCTTTTCATTATCTGGAAACAGTTTCACGAAACAGTTTCAAAAGTAACTAGTTTTTTTCCCTGGGCGCCCGACAAAAGGAAACGAACGAAAGAAATATTTTTGAATGTATTTTCAAAATTAAGCCTTAATGTCTTGCGAATAGAGCGCATTTTTGTCAATCATCAATACAAAACTTTTTTGACACAAAGCGCGCCCACCCGAACAAAGCTAAGTTTTGTTTCGTTTCGTCGTTTCAATCGCTACATCAATGAAACAGTTATAGGTTATAGTTTGAGTTATGTCAGTTATGAGTTTCGTTTCTATTTTCATGTAGTGTAGTTTCATTGTTGCGTTGCATTGCAGCTTTGGTGATCGTTTTTATAAAAACTGTTTTTTGTTCTCATAAGAAACTGTTATTCCCTTACTGTAAGCGAAAGCGTTTTACGAAACGCTTATTGAAAAAAACGCTCAGCTCTTATTTGAAATTTGGTAACTTAAATTATGTTACTAACTAATACCTATTAAGTTTCATGTTTGGCAATATGCTGTAAATGTAAGTTGGTTCAAAATAAATAAATATAAACGCAATATGACAATGTATATCGACATGTGTGTTTTGTTTACCACCAATACACCATGTACGTTCGTCCCATACAAAGGTATTAATGTGGGTAACCGCAGTTGTCATATAAATAATAATTATTCCTTCGACACGTTGGTTTGCCCGCAACTGTCGTTACAATGCCAGGCGCCCTTGAGGCCTTGCCTGTTATTCACAAACCTTTATACAATACAACCTCATAGGTATATGGACCAGCGTAAGTCAGACCCCCGATTACCTACATGTCATTATACGCGTCCCGGCGCGTACCTACTGGGAATAACCCGTGAGCTGAGGTGGAACAGGTTGTCAATATCATAGCTGGCTTCCTTTATACTCCTCGGGTCAATGAACTTTTTTTTAATTTCGATAGGCAGTTAAAAGCTGACCGATGGAAGGTTTATTTTAAGAATTGGGTGAGACGATTCGAGAATTAGACTAATAGAGACAAATTGAAGAACAAACGAAAACGAGCCTTTGATTGGAATGGATTAGGTACCTAGTTAAATAAAGATTAAGTAGGTAGGATTAGGTAGGGTAGTCGCAGTTGTTATAGACTTTTTTTGTTTCTGTTATTGTGCACATGGGTACCTACAAATTCATGACATTCCTACAATCATAAGGCAAAACAAACTCAAGTTAATGTTTTACAGAACAGGAACATGATAAGTATACCAAGTTCCTAAAGATTTTTTTATGGGACCTGAAAACCAATCTCTAATTTCTTTGTATGAGCAATTTACCTGAAGAATCGTTAAAGATACATAGTTTAGGCTTTTAATTACCTACGTGTGCCAAATGCAAAACTGTTCTATGTACCTCCATAATAACCACGTATTACGTCGGTTCAAGATAAGCCCGATATCAAAGCCCGAAGCCGATATCGCGAGCTCGAAATTTTTAAATCTCTAGTTATTCAAACAACTGTAAGGCTCGGGTTTGTATGGATAATTTTCGCGGCGTGCTACTTCTATTTACTAGGCTGAGGAACTCATAAATCGCATTAGTAATTTCATCGCATCCATACTAATATTATAAATTCGAAAGTGTGCCTGTCTGTCTGTCTGTTACCTCTTCACGTTTAAAAACCGCTGAACCGATTTACAAGAAATTCGGTATAGAGATAGATTGAGTCCCGGGGAAGGACTTAGGATCCCTCTCTCCCTTAAGGGGGTGGAAGTTTGTATGAAATAGCGATGAGTAGTTATGCGCCTGATATAACTCAATAGTAATTACTTCAGTTCTATCGCGATAAACGCGGACACTCACTTGACAAAGGGGGGTCGAAGTTGCACCACGTCCGTAGGGAAAAGTACCCACCGCTACCCTACACGTGACCCCTGGGTGTTGCTAAAAGTGTAACTAACAAAACTGGCAACCGTACTGTCTTCTCGAAGATCTCACGGTTCAAAATAATTGCCATACGATAAATAAATAAACCGCAGCCTATGAACGTTTGTAACCCCAGGGGCAGGCAGGGCCGACTTTCCCACTGGGCACTCTGGGCACGTGCCCAGTTGCCTAGTTGAGATCAAGGTGCTGCTGTATCAACGCCATAGGGGCCCCATTATCCCAATGTGCCCACAGGGCCTCGAATTGGTTAAAGATGACCCTGCCCAGGGGCGTCACATGCGCATTGCCATCTGTTTTATTGATTCGATTTTGTGCACGCTTTAAGACCGGTGCACAATGGTTGCGTGCGCAGCACGTAAGCGTCGACGCAAGCGTGTGGCATCTACTATGGAGATTCATACTTTACAATGCGCACGTCTAATCCGCGTCTATCCGCGGCTCCACGCGGACGAAGTCGCGGGCAAAAACTAGTTTCTTATATACGCCGTCTAATTAGGTATGCAAATTGTTTCTTGCAATTATAACGTTGTTTTAGATTTAGATTTACTTGTCAGAGTGAATCCGGCAGTATGGAGATCCCTGTAATTAGGTAACGGTTCATACCTGGTTGTACCGTTGAAGGCGTGTGTTGTCTAACACTGGTGTTTACCACCAACTGCGGCCAGCTAGACCTATTAAATTGTGCTCTGTAAATTGTAATGTTGTTGAAGTTTATTACCTTTTTTTTAAATTGCTGCAATAATCTCGATGGAGTGTTGTGTAGGTACATATATAACATTGTTTTGTTACATGTTTATTTTATATACTAATATATAGTGCGCGTCATCCACGAAGGCGCGCCCCTCCACAGTCCAAGCCATACAACTGCGCACAGATTAGTATGAGATTCGCTGTGGAAGGGCGCGTCTTCGTGGATGGCGCGCACTATACATAAGTACTAAGTTCGGTACTAAGTAATATTATAAATGCAAAAGAAACTCTGTTTGTTACCCTTTCCAACAATAGGTACTACTTAAGCCTAGGGATGGACATGGTTATTTGATACATCTAACTATAATCAAGCGATTTTCAATCTGGAGATGTGGTGGAGGTCGTGGGTTCCTTCCTACCCCGGCTAACAACACTGGGTTTATCAAAAAAATTGGTCTCATCCCAACAAGGTCTATTCTATCTGAGTTGGAAGTTCAAATAGTACCTAGGTAGTCGCTTTTGGAAAACTAGTGTCCACCTACCTACGCCAAATCTTAAGGAAACTATTTGCCAAAGCGGGCTCGGCCTCCTCTACTCTAGAATCATCCTCCTAGCGTTATCCCAGTACAGTTGCATCCTGAAGGATGCCTGGGGTCCGCTACCTAATCCCAAGATTTGGCGTAGGCACTTGTTTTTACGAAAGCGACTTGGAAACTAGACCTTATTGTGATTAGGCTTTGTCAACTTGTCAAGTGAGTGGGCAACTTGACTGTTAGAAGTTCTCAAGCCGCCCGAAGGCCTCCAACTTGGCTTAACGACTGCTGCCATAGACAGCAACCGGGATCAACGGCTTAACGTGCCTTCCACGGGAGCGCTCAGTTAGTAACCACTCAAAGCGGTCACCCATCCTAGTCCTGACCGCTGCCCACGTTGCTTAACCTTAGATACCGCAAGCGGTACGCAGGCGCCGCTGGTCCACGAGCGGTCCTCTACTCTAGAATACAACCGGATAAAACGCTATGAAGATGATGACTTAATTTTCAGGGTTCCGTACCCAGTACCCATAGGGTAAAACGGGACTCTATTACTAAGACTCCGCTGTCCGTCTGTCCGTCCGTCTGTTACCGGGCTGTATCTCATGAACCGTGATAGTTAGACAGCTGAAATTTTCACAGATGATGTATTTCGGTTGCCGCTATAACAAAAAATACTAAAAAACAGAATACAATGAATAGATAATGGTACGGAACCCTTCGCGCGCGAGTCCTACTCGGACTTGGCCGGTTTTTTTGACATCTTACTCCTGAAAAGAATGAAAATCCATGACTGAAGTGGACATAAACTGAATCTCATGCGCGAGGAGCCGAGGGCACGGCTATGCGCCATCCGCGTCAGAATCCTTGTATTTGCTTTGTCCATGAAAATGGTGAATATACGCTAGGAACACTGTCTTTTTCAGAAACTAACATGAGCCTAAAATAAAAATAAAAAGGCAACAAATAAAAGGTATTGGATCACTTTTGAATTCTAAAATAAATGTAGGTATTCATTCATTAGCTACGTGGCCAGTAGAACTGTTAAGGCTTGGTCACACAGCGCCACACAGCACGTCCCGCTCGCGTCGCGCGTCGCGGTCGCGCAGCCTGTGCGGCGTCGCTGACCTCAGATTAAGTACTAATGCTCAAACTTTTTATTGATAATATTGTTAAATATTACATGTCGATGTCACTTTGAATATTTGCATAGAATACTGTACATTTCAGTTGCAGCGATCGCAGTGTAGTGCGCGCGTGGCGCACCCTGTGTGACTAAGCCTTTAGTAAGTATCGTTTTTGAGCTCACAAGTTGGCGCCACTACGCCAATTGGTCCAGTTGTCAAAGT
This sequence comes from Cenopis cana, assembly GCA_951800055.1. NCBI lineage: Eukaryota > Metazoa > Arthropoda > Insecta > Lepidoptera > Tortricidae > Cenopis > Cenopis cana. The sequence continues at coordinate 9,961,859 of OX637488.1, forward strand.
ACCTATGTTATTAGTTATTATGGGTGTGAAATCAAAGTTAACGATGAAATCGTATAAATTTAAGGGAACAAATAAAATGACCACCTAAATAACTTTTGATATCATCAAATTTTCGAACCCTAAAATAAGGTTGAACACTCAAAAAATTTTATCGATCAGCAATTCCGAGTCACCAAAAAAATTCTACCTATTTTTGCAGCACTTGCACCTATTTTACTTATTGCGTTCCTATAAATTTATAATCGCACCAAAAAAATTGTCAAGTACCACCAAAAACACTAAACTACCACCTAATCTCATGCACCTTTTTTCATTAGAATTACATCCAAATATTATACACATCGCATGCTACATTTTAGTAAACAGTTACAAATTAATTGTTTTTAGCACTATAAATATTACAGTCTTTTCCAAAATGTTATAAATTAGAAAGTAAAATTCTAAATTAATTTAAAAAGCAACGCGCAATGTGGCTGTGTGAAATAATAACACGTATACTGCTATCTCACTCAATCAAATACAAAGAATTGCCTGAAGCATAAAACCTATTGATATGTCGTTAGAGTGAAAGGTACATATTGCTGTTTCATTCTAACTACCTATTGCTGATGGTTTACAAACTGCAAGAAGATTTATTATTAATTTTTTAATGCGTTGACGTGAGCGCGTTTGATTGAAAACTTTTATTTGAAAATGAGTTTTGTTGATTTATTAAATTGTTAGTTTGTTATGAAAATGGATAAAGGTCCTCAAATGAGTTTACTTTATTAATTTAGATAGACTTTCATGGAAAAATTAAAGGAAGATAATAGGTAGAAATAGGTATAGGTAGGTTTAGGTTATGTTAGTTTTGCATCGGCCCGAAGGGCCAAAACAACTCAAAATAGGAGCTCCGCGCCAGCGGAGATCCGTCAATAGTGTGCTAATGTCCACTAGTTTGAAATAAAAATAGATGTCATAGAAAAATACTACTACCTAGGCAAATTGACGATTATCAGCGAATAGAGTAGAGGCAAAAACATCTGAGAACAAATAGCTGTACATGCGACCAGTAAGGAAAGCACTGTTGAAAATATATTAAATTAAATTATGTTATGCACGTGTCTCATCAAAGTTACAGAAATTTTGAAGCTTCTATAAAATAAAATCATTTAGCGCTGTCTTGCTCGCACGCGGTGCGACGTGCGAGCAAGACGGACCGTATGGAAAACCGCATCAGTGTGCTAGCAATGAGGTTAGACTAGATTGGAACTGCTTTGCGAGACGGGCGTTAAAAAACAATTGCCGCGTGAAATTTGGTGATCATCTAGTATTTCTGGGTATCGAAAGAATTATTTGGGTGTAAACAATTTTAATAGGATTACGAGCCCTGTAATATTTGGATGTAAATTATATGAAATTTGGTGCTTAAAATTAGGTGATCATTAAGTATTTTTGGGTAGTGACTAATTTATTTGGTAACAATTTAATTTAATAGGTTATCGACATGTTACTTCTTTGAGTTGCACTTTATATTTAAAAGGAATTGAAAATTTGGTGCGAATCTAGTATTTTTGGTAATCAATGTAATTTTTTAGAGCATCATTCGGCAACTAATTTGGTGGTTCGTTAAATGCTACCCTAAATTTAATACATTAAAACCGTACGGTTTTTTTTTCCGTGGGTGGAGGAAATCCTCATTGGATACTGCCGACCCGGTAATAGTATATTACTTAACAAGGGCGGTAAAACAAAGAATGTCTCAGATCGCAGGTATTTGACGCCCGAGCCGAAGGCAAGGGCGATAAATATGCGATCTGAGGCTTTCTTATTTACCGCCCGTGTTAAGTACAAAATTGTATGCCACACCTGGCCATAAAGTGGCAATCACCGCACGCTCCGCGCGCGGGAAATCCCACTTCCTAGCCAGGGGGTGACATAAAATTTCAATGTCAAAAACCTGCGCTCTGAGACATTCTTTGTTTTACCGCCCTTGTTAAGTAATGTACTATTATGTCACCCCCTGGCCAGGAAGTGGGATTTCCCGCGCGCGGAGCGTGCGGTAATTGCCACTTTATGGCCAGGTGTGGCGTAAAAAAACATATTATAGCCTTATTTGTAGCGCAGGAGACCTGACATCACAGAAGCGCCTATAGTGGCGATATCATACGTGGTAGCCCTCATTCTACAAGCACAAATAAAGGAAGTCCGTACGATCTAAAACTATGAATGACTTCCTTCATTGATATTCACTTTACATCAAGTAATCCAATTAAAAAGCTGGTTAAAAATTTAATGCATATTGCTCTGTAAAGACTTACCAACACCTACCACCAGCTGATTTAAGAAAATTCAAATTTAGATCGGGTGAAATAAGGTAAAAAACTGGAATCTATTGTCAATTTTTTTGTCAAGTATTAGGTACACGAGCTCACGTACGAGGTCATTTATTTCTGATTTACCACTTCGAGGTACCATTTACTCCTACCAGTTGAATTGTGTAATACCTACCTAAGTAGTTAGGTACCTATTCAATTTTTACCAGTTTTTATAAATGACTCAATACCTGGGCTGGCTATCATGTGGTTCCCGGCGACTCGTACCTACGGCATTTTAAGTCGACTATATAGTCCCCCAAATAAGGAGTTGGCTCCAACCCATCACCAAATTTGGAAACCAACCTGCCTTAAAGTCGATGTCCATACTCATCTTATGATAATGTTACAACTATCCATTGACATTACTCATATTGCGTTGCGCGTACGCCGTAAGGTGATATTAGACGGGTACCTAGGAACACAAAAGACATTCGTCGTGTCAGTATCTACAATAGTATCTACATACAACCACAACCTGGGAGTGAATTTGACACATACATTTCGCATGTGCGCGCAACTTATATTCATATTATTCATAACAACTTGAAATGCAAAATGTAACAATCAGACCCTTTGTGTCTTTGTGTGTATGGTTCAGTCACACAAATATGTTGTATTTGATTCGTTTTAAGCAAAGTTGCTTGTTGTCGGTCGTCAAAGACGTTACTGGCTATTCCAAACCCCTATAGTAGAGTAGAACCGACCGATAGAGCATATAATATGCAATACTTTTGGTTGGTTGCTGGACATTCATAAATATCTACTATATTTATACAGCCGTTTAGAGCGAGCGTGTCAGATATTATAGGTACTTTGGTACGCTTTTACTTGTGAGATAATACACATACACCTATTGTAAGATTGTAACCTACAATCGAAATTTTGCATCGACAATGCGGCTTAATATGTAAACTCTACTTTATTCTTAAGGATACCTATGTCTGAGGTTATTCAGATATTTTTGAACCATACGTACCAACATAGGTACTTATCTACAAATAAAACATGGAAATTATCAAGTAATTTTGCTGCCGTTCATTCTTATACATATACCATTAATTTTAAGGAGTGACGATACAATCATACAACGGCTGAATGGTATTGCTTATTGTTTTGCTATTGGAACGAGTACGAGTAACTACATTCAAACGATAACTATGCCAGACTCAATAGCCAGAATATAAGTACGTACTATACTATATATGTATATAAGTATTAAGTACCTCTACCTAGCCGTGATAAAAATGAGGTTAGAGGAAACACTTGGTACTTAAATACCCCAAAGTAAATGAATAGCTACCTATGTAACCTATGTAATTCCCATTCTGATCGTGGCCTTATATAATATCTACGTAATGGATGTTGTCGGCTGTCCACATGACCACTTACAGTGCACTATAAAAACTACGACTACCTGTGGAACAATAACGGATTTACTTAATTAACATGAGGACATTATTTGTATGGTTGAATGCGGTATTGTTACAAGCATATTATTTGAGGTACGAGTGTGAACTATGGTGATATAATCTGCATTGTGCTTCACTTCCCCTTTATACAAATACAGCCCTGCAATATGACATCATTAAGTATGTTTACATTCGTCAGGTGAAGTTTTGTTTAAATTGAAAATAAAGTACAAGTTTTAAATTATTTGGCTAGAACTTAAAAAGCAAAGAATCAAATCTGTTTGAAGAATGATTTCTTCGCACCTTTGCTCATGGAATAAGTTAGGCGCTTATAAAATATACACTAATACCAATGCGATTTACTTTCAATCGGTGTCGACCCACCTCACAAATCTCACAAGTCATCAACAAGTAACCCAACTAAGTAAGGGATCGTACCTATATTACGTGACCCATTTTTAGGGTTCCGTTCTCAAAAACGGGACTCTATTACTAAGACTTCGCTGTCCGTTCGTGCGTCCGTCTGTCACCAGGCTGTTTCTCATGAACCGTGATAGTTAGACAGTTGAAATCGGTTGTTCACTCAACTCGACTTCTTTTTAATTTGGATAAAATCGGGTTTTTTCTACTCAGAATCGAAAGCACTTTCGAACCTAATAGTAAAAAAGTGTCCCAAAATGTTCACACAATTTCCAGTTTTTCCATTCCATTACCACCATACAAACATTACAAACTTAGTATGAAAACGGTAACGGAATGGAATAAAAAAAATTTGAGACACTTTTTTTCTCCTATATATCATTAGGTAGTAGTGAGGTTTTCGTAACCCCCTCCCCCCCTTTGGAACCTCGCGTGATTTCTGGATAAGCCCTAAAGGGGGTGCGATTTTTTTTCACCTACCCCTTCGAGTGGGGTAAGTATCGTTGTTTAGAGCTCATTAAACAGATAAATAGGTAAACAATTTATGGTTTTAAAATTTATTGTAAAATAAAGCGATGAGAAGCCATGAAACACAGCTTTTTTTACAAAATTTTGTTCCTAAGATTTTTTTGATTTATCATTAACCTATAAACTTGAAATTTGGTGATAATGTTTATTGTTACCTATGCTTTACCAACAAATACAAATACATTGATAAATCAGATATTTTCTTTGATATTTCATTATTTTTTCCTATTAAAAACATTATAAGCCAACTTAATTTTGCGCTTGGTTCGGAACCCTAAATGTGCGAAGTCCGACTCGCACTTGGCCGGTTTTTATAGATAATGGTACGGAACCCTTCGTGCCCGAGTCGGTTGTAGACTATGACTTTCCTTACATTCATTAAAGCTGCCTACTCAAAAAAATTTATCTGTTCATCATGCCGCAGGGCCACTCTGCCAACCCGACGCCCGAACTCCCTACTCCCAACACTGCCAGCAGAGCAATGCGTTGCATGGTCGGGCCGATTTACAATACGATTTGGCATTGGCACTAGCAGGGCTTTGAGTAGGCAGCTAACATAACAACGTATCCACACTAAAATATGATTTGCAGGGCTTTGTGGAGCAACACCTCCTCCTGCAGTAACTGCAAGCAGGCCCTGCCGGCAGGGCTTTGAGTAGGCAGCTTAAGACACTAGCTAGCGGCCTTGATTTTCATACTGTCATCAGCTGGCCGCCATCGCAGGCCGCTCCAGTGTGTGGCACGCTTAAAACCTATCACACACTACAGCCGTGCTGCTGCCTGCGGTGGCGACCAGTTGATACCTACTACCTAGTATGAAAATCCCGGCCGCTAGTGTCTGAATGAATGTTAGGAGTTTAGGAGCGTCATGGTGTACAACTGACCGCCACCGCGGCCGTCACCACAGGCCGCTGCAGTGTGGGGCACGCTTAATGCCGATTAATGCGGGATAATAAGATTTATTTATTTTATTTATTTAATCATTTATTCGCACATAAGTTAAGATACACGGACCTGAGGGGTTGAGTGGAATGCGGGTCGCATTCCAATCCAACTTCAATCCCTCAGAGGTTAGCTGGAAGAGATGCCTCATTGGGATAATTTCGCCTTTGTACTATTAAGTGTTATGTGACATTTGTACTGTTTTAACCTTTATTTTGTACAATATTATAGTGCTTACATACGTACATATTTTATTGAGCAAAATAATTTTCTTATAGAATGTTTTGTTGAATAAAGTTGAACAACATAAAATTAGAGGCGTATTAATTCTTAGAACAGTCTTATTCTTCATGTATACATTTGTTACTTTAAGCAAACTTTAAGTATCTTTAGTTCAATTTGGAACATTTGTTTCAGTCCGTGACTTGTCCGTGACCACCGACAGTTGGCACTATTGAAGTGAAGTCAGTGCATTGCAGTGTTGCCAGATACCCCGCTTTTCCGCTTTTTTCACCGCCTTTTTCTACTAGTCCGGCTTTCCGCGTTAAGCTAACGCGGATCCGCTTTTTTAAAATACACCGAACAATTTTAAAATGTTAACATTTGCTTGGTAAAAAAGGCGAAAAAAATCAACAGTTCGAACGAATAGAACTAGCTAGAATTACTGCAAGTAGCATTCATTTGTAACTCCCCGAAAGACGGCGTAAAGCAATTTTTTTATTTGGATCTTAAAAATAAGGAGACTTATAACCAACGAATGTATTCCGCGTTTTCATTTAAAAATCCGCGTTTTCAAATCGCAGCTTCCACTTTTTGTAATTCGGTATCTGGCAACACTGGTGCATTACATTGCAAGTGACAGTCAGTTGAGTCAGTAGTGACTGACAGTTCAAAACAGCTTTGATGGGAATTCAAGTCACTAAATTTCTCCGGCCCAGCACCTCGAAAATGGCGAGCTCCACAGAAGTCCAACAATACATTAAAGATATTATTTCCAAGGAAAAAGTAGTTGTGTTTTCAAAGACTTACTGTCCATATTGCACGATGGCTAAACAAGTAAGTACGCCTTTGCTTTTTTAGGAGATTAATATACTATCTCCTATTAGTGTCCGCTGACTCATAGTTTAAAATTCACAATATTTTAAATGTTAGATTTAAAAAAATGATGATATCATAAATACTAACAGCGGCAGCTAATACTAAGTTCGCCTTTGTACAAATATCTACTATATATATACTACTATCTATCATTAAGTTTGTTTTCCTTGTATGTACTTGATTTGTGCAATAAAGTGTTTACTACTACTACTACTAACCTAAAATTCGTTCAGTTTTGTTAGATGTGATTTTCTCTTCCTTAACGTGCCTATTCGAGCCGTGTTGCTGTTGCGTAAAACCCAACAAAATATTTGACTAAACTGCATTGTATGTCAATCTATCAGACAACTGTTAAGCTCTGAAAATAATATAAATTCCATTAAGCAATCCAACATCTAACACATAATTGTCTCTATTACAGGTCTTCGAAACAGTGAAGCAGCCCTTCCATGTGATTGAGCTTGATCAGCGAGAAGATGGTTCTGAAATACAGGGCAACCTCGCTTCAATCACAGGAATACAAACAGTAAGAAACAAATGTTAAGGCCGGGTTTTATAAAGATCCGTTAGACCAAATATCAGATAAAATTTTGGTAACTCATTACATTTTTTGACAAAAATTACCGACATAAAGTGTAATGGAGCTTTATAAAACGGGGCCTTAATAATCTTATTAGATGTTTTAATGTTCCGTAGATGGATGACAAATTTTCTTTTTAAATTATGTGGTGTCTATGTAATCACTCTCTTCCTAGCTACAAATCATGGTGGATGGTGGTGGGTCAGCTTTCTTCGCAAATCTTCACCACTTTGCTGTATCATATCTTGTAGCACTACATCATTATTCCTTTTTCGTGGTATCTAATCTATAAATCAATATACTAAAATATGAGAGGTCAATGATTACAAATAATGAGTCGTAAGTATAAGTTTTCCATTTGATCATAATAGCTCAGTAATTGGTTGCAATGATACAAGGGCTCAAACAATAATCTAGCCTACAGTAGCCCTTTGTTTATAAGGTTCACACTATTAAGTTGCAGGACTTCCTTGGCAGATTCATTATGAAAACAAAAAAAAAAATATTGGCCTTGTTATGACTTATGGAGGACCTATGACATCATCTCGCTCTGTTATTTACCTTGTGCAAATTTGCAGTAATGTTGTTTGGATATCCCCAGTATTTACATTTCTACTTACCTTACTTACTACCCACAAATATGAGTAGTGTAAATAATAATTTACATTTTTCGTCATGATCGTCATAACAGGAAAGAAAAGGATAATAACATAATGTCAACCAAAATTAAACATACATTCAACCCTGATTGAAATTACTATAAGCAAATATTTGTGTATGCCACTTATTGTGGTCTGTGGACCTATATGACTGACTGCTCACTCTATGCCATTAAGGATATGTCGTATATACAGCCTTGGCCAAAAGTGTTGAGCACCCCTTATTTTCCTTTGTAACTTATTAATAAACTATTATTTTTTAATTACAAAAATGCACATTGACGTAAAATATGAAAAGGTATAAACTAAATATTATCTAGAGAACTTTAGATAATATCATTTCGAAGTAGCTTTTGCTAACTGAAGACTAAAAATAGACAGGTTTGCAATAAAAGGACAAATTGCATTTATATCCGTGCAATTATCTTTAACGTCAACGAAAGTAGCTAGTTTTTGAAAGATATTTAATTTTCTTTAATAAAAGGATATAAAATGCTTGATTGAAAGTTTAACTTTTATATGGAAAACGTGTGAGTGCTCAACACTTTTGGCCAAGGCTGTATTGTCAGACTATGTTTATTACAAAAGAAGTCCAGAAATTAATAAACCATATATAAATGTAAAAGTGGCTTCGGGACAAAGGAAAACATACAAAAAAATCTGAACAAACAATATAAGATCAAACATTTTGTATGAAAGTGTGCATCCAAGCTGCTCTTTAATGTTAAAAAGAAATTAGGAGGTTATGAGAGACAATGTAAGGAAATAATTTATTTGCCTGTCAATGTTTGGTAACTTTTAACTGTCAAAATATTAACTATGATTGTATAATGTTCCAGGTTCCTCAAGTATTCATCAATGGCAACTGTGTTGGCGGCGGCACCGACGTCAAGTCCCTGCACGAGTCAGGGAAGCTAGAATCCATGCTCATTGGTTAACTTGTGTTTACAGCACAAGCAGTTGTTACCTCAATACTGTTAAGCCATGTTCAAACATTTATTAAAACAAGAAAAATGATTCAAAAGTGTTAAAAATACACTATTATGTCTGGTACTGTTACCAAACTAAGATCTGCTTACTTCGCTAGCTGTAGACTAAATGAGCAATTCAGTTTCTTTTCTTTCACCTTAACTTCTTACACTGACAGAGTTCAGTTGTTCCCACTTAGATACAGTCACAAGTTTTATGATACTTATTATATTAAATTATATGTAGTAATAAAAGCATTAGCTTTTAAGTACAAGATGTCTGTTGTGCAACCAAGTTAGCAATCAACTTATGTATTGTACTTATTAAATGGTGTAAGTTGCTTTTATAATTTTTGATTGTTATTTTGTATAAATTTTTCAATTTACAATTTTAATAAATGAATATTTAATATTTATTCGACAGTATTTTATTGATAACTAATTCAAATGCAAATAATCTGAGATCCACCTATGTAGAGTTATTAGTTTGAAATTCCCAGCAAAAGTATTAAAATTCAAAATAGAAGTTGAAACATAAAGCAAATTGCAGCATTACATACGGATACAGAGTGTAGATGTATCCTGTATCTACGAGTATATCCCCGCACGCACCGCGATCATATATAATCTCACCCCGGGCCCTGCTATAGATGTTTGTCACACCTGGCCATTAAGTGGCAAAGCGTGCGGTAAGGAAATTCTACTACCTGGCCAGGGGATGACATAAAATATTGTACTTACCACGGGCGGTAATAAAGAAATACTCTGTGATCTGAGATATTTTATGGAATATGGATAATTATGGAAATAGAAGGAAAATCAGGTTTTTGGGATAAATACTAAAAATCATACAGCGTTCGATCGCTCATATTGTTTTTTTTTCTTCCGCGAAATCTATATTGAGAATTAAAAAATGCATTGAACTAGGTATGGCTTCAATGGATTTTCATCGCAATGCGCGCAGTGTTTCTGCGATATTTTTAAAATCGTGTCGCAAAAATGTAACAGCGGTGAGCGCTTGGCCAAACATGTGTCTTATCCGCGGCTGCTAAAACGTAGGTATGTAGGTACCTACACTCAGGGACTTTAATTGTTGATCCATTTGCAGCTCAGTTTATACTGGACCTTCATAGTTGCTATAAAGTGTACATTATAAACTGAGCTCCAAATGACTAAACAATTAAAGTCCCCGAGTGTACCTACACAATCATTGTTTTTTTTTTCATTACCTAATCGACAGCACTAAAACCGCAATGAGAGCAAAATAAATAGCCTATTTGTGTATTGTTATCGGGGCCTTTTAACTTTATCTGCGGTATGGTACCTACGTCGATAACTATATACAAACCGCGACCATTACTAACTGGACATTCTAAAATATTTTCATTTTAAAATACATTCATTTCTAAAATATTTCAAACTAAATATTAGGGTCCCAAAGTTTCTGTATAAATTGTGATAGATACAAGTACCTAATCCGATTCACATATTCATCTGAGGCACAGCAGAATGGGGTAGCCCAACTGGGGAAGTGCCTCTACGTTGCAGAAGTTCGCACCTACTAGGTATTTTAAGGCTTGGTCACACCGCTTGCGCGACGCAAGCGGGACGCTGCGCTGCGCGCCGAAATGTATGAAACCGTCCCGCTCGCGTCGCGCAACCTGTGTGACGTCGCTAACCTGTTAGCATACGTTCCGGCGCGCAGCGGTCGCGTCGCGCGGACGTCGCGCAACGCAGTGTGACCAAGCCTTTAACGGGGTCGGTGCAGCTCAGAGGTAGAGGGTAGGCAGAACTTAACACATATAGGTAGAACTTAAACTTGTTTTAGGTATTGACTGCGAAAGGTACAAACACTGCGGAAGCTACCATTCCCAATGTATGTATCTATAAGTATAGGTATAATAATTTAAAAACAAATATTGCCGCAGAGGCTAGTTGTAATTATGTAAATAATCTTTCAAATCTGGCGTCACCCCTTGACGAGCACGCCGAACGCACAATCGGGCCGAATTAATTCTGGAGATTCCTCCATAAATCCTTCAGCGAAAGTCACTTGTCCCCTCTCTAAACGGTTTATTACGCTCTCGGGATGAAAACATCAGGCCCTCAAGGCCACTACCGCCCGGCGACGCGCCTACTATTAATATTATATCTCCTATGTCATTGATAAAAGCGTCGTTTTTGCGTAACGCGACTGAGTGTTATGGTGGTATGTCAATGTGTGTGAGGGAGAGAGGGCACCCTCGACGCGCCCCCGCCCTGAGGTTCCGCGGAGTTGCCGCTAGTCGGCGCTGTGAGCCCGCCCTAGCACAACATGTTGTTATGTCTTATTCAGTACAAATTCTTGTAAACAAACAAAACTGTGATTTAAAATTCCGGGACTGATTGTGTTGGACACGGGTGTGGTGCTGCCGTGAGAGTGAGACAGTGAGCTGAAAGTGAGTGATGCTTCTAATGTAACTAATTAGAATGTCTCTTCTCATAGATACTTTGATTTTCCTTGAACGCAGGTGCTACATTGTTGACGGTCACTTAATAATATTTCATTTTATTTATTGTTGTATTAAAGGGTAGTTTATATAACGGATAACGCTTTATTATGTTTTGTTTTACCTATATATCCTTACGAATACATAGTCATAGGCTTATTTTATGCTACCTAACAGACATAGCCATGTTAGTTTCATATATGTAGGTAGAAGTGTACTCCCTAAGAAGACACCGTAGTCTATGGACATTTCAGAAGAGTTGGAAGCGCGTTGCCCACCCTTTATTGATTTGAGGCTTCGCTGTGATGGCTACTAGAGGCAACTAAAGGGCCTGTCAATCTCATTTTAGCGCATCATTGGAGAATTTGGCGATCGTATTCACCAGGTATCTACCTTTTCACCTCACCAGCTCGTTCGAACAACCATATTTTGCTGCGAGAAATCAGCGAATAATTTTTTTTGTAGCTATCTGCTTATTTATTTATTTAATCTTTATTGCACAAAAGAAAAATTTATAGTACAGTTGACCAAAAAAGTGGTCTACCACTTTTGGACTCTATTATGTGTACGTTAAAGTCCAAAACTGGTAGAGGAATTTCTTGGCCGACTGTACTAAAGGCGAACTTTAATGCCCAAAGCATTCTCTTGATCACAGCATTTAGCATTTTCCGCTTCTTATGTTTATGAATATGTCAAATTGCAACCTTTCACATGATTAACATTTTTGTATACTCGTACCTAACTGTGTTAGCGTAATTTGTGTGTAATTTGCATTTTTCAAAAACCAGAAACAACAATGGTTGTGACGTCATTACTGGAGAAGCAGGCAGTTTAGAGGCTCTCTCTGCGGTTTTAGGGTTCACATAACTTGTCTAACAACATACTGAACGCTCCAGCGTTAGTTCCTGAAAAAAGAAGTTTCGACCATTTTTGATCTTGTATCAAACAACAGCTTAGCGCTTGGTTTTTTCAGCATATCTTTCACAGTTTTGGTATACGTAATAACAATAAATAGCAATGTAAAGCCGAAATACTAGCTATTATTTATGTGAAACATTGTTTTCGTGTACCTTTTCTAATTTTTCTAAAATGTCTATGTACCTACCGTTGTTAATTTGATATCCATCAAAAGTACGTCGAGTCAAATAGACCGATAGGGTCTAAATAAGGAGTCACAAGGTAACTGAGGCATCTTAAAAAAGTAGGTAGGTAAACAACGCACACACATGAATATTTGATATCCATCAAAATCAGTACGTCGAGTCAAATAGACCGATAGCTAGTCGAAATCAGAGGTCACAATCTAAGTGAGGCATCATCAAAAGTAGGTAGCTTAACAAAGAACACGCATGAAAACATTTTAATTAAGTAGTTGAGGACTCCAGAAATTGGAGGAAATTCTTTAACCTAACTACTTTTTATCAAGCAGACCTTACATACAATCTTATTTCAACATAGGTAATATTTAAGTATTCTTTAATTCTCGAGATCACATAATTTACAAGGAAAACGGAGATCAAAGAATGAATATAGTCTTCGGTAGGCGGCAACTGATAATTGCGTTTTTATTATTGTGTAAACATTGGTTGATGTTTTCTTTATACGGCAAAATTTAATTAACGCCTAACAGGTTGGTTTCTGCAGGCGCCAGAAGAGAGGACTAATTAGTCATGTGTCAACCCGGTTACCCGGAGACGCCCTACAAGCCGAGAACACGAGCATTTCCGTACAAAATATATGTATTTTCCTTTTATCTCTATCCTTATTCCAGATAATAAGTTTTCCGCTACTACCTACGTAACTCACAGTCACTGCGTTTCCTTCCTTATTAGGTAGGTACTCTTTGGATGTCCAATGAAAATATCATACGAGATACGTTTTCATAATCCCTATACTCGTAACGCCACGTCAGGGTAGTCAAACCGATGCTGATTTATAAATTGCAAAGCTAAGCGGAATGGGATTCGCAAAACCATTAATTTCGTCAGGATTTAAAATGCATCTCCACGGATGTCTGCAGTAATCTTGCATAAGATCTTTATAGCCGATCCGTCGATAGCTCTACGGTACTACGTCTCGTAGTACTTCGTAGGGGTACTTGAGCGGGAAGGGTGAGTTTAGGAGGCTGCGTGGCTTCGTTATAAGGGCGCGCCGGGCGGTTGAAGCGGCAGAGCGTTCGCGGCGCTCACCTCGGTTACTCCTCTGCCAGGGCTGTCGCGGTTCCACTCTGGTTTCTCGCGTTTCGGAACTTTGGAAACTTTCCCGGGCGAATTTACCCGTCAACTTCCGCGCGTGGATTACAGTTAAGAAGTTACTCGTATCGGCTTGCCTGTTTTGGTAAGATATCGATGTAGGCGGAGCATCTACATATTTTTTATTTATTAAAAGTTGTTTCTATTATTTTTTTGTTTTCATAATTTTAATTCCCTACCTTTGTAACTTACCTCAAACACAGTTTTATTCTTTTATGTATGGCAAGGTAGTTTCTAGGGATTCTATACCTTTTTTGTAAATATTGAATAAAATTAAAAAAAAAAATTGTAATGTAGGTATGTACCTAGTTATGTATATTTTGTATAAGTTAGTCCTACACAATGGATCATTTTAGTATACAACAACGGTGGCAAACAAGCGTACGGTCCACCTGATGGTATTTAATACATGCATTGCAATTTAGGGAACGATAACCCTTCTGCAAATAAAAGCCAAAACTGCTGTTTAAGCAGAAATAAACATAAGTAAGTAGCGCTCCTAAAGTTCCTAAAATTATATATTTTAATTGTAATCTATGTTTTTGTAATTTTTAATTTACTAAGTTCAAACCCTAATGAGTTCTGTACCTGAATATAGATGGTTGTGAACGTTATTCAACGTAACAGGCTAACTACACGATAATATGTATAATACCGTTTTTTCCAGTGGCCACTCAGACGGTAGTACCAAAAACAAAAACCTATCGCATGCGAAGGGAATAAATTTTAAATTGAATAGAGTCTGGTTTCCAAAACAAAGCTCGCTTAATTTCCTCAGTTTTTCCTCACGACACGCCAGACGAGAGTACTCCGTCGCTTAGCCTGAAACCCACTTGATTTTATAATAAAAGCCCGTTTATCGCTGTTTGTGTTGCGAAAGGGCTTTGAAAAAAAGCACTAGCACGCCTTTCATGTCAATAAACTCTAGCACCCTACGTTACCTTTATAATGCCTTATTCTGTTGTTTTAGATGATTTAGTTTAGTTTAGGATTTATTTTTAATTTTAGTTACCTAAATTAACTATATGCTTACTTTTATAATGTTAAATGTTATTCAATATTTTTTTTTTTTTAGATGTGAAATAAAATTACAGGCATCTATTGAGCAGCGTGGAGGGAAAGCCTCTTTATATACATCGATTTATACACGTATAAATCGATTTATCTTCTTTGGAATCAGTGTGACGCTGAATAAACTTCATTGATCCTATATTTTAATGAACAGGCTTTATTGTATTTATTAATAGATCTTTCAATTAACATGGAAAGCCTTACGTTCACGCTTGGTTGACTTTAATCTCCAGAAATTATTTGATAAGATACCTATCTTCGAAGGCCTGCGAAGCGGGAAAGTAGTTTGTTTACTGATTTCCCTCAGATTTTTAATTTAAATTACTCCTTCAATCATCTGAGCAGACTTTAATAATCTTCGTCCTGAGAACGGTGAATGAAAGCGAAAGTTTTGATGGAAATTATAATAATTAAACGCCGTGAATGCGTCGGTGCTGTCTCATCAAAAATGTATAGAATTCGTATGATTAGCATAAAAGTCATTTTATTGCCTCGGAAGACAAACAGAATGGGATATTGGCGGTTGGAATGAATCCAACTCTGCGGCGAAGTCGAGGGCGAGTTGACACGGACTCTGCCCGCATCACCAAAAAGGGCCGTGTTAACCGCATGAAAACACAGGAAAAGTTATAAAAATGTGTTTTATTTGTTTAACACAATCCACATATAACTAGTTACCTTAAATGAGTCAATTATTATGATTTATAGATAAAAAATATTACAATATACACACGAAAAATACTTTAATTGAGTCAATTATTTATTATGATGTATGGATAAAAAATATTACAATAGGAAACATTAGTAGGCTTTTAAGATTTAATCTGGTAAGACTCCATAAATTATTCCTAATGCCGCGGTAATAATTAATCACCCTAAAAGGCAACCTGTAATCCATTAACGTCATAATAACTCTATATCCCCCTGGGTCACCATAAACAATGTACAAATGTAAAACCAATCTTTTAAGGGACATCTCCGTCTTGAAATTCAAAAATCCTTAGCCTTTAACGTATTCAGCGCCGAGGACACGATATCGTGTTCTCCGTTCGTAGACAGTTTTCGATACAAATAAGAAAAAACATTTTGTATCAGCTACGGGCGTAGCGCGTAGCACGTAGCACTCTTCGGCAATGAATATATAAATATTTCACGAGTTACAAGATATAAAAGGAACAATACCTCGGTGTTACCTCGGTAATACAGTAATCCACCCTTATTTAAACACCCGGCAAGAATTTTAATGAGTGACGCTGAGTTTGCCGAAGAATTCAATGAGCTTGCCGTAATAATGTGGAGTAAGTTTGCGCATTCATTAGTGATGTTGTTTAATATTCATCAGGATGCCAGCACAAGTAACATTTTTACTCAGAGACAAATCCCAAGTACCTACGGGCACAAATTACATGTAAATTGGACCAAGTTTGGCAGTACTTCACAGCTAGGACTTAACTATACTAACTGAGGTTTAACAAGATTTGAATGTTTCTTAAGTTCTCGACGTTGGTAAGTGGTAACGTTACTCGTACTTTCTAAATAATTTAAAGGCTTAAAGTAATGTTGAAAATGTTGTTTGTTACAGATGCTAAGTCGGACGTTACGCTTCTCCAGCTTCATAGACTAAAAGTAGTATTCGATCTTAACTAGTCTTAGATAAAATAAAGTACAAAAGTATCGAACTTAACGTCTCGCGATAACTTATTTTCAAACGCTTAACATAGGTAGAACGGTTTGCCAAATCGCCTCTATTTTCTGTAATATATTACAAGATAGTGTTTATCGAAGAGAGTCCGTAGTTTTATAGAGGAAAACAATGCCAGGGGTTCTCATAAAGCATCGATATCTGGGAGGTTGTGATTCGTGGGAAGTATAGGCGGGCGGGGGGATGTGTGAAGATAAGGAGGAGATGCGGAGCGACGCGGCGCGCGCGGCGAGTCCTCGCCGGCTGTGCTGGCCGCGCCGGCCGCCGGCGCCGCTGCCCGACACCAGGGGGCTCTGCTGCGCCAAGCTACTCCGCAAAAACGGAAAGCCCAAGAAGGTGAGTCCATTCTTTTTTTCTCGATGTATTGAAAATGTGGCCAGCCTTATGGGCACCATCCCCAGGGGCACGACCTTGGGGAATTTATGAATTGTTTAGTTAGGTTTTATGTTTGTGTTGTTAATTTCGAAATGTCTCTTGAGTTAGTAAAAAGCTAAAATGTTTGTTTCTTTGAAAATAACCATTTCTATGCCAAGGCCTCGGCATTAATTGTCCTTAGTAAAGTGATATTTTTCCTTATGTTAATATATTTTATTTATGTGAATGTATGATTTGCCGGTATGTATGGAATGGAACAATATCTTTTTTAGTAACGTTCTTGACGTTTGATTGTGTTATGTAAAAGAATGATCTAATTTTCCATTACCTTTACACACAATTAACCCCCTTATTCGTAAACGTTCATCAAACTTATTTTAGCTACAATGCCGTTAATATTCGTGTCTTTATCTGTCAGTTTGACATTTGTTAGCAGGGGTTTGTTAATTTTTATGAACTAGGGGTTAGGATGTAGGGGTTAGGGTTAGGATCGCCGTAATCGAAATCAATGAGGAGGACTGTATACAAATATATACAGGCTGGACAAACCTACGGGCCCTGTAGGGAAACTAGGCACCTTAAATCCATCCGATCCATCCTCCAATCCGAAACATTATTTTATTTATAAAAAGATACAAAACTGTATTTATGTCACACCTGGCCATAAAGCGGCAATTACCGCACGCTCCGCGCGCGGGAAATCCCACTTCCTGGCCAGGGGGTGACATACCTTGCCTTCGGCTCGGGCGTCAAATGCCCTTGTTAAGTAATGTACTATTAAAGATTTTCTTAAAGTCGCTTGTCCCACCCGGGAATGAAACCAGCTAAAATAAAAAATAAACAATCGCATTTTTGTTCTACTAAACCCCGTTTTTTTTAATTAGCGGTAATTTTCGCCTACAATTCTTCGTTTCCTTGAGACATCAGAGGATTATATTGTACTAATTTCACTTATTTCAGTAGGTCATAATGTCTCAAAGATAGTACGCAGCATTTTTTTCCCGTTTCAAGATTGTTTTCCCTGAAATCGCATGACGACAATCGCACGATTTTTCTCATCTGAAAAAAACACGAAGTAAAGTCGATACAGTCAATGTTAAAGATAAAATTTCTCCAACAGATATTTAGGTCTTTCTCTTATCTATCGTACAATATATTCATAAAATCGAATATCTAGTCAACAAGTACTTAGAAAATTTTAGAAAATCTTCGATTGCAATTGGATTTGAGGAGTTTCGCTCCAGAGCCCAAAGATTTTTTCCAACCTGTATAATTTAAGGTGCTACACTGAGAAATTTGGAGACTTTGAAATGCTGTCCTGCCCAGACTAGCAAACATATATGATTCTTGACTGATATGATTGTGGTACTGATAATAGCGAAACATGATTGCTTAAAATTTTCTCGATAGAAAATAAATCCAAAGTCGAGTCTATATTTTCCTTTTTTTCCTCAGCCTACTAAAACAACTCATTATTAAAAGACACGATTAAGTTAATATGATGGTATTTTACCTCATCTAGGTACTGACAAGAGGAAATTTAATAAACCTGCACACAGTCAGATATTTAACGAGATTTGTCTAAAAAGCCATTCTCGGAGAGGGTTGCATCCCGTTTTGTCGTGAGCGAAAAACAAAGGGTGTCTCTTTCAATCGATATATCGCCTTAACGAAGAAAGCCCATATTTATTATTTCATAACTTTGATGACTTTATGCAGATACTGAAAAGGTTTTTTCACAAAATGCTGGTAAAAAAATCTTTAGGTAGTTTTTTAATTACGTGCAAAGACACTTTACTCTTATTGAAAGAAGAAGATTACGTACATTCAGCAGCAAAAGTATGCGGGTGGACTATTCAAAACGGTGTATGTACGAGTATTGGTAAGCTGAACATTTTCACCTCTAATGGTAGGCGTAGCTACTTTTGCTGGTAATTGTACCTGAACGTGGGTGCCGATCAGGTTCTTGCAATGATCTAACCGTACGAAGGTCAGGACATTGTTCGTTAATTACTTAGATGCCTAATATACATCAACTGTCCATTTATTTATACAACAGTATTTCATTAAGGTCAGAGCAATGTTCAATCAGATCAAAAATTACTTAGTGGGATAACAGTCCGGGTTAGCAATTAGGTCCCTAACCTAACCTATCAATTAGGGTCCGCGGGTTGCGACCCGGAATTTACGGTCGGATTCAGACCCAGAGCCCGGACTATCAGAGTGTATCGCATTTGGCGCTAGGTGTCGCACCCAGTACTGATCCCGAAAATCTACACACAGCTACAAAATTCCTCAATTCAACACGGCGTTCTCCATACAAACTCTGTGCACGTTTTATTTGTCGGTTTTGGCACTTACGAATATAATACATTTTTTAGTTGTAAATATTAGATATACGAAGGGAGTGATGTGGATATTTAAAAAAAAAATCAAAAAAATTAAGAATAAAAAAATACAAAAAGTAATTTTAAAATTAAAAAAAAAACAGCAGGAAATAGCTAACAGAAAAATAAGCATACTGACCAAAAATCATAACTGTAGTGCAAACACAAACGAAGAAAATCTTGCACAAACTTTGTAAGGAGAGAGCTTGCCCTACCCTAGTTCCCCTCCTAGTGTCCCTCAGCCTAGTTTGGAGTCTGATAGATAAGTTCCTACTTTGTAAACACTTTTTTGCCAAATAAACTATTTGTATTTGTATTTGTATTTGTATTTGTATTTGTACCCGTCCCCTTAAGGCGCAGGGGTGGGCAAGCTCTACTCTCCATATAAACTTTGTGCAAGTTTTTCTTCGCTTGTGTTTGCACTACACTTATGATTTTTGGTCAGTATGATGGAGAACTTGGAGATTTTTTTTAAATTTTTTTTTAATGTTATATTGTTCATTTTTTGAAATTTTTGTTTTTTTTTTGTCTTAAGGAACTTCGTATATCCAATATTGACAAGCAAAAAAATGTATATATATATTCGGGAGTGCCAAAACCGACGAATAAAACGTGCAAAAAGTTTGTATGGAGAAGGCCTTTCCCTACCCTGCGCCTTAAATCGGTTAGAACTCCGCTCTCAATGTCATTGTCAAATTACAAGTAAGTATAGTTTTCCTCGCGACTTCATCTACGTAGTCCTCGTTAACACAATTCTGAGTAGAAAGAGAATGTAAACTTTCCATCGGTTAAGTATTTCATAGTAAACGATTTCGTAGATTAAAAATATTTTGTTTCCTTTATTTATCCGGGACATAAACTCAATAATTGGTTCAGCAGTTATAAAGGATTGTTCACGCTAGACTCTAGCGTGAATCATCCTTTATAACTGCTGAACCAATTATTGAGTTTCCATTTCCATTATCCGGACCGGACACGGAACGGTCTAGCGTGAATCATCCGGAAAAGGTAAAAGGTAGACGCGGTAGGTTACGGAGAGTTACTTTTTACATGAACAAGCACTGTTGTACAAGCATTGTTGTACGGATATTCATCCTTTATAATCACTTGAATTACTATTTTTAGAGAGCCGTGCAGTCATAGAACTTCGATCGATGTGCCATGATTATCAGATGCTTTTCCTCAGTTTCTTTAATGTCTCGATAGATCAATCTCTTAACCAGATATACACCAGCTTACTACGCATAACTCCGCCCAGGTTACAGTAATACCACA
The DNA here is from genome assembly GCA_951800055.1 of Cenopis cana. Taxonomy (NCBI): domain Eukaryota; kingdom Metazoa; phylum Arthropoda; class Insecta; order Lepidoptera; family Tortricidae; genus Cenopis; species Cenopis cana. The sequence continues at coordinate 9,982,371 of OX637488.1, forward strand.
ATGTGTACCACCCTTGTTTGTCTTTTAAAGCTAAGTAAAGTTTTCAACCCGGGACGCAATATCGGTGCCGTTGTGGTCCGATGCCCGATCAGGCGACTTAAACAAACTGTTGAGAAGGTAACAATATTCATTACTTGAGTACCTCTTAGAGGGTTAAGATGAACTTGGCGTTATCGAAATATTTTTGTCCTTGTCCGTAATATACGACACTTCTGCCACCTCCTTTAGCTTATACCTACATACATTTTGTTCTACATTCGTACTTTGCCTAATTTCTTTTATTGGTGTAAGTACCTACATTTGGCCGTATTTTCAATCATGTCAATTCCTTCAAGTAACATAAGTGTATAAATAGGTATGTTTATATTATTAATAACATACCTACTATTTTTATGGTTCTGCTTATACCTCACAAGGAAAAAACCGGCCAAGTGCGAGTCGGGCTCGAGCACGAAGACACCAATCAAAAGATATGTTCGTTTAACACATTCAGCGCCGAGGACACGATATCGGGTTCTCCGTTTGTAAACAGTTTTCGCTACAAAGCAGAAAAAACATATTATCGGCTACGAGTTTAGCGCGTAGGTCTCGTCGACAGTGAATGTGTTAAGTCGCCTATTTTGACTCGCGAGGGAATTAAAACCTATATCATAAGTTACACTAGTCAAGGTCCAAATATTTTAATTAGCTGCAAAAAATAATGCTGGTATGATACGCAACCCTTGAGCGCGAGTTCTGATCGTACCAGTACATGTACAGTATATAGTGCGCGCCATCCACGAAGACGCGCGCCTCTACGGCGAATCTCATACTAATCTATGCGCAGTTGTACGGCTTGGGCTGTGGAGGGGCGCGCACTATACATGGCCGTTTATTATTCTTTTCTAAAGCTATAGAGTAAACGAATTAGATAAATAATGTCGCGGCAAACGATAGGTTGCAGCGAGGAACCTATTAAGATGTGGTTAGTTAGGGGATGTATCAGAATGCTTATTTTTTACACCTCAGATTCGGTTGAAGCCGCTCAACCAATCTCACTGGAGCGCAAACTCTTAGAGTATTTTTCCCCAGACCACTCTCTAAGCGCGCACGACTATCACTTTCTTGGACCCGGCCTATAAAGCCACGCAAATATCGCGAAAAATACTTCGACAGCGACTCTGTTCTTGTCTGTTCCACTTTTCCGGATCAAACCCATTCCCGCCAAGGCAATTACAGCCAATCATTAACGCTAAGCTCCAGTGAGTTCCGTCAATCAGGTATCCATAATATTTCAAGGTAGAACGGCGTCAGCCTAATATAATCGAAGTTTGAAGGCGGGCTGAAGTTTCAGACATGGCGGTTGAGCCACCGTACTTACGCTAAAGTTGTTTCTCTTAATGTTTCACTGACGTAACTGGTTCGAAAATTGATGAGACACAAAATTGAAAAGAAACCCTACCAAGTGGTCTATTATTGGTACCATTGTACAAAAGTTTGTATTATGTACTTGGCGGAGAAAAAAAGACTTTTAGATCGTTTTTGTATAATCGTAAATAATCTGGGACAATATAAAGTGTTTATGTTTAGGTACATAATACATTGGATCCAAAGTACATCGTGTGAGCACAGAACCTTTAGCAACCCAAGTACCCTAAAAAGGCTGCATACAGGTTTGACATCATGTATGTAGTGTTTGTTAGTACCACGTCTGACTACATACAATATTTTTTAGCACAAATGAAGTCTCACTGCTAACTTCATTAAGATAATTGCACACGGGTGCGGGTTTGCGCAAAGTTATTTGACAACCGCACAGACTTATTACGACTTCAGATACTGCGGTGACAATATATGAACACAAGGTAGTATGAACAGCGTGAGTATCATAACTAGAAAGGCAAATAAGTTGGCCGCGGAAACCGAAACTTTAGATCAAATTAGTTCCCGCTGACGCTCCCAAGTTTGATTAACCCTCTCGGGAACGCGTCAACATATATTAACATGGACTTTGCAATTATCTTGTCGGTGCATTGACTGTGTAAATACACTTTTGTTAGTTCTGTAAGACACACTGGATAAAGTTGGAACATTGTAAATAATACCCGTATCTGTCGGAAACGTACCTATGGCATAAAGTTACCTATGGGTACTCGAACTAATTATCGATAATGGTCATGGAGCTCCTGAAACTCCTACTGTACATCCTATCCTATATATTTTATTTTATTTCTGTTTATTGGGGGAAAAAACAGACATAGACAAATGAACGAAACACACACAAGAGTTATTTTAAAGTAGGTAGGTATAGTCTATATCCTAAAACAATTCCCACTGAGACATAAAACATTTTCAGTCAGAAATAAGGTCGCTCTTATATATGGATGGTAATGTATGACTTTTCCTCTTTTCCTTTTGAAATAATGCCTCAGACAATTTATTCAAAATATATTAAAACTATGAGTGCAACGTCATTTATTTCTAACTTTAAAACACTGCCACGGCGATTTCAAATTCAATTTATTCTTAAAAGAACCCCGAAATACTGTTTTTCTTTGAACCAAACAGCATCGGAGAGTGGTTGCAGGCACTATTTGCAATTCTAAGTTTGGCAGAGAGGTTTCAATCCTACTAATGTGACTATGTATATGTAACTATAGTTATAAGCTACACTGCACAGTCCCCGTTCATATCTTACCTAGCATATGTACGGTGTATATGTATGTTAGCGTGCTGAGACCCTAACTATTAAGCCTACTATTTCAATCGATTTAAAAGTAGAAACCTACGTAGCTACTTAAGTGACATCAAATACGGTTGTTGGCAGTATTTATTTGAACAAAAAAGAACTACGCAATATTAAGTGGCAGGTGAACAATATTGTAGAATGAATACAAACAGACGAGCCTTCGTTTCCTTTTCATTCAATCGCAACATCGTGACGATCATTAAGAACGTGAAAAATGTAACGACTGAAATGTGCCAGCTATGAGACAGGGTGAAAAATTGTCTGAAAAATAAAATGTCAAGCTTAGCTCACATTATTACCACACCCAAGTGATTAATAACAAACCCTAGTCGATAGTCCACGTCTTATCCTTAACGTTACATGTACGCTTATAGTCAAGTCAGCATTAAATATGTCAGACTGAATTGGGTATGACTGTCTTGAATACACTCTTATGCTCTAAAAAATAAAGTTCGATTTGTATGACTACGAATAGAGAATCGGTGCAATAAACGACAAAGAACGAGGGCAGAACAACCAACGTGTCTGCAGAGTCGAACGTCATCGTTACCGCCCGAAACATCAAACTGCTCTTCATCCTGGGGAATGACACGAAAACGACTCAGCAATTTGCTTCGCTTGGTTTTAATGAGTAAAACTATTTGCTTTTTTTCTAAATAGTTTAACCTCTTTGAGTATTTGAAAACTGCGAAGAAAAAAAATAAATACGTACGCATACTTACAACATTTGCATAAAAATAATCTAACGCAATATTTATGTATTTACTTACCTTTGCTACCGACGTCAGCAATGACTAATGCATAAGTAGGTACGTACGTATTACCTCTCTTATATGATAATTCGTAGGCAAATTGGTGCCAAAAAAACTGGCGCAGTAATTAATTTACGCGTGGCCACCAAATTCGCCCACTTCATTAAGCTTTGCATAATAATTAAAAAAAAAACTGTTTGGCCTGCTTAAAAAACGCTGGACGTAATTTTGCAGACATTAAAATCCTTTGTCAACTTACCGCTGATGAATAAGTTTTAAATTAATAAAAGTTAGGGTGGAGTACGCTTTCCCAGTTTGATCGACGTCTATGAACGTAGGGAAGTAGATAATTAAAAACCATTGCTTTATACCCTCCCTAACAAGGCACCTTTTCAATTCGGATTTTAAAAAAGTTCCATAAGAATAGAGGCTTACTATAAAAGTTTACATTCATAAAAGGAAAGGTTAGGTCATACCAGAGACTAGGAATTATATAGACTGCCATACGAATTAAATGGTAAAGTTATCTCTCCAAAGTGAAACTAGCTACAGCAGGCCCATTATTTTAAAATTACGCCACAATTTGCAGTCTATATAATTCCTAGTCTGTGGTCATACTGTAAAATAGAAATGCGACGCAAACATTCATCAACAATTCAGACTTTAAATATAAGCAAATGCTGGTATTACTTACTGCTATAATCATTACAGAACGCATATTTTAGCTGAATCTAAGGTTTGCAGTCCGGGCCGGCTTATATGTCAAAATCCGAAAATCATGGGGCTTTTGGAAAATTACTAGTTACTAAGCCAACACTGGGAAACTCCTAGCGGAATCATAAACGATGATCAATTGACCATCGTTATTTTCAGTACCCCATTGTACACACGAACGAAATAGACACATGTAATGAAACTGTATTTTATGTCAATACCAGCGATACCAACCGTAAATAATATACAAATGTTGATATTAGGAATAAGTATCATAAAAATAAATTACGAAAAAAACATGACTTAAATTCAGAATTCCTACAAATTTTACCCGGAATTCTTTGAAGCATATGATAAGTAGAATGACCCGTACCTACCCGGAAATATTCGTTTAATTTACATAATCGGCGATTATCCGGCTTCTTTTATACACAGTCGTACCTATTCTCAAACTAGTTTCTTCAGTCCCTTATTTAAGCACAAAGTTTGAGGATTAAATTCCTTTTCCTCGTTCAGTTACCTCGTTACCTCTACTGATCATCTTAAAGTCGAAGGAAGTATACTTGGGATAGCATAAGAGAAGAGCGTATTCTTCAGTTTATATTGCAGCGACGGGGTAAAAAAAGGTTTAAAAGTGACTTAACGATTTCAGCGCTGAAGCCGTTACAATAGAGCGTGCCGCCATTGTAACTGTAGGTACAGCAAATAAATTGAAGAGACATCAAAGTTACCAAAGTTCTGTGTCGTTGCCAATAATTTATGAACACGCACCGAGCTACTCTAATTATGCCAGCGCTGACACATTAATTTTAAATTGAAATGTGAAATCTACGAAGTATAGGTATTCGATTTACGAATAAATTTTAGAGGAACATTTAGTAAAACGACCTTCGTAAAAAGGTTCCCTTGAACCGTTTGCGGTAAAAACGTAGTTAAGGAATAATATTTGGTTTGGGCATAGCTCCATTATAAATGGTGTGGCGAACAGCCGCGCTGAGAGCAATAATTCAGCCGGCGAGCGGCGTTTAAGCGATCCGTTCGCAGTTTATCCGTCCTCGAGAGCTAATTCTTCGGGGCCCGGCCACTCGCCGATATAAAACCATTTTATTCTCTCGCGGAATCACTTGTTGGAGTTTTGATTTTTACAAGACACTTCATCGATACCTACGTATCGGATTCAATCGGCAATTTCAATCGGCATCCTAAGTAATTGACAGCGCGAATCGCACAAGTACAGAAACCTCTATGCCAGGCAACTAATCGGAAATTGAAATGTCATTCATATACCTAGATATTTTTCTAGCAGGAACAGAATTTGCTTAGTGCTTACCACAATAAAAATATCGACAAGTACTTGTTATCGATAAGTACATACTTACTACTTCAACGACAAGACGTATTTTCAATGAATAGTTATTTATTATAGAGCAGTCTACATGAAACTTTCAGGGTGTATAGTATTTTTTATTTATCTTGATTGTACCTATAGTGTAAAATTTGTAGAGAGAATTTGTGTTGTATAGAGACACAGACACAGATTTACTATGGGATCAAAAATGGGTTTGGGATATACTACATGTTGTATCATTCTGCGTCAATTTGAAAGACAATTTGGGTGTGGGTTTATCATGGAGTGACTTATGGGAGAATTAATTCAGTGACACGAAGAAAGAAAGTTACAAAAGGGTTTCAAATTGTTTTTTAAAGTATGTAAAATATAAATAAATTTATAGTTTGGTTACTATTATCTATTTTTAACGCACCCTATTATCCTATATTTTTCTTTGTATTATCTCTATGACGTTGAAGTGGCACTTATCGATAACAGGACTGTCGATGTTTTTATTTTGTCAAACACTTAGACGTCAACGTTCGTGCTAGAAAAATATCTAGGTATACGTCATTCAAGAGGAAACCCGCATTACTTCAAGTGTAAAATAATAACAATAGAAAAGCGTGACGTGCTCATCGTAAATAACCGACGCATCGCTGAACACAAAAGAAAGCATAACGCAGACGACGGCAGTCTCGTCGATGCACGTCAGAAGCCGTCTACAAAAATATTGAATTTCCGCGATATTCCTGCAATTTCAGAGCTGGCACATGTTAAAATGCATCCGTCCCAAGTTAGCCTTGATGCAAGTTCAAACATTCAACTTGTTCGCATCTTACGCTAACTACTTTGACAGTTCTTTCTGAGAGCGATCCGGAGCACCCAGCTGTTCCACTACTTTTTATACCTACATCTTACACCGCTCTCGTCGGCATATTGAATGGGATAAAGAAGATTGATTTTAACGGCGAACTTCCACTTCTCTCCGCACTTACACTAACTAACATTGATGGATAAACGGAAGAGCTAGTACTAAATAGCTTGTAGCTCTTAAATATGCAAAAAATATTTTGACATTTCGTACTGTATTTTGTAATCCATTAAGAATTAAGGGCGTCGCGAGCACGAATGGAGTTACAAACTAGTATTATCGGTGCCACTCGGCTTATTCGAATGTGGAATATTCTGGCAATCCCCGTCCATCACAGTGTAGGATCAGTGCTAAACCCAAATAGTAGCAAATGGTAGATCTACATCGCGCGTCGAAACCATCCATTGTTTTCTTTTTTGTATCGAGTGAGGTACGTTACGTTTGTGGAGATTCGTTTGCATAGCAATATCCGTATCGGCGTTTGACGCGAACCGATGGCGTGAACCAATAAGCTACATTCCTGCACGACATGTATTTGCTACGATTGGGAGATGCTTCTGATATCGCTACAGGGTAGTTTATGCAGAGGGTGTTTTTTAAAAGCATGGAGTGAGGAAATGTTGTTATGATTTCCACCTACGTACTACGAGTATCAGTCTCAGTGACAAAACTTAGTAGTTCAAGAATACTAGTTTGACTTTTATCCCAGTAATTTCCAATATTGAATCGAAGAAAATTAGTAATTTCTAAACAGATTATTTTAAAAAATCCAGTGTGACAATTAATAGATAAACTAATTCGTAATCACCTTTTTTGACCAAAAAGTACGAAGTATTACTTGGAGAATTTTTCCGCCTGTTCGTATAAAGCCTACATATAGAATGAGAACACTGAAATATAAGCGCGGGAGGTGCCCTGGCGATTGACGCCCTGCCCTTGCATTTAGATCTATGCTCCTGAAATAAGCCGGCTTACATAAAAGGGGACACTTTAATTAACTATTTGCGAACATTTTTCCTTTCACGTGGGCTTTAAATTTTCTGTTAAATTGGTTTGCATAGTTAACAATGAATTTGTGTCAGTTGTCCGGCTACTAGCACGTCCAGTGTAATAATTTTCGTGATAAATTTTGATATGATATTGTGATAAATTAATAAATATCTTAGGTACACAAATCAAGCTAGTCCTAAACTAAGCAAAGCTTGTACTATGGGTGCAAGACGTCGACGTACATACTTATATGGATACATAAATAGATAGAAAACATCTAAGACTCAGGTACCAATATTTATATTGTGCTCATCACACAAATAAATGCCCTGACCGGGACTCAAACCCGGGACATTCAGTTTCGCAGGCAGCTAATGTTATGTGTTGTGTAATGTAATGTTAGTGAAATACGAAAAAAAAGTAGGTGTTTTACTTGTAACTAATATCCCACCAAATTTAACATTAAATGCTTCTATTTTTTCATTCCGGAGTTAAATAGTTGTCAGGTATTCTAGTCGTGTATCCTTCATCTAGTCTCGTGGGACCGTCATCAATATGGTCGGAGGTTGCTGCGAAATTGAAATCGTCCCGCCGTCTACGTGACGCTAAACCCTACCTGTCTAGTGTTTAAGAAATATCAAAATAATATTTCCCCGGGATAGCTTTCGAATTGGCTCTGCACTTCACACACGCTCTTTGAGGTGAAAATTGGTATTTTATTTCCCAAGTGCTTCGCTATTCCGTGCTCTGAGATTATGAGCCGAATAAGTGATTCTGCAGCGTTAATACCTTGCCCCTGTACTCTTTGTCTGTCGCTTCCTATAGTCTGTGACGAGCCAACTCATTAAGCTCCGATATCTCTCAGCAGGTAATCCTATCGGTATTCCTGCAGGATTTAATCCGCAATACTTATCTAGGAAATTCATTAAGCCAAATCGAAAGGAAATCTCGTCTGTTGGGTGGGTATTGCGCGCTGCCATTATCCCATCGGACGTTGATGGGTGCAAAGCAAACACTCAGTACTGTCAACCCCCACTCAAGCTGGCACCGACCTACTCTGGAGCTATAGACGACGCTATTAGGCGATGTAAATGTAGAAATGGAATGTAGCTTAAAGTCGCTTGTATTTTACGCAAGTAAATGGAGTTGAGGCTGAGTAATAAATTAATTGGTAAGTACCTACTTAGCAGTAACGCCTTAGCCTTATTTGCGGTTACGGTCGCTTCCTCTAAGGTTACAGGATAAATTGTGTAGTACAGAATTTCTGATTAAAAACCGGCCAAGTGCGTGTCGGGCCACGCGCAAGGTAGGGTTCCGTAGTCGTCCACCCGTTACATTATATGGACTAAAAAGTTCGAAAACTTATATTTACTATGTTTTTGACTACTACCATGATTTTTTTCACATGCCTAGTAGCGACCGTTTAGCTGGCAGGGGGGGGGGGGGGGACACTTGACCATAGCAAAAATTATCACTTCAAAGCTTAATATCACGCTAACCAATTATTTAATCAAAAAATGCTTTTAGAAACCTTATAATATTTTCAAAAGACCTATCCAACGATACCCCACACGATGGGGTTTGGCAGAAAAATAATTTGCACCACCACTTTACATGTAGGGGAGGTACCCTAAAAAAAATTTTTTTAAAGATTTTATTCTACCGTTTTGTCGGGGTCATTGATATGTATACTCATGCCAAATTACAGCTTTCTAGCACTAACGGTTACTGAGAAAAACGGGGGTCGGACGGACGGACGGACATGGCGAAACTATAAGGGTTCCTTGTTTACTACGGAACCCTAAAAATTGCTTACTTATAGCCAAAGCGAGTTCGATGTGTTTTACAAAACTTGTTTATTATGTTAAATACAACTAGGCGATGCATTTAACAACAAGGTTTACCCATGAAGTAAATAAAACTAAGTAGTTACCTACTCGTATAGTGTCGAAATCTTGTGTCAATCCTAATTCATATTTATTTTATTTATAACCATGAGTACTTATATCATTTAGACATATAGGTATCAGGATAGTACCAGAGTTATAGAATAGAAAGTTCTTCCTTGTGATTCATCGTTCACTAGCGCAGTGCGCAATGATTTCATTAATGCACGTCACTCATACCTACCGCGAACTATTTATACAGATTTAATAGCTATGCAATTAGTTCAACTAGTTAGCTGTCAAAGTGTCTCTCGTTGCGCCCTTATTTACTTTGATAAGTTTAGTTTACTCATGAATTTTGATGTGTTGTGCTCTGAACCGTGGTGTATATTTCAATATAACATAATAAAAACATATTTTCTCTGTAAGGCGTGTTTATACATTTTTCTTTTGAATATTTCCAGGTGATAATCATATATTTTTGCCAGTAAAAGTTTTATATAAAGTAAATGAGTTATTCCTTGTCCTCTTATAAACTGACGTTGAACAGAAAGGCTCAAGAAAAGTTACGAAATTTTATTAAAGCAAGCGGGCCTGTCCAGAATGTAATTAGCTTGACCAGTCACGTTTTTTCATCGAAATTCTTTTATACTATCATGGTTAGAGGTACGGAGGAACAGTAATTAATTTGATTGAAAGCCACAGAGCGATCAGAATTGCAGATGAGGCACTCCGATAGATGACTGCCGCCATGCCACTAAGGGTCTAATACGTGAACGTTCCAGTCCAACCGTTACCTTTAGCCTTTTATTTTTAAATAATATGTTATCAATTTAAGTATATAAAAAACTAGCCAATTTATTTCTCTGTCAACATCCTACCTGCCAGACAAATGAGACCTACAGAACAGGAAATCGATAATACATACACTCATTAAATTGGTCCGCCTTTACACTACTGAATCAGTATAGGTATCATACTTCTAGATAGAGATTTATTACAGAAACTCAACGCTGTAACTTCAGTCAACTTTGCAATAACATTTTGGCCAAGCAATAAAGAATTCAAGAGTTGCGTCTTCATACAATTTATGGTTATGTTGTTAAGGGTTCCCTTTTCTGATGCGTTCGGTCAATACTTCGTATCGCGGTGCATGTGTTTGTGACGATTGCAAAGCACTTCTTGGGCACAAACTTCCTTTATTTAATAAACAAGTGCGGCCCCGATAAAATCTTTACATGCGTAATAGTGAGGGCTTTATAGGACATCAATGTATGGGAACCAATATTTTTTTCATTAAAGCATGAGCCTTGGCACACTTGATACTTAGGTGGACTAGAGTTGAAAACGCCCGGGAGACAAGGGCGGACGCGATGCTGGTGGGGAGGGGGAGGGGGGAAACTTTCGTTCCGGCCCGCGTTCTTTCAGTCCTCATATTATCTTATTTATAGAGACTAGGGCATGTTTGGTATCATTTTCGGATAAATTGAGGATGGCCGATCGTTTTTTGGGACATAAATAACATATTTTCATAGAAAAAAAATGAAATACAGGCAAAAGTTTAAAAAAGTCAAGTTAAAAAAAATCTTTCTGCGCCGATTACGTGAAAACAAACAACAACTCTGGCATGAAAAAAATACGATTAAATAGCCACATGTATGTAAATTCTAAAAATATATCATTTGTTAGACCAATAAAAAACACAACTTAGTAAAAAAAAGAAAACGTGTGACCCGTCAAAATTTTACTTCATGTTCGTTCCGACCCCCGTTCTTTCAGTCCTCATATTATCTTCTTTATAGAGACTAGGGCATGTTTGGTATCATTTTCGAATAAATTGAGGATGACCAATCATTTTCTGGGACATAAATAACATATTTTCATAGAAAAAATATGAAATACAGGTAGTAGTTCTAAAAAGTAAAGTTAAAAAAAAATGCCTGCAGCGATTACGTGAAAACAGGCTACAATTCGGGCATGAAAAAAATATGTTTAAATAGCCACATTTATGTAGATTCCAAAACTATGCCACTTGTTAGACCAATATAAAACACAACTTAGTAAAAAAAAAGAAAACCGGTGACCCGTCAAAATTTTACTTCATAACAAAAACGGACCTCTGAAGCAAATTTTATAATTCTTTGAAAATGTAACACAACTATAGCATAATTGTGTACCTACTAAGTAGTTTGTAGCTGTGTTTACGTTGGTTAGCATGTGAGTTACACTTTAAATTGTGAATAATCTAACGGTTTGATCATTTCGATAGACTGGTCACTGGTTCAAAATAAAACTAACAAGTTACAGATCTAATCCTTAATGTTACTCGTTATTATTCATGGTACTCGTGAAATACGTATATAATATTTATGTATAACATTTGTCGTCACAAGCTCACATTTCTGTACTTCAATTTTTGTTGAAGACACCTGCATCTAGCAGCGCATTTTTTTTGCATTTGCACCGAATCATTTCCAAGCAGGCTTCGGCAGCTACTGGCAAGCTAGTCCATATAGGTTCCCATCTGTGATTTACTTTCGTCCATCCCCAATCAGATGGACTGGGGATATTTTGGATCGGCAACATTTGACTCCATATATGAACTGCTTGCAAAACCACCCGCAGGAAATGTTGGTGCAGTGCAGCATTGGATAGTGGAATATGTTCTAACTGGCGATCTTTTTTTGTGAACAGCTGCTTACGGCATTCGTTTACTGTCGAAACTGAGCTGGATCTGTAACAAAAATCTTAAATATGCACAACCACCCTCTAAATGACTGATGGTTTTATGAAAAAAGTAAATATTACCTATCATAAATGACGACAAAAAACTTTTCCACAGTCGCCATTGCATCTTTAATTCTGCCGTCGTATGCTGCCAGGAAACCTTCTGTGACATTAGGGAACGCATCCAGGCTTACAAGCACCCTTTTTCCTTTTCCGTTGAAAAAAGAAACTGTGTCGCAACCTGTGAAGGCATGGAACAGGGGGAGCACTTTTGTTTTTTAGGCCCTGTGAAAGAAAATATGTTTGAATAATTGTAACCAGTCATAACGTACACAATTATGTCTGTTTTTTACCGAGCGCGTTAGCTATTTCTTGACAGAAAAGGTACTGCTGGTGTTTTCCAGTACCAATGTGTACCCACAGTCCCTCTAGCTCAGGTGTTTGTAGCACACTTGCGACAGCTAAAAGTGCTCCCCTGTCCCTTCACAGGTTGTGACACAGTCTCTTTTTTCAACGGAAAAGGAAAAAAGAGTGCTTTCGAAGCCTGGAATATGTTCCTTAATGTCACAGAGGTTTCCTGGCAGCATACGATGGCAGAATTAAAGATGTAATGGCGATTGTTGAAAAGTTTGTTATATTACTTTTTTCATAAATATTTACTTTTTTCATAAAACTATGAGTCATTTAGAGGGTGGTTGTGCATATTTAAGATTTTTGTTTCAGATTCAGCTCCTTTTCGACAGTAAACGAATGCAGTAAGCAGCTGTTCACAAAAAAAGATCGCCAGTTAGAACATATTCCAACAACTAATGCTGCACAGCACCAACATTTCCTGCGGGCGGTTTTGAAAGCAGTTCATATATGGGGTCAAATGTTACCGATCCAAAATATATTATCCCCAGTCCATCTGATTGGGGATGGACGAAAGTAAGTCACAGATGGGAACCTATATGGACTAGCTTGCCAGTAGCTGCCGAAGCCTGCCTGGAAATGATTAGGTGCAGATGCAAAAAGAAATGCGCTGCTAGATGCAGGTGTCTCCAACAAAAATGGAAGTGTACAGAATTGTGTGCTTGTGACGACAAATGTTATACATAAATATTATATACGTATTTCACGAGTAAGATATAATCACGAGTAACATTAAAACGAGTAGGATTAGATCTGAAACTTGTTAGTTTTATTTTGAACCAGTCTATTGAAATGATCAAATGGTTAGATTATTCGCAATTTAAAATGTAACTCGCATGCTAACAAACGTAAACACAGCTACAAACTACTAAATATACAATTAGGCTAGTAGTTACATTACATTTTCAAATAAATATAAAATTTGCTTTAGAGGTCCGTTTTTGTTATGATGTAAACGGATCACCTGTTTCCTTTTTTTTACTAAGTTGTGTTTTATATTGGTCTAACAAATGGTATGTTCTTAGAATCTACATAAATGAGGCTATTTAAACATATTTTTGTCATGCCCGAATTGTTACCTGTTTTCACGTAATCGCTGCAGACAGTTTTTTTTTAACTTGACTTTTTAAAACATTTGCCTGTATTTTAATTTTTTTGTAGAAAAATATGTTATTTAAAGCCCAGAAAATGATTTGTCATCCTCAATTTATCCGAAAACAATACCAAACATGCCCTAGTCTCTATAAAGAAGATAATATGAGGACTGAAAGAACGCGGGTCGGTACGAATATAAAGTAAAATTTTGACGGGTCACATGTTTTCTTTTTTTTTTACTAAGTTGTGTTTTATATTGGTCTAACAAATGATATATTTTTAGAATCTACATACATGTGGCTATTTAACCGTATTTTTTTCATGCCCGAGTTCTTACTTGTTTTCACGTGATCGGTGCAGAAAGATTTTTTTTTACCTTGACTTTTTAAAACTTTTGCCTGTATTTCATTTTTTTTTCTATGAAAACATGTTATTTATGTCCCAGAAAATGATCGGCCATCCTCAATTTATCCGAAAATGATACCAAACATGCCCTAGTCTCTATAAATAAGATAATATGAACACTGACAGAACGCGGGCCGGAGCGAAAGTTCCCCCCCTCCCCCTCCCCACCAGCATCGCGTCCGCCCTTGTCTCCCGGGCGTTTTCAACTCTAGTCCACCTAAGTAACAAGTGTGCCAAGGCTCATGCTTTAATGAAAAAAATATTGGTGTTGTCCTATAAAGCCCTAACTATAATAAAAATTTATGCGTGGTTCGCAGCGATACCCTGTTTTGCATTCCCGAGCGGCGGCGCAAAAGTGTTTTTCATTGTCCTCGGATCTCCCGCCGCGGCAGACAGACGGCTCCTTTTTGTAACCACTGTTTCTGCCACTCACTACGTGTACAGTACCCACCCCATGTGTATTCACCATGTCTTTACGGGATTTGCGCCTTATTCGGTTTTACGAGAAACCATCGAGGGCCGCGCGACGAAACGGGTCGCGCGACTTCCAAACGTGGGATATAAAGTACAGATGTTCTTTTGTGATCGTTGTTGATTGAATTTGAATTGAATGGTAGTAGATCAGCCTAAACTTTGTATACTTACGTACGCTATCACCATGTTTAAGGTTAGAGAACCATCGATAAGATACATTGTAAATATGTATGGTCAAGAGAAAATAAAATGGGGTTCACTTTGCACCGAATTTCCTACAACACTGACCCGTTTTAGTGGATTGTAAGTGTATATAATTATAGTGTGTCATAGTGTTTTAAACCAAGGTTCTCGGGCATAGAGGTCAATTCAAAAAACCTTTAGGTAATTGTAGGTTTTATTGGCCAAGACCATGGCATGGCCAAATTTTCGGATCAAATATACCTGTTACATTTATACGTTAAACATATATAAAATCCAACTTACAAATAATTACCACCACCACCAATACTTACAAATCTAGGTACATACCACAGATTTAGGTATGAGTAGGTACTAACTTTATGTCGTAAATCGTACTTATTTTCTAAACTTGCATTGTATCCACTTGCACGGTTATTGATTCATATGTCTTATACAACATGGTTTCATCGACATTTTGATGGCAGTAATGCGAACGCCGATAGCTAGCTGGAGAATACCAGCAGAGAACCCAAGAGCGGACAAAAACTCTTGATTAGAAAGGAAAATAAGAAATGATCAATGCAACATATCTATTAAGTTTCATTTCTGCTTCAAGACATTTTTTTTCCTTTTATATTATTATACGTATCATCGGAATAAAAGTAATAACGGTATCGTAATGATATGGGCATCATTTCCCGGGCTCCGTTAATAAGCCGCGCGCCATTTGTATGCGGCGGCGCGGCGGCCTGAAGGGTTTGGCAATCGCGACACGGCCACATTGTCTTTGAATTTTTTTCGAACCTTTAAAACTCGTTATAATTCAGGCCACGTGGCGACCGCTAATGAAAGACTTACTTAAGTAACAGCGCCAGAGACTGGAATTAACAAGTTCGAAATACAATTTAGTCCTTAAACGAAGTTCATTTTGACGGCGGTAAAGTGGAAAAGTTTGCCCGTCTTCCTTTTTTAAGGGCATGAATGTAAAGTTTTTACGTCTTTTATGTTAAGGTGTAGTGGCTAAAAGGATTTAGACGAAGCTCCTTTTCAACCGAATTTGCAAAAGGCGTGTTTTAATTCAACTAGTATGGATGCTTGCCGTTTTACGACCGCTTTAATAAAAGCGTTTCGTTGATACGTTTTTTTTTATTACCGGCGTTCGAAAGGTGATCTCGATAAAAGGTTTTTTAATGAGAGTAAAAAATACCCTCGGAGTTTCAGGCATGTATTACAAAGGAGAATTTCGTTGAAATAAAAAAGTGATGAGGGCGATAAATAAAGTCACGGTGCGGCGCAATACTTCATGTTTTCATTTAGTCGAGTCGTTAAATAAATAATAGTAATTTGTGTAACAAGGCCGGCTGTAAAGCTCATCTGCGGAGCAATTAAGAAAAACTCGGCGTTATTCAGCTGGGCGGCGCGCCGGCCGCGCGCGCGCCGCTGATTGCTAATTTCGCGACAAAGAACGCCATTACACGCCTGCGGCCGGCCACGGATGAAAAAATCTCGGATCCTACTATTCCTCACTATACTAATCAGTCTTGTTTTTCTTCAACCAATTTGGTTGTTCTTAATTTAAATGTAGGACGATTGTTAGTTTTTCTATTTGTACTGTGCTACTGTAACTATGTAGGTAAATAAACGTTAGCAAAAGCACATTGATAAATACATCGTAACATGTAAATTGTATGGGTATATGCGACCTATTTGTCAATGTAGCGAACACGCTACGTTTACAAACAGCCGACACAAGACTCATTCATTCTAAACATCTTAATGGATTTATAGCTGACACATATACCTATTCTAAGTTACTTTGCGAGTACACCAACAAACAGTGTTTGACTTTAACATTGAAGCGACAGGCCGCGAATGCATTTAGGCTGGGATTAGTTACAAATGTCCTTTTGACCACTCGAGCGAGAAGTAACTCACAGAATACAAGTTACTTACTTAATTATTACGCTGGCTCAGCGACCCGAAGTAGATTTTGGCCTCCGACACTAAGACACGCCACTGTGCTCTGTCCAACAGAACACAAGTTACAACAGAAGATTAAATTGCCAGTAACTGAAGAAAGATTTTAAGACACACACTGAAGAAAGTTACTTCATTATTCAGGTATCAACAATACTTAAATGTTTAAAACATGCAATTGAAGTTTGGAAACAAAAGTAAGGGAACTATAAAAAAATAAGTGCTCCGTAAATAAGTTTGCTTGGACATCCTCTCATAGGCTTAAACGACTTTAGCGCGTTAAATGTAAACCCTTCTTGAAATGGTTTTAAAATTTTAAAAGCACAGAATATTTAAACAGTAAAGTAACATAAATAGAACAGATTTCAAAGGATTTGGGCTTTCATCGGGCTTGAAATATTATTCTTCAAAAATAACTGGAAAAGTGGACTTTACTCGTCATACTCGAAGGTAAAGTGAACTTTTCTGGTCCGATATAATAATAAATTCGTTCGTTATTTCGTTTTGTAATAGTATTCTTGTTGTTGAAGGTCCTAATAAATAAAATAAAACTAAATATAATAGGGTGATGGCACCAGTAATCGGCAGGCTCCAGTAATCGGCATTTTTTTTACAAGTTGGATTCAAATTTGGACTGCCAATAATTATTCCAATTAATCAACACTGGAACATATACAGTGTATATTCTACTCTCATCCAAGGCAATATCATAGACATAGGCGGTTTTGTTTAAAGATGATAACATGAAAATGATGAGAAAATCAGTACTTCTGAAGAAAATGAATAATCCTTAAGGAAATAGTTAAGAGAGTGACTGTACATTTTTGTCGATTATTTAATAACTATGAAAGATGTTTGAGTTTTTGTTTACGTTATGTAAAGCTATAAATATCCTTCAAATAATGTTGTATTAGAACAATTTAATGTTACCTTATTCTTGTAAAAAAATATAGTGCCGAATACTGGTCCCCTGAAAGTACACTTTCTCCAGTAATCGGCAGATGTTGATAATAATGATTCTTAATATGCCATTAATAAATTATTCGTAGATACATAGATTTTGCCCGACGCAATGACTCAGAATTTATGAATACGAGGACAGATAGTGAGAGAAATACATGATTTTCATTCTAACTGCAGTACTAATCTAATATTATCAATATTAAAAATCAACGTCCTAACAAAACTACTGAACGTAGAAGCTTGTTTTTATTTTACAGTAGTCTTTCTAGCCTATACTTACTGTTTATCTATCTTTCCAAGCTAGCTCTCTCGGAACATTTCAACTTCTTACTGTCACTTTTCATTTGCATACATTTTATAACCTAAAAGTTTCTTTTAAGTTATATAAAGAAACAGAACACCCTAAGCAACTTTCTACAGTTCGTTTCTTTATTTATTCGCTTCATTCAACGATAACTTCTTATCCTGTTTCGTAAAATACATCAAAACAAAAGTACCTATTCGAAATACTTGCACTATACTAGTGCCGAATACTGGGTGCCGAATACTGGAGACTGCCGATTACTGGGTGCCGGACACTGGAGACTGGCTGCCGATAACTGGAGATTGCCTATATATTTGGTTATTAGAATGTTTTTATTTATCCGTGTCTCTTCAGTTAACAAAAAGCTAATATGTTGTTACTCAGAGATATATTTAACGTTTTTATTCAGTTATTTTTATCCTAAGTACAACCATATTATTTTTATCATTGATGAAAGTACACAACCTCCTTAAAATGCCGGTAACTGGTGCCATCACCCTAAATATAAAATGTTAAATAAAAAACTTTAGGCTCGCTGTTATGTTAACATAGAAATTGCACTTCCATTTGTCGGGTTCGAAATTATTTTCCATGTTAAAACGGCCATATTACGAGTAAAAGATAGAAATTCAAATACCCAGAATGGTTTATTTCTGTTAGAACCGCGATTCTTTCGTTAATGTCTGAAAGTTACACGTTGTTTAAAAAAATAAATGCATTCATATTACGTATTGTATTCGTTTTTTCCCCATTTTAGACAAAAATACTATATTCGTATCGGCAGGATGAGCACTCGCTGCCTTTATATTAATTAACACATTTAGTTCCAAGTACCCCATATTCGGGATCTCCGCTCGTAGACAGTTTTCGCTACAAATCAGCATGTTACTGGCTACGAGTAAAAACCATGTTATCGGCTACGAGTGTAGCGCGTAGCACTCGTCGGCAATGAATGTGTGACTCCCAACTGCATCTGTTTCAAACTAATACATCATCAGCTTTCAATTACCTACCTACTTAAATGCCTCGAAAATAACCCACTAATATGACTAATATTAACAAAGCTCCCACACTTTATTGAGTGGAATCATCGCATTAAACGTAGCAATGTAGCTACGCAAACCTCTCGTAGCCGGGAGCTACGGAAAGTCGTAGCGAGAGACGTCGTAGACAAGTCCGCAAGCTATCCGCGCAACTTTTAAATTGCCTCAAAATATGAGTCTCTCCCTAAATAGGAGTTGTCTGCGGAACTCCACACAACACCAACCGCATAATATATCAATTTGATTTCAGTAACAACGAAAACAATCACGGAGTAAACATGTTTGTCTCCGTTTTATTAAGAAACTGAACAGAATACGAATCTTGAAATTTGTGGTAGATTGTTGACAAAATTAATAACAGTGTAGCCGAATCTGCAATCAAAGCATCTTTGTTCAGTTTCACTGAGACTCAACCCCTGAATTACGGTGTAATTAGAAGCCAACACTAATTACAGAGGCGCCGATCATCAAGGAGCAAAGGCCTAGTTATACTCGGTATTTCCCTAACGCGCATTTACACAGCTTGTGGTCAGTTTGCCTAAAGCGATCAGCTTACCAGTAGGTATTGACCAAACTACCTAGTTATTATTCATTTGCGGTATGACGAGGGATGTACATCTGCCAGTAACATTATTTTCTCGTTCGGCGCACAATAAAACAGAGTGCCCATTTTTGCTATCATTTAAAAATGTTAGGGGGAAGTTTCTGGGAAATACGAATTTACCCTCAATTTACATTCAGGAAGGACGCTGGGCACGGAGGGACCAAATTGAATTCCTATCTATTCTCAGGCACAGTAGTCCGGCCAAAAATCTACATTAAGAGGAGGAGTAGGGCAAGCTCTCTCCATACAAACTTTGTGCAGGATTATCTTCGTTTGAGTTTGCATTAAAGTTATGATTTTTGGTCAGTATGCTTATTTTTCTGTTAGCTATTTCGTGATGTAATTTTTTTTTCGTTGATATTATTTTTTAATTTTTAATTTTTTTGAAATATTTGAAATTTTCCAAATCACTTTCTTCGCATAGCTAATATTTACATCCAAAAAAAATATTACGTTCGTTAGTGCCGAAACCTACGAATAAAACGTGCACAGAATTTGTATGGACAGATGCCTTGCCCACCCCTGCGTCTTAAACATTTTTTTCTGGGTGAAATTTCATGCGAGAATTTTATTAGAAACTAAATGTCCGTTTATTGCCTCCATTTCGCTCCTTGACCACACTGCTATAATTTCGAAATGTTGAGAAAATATTTCCATATTCACGAGATGGAAAAAGAGTAAGTATAAAGCGGAAGCAAAAATAATGCTTTCCGATTCGGATGAAATACTTACAAGAAGTTTTTGCGTGAAATTCCCCGATATTTACCATCTGGATTTCATCTGAACGAAATGAATAACAATTTTCGCGGAGTCATATTTATCAATTTTTTCCAGTTCTGTTTTCTTTTTGAAGAACGAATTCTTATTTAGTTAGCTCTACGGGGCAGAAGTAGCGCGTTGAGAAATATATTCAATTACATATTCAGCTGTTGCTTCATTGAAATAGAAAAGTCTGGCTCAAAATTGAATGAAATATCAACTTTTATTCACGTATTGGTTCTCCTCGTCTGTGTTTACACTATAAACAGTTAATTTAAAGTAAAATGTCCTCTGAATCTATACTTGCTACTTTGAATCTTATGTCACAAAAATAATGTTTTAGAGGTAAACCATAGATGTAGACTATGGGTATAGAGTTTAAACAGTCGTACGATGGTAAACGTACGACTGTTTAAACTTTATTAAACAACCCGTTTTTAGGGTTCCGTACCCGAAGAGTCCAAACGGAACCCTATTGCTGTCACTCACGCGTCCGTCCATTCGTTGTCTTCACACAATTTTGTTCCTAAGAATTTTTTAAGTTTCCGTTGACCTAAGATATTGAAATTTATTGTACATGTTTTACCGACAAATACTATATTGTTAAATCAGATATTTTTTTTGAAATGTTCTTATTTTTCCTATATTCGAACTCTGACATGCTCTTATCCGGTTTTTTTTTCATCTTTCGGATGTAAGCAGTACATCTGCCAGTAAAATTATTTTCTCGTTCGATGCTAAATAAAATTATGAATGTTTTTTTTTTGTTTTTTATACATCTTAAAATTGTCCTTTCTTTTTGTCAGCCTAAAGATTTATCACGAGAACCGGACGTAAAGGAGTCGCGCATGAATTTTCGATCTCGATACTTCGTCCCGACAATTTGTCTAACGTGAATGCTCCATTGCATTGTATCCGACCCTACACAAAGGGTTGGATAAATCACATTACGGACGCGTGAATTGTAAATTGAACATTAGTTGTTACACCTCCGGCCTTCAGTGGTCGAGGGAGTACCGGAAAACCCGGAGGGAAACTCAACTATCCGTCCGGAATTTTTACAATTTCGATTTAACCGTTTCGATTCGTAACACTGCGAAGTACAAAGTAGATGTAAATTAACACAAATAGAGCAAAGCGCGGCGGATAATGAATCATCAAAAGCAACGAGGCTCGTTATACGTATGTAATTTGGCTTGTAAATTGATAGCTGCGTTTCGTTAAGCAAACGCAAATTAGTTATTCACAGATAATCAAAAGGATGCTCGCGTTGCTGCACTCATTTTGAAATAGAAATTTCATTCTAAAACTCCACTCAAACCAATCTCGTTTCAATGTCAGTGCATCGGTTACCCACGTATTTCAACGGAATAGAAAGTGAATAGTATGAACATGGTATGAACCAAGAAAATCGTTAAGACCCGGAATTGGGCTCCACCTTACGTTTTGTGCCCAGATTTATTATCAGATTCAACGCAAAAACATCGTAAATATTTTTATTGACACTGCGATTGACTACCTAATATTTGTTTTCTGAAATAAAGTTAGCATGACCTACTTACTCTGGGATCATAAAACAACGGCTACATTTTATTAAATAACATGAATCTGCAATACCAACGCTGGGCATAGTTGGCTGCATCTTTGTAGAGGCTGTGTTTAACTTGCATTAAGAAGCGCAGTGCGGCTGCCCACAATCCGATGGGAATGAAAATAGCAATGCTCTCAACTCGTTATTAATAAGAAAGAGGGACACATGCCATGTGCTTCACATGTAAATCAGCAACAGTTATGTAAAAGTCAAAGATATGTTAAAAGACGTATATTACGATTGTTATTGATGACAAATGTGTACCTACAAATTTCAGTTACAGTAATAATACATTATACTCGTACATTGCTTTTAAATATGATATAGTTACAGTTAACCATTATGATTGGATCTATAATTTGATGTCCCGAAATATATAATAAAAATATACGTATAACACAATATTTTGTTACTTAAAACAGTTGCAAAGTCAGGCACAAATTCAGGTGAAATGAAAAAAAATAGGCTAACATTTTCAATAATAAAAATGTTGTTCCGAAAAGTAAAGTACACCACTCCAACCTCAACTTCAAAATAAATACTACGCAAGAGTTTAAAAATTACTTTAAATATTATTTAATGCGCAAAATATACATGAACTTTGAACAATACTCAAATTACACTTTCATTACCGTGACATTTTCATGAAACGTAAAATGCGAGCGGTGAAATAATAAGTGTTTGCGGCTACAGGGTATAAACAGTCGTTCAACTGTCAGTTATTTTCCTGCAATCAGCCCAATACCGATCTGTAATTGGCGCCCAACGGGGACCTAACGAGAGAGATTGTTCGCTGATGCTACAAATACTGCCCACCCTCTATTAAGCTGGAATGGGGTGATAAAAATAATGTTGTAAATAAACTGCGCTGGTTACGGGCGGGGTTATGTTTTCTAAATCATGTTTCTTTCGATATATTGATATTGTATAGGTGTGGGCTGTGTTCAAATTGGATCGTTATTTCTCATGCTATTTGTAATAGGAGATTAATTATACATTTTTATATGTGCGTCAAGCGGGAGATATCTTATTTATAATTTAGCCGGAAAATTCCTAGTACTGTGACTTCTGGGAGTTGCAAAGGGAAATATCCAAAATTTTATAGGCCCAGCTGCTTTTTCTCATATCAATTGCAAACTGTACTTTTTCTCATATCAATTCAAACGCGCAGCGCTACGTAGTGCGAAAATGGATACCGTTTGAATTCTAGTAGTACCATTAGTTAGACCAACTACAGCTACATTTAATTTCTATGCACCGTTTTAAAAATTTCACCATAACATGTAAATAAAATACATTTCCAAGCACCACTACCTTCCAATATGTAGAAATGTGTCTTTAAATAAAACATGTATCGATCAACATTCATTCTTTATGGCGACGCCCATAAAATCCGCTCAGTTGCCGGAGCAAACTTATTTACTAAAATCGTTGGTAATATCGTGGAACGAGCGTCGTTTGTTTCATTTCCTCGAGAAGCAAGCATGTGCCGCCAATATTGTTGATATCGAGCATCGAGCCTTCGAGCCGCCCGGAACCACGTCCGCATTGCCGCATCACACTCATTCATTTCCAATTTAGTTTTGATGAGTGCTATAACAACATAGGGACGCATGCCAATATTTGGTTTGTTTTGATTCGTTTTGTGATGCAGTTGCCTGTGCGGTGACGCGAATATCATTCGGCAAAACTGAAAACGTTTATGCGTTTATGCGTAAAAATCAATGGCCGACTGCACGGCTATTACAACCAAATTCTTTTTTAACAAGTTGTTTCCAAAGTTTTATTAAGTACACATCGATTAGATTAGATTTACTTATTTTTTATTGAGAATTTACATGTCATTTTATAAAATTAAAATAACGTCAGTGTGTATATAAATAAATAAAAAACCAAACATATTCCCGAGCACCAAGATTTCGAGATTAGGTAGTGTTAAAGCGGGTATTACACTGTCCTGAATTCAGGACACTTAAGAAGGGTTCGGACCTATACGTTAGAGCGAGATGCTTCAACTCGCCTCCACTAGTTAGGACGCCTGATTCAGGACAGTGTAATACCCGCTTAATGCTTGTTCTCTTGAATAAATCCGAAATGCGCATAATGAACTTACACTTAACACAATTCACAGCGGTGCCAAAATGATAAAGAATAAACTCTTACTAAGTGTTACGAGTGTGTGCACCTAAAGTTGGCAAGAAAGTGGATGGAGACCAAAAATCTTTTACGTCGACGCCCGACATATTGCAGGCCAAGTCGTATTGCATTGCTGGTATTGACACATGTTTGTATCTACCAGAAAGAAATAGAACGTACGGTACGTCCATAGGACTAGGTTCCCATCGATTTACGTACCCATTTCTGGACTCATTGACAACGTTATTCGATAGGATCTTCACAAAGTAAGAATTTTGGCCGAAGGAAGTCAAGTTCAGTAGGCATTAATTATGGCGGCCAATTAATTACCTGACACCACGATATTGTACAGTACGTCACAAAGACAGGAGTGTTCTAGTTTGAAAGTTATAATTTTGTATCTAAATATTAATTACGTAATAAATCACCAAACTGTAATAAATTACTTACTCAATAATGCCCTTATCATTTTCGCGTCCATTTTTAGAAAAAGAGGTAAATCTAGCCTTAAAGAAATATGACCCATTTATGGTAAACAATGCAAGCTGGCACTTCGCGTTGTATTGTGCATGCAAAAGGATACAAAAAATATCGGATTTAGCACGTATGGGGTGGCCCATTTGAACGAATGAACGACTGAGCGAATGAATGAATGAACGGGTTCACGATGCAAAAGGAACGCAGTTTCACAGCCCGCTGCCGGCTGCGAACAATTGAATTATATTCAGCTATTAAACCTCGGGTCTTAAACGAATACACCTGATGTTCACTTCAGTATCTTTAGTATTTTACGGTTTGTTACAATGTCAAATGTTTGTCATGAATAAATTATTTTCATTTCATTTCATTTCCTTTCATTTCAAATGTAATACGTGGGTATTACATTACTCCCGATCTTAATCCATCTTTGCAGCACCCATCAAGTTTGTGTAGCAATCCCACAGCAATGACTAGGTTTTCTACATTCGTAGTGCTACGTTCAAGGTGAAAATATGATTTAGGCACATTTGGTAAATAAAAATCGATTATTGATAGAAGATGCTATAAAATTCAAAAGATGTGGTTGTGGGATCGATTTAGCGTATGCCCCACGGGCTTTTCTTAACTCATTAAATTAAGCCAAGCGAACCGCTTATGCGTGTTTATTCAATATCAATAAATATGAATATTTAGAAAAAATTATCTAATGTGGTCAACAAAAACAAAGAAAAACAAAAAGACTGTACTTCGAAAGTATGTGACATAAAACTTAGTAATTTGGCAAAATATATTACTCTGTTTGCCAGAGCAATGAAATGGGACCCACACAAATAAGCCTAAACTTTGATCATCTTGGTTGTATTTCCCCTTAACCCTGACTTTTTATGTCACGTACGAGTCTTATTATCTAAAATAAGGTCAACAAGGAGTTACAAACTTAATAAGGTCAAAGCGTTTTAGCTTAGAAGGTTAAAGAGAAAATGTAATAATACAAGTAACATCAAAGGTACACCCTCATTTAAAAGACATTTGAGATATGCGACTTTCTGATTCTCGCTCAACCAACGTCAATGACTTCCTGTTCTTGCCAACGCTACGTAATTTTAAACTCGGGAGTAGGTAAAACAACAAAGTATTGATTACACAAAAGCGCATTCGGGATGTGTGAGATATCTCAATTTTTCCGTGTGGCGTTCCCTTTGTTCCATCGGCACTTGGCACCCTTTGTGCATTAGTGGAGCCCGCGGCATCGAGACCAACCCCACGCGAACTGTACAATTACCGGCTATGTGTACCTACTTAGCGTTATTGTTGCCACTGTTGGCATTTTGAAAATCACACGGGTATAAAAACGCTCTAAGGGCTTATTTAAACTGGGTCGTCAAGCGTATTGAATTAACAGAATATTCGTTTCAAAGTTTCTTTAGTATTTTTACATTTACTACGCTAAAAAATATAGTTAGCTATCTTCTACTTTGAAAGGTAAATAATTGTTCTATTCCAGTTAAATATTCTAGCCCGCAGCTTCAGCTTACATAATTCAAAAATTGCCGAGTCCGAAGTTGTCCGTCGGATCGCGTTCCCGTTATTGCAAGGGTTCCTTAGCTCATCGCCTTGTACGGTGCCCCGCGGCGAGTGACCCTCGATCTATTCCGAGAGAACCCTATAAATACTCCACAGCCCTATGAGGTGTAATCAACAGAATAAGCTTTCATAAAAAAAATATGGAAAAATACGCGCGCTTTAATAGAACATTTTTTATGCATACAAGCAGAGAGCAGTTTTCCATCGTAAAATACATTTTTAAATTGCAAAAATACGGATAAAAAATATTGAAACTTAACTCTACGCAATATCATGCACGTCTCTTTTAGTTTTTGATTGGACTCCCGGGGTTTAGGGAAACCAGGTCATGTTTTGTCATTATTTTTGGTCAGTGTTCTCGTTTTCTCACTAAAACTAAGACCATCATGTTTATTCTATCGGCAAAAATGTAATAAGTAAGTAGTTGGTTTTCTTCTTTATAACAGATCTTGAAGAAACAAACCACTTCATACCACACATATCCACACATATTCCATTAACAACTTACATCTGTGAAAGTAACTTTCTACGAATTTCAATATCCAATATCCGCTTTTCAACGTACGAGTACCTACTCCATTTGTGTTTCGTTCAAAATTATGGCTTACAAGGAGGAATTCTGGTATTAGATTAGGAAAACGTCGGGAAGTCTCAGTGCAATCGCGAAGTTTATGCATGCGTTACCGTTATTAGTCGGCAAGTTGTTAACATAGCTTTGTAGTGGAATTACAATATCTGTGATATGCTGATGTGGCCAACTTTAGATGCTGGGGGGCATCAATGCTCCCCTGCCACTTTATATTTATTGGGCCAATGTAGCCGTATACGGAGGGCTCTGGAAGTGATATAAACAAGTAGGGTAGTATTTTGAGGTCCCGCTAAGTACCTATTCAAATGTCGAAAACTTTGACGCCGGTTGACTGGTGATTAATATTGGGACTATATTCGGGTTTATTGGTAAGAGATGGAAACAAAATTAGAGGAGTTCCGTTACGCATTGACAACATTTGAATATCATGTATATACCTACATATATCCGATAAATTTTTACCCCACAGTAAAATCGAGTGTGATCCTTATACCCATAGAATATTCTGGCAGAAATCAATATACCGCTCCGGAAAGCGCAGAGGGTTAGAGGGTTTACGCAATTCCTCTCGTGTCACCACTAGTTGCGGCCAATTATCTGATAAGCCACTTCACCCTTCCGGGCTCCGACTGCTAAAGCTCTCCATACACGCCATCCGTTGCCATGGCAACTCGCCTCTCCGAAATACCGCCAAATTATATTATTTCTATCAATTTATTTCGGTCTCTACCCTCAATTAAAAGTCTCGGTTGTCTAAAATTGATTTGTTATCTTCTCGTTTGTAGGTAACGTAATTGTCTGGGCAGCGAACGTCTAGTTGGTTTTATTCCCTCACCGCGGCGGCGCAACAACTTATGAAACTCGCAGTCCCGACTTCGAGAATTCTCTTGTACGTATTTACTGGAGGGTACCAGTTTCAACTTGTTTTGCCTAGTTTTAAAATTGTTCCTTTTGAATTTGAGGACAAAACGACTGACTTCTTTACTTTGTTATAAAAATACCTTCAGCAGGCAGAAACAGAAACTGCAAGTAGTTTCCTGTTTACCTACCACTTTGTGTTAAAACTTTCGGGTATTTTCAGCAGCACTAAGTAACTGAAATTAACGGAAAGTGAAGAAACTGCAAGCAAGTGGCAAGCAAGTGGCAAGTAAGTAGCAAGAAAATGAGATTGACGTATCTTAACTTTAATGGCGAACGGATAACATTTCTAAAACAATTTTCATTTTGTTTCTTTCTCTTTAAGTTTGTGTAAAAGCGTAGATACCCCACATCACTCATCTTTTAACTTGAAAGATAAATGTGTCAATATTTTATTTTATTTATTTAAGAAACAAACAGTCTTTTATAGTTACAGTCTTTTATAAATAACATTGAAAAGTATAAATAAATCATAGACTTACAGTTTTAATTAGTAATCTTTAAACATAAGTACTCAATGTTGTGTTATTCTTTCCAATTGTTTTTAAAATTTAAAAAGGAGTACTCAAACGTATTCTAAAACGAACATTTTGGCCGCAATAGTTTTATCGTTATAAGTACATATTTAAACCTACCTACATACGATCATATACCATACACTCGAGAATTCAATTAAGATTAGCAAATGCTATTGAAACAAAATCCAATTGATTGACGCCGGATATCGCTGTAAACCTGTATGCAGTGGTATCAAAGGCTCGCCCGCAGGTACCTTTGTGTCCGGTGGACAATCGGGATTGAGTTAGGGGTCAGCGACACGCCATCTCACTATATGTATGTGCTTAGTGTCATTCTTAGTTGAAACGTGGTTGAAACTAATATTTTATCTGTTGTGTGTCGTATGTTTGTACCTATAGAGAGGTATTAGACGGAATTACAATAGGAGTGAAGGTGATCAACAGATTTGTCACTATGCATAAGATATTTACGTCAAAGTAACAGATGTCACATTTCCAAAACGATCCGATCAAATTTTATCAATGATTGGTGGCACATGTCTAAGTCTAAACAAACGTGTTAGACGTGCATCTACCTACAAAAATAAAGTATTTTTTTAACAGAATCGCTGCTCTGTTTCCGAATCATGCAGTAACCTTGAGACAACCCACCTACCTTCTAATCCTTTCTTCTATAACTAACCCTGAAAGAACAGCTTGTTGTACTGTGTCATGTCTAGATTTGGCCTCGTAATTAAACTTGTGATCGTCTAGTATGCAGTAGGAACCCTAGTTATGGATAGTAACCTAAGTTCTTTTACAAATGTGGTTGGAACCTAAGAAAAGATATTTTAATGATTAGTAGGGAATAAGGTCAGGTAAGATAATATAGAGAAAGGTTTATAAAATATGGTTCAATTGTGGTAAAATCATAAAGAAGCATAAACGATAAAGACTGTAATATGGTTTTAATATATTTTTTTGGTAATATTCCCTACGCACGAAGACACAACAAAATTAATTATTGTAAATTCGTCGGATCGTCCAGAAAACCAGTGTGTGTGTTTAACATTATAATTTCATTTATCATTAACTTAAGGTTACAATACAATACTGACAAAATAGCTAATAATATGTAGTTGATATAAAAGTTTAAGATTAGACTAAAGCAAAGAAAACATGATGTATAAATAAAATATTGACTGCTATAAAAGTTACTTTAATATTTAATGTTTAAATGTTACTTTGAAATAGTTGAGATTATCCTTATTTTATTATATTGTATCGGAATTTCCCAATTATACAACACACATTAATTTCCCTGCGGTGGGCGCTGGTCCAGCCTAATGAGCATCAGATGAGGAATTTTTGACTTAAACATTTTATGAACATTATCCTTTTAAATGACTATTTTAGAGCTAGACCTTACAATCCCAATCCAGACAGTCGGACCCCAAACACTCCCCAAACACTCCATTCCCTACAGTGATCAGTTCTGAATCCTTGCCATAGCTTCCAATAAAGTATTCAGAATGAGTGAATGAGTAATGTCTGATTCCAAGTATACAGACATCCCTCCCAGTATTGCGTTCCGCTTGACTGGTTCACTATCCCAAAAACCCTCTCAGTCACCAAAGCTCAAATTCCCAATCACTATACAGAACCAGAGTCAAGGACAGTACATGTAATCCTCCAGCCCTGATCGGTCTCACAAATGTCAGCTCAAATTTAAACTGTAAGTATTAGAAGATGAACTTTACTATTATTCCCTTCTCTGACGCTCCCTACGGGTCATGTACAGTCGTGAGCATATAAATATATCCATTTTAAACCCTATGGCTATAACATATAATGTAAACATGCATAAATAATGGCGCTCTTGACTGTACCCCGCCTATGCTCTATTTCTAGCTTGTATTAAACACATCATTATAATTCTTTCCTTTATGAGGCAATAAATATATAAATTATTACATTCATTTGTATACTGAAGTTGTTATATTTGTTTGTTCTTCAGTAATTCTATTCTTTCATTGTAATCGATTTAAACATAAAGATTTAATTACAAGCCCACCTCTAGGCTGATCTCAATACAATATTTCACTTCTAACTTTTGTATTTATCAGATCATTTACTTTTATTTACTATGAACTTCAATCTTTATTATATATTCCTTATAGTTTGAAGTTATTCAGCCCTTCCATTACCCTTTGCTAATTCGATCTAAATACTATATATAAATATGTATACAGGGATTGGGTAAGTAGATTATATATATGGAATTATTCTATTAATCTTTTGGAGTTTTACTTTTGTCTTTTGTTCTTAAACTCCACTTCATTATACTATATTTATGTATATAAATATTATTTCCTTAGAAATAAATATCGTGTGTTCCCTAATGAGATTAGTTGATATTATATTAAGTCTGGACAAATAAATGGATATTCTGTTCTTTAGAATTGTAAACTTACTGTCCTGTAAATTCATAATTGAATAAATAATATGACTCACTTGAAGTAGTTTTCATAAAATTTATCTAATATTCAAATAATAAACTTAGTTAACTTTTCGTAATAGTTTCATTCCTGTAACTCAACAAGTAAAACCTGGATAATTAGAAAACATCATAAAGAGAATATTGCAGTTAAAAGGTACCTGTAAATACACATTTTTATTTACAAGAGTACTGCTCTTGTTTATATAGAAAATAATTTTCAAAGCATGTAATATTAAGATCCTGAAATACACACAATTAATTCACATAAATTACTAAATTTCATCTCCTTACTGCTCCAGTTGTATAGTTCCTAGACAAAATGACAAACATATCACGCAAAATAGCTAGAATTCTGTAAAATGCACAATAAAATCACAATATTTATATATATCTTTGCTCCGCTCTCCATCTGTTGTTTAGCTACCTAACAAGATAACATAATAACGCAAACTTAGAGGAATAGACACAAAGTTAAAGATCATTTTATATATCAACTCAAATGATACATAAATATTGATTCAAAACAGCACTGAAACAAAAGAATCAAAGGACTTTAACACTATAGCTACTATTAACTTTAACCAAAATCCTTTGTGGAAAATATCTACTTCTCAAAACCTTTAATGTTTCATAAACATAATTTGACTTACCAATTTGCCGCACGTCTTCTTTCTTATATTTTTCAAATTACTATGACTATCTGTCTGAAATTAGCATACTAAACTGTCCCTAAGTTTCTATGTCATCTGACTGACTTTCACAGCTAAACAAACACTTCACTTTATCACTGCTACGAACTGAGACCTTCGTTGGCTCCACGTTAAGTATCCAGCCGACAATGACGGCGCGTCAGATAGTATATTTTCAAGATAGCCAGCAATAGTTGCCTTCCTTAGTTTCCAAGTTCCACAGTGTAAGAACTACACTGACTATGAATTTGAAAAACAGGAATGAAATGAGTTGTAAGTATGTACGCACCGTCACTCCCATATTCAGTACACACAGAAATATTATTAGTATATGTCACAATCAAAAGAAATTATTAATTACTAAAAGCTATAAATCAATTAGAAAGTAGATTGTATTCAGCTATACTCTTAATATTATTAAAATTGATCAATACTGGAATAAACTTCATCCTAAAACTCAATAAAATTAGTCTGTAATCATCTATTGGTAAATTCCAAAAGAAACCCTATCGAATAGACAATAAGATTCAAAATCTCATGAACTTTAAAGTTATGTCAGATATTTAAATTCTTAGACTTTTATCACAATACGCTCTTACTATCCGCTGTAAATTTAATAAATAATTCACAAAAACTCACAGTTTCTCCCAGCTGCAACGATAGAACTGCCGCCTTCTGAATGCCAGTAGCACTCCGTAAACTTGGCCTCGCGCTGCAGACCCACTGCTGTAAAAGTTTCTCCAACCGCAATTGTAGAACTGCCGTCTTCCATACGCCAGTTGCACTCCAAAGCTTCGGCCATCCCCTACAAACTCTCCAGCACGACACCACTCCTACTATCAAACAACTAAACACACCTCCCTTTAACTCAAAACTTGCAAGAACACCACCTCTACCCACTATGACGACTAAACAATTAAAGCCAATAATAACTACCACTTCCTTCTACGACAATTAAACTTTGAATGCCCTCTACCCACTATAACGACTAAACTATCAATGGCCCCTGGTCTTCCACGTCCGTCCTATTTATACTTTCCTCAATTTGTCACCTTAATCTCCTCCCCTTACCACTAGTTCCTCTATTTTTAATATATTGCGCAAACCTGTCAAGCGCTCCCTGCTACCCCTTCCACCTTTCGTCACTTTGTCGGGCAGGCGGGCTACATCACGTTTGTCATGTTTGGTAAGGTGTTTGACCCCAAGCGCCCGATCTTGCCTATTTGAATTTAGAATACAATTTTCATCTACCAGTAAAGATCTAATAATTATATGAATGTGTTTAAACAGTAATTTCCTTGTTTATTTCAATGATGCATTATAACTAATTGATTTTTCCTTTTGTAATTTATATACTAATAATTCCAAGTGCGAGATTAGGCTTCGCCTGTCTCGTCACAACCTACAATACTTATTGCTTCAAATTCGCGGAAAACCATTCAGGGACTTGCTCAGAGTGAAGTGAAGCACCGGATTTAAAAACAATTAATTTATTCAGAGTATGTTTACAGCTTTGCGTCTTCACTCGTTCATATCGTGTTTCATACTAAGTCATACGTCAACTCATTAGCCATTCAAAAACTATTCAAACTCCATTCGAACGTTCCTTATTCATCACCAAGCAGCCAGCACCTTACACAGCCATCAAAAAGTACACATTTATTTGACTCCGGTACAAAGGTACCAGCAGCAGGTAAGGTTCAGCTATTTAAAATAGTGCACCGATCTGCATTCTACCGTAGAGCTCGGGCATTTAGCCACGGACACAACACGACGAACAACCGGCACAACCCTTTGCCGACTCATCCTACAAATTGGCAGTTTAGGTTGTAGTCCGATGCGACCGGCCGAAGTGCGGGCGCTCGTACACAGGCGTTCTGAAACGCGCTTTGTTTCTTTTTGATATCAGCGCTCGGAAAATCCGATAGACGCGCTTTGATATGTACCGAGTTTTATGCTAGCTATTAATCTCGTTTAGTAGAATGGTTATTGGTTTAAGATTTTATTTGCGTTTTCACATAATGATATCCACTTGTTTGCGAGAATATCCAATGGTTGCATTTTGAAACGTCGCAATGGATTAAATTCAATTTATAAGGTATACGAAGAATAAAAAATATAATTCTTTCACAACACGTAATTACACACTCGTAGAGCTATTTCAGGTTCGCGGCTCGAAACCCCGTTAGCGTGTAACAAATAGTGTTTCAGGCATTTTGTAACGAACAGTTCACAGTTCGCGGAGTGTAGAGGCTAATAAAACGTAATGAAAGCAACACCTCGACCGCTCGCTCACGCCAGGTTAATTAAATTCTCACATCACTACGGCTAAATCTCGTTTCGCCTCGAGTATTTTGCGCGCTAAACAATTGCCAATCAAAGTTTCTACCGCGTTTAAAACTCGTGCCGTGCATGACAGTTTAATTTCACAAAAACGTGGTTTATTTTTGTAACATCAGAAGTCTGATGTGGCCTTTCGGAATTATAAGTTGGGCGTTACAAAGTATAAGTTTTATTTAGCATAACTTTTAATCAACGCTAATCCTAGTTAATCATTTTGTTTATGAAAAACTTTGTTAGGTACTACATATAGCGGCGTCTTTTATGACATACTTTTATGTAAACTAATAATAACATACTTTTGAATATTGCAATATAGTTTAAATAAAAAAAAGTTCTAACAATATACAACTACATATAGCCGTATACTATAACGGAACCCACATAAATTATGAAAGCTCCCATGTCGTATATGAAAAATTCTTCGGCTATGTCATAAATCAATTTCATACAAGCGCAAGGCCTAAGTAAATGTCTTTAATCGAGCAAACATGGAAGCCGCAATATGAAAGATAATGTCAGAACAAACTTCAATATAAAAGATGATAATGTCAGAACAAACTTTGTCCCTTGGACGGACGGAGCAAGATTAAAGTGGACACTGACAGTTTGCACACATAACTACCAGTATAGGTAGACATACGTGGCTTAATACATCAACGGTATTACGTTAGTGACAACTAGCTACTTACCTAACTGTAGTTATTGTTATTAAAGCAAGGCCAACAAGACCAGACAAGTACTCGTAATGGCAGGAGCGGGAAAAGGAGAGAGATAGTAATGATATGACGTATCAGAAAAAGATGGAATATACCTATCTCTTCTCATTGTATTTACTTTAGTGATACACGTTAATGATACACGTTATGGGTGAGACGATTATCGACGCACACAATTAGATAATGGATGACTTAAGAATTGTAAGTAGATGAAACTAAGTATTAGGAGGTAGCCGAAATGCTATTTTAGTAGATATAGCTCGGACAGTTTACTCCTGACATACTCGTGTCTCAACTCGTATCATAAAAGACTTTTGTCAGACGCTTTTGAAAGAAATAAAATTTTGTACAATTCTTTTAACTTTGTTTATACTAATATATTTTCACCGTCGTAGTTATTGCATCATTGTATGTTATGTAAATTTCTTACTCATACCAAGAACTTAATATTGGTTTTAGAAGTACGTTTAAAAATATGTTAATTTGTAAAATAATTGAACTGTCCTTTCGGTTTAAAGGAACAATAACAACAAAACTATCTGTACTTAAAGCCATTGAAGCAACTTGCCCTGCATAGGCTAACCACTGGGCAATTTCGTAAATTACGACCAGCATAAATAATGGGCAATTTAGTAAATTACTGAGACAGTACCTTTTGTAGGACTATCTGTAAGGGCAGTTACCGCAGTTGGGCTTATATTTATTTACAGTAGAGCTGTTCGTATAAAAATAGCACTAGACCCTGCGTCGTTAAAAATAACTTTATTGTCACTATAAAGTATGTAATGATAATTTGGTAACGAATAATGTTTAATTTATACGTACGGAGTACGTATTATTTATAGGTACGGAGAAAAAACTAAAATAACACCACGATTCATTATATATTTTTTGGAAATGAAATATTTGTGTTGTGTTACACCCTTTACGCACGACTGGTGCTACGCCGCACCACAGCTCCGTAGCACGTGTTCTACGAGATTGAATAGCCATCATTTTGCAAATATAATTTTTGATACCAATCCCATCTCAGCATTGCGAGTCACGTTCACTAAATATTATAGGTACCTAATTAGCTCACTAACCAAGACTACCTATTCTACCTAATAATTAAGTCTCGCTAAGTATGCTACGCCGTAACGCGTAGCATTACGCGACTGAGGTTCAAATAGACATCTAAATTTCGCCATTCGATTTGATTGGATGTTAAATTGGAATTCGAGTATTGTGGTTCTTCAGTGTCCGAAGAGCCTCTGATGCTGGCCTTGTATACATTTTTGAAAAGATTACTATTCAAAATTATGAAATTAAACATATAAAAATGACTAAATATTCTAATACTTTGTGGCAATAATATAACAGGTATGTTGTATAAATTAACTAGACTCTTTGTGAGAGTGTCCAGTTATTCTTTACAGAATAATTTTACTGTATTTTTGGCAATGAAACAACCGAAATCACTAACTAACAAAATATAATCGCTGTTTTTACAAAAATACAAGGAATCTACAAAAAATCAACAATTCATCAATACGAAAGCAAGAATCAACGCGCCTAATCATCTAACCAAGCTTACATCGAGATGACAACTCTACTCATTTCGCGCCTAAAACTGACACTGACAGGTGACGGCTGTCAGCGGGGTTATTTCAGGCGTTCTTTAAAACTTGGAATCCAATACGGCCGTTCCTGACGCTGCATCGTCCTCGACTGCGTCTTCCGATCTTCATCACCAACGCCCGTCCTCACGCGGCGCCGGAAGATAGCCGCGTCGCGGGAGGGTCGACACCGACAGCTCCGGCACCAGCTTTGATGCTCGTTGCTCGGTGACCTGCCCAGAACCAGCAACAGGACACGTCTCGTATCTGCAACAACTTTCTCAATCTCAATCATCTGAAATATTTTTCTAAGGTTCCGTACCCACAGGCACAAGAGGAACCTTTTTTTGTACCACCATTCTATCACTCATTCAATGTTCCATCATCGTTCAATCAAACGTTCACAATGATCAAACGTCTCCATTCAACATCGCATTACCATAGCTCAGTCATCCATAAAAGATGAGGCGCGACGTGAATGAGACCCACAGTATAATGTACATCAGCCTCATCATAATTCACTCAATCATCATGCGATCATACATCAGCTTATATTCAAACCTTTAAATTTACATTGCCATGGCCTTAGCAGGATACACAATTCCTGCGTACGGACAGAGGTAACCCTCACGACCCGTCTGCAGACGCAAGATGAGAACCGCAGCTCCCACTTCGTCACTACGGGTAGAAGCGTCCTCCATTCCCGTCTGCTACGGGATAGGCGTCCCTAGATCCCGTCTTCCGTTAACAAGGATCGTAACCACTTGTTAACCGGCATACATGTAAAATGCTTGCTAACCCGCACTATGTAAAACGTTAACGGAGCCGTCACAACAACCCGTTAATCCGCATACACGTGAAGTGCTTGTTAACCCGCACCATGTAAACGTCGACAGAGGCACCATAGTTAGCGTGTCAACCTGCTCACGGTGCTCACAGTAAACATCGACAGAGACATGCATGTCAGTCAGGTCAAAGTAAAACGTCATCATTAACTTGTAAATCTGTTCAAAGTAAAATGTCAGCAGAGCATCCCATTAGCCTGCAGTGGCGGAGCGTCCATATAACTCAATTGCCTATTTTCCAGCCAGTCCAGTTCTTTTACTATGGCTCATAAGGAATAAGAAAGGCAAATTATTCCCTTCCCTAAGAATATTTTTGACGTGCCGCCACTGGTAGCTTGCTTACCTGCACACACATCCACCATCATTAACGCTCTGCTGTGATCCGTTTCATCATAAAAGAGATGTAGTCAGTCAGAGATGTAACGGTAGATGGATGTCCTATCCTATCTCAGGGAGGCTTTAAGAGAAACTATGAGAGTGACTAGAATGTGTTCTGACTCAAAACAATAGAAGAAGGGGAGGTTTAGTTTTATGATAAACAGAATCACAATCCTCAGGTGCAATAACGAAAGCAGCGTATGATTAACCACTATCCTCTACACATTACCTCATACTGGAACACGCTCATGAACTGTAGTTCATTGAGTCCAACCGCTCCAGTGAGTAGCGCATGCCTCCAGGCATCGCTCTCTTCTTCGCAGCATTAACAGGATAGGGTCCAGAAAAGAGGTGTATGACCAGCATCCACTCGAAAGCAAATGTGTGGCTCCAGAGGACTCGCATGTCAGCCGCAGCTCACAGCGTCCTCTTCACACAGTAAACCATCACTGCAAAAAGCAAACACAATCAGATCCAATTATGATTACATTCATGAACACGACAATTACAGTTAGTCACAATCGAATGTAGTTCATTAAACCCATTCACATAAAATAAAGTGAACATCACTGTATTAATCCACTAACAGATATAAGTCTTCCCCAATACGCACCATTTTCACTGTGCCTTTAGCTTGTCGCATTCAGCTTTTAACAGAGACCTTTCACCAATCTTGGCTCCACCTAGCCAAAAGAGCATACTACGCTTACCATCCAACAATTCTAGTGAAACATACAGTTGTACATCATTGTCCATAATGCAATGCCCTTCCTGCTATGTATTGTCTCTCATTTTTGCCCCGTTCGGCCTTCACTGACTCATAAACATTTCTAGGCCTCCAGCCCATACTGGCACCTCCTTTGGGCAAAAACTTCACTGTAACACACAGACACAACACAACAGAAGTAATTAAACCAATGCAAGTAACATTTTATCAAGCCAAATAAATCTCTTCCAAATAATCATTTCCCATGAGTCATAAGATGTCCATCAAATAGGCAGATCAACAAATAAGCCCTTGATGATGACCTTTATTCATTCACACCACACTATGCAATCATGTGAAGTCGCAGATCACAGGGCCACCAGTCTGCAATTTACAACTCATGAACTCACTAAAAGTGTTCAGTTTACTAAAACAACTCCATATCACATTTGACTTTAACAAGTTAAGATCAACAAGGCTTTTGCTACAAGTGTTCAATCATTAACATACAAGTTGTCCAAAATAGCATTATGCAGAATAGCATTTAAAATTGACACATACAAATGCAAATTACTAAATGCCAAGTTAAATAAATTCAAGAAGTATTTAAATACAGGGTAGGTATTTTCAGGCATGTTAAATACAGTGGTTTTCATGACACATTGCATTGTCATCTCATCAAATCCAAAATATTACCTCGTCCATTGCATTAATATTATGCTGCACCTTTTGATTCATATGTGAGGTCAAAACTTCTAAGTTGACATACACAGAACAAAGATAAAATAAGTTTCCAAACTTCACCTTTTGTATGAGCTTACATTGCCGACTGTACACCGCTATCAATTACTCATCAATGTAACTCCATCAATTTCCAAGTCAACCAGGCCATCATGTGTAAACGATTAAACTATGGCCACCATCCATATCCAACATAAGGCCAGTCCCATGGTACCACACCATGCATTTCATGACATCCGGACCAACACCGGTACACAAAACTTCATTTCTAATTTATTTTCAGGAATCTGGCAAAACCTGACCTGCAAACTTGTTTCGAAACAAGCTAACACACATACACATAAGTAAAGAAACATTACACATGAACAATAAAGACTTGCATGTAGTAAAACTTTCCCACAAAAGTACTAAAGAACAGAACAATCTTTCATTGGTAAAGTCCAATGTAATTTATGACATGAAAAAACATTAGTCAAAGCTTCTCACTTTGTCTCAAGAATTTCAGCCTCAACGAGTCATTAATTTCACATTCAGTGTCATCAGCTTGTTGGAGGGTGGCCTGGGGAAAATCCAGGGGAAACCTCCGACACGACCACGCGGGCAGTTTAAACACTGAAATACCCTAAGAGTTTGCGATCTAGTGATCTTGGTTGAGCAGTTTTATTTCAACCCAATTTGAACCACCATCATCTAGAGTGTGGTTACACTATATGTCATCAATGCATCCCATGTACACATACATAAATGATCAAAAGCAGGTTCCCAAATAGGATCTCTGTCTACCCTATAGTAGACACTGCCTAAGTATGAAATTCAAAATTAAGTTCCAGGTAAATTACATGCTACTGATCACAACAGTGCGCAACACATACTATGTGGCACTTAGCTATACACTTTGCATACTTACTAATTAAATAATGTTGCAGAGCACAGCGCTATCATTTACATTGCAACTTAACATGAGATGTGTCGATCCAACTTAGCATTCACTCGCTACTCACTCTGGACCTTTACTCACTAATCCCAACAGCATCCATGACTTGTACCATCATCATCATCATTAATTTAAGAGCCAAGCTCTTGTCGGTGGAGCAACTTTCATGTATTTCTTAAGCCTTTCTTTTGACCACCTGACCCTTGCCCATAAATTCTAACTATGCTGTATCTATAGTGCAACTCAGTCTCTGAAATCAAACTCAATGTGCAAGGTGTTTAGAAAATAACCACAACCACTTACATGGAAAATGTCATATGTGACATGTTACCATTTACATCTTTCATCATTGTGTACTTGAAATACAACTTGCAAACTAATTTCTTTTTTTTTCTTTTGTACATCTATTAGGTGTTCACTCAAAGAATTAAAATAAACTGTAAGCTAGTATCAACTTAGATGTGACATTCAATGATCATAAAATCCATCAAATAAGAGCTGACCGCAGTCACAACTGTTACCTTACCCAGTTTACCCACCGGCTTTGTATGTTTGCTAGTACACTTCTTGACATCAAAATGCATAACAACTATACATAAGTTGTTACATTCTAAGACTTACCACATTACCTAATAGGTATTTGTTTGATTTTGTATCTCATTCTCTCTAAGATGTCACAATAACAGTCTGGAAGTACTGAATCAGACAGCACCGTACTGCACTTTACTACAAACTTTACACAGTCACATAACTAACAAAGTTATGCCAAAAATCTATTTCTTTACTGATTACAAAGTCTATTTGTTACCTGTTTGTATAGTAGAGCACTGACTTTGGGCAAATAGTTACCAGCTTGTACATTACCCCTTGTATGACAATAGAAACCTGCAGTATCCACACAAGCTACAGACAATAACACTTGCCGCTCGCTGTATATGAACATTTCACTGATTCCCACATTTATATACCCGATGACATGTCATGCATTTAAAACTTGGAACTGCATACTGTAGGGCTTGTGTACCGCACCGTTGCAAGGCAGCTCTTACTTCATCTTTCCGATGAATATCTGACCTGTGAACACTAAACATCACCATGGAACCAATTGTTCCACAAGTTTTTAAAGCTTTGTAGCTACTACGTCATTTCGTGTCAATGCAGCATTGACTTCGACCGTGAAGTGTTGCGACTCCGCTGAAAATTGCAAACACGTTTTCTTTATGACAATTCTGCCGTGTTTGAGATAACACCGACAAAACACGATCCGGCCGGCTAAGATGACATCGGCGAGTGCGCAGTGCAAGTGACAGCGCTTGCAATTCTACAAGATCTGTTTCGGCTGCGTTTCTTACATATCGTCATTGTTGCTTACGTTTCGAACCGAAACATCTAGATTATGATTACGATTGATTCATTCTTCAAACAAGTAAAAGCCATTACAAAAACAAGAAAACATGGCCACGCTAGGCCTCGACTTTGTGGGCAGTTAGATAAACGTGTCTCACTTCTGATTTTGGCAATGAAACAACCGAAATCACTAACTAACAAAATATAATCGCTGTTTTTACAAAAATACAAGGAATCTACAAAAAATCAACAATTCATCAATACGAAAGCAAGAATCAACGCGCCTAATCATCTAACCAAGCTTACATCGAGATGACAACTCTACTCATTTCGCGCCTAAAACTGACACTGACAGGTGACGGCTGTCAGCGGGGTTATTTCAGGCGTTCTTTAAAACTTGGAATCCAATAGTATCAATAACATTGCTAATATTTGACAGGTACATAATTTGAGGCAACGCCTATAATAACGCATAATCGGCATATGACTCGCGCGGTACGTCGAATAGATACGCTGGTGTTGCACGTAGTGGCACTGGCAGTAGAAATGACGGCGTTAATCAAATCGCGATAATCGTCACGTGCTCTCGCGCGGGCCCAATTACCGCGCAGCCTCCGGGGCCCCTTCAAGTCAAGCAGGAGCTGGCCGTCGCATCTGGAAGTGGCTTCATATTCCTATCTTAAAGTCTTAGATACCTAGAATCCTTACACGTGCGTACGTGTAAGGACGTGCGTTGTATGCGTATACACTTTTTAATACCTACACTTAAGTTTGTAAAAACAATAGTCTAATGTTATAACTTCTATAACGACCGCTTTAGCTTAGTTGGTAGTGACCCAGCCTACGAAGCTGGAGGTCCCGGGTTCGAATCCCGGCCGGGGCATTTATTTGTGTGATGAGCATAAATATTTGTTCTTGGGTCTTGGATGTTTTCTATGTATTTAAGTATTTATTTATCTATATAAGTATGTATATCGTCGCTTAGTACCCATAGTACAAGCTTTGCTTAGTTTGGGACTAGGTTGATTTGTGTAAGATTGTCCACAAATATTTATTATTATTATTATTTATTTATAATGCCTGCATTTGGGAAGGAACTGGCAGTTAGAGAGCTAGAGCTTGAACACACTGTGTAATGCACTGAAATGCTAACACACTGTAACGCCCTCAATCACTAATTTTTATCTATAAAGTACTGGTATAGTAAAATGTAGGGCGCGTTCATTTGTTTCTTGCCAATTCTTGCATAGAACTTGTATATGATAGTACTTTATA
This sequence comes from Cenopis cana, assembly GCA_951800055.1. Taxonomy (NCBI): domain Eukaryota; kingdom Metazoa; phylum Arthropoda; class Insecta; order Lepidoptera; family Tortricidae; genus Cenopis; species Cenopis cana. Next base: position 10,024,457 of record OX637488.1, read on the forward strand.
AATAAAAAAAACATTGTATAATTAATTATCTACAGCTACAAATACCCATGTCTTTTAATTATTTGCCAGGAGGCCTATTTTTTTCGCCACTTCTGGTTGTTGTGTCCGATCTGTTCATGTTTGCAAGGACTTAGTAACGTCATAATAGTGGTCAGCGGAATTGCCATGAGGGACTTCACTCTGCTCCCATTGGATTTTATGACTTAGCCTTTGATGCTCAGGAACCTTATACATCTCTAAGGATCTCTGTTAGTTTTGTTTTAATGTTGACACACGTAATGACACTTGGATTTTTCCGAATACAACGAAGTGAACCACTCGTGCGAAATGCAAGTTGGCAGTTATGTATGTACCTTGAGGCAAGAGTACCGCACACGCACGATACATTACAGTAAAAGTAAAAGGCCTCCTCATTACTGTAAAGTGGAACTCCATAGTCGAGAAAAAGAAAGTAGATTGTTAACCAAGGGTTGAAAGCCACCAGACAAGATATTTTGACGCTCCAACGAAGTGATAGCGCCAATTGTTGGAGGCTGAAATGGGTGGCTTCACCCGAGCAAACACTGTGCTTTTAATTTCGAATGCCATGCACAAACATTTTCCGAATAAGTGAAGCAATCATTTGGTAACTGTTGACTGACGTTAATAGTATTTATATAAACACTATAAATGTATATATTATACAGGGTGTCCCATATCTACCACGCCACAGTGACACCGGAGGTAGGTCATCTCAAGAAGAACATAACCAGCCTAACATGACCTCAGTAAAAGTTGCACGGTTTTCGAGTGGTTTCCTCTTGAGTTGACCTACCTCCGGTGTCACTGTGGCGTGGTAGATATGGGACACCCTGTATATACCTTTTCTTTAAATAATAATAAGTAGGCACAGTCAGCAGCAATGGTTGCTACGCGGGCGAGGTGTTCAAAATGATCTTCACACATCTTTATTATAAGGGAATAAGAGCGTGTGAAGATCATTTTGAACACCTCGCCCGCGTAGCAACCATTGCTGCTGACTGTACTTGTGCTATTAGTAGCCAAATGCATATATTTAACTGCGATTCCACCATACTTTTAAAAGGTACCTACTTTCCTGCTCTATCGCTGAAATGTACCACTTTCAGCACGGCGCTAAAGAGATCAGCAATATGACCCACTTTCATATGAGAAATGAAAATATATGTAAATTGTACACAACTGTGTCATTTACGTGAATGACACAGTTAGTATTTTTATTTAAATCAATCGACTCAAGAAATTTAAATGCACAGGCTCAAGTGCCATTTGGCACGGCTGGCCGCTTCCAGCAGTACAGTACCGGGCGAGTAGCGAGAGGTGAGTACTAAACGCAGCGACTGGCACGGTCGAGTGCCGTCGAGAGTCGAGGGCCGGGACGTGACTATCGCCTCGGCGCTGCGATCTGCATGCAGTGCAATCCGGAGAAACAACCAAATTGGATCTCAATGCAATTCTGTAATAAAAAAAAGAAAGGTGTAAGTTGGTTTTCATCAGATGGGCACAATAATTCACGGTTCTGGAGAAAATAAAGTCTGATATTTGAAGCCTGTTACGTGTCTATTCCGTAGAAAGTGATGTGTGTGTACTGTGTCTGTGTGTGTAAGTGGTGAACCTATTATTTCATTTCAAACGTATGTATTTTCTCATTTCATTTATTATTTATTTAATCTTTATTTCACAAAAGAAAATCTTATCGTAAAACAGGCGGACTTAATACCGTAATATGTTTTTCTCTACCAGTCAACCTGCAAAGCGAAGCTCCTCCAAGGCGAAGCAGAAAAATTGTTCATCATTAACTCTGTTGAATTTACTGTGTTCATTAAATCTCATAACTCTTCAAAAACAAGCGTATATGTGAAGTTACATAAAGTTGTTAGTAGTTTCGAGTGGGAAGCCCCTTGTTAAAACCGGCAAATGCAATTAAGTGGTCCGTTGTGACTTTTGCTCCTATGTTAGGCACAAATATTATATTTACGTAAAAGGGATAACATCGGATGAGCTGTGTTTTAAGACTGCGTCGTGCAGGGTAAATTATCAGCGCCTGTCAAATTTCTATTTTTTTAAATTATTTTCCCCAGTAACTCACACATACATATTTCACACACACTACTTCATTTTGTTGGCCCGGGTCATTGACTTAAATTTTTTTAATAGGTATTTTCGGTTGTGTATTGCCACCAGTTAATCAGAGTTAAAAACTCCTTAGAGAAATCGAAATTGTCATAACTTGTCACTGTACAATGACAATGCTCTGTCAATTTCTGTAAGGAATACAAAGTTTTGATTTACAATATTTGATGATTTATTAAGGCATGACAAAAATGTAAAAATAAAAGTCAAGTTCTGATCTGTCACCAAAACCTTACTTCTGAAAATTGGGATTTGATTTTAGTAAAACGCTCCTAATTATTCATATACAAATAGATTAAAAGTGAGAAAAATTCTTGCATTATTTGGCTATTTTTTGTATGGTTTTGGTTTGCGCCGGAATTAATATATAAATATATATATATATATAAATAAATATTTGTGGACAATCTTACACAAATCAACCTAGTCCCAAACTAAGCAAAGCTTATGGGCTATCGGTACTAAGCGACAATATACATACTTTATACATACAGATTTAAATAGATACTTAAATACATAGAAAACATCCAAGACCCAAGAACGAATTCGAACCCGGGATCTCCAGCTTCGTAGGCAGGGTCACTACCAACTAAGCTAAAGCGGCTTTTATAGGTAATGCGAGTTTTAAGCGAAGATGCGGTTGTTTTATTTCGATATATATTATGTAATGAAACTTAATGAAAATGTATGGCAGTATTTTGAAATAAGTTTGTTAAGTATTCTTAAAACCTAATGATAATGAAATAAGTAGGACAAATATGACCAAGTAGGATTTAGTAAATCATTTTCACTATCTGTAATTGGAACTTGGCCGGCCGGACGCGCTATCGTGTGCATGGTTGAATGTACGAGTCCATAGTTATGTTATGACAAATTAGCTCTCATGTTCCTTCTTATAAGAACGATAATTGAATAGAATAATTAGTGGAGTAAATTTTACTGAACTTTTAACACTACTTGGACAATGGTTGCGTATAGCTAAATCCATGTACATGCTGCATACATGCTGTAATGTAACAGTTATAATACTTATAATATACGCAATTGAAATTGCCATCTTACTATTATTTACTACGTTTACGTAACGTCCAAACAATTATTGCGACGTACTTTTTTTGTTTTTTCAACCTGATTGTGGCCTTATAGGTCGAGCCCAATAAATCGATAGGAGTGCGCGGTTGGAAAGTGGCCTGGGGAAAATCGAGGGGAAACCTCCGACACGACCACGCGGGAGGTTTAAACACTGGGATACTCTAAGAGTTGGCGCTCCAGTGAGATTGGTTACGCGGCTTCTACCGAATCTGAGTTGTGAGTGGAATCGAGCTACTTACTGGGAGTTTTGTCGCTGGTTCACTAAACTCTACTAGGCCCGACCTGGGTCGGACTGACTCTACCCGGTGTGACGTACTTACGTATATCCAAAGACTACAACGTATATAATAAAGTACGTATATCCGTATATCCAAAATCAAAGCAGTGAACCAAATAATTTCAAACCATAAAAAACAATCAAATAGAAATTAGAAACCGTACTTATAGACCTGCAGAAATAAGTAGGACTACATACATATATTTTGTATAAGACTCAGCTTATACGTCGTCGTTAGAGATATAACTAAGATAAAAAAACACATTTATATTTTCATTCTATAATTAGTATGACCATGCGGCTTCGACAATACAATCTTCTGCTGCTTATTACTTTCTTTGTTGTGTGACACTGCAGATTGATAATCCACGATTCCTGAAGTTATATCACGACATCGACATCATTAAATGTATTCCTATTTGACGAGAAAGCGTGAATATCCACACAAATTTCAATAAGTATTCCAATCCAATCAATCCAATCAGTGGGTTCTTCAATGCTGAGGATCGTGACCGCTATGTCTCTGGCGGGGAGTGCAGATGGCTCGCCAGTGGTTCCGATGATGCGCTGCATGCAGCGCCGGGTGTTCTCGGAGTCCGGCGAATTTGGAGATTTTTTCAATCCACCTGGCTGGCCCGAGCTCGTCTATCCTCCACCTTTCCCGTCATCATGATGTACTCGAGGCTAATAGGGACGACGCGCGATATGTCCAAAAAATGCCAGTAGATAAGTATGCGTTGTTGGCAAACTGTCGAGAGGCGTGTGTGTATGCGTATTTGGTGTTCGATATCAACATTAGATACGTAAAATTATTGAAATATAAAGAAAGAAAAATGTACACAAATTTTCATTTGAAGTAAGTGACAAATGTCATTACGTTATAAAGATGTTCCGTCAGGGTGACCATTCATTGAAATTAATTTCCATTGTAATGAAACGCATCGGCAACCTTTTAGCGTCTAGAATGCGTTTTCGGGAAGGAAAACATTATAATTTGAACGCATAAGTAAACTTTCGGGACCAAACACTGTATGTTCTCTAAAAAATAAAAGGCTAATACCAAAAATTCCATGTTAAAAGGTTCTTAAAACGCCACACGTCAATATTTATTTACCCTACTTCAATTAATACAATCTTTGTGTGTGGTATACATATTGTATTCGTATACGGGCAAAATGTCAAAAACAGAGCTGTCAAAGCGAAAAAAGGAGCATGCGTCTGCTCTCACCGAGGGCCAATGCCCATCTGTCGATTTTTCGAAGTATGGTGGCAGGGAAAATGTATGGAAAAGTCACTAAAGTTTAGATTTACGTTTGAAATTCTCATTGGTCTTTGCGAGGAAAAATGTGAAAAGTGTGATAACTTATAGTGAATACTTTTGAGATTTGTTTGAGTGTGATTTTGAAACGAAATAATAGATTTTTCAATTCAAATTTGCCTAAACGCCGACACGCGTTCTTCTCATTTTTAGTGCAACTTTACGGTATTGTATTTATTAAAGTGTAATTTATTATAGATTACTAATAGTGATAACTTGTAAACACACTCTTTGTGATAATAATTATATATATTTTATATATTTTTGTAGAGAATCGGGACCTCCACAGATTGAGAGGTGAAGGCTGTTTTTGCTAAATATGCTCGGCGCCCTCTTAATACACGGTTATGTTATGTTAATAAACCGGCCAAGTGCGAGTCAGACTTTGCACATTTAGGGTTCCGAACCAACCGCAAAATTAAGTTGGTTTGTTTTCGCGCCCCCTTTAGCAGTATGGGAGCTCCCCTTTCAAAGATTCAAAGATTCAAAGCGTTTATTGCCAGAACATAGTAAAAAAACAGATTTTAGTGTACAATAATGTGCTTATGTTCTACCAATCTTGGCATGCAATATTACAAATTCATTGTCATTTATTAAAATTTGTTTAACATACATTATTATTAATACGAGTCATTTATACTGTCATCGATTTTAATTATTATTATTTCTTATGGTTCCTAATTGTAGTAATTTATGTCAAAAATATGTTAACTAATTATATTTCATTATTCTATAGATTTGTTTAAAAAGTCCTTTACAGAGTAAAAACATTCTTCCAGTAGGTAGTCAGTGACTTTCTTTTTAAATTGGCTAGGTGGACAATTTTTGATGTCACTTGGTAACTTATTATAAATTTGTATAGCCATGCAAAACGCATTATTCCTATAAATTTGCGTTTTAGCAAGAGGCAAATGAAGTTTATGTCGATATCGAGTAGACCTTGGAAAAATCTCAGCATGGGTCGGGAAAAAATTCGGATGCTTATGTACAAACAGTGATATCTCTTTAATATACATGCAAGGTAATGGCAATACTCTAGTAGATTGGAACAAGGGTTTACATGGTTCCAGGTAGTGGCTGTTACACACCGCCCTTATACATTTTTTTTGGACCAAAAATGCCCTAATCATATCTACGGAGTTGCCCCAGATTAGTAACCCATATCTTAGAATAGAGGATACGTAGCCGTGGTATGCTACGAGTACGACATCTTTCGAGCACGTGCTACTTAGCCTTCTTAGGGCGTAGACGTACTTTTGCAGTTTGTCACATATTTCTGAAATATGAGCTTTCCAATCGCAGAATTGGTCTATACAAAAGCCGAGAAACTTTGTAGATTCGACTTCAGCAACTGTGTCCTTATCGCAATTCACATTTAGGTTTATTGCTCGGCTTCTATGGGTCTTAAATTGTATCACATGAGTCTTATTTACATTTATTCTTAAATTATTTTTTGTCAGCCAATTTAGTACATTTTCCAAAGCAATATTTATGTCATTATTAAAACTATCTATATCATCACCCTTTACTATTAATGTAGTGTCGTCGGCAAACATGATACAATTGATATTACTATGTCCAAGATGATTTGGCAAGTCATTTATATACAACAGGAAAAGTAGTGGGCCGAGAATACTCCCCTGCGGTACTCCATTTCGGTTAAAACTAAATTTAGATCGTATTTCTATCTGTTCTCCTCTAACAGTATCCATATATTGTAGTTCCGTACACTGTTGCCTATCAGATAAATAACTTGTAATCCAATCGTTGGCTTTGCCTCTGATTCCATAACCATCCAATTTGCGTAGCAGAATGGAATGGTTTACGAAATCAAAAGCCTTGCTTAGGTCTAAAAATATTGCTGCTACTGGTACTTTTTGGTTTAAGGATTCTGTCACTAACTTCACCAGGTTAAAACACGCCAAAGTAGTCGAACTACCCTTCCGGAAACCATATTGGTTATTTGTTAATATATCGTTGCAATTCAGAAAAGACAACAAGCGATTTTGCATTGCTTTTTCTAAAATTTTTGAAAGTATGGGTATAAGGGCAATCGGTCTATAGTTATCCATGCATTCTTGATCGCCTTTTTTAAAAATAGGTTTTACTATAGACCTTTTTAAACTATCGGGAAAGCGACCTTCTGTAAACGACAAGTTGATAATGTGTGTAAGTGGCTTAACAATATATTTTGCACAAAGCTTAAGAATTTTAGTGTTTATATTGTCAATACCAGTCGCATTGCTAGCGTTGAGAGACAAAATAATTTTATGTGTATCTTCCAAAGTAACTGGGGTAAGGTATATAGTTTTTTGATGGAAGGTATTTAGACTAGGATAATTTACGTCTATACTATTAACTGGGTGATCTTTGGTTATATCTGTGAAGAAATCCTTACAACATTTAAAAGTAAGTTTTGACTATTTGTATAGCTTTGGGACACCAGCTTAGCTCCAACCGTTTAGCTGTGTGACTGACGACGGACGGACAGACGGACGCGTGAGTGACAGCAATAGGGTTCCGCTTTGACCCTTCGGGTAAGGAACCCTAAAAAGTGTCAATAATAATCAGCGTGCCTGTAATTGTACCATTAAGCTGCCTAATAGGTATATGACACAAACAGGATAAACACTAAATTGGTTGTAATCCATCAAAATGTACGATCTATTTGTGGCAAAATATCGTTATTGGATTTACTTTGTAGCACTGAAAAACCTGATATTCTTGCATTAACCGAAATTTGGTGCAACAGAAGTGAGATTGAGCGAGTGCGAATATGTGGGTACACCGTCGCTAATTATTTTTGTAGAACGCGTACCGCGGCACACGGTGGGGGTGGGACCGCCCTGCTCGTGCGGGATGGCCTAGCGTTCAAGCCGCGTAATGACCTACAGTCCCACTCAGTTCAGTATCACTTTGAATGCACAGCTATAGAAATGATTAGTTATAAGTTAGTTATAATATCTATGTACAGAACTGGCAATGGCGACTTTGATGTATATTTGAATAGTTTGGAATTATTATTACGTAAACTCACTGACGAAAATAAAAGGTATATTTTGGTTGGTGATCAAAATGTGGATTATTTATCTGACAATAGTTTGAGACGGCGGGTTGACGATGTATTAGGCACTTTTGGATGCATAAACACCGTTTCTTTCCCAACTCGCGTGACTGCCGACTGTGCGACGTCCATCGATTGCGGTATAGCGAACCACTCTCGTAACTGTCTATCTGTGTCGCCCGTGGACACTGCTATTAGCGACCACAACGCTCAACGGTATGAGTTCGCTATTCCTGAATACGGGCGTTCCAATGTTGATGCGCATGAGATCGAACGTCGGTTATTTAATGATGAATCCCATTATTTATTTTATTGTGACATTTATAATTATGATTTTAAATTTATTTATGATACTACTATTGACATTGACACTAAATTTAATAAACTATTTAACATTTTGACATACTATATTGACATACATTTTCCAATTAAACGAATTAAACCAAGTAATAAGAAGAAAAAATTGCCATGGGTAACTAAAGAACTGACCGAGTACATACAAAAACATAGGGATCTTCATGAAATCCAGCGTCAATACCCCGGCAATCCAATTATATCTCAATGTATTGAAAATTATGTTCATTTAATTAAGTCGACAACACTGCGCGCCAGGCAACATCATATTGAACATAGGCTAGGTGAGAGCAGAAATCCGTCGAAGGAGATTTGGAAGGTGGTAAATGAGGAGATAGGCACCAAAACAAAATCTCAAGATATCTGTCTCAATGATTCCTCCCAAACTAAACTACCGCCTAACCAAGTCCCAAATGCGTTTAATTCGCACTTCTTAAATATAGGTTTAAACTATGCCATCCGAACGGATCCAGTTGTAAGCAGGCGCTATCTTCGTAGTTACCTACATGACCTTGACGTACCGATGATGACCTTGCCGACTGTCACAAATGACACGATAAATAGGGTAATACAAAACATGTTAAAGACACGTGCAACTGTTGACATTTATGACATTTCACCAAATATTCTATTATGTATATGGCCAATTATTTCTGACATTTTAGTTGTACTTATTAATATTATTTTTGAAACAGGTGTGTATCCTGAAGTGCTCAAGAGCACCAGAGTGAGCCCAGTGTATAAGGGAAATGGTGACAAATGTGACGTTACGAATTATAGGCCAATATCAATAGTCCCCACAATTTCCAAAATTGTGGAGTCTATTCTCTCGTCGCATATAATGTCCCATTTGGAGAACAATGACCTACTGACTGACCGCCAATTCGCTTATCGGCAAAACATGTCCACAACCACAGCTGCGCTCAAGATATTTGACTGCATTGTTTCCGGGCTGGATGACAAATGCAAGATGGCGGGTATATTTTGTGACTTGTCCAAGGCCTTTGATGTCATTGATCATGAACTGCTTTTGGACAAGTTACATCATTACGGAATGCGAGACTTGAGCCACAAATTGGTTACGTCATTTTTGTCCAACCGGAAACAGGTTGTCAAATTATCTGTGAGCGGTGAACGACTGAGGTCTAGTGCCGGCAGCGTAAACATTGGAATCCCTCAAGGTTCGGCGTTAGGAAATACCCTTTTCCTAACGTTTATGAACGACCTTCCTACTGCCGTCACGGCTGGCCTCTCTGTTCTATTCGCGGATGATACCACGGTGGTAGTTAGCGCGCGTACGTTTGAGCAACTCGGACAGAAGATTCATGACGGATGTGATCAACTGCAGAGGTGGTTCTCTACCAACGGATTACTCCTAAACATTGCGAAATCCAACGTCATGGTCTTCTCGGGCCGCAGAATTACAATTCCCCCGTGCGTAGCCAACAGCCCGATGCCGATAAGCGAAGAATGTAAGTTCCTTGGCTTCACTCTGGACTCTTACCTTAACTGGAAGTGCCATGTAGACAAATTATGTGACAGATTGAGTAGTGCAGTCTTTGCTTTGCGTAAGCTTAAGCCACTTATATCGGACGATGCCTTGAAACAGGTTTATTTTGCCCATTTTCATTCCCTGATGTCGTATGGCACACTCATGTGGGGAAACTCAACGGATGCCAACAGAGTGCTGCTCATGCAGAAACGTGCCGTGCGTGTAATGATTGGAGCAAACTCGAGGACATCGTGTAGAGGACACTTTTCACATCATGGTATAATGACGCACTACTCACTCTACGTTTTCGAAATTATAATGTTCGTAAGAAACAATATTTCTAGTTTTAATAAAGTTAATGTGATTGGCAAAACACTCCGCCACACTGGGCGTTTGAGAACAGTTCCCCGTCGCATGGCACTTGCATGCAAGAACCCGCGTGTCATTGGGCCTACCTACTACGAGCGGCTGCCCGCCGACCTCAGACTAGAACCCTCTGACGAAGCATTTCGACGCCGCCTGAAATGCCTTTTATTGAAAAATCCATTATATTCAGTTAAAGAGTACCTTGAACTTGACATGTAAATTATTGTTATTAAAATTGTGTAATGTGTAGGTACCCATTCACTTGTTTTTATGTTATTTTTGAAATTGACATTATATATATTATTAAGTGAATGACGATCCCTAGTGGGAGATATATTTGAATTTGATTATTGTTTTCTTATGATTATTAATTGTAGACATTGTTTTATTTTTATTTATGCTGTTTTGACGATCATGATAACTATTCTTATAACTTTGACATGTATGACAATTTATAATGTAATTTTTTATCATGAAATAAATAATCTAATCTAATCTAATCTAATCTATGCATTTTTTTCTATGATGCACTAGAACCAAAAAGTTTTTACTGAGGAGGAAGAAGAGGAGCTGCACTCAGAACTGCAGATTTTACTCCCGAGCGCAGCGAGGGTGTAATGACTTAAATCCTGGCCGAAGCGAGGGAATTAAAACGGAGACCTGAGCGCAGTGAGGGATTTACGCACCCAAGACAAAAACAGCTTTATCCCCGAGAAGTATACTTTACTGTTCTCACCTCTAGCGAGACAATAAAAAAACCAAGCCTACTAGAGACTGAATCAAAGCAGCAGTACTTTGGTCATAGTATAGTAAATCGTTCACCGCGTTAGAATTAAATTTAAGTGCTTAATTTTAATTGGAAAAAAGTATCCTGTGTCCTTCCCCGGGACTCCAAACTATGACATGTAGGCCAAATTTCATCTAAATCGGTTCAGTGCTATTAGCGTGAAAAGGTAACAGACAGAAGGATAAACACTTTCGCATTTATAATATTAAGGTATGGATTTTTATAGACTCTGCACTTCTACTCCGTTACACTGCAGCGTTTGGAAGCACTGGCAACATTTGTTTTAAAATAAGTTCCGTTCAGCTTTTACATAGTGGCCAGTATGAATACGTTCGATTTTCAAATCAGTGTGGAGCGGCGGTGAAATGTGAAATCACATTATTATCCGGCGGGTTATAATGAAATTCAGTACAACATAACAACCCAGCTAAAGCCAAGAGTTAAAATGATTTGCTTTCGGTATGGTTTGCATGATATATAATTTGGCATTGTCGAGTAGGTGGTGTGAAATAGTAGATTGTACCACAAGGGAGCAAAATGACATATTTACGGCGTGGGCGTAACTTGAATCCTGAACGAAGAGAAGGATTATATAATAGAATCCTGAGCGTAGCGAGGGATTCTAAAATAGAATCCTGAGCGTAGTGAGGGATTCAAGAATTAACGCCCAAGGTGGAAATAATTTTGCTTCCATGTGACACATACTGCTTTTCACATCACCTATTGAGGATAATGAAAGATCTGAAATAACAATGGTTGTGCATTTACTTTATCAAAATCGATACTAATAACTTATTACTCGTTACAGAAAAGTGCCACTTTGATCCCTCCTAGCAGGGAAGAAAAGTGCCATTTTGATCCCTCCTAGCAGGGAAGAAAAAGCCCTTATCCGAATAGGTGATGTGAAAAATATATAATTACCCCCTGCAACCTAAAAGTGCCTTTCAGATGTTTATGCGCCCGTTTTGTTGATAGTACATAAGTAATCAACCAAAATAGTTAAAAATAATAAAGTTAAACCGATTCGTTCCCGCCTAGTGCCGCCTAGTAGGAAGAGGGCTGGGTAGGGTTCCATTTTAAACATGTGAACATCGCACAACAGTGGATTCGTGTCCGTTTAACGAAGTAATTAATCGCACAGATTGCGCTGTAATTGAACGACTCTTGTCGCGTCGCTACCGCGCGACATCGCCGACAATTCCGACAACTCGACCGATAGCGAGCGCCATTGAATATTAATCGTACTCGAGTCGAGAGTTTTTGTCTGCAATCGTATCTACCTGCACGATTTATGTATACAGCCGTTTTTAGTCTAACGATGTCTGTAGATCGTTCTTAGGACGATTTATCGAACGTTAAGTATGACAATGAGTAAGGGTTCCGATTAAATGTTTAAGTAAAACCAATTCATTTTGTACTTAACGCGCCCATTTGATACCTAGATCTGCAATAAAACATAGTTATATAGACACTAAACTACAGTTATCTACAAATTAATGCATTCAGGAAAAAAACTGCTAACGTTCTGTACTTAGTACCCATAGTACCTACAAGCTTTGCTTAGTTTGGGACCAAGTCGATTTGTGTAAGAGTGTCCACAAATGTTCATTCAAATTGATACGACGCTTCACGTTACTATCAATACTCCCAGCTAAATAATCTGCCTTTAAATAACACAAAATCTCGATAGAGCTTAATAGAAATGTTCCCTTTGGTTGGTATATCAACATAATCCATGAATCGAGTCCAGATTTAGTGAGATTGTTTCGCAATCGACGCGCTCCTCTATCCTGATGGCGGCGAATATCGTGCCTCCGATAAATCCGTCCCAATCCCAATGCATCAATTAGAAATACAACCGAGAACCTATGTAAATTGAACAATGAAACCCTTTTAAATCCATTAAATAGTCGCCGGGGACACTTTTCAAAGGGACGGGGCGCGCTGCCGTGCACGACGTCGTGTGCGGAACTCAATCATTAGTGTGCTCACTCAATGTGAAAGCGATTTCAGCCCGGGAGTCTCCGCCCCTTTGAAACTGGCGCAATATTGTCGAAAGCAGGAAAACTCTTTACGAAAAAAAATACTGCTCAAGTCGCGGTGAAGAAATGAGAATGCCGGGAGCCAATCGAGCGAGCGAGTCTGCAGAGCGAAATGTGGCTTTTAGTTATCGGCAGGCGCGGCAGGAAGAGGCCCAGCGGCAGCCGCTCACCCGCGCCTCGCCTTCCATCGCCCGAGGACGCAAACCCGGGCGCCTGAAACAACTTCGTTACAACTCTGCACTGTTTTGTTCCGCCCTGCAATATTAGTTTCCCTCAAAAAGCTATTTTTCAACTCACCGTCGAAAGGCTTGAAAAGTTTTCTAATTTAGTTAAATCGTACTCAACGGTTCGCGTAGCTCTCGTCCCGGTCGCTAGATTGAAGACAGATTGTTTATATAAAATGTTGCTTGGTAATTTTCCTTCGATTGCTAAGATAATATCATTTTCTAAAGTCGGATGCTTTAGTCATCAGGCAGCTTAATTATCTCCATTATTAAATGGAGCGCTCAATAGAATATATATACCTATTCAATAGGTTACCATTTGTATCTCAATCTGGAGTTTGTATGTAAATGTGTTTTGTTGGCTATTTGTAACAATAAACCCGGCCAAGTGCGTGTCGAGCCCCGCGCAATGTAGGGTTCTGTAATAGTTGTCCTCCCGTTACATAATGTGGACTACTTGTATTTACTATGTTTTTGACAGAATTAACAACATTATCTAAGGTATCAATGGAAATTTTACGAAAGTTTGCGCAAAGTACATTTCTTGAGTTCGACTATTTATTATTCGTTAACTAGTAATGTCTACTTAGCTGTGATATTTTTTCTTTTAAAGTCATGATATGTACTACTACCATGATTTTTTTCACATGCCTAATAGTAGCCACCGTATAGCTGGCAGGTGCGGAAGACACTTAACCATTACAAAAATTATCACTTTAAAGCTTAAATATCACGCCAACAGATTGTTGAATCAAAAAATGGTTTTAGAAACTTTATAATATTTTTAAGAGAGCTATCCAACGTCAACGATGAGGTTAGAAAGAAAAAATAATTGCACCACCACTTTACCTTATTTTTTTTTAAAGATTTTATTCTACCGTTTGGTCGGCGTCATTGATATTGTATTCTCATGCCAAATTACAGCTTTCTAGTACTAACGGCTACTGATCAAAGCTGGCCACAGACGGACAGACATGGCGAAATTATAAGGGTTCCATGTTTACTACGGAACCTCAGCAAAAATTCAGCATTCACGAAAATTCAGCAAAGATGCTGCTCTAAGTATTCGTTTATCCGTGTTAGGAGGCTATTAGTACCCAAGAGCAAGATCGTACGAGGTTTTTAATGGTCGTAGAACGCGATACAGCGAAGATGAACGTCGTAATGAAAATCCTTTGTTTTCCACTTTTCTTTTTGCGCAGAATACTTTGTATGCTGTACATGCCTCCGAAAGTAATTTAGCATTTTCTTTATAGGAATATCTTTCGCCTACTTAGATCATAGAGTTATTGTATAACCATTAGATATTATATTAGTATTCCACACGCTCTTTTTATAGTTTTATGAATGCGAACATTTCAAATACAAGAAGGATAGTCCTTCAAAAGCTCAGGAAGACAGGAACTTGTCAGTTCCTTCCAGACAGAGCTTTGCCCTGCATGGGTCGTGTTTTTCCGAAGGTAACTAGTTTTCCCGAATATGAAACCTAGCCTTTTTTTGACGCAGGGGAAGTGCATTTGCGCATCCCCCGGGCCCGGGGAAGGCCCATGGTGGGGGTATGTGGGACTCACCCTTCCACAGGGGAAGGGAATACCCCCTAAAACCTCTTCAGCGTTAACCTTCGCTGCCGTTTATTGGGGGTCATCGTGGGGTCGCTGTCATTCTACCGCGATGTCCCCCCATATGATGAACCTGTTAACCCCGTTGGATTGTAAATCTCATTGTTCTGGGAAGCCCGAAGTTTGTTGATGTAAATAAACAATAATACTTACAAATAAGGATATCTCTGAACAGGATATGTTTGATACAGGTTTTGCTGTTCCCTGAGGAAGGTTGGGCGCGCAGCGCGTCGTCGTCGTACTGGACGCTGCAGCCGTGCTGGTGGCGCAAGAGTCGATGCAAAGTCGTCGAGGTCGCTGGCACGAGAAGGTAACCACACATATTGTTTTATTGGTGTAATAATATACATAATTTAAAAAAATCGTACGCCCTATCTAGTTTGGTATACCTACAAATTTTACCCCTCCCCCTTTTACCCTTTAGTAAAATATATCGTCATTTTTCTTGGAATGTATGTACTCGTTAAGTTATTCGTCTTCAACTACTAAGAGGTTGAGGCTGGAATTTGGATATTTTCAGACCTACAAATAATTACTTACTACTTATTGTACAGGTATAATTAATTCGGTAACTTTGCAGCGAAGATTGCGATTGATTTGCTTTACGCAAGCAATAGGTAAATTAAATTCCCATAATCTTTCCTGGACAGAGAACATGCACTAAACGGCCGTATATTTTATTTTAAATGTCACCTCCCTTAATATGCAGCATTAAAATGCAGTCGTACATCTTGTTTAAAAGGAAACATTATATCATGCTGCAACATTAACCGTATTTTCGCAATTAACCGCTCTCAGGTGGGTTAAGCCGCCATGTTTGACAAACGGGCGGAAGTGAGGGCGCAACTATCGCGCGATCGCAGCGCCGCCGCTGAGAAGTGGTGTGGACGTGCCGTAAATAAAGATGGCTGCCGCAACTGGGCTTAGTGTGAACAAATCCCTATTTATTACGGTCCCATACAACGTATTATTAACCTGATTAGAAAATGATAATCCTAAAAAATAGTCATTTTCATTAGATTTAAACCCTGTTATCAGGAGCCGTACTCGCCCATTTATAGGAAATGATTTTCGTCTTATTCATCAAGAATTTCGCCGCTAGGGTTTTCAGCGCGTGGACTCGAACATAAAGATTAATGAGGCAAACAACCAGGTCATTATTTTTAATTTGCCGCGAGGTTCCCTGGGCAGTAATAATAAACAGACCAACCCTTAAAAATTTACTTAGCAATACCAACAAGGTGTCATGAAACTATTTTTAGATGGTGATTAAACCTGTCCTCACTGTAATAGAGGCGTTAAAAGAATTTCGAGAAGAGCCAGGCACGACACGGTGGGCTAAACGGGCCCCTTAGCGTTAACGATTATTGCTTCCCTCCCTCCTATTTCAGCTAAATGACTCTTATTTCATGATAGAACGGGAGATCTTTTTCAAAGCGACCGACTTTACTAGAAAACCAACAGAACTTAACCCTCGTAATTGATATTGTTTTAAAAAGAAACAAAAGACGATTTAGTTCCAAACAAAATTCCAACGGCACATCGCAGGCTGCAAGTAGTACCAAAAGGGCACATAAAGGTTTTTAATTTGTTCTGGTGAAGTTTGGAGAGGTGTTTTGGTATAACAGTGGGCCGCCATTACATCGGCCGTTAGGGCTGGCTACGTGGCGCCCTACTAACTGTAATACGTGCCGCGGGTGCCGATGCAGACAAGAGAAATTTATCCGAGACAAAAAACTGACGGCCCTTGATTATTTTGGGGGATGAAATTTATATAAAGAATGGTTTTTGAGTATAAAACATAATCATATAACGCATTATTTATTAAAAAAAATATTCTGTTTTATTATGTTATAAAAAAAGCCTGTTACGCTAATTAATCTGATTATTGTTATCCTGCGTGCTCCAATCTACAGCCAAGACATGAGAATTTATATTTGTAATTGTATAGTTGATAATTAAGGGACAAAGATTGCTTTTTAATTAGCTTTTCTTGCCACTTTCTTGGAATGAATGTAAACATTTACTTATATTTATTTATTTACTTAACTTAAAAATAAATTATTTGTTTTACAAAAATATTTTATTCTGCCTAACTTCTTCACCACATTATTGATCAGAGAAATACAAATCTTTTACACGAATTAAAAAAAAAAATTAAGTTATGGTATTACGTACATGATTTACACCTTAAAATGGGTTATAAAGTATTTTATTTTCATTTTATGTACGAGTAAAATCTTAGTTACTATGGTGCATTAAACTTAAAAACAACTATTAAAGGCATGCCGCGCCTTTTTCCGACCCATTGCCGTGGGCGCCACTGAAATGTAGTTTTTTCCACTTCAACTTCGCCCCAGTTTAGAATTTTAGGCATTCATCATACGTTACTATTCCACGTAAATCTACGTAGAAAATAAACTACCATGCTAAACCAAAAAGTCCTATGTCCATATGAGTCTCATAGAGATATAGGTCTTTTTGTGTAAGGAGGGTTGGTGGTAAGATAAATCAGCGCGTGTCGTCGTGGCCGCAGGTAACCGCTTCCGCACTAATTCTCGCTGCGAGACAAACGGCCGAGGCAACACCCGCACTTTAAAGGCTTAAGTCTCCCCGAAGGTATTTTAAAACCTTTAAAATAAGTTATGCGGCATGTTTACCCAAAACACTATGTATGCAGTACTTTTATCTCACGAGCGCGGGTGAGTCGTGGTTGTGTGTTGAGGTATACATGCACAATTGCAATTGTCTATGTGTGCGTCAGCGTAGGAGCTTTGAGTTCATATTTTATATGAGTTCGTATGTGTCACAACTACAACTATGGCTAACTCTAACATTAAATATTTTACTTTCATAGAGTTCCTTTCCTATCATCTCTATCTCTGTTTATTCAATATACAGCGTGCTCAGGACGAACGCAGAGGATTTTAGTCGCGTACCATATATACTGAGCTGTAACATTCGATACTAACGGCACAGAATAAGTAATAGTACTACGTACAGAAGTTGCACTGTTAACAAATCGCCAACTTACAAACCCAAATTATAATAGGCAAATAACAAATATTGACCACACCAAGCGAATGACGAGACGATGCGACCGTCCGGTAGCAATTCGCCACTGAATGTACTTGCAGCGGCCCGGGCATGTACTTGCAGCGGCGCGGCGAACTGACGGAGTGAAAGCCGCCTGCTAACGGATGTTGTCTGTTTGTTGACAGACACAGCACGCACGCACGGATGGTGGTGAGCGGCGGGAACGCCGTGCACGTCGTCGGCACCTTCAAACACCTCGGAACTGACGCCGACTTTAAGGTAAACAGTTTCAGACTCATTACTGTCTAATCGTAGCTATGAGGCGTGATTGGGAACGCGAGACGTACTTAAATTTAATTACAGTTAACTGTGTTTGAGCTCAGATTAGCCAGGGAACTTGTCAACTCATGGAATTGGATAAGATTAGAATCGAAGAGGAATTTTGGGGCAGATTTCACGGACACATGAGACTCTATTACATGAACGTCTGTCCCAGGTAGGGTTCGAAACCGTGACTGACTTCTCTACTTGACCTCACTGCACTATGTAAAATGTAAATTATCACTTATGTTATGTGATCAACGCTAGATCACGTTTTCGACCAAGACGGTCGCTCGAATCACATGGTCGAAAATCTGATCAAAACAAGCAGAATGAGAATGAGATCAGTATATTATTTCATCTATATTTTATTCTTGATTTGGCAGAGACCATCCTGGCATACACTGGCGCCAACTCTTAGGTTTTTTGGTTTATAAGTATTCTTAACCAAAGTCAGTGATGCTTTTTCTTTCATAAACCCTTAACCTTCGTGTTTTTGTGAAACTGGAATGAAAGACGTGTCATGTGGCAAACGGGCCTTTATTGCGTTGTATTAATTAAACGCCAATATAGTATATGGTAGCTAATGTATGGTACTTTTGTTAACAGCTATACCTGACGACGAACGTAACGCAAGCGGACTTCAACATGGGATACACGATGACGGGCACTCTGGAGCGCGGCTGCCGATCCACCAATACCTTCCAAATGACGCACTTTGCCGTGCTGCGCCGCTGTGACCATGACGCCCACCATCTCAAGAACTCATAGACGGCGCGTTACCGGCGTTGGCGTCACACCATTACTTTACCACTATAAAACGTCACTCAGAATACAGGGCTAAAGAAAATATTTACATTCGTCTTAATTGAACCACATGGTATTTATAAGCGTCACAATTGAATTCACACATGGTGGTGAATTTCATCTTAGATTGTTAATACCTCATGTCCCAGGTAAATGCTGAAGTTATCTTAAGCATTTACCACTTTTGTTCGTAATTTCTTACCCATAAGTCTCCGCGATATTTCCATTTGGTCGAATTCGGAAATAAAAAAATAAGTAAATTATTTCTTAGACCTTAGTCGACAGAAATAAAAGTCAAGTAAAATAATCCTTGACACACATCAGAATCTGCCAAGCTTTCCAACTAAAGCTACGAAAACTAACAAAATTGGTTTAACCTAACTACTACCTACATATACTTTGGCAGTTTTGTCGAACCCCGAGAGCCGGTATAATATCGCGCACGTGGGAAGGTCGGGCAAGTGTGTTCGTTCTGCCTGATTAAGCGAGTACATTCGCTCCGGACCCTGTTCGGCCCGCACTTACCTGAGGGTAAACGTAACCCGTTGCATTGCCTTCCTCTCCTGGCGCCCCAGTCCTCTCCCCTCCGTTCTGTAGGCTATTAGAGCTAACAGCATTTGTCCATTGGAAACAAAATGAATAATTCGAATCCAACTGGCAGTAGACAGCTCGATAATGATAATGGATGAAGTCTGTACTTTTAATTATTGATTGTAACCGGCCGGTTGAATTTTATGTGAAGCGTAGAGTGACGCGCTGATTAAAAACACAAATTCAGTTTGGGAGATGACATCCCATCGTATATAATAGTGATATTTTTTAAATATTCCATGACAAAAGTGACAACAAAACCTACTAGGTGTAACGTATGATCTCGGAGGATTTTATCCTGATAGCTCTTAAGTTAGTGCATAGTTTTAAGATAGGTACTTAAATACTCATAATGCCAAGCAATATTGTGATCTCGAATTTCAATCGTTTTAATATAGTGAAAACGCTCGTTGTCTAGCGATTTATTCAAATGTGTTATTTGTTTGTGATTTATTTTTAATCTTGCAGCTGTAGTACTTACCTGTAAATATAATTGATAACTGTATAAATAATAGTAGTGCGCATGTATTTATTTTTGTAAAATCGTTAAGTAATATAATAATTAGGATAGCGTGTCAAGTAGAGCCTTCCTTGTCCTTATGTATACTTTTTGGTCTTCGCTTTTCTCGTGTAGATTTTCGATATTCTCGTTGTGGTTCTTTCCAAAATCTTAGATATTTTGAAACAAGCCGCAAAAATCCCAAAGATAAGATTGATGGATTGTCAGTTCTCCTTCCAAGTGAATTAGTGTTAAAATAGAATAAAATATCAGTAAATTAAATATTTGGAGCCGTGGTCATGTGTCCAGATTTTAATAATTAGTGCAGAGTCAGAAGTACCTGTTCTATTGATAAATGTAAAAAATCCTCTACACTGCCTCTACACAAGCATTACGACTTTTTAGTAAGCTCATCTTATCGACTACTCCTTAGGGTATTTTTATTATTTATTTATTACGCTGGAAAGACCCATTCAGTTGTATTGAAACTTCAGAATGTGATATACCTATGTATAAAATTAAAAGTTCACTAAGTTCAGTTTAATCATATTATGAATACTGCCGGTTTGAAGTCGGTTCAGGGGGCCGATTTTTTGAGTGTCGAACGCTCGAGTTTTCACTCGAGATCTGTCAAAAAACTATGACGTTTTGACATAAGTCGAGTGAAAAGTCGAGCGTTCGAAACTCAAAAATCGGCCCCAACGCTATTTAATTCGGTTTTATCTATCTGCTTAAGCATAAACGAAATATCTTCATTCACTGATGTTTAGAGTTGCTCTTAATTTAAATTCCAATTTTCTAATTACGTATCTCCCGTTGTAGATGAGATCTCGTGATCTTTAGGAAACAAACGCCAGAAATACAAAAGGCTCTGGCATCGCAATCGCAAACTTCCTTCAATGGATTGATTAAGATTGAAGTCCAGTTAATTTTCTACTTAACCACAACTTAAGACGATTTTCAGCAACAAATAATCGGAAAAGAGACGACGATTGTTTCAAAACCTCACAGTGACTTCCAAATTGGTACCACGAATACCTAAATACATGTTTCACATTTACAACTCCAGACCCCCCCTCGTTCTATTTAAGATCTTAGGAGATTTTCTAGTAGAAATAGTTTGGTGATCCACTGTGGACTACTATTTTATATTGACTATGCATAGGTTATAAGATAGGGGTTATGTATAAGGGTCGAACACAAACGTCCAATATCGCACTCCCTCCAGTGTTTACACACATCATTTTTGTACAAAGTTGCGAGTATTTTATTGGCTACTATTTGACTATATTGCCTATTCTCTAGGATAATTTAAGAGTCCTTTCAGAATCTACGAATGTGTAAAGTCAAGTAAAGTAGCGATCACCTAATTAATACGTGCTAGTGTTATATAAGAATAACATTTCTTTTATAAAAGACTTTGCAATATTTGACAGGGGTGTAGTGGCCCAAATACTCAAAATAAGGTACTTAATACTACAGTAATACATTTGCGTTAATTAGTAATGAACATCAAACCATCCAAAATTCAAACCAGGTAACTAAGGTAGGTGTCACACCTCTAAAATGATGCACGGTATCATGTGCAACTTTTCGGAAACAATTGTCGTTATACGTACCTAAAATACGTACCTATGATAAGTCTACTTAGAATTTTATCATGCATTCCCTAAAATAATAATAAAGCTTTTCCTGTCATAACACGACAAATTAATAATGGCTATATTTACAGTAGTTGCGGTTTTAATTTTTTCTACAATAAACTAGTTCCATTTAATTAGCACAAAGTAGGCCATCTGCCGCGTCGCTTGACCTCAAACTCAACCCCCCGCCCGCTGACCACATGGTAATGCATTTAATCCCAGTTAACTCAAACCCACAAATAAATCTTTGCTCAAACCAGTCTTGATTTAATTTTAACTACTTAATTGTACTAAAATTGTTATTGAAAGCAAGTGCCAAAGACAATTTAGGGAGCTTTTACTGTAAGTTACAATTAATTACGGAACTATGTGTAGTTGAGATATATTGTAAATATTCGCTTCATTCATGTTGTATTTCGTAAAAGTATCTATCGAAATAATTGAATAAATTGTATGAAACGAGAACGATTTTTTTTTATTTCGAACCCCCAATCTTTCAGTTTCGTAAATGATCATGTTTATGCACGAATTGATGATTATCATATCAATTTTTATGGGTATTCATATAAGGACTACAAATACAATACGATACGGTCCTACATAACGAGTAAATATTATTAAGCAGGTACCCTTAACATGCAAGGGAGACCACTTCTAACTAAGTACCTAATCATGGAAAACTGTGAACTAAATATTGTATTCCGTTTCCGATATTGTTACTCATTAAATAAAATGGAAATCGCGGATATTATGTATGCTATTCTCCGTTTCGAGTCCTTTCTAGTGCTCGCAATCAAGCCCGTAGACGCTAGTACCTAAGTAGCGACTTAGAATGCAAGTCAAAGATTAGCTGAGATAACGTACCTCTAGTGGTCTGCAGGGTGGCCTGGAGGTAAGGGCACCAGAGGCGCAGGTTCGGTTTTCTTCTTAGGCTGCGTGAGAGATCACAGATTCTTCCAATTCCATTTTATGTAGTGTTTTAATGCGACATACATAAATCATCATCATCATCCTCCTACAGCGTATCCCAGTACAGTTGCATCCTGAAGGATGCCCGGGATCTGCTACGAACATAAATATAATACCTTAGGTAAATAAGTAATTAATAATATCGATATCTAAGTAATCTTGAAGTGAGTCCCTCAAGAGGCAGCTCACATCATTCCGGATTTAAAAAAATGGTAGCTTAAATTGCTTTACGAAAAAAAACGAAGCAAGTGAGCTAGAAACTTGGTGAGATTGGAACAATGTCTAACTATTTATCCAGTGGACATTGTTTAAATGTGCGGGTATCTGTGTATTGCGCCTATTACGAGTAAGATGCTTATTCCAGAAGTGAGCGAAAGCATACTGCACAGGCGTTCAGTTTAAGATTGGTCTTAATCTATGTATGTGCGAATGTATATGAAAAATAAATCGAGTTGAACGTATCACGAACGATTGTAGTACATAAGCTATGCAGTGTCAATTCCGACCAATTTCAGAAACAATGGCAATGCAAACAAACCGAACATGAAGAATTCAACGAAAATTGAATATCACAGTGATGACTCAACATGCTGAAAAGTTTGTTAGGTGAATATGTACTATAGTCAGGTGTTATTTGAGCAGGCTGAGGTTAAAAATGAAAAAAAAAACATTTATTTTCTATCGAGACAATTTTAAGCAAACGTAGTAGTGACAAACAACACATGTTGTCAAGTTTAATATATTGACAGTCGTAATTATAATTAGATATATTGCGATAGGTACCTGAGATACGAGTATACCGTTTCAACGAATGTAACTTCGGTAAGTATAATGGTTTTTTCGTATAATGGTTACATTCAGAATCCAAACAGGACATTTTACCAGACAGTCGTAGTATTAGTAGATAGGTAATTTATCGGTACCATATTATAATAACGTGTGTCGTTCGTACCTACGACTGATGCGTACGTTAGTTTGTGTGGGCTCAAATTTTCTGGTACGTTAGATCGTCTGGCGTTTCAAATTCACGACCGAATCGAGTAAATACCTTCGTAGGTTAGGAGCACATGAGATCTCGCTCTACAAATTATTCTCGAGTCGGCTGCCATCATCAGCAAATCAAATTCACGTTACATAACCAATTTCTAGGAAATTGCAGGAACACGTCCTACCAACAGCGCTACTAAATAAATTATTTATTTAAACTGAAAGCCCGTCTTTGTTCTGTTGTTGAGCCTCTCGAAATGTCATTAGTGCCCCGATAAGTTACTTGAAACCCAAGTTATTTTCGTCAACTCGACACTCGGCTAACAAAGGAGGCAGATTAAAACGCGTACAGCTTTGTATCGAGGCATGTGACAGACAAAGGCGCGTCAGATAAACGCACTAAGATGTTCCCTCCTAGACTCGTTACTGTCGTTTAGATTGCCCGATTCCCTGCGAGCGGTTTACAGTTTGCTAGTACTTTTCCGGGGTAATTGCGGTAATATATTCACTTATCTGGAGCGGTAATCCTTCCCCAGGTGGGTCGCTAATTCCCTGTTATCTTGCGTTAATTTCCCTCGCATAATCGTCTCGCAAATTGATTGTACTGCCCGCGTTCACGAAATTAAATTAAAAATATTTCCCTCCGCCGCTAATGGGCGTGAAAAAAATGGGGAACAAATAAAATGATCACCTAAATAACTTTTGATATCATCAAATTTTCGAACCCTAAAATAAGGTTGAACACTCAAAAAAATTTATCGATCAGCAATTCCGAGTCACCAAAAAAATTCTACCTATTTTTGCAGCACTTGCACCTATTTTACTTATTGCGTTCCTATAAATTTATAATCGCATCAAAAAAATTGTCAAGTACCACCAAAAACACTAAACTACCACCTAATCTCATGCACCTTTTTTCATTAGAATTACATCCAAATATTATATACATCGCATGCTACATTTTAGTAAACAGTTACAAATTAATTGTTTTTAGCACTATAAATATTTCAGTTATTTCCAAAATGTTATAAATTAGAAAGTAAAATTTAAAATTAAGTTAAAAAGCAACGCGCAATGTGGCTGTGTGAAATAATAACACGTATACTGCTATCTCACTCAATCAAATACAAAGAATTGTCTGAAGCATAAAACCTATTGATATGTCGTTAGAGTGAAAGGTACCTATTGCTGTTTCATTCTAACTACCTATTGCTGATGGTTTACAAACTGCAAGAAGTTTTTTTTTTTAATGCGTTGACGTGAGCGCGTTTGATTGAAACCTTTTATTTGAAAATGAGTTTTGTTGATTTATTAAATTGTTAGTTTGTTATGAAAATGGATAAAGGTCCTCAAATGAGTTCACTTTATTAATATAGATAGACTTTCATGGAAAAATTAAAGGAAGTTAATAGGTAGAAATAGGTATAGGTAGGTTTAGGTTATGTTAGTTTTGCATCGGCCCGAAGGGCCAAAACAACTCAAAATAGGAGCTCCGCGCCAGCGGAGATCCGTCAATACTGTTCCAATCTCCACTAGTTTGAAATTAAAATAGCTATTTTTATTTCAAACTTCAACTTCTTAAAATCATTTAGCGCTGTCTTGCTCGCACGCGGCGCGAGGTGCGAGCGAGACGGACCGTATGGAAAACCGCATCAGTGTGCTAGCAATGAGGTTAGACTAGATTGGAACTGCTTTGCGCGTCGGACATTAAAAAACAATTGCCGCCTGAAATTTGGTGATCATGTAGTATTTCTGGGTATCGAAAGAATTATTTGGGTGTAAATAATTTTAATAGGATTACGAGCCCTGTAATATTTGGATGTAAATTATATGAAATTTGGTGTTTGAAATTAGGTGATCATTAAGTATTTTTGGGTAGTGACTAATTTATTTGGTAACAATTTAATTTATTAGGTTATCGACATGTTACTTCTTTGAGTTGCACTTTATATTTAAAAGGAGTTGAAAATTTGGTGCGAATCTAGTATTTTTGGTAATCAATGTAATTTTTTAGAGCATCATTCGGCAACTAATTTGGTGGTTCGTTAAATGCTACCCAAAAAAATGCTCGCATCATTTTTCACGAGCGCGTCGTAATAACGCACAGATTCCACGGAAAACTTTTTGAATTAATGTAAAATCGCTGACTTTTGACTTTTAATATGTATGTCAGTCTATGTCCAGCCAGTATTATGGTAGAAATACTAGAATTTATAAGCATTATTTCAGAGATTTAAAAATAAATAAATCATGATTTCCTGCTTCTTAAAAATTCGTTACAGAGTGTAACGATCACTTTATAAATTCTCGATTTATAAAATCCAGTTGGTTAGTCTTCAGTGGACGGCTAACTTCATGTTCCCGCGCCATGTTAGCTATGACGACGGCAAGAGTAGCGTGGTTAAGTGCTCCGTAGGCACGTTATCCGCGGATTAATTTAATTCCCTAATTTATACGCGACAAGCTCGGCGCGTTCCATTGTTATCGGGTACAACCGCGTCTTTCAATTACACAGCCAAGCCAGATAAATGTACTGAATTTCCAAACGGAGAGAGCAGTAACAGAGCATCAGTTCTATACATGCTTACGCTCTTTTTCCTTTGAATAAAGTCAATTTGTATGTACGCACCTCCTATTGCTTTGTAACTTTGGTAACAAGCGCGCAATTTGTGATTACGGAGTATACCTAAAAAGTTCATATCAAAATTTTAATCCATATATGATTAAAATACCCTTCATTAAAATTAAATAAAAGAACGGCAATCTGAGCTTCATGGAAGTTTTAATTGGCGTTTGAGAACTAAGAGACATTTAAAATGAGATTTTAACTTTTTAGAGTCGACTGTGTGCCATGTCCGGGCTTCTGGTTCACGAGGCAAAAGCTCCAGATTTTCGCTTCGGTTGGGAATTAAATATTTGCCTTTACTACCACGAGCATTTATCGGATCAAATATATCTTTCGCCAGTACTTGATAATGTCCGCAGTAGCGATTTGTTTGAATAATATGTTGTTAAATAATAATTAAGCGAAATTCGACTAAAAGTCTAGAAATTAGTACAATTGATAGATATGCATTGCAAAGTACTTGAGACAAATATAGTTAATACCATAATAAAGCTATAATACCTGATAACGGTGTCCCATTATTTTGCCATTTAAATGTTTCATAGAATGTATCATTTAGCGGAATATATAATATCACAGTTTTTTTTTTCAGAACCCGTAATTTTTTTAGCTACAGCTAAAATGTAATTTTGTAGAACCCCATTAGATCTACTAGAAAAGTAGGTTAGGTTAAGTTAGAACTGTGACCCTTTTGTAAAAAAATTCTGCGAAACACTTCTGTCTGCGAAACAAAGTACAACCCCTAATAATATTTGGTACAAATTCACAGCCATTGCCGTATAACAGTCTAATTTCGAATATTACTTGTGTAAAACTTACACGTTCCTCAACTCGTAACACAGACAGTACAGTAGCATGTTTCAAATTTAAGACATCGAAACTCCATTCGTGTAGAAATTAATACGACAAGTTGGCAGTATCTTAGCAAAGTAACGAGGGCACGTGTTATTGCATTATTCCTTCTTAGTGCGATCATGCATGGATTTAGGGCATGCAACGCTCAACTCGTATTTACGCGGCAGTTAGCCTTACTGCGACTCTGAAATTATAATAGGGTGTGCTTACTACGGAGTGGAACACGGCGATATACAAATGCAAGCACTAAGTTATGAGTGCTTACGCTACGACCGACATGTACTAAGTTTATCGTAGCACCATAACTCTGAAGTTCAGTACAGTAACACGTCAAGAAGGATTCTATGCAAATCTCCGTCTTCTGGTTTAGTTAATATTTCTTAAAATTATTATGTGACTATTTAGTGTTATGTATTAAGGTTGACTGACGAAGCCTGTTGCGGATTGTGTCATTGTTGTGTGAGTATCTTATACAGGGCGTCCCAAGACTATGGGACATCAAGGGAAAGTACCTTGAATATTGTAGATGGAAGATTTTACTAAAATAAGACATTATTTTAATTTAAAAAACAATTTATCTACACACATATCATAAATCCTCTAATATGCGTTCGGAAACCGTAGAAAATGACTCTCATTTCAACATTCAATGAATTTATGGCAATTTTCTTATCTGTGGCTAAAGCTACAGCAGTAATAAAATATTTCATTTTAATCTCATATATGATGTTAAAATATTACGTCAAACAAAACTGTCAAAATTTAAATGTCAAAGTTGACATGTCCCTATTCTAGTATCACTGAAAATTCAAATTCAGTCGATGCGAAATGTCAGCTCGATGTTTTTTTAGTATATATCGCACGAAATTTGAGCTAGAACGACATGATCACATCAGAATAAGGACTCTTTACTTTTTAAATAACATTGAGGTATCGGTTGCCAGTTCTGATTTCGATATTTCCGCAACCGTGCAAAAAAGGTTGTATTAACACAATTATTGTATTTATTTACTACGGTTTCTGAACCCATCTTAGAGTAATTATAATATGTGTGTAGATAAAGTAATGTATGCAACTGTACATAATAAGGCATTAAAACACTCGTGTGACCTTATTATGAAACTCGCGTTTTAATGCCCCTCATTATGTACCAGTTGCATAAACTACTATTAAACTACAATCATAGATTTTTAAATAATTACATGGTTGAAACGGGAATCAAACCCACTACACGAGAAAAAAAATTGTGTTGTTGAAATTCATGGACTTCCTTTTTGTTTTTAACACTATGTTATTTAGCAAAAAATAATCCTTATGACGAAGCCTTTCCATCGGTATGATAAAGCTACAGGGTTATTTTTTTCTCGTGTTCGGTTCGGTTCCCGGTTCTTAATTATTTAAAAATCTACGACTAGTTTTAAATTGTTAATACATATTTTTTCACAACAGTGTATTGTACACCAATGCATATTTTGATTATTTCAATAGAAATGTATCCTCCTATGTGCATCAAAATCTACCTACTCCACTAGCGTAGGCGTAGTATATGGAAATTCTGTGGATATTGCTTTTTTAGATTTATTTAAATGAAAAAAAAAACGAACCGGACTAATCAATTGATCCGACCATAAGAGGCGAAGTGAATTGGGCAGCCGCAGTAGGCAGTAAGCTAGGTCTTATTATCGAGCATCTCTATTTCGAGGCACGTAGCCTCGTTGTGTTTGCTGACAGTAATCTTGAAGACTCGCCAGCGAATGTGTTGGGTCTCGGGCCCAAGAGACCGACTGCGTGGATCAACGAACACTTTTTGCTTTGTTGCATGTTACAAACGAAACTCACGCGTATCCTAATCGGATAAAGCTTAGATTTGAAGTGATTGGTTGGATTAAGTTGTGGGAAAGGACCAGCGATCGAGAGGAACGTTTTTCAAGAGGTCAGCAGATAGCTTTATTTGTAATTCGTATTGGACGTGATTGGTTTTGAAAGTAATTCATCAAATGCACCCATTAGTGTCAAGTGACTAGAGACTATTACAATTTTAAGCCGGCTTAGCCGTTTGGCCGTCGTCTAGTGCAGTCATTTTTTAGAATATTTTGTCAGGAATTGCGGGGCCCGGTAGATGACAGGTCGGTATAAGGTAAACGCGCCTATTACCGTGGGAGTTAAGGAAGTTTTCAAAAGAGTCTAAAAAATTAAGGGTATCAAAGCACCTTAGGGCCCGACAATTTTTTTTTATTCAAGAGGGTTTATTGAACTTTCAGCGTCGTTACTTTTTGGACTCAGTTTAGTTCATTATATATTATAAAATAATTATTGAAACCAAAATACCCCAGTCTTCTATTACCGTGGTAATGGTCAGGCTGTGATTCTATTACTGCGAATTCATATTTAATTACCGAGGGTATAAAAAGCAGCAAATTATTACCATCGGTAATAGAACACCCGACTCAAGATTTGGCACTTAATACCGAGGGTTAAAAAAATAATGGCTTTGAATCTATAAATTATTTATTTACATCAAGTTTTTGAAAGAAGGCTAAATTCCATCAAATAAATATGCACTTACGGTGCCCTTGTGATACGATTTATTTTAATATAAGACTAAATGTCACTCGGTAATAGATACTTCTTTAAGAACCTATTACCGACCCAAACAAATATGGAATGAATCGGTATTAGATTCCCATACATTCTATTACCGAGCGTTATCTGATCATACCATCGTTAATAGGCTTAATATGTAGTTTTGTAAAATCTATTACCGACCTATAAAAACAAAGGGATACTATTGTATTTTCGCTACAAATCAAAAAAATATATAACGACCTTGATATAAAACCAAAATGTAAGCAAACATATGATTTTATCTCAATAACTAAACAACTTGACAAAACAAGGGTTTCTATAGAAACAACAAATTCAGTACTGAAGTTTTTGTAAAAAAATAAGGGTTTGTTGAATACTTTCCATGCCACGGAAATAGTTCTTTAAAAGCGTGAATAGATCAAGATTGGAAAAACCGTGAGAAAGTATATAACCGAACATATATAACAAAAATAAAGCATAAAGAACTAAACTCACCAATTTAACTATTACCGTGGTATGCCACGGAATTACAATCCACAGTTAAAAAAAGCGCCTAACACCGCTGGTTTTTATTTTCCATTTCTAACGTATTTCCATGCGTAAAAATATATAAAGAGCACTCAGAAGTTGTGTAAAAAACTATAAACCACTATTTAAAAACCCTAACATTAGTTTAATTGTTATAACTATTCCGTAAAACACTAAGTAAGATTCGGGTTTGCTTACACGTGACGTCACGCGTTAGTATGGGACGACCTCTTTCTGCGCTGGCCTCGCGAAAACTGACGAATTGCGAGCACATTGTTTCATTTACACACACTAGTGCCAATGTGTCCGTTAATCAACCAAATAAGCTTTGTTCGTGCAAAATACATTTTTTAGAAGATCGTACAGTTTTCTTATAAAATGGGATTTAGAAAATGCCGCGGTGATGGGCGCGGATTTTGATACCCCCGGTTCGGTTATATACCCCCGGTAATAGGCGCTTTTACCTTATTTACTTTAAAAAAAATGTTAACGGTTCAGTCTAATTTGCATAAGAAAATTTCTTATCAAAAGAACGTACGCACTGCCAAGTTTTTCGTACGAAATTTGAAGTATCTCAGTTGTTAACCTTATTTACAAATCCAAGCTTCCTGAACCTCGAGGCATCCCAGAGGAAACGGGGTAAGTAATAAAAAAGATCGCAGGCAATCATATTTTATCGGGAAAGCTATTTCTCGCAGGTGGATCCGGGCGTTTATGTGCATGCCTCAATTTGCTCCCGAGTCCCGGATACATGAAACGACTTGTTAACAATACGCCTATATTGCCATTTTTTCTGTAAATATCGATACAGTTAGATTAATAAAATTATGATTCCAATTCCTAACTTTTGGATTCCTAAGTGTACTAACAGTATCTTGATATAACTTATTCTATCTACCTATATTAGTTTTTTTGGGTAAGGTCATTTTTGATAAAATTGCAAGCATGGCTATATGGTACTGGTACGGTATAATTTTATACATACCTACGTTTAAAATATCGATACACATGGTTTAGAAACATGTTTAACATAGCTATGATTTTCATGCTTGGATAGTTTATTGCCTTTTGATAGGAGGGTCATAAAGATATTTAGGTATATGTATGTAATAACTTTATTATACACAAAAAAACACAAAAAAATACAAACAAATAAGGACATTTTGGTACAAAGGCAAACTTATCCCTAAAAGGGATCTCTTCCAGTTAACCTTTGAGCAATTGAGTGGAACAGGAACAAGAAGATAGAAAAACACGTGTACAAAGTCTATATATATATCTACAAACGGTAAGGTTCACGTCTTCCCTGTGGACATATTAAAAGTTAAGGGCTACAAAGCTTAATTCTAGATTGGACTAGTAACCCGCATAAACAGCGTCTCCGTTTCTATTAATCCACGTGATAAAAGCATAACTTACATGCACATAAGCCGTTAACTATTGACCACAGAAGGGACGACTTTTGTTTTTTCAAGTCTTTATGACCCAGGAACTCAAACTTAATTCAACCTTATACAAAACTATACTTTACAACAAACAAAACAAAGGAAACATCAAAGTCGTCATAAAGCGAGCCGCGCGGCTGGTCACGAAACGTTAACAGTTCATAAACAGGAGCGATATATCGGAGCGTGCGTAGTAAAGTGCCCGGCCCGGCCAACAAGTATTACATGCCCAGAAATACTGCCATGACTAGATAGATGGTAGTGTGGGTAGTTGATCGTAAAATAATGCCTATTTTTAGCTTGGTACCTGACGATGCACAGCTTTAACCTTAAGGCTCCCGGTGTCGCCGATGTACGGGATCATAACAAAAGATTGTTTTGTTTTTTTCGAGGGTTAAAAGTAAAAAAAAAATGTGGAGCTCCAACTCTTATCGTCGATGATACTGTTTGGCAATATAGGCCGTAGCTGTACGGCCTTCACACGATGAGGATAATGGTCCATGGAGAGCGCTCCAAAACTAGTAGCTACAAAAAAAACGCGACGAGGAAAAATGTCCCATTAAGATTTGATCAAACCGCTTAGGGGTAAATGATCAAATCACGCAGGATGTTAACATGGATCTCCATTTCATCACTTCCTTAACAAAATCCTGTGATTTGATCAAATTCCTAGGCAGTTTCACGTGATAATGTAGACACGTTAGTCAAAAGCACCCAATTTTTTCCAAGGTCTAGTTTAGCTTATGTTTTATTAGGGGTGGAAAGATTGTATGGAGGACAAAATTATTATCCAACATCCCATCGGAGTGAGATCTATAGCTCATCTTTCTGCTAGTACTTATTATTTGGTCTTTGTAAACAATATAAAAAATGTTTTCACAGTACTTTTACATTAGGTATTTATGCTGAAAAATATTGAAAAAATCATTCGTCAGAATTTTGCAAAATTGGCTCTCGAGACACAGGGACTGAGAGCCAGGGATTCAACTTAACATTGTAATTTCAAAGTTGCAATAAAGATATAATAATAATAAAAAAGCAAATTCCAATCTTCAAAGACACGCGGCAGATCCAGAAGTTCCTCGATATTTTACTATTGTAATGGCCGAAAACCAGAATATATGTACCTAACTCTGTTTGATAGTCTTTGCGCGCTATACAACTGGCAGAACAAATTGTTTGCCATCAATCAATCTTCTATCACATTAAATACCGTTTTGTGCTTCATCAAATAGACATGAGGCTTATTACTATTCCAGAAAACACAGCTTGCGTATGATTGTTTTTGTTACCTATTTATTTGTAGATTGCACTTGCTTTAGAGATGATAATAATAACCGAGACAAGCCCGCAGGACAGCTTCTAGCGAGTAACGAGCTGTTGGAGAGTAACGACCCTACGAACCCGAGTGCTTCCGAGAGTCGATCGGGGCCTCCGTTCCCGGCGTGTCTTCGTCGGCCGGAGTGAGACCCCAAGGATCCCCAAGGACTTTCAGCTTCTGCTTGCTTTTATTGCCCGTCCAGAGAGGAGTCTATATTGATTTTTTGAAGAGTCGTCGGAGCTATATGCTCTTCGGGAGGAAGTGTTACCTTTAACACCCCCGGTTATGCCCTTGCATAACGCCGGGAGTAACTTCGGACATAGCGCAGCACCCTCTCGACACCCCTGAGCCGCTTACCGGTGTTGCTCCTGGCCGTCTTCAGGACGGCGCTTTCAAGGGCCCATCTTAATGTGTCCGGACCTCTTTGCAATAGCCCAATCTTCTATCCACCCAAACTTCGTCACCATAGGCCAGTTCACTCTCTTTCCACTTTACATATAATAGCCCCAATGCCCTTACATTCGATAGGTTCTTCGGTACTTCGGCACCATTGTCCCGTGAGTGGGAAAGACTGAGATAATATTTCCGTAAGAAAATTTTAAAACTGTTTTGTTACAATTAGTTAATCATTCGATTCAATATAATTGTTTTGAATATTTTTCGTTGGCTTTCACAAACATGGCAAATTCTTCCGTGTATTCAGTCACCCTATAGTATAACAAAACACTTGCCTTACAATCCAAACCGCTATTGAGACCGATAAGCTGCTCTGGGTGAAATAAAGGCATTACAAGCAAAGCATACCTGAACGAGCGTAGGTAAATATCCGGTGAAATTTATCATAATAATATAACGAAACGTGACCCGGCGCCTTCGAAATTACAACGCAAGCAATAATTCAATCAGGCAAGGCTTAACCGGCTCTCTCCATGTTTACCCAGCACCCTCGCACGACGTTACCCGGTGCTATCTCTATATCATATTAATTGAGATTCATGGACGTCAATAAGGTAAATAATAGAAATCCTTGAATAGAGTAACTGTGTTTATATCGACTTGTGTTCCTTACGTCTCAGAATTACGTACTTAATCTTAAAACAAACAAGGCAGCGTGACTACTTAGTTGTGGTTTCGCGTTAGAAAATTAGTTGGTAAGTACCTTTCTAAATTAACTAAATAAACTGCCGCTTTTATCTAACGTCGCATTTCAATAACAAGGTACCTAAACCATATCACTTGTGTTGAAAAACAGAACAAATCCTTTATAGTTCCGTTGAGCCGCTCGTATCGACTGGTTGTGCGATGGCGTCAGGGATAAAAACGCTCATTTGTTTCGTGGCCGTCACCCTCTTGCGGCCCGGCTCCTGCCGAGACGAAGATAGGATCATGAAAGGTGATTTTACCCCTTTTTAACCGGAGCAATACTTACCTTCGCTAAATCTCTGACAAAGCGTTGAGTTTATCTCGAACAATGCCCAAGTGGGAACTATTACTATACATAAGTCTAGGCTATCGCGACACTCTAGGGAGCTGTAATGGAACTGCGGAAACGACCGGAAAAGAACAATGAAAGTCTAGTGTCCGCAGCTTGATTTAGTGGCCTTGGACACCTAATAATGTTTGTCGCGTTAGAACGAGAAAAAGGTACGTAAGTTAACTCTGAGATTTTATCGTAAGTTTAGGTTAGCCTAAGACAAACCCGCGGGTCCCATAAATCTCACCGTTCATACTTCTAGCTAATGTTTCCAAATCGATATAGAGAACACTCCAATGTAGCCTAGACGGGAATGAAATCTACGTCTGTGTCATTCTTCGATTATATTTGTGAATATCCTAACGTAGGAACTTGATACAGCATTTCCGAAATTAACTCCATATTTTACACCTAAATAAATAACAAACCTACAGGGTTACTTTCGTTTCATCTGATTTAGTTTCCTAGTCGCAATAAATATTAATCGTTGCCTTATGGTTTCATTTGCATCACCACACAGGATCTCTGCATCAACATTTGCAACTACTAATTTTCAGACATTTTACAGACTAACTCAAGAACGTAATCCGAAACTAACGTGGTTAAACCAAGTAAAAATTTAGAAAATTCATATATTCATAAAAACAACACGGGTTCCAGCATGCTTCTGGCCGTACGAAGTGTTCGAGCCATGTTTCGGCGGCTGCGCGGAGGTGACGTGTGATAACCCGCGCAACCACCTGCGGCCCTGCTACCCGTACTGCGAGCCCGGCTGCGTGTGCGAGGACCCCTACGTGCGCGACGACCGCACGCACCAGTGCGTGCTGCCGCAGGACTGCTCCCCGTACGTACACACTTGTACATACAGCGTATATACATACAGTGTACAAACACCTACGAAAACCCGCGCAACGCGCAACCATCTACGGCCCCTGATACTGGGCAGTACCATCTCCATCATCATTAAAACCTGAAATTCCGCACGAATCAAATCCCAGGACTTAAGTTATAGATGCATATAGATGCCTGTCATTATGGTAATAGGTTTCTCTAGCTCTATGTGTATAAACTGGCGAGGCACTAGATTGTCATTATCAATGATTTGTCAACCACGAAGCTTTTAACTGAACTGAAACAGTGGTAGTGGTAGTAGTTTTTTCAGTGGTAGTAACCACATACTAAATAATAATAATAAATATATATAATTACAGGACTCAAATGGGCATTCCCGTACCAACAACAAGACGATCAGCAAAGTACAACACCCACCCCAACACGATAACCCAACCCAACAGCAACACAAACATCAACAACAACAACAACAACTACAATATGAAACCACGGTACTACGCGAGAAAAGAAGAAGAAATCCCTGAGATACGAGAAAACGAAGCGGCAAACGAGCCGAGCCACCACTCGAAGTATCCAGCCGATGTGTCGAGGATGGGAAACTACTTCAATATAGTCATAGCCCCGCCGCCCATCAGGGCATTGCTGCCCAGAAAGATCGTGCAGAGCGACACGCGCAGAACGCCCCCTAAACGGTTATTATAACATTTAAGCTTTATCAATATATTTTTTGTATTTTACGACTAGGTACCTATAATAAAAACATGAATGATCTATGCGGATATTTTATTGTTTACATAGGAAAAATTTCACGTCTTATTCTTAAAGAAGTTCAGTCAGAAGAGTGATTTTCAAATTGTCGATGTCTAATAGAATATGTATGTTCCTATGCATACTAGCATGTACCTTAATAGTTTAGTATGCATGTAATACCTTTTTGCAATGCGATGAGCTTTTGAGAGTTAAATACCTAATGTATTGCAGAAATGGTCAGGTAACATTCCGAATAAACAAAATTTTGACAAGACAAAAATAGACAAAAACAATAAAAGAATTTCTATTACTATCCTCAAATTTTATAGACAATCAGTGGAAATCCTTACATATAATATATTTAGGGGTTTATTATGTTAATCTCCCAATTTTTCTAAAAAAACCCCATCTTAGCCCAATAGGTAACAGAATAGGTTTACCACTACCAGTCACAGCAGAACCACGTGAACCTATTAAAAAAATAACAAGAAAACCAAGATACCGACTACACAAACCTTTCCCTGTTTTGCTCATTCTGTTTTCAGAAAAAGAGCAAAAGATTATATCCGCACGTCGCTCGTGTGGTGCAGTGCATCATAAACTGCACACTTTTGAACCTTATTTCTATGTAGCTATTAAGGTGAAAATTGCACATGTCTTATACGTTGACCTAGTACGTTCGCTTGCCATATCACTAAAAAACCGGTCAAGTGCGAGTCGGAATCACGCACGAAGGGTTCCGTACCATTAACTGTAAAAACGGCAAAAAAATCATGTTTGTTGTATGGGAGTCCCCTCAAAATATTTACTGTATCCCGTTTTTTAGTATAGCGGCAACCGAAATACATCATCTGTGAAAATTTCAGCTGTCTAACTATTACGGTTCATGAGATACAGCCTGGTGACAGACGGACGGACAGCGAAGTCTTAGTAATAGTCCCGTTTTAGTCCCTTTGGGTGCGGAACCCTAAAAATCGGCCCAACATGTTTTAGTAAACAACGTTCAGCGTGTTTGGGATTAGTCGTCGTAAACTAGTCGAGCCAGTTGGTATGGAGCGAGTGAACGATATGGCTGTTTAAATTTTATATGCGAGTTCCTGTCTAAAACTGAACCATCCGACATGCGCTTCCTGTTATTTTTGGGGTTTATCTTGTGTAAGTGTTCTTTATATAAATTTAGTACTAGGGTCGTTGCATCGGCTACTTGCAAATTGTGATTATTAATTTGGAAATAGGCTAGACTGCGCTGTATCAATTGAATTCAATTCAATTCAATTCTTTATTGATAACATTAGTTACAAGTCATTGCACAATTTATAAATTGCAAATAACATTATACACATTAATATTCTAGGTACCTAGATCTAAATTACATCATGTCAATCAAATTATTCAATTAATTATCAAATTATTCATCAGCAACTTCTTTCTTTAGATTTATCATCTGCCTGTGAGCAAAACGTTTTAGTATCTTTTACTAATACTTTACCTACCATATTTTATAGACAAGAACCTCAGACATATTTATTTGTGTTTAATGTTTATAATTAGATAATAGTTTTGTATCGATTAAAATAATACCAAACGCGTCAATGAAAATAATTGTATGCAATTGGGTTATATTTCTCTACTTTACATCCATAGTAGATAAATTTATGTTCGAATCTAAGATTAAAGAAGATTATAGATTATTTTTTATAAGCAGTAGCGCTGCTAATGTTAACTACAAATAAAATAAAAAATAAAAAACAATAATTGTTTTGAAAGAAAATTAATAATATGAAGTTTTTAAATATTAATAATTTAAACTTGAAGATTAAAGATATATGAAAAATCTTTATTGACCTTATAGAAATTTAGACAAAAAATCTCGAGTTACATTATTAGCATCAGCACAGGAGTGTATACTGTTTGAGTGGCGATGGGCGGCTGTGGGAAGTGAATGCCTGAGATTCTGTGTGTGTGCTACTCCTACTACTGTGCGTAATTTATGATCATTGCAATGTATTAAAGCTGGATATTACCACTTTCGAGTTTTTGAAAACCATCTGAGACATCTAATATGTCTTAAATTTAAAAAAAAATTGTTACATAAGGATCTTGTCTAGTCAAGTAATCAAAATGACCTGATCAATTTCACTCGATAGAAAAAAAAACGAAAAGTTACCCCTTTTTGGAATGTGTTTTTCAATATTACGGCTATATTACTTACTGTTATTTTACATTTAATTTTTGTACTCAATTAAAGATCCTAAATAGTTATAGACAAATTCGCAGGGTTTGCTTTGATAAAATGATTGGCTTAATGACTATACCTAAATATTTACGAAAACTTTGCGCAGAGTTTCCGTAGAGAGCGGGATGGTTAATTGCAAACTCACGCGTACTAGAGCGGGACATTTGCATTGGGGATACCTCCCCTTAAGTTTAAGTTTCATGACGCATTGGACTTCTGTAAGGTCATGTCATCATCATCATCATCAGTCGCTCCCCCAATGCTGAGGATCGTGACATCATGTCCCATTCTTGCTGACCAGACTCCTCCGTTGGCTTCTGTCACCCGCCTTATGGATGGCCTCGTGCAGTCGTGATAAGGTCATGTAAACAAACACAATTATAAATAAATAAATAAAATTAGCGAAATTCATCAAATAACTTACAGATGACATCGTCGCTCAAGCGAGGTCCGCGTACGACTACGAGGAACTGGAGGGCAAGCGGCACTCGTTCACCGAGGACCGGCGGAACTGGAGGAAGAAGGCGCTGGACCACAGCAACGATCCAGACAACGTGCAGCGAGGTCAGCGCCGCTACGAACCCGGCGCTGGGAAGAGCGCTGAGAATTATGAGTAAATATTTGTGTGCTCAAAGGAGCGCTCGTGGCCCAGCGGCGCCGGGTACGCTTGCGGTATCTAAGGTTAAGCAACGTGGGCAGCGGTCAGGACTTGGATGGGTGACCGCGTTGAGTGGTTACTAACTGAGCGCTCCCGTGCTTTGGAAGGCACGTTAAGCCGTTGATCCCGGTTGCTGTCTATGGCAGCAGTCGTTAAGCTAAGTTGGAGGCCTTCGGGCGGTTTGAGAACTTCTAACAGTCAAGTTGCCCACTCACTTGACAAAGCCTGATCCCAATAAGGTCTAGTTTCCCCTCGGGGTTGGAAGGTCAGATGGCAGTCGCTTCCGTAAAAACTAGTGCCTACGCCAAATCTTGGGATTAGGTAGCGGACCCCAGGCGTCCTTCAGGATGCAACTGTACTGGGATAACGCTAGGAGGATGATGATTTGTGTGCTCAAAAACTGAGCTGCCTTTCCTCTCCTTTTAATCAATTACTTGAGCTTACGACTTTCAAAGAGTATGTGTATGGATTACTAAGACAATGTCAATGTTACTGGAGGAAGAAGGCGCTGGACCACGGCAACGATCCAGACAACGTGCTGCGAGGTCAGCTCCGCTACGACCCCGGCTCTGCAAAGAGCGCTTTCCTCTCCTTTTAATCAATTACTTGAGCTTATGATATGACTTTAGAGATTTTAAAGACAATGTCGTATTCGTATATAATTAAATGTATACTAATGTGAGACATAGTTACACTTAATAATAGAGAATAACGGTTGACACTCACTTGGAAAAGTCACTATTTGCGACATGTTTCGGACTGCAATAGGAGTCCTTCATCAGGTTGATTGATGTTACGATAACCGACCGCGCATCACAATAATCATGATCACATCGCGCAAATAAGTAGTGATAGTCCTGGCGGTACGCCAAAAGATGCTGCGAATGGTGTTAAAAGCATGAAAATCGGTACGATTGATCTTTAGGACATATGAATCAATTTGACCCGTTGGACGAAAAAAAAAACACGAAAAGGAGCGGAGTTATGACGACATCTTTATTTGTATGGAATTTTAAAAAAATGTTCTGGATCCTATCGTGTGTGGTATCAACCGAAAGGGCTTTCTAAGCTGGTTCTAAAAATATATCAGACCATTACATTTAATTCACATGTCTTAAAATATAATAAAAATAATTTTCAAAACATACCATGTTTGAGCTCCTCCAGGTACGATACCGTTTATTTATTTTTTTGTAAAATATACCTGATATGGTATCTAATATCTTCATATCTAACCTCAAGAAAGCAATTTTGAAAATATTTACATTGAGTATTTTTTTATAATTTTTCATTATTACAAAGTTTACTTGGCAACATCAACGAAGGAAAATTGGCGGAAATAATTCGTAACTAAGCGTATTTTACCACAGTTATAGGTACAGTTGACCTAAATAACATACTAAAAGGACTGGTCGATGGGGGTAGAACTAAAGCGTGGGAGGGGAAGTGTAAAGGTCCCTTTTTTAATTATTCGTAAAAAACTCGTAAATGGTGTTTAATAGCAAAATATGTTTATAGACGCAAGTAATATACATAAAATTCTCTGCAAAAAAGGTTCTATACAATTGTTCGCTACGATGCATATTTCGACCGGTTCGGGTTCGGGAATGAGACAAAGGAATGAGAAGCCACTGATAATTAACTTGCCCCCTTTAAAATCTCATTAAATATGCATCCTAGCGAAAACGTGTATAGAACCTTTTTCGTAGAAAATTTCATGTAGATTACTTGTGTCTATAAACATTTTTTGCTATGAGACACCATTTACGAGTTTTTTACGAAGAACTAAAAAAGGGACCTTTACACCCCCCTCCCACCCTTTAGATCTACCCCCATCGACCAGTCCTTTTACTATGTTATTTAGGTGAACTGTACCTATAATCCTGCCAAAATTTGCTTATTCACGAATCATTTCCGCCAATTTTCCTTCATTGATGTTGCTAAGCAAACTTTGTAATAAAGAAAAATTATAAAAAAAATACTAAATGTAAATATTTTCATAATTGCTTTCTTGAGGTTAGATATGAGGATATTAGGTACCATATCAGGTATATTTTGCAAAAAAAAACCAACGGTATCGTGCCCAAACATGGTATGTTTTGAAAATTTTATTTTATTTTAAGACTAGTGACTAAAATGTAATGGTGTGATATATTTTTAGAACCGGCTTAGAAAGCCCTTTCGTTTGATACTACACACGATAAATTCCAGAACATTTTTTTTTTTAAATTCCATACAAAAGAAAGATGTCGTCATAACTCCTCTCCTTTTCGTTTTTTTTTCGTCCAACGGGTCAAATTGATTCATACATCCTGAAGATCAATCGTACCGATTTTCATGCTTTTAACACCATTAGCAGCATTTTCCATGTGAAGCCCTTGTGTGCCGCCAGGACTATGACTTTTCCAAGTGAGTGTCAACCGTTATTCCCTTATTAAGTGTCGTATACATATAATTATAAAAGTGTCTTGTCTTGGATGTGCAATATCAGTCTAACTCAGTTCGGTTCACCATAAGTACTTGTACCCGTACTGGTGATACTGGTACCCGTACTGGTGATCTGGTAACGCAAGCCTACATAAGGTACAAAACTAGGTTTAATAGATTTCGCTAAAATTCTTCTTTCTTTTCAGAGACAAGGAGCAAAAATCGGCTGCACCAATGAACTGTGATCGACCCAATGAGAGGTATTGCCATATTAGTACTCAATATATTAAAGGGAACAAAAACTTGTAGGGAAAACTTTTCTTACTACATCTCTGTACACTCATAACAATTTTCCAAACTCATATAGGCAGCCAATATTTTAGGCCATTGCATTTTACTCTTACTGTCGTCCTTGTTTAAAAAATGCGGTCAGCATAGTAAAAAATGTGGGTCAACTGTTTTATATTGCAATACAGCAGTTTGGGTACTACCCTACCTTATAAACATAAATTTAGCAGAGACGTGACTAAACCGTCGAGGATCGAGGATGCGTATGCGTATGCCTCCTCTAGTGGTAGCGGTACAGGTCCAATTTCAATGAAAAACCGCAAATCGATGTACAGTTTAGCCGTTTGGCACACGCATACTAGAGGTCAAAACAAAATTTTTGCCCCGCAGTTCCTAAAAAAAATTCCCTTAGGGGGGGGAGTGCCGAGACATTCTTTTTTTGTATGGTTTTTTTTTTTTCAGAAACCTATTGTGTATGGTATCATATGAAAGGGTTTTTTGAGACGATTCTAAAAATATACCACATCATTACATTTCAGTTATATTTTTTTAATAAAATCAAAAATAATTTTCGAAACATACCAAGTTTGAGGTCCTCCAGACACGATATGGCTGATTTTTATTTTGTTCAATATACCAAAAATGATACGTTATATCCTCATATCTAACCTCAAAAAAGCAATTTGGAAATGATTTTCATTATGTTTTTTTTTTTTCAATATTACTAAGTGACACGGTTCTACTGCAATACCTATTTTACGTGATTTATGGAACTTTAATGCAGATACGGTACAGATTTGGTATATTTTTAGAATCGCCTCAAAAAGCCCTTTCATATGATACTACACACGATAGGTTCCGCAATTTTTTTTTTTTCCATACAAAAATAAAAAGAATGTCTCGGCACTCCCCCCCTAAGGGAAATTTTTTTAGGAACTGCGGCTCAAAATCTTTGTTTTGACATTTTATGATAAATATGTACCGTATCTGCACTAAAGTTCCATAACTCACGTAAAATAGGTTATGAAGTATAACCGTGTCACTAAGAAATATTGAAAAATTAAAAAAAAAACTTAATGAAAATCATTTCAAAATTGCTTTTTTGAGGTTAGATATGAGGATATAACGTATCATTTTTGGTATATTGAACAAAATAAAAATCAGCCATATCGTGTCTGGAGGACTTCAAACTTGGTATGTTTCGAAAATTATTTTTGATTTAATTAAAAAAAAATGGCTGACATGTAATGATGTGGTATATTTTTAGAATCGCCTCAAAAAGCCCTTTCATACGATACCACACACGATAGGTTTGTAATTTTTTTTTTTTACATACAAAAAAAAGAATGTCTCGGTACTCCCCCCCTAAGGGAATTTTTTTTAGGAACTGCGGATCAAAAATTTTGTTTTGACCTCTAGTATGCGTGTGCCAAACGGCTAAACTGTACATCGATTTGCGGTTTTTTTAATCGTACGGCTTACACTACTCCATACTTTCTGCCTAATATGATTTTCACAATACGAGTACAGAACATCAGAATAGCGCAGGTGGAGTTCCACATAGCGCTCTATAGTGTAATATTTCTAGTGTCTCTAGTAGCCATCGCTGCAATATCACAAGTCATATTGTAAAACAGATTATAATATAAAAAGCGAGATTGTAAACTGTCGAAATAAAGGTTTTTTTATGTATGACTGAACAGCGACGACAAGGCCTAAGATGTAGCTCACTGGTTCAGTAATAGCCTATGATGC
This sequence comes from Cenopis cana, assembly GCA_951800055.1. Lineage (NCBI taxonomy): Eukaryota > Metazoa > Arthropoda > Insecta > Lepidoptera > Tortricidae > Cenopis > Cenopis cana. Next base: position 10,067,897 of record OX637488.1, read on the forward strand.
CTATGGTGGAATTATTTTTACCTAAGGATCAATCGAATAAATAGCTATCAAACGTGATGATGCAAGCTGAAAAAGTTCCAATATAGTCTACGCGAGTTTTTCTTTATTTTATACTGAATTGGTGATCGGATTCATCACTTAGCTGAAACAACAAACGAAACTGAGAAAATATTTACTTATCTTTGTTTAGGATTACAGAGTTAGAACAGAACTTTACGTCAATGTCAAGAATTGTAATTGATGTATGACGATTGCAAATGTTTTTGAGAAATGACGAAACTAGGTACAAGGTTTCCGTTTTTGCCATTCTGGCTACGGAACCCTAAAAACACCTTTGCTTGAGTTCAAAACTGGGCTATTATAAGCTGTATGTATTGGCCCCCCTCCAATCATTGGCCTCTTGAATGCTGTATTTTTTTTTCAAGTGTTCTATAAGAGTGAAAGGGACGGCATACGAAGTTCGGTTTTCTATATTCGGAGTACCTAGAGGCCCAAAGCTTTACGTGGCTTTACGTAAATGTCAAGAATTGTAATTCATCAATGACTTGCAAATTTTCTTAGGACCTTGTGATCTAAACTCGACTATTATTTTCATTATTATTGATTTAAGCTATTGATAAATAAAAAGCTTCTCGTGCCGAACCAATGTTTAGGCATATGGATCGGGCGCTCGTTGTTGTCTTCTGTTCTATGTCCGCGGCGTCACATGATTGGTCAATTTTATTTTAGTTTAGTAACTGCGACACAAGAGACCTCCATAAACAGAAGTATGTGATTCTAGTTTCGTCTACAATATCTTTTAATTCAAATATTAATGTCGACGAGTAGAATGATTGTATGATGTTGTTGGCAGATACGAGCCATGTTTCTCCGGGTGCGCGGCGGTGTCGTGCGACAACCCGCGCGACCGGCTGCGGCCGTGCTACCCGTTCTGCGAGCCGGGCTGCGTGTGCGTGCCGCCGTACGTGCGCGACGACCGCACGCATAAGTGCGTCACGCCCGACGACTGCACTAAGTACGCTCTTAGACTGCTATGCGATTTACTAAACGCCTCGTCCTCACCTGTGACCTCTCACCTCACCCGTTTTATATGGAAACTCCCAAATTTAACGTCACTTTTTGACATTTTCCATATAAAAATAGGTGAGGTGAGAGGTGATAGGTGAGGAAGAGCCGGTTCGTGAATAACAGCCCTGGAAACTGTGCTCGACTGACTGGTCAGCGCGTGTGGTTGGTCCGGCATAGCTATCTATCGCTGTAGAAAACATACGTGCGTTCGGACCAGACTGATGCGCACCGTCAGCGTTTGCGACCATATAAAACACGCCTGACGGACCATACGCGCTGACAATGAGTCGATTACCCAATATTAATGTAACCCAATTCTCCCAAACAAGATTGCCTTTGACTTTTTATTTTTTTACTTTACTGTTTCCAGCATTATAATGTTTAAACACACGCCTACTGCAAGGTTGCATAAGTGATTGGGAAGAAACTAGTTATTTGGCAAAGATAATCATATCAGCGATCAAATATCTTTAAAATCATAATAAAAATATGCTAGGCTATCAAAAAGCTATTTCGTGTCCCAATGCTATCTGAATTAGATAATTAAGTATTAGTTATTATTACTATTAACGAGAATTTATTTATATTTCAGAGGCTTAAAAGGAGTTCCGGATATTGGAGACGACGTATAATAAACAGAAACGAAAATTGATCAAGAAAACTCTATAATAATAACTATTCTTGTTACACTATAATAATAATAAATAACTATAATAATATTACAATAAGAATAACTACCAAAATAGTTTTATTGGTGATTCCACTGATTTGTCTTTATATTAAAAACAATCATATATAGGTAGTCCTAAACTAACGTAGGTATTATACTCATTACTATGGGTACGAGAACCACCGCCAAAATGGCGATGTCAGCAAGATTAAAGTTTATATTGTAGAGTTGAAATTATATGACATTATTTTATCCTAAGCATCAATCGGATATCAAATATGATGGTAAACTGTCGAAATGACGAAATAAAGGATGAAATTATTTTTACCTAAGGATCAATCGAATATCAAACGTGATGATGAAAGGAGAATAAGTTCCAAAATTACAGTCTACGCGAGTTTGTCTTTATTTTGTACTGAATTGGTGATCTCATTAATCATTTAGCTGAAACAACGAAGCTGAGTGAATATTTTACTTATCCTTCTTTAGGATTACCGAGTTAGAACAGAATTTTACGTCAATGTCAAGAATTGTAATTCATATTTGCAAATCATGCTTGCAAATTTTCTTGGGAAAATCACCTTGCCTGGGGATCGAAACTGGACTACTATTTCCATTATAGGTTATAGGTAATTGATTTAAGTTATTGATGGTTTTAATGGTAATCCTTGAGTTCAAGACGAAACACATTTGAGAATAGTAGATTGTTTGACAAGGGTCTATAGTAAGCCATATTACCGCGAGATAGTTATTTTTCGAGTGGTAATATGGCTTTTAGGCCCGAGTTATACACTCTACTTTTCACTTCAATTGCGAGAAAACACATAAACACAAATTATCTACCTAAAATAACCATCTCGTGGTAATATGGCTTACTTTAGCCCCTTGTCAAATAATCTACTATTTTTAGGGTACCTCCCCTACATGTAAGGTGGTGGTGCAATTTTTAGGGTTCCGTAGTAAACAAGGAACCCTTATAGTTTCGCCATGTCGGTCCGTCCGTCCGTGCGACCCCCGTTTTTCTCAGTAACCGTTAGTACTAGAAAGCTGTAATTTGGCATGAGTATAGATATTGATGACGCCGACAAAACGGTAGAATAAAATCTTGTAAATTTTTTTTTTTTTGGGTACCTCCCCTACATGTAAAGTGGTGGTGCAATTTTTTTTTCTTCCAAACCCCATCGTGTGGGGTATCGTTGGATAGCTCTTAAAAATATTATAAGGTTTCTAGGAGTATTTTTTGATTCAAGAATCGGTTGGCGTGATATTAAGCTTTGAAGTGATAATTTTCGTTATGGTCAAGTGCCCCTCCCCCCCCCCCCCTGCCAGCTAAACGGTGGCACTTAGGCATGTGAAAAAAATCATGGTAGTAGGATATACGATGAATTTAAAAGGAAAACTATCACAGCTAAGTAGACATTACTAGTTAACGAGTAATAGTCGAACTTCAGAAATGTACTTTGCAAAAGCAAACTTTCGTACAATTTCCATTGATACCTTAGATAATGTTATTAATTCTGTCAAAAACATAGTAAATATAAGTTTGCGAACTTTTTAGTCCACATAATGTAACGGGTGGACGACTATGGAACCCTACCTTGCACGTGGCCCGACACGCACTTGGCCGGTTTTTTCTTTTAAGAGGCGCATTTGCTTTGATCATAGACACCGCTTAATCTTTTAGAGAACTGAAAAACGTCTTTCCTGATTGGTCGATTTTAGTACAGCTGTATTCTGATTGGTTGATATTTTTACCAAATATTTTTTTATCTGTCAAATTACTGTTCTGTGATTGGTGGATTTAATAGTTGAAGTATTTTGATTGGTCAAATTAAAATGTTTTATAAATCATAACTATGTATACATATTTTCCCTAGGGCTTAAATGTACTACTTTAGCCCCGCTTCACAAGTCTAATATGACACACTTCTCGAGCATGAGAAGTGAAAAAAATAATCCTTATGCTTGCCATTGCCACCTAAACGGCAACATGTGAGTCCTCTGGAGTTGCAGGCGTTCATAGGCAACGGTAATTATCGTCTAATCGTCGCGCACAATGAACACTTGTTTGCCACCGACGTGGTGCTAATAAAACCGGCCAAGTGCGAGTCGGAATTCGCACATTTAGGGCTCCGAACCAACCGCAAAATTAAAATGGTTTTTCATAGGAAAAATAAGGAAATTTCAAAAGAAAAACCCATTTAACATATACGTAATATACAACACAAACTGTACATTATTACCAAATATCACGTTCATAGGTCGATAGAAATTAAAAAAAATCCTTGGCACAAAATTTTGTAAATAAAGCTGACTTTGGAGGCTTCTTATTCCTTTGTTTTCCAATATTTTTTAAAACAAAACATGCAGTATTTATCTGCTTAACGTACTCTGAACAATACCCCCTTGAGGTGATAGGTTTTTTTTTGTCGTGCCCCCATTGAGCTGTATGGGAGACGGGAGCCCCTCTTAAATACATCTAAAAATAAATTTTGACTATTTGTATGGCTTTGATCTAACAAGATGCCATACTGTGAAAATTTTAAGACTGTATATTCAATCGTTTAGCTGTAAAACCTGTGTAATAGAAGACGGACAGACGGACGCTTGAGTGACAGCAATAGGGTTCCAATTGCACCCTTCGGGTACGGAACCTTCAAAAATTAACACTATAAGTTAAAATTAAATTTTGTATTGCTCGCTCGTTAGTGTGTAGGTACCTATTCATCATGCAGCGTTCGAAATTGGCGATAATCGGCATAGGTATAACAAGTTTTTAAACAAAACGTATCACTACATATTTCAGAAAAGTAAGAAAACCAATTCATCGTAACATTATTTCAAAATGCATATAATATATATACGTATAGTATAAAATGGTTACTAGTGAGCGGAGAAATTACGCTGACAACGCCGCGTTTACGATATGCTGCGCGGACGCCACGCGTTCTTATCAAACGCAGGGATTCCCATACAATCTGTCAAGCGTGCGCTACGTCGCATGGGTTTACGGATTATTAATTCCCCTAGGAATAAAATGTTTTTCACACCACCTGCTCGTCAATGCCCAATTATATATCATGCAAACCTTACCGAAAGCAAATCATTATAACCCTTGGCTTAAGCAGGGTAGTAATATCGTACTGAATCTCATTATAACCCGCCGGGTAATAATGTTATTTCACTTTTCATAGTTCTTATAGTTCTGTCATTAAAGTCTAATGCCGTGAAGTCCACTAAGCGGCGAGGAGGCGGCACACCAGCTCCGTGTTTTGTTTGGAACGTCGTGTTCGAAACAAAAGACTGCGTCGTCGGCCGCCGCCTGTAGCGCGTCGCGTCAAGCGCGTGGTTTTAATATAGTACTGAATATTTGTCGAATTACATTTTGGAGTTTTCTTATGCATTATTCTCATATTTAATTACATTTTTAAATAAAATCACTATGTAATATCCGTGCCTCGGACTGGCCATCCTCCCTTCGCAGCAGTTGCAGCAATGTAAATAAATACATACTTACGTGTGGACAGTCTTACACAAATCTACCTAGTCCCAAACTAATCAAAGCTTGTACTATGGGTACTAGTCGACGATATACATATACCTAGAAAGATAAATATATACTTAAAATACATGGAAAATATCTAAGATTCAGGAACAAAATACTTGTGCTTACCAAACAAATGAATGCAAGCAGTCGTCGATGTACTAGATATTAAATACCAAAACCAAGATCTGCGTGAGTTACAAGACGCTTAATTATACGGAGTAAAACAGATTCTATTAAAATAGATACTAAAATTTGCTGCGATTGACTGATTTAATTCTGTTTTTAGTAGCCTTGGTTTTTTTATTGCCTCGCAAGAGGTGAGAAAAGTAGAGTGTATACTCCTCGGGGATAAAGCTGTTTTTGTCTTGGGAGCGCTTAAATCCCTCACTACACTCAGGACTCAGTCTTAATTCCCTCGCTTCGCTCAGGAATTAAGTCATTACTCCCTCGCTCCGCTCGGGAGTAAAATTTGGAGCCCTTCGTTACGTTCGGGTTTCAATATCGCACCCGTGACATAAAACAGTGTTTTATCCCCTTGGTGTATAATCTACTATTAGTATTTTATTTCGTCTGTTACAATTTAGCTTTAAATATAAATTCCGTTACCTATGTTATGTTTGACAAAACCAAATTAGGAAATAAATCCAAAATTATATTATAAGCTTATTTAAAGAGCAAAAGCAGTGAACATAATTTTAATAAAGTACTTTTATCTCACGAGCGCGGGTGAGCCATGGTTGTATGTTGAGCTATACGTTATTACGTACAAGCACATTGTCTATGTGTGAGTCAGCGTAGGATCTATGAGTTCACGTTGTCTATGTGTTCGTAACTATGTGTCACAACTACAACAATGGCGAACCGAAGATAAAAGTACTAAACATAAAGTGATTTAACTGATCCTAATCTCTAGTTATTTTCCGCCATTATCATTTCAATGGAGCCCATTGTACAGCGCCAAAAGGAAACTGACAAATCTACCATTGTCTTCATTTGTAAAAAAATCCCTTTTGGAATTGTATTTGAGAATGTTTAGTTTAGTAGTTTCCATCAAACATCAGAGGCAGGAAGCGACAGTCGTAGCTCAATTCAATCTCGTTTTTCAATATGTGCATTTATGTACATACTCACAAAATCAACCATCGGTATTTTTCATAGCATTATGTAATTAATTATTATATTTTTTAAATTTTGTACTTTTTACAAATGATTATTTTAGTACTTTTTCTACTGACCACTAATTGTTACGCCGGCCCGGGTCATTATGGTAATGTATCTATATCAAATTACGTAACAACGAATAATTAATTATTAGTTTGTGGTGTTTTAAAATACTGATTATTGTAGAGTGCGGTTTACACGGGAGGTTCGAGTACTGCATCGACGACTTCCCGGGGTGCGTCGTCGGCTGCCACTGCTACCCCGGCTACTACTTCGACACGGATACCAAGATATGCGAACCAAAGTAATTTGAACACACTTTTTATAAGCAATCGAATTCAAAGAAGAAGAGCCATGGGCTGGCTTCAAGTAAAAACCATTTTAATTTTCAGTACAAAGTTGACACAAGATTACAGGCGTCACCTGGTGCCTACCAGCTACAACCTACATGGACCCAGCGGTGTGGTTGTCCCGCCGCCTTCGCCCGCGCTGCCGAACTTCGCTCCGCCCGACCTCGGCCCCGCCGCCGGAGATACCACTCAAGACCACGGCGACCTCAGCGACTGGCTCTACAACCAATTCTTCAAAACTATAGAGAGCCAAGTCGTCAACAAAACGGACGACGAAGAACCCTTGAAGTTAGGAACGCGAAGGAGTGGTGATGGTGGGATTGGTGAGCCTAGGTTAGATAACCTAGAATCGTTCCTCGCACGAAGACATAGGGGTAAGGGACGGAAAAAAGCTAAGAGACGCAGATCACGGAAAAAAATACTGCGAGACGAAAGTGACAGTTCCGACTCTAGTTCAAGTTCAGATTCGGAGTCGAATTCCGACGAGTCAGGGAACTTGGGTAGCTGGGAGCGTTATGAATGGGGCCCGAATAGGCCGAATAACCCGCCCTCCAAGGAAGCAGCCGCGCAAAGACAGATAGTCATGTACAGCAAAAAGCCGAAGCCACCGTTGCCGTCATTTATTTTCTTACCAAACATGCAGACAGCGTTTTATCCGCCGATAGGGCTGCCCGCGCCTATACCGATGTACCCCATGGTGCCCGTGCCTCCGATCACAGGTACGTTTATAATTGTATTATTAAGAGATTTAAGAGTTTGTTATGAGCCCGCATATGCACTTTTGCCAATGTTCATCGACCTAGATCTCAACATCTATAGTCCGTTCCGTTCCGTTCCGTTCCGGTGACTCATCCAGCCAGCAGTTCTGCTGCAAGGACGTGGAGGCGTTGGCCACACCCGGGAGGGTGATTAAATATCTGTCCTTTCAGTATATTAATCTTGAACTATTTTCCTCCAGTCTGTTAAAAGTGAAAACACGATTTGCAAAAAAAATCTCGATACTTTTATTTTTCAAACATAACCCTTTTTTTCGATGTTTTTGTTTGGATCTTTAAAACCCTCCCATCTTTAACAATGATTTTTGGTTTAAAAGTAGTCAAATTATTTTAAGTTCTCAAACTGATAAAAAAGATTACCTATATTATTTTTTAAAGTGGAAATGGTTAACAAAGGCGAAAAAATAAAGCCGAAAACAAAGTTAAAACACATGACACCAATGCAAACGTTATCAGTAAAATTAGAATGTTATTATATTTTGAAAAAGTCACACTTGGGTCAAAAACGTAATCAGACGCATGCACTACAATGAACAATGGAATAAACGCACCGCAGGTGATTTCGAAAAAAACATGGCTCAAAAAATCAAAGCAATCAATCGTTCGATTCGTTTTATCGAAAAAGTCGTATTCTTATTCCACAGGCAGCTGACTGACAATTTCTGTCTGCTTTATTTGATTCCCTTAAACATTGAACGAATCGAATATTTGTCAGTACCCTTACCATGAGTTTGCAATGTTTGCATTACCGTACTCGCTAGCGACTGCGTAAGTATAGATGATGGTCCTTTTACTTACCTTAAGGTATATGACCGAACTGAACTGAAACTGAGAACAGTAGGTACACAAAACAAACAGTGTTGGTATTACACGTTTAGAATAAACATCAATATATACGAAAAACACGCGCTGAGCTTCCGTAGAGAGCGGGATGGTTAATTGAAAACTCACGCGTATTAGAGCGGCACTTTTGCAATGCCATCTACGCCCTCTTAATATTCTTTGCTCGTAAATTCACCAGCGTGAAGTATTATCTAATGCTTATGCCACAGGAATTCAAGCGGCGTGCTCTGGTGAAAAGACGACAGCGGATCCAACGCAAGGAACGACTACGCCTCCCCCGACTACGACTACGTTGGCGCCTGCTACTAGCTCCGGCCCGCCCTCCTCGCCGCCTCCGGTGACGGACCCAGCTCACACTACAAAGCCGGCACTGCGAAGTGCCGGCATGTATAACTTAGTAAGTATCACTGCCTAGAAATGTTAGTTTATTGACAATTATTTTGACCTGGGGCCGATTTTTGAGTGTCGGACGCTTGACATTTCAGTCGACATCTGTCAAAACATCATAGTTTTGACAGATGTCGAGTGAAAAGTCGAGCGTTCGACACTCAAAAATCGGCCCCCTGCTCCATGTCAAGCATATCAATCAGGGTACTTAATTTTTTTTAACTCCTTAGTCTTGTACACTATACCTTGTTTTTTTCCAAGATCAATAATTACGTAAACAAAGAAGCAGTGGTCGTAAACACACACATTGATTTAACCTTATTTGTTCCACAGGTCAGAATAAAGGTTTAATTCCGCAGCCGACAGCAGACAGCAACTGCACGTTCCGCCGCACTCCAAATTGAACCGTAATGGTATTCATAAAAGCTCAATTTGAAATGAGCGGAGAAGTGTCGCAACAGCACACGCCGCTCACTCTAAACAGGGACTTTTAGTCTTATGATTACGGTTCAATTTGGAGTGCGGCGGAACGTGCAGTTGCTGCCTGCTGTCGGCTGCGGAATTAAACCTTAAGTGATAGTTAGTTACTATAGTTAGTTACTATGACAAGTTACTTTTTTTTTAATTCGTCCATTAGGACAGGCTAAGACCATAGGCCATACTGCCTCATACCGACTTCTTACAATCTCTGCCTCTTTGGGTTTTTTATTGTACAACTTTTAGATGAATGAACCGAAACGTAATTTAAAACATAATTGATGCCTTATTATTTAAAAATCTATTTAAGTAAATTAAAATTAAGTCATATTATTTACTTATTTTTAAATAACAACATATAATGTAAGCATGAAATAACGGTTTTAATATTTTTTGAGGTTATTTGACACTTTTAGCGCAGAACGTGCCTGATATAAAACCTCGTAAAATGTCATCCGTCATTCTTTCTAATGCTAATAAGAACAAACCTTTAGACTAGATTTTACATCTAAATAGAGGACATCGACTAGAGTGTTCATTAAATTCGAACAAAGAAAATAGTCTCTTGTACCTATCTATAGTAGGTACTTTTATCTGAAGAGCGCGGTTTGGCTATGGTTGTAGTTATGACACATAGGAACACATACCTACGAGTAGAAAACGTGAACTCATACCTCCTGCGCTGTCGCACACATAGACTTTGTGTATGTATAGCTCAACACACAACCATGGCTCACCCGCGCTTTATAGCTTAAGTAAATATTAGGGACTTATATTGTCCACCTTTAATTTTTTTTTACCTTTGTCTACAGCCACCTTCACTTCGAAACAAAAACCAGCACAAACCTTCAAATAAACCACTAGCACCACCGCCACCTCTGGACTTTCCTATAAAACAATACGATGATTTCGATTACGATCCGATGTTTTTGGGTGATAATAATTTCCTTGGACCGGAAATGAGATCACACAACAATAATGACAAATCGAATTTCAAATACATAAGCGATCTGATTCATAAAGATCATAATGTAACCACGCCAAATCCAACTCAGAAAAGAGATCCTAAAAGATATGAGCAATTTTTCGGCATGAAGCCACATGAGAATAAAAAAAGGCAACCGATTTCACCAGGACGCTTAGACGCGAACCGCCGCCGCTTCGATTCGAGGCAAGACGGAGAAGACGACTCTTACTACAGTTCATTAGGGAAACAGATAGCAAAGCTAATTAGAGGACTAGATTCCAAAGGTGTCCGTGAAGCTGATATAAAAATTGAACCACAAGAAAATCCCAAATCCGGGAATCCTTTCTTCAGTGAGAGTAGCTACGCTGCACGAACTTACTGGGAAAGATTTGTACGATCTCCATTGAGTGTCAGATTAATGAATTTCACAAAATATGATGATTTGATAGCTGGCAATGAACAGCTATTTGACCTGGAAAATCAAGTTCAAGATGCAACTTCTGCACCTGCACTAAGTTGGGACGAACTTGAAAATATTATAAATACAATGGGAACGATAAGGAATCAGGTACCTGGAAGGGAATCAAAACATAATAGTCATAGTAACCTTTCTAATAGCAGCTTTAATGTTAGTTTGCTGCCTCGGTTTTCCAAGAAAAAAGAAGTTTTCCGAGAAACAAAAAGGAATCACGCGCTTCAGACACCGAATATAAAAAATGCCGATCACACACTTAATACACCGATCCGCATAGTTATTCGAGATTTGAGAAGATTCGATCCAACACAAAAGATCGTTAATCAAGTAGTTTCAGATAAACCTAAAGAAATTAACGAAGCTAATAAAAATACTGCAGGACGTATTTTAGCCAGACCCATACATGTTAACACAAAAATCCACAAATTTCGCAACATAAAGCCTACAAAAACACCAAAACTCGTGACCTCAAGTACTAAAGAAAAAAAGCATGATGTTACACATGCAATAGGTAAAAACAGTGATCATAAACATAATGATGAACATAAACCGCATATGATAATAGCTGGTCAAACTACTTACGTAAAATCTAACAAATATTTCTTTGATCCTGGTACCAATTATCAGTCCGAAAATTGGTTCGTGGAGTAGCGTACTTCATTATAAAAAAATCAATGTCTATAGTAACGTACCGCATTTTCGAAGTCAATTTTCGAATAATAAGCCTTATTCTCAAACTGGGTGCGCTCGCCGTAATCCAGCGAGTGTTTACGATACACAAACTCGGAGCAGCATGCCAAGTCCGGCTGCAGTGCAGGGGATACCCGCGTAACACGCTCCGTCCTGCGGCCCAATGTTGCCGGTTTTCACAAAATGCACCCTCACTATTGCGGCTTACATTCAGATTTTGTTGCTGCGATCAGTGTACAAAAGTGTAATGTAGGCGTTGCAATATTAGTCATGGTTCCATGCAGGAGCAGGAATAAACGGTAATCCGGTTGTATTCTTCACAGACAATTTAATTCCCATTTCATAACGCGAGACGTGCATCGGGGCCGCATCGCGGCGAATCGACGCGGCGCGGCGCAGTACCTCGCTCAGCTTACGTACCAGCATCAGCAACTTGTGAATTCGAGCGCAAGGGACGCGATCACGCGGCTTGCGTTGCTGCTACTCCCACTTGCATTATAGCCAACTTAATCTGCTCGATACGGGATTTGCATATTTTGAACTCTGGTCTACATTTTCATTTAAGTTGCAAGTTTCGAGCCGATTATACCTAATTGTCAACCGATGTAAGCATACTGAACAGCGCTCGACTAAAGTTGAATATATCGTCGCAATAACAGTTACATGCAGGTCGCATCACCCAATTTAGTTCGAATGGCGTCGTTTGAACGGGTTTTAGAATGTAAATAAAGATTTGAATAAGGTTATTTATTTTTATGATACGATCCTCAACAAATTGCCACTGTACGAGTATGTATGTATAAAGATGTACATATCAACTTGACATGTTTTACGAGGTATTACACAGTATATTTAACTAAAAAAGGTCCATAAAAGTATCTTATCACCTTAACAGACTCTAAACTAGCACTAAATTCCATTACCTACTTACATTCCACAATTCCATTTTGAGTTAATTGGCAGAAAGAGCCACCACTGGGGTTTCGCTCTTGTTTCATGTCCGTTAATGACAAATGATGTTGAGAAATCGTCAGTTAGTTACGATGCGCCATTCCAGGGCCAGGTGTGGCTCGCACCTATAGCTCAGTTGGCTAGAGCGACTGGCCGCGAATGCCAGGAGATCGCAGGTTCGAATCCTGCTCGGTGAATAATTTTTTCAATTTTTCCTTTATATCTTTTGTAATTTTATGGCACACCTGGCCATAAAGTGGCCATTATCACACGCTCCGCGCGCGAAAAAACCCACTTCCTGGCCAGGGGGTGACATAAAATTTTGTACTTACCACGGGCGATAATAAAGAAAGCCTCAGATCGCATATTTATCGCCCTTGCCTTCGGCTCGGGCGTAAAATACCTGCGATCTGAGATATTCTTTGTTTTATCGCCCTTGGTAAGTAATGTACTATTAGAATGGTCGATAAATTAAGTAAACGAGTCAGGATTCTTGAAACGAAAACGCGTGAATTTGACTTAGACCTTACCAGCAAGATCCCAAGGAGTGACCTAAGGGTTGTTGAAGTTGAAGATAATATGAACTACAATAAAATTGCGTCGGTAAGTTAGGTATGTTGTAGATAAAAGCACATATTTAGACTATGACTTGTAAGTCAAGGTCCAAAAGTGGTGGTGGTTCCATCTTCTATATGCGACAGTACTGTACTTAAGTTATTTTAGGCCACAAAAAAACATTACTTTTTAAAGTGGAAATGGTTAACATAAGCCAACATTTAAAGCTGAAAACAAAGTTAAAACACATGACATCAATGCAACGTTATTAGTAAAATTAGAATGTTGTTACGAGTATATTTTGAAAAGTCACAGTTGGGTCAAAAACGTATACCGTGTGTCAATAGAATTTGGAAATGATGTCAACAAATATCGCTGACTGACAATTTATTTGTCGTCTATGGATTTGTTGTAAAATAGTGATGAGAAAAGTCTATAAAAATAATTAATCAATCCACTTGACAGTCGAGAAATTATTTTATTGAATATTCATTGCGAGTATTTGTGGCTCTTAACTTCATGGCAGCAAATAAAAATAAATGGGCAAAGAATATTCATAGCAAAGTTAATGGAAAATGATGAGAAGTGAATTTATTTGTAATTGAATCTATAATGACATTAAACTTTTTCGATATACTGATATTCCCATCACTTAAACGAACTTTTTTTTTAATGACAATATAGATTCCTAGCATTTTTATGAGTAAAAAAATTAACAAGCTGTTGTCACATAACTAATCATTGCACGAAAATCGTTTTTATTGAAATATGAATAATTAAAATATATTATAGCTTAAAATGAATGCAAATACAAGGATTATTGTCTATAAATTGTTGGTAAGACTGTGTTCGTTCTTTAAAAGTGCGTGATTACGAAATAATGCAGGTAAATTGGTCTGTTTACATCATTTCTTATTTCTATTGACCAGGACCTTAATCAGCCGCATGCATTACAACGAACAATGGAATAAACGCACCGCAGGTGATCTTGAAAAAAAAGCATGGCTCAAAAAATCAAAGCAATCAATCGTTCGATTCGGTTTATCGAAAAAGTCGTATTCTTATTCCACAGGCAGCTGACTGACATTTTCTGTCTGCTTTATTTGGTTCCTGGTTTGGTTTTGGTTCTGCATTCGTTTTCGGATGGATAAAGGGCTTTTTGACATTGCCAAACTTAAATCCCATACTAAAGTCTCTCATGCCACTATCACGGAGATAATGTATGCGGATGACCTATGCTTCGTTTCAGATACCATAGATGGCTTACAAAGGCTCATCACCGGTCTGAATGAAGCATGCACGAAATTTGGCCTCAAAATTAGTGTCAAAAAGACAGAGCTTATGACTATGGATGGCTCGAACATCTTGCCTCCATCAATTTGTATCGGAGAGGACGCTTTGAAACGAGTGGAGAAGTTTAAATACCTTGGCAGCACACTAACAGCTAAGTGTGACCTAGATGCCGAAATAAACGGTAGAATTGGAGCTGCCGCGGCTGCTTATGGAAAACTTCGGCCCAAGGTATTTCGTTCACACGATCTAAAACTATCCACTAAAATCAGCGTCTATATGTCCACGGTATTGCCAAACCTCCTGTACTCTTCTGAAACATGGGTCCTATACCGAAAGCACATCCGCACACTCGACAGATTCCACCTCAAATGCCTACGCGACATCATGAACATCAGTTGGGAAGATCGCGTTCGTAACACGAACGTTCTACGGCGTGCAAATGTCGGCGGCATTGAGGTGTATCTGATGAGGCGACAACTGCGATGGTGCGGACATGTGTCCCGTATGTCGGAGAGTAGAGTGGCGAAGCGCATCTTCTTTTCAGAACTCCAGTACGGTAAGCGTAAACGCGGTGGCCAGTACCTGAGATACAAGGATGTTCTGAAAAGAAACATGAAACGGTGCAAAATAGAGCCCTCTGAATGGGAGGTGAAGGCTGCTCAGCGTCCCGAGTGGCGACGGCTCATCCATCAACAGGTGAACGACTTCGAAACCGAACGTCGTGGAGACCTAGATAAAAAGCGGGATGAGTTGAAGGCCAGACCACCTGCGGCCATCTCCTACAATTACGTCGGTGGGGTTCTGACGTGCCCAAAGTGTGCTCGTACCTTCTCTAATAAGATTGGGTACGTAAGCCACACAAGAGCGCACTTAAGAGCGGAGCTACGAAACCACCCACCATGAATATCACTATTAAAGATGCCAGAATATACAGTCGCTGTGGCCGAGATCGGTCAAGACTAGAGAGAGAGATTTGGTTCCCTTAAACATTGAACGAATCGAATATTTGCCTGTACCCTTACCATGAGTTTGCAATGTTTGCATTACCGCGTACTCGCTAGCGACTGCGTAAGTAGATGATAGATGATGGTCCTTTTACTTACCTTAAGGTATATGACCGTTTATAAACTCGAATCAAGGAAACTGAGAACAGTACACAAAACAAACAGTGTTGGTATTACTAGGTACTTTACAAATAAGTTGTATTCCAGATTCAAAACTATCAAGTATTATTCGTACCTACTTAACATGCTGTTGTAGAACATAAAAGTTTATTGCATTATCCCGATGTGATCGGTGTAAGGGGCGCTTGTAGCATCCTATAGCCAGGCTGGCATTCACAATGCCTACCGACAAATCGTCTTGAACAAGTGTACTAACCGACCAAGTCAAACTATACATACAAACGTAAATAACGAAATATTTAAACCTGCCCAGCCCAGTAACTATGATTCAAGCTTTCCATACAATAACATTTAAAGGACGTATTTTGAAACAACCGGCATTAAGCTACATCAGAAAATGCGAAATGCAAAAAATATTTCCAATCACACGGTGAAGCAATAAAAATCACGTTGGAGCGAGACGTATGAAGACGGCCCGGGTCCACTGTCTGTTCTAAATGGGGAAGACGACGGCACAGCCAGAATACTAAGCAGTCTCTTACTCACAAAACATCTCGACTGTTAGCCGATGTCAAGTATATCTTGATCCCAAAATTCCTATCAACTATGCGTGGTTGGAGGTTTCCCTTATACTGGTTAAGCCTGTAATGAGTTGTCAGGCATTCTGAACTAGCTCAGGCCGCTTGAATTCTGCAGAAACTGGGAACATCACATTATTCCTTGAAACGTTTAACGTTCGACTGACAAACAGTTGACAATGTGATTTTTTCCGTTCTTTATTCTTAAAATACGAAGAATATATATCTATGGATTATCTGTATTCAGGACCTGTGAACCTGGTTCATAGCCTTCCAATGAATTAAGGATATTTCAAAGAAAAAGCTGATTTATCAACATATTAATATTTGATTAGGTATACAATATACATAATAATTGACCAACATCACATACACAATACAATACATAATAATTGACAATTATGTCATTATCGCCCTCAGATCATTCTGAGTTACCGCCAAATTTTAAGTTCATAGGTAAATCTGGTCAATGGAAAGTTAATTGAAATTCTTGGGAACAACATTTTTTTTAAAGAGCTGAATTGCTGGCTGGTCATTCCTTTGTTTTAGAGTATTTTTAAAATAATTAATACATTTATTTTATCTCCTCAGCGTGGTCTATCAACGATACTCCACTCGATGGGTTAGGTGTTTTTTTTTCGGGCCTCCCTTTATCTGTATGGGATTTTAAAAACATTTCAAAGGAAATTTTTACAATTTGTATAGCTTATTAACAAGATTTTTATACTGTGAAAATTTGAAGACTGTAGCTACAAGCGTTTGGATGTAAAGCCTGTCGACGGACGGATGGACTCGTAAGTAACACCAATATCAATCGGAAAATGGTCATTAATGTAAGTATTGGTACCTATTTGCCCTCCGCGTGGTAAACCCCCTGAATTAAATCACTTGATCACGGTGATAACGAAACTGGCCAAAATAAAAAGTTGGTATAGTTGGCATAAAAAATTCCAATCTTCCACATCCAAACATTTAAATAATGAAAGATTAACTTATATACTAAGTAATTAGTTGGGCGAGGAGAGCGGGGTGAGTTGAAAACGCATTAAACTTGACGGGTTGAGGCCACTGGACCCCTCTCGACCCTAACCGGTTTACCACACAAGAGCTCTCTAAGCCTCACCCTGGCCTTTTAAATATACAATTCAAGTTTTTGTTCTAATTGCCGGGACAAGGACCTATGGATTTACATAATAAATAATGCATGGGTTAGGTACACAACACAAGCAAGGATATTTCGTAATTGTGAAATAAACTAATGCGTCATGTAAGTAATAGTGTTGTTTGAATAAGCGACTGTCGGCACACCACATCATAAAAACAGTAAAATTCATTTGGTATATACATTTTATAGCCTAAAAAATTAAGTACGAGAAATTAATAAAATAATTCTTAGCAAAAAACAACTATCCAAAACCACCATTGACCGGGATAGTAAGTAGTTCATCATGGAATCAGATATATGTAACTAAGAGGTAAGAGTAGCTAGCTAACATGTACTCGTATTTGACACGCTTGATATTAACACACACACATTTCGATATTTACATAATTTTAATTCTAAACTCGAATCACGCTTCGGTAAGCGTGCCCTAGTACAGTAACACGTGAAGTAGGTACAATTATCCCATTCGAGGTGCAGTAGATAGCGTAATGGTGCTTATAAGGTATCTACTTACATTTGAATATTGAGGTTGGCGTACAAATAGGGTTGAATTTATTCTCGACGGCGGAGCGTTTCCAATTTTCTTATTTCCCACGGTGGGCCGCACCGCCGTGTACACTAAATCCTGCCCTCATATTTATATAGACGTGCACTTATGATGCAAAGTTCATATTTTACAGACATTATTACAAGTTAAATATCTTTACTTACATTTATGGATATTCGGTGTGACACACACGAAAAGGGATAAGGCACATATAAGGTTATATGAAAATGACTCGAAAAGGAAAATTACATGAACTATTGAAATATTCGCACTTGATCATGAACTATTCTTTTAACAAACCTTATTCCTCGTAGCCTAGCTAGATGCTGGCCAAGAGCGATCCCATTTTTAATAAAAAAAAAAAAAAAAAAGCCTAATACGGTATTAAGCCCATAGTCAAATCAGCAACTTTTTATTAATTGTCAAAAACGATTTGTTAATATGAAGTTTGTAGGGGAATACTGTCTTAGTGACGTCACTAAGACAGTGTGAGTAGGTTTGTTCAAATCAGCGTCCTTTTTAAATCTTTATGCTTATAAAATCTTTGAATTAGCTAAAATAAATTAATAATTAATGTTTCTCGAGTATTTTCGTTAGATCTTTTATTAGTCAAGTAAGAAATAATTTATTTTTACCTTAGTTTAATACCCTATTCCGATACCTATTAAAAAGGAATTCTTTTCAGGCAGTCAGGTTTTTTACTTTACATTTATATTTTTTATTGAAGTAGGTAATCTCACTGCAGGACGTAGATTATTACATTGAAAATAAGCCGACCCTTGCTCCAATTTTTGTTTAGATAAGAGATAAGCAACAGAGCGAAAGAATTAAGTAAAAAGCAAAACAAGCAATTCTCTCGAGCAACACAACAGCCTTTACTTGACTGACAAAAGACCCAACTTCCATTCTTATTATCACAGCAGTGTGTTTATTTACTTTTGTATGCATGGAACGAAAGAATACTACTTAAGCTAAAGCGGCAAATCGGAAGCTTGCTTCCCGGACCTCTTAACTCATGCGCGCACAGTTTGGAAATGTGGCTTTTATTACAAGTGCAACAAGGTTAATTTTGAAAGTACAAGAACGTATTGTTACGAGGTTGTGAAAGCGGTTGGGTGGAGAGGGCAGAGTCGCTAGCTCAGCGCGCGCGCCGCCGGGATCGGTTGCGAGCGTCAAGAATTTCCCAGAGGCGTGTTTACGACACCTAGCCTCTCCACCTTTGGCGCAGCACACAGAGTCTCTGCGTTAGCATAACAAAAATGAAATAGGATTTTCCTAATACCTTTTCGATATGCGGCGGGACAATTAGCGCAAACTTGTATAGTGCGCGCCATCCAGCACGAAGCCGCGCCCCTCCACAGCCCAAGCCGTACAACTGCGCACTGATTAGTATGAAATTCGCTGTGCAGGGGTGGTCGTGGATGGCGCGCACTATACAAGGGGTGTATTTTTAAACTCCATGATCCCTTTTTGAATGTTATTTTTAAAGACCTATCGACAAAAGGAGCGACATGTTGACTTACGTAAAAAAGAACGACTTGCAGTTATTTACATGCATGGAGCAAACTATTTTTAGTAATTTGACTACATAACTACGGACGGACACATGACTAAACTATAAAGGTTCCGTTTTTGTAATTTTTTGCTACGAACCCTTAAAAAGAAGATTCAATGGAGTGGAAGATGTTGAAATTTGGTATCAAAATTATACTAGTGCAGGAGGTACCTACTGCTTAGTATGCTTTCTACTGTCGGTAGCCTGAGATTGCAAACTGTGCCAAATTACCTCAACAATAACAAACGGAAAGAAATTCTAGGGAAGTTGTCAACTTGCGTAAAGTAATGCAAAGAGTTTGAGAGTCCATTTATTATTGCTAGCGGGGGCCACAGTTTCTGCCATTTACATTTCGAGGCCTCTCAGCATCAAAGGTAATTATTTATATTTGTAGCTTGCTATATTGTGAATATGAATTTTGTAAATAAATAAACATAAGGATGTTGTCGTTTCAGCATCATAATTTTTTTCATAAAAACTTTATGTGAATGAACGTTGATGATTCAACGTTCATTCACATAAAGTTCATCGTCTAATTATCCGTTTGTTGTGCAATGTTAAGTTTCGGAGTAGTTTGGTCCCGTGCCCCTTCAACAGCCGCTTATCGCAGTCAACCTACCATCCGACCCGAATGTTAAGTGGTCTCCCCAAAATTTTAGGAAAATTGTATGTTTATTGAATAGCTTATAATTTGCATAGAGTTTAGCCGTGGAGAGGCTCTAGTCCCTAACCTAAATAAATTCGCGCTAGCGGAATCCTCTAACAAATTAGGATTAGATGAGGAGACGGTGTGTTTTTAAGGCAACAACGGCAAATACCATTCCAATCAAAAACACAATTTCCCTTTTTAATTATTCAGGTAAAGCGCACTTAATTAAGCCCAATTTTGTACGTGTGTCGACGGTACGGCCGCTCGCATCGCGTATTTATTATTGAAGTACTTGGATAATTAAATTTGCCACTTAGTAGATAAGCGCGGGTCGCTAAAGGTGAATTTTCATAAAATCCATTTCGTCGGCAGCGGCGTGCGGCGCGCTGTATCGGGCATCCCATTTGTCGGCCTTAGTAACCGGAAAATTTTCTCACTTATAGCTTCGTGCCTTTTCATTTCTTATTTTGCAAGCGCGTAGTGGGGTTTTCCTAGATATCGAAAAACAGGCAATAGATAGAGGAAAATAAATAGTGAATGTGGCAATCTTTCCAATCAGATAATTTAGACGCCGGAGGCAGAGAGCGGGCAACAACCGATCGCTACACGCGTCTCTTGAGAGATGGCATAATCCTGTGGAGAAAAACATAAAAATAGAAAACTCCTTACATCACAAATACAATACAACATTTGTGACTGACTTACATAAGTCTCTGTATATCTGCCAACAAAGAAGCATTCGTCGAAAGGCTACGGAATGAAAACTTTGGGCTGCTGATTTAAATGTAAGCTGCGGCGTCTTATTTGATTTGAAGAAGATTTTGTTTACATTGTGCAACTTTGTCTTTCATAATTTGAAGCACGAATACCTAAGTAAGTAATACGAAGGTAAATAACATCAAACACTTCTCGCTATGACTTGTGTTTAATTAAGGTTCTAAACTGAAACTGAGGGAAGCCAAGTGTAGTCTTTGTCTTAGAACGGAATTGCTTCAGAAGGCAAAATAGTTTTAGTCTTAATTTTGAGCTTTATATGTACGTAGGATACAAAAAGTTTTTTCACTTCTCATGCTCGAAAAGTGTGTCATATTAGACTTGTGAAGCGGGGCTAAAGTAGTACATTTAAGCCCCTAGGGAAAATATGTATACATATTTATGATTTACAAAACATTTTAATTTGACCAATCAAAATACTTCACCTATTAAATCCACCAATCACAGAACAGTAATTTGACAGATTAAAAAATATTTGGTAAAAATGTCAACCAACCAATCCGGAAAGACGTTTTTCAGTTCTCTAAAGATAAAGCGGTGTCTATGGTCAAAGCAATTACTCCTCTTAAAAGAAAAAACAAGCGCATGTTGCATCTCTTCTTTTAATATAGCAAAAGAAAGGGAGGCGAATACGCATAGCGAGGCATGGTGCTGGCCTTAGAAAAAAACTGTCAAATTAGACATACGCCCGCCAAGAGTTAAATTATTCATTTAGGGTGGATAATGGGGTATTAAACTAAGGTAAAAATAAATTATTTTTTACTTGACTAATAAAAGATCTAACGAAAATACTCGAAAAACATCAATTATTAATTTATTTTAGCTAATTGAAAGATTTTATAAGCATAAAGATTTAAAAAGGACGCTGATTTGAACAAACCAATTCACACTGTCTTAGTGACGTCACTAAGACAGTATTTCCCTACAAACTTCATATTAACAAATCGTTTTTGACATTTAATAAAAAGTTGCTGATTTGACTATGAGTTTAATACCGTATTTGTGTTGATGTGTTTTCTCGCAATCGAAGTAAAAAGTATAACTCGGGCCTAAAAGCCATATTACCACTCGAACAATTTTCCCTCACTACGTTCGGGAAAATAACCATCTCGTGGTAATATGGCTTACTTTAGACCCTTGTCAAACAATGCACTATTTTGTAAACTCAATATTTTTAGTGCTACACAAAAACTTTGTATTGTATATGTTTAGCATATATATATTTAACTATAACTTTGCTTCTTATCACTTTATTGATAAATCTAATAGTAGTTCATGGGAAAAAAAAAGAATTTTTGAAAACTAGAATAGCCGCCATTTCGACATTTTTGCATGGATAAATATTAATATTACTTAGTTATAAATCGCTCAATATTAATTACAAATAGTAAGGAATAGTTTCCATCGTGAGGCCAAACTTTATCATGACTTGTTAACTCGCGTGATCTATTTAATATGGGGATTCACACCTACTACCTAGTATGTCCTTGTCACGTCAATCATGGCATTTAAACGATTTACCAATAAGTTTTTATTGAATATTAAGTACCGACCGAGTTGGTACCGAGGTTTGCCAGGTTAACAGAGGTTTGTCAAGTAAACAGAGGTAGGTATGTCAAGTTAACAGAAATTTTGTCAAGGTTTATGAGAAAGGAGGATTAAGTACGTATAAAAAGCGGCGTTTATATTAGATACACGACATCCACGAATTCGGGGCCACTGCCCACTCTTAACTATGCGCTGGTAAGTAGACAAAGTAATGAAAATGTATAAAAATGTACATATGAAAATATAAGAGTACCACTTGGGGCGCGTCCTCGAGGATCGGGCGATCTAAACATACTAATACTTGTATGATATATTTTACATACGGGGCATAATTTAACGCAGAGCAAGTTCTTAAAATTTATTGGTTTTGCTGAAGTTCTTAATTAGCCGAATATCGGTTGCTCGGAGCTCGGCCCCGTTCGATTGCCGTTGCCTAACTCGCACGGTAAGCTAATTCCCCGCGAATCCGCTAGAGACCGCCACCGCCCGTTCCCTCCAAACGAGAGTTGCCTGAAGAATACGAAGCGACAAGATAAAACGTCGAATCGGAAAAACTGCTTATTTTATTACTGCGCCGAGCTGTAAGGCGGATAGGATAGGCCTCGGGCGGGATTGGACGAACCTCAATTAAGACCCGTGCACTGATTCAGAGAGTAACCTTGCTACGCAACTTCAACTTCTTGCTATTCTAATGTAATTCGGACGGTAAACATAAGCCGTTCTGCAGAAGTGCCAGTTTTACCAATGCTTCCTTATCAGAATCCGCCTGACAGGACATATCCAAGACCGTTTATTGTAAATGGTGCCTAGTGGAGCAGTATGCATAAACGTCCTTTTGCGAATGTAAGTTAACTAGCAGGGTTTTTGTAATGCTAAACATGCATATATGCATTTAGTTAGGGTCCGCCTATGCTAGGGTGTTTCATTTTTCCAAATTTTCATTTGACTTTGCTTGGTTTCTTGATCTCACTTACCTAAAAGATTTATATTCCAAAATTCGTGAAAATCGGTGAATATTTAGAGGTTGCACACTTTGACACGTTTTTTCTCGAGCAGCTATTTTTTACAGTGGAGGCTAAGAAAGCTAATAAGTGGTTCCAAAGTGTCATTCGCCTACTTACGTTATTTAAATGTGGATAGTAGGTAGACAAAAGGGCTACGAGTGTATATTGTATAATTTATTGTTGGTATTCTACCCTAAAAATGAGTAATAGATGCTAATCTCGTTGCTTGAAAAAGTTCCTTGCGATGAACTTTTAGGAGCTCGGCTCCCCTCCAGGGGACAAGTGTTATTAGTATCACAAAGAAACACTTTCCGATGCTGCTAAATCAACTAGTGCTATGGTGGAAGGCCAATATTCCTGTTAAGTGTATCCGAGCTGGAATAATACTACTATACAAGGAATATCAGACTTTGGGTACAGATAAATTTAGGAACACAGATACGGCAAGTCTAGGAGGGTGATCTGGAAGACCTGTTTGATAAAGATAAAGACTTCCTTATGATACAGAGAGAGGATCGCATGAGTTCGTCAATGAGTGGTGTCGACAAATTGTTTTGCTCAAAAATGGCAAGAAAATAGATTGAAGAAAATAGTAGAGACGCTAGAAGGTAATTCTTCTCTAACGTCTCCAAGTGACAAAGACGACTAACTTACTTTGCTAATTTAATCTGCGTGGCCATATCATTGGTATATGTTTTGACACTACGGCATCTAATACAGAGATCATTCAAGGAGTATATTGTATCCAAATTGAAATAGAATTAAATGAAATAGAAGTTTGTTTTGATAAGCCTGCCGTAATCACACCCATGAACTTATATTAAACTAGCGACCCGCCCCGGCTTCGCACGGGTGCAAATTTCACACATAAATCTTCCTCTTGAATCACTCTATCTATTACAAAAAACCGCATGAAAATCCGTTGCGTAGTTTTAAGGATCTAAGCATACAACTGGACAGACAGCAGGAAGCGACTTTGTTTTATACTATGTAGTGAAGAACTTATATCTACTTACTACTCGTTGTGTGCAACCTCTAAATATGTTCCAATCTTCTTGAAATTTGGTATATAAGCTTTTTAAATAAGTGAAATCCAGGGGGTAAGCAAAGTCTGGAAAAATAATACAATTTTTTTTTCTCCATACAAAGATGAAACACCCTAGCCTATGCTATGTGGGTTAGGACACGTGGGGTACGTCCACCTATATCATAAAAGTTCGCAGAGTTCCAAGAGACAGTTCTACTTAACTACTTATAATCCTAAACAAAAATGTATTGCATGGGTTTTGGTAGAGTTTGACAAGCTCAGTTGAACCCAGCAATGTCTTAATATATGTAAGGTAGGTAGTAGGTACTTGCTGATTTATGAAGTTGAGTTATGAGCAGTGATGAGACGGGGGTGAAATGAAAACGAATAGAATTTAATTTATGAATTGTAAGGAAATATACAATAATATTGAGTTTTTATAGTTCGTATTGTATTTATTTCGCTCCAATAGGGTATTAAACTAAGGTAAAAATAAATTATTTTTTACTTGACTAATAAAAGATCTAACGAAAACACTCGAAAAACATTAATTATTAATTTATTTTAGCTAATTGAAAGATTTTATAAGCATAAAGATTTAAAAAGGACGCTGATTTGAGCAAACCTCAGGCACGTGAACGCTGGCAAGAGCTCACGTATATGTGCCGGGAGAGTCTATCGGCGCTTTTGGGACAGCTAAGGCTGTGGTGTCCTTAAGCGGTCCACCTATATTCAATAAAGACGGTAACTGTATCTAGTTGACACATGCAATTCTTGCAAGAAAACATATCAAAAGATTTAACTTTTATAGTCTAAATTTTATTGTTTTATAATTTCCGTAAAAAAACTTTCCTATCTATACGCTCTATTCTTACGCGCTCTAGATTTTTTTAATTTACTGTATTTTTGAAGGTTTTTACGCTAACCAGGCTCTACTTATGACATTTTTTTTTGTATTTTTTTATGGTAGGTACATTAAACCCGTTGGCGCACTTGGCGCGACTATCTTACGTTAATCAAAGTTACATGGCGTGTGTGTTAGTTATGGGGTTACAGATCAAGAAATATTTGTACTTGGAATGTTTTGTTTGGTCGCGTCCCGCTGGGGCGGGCGGTAGAGGGCGCGTCAGGTTCTTTTCCAGACACAGGCTCCCGGGGGCAACGTCACCTTACATTATATATATGATTAGAGAACTTCTTTTATAATTATTTTTATTTTTACCGGAATGTCTTATGAATTAAACGAAAAGATATGTTATGTAGGTATGTATTTATATGAATATAATAATTACAGTACAGTGCACAGTACAGTGGGCAATAAAAGCTTGTACCAAAAATTAAATCTTTGACAGAAACTTATTTAATCATTGGCATATCTCTATCTTATCAAAATCCTTTACACGGAACGGTAAAAGTCCTCCTGAAACAGTAATTTTTACGCATGATGACGAGATCACTATTTTCAAGACCAAACCAATCAATACATGCTATATGAAAACAAACTTTTATAAAGCAGAAGGAACTTGTTAGTGGGTCTGTCTTGTTTACCAACTTTTACAAGTTTCAACAGCCTGACTAAATTGCTAGTAGCTTCCTCATGCTACCTTATGAAAGTTCCGACTTAACATTTTTAAGCAAATGCTTTAATTCCGGACACCTGTTATAGTTTGCCGTAGGAAAGGGATGTAGTGATGTAAGTAACTAAACTAGCAAATGAAGGCTAGTTAGTACATAAGGTGGCCTCGTATTATGGTCTCAGTTATCACGTGATACACAAGAAGATAAAGCATCTCTGTCACTTTCTATCGAGTGGTATCAGAAAGTGACAAATGCTATATCTCGTCGTCTATCGCGCGTATAAATGTAACCATCAGAGACCCGAAGTGGTCTCTTCTAATAAGGTTTAATCTGAAAAGGTTCTGAAAGGCAACACAATATTATAACTACGGTTATTCTGGTTCTGCATATATCTGGTTACATAGTGCCGGGTTCGGATATTTGGATTATTGCAGAGCCTCTTTTAGTATTGACAGTTTCAGACATTACCCCCTACATGCAAAGGTCCAAATATACTCATACATAATTATTCACAAATCAAACATTTTATCCCCCGACACAACGCAAAATAGAGATTTAAAATAATTATACTAGGTACATATTTGAGTGCGGTTTTTTTGATCGAATGTCTCTCTCTCTTTTGAACGAAGCGAAAATAATAAAGCAGTCGTCTCCAAGCTCTTATTGGAACTATTGACAGGATCTAAACCAATACTGAAGTTCACAATCCCAAAAATTTATAGGATCCTTTAGGTAACACTCACTAAATGAGGATCTCATAAAACAAGCTCCTTGTGAAAGAATTTTTAGCCAGTATTGAAGCTAAAAATTCCAAATTTGACTATATGTTTAGTTTTAATGGCATTTTCTATACCACTGACTGAGAGGATCTCATGGCGGCAGCTTACTAATTGTGAAAGGATTACAGCCAACATTGAAGCTAATAATCCAAATTTTAGTTGTAGGTATCAAATTGCAAAATGTTTAAACCGACAACGGCTCATCCCGTCCTCTCTACACCAACGACGGCGCATGTCTTCAGCAAAGTTCGGATACAAGCCTGAATATGCAAGACTGAAGACAGCAGATGTTAGCCGCACATAAATTAAATACCTACACGCCCGCAATCTGCGCCTATCTAAACTATCATTTCATATTAAATGATCAACAAATTACACAGCCATATACACAATAACAACAGCTTTAAAGCCACTGCAGCCAAGTGGTAAGGTACGAGATTTTCCATCTTGATCGCGGCGGAATCCTTGTTCCATTGGGTTTTTTAGTGTAGGTACTAAATGTTATTTGATATTTAATAATGGTTTTTCGAGTCTCGAGAAAACGAGTTTAATTCCAACAAGGTCAGATGGCACTTGCTTTCGTAACGACGTAAATTTCGTAAGTAACTGTTCTAGTTCCTACGCCAAATCTTCAGTTTAGGTGTCAAAGTGGACCTCGAGCTCCCTAGGGCACAACGAGGAAAACTATAAGAGGATAAAAATAAAATAAATATTTGTGGACAATCTTATACAAATCAACCTAGTCCCAAACTAAGCAAAGCTTGTACTGTAGCAACGATAAATATACATACTTATATAGATAGATAGATACTTAAATATTACATAGAAAATATCCAAGGCCCAGGAACAAATATTCGTGCTCATCACACAAGTAAATGCCCTGACCGGTATTCGAACCCGGGACCTCCAGCTAGGCACGGTCACTACCAACAAATTTAACTATAACATTTTACGCAGAACGATTTATGAAATAGGTTATGGTCAACAAAAAAAACTTATGGTCTCCAAGTCAACGAACACCAAAATAGAGTCCAACCAGAAGCAAAATGGAATCACTCATTTAATTACTACCTGTCGTTTTATGCAGAACTGGCCATTATTGCGGTCTGGTGCAGCAAGTTCCCAAGTAACGTTACAGCGGCCACGCGGCGCGCCGGCAAATTTAAATTTTTCCACCGTTACCTGTGCCTATAAATCAAGTGTAAAGTCGCCCAAAGCTCTCCCAGATCGCGTTCCTAACACTTTAAAATTTAAATTACAATTCCGAGCGGTAGATATGTAGATGCACGCCCTTCATGCACCATCATTAGGCGGGCGGTGTTCGAAGACAGATAAGTATCGTAATTCCACGTACTTACTTACGTAAATTACCTCACAATTCGTGGTGTGTTTACAGTTTATGTTCTCCTAATTAAACTTAGGTTCTTATTTATCCCGGTTGCCGGATACCCATTTAAAGGCACTAGTAAGTAGGTAGTATTGGCAATAGGGATGTTGACACCAAATAAGAAAATCAATTAATCCGAATTTTCTCGAAAATGGATCAAATTCTCAATGTAATAGTGAAAAAAGTGATTCAAAAGAATAAATAATTACATAATTATAAGTCTTCAAAGTTTTAGGAGGGGGCATTTTCTGTCCCTGTTCCGCAAAACGCATCTCTATATTGAACGATCGTCATTTACTATGGCGCTCGAGGTCAGTGACGTCACTGATCTGTAGCGCTTTCTCTCTATATTCTTTCGTATGGAGTAATAATATTTTTTGAGTCAACATCCCTATAGTGGTAGCGGTTCAGGCCCAATTTCAATGAAAAACCGCAAATCGATGTACAGTTTAGCCGTTTGGCACACGCATACTAGAGGTGAAAACAAAATTTTTGACCCGCAGTTCCTAAAAAAAAATCCCTTAGGGGGGGGAGTGCCGAGACATTCTATTTTTTTGTATGGAAAAAAAATGTTTTCAAAAACCTATTGTGTGTGGTATCGTATGAAAGGGCTTTTTGAGACGATTCTAAAAATATACCACATCATTACATTTCAGCTATTTTTTTTAATAAAATCAAAAATAATTTTCGAAACATACCAAGTTTGAGGTCCTCCAGACACGATATGGCTGATTTTTATTTTGTTCAATATACCAAAAATGATACGTTATATCCTCATATTTAACCTCAAAAAAGCAATTTTGAAATGATTTTCATTAAGTTTTTTTTTTAATTTTTCAATATTACTAGTGACACGGTTCTACTGCAATACCTATTTTACGTGATTTATGGAACTTTAGTGCAGATACGGTACAGATGTGGTACATTTTTAGAATCGCCTCAAACAGCCCTTTCATATGATACTACACACGATAGGTTTCCGCAAAAAAAAAACCATACAAAAATAAAAAGAATGTCTCGGCACTCCCCCCCTAAGGGATTTTTTTTAGGAACTGCGGCTCAAAATTTTTGTTTTGACATTTTATGATAAATATGTACCGTATCTGTACTAAAGTTCCATAACTCACGTAAAATAGGTATTGAAGTAGAACCGTGTCACTTAGTAATATTGAAAAATTAAAAAAAAAACTTAATGAAAATCATTTCAAAATTGCTTTTTTGGTATATTGAACAAAATAAAAATCAGCCATATCGTGTCTGGAGGACTTCAAACTTGGTATATTTCGAAAATTATTTTTGATTTAATTAAAAAATAATGGCTGATATGTAATGATGTGGTATATTTTTAGAATCGCCTCAAAAAGCCCTTTCATATGACACCACACACGATAGGTTTCTAAAAAAAAAAAATTTTTTTCTATACAAAAAAAAGAATGTCTCGGCACTCCCCCCCTAAGGGAATTTTTTTTAGGAACTGCGGGTCAAAAATTTTGTTTATTGCCTATCCACGAGCATCGCTATCACTGAACCATAAACTTAATATTAACGGTATATTAAAAATCAAAACAATGATGAGTTATCACACCAATAGATCAAGTATTGGAATATTTTTTTACAAGTTTAAAGTAGGGCGCCAGCAGTATAGATATTAGATATGTTAGTTACTTCATTTTTAGTCGTACAAGTCAACGTTAGAGGACAGCTTCTTGTTTCGCTCATAAAATCTACAAAATGTCCAATAAGTATAAGTAACAATTTACGGAACATTATATATAAGATAGTAAATTTCAGAGTACAACCCAGTTAATTAAGACAAGGAAGGAAGGTATCTTCAAATTAAAACTTATGGGTTTCATGGCCATTACCATATTCATTAGAGGGCTAAACGACTATATTCAGCCATATTTTCTGAAAGGGATGCGGATGCCATCTAGTGAGGAAACGCCGTATTAGACGCACGACAACCTCACAAGAAAGCAGCGCGCAGCGCGGAGTCGACTACAATATTATGATCAGCACACGTAAGAAAGTGCATATACGAGGTAGTGTCGGGAAAATTTTACAGATGGCAGTTCTCTGCGAATTTCAGAAAACTTAGATCACTTCTGGTTTCTGGGATCATGGTTGAAAGTTTTTTATTGCGCCATTATCATTATCATTATTACATACCTTCCTATGATCCTATCAGACTGCATTATTTCTTCTTTTTCATGCGTTCTCTTAGTTTCGTTCAGT
Source organism: Cenopis cana (assembly GCA_951800055.1). NCBI lineage: Eukaryota > Metazoa > Arthropoda > Insecta > Lepidoptera > Tortricidae > Cenopis > Cenopis cana. The sequence goes on from OX637488.1 coordinate 10,098,057, forward strand.
ACGAGTAGATTCCCCGGATGTTACAAAAGTCTACCTGTTTGGACATGGATGCCACTGAAATTTTTACACTCGCCATTCTGCCTCACACGTCTACACACCTACCTATACATTTTCACAGCCTACCTTCAGCTCAGGACATTCTACTTTCCATCGGCCTAACTAGCATGATGGCATTTATGTCGGGCATATAGCATTCGTCCCTCTCGCACTTAGATTACTTGCTAGTAAGGGACGAATGCTGTATGTCTATCATAAACGCGATTATGCTAATTAGGCATACACAACAACACATGACATAGAGAGCAAATTGTGGTGCTATTATGGCCTCTTCTTTATGGTAGAGGTTCTTCCTTAGTCGTGCTACGATAAATATGAGCGAAAAAAACGCTTCGCTATGCCCTACCTACACCTACCTATTTTTTGTGTTCGGCGTAAATTCACTCCTCTCCCACCTTAATTCAAGCAAGGAAACGAATGCGTTACCGCGGTGATAAACGTTACCTGCCGTCCATTCGTCCTTAGTACCCTTACCATGAGTTTGCAATGTTTGCATTACCGTACTCGCTAGCGACTGCGTAAACGATTTAGTATGGCGATTCTTAGTTCTAATGCGTAACCACCAGAGGCGCTGTACTTTTGTCCATACTAAATCGTTAACGCAGTCGCTAGCGAGTACGGTAATGCAAACATTGCAAACTCATGGTAAGAGTACAGGGGTTAAGTGCAACTTTACGGTTACCGACGCGGCCTGAAATATTTCCTGCTAACCGCAGACATTTTTACCCTCCTGTAGGAGGTTTAACTTTTTTGAAGTGTATTTACACTTAAGGACTTTAATTGTTCAGCCATGTAGAGCTCTCATCAAGTGTCCAGTATGAAGTGAGCTCTAAAAAACCGGCCAAGTGCGTGTCGGGCCACACGCAAGGTAGGATTCTGTAGTCGTCCACCCGTTACATTATATGGACTAAAAAGTTCGAAAACTTATATTTACTATGTTTTTGAATGAATTAACAACATTATCTAAGGTATCAATGGAAATTGTACGAAAGTTTGCTTTTGCAAAGTACATTTCTGAAGTTCGACTATTACTCGTTAACTAGTAATGTCTACTTAGCTGTGATAGTTTTCCTTTTAAATTCATCATATATACTACTACCATGATTTTTTTCACAAGTAGCCACCGTTTAGCTGGCAGGGGGGGGGGACACTTGACCATAGCAAAAATTATCACTTCAAAGCTTAATATCACGCTAACCAATTCTTTAATCAAAAAATGCTTATAGAAACCTTATAATATTTTGAAAAGAGCTATCCAACGATACCCCACACGATGGGGTTTGGCAGAAAAAAAATTTCACCACCACGTTACATGTAGGGGAGGTACCCTAAAAAAAAATGTTTTTAAAGATTTTATTCTACCGTTTTGTCGGCGTCATTGATATGTATACTCATGCCAAATTACAGCTTTCTAGCACTAAAGGTTACTGAGAAAAACGGGGGTCGGACGGACGGACGGACATGGCGAAACTATAAGGGTTCCTTGTTTACTACGGAACCCTAAAAAGACTCGGGGGTGGGCACTGTGGGCAAGCTCTCTCCATACTTTGTGGCAGTTTTTCTTCGCTTGTATTTGCATTATACTTATGATTTTTGGTCAGTTTGCTTATTTTTTTGTTAGCCAGAACCCAGAGATTTTTTTTAATTTCTTTATGTTTTGTATTTTTTTTTTCAAATTTTTGTTTTTTTTTCTTGAGGTTCTTCGTTTATTTACAAGCAAACAATAAAAGAATATTAGGGAATGCCAAAACCGACGAACGACGTCGTCGTCGTGTGGACGTTTATTCAGTCGGTTTTGGCATTCCCGAATATTCTTTTATTGTTTGCTTGTAAATATTGGATAAACGTGCACAAATTTTGTATGGAGAAGGCCTTGCCCTACCCTGCGCCTTAAGTTCACGCGGGCCACGCGCTTCTTCTGCCTATCTACAAACAGCGCATTACACAGTAGAATGCGGAACAATATTTTTTAATACAGTTGCTCAAAAAGTGGTACTTTATGTAGCTACCTACAAAGCTTTATGTAGCTACAAAGCTTTATGTAGCTACAAAGCTTTATGTAACTTTATACAGCTGTATATCGTGCGCAAAGTTGGATTTCGCGCACTAGTGCTTTTTACTTTTCCAACTTTTTTAAATATACTGTTGACCCAAGCCATACATCCAACCAAAGACTTTCAGGTTCAGTCACTTTACTTATTTATTTAATAAAGCAAAGGCCATTAAAAGTAACCTTCTATAATATTTAAAACATTAAAAATGCATATTAAACAAGTTAATTGGTTATGAAATATTAAAACATCTAAAACTGTATTCAAAAAGTTGACTGATTGAGTAGATTAATGACCGGAAACAGTATTATGCGAGACCTCTAATTAATAGACTATTATGGAAGAACGTCGCGCCGGATGTGAATGAACGCTTGTCTTTTTTCGCCAAAAATACATCTAGTTACTTAAAAATCAAATAGAAATTAATTATAAAATGTAAAATAATGATTTATTAATATTTACATGTAATTAAACTACCATGTGACATAAAATCTCCTCCAAAATAGTATTTGATTTGGCTGAATGCTGACAACCATGGCCTGTTGAAAAAAGTCAAGCAATTAAAAGTTAAACCGACTTTTTAATTCCCGCTTCTTTGTACATGATTTCAAGATTTAATTTTGTAGTGAGTTGTATTGTTTTAATAATATATTTGTGATATGTGTGATTTATACGATTGTTATATAAAGTGTATGTATGTATGTAAACTATGCCAGATAGACCAGGTAATTACTCAAAGCCCGCAATGCAATGGCAAGTAAAAGTATTGTGTTCTGTATCTTTCAATTACTGTTTTATTTTAGTTTCTTTGATATTTTTTCGCAACTGTATTAAAAAACTTCGTTTGATACACGTGCGGAAGTGTCATTTTCACTCGTCCCGAGTCTTGTCCCTCGCCCGTCGGCTCGGGCCAAGACAACTCGGGACTCGTGCAAAATGCCTTCCGCACTAGCATCAAAATGTACTATTTTTAACTTAATCTTTTATAGGACGAGTTGCTTACTCGAGTTTTCGTGGAAAATTGTGGTTTATCATGTTTAACCCACTTAATCCTGACTGACGAAATACTAAGAATGAGGCTGTGCGATATAATAAGAGCAACAAGTCCAGCAGCCTCTACAGGGCAATAAACGAATATAATATTAGAACAATGATGTTTCAGATAAGTCCGTGGCAAAAGCACATGTTACTTAAACCCATGTTTAGAACTAAATATGAGTTGCTGGTAGGTATAGAAAAAATGTGAATGTTTAACAAATGTATCACAAGGCTTTACAGTACAGTCGAGTCCACAAAGATTGTAATAACTGTAATAAAGTGCAAAAGTCATTATAGGTACCATCTCATTATAGCAGACTATAATCGTGAAAATTCGTGCTCTAGACTTTCCCTCATAGACTGAAAAGTACCCGACGAAAAAAAATAGAAAACTGTTCAGAGTCAAGCTCTTTATAAAACACCCCACTTGAGATACCTATAGTTACTAGACTTTGGATTAATCTGTAATTTTTGAGAGAAAAGAAAATCATTTCGGTTCTGGGTTTCCCTTGTTTATAACTAGTCCAAATTTCAAACCGATTGCATAAGTAGCTAGTTCTTATTTAGCAATGTGATACAGACAAAGTGAACCCATAAGTGTTCCTTTTTAACCTTTGGTACGGAACACTAAAAATTAAACGTAAATAAACGGAGCTCTGGCTTAACTAGTTAATACGCACTCGGTAACTTTGTTAATAACAGCCCCAACCCGACTGTCGACTTGGGCGAGTGGGTTGTAGCATTAGTAGTTACACGTTCCTATTGTCATATCAATGTCTACAACATGCCCAAATGGCAAGCGGTTACGTAAGCAACAATTACAATACCTAACCACTTACGTGCAATTTATCATTTATGTCTCATGTGATGCAGTGAACGTATTTACGTACAATTGGAGCAACTATTTCAGAATGATCTTAAGGCCGTATTGACGTCCTTTAGACATAAGCTGTTTATAAAACTATTCCTTCGATTGAATCAACGATGTTCTGTCCCAATGATTAGACTAAATGGCTGTTTAACTCTAGTTTACGAGCCAGAACTCTGCGGCATACTTTTACTTATTAACATACATAATTTATTAGATTACAATTTCGTAGTTCAAAAGACGCTGATTGATTTAATTCGCTGATTGATTTAACTCAATGTCTGTATGAAATTAACTACCTACTGTCAGTCTTCATGAGACTTCTCTCTCTCTCATGAGAGATTCTTGCAGCCGCCCTGACAGCTTAAGTAAAAAGGTTACTTACCTACAATGACAGTACAGCTATGGTGTGCATGCCTTACGGCGTGCGAAATTAGTAAATTACACGTCATCATTAATAATATATTTATTAATAATCAATTTAAACAGTATACATACACGTCACAAATCACACGTCACGCGTCAAAAATACAACCCCATATTCATGTCATATTAATGACTATTTATTTCGTATCACAATATACAATGTAACTAAAAACATAACATAATTAAAATAAAAAAATATAAAGCTAAAACTACTTACAACTAAAATAACCAAATAAAAACTAAGAAATATTATTTAATTATTATAAAATATATAATTTTGATTATGTATGTGGTAATGTCAGTGTATAATCTGTATGCTTAATTGTATGTAATACAATACTCAGTTGTTATTTTATTGCCCAATAGATGTCGCTGTTAGGGTAGAGCAGATTTCTGAAACACGCGAACGTTTGTTTCCCGTGGTTTGTGTAAAGGATTTGATTTTGTTTTGTTTTTTTGAGGATTAGAACTGTGTGGACCACACACAGTGTGGTTTATACAAGAAATACATTCGTCGTTTTGTTACGTTCGGTGTTTTTTCTTGCTCCTCCCTCGAAACCGTAGTGCAATCTTGTACAGTCAGTAAGAAACCTCCACATTGAAACCACTTACACGCTATTATAACATTATTCAATTAGTCATTTAAGTTTAATTGAAATGACATATCTATATTAAATATGTCATATTAATTAAAATCTGAGCTTTTGATTATATGGTAATATCATTGAGAAATTTCTGCTGCAATTTGTGTAATATTGATAATTTTCTATGTTATCATTTCTCAATTCAAATCATTTCTTTCAACGTATAACGACGTCGGTATCCATCGGCTACAACAGCTACTGTTCTCTCTGACCTAGATGTTCTATTTATTTATGGGTATGCTTATTTTAAAATGATTGGTTTTTCTTTATTTACTCAGTTGGTTTTCTTCTAATAGTGACGTGTGATAAATTTAGGAGATGTTAATGACTTTCCAGCGGACGGACGGACGGACGAACTGACAACCGTCGTCACGCCGCACGCCGCGGCTATTTTCATTTGCGGTTTTCAACGGAAATTTCGGTAAAGGAAATTGATATTGTGCTTGAAACCACGCGTAGGAATAGACGAAATTACGTAATTTATTTTCGTATTTTTGGAGATGGATAGGGTTGTTTAGTTGTTTAACATTATACTTAATGAGCATTCAATGGCATTATAGAATATAGTCACCAATAATTAATGACAAAGAGCTCATACGTAAAATATACATGATAAACGCCTCTGCAATAAATATGCAGAGTCGTCTTAGATATTGCCTGCTTCGAGCGCCTCTTCAGTCTCTTCACAATGATGATGAAGCTAGTTAGGAATATACAAGAGGCCTAAGAGTTTTATCGGGACCCGAAAGCATTTCACGTCACAAAGAAATAGCTACTTTCATCAATTCCACGTATTTTTCGATATTGATCCAGTATTAAGTTTCGGTTCGGGTTTTCATCGCAACAATTTAAATTCCCAGCTAGAATGCTCGTCTTGTTACCCTGGGATCCAGTACTGCATTTTGTAAAACATTTATTTTTGACGCGCGTGTCTCAATGTTGAGTGAGGTGAGGCAAGGTTAATGACGGGGGCTGCCTCGCCTCACCTGATGTACAAGTGCTTTAATAATACTAGCTAATATTAGGCTTATGATAAGATACACCGCAATGTAGGGTAGGTATAGGTAGATTGTGATTCCTAACTTCAAATATTTGAGACTTATGAATTGAAGTTTGTAGTGATGAGGCTAACACATCTCGTCTGTCAAATCAAGCAATTATTATCGAATAGTTCATTGCATCGATTTAACAACCGATTTTTGAAATATTTTTATCAAGCCTAATATATATTCCATATCACAATCGTATCATTCTACACAAATAAAATTTTGTTACGTATTATGTATCGTTCTATATTCCATGCAATAAGAAAGACAGACATTAAATGGTCCCTAACTGAACTCTGTTCCTTCCAAGTTGGTTGCCGGGGACTTTTTCGTGTTGTATTTCATAGTTTAATGTTATGATATTTGGTTTTGATTATAAATGTGTCGTTTATACCTAATCGATTTCTATCAATTTACGGAAATGTCATATGAATCGAAACGACAGACTTGGTCACAACACAACACTGGTATTAAAAAATAAAAGACATAACACGTAACTGTTTGGCTGGTGAATTATTATCGTAAAATACCTCCACGTCAACAAGTATGATCTGAAAAAATTTAACGTGGGTTAAATTATATTTGAGAAAGGTAAAGTAATCTTTTTATTTACTTGAGAAGCCTATTATTATTATGTGATTTCATTTATAATTTCGATGGCTCATGGTTGTTTACGTTCTATGGAAGTTGTCATGTGTCAAATATTTGAAGTAAGAAATCACAACGTATATATGTTAGTCGTTTGCCCAATTCTGGACCGCTGTTTCTACAGCGTAAAAGCGTATTTAGAATACACGTAATAATTTGTTTCATTTAGAACAGTTATCTGTCGCTGAATTGCCTAATTATTGCTAATATCATTGTATTATTCTAAATGAATCATTATTGACATTTTTTATTTAGTTTATTGTAATTTAATAATTTATTGTAAATTTGACATGTACTTTTATTTTCTTTTTTAATAATTTGCAAGCTAGATACACTGTGACATTAGTACATTACTTACCAAGGGCGATAAAACAAAGAATGTCTCAGATCGCAGGTATTTTACGCCCGAGCCGAAGGCAAGGGCGATAAATATGCGATCTGAGGCTTTCTTTATTATCGCCCGTGGTAAGTACAAAATTTTATGTCACCCCCTGGCCAGGAATTGGGTTTTTTCGCGCGCGGAGCGTACGATAATGGCCACTTTATGGCCAGGTGTGACATAAATTATTTTAAGTAACAACTTTGTAAACTGGGGGCCGATTTTTGAGTGTCGAACGCTCGAATTTTCACTCGAGATCTGTCAAAAAATCATGACGTTTTGACAGATGTCGAGTGAAAAGTCGAGCGTTCGAAACTCAAAAATCGGCCCCCTGTATCGATGCAAATAAATATTTCTGATTTCTGATTTCTGATAAATTTGTCAAATACTGAACGAAACTATTTGAAGCTTTTCAATTTTGATGCAAACATTTATTTTTTTCTCGAAATTTTTGTATGGCGGGTCTCTAAAAAGAACACATATTAAATATACAGTACATTACCTATTAAAGAAAAATATTAAAAGTTTAAGTTATCATCACTTCGACTTGCAATATGTTTGTCACATGCATGACTTTCTTTTATGAAACACCTTTTTATCATCAAAAATTAATTTCCGGTGTCGGTTTTAGTCGATATCTTAGTCGGTAAGTTTTTGGCGCCAAAATCTCTAGTACGAGAGATTGTTGAAAAATACCACTTTTTCAGTTACTCTTTTTTCTGTAAGTTCTACAGATAAGTGATATTATGATATATGACAAAACTGTAAGGAATTTTAACATTCTGAAACTTTCCATAGACACTATTGAGAAAGAGACAACGATATAAGTTACATTTTAAAAAATCCGAATCATGGACCACTTTCGACTTTTTTTCGTTTTTTTTGAACTTTTTCATCGCCACCTTTTGCAAGGCAACCTAAAGCATAGTATTATAAATTTGAACACTCCTATGTTTTATAATAGCTGTCATGGAATGCTGCATCGAGACAAACCAGGAGGCCGATTTTTGAGTGTCGAACGCTCGACTTTTCTCTCGAGATCTGTCAAAAAACTATGATGTTTTGACAGATGTCGAGTAAAAAATCGAGCGTTCGACACTCAAAAATCGGCCTCCTGGTTTGTCTCGATGCAGCATTCCATGACAGCTATTATAAAACATAGGAGTGTTAATAGTAGATTGTTTGACAAGGGTCTAAAGTAAGGCCATATTACCACGAGATGGTTATTTTCCCGAACGTAGTGAGGGAAAATGGTTCGAGTGGTAATATGGCTTTTAAAGTTCAAAGTTCAAATATTTATTCGTGATAAAAAAGGACAAACACAATTATATACTATAAAACCGTGTCACGAAATGGACCCAACTCAGCATAATGCCGGCATTGCAGCCGGCGCTGGTCTTCCGTAGGGCCCATTTGGTGATTGGTGGCTTTTAGGCCCGATGGCCCAAGTTAAACACTCCACTTTTCACTTCGATTGCGAGAAAACACATAAACACAAATTATCCATATTAAATGAATAATTTAACTCTTGGCGGGCGTATGGTCTAATTTGACAGCATGTATATTTTTCTAAGGTCAGCACCATATGCCTTGCTATGCGTGTTTGCTTTGCGTATTCGCCTCCCTTTCTTTTGCTATATTAAAGAAAGAGATGCATCATGCGCTTTTTTTCTTTTAAGAAGAGTAATTGCTTTGACCATGGACACCGCTTAATCTTTAGAGAACTGAAAAACGTCTTTCCTGATTGGTCGTTTTTAGTACAGCTGTGTTCTGGTTGGGTAATATTTTGACCAAATATAAAACATATTTGGTTAAAATATCAACCATCTGTCAAATTACTTTTCTGTGATTGGTGGATTTAATCGGTGAAGTATTTTGATTGGTCAAATTAAAATGTTTTGAAAATATGTATACATATTTTCCCTAGGGTTTAAATGTACTACTTTAGCCCCGCTTCACAAGTCTAATATGACACACTTTTCGAGCATGAGAAGTGAAAAATGTATAATACTATGCTTTAGGTATATAAGTAGATATTCATGGTCCATTGTCAGCTTGTCTATTCTTAGTCTAAAATCATTGCATCTATTTGATTATACCTATGTGTGTGCTGTTTGTACAGCAGCCTCATGATTTCCATAGCAACCGCAGGAGGCAACGAACTTAAAAATTGGGCTTAATCGAATACAAAGTGTCCATTGCCCTGTGAAATCGCGCACGCGCAGTCGCCCATTTCACTCATTTATTCCATCTTTACAAATGTTTGAAAACGTACCTACCTTCAAACTTCAAAAAACGTACTTCCCATCCAACCATTATTTCGCAAATGAGCATAACTATATTTTTTAATTAACATTTATAAGAGTATATTGCGTACATAAATTGACGCCTTTTTTTTCATTACATCAGTAAGTAGTACTTACAACAATTGCAAATGAAACAAAAACAAAGCCGATAGCCGATTTGTGAATGAAGTAGATTGTCGGTTTTGTCTGATTGATTGTTGACCTATACTATGCTGTTACATCCGTGTGCGTCAATTAATTATGTACTTAAGATCACATACTGCTCAGTTAAGATATTAATTATAGATTTATTATATATGACCAAATATTATATTCATCCCGATATTACCTTCCTTTACGTCATTCATACAGTCTTTCATATTCAATTCTTAGCAAAGTGCGTCTCACTCAGCCTCAAGCACTATTAACGTTCCGGCGGACCTAAATCTTCCCGGCTTCCGCGGGCACATAAAGAAAGATAAAAGCGATTGTTTTCTTCCGTTCTTAAACGTCATAAGTCACTGTTTTAGAAGAAAATGTTTGTAAAAGTATAAGCACTATCAGGTGGTTAAAGCATAACTCCGTATAATTTTTAAATTGATTTTATTTATTTTAAATTAATAATGAATTAATATTAATTAAGACAATAACTGATTTGAACTTGACAGCAACTCGATCAGAACAGCTTGACTGTCTAACGATAAGTGACGACGTCGCGTCCGACCGCTCTTTTTATACCTGCCCAAATGGCGCCACCTCAGTCGGACGTGACGTCACTGTCAGGTGTTAGTTAGGAACCACGTGATCTCACAATCTACCCAATTAATTATATATTAGAAGACCACGTGTTTCCTATTTTAATTAGGATTTCTTACATTAGCCAGTGTATTTGTATAAAATTCAGTATGTTTTTCTTTAGAATACCTATGCGAATCTGCCAACAAAGCTGTGGCAGTCCAAACAACAGCCATTACTCTACTCGCATTATCTAAATTTAATAATAATACGAGTATAGGTGGGTACACTCTCTTATTTTATACCGTTATTAAGCACATTAGAAATCATCTACGAGTATAAACGCTTTATTAATCTACCAATGAAGTCAGTGATCTCCGTCGTTTACCTTGTACTTAATGCTTAAGATAGTGCTACTAAAGCAACGATTACGTAGCTCGTACGTTCATCGAATAAGACGTTAAGACATTGCAGGGTTATGTGCGAGGCTCTATTCGTCTAATCGCCTCATTGCGTGGTACAAGCGAGCCTGCGCAGTAGGGCGGGCGTTCAGCACAACGCCGCCCAAGCCAAGCCGCGCGCCCGTGCCTCAGACCTTCCAGAGTGAGTAATTTTATAACAATATCGATCAAAAACATTCAATCTCACTATCGACTAACATTTACACAGTCCCAACAATAAAATGTCTTGTGATTAGCTGTTGTAACAAGCCTTAATTGACATCGTTTAAATAAACCTATATCTGCAATAGACCAGTGTCATTGTTTACATGTCTAAATTGATTAAGTATATTAATGAAATGTACTTAAATATTAGATTAAATTGCTTGTTTGAAAGTGTTTTGTAGTTACGGTTACATATTTACACCAAAGAATTGCCGTTAACGTTTCTACGAACGACAATCAACCAGTTGTTATTTAAATAAACACATTATTATACAATTTTTAGACTCATGATAGTGCTTGATTCTGTCTCATGCAAATTAAGGTCTCCGTGTTTTAATATTGTGGGTTTATCTATTGGTTGTTTACCCTGCCGCAAGGCCTTAAATAAATTCATCAATGAATCTTTATCTTTAGATAATAATACATATTTTAATATTCCTTGGATCATTAATCATTACCAAAAAAATCAAAATTAGCTGGATGGGAATGGAAAATCATTCCATAGCTTAACATTTTGTTAAAATATAGAAGTGCACAGGCCCGCGCAAAATTTCTTTACATGTCGCCTAATGTAAATAAACCATTACCTATTACAAAAATAATATATATACCTATATAAAAACGTTTTCTCACGTGAGACTTTTATACGTCTGTGTTTGTATACAATGATAACGGTGTTTAAAATTGTCGGAGTCTGTTAACGAAGTCTAACCATTGTTACAACTATGTCGAATAGCTGTAGGTTAAAGGTGAAAAGGTTAAAACGAAGCTAAGGAACACACCCGATTACATAATTTTGAAAAGTCGATAGGTCCGCGAGCGATGTATGGGGCCTGGTAGGAGGATCGTATCGGGGTCACTGACCGCGTTTAGACAATTCAGCGCGAACTTCGCGATATCCTTGAAAGCCTTTTCAGTTAGGCGTCTATTCACTAGGGAGATGCGTGTTGTTTATTTTGGGATATGGCCAGTTAATTTAGAGATAAGAAACGTTTTATATTATTATTAGTAGCTACGTTATGATACTTAAATTATCATCATTCATAATGTACAATCAAATGCATGTTTTTTTTCCTAACTTGCTGATTCAGTAATAGTTTCGCAAAAAGACAAGTCTACATAAAAACAATCCCGGTGCGAAATACGAACCATAATCTTCATGATCCGTGTTCGAACAGATCCGCTATTAGCTCTTTGGTGGAATAAATCACGAACTTTGGTTTTGGTAGCCACTGTAAGTTCAATTTTGTTAATTTGATAACCACTAATAACTCACTAATTGCCGTCATGAAGCACAACCAGGAGGGGCTTACTACCGTGACGTCATCGCGCCGCGCAAAGTACATGCGGCCGCCGGCTCACACATTGTGTGACTATTCAATGGCTGCGGAGCAGCGTTACGGATCGCACGCGCACGCGCTTGTACGATCATAAAAAATAATTCTTTTCGTGTAGTTTCGTGTTAAATAATAATATCAAAACCACAGCATTATTGTATTGCAGCAGGTTGCACCAATAATAATAAGAACGTAGACGTAAGAACGGTCATTGAGTTTGGTATTCACCAACGGTTGACATAAAAGAAAACGAAAATGAAAACGTTGGTTCTAAGAAACCTCTTTTATTTTTTAAAGTGATGCCTTTAAAAATTATATAAAACTTTGTATCCCCTGGTTACATGTATGGAGTGCCCCCTCCCCCTACTTTAATATTTTTTCGTCATTTCACATCACTTTTACGTAGCGGTTCATACGAGCAGAACACACCTTCCTGCTAAATATTTTAATCGTATTTGTAGTGCTTATAGTCTCCGAGTACATCGGCTGTCACATACAGACGAAAAGACGGACGGACGGACGGGTTCCGTTTTCACCATTTTGGCTACGGAACCTTAAAAGTACTATTCTTAATTGTATTGTAAACAACACTACTAATAATAATAAAGTACATATATTAAAATAGATTCTCGCTGGTGGTAACCCTAGCGCTGAGGGCGGGGCCTCGAAAGAGCGCGTTGCGTGCGATAGAAAGAGATGGCCACGTTTAGGCACGTTTGGCATACCTAAACGGGGAATTTGTTAGCAGAGAAACTTCTGTACTTGTACTATTACTTATTCTGTGGCACAACCCAAAACAGAGTTGCAGCAGGTATACTTGCGCTGTTCACGGTTAGGTACCTATACAGTTTTTTACCTTAAAAGGTGATTATAAATAATCACAAAAGTTTTATCACTTACATCCGCATGTTTTGATACAATTCGACTTTGTCATAAAACCGCGACTCAGTATATAAGTAGATAGATAGATATAAAAGAGAAATGGCAGCCTCATTTAAGGGCCTTTGCCAATGACACACGAAGGGATAAATTAGTTATTTAGTTAGATATTAAAGAAAAATGGCAGCCTCAAGGACTTTTGCCAATGACACACGAAGGGATAAATTAAGTAAAATTGAATAAAACCACTTATTAAAGAAAATAAAGATGTGACTCTCGCCAAGATGGCGGCGAAAGCCCTACCCAGTATATAAGTAAGTTACTTTATGCCGCGACTGTTTGACATAGATTGACAAAATCGTGTTTGAGTAAACAGTTTGTTATCTATAGGTTTTAACGGGTGCACGGCACGGTGCAAGGCGGTGTTATGGTGGTGATGGATTTTTAACTTGTTGATGCTTTATTCTTTATAATCATGAGCTAAAAGTCTTTATGTCACACCGGCCATAAAGCGACCATTATCGCACGCTCCGCGCGCGAAAAAAACCCACTTCCTGGCCAGGGGGGTGACATAAAATTTTGTACTTAACACGGGCGGTAATAAAGAAAGCCTCAGATCGCATATTTATCGCCCTTGCCTTCGGCTCGGGCGTCAAATACCTGCGATCTGAGACATTCTTTGTTTAACCGCCCTTGTTAAGTAATGTACTATTATGTCACACCTGCTGGCCATAAAGTGGCAATTACCGCACGCTCCCCGCGCGGAAAATCCCACTTTCCGGTCAGAGGGTGACATAAAAGTTTGTACTCACCACGGGCGGTAATAAAGAAAGCCTATCACATAATTCTCGTCAAATACCTGCGATCTGAGACATTCTTTGTTTTACCGCCCTTGGTAAGTAATGAATCTGTGTTCTACAGGGTGGCCCAAAAATACGTTGACACGGAATTTTTTGGATATTTTTTTTTACGACACGAAAACACGATTTTTGTAAAAAGCGTTAATAATACTGTTATTAAACTAAACAAAACACTAGTTATATGTAAAATATTCCCCTTTGGTTTTGATGCACAGTTGCAAACGTAAGTTAAACTGACTAGCAAAATGCCGCACGCCATAATACGTTATCTTGCCAATTTTTTGGCAAGATTGCTTTCAGATTTCAGAGCAATGTACATTTCTAAGTTTAGTGGCGCAGGCCCTTGTCTTTAAGGTTGACGAAATTTAATCGATTAAGGTCAGGTGTGTAACGTAGCCAGCTACTTTTATCAGCTTATGAATATTGGCAAATTTTGGAGCTATCATGAAAATTGCCCCAGGGTCATAAGATCGACACACTGGTCACTATTCTCGCCTGATTTTAATCCAATTGTTTATAATTTTAGTCTATCTTAGAGACAAGGGCCTGTACCACTAAACATAGAAATGCAGACCTTTCCGTAAGTAAATGACGTTTTAATACGTGCGGCATTTTGCTCGTCAGTTTAACTTACGTTTGCAATTGTGTATCAAAGCCAAAAGGGAATATTTTGCATATAACTAGTGTTTTGTTTAGTTTAATGATAGTATTTTTAAGGCTTTTTTATGAAAGTTGTTTAGTCGTGTCGTAATAAAAAATATCCTAAAAATTCCGTGTCAACGTATTTTTGGGCCACCCTGTATTAACTTACCTAACCGATCGAGCATAAAAAGTTCGTGTCACTATCTGCACCCGCTGATGTACCGCTCGTTGTCAACGTTTACAGTGGCAGCGTGGTGGCAGCAGAAGCGGTATGCCGACACTTCGCATTAGATGTATTTTCTACAGTTGCTGCTCGCTAGTCACTAGAGTCGCGCAGACAGAAACGCACGTGCTGAAAAAGACGTCGAGAGACCATAGTGCACTATTTCAGACGGCGCGGTTAAGAAAAAGTTTGATTATTAGTGTCAGTGCGTTGACATTTCTATATTTATTTGCTGTTGTTTGCTGTGTAAATAAACATGTAAGTTTAAATTATATGTTATAATTATTTTTAATAACAATATTATATTATATTTATTAATTAGGTACAAGGTAGTTAGACATAAAACTTATACATAACTAAACCAAGGTTTAAATTATAAATCTAAATTACCTATATTATTATTTTTCTGATTGGTATAACATGATATTTATGATAAATGTTATGAAAGTGTTTTACAATTTAAATTTAATCATTATTTTCGGCTTCATACAATCTCAAAATATAACGCAAACTTCTATAGGTATTGATTTTTACATATTCCCATTCCTAAGTTGTGTTACGCATTTAACCCAAAACTCAAATATCTGGGCGGCCGAGCTTTGCTCGGCGTTTTCCCGGGCATGAGACCCAGCTAGATCGATTGCTCGTCCCCGAAAACCCGCACATACCTACCAAATTTCATCAAAATCGTTAGAGCCGTTTCCGAGATCCCCGAAATAAATATATATAGAAATATAGATATATACAAGAATTGCTCGTTTAAAGATATAAGATAAGATAAGTATCAAATATAATAAACATATAAATCATAACTAATAAAATTTGGAATATTTTATGTTTCTCAATATAAGACTACCTATATAGCAAGTCCTGCATTATACATTTATTTATGTCACCAAGCCAAACTGATTACAAACGCGTGGCCGGCCTTGTACTGATAGCACAAATTAGACATGATTGGAAATAAGGCCACAGATTTGTTGTTTTTTGCAATAGGGAGTCAAACGGTTACGATTGCGAACAAGTGCTCTTTGAAAGATTTAGGAATACATACATAAAACACGTATTTATATAATTATGTGCAGGCAACCAAGTTGATTTCTGGGCCACTTCGTACCTTATAGCAGTTAGAATCAATATGAAAGCCGGTAGAGATCTCATATTAATTTGTCAATCAAATCAAGGTACCTACAAAGTGATAGCGAGTGGAGATATGAAATTGTACAATCTACTTCTGTTGATATTTGGGTACTCTTCTTTATTTACAGTATCACATTATATATTTTATTCCGGGTTCAGATGACATGAATGTCATGAATAAATTCATTACTTCGGGGGATCTGAAAGTGGAACCCTTTGCCCAGTGGTGGGCTACGCTTTTACAGGCTCCTCCATAATTGAGATGATAAATCATTCATTAATAAAATGAATATATGTAAAATTTATTGGGTACATTACATACTAATAGCGAAACAACAAACGTTTATATGAATAAAGTCTTTTGTTTAAAAATTGAATATGTTAAGTACTTACCTAGTTTAATTAAGATTTTGACAATATCTATAGCCGATGCTCCCACGCTCAAGCCACTGCGCCACAATTGCTTCACACTGCACTATACCATTTACAATTTACCACGAATAACCTCAGTCCTCTTCTCCAGTAGATCTTGATCCCGAAATTACTAACAACTATGAGTAATCGGAGGCCAGGTTATTCTAGTGCCCCTGCGAGGCGGTATCGGTAAATGTTGGGAATACCAACTCAGATAAGATCACTGGGCCCTCCAAACCTCAGGGCATTGTCAAACAAGACCTACATTCTTATCAGGTGCCTTTTAAATCGTTGAGAAAATTTCCCAAGTAGTGTGATCCGGGGTTTTTTGTATAAAACTAATGTATCCTCACTAAGTAGGTACTGTAACAAACATTATCCACGATGTATCGTGCCGAAGTTAGCATAGGACGATAATTGAGACTTAATGTCACCTTTTTGGTAAAGGTATGCCAATAGCAACTTAGCATTATGTTAACAAAGTTTATATGAAATAAAATGAAAGAAACTGTTTACGAGGTGTGTTACATCACTTTATCTCACACCTTCCATAACGCACGCTCGTTTCGAAACACGCACGGTTTTAGGTACACTGTAATAAAATATATGACACTCCGTAATCATTGCAGCGTGAATAAAGTATGTATTATTATATGTATGTAAAGTACCTATTGAATCAAGTATAGGTAAAGAAACATATATTTAGATTATAAGTAGTAAAAATATTCACAAGAAATAGTTTCCCCCGATAGGCTCAATACTTAGTTCGGATACACCTAATAAGCATATGGAAATTTAGGTAAGTACTTAAATAGAATACCACAAAGAACTACAGTGTCAAACAAAAAACAGAAAGGTATGGAGGATAAGACTCCACGCCTATCCCAAAATACTCTATAGGTAAGTGTTAATTCGACAAAACTAGGCTAGAATTATTCCGAAAATCGTTTTGTTCGTTCGAATCTAGTCTCAAGTCAAATACTCGTAAGGAAAAGCGTAGCGATTTTTCCTGTCACATTTTAAAATATTGCTCATTGCTCTTTCTGCAATCTACCGATTTCACGGAATTTCACAAATTTATGCCATTCATAATTGATTCCATACAATTAAATATTTAGATTAAATATAAGAATATTAGTAATTACTACATTTTGATAGATATTTTCGTTTCTACATTGAAGATTAGGTCACGGCCGACAGTGCCCGGTTGATTTCCTTGGCCTTTCCGTATTCGATCATAGAAGATTACGTCGCGTCGTCCGCGACAGAGACGTCTTTTGACTAAAAGTGCCGGAGATTCTTGGCTGCGATCCAATCAAGATGCCGACTGTCTATTCGATAACTATGGAGCAAATACTCGTAAGTAGGTAGATAAGTACCTACCTAGTACCTGTACCTACACATTTAGCAAATTATAAATACAACATGCGCTTTGTGAACATATATGTTTTATAGTAAAACTTATAAAACAGCGACCCTTATTAGAATAAAGGGGAACATCTTCTTAGAAACAGTTCAGTGGAAAGTAATATATACCTACATGCTATATAGAGAGTAAATACCACTAAGTTACTTAGTTGATATGGAGCGAATCAGCTGGCAGGAAATTTATCATTAGACAGACGATATAAAGGTCGGGCTAGAACTAACAATACCTAACTGATGGCAGGTCATGAACATGCACCTTGGCCGTAATCCGGTACCTACTGCGTGCTATCTCAGATAGGTCCATATTATGTATAGCCATTCAACGTCTGATAATTAATAATGTTTAACTAGCTTCGTACGCATAGATCTCGTTAATCGCTTTAGAAGACATTTTCTATTAAAATTCTTACAGACAAAATTCTAATTATCGATCTCTCTAGAAATTTGATCTCACTTTTGGGGACGATTTCCGGGATAAGAAAAGTATCTAAAGGACTCAAAGTGTCTCCTCCGTACCAAATCATCTCAATCGAAGCAGCAAAAAGATAACACACACATTACCTACAGAAAGAATTATATTCACATTTGAAGGTAATTGCTTGGATTAACTAACTTTAATTATAACTCTAATAATTAACTTTATTTACGGCGCCTGTAGAGGCAAGCACTCTTCATATACTATGTGCAACATTATTATTGGGGAACGGGACTTAATCGCGTACAATTATAACTAATTCAGCTCGCGATGTTGTGATACATTCGAAACGTCGGGCAAAACCTTAAAAAGGTAAATTAGTTATAATTGTACGCGATTAAGTCCCGTTCCCCAATAATAATGTGTGAAAATCGTGTAAGTTTAAATCAATATAACTTTGTGCAAGTTTTTCTTTGCTTGTGTTTGCATTACATTCATGATTTTTGATCAGTATGCTTATTTTTCTGTTAGCCGGAACCTCAAGTTTTTGTTTCTATTTTTTGTAATTTTTTTATTTTCGTTTTTTTGAAATATTTGTTTTTATTTCTTGACATTCTTCGCATATCCAATATTAACAAGCAAAAAAAACTTATATGCGGGAGTGCCAAAACCGTCGAATAAAACTTGCACAGAGTTCGTATGGAGAAGACCTTGCCACAGGCGCCTAATTTGAACTTTGAGGCCTAAGGAGGACTAGATTAGTAATTTTTCGAGCATGTTACGAGCTGGATTTTATAACATGTGAATGAATGTTACTAAATACTCGTAAAATGGCTGCTCCGTCCTTTGTCTAAGTAGGTACATTAAACGGTGTTTAAGACAATAAGCAGGCAAGTTGACGTGCGTGTCAACTGTATGAAATTACCGAGCCCCGCTACGTTATTTACAACCACCTCGCCTCGCCTCTCACTGCTGTATATCTTGACCCCTAGATCTGAAACGATTACGCGTGCTCTGAGATCAGTTTTTGACAAGCACACAGCACGCGGGTTGTCGGTTTGTGTGAACACCGGGCCTGCTCACTCGGTCTGCTAGGCCCTCAAAGGAAGCTACGCATCGGTAACGTTTAGTTGAACCGATTTTTTCCACTCCCTACCAGATACTGCGGTAAACGGCCGCGCTTCATCCTAGAATTGTTTATTTAGGCACAGTTTTATGACATACCTAATAAAGACATTATTTGCAGTTACATAAAAACTAAATTGCTTTATGACGTCAACATACTTAAATCTCATAGCAATCAACCTCGACCACAACTTGCATGGACATTAAAGTCAGCTCTGATGCTAGCCTTCGCGACGTGACCCTGTTAACAAAGATCGCAATAATCTGTGGGCGTATTAGACAAACCTGCTATTGCATAGGTAGTCAGTGTCAAAAGTTAACACAGCAAAATAGCTAAAATTTGTAACATGGTGTCACTTTATGGATAGTAAACCATCAAAATATCACATTGAATTGAAAATTATAAACTTTTACCAAAATAGAAAAAATATATTTAACATCGAAAATTCGGAAAATTATGTTTTTTGTCATCTAAAAGTCAAACAAAAGGTCCCAACAGAATAATTAAGTAAAATTTAAAAAAAAAAGTGTGCAACTATGTACCTAAACGCGTTATTTTACGACCAAAACAGCAAAATACTTTTTTTCCCATACAACAGTTGGTTCGATACCAGGCGTGTGACGTCATCTGCCCGTGCCAATTTGTAGGAGCCGTTTGGGCGGCCGCTAGCGGCGAGCTAGGTTCATCTCTATTTTTTGCCCTTTATTGTGGTCTAATTGTAGTTGGTCCCATATAGACATTTGATCGTCTATGAAAACTGGTTCGAATGGCACCATACAATTTTTTTAGTCAAATAGTGCATTGTAGAATAAGAATAAAATTCAACATGTACAATTCGAGGTAAAGTACCTAGTACCTAGTTATATAAAACTGCGGCAGCGGCCCGCCCCAGTTTGGATTTGGGTCACTCCCGACGCGACGCTGCGCTGCTCTGATTGCAGACAGCGCAGGATATGTGCGCGTTGTGTAATATTATGTTCTAGTTTTACATTAAACTGGTTACATTGAACAGATAAATTAGTGGGCAGAGCCGGCTTCATTTAAATACATTTAAATATTAGATACGGTTAGGTTGCGACGATGACGCGCTTCAGATCGTTTTTAGGGCTCCGTAGGAAACAAGGAACCCTTATAGTTTCGCCATGTCCGTCCGTCCGTCCGTCTGTAGGTACCCCGCTTTTCTCAGTAACCGTTAGTACTAGAAAGCTTTAATTTGGCATGAGTATACATGTCAATGGCGCCGACAAAACGGTAGAATAAAATCTAAAAAAAAAATTTCCTCCCCTAGTTACATGTAAAGTGATGGTGTAATATTTTTTTAATTTAAGTTTCCGTTTTTGGCAGGCTCTAAAGTACACCAGTTTATTATTTTTCGTAAATAAAATATTGAAACAATCCTTGTTGTACGGACTGTTAGCACCACCGACGCGACTCTATTGTTTAGGTCACGCTCACGTCGCGGAAACGTAACTTGAATCCGTCAGTCGGTCACAACACTAGAAGTCAATTCGGTCTTTTATTTTTGATATGCAATACTAGAATTTACATAGAAACAGTTAGATAATAATAAAATTGCTCGAACAACATGTTGTACTTATCTAAAAAGTGAGTTAGGTACACTGAGCGAAAAAAAAATACTAATTATTAGTAAGTTTTAGTGAATGCCAGGACAAGGAGATTAGGTAATTCCCCTATATACTAACGGTTACAAACCAGTTTTTGATAATTAATACCAAAAAATTTGCCCTTGTAACAACTAAACTGTTTTGTAACCGTTAGTATATAATTTCCTTGTCTTGGGATTCACTAAAACTTACTAATAATTAGTATTTTTTTCGCTCAGAGTACCTACGTTCATGCTAAAGCCAAAAAACATATGTAGGTATTAGGTAAATATATTTCAAACATAAACTTAGTACTTGTCTATACCACATCCTCCTCCTTTGGAGTTGCGAGCGTCTAAAGGCTGCGGTGTCCGCTTACCATCAGGTGGACCGTATGCTTGTTTGCCACCGTCGTTGTATAAAAAAAATACCACATACAGTACCAAATAAATTATCACGGAATACGAAATTAATTCTGAGGCATTAAAACTTACAATCTAATTCGAAATATGTCTCTGTTTGACCCCCTGGTCAATGACCATACTCCATGGAACGTGGTATTTGTGCGAATTAACGTTACATCGTTCGGCTCCGGGTTGACCACATTTTGTTACCATGTATTGTTGGTTCTGTCACCACGATTAAACGCTCTATTGACTCGGCGTTTGAACTCTAGCATATCTACTCTACTTAATCGCATTAATCCTTTGTATTCTTGATGTGGTATTTCTAAGAAATTAACCTTCCTGCATTTTATGATGGACGGAAATCTGTAACTTGTAAATTAATCCGCTTTTCTAAAGCTAATTTAAGGAAGCTACAACAAGTGAAAAATGCATGTAATCGTCTAAGTAGGTAGCTACCTACTTAGACGATTACATGCGATGGTTAGATAAACTAGCTAGTTTATCTATCCTAACCTTACTTATTCAGATATAACTCTATCTTAACCCTTTGAACGCTTTCATATTTGAATGAAAGTGATCACTCACACGCCAAGCACTGTTGAATTGATATATGTAACGTTTAAACCAATAAAAGCAATTCATAATAGATTTTATACATGATCAAAGTACCTACACCTTCACTCCGACCTTTTTAGTGGTTGTTGGCGTGCTGGGCACGACGACACACGACAACTTTATAGGTTCTTGACGTTCAAAGGGTTAAATATATTATGAGCGTGAGTCGATATTGGATGGTTGTCTTGTCAAGACAAATCAAATCACTAGTTCCACGAAAGAATATGACCTTCCAAAAGAAGTATTGGGGTTAGACCGATATCTTCACAATGTTTTCAGTCACCGAAAACTACTTGCATACTACTAAGAGTCGGCATTTGAATCCACATCATCGAGATTGAAAGTCGTATACGACTCTGCTACATTGGCTTCATCCAGTACCGAGTATTGTACGGTATTGCCGTACCATTAAAATATAATGGTGATTGCCGTCTATCAGAGCGTAGCGAACTCTTGATAATCCCAATCACCTGGAAACTATTGTTGATTGCGAGTTGTGATGCACAAACTGAATCGACTAACCTCCCCAGACATTCCTAGTATAACTTGACCCTGGAATTCGTATGAATCGAATTTACACTTTACATGGTTCGTCTATGGGCCGACGTTCGTAAGCTTTGTGAATACTAGCCGAGTAAAAACCTGGGTACCCAATACTCATACGGTACACTCACGCAGGGACATAAATTACTCTAGTTTGTTGACCCACACTTAAACTTTTATTAGCTATAGTTTTCCAAGTCACGGACGAAATAGCTACACAAAGGTATTGCGATAACATTTGTTATTTCCTATGGCTTTGACCCGTGTGTGTACGTATAATAGTAATTTACCTACCTATTTAAGTATACAGCGATTTTTTTTCTCCGTTAGATTCTTGATAATTTGATACATCTCTAACATGTAGATTAAATAATTACACTAAATTGCCAGAAAAACTTAGAACAGGGAACGAAAGATATCATCATCATCATATCAGCCGAAAGACGTCCACTGCTGGACATAGGCCTCCCCCAAAGAGTGCCACAATGACCGGTCTTGCGCCACCCGCATCCAGCGGACTCCCGCGACCTTTACCAGGTCATCAGTCCACCTTGTGGGGGGTCTACCCACGCTGCGCCTTCCGGTCCGTGGTCGCCACTCGAGAACCTTTCGGCCCCAACGGCCATCGGTTCTACGAAAGATATATCAGCTACAAAATAGTTTTTATTAATAAAGAAAGTGAGGAGCTGCTCCGTAAATGTTTATTACCTATGTGGTCACTAAATGGGCTGTGCCATGATAAGGGTTAAAGTAATTTACCTGTACCTAGAATGTAAACGAAAATTGAATCAAAGGTCTCAAATTCACCCTTAACCCTTTAACCGCCATCGGCTGATATATGAGACACAGAGACATTATATGAGAGAGTTAAAAATTGCGAGTAACTTTTTTGACGTTCGGCGGTTTGAGGGTTAAATAACATTTTTTAAATTTAATAATGATTGTCACGCTTTTTTCCAGAATGACGTCACCAGCCATCACGAAGTCCCCCGACAACCAGAAGGGCACGAAGTCGCCGACGCACTCGGCGGCGCCCGCCGAGCGGCCCGCTTCGCGCGCCGAGTCCACGTCCGCGCCGCCGCAGGCCGAGCCCTTCAGCTGGCTGCGGATCTTCAAACTTGCAGACCTCATGATGAAGCAGGGTTGCTAGACACATCACTAGTTTGTTCCAAACGGGGTCGCCTACCAAGCAATAGAATTTTAATTTACCTGGGCGTAGATTCCATATCTTAATTGACAGAGAGGAGAACGTCCTTAGGATACCTATCTTGTTTCATGTCTCTGTCATTCACATTTCGAAAGACATGTCGGTCGGTCCGGTGTGGTATCTCTATGAAAAGGTTAACTCGGTTTGTTAGTTGAGGCTCATATTCGTTGGAACGTCCCTTCCTCAGAATTCAGTTCATTCCATCGATATGCTTGGTTCAGGAAACCGACGGCAACCCGGATATTTATCATTAGCAATAAAATAATGCAGTAAGGTATATCATTTGCACGCATACTGCAGTCTCAGCTACCATAAACAAAAACTGCGAAAACCCTGACTTCCAGCACTCAAGGGTTCGCACGCAAGTGATACGCCTGCACCTGCATTCTTTGTTCATGACGTGTTAAAGTACAAGGACCTTTTTTGTTTAAACATATTGGCTAGTCCTTTTAGGTGTAGGTAATCGTGCGCAATTATGTCTTAGTATAGACGAAATAGTGTTTAAGTATTTGAAACTTTATTGTCTTCAAAATTTTCCGAACTAGGTATTAACATGTAGCAACTAAGCAGCGTTGAAAGAATGTGATCAATTTGAATCATGTATGTAGGCGTAGATACCTTATTAGCCTCTTCACCCTCTTGGTGTAGGGAGACTAACATCATAACATAATAAACCAATGTGCAATTTCCAATCGCCACTGCAGAATATTCAAAAATATCTGAACTTGACAGTACCTTATGTTCAGATATTTGATTTCGATGGCATCTTATTCTGTTCTGTGGTTACGATATAGGCATGTGATGACGACTACACTTCATGGGTCTTGATTTTGTTCCTGTTATTTATTCATAATTGTGTTTGAAGATGTATTCCATAATTTGCATTCATACGTAATCAATATATAGATACAAACAAATTCCTACTCTATTAATTTGTTGAAAGAAATAATATTTAATTGTACTGCAGAAATTTTAATTTTAAATTAGACATATTATAAGATCGTTCTAAATAAATTACTCGAAGTTGCTTGTTTTTTTTATTACAGATTCCCAATTTGAGTATATTTTATATTAGAACTTTATGGTCAGCTCAATAATGAATGCATTTTGCATTCGGAACGGAAGTGATTCAGAGAATCAGGATCATAAATAAGAGTGTAATGACTGGAAATAGATAGCCAACTTCACGCATATTGTGATCCCGACTAAAGCGCCACCAAGTGCTAAAGTTAGTAAATATTATCTTGGATACATGTGAAAAAACATACAAAAAGTGCATCCGCCGCTGGGGATCGAACCCGGGTACATTGTCTCTAAAGACAATATACCTTACCACAGGGCCACGTGTGTGATACTGGTACGTATCGAATTTTTGAATACCTTTTTAACAGTCTACCTACTTTTACATTTTAGCTGACTATTCGAGCAAGTTTAATAACTATGAAAATAGGTGGCGCTATTATTAATTCCGTCAGCTATCTTCTAAGATGAACAACCATGATCAGGATCGTTCTGGTTCCGGGTAGTGCGTGGGGTAGTGTTATTATATTAGTGACTTAAATAAAAAACACAGGTTTATGTAATATTTTTTTAATAGTATTGGTAGGTAGGAGGTACATAACACGCAGGAGTCTGGGTCGTTTGGATAAAGGGAAGTAAGATACAATACTATTTTCAATATGTACAAAATATACAATTACTCCTAATTCCTAGCATATTAAACCTATAATATAATTATGATCACAATATTTTTATATCCTTAGCTCCGCTACAACGAGAACCGAGGCGGGGCGGGGCGGGAGCGGAGGCGTCTGGCTGCGGCTGCTGCGATACAACAATCCATCTCTCTCACTTTCACTTTTGCTGCACGCTTGAGATCAAATGTTAATTTTACAAATATTTAAACTCTATATCTCACACACCGGCGGCAGCCGCCGCCACAGACCGCCGCGCGGCCGGCCGGCCCGCCTGGCGCCGGCGCGAGGCTGTCCGGCCGGCCGGCCCTGACCGGGCCCAGGGAATAACCCACTAAACCATATTATACTTCTCACGTTATTTTACGATACATACATTATTTATATACTTAAGTCTGCATTAGCTTCCTGAACGACACCGTTTAACCGAATTGTGAAGACTGTCGATCGGTGGAGAGAATTTAATTAAGAAAGTATTAGATATTAATAATTGACATTTTTAGTAGCATAAATAAAGGATGCAGTTACATTGGCAGACTGAACTCTAGGGTTGCGGGTGATATAGACTCATCTGCGATAGATATTATGGTATAAAGAAAACTACATCCTTGTTAAACAAGGAAAATGAGTAAATACCAATTTTAAGATAATCAATAAATATTTCTTTCATAATTCTCATTTGTTACCTATCTCATAATTTTCAATATGAAGCCTAAATACTGTATCTAAGTTTTATGAAGACTTATTTACATTGATTTCCTTTATAAGGAGTTCAAGTTGGAATAAATATAGTGTACATCATTGGGTGTCTGTATGCTAATAAAATTATATTTTTAAAATTAATGGACGAAGTGATGAGTTCGTTAGTGTTCCTCCTAGCTAATTCGAGAACTGTTTGCGACGGAAACATGACAAACAAATGTCGTTCATACATTCTACAGATTTATATCTTAAAAATAATATACATAATAGTATTACCTGTGCTATTACTTTCTATTTTTATTACACATACAAAATTACAATACATAAAATATTTTGTACTTTTGACGTACGACCGCTCAGTCGAACAATTATCTAACTTTACAATTTATGCGAGATGCCGATGAGTGTTACAATGAACTTAGGGAGGCAAAAGGCGTATGCGTGGAGGTCGAATCGCTAGTGTACACAATGCAGACGAAACGTATGAGAAGTACAATATTGTTAGTTTTGCAGTCAAGACATTACAAGTAAAGGGAATTAGAAAAGAAACGTGCTAAGAAAGCGTTGCTCAACAGCGGCGATGATCATGATCGGTTGGAACTGTAGCGAGGCGAATGGCGGGAAGCGATCACTGTGGCATCCGAGGTGATGACACGCGAGGCAGAGGGACGCCGACAAAAGAGCAGTTTCAATAAGAATATAATTGAAAAATTACACGATAATCAACAATGTCTCAATAAAGTTACGTACTAAAAATCATCCAGTCTCATTAACAAATTCACATAAAAATACAAATTCAAAAGGAAAACCATTAGTCAAAAAGGTAATTTAAACACACAATTTATATTTACATTCGCCTCGATGTAAGTAATAATAAATTAAACAAGATTTAACATACTATTTATCACATCGAGCCAGAAAAACGTGATTACAATCGATCTAACGAGTGTTACGTAGGGTCCGGTCTTTTGTCAGGCGCCTCTCCCGACGCCGGGATTAAGGGTGTGGGTGTGGTGTGGGGTGGTGTGGGGTGGTGTGGGGTGTGGTGGGGTGAGCGGCGCGTGGCGAGTGGGCTGCGGCCGCACCGCGCACACGCCGCACGCGCACGCCGTGATCATTTCCTGCTCTTCATTTAAGACTACCTAAAGTCTACATTAAAAAGTCAGAATCACAGTTTATTTTCCATGTGTATTTTTATCCCTTACTTTTTAATATACTTCTCGACTAACATTTTTACAAATAAACAGTGATCACTCGAATGATGAGTTTTCCTTTACCTACGTCCGTTATCTAAGCGAATAAATCGAATTTTAGTACGAATAGATTCAGTATTTACAGAATTTAAGTTACTTTAGACCTAGTCGCTTAAAACAAAATAACAATATACACTAACAATAAAAAATGCTCGATAGATTGCCACTCATCTAACGGAACCCAAAACTAAAATATATTTTTATCAACCGACTTTTGCCATTTATTAATCTTATTTTTTTATATAAATTTAAACTCCGAATAATGTCGAACCCAGTCGACCATAACAAAAGTATTTTACAAATAAGCTAAGTCTTACATCTAGCACTTAAATAAGTGACGGCGGCTTACCTATTTATGTGAGAGTTTGTTTATACAGGGCGAAGCCAACGCAGCGGCCCGCCGTAACAATAAATAAACTAACGTTACGTCACTACAACGAGAGTTCAGCTTCATAGAGGTATTAAGACTCAATTCCTACGAACATTTATCATTCTGTCCACTATCAAAAAGCTTCCATGTCGGTCTCTTAACGGTCTCTACCAGGTCAGTTGCTAACTAAGATAAAAAATAAAGTTAAGAAAGTTTCACAACCTGGCCGTATTTACAATGCATTATTATTAATCATCTAATCGTCAGCGTGTTAGAGTTTCTTTTCCGATTATAGAATTCTTGACTTACTGCCTCAGGAACAGTAATAATTTTCAAGGTGAAATGTCGATTCGGTGGTTGCCGCGGACGCAGAGGGAGAAGGCACAAGGCGGCCGGAAGGAGCGGCCTGTCCGCGGCAAGGGGACTTAGCAAAGTTACGAACTGCTTTCGCGAGTCCTTGTTGTCAATCCGGGAACACGCCCCCGCGGAGGACGGTCGGCGTCTTAGCGCGCGACTGCGCTCAACTCACACGGTGGCGATGACGATGAGCAAGTGTGCGATGTCGGCGACGCGATGCATGAGGTCTGGTGCGATGCGATTGAGGTTCTCGTTGGCGAAGTCGCACGACGGGAAGATGTGAACCGTGTACAAAGCCTGCGATAAACGATACATTATTAATATTAATAATTATTATTGACACTATTAAATTGAATTGAAATATTTAAGGTAGAGTTCGCCGTAGGCTACTAATAAGGGTTCCAAAGGTAATTAATTAATGCTGCAATATCAAACTCTTCACACTTCAACTCATTGAAGTCTGCAATGCAATCTACAACGCAGGTGCACATTTTCTTTATATCTCGTAAGGTGTCGCGATTCAACTTCCCAAGCAAGAGGTTTTCGGGCGGTTTAAGATTTTTTGGTTCGTACCACGTTTCCACTTCACAAAGCCCAACTTTAGGCCTATGGTGTGGCTACCCCTCCTGACTCCTGACAGTATGTATACCTGGTGGTGGCCGGGCGGCGCCACGTTGACGATGCCGGCGGCCTGCTTGCGCTGCAGGTAGGTGATGAAGCCGGCGCTGAGGTTGGTGGACTGCTGCAGCACGTCCATGTGGTCGCGTCCGCACGGCAACGCCAGCAAGATGCAGTGCTCGTTCTCCATCTTAAACACAGATACCAACATAAAACTACAACATCTAAACACTAATTTAATATTTAAACTTAATACTTATTGAAAAATCATAAAATACAAATTGAAACAATTTATCTCGATAGTAAGACTCGACCGCTCCTTCACGTATCTTATCTAATAAGTCTGGGAACGTATCAGATATAAGTCCTTTGATTGAATTTTCTCTGCGCCTTCGTTTAGTTAGGGTGTCATTCATAATAGCCGTGTTCCGAATCACGCTTACAACGCTCACAGCGCTTACAGTTCTGACGGCCGGACCGAATAAAATAGCGCGCTCAAGGCCGCGTGAGAAGTGTTTTGTTTCGGACCGCTATTCGCATGAGCGCGCTTACGATCGGACCGATTCGCGCTCATAGCCCGTGTTTACTGTCATTTTCATATATCAAACGTCAACTTGACGTTTGGCTCAAGGTGCTTACGCCTGGAGCCGTGTTCCGAATTACGCTTACAACGCTATAAACGCGTTTACGATCGGACCGAATCACGCTCATAGCGTTTACATGAGATGTCGTGACGTCATTGATGACGTCATGGACGGCGCCATATTGGCGTTTACAGTGCTCACACTCCCAGGCGTCAGCACCTTAAACCAAACGTCAAGTTGACGTTTGATATATGAACATGACAGTAAACACATCATGCCCGGTCCCAATCAAAACACCACTCATGCGGCCTTGAACGCGCTTACTGATTCGGACCAACCGTCAGCACTGTAAACGCTGTGATCGTTGTTGGCTTGATTCGGAACCACGGAATAATAAAAACCAGTGGAAATGGCAAGGGGGCGTGCCGCGCTGTCATAAATATTAGGAGATACGCAGCATTGCTTCAGTTCGCAGTTTTCGCTTGTGCGTGACAGTTGTGTCGCTACCATTACAAAAAAATCTAAATTGCATGAAAAATGCCATATTGCGCAGTTTTGGAGTACAAAAACGATAGCCGGAGCAAAAACGTTGCCAATGGTGGTGTTTCATACCATCGCTAAGTCTTATTTTATTTTATTTTCAATAATTTCTAATATTCTGTTTTGGGGCATTTTAAGCATATAGACATCAAACAAAAATAAACCTTATCATTGAGCAATAGAGTTGATTTTGCACCATACGTCAAAGTATGCAGCAATCTAGAACATTCGCTACTCAAGTAGTGCGCGGATGATGTCGATAAGTTATCGATATTTGGTGCAAGTTATCTATTATAAAGATTGAAATATAATTCAATGTTTTTTAGGGTTTAAAAGTAAAATAATGTAATTCATTGTAACTAGTGTACGGGGATTAAATAATGTATCTGTAGTTCAGAGTTATTGAAATGTTTGCACTGATATTATTGATTTTCATCAAAATCGTTAGAGCCGTTTCCGTGATCCCCGAAATATATATCAGAATTGCTCGTTTAAATATATAAGATACAATATAAGTCAGAAATATATTGACAGAAGTAATTTTTTTTAAAACGAATATACCACATTATTGTTTTTTTTTTCGTTATTTTAGACTAAATTAGAATACATTTTGGACTTAATTAAATGCCATGACCTATTCTTATTTTTAGGGTTCTGTACCCAAGGGGTAACACGGGACCCTATTAGATACTAAGACTCCGTTGTCCGACTGTCACCAGGCTGTATTTCATGAACCGTGATAGTTAAACAGTTGAAATTTTCACAGTTGAGTATTTTTGTTGCCACTGTAACAAAAACTAAATAACAGAAAAAAAAAATTAAGAGGGGGTTTCCATAAAACAGACACGTTGTTTTGCAGTTTTTAGGGTTCCGTATCCGAAGGGTCAAAAAGGGAACCCTATTGGCGACGCCCAGGCGTCCGCCCGTCCGTCCGTCCGTCGTCTGTCACAAAATTTTGTTCCTAAGATTTTTTTAACTTCCCGTTGACCTATGCACTCGAAATTTGGTGATAATGTTTATTATTACGTATATTTTACCAACAAATACTAATATATTGATAAATCAATTTTTTGTGGTTGGTTCGGAACCCTTAATGTGCGAAGTCCGACTCGCACTTGGCCGGTTTTTACAGATAATGGTACAGAATCCGGCGTGCGCGGGTCCAACTCGCACTTGGCCGGTTTTTTAAATTTTTTTTATGTGTGCGTGTGTGGTAAAATAAAGGCTTATATAATAATCTATATATTACACTTGCTACATTATTATTACCTACATTATTATTTATTGAATGCTACCAGATATCTGATACTAGATAATGACCAAAGTTGTTAAGTCCTTAAATAAAAATGTTTTCGTACATTAATATTACAATATCGATAACGTGGAAGTTAAGTATAGCACATCACTCAAAGTGCTCTATCGGCGAGTAGCCGAACTAGGGTATGTACTCTTATAGTTTTTCTCTTAGCAGTTCAGCTATTGAACGCTAGATGGCAGAACTTTGAAGGCGCTAAAGAATTTCAATCATTTCGCATGCACTTAAAGTTTAAATTAAGTGAAAGCTCCGTTGTTCATAGCACCTTTTTAAATAAAATACTACGACCAATCACTTTCAAGATTTCAATGTGTTTAGCATTATGATAGTGTGAGTTTTAGCGACACCGGTCTCGATACTAATCGCGACTTATGCCATTTCCACTGGTTTTTATTATTCCGTGTTCGGAACACGGCTTGGGAGTGTGAGCATCGTAAACGCCAATATGGCGCCGTCCATGACGTCATCAATGACGTCACGACATCTCATGTAAACGCTATGAGCGTGATTCGGTCCGATCGTAAACGCGTTTA
The DNA here is from genome assembly GCA_951800055.1 of Cenopis cana. Taxonomy (NCBI): domain Eukaryota; kingdom Metazoa; phylum Arthropoda; class Insecta; order Lepidoptera; family Tortricidae; genus Cenopis; species Cenopis cana. The sequence goes on from OX637488.1 coordinate 10,129,705, forward strand.
TAGCGTTGTAAGCGTGATTCGGAACATGCCTATAATCAATCATCATATCTGCCGAATGATGCCCACTGCAGGACAAAGGCCTTTCCTCAAATCTTTACAATGATCGGTTTCGCGCGACCCTCATCCATCGGCTTCCCGTGATCCTGACCAGATCATGGTCGGTCTTGTCGGAGGCCTTCCCATGTTGCGTCCTCAGTACCTCTATTATAACTTTTTCGAAATAAAGTTCGTTTTGCTTCGACAAACTTATACTAGAAGTACAGATCAATGGTTGGCCTTATCGGAGGCCTTCCCACGTTGCCTCATCAGATACGTTTCGGAGGTTGTCATTACGAATGCCAAAACAACTTTGCCCAATTACGAGTTTTGGGTGTGGTTTCCACAAATACGGAGGGCAGAGGGTCTACTTTGAAATTCCAAATCCGAACTTCGTATCGTGCCGTCCTTTTCAACCTCGTGTTATACAGTGAAGGGGACAGCACTATACGAAGCTCGGATTTCGATGTTCAATGTGTAACATGTATGATGTGGAGAGATGGCTACCTTCATCTTGCGGTGCACCTGGTCGAGCTGCGCGGGCTCGAGGCGCATGCGCTGCGCGATGCGGAGCGGCGGCGTGGAGCCGTCCGTGTGCCGCGGCAGCGTGTCGCCCGCCACGTCCATGCAGCCGCCCACGAAGTGCATCTGCACCGCCGCCGAGTCGTTCTTCAGCGCCAGCAATCCTTGCCACATCACCGGGTAGCGCTGTCGTTCAAAACATACGTTACTTACTACTTTGGTTACGGCAAAATACAACAATATAAAGTACATATTAAAATAATCCCTACATTGGAGCTGATGACGCAGCGGTACCACACCGTTACGTGAGTTACGTCGCCTAAATGAACTCTTTATTATCTTTGTGTACTCACCCGCAGCAACATCTGCAGCGAGTCGGCCTCGCGCGGCACCTGCGAGGCGATGGGCGGGCCGGCGGCGAGCGACCACACCCCACCGCGTACACTGTAGGGTTCCGGAGTGTACTCACCCGCAGCAACATCTGCAGCGAGTCGGCCTCGCGCGGCACCTGCGAGGCGATGGGCGGGCCGGCGGCGAGCGACCACACCCCACCGCGTACACTGTAGGGTTCCGGAGTGTACTCACCCGCAGCAACATCTGCAGCGAGTCGGCCTCGCGCGGCACCTGCGAGGCGATGGGCGAGCCGGCGGCGAGCGACCACACCCCACCGCGTACACTGTAGGGTTCCGGAGTGTACTCACCCGCAGCAACATCTGCAGCGAGTCGGCCTCGCGCGGCACCTGCGAGGCGATGGGCGGGCCGGCGGCGAGCGACCACACCCCACCGCGTACACTGTAGGGTTCCGGAGTGTACTCACCCGCAGCAACATCTGCAGCGAGTCGGCCTCGCGCGGCACCTGCGAGGCGATGGGCGGGCCGGCGGCGAGCGACCACACCCCACCGCGTACACTGTAGGGTTCCGGAGTGTACTCACCCGCAGCAACATCTGGAGCGAGTCGGCCTCGCGCGGCACCTGCGAGGCGATGGGCGGGCCGGCGGCGAGCGACCACACCCCACCGCGTACACTGTAGGGTTCCGGAGTGTACTCACCCGCAGCAACATCTGCAGCGAGTCGGCCTCGCGCGGCACCTGCGAGGCGATGGGCGGGCCGGCGGCGAGCGACCACACCCCACCGCGTACACTGTAGGGTTCCGGAGTGTACTCACCCGCAGCAACATCTGCAGCGAGTCGGCCTCGCGCGGCACCTGCGAGGCGATGGGCGGGCCGGCGGCGAGCGACCACACCCCACCGCGTACACTCTAGGGTTCCGGAGTGTACTCACCCGCAGCAACATCTGCAGCGAGTCGGCCTCGCGCGGCACCTGCGAGGCGATGGGCGGGCCGGCGGCGAGCGACCACACCCCACCGCGTACACTGTAGGGTTCCGGAGTGTACTCACCCGCAGCAACATCTGCAGCGAGTCGGCCTCGCGCGGCACCTGCGAGGCGATGGGCGGGCCGGCGGCGAGCGACCACACCCCACCGCGTACACTGTAGGGTTCCGGAGTGTACTCACCCGCAGCAACATCTGCAGCGAGTCGGCCTCGCGCGGCACCTGCGAGGCGATGGGCGGGCCGGGCGGCGGCGGCAGCGCGCCGGCCAGCCGCGACACGCCGTGCGCCGGCGGCGGCGAGCGACCACACCCCACCGCGTACACTGTAGGGTTCCGGAGTGTACTCACCCGCAGCAACATCTGCAGCGAGTCGGCCTCGCGCGGCACCTGCGAGGCGATGGGCGGGCCGGCGGCGAGCGACCACACCCCACCGCGTACACTGTAGGGTTCCGGAGTGTACTCACCCGCAGCAACATCTGCAGCGAGTCGGCCTCGCGCGGCACCTGCGAGGCGATGGGCGAGCCGGCGGCGAGCGACCACACCCCACCGCGTACACTGTAGGGTTCCGGAGTGTACTCACCCGCAGCAACATCTGCAGCGAGTCGGCCTCGCGCGGCACCTGCGAGGCGATGGGCGGGCCGGCGGCGAGCGACCACACCCCACCGCGTACACTGTAGGGTTCCGGAGTGTACTCACCCGCAGCAACATCTGCAGCGAGTCGGCCTCGCGCGGCACCTGCGAGGCGATGGGCGAGCCGGCGGCGAGCGACCACACCCCACCGCGTACACTGTAGGGTTCCGGAGTGTACTCACCCGCAGCAACATCTGCAGCGAGTCGGCCTCGCGCGGCACCTGCGAGGCGATGGGCGGGCCGGCGGCGAGCGACCACACCCCACCGCGTACACTGTAGGGTTCCGGAGTGTACTCACCCGCAGCAACATCTGCAGCGAGTCGGCCTCGCGCGGCACCTGCGAGGCGATGGGCGGGCCGGCGGCGAGCGACCACACCCCACCGCGTACACTGTAGGGTTCCGGAGTGTACTCACCCGCAGCAACATCTGCAGCGAGTCGGCCTCGCGCGGCACCTGCGAGGCGATGGGCGGGCCGGCGGCGAGCGACCACACCCCACCGCGTACACTGTAGGGTTCCGGAGTGTACTCACCCGCAGCAACATCTGCAGCGAGTCGGCCTCGCGCGGCACCTGCGAGGCGATGGGCGGGCCGGCGGCGAGCGACCACACCCCACCGCGTACACTGTAGGGTTCCGGAGTGTACTCACCCGCAGCAACATCTGCAGCGAGTCGGCCTCGCGCGGCACCTGCGAGGCGATGGGCGGGCCGGGCGGCGGCGGCAGCGCGCCGGCCAGCCGCGACACGCCGTGCGCCGGCGGCGGCGAGCGACCACACCCCACCGCGTACACTGCAACAACAACCACACCGCAACGTTAGGCGGTCGTCACACTGAAGCGGTTGCAGGACGGATTTCGCAGGGCGAGCGGGACACCGCTGTAGACTTGCATGACCATCGTGCGGAAACCGCATCAGTGTACCAACCGCCTTACGACGCGATACGACTACATCCGCGAACATCCGTTATGAAAATAAAAATATTTGGTTACAAAATGTGTACAATAGATTAGGGTTAGGTAGAGTACTTTTATGTTCTTTTATCTCACCAACGCGACGGGTGAACCATGGTTGTGTGTTGAACTATACATGCACGTTGTTCATGTGTGCGACAGCGAAGGAGCTACGAGTTCACGTTGGTTATGTGTTCGTATGTGTCACAGCTACAACAATGGCCAACCCGCGATCGTGAGATAAAAATACTATACTAGGATGGGGCTAACAACAAAATTACACCTCTCGCCGGCACCGACTGAATACGGCCCACCCTAATTGACTAGTAATTATGATATCACAATCGGAACGTTGTGCCCTGTAGCTTGTAACGCCGGATTTTTTACCTTTATCCTAAACAGCTTGGTTTCTATACTAGCAACATTTGTCTCATAGTTGTTCTTTTTGATGTAGCAACACTCACCGGTTTGCGTTCCGTTATAGCAAGTTTAGACTACGTTTTGTTACATGAAATTAATCATCGGTTTTCTAAATTAGGAAATCATTATTTGGTGTTGACTTCAGGCATAGTTTTTCTCGTTCAGATTATTTTTTTTATTTCTTTTTAGTCTACAATTCAGTATTTACTTCGAGATCAGAATTTTCAGGTCAACGAGTCGAAATTACCATAGACAGTTTTTTTCCCTTTTTAATCTGAGCTGTCAACTGAATGAGGAAGCATTATTTTCGATTTCGTTCACGGCGAGAGAAGAGGTTATTCTTCTCCATGAGGCTCGGTGGAAGTGTAAGAGATATGGGCCAGTAAGCCTGATTGTCATCGTTTTGTGGAAAGATTTGTTCGCCCCGCCGGCACGCGAAGTAGCAATTTCGTGTATAATCGCGCCCCAAAATGTTGGCGGCTAACTCGGAGATTTCGGACGCCCTCTCATGTAAGTTGTTTCTCATTGAATACCATCAGCTTTTGGTTGTTTCGACGCAAACCATGAAGCTCGGCGTGAGCATTGAATCTATCGCTTTTGTTGCAGATTTATGAAGTTTTAGGCATCGGCCACCCTTCCGGCCCGTCATTCGGCCATGCCATCAACTCCGCTAGTCATGCCCGAGTATAAAGCGACTACTCGCTTGATCTCAAGCCCTTAATGGTAAGTTCGGTATGCGGAATTACTCTATAGGCAGTAACATTTGACCGTTCTGTCTCCATACAAAGTGCGGTTAGGTGTAGCATGTGGTAGTGTATTAATGATAATCCTGTTTGGTTTCCAGGGCTCCTAGGCACGGGCACAGTGCCTAAGCTCAGGAACCAGTCCCGAATGGAGTGCGGTTTCCTGTGAGGTTTGGATTTTCCCCAGGAGACGGGAAAGACGACGGTTCCTTTTTAGAGCAAGCGGTTAGGCAGGCATTGCAAATGTGAGTCCGTTCCATACTGCTTTAGTCAGCTTCAAAGACATTTAGAGGTACACACACACACACCCGTAGGTTTTAGTTGAATTCCGTCCTCCATAAATATCGTTTTATAGTTGTTTTCTTTAACATTTTAGTATAAATTGCTACATTGGCAAATTAGATATATATTTAGATAAGCATTAGCGCTATTTGGTTTTGATACTTGTAACCTGGGGACGCCTGGGGGTAAAATCCTTTCAAATAAATGTATAAGTAAACATTCAAACTGGTTTGTTTTTGTGGACTCCATACACCACTAGGGCATCGTTAGTGCGGGGCCTGTGTCATAAGTTTAATAAAAATTTCAAGGCGCCCAACATTTTCTCTACCCTTTTTGTTCCACATATGACTCAGGTCTGGCCTCGGGTACCCCTCATCCCACGCCCTTAGTGTCATGCCCGGAGCAAAAGCTGTTACAAGCTGAGCCGTTTTATGGTAAATATAATCAAGTAAACTGCAGTTTTCATCGAGTAATCCTGCATTTAAGCTCGAAACTCACTGACAGCGGTGGCGACGCGGTGCGGAGGCGGTACCGGTTGTAATATTCGAACTAATATGAAATGGCCCGCACAGAACGCTTTTTTCCCGGTCGGTTTTCTGTGCGGACCCTTTCATATTAGTTCGAATATTACAACAAGTACCGCATCCGCACCCTACCGCTGTCAGTGCGTTTCGAGCTTAATACGTGCCGTTTAGTGTAGCTAGAGATCTCATATCAATGTCACTGTGACAAGGTACGAAGTGGCCCAGAAATCAAATTGGTTGACTGTACATATAATTATGAACTCTTGTGTAGGTCGTCGACATTCGGCGAAATAATGGTATAAGCAGAGACTAGGAATTATATATACTGCCAATGCCTATACATTGTGGCGTAATTTTAAAATAATGGGCCTGCTGTAGCTAGTTTCACTATGGAGAGATCACTTTACCATTTAATTCCTATGCCACTAAGACCTCTGCTTAACACATAGCACCATCTGTTGGGAGCTTCTTCGTCGTGTTCATAGATGGCGCTATGTGTTAAGCAGAGGTCTTAGTGGCAGTGATCTCTCCATAGTGAAACTAGCTACAGCAGGCCCATTATTTTAAAATTACGCCACAATGTATAGGCATTGGCAGTGTATATAATTCCTAGTCTCTGGTATAAGACAAGGAAACTCACTGATGTGTCGGTCGGCGGGCGAGGGCGAGGGCGAGTGCGCGGGGCGCGGCACGCGCGCGGAGGGCGGCCGCCGCAGCTCCAGCGGCGGCGGCCGCGCCGGCGCCGGCGCCTCCGACACGTCCGCCTCCAGCACCCTGCACGCAACAAACATGTAATATGTAATACCCTACTTTATATACAATACTTACTACCCCTTTATTCATAAACTTCCAACAATACCCAACAAGTTTAAATACATACTGGAAGTTGCGTGCCTAACATTCGTTTGAAGCTAGAAAATATGGCCTTGAATAACATTACGTTATATTGCATCTTTTACATTCTAATATAAGATGGATCTAATGAAAGAGATGCAATATACCGGTAACGTCATTCAAGGTCATATTTTCTAGCTTCAAACGAATGTTAGGCACGCAACCTCCATTATATATCTAAACTAAACTTCTTGATCAAACCTATATTAGCAAGCCGCTAAAATTCGTTTGTCCTTATCCGTCATTTTGACCCATGTGCTTGCGAGACAGTGACAAAAGACATTTTAATTAGCAAAGGTTTGTTAAGTTTTATAAATAAGAGGGTTTATTAAAATACATGACTGAGAACAATTTACACAATCGAACTATTTCCATAGTATGCTTAAGAAAGCTTGTTTTATGGATATTAGACGACATTATATTGAATAGTTATAAATACTTAAATAGATACGAAACATCCCAGACTCGGTAACAAATATTCATGCTCATCACACAAATATTTGCCCTGACTGGGATTCAAACCCACTTAGACAGTTAGCTTCGTACGCAGTCAGTAACCACTAAGCTAAATCGTCACAAATATAAGAATTGAATTTAAGCTTGTCTGAAGTTTAAAATTATCCTAATACATTCAGTACAGTCCCCGCCACAACCTAAAAGTCACTTTTTCTGACTAGTCACTTGTATTGTAGGTTATAAAAAGTCTGGAAATGACAGTTGTTAGGATTGACTTCTCATCTGCCGAGGACTACACTACGGGCTGTCGAGTCGTATTAATTTTTTGTTATTTCCATTATAATAATGATACAAAAGCAAATCAAATAGATATAGCAAAATACTAATTTAAAAGTAATATTACCTTGAATACTGAGATGGGGTCGCCCGATTGTCCTGGGCCTGAGCGACGCGGAAGTGTTGTTGGTACATCTGGTAATGTTGCGGCGAGAAGTGCGAGTACATCCCGTCGCTCTGCAAATAACCAATATTTTCTTCAAAACTGCTCTTTTCGTATTTAAACTAATAAATATATTAATTATGTATTAAGGTAAAAGCAGGTTACATTAGGGTATACCGGGGTAACTGGAGAAGTATGTTGATGTGCAGGCGGAGGACTTCTAACTAAATCGGCGGACTATCCCGAGCAGCATGAACAGAATTTCAGTTATAAGCCACTTAATTATAATAGCTCTAAAGTGATTTTATAAAACAATATTTATCTAGACAAACTACCCAGAAATATACTAGGGAGTTTATTTCCGGATATGCATATAAACAATTTAAACCAATAGTATGATATAAATATCTAACTAATAAGCATTTTATTCTGCTCTGCCAAGACTCACCAAAGCTATCTGTCCCTGGGGACTGATCGTCGGCACGCAGGTAATTGTCCCTCGTGAAGCGGCACCTTAAAAAATACACGATATATTATCAGGATCATAACATCAAGCAATAAAAAAGTAGCAATCGTATTTTGGCGGGATTGACTTTCCTAGATATAAAACGTTTAAGTAAGAAATTAAAATTGCTAGAAATTTGTTCTGATGAAACACATTCGACAGATTGCACTACTGGAAAAAATACATCCATCCAAATCCAAGGAGATATTTGAACAAATATGAAAAGTTCCTCATACTAAGTATTAACTTTAGTTCATAAAATTAGTCTTTTTTTTTACGTTCGACCGTAAGTGCCATCCTGGCCTCATATTATAGCCGGACCCGGACCTCGCCTTTGGCTCGGATGGCTAACTTATACTCGTCCCATCGATTTAATATACCCTAGATACACTATCCGCCTGTCAAAAACGTCCGCGCTCAAGAGTGCTTAAATGCCTTGTAAGCACTCTTGCGCTCGGAGTTGCGCGCCAGCCACCGTCTTGTCAACATGCCGAAGTGCTCCGTAAAAAAATGCAAAAACAACACCTTAACGACTTTAAAAACGCATGAATTTTCGTATTTTCGATGAGTATTTCTTTAAAGTTTCATATTTTGATAAATATATTATTGTATTACGCTTATAACAAATATTATTTAAAGAATTTGAAAATAACAGGCAGACACCTAGCAACGCTACTGTCTCTTTCCCCCGCGTTTAAATAGCTGTATATCGAAACGAAACGGAATATTGTGGAATCGGCCTATAGTTAAATTTCGAATGAATGGAGTCGCAGACTGAGACACATTTTTAATCAAAATGGACAAGTATTAAAGTACTAAATTAAGTACTTAAATTCTATCGCGATGAACGAGTTCCACGCGGACGAAGTCTCGGGCAATAACTAGTAGCTCATAGAATTTACGCTTCTTTTTGAAGAATGTAGGTAGGAAGCTCAAACACTCCTAAGCTATACTATTTTATTGCGGATTTCCGTTGCCTACCTTCTGGCCTCAAATACCAGATCAGGTCATTGGTAATTTAGCAGTACAGCGGAACCATTTAAATCGGCTTCTTCATCGCTTCAGCCACCCATGAAACACTAGGAGTTTTGGATAGCCATCCATGATCTTCGTCATCAGCTCCTGTTCACCAAATGCTAGTTCTGAATGCTCGATTTTTTACCGAAAATACTATAATCGCTGTTTCCCTTGTATTTTTGAAGAGTTCCCTCAATTCCTCATGGCTCCCATCATTAGAAGGTATTATGGTATGTAAGCTTTCAATCAATCAACGAAATAATTTTCCAAATCGGTTCAGTAACGCTGAGTTCTGAGGTAAAAAATAAATATAAGGTATTTAAAAAAATAAATACATATATTATAATGTCAATTTATGAGAGGAGGCCTGTGCCCCGCAGTGGGACGTATATAGGCTGATGATGATGATGATTGTAATGTCAAAAAAATATTATTGCTTTAAATTTATTATTGCCGACTGTACTTACTTTTTTTTTCACAGTCATCACATTAACTACTTATAGAGACCGTTTCATTCCAATGAGCCCGAACATGACGAGTTGTGTAATTTAGAAGTTGCTATGGCCACCTCGTCTCTCCATCATCAGATCAGCTCGATGGTACCATAATATTACACTGTCATCCAAATTAAACGTGTATACAAAATTTCAGCTCAATCGGTTGAAGATATCTGCTTCAAAATTGAGCTGCAAGATTACACCCGAACATTAATTGGAAGTTAAATAAAAGCTTGTAAAAAGAACCTACAACCGAATGCTAGTATACGACCGGTGCAGTACCTGTTAAAAAAAAACATTTTCGACTCCATCCAGACTCTGTTCCAATTTCATCCCTAAGTCCAGTGTTGTCAGTCCAAAAATGAGTGGAAAATTATCGTAGACAAAATTGAACTTAATGGAATTGGACTTACAGTGTACAATCTTTTAAAATAATTCGGTGTTTTTTAGAAATTTTCCACAATTGTACCGTGCAATCTGTAATGTTATAACCGCCAAACACTCTATTTAAAATACAATCGTATGCTTGATACATAAGGCTGACTATCGAAAAAAAAGAAATTCATCCCAATTGACTCATGTTTGTGTAGTGTATCTCCGACACTCACACACTCGCAATAACGGCTGGACACTTTTTCTTCTTGAATTTGTAGGTGATAGTGTATCTAGGGTATATTAAATCGATGACTCGTCCAGGTTAGCTTACTTACTGATCCCTCGGGTGTGCCTACATTTATAAATAGCAACTACGAGTACAATGAATGATTACCAGGGTGATGAATGGGCAGCACGGCTTGCGCGGGGTGCGCGGGGTGTGCGGGGTGTGCGGGGTGTGCGGGGTGCGCGGGGTGCGCGGCCGGCGCCGGCTTGGCGGGCAGCAGCGGCGCCGGCTGCGGCAGGTGCGCGCCGCGCGGCAGGCTCGCCACGCTGCCGTAGCGCGCGCTCTCGCCGGCCCTGAGGACCATACCACCACATTATATTACCTCCTACATCCACACTCTTATTTCTTCTTTATGAGATGGTCTGATCAGATTAAAGCCAGTACATCAATACCCTAAACGAATGCACTCGGAAAGCGGCTTTACGGGAGTGGCGGCGTATCGTGAAACGGGGTCACTCAAAAACCTACAAAAGGCCCCGACCACTCTGTAAAGAGTGTACCGACGAAGATGATGATGATTACATCCACACTAGCAGCATTTTTCGTATAGATGTGAATACTGAAGATACGAGCGGAATGTTATCTCGCTCATATTTGGAGTAGGTAAGTAAGTAAAACATACAGCAGCAACACAGTAAACATGCAGTAGCAGCCTAACTGGGGAATATAGAAATTCCTGACAGAACCGCAGCCATTATAACTCCCCTACTTGCTCTGAAGGAACTCTAGAACTTCATACCGACGTGGTATGCCATTCCTAGTGTGTTAAAAGCGCCCGAGAATGCGCAGTGTTCATAGTGAGGGATAGGTGTCATCACAAAGAATCCGCATATCAAAAAAGGGTTGGTAGCGCGTTTGTGATTGTTCCGGAGTCGCGAGCGTCCATATGCTCCGGTCTGGTTATCGTCAGACAAGCCGTAGCTAGTATAATAAAGACTTATTATTTTCGCGGCGACAGAAAAATTAAAGAGCAGCAAACTATTTGCAACTAAAATAATAACTTGTCAGCGATTAAATATTTTGGAAATCATTTATATTAAATGAGCTTTAAACTAAGGACATTTTAAAATTCAAATAATGGCAGCTATTTTAAGGTAGCAGAAATAATAAACAAGATTACTGAAATCATAGGCGAGGTACTATAAATAATGACTTGGCGACTAATCAACTTGCCTCAGAACCGAAGCTGTCAACCCCGATTCCACGTGGTCTTGTCTGCCCTACCCCTAGAGTGTATATAAAATGCCGGAGGCGCGGAGGGAGAGCAGCCCTCGCCCGCCGTGACAAAGCTCGGGAGCCGTGCGGAGCGGAGCGGCTGAGGCTGCGAGCCGAAGGCGACCAACAAGCCGAAGCTGCGGAGCGGAGTATGGGCGAACGTGCTTTGCCACGCAAGGGCGGAAGGGCTGCACTTCCCGCAGCGCCGGAGCTAAGGCAGAGTTTGACACAATATCCAAAAAATATTGTCGGTTTAGGAGTCGATATCTCGGTAATTATTAAGTTTAGAAAAAAGTTGTCCATACAAAACACGTTTATTTTAACGTATTCTATACGATAGAATACGATACGATAGAACTTTGATTAAAGCTCTTAAAATGTCGCCCAAAGTATTTTTTTATGACCTTGATTTATTTTATATGCAATCTCCATTGAACAATTAGAGTAGGCCATTTTCAACTTTTTATCCGCTGTCATGTTTCCGCTTAATTAGTTAATTCAGTTGCCAAAACAATAACTCGATGCTAGTTTATATTGAAACAAAGCCGAAAATTGATTACTTAGCTGCTACTTTTTACTTTATACTAGTCTCCGCAATTAGTCGCCAACTTATTATTTTTTGCTACCCCCTTTAATTTTTTATAAATCCCTAAATCAGATTAATTTGTCGCCGCGTTAAATGCATGCCTATAATAAATACCTCATGAGGATGGGTGTCGCGCGGTCGGCCGGGCGGTGCGTGCAGGGCGGGCGGTGCGGCAGCGCGGGAGACTGCACGCGCTCGTCCGTCGCCTCGGTGGCGCCCACCGGCATCATGTGTCGCCCGAAAGCGTCGCCCGCCTCGCCGGTGGCGGCCGCCATCATCTCCTCCTGGCGGATCTCGCGGATCGGCAACATGTGCTTGTCAGCCTCCGCGGGCGCCTTGTCCGCCTGAATCTCGACAGCGGGGGCCGCAGACGCCGTGGCGGCGGATTCGATAGCCAGCTTCTCTGATATCATTTTCTTCGGCGGCTTCATAATGGGCGTGGGAGCAGGATGCGGGGCGGGCTTGGCCGCCGCCGGGATGTTGCTGCCGAGAGGGCCGCCGATGACGGACGAGTTGGTCGGGGTCTTATTCGAGACCAACGGGCTTTGGACCACCGGAGTGTTGGTAACTGTCGGCAGGTGGTTGGGAACAGACGGGCTGACGACGGTGGACTGACACGATGCGATCGAGGTAGCCGGCGGATTGTGAACAGATGTTGTGACAGGTTTAGAGACCTCCCTGTCCGCTTCGATCGTTGTTGTTGCCATAGTCTCGGCCAGTTTAGGAATTTTAGCATCTTTCAGGGAGTCCTCCTTTTTGATCACTTTTTCGTCGCTGCTATCCATAGACGCATCAGAGAAAGAGAGGCTTCCGTCCCGAGATCTTTTTGTGCCTCGAGGGGACTTTCTGGTGTCGGAGACTGAGGTTTTGTCCTGCACATTCGTCTTGGCACCCGTTTGTCGTGTCGCTCTTTTTTTATTGGGTTCCTTGGCGGCTTTGGTCTGTGCAGGAGTACTTTTTATAACGTCATCTATCACGTCGTCGACTGTGCTCCGTTGTACATCTTTTTCCTGTAATCGTCTGGATTTTCGTGTATTTGGGGAAGGTGAAACGAAATCTTCTGGTTTTTCTTCTTTACTCGCAATTTTTTCGTTATTTTTTAGCGCCTCTTTTTGCCCGATACATAGGGTTGAAGTGGCTATTGCATTTGAATGACCCAATGGACTTTTTATTGTTAATATCAGTCTTGGACGAGATTCAGCTTTATTAGGTGAGGTTGCAGTTTCATCTCCAGAGTCCTCATGGAAGTCGTATACATCTCCGGGAATATTATTAGAGATAGTGTTGAGTGCATTCTTGATTTTCTTGTCCGCTTTCGCTCTTCCTCTACCTCCACGCTTCGCAGCTCCTCCGCCTCGAGCCGGCTTAGAGATCTGGCGAGTCTGTACTCTATCCAAGTTCTTTTCGTATCGTTTGCCTCTGATATTGCGCCCGCCTCGTTTACTGGGTGTAGTCTTTTCTGTGTTCATTAAGCCATCTGTTGCATCTGGTACACTTACATTTTCAGTATCCATGGGTTTTACTGCTTCCAGGTTAGAAAGCGTTACGGATTCGCCTAATGTATTGGAAGTATTCTGACTAGTTTTTGGTTGCATATCGGTTTCAGTTTTCACTTCTTCTTTCTTGTCTTCAAAGGTTTCGTTGCACAATGAGTCTACTTTCTTGATAACCGACTCAATATTCACATCTTTAGCACTCCATGAATCGTTTTCATCAATATTTTTTATCTGGTTATCAATAGATTCTTTTAAAAGGAGTGTGGAAAGTTTACCTCCTTCTATGTTTTTATTAGTTTTAGTAAAAGTAGACAAATTCTCTGATGGTTTAAAAATGTCGTTTTGAGAATTGGATCTATTTGTTACTTCATTGGTATCTTCGGATGGTTCTTTCTTTATTTCATTTATGTTTTTATCGAATGCAGATTCTTGGTTACTGATATTCGACTGTTCTTTATCTAATACATCATTAAACAACTTTGTCTCTTTTTGCGAGCCCACGGACCCTTCCGAGGCTGTAGATTCGGGGGTAAGGACGTCAGGCCTTTGCATGTCCTTCATACAATCAATACTGTCACGTCTCTCTCGAGTTTGACCGAATAAAGTAACCGTTTTTCCAACATTTACTTCTAGCTTCTTTTCTGGGTCATTTGTAACTTTAATTTCATTAGTAGTGTCTTTTAGTAATTCCTCAAAATCTGTCTCACATTTAGTATTCTGTTCCATCGAGATTAGTGGTTTAGCTGAAGTTGGTATTATTTCTCTCTGTTTATCTTGGACATCGCCTGCTGAGGTTGTAACCGGTTTGCAATTCATTTGTTTATCATTTAATTGGTCTACTTTATCTCTTGTCAAATGATTTTGCATTAACAATTTGGGATTATCACTACTCGTGTCGCTTTTAATATTTATACGGGGAATACTTGGAGCATTACTCGTTTTCAGTAACAATGGCGTCATCACGACATTCGTAAGAGTGCTAGTCGTAATACCGGCATTGGCGGATTCTAATTTTGTAAGTACAGTTGGCGGTCTGATTGTGGCCATGGATAATACTGATGCAGGTGGTTTGTTTGTATCAATTTGAATCACATTTGTGATAGACGCTGAAGTGAACACTCTGGGAGTATTAATCGTATGAATTACGTTCGACCCGAGCCCTCTGCTAGTATTGGTTTCTTGAATTGTACACATCACTGACTTTGATGGATTCTGAATTATTGACGCTGATGTATGATTAATGCCACTGACATGTAACACCGGAGCTGTCCCAAATGGTAAATGGTTGTGCTGTTCTACTTTCTGTATTGGATTTTCTCGTTTTTCAGACAGGTGATTTACATTGCTAATGATTCCTTTGTTATTTGAAATATTTAAAGATGAATTCATAGTCGCAACATGCATGTTTTGCATGGATATAAGACGATTCTGTGCCATTACTGTTGGATTAGTACTCGGTGATAAATTAGTAGAAGACAAGATGATTTTTGTATTGCCATGATCAGGTCCAGTTCTTTGATCGCCTTTCCCACAGTCGTCTGTGATGATTTTATGTTGGTGAACCAATGTCGACGTATTTACTCCGATGGCTTTATTATGCGATACAATATTGTTCACATTTATTTGTTTAGAAATTGGTGCTAAAACAGGTGTGACAGGTAATCTATTGAAATGTATTGGAGCTCCTTGAGATTGTACTAAGACCGAGTTGGGTCTGTTTGGTGAGACCATTGTTCGAGAACCATGTTGTATGTGCATTCCCTGAATAGGACTCAATGGTGGCTGTTGCATTCGTACTACAGTGACTTGACCTGGAGACCTTTGCTGTATTGTATTGGGAGATGCCAACCCAACATTTAAGTTTTGTGGAGATGTACTCAAAATTGTCATATTTGCGAGACGAGGCGACGTCATACCGTCTCGGCCTTGTGGACTCGCCTTCGGACTTTGCAAACGAGGGTCGTTTGATAGCCTAGGTGATATGACTATCCCTTGTGGCTTTTGGTATAAAATATGGGGTTCTGGTATTTTTATTGTTGGTGGTTGCATGTTTGTTTGAGGACGAATTACATGGTTGATTACTTGATATGGAGCGCCCATTCTGTTCGGAGATATTATTGGCCTAGTGTTGTTTATCTGTAAATTTTGGCTATTCGGAGCCTTTATTTGCACAATGTTAGCGGTTATATGGCGGGGTTTGTTTTCGTTAACATCTCTTCCAACCATTTTATTTGACTGTATGTTTAAAATATGTGGTTCCAGCAACTTATTATTAGTTAATGTCCAGGATGTAATCACGGGAGTAGCTGTGGATGTAATTTGATGTGGAGGCTCTCTTTTTAATGGTGGGATTCTAGTATCAGATTCACTTGCTTTGACCTTGGTTTCGTTTGTTTCCGAAACAGGCATGGATTGAGTAGGCTTAGAAATGATTATATTTGAAGTCGCTGTAGTAACACAAGTAGAAACTGTTGCCTGAGCTATTTTGGCATTCAGAGTCTGATTGGTTGCTATTATATTAACTGGTAGTCTTTCTATAGCGTCTTGTGGAGTCTCCTCAGTTTCCTCAGTGTCAGTGTCGATTAATAGATCGTTAAGATCGTTGTCAGAAACTGGTGTATCGGGTTTTTCCATTTCACTAGCATTTAAGTTTTGTACCGCTTGTCTCATTTCTTCGGCGTCTTCTTCCGGTATATTTTCACTCTCTATATTAGAGCTTTCAATTTCTATTTGATGTGTAGGGTTGTTTTCGGTTTCTTCATAACAATTGGTAAATGAATTTTCTTTTTCGCCGAAACTCTCCCCTAAGAGTGCTGCCACGGCATCAGCAGTTTCTTCTTGAGAAATAATAGCTCTTGGTTTTTCCGTAACTTTTTCTTCAACTGGACAAGCAGGTGTGTCTGTCTTGTCTGTGTTTTTGACAAGTTCATTTTCGAAATTAGAAATACTACGGACGGCGTCTTCACTAACGTCAGTTTCAATTGTAAATGATGGACTGAAACTATCTGATTTAGTCTTAGGTTTAACAGGTTCCGGATCTTCAGGTAAAGGAATTTCGCTAATATCCTTAACAATTGTTTCAGTTGTTGCTGGCATTGGAATTTTATCAATATCTATGGTCGTAAAATCATCGGACATCAATTTAATTCCATCGCAAGTATTCATGTCAGAGCTACTGCTTTTGGTATCGGCATTATCGTCTGGTTGAATCACGATTAATGGACTATCTGACAACATCGGCAGGCTGTGTGTTTCAGACAGAACACAGTAGTCAGATTTATTGGTTGCTGAGGTCGATTCTGGGTCACTTGGCATAGGAATCTCTGAGAGCGTTTTCGGGGATAATGTAATTGTGGAATTCTCACCCATAATTTGATCTGTTTTCTCAATTTTGTTATGATTATGAAACAGATGATGCTCCTTTCTACTCTGACGTTCTTCTCTACTTCTCTTCTTTTTCTTTTTCTTTTCTCTACAATCTCGCTTTGTACTGTCGGCATTACCTTCACTAATGCCAGTTTCGATTACCAGGTCCTCATCCATGTAATTGACATCATCATGTTCATGCTTAGATATGCTCTCTAAGGGAGACTCTGCCCTTATTCGGGTATTTTCATCATTTATTGTATCTGCAAACAATCGCGCTTCAATAGCTTTACTGACAGCGTCCACGTCCAAACTGTTCTCATCTTCTCTTGAGAATAAACGTTTCTCCTTTCGCTTTTTATCTCTCTTACGTTTTAGTTCGTCTTTTTCCCTTTGCCTCATTTCATCAGATGGTACCTTAATGTTCATATTTTCGTTCGACATGGACATTGTGGTGTCATACTCATTCATTAAAGAATTTTGTTTGTGTATAATTCCTTTAGATTCTTTATCAGATTCATCAGATAATGGTCCAAAAATATCTTCCATTTTTCCGTCTTTCTTAGCATTATTGGAAGTTCCCTCTGAAATAATATCTGGAAAGCTGTTGAGCAAAGTTTTGTTCCTTCTAGACTTACTTTTGTCGTCACGACTTTCATCGCCTTCAATGCTATCACGTATTTTATCTTTCCGTTTCTCCTTTTTATTACTATGACGTCGAACTTTATCGGAGTGCCTGTGTTTAGAACTACTGTCATTAGTTTCTCCTTTTGTTTCGTCATCTGAATATGAAAATTTGTGTTTCTTTTGCCGCTTTTTATGTTTTTTACGGCTTTCTCCAGAATGCCTGTGTAAAGCCATTGATTCGCTTTCGGAAGAGAGATCATTACAGTTAGGAGCGAAAGGTTTATAATCATTTTCCGTTCCTAAATTGGATTTTAGTTTGCTGTCGTCACTGTCACTCTTGCCAAATAAATGCAATAATGAGTTCTTCTTTATTTTGTCATAGCTTGATTCGGCAACAGTTACGTTATCATCTTTCCTACTGTTCATTAACTCTGAGTCAGACAAGAGCTCTTTTTTTACATCGTTGAGAAAATTTGGACTACTAATACTTCGTTTAGATATATCATCGTCTGATGTATCAGACATTATACGTGATCTAGAGTTTTTACGGGAGAGTTTGTTTTGTGATTCTTCTTCAGTACTAGGTATACTTAGGAACTCATTGACTTGTTTGCGATCATAATCAAATGAACGTGATTTCTCACGCTTTTTACTTTGAAAAGCGATTTGTTCGTCGTCAGAGGAGCTATCCATAGAGAGTTTTTGTGGTCTTCCCCCACCGTCATGATCAGAGTCACTATCTTCATCCCAACTCGATCGCTTTTTTTCCTCTCGCTTAGCTCGACTTTGCTTTAGTTGGCTGAATTTGGCTTTGATTTTCTCCTGACGCTTTTCTTCTTCTTGTTTTTGCATATTCTTACACGAACGCGCTTTGACTTTGTCGTACATTGATATGTATGTCGGTCCCTCGTCTACGATATCAAAGATTGAATGTTTCTTGGGTTCATCAGAATCCGAAGTATCCGTACTCTGCGTTGATTTACGGTTTTTCCTCTTTTCAGGCTTATTATCGTCTCTGCTTTTACGATCAGTAGACATACGTTTTTCACGTGCAGCTTCCTTTTTCTTTTCATCATGTTTCTGCTTTTTCTCATCTTTGTTCTTATCTCCATGTTGTAATACATCTTGTTGTTTCATCTTTTCAAGTTCTTGAATTTGTTGTAATTGTTGGATGCGTTTCTTTTCTTTCATTTCTTTGCGTAGAGCCTTTTGCCTCTCATCTTCTTCGCTTGACCTAAGCTCTAGTGTAGCAAGAAAATCTAAGTCGTTGTGTAACCCATCAGGTTGAGTATCAGAACTGTTATTAAGTTTTTCTTCAATTTCCCCCTTTGGACTCTTTCGTGAAGGTTTGGGTTTCTCTGGTTGCTTTTGTTCCCGTGTATCACTGTTGTCTTTCCATTCTTCATCTGGTGGTTTTACTTGAGTTTTCTTATCATCTTTCGTCTTACTTTCAATAATTTTGGCAAAGTAACCTTTGTTAAATTTTGTGGTTTTATGTCGATCAGCACTTCGTGTTGAATCTTTCGAATCCCTTCGTTCCGGACATTTATTGTCATTTTTACTCTTTTTATTATCTTCGTTCAGAAAGTCGAACGTATCTTGTGATGACATCCTGCGTTTGTGGCCAAGTTGAGAGGGTAGACTGGAACAAGAATTTAGACGCTCCTTTCGTTTCGCATCAAAACCGGGCGAATCAAGAGAATAATGACGCTGTTTTTCAGTTATTTCCGGCTTGCTCTTGAATGTGTTTTCAATAGAATTTTCAGTTTTCACAGACTGTTCTGTTGATATTTTTTCTTCTTTTATGTCTGTAGCTTTTAATTTTACCGTCGGATTGAGCTTTAATGGATCGATAAACTTCAATGTCATTTCTTTTTCGGATTTGTGTTTTGACACTAAATCGTTGTGATTTTTTGTTTTATTTTTTGTCTCATCTTTGTTATCATTATTATCCAACTCTTTTACTTTCGTCGAATCTTGTGAAGCTCTCGACGTTGACGAGTCTGTCGAATCTTTACGACATAAATCTCGGGTAGATTCATCCCTGGACGACTTTCGCATTTTAGTTGAATCAGTTTCTTTTTTACCGTCACGTTTTAATTCACTGTCCTTCTTAGGCCTATCATATTTACTTTTGTCATCTTTTTTGGTTTTTGAGAAAACATCTATTTCCACGCATTCTTTTTTCCTTTCCTTCTCATTTTTATCTTTTTTATAATGGTCATGCCGCGACGACTTTTCTTCATGGTGTTTTATTTTGTCTGATTCTCTATCATTTTTATCTCGGGTTGTTTTGTCGCAATCTTTCTCTACTTTAACTTTATCCACTTTATCCGTGTGTTGTTTTTCGTTACAGCTGTCATCTTTGGATTTCCTATCCACGCATTTATCATGTTTCTCCAACACTTTTTCGTTTCTATTACTTTTTACTTTATCTTTGACATGATCATATTTCTCTTTTTCTGAACGGTCTTTGTGACGTGCTTTTTCACGTTCACTTTTCACACGGTCTTCATTAGGTTTCTCTATTTCGGTTGTTTTATTAACTTCAGAAAAAAATGGAATAACCCCATATTTTTCTTTTTCAAAACACTTGTCAAATTCAATATTCTCCTTTTCAAACTTCTTGCTATTCTGAATGGCTTCAAATATAACGTTTTGATTGAATCGTTCTTTTCCATTTTTTTCCGTAGCTTTGATCAGCTCTTGACTTAAATCTGAGAATTCTTTTGAGGATTTTAGACAATGGTTTAAATTGTTTAAATGATTTTGTGGCACTTCAATTTCTAAAATTTCCTTTTTGATGTGGTTAGAAATGGATATCTCTTTTTTAACTTCACATTCAGTCTTAATTGGGAAAAGGATATCATCAGCTTTACTCTCGTTTTCCAAACTTGTCCTAATTTCTTTCTCAATCATGGATTCAGACTTTATTTTAAATTCCAATTTATCTGTGACTTTATCCACTAGCTTTGGTTTCCTGTCCGATTGCTCGTCCGATGAGGCGGTCTTTTCTAATGCATCACATGAATTTAAAACCTCTCCCGGATTGCCAATGTCAGATCGTTTAACATCGTCAATATGATCGTGCTTCTTGTTGAACGGAGGCTCGTCTGCAACCGTCTCCGGGGTCTCCGGAACTTGTGCGGCAGACGGTATAGCACTTTTTTCCATTTTAGTTTCATACTCGGACACAATTTTTTCTAAACCTTCTTTAACGTCTTGATCTAGGTCGACGGGCAGTTTTCTTTCAGTTTCCCTCGCGGAGAAGAGGTAATCTCGTTTTCGTCGATCGACATCTTTCCACGAATCGCCGTCACGATCCGGCCGGTCGGGGTCCGGTTTCGGGGAGGTCTTCTTGTCGACGGAGTCGGGCGGCGGGCGGTCCGTCGAGGGGGTCCGCAGCCGGAGTCGCGACTCGAGCTTGTAGTCGCTCTCGTTGAACTTGCCGAGTCTCTCTGGCTGGTAGGGGCGCTCGGGGCGGTTGAGGCGCGGGTCGGCGGGGCGGTCCGCGGGCTGGTCGTCGGGCGCGGGCGGGTGCGGGGGCGGGTGCGGGTGCGGGTGCACCGGGAACGGGTACCGCAGCGCGCGCGGCACCGCCGGCGGCGCGCGCGCGCGCGGCGACGACGCCGGGCTGGGCGCGCGCACCGCGCCCTCGAGCCGCTCCGAGTCCTCGTCGAACACGGAACGCTTCGCAAGCAGCGAGCGCACCACCTCCGACGGCTTCACCTCGTTGATGTCGACGTCGAGCAGCCGGTGGCGCAGGCGCGAGCGGTCGGGCGCGTCGGCGCCGGCGCGGCAGCCGCTCCACTTCTCGTACTTCTCGTCGAGGCTGCGGATGCGTTCCTCGAGCGAGGGCTCGGCGGCCGCTTCGCCGCCGCTCGACGAGGAGGCGGAGGGCGGGCGCGGCGGCGAGGCGGGCGCGGGCGCGGGCGCGGGACAGGGGCGCGGCGCGGGCGCGGCGGAGCGCAGCAGCTGCGCGGCGAACTTGGGGAGGGGCAGGGACATGGGCAGCGGCGGGCGCTCGCGCGGCGGCCGGCGCGGCTCGGCGGGCGCGTCGGGCTCGTCGCGCAGCGGCGTGCCGGCGCGCGAACCGCGCGACTCGGAGCCGTCGCGCCGCCGCCGGTGGCGCCGTCGCGTCGCGTGCCGCTCGCCGAGGGGGAGCCCGACTCCGCTGCGCGACCCCGATCGGGATCGCCGGGTCGTACCGCTTGCGCTTCGATGGCGCTCCTAAAAAAAAAATGCACGATTAATGTGATCATAAATATGCTATAATACTTGAGAACCCTGTTATATACATGTGCATATGCTATGCAATTACGCAGTTGTGCCAGTTGTATATAATCCGATGTCGAAGCATTATATACAATGAAATCTATGTATATATTAAGTAGTGGTCACGTTACCTTAGAATGTTTGCGGTCTTCTGGACTAGAGTCTCGGCGGTGTTTGCGAGCTCGATGCGGGGAGACGACTACGGACTGTAGTCTGTCTTCATAAGGTGCGTCTTCGGTCTGGGGACTGGAGCCGACTTCATCATATACCCTGGAATGACGTAGCAAATTATTCTAATGTATTGCTGTAGTATATTTTTCATTATTTCTAACGTCTATCCATTGTGTCTGTCCGGGGGTCAAAGAGCGATAAAACTTTAAGCAATACATTTTTTGCAATAGATTAATTAATTAGATTATATTTATGGCTGTTTAGCCTAAGACCACCGAGCAAATACAACAAGTTTTTATTTCATTCTTAGTTTTAGTTATGTTTTCAATTTCTATTAATAAAGTTTTTAAAATACCTGTATCGTCGATCCGTCGCGTACTCGGACGAATCGTAATGCTCCACCATCGCGGTGTACCGAGGTGTCCTCGAAGACCCTCGGCCGTAGCTTGATGCCCGCGACCGAGAACCGCAGCTTTCGTATCTATGGTAAACAAATCCACGTTTTAATGCATTTTAATATACAGCGGGTAAAGAAAAATATAGTAAAATACTACAATAATAGTTTAAAATTTTATGTCACCCCCTGGCCAGGAAGTGGGATTTCCCGCGCGCGGAGCGTGCGGTAATTGCCGCTTTATGGTCAGGTGTGACATAAAATAATATTCTAACGAAAACGAGAGACAGTTTTCGAACACTGAAAACGCTCCATACTGATTGACATTGAAATGTCATGTCACAGCACTGGACCTCGTACTACCTACTAAGGCTGGGTTGCACCAAACCGTCTGTAATCGTAAGCGGTGTTCGTCAAATCTGATTGTATGGAAAGTTTGACAAGTTTGACAGCTGCCGGCGCCAATTTGACGATAACCGGTCTGTGTTCGTACGTTGGTGCAACTAAATTGCCAAACAATTTTGTTTATTGCCTATTTAACACGACTCTTCTATGGGTTACTTGAAATTTACATTTGGACTATTAAAAATGTATCATTTTTATTTAGTCCCAAATCTTTTCATAATTTTGAATTATTTGTCTAATTTACGATTTATTTTATGGTTTTCTATCCATATAGCCCCACTATATGTTATATAATATATTTATCAAATAACCAAATACTTTATGTCCAAACAAACCTTAGCGGGTCGTGACGTGTCGACGTATATCGTGTGGCTACATCGCCACTCAGTCTCTCGGTACCTGACAACGCCGCCGAACCACCGTGTTTCTCTAACTGCTCATAAAACGCCTCCTGATGTGGAAAAGAAAAACAATACAATTTTAGGTAACACGACTTTTGACTTTTTTAATACTATATGTGCAGCTAACTATAAAAAATATTAAGTCCAAGGGGCACAAAAGTAATCTGAAAAACATGACAGCATTGGTCGTCCAATAGGAGGCACGTTTTTCTGAAGTATGGTAAGCCCATAAGTATAGCCACGAAGTCTACATAATTTTCAAGTGACGCTGATGGGCACTCAAGGCTCCGTCAGATTTACGCGGGGTAGAAGCGGCGTGGAGTGGTATTACTAATGTCGAGACGTCACATTGAGCACGGTCGGCAGTTTCAACACGGGCTCACGTTGTAGCCGTGTGCGCCATAATATAACCGTGACCGCCCCGTACTCGCACCGCTGTAGCCGTAGATTGACCGCAAAAAATAGTTACCACATAAGGCCACCCGAGGCGCTACTCGCTTTGCCTTCCAAAATGAGACTAAAAGCAAACGCGTTCGTTTTTGTTTCGAAAAACTTATACTACAGGCGGGCTAGCGCAACTAGCTGCCAATTCGTATCTCGCGCGACTCAGCGATTCCTGTTTCGCTCGAACTTGCGGATTTAGAAAGAGGCGGGCTGATTTTTCTCTACTCGCGTCGCGTCGCGTCGCAGGGGCGGTTGTGTTGTGCTACAGGTTTTGATCTGACGGAGCCTCGAGGAACCCAGTGGATGCACACCTGGCACTCCCGAGAGGCGTAGTCTACGCAGAGTCTCGGGTGGTCGGGCTCCGCGGCGGAGGCCTGCGCGGCCACGCGGCGCAGCTCGCGCACGGCGGCGCCGGCGGCCGCGGCCTGCTCGAAGTGCACCAGCGCCGCGCCCGCCGCGCGGTCCACGCACACTGACGTCGCGGCGCCGCACCGCGACACCGCGCCTAGCACCTGCGCCACATAACAAGTAACAACACTTCTATAATATACCGTTTTCAAACTACTTCATTAAACGGCTTTTTTACGTAGCCGTAGCAGTCATGAAAAAGATACCTACACTTTATCGTGAAAGCCAGCCACCCACTTTTGGAAATGATAATAGGAGCGAAGATAGGTTTTATTTTTTTCGAGGCAAAAAAAAGTTTCACCTCTGGAACTTCGATAGGCACGATTGTATTAGTATGACACGAGTACAACGCGGGCTCGTATTGTAAAGGCTTGATCACACTGCTTACGCGACGCAAGCGGGACACCGCGCTGCGCGCCAAAATGTATGAAACCGTCTCGCTCTCGTCGCGTAGCCTGTGTGGCGTCGCTAACCTGTTAACATACGTTCCGGCGCGCAGCTGTGCGACTAAAGGCTCGGTCACACCGCTTGCGCGACGCAAGCGGGACGCTGCGCTGCGCGCCAAAATGTATGAAACCGTCCCGCTCGCGTCGCGCAACCTGTGTGACGTCGCTAACCTGTTAGCATACGTTCCGGCGCGCAGCGGTCGCGTCGCGCGGACGTCGCGCAACGCAGTGTGACCAAGCCTTAAGCCTTTACTGCCGACCGCTCTCAATGTAACGTCTCCACGTTGCTACCACCCAGCACCGCTAGCGCATAATTGTGACGGGACGGGGCGTCCAATCTGTTTTACAGTTATAGTGGGAACCAAAAAAACCCTATTATAACCTGACTTAACTTTTCGGCTAAAAACTGATCATAAGCCCCATGACCAACGTTTACGATTACCACGAAAAAACGCTTTAATTTTATTGTCATAGTTAGTAGAAGCTAGCACAACTTTCTGCTCCTATATGACTCCTGTGCAAAGATAAATAAGAGGGTAGAGTGTAGATTATCTCATCCCGTGAGTGAAAATAACGATATGACAACCCCACATCGAGGTCACGACGCTTTTCACTATCCTCAGCAGTTTAACCGAGGCCAGTCATAGTGGGATCGTCTAAGACTCTAAGTAGATGACGCATCGAGGAAAGAAAGGAAGGCTTTTGCCAGCAGTGGGACGGTATGAGCTAGAAATTAAATGGTAATCCGCCGCCGTACTAATCTGAATCGCCAAGTAACGATAAGTACACAGCGCTCGTGTTTGACTCGCGTTCTGAGCAAACCAAGGCTTAACTAAACGTGACATTGCCTGATTTAAAACAAATAATTTAGTTGTTAAATTTTAGGTATTAGATATCTGACTCACGAGTTCCTACCTATAATCCCCTCGTGGAAAGATTGGCAGTTTGGCCTTGTAATCAAAATTCAATAAACTTCGTTGCCGTATAATGTGAGAAAGCTCAGGTGCATGCATGAATTGCATGATACCGACGTTACCACTAAACGTGCCATGAATTATTTATGACCCACTTCTAGAGTAGAATGTATTTAAATACGAATCACGACGCGATTATTACGGCATAAAGTAGTTGCTAAGGAAAGTGCAGCAGTTTTGTCAACGGTTAACTTGATTGTACCCCTGCACACACTTATTACAAGTGTAGGTTATAAAGTATTGAATTTATAAAGCGTGAGAATGCCAAAGAGGAACGTCGTATCTGCAAGAGCAGTTTTACAATGCATTCTTAATATATATTTTGCCAGTATTTATTAAATATTGTAAATTAACTGTGCGTGACGCGAGACGAAGCGCGACAAATCAAATTATTATTTCGTACCAAGGTCCCCGTCTTTCCCCGCTTCTTACGCCGCTAAAGTAGTATGGAATAAGCACCTGTTTCTCCGTGTGCTCCGTGAGCCCGTCGACCCACACGCACGTGGTGGCCACGGGCTTGCCGAAGCCCAGCTTGACCCGCGAGCCGCCCACGTACTCGCCGTCCATGGCACGGATTGCTTCCACAACGCTCGATATTGACGCGTACTGACAGAACGCGTAACCCGCACCTCCTCCGCTCCCTTTCTTGATATCGATTTCTATTATTCGTCCGAAGTGCTTAAATTTGTCTCTCAACTGCTGTTGCGTTACATCTTTTTCTAAATTACCAATAAATAATGTCCTAGTCGCCTGCAACAAAAAAAAACCTTGATTATGGCAAAAGTGGAAAAAGTTTATTTACACGAATGTCACGAGTGTTTAAATACTGACCTTCGGATGGTATTCATCAATATCAGTCTCGTAAGGTTTGGCCGAATCCGCATCTTCATCGCAACTTTGGTGAGGTGCCACTGAGATCTTACACCCAAAAAAAAGCTTATCTTGAGACACTTCCAGTGCCTTCTCTACGTCGGACGGTTTCTTAAAACGGACCACTGCGTATCGGTCGGCGTTCTGACCGACCACTTTCACCCACACCACCTTCCCATGTTTCTTGTACTCGTGGTAAAGACCATCTTTGAGGGAGCTGTCCGTCGACCTCGTCGGAAGATTTCTGACACAAATAGCCAGAGGTCTTCCGCTCGCAGTCGACGCCCACTGGCAGGACAAACGAAAACTCGTCATTAGAAAAACAGTCAGTACCAGACAAAATATCGGTATGCTGACCATAGGCGTCAATGGACAAGCTGCGCAGATAAAGCTCAACGCTAAATAAGTACGCTAATGATCATTGTTGGCATGACATTTTGGCTGGGCGATCAGAGTAGTTATGATTCCGCTGCCGACAGCAGACGGCAACTGCACGTACCGCCGCACTCCAAATTGAACCGTAATGGTATACGTAAAAAGCTCAATTTGAAATGAGCAGACAAGTGTCGTAACGGCACGACGACACTTACGCCACTCACTCTAAAGCTTGACTTTCATGGGTAGCGGCCGATGCGACAGTCGCGCGCGGCTGACGCTCAGCGACAATGGCGCGCGGCTCGCGTCAGTAATAGTTGCTATGAAACTATATGGCGCCACTTTCGAGGCTAGCGACTCGAGCCGCGCGCGGCTCGCGTCAGTAGCGACAGTCGCGAGCGGTGCGCGGCCGTGTTCGGTTGGTCATTGACTGACGCGTGACGCGCGGTAAAAAATGACAAATTCTGTATTTATATGACTTACCGGAGTGTCAAGAATAACTTCTCTTCAGGACAGATCGATTGTCTACATGTTTTCGGTTTCATTTCGTGATAAATTAAAGACAAGACAAAATTAAATTGCCTTTTATTCAATCGACAAAACTTCCGGAATTTCTCTTCATCAGATTTTAAGTGTCTTTCTATTAAAATACGATAAAATCCTTCATCACCTCTATTTTTGAAAATTGGATCAATTGAACTCCTTTGCTTGTAATAATATAGCAATAGCAAATCTTCATCCTCTTCTTCTTCTAGCATTGCTAGCAAAATATCTTTTTTAGAAGCCATCAGAGATCACACACAACTGCACTGGACGGAGACTAACATCAATATCAGTCCGTCGACACTTCATAGTAAGATAACTCAGGAACGTACTTTTATACCAACGTTGAGGCATAGAAATAATATTACCGAATTAAAATGACTGCTGCTGCATTTTGGTATCAAATACCATAGTTCCTTTGGAATATAGACGTATTATACTTTTCTTTGGGTTGGTACGATTGATTAAAACGTCAGCCGACGTCTCTCGGGGGTATTTGAAATGTCGTCTGAAATATTTGTAATTTATTGTGTTTTGGTAAAATAGCGTAGCTGTTTTTGAAATGGGGGGAAATCCTTAAGGAAATGTGAAGTTTGCGGTGTTAGACGTGTGCGAAGATTAACTTCTGATGTATTTTTGGCCAGATTTCGACTAGATCCGGACAGGTCGGTAAATTGATTTCTTAATGTGATTTATCAATAATTCTTGACTTTTAGTCGTGAACAGTTAATAATTTAATTAGTTCGAAGTACATAAAATCATGGATTGTACGAACATTCTGAGAATAAAGTTATTCTTGACAAAAAATAGGTAAATTGAAATAAGACTAGTGCGCGAACAAACTTATCGATAATCCTCTTATTTCAGATGTCGATTATGGGTAAAATTAGCAGGAAAATTAATGAATAAATGTGTTGAATATTAAATGATAGATGCCAAAAAATACCCAAAACCATTCATAGTCAAGAACGGAACATTATAACTGCTGAAAGAATACGCTCGAGAAATGAAACTATTTCGCTGCAAAACATTTCAAAATTAACATCTATGACAGGTAAACAAATCAAAATGACACTATAGGCTGTTGCTTTATACCTAAATCAGAATAATAGCGCCCTCTTGACAATAGTTAAATATCCCTACCTACACGTTAACCTTTACCTACTGTAAGTTTGAGTTGAGACTGACACATTCGCGAGAAATGTTAATGAAATACATTCATTGAATACAACTGACCTGGTTTTATTTTATGATAGTAGTATAGCGATTAGCGCGTCATCCACGACAACGCGCCCATCCACAGCGAATCCCATATTAATATATGTGCAATTAATTGTACGGATGGGACTGTAGCGGGGCGCACCTTCGTGGAAGACTCGCACTTTATCTCGAAATACTCAAAATTTAGTGGTAGGTACCTACAGTACAGCAGCACGTATCGATTCATCGATATCGATAAATGTCAGGTAAAGGAAGTGTCAAGCCCTAGCTCTCCTTTTTTATGTTGGCATTATTGGCATTTAGTGGTGGTTTGGCACAAAGTACGTTCACAATTCGGTACAAGCCTTCTTAGAGAGTGCCGACTCAAAGCTTGACTTTCATGGGTAGCGGCCGATGCGACAGTCGCGCGCGGCTGACGCTCAGCGACCGTCGCGCGCGACTAACGCGCGCGGCTGATGCGGAGGTGTAACTTTCGTGGGTCGCGGCCGATGCGACAGTCGCGCGCGGCCGCTGCCACGCCATATTGATGTTAGTCTCCGTCCAGTGCAGTTGTGTGTGATCTCTGATGGCTTCTAAAAAAGATATTTTGCTAGCAATGCTAGAAGAAGAAGAGGATGACGATTTGCTATTGCTATATTATTACAAGCAAAGGAGTTCAATTGATAATATAAGAATATTATCTCTTATAAGAATTTCTATAGTCCGGTAAACTAAGATCATATAAAAAACTAAGATCAAATAAAAATAAAATAAAATAAATAAAAGGGCGCTGCAGAACCAAATTAATAAGAATTTCTTCTTCTTGCTCAGAAAATGGTACAGAATTTGCCATTTTTTACCGCGCGTCACGCGTCAGTCAATGACCAACCGAACACGGCCGCGCGCCGCTCGCGACTGTCGCTACTGACTTGAGCCGCGCGCGGCTCGAGTCGCTAGCCTCGAAAGTGGCGCCATATAGTTTCATAGTAACTATTACTGACGCGAGCCGCACGCGACTGTCGCTGAGCGTCAGCCGCGCGCGACTGTCGCATCGGCCGCTACCCATGAAAGTCAAGCTTTAAAACGTAGTGGTTATATTCTCTTTGATCAATATGGCGTGGCAGCGGCCGCGCGCGACTGTCGCATCGGCCGCGACCCACGAAAGTTACACCTCCGCATCAGCCGCGCGCGTCAGTCGCGCGCGACGGTCGCTGAGCGTCAGCCGCGCGCGACTGTCGCATCGGCCGCTACCCATGAAAGTCAAGCTTAAATTGGGTCTTTTTGTCTTACGATTACGGTTCAATTTAGTGTGCGGCGGAACGTGCAGTTGCTGTATGCAGTCGGCAACGGAATCATACCTTTAAGTTATGATCCAAATTGAACCGTAATCATAAGACTAAAAGTCCCAATTTAGAGTCAGCGGCGTGTGCTGTTCCGACACTTCTCCGCTCATTTCAAATTGAGCTTTTTACGCATACCATTACGGTTCAATTTGAATCATACCTTAACAGTCAAAAATCAAGCGGAGGGTGAGATCAGCACCAATCTCTGAACGCCGATGGTCTGGACGTATACTTAGTAACACGAACGGGGTATAGACTAGGGTACAGTACAGTACAGTACAGACCTGGTGTTGCATGTTGGGCGGCGTGCGGTGGGTGGCGTGGTGCGGGTGCGCGTGCGGCGCCGGCGCGGCGGGCGTGGAGGCGCGCGAGGTGTCGGAGGGCTCGGGCGAGCTGGACTCGGAGCGCGAGGAGCCGGAGCCGGACTGGCGCCGACGCCGGCCGCTGTCGGCGCCGCCCGGCGTGCTGGGCGTACTCTCGCCGCCAGTCGCGCCCCCGCCCCCGCCCCCGCTCGTGCGCTCCCCGCTCGCGTACCATCGGTGGTGAGGTGTCGTCCTGCAACAGACCGACCCCTACATCTATAATTACCAGCTCGGGTAGCCTACTGATAGCCGACACTAAAAGCGATAACACAAGCAATAAGGTTAGTCACAAGTTTGGATCAAGCGTGTTAGGAAAGGGTAATGTCGATTGCATCCCTCTTTTTTTGCAGTTGAGTATTTTCCGCCGTGGTCTTCCTTGTAAAGCGGAATATCGCGATGTATTTTATACTCACAAAAATTATATGCTACATACGTAATTATTGTACAGTCGACGCCATAGATACATTTATACTTTTGCACCTTATTAGAATGGAATAAGGTGCGAAAGTGTAAATGTATCTATGGCGTCGACTGTACCATATTATTCTTAGGTATTCAAATAAAATGGGCAAATAACTACAGAAATACGAATACCTACACTATGCGTTAAGCAAGCAGCATTATTAACTGAATTAAATGAAATCTGAATTTCTACTACAAGCAAAAGTTTCCAAATAAACCTAAGTTTTACAATACAACACGTTTATAAAAAATTGATTAATAAATTCCATCGAAAATCTGTGATACTCCCGTCAGAATAAGCGGCAATATGTTGAAATTTTGTCGGAAATTGAGAAAATATCATGATGAGTCTGTTTCATACCATGGTATGTATGCCTGATCGAATTTACTTTCCTTGTTCACATCAATATTTTTGATAATTTGACAATATGTGAATTTAAAGAGAGACAGCCCGACCTAATAATTTAGAGAACTGGTGGATAAAGGTATGATGCCGCTGCTGACTGCATACAGCAACTGAACGTTCCGCCGCACTCCAAATTGAACCGTAATCATAAGACTAAAGTACCAATTTAAAGTGAGCGGCATGTGTCCTTCCGACACTTGTCCGCTCATTTCAAATGGAGCTTTTTACGCATACATTTACGGTTCACGGTCGACAACGGAATCATACCTTTAATGCTGTCGAGAAGTCGAGACCTGCCCCTCTAGCACAACATGCATTCCGTATCTACTCGCGCGAGTCGCGCGCGAGATAAGCTACCTGTCACTTTTTGACAGCATTAATCAGACAGTGACAGGTAGCCTATCTCGCGCGCGAATAGAGACAAGATGCATGTTATGCTAGCCCCACTGGGTTATAACTATTGTAATTCTAACTAAATCTTCTAAATCTTGTAATACGACACGCACGTTGATGGAATCTATTTATGACAAGGGTTAAGCTTAAGCCACACAGAGAGCGGGCGGGCGGCAGCGGCGCGGGCGCGGGCGGCGGCGGCGCGGGCGCGGGCGGCGGCGGCGCGGACGCGGGAGCCGCTGCCGCCCGCCCGCTCTCTGTGTGGCTTAAGCTTTAGGTATACAAACAAACGTGAAACAGGTAGTAAATCCTCCCAAGCATCTGTTGCGAATAAATGGCATTTTTGGACAAATGAAAACTCCAACTATTCCTTTCATATAGTTCGAGCATATCATCATTTAAGTTTATAAGAAAACTACGCTTGCATGGAAACCAAACTTCACGCGCGACCAAATTCCTAATTGAGAAATGCTAAATATAAAATTTGTAATCGTGCCGAGCTACCGATAAGCATCGAATAGTAATACATTTATGGCGCGGCCATAGTAATGAATGTTTCTTAAAGAACCGACGTTACCTTTCAACGTTAGAAGGAGGCGTGTGGTGGGGCGCGGTAGAATTTTTCCGCTGGTACCTGCCGTATGTAACTGGCGTGTTGCCGCGCCGGCAATACTCGGTGGCGCTGTCGTTGGTGCCCCGCCAGTTCGCCGGAGCAGCCGCCGTCGCCGCAATCGCACACGGGTTGCTAGTGCTATCTTCGCCGCCCCTGGAATAAATACAAACACACATGTAGTGTTTGTCTATAAATGTATCAGTCCGCCGCACTCCAAATGCGGACTGATACCTTAACACAAAAAGGTACTGTAAGTGTAAATTACACCTTGTACTGATATCTGCCGTCCTCAAACTAAAAGGCCGTTAAAGGCTCATACGACCTCTCTGAGTTAATAGCACAGCGAAGAATTGTGACCGTCCATGAGAAAAGGGTCCTTATGGCACTTTTTAGTTTCGTAGATATCAGCGTTTTAGTAAAATACTATAAAATCACGTTCTTTTTGTTTTTTGCATATTGATGAAATATAAAGGTATGATTCCGCTGCCGACTGCATACAGCAACTGCACGTTCCGCCGCACTCCAAATTGAACCGTAATCATAAGACTAAAGGCCGGTTCACATTGGTTGCGTGCGCAGCACGTAAGCGTAGACGTGCACGTGCACGTACGCGTTGTAATGTATGAATCTCCATAGTAGATGTCACACCGCTTGCGTGACGTGTGCGTGCGCGTGCACGTCACCCGCAACGCACGCATTGCAGCTCCCTCGAGACAAACAGGCTGCGTGCTGCGTGCACGCACACGCAGAGCGGAGCGGCAACGTCGCGTCGCTGCGTGCATTGATGACGTTGTATTTCACGGCGTTCCATAAGAGACGGCAAACTGAATATGTTCGGACACGCACAGCTCGGTGCTGCGCGTGTCACGCGCAGCTCTTTTGTGTTTATTTACGACTTCAGCCTGTGCGGACCACTTTGTTTTGTTTGTTTGTTGCGTGAAATGGTGTGAACAATTGGGATTTTAATCATCGACTTGTTTGTAGTATGTACCCATATCTCACGACCATCGCATTGCTGATTTACGAAATTGGAAACCGACACAACCCACTAATTTTTAAGAATACGATGGGCTGGTAGTAGAAATAATCAAAACTTAATAATACTACCTATACTTAAACTCTATGTCACTTGACTTGAAAACCGTAAGCAATTTGTTTCATGATTATCTTGTTCATGAAAAGAATTTCATTACTTACGGAAAATACTTAATATTACTAACCTTAAAACACTGCTAGTCTTTCTCTAGTTCCAATAGCTTTCCTGAAGTTGGTGTCGTTTTTAACACGCTTTTATTAGGTCGACCTGTATGTAACTATGTAATGGAATCTAAGGTAACTAATTTAACCATCTTCCAAGCATCGTAGCGTTATGAAAATTGGCAGCTGTATGTGGTTCTGATGACAATACAATAATATGGTACTGTCGAACTGATCTGATGATGGAGCCGGAAGATATGAACTGGAACTTCATGATGGAACATCGTATCATAGCTGTGTTTGGGTTTGTTAGAAAAGTCTTGTAATGAACTTTGACCACGATTAGGTTTCAAGGTCTGATAGGTCGACCTGTATGTAACTAACTATGTAATGGAATCTAAGGTAACTAATTTAACCTTCTTCCAAGAATCGTAGCGTTATGAAAATTGGCAGCTGTATGTGGTTCTGATGACAATACAATAATATGGTACTGTCGAACTGATCTGATGATGGAGCCGGAAGATATGAACTGGAACTTCATGATGGAACATCGTATCATAGCTGTGTTTGGGTTTGTTAGAGAAGTCTTGTAATGAACTTTGACCACGATTAGGTTTCAAGGTCTGATAGGTCGACCTGTATGTAACTAACTATGTAATGGAATCTAAGGTAACTAATTTAACCATCTTCCAAGAATCGTAGCGTTATGAAAATTGGCAGCCGTATGTAGTTCTGATGACAATACAATAATATGGTACTGTCGAACTGATCTGATGATGGAGCCGGAAGATATGAACTGCAACTTCATGATGGAACATCGTATCATAGCTGTGTTTGGGTTTGTTAGAAAAGTCTTGTAATTAACTTTGACCACGATTAGGTTTCAAGGTCTGATAGGTCGACCTGTATCTAACTAACTATGTAATGGAATCTAAGTTAACTAATTTTACCATCTTCCAAGAATCGTAGCGTTATGAAAATTGGCAGCCGTATGTAGTTCTGATGACAATACAATAATATGGTACTGTCGAACTGATCTGATGATTGAGCCGGAAGATATGAACTGGAACTTCATGATGGAACATCGTATCGTAGCTGTGTTTGGATTTGTTAGAAATGTCTTGTAATGAACTTTGACCACGATTAGGTTTCAAGGTCTGATGATGAAGCCGGAAGATAGGCACTGGCATTCCATGATGGAATATCGTATCATAGTCGTGTTTGCACTTGTGAGAAAGGTCACGTAATGGACTTTGAACACGATCAGGTTTCAATTAACACGCAAAGCGTGTTTTTCTAGTGTTTTTAAACTCTTAATTTTTTTATTTAATATTAGAGGTCTCACTAAATCATGTAATTCTTCAAAAGAACCTCTTGATATGTGAAAATACCAGAAAAAACGATCCTCGTGCGACTCAAGTTCGCGGCATAGGTTATGGTATTCACTAAGTCGTTCTCTTTTTTCGTTTATCTCATGAACCCATGCCCTAGAATTACGAGGAGCACTACGACATAAAAGTAAAAGTAATGCTTCTTCTTCGTCAGATGAACTGCTATCGAACATGATGCTTGTTTTCGGGAATGCAATGCAAAATGGCGGCCAGCCAAGCAACGGAGCTGTTGCGTGCGGCAGCGTTGCGTGTGCAGCTCTCTGCAGCACGCGTGGCGTCGACGTACGCGTAGACGTGCACGTAACCCGGTGTGACAGAAGTGTCGTGCACGTGCACGTCGACGCTTACGTGCTGCGCACGCAACCAATGTGAACCGGCCTTAAGCTGAAAACGCACAGACAGCGGTGGCGGCGCGGTGCGGAGGCGGTACCGGTTGTAATGTTCGAACTTATGAAAGGGTCCGCACAGAACGCTTTTTTCCCGGCCGGTTTTCTGTGCGGGGACCCTTTCATATTCATATTATATTTAATGTAAGTTTCCTTAATGAAGTTTTACTTTTTTGCGAAAGCGATGTAAAACTTTTTGGTGTAAAATTAAGCTTTCGTTTTGTCAAATATCTCATATCTATAAAGTCAACGGATTTTGAAAAAAATGTGAATTTAATAAAAAAATCGCATATTTTAAGGTAGCGCTTTATCCCCATGGTCCCCGAAGATCAAATTTCAAGACATGTAAATAGATGTTTCAGTGTGCATTTGTAGTGAACTTGACAGCTGTCACTTGCATTTTGATCCCATTTATACCGTGAAACCTGTTCCAGTCACTACATTATAAAGTCCCCCCCAAGACGTCCTGCTTCAATAATATTTAATTTATGGTGTATAGCGCTGGGGTGTTCTTGGGCCATCTACTGTTGTCACGATCATTAAAATCCGGCCGATAATTTAGGCGCTAGATGCAAAGTTATGATTTCTAAGGTCCGACCGAGATCTCGGTCTCGGTCTCGGCTATTCTTGGCCAAAATTCGAACCGAGAACTTAGTCCCGGTCTCGGCCAAAACGAGCCGAGATTCTCGGCCGTAGCCGAGACTATTCTACGATTTAAGATTGGTGAATTTGAATTTACCACACGCCTGTGGAGCCGCACGTGGTGATCTTATTGGCTGGTAGTTTTGTTCACCATTGATTTTCGCGATGTTGATTATGTACTTTTCAAACCAATTATGACACTTTGCCGCAATTGTTAACGAAGAGCGTATTAAACAAAGAACCCATGTTTCATCAAAGAAGAATCCATTGGCGTGATGTTAAAGCTTAAGCCACACAGAGAGCGGGCCGGCGGTGGCGGCGCGGGCGCTTTCGGGCAGCGGCCTTTGTCGGCAGCCGCCACCGACAAAGGCCGCAGCCGCCCGCGCCCGCGCCGCTGCCGCCCGCGCCCGCGCCGCCGCCGCCCGCGCCCGCGCCGCCGCCGCCCGCGCCCGCGCCGCCACCGCCGGCCCGCTCTCTGTGTGGCTTGAGCTTAAGCTTTCGAGTGATAATTTTTGTAACGGTCAAGTGTGCCCCCACCCGCCCACTAACAGCTAAAGCTTAAGCCACACAGAGAGCGGGCGGGCGGCAGCGGCGCGGGCGCGGGCGGCAGCGGCGCGGGAGCTGCTTTTGGCGGTGGCGGCAGCACAAAGGAGCCGCCTTTGGCGGCAGCCGCCACCGCCAAAAGCAGCTCCCGCGCCGCCGCCGCCCGCGCCCGCGCCGCCGCCGCCCGCGCCCGCGCCGCCGCCGCCCGCGCCCGCGCCGCAACCGCCCGCCCGCTCTCTGTGTGGCTTAAGCTTAAAGCTTAAAGCTTAAAGCGGCCTTTGGCGGCAGCCGCCACCGCCAAAAGCAGCTCCCAGATAAATTTATAGGAACGCAATAAGTAAAATAGGTGCAAGTGCTGCAAAAATAGGTAGAAGTTTTTTGGTGATACGGAATTGATGATCGATACATTTTTTTGAGTGTTCAACCTTATTTTAGGGTACGAAAATTTGGTGCTATCAAAAGTTATTTAGGTGATAATTTTATTTGTTCCCAAAAAAAATGTAGGTACCATGGAGGTTGATGTGTCCGTATTGCACGATGTGAATTGGCGGGAAATACAGTTCAATCATGTTTTTAACTATTTCGAGACTAATTTAGAAATTAACATGAATAGATTAAATGAAATTAAATACTAATAGTAAACATAAAATAAATACGATTCTTTTTACGATTAATTAAATACGATTTTATAAATCTATTCTATTGGGGTTGTGGCATAATATCAGCGTCTTAACACAACATCTAGCTAAAAAAAAGTTCACTTGTATTTTGACGGGATTGACTTCATTGATTTAATATATAAAGTAAGAAGTATAATTGATAAAAATGAGTTTATGTAGATGAATCAGATTGCAATACTTACACACTCACTACTCACTAGGTACTGAAAAAAATGCTTCCATCCAAGTCTAAGGTGGTATTTGACCATTTATAAAAAGTTCATCAAGTGCAAACCGGAACATGAAAGTACTAGTTGGTCAGAATGCAGGTACTATTTTTCACCGTTTTTAACCGTTATTCATACAATTTGTTTCATTTTTGAGAAAAGCACTATACAAGCTTCGACCGTAAGTGCCATCCTGGCCTCGTATTAAGCTCAAGCCACACAGAGAGCGGGCGGGCGGTGGCGGCGCGGGCGCGGGCGGCGGCGGCGCGGGAGCTGCTTTTGGCGGCTAACTCATACTCGTCCAGGATGGCTTACTTACTGGTCTCTGCAGTAATGTACTATATCACGATATTGACGAGTATTTAAATAGTAAGTTTATGTCATTGAAGTATATTACGTTAGACTGGAACAGACATTTCAAACACGGGTCAGGCCGTAAATTTTGCCACTTTCTACGAGTCAGTCGTGCAAAATATTCTACGAGAAGGTCGCGCAGATTGACGCAAAACCTGACCCACCGTACTAGGTCAAGGGCGAGGTCAATGACCTGCCCCATTTCGTGTTGCATCTCTTTCTTTAATATCGAAAAAGAAAGGGAGGCGATTACGCAACGCGCACACGCATAGCGAAATAGGTTTTGGCCGCCAAAAGCAACGTTGCCAGTGAAGCCGGACCTCTAATTATGCCTAGTTGGTACGGATCTCGGGGTCAAGTTAAACTAGACATGGATGGCCAGGCAGCCGCATGCCGCCTTTGATAATGCCGACAAAGGCTGCGTCGCCAATGAAGCCGGACCTGTTATTACTTTTAGTTGGTACGGATCTCGGGGTCAAGGTAAACTAGCCTGAGGCATTCTTTGTTTTACCGCCCTTGTTAAGTAATGTACTATTATGTATATGTATATCGTGAACCCATTACCTTTTTCTTTTACGTACTCTAGACATGTGTAGTTCACGAATGAATGATTCAATTGAAGTACTTCACTTGGTGTCCTTCATTCATTCACTAGTTCAGTTCGGATCTATATACTTCAATAGTTCACTTAGTTCAGTACTTCAGTTCATGTTTCATCGTTTCAATCATCTATCTCATGAAGGTTTTTACAAAAAAAAATATTTTCTTAAAATTCAAAATAAATGTAAAATTTGAAATCCTTATCCCCGAATTAGTCGAAATCGAGTATAATGACAAATTTTTCGTCTGATCTGATCAATATGATTAGTTGAATCGGTTGAGCTATTGAACTAGTGAACTGAACTAAACTGAACTAGTGAACTAAATGAGTGATATACTTCACAGTGAAGGATTGAAGTATATCACTCTTTTCTTTTTAGTGACACATTTTGCGCATGTCTAACGTACTCTGTTTTTTAAAATAAGTAGACACAATAATTCGTCCTCCGTGTCCGTATCCTCCGACATCTTGAAACAGACTGCCTTTGGGTTGGGTCCGCCGCACCGCCGAGGTTATAGCTGTAACAGACGATCGAACCTGGTGCGCTCCGCACCGCGACCTTGGTCCGCTCCGTACCATATTCGATAGTGTGTACAGCGGTCCGCCGGAGAAAATAATAATATTGTCCGGCGGACCGCTGTACACACTATCGAATATGGTACGGAGCGGACCAAGGTCGCGGTGCGGAGCGCATCAGGTTCGATCGTCTGTTACAGCTATTACACACTGCAGGGCGTTGACACGCTCCCGCGCGGCTCCCGCCCGCTCCCGCGCCGCTGCCGCCAGCTCCCGCGCCGCTGCCGCCCGCGCCCGCGCCGTTGCCGCCCGCTCCCGCGCCGCTGCCGCCCGTTGTAGTTTTTTAGATACTAATGCTTAGTTAAATTACCACAAACGGTATACCTACGGTATAACTAGGTATACCATATTTTCCTTTGGTGCGCGAAGGTGGGCAACTTTGATAGTTTAACAAACCAGTATACTATCGAGACCCGAAGCATCTATGAGTAATCCGAAAACCCTCATACATTGGGTAGCTTGATAGATCAATTCGCTACCGCTCCGATGTATTGACAATAGCGCTGATAAATAAACTGTGTTTTATTTAAATATTGAATTATTGAATAGCGTAAAGAAAATTTACAATAATTTATACTTAAAGTTCATAACAATATAGGTTTTAAATGGCCAAAAAAATACCTGACAATTAGGACATGACATGACTAAACAAAGTGCAAGTGTTTCATTCAATAGAGCGTGTAAAGGCTTGGTCACACCGCGTTGCGCGACGTCCGCGCGACGCGACCGCAGCGCGCCGGAACGTATGTTAACAGGTTAGCGACGTCACACTGGCTGCGCGACGCGAGCGGGACGGTTTCATACATTATGGCGCGCAGCGCGGCGTCCCGCTTGCGTCGCGCACGCGGTGTGACCAAGCCTTTAAGCTTAAAGCTTTATTTAAAATCCGTTTAAAGCCGCCACCGACCCTGCCGACAAAGGCCGCTGCCGCC
Source organism: Cenopis cana (assembly GCA_951800055.1). NCBI lineage: Eukaryota > Metazoa > Arthropoda > Insecta > Lepidoptera > Tortricidae > Cenopis > Cenopis cana. The sequence continues at coordinate 10,168,890 of OX637488.1, forward strand.
CGCGCCCGCGCCGCTGCCGCCCGCGCCCGCGCCGCCGCCGCCCGCGCCCGCGCCGCCGCCGCCCGCGCCCGCGCCGCCACCGCCGGCCCGCTCTCTGTGTGGCTTAAGCTTTACGGATACATGCACCCCGCGCGAAGCCGGGGCGGGTCGCTAGTATAATATAATTTATCCTTCTTTCTATGTATATAGTTATGTAACCATTGTTAAACATTGTATTTAAATTTAATGTATCATTAAAGATTAAGGCGATATATCGATTGAAAGAGAGACCCTTTTGTTTTTTGCTCACGAACAAACGGGATGCAACCCTCTCCGAGAATCGCTTTTTAGACAAATCTCGTTAAATATCTGACTGTGTGCAGGTTAATTAAATTTCCTCTTGTCAGTACCTAGATGAGGTAAAATACCATCATGTTAACTTAATCGTGTCTTTTAATAATGCGTTGTTTTAGTAGGCTGAAAAAAAGGAAATATAGACTCAAGCGGCGCGGGAGCGGCACGGGAGCGGCGCGGGGTTAAGGCTTGGTCACACTGCGTTGCGCGACGTCCGCGGTACGCGACCACTGCGCGCCGGAACGTATGCTAACAGGTTAGCGACGTCACACCGGTTGCGCGACGCGAGCGGGACGGTTTCATACATTTTGGCGCGCAGCGCAGCGTCCCGCTTGCGTCGCGCAAGCGGTGTGACCAAGCCTTTATTCGCTCGCAACCGCCCGAAACATGGTTCCCGCGCGCGTTACCGATACCGAGATGTAGTAGCCTTTTTTTAGACTTAACCCTTATTAAAATCACTAGCTCTTCGAGTCCTATTCCATCAAGCCAGCTCTAAAAAGGACTCCGAGGCTTTAAAATTAGGGCTAAAGGCTTGGTCACACCGCTTGCGCGACGCAAGCGGGACGCTGCGCTGCGCGCCAAAATGTATGAAACCGTCCCGCTCGCGTCGCGCAACGTGTGTGACGTCGCTAACCTGTTAGCATACGTTCCGGCGCGCAGCGGTCGCGTCGCGCGGACGTCGCACAACGCAGTGTGACCAAGCCTTAAAAAGCTCGAATCCTTTGGATCACTAATTCTGAGACTGAAGTATAATCGATTAATGAAGTAGTTTAATAACGTGGCAGATTTTTCTCCTATGCCTTTGGCAGAGGGGTAAGTATATCAATGGCGCACGGTGGGCTGGATGGCTCGAACAGAGGACATTCGCACTTTTTTCAGAAAATCATTTTTTGAAAAATGCTATCCGATAGAGAATTATATAAGGAACAATAAATGTGGTATACATTTTTTCGAAATAAGGCATATTGACAGCAGAAAAAATAAAGTCTGTTTTTTTTTGTATGGGACCAAAAAATAGGTATCTTGTTTCTCATAAACTATTAGAGGTCCCGTCTTCTACCTTTCAAGACTTTGTTTTTCTACTTTTATAGAGTAGGAAACGATATGCAGATTTTTAATACAGGTGCTGGTTTTTTTTTAGTCCAGTAAAAAGTCCACACATTTTCGAATTTTTCGTTTAGGTCTTATTTGGGATTCCACATTATTTTTCGATAGTTTAATTCTATAATAATAATAAAAAGTTACACATGCGACGTTTTATTGACAATTTTTTTTTGGGAAAGAGTTGATTTTGTTTCAAATTTGTTGTTAGTTACATTTACAAGTACAACTCAATCATTTTAAGCTTAAAGCTCAAGCCACACAGAGAGCGGGCGGGCGGTTGCAGCGCGGGCGCGGGCGGCGGCGGCGCGGGCGGCAGCGGCCTTTGGCGGCAGCCGCCACCGCCAAAGGCCGCTGCCGCCCGCGCCCGCGCCGCTGCCGCCCGCGCCCGCGCCGCCGCCGCCCGCGCCCGCGCCGCCACCGCCCGCCCGCTCTCTGTGTGGCTTAAGCTTAATAGTTTGCTGCATCCAGAATCGTCCGAAAATACTAATGCGGTATCTACTAATTCAGCGTCTGTGGTTAATTTTTCTGAACAAAATTGTACTCAAGTTTTATTGTCAACGGCAATTGTCGAAATCACAAATCCTGCTAGTCGCCCGCGCCGCTGCCGCCCGCGCCCGCGCCGCCACCGCCCGCCCGCTCTCTGTGTGGCTTGAGCTTAAGCTTTAATATCGAGTGAAATTACTTGTTTAATATTGAATATTGTATTTGGCCATTTTAAGGCGGGCTCATTGTAAAATATGTGATTCTAAATACGGTTTTATTTTGAAACACCACTTACTAAAAATCCAAAAAATATATAGGGTTATATTTGAGACCTTCAACTAGTACAGTCGGGACTCCGTTACGTAATTGGACAAACTTTGTTCGATAGAAAAAAATGTCAAACATACCACTATTCTTGATCTTAAAACTCATTTTATTTCAATCTTACGTAACTTTATGAATTGGAAATTACACCAAAATAAACGTCTTTGATGGTGTGAGGACACTCGGGACTAAAATTTTTAATATACTTATTTTTGTATTTTTTCACCCAATAACAACGAAATTTATGGTACATTCACGCCCGCTCCGCGCTTGCTCCACCGCGTCAGTCCCGCGCGGAGCGCATTGGAGGTCGGACGTACGCAATTTTTTTTCAGCGAAAAAGAAGATATCGTCTCTGAGGGTCTGGAGATTGAATAAACAGAAAAGGTTAGTATCTAGAAAATCTACATTCCTCTATTTAATACATCAAACACAAACAGTAGGTACATACACGGCACATCGTACAGTTCCACAGTATCGAGTAAAACAGTACAAGCACTACCTACTAAAAGTATTTTTCACTTCTCATGCTCGAAAAGTGTATCATATTTAGACTTGTGAAGCGTGTATAGTGTATACATATTTATGATTTACAAAAAATTTTAATTTGACCACATTTTAATTTGAATCACAGAACAGTATTTGACTGATTTAAAAAAAAAACAACGGGTTGCACTCCGGGAGTGCCGGCAGAAGTAAAAACTTAATGACATGATAAAAAACGTAAATAACAAAGATATTCATATTCGCAATAATCGAATAATCCATCTACATACATACATATATGTCCCGAGTATCATTGTGGCCACAATACTTTACAATGACCAGCCAAGTTGACCCCTCCCAACATGGTAACCACGACACTAGGAGGGGTCAACTCAGCTGGTCTGTCGATCTGTCGCGAGTTTAACAATTTATCCTCATCACAAAAAGTGCTCAGCGCTGCTAAAGAAGTTTTCACTTCAAAAATATTTGGTATTGGGTACCAAGAAGTTTAGATACATCTTGGAGATTGCGTGCCGAACATTCGTTTGAAGCTAGAAAATATGGCCTTGAATGACGTCACTGTTGTATTGCATCTCTTTCATTAGATCCATCTTATATTAGAATGAAAGAGATGCCATATAACAGTGACGTCATTCAAGGCCATATTTTTAACAGACTTCACGATTTCAAAAGAGGTACTCAATTCGGATTCGGTCGTATGTTTTTTTATTTTACCGACTTCAAGATTTCAAAAGGGGAGGTTTGAATGTTTTTGAAGTGAAAACTTCTTTAGCGGCGCTGAGCACTTTTTGTAATGGGGAAAAATGTTTAAACTCGCGACAGATCGGCAGACCAGCTAGGTCGACCCCTCCTAATATCATGATTGCGATGTTAGGAGGGGACTTCTCCTAGTGTCGTGGTTACGATGTTGGGACGGGTCAACTTGGCTGGTCATTGTAAAGTATTGTGGACACAATGATACTCGGGACAAAAGTATATATGTAGATGGATAATTCGAATATGAATATGAGTATGAATATTAATATGAGTATGAATATATTTTACGAAAATTCGTCATTATACTCGATTTCGACTGATTCGGGGATAAGAATTTCAAATTTTATATATATTTTGAATTTTAAGTGAATAAAAACGAAAATTTCAAACGAACGAACGAGGATTTAAAATTTCATATTTATTTTATTTTAAGTAAAAAAATATTTCTTTTCCAAAAATCAGCATACTCGATTTTTTTTTTTTATGTTTGTTACTCCAGAACTCGGGCGTCTCTGAACAGATTTTGAAAATTCTTTTTTAGATTGTAAGTATACAAGTTGGTCCCGTTTTTGTCAAAACGCAGTTCTCATGGATCTGAGGAATCGAGGGAACTCCTCAAATCTTAAAGGCAAACACATAGTGATTTTTGTATTTTTATCTACAAATCAAGCATTTTCATTCAAAAATGTGACATTTGATGAAGTGGAACTGCTGATGATGATCAGAACAGAACTCTTCAACGACGAAAAGTTCAAGTTTGTGCGATTTGTCCTCCTAGCTGTGTTTGTTAAGCAAGTTCTATTTTCGCGGGTAATTTTTTTCATGCTCGAGTTTTGATGATGGGATCCATAAGGAATCGAGGGAACTCCTCAAATGTGAAAGGCATTCATATAGTGACTTTAGTATTTTCAAACAAATCAAGCATTTACATTTAAATAAGTGACATTTGATGAAGTGGAACTGCTGATGATGATCAGAATTGAACTCTTCAAAGACGCATAGTTCACGTTTGGCGATTTGTTCTCTTCGTTATGTTTGTCAAGAAAGGTACTAGGTAGGTACAATATGGGGGTCTTCAAGAAAGGAGTGTATAAATATTTAAAAGGGTCGGCAACGCGCATGTGACGCCCCTGGGGTTGCTAACGTCCATAGGATGCAGTGACCGCTTACCATCAGGCGGGCCGCAAACTTGTTTGCCACCGACGTGGTATAAAAAGTGTGCATTTTTAAAAGTTCAAAGTCATTTATTTCTTTCAAATAGGCATATAAATAAGCACTTTCAAAATGTCAAGTAGGTACACATGTAAAAAAAATATAAAGAACATATTTATACCATGTTAGTGGCAAACAAGCGTACGGCCCGCCTGATAGTAAGTAGTCACCGCAGATTATAGACGCTTGCAACTCCAGGGTGTCACGTGCGCATTACCGACCCTTTAGAAATGTAGATATACACTCCATTCTTGTAGGGCCTTATACATACCTAAACAAATTAAACTAAACATGTAAATTAAAATAACTTCTTTTGCAATTACGTTCAATTTTATCAAATGTTAATAGAATATAAATATATATTATGTACTACAAACATACACGTATGTATTTGATTGATTGGACTTGAATTCAACGTATGTAACTAACTAAATTCGCGCACTATTTTCTGTGACGTGACGACTTGCACTAGTTGCGCTACTGTAATTACTACACTGTGGTAGACGCACCGGCATGTGACCTCCGTCCTTGAATAGGATAGGACGGAGCGCTCGGACAAAGTGTTGTCTCTGTCGCACATGATGCGGGGTGCGGGGGTGAAATTTAGCATTGCGCGGTACAAGACCCTCGCCTTAAAGGCTTGGTCACACCGGTTGCGCGACGCAAGCGGGACGCTGCGCTGCGCGCCAAAATGTATGAAACCGTCCCGCTCGCGTCGCGCAACCGGTGTGACCTCGCTAACCTGTTAGCATACGTTCCGGCGCGCAGCGGTCGCGTCGCGCGGACGTCGCGCAACGCAGTGTGACCAAGCCTTAAGGCTATTTGTAGTGCTAGTTCGACATGGATCGGCCCATTATTTTAAAACGCGCCGCTGCCGCCCGCGCCCGCGCCGCTGCCGCCCGCGCCCGCGCCGCTACCGCCCGCCCGCTCTCTGTGTGGCTTGAGCTTAAGCTTTAAGCTTTATGATGTATATGTACTTGCGGCAAAACCTTTTTGTTTAGGTTTAGATACAAAAACCGGTTTAACTAAACCGGTTTACGGAAGAGCTTTAGATATATAAAGGCTTGGTCACACCGCTTGCGCGACGCAAGCGGGACGCTGCGCTGCGCACCATAATGTATGAAACCGTCCCGCTCGCGTCGCGCAACCTGTGTGACGTCGCTAACCTGTTAACATACGTTCCGGCGCGCAGCGGTCGCGTCGCGAGGACGTCGCGCAATGCAGTGTGACCAAGTCTTAAAGGTTTGTTTCTGATTGCACTAATATAAATTCCGTACTAATAAAACAAAAAAAGGCTTTAAGAATAATTGAAAAATGTCCTTCTATACCAGATACACACCGTAATATGTTTGTGGATAACAATATCCTAACTGTCATTTCTTTGTATCTGTATCGTATTTGTGTTTATGTATTCACCAACAAACATCTGTATCAACAGCAGGGTGTGACTAAAGCTCATTATCTTCGACAAAGGAATAGATTACTTTTAAATGATGTTAATTATGCCAATTTTGATAAGAGTCTAAATAATACTGCTATAAAGCTTAAGCCACACAGAGAGCGGGCGGGCGGTGGCGGCGCGGGCGCGGGCGGCGGCGGCGCGGGAGCTGCTTTTGGCGGTGGCGGCTGCCGCCAAAGGCCGCTGCCGCCCGCGCCCGCGCCGCCGCCGCCCGCGCCCGCGCCGCCGCCGCCCGCGCCCGCGCCGCTGCCGCCCGCCCGCTCTCTGTGTGGCTTAAGCTTTAGATAATTCAAGGGCGTTATTATGTAATAAATGTTCAATGAAAACAGGGACGTATATAAGGGGGGGGTTTAGGGGGTTCAAACCCCCCCCCCCCCCCCCCTTAGGGCTCGATGGTCTACTGACAAACAATCAATCTGGTCTGATGAACAATTATTGAGTTAGTTGGCCGACTATTCCAGGATCACGGGATCGCGCTTGGAGTCTGTGCTGTGCAAGGGGTTCCGCGCGCTGTCAACAACGGCACCTACTCGCGGCTGCGGGCCCGACCGGTTTCTTATCAGCTGTTCCGGCGAACTGAGGAGCGTGAGCCAATATTTTTATTGCTAATTATTACACGAGTCATTTATATTGTTTACAATGGGAGATAGCAAGGAACTTAAAGATTTAATTACTTCACGTAGCTCCATAAAGGGTCGCATAACTAAATTTAAAAATTACCTAGCGAGTTTAAACTGCAAATCAGAGCTAAATAATGTAGAACTGGCCGAGTTGAGCCTTAAGCTGACGAGGTTCGAAAATCTATTAGTAAAGTTTGATAATTTACAAAATAACATTGAGATTTTATGTCCGGAGGACATTGATCGTGAGATTGATGAGCGGGAAAGCATTGAACAGGACATGATCGTTAGTATCGCTATGGCAAAAACATTGATAGACAATTACAACACTCTTCAAAATCAACAAAGGCGAGAATCGGCTGCTAATGAGTCTCAATGCTTACTCGACCATCAAGATATGGGTTTTAAATTGCCACAAATACAAATATCCAAATTCGACGGCTCATATTTCCGCTGGCTGGAGTTCCGCGACACTTTTGAGAGTCTAATCCATAAGAATGCCCGGATCAAAGATATACACAAGTTCCACTATCTTATCTCGTACTTGGAGGGTGACGCGGCAAGGATAATTTCCAACTTAGAAGTGTCATCGGCTAACTACACGGAGGCCTGGAAGTTGCTCGGTGAGCGTTATGATAATAAGCGATTACTTATCAATCATCACCTAAGTTCATTATTTAATATTCAACCGCACACGCGAGAAACTGAACGGTCTTTGCGTTTTATAGTGGACCATGTTGTAAAAAATTTACGCGCGCTGTCCAGCTTAGGCCAGCCTACAGACAAATGGGATGTCATTATTATATTCATGTTGACATCGAAATTGGACAGTAATACATTAGTCAAATGGGAAGAGTATCGTAACTCGCTCGACGATGTGCCGTCTTTAGAACAATTCTATAAGTTTTTAATTGATCGCGCAGACGTCATCGAAGCTCTGAATCGTAACCGGCATGATGTCTCTCAGGCCAAAGTCACGCCGTCTGTGTCGTATCAAAATAATAGGCATAATAATAATAACAGCAAACCTCAGTATACAAATAATAATAACAAGCCGTTTAAGGCCGCCGTCACAAAAACGTTTGCGAGTGTGAACCAATCCCGCCAGGCGACTTTCGTCTGCGTTATATGTAACGATAATCATAGAATATATGATTGTACCACTTTCAAAAATAAAAGCCTCAAAGATAAATTAGCGGACGTTTCTACATATAAGTTATGTGCAAATTGTCTTCGACAGGGACACCCTTTGAACGAGTGCCGAATGGGCCCTTGTCGCGAATGCAAAAGAAACCATAAAGCTCAAGCCACACAGAGAGCGGGCGGGCGGTGGCGGCGCGGGCGCGGGCGGCGGCGGCGCGGGCGGCAGCGGCCTTTGGCGGCAGCCGCCACCGCCAAAGGCCGCTGCCGCCCGCGCCCGCGCCGCTGCCGCCCGCGCCCGCGCCGCCGCCGCCCGCGCCCGCGCCGCCACCGCCCGCCCGCTCTCTGTGTGGCTTAAGCTTAATAGTTTGCTGCATCCAGAATCGTCCGAAAATACTAATGCGGTATCTACTAATTCAGCGTCTGTGGTTAATTTTTCTGAACAAAATTGTACTCAAGTTTTATTGTCAACGGCAATTGTCGAAATCACAAATCCTGCTACAAATGAATCCCTAAAGATTCGATCGATGCTTGATTGTGGTAGCCAAACCACATTTATTACAAATTCCCAAAAGGAAAGGTTGTCGCTAAAATCCAACAAAATTGACTTGCTAAAGGTCATTGGGATTGGAAACAACTGCACGAATAATGTTGTCGAAGCTTGTAACGTTCAAATGGGCTCACTAAATAGCGCATTCAGTGTAAGGTTATCTTGCCTAGTGCTAAAAGAATTAACAGGTGTACTTCCAAAGTCTCTTATAAATATCAGCGATATAAATATACCTAAAAATATGGTTTTGGCTGATCCCAATTTCCATAAGCCGGCTCCTATTGACATGCTCATTGGTGCCGACATTTCCTGGGACATTTTAGGAAATGAACAAAAGTCCTTAGGCCCTGAGCGTCCTAAATTACGCAGCTCTAAATTAGGTTGGCTAGTGTCTGGTCCGACTAATACGAAAACGGATCTGCCTCACAACTGTTATACACAATGCAACCATGTCACTGTCACAAAAGATACACAAGATTCGATAGAGGATTTACTGACTAAATTCTGGGACTTGGAAGAAGTGCCCGAGCAAAAACGGTTAAGTATTAATAGAGGAGGAACAGAATTGGAAAAGGCGTCTCTAAACAATGCAAGCGGCAAGTCATGTAACAGTTGGGGTGACAACGTTATCAGAGGGTTTGGACCCTGCAGAATACGGATCTGCCTGTCGCCATCTCGAAATTTGAGCCGGAAGTACGGTATACCGGAAAAGGTGCAGCCCATACAAAAAATTTCGTAGTACATTTAGTAAATTGTTGCTCTGGTACTCTAAAAGAGGTCCGATTGATATGGTTTTTTGGTATGTTGTGAAGGACAATATTAGCCATGGTAACCTAAAAATTTCGGCCCTCCAGCTCCATAACTTTGGCCGCCATCTTGGAAATAGTGTCATTTTTTTCAGTTCTTTGCTTTTACTGTCGTCAAAGTTCATTCCAGTGCTAAACATAGTTCTACAATATTGTAGAATACAAAATTTACTAAAACTTTTGGGTACAAAGATTTTTTCCATGACCCCTAGGGACGAAGATATGACAGGATATATCATTAAAAATTGCCACTTTTTTCTAGTTTTCCGTTCATGTTTACATTTTAAGTGCCTTTTAGCACTAACTATAGTTCGGCAATATTGTAGATCACGAAATTTGCTACAACTTTTGTATTGAAATATTTTTTCCACGACCATTAGGAAAGAAGATATGAAGTCATCTATGGAGTAGCACCGTTGAAATTTGCTACTTTTGCAGTTTTCTTCTCATATTTAGGTTTGAGTGCATTTAATCGCAATCTGTAGGGGATCTATGATGGTCGAGTGATAGCGGTATAGACGACAAGATAAAGCATCTGTCACTTTCCGATCTGTACCACTTCAATCCCTCAGAAGACAAAATCGTCTGTTTCCACGATACCTAGAAGATCGTAGGTACTTTGAATTTGCATATAATTTTGTCTTCTATAATATTGCTGACCGAGAAATGCACTAAAACGAAAATATGTGAAGAAAACTGGAAAAGTAGTAAATATCGACGGTAGTACCCCATAGGTGACATCGTATCTTCTTTCCTGATGGTCGTGGAAAAAATATTTCAATACAAAAGTTGTAGCCAATTTTGTAATCTACAATATTGCTGAACTATAGTTAACGCTAAAATGCACTTTAAACGTAAACATGAGAGGAAAACTAGAAAAAAGTGGTAATTTATAATGATATCTCCTGTCATATCTTCGTCCCTAGGGGTCATGGAAAAAATCTTTGTACCCAAAAGTTTCAGCAAATTTTGTGTTTTACAATATTGCCAAACCATGTTTAGCACTAAAATGAACTATAACGACAGTACAAGCAAAAAACTGAAAAAAGTGACAGATTTTCCAAGATGGCCGACAAAGACGTGGAGCTGGAGTGTCAAAAATTTCGGGATACGATGACAAATATTGTTATTTACGGCATATCAAAAATCCATAACAATTGGACCATAGTTAGGGTACCGGAACAACGATTTACCAAATGTACAACGAAAAAATTTGTATGGGCTGCACCTTTTCCGATATAACATTCTTCCGGCTCAAATTTGGGGATGGAGACAGGCAGATCCGTATTCTGCAGGGTCTAATCCCTCTGATTACGTTGTCACCCCAACTGTTACACGATTTGCTTCTTGTATTCTACTTCTTCAAAAATGGGCCTACTCTATAAGGAAAAGTCTTGCGAAAAACACTTCTTAAGCTCAAGCCACACAGAGAGCGGGCGGGCGGTGGCGGCGCGGGCGCGGGCGGCGGCGGCGCGGGCGCGGGCGGCGGCGGCGCGGGCGCGGGCGGCAGCGGCCTTTGGCGGCAGCCGCCACCGCCAAAAGCAGCTCCCGCGACGCCGCCGCCCGCGCCCGCGCCGCCGCCGCCCGCGCCCGCGCCGCTACCGCCCGCCCGCTCTCTGTGTGGCTTAAGCTTTAGCTAATGTGTCTAGACTTAGTACTGGGAGATTTGAAGTCAAATTACCCCTAACAGGCTCATCCGATTCTCTTGGAGATTCATATAATTTGGCGAGACGAAGATTTATAAATTTAGAAAAGAAATTCAGGCGCAACCCCACATTAAAAAATGAGTATTCGAAATTTATTAAGGAATATGCTGACTTGGGACACTTGAGTGAGTCTCCTGAGGCTAAACCGACCCCAAGCTTCTTTCTTTGTCATCACGCCGTATTTAAAGTTAGCGAATCAACGGCCTTGTGCGTGGTCTTTGATGGATCAGCTGCGTCCTCGAGCGGTTTGTCTCTAAATGACATACTAGCGGTAGGTCCAAATGTCCAGGACTCTCTTTTCTCCATCTTAGTGAGAGCGAGGCAATATAAATACATTTTAACAGGCGATTTGGAGAAAATGTATCGCCAGGTGCTTGTTCACAAAGATGATCGCAACCTTCAACTCATAATATTATGGAGAGAAGATGAGTCCCAGCTAGACGTGTGCGCCGATTTAAAAATGATCGGCGGCGGCGTTTGCCAAAAAATCGGCGGCGGCGGCGTACTTTCGGCGTGAAATCGGCGTGAAGGTCACGTAAATAAAAATGCGAAATAATTCGTATTCTTTTTGTTAAATCGAGATCAATGCAATAAATCTGTATTCATACAAGTAAACCACATCCCTATATAACAAAAATGCGGTAGAAACATTGACAATACTGGTTAGGGCGCGACAAAGAATAGACGCATTCGATATGCGGTACTGGAGGCGAATGCTCAGGATACCCTGGATAGCTAAACGGACCAATGACCCAGCTCGGTATTAAGACACGGTTATCCACTGTTTGTCGGCAGTGGCTGCTGTCATACTTTGGACAAGTAATGCGCAGTGGTGCTGATAGTCTGGAGAAACTGGTCGTGGTTGGTGGAATGGAAGGCAAGAGGGCTAGGGGACGCTCATCAACTACACATTATTATTGGGGAACGGGACTTAATCGCGTACAATTATAACTAATTTACAAGATCGATTGCAGCTGTGGGAGTTCTTATATTGGTGAGACCAAGCGAACCATAGCAGAAAGGGTCAAGGAACACATCACAGCTGTCAAAAATCGTCAGGTGAATAAGTCGGCCATAGCCGAGCATTTACTGGAGTCAGGACCAAACCACTGGATTGAGCTCCATAAACCGAAAGTCCTTTCTACAGAACGCCATTTCTACAGTAGAAAAGTACGTGAAGCCGCTGGACATGGTCCCCATAACGCTAGCCGTGTTACCCCTCTGTATTGCCAGATAAATTCTCTGTGAAAGGAAAGTGTCAGGTCCCCCGAGGTACCGACCAGTCGCCACAACAAAGCTCCCATGAATGTCTTCGTGTCAGCCGGCCAGGGTCCAGAGTCCACTGCAAGCATTGCAAACTCGTAGAGTTACACAATAAAGACGAGTGTTTGCGGTGCTTGAGAGCTTCGTCAGCTCCAGCACTGGTCTGGGAGCGAGTTGCGTGGAAGTGGGATTGCGCACATGCGGTGTTTCACACCAGAGCCCTCCCTAGTTTCCACGGCTCCAACGTGACTCCATCAGGATGCTTGCCATCGTCTTATGCCATACCCACCAGTTCTGTTGTCCCAGCACGAAACACGCGCACAGGCACGCCATATCGTTGTCAGGAAATTTCCGAATGAGACAACTACTAGAGGTGGGGGAGGGGGACATTATATTAGATTTATGAATCCCAAAGTAAAAAAATGTCTTTGAAAAATTCTTAATCGTTTCTGAATGAAAGTTTTTCAAAATGAAAAGGATTGTGACATTACGGGACATACGTACAGAACAGACAGACGGATATGACGAAGCTATAAGAGTTTGTTTTTGCTATTATTATTTGGCTAAAGATGCCTACCAATACGATTTTCTCATTCGGATTTCCATACTCAGGCGCTCAATGTAGTACAGACTGCTCTGATAGTATATATAAACTAAGAAAAATATTTATTGTCACACAACAAATTTAATATAACAAGTGTACCACCGTACATACATTAAAACAATAACAAAGCAATAAAAAAGTTAAACAAAAATGTTAATTACACTCTTTTATCTAATAAAAAGAGTCTTTGGCATTCAGTCAAGGTTACGCCGATTTCACGCCGATCATTTTGTCGGCGGCGGCGGCGTGGCAAAAAGGCCGGCGGCGGCGGCGCGCCGGCGCGGCGCACACGTCTAGTCCCAGCCTATCAAAACTCTGCAGCTAAATACTCTAACTTACGGTACGGCAAGTGCGAGTTATTTAAGCACGAGGTGTCTGCCACAGGTAGGAGAAGAGCAAGAGGACGAGCTGGTCAAAACTATAATAAAGGGCGACTTCTACGTCGACGACCTGATCACGGGCGCTAACGACGAAGAGGAATTGCGTCGCATTCAAACATCGGTCACAGAAGCTTTGAAATCGGGTTGCTTCAATTTAAGAAAGTTTAAAACTAATTCTACAAAATTATTTCAAGATTCTGACTTGAACACTAAAGAAAAATTAACTATAAGTGAATCTTCAAGTACTCTCGGATTAGGTTGGGATCCTTCTAAAGACTGTTTGCATTTTCCAGTTAAAAATGTAAATCAAAATAATAACAAAATTACAAAAAGACACATCATGTCCAATTCGTTTAAAACATTTGACCCGCTAGGGCTTCTGAGCCCTGTTGTCATTCAAACAAAAATGATGCTTCAAAAATTATGGCAGCAAAAAATTGATTGGGACGATCCCGTTCCACTTTATATTGAAAAGGAATGGACCAGGTATTGCGATAACTTACCGTTCGTTTCCAAAATACAAATAAATAGAAATGTTATCTGTGACAATCCTAAAATGATTGAACTGCATTCTTTCAGCGACTCGTCGGAACGTGCTCTAGGTGCATGCATTTACATGAGATCGATTAACGATAACGGTGACGTCACGGTTAGATTGCTATGTTCAAAGTCAAAAGTAGCACCATTAAAGTCAGTAACAATTGCACGTTTGGAGCTCTGCGCCGCGTTGCTAGCTGCTAGACTGTGCAAGGCTGTCACAGACTCCTTAAGATTCAAACCGGATCGTCTAGTACACTGGTGCGATTCAAATGTAGTGTTAGCATGGATCACCAATGACCAGCTACGACTAAAAACATTCGCTGCGAACCGTATTGATGAGATTCGCGAAATCACTAATCCTAATTCATGGCAATACGTGCCCACATCGGCTAATCCAGCTGATTTAATTTCCAGGGGGGTGGACGCTGGCCATTTGCTCTGTTTGAATTTATGGTGGACTGGTCCCGAATTTTTAGCTAAAAATGAATCCGAATGGCCAATGTCAAAGCATGCTCGCAATCTACCCATTGATCAAATACCGGAAATTAAATCAAACTTGGTTGGCATCTGTGAGAGTGTAATCAGTTTTGAAAATTATTTTAAATTTACTAAACTTCAGCGATGTTATGCGTACGTAAAAAGATTTATTCACAATGTAAGATATCCTAAGGACAAACGTTCAGGAAATTTGACCACAGACGAGTTAAACATGTCTTTCCATGACCTTTGCGCTCTCGCTCAAAGACAGTCATTTCCTGTCGAGTACGAATTGTTCACTAAAAACAAATCTCTAAGTCCTAGGTCTAGCTTATTGTCATTATCGCCTTTCATGGATGAGCAAAAGGTTATTAGAGTCGGTGGACGAATAGATGCCTCTAACTATAGTCATGACAAAAAGCATCCAATTTTGCTCCATTCATCTCACCGTCTAACGAAATTGTACTTTGAATTTGAGCACTTACGATTGTTACATGCAGGTCCTCAATTATTGCTAGCCGCTGTAAAAGAAAGGATTTGGCCAGTGGGAGGTAGGCATCTAGCCAGACGTACTGCTAACAGATGTATACGTTGCAGACGCTTGCATGCTAAAACATTGTCTCCTAAGATGGGCAACCTACCTGCTCAGCGCGTAACTCCTGGCTCCCCGTTTTTGTCTGTCGGCGTGGACTTTGCTGGGCCATATCAAATTCTAAATCGTAAGGGGAGGGGTAGCACTTTGATAAAATGTTACCTTTGCCTATTCATATGTTTGCGATACAAATGCGTTCATTTAGAAGCCGTGAGCGATCTAACAAAGGACGCATTCATTATGACTCTTCGTAGATTTATTGCTCGAAAGGGTTTGCCAGCGGAAATATTCTGCGATAATGGTCGAAACTTTGTGGCTTCTGCTAAAGAGGTATCTAATTTCATAAAACAAGTTAGAGATCCTTTATGTGACGCGGTGAATCAAGAAAATATTAAATTCACATTCACGCCAACTTACGCTCCTCACTTCGGCGGAATCTGGGAATCCGGAATTAAGGCGGCTAAATACCACCTAAAGCGCGTAATGGGTAATAGTTATCTAACGTTTGAGGAAATTTCTACGTTGTTTTCTCAAGTGGAGGCAGTTCTAAATAGTCGTCCGCTTTATCCAATGTCTTCCTCTCCTGACGACCTGCTCTCCCTCTCCCCAGGGCACTTTCTCCTTGGAAGACCCCTTACTGCATTACCTGCGCCTACATTGGAAGCTTCCGCCGAAAGCAGCCTGCGTCGATATGCACGCATAGAAAAGCTACATCAGCACTTCTGGCGAAGATGGCAAAAGGAGTACATCAGTGAGCTCCAGCAGAGGACGAAATGGCGCGTCAACCACGCAAAATTGAACGTCGGTGATCTCGTCTTGCTGCATGAAGACAACGTGCCCCCACTTAGCTGGAGATTGGGTCGCGTCACTCGCCTATTTCCTGGACCGGACGGAATCCATAGAGTGGCAGACGTCAACACTGTAAGAGGATGTGTGAGGCGCCCCCTAACGCGTCTCTGCCCGCTACCAACGGATGAAGATCTTCTTGGTTGAAAGACTGGGTCTTTCAACGGGCGGGAATATGTTACGGCCAAGGAGCCTGATCAGACTATGGTGACAAGAAGTGAATATTGCTCTTGTGTTTTATTAGGCGCTTATTCTACTTTTGTATGTCTACCGTGATTTTTTATTATTATCAAACGAACTCTCATACGAGCTGCACCAGCTCTGTACTTTGTACAAGTATTTTACCATTAAACCGGTTAATTTTGGAAATCTGGAGTTTCAATTAAGCTCCGTTATGTCCGCGAAGACACTGATAATTCCTAGAGCCAGAAAAAAAAATCAGTGCGATCCCGATTTTTTCATCTAACAGGAAAGTAACTACATATGTATGTGTATGGTCTACTTTTCTTTCTATACATTTAGCACTGTTTTTTTTTGCAAACCACTTTAGCCTAGTAGTTAGTAACGCTGCCTACGAAGCTGAGGGTCCCGTGCTCGAATTCCGCTCAGGGCATTTATTTGTGTAATGAGCACGGATATTTGTTTCTGAGTCTTGGATGTTTTCTATGTATTTAAGTATCTATTTATCTATATAAGTATGTATATCGTCGCCTGCTACCCATTGTACAATCTTTGCTTAGTTTGGGACTAGGTCGATTTGTGTAAGATTGTCCACAAATATTTATTGTATTTATTTAATGTAATTAATTTGAAATAATTAAGCATAACCGCAGCTTAAAGCCTAGCTCTGACGCTTCAAAAATTGTCTAATTTATGTTCTCCTGGTTCGTACATACCCTAACTGATCCATACAACACACTGAAAAACCGGCCAAGTGCGTGTCGGACTTCGCACATTTAGGGTAGGTATATTGGTATTTGTTAGTAAAAGAATACGTCCGTATAGGGAATGCAGAACCGGTACCATTTATCAGTCCCGGGATTTTCGGTACTGGCCGGTAGAGGAACCGGGATTTCCCGGTATTTTCGGTACTTTCGGGAAATTACTTGTGGTGGTTTTGAGACGTGAGTAGTTTTAGCCTAATACCTTTTTTGGACAATATGATAATAATATCAGGGATGCAAAAAGAAAATACACGTGTTTTGTTATCAAAATACACATTAATTATATAAATCACAATGAATTTGCTTATTTTATCTTAGCGGTTTATAAAAAGGACTCAAAATTATATCAAAGAGTTTACTAAATGCTTACAATTTGTTCATTATTATTTTAACTTTAATTCAAAGTTCAAAGTTCAAATATTTATTCGTGATAAAAAAGGACAAACACAATTATATACTATAAAACCGTGTCACGAAATGGACCCAACTCAGCATAATGCCGGCATTGCAGCCGGCGCTGGTCTTCCGTAGGGCCCATTTGGTGATGGCACGGCGGGTAACACTACACGGATAAAAACAAAACTATGAGCACACACAGTAATAAATTGTAACAAAAACGAAAGAACATTGAATATAAAACAATAATAATAATTTGCACAGACGCACCGACTAGAAGTAGGTCTCGTGTGTGTAGGCCTTAATTGAATCAAGAGTCTGTCATAATCATTGCTGCCGTGGAGTGTCTTGTACAACTTAAGGTTGTAGTACAGAGTTTGTCCAGAATAAAGTAAGTGTAATTATTACACCGTTATGTTACATTGTTATGAATGAAGACAAATCCTGTACAATATTCTTGACTAAAGGTATTTGCATCTCAAAAAGCGTATAAATTAACCGTAAAATTACGAGGGCAGATTGTTTACACTTCACAAACAAAAATCATTTCAATAATTAGTTATTGCTTATCTCCTTCTGTCAAATATTCCTTTGTCATTTGGTAAGCTGTTTGTCACATAATTTTATTGTAACCGTGTAGGATAATATTAATAAGAAAGAAGTAAGATTCTCACTTGAAATATTTTAAAAGGTGTAATAAAGTCTAATGTGGTAAATCGTTCTCAGCCGAAGCGCTTCTATAACCCCTAGCGGTAACCAAAACCAACCCTCTACAACCACAGTGATACCGGTGGAAGTGTTAGCTGAGGGTGAATTAACACTCTTGCTGTACCTGTAATAGTACCTGCACAAGACTGTTAATTCACTCTCAGCTAACACTTCATCGGTATTATTGCTGTTAACACTACGGGTATAAAGATCACTGCTCTACAGGCGTTCTGTAATCGTTACCTGTTGTATCGCGTGGGCCTGTTTCGGGGTTATAACGATGTTATAGCATGCTCTAACATCTTTATACAGGCATGTGTTAACACTTTAATAATCATATAGAACCGATATAAGAATGATATACAGGTATTCTTAACGCTAGCGTGCTGGTTGGGTGCTAGTTGGGCGACTACCTACTAATAGTGTAGCTGTAGAACAATGAACACGCACGTTGGGGTAAGTATGCGTGTGGAGGACTGGTTAGGTGACGGCGCTGATGAATTTGTATAAGCGGGACGGAGTAATGGCCAGCCGTGGTCGTGAATTGGCTGCTTAGAGCGATGTTTCCGTTTATAAACATCGCTTGCGTTATTTTATCGATATATCTCTTATCATTTATAGATTAGCGTATTGAATTTAAGCTACAAATTACATTTCCCGAAAATCCCGAAAATACCGGGAATTCGATTTCGTAGTACCGGTTCCTACCTTGGTTCAAAAAACCGGGAAATCCCGGTATTTTCGGTACCGGTATTTCCCGGGAGCAAACCCTACGTCCGTAGTAATAAACATTAAGTACGAACAAATTCGAAATTCATAGGCCGATGGGATGCAAAAATATAATCAGAACATGGTTTTATTTTTAAGGGGGTTTATTTTTTAAATAGTTCTAAATGATAAATAACAACGAAAACCCAACCCAAATATCAATAAAAAAAATGTTTCATGTTCTGTTCGAAAGATTTTGCGCTCGCTGCGCTCGCATTTTCATCTAGACGACTTGATGCGTATGAATTATTTTCCGTAAAAGCATCATAATGCTCGAAAAATTTCGCACTCGCTGCGCCCGCGGCTACATCTACATGACTTGACGCGTATGAACTATTTTCTGCACCTGCATTATAATAGTAGAAAATTTTCACGCTCGCTACGCTCGCATTTTCTGCTACCTACATGTCTTGTGACTTGATGCGTATGAACTATTTTCTGCACCTGCATCATAATAGTAGCAAAATTTCGCACTCGCTGCGCCCGCGGCTACATCTACATGGCTTGACGCGTATGAGGTATTTTCCGCACCGGCATCATAATGGTCGAAAAATTTCGCGCTCGCTACGCTCGCGTTTTCATCTACCTACTTGTCTTATTACTTGATGCGTATGAAGTAATTTCCGCATTAGCATCATAATGTTCCAAAATTTTCGCGCTCGCTACGCTCGCGTTTCCATCTAAATATGTAGTGCATTTATGACCCGTCCCCCCCTTACGATTTCTATATCTACGTGCTTGAATGAAAACTTTTCAAAGCACATCAAAATCTTAAAAACGCTAATCAATAACCTTAAAATCTCCCGCCTACATTTTTTTTTCAATACGTTCTTAATGGCTAGTGTGTTATTAGATAATTCAAAGGCGTTTTTATGCAATAAATGTTCAATGCAAACCTATCAAAGCACATTTAAAAATCTTAAAAACGCCAATAAATTACCTTAAAATCTCCCGCCTACATTTTTTTTGAGTAGGTACGTTCTTAATGGCCAGTGTGTTATTAGATAATTCAAAGGCATTTTTATGTAATAATTCTTCAATGCAAACCTTTCAAAGCACATAAAAGTCTTAAAAACGCCTATCAATAACCTTCTTTTTCGTAACATAGTCGGCGACACCAAAAAATACCTACCTAATTTTTACGAGTTGTGATTGGTTGATTTTGTGTCATATGATGTACGGGCGTGTTCTGATTGCACGATAGCACTCCTATAACCGCTACAACAATATAACATTGTTGTGGCGGTTTAGGTGTGGTTAAATCTTAAACACAGTATGATGTTAGATGTGGTTTAGGTTCATAGTTGTCCTGTACATGAGTCTACTACTATTGACAATTTTGACGCCCCAATTACCGCCATCTATAGCCATATTTCCGAGCAGTGGAAGCACATAAAAATCTTAAAAACGCTAATCAATAACCTTAAAATCTCCGGCCTATATTTTTTTTCAATACGTTCTTAATGGCCAGTGTGTTATTAGCACAGATATATAAATACAGGAGATAGGCCGTCGCCGTACTAATTATTCCAATACCAGTGTCGCCAGTGTTTAACTTGTGTGTGTTACAACCACATATGTAGTCTTGTAAACACTAGGTTCACGCACACATTGCTCATGCTCCCTACTTGGATTCTAATGCTGTGATTGGCGCGCACACACGCCGCAAAGGTTGTAAATACACACTACTACACGTAAACATCAACATCGGTGAACGTAATAGAGATGGGACATCATTTTTTTTGTGTTTGTCGATATTTAAATTATTAACATGGGGAATTATAAGTTAGGTAACATCAATGAAAAAGAATCGATAATCGAACATTTCTGCGGCTATCAATTAAAAAACCGCAAATCGGTTCATCTGTTTGGGAGATACAATTTTAAAGTGACGCGCGACGACCCGGCCTCCTGACGTCATAGTGCAGCACTCGCCACGCGCTCACTCCGTTCGCGCGCTTCCGTACTAGACTACCGTTGCAAAATGACGTCACACGCGCGCTTAGCGGGAATCACTTTAAATGCCTTTAAAATCAAAACTACTAGGTATTTTTGAATAAAACAAAAACTAATGTATTTGTATGAATCAAAGCTTTACCGTAACAAACTTTCAAGTGATTTTGCAGACCTATTGACATTCTCCATTCGACACCCTCGAGGGAATCAAAATGTATAGGGTACTTTCCGTGGACCTAACCTAGGACTATGAAATTCGGCAAATTATTTCGTTTTACTACGGTCATAATTGTATAGGTGACCATATCTTTTTTATAACCACAATTTCACTTAGTAAAACAACTGAATTTTTGAAAATTGTATTTCGAGATAAACTGGAAAAAAACTGCGAGACTCGATTCTTGAAGTATTTATAATATTGAGGTGGACTCGTATGCTGCACGGCATCTCTAGTCGCCGCCTCACCATCGTGACGATGGCATCGTCACTATCGCCCAGTGCGAGCCAGACAGTCTTAGAGCACGGTCACGTCACTCGCCCCTAGATCCGATGCTCTCGCGAGCTCCAGGGTAAACACCGCGATCATTGTTTACATATTGTGTATTCTCATAATAAATAACTGTATAAGTGGCTTTCAATAATGATCACCTTTAGCAAGTAGAGACCCCACAATACGTTACTAAAAATTTGTATGGAACTTTGTAAGCGAGTTCGACTGCATTTGTCCATTTTTTATAAGACGTATACAATATAAATATGTATTTATATACTTTACTTTTATAATCTTATTGTAGAAACCCTAACTTAAGTGAAAGAAAAATATAGTATAGTAAGTAATAGTGTAATCAATTGAATATATAAACATAAGTGGGGAGCCGCCTACGTCCAGCAGTGGACAAGGTACGCGAGACTTAGACCTCAATATCCCGAAACGGGAACTGCAAGAAATAAAATTACAAACCACTAAAGCTTAAGCCACACAGAGAGCGGGCGGGCGGTTGCGGCGCGGGCGCGGGCGGCGGCCGCTCTCTGTGTGGCTTAAGCTTAAAACTATCGATAGAATGATCGCTTATGTACCGCACTAGTGCGCCCCACCTACCATCGTAAATCGTGCCACTAACTAAGACACTGCGACAACATTGTGTCGATCGGCAAACTTGCTGCCCATTGCGCGTTAATTACGTGAACGTCTAAGGTGGCACTATACAAAACGGGCAATTAATAACATTATAATAGAAATATCAGTTTTATTGCCACACTTAATTATTTACTCGTTTTTAGTTAAAAAGTATTAAAAATAGGCTTACATGTGATAAGTGACTCCGCTATTACTTGAATTAACAATATTGATTCGATTTCTGCACGTTATAACTGCACAAACCGGCATTTTACCCACAAAAACCGAGTTGTTTACTGCGCAATCGATGTCCGGCGACTGACACGACGAATCAAGTCTCCGAACAAATCGTGATCACACGATCAGGAAATGGCGACATGTGCCACGCCCACAACTCCCATCTCTTGTATTTATATATCTGTGGTTATTAGATAATTCAAAGGCGTTTTTATGCAATAAATGTTCAATGCAAACCTATCAAAGCACATTTAAAAATCTTAAAAACGCCAATAAATTACCTTAAAATCTCCCGCCTACATTTTTTTTTGAGTAGGTACCATAGATATATAAATACAGGAGATAGGCCGTCGCCGTACTAATTATTCCAATACCAGTGTCGCCAGTGTTTGACTTGTGTGTGTTACAACCACATATGTAGTCTTGTAAACACTAGGTTCACGCACACATTGCTCATGCTCCCTACTTGGATTCTAATGCTGTGATTGGCGCGCACACACGCCGCAAAGGTTGTAAATACACACTACTACACGTAAACATCAACATCGGTGAACGTAATAAAGATGGGACAGCATTTTTTTTATTTTTGTCGATATTTAAATGATTAATATGGGAAATTACAAGGTAGGTAACATCAATGAAAAAAAAAGTCGTAATAATCGAACATTTCTGAAAACCATCCCAACAAACAAGGCTATCAATTAAAAAACCGCACTCAAATCGGTTCATCTGTTTGGGAGATACGATGTCTATATGTCTATACATGTAAACTTGTATCCTTTTTTGCATTGGAGGTGGACCTAACCTAGGACTATGAAATTCGGCAAGTTATTTCGTTTTACTACGGTCATAATTGTATAGGTGACCATATATTTTTTATAACCACAACTTAGTAAAACGCAACTGAATTTCTGAAAAATTGTATTTCGAGAAAAACTGGAAAGAAACTCTGAGACTCTATTCTTGAAGTAGGTATTTATAATATTGAGAGGCGGACTCGTATGCTGCACGGCATCTCTAGTCGCCGCCATGTCGGAGCACTCCACTCCACGAATCTACGAGCGACGCGCGCGGTCTACCGCCTCGCCATCGTCACTAATGTCACTATCGCCAGTGCGAGCCAGACAGTCTTAGAGCACGGTCACGTCACTCGCCCCTAGATCCGGTGCTCTCGCGAGCTCCAGGGTAAACACCGCGATCATTGTTTACATATTGTGTATTCTCATAATAAATAACTGTATAAGTGACTTTCAAAAGTGATCACCTGTAGCAAGTAGAGACCCCACAATACGTTACTAAAAATTTGTATGGAACCCTCGGTGGGCGAGTTCGACTGCAATTGTTCATTTTTATATGATGTATACAACATAAATGTGTATTTATATACTTTACTTTTATAAACTTATTGCAGAAACCCTAACTGAAGTGAAAGAAAAATTTAGTATAGTAATAATGTAATAAATACATAAACATAAGTCGGGATAGCCGCCTACGTCCAGCAGTGGAAAAGGTACGCGAGACTTAGACCTCAATATCCCGAAACGGGAACTGCGAGAAATAAATTACAAACCACTAAAACTATCGATAGAATGATCGCTTATGTGCCGCACTAGTGCGCCCCCACCTACCATCGTAAATCGTGCCACTAACAAAGACACTGCGACAACATTGTGTCGATCGGCAAACTTGCTGCCCATTGCGCGTTAGTTACGTGAACGTCTAAGGTGGCAATATACAAAACGGGCAATGAATAACATTATAATAGAAATATCAGTTTTATTGCCACACTTAATTATTTACACGTTTTTGGTTAAAAAGTATTAAAAACAGGCTTACTTGTGATAAGTGACTCCCCTATTACTTGAATTAACAATATTGCTTCGATTTCTGCACGTTATAAATGCACAAACCGGCATTTTACCCACAAAAACCGAGTTGTTTACTGCGCAATCGATGTCCGGCGACTGACACGACGAATCAAGTCTCCGAACAAATCGTGATCACACGATCAGGAAATGGCGACATGTGCCACGCCCACAGCTCCCATCTCTTGTATTTATATATCTATGGTAGGTACGTTCTTAATAGCCAGTGTGTTATTAGATAATTCAAAGGCATTTTTATGTAATAAATCTTCAATGCAAACCTTTCAAAGCACATAAAAGTCTTAAAAACGCCTATCAATAACCTTCTTTTTCATAACATAGTCGGCGACACCAAAAAATACCTACCTAATTTTTACGAGTTGTGATTGGTTGATTTTGTGTCATATGAAGTACGGGCGTGTTCTGATTGCACGATAGCACTCCTATAACCGCTACTACAATATAACATTGTTGTGGCGGTTTAGGTGTGGTTAAATCTTAAACAGAGTATGATGTTAGATGTGGTTTAGGTTCATAGTTGTCCTGTTCATGAGTCTACTACTATTGACAATTTTGACGCCCCAATTCCCGCCATCTATAGCCATATTTCCGAGCAGTGGCGTGAAAAATAAATAACATAAATTGCTAGTTAAGTAAAATGTATAAGACTGATTGTAAAGTGACAATAATCAAAAATCGTTTTTTTTTCAATACTAAATAAATACAAACCTCAAACAAATCGCCAATCTTTCTTTGGAACTAATAGCCTGCCGAAAATTTGTATCTTCCTTGAAGTCTATATTATCGCATAAGAAAGAAGAATGGCTTTTTGAAATATGATAATTACAATGTATATAAAAGGGAAGAAAATAATATAAACGAAAACTTATACTAAATAAAAACTTCTACTAAATAAAAAATTTGCCCCAGGTCCTCGGTGCACGGTAGGGTTCCCAGAAGGCTGGCCGCATTGCCACGCTGGATAGCAATGCTAATCCGTTGTGCGAAATAGTGGCCAGCCCTCTGGGCACCAGACGCTTCTATAAGGCGCGTCGAGATGTCCTTATAGAGGCGCCGAGCACTTGGACCCCATGGCCCCAGGGTCTCAACCCCAAACGCCGCAAACAAGTAGCTACTGCCGAGAGTAGCATATTTGCGACGCTTGAGGTTTTCTGCCGAGGAGGCAGCTGCGCCAGCATCAGTTTTGGTGCCTGGAATATGGGATGGTGCCAGGGTATCTACACAAGTAGCGTCCCAGACGAGAGGCCGTCCCATACTCCAAGGCACCAACGTCATTCCGTCAGGCCTCTTGCCGTCGTCCCTTGTCAGGCCGTTGGGCTCGAGGACTGCCGGCACCTTGGCACTGACAAGAGCCCTACGGATGACGTCGTTGATGCTGGCATGCCGAGGGATCCTCCCAGCACTGCGGCTGCATGAGAGGCCATGGTGGCCCAGACTCTCCACCATTGCTCCGCACTGGCATCTGTGCGGCATATTTGTTGATGCCCCTATTCTAAGGCATGTGGCCAACCGGAAAGTATTGTTGTCCAGCAATGTGCCTAAGGCTGGAGATGGAAGCGTCTGTAACCACAGACCCGACTCCCACTCTGCGGTGGCAATGAGACGGGCTCGGTCTGTCGGACTAGGTGCGGAATCTAGGAGGCTATCCCTTGTTAGGCGACAGAGGGGCTCGTCCCATTGCCTTTGCGAACATGGGTTGGCAGGTGGGTCCGTGTTGGGGCATGTTAACGACCATACGTTCTTGGCCTCGGTACAGTGCGCAGCCTCCAGGACCCCAATACTAGGGGCTAAAATTTTCCCGATGAGGGTCTGAGCACCGTGTACCGAAGCCAAGAAAGCTGGTAGCGCCACGCTGGAAATTTTGCGGATGCCCAGACCGCCAAACCTAATGGGTAGGCTAGCCTGGGTCCATGCTCTTTCGCCAAAAGAGATGTTAAAAATGGAGGTGAGGGTTTCTAAAACCAAATTGTCCAAATTTGAAATCAATGTGGGGTGTTTCCAAAAATGTGATCCGCGAAGAATGTATGTGAATTTTGGCACAAATAAACAATGTTTAATTATGCAATATGCCGAATGTATATTAATCTTGGCCAAACGATATGATGATGCCTTGAACTTTTGAATTTTTGTATTAATGAAATTTTCGAAAGATTGGTCCAGGATGGGGCAACCAAGGAGGTGAAGCGATTCTTTATTAATAATTTTAATACCCGGAGCTAGCTGTTTGAACTGTTCTATTACACGTTCTGCGTTTGGGCACAACTCAGTAATGAACAGTTCACATTTGGAGAAGTTAAGACTAAGGCCGACTGCATTAAGTTCAGTTGTTAATTTTTCCAAATCACTGAGCACTGAAATTGTATCTTCCTTGGTTATTTACGGTTTCAAAATATTATGTAGTTCTTCGAAGCTACTTTTTGACATACGGAAATATGAAAAAAACTTATCTTCGTCCGACAACAACTCTCTGCATAATCTATTATATTCTCCGTATTTAGATCTGTTTGTATTAATGTCATGAATCCACTTCCTTTTTCGTTTGCTGGAAGCGGCGAGTAATAAAAGAACGTCCTCAAATGACTGAATCCGCGTGTTTGGCGCTTCAGCCAGCATTGCGCGATGCGGACGGGTCGCGCGCGCGTTGCGTACTAAAAATACTATCATTAAACTAAACAAAACACTAGTTACCTGAAAAATATTTCTCTTCGGCTTTGATACACAATTGCAAACGTACGTTAAACTAACAAAATGCCGCCGAGGAGAGTAGGTACTCAGACGGAAACCTTCCTACTAATTATGATTGTGGATGACCTAAGCCGGTTAAGTGGTCGGTGATTATTGCGCAAGTCAGTCCAGTTAAATCTTAAACACAGTATGTTAAAAACACATTATTAATATCATGAAGCCCAGATCTTACATAAAATGACACACAGTTAATAAACAAGGTGCATAATAAAACCATTTGGGGCCGCCGCCAGGGACAGTGACAATGAAATAATCCAAGTTTCACTGCAATCCACAGATATGATAATGACTTGCACACACTGTCACATTTTAATATCACTTCACTGAGTCACTTTTTAAAATTGAAAATCCCGCACTGCAATCCAAGGTGAAACACTGCAATCCTCGCAATCCTTGTGATCCCACGTTGCGCTCACTGTCTAGACGGCGGCGGCACCGATACTTGTGCGAAGACAAAGAACATGCCATTGTTTAAGCTCAAATTACCACAACATTGCAATAAAAGCGTCTTTAGTGAGACCCATTCGTGGATTCTATGATGCCAGGGTTCAAACAACAAAAACAAGTGACCGAAACCGTCAAAAGGCAGGTTCACTGTGAAGTGAGATCATCTGCATGTATTTACTTGTGTGAAACGCTCATGTTTTGCTCATTATTCACGAAATGGTTGGTCCAGTCTGCCTTGTGTACCTACATCAAAAAATAACTTTAGCATCAAAACACAAGATTTAAAATGAAACATACTATTGGATTTGTCGCCTTTAACAATCAGACTGCCCGCTTGCGCGGTTATTAATGTCATTATATCGGAGCATTCATTTCACAAGTACATACAAGCAGATTGAAATGTATAATAATGAGGTACTTACGAGAGATGGTATCGCGAAGTGGAGGGTGGGTTGGGTGCTGAATTCACGGAGGACGAAGAACCAGAGTATCCGGAGCCGGCGGGTGACGAGCCGGCCGAGGGCGCTCCGGCCGCCGTCGGTATCGCGGCCGGCTCGTAATACTCGGTGGTGAGGGTGCGGTCGTCAAGCACGTGCTCCGCGTTATGTGCCTTCGATGCCGACTTGATGTCCATAAAGGCCACCGTAGCACATATACCGCACCCGGTAATCGCGCTCCCGCCCGCCAGCGCGCTTGCGTTCTCCGTTCGACCCAGCAACTTGACATTTTGGACTCGGCCATAGCTGTAGAAAAAAATACTATTGAAATCTTGAATGACAGTACAGTCAGCAGCAATGGTTGCTACGCGGGCGAGGTGCTCAAAATGATCATCACACATCTTTATTATAAAGGGAATAAGAGCGTGTGAAGGTCATTTTGAACACCTCGCCCGCGTAGCAACCATTGCTGCTGACTGTACATTATGAGATAGTTAAGGATACATAAGTACATTAAGGATTTCTCGAACTTGAAACCTTTCCATAAATACATGGTCAACTAACTGGTTTCTGTTCAGTCAACCAATTTGATATCTGGGCCACTTCGTAGGTACCTTGTCACAAGTGTAATATGAGATTTTCACTGTGACAAGGTACAAAGTGGCCCAGAAATCAAATTTGTTGACCGTATACAGCTGGCTATCTAACCAACTCAGGTATTTAAGCTTAAAGCTTAAGCCACACAGAGAGCGGGCGGGCGGTGGCGGCGCGGGCGCGGGCGGCGGCGGCGCGGGCGCGGGCGGCAGCGGCGCGGGCGCCCGCCCGCTCTCTGTGTGGCTTAAGCTTAAGCCACACAGAGAGCGGGAGGGCGGTAGCGGCGCGGGAGTGGGCGGGAGCGCCTACCTATCCCGCGCCGCTACCGCCCGCTCCCGTCCCGCTACCGCCCGCTCACGCGCCGCTACCGCCCTCCCGCTCTCTGTGTGGCTTCTTTAATGCTTCGTCAGTTTTTAGGGTTCCGTAGTAAACAAGGAACGTCCGTCCGTCCGTCCGTCCGTCCGTCCGACCCCCGTTTTTCTCGGTAACCGTTAATACTAGAAAGCTGTAATTTGGCATGAGTATACATATCAATGACGCCGACAAAACGGCAGAATAAAATCTTTAAAAAAAAATTTTTTTTAGGGTACTTCCCGTACTTGCAAAGTGGTGGTGAAATTTTTTTTTCTGCCAAACCCTATCGTGTGGGCTTATCGTTGGATAGGTGTTTTAAAAATATTATAAGGTTCCCAAAGGCATTTTTTTGTTTAAAGAATTGGTTAGCGTGATATTAAGCTTTGAAGTGATAATTTTTGTTATGGTCAAGTGTCCCCCCCCCCCCCCCCCCTGCCAGTTAAACGGTGGCTACTAGGCATGTGAAAAAAATCATGGTAGTAGTATATACGATGAATTAAAAAGGAAAACTATCACAGCTAAGTAGACATTACTAGTTAATGAGTAATAGTCGAACTTCAGAAATGTACTTTGCAAAAGCAAACTTTCGTACAATTTCCATTGATGCCTTAGATAATGTTGTTAATTCTGACAAAAACATAGTAAATATAAGTTTGCGAACTTTTTAGTCCACATAATGGTGGACGACTACGGAACCCTACCTTGCGCGTGGCCCGACACGCACTTGGCAAAGTGGTGGTGAAATTTTTTTTTCTGCCAAACCCTATCGTGTGGGCTTATCGTTGGATAGGTGTTTTAAAAATATTATAAGGTTCCTAAAGGCATTTTTTTGTTTAAAGAATTGGTTAGCGTGATATTAAGCTTTGAAGTGATAATTTTTGTTATGGTCAAGTGTCCCCCCCCCCCCCCCTGCCAGTTAAACGGTGGCTACTAGGCATGTGAAAAAAATCATGGTAGTAGTATATACGATGAATTAAAAAGGAAAACTATCACAGCTAAGTAGACATTACTAGTTAATGAGTAATAGTCGAACTTCAGAAATGTACTTTGCAAAAGCAAACTTTCGTACAATTTCCATTGATGCCTTAGATAATGTTGTTAATTCTGACAAAAACATAGTAAATATAAGTTTGCGAACTTTTTAGTCCACATAATGGTGGACGACTACGGAACCCTACCTTGCGCGTGGCCCGACACGCACTTGGCCGGTTTTTTTAATTTGTAGTTAACTTTATAATTTGAATGTTAGAGGTAATATCTCACCAACGGTTGACTTTAGAAAAGTTTTCCTTAGAAACGCCAATATCATTTTAAAAAATTTAAGGACCTGTGTCCATACATTGATTTTTTTATCCCATACAATCTTTAGGGTATCAGCTGACGAGTTTATTTATTCACAATAGCATATAAACTGTCATCTGACAAAATTTCATGCGAAAGGAAATGACTGTTTTTTACGTCTTTGAGAGGCTGCTGCTCAACTCAACTGGCTTAAAGCCCGAAACGCACTGACAGCGGTAGCGGGGCGGGGCGTCGCGGTGCGAAGGCGGTACCGGTTGTAATATTCGAACTAATATGAAAGGGTCCGCACAGAAAACCGGCCGGGAAAAAAGCGTTCTGTGCGGACCCTTTCATATTAGTTCGAATATTACAACCGGTACCGCCTCCGCACCGCGCCGCCACCGCTGTTTGTGCGTTTCCAGCTTTTGGCGCGCAACGTAGCTTCCCGCTTGCGTCGCGCAAGCGGTGTGACCAAGCCTTCCGAAGTTATACCGTATTCCACAAGCTGTCCGCAAGTTGCATTGCATGTCGGTTTGTATCTTTAGCTCGGTATAATTTGCGTACTATAGTTGACAGACGCTGCTATTATACATATTATAGCTCTGTCTGTGACGGGTTTTAGATGAGAATATTTAGAATACAAATTATACGAGTACGGAATGTAGGAGTAATGTGTTTATCAAATTATAATTAGAATGCATGTAGTAATTAATTCGAATTGATGCTACTTCCGATTTTGTACAGCATATATAATTTATACATGACATGCGTGTACTTGTGAAATATACGTATTCGAAGTTAGCTAGCAATGTTATACACGTATGCATCTTTGCTATTCAGAAAGCAAACTGACGTCACCCAACAAGCCGGTATCTCCCTCCCCCTTCCTCGCATCCTGCCTGATTGGCCTCGCTTCGTCGCACCGCACGCCGCTGCCGCCGCCGGCCGCGCGCCTCGCTACCCCGCCCCCCGCTAGCCGCACTGCCGCTCAGTGCCACCTTGCAAGCTCGCAACGCAACACAGTCAACGCAGTTGAATCGAGTTTCACACGGAAACGGGTACGACTAGCGCGCGGCCATGTTGTAAGAGTAAGTATGGCAACGTCGCACTACGCGCACCAGACATCGACCGATTTAATCACTCTTTGGCGCTGTTCATTTTACATTTTACTCGTTACAGAGGATTTGTAAATATGTAAGTATCAAGATCAAGCGTCATTTTATTTATCATTCGTCATTTGCTGAAGATATACCTCCTTAAAATATTACGGGGTAGATAAAGAAACATTTTCATTATGCCTTTGTTTATTACTGTTGAAAATTTAGGTATCTATCGGTAATGACTCGGATGATCAAATCAAAAGAATACGATATGTAATTTTAATTTATCTGATAAGGGTAAAAACACAAATTTTAGAAATATATGGAATACGCAAGTAACATGCAATTATCAAGTCTTTTTATATCTAACAAGTTTTAAAACAGAATAACCATTTTCAATTTAGTTGTTGTAGCAGGTAGTAAGGTGCCCAACAAAATTTAGCAAACAATTTATGAGAATACAAAGTTCATTGCCCTCACAAACCCAGCTGAAATGATCCAAAAAGTATCAAGTATTTCAACTTTCACCAGTGTTATCATAATTTCTTTCGTAAATCGATAGTGGGTCGAATGAGTCGTACCAATAAACATGACTGGAATTAACCGCATCAGTAACCGCGTTGTTACCTAAACATACATTAACATTACTGCGTTAATACAAATTCCCAGAAATTAATTACCACGTAGGTATGCTGCTGCTGGCAGACACAAGGGGACGGAATTTATTATAGGTATTAGGTAGTTATCTATGTTCTTCCAATGCATTTGAATTTGCCACCAACTCATCATTATCTTGAGTATCTACAAAAAAACAATGGCTACCAACACAATCGCTATTACGCGCTTTAAGAAAGATTGAACTCTCTAAATTTATCACTGAACGAATTAAGTTCCTTTTAAACTAAGGTTTTTGAATAAAGAGAATGCAAAGAAATTTTTAAGCCAGCAAGCAAATAAATCGAGAGCCGGGACAGTTATGCCGACCTCGCTAGAAACCTGAACTGCCTACGCCCCGCTGCATTTTATTCATGCAAGAGAGGCTGTTTGTTCCATCGAACGATTCGTACCGCGTCGTTGTGTTGTGTAGGTATTGTTCGCTTCTCGAGAAATGACACGGTTTGTAAACCAAAAGCCTTAAAGCTTAAGCCACACAGAGAGCGGGCGGGCGGCGGCGGCGCGGGCGCGGGCGGCGGCGGCGCGGGAGCTGCTTTTGGCGGTGGCGGCTGCCGCCAAAGGCGGCTCCCGCGCCGCTGCCGCCCGCGCCCGCGCCCGCTCTCTGTGTGGCTTAAGCTTAAAGGCTTGGTCACACCGCTTGCGCGACGCAAGCGGGACGCTGCGCTGCGCGCCAAAATGTATGAAACCGTCCCGCTCGCGTAGACATGGGGAAAAGCGTTACTTTTCGATCACCGTTATTGTTATTCCCGTTCCAAAAAAATCACATTGAAAAATCACCGTGACTTTGTCACTTCGGTTATTTCGTGTCACGACATTTGCGTGTCGATCATTCCCGGCAGTTACTGATATTTTTGTAACAACTGATGTTACTCTGTGACAGCGCACCGCAGTCACAGTCACAGTTAGTAACAGCGGTCACGAGGCACGACGCGACGCGGCGCTTACACACTATTCCAGTGAATATCGTCGCTAAGTAACATCGTTATTTTGTAACGTTGTTACTACGTGACAAGTCACACTGTTACTTTTTAACGGCGGATCACCGTGATTTTTTCATCGTGAAGTTATTTATCACCCACCTCTACGCTCGCGTCGCGCAGCCAGTGTGACGTCGCTAACCTGTTAACATACGTTCCGGCGCGCTGCGGTCGCGTCGCGCGGACGTCGCGCAACGCGGTGTGACCAAGCCTTTACCGGTGTATGTAGTTGAATTTGCAAAGAATACCACAAACATTATTCGCGACGATTCTACCCCTCCCCTCACTATTTGAATATTTGATAAAATGAGAACTTTATAGAAGGTATATCCTATTACCGTCACCAAAATCACAACCAAATTTAACTCTCTTCTCCATCTTTCAGTAAAGCTACAGCCAATTTGACAACAACCCTATAATGGGTTATTTTTTATTCATTTTCGCAGTATATTTCACAGCCATTAGGTACTTAGGGTCCCACCACCGGCGAGCAGCAAGTTCTCTCATAGTATTTCTACTCGTTTTCTCGGTCAAGCGAGTAGAATTACTATGATAGAATGAGATGAGAGTACTGACTGCTCGCTGGCGGAGGGACTATTGCCTTATATTCTCATACAATGCCTTCTTTAATGCTAAACAAATCTCAAATAAAAACCAGCCAAGTGCGTGTCGGATCACGCACAACGAAGGGTTCCGTACCAACACCCAGCAGTCCACTTTTAAAAACACTATTTAATACCTTGAATCAAAAAAGGTCGTATCTTCATAGGGAAGTCACGGGACTTACGTCCTTTTGTTTGGGCAAGACAGTTTTTCAGTGAAAACTCAAAAGCCCTTAATGCTTAGCTATGCTGACGACATGGTGCTGCTGGGACCATCGGTCGGTTCGATACGACAGCTCGTGAAAATATGTGAGGGGTACGCTGAGCAGCATGGTCTCAGGTATAACGCGACTAAAAGTGAGCTGGTTATTTTCAAGGCACGTAAATACAACCTACAAGCTATCCCTGAGATCATGTTGTGTGGAGTGCCCCTAAAAGTGGTAAAACGTGTAAAATATCTGGGTCACGTGCTGACGGAAGACTTGAGCGATGACCAGGATTTGGAGAGGGAGAGGAGAGCGATGGCAGTGCGTGGCAAAATGCTCGCCCGCAGATTTGCACGCTGTAGTGACGAAGTCAAACTGACACTTTTCAAGGCTTACTGTCAGACGTTCTACAAGTGTATGTAGTCCGTGGGTGAGATTTACACAGAAAGCCTACAATGCCATCCGTGTGCAATATAACAACATCCTCAGAATGTTGTTGAGGCTGCCGAGGCACTGCAGTGCATCTGGAATGTTCGCTGATGCGCGAACAGATGACTTTTTTGCCATCAGGCGAAAAAGAGTATGGTCACTGCTGAACAGAGTGCGCGGCAGCAGCAATGGCCTTCTGAGGGTGTTGGATGAGCGTCTCGACTCTTCGCTCACTAAATATTGGGTGGAAGTGACCATTGGTAGGGCCAAGTAGGGCATATTATTTACTCTGCTTGCCCCTATCAATGAATCTACTTGTTTTTTATTGTTTATTTTATTTTTACTAACATAGTTTTTAAGATTTGATTGTTACTAACAAGCTATGGATCAACTGGTCTGAAAATAAACAATTTTTATTTATTATTTTTATTATTATTAATCCCATCTTGTTCAAACCAAAATTCGTTGAAAGTATTTATTAGTGTACACCAGGGAAAGGATACCGGTATTTGCTCCATACAAAATACCGGTATTTATATTGTTCTTTTTCGTTCTTTGGTTTATAATTTCATTTTTAATGGGACATTCTAATAATACGGAGTTGTAAAGTAAATACATGATTCAGTCCTACGTAAAGACCATACAATAATTCAAAATATTGGACTATTTCTGGGATTTCTAAAAATACCGGTTTCGATCCCTGGTGTACACCACCTCAATTTTTTTCCGAATTTGAATCTTCATACTTTGGAAATTAGAGGGGGGGGGGACACATTTTGTACAACTTTGGCAGCTAATATCCCTCCAACGATTGACGTGAATGGAAAACTTTCTTAGTAAACTCGATATTATTTTAAAGACCTATCCAACACCCTCACATCTACTTGCATTGGAAAAATTGTTTCATCCCCCGGTTACATGTATGCTCCCCCCCACCCTGAAATAAAATATTTTTCCTATTTTCACATCACTTTTATGTAGCGGTTTATAGAATACATCTTCCTACCAAAATTTCATAATTGTAGTACTTATAGTCTCCGAGTAAATCGACTGTGTCGGCTGATTTAACGGCAACTCCCTATAAATTATCCAATAATATTCGTGAATGAAAACACTGGCTTGAAATAACTATTTATAACAAAATTAGCAAAACAAACCAGTACCTACTGCCGGCCTAGCTTGCCCTCTGCTGATGGCTTGACGTCAATAGCCAATTGTTTGCCAATACGAATGATCAATCAATATAATTCATAAATTTCATTGGATGTATTAAGACTGGTTACTCATTTGGTACGCAATATATATGCATAAGCAATCCCCAGTAGTACTTGTCATCATCGAGAGTCAAGGCAAAATGGCGCTACATTCACCTCGGCCGCAAACCCGCAGTGTCTGTGCTTTATCCTTAGCACTGCATCCGATCGATTAACGGTAGGTATTTATTGCCTTTGTTATGTAAGTTACTATACACAGACCATATTGAACAGTTATAAAATACAATTATAAATAGCTGTTTGTTTGTTGAAGGTCAAATTAATATGTATTACCACACGTGTTCCTTTTCGACGTATAGCAATGCGAGAGTATTCTCGCATTATACGTCGTCACGTCAAGTTTAGATAGATAAGTTCGTATGTATTTCGTATTGCGTTCAGTTCAGTCTTCAGTCTGATCAAGTGATGACGCACTTTCAATGAATCTGAGGCAGCTGGAAAGTAAACATTTGACAGGATATGCTATGTGGTGTCAGAAATCAGTGATGTTTTTTGCCCGTGAGGCACCAGAGCAGCAGCCCTAAATTATCAAATAACGATCCTTTCACCTAAGTGGCGCTCTTATGTTCAGATATTTTTTTTTATATATGAAGAATGTATAATATGACACTTGACTTCTGCGATACCTAAAGCTTTTATTCGAGGCAATATGCCATGCCAAGAGGAGCCGCAGAGGTCTGTCAAATTTATTTCCTTAAATTATTTTGCTTCTTTAATATATATATACGTTTAGATTGAAAACTCGCTTAATCACGTAGGCCAAATATTTTACATTTTAATGGCTCCTGACACTTTTTTCATGTAAGACGTAAATGAAACGGGTCTTTAAAGATAAGTTAAAGAACATAAATCGTGTGGGGCGGATTTTTATTTCCGGATCTAGGTAGGGGGTAGCGCGGTGTGCCCAGAGTAGAATAGGATAGAGCGGGTCGCCGCGGCATTTGGAGGAGGGGATAGGTGGTTCAATTCGGTCGGAACAGTTCGGAGCCCGTGGCGGCCCGGATTGCCGGTGCCGGTCGATAGAGCGAGGGGGCGTGGGTGGGGCCGAGCGATACTGCACAGGGTGGTGCCCTCGCTCTCACCCCGAACTCCCAAGCGGCAACTTTCACGTTGCATAATAATGTTACAAACACCCTGTGTCCACGTTACCCGACCCTCCCCACCCTCTACACCCGAGTAACATCTCCTGTTCGAT
Source organism: Cenopis cana (assembly GCA_951800055.1). Taxonomy (NCBI): domain Eukaryota; kingdom Metazoa; phylum Arthropoda; class Insecta; order Lepidoptera; family Tortricidae; genus Cenopis; species Cenopis cana. The sequence goes on from OX637488.1 coordinate 10,204,920, forward strand.
TCGATGTGGATGTGCCAGATCCATTTTTATCTTATCTGTATTTATATGTAAAAAAGTTTGGGTTTTCGCGATAGCTGCTTGATATCACCTTGTGACGGAGGCACACAAAAGAATTCCGTTATATTTTTATTCACTAGTTTGAGCATGATGCGAATTGATTACTTCATTATAATTGACAGGGGTTTGGTATATGACATCATAATATTGATCAGTACATATATAGAATGCATTGGATATCTATGAAGATGAACATGAAAATGGCACTTCCATAGAGTCCAAAGCCCAAAAAGTTGAACATCCTAAACAAGGTAATACCCAAGATGCTTCGTTCCATCGAACGCTGGCATGAACGTATCTTGTTTTTTGTTTTATTCTGGAAGATCCAGGTTTGAGCTCCATATGACAGGCATGGTAATAGGCACGAGTCTATAACTTTCTTTTTAAGCTTTAATGGGAGTTTAGCTTTTAAGATTTCTTTAAAGCTCCAATATTTGTTCCATGTCATGATGATCCGCCGTTCTAGTTCCTCTTCGTGCCTTGATTTCCTAAACGAGATTTGTTTCCAAGATATATAATATATATATAGCTTTCCACATATTCTATAGCTGTTTCATTAACCATTATGGGGTTTTGTATACTATTCGTAGCAACTTTGGTTTTTGAAGTATTTAGGTGCAACCCGATTTTTCGAAAAATCTTTGCCCTAATTGATACTGTACGTGTAAACTAAATGAAGTAAACGTTAACACTTTCAGCCAAAAAACGGCTTTACGTACAAGGAAAGAAGGTTCACATTTAAAAAAATACGACTTATCAGTGTTGACCTTTTGTATTTAAAACAGCAGTAGTGTCCGTAGAGCAGCCTTTTCATTTCGAAGCATTTATGGCACGTGGCTAAACAATGGCATTGTTGGACCGATGGGTCCTTAAGATAAGACCCGTTCTACAAAAACGATTACAAGTATATATTCAATGTTATCTCAATATCTTATAAACTTATGTACACTTCAAACCATGATGTTATTCGGTTATTCTGCGAACTTATAGAGAAATGCTTGCGTAACATGCAAATAAATGCATGCAATGAGTTTAATTACAACAAATTACAGATCCAATTTTGGTAACTCAGTACATATATAGTACATTCATTGAGATAATAAAAATAAATAAATTAATAAAATAAATCAAAAGATCCACAATGAGTTAGTAAAAATATTATTATCTTACTATGTTAAAGCTCAAGCCACACAGAGAGCGGGCGGGCGGTGGCGGCGCGGGCGCGGGCGGCGGCGGCGCGGGCGCGGGCGGCGGCGGCGCGGGCGCGGGCGGCAGCGGCCTTTGGCGGCAGCCGCCACCGCCAAAAGCAGCTCCCGCGCCGCCGCCGCCCGCGCCCGCGCCGCCGCCGCCCGCGCCCGCGCCGCAGCCGCCCGCGCCCGCGCCGCTACCGCCCGCCCGCTCTCTGTGTGGCTTAAGCTTAACACATACATACCGATTTTTTAATTTTTTAATTAAGAATTTTTTTGAAATATTTGAAAATTTTCACATCACGATCTTCGCATATCTAATATTTACAACCAAAAAAAATATTATATTTGTTAGTGCCAAAACCGACGAATAAAACGTGCACAAAGTTTGGCCTTGCCCTACCCTGCGCCTTAAGGCTTGGTCACACTGCTTGCGCGACGCAAGCGGGACGCTGCGCTGCGCGCCAAAATGTATGAAGCCGTCCCGCTCGCGTCGCGCAGCCAGTGTGACGTCGCTAACCTGTTAGCATACGTTCCGGCGCGCAGCGGTCGCGTCGCGCGGACGTCGCGCAACGCAGTGTGACCAAGCCTGCTTAAAACACACAGAGAGCGGGCGGGCGGTAGCGGGAGGTAGCGAGCGGGAGCTGGCGGTAGCGGCGCGGGAGGTGCGCGGGAGCGGGCGGTAGCGCGCCGCTACCGCCCGCTCCCGTCCCGCTACCGCCTGCTCCCGCGCCGCTACCGCCCGCCCGCTCTCTGTGTGGCTTAAGCTTTATACTAGAGTTACAGGACTTGGTAACTTGGTATGATCATATAATAAATCATAAATAAATCTTTCATCCCAGCCAGAGTCAATATCGAGGGGCCGGTCGGTAATGTAATGTCGTTACACATATAATACAAGATAAACGAAACGTATGGCGATAAATATATCATAAACACAAATAGGTATTTTAATGTTGAAAACGTGCACGAAACCCACTTTCGTAATATTAAACTCTATAATCTATCTATAGGCGGCATTTTAAAGTTCAATACGCTGAAATGTCAAAATATTCCCACTAAGCGATGGTAAATAGTTAAACACACGCACTGATATATCTGAGTTGGCTTAAATTAAATTAGAAAGAAGAATTATATACGATCTGTGGTTAATTCGCATCATTTCAAAAACACGACTATTATAACTCTGATCTCTAATTACTCTCAGACACTCTCAGTACTTACTCATCTACAGGTCAAACAATAGAGATGAACAGCTACAAACCGGTTTAAGTAGATGTAAAACTAAACGAATACCAGTACAAAGTTATATCAACGTCAACGGATAGTTTTTACTTAACATACAAAGAAACCATTAGAACAAAAACTTCGACACACGACCACGAAACATACTAAATTGTTACTTAATGGCACAAATATAAAACTAGTCCAGGGATGTCAATTTGTTTTGTCAGTTGTAGAAAGGATTGCCACTTGGTGGTATACTTGCGATGTTTAATCAAAAAGCATGGCTGATTAGTATTAATTAGTTACGTAGAAATAGGTGCGTGCGTGCGCAATAAATTATTTTGATAGGATAGCCATTGCGATTTGTGATCCGAACATTCTATGAGCAACACGCAAATAAAATGCGGAATCATACGATATCAATGTGAGGCGCAATGAAGTTGTGCGCATCACCCCTCACCCCGCGGGGGGCGAACGGCTGGAATCGATCGAGTACCGAGCCGAGCATACCACGGCTCTAGCTGGGCTAGAATTCACGAACTTCAGGCGATCCAGTATAATTCTGACCTCCGATAACACACAGTTGTTGCGAATCTCGGGATCAATTTTTCCTGGTATATATCGACTGATGATCTTGAGTTGAGACATGTTGTAAATCTTTAGCTGGTATTTTATATCGCATTCTATAAGTTCTATACAGTAAATTGCACGTCATAAACAATTTCGTTGTTGTTAATTAAATAGATTCAAGGTGAAAAATACGAAAACAAAGGTTCCATACGGCATTATGGGTATTAAAACAACAGCTGCTGCATTCGAGCAACGTCGACGCGTAACCTTGCGGTTGCGGTAGGTACGTAGTAATAAGAGTATCATTACTACAATATAATTTTAAAATCGTAGCGAATTGCGTAATTTAATTATACCGGTTAAAGTGGCTGCTAATTTAATGTATTTTACCAGTTCATCTAATAAACTCACACATAGGTGTATATATTTATACTTGTAATATTATTCTAAGATGTTTTATAATTGGATGTTCTAGAACTTCTAGACAAGACAACGTATGGTCAATACGATAAATTATATCGTTGATTAGTTAACAACGTGAGTATTATTCAAATCTCAGACATTCATTTATAAATATATTAAAATAAATGAAAACAGATATGTATTTATAATTCGTCGTATTCCTTGAAGGGGTTTTTATGTGGGGTTTTTACTACCGCCAATTTGCAATGATTTCGACCCAGTCAACCAGGGGTTTAAATTCAATCAAACAAACCCCCCTTTCGACCTAAACATGGTAATTTTTAAAACAAAACATCCAATTTAATGGCAAAATAACATTTTTTCTGATAGCCAATGAAGTACCTATTATAACAAAAAAACATGTAAAGGATTCCCAAAATTCTAGTAATAATAGGGTTTAAAATCACAAGTCTTTATAACTTTTTACGACATGTTGCTGCAATCGGAGGGGATTACTAATAGCTCATAAGCTTTCCAAAAAGGTACAATCATCACAATAGTACAAATCTTTTACAAAATTACACCGCAGGTAGCAGATTTGCGTAGTAGCGTACCTGATCCGATACCGATTTGATTGTGTCACTTTTTATTCTGTAGCTCTAGTATAAGTTTTTTCGAAACATTAACTAATTCGAACGCGTTTGCGTTTTGTCTCAAAATGTATGAAAACGCTCTCACCGAGTTTGAAATACGCGCGTTCATCGGTTAGCAAGAAATATTATACTCGCTGTTTTAGTTTCCACCAGTGTTCAATTCCGACGTCATAGCTACTTGCTCAAATAAAGAAGTAAGTGTGCAGATAGCATGTATTGTTATTTATTAAATATATATTATATTATTTATAATATATATTTACATACCAAAATAAACAGGGTGTCCAGTAATTAATGGACAACCTTCTAACCACTGATAGAGCACCTCAAGCTGGTCCAGAAAATGGACATTCAGGTTTAGTAAAAGTACCTTGGTTTTCAAGATAGTCGAACTTTTCTATTTTCTTAATAATTGGTACTTTGGTTCACTTTAATGGCCGTTGAGGCCATAAATAAAATTTGGAAAAACTGATTGTGGTTGGGAACACCGAAGGCAAAAGATCGCGCGATCGTTCACCAACACGATGGACCGATCAAGTGAAAGACTCGTCGTCCTCCAAATTTTACACGGTTGTACGAGACGCGCTGGACAGGAACCGGTGGCGTAATATCATCCGTTCCAGATGCAACCCTGATGCTGACCACGATCCTCAGATATGAGGGACCGACCAGAGAGAGAGAGAGGCCATAAATAAAGAGATTTTCACGTTCCGTTTGCTACTAACTATTCTGTAATAGTGCTGCTAACAGATGGCTATTAGAACATTATGAAAACCAAGGGACTTTTACTAAACCTGAATGTCCATTTTCTGGACCAGCTTGAGTGCTCTATCCGTAGTTAAAAGGTTGTCCATTAATTACTGGACATCCTGTATATTATAGCTCTTGTCTATGACGGGCTGTAGGAAGAACTGCGACCTTCGTCTCGTCGAGCAGGCGAAGCGGCTTGTTGCGGTATCGGCCCGCTAAGCGTAAGCACCACAATTAAGGCTTGGTCACACCGCTTGCGCGACGCAAGCGGGACGCTGCGCTGCGCGCCAAAATGTATGAAACCGTCCCGCTCGCGTCGCGCAGCCTGTGTGACGTCGCTAACCTGTTAGCATACGTTCCGGCGCGCAGCGGTCGCGTCGCGCGGACGTCGCGCAACGCGGTGTGACCAAGCCTTTATTACAATACTTACTTTTACACGTTTGACTTTGATCTTCTACATTGGATACACCCCGAAAAATCCTGTACAATTATAGTGTTGTTCTCCATGGCTATGACTATATATTTTTATTGCCATAGTTAAACATTCAGTTTGTATTGAAAAGCTGATGTAAAACGAAAAACAGACTGCTATAAAAAACACAAAACACAATTGTTTCATTTTTCAACAGCGGCTCGTTGAAACAGCGTCTTTTCAATAATAATATCAAGATTACGTACGGATTCCTCGAACAAAAACAAGTAGGTACGTACAGACGTAGAGCCATGAGCAATGGCGACGTTGCCAGCTCGCGCCGGGCGCCGCACAACTACATGTACAACGGCAGCCAACACGATATAACTGGCGCGCGTTTGTTTGTGAGCGAGTTGATTATCGGTTGACTGGCTGGCCTGGCATAGAAGGCAGTTGAACGGGACGGGCGGACGGCCGGCACTCGACTCGACCAACCAAGGTTTCGTTTATTGAAATAGACATACATGTTAAGCCCGTCACAGACCAAAACTTTTCACGAAATTAAAACATAGGCATCAAGTACTTCGAGATATCTATTCCAGGACATAAGTTAAGTTTAACTCTATTAAGTACGTATTTTTCGTATGTGGGCAGAAATGTGTCTTGTAAATAAAAATGTTACATGAATTAAACGTTTTATAAAAAATTTACGCTGTGCAACAATGAAATATGCAATTGCATTGCTAATGTCGCACAGCACAACGGAACTTTAAAAAATACGGTATTTTACTGATAGTCAAATCAGCAACTTTTAATTCAAACTACAAAAACGCTCTGTTAGTATGCTCCCGTCCCGCTACCGCCCGCCCGCTCTCTGTGTGGCTTAAGCTTTAAGGTTGTGCACATTGCTTGCGTGCGCAGCACGTAGACGTCGACGTGCACGTGCGCGTTGTAAAGTATGAATATCCATAGTAGACGCACACGTCACGCAATCGGTGCGACATCGACTATGGAGATTCATACTTTACAACGTGCACGTCGACGCTTACGTGCTGTCGTGCTGTGCACGCAACCAATGTGCACCGTAGATATGAGCGCCGCGCCGCCGCCGCCGGCCAAAATCAACGCGCCGCCGCCGCCAACACAGGGCGATCGGCGCGCCGATCTCTGTCTTGTGCGCGTTTCAGATACTGTGTAGAGTGTGTAGCTTATCTTTTACACACTTATATCATCGATCGGCAAACTAGTTGGTAATTTGATATTTTACGGTTATATAGGTGGTTATTTATTTTAGGGTTCAGTACCAAAAATGCTCAAAAAGTATATAAGCCATATTAGACGTGTGCGCCGATTTAAAAATGATCGGCGGCGGCGGCGTACTTTCGGCGTGAAATCGGCGTGAAGGTCACGTAAATAAAAATGCGAAATAATTCGTATTTTTTTTTAAATCGAGATCAATGCAATAAATCTGTATTCATACAAGTAAACCACATCCCTATAACAAAAATGCGGTAGAAACATGGACAATACTGGTTAGGGAGCGACAAAGAATTCGATATGCGGTACTGGAGGCGAATGCTGAGGATACCCTGGACAGCCAAACGGACCAATGACCCAGCTCGGTATCAAGACACGGTTATCCACTGTTTGTCGGCAGTGGCTGCTTTCATACTTTGGACAAGTAATGCGCAGTGGTACTGATAGTCTGGAGAAACTGGTCGTGGTTGGTGGAATGGAAGGCAAGAGGGCTAGGGGACGCTCATCAATTACATGGACAGATCAGGTTAAGGAAGCCACATCTTCAAGCAAATTTCACCAAGCGATGAGGGCTACGTTGGATCGAGACCGATGGAGACATTGGAGACAAGTCCCCAGGGCGGCGATATCCAGAAGTGATCACGATCCTCAGGAATGAGGGACCGACTCAAGAGAGACAGATATAGCTAACAAAAATATCCAGTCTAAAAGCTCCGCTTGGGGCATGGTCCCCATAACGCTAGCCGCGTTACCCCTCTGCATTGCCAGAGAAATTCTCTGTGGAAGGAAAGTGTCAGGTCCCCGAGGTACCGACCAGTCGCCACAACAAAGCTCTCATGAATGTCTTCATGTCAGCCGGCCAGGGTCCAGAGTCCACTGCAAGCATTGCAAACTCGCAGAGTTACTTACACAATAAAGACGAGTGTTTGCGGTGCTTGAGAGCTTCGTCAGCTCCAGCACTGGCCTGGGAGCGAGTTGCGTGGAAGTGGGATTGAGCACATGCGGCGTTTCACACCAGAGCCCTCCCTAGTTACCACGGCTCCAACGTGACTTCATCAGATCAGGATGGTTACCATCGTCTTATGCCATACCCACTAGTTCTGTTGTCCCAGCACGAAACACACCAAGCTTACCGGGCCTCCTTCAGGCACGCCATATGGCGTCAGTTTCCGAATGAGACAACTACTGGAGGAGGGGGAGGGGGACATTATATTAGATTTATGAATCGATTATTCCCGAAGTAAAAAAATGTCTTTGAAAAATTCTTAATCGTTTCTGAGTAAAAGGATTGTGACATTACAGGACATACGTACAGACAGACGGATATGACGAAGCTATAAGAGTTTGTTTTTGCTATTATTATTTGGCTATACATGCCTACTTATACGATTTTCTCAGCCGGATTTCCATACTCAGGCGCTCAATGTAGTTCGGATTGCTCTGATAGTATATATAAACTAAGAAAAATATTTAGGTATTGTCACACAACAAATTTAATATAACAAGTGTACCACTGTACATACATTAACACAATAACAAAGCAATAAAAAAGTTAAACAAAAATGTTAGTTATACTCTTTTATCTAATAAAAAGACTCTTTGGCATTCAGTCAAGGTTACGCCGATTTCACGCCGATCATTTAGACGGCGGCGGCGCGGGCGCGGGCGGCAGCGGCGCGGGCGCGGGCGGCAGCGGCCTTTGGCGGCAGCCGCCACCGCCAAAAGCAGCTCCCGCGCCGCCGCCGCCCGCGCCCGCGCCGCCGCCGCCGCCGCCCGCGCCCGCGCCCGCGCCGCCGCCGCCCGCACCCACGCCGCCGCCGCCCGCGCCCGCGCCGCCACCGCCCGCCCGCTCTCTGTGTGGCTTAAGCTTCAGCCACACAGAGAGCGGGCGGGCGGTGGCGGCGCGGGCGCGGGCGGCGGCGGCGCGGGAGCTGCTTTTGGCGGTGGCGGCTGCCGACAAAGGCCGCTGCCGCCCGCGCCCGCGCCGCCGCCGCCCGCGCCCGCGCCGCCACCGCCCGCGCCCGCGCCGCCACCGCCCGCGCCCGCGCCGCCACCGCCCGCGCCCGCGCCGCCACCGCCCGCCCGCTCTCTGTGTGGCTTGAGCTTAATGGTATGCGCAAAAAGCTCAATTTGAAATGAGCGGAGAAGTGTCGGAACAGCACACGCCGCTCGCTCTAAATTGGGACTTTTAGTCTTATGATTACGGTTCAATTTGGAGTGCGGCGGAACGTGCTGTTGCTGTATGCAGTCGGCAATGGAATCATACCTTTAGTTTTCCTCCTTAGCGGACCCGATTTGCCTTCAAATAGCGGACTTGTATGCTCGATCACCAAATACGAGGTTCACAAATGTCTTCGCGGCATGAAAAACCGGAAACCTGTGGGCCCCGACGACCCGACCTACCGATCGAAGCGTGGAAATCGATGGGCGATCATGGTGTTGACCCGCTAACTGACCTTTTTAAACTCATTCCAACTAGCTGACGCATGCCCGATTCTTGGGAGATCGAGCATAATTTCTCTGATATAAAGGCAAAGGTAGTGTACAGGTAGGGTAGCCAACCGTCCCGCCTCAGGCCTCCAGCACCCAAGGCTTGGTCACACCGCTTGCGCGACGCAAGCGGGACGCTGCGCTGCGCGTCAAAATGTATGAAACCGTCCCGCTCGCGTCGCGCAACCTGTGTGACGTCGCTAACCTGTTAGCATACGTTCCGGCGCGCAGGATGCGTCCCGCAAAGAGTGCGTGCGGGACGCTGATTGTGCCGTTTTGAGGTGTGGTCAGATTTTTCAAGATATTTGTTCGTTCAACAAATTTTGATGTTGTATTTTAAGAAATTTTTTTTAGGAAACAAAAAATATTCTGTTCTTTGTATTGAGATTAGCGGCATCTTGAGTAGCACTCAATTATTTAATTAAATTTCCCCGATTACAGACAGTAGGTTTAGATTTTTTTTAAACAGCGCGCGTCGTCTGTTTGAACTTTACGAGTTTTTTCTAACAAAAAAAATATTTTTATTTTATTAATAAGCATCATAACCAAATTTTAAGTTCGTAAGTCAATGGGAAGTTTTAAAAATCTTAGGGACAAATTTTGTAAGATAGCGGACTTTAGTGACTTCTCACGCCTTTGTTTTCAAATCTTTTTTTAAATAAAAAATAAAGTATTTATCTACGCAATGAGCTCTAAACAACGATACCCCACTCGATGGGGTGGGTAAAAAAAAAAAAATTTGCGCCCCCCTTCAGCTCTATGGGAGCCCCCATTAAATATTATTAAAAATATTTTTTGACAATTGGTGTGGTTTTGGGTCAACAAGATGCTTAAACTGTGAAAATTTGAAGCCTGTAGCTCCAACCGTTTGGCTGTGAAACCTGTAAAACAGACGACGAACGGACGCATGACTCACAACAATAGGGTTCCGCTTGGAGCTTTCGGGTAACGAACCCTAGAAATGAATTCCTGATGTCTGTTTTACACGAAAACGATACCCCGCAAGCCATAGTAGCCTTAACTGATCAGTGAGAAAGAGACGAAAAAAAGGTGTGCTTGGTCCAATTCACCCCGTTCTCCCCGCGCACAGGGGACGAATCTAACTAATCTCCACATCTGAAAATAATCATTGCGGAACACTTTATCTATGGTACAAATTTCTTGCTTGTAACCCGACGCGCACAAAAATGTTACTAATCTGCCCTCTAGCACCTTTTCTGCTGTACTTACCCTAATGAATGGTCGTATATTTTGAAAACTATTGGTCCAATCAAAATATATCCAAAGAATGACTTGTAGATAATTTTATAAGGAACATTTTTTCCATTGACGGTTTTCTCCTAGCTTCAGCCGTTTTCAATAAAATAAAATAAAACTGTAATTCGGCACACAAAAGTGGGGGGGGAGGGGGGGAAAAAAAGGTCTGTCAGCGTGTTTCCCTAAAATTTTTGAAACACAAAAATTTAAGCTACATGCATGCCAAGTTTCGTGCTTTCTTCCAGATGTGACCGTACTTCGAGCTAACAAGCCGTACTATTTCTCAATCATTAAAATTTTAATAGTAGAATATTTTTATTGCGCGCAGGGAAATTTGAACATTATGAAAATCCAGCACTTCGCGAAAGGAGCCGGATCGAATATTGTTTTAATTGAGTAAAGATCGCGTGATTTGATTTTGAATCTAAGCAAACACCGCTGGCAAATAAACAAGTAAACGCGTACGCGCATGCACTCGCTCGAACGACAACACGTCGCCTTTTTAGGGTTCCGTAGTAAACAAGGAACCCTTATAGTTTCGCCATGTCCGTCCGTCCGTCCGTCCGACCCCCGTTTTTCTCAGTAACCGTTAGTACTACAAAGCTGTAATTTGGCACGAGTATAGATATTGATGACGCCGACAAAAGGGTAGAATAAAATCTTTAAAAAAAATTTTTTTTAGTGTACCTCCCCTACATGTAAAGTGGTGGTGCAATTTTTTTTTCTTCCAAAACCCATCGTGTGGGGTATCGTTGCATAGCTCTTTTAAAAATATTATAAGGTTTCTAAGAGTATTTTTTGATTCAAGAATCGGTTGGCGTGATATTAAGCTTTGAAGTGATAATTTTCGTTATGGTCAAGTGTCCCCCCCCCCCCCCCCCCTGCCAGCTAAACGGTGGCTCCTAGGCATGTGAAAAAAATCATGGCAGTAGTATATACGATGAATTTAAAAGGAAAACTATCACAGCTAAGTAGACATTATTAATTAACGAGTAATAGTCGAACTTCAGAAATGTACTTTGCAAAAGCAAACTTTCGAACAATTTCCATTGATATCTTAGATAATGTTGTTAATTCTGTCAAAAACATAGTAAATATAAGTTTGCGAACTTTTTAGTCAACATAATGTAACGGGTGGACGACTACGGAACCCTACCTTGCGCGTGGCCCGACACGCACTTGGCCGGTTTTTAAATTTTTTTCTATACCACGTTGGTGCCTTTACAAACTCGCGGGAAGCGGGAGCGAGCGAGGGGAAGCGGTCACCACAGCCTATGGACGCCAACTTGCAATTCCAGGAGAGTCTCATGCGCGCTGCCGAAAAAGGGTTACAAATACAATCATTTGCATCTGGGTAGGCTGCTGCGTGAGTCCCGCACTTTTTAGCCATGTCCCGCAAATCTAACACGAATGTCCCGTCCCGCAAATCTGGGCTCACAAGTTGGCAACCCTATGTACAGGCCTGCGGAAGCTACCTGGGAATAGGTTAATGTGTCACACCATGAAACTCTTCGAACGCATTATCGACTAGAGGCTCCTGCAAGAATGCACTGTCTCGGAATTTCAGTACGGATTTGAGCCTAGAAGTGGCACGATTGATCCGATTTTTGCCCTCAGAATTCTGACCGAAGCGTACAGTGATAAAAGCCACTTTACATGGCCTTTCTAGACCTACGCTACGGCTTTCGATTGCATCCCACGTCAGATTATCTGGTGGGCACTGAAAGCGAAGACACTGTTTCTTTGGTGAGGACCGCTGTTGGCGACACAAACCCCTTCCCAATCACAGTTGGTGTACGTACACCAAGGCTCGGTCCCGAGTCCTTTTCTGTTAAGTGTGGTGCTTGATGCCGTCACGTCGGAAATACAAGATCCGCCGCCGTGGTTGCTCATGTATGCACATGGCATCACGCTGACAAACAAACAGGTTTTAGAGCAAAAGGTGTAGGAAATTGCGCAAATATTGTTTAGAATAAGGAACTCAATGTACCCGCCAATTATTCACATTCCCTAAACAGACTAAAATTGTATCCCATATATGTAACCCTAACAAGTTTAACTTAGCTCTCAGTCAAAACTATGTTGATTTATGAATTATCCAATGACATTTGTTTGTATAATAATACTGGTAATAGACTAAGTTACCGGAGTTTTAGCTGTGAGCTTTGGTTATAAAATGTGTTCCATGAGGCAGGGAGGGCTCAGCATGTGAAACTATAATCCAATTTTGGAATGTATTCCTGCCGAAAGGGTATTTTTAACTATATCGAAAAATTTCGTTTTCGTCGTAGTTGCTTGGTTTAGTATTGGTAGTAACTAATTTAATTTAGAATCGAACCTTATCTCATGTAGTTATGTGTTCATAAGTTTTGAGACAAATTATTTTAGCATGTAAGGCAACATTGGCAACGCCGCACTAGTAAAATATATTTATAGATATAAAAACAGAACAGCTACTGCCCTCTTTGAAATATAATGACCGTGAAATCCGAGTTATTTAACGTGGCCGCCATCGCCACCGCGGCAGCGACTGCGGCTGCGGTACGCGCCAACCTCGCGTACACAAGAGTTTAGAATGTTTAGATCAGAATTAAGCGATAGCTTCTCTCGACAGTATATTTTCGCTCGTGGCGAGTTCGTCGACCTGACGTCCCCGCCCGCGCACCCATGCTGCTTTCGGAGCGCGACATTGCAAAACAGTGGAGGGGCGTTTGTTGAGAGTTGCCAGCTTGCCATTAGAAGGCACTAGCTAGATTCACTCCGCCATTCAAACGGAACATTATATTATATCCACACTTTACTGTGAGCATTACAGATGCTATATTTTCCCGTTATGGCAGTTGTAATGCAGGGTCATTAGTAATACAATAACAATAAAATGCAATGTGACTGAGTCATGCTTAATTATAATTCAAAATGATTGCAATACAATTATGGCACTACAGTACAGCATTAATTAAACTACCATAGGCATTTCCCATTTTCGGTACTCATTTTATCTATTTTTTTACGTATCGTGTGCAAAATAAGATAAGGATAAGAGAAGATAACAAATGTAGTCCAATCGATAAAGTCAAACTTCGAAACGTTGGGGACTTTGATGAAATTTGTTACGAATGTTCATTGAATGCCTTGTTTTCGTCTCCTAAAGTGCTATTCCCGTAAGAAACCGCTTTCGCAGCATAGTGTTGACTAGATATCGATCTTCCCGTGCCGTCGTACACCTGGATCTGCCTGTTATTGGTCTGCGTAGGTTCGAACAAGTTTCTAGAAACCGCTGGCGAACACGCTGAACTGTAGACAACGAAACACCGACTATTATTGGTGTTTCTCGCTGACTTCTCCCATTTTCCAGCAACGTGAGGATTCTCGTACATTCCTCGGGTGTGAGTGACATGATTACAACTTAAATAATGACTACACAGATTATGTTTCGGTCATTATAAAAAAAATTAACAAGTTTCAGAAATAGAAACTTTTTATTCATTGGCTAGTACTTATATATTAATAGTGCTTCAATCAAAACCACCAATAATTAAACAGTTTTCTTGGAGGAAAATGTATAATGTGTTCAAAATCATCACCGTCATGCGAAAAAATCCAAGCCTTTATGTTTGTAGTATAAAATATCGCGTACGCAACGTACGATTCCGAAATTTTGTCAGTTATAGTTTTTCCATGTTGCCTTTTTACATATAAAAAAATATTAAATAATTCGTTCATCAAATAAGTACAAATAAAATTATTTAAAAATTTAGTACCAAAATTCGTCAACAACGTCAGCGTATTATCAAAGTCGAGGTAGTTTTGTATATCCGCGGCGAAACACATCGTAGGTGGGGTTTCTGCTCCCTGAATTCGAGTCGAATAGCGAAAGTGAGTGGACGTTTACATATAGGCGCACCCAACAGAAAAAATCAAAAAAGTGTTTTTGGGAGAAATTATTAGCCTTGATTTGCGTCATAACCATCCAGGAGCCGTTAAAATATTCTTTATTCAAATAGGCCTAGCAACAAGCACTTTTAAATCGTCAGTTTTATATTACATAGTTTGAATTGAATTATTCAGAGCAATTTATTGATGCAATTATAATTTAAAAAAAAAGTTGAATTGCTGTAATCTATGTCAAACAGTACACAGTACAATACAAGTAAGTCAAACAGTACAATACAAGTAAGTACTTATATGATATTAAAACAAATTACCTAAGAAACCGTCACTCCAAATGAAGATTAATGACGTGGCTTGGCAATAATACTCAGCGTTCAAGAATAATCTTTAAAAAGTTTGCAAATTGTCAACACCATACCCGTCATCACCGGTTTTCAAGCACTGGACGGTTATGATTCCATATGTATGGTAACACGTACGACACACATGTACGATTTCTAGGATGGCTCGGCTATACAACTACATTCCGGATTCCACAGGCGTAGATATATTTCATGATGCCATAGGCAAATTCAAAAAGTCTGTCGTCTTACATTTGACATCAATGGAGTTTGACGAGTGATTGCTACTGGTGTCAGTCTAGATTTTGTCACATTTTAGATTTTACATTTTAGATTTTATCCCATTTTATCACATTTTATATCAATTGAATCATTTATATTAGTTGAATTACCTACTTATATAAGTTGCATTCATTTAATTAGATTTTTTGTATACAGTTTTAACTTATCCTGCATGCATATTTCAGAATACACTGTTAAGTATATTAACTCTTTGTTCCATACAAATGTGAGCTGTGGTCACCTATAAGTGGCTAAAGCTTAAGCCACACAGAGAGCGGGCGGGCGGTGGCGGCGCCTGCAAAGGCCGCTGCCGCCCGCGCCCGCGCCGCTGCCGCCCGCGCCGCCGCCGCCGCCCGCGCCCGCGCCGCCGCCGCCCGCGCCCGCGCCGCCACCGCCCGCCCGCTCTCTGTGTGGCTTGAGCTTAAACATCTTAGTTAGATTTTTGCATCTAAGAGTTATGTGCTATTTAGATGTATTATCCGTTGGTGGTCCGTAAATAAAGAAAATTAAAATAAAAAAATAAAAAAACAGACTTACCAGACGAGACACGCAAACCACGTGTTCGTGATCAAGCGAGACGGCCATATACAAATCTCGGTAAGTGCGACAGAGTATCTGCTGTCTTTGTCACCGTGCTACTTTTTTTTGTCTGGCCCAACTTCAGTTTTGACACTAGTTTGGGCCAGACAGAGCCGCCATTCATCAATTTAGGGATACCAGCTAATATTTAAAAATAACCTGATTATCGGGTAATTTAGGGTTACATGAAACTGTTAATTTGTGATGGTATAAATAAAATACTTATATTTCTAGACTTGGGTGAATTGTATTATCTATATTATTATTATAATAAGCCGTTTTATTCTGGACTACAAGGTCTATAGGATGTCCCGTAGTTCAGAGTGCCTCTTGGCATAGGCCTCCTCTTTTCATTATCTATATACTCATTATTTAATATTATTTAATATACTCATTATATATAGCAGGGTGGATTTCAACAAAAAATTATTCACCATACAAAAAAATATTTATTTTTTTATTTCTTTCAAATGTGATAAAACCTATCCTAAATGATGTAGGAATGTTTTCTGAGTAATTTAATTATAATTAGCCAAGCATTTAATGCGTATTTTCGAAGTTATAAGATTCGTAACATTGAACCATGAGATGGTGTTGACGAATGTGGTCTGGCGATGATTTTTTAATAGACGGTGATGATATCACTTGTATGGTAATGACTAGTTGCTGGTACAAAGGTAGGTATAAATTAAACCACTGACAAGCAAATAAACATATTTTTTATTTGATAAATCAATAATAAGTACTAGTGATGCGCCAAATACGTTTTTCACCGAATACGAATACTCGGCCGTTCAAGGTTAAATTTTTCGGTTTTTCATAAAAATCTTCTAAGCGGTGGCCCATCCATAGCAAAAAAAAACTTTCTGAGGCATAAAGCTCAAGCCACACAGAGAGCGGGCGGGCGGTGGCGGCGCGGGCGCGGGCGGCAGCGGCCTTTGGCGGCAGCCGCCACCGCCAAAAGAAGCTCTCGCGCCGCCGCCGCCCGCGCCCGCGCCGCTGCCGCCCGCGCCCGCGCCCGCGCCGCTGCCGCCCGCCCGCTCTCTGTGTGGCTTAAGCTTAAATGATCTACATAAAATTATCTACAAAAAAGGTTCTATACACTTTTTCGCTAGGATCAACATTTAATGAGATAATAAAGGGGGAATGTAAAATTTTATGATAATATAAGTGGCTTCTCATTCCTTTGTTTTTGAATATTTTTAAAAACAAAAATACTATATTTTTGCACTCGATGAGCTCTACTCGTCGATATACCCCACTCGGTGAGGAAGGCCATTTTTCATATATTCTTGTAACCTGTAACAAATTCCACTCAAATTAATAACATATTCGGTAAATATTCGGCAGTTAAACCGAATAATTCGGCTGAAGACCGAACATTCCAAAACCTGCCGAATATGTTATTATTCTGTATATGCCGAATACCGAATAACCGAATATTCAGCGTATTTTTAATAGAATATGCCAAATACCGGATAATAACCGAATATTCGGCGCATTTCTAATAGAATACGCCGAATACCGAAAAATAACCGAAAATTCGACGTATATCAAATAGAATACTTATGCTGAAAACCGAATATTTGGCGCATCTCTTATAAGTACACCACTTCTTAATAATCTTATATTTTTGTAATACTTGACAGCCAGTGTGTATTGTTTTTTATCGAGGACGTTAAATATCAGTTATCATATTTGATTTAATTTTCGCTCCGACGATCTGAAAAGAAGAAAATCTATATTATGAGTCCAAATTTAAAATGCGGCAAAAAATATCATTTAAAACGTGAAAATCGTAACACCAACAGGGTAATAACATATTTTTCGAACGCACGTCACCAAAAATAAGCATGGAGTTTATTAATTTGTTAAATATTTACAACTCGTAGTGCATAATACGCAAACCCAAATAAATAAATAAAGAAAATCGTCATCACCATACATATGGAATCATAACCGTCCATTGCTTGAAAACCGGTGATGACGGGTATGGTGTTGACGATTTGCAAACTTTTTAAAGATTATTCTTGAACGCTAAGTATTATTGCTAAGCCACTGCCACGTCATTAATCTTCATTTGGAGTTACGGTTTCTTAGGTAATTTTGTTTTTTATAACATATAAGTACTTACTTTTAAATGCTCCTGGATGGTTATGACGCGAATCAAGGCTAATAATTTCTCCCAAAAACACTTTTTTGATTTTTTCTGTTCGGTGCGCCTATATGTAAACGTCCACTCACTTTCGCTGTTCGAATCGAATTCAGGGAGCAGAAGGGGACACCCACGATGTGTTTCACCGCGGATATACAAAACTACCTCGACTTTGATAATACGCTGACGGTGTTGACGAATTTCGGTACTAAATTTTTATATAATTTTATTTGTACTTATTTGATGAACGAATTATTTAATATTTTTTTATATGTAAAAAGGCAACATGGAAAAACTGTAACTAACGAAAATTTCGGAATCGTACGTTGCGTACGCGATATTTTTCACTACAAACATAAAGACTTGGATTTTTTCACACGACGGTGATGATTTTGAACACATAAAACATTTTCCTCCAAGAAAACTGTTTAATCATTTATTTATTCAAGAAACAAACAGTCTTTTACAAACTATTTTTACTTCTAATTACTTATAATTAGACCTGGAGTTTCCTTCATTATATAAAGAAAAAAAAATAGCAGTATGTAAATAACTAACATTAGCACAATACATGGTACTTATCTAAATATGAAGCAGGTAAATAGGTTTCAGTTATTCATTGGGGTTAGGTAATTTGTCAAACATCGAACGCTTAATAAAGTTAAATTCATATATCTGTACCTATATGAATATTTGTATGTGTGTAAGTATGTTAGCACCCTATTGTACTTACATAAAAACCTAAAAATATACAAAGGTGAACTCTTATTGTTGGGCGATATTTCATTGTGATCAACTAGGGCTTGCATTCCGGAATTCCGGAATCTCGAAATTCCGGAATCTCGGCCAATTTTTCCGATATTACAGTTCCGGAATTGGTACACTCAAAATATCGGAAATTCCGGAATTGGATTTGATGAATTTAGAGAGAGAAAATAGAGTGTTTTGTATGTTTATTCTTAACTTTCACAATGTAAAACTGAGGATTATTGTTCGCCTATCACCAGATTCATAAACATTTTGTGAATAGATTTCAAACTGGTATTGGTATTCCATCACGTATATTCCTCCTATCCGTATTTTGGATACGACGATCACTGAACTCCGCCGTTAGCTGCGTTCGTGTGCTCTAGTGTGGCTTACGTACCTAGCCGTTCTTATCCACGAAGACCCGTGCACTGCACGGACTACGGAGTGGGTACGTGAGCACACCATAAACATAATGACATAAAAGTTTTGTAGTAACACCCAGGTTTCGATCGAATCACCCACAAACAATAAACAGAGGGACAAGTGGTAATCTTCAGTCTTCTGTATAACTTAACGGAGCCTATGGATGTGGTCTATGGTACTAAAGCCTCTTCGGAAACCGGCTTTTTCGGGAGGCTGGAATTCATCTAGCCTGCGTGCGAGATGGCTCGTAATGACAATGACTCTTGGAAATAGCTTGTAGACATGGCTCAAAAGCCATGATGGTTCGGTAGTTGTTCAGTAGTGTGTTGTCACTTGTCATGGTTGTCACCATTCTTGAAGAACAGCGCCACCTCGCCTGTGTTTTAAGCTCAAGCCACACAGAGAGCGGGCGGGCGGTGGCGGCGCGGGCGCGGGCGGCGGCGGCGCGGGCGCGGGCGGCGGCGGCGCGGGCGCCACCGCCCGCCCGCTCTCTGTGTGGCTTGAGCTTTATGCTTTTGGCGTTCCCCCTTCCAGTAAGACGGAATTTACCCACATGAAACTTATGTGCATTTTTTCGAAAATCACGAGTTTAGTGCTGATAATGAATTAATTTTATTGAATGAATTAATGACCATATATGACTACTAATAGATCACATTTAGCACTCAGCTTTTTTGATCCCGGAAAGCCGTTAATTCAGTAGGTAAAGTGAAAAAGTAAATTGAAAGTAAGAAATATCTCAATATTTATAAGTACTAAAATTTAAAATACAGGCTACCCTATCTGGATATTGCCTATAAAACGATAATGATTATATTTTTGGTACATTTTTGTGATATTAATTTAGTTGAAATAGGTTAAATCCCAATTCCGGAACCAGTTCCGGAATTGGAGCCCAATATCGGATACAATTCCGGAATTGGAAAACCGTCCGATATTGCAACTAGGGTTTGCTCCCGGGAAATACCGGTACCGAAAATACCGGGATTTCCCGGTTTTTTGAACCAAGGTAGGAACCGGTACTACGAAATCGAATTCCCGGTATTTTCGGGATTTTCGGGAAATGTAATTTGCAGCTTAAATTTAATACGCTAATCTATAAATGATAAGAGATATATCGATAAAATAACGCAAGCGATGTTTATAAACGGAAACATCGCTCTAAGCAGCCAATTCACGACCACGGCTGGCCATTACTCCGTCCCGCTTATACAAATTCATCAGCGCCGTCACCTAACCAGTCCTCCACCCGCATACTTACCCCAACGTGCGTGTTCATTGTTCTACAGCTACACTATTAGTAGGTAGTCGCCCAACTAGCACCCAACCAGCACGCTAGCGTTAAGAATACCTGTATATCATTCTTATATCGGTTCCATATGATTATTAAAGTGTTAACACATGCCTGTATAAAGATGTTAGAGCATGCTATAACATCGTTATAACCCCGAAACAGGCCCACGCGATACAACAGGTAAAGATTACAGAACGCCTGTAGAGCAGTGATCTTCATACCCGTAGAGTGTTAACCAACCCTCGACAACAGCAATAATACCGATGAGGTGTTAGCTGAGAGTGAATTTAACACTCTTGTGCAGGTACTATTACAGGTACAGCAAGAGTGTTAATTCACCCTCAGCTAACACTTCCACCGGTATCACTGTGGTTGTAGAGGGTTGGTTTTAGTTACCGCTATGGGTTATAGAAGCGCTTCGACTGAGAACGATTTACCTCTTTAGACTTTATTACACCTATTAAAATATTTCAAGTGAGAATCTTACTTCTTTCTTATTAATATTATCCTACACGGTTACAATAAAATTATGTGACAAACAGCTTACCAAATGACAAAGGAATATTTGACAGAAGGAGATAAGCAATAACTAACTATTGAAATGATTTTTGTTTGTGAAGTGTAAACAATCTGCCCTCGTAATTTTACGGTTATTTTATACGCTTTTTGAGATGCAAATACCTTTAGTCAAGAATATTGTACAGGATTCGTCTTCATTCATAACAATGTAACATAACGGTGTAATAATTACACTGACTATATTCTGGACAAACTCTGTACTACAACCTTAAGCTGTACAAGACACTCCACGGCAGCAATGATTATGACAGACTCTTGATTCAATTAAAGTTAAAATAATCATGAACAAATTGTAAGCATTTAGTAAACTCTTTGATATAATTTTGAGTCCTATTTATAAAACGCTAAGATAAAATAAGCAAATTCATTGTGATTTATATAATTAATGTGTATTTTGATAACAAAACACGTGTATTTTCTTTTTGCATCCCTGATATTATTATCATATTGTTCAAAACAGGTATTAGGCAAAAACTACTCACGTCTCAAAACCACCACAGGTAATTTCCCGAAAGTACCGAAAATACCGGGAAATCCCGGTTCCTCTACCGGCCAGTACCGAAAATCCCGGGACTGATAAATGGTACCGGTTCTGCATTCCCTAATTGCAACCCCTATGATCAACCCTGTATTAAATAATAAATACCTATGAGACACAGCAAAAAAATAAAAAGTGACTATGAGAGTGGGCTTCCAAAATTACGGATTTGTCAATTACGTAATTGATTTCGAAATTAGAACTTTGAATTACGTAATTACGTAATTACGTAACTGACCCGGAGTTCAAAATAAAAATAAAAATCTCTAAATAATTTGTATTTGTTATAAATTATAATGAAAGGGAAACGATTTTTAACACCTTTATTTAAATAAATCGCAGCATCCACGTGTAATTTTCAGAACAAAGAGCTGAACGTACATGGTCAGTCCAGCTTGAGGAGCATCTACCACTAATACGGTCGTCATTAAGTTTTATTTGTATTATTGGCAACCAGTTGTTATTAATTAAGTATGGTAGCGTGGTGGACAGTCTGATTCAAATATTGTGCTGGTCTAAAATCGATGAATTGGTACGATATCCCTTTCGAAGTAGGAATGCCACAAATTTACTTCTAGCACTCAATCCAGTTGCTATCAGCTGGAATCTGGGAAAGTACTCCTTTATTTTCCAAGTAGAGGTATACGCCATCTTAGAGTGTGCGACAACCTATCGGCAAAGCAATTATCTCAACAATATCATTTATATTCAATCGTATAGCCGGGCGGTTTACTTGAACTGTCGGGAAGCATTAAATAACCTTGGAGCGAAAAACAAGGTTATTTTGCGGTGGGCACCAGGGCATGCAGGTATCGCGGGAAATGAAAGAGCTGACGAGCTTGCACAAGCGGGGGCGAAGGGGATGCATTGCGGGCCAGAATCGTTCTGCGGCATCCCCATACGTCTAACCAAGCTCACCCTGGGAATCTACTGTTTCTACAAGGCCTGGAGAGAGTTCCCAAGTCTAAACCATTCCAAGGCGCTATTTAAGACCTTTAACAAAAAGGGATCCCTGATGCCTATTGGTAAGCAGGAACCGACTACACATGTTTGTAAGGGTGCTTACGGGGCATTGCTGCTTAAATAAGCACGTGCACACGTTAGGATTGAGTGACACAAGGAGGTGCAGACGCTGCATTGAAGTGGAGGAGACGCTTGTACACATCTTAACTGACTGCCCTAGCCTAATGCGCAGCCGTAGCTCTTTCTTGGGCAAACACGTCATGTGCCCTGAAGAGAAGTTTCTCGAGTTCAGCAAAATCCTGCAATTCTTTAAGTTTGCAGGACTTTACCGATAATTGTAGTATGTGGCGACTCCCAATAGTTCAGCAATCAGTGGCGTGCAGTCCATAAAGACAAAAAGACATTGCCTACCCTGACATTGTGACAGTCATTTATATTTATCTAGGCTTTATAATCAATGTTCAATGGATAAATTTAATCACAAAACCATAAATTAACGTTAACGCCATCTATTGACTCTTCAAAGTAAAATTTCTGTTATTCCAACGCGATGCGGACTAATACATTATCACGCTGCACTAGCGCCGCCGTGCCGCCGTCTGCGGTGAAGGCAGACACTATTTCTGCCTAGATTAGGCTACATTTATCTATGTGTGGGTGTGTAGCGACGCGGATTCACTGTAGTGTACACCTCTATAGCACGAGGCATACAGCAGCAAAACTCACGCACACAAACGCACGGCTAGACAGTGCCTCATCCCGAGCGCCTACGACGAGCTAGAGGTGAGACGTACTAGGCAAAACGCGTACTGAGTCTTGCGAGTACGCGTCCACAAAAAGACTAGATCCAAAGACTAGGTCCAAATACGCGCTAAACCGACCCCGACCCGAGGTGCCCCAAAAGAATCCGAACGCGCAGACCAATACGAATAGCGCGGAACATAAAGACTCTTAGACGTTTCGAGTCTTCAGAGTCGTCGTACGCCTAGTACTCGATACGCTAAAAGACGCGCAAGCGGGATCGCGTACTTACGCGTCCATGCCAAAACCTATTCCAAAAACCTGTTCCCGTAAATACGTCTCGACGAGCGAGATTATACGGCTATTTGAAAAAGTTGCATTGGTCAAATAATTTGTGCAAAAAACGATAAATACGGTAACCATTTCGTTTTTTCCCCGATATATTTGAATGACAAAGTTTGTTTACTTTTCTTCTTGGTCGCCATTGTTTGCATAAATAAAAATGTAATTGTTTGTTTGTTGTGTTGAGTGTTAGTGTTCGGTTCAAAGTGTGAAGTGATAGATTTTGTTGGAAAAATGGATAATTTTCATTGTGAAAGTATGGTGTGTGTGTGTGTGCGTGCTAAAAATAAAAGATAATACGTTTCAAAACTTTCTTTCCTTATACGAGTAGATTACGCAATGCAATAATTTTGGTAAGTCAATACTCATAATCATAGCTCTAATTTTTTTGCCTACCCTGTCAAAAAACTCTGTGCACGCCACTGTCAGCAATGGTCGCAATAATAGCCACTACCCCCAAATAGTCATATGATATGAATAGGTTTTTGATCTGTTCCGCCATTCCAGCCACCACATCGAACACCCACCCGGTAAAATAATGCACCCCTGTCGGACCTCCTTCTTGTATCTAGTCCACAGACATCAGAGTGACCTAGTCGAAAGGGCTACAACGCAATCCTGTCCATTTTCGCCAGTGATGTGTCGAGGTACCTAGGTACTAACTCCAAATAATATCCCATAATCTTTTATGTTATTTAATAATACGTTAATTTACAATTTCATTAAACTTTTTTCCATTTTTAGGCTGAAATAGTAGGCATATTTTAAACAAATAAGTGTTTATACATAATTCCGTAATTACGGAATTTAACCTTTGAATTACGTAATTATTAGAAGTCAAATATCTGTCCGTAATTACGTAATTCCGTAATTACGTAATTACGGAATGGAAGCCCTAAAATATTGTGAAAAAAAAATTCACTAGGTAGTAGGTATTCTTACTAAATGGACGTTCGTTTAAATTCTATTCTACAGAAATGTTTCTCCTTCTGTTCCATTATGTTTATTAGGTAGGGGTTGAATTAGGTATTACTTATTTTTTTACTTCGTGCACATTTTCCTTTTAAGTGTAGATGAAGTGAAAACTTTGCTGGTTTATGATCTACTTAACTGTAATAGCTGTATGTATTATTGGTGCTGTTTGTTTTGCTTTCCTTAATAAAGCAAAAATAAATATTTTTTCACCCTTCATAATCATTCTGACATTTTATTATTATATTTTTTAAATTAATGTTTATTAAAAAGTGACTATAATGAATCGCATTATACAAAATAAACAGAAGCAATGGGGTCATTTTAGCGATATGGTCACCCCACGGCAGCCATCTTGCTTTATTGCCGTCCCTCATGGTGGCACACGTATTTCGACTCTTTAGTATATTTATCCTCTAAATATGGTAATGACGATTTTCTTTATTTAATTATTTATTTGGTTTTACGTAGTATGCACTACGAGTTGTAAATATTTAACAAATTAATAAACTCCATGCTTATGTTTGGTGACGCGCGTTCGAAAAATATGTTATTACACCCTAGTGAAGACAACCACCCCATTTCGTTTGCCTGCAAATGGCATATCGGAATCGTTTGTTCATCGTTAGTTCACGTTTGTTCAGTAGGTAAAATCGTTAGGACCCAATTCTAACATCGGTTTTTTTAAAAACAAAATGGGGTGGTCAACTTCACGCTAACCACCCCAAACCAAAATTGTTGTTTTTTTTTAAGTTCCTATAGCAAGATAATCGTTTGTTCACGTTTGTTGTTGTTTGTTGTTGTTTGTTGTGGACGTCTTTCGGCTGATATGATGATGATGATGATGACGTTTGTTCAGTAGGTAAAATCGTTAGGAGATTTTGACTAATAATATAGATTTTCTTCTTTTCAGATCGTCGGAGCGAAAGTTAAATCAAATATGATACTAATATTAATGTTCTCGATAAAAAACAATACACACTTTGGCTGTCAAGTATTACAAAAATATTAAGATTATTAAGAAGTGGTGTACTTATAAGAGATGGGCCGAATATTCAGTTTTCAGCATATTCTATTTGATATACGTCGAATTTTAGGTTATTTTTCGGTATTCGGCATATTCTATTAGAAATGCGCCGAATATTCAATATTCGGTATTCGGCATATTCTATTAGAAATACCCTGAATATTCGTTTATTCCGTATTCGGCATATACAGAATAATAAAATAACCGATTCAGCATGTTTTGGAATGTTCGGTCTTCATCCGAATTATTCGGTTTAACTGCCGAATATTTACCGAATATTTTTGAGTGGAATTTGCTACAAATTACAAGAATATATGAAAAATGGCCTTCCTCACCGAGTGGGGTATATCGACGAGTAGAGCTCATTGAGTGCACCAGATATAGTATATTTTGTTTTTAAATATATTCAAAAACAAAGGAATGAGAAGCCACTTATATAATCAGAAAATTTTACGTTCCCCCTTTATTATCTCATTAAACGTTAATCCTAGTTACCTTTATACCAGCACTGCCGTGTCAGACGGATGTCTGCTATCTCAAAAAACACCATTTTGAGTAAATCGACTTTAAAGTAAAAAGTTTAAAGTCGATTTACTCAAAATGCTGTTTTTTGAGATAGCAGACATCCGTCTGACACGGCAGAGCAACTAGTCATTACCATACAAGTGATATCATCACCGTCTATCAAAAAATCATCGCCAGACCACATTCGTCAACACCATCTCATGGTTCAATGTTACGAATCTTATAACTTCGAAAAAACGCATTAAATGCTTGGCTAAATATAATTAAATTACTCAGAAAACATTCCTACATCATTTAGAATAGTTTTTGTCACATTTGAAAGAAATAAATATATATTATTTTTTTTGAATAGTGAAAAATTTCTCGTTGAAATCCACCCGTGCCCGTGACCAAGCCTAGGTATATTATTATACTATTCTGTGGGATCGCCTTGTTTTACCGAAATATGTTTGACAGAATTTAATTTCCCAAACAATCTTTGCCAACAGATTAGTTTCCAATATTTTTTTCCCCAAAGATTTATTTGCCGAATCCTCGGGAGCGGGAGCCGGGAGCGTGAGCGGGGTGCCGTCGACTCACTGGCGCGTCTTCAGACTGTCAATTTAACATGTCTGACAGATAGGTATTGTAAAAGTTCGGTTAGGTTAGGGTTCACTTGCATCCCTCAGAGCGGAATAGGCACCCCGCGTGAGCCCCCTGCCGTCGACTCGCTGGCGCGTCGTCAAACTGTCAAATTTGACAAGTCTGTCAGATAAGTATTGTTATAGTTGGGTTAGGTTAGGGTTCACTTGCATCCCTCAGAGCGGAATAGGCACTCCGCGTGAGCGATTTGCCTATGGAAAAGTTGGTGAAATAAACTATGCCTAAATAAGAAAATGTCTAAACATGTATTTGCAAAGTGTTATGTTTGCTAAACATTTTTTTGGAAATTGTATGTTTTGGCAAGTGATTAATTCGGTAAAATGAAACTTGACGATATATAATTTGACCACTAAAAATAATGTCTAAACATTTCTTTGCTTAACATTTCATTGCAAAATATGTTTTTGATAAATCATTATTTGGCAAACAATTATTTGGCAAATGAATGTTTGGGAAACATTTTTTGGGAAGTGAACATTTGTCAAAAATAATTTGGTAAAACATCAGTAACCCCTATTCTGTGCCTAGGTATGATTCCGCTGCCGACTGCATACAGCAACTGCACGTTCCGCCGCACTCCAAATTGAACCGTAATCATAAGACTAAAGGCCCAATTTAGAGTGAGCGGCGTGTGCTGTTCCGACACTTCTCCGCTCATTTCAAATTGAGCTTTTTACGCATCCCATTACGGTTCAAATAAAAAATCTCAAGGTCAAGTCAAGACATATTGATAGTGATTAGTGATCACGGGAGTCGCGAGTGGTAAAGTATAAACAACTTTTATTTTGAGCAGGTATACTCAAAATAGAAGTCAAACAAAATAGTAAAATAGGTATAATGTATAATATTCATTTAACCTTTTCAACACGTCAAATACAAACGTTGTCACTCAAACGCCATGACATCGGAATATCAAACGCAAAGTTGAACCCTATTGAAATGCGTGAAGGTTGATATTGCAGTGCACGCCGTGATGGTTAATAGAAACTTGGTACAGTCGAAATCGAGCATATATGCAAGGCCAAAGTAATGAAAAATAAAATATATGTGAAAATGACTTCATTAATTTCATTATACACACATTGAAGGTGTTTGTGACACGTGTCGAAAACGAGGGCGAAAAACGTGTGACAACAGAGGGGCTCGTATCCATCGTATACATGTCGGACATATAACATTCGTCACTTACTGTCAAGTTAGTAAGTAGGTATATACCTAAGCGATCATATTAGCCCACCAGGGACCTGTACCACAAAACTTTACAAGCGTACAATTCGACAAATTTGTCAACTTTTTCTATGGAAAATTGTACAATTTTGTCGAATACGGTATTAAACCCATAGTCAAATCAGCAACTTTTTATTAAATGTCAAAAACGATTTGGTAATATGAAGTTTGTAGGGAAATACTGTCTTAGTGACGTCACTAAGACAGTGTGAGTAGGTTTGTTCAAATCAGCGTCCTTTTTAAATCTTTACGCTTATAAAATCTTTCAATTAGCTAAAATAAATTAATAATTGATGTTTTTCGAGTATTTTCGTTAGATCTTTTATTAGTCAAGTAAAAAATAATTTATTTTTACCTTAGTTTAATACCCTATTGTAGACTTGCAAAGTTTTGTGGTACAGGGGCCAGGACCATCTTGTTAGAGGAATATTGTAAAGATATGTTTTAATCAATACTGGGATTGCTCTTGGCCAGCCAGCATCTAGCCAAATGGCATTCCTTTGGCCGGAAAGTAGAATTTATAGTACCTAAATGCACCAGGCACACATTGTTGAACATTTCATGACAATACCCAATGTTATTTCGTATAAAACGTCGAAACCGTCATCGTTACATGAATTCAGAAGCAGGGTTCGAAAGGATAATTATCAATGATAATTATCGTGATTTTTATGCTTTGATAATTATCGATTTGATAATAACCCAAAATTTTAGCCTAAAACACCAAAATCTTTTACTTTTTAATACATAGAAAATAATTTTAACTTTAACTAATAGAATAATGTATACCCTACCCATACCAGGGATAATTATCGCGATAATTATCAACGACCATAATTATCTTGATAATTTTGAACCCTGTTCAGAAGCCCCACATCTGGACACATGCCAAGGACTGCACTCATGAACGAGGGAAAACTTGTCCCCACGCTGACCCAATACGGGTTGGGGGTTGGGGACGAAACCCTTTCAATAATATTCCATATCACCATAAAGCTTAAGCCACACAGAGAGCGGGCGGGCGGTTGCGGCGCGGGCGCGGGCGGCGGCGGCGCGGGCGCGGGCGGCGGCGGCGCGGGCGCGGGCGGCAGCGGCGCGGGAGCCGCCTTTGTCGGTGGCGGCTGCCGCCAAAGGCCGCTGCCACCCGCGCCCGCGCCGCCGCCGCCCGCGCCCGCGCCGCCGCCGCCCGCGCCCGCGCCGCCGCCGCCCGCGCCCGCGCCGCCACCGCCCGCCCGCTCTCTGTGTGGCTTGAGCTTAAACATTATTTAATCAGTAATGAAACGCAATCTAAGTATTCTAAGTAAGCACACGACTATTGTGACAAGTAAAATTAAATAAACAAATGTTTCAGCTTCTACAAAAATGCTGTTCTCCTCTAGAGGTTACATTTCTCAACCGATTATTGTGAACCTATAACGAATGTGCAGGAAACCCGAGCATGTTATTCCGAAACTGCTTCGGCTACTGACTGGTTTCATGGCATCAACTATCATGAAATGAGTTTGAAGTTCCCCCTAACCTATTACAAAATAATAATAATATACAATCATAACAGTTGCATGATGCATGCATGGGTATTCCCCCTATGACAGTTTTGTACTTCAGTCAACACTGACCTTTTGTATACACCAGGGGCCGAATGATATTAAGGGGAGAATTATATCATTTAATTACAAAATGAAACCAATGAACACTGCTGACATTTTTCTTTACATTAGTGCACGATGTGCGTGTATGCGTAGTCGTTCAGGCAGATGCTAAGATGTAAACAAATAGCAATACATTAAGCATAACCCCTTTGCATAATGAAATCAATGAAATACGGGCTTAGACTAGTAATCAAGCCCTACAAATGTTAATTTGTAAACAAAATATGAAGTCAAATAAATTAAATAAACATTAGTTACCGTTTGAAGTGCTCCCTTATTCGATCCTCGCGAATGTTATCGGGTAAATTTCCAACCCACAGGTGCCGAGTCTCTCTAACCATCTTGCTTCGAACTCCACATTAGGAATCATTCACCCGTTCGCGTCACTACGTGGCAAAAATCAATTTTGCACAACACGGTGCTTCACACATTTTGATTCACTTTAACTACACCATGTAAAATCTTTCGAACACATAAGTTGCACTTGACCAAACAACACTATCTTTCACTTTACGGCATTCGATAATCTCACCACAGAATCCACTTCACGTAAACACACCACGTAATAGACGCGAGCGTACTCGTCGCAGCTCTCGAATTGACAGTGAGCTGAGCCTCGACGCGAGTTTGCCGATAAGCTCCGCCTTCTGACCGCTGCCGCGCAAAGTAGAGTGGGGTGGCCAACTGTCGAGCAACAAAACTCGCTAGATTTTATGTGAAGGAGTATATGTGATTAACATGCATTTTGAGGGAAATTTATCGTATAATCAAGCAATTCCTATCCTATCGTTAAAATATTGAGAGATTCGTTTATAATCATGTACTTTCAAAGGAATATCACACAATAAACACAAATTTTAGAAGTTTTGTAACGGAAATTTGATGTATTTTTATATGTCTCAGCCTCAAATATAAGTTACACTCAGTGAAAATGCAATATTAGGCACCTAGCATTCAAATATTTTAAATATTTTCTATACAACAAGTATCAATACAAAGGATCGCTGGCCAGCTTACCCCGCATATCGCCTTTCTCTGTCTACATAACGTTACTTCTTCTCGCTCTAGCTCGTTGAACAGCTATGCGAGTGTTGCTACTCAAATAATGTTTCCCAATATGGAGGGTAATAAAAACTGTATTCGATCGGCCCTCGATTTCTTGTACTAGAAAACGGGCCGGCCCGGACACGGAACGGTCTAGCGTGAATCATCCTTTATAAGCCAATATGTTACAATAAAAAACCGGCCAAGTGCGTGTCGGGCAACGCGCAAGGTAGGGTTCCGTAGTCGTCTACCCGTTACATTATGTGGACTAAAAAGTTCGCAAACTTATATACTATGTTTTTGACAGAATTAACAACATTATCTATGGTATCAATGGAAATTGTACGAAAGTTTGCTTTTGCAAAGTACATTTCTGAAGTTCGACTATTACTCGTTAACTAGTAATGTTTACTTAGCTGTGATAGTTTTCCTTTTAAATTCATCATATATACTATTACCATGTTTTTTTTCACATGCCTAGTAGCCACCGATTAGCTGGCTGGGGGGGACACTTGACCATAACAAAAATTATCACTTCAAAGCTTAATATCACGCCAACCAATTCTTTAATCAAAAAATGCTTTCAGAAACCTTACAATATTTTTGAAAGTGCTATCCAACGATACACCGCACGATGGGGTTGGAAGAAAAAAAATTGCACCACCACTTTACATGTAGGGGAGGTACACTTAATTTTTTTTTATATACTCATGCCAAATTACAGCTTTCTAGTGCTAGTTACTGAGAAAAATGGGGGACAGACGGACGGACGGACGGACATGGCGAAACTATAAGGGTTCCTTGTTTACTACGGAATCCTAAAAAGGGGTCGTGACAATTAAGGCCCTGGTGATCTTGGTATTTAGTGTTATCAAATAGTACATTATCCTTAGAATTAAGAATTATTATCTATGACACTATGGAATCTACCTTCCCTAACCTTGGAAAGGTCGCGGAAGGATCATCAATCCTTTTGTTAAGCTTTGTTAACTTTCCCCTTAGATCGAAACAAAAGAGGGAAGTTCCCGCTGTTTTCTCCCAAAAAAAACCAGGTACCCTCGTGTCGTGTAAGATTGATGACATTCAATTAACCCCACTGATCCCATAAATGGATTTTGTTTGTCGTCGCGTTGGTGAACGCACGTGCTCGGCGCTACGACGAGCAGAATCCACTACCGAACAAAACCAGTTTCCTACTGTCATGGCGTCGTCGTTACCGAACAACGTCTTTGAACAAGTATTGATTGGCGAAATCATCATAAATTTGATGGAATAAAGAGTTAAGTGAAGTGATCCCATAAATTACATACACTACACTGCGCTTTTGAATGTTAGTATTACGGTTATTTAAATCGTTTTTGAATAGGTAATTAGGTATTCAGTATTTTTTTAACTTGACTGTGACTTTAAAAACCCGAGCCCAATAAAACGGTAGGAGTGGTTTAACCACTGGAATTGCGCTTTTCAGTGAAATTGGTTGAGCGGTTTGAACCTTATCTGAGGTGTTAGTGGACTCGAGCTACTGGGACCAAAGAACTTATTATATTAAGTTAGAAATATGGGCCTGCGCTCAAAAACACGTAGGACGTAGGTAATGCTCTATAACCGCTAGGTTGAAGTGGAACAGAGGATCTACGACAACGAGCCTACAACTAAGTAGGCAGTTGGTTGGCGCTTCATATGTGTCGGCAACGTCTGGTGTAGTGGCATCCTTAGGCGACGGTGACCAACAGTGTTGCCAGAACGTGCTTTTTAGCACGGTTTTACGTGCTTTTTTGGATACGAACGTGCTTTTTACGTGCGCTCCCTAAAAACATGCTAAAACCATGCTTTTTTAAGTGCTATGGTGCTTTATGATTTTACTACTAAAAATGAGGAGGTAATGTTGGTTTGATACTTTCTAAAACTGTATTTTTTTTCAAATCAATCATTGTGTTAAACAATCTTTCTCTCCTACCCTACGCTTTGATATCCTAAAGTTAAAAGTTATATTTTACCTGTGGCTAAAATATAAATATATAAAGCTCTATCGTTCGTGTCGTGATGGAGTCGTGCAATGTGTACACGATGTAGTAAAGGCTCAATACTCTGACTCTGTATGTGACGAAAACCGGCCAAGTGCGTATCGGACTTCGCACATGTAGATTTCCGAACCAACCGCAAAAGTAGGTATGTTGGTTTTCACATGAAAAATAAGGAAATTTTCAATCAAAAAAATCTGTTTTATCAAAATATAAGTATATCTTGTCAAAATACCGGTAATAGTGTACAGTATCACCAAATTTCAAGTTTATGGGTCAATGGGAAGAAAAAATAATCTTACGAACAAAAATTTGTGACAGACGACTGACGGACGGACGGACGGACGCGTGAGTGACAGCAATAGAAGTCATTTTCGACCCTTCGGGTACGGAACCCTAATAACGTGCTTTTTATTCCAAAAACGTGCTATTTTGGACACTCGACCGTGCTTTTTGACGGAAGTGCTCTGGCAACACCGGTGACCATTACATCAGGTTCGGTGGGCTATCAACGTGGTTGGCACCGACACGTAATATAATAAATCACGAAGTTTTATTGCTAACTGTACAAAATACTTAAAACTTGTATCTAAATAAACTGTACAATTCGCAAATTAATAGTGGCATCATATCTTACCGCAGCGTGTTTTTTAATGTCTTAAACTGATCGGGTGAAGAAGCTGTCACTGTCAACCACCAGCATTTGATTTTGACAATCAAGTGACGTTCCTATACTATTTTGGTACGGTAGTTTCCACCAAATATCAAAGCTGTTTTATTTAAGTTTTAATTAAAATAAATACAAAAAAATTGCAACAAAAATGCTTTCAAGAGCGAGGCCATTGCTTCGTGTTATTTGCTCTCAACGTAATAATGTATATTGTTTACGCAATATCGAGACATCTCCTGCGCCACAAGACGGTATCGTGATCAGCGAAAGTTGCGTTCAGAAATTGAAACAGCTCTGCGATGACGAAAAGAGCTTCTTGAGGGTGTGCGTGGAGAGCGGAGGCTGCTCTGGGTTTCAATACAAATTTGATTTAGACACTAAACTTCAAGATGATGACAGGTTTGTTTAGTTTTCATTATGGATGTAGTATTCCCTTGTTAAGCGGGTATTACACTGTCCTGAATTCAGGACACTTAGAAGGGTTCGGACCTATACGTTAGAGCGAGATGCTTCAACTCCCCTCCACCAGTTAGGACGCCTGATTCAGGACAATGTAATAGCCGCATTATGGATGGAAGGTCTGGATTTTCCATCATCTACAATATCATTATTTTGAACCTCTTAGAAACAGCCATACATTACTAGTCTCATTGAGGTGATAAAGGTGATCATAAGAATTATGTTCTTGACAATGGCGGTTATGCAGTCTTTTCCGCACTGGTTTTTGTAGTACCAGCCCTCCTTCCACAGTACTCATTGTTTAGTTACGGCCGACCGTGTTAGGTTCGGTGTTTAGATGGCCAGTGTATCCTAGTGGTTAGTGTTGCTGCCTATGAAGCCAGTGGTCCTGGTCAGGGCATATTTTTGTGCGATGAGCATGAATGTTTGATTTTGGGTCTTGGATGTTTTCTATGTATTTAATTAAGTATTTATATGCAGTTGTCTACCATGGTAATTTTTTATGCAAAGATATGTTGTGGGGAATCTGTGGGTTCGGGGGATGAGGGCTTATCTAGTGACCATATTGCAAGCCTTACTTGAGCTTACTATGGGGCTGTTGGTTATTTCTCTGCAGTGTAGGTGTTGCAATATAATTAAGCTGGTGACGGATATCTAATGGCACTTAACAAAATTATGCTATTGTTTTTATTTTTCACAGGGGTTTCTCATAAAGAAATTCACGTGTGAAATCTCAACTTTATAATGTTTTTTTTTGTTTCAGAGTATTCGAAAAGGATGGTGTCAAGGTAGTAATAGATGATACTACACTTGAATACATCAAAGGTTCCACGATAGACTATCACACTGAGTTAATAAGAGCAGCATTTAGAGTTGTTCAGAATCCTAATGCTGATGTGGGCTGTTCTTGCGGAGCAAGTTTTTCTATCAAAATTGACTAGGTAACTAAGAAAGGTACAGTTTGTTCTATTTAAGATGACAAAAGAACACTTGACACTGGAACTCATACTCTGGGCATCATGGTGTTGTTTTTGTAAACTTAACTGGAGCATAATTATAATATCTAGATATAGGTCTACCATTTAACCAATGTCAGTATTGTTAGTACAGAACAGGGGCAATAGAGATACCTCCCGCTACCCTTTCGTGTTGTCTTAGTTAAGTGGTAGACTTGTAGCTGGAAAAATAACTTTTATACTTCATACAAAAATATGACTATGGCTTGAAAATCAAAACAAATTAACTTTAATAAAAATGAGAACTGTAGTCACTTTATAACTATAATAACCGTCAATTTAGAGAAATGTTAAGATGACTTGATTATGAAATAGCTTCATTGCACATGTATGATTGCAAAAATAAAGAATACAGAATTTAAGTTTGTAAATATGTAGTTATATTAATTTAAATAGTAACAAATAACAGAATTGTAGACATTTAGTTTAATTTATTAGTATTTTCTGTGATATAATAAAGATTTTAAAATGTTATATGCAGGACCCTTTCCTTTGAAAAATTCTAATCCTTCTAAAAGACGACCGCTTTAGCTTAGTTGGTAGTGACCCTGCCTACAAAGCTGGAGGTCCCGGGTTCGAATCCCGGCCGGGGCATATATTTGTGTGATGAGCACGAATATATGTTCTTGGGTCTTGGATGTTTTCTATGTATTTAAGTATCTATTTATCTATATAAGTATGTATATTGTCCCTTAGTACCCATAGTACAAGCTTTGCTTAGTTTGGGACTAGGTTGATTTGTGTAAGATTGTCCACAAATATTTATTTTATTTATTAATTTATTCTTTAATAAGTAATAGATTAAATAGATGTTAAATTACATTTTTAGTATGTATGATTATGTATTATTTAGCAACTGAAAAATGGTCTAGCCAAAACCACATTATTATTTAAGTTTTTCTTTGAATTTCCTTCTAGTGTAATTAATCCATTTAATATTGTACCATAACAATATTGCGTTGCGGCACTTGCGGCAAACTCAAAATAATTTACATTTAACTGTTATGCAAGGAATTATTAAAGGTAAATAAGAACTCATATTTCTATAAAGACTTTATTTAATAAAAAAAATCAGGAAAAATGCCATGTCTATAATTTGAAACTACTGAAGATTATTAGTCTTATAATAGTTATAATAAATCATGCGCATCCCATCGTATACGTAAGCCGTAAAATATATAACCCTCCACACGTCACAATTGTTGAAATAATATTATTATCCGTATAAAACTCGAAATATAATTATCAATCATATTGTTAGATTACTTTTATTTCACTAGCGCGGGTGAGCCATGGTTGTGTTAAGCTATACACATGCACATTGTCTATGTAGTATGTGTGCGTCAGCGTAGGAGCTATGAGTTGACGTTGTCTACGTGGTCGTATGTGTCACAAAGTCACAAATACAACCATGGCCAGCCCGCGCTCGCGAGATAAAAGTACTATACTACTATAACTATGATATCAATTATGAAATTCCCCTTTTAATCCTTGTATGCGCGGGCTCGTGTCTCGCTGTATAGTTTAGTTAAGGCTGAATTACACGGTGCAAGAACTCGCACGCGATTGTCTGTACATTGCGTGGTTTGGTCGTCCTCGCCTTACCTCGGTAGCCCGCAGCCCGCAATGTAATCAAAATTCTTGCATCATGTAAATGTATACGTATTTAGATGTATAGTTCCGACACAACTCTAAGGCTAAATTCTGTCAAACGAACGCAAGCAAAACTAGACTTAGATGTCTGACGGTAAAGTAGGTTTTTGCTTGCGTTAATTTGACAGCACTTGGCCTTACAGTTTTGTACGAACTATATGTAAATGTTAGCTTAAGTCTAGTGAGATTGGGAGACGTTGATGGCGGCCCACAGCTTGTCGAGCTTGGACGGCACCGTGATGAGCGGCTCGGTCTTGTTCGGGGAGTTGGCAGATCTGAAGTGTAATCAAAGTTCACTATTACTGAAGTGCTAAGGTTAAAATTTGCAAAACAACAAAATCGTTTACATACAAATGTATTTCATTTGTAATCTCAACTGGTCCGGGCTTATCCAGAAATCACGCGAGGTTTTTTAGGCCACTTTTAGACCCCCCCTCCCCTCTTGGTGATCTTTGGTGAGGTTTTGGACGACCCCCCCCTCCCCCCACGAAACCTCACGTGTATTTTTTGAATTTATCACCACCTATGAATTTTTTAAGAAAATGAAGTATATTAGTTGATCTTGTGCTTATTTTGGTTTGGTAGGTATATGCGTTATAAAAACGTGATTGTGTAATTTCTTCTATTTTTTAAGAAAATGCTACATAAGTAGGTAGATAGTTCGCTTCCATACATATTCAAGGAGTGTAGGTGTACCAAGGACGGTTGGCTTAAATTGGTCACCATTTCGTCGCATTTACTCTTTTTTTTAAATGGGATGGCTCTTGGCCAGCATCTAGCCAGGGGGCAAAGATGAGGCCAACGATGAAGCGAGCTCACCCAGAAGATGCCTATTCACTCGTGCCTTAAAAAGGTTTAGGTTATATGAACTCGGAAATACAAACGCCTGGATAGTCCAGGGACCAGGTAGCGTTATAGGTTTAAAGAACTTTATTTTTATCTCAAAGAAATTTACATTTCACTTAAGAGAAATTAATTTATAAAACTAAAATATTAATAGGTAAGCACCGCAAGGCGCTGATACAAAGTACAACTTAACTAAAACTTATCAGTAACAAAACACATATTATTGTTAAGTTAATGCACATGTGGGTAGAATACACTAAAACATAAAACTAAGTTGTATTTAAAAGTAAGGCAGATCGCGGTAACACTGTTGCGCTGCTTAGCGACAACCTTTTGTTTACGTTCGTGGGGTCGGTCGTGGCATTCGCCCAGGTCCGGATTTAGATATTATCGTGATAGATAACGTTTTTGTCGGACACAATGCACTATTAGAGCAGGAACAGAATTGGAAAAGGCGTCTCTAAACAATGCAAGCGGCAAGTCATGTAACAGTTGGGGTGACAACGTTATCAGAGGGTTTGGACCCTGCAGAGTACGGATCTGCCTGTCGCCATCTCGAAATTTGAGCCGGAAGTACGGTATACCGGAAAAGGTGCAGCCCATACAAAAAAATTCGTAGTACATTTAGTAAATTGTTGCTCTGGTACTCTAAAAGAGGTCCGATTGATATGGTTTTTTGGTGTTGTGAAGGACAATATTAGCCATGGTAACCTAAAAATTTCGGCCCTCCAGCTCCGTAACTTTGGCCGCCATCTTGGAAATAGTGTCATTTTTTTCAGTTCTTTGCTTTTACTGTCGTCAAAGTTCATTCCAGTGCTAAACATAGTTCTACAATATTGTAGAATACAAAATTTGCTAAAACTTTTTGGTACAAAGATTTTTTCCATGACCCCTAGGGACGAAGATATGACAGGATATATCATTAAAAATTGCCACTTTTTTCTAGTTTTCCGTTCATGTTTACATTTTAAGTGCATTTTAGCACTAATTATAGTTCGGCAATATTGTAGATCACGAAATTTGCTACAACTTTTGTATTGAAATATTTTTTCCACGACCATTAGGAAAGAAGATATGAAGTCATCTATGGAGTAGCACCGTTGAAATTTGCTACTTTTGCAGTTTTCTTCTCATATTTAGGTTTGAGTGCATTTAATCGCAATCTGTAGGGGATCTATGATGGTCGAGTGATAGCGGGATAGACGACAAGATAAAGCATCTGTCACTTTCCGATCTATACCACTTCAATCCCTCAGAAGACAAAATCGTCTGTTTCCACGATACCTAGAAGATCGTAGGTACTTTGAATTTGCATATAATTTTGTCTTCTATAATATTGCTGACCGAGAAATGCACTAAAACGAAAATATGTGAAGAAAACTGGAAAAGTAGTAAATATCGACGGTAGTACCCCATAGGTGACATCGTATCTTCTTTCCTGATGATCGTGGAAAAAATATTTCAATACAAAAGTTGTAGACAATTTTGTAATCTACAATATTGCTGAACTATAGTTAACGCTAAAATGCACTTTAATCGTAAACATGAGAGGAAAACTAGAAAAAAGTGGTAATTTATAATGATATCTCCTGCCATATCTTCGTCCCTAGGGGTCATGGAAAAAATCTTTGTACCCAAAAGTTTCAGCAAATTTTGTGTTTTACAATATTGCCAAACCATGTTTAGCACTAAAATGAACTATAACGACAGTACAAGCAAAAAACTGAAAAAAGTGACAGATTTTCCAAGATGGCGGAGAAAGACGTGGAGCTGGAGTGTCAAAAATTTCGGGATACGATGACAAATATTGTTCTTTAAGACATATCAAAAATCCATAGCAATTGGACCATAGTTAGGGTACCGGAACAACGATTTACCAAATGTACAACGAAAAATTTTGTATGGGCTGCACCTTTTCCGATATAACATTCTTCCGGCTCAAATTTGGGGATGGAGACAGGCAGATCCGTATTCTGCAGGGTCTAAACCCTCTGATTACGTTGTCACCCCAACTGTTACACGATTTGCTTCTTGTATTCTACTTCTTCAAAAATGAGCCTACTCTATATAGATACATCGTGCCCGCGACATACCTAAACGTGATCGATCCCTCACTACACTAGAAATAAAATGAAGAAATAAATGTTAAATTGAACATAAACGGGATCTTGCTACCGGCGGCGCTGATATAATTTTAAGTAAAAATACTCCCTAATCACTCCACAGACGGAAACCAAACAATGCAAGTGGTATTAATGACTATATGTTACAATATTGCATTTAATATTGATAATTATTTGGTCGCCATTGTTGATGACATACTTTGTGATAGCAAGATGTGCTAACATTAAAGGCTAAAGGGCTCTCCTTTCGCCTTTCACTGTTATACTTACTTAGTAGGTACTTATACAAACGGCTCCCTGCACGTTTATGTTTAACATAGAGTTTATAACGGGTTTTAGATATCATAAAGTATTTCCACCTACTCGTGAATCGCGAAAGGTTATCTTGCTATTACTTAAGCTTAAAACACACACAGAGCGGGCGGGCGTGAGGCGTGCGGCGCGCGGGCGTGAGGCGCGCGGGCGTGAGGCGGGCGGGCGTGTGGCGGGCGGGCGCTTGTCAACGCGCTGCAGAGTGAAACCTCGGCGGTGCGGCGGACCCAAAGGCAGTCTGTTTCAAGATGTCGCAAACAGACTGCCTTTGGGTCCGCCGCACCGCCGAGGTTTCACACTGCAGCGCGTTGACACGCGCCCGCCCGCCACACGCCCGCCCGCCTCACGCCCGCCCGCCACAAGTCCGCGCCCGCGCACCTCACGCCCGCTCCCGCGCGCCTCACGCCCGCCCGCTCTGTGTGTGTTTTAAGCTGTCAACAGTAAAACTTTCTTGTCTCATTACTCTGGGAAGGAAATAGGAACTCACTGCTGCAACTCCCCGTTGAAGGCACGGCCATCGTTGACATTCTTCACGTTGTGAGGCGAATACCGGTTGTAGAAGCCCCAAATGCTGTTCATCATCTTGCTGTTGTACTTCTGCGGAGACAGCTCCATGACTGTCGATAGAAAACACACATAGAGAGCAGCAAATCTAGAAGAGACAAAGGATGGCTCAGGTACAAGTCATCATTCATCATTAAACTTAAGAGCTACGTTATTGTCGGTGGAGAGATCGCCAGTTTTCTCGGTTCTCTGCCACAGTCTTTTAGGGTTCTG
The DNA here is from genome assembly GCA_951800055.1 of Cenopis cana. Lineage (NCBI taxonomy): Eukaryota > Metazoa > Arthropoda > Insecta > Lepidoptera > Tortricidae > Cenopis > Cenopis cana. Next base: position 10,245,023 of record OX637488.1, read on the forward strand.
ATACAACACGGCACCAATTTTCTACTTCACTTGGTTGAAGTACGTCAATCTGGGCACAGAATAAGTAATACAGAAACCGCACACGTACAGAAACCTCACTGTTTCATCACTTTCTAATAGAAAAAGGGGAAGAGGTCGACCCAGATCAGGGGCGGCCCACTCCGCGATTGCGTCGCGCCCGCAGAAAGAAAGTTTCTATCGTATGAAGTGGCCGCCAGAAGGGGTACTTGTTGCGGCGCGACGCCATCGCGGAGTGGGCCGCCCCTGATCTGGGTCGACCTCTTCCCCTTTTTCCTTCAATTTTTCCTTCTAAGATGTTCACAAAAAAGGTGTCGTGCCGTATCAGGCAGGTGTCCAAACATTCGTCCTCTCCCGTTCTGTATGGTTTTAAGCATAGTCCTCTTTCACAATGCTTAAAACCTCTTCATTTTTTTTTTCGCTCCGTTCAACTAATCTTTCCATTCTCCAACACCACATTTAAAATGCCTACAGTCTCTCTCTATCCCTCTACGTACTAATGTAGCAGTAGCTAAATAAAACACAGTACATATAGGTCGACTGATTAACTGAGACCGCGCAGAACGGTAGCGGGAAGCAGGGACGCGCCGCCTGCTACCCGTTCGCTACCCTTTGACGTCTCCCGTCTTATCCCTGTTCTATCTCAGGCGCGGTCTCAGCCAAACGCTACACCTATAACAGGCAAAACTAAGTCGTAGTTGGTGGTATCGGCTAGAAACCCCAAGTGCAGCTAAACAATTGACTCACAGTTGGTGTTAAATATCTTGGCATTGGGATCCTTAGCGGACTTGACGTTGGAGAGCTTCATGTCGCGCTGGGTCTCGCGGATGCGCCCGGCGGAAAAGGCGGACGGTGGGATGGATGCCATGGCCTTTACTTGACAGGCTGAAAAAAAACAATACGGGTATTGGTTCCTGGAGGTGAGCAAGGTTGCCAGAGAGCTCTCGAGGATGCACTGTGTTGAGAGCGATGTACCTATCCCTTCTGCTGTCAACCCAATGAATCCTCAAATTTTATAAAGGGTAACGCGCAGGTGTCTCGTTTGGAGTTGCGAGCGTCTATAGGCTGCGGTGTCCGCTTACCATCAGGTGGACCGTACTTACCAATTAAAGATAACTTTTAAGCTTAAGCCACACAGAGAGCGGGAGGGCGGTAGCGGCACGGGAGCGAGCGGTAGCGGGACGTGAGCGGGACGTGGGCTGGACGGGAGCGGGCGGTAGCGGCGCGGGATAGGTAGGCGCTCCCGCCCACTCCCGCGCCGCTACCGCCCGCTCCCGTCCCGCTCACGTCCCGCTACCGCCCGCTCCCGCGCCGCTACCGCCCTTCCGCTCTCTGTGTGGCTTAAGCTTTAAGCTGGCTTTAAGTGACTGATGAATAATAAAGACATGCATAGATGCATACCTATTGTTTATTCATTCTAAAATGTTGGCACATTATATTTTTAAATAGAAAACTTCCGTGAGTCTCAGACATATTGAAATCTAATAAACGGGTTACTCACGTCACGTCACGAGCGATATTCGCCGATACAGACGTGAGTAACACGTTTATTAGATTTCAATGTGGTACATTATAGTTTTTCTGTAAATAGCGGTTGTATTGTTAACCTAGCTCCATAGCTTTCAATCTTGTCTTTATATTAAGGTTGCATTTTGTAAACAGATGCAACAGTCTCGTTTTTCTGTAAGACTACAGAGTTTAAAGGTTATGCGACCTTATATTTTTTGCTATAACTTATGTCCAAGTAATAGTTCGCGGTATAGACAGGTGCGCTTCACCTGCCCTCAAAGGTCACACGACAATTACCTAATTGCTGGAGTTTGTCACAACATATGTAACCGTTTGTATGCTTCTTGTATTAGAGTTGATTGGACAATGACGCATTTGGGGATTATTTTGTTAGGTAGGTATCTATTTAGCGAAATTTATATGACTAAAACCTTACTAGAGTTTGCCCTTGCGTCAAATCTTGGGAGTACCTAGGTAGCGGACTCTGGGCATCCTTCAGGATGAAACTGTATTGGGGTAACGCTAGGAGGATGAACATCTACTCGTATCAAGTCGCGAACATAAGCTACTCATTATGTACCTACTTAAACCACTTATTAGGTTTGCAGCACTGGTAATAAACGTGACCACTAGTGTGATAACAATTAGTAGATACCGAGTTATTGTGACTGTCTGGGTGTTGCACTCTATTATAGTTAGCATGTTTTTCAAATAGATTCAGATTGTAAAGGTAAGCGATCTCAGTAGACCTGATGTAGGTATGGCGGAGCGTCCATACAACTCGATTCCCACCAGCTTGCCTAATTTTCAGGCAGTTGTTTTATAGTAGAAATTATTTAAAATGTCCGACGTTTTATCAATCTGTCATTGAACTTTGAATCCTTCTGCTTGAATAGTAAAGTCACTTTTTGAACAGACTAATTTGATACAACTCTGCCAGTTCCAATAATTTGAAGTATACTAGGTAGAGTCATTCGGGGTAACAGCGCGCGGTGGGTAAAAGTACGCAGCTCCCTTCTCTCCGGCGGTGGTGGGGAGGCTAAGGTGTGTGTTCGCGAAAGTTAGTGCCCTGAGCGGCACCGCTTCGGAGCCACGCGCCGTGCATGTAAAAGTCAAGTACTCTTCGCGGCAGGTCGCAGAAATCGAAAAGTGCTGATAATTTCTTCAATATACGTGCCGGGGAAAAGATTGTACACATTAGATTAATGGATTTAAGCCCGTAAGTTTGTTTTATATATCTTGTTTGGTTATTGTACTATTTATTTAAGAGTAAACATTGTCTCTAATAAGTATTAGCATATGGGTTGAGGCCGACCGTTAAATATTGTTGCTAATTGGGGTAAGAGTACGGGTTTAAAAGTGCGCACGTGTATTTGTATATACGTTGCGTTTTTGTAACCCGACACGAACAAATATGCATGTAAGGTTATTTAATACTTGAGTATATTGATATGCGATGATAAACCTTGTGCCTAATTTTGATCTTCTCTTTAGTTGAGTTTTAACACTCTATAGGTCATTGCAATAATTAATGCGTAAAGTATTTAGAGTTATATTTAGAGTAAAGTACAAAAAGTTGCCAATTATATTGTTTTCTAAATTTAATAAACGTTGATTATGCCAATAACCTGTGTTTTATTGATAATATCCATCAAGATTTTCAATGTGTACGTTTTCTCAGTATGCGCAGTTTTACCCGAAAGCTTGCGTAATTTTACCCGCATGACGGGGAAAAAGTACGCGTTCGGCACTTTTTGCTAAAACACATACAAAAACAAAATTAAGCAGTTTTGGTTGTAAATATACCTAAATAATGGAAATACATAAAATTCTCTACGATATTTTTATCCAATCACTTCGGAAATCCCATATTTGATAGGTTTTAAAGAACATAGAAAATAAAGTGCGTGCTTTTGACCCGAATGACTCTAGGTAGGTAAGAAAGAAAGGGATTTTCGGCTTCCCTAAAAATATTTTTGACGCGCCGCTGGCCGCTACTGGTATGCACTTTGTGAAAATTACCTTTACACAGATTGAAGAATATATTGGACAGCAAGGTGGAGTTGTTGAGAGCTTCAATCTTAAAGCCTGTCCCGTCCAGGCTCCTACAGTCGCCGTTGATCCTCAACGTGCTGAATAAATGCACCATTAAATCACAGTAAGATGGGTAAAATGCTTGAAGAAAGCACACTTGAATGCGCTAAGAGTCGCGGTTGAGACGCCACTGATCACAAAGACACGAACACGCCTGACCCCGGGAGTTATCAGTGACCAGCAGAGTTTCTTATGTATATACCTATTGTTTATAAATGGAAGTATATGTGCCGAGATAAGGCGTCAACGAGCGATATTTAAACGGTGTTGGTACCTACTTGTGTTTCGGGTTAGATGATTTTCCTGTTAATATCCTCTACGTTAAAGGAATCGAATTCAGACATGGTTTTTCGATCACAGTTATTCCTCCTTTCCTGTAATACTAAGCTTGCACGTTTACGACGGTAGGTATACTTACTTATAAACGTACAATTCAGTATATATTTGCTTCAACGAAAAAATAAGATAGCGCAGTAGGTAGTATCTGACATAGGTAGTTAGGTTCCTACTCGTACTATGTTAGGTATAGCTATAATAATTATAATAGGTATACCTGTGTAGGTATAATAGATACGAGTACCTAAGCTTTACTAATTAAAATGCTGTGTCTAACTACCTTAGTCGCAAATAATGAAAGGAATATTCTGTCCTGCGTAGGTAGACAGTAGGTATATGGTGACGTGATAAGTTGATAACCATTCCCGCACTAAAGAAGTAAGTGTTCAGAGAATACTGGGGTCATCACATTGGGGCCCGTAATGATGAATTACGTATTAATTGCCATACTAGGAAGATAAGTGTGTTGACTGGCAGACGCCAAAGCAATGAAGCGATAATACAGCCAGCTATGATATTCATCAATTGCCTCGACCTCGTATATATATCCTGATCTCGAGATTCATAACAGCTACAAGCAATCGGAGATCAGAATACGCTGGTGTTACTCGAGCGAGTTGTCGATAACCATTTTGAATGCCAGCGTTGCCAGCCCAGTGGTGAAGGAACTTTGCTGTAGATCGTATTACTGGAAAGAGGAACCCAAATATAATTAAGAAATGTACAAACTTAAAATGAAATGTTATGTTACTAACTCGATACGCGAGTTAGTTACATAACATACCTAACAAAGTCAAAGAGTTTATATTTGTAGTAGGTAAATTGATAGCAACATTCGCGATAGCACAATATAAGCAGACCTGCCTTTTGAAGTCTGTATCTCATTAGACAATTAAAATGTTGTCAAAGTCCAGTATTAACGTTTTCGACACGCCAACGACAGATATATTAATTATGCGCTTGCGCACCGTAGGTGTGATACTTAATATCAAATTCCATGCATTTATTTCTATTGGGTTCACATTCGCGTTTGACATTCCGATAAAATTTCATAATGGCGTATATATAATAAGTGACAGGCAGTGATAGCGTTTGTATTTGACAGAGCGTTGAAAAGGTTAAAAGTTTAGATTTAACACAGCTAAATTATATAAACAAATGAACAAGTCATTTGGTTCTCACAATCACTTTTTTTTTCAAGCAGAACAGGAAATAGTGTCCCCTAGGAGGGAAATGGACTGGCTCCATATTAAAGAACCTCCGACACCCACACAGCTGAGGGAAAAAGAAGAGAAGACGCTAGAAAAGTTAATGAGGCATAAAATTATATTATATCGATTGACTTTACTTTTTCATACAAATTCAGTCAGCATTAGATGGATTGTAGCAACCTTAGGGACCATATATCATAACATAATATATATTTAGGTACTTCTTTGGTAGTAAAGACATGCTACGATATGTAGGTATATTTGGCTACTTTCGCTTTGAGTTCTCGGCGACGATCATACAGACAAACCTCAAGATCAGCAGAAGTGCAAATTGCTCCAATCATCTTGAGGACGGGTGGTTCTGGTAAATCTGGTACTAGACCGCGTGACATGTCATAAGGTCACCCATCTCGCTAACCAGCCGTACGTCTGGATGTCCGATGAAAGAAGGGGGAAGGCGGTATGAGCTCATGGAGCTCCTTGAATACACTCACCGAAGTAGAGTTTGTAAAAGATGCACAGACACGCTACCAAGAGCGAAACAAAGAAAGCCTCATCAAACAACGGAGCAACGGAACGTTACATTATAGGTACCTAGGTAACAATAGTATGAAATTATGACAATAGTATGAAACTTTCCAGGCACTTAGATTGGAACAACGATGGTTCAGAACCCAACGCGAAGCCTATCTATCCTATCACTAGCTATACACAGTTGACTATACATACATTTATATAAATATGGTTTTCTTCCACGAAGGTTGTATCGGCCTGACGTCAATTGTGAATGCAAAATAAGCGTCACAATTTGACCTACTTTAGAAATTACGCTGATTCTGTATTTCTATCTACTTGCGTCACTAAGTTATTTGATACCAGGTACCTACGCTGTTCACAAGAGCATTGACACAGCATTGATAGCTCAGCCTTGAGTGCTCGGAAGCTCCACAAATGTGCTTTATTTTTGAAACTACACGAATTTCTAAACCAGTACGCTACAATTGTACTGGTTAGAAATTCGTATACGCACACTCGGCCCATAACCTATCACATGTCAGGATATCTATGATACCTATACGTGAATAACATTTGAGCTACACAATACATGGAAACTAATGAGTGAAACAAATTTTAAAATGAACGCCCATCTCCTATTAGACATTGATCCAATGTGAGAGTTTCTGTGTTGCGTTGCGTCGATTATGATTACTCTAGCATATCTAATGCGTAATATTTAGATTAAAACCAATCTTACACTGACTGTACGTACTCACATCTGGCCCCTAAGGGCCTGCTCTGACGATTCTGACGTAAGCATAAAGGTTTAATTCCACAGCCGAGCCGACAGCAACTGCACGTTCTGCCGCACTCCAAATTGTTTGGCGCCCCTTGACATCCGGCGCCTGGCGCGGCCGCGCTAACCGCCCCATCGGCATATGATATGTTCGGCTTACCTACACTTTCATGTGTACATCTATACATTACCTTATGTGTGCGACCCCCGGAGGGTTCGGTACAATCATCATTCATTTCCTCGTTGGCTAGTGTACATAGTGTAAAAAGCGTTGAAATAATTATATCGTCGTTCTTTCTGAGATAGCGTACTAGAATAGCATCACAGCACGGGGCAAAGGCCAAGACTACACGCTTCACTGAATCAATAAGTTTAAGGTGACTCGTCTAACCCCAGATTTGAAAACACTTGCGACAGTATACTTAAGTATTGTTTGGGGCCTCTGAGTGTTAGTTTAAGTTAAGTAGTATATTTTCCTCGTAGGTATTTTTGTTGCGGATAAATGTACTCGATAATTCGATCTCTTCAGCCCCTCTAGCACAACATGCATTCCGTATCTACTCGCGCGCGAGATGAGCTACCTGTCACTTTTTGACAGCATTAATCAGACAGTGACAGGTAGCCTATCTCGAGCGCGAGTAGAGACGAGATGCATGTTATGCTAGCCCCACTGCATTTGCCATCAGTTTTCGAGACAATTTAATAAAGCAGATTTATTTATAACTAGCGACCCGCCCCGGCTTCGCACGGGTGCAAATTATACATATAAGCCTTCCTCTTGAATCACTATCTATTAAAAACCGCACCAAAATCCGTTGCGTAGTTTTAAAGACCTAAGCATACATAGGGACAGACAGACAGGAGGAAGCGACTTTGTTTTATACTATGCAGTGATGTCTACACAATTGCTGTTGTCTGACCGCAGCGCCGGATCTAGAAATTTTTCGAGGGGGGGCAAAAACTACAAATGCCGCCCCCGTCTGCATATATTGTCTTACAAATTGTTACCTCTACCATTTCAGAACAGTATAAGTAGCTACTAGTCATGAGGTCATAACTACGCAATACGCATAGATGAAAACGCGAGCGCAGCTAATTTTTTGTTCTGTCAAGACGTATTTTGGCCTGTCAAGAAGTTCGAATTGCCGCCCCCTAAACTTGCCGCCCGGGGCATGGACCCCGGCTTGCCCCCCCCTAGATCCGGCTCTGTCTGACCGTCACACAAGTGAGGGCCATAGTAAATTGCTGTCAATGTAAATCTGTAAACTTACGAAGTACCTATCCTTACCTAACTCTAGGACTAGGAAATGAAATAAAAACCAAAGTTTGCAAGGTGTATCAATTAATAAATTTATATTTTACATTTTTATTTGGATTATATTTAACTGCACATCAAATAGCTTATTAGCTGGCAATTTATTTCCATCGATTTAACGGTTTTTAAATCAAATAAGTACATTTTACTTCGGTAAAGCTTCGGTTAGCAAAACTGGTGTTACTAGTAATAATTTGAAAATATTCATAAATATTACTGATTGCACATCAAATTTCATAGAAAAGAAAGTTTTATGATGTGCAGTTAAATAGGTATCTTTTTATTTGTACACTTACCATCTAGAAATGATCATCTTGTTTGGGTGTTATTATCACCTTTAATAATTACAATAAAACGAATTTTATGAGGTATAAGATAGTGGAACAGGTAAATATCGTTTGTTGGTACTTAAAAGCAACACTAAAACATGGCTTATAATATTTATCTTATTAAGTACCTTTGGTGCTGCTGAGGCCTTCAAAATATCGAAAAAATAAATGCTGATCTATCAAAAATATACAAAAAGTTGCAAGCGTGAGAGACAATAACGAGGCATTTGGTAACAATAACAAATTATCTGGCACTGATTTTGTACGTTGCTTTGTCGAGATTAGTTGTTGATGTTAGTACTAATTTACGGAGTATTCTTGTTGAAACTATTACTTAACCAGGCTACACTAAAAATAAATAACGATATAAATAATGGCGGTTGAAATGAACACTAATACGCTCGGCGGCCAATGAATACTGTTAATCTCAGTCAGCACCCATGAGGATAGATTACCTGCAAACAAAAAAACATTAATAGTATGTGCGAAACGAGGGCTCCAACACAACGAAGCGTTTATACCCCCGGGTTGCCTAATACATAAACATTGAAATTAGGTCGTCGCCAACACAACACAGTACACTTCAAGAAAAATTAACCGGTGTGTTTGGATTTAGAATGAAAATTGCGCCACTCTGCTATCTGCGGGACGCGTTTTCGAGATGGATGGGATGACTTGCGTTGTAGATACTGTTATTTACAAGATACTATACATACAATAGAAACTCAAGACACCAGATGGTATTGTTGACTTATTACTAAAACATATTACTTGCAACCGGCATTTGCATTGTAAACTGCATGCTTCATGCTTGACTTGCTACTTAGTCTAAATATAGTTAAGGAAAATTTCAGTACGAGTAACATAAAGATCAAACGGAATGTTTTTATTTTCAGAGAGATAAGATAACATAGCTATCAAGACTGTTATTTCATGACATAATCATGTGGCAACCATAAAAAAAAAGTAAACTGACGATAAAAATTAAAGAAGCTTTATAATTTCAGTTTTAAGACAGCTTTATAAAAAAAGAGGTTATCAAAATACGAGTATTTCAACATATAGTAGACAATTTATTACAAACAGTTACCCGCGTCTGGGTATTTGTAAGTTACAAGTAATAATTTATTTCTTTCTCTACCGACATCAAAATATTACTCATGTATTTCCTCGCATTTGTACTACCAATTGTAGTTACAAACATCGATGCAAATCGTAAACATGTGAGTTGATATAAACAAATTATTTCTTGGAATATATCTGATAGCCGGATAATGAAAGCGTAAAATGTAATGTGTTGTTTAATTCCGCTGATTATAGAAATCATTGTTTGTTTTGCTATTCATGTCATGTTACTAGATCAAATCCATTCATTGTTTTATTAGCTTTTAATCAAAATAGGCTAGTCTATAGCTTTTTCCCCGCGCCTCCGTCCGCGCAGAAGTGATTATTATTATTGTTATTAGAGGGCCCCCCTTGCGGATGCACTTCGACCCAATGGGATATTTTGTGCAAAACTTGTTAGACATACCTAAAATTAGTCTAGTACGTCCTAATGACCGGCGGCACTGTCTTGCACTCGTTCTGGTCGAGCGTCTTGTCGATGACGGGTCTGTACGTCAGCTTGGAAGTGCCCGTCTCCGCGTCAGTCTCTGCGTCAGTCTCTGCTAGGGTGTGTTTGTTAGACTTGCTTCTGTAACTTGTTAAAGACTTACCTAAAATTAGTATAGTACGTCCTAATGACCGGCGGCACTGTCTTGCACTCGTTCTGGTCGAGCGTTTTGTCGATGACGGGTCTGTACGTCAGCTTGGTGGCGCCCGTCTCCGCGTCAGTCTCTGCGTTAGTCTCTGCTAGGGTGTGTTTGTTAGGCTTGCTTCTGTAACTTGTTAAAGACTTACCTAAAATTAGTCTAGTACGTCCTAATGACCGGCGGCACTGTCTTGCACTCGTTCTGGTCGAGCGTTTTGTCGATGACGGGTCTGTACGTCAGCTTGGTGGCGCCCGTCTCCGCGTCAGTCTCTGCTAGGGTGTGCTTGCGCCAGTGCTGCTCGAACGGCAGCTTCGTCTGGAGGCAAAATGATTTATAGGAGTGACATTTATAGGGTTTTATGAAAACGCGTAAAGTTAGAGTACTTTTATCTCACGAGCGCGGGTGAGCCATGGTTGCGTGTTAAGCTATACATGCACATTGTCTATGTGTGCGTCAGCGTAGGCGCTATGAGTTGACGTTTGTCTATGTGTTCGTATGTGTCACAACTACAACAATGGCCAGCCCGCGCTCGTGAGATAAAGTACTGTAACACATAGAAATCTTTGGATCTCTTGTGCAAAATAACAACATTTTAAGCCTGTATTACACTAAACGGGTAAACTCACGTATTAATTGTCACTCCGGGCAACATGTTTCGAACTCGTCGGGAGTTCTTCATCAGGTTGAGTGCGTTCGCGACGGTTCACCAACCACGGTTCCACGGTTCGGTTCGTTTAGTGTAATATACTTTTAACATGACTCACAAAAGTTTAAATTCAAGTATTTTAAGCCTGTTTTAATTTGACGCAGAAACGACAACCCTATTGACAAACATTTCATTTCACGCCCGTACTACACTATACCACCACGCGGCGGCGGTAGACCACGCCGGCGGTGGCGTGATAACTTGGACTCCTTTTTAAAAGACTGGCCAGATATTGCACAAGACCGCGAGGAATGGAAAAAGAGGGGGGAGGCCTTTGCCCAGCATTGGGACATTTTAGGCTCAATATAATATAATAATACTACACTATACCTGTCCATCCAAAGGCTTGGAGTAGTCATACTCGTCGCGCCTCGTCTTAAAGTCTTCACGCGCGTGCGCGCCGCGCGACTCCTCGCGGACCAGCGCCCCCTCCACGATTTGTACCGAGTTGATGAGCAGGTTCTGGAGCTCCAGGGTCTCGATCAGGTCGCTGTTCCAGATCAGAGAGCGGTCCGACACTTTCACGTCCGCGATTTGTTTGTAGATCTCGTGGATTTGCTTGTGTCCTGTCACAAATGTTACATTAGAGTTAGAGAACTGTTTCGTAAGTTAATAGCTAGATTCGTTACCGAACATATAGTCCCTATTCGTCCCGGTACCGCCGCATACCGGGGCGAGTCAGTCCGACACAGGTCGGGCCTAGCTGAGTTTCATGCTGGACTCTTCTCAGCTAAGCTAGGTTTAGGTACTGAACCAGTGACAAAACTCCCAGTAGCACACATGTCAGATTCAGTTGAAACCGCTCAACCAATCTCACTGGAGCGCAAACCCTTTAGAGTATTCCAGTGTTTAAACCGCCCGGTCGTATCAAAGTTTTCCCCTGGATTTTCCCTAGGCCACTTTCCAACCGCGGACTCCTATCGCTTTATTGGGCCCGGCCTATAAAGTCAGTCAGGATAAAAAAACCGGGCAAGTGCGAGTCGGACTCGCGCACGAAGAGTTCCGTCCCATTATCTTTAAAAACCGGTGAAGTGCGAGTCGGATTTCGTACATTTAGGGTTGCGAACCGACCGCAAAGTTAAGTTGGTTTTTATAAGAAAAATAAGGAAATTTCAAAGAAAAAATCTAATTGTTCAGTATATTAGTATTTGTTGGTAAAATATACGTAATAACAAACATTATTACCAAATTTTAAGTTTATAGGTATTTGGGAAGTTAAAAAATTCATCGGAACAAAATTTCGTAAAAAAAGATGACTTTGGTGGCTTCTCATTTAGCTGTATGGGAGCCCCCCTTAAAAACATTTAAAAATAAGTTTTGACTATTTGTATGGCTTCGGGCCATCAAGATGCTTATACTGTGTAAATTTGAAGCCTGTAGCTCCAACCGTTTGGCTGTAAAATCTGTGTGACAGACGACGGACGGACATTTGGGCGTCACCAATAGGGTTCCGTTTTGACCCTTCGGGTACGGAACCCTAAAAACGGCAAAAAAATCACGTTTTTGTATTTATTTTATTCTGCTTTTTAGTATTTGTTTTTATAGCGGCAACTGAAATACATCATCTGTGAAAATTTCAACAGTCTAAGTATCACGATTTTTGAGATACAGCCTGGTGACAGACGGACTTAGTAATAGGGGCCCGTCGCCATTAAGTGACAGTCAAACAGAAACTTTATTCAGTTGGTACTAGTACAATAAACAAAATAACGTATAACTTTGGCCAACAACAGGCAGTCTTATTGCTGAAAAGCAGTCTATTCTACGGAGAGGAAAACAAAGTATGTAGTAGGTGTTAATTAAAATACCTTGTACGGTACCACTGATTGCTTTTCTTACATAAATCAATGGTATCAACTTGCGCAATAATTTTACTACCGACATTGGAACGGCTGTTAAAAGCGTATAAAACTCACATAAGTGTAACACGAAATGGTTTAAACACGTTTCGCCGTGTACAATATTTTTTTTATCTTTCTATATATACCAGGAAAAAATATGTTACTAGAAAACATTAACTGAAAATTAAAACTATGACTTTATCTGAACTTACATAATAAAATTGTACTTTCCGTATTCTGTAGAAAGGTGTGAAAAAGGATAGTAAAACAATGGTTAATCTTATATCTTTAAACGAGCAATTCTTGTATAAGTATATATCTATATATATTTATTTCGGGGATCTCGGAAACGGCTCTAACGATTTTGATGAAATTTGGTATGTGGAGGGTTTTCGGGGACGAGCAATAGCAATGGACTAGGTCTTATGCCCGGGAAAACGCCCAGATATTTTCTTATTATTCCAAAAACTGACGCTCACAATATAAATTCCTCAAAATTGACTGTGTAAATTTTAAGTGACATTGTATATTGTGAAAATAAATAAATCAAATCATCAATTGTGTATCATTTTGTACATCGTGCAATCCAAGTTGGTGGATTTCACGATCTATATATTTTGAGGACGACTGACAACGCACTATCGGCACTATATCCGCAACGACGCACTTAGAAATCACCCTAATTCACATCGACAAAGAGGCAATTTTAAATGAATTCCACTAATGGTATTTACGGATACATTACGAAAACAAACGGTTGCTGTAACCGTGAAACGCTATATTTAACTTTTAAACTACGTAGATGGAGCAATACTGCCCTTAATTTAGGACGGGACCTTGATCGAAGTTTATCTTGCATACGCCTGTTATGATATAGAGATATGAACAATATTTGAATAGAATACAGATATTTATTGTACTCTGGTGGTTGTTGTGTTGTTGAAGACTGAACAAATGTAACGGCATTTAGTTTTAAATAATAAATTGCTGTAGAAACAATATTAACTATGATTGCCTGTAGCTTTCGGGAGTAGGAAAACACCGTGAGGAAACTGGTATAATTCCAACAAGGAATAGGGATGTTGACACCAAATAAGAAAATAAATGTATCCGTATTTTCTCGAAAAAGGATCAAATTCTCAATCAAATAGCGAAAAAAGTAATTCAAAAGAATAAATAATTACATAATTATAAGTCTTCAAAGTTTTAGGAGGGGGCATTTTCTGTCCCTGTTCCGCAAAACGCACCTCTGTATTGAACGATCTTCATTTACTATGGCGCTCGAGGTCAGTGACGTCACTGATCTGTAGCGCTTTCTCTCTCGAACTAAAGACATTCTAAGGGTTGTAGTTTCGTTATTTTTTGAGATATTTGAATGGGAATTTCACTATTTGGCATAGTTTTATGTATTCTTTCGTATGGAGTAATAATAATTTTTGAGTCAACATCCCTATTGGTTGGAAGGTCAGATGGCACGATGGCAATCTCATTCGTAAAAAATTTATTGCCTTAGCTAATATTGGGAATTAGGTCCCAAACATCAGGATATAACCAAAAACCACAAGGACAACGATTAAAGATCTAACGCAAGTAGAATACTTCATTGAATCCGCCACGTGAAGTAAAATCTCAGTAAAATACCCACACAGTATTGCATAACCAGTTTGAACATGTTAAAAGATATTTGTAAAGTACTTCATCACAATGGCGGCCATTGTTTCTAAGGGAACATCAAAAAAATGGTTAAACCATTTATGTCAGAAACAATTGAAACATTCAAGTTCTTCTATGCCAAGCCACACGCTGGCGGCAAAAACCCGTTTTTTGTACACTACCATCATAAAGCTTTTTGTCTACTACCAGATTTACAGCAAAAAAGTTCAAGGGTACCAACGGACTCTGATTTTTATGCACGTGTTTTAGCTGTAGCCTTTCTAGTTAGGGCGAGTCTTAAGACAAGTGGACTCCCAAGTTGCGGCAACTTTAAAGAGTATAGACATAAGGCCTATTTTTGATTGAGCATTATTGTGTGTGGTATTTCTATACAAAGAATATCCCCGGGTGAGCCAGTTGTGTCTTCACATGTGCAAGTCATTGATTTATGACAAGTACCTATTATTAGTTTCTTTGGTCATGGATTTCAATTGATGCATGGTCGTTATACCAATCCATATTTGTAGGTACACTCGTATAACCAATAATAAAATTAGGAAAGTGAGTTAGTTTGTAATGTATATTGTGTAATCGACTACAGTTTTATGTGATGATAACGCGACCAACGCGACGTGAATATCAAAAGTTTAAGGGCTACAAAACCTAATATTGATCTAGTAACCCGCATAAACTGTGTCAGCGTTACTACAAATCCATGTAATAAAATATAAACATAACAAGCACATAAGTCGTTAACTATTGACCACCGGATGGACAACTTTTGTTTTTCCAACTGACAATGACCCGACCACAGGAGGGACGACTTTTGTTTTTTCAACTGTAAATGACCTGGGTTGGATCGAACCAACGAGAGATCAAGATTGAAATGCGCGACTTTTGTTTCAGTTGCGTTCAAATTTAACATCGTGTTATTCGTGGCCTGGATTGTTTTCGCAAAACCAAGTTTAATAAGAAAAAGGCTTCCTCACCATTGACAGAAATAGACACACAATGCCGAATAGAAATGGCGGAAAAAGGGACCCAATGTGACACTGTCATTCGCATTCCAATAGTTTCGTACAAAAAAGATTTACAGCTGTTAGTATTAAGTGTCAAATTTGTAACAAATACCAACACGAATGTGCCGCCCGAGTCGTGCGGGCGGTTCTTTTACGGGGGCCATTTTTTTGGCTGATTGTGAATATAGTTCTATAATATTACACATCTATGTTCCTCACCTTCTTCGAGCGTACTCTTCTGTCGGAACACGGCGGCGTTCTTCTGCATGCACTTCTGCATGCGCAGACGCAGGTCGGCGGTGGAGATGCTGCCGTCCGCGTGGCGCACGCGGTCCAGGTTCGCCACGCTCGCTTCGCCGGTCGTCTGGAAATATGTAACTGATAAGTACCACAGTGGTACTACCACTGTGTATATATTATGTCTATTCCACAATACGAGTATTGGGCACTACGTAAAATAATTCGATTAAAATAATCTAAATAAACCCAATTAAGGCGAGAGGTAGGGCAAGGCATTCTCTATCCAAGTGCATATTGATTTCATTAAAAGTTTATTTTTACTTGAAACTTACCCCACTTAAAACTAATTGCCGACCCCAGCTCTATATAAACATTGCGCACGTTTTATTCGTCGGTTTTGGCACTCACGCTCACTCACTTGATAGAAAGTAACAGATGCTTTACCTTGTGGTTTACCACGCTATCGCGCGACCATAATGTAATAAAGGCCTGTACTCACGTCCTTGAGCGGCGCCTGCGCGTCGCCGGGCCGACTGGTTTCGGCGACGGTGATGGCGCAGGCGCGGCCGAACACCACGATGTCGAGCAGCGAGTTGGCGCCGAGCCGGTTGGCGCCGTGCACCGACGCGCAGGAGGCCTCGCCCGCCGCGTACAAACCGGGGACCACCTTGTCTTGTCCGTTGTAGTGGCTGATCACCTGTGGGTAACATTACACATGTTAACATTTTTCCTCTTTACATACATACATATTATACTCAACCCCATTCGACATAACGTCAAATACTATAGTCCTTACATACTTCTTTTGCTTCAATTACATCCATACATCTCCTCATACACACGTCGGTTGCGGATTGGGTTAGGTTGGAGGTTGGCTTAAAATTTCAGCCGGCTGATCTTGATTGTAGAGAGCACGAATAAATGGTAGCTCAAAACATACAAGAGAAGATAGTTTTCAGAAGAGAGAAAAAGAGCAATGCGTGTTACTCTGTTGTCATGGACTGTGCGTAGTTCAGGGGGTAGATTCCTTGTAAAAAACCCACGGTCATGAAAATCTTGGTCGTCTAAATTCTGCCTTAGCTGTGTTGCGGTTGTTGTTACAAACGGGCAGTATAATATTAACACAAACCCCGAAGCGAAAGGTGGTGGGAGTGCTGGACATCGTACGATTTATCCCATTAATCATTGTCAACACCACATGGACATGGGTGGGGACTTGGAAACCATAATGACGTCAACTCCGGAGAAGGATGACTGTCTCTGAGCTTCGCTTCAGCAGTAGTGTTAATAGCAAGTACCAATATGAACACATTTGGACTGGAAGTTGGGGGATACCGCCCATGTTTTAATGGACTGTTGGCAGCACGGGGATGGGTTCCTTGGTGACGTCGACGCCGGCGAAGATCATGGCTGTATTAGCGATGCTCGGCAAGCATTGCTTCAGCTGGGCAGTTACAATATCGATACAAACCTCTCCGCGGAAGTTGGTTGGGGTACCGCCCATGTTGTAGTGGACAGTTGGCAGCACAGGGTTGGGCTCCTTGGTGACGTCGACGCCGGCGAAGATCATGGCTGTATTAGCGATGCTGGGCAAGCATTGCTTCAGCTGGGCAGTTACAATATCGATACAAACTTCTCCGCGGAAGTTGGTTGGGGTACCGCCCATGTTGTAGTGGACAGTTGGCAGCACAGGGATGGGCTCCTTGGTGACGTCGACGCCGGCGAAGATCATGGCTGTATTAGCGATACTGGGCAAGCATTGCTTCAGCTGGGCAGTTACAATATCGATACAAACCTCTCCGCGGAAGTTGGTGGGGGTACCGCCCATGTTGTAGTGGACAGTTGGCAGCACGGGGATGGGTTCCTTGGTGACGTCGACGCCGGCGAAGATCATGGCTGTCTCGGAGATGCCTGGCAGGCGCTGCTTCAGCTGGTCGGGGGGCAGGTGGTGGAGTTGGAGGTGAACATGGTCCTTCTCGGGCCCGCAGCCGCGCCCTGAAACCAGGAATACATTAGTGTGAGGATCATAAAATAGGATGAGCAACAGAGGCGGCGTTCAGTGTGGGCGTCGTAGTCGCCTACGGCCTCGCGCCTCAAATACGCAACACATAATTCAGACGAAACTTCAGGTGCGGGGTAGGGCAAGGCCTTCTCCATACAAACTCTGTGCAAGTTTTATTCGTCGGTTTTGGCACTCCCGAATATTTTTTTTTGCTCGTTAATATTGGATATACGAAGAAAGCCATGAAAAACAAAAATTTCAAGAAAAAAATCAAAATATAAAAAAAAAAAATCCAGGTTCTGGCTAACAGAAAAATAAGCATACTGACGAAAAATCATCACTAGCATTCGCAAGCTTCCTCTGTCTTACAAAAATAATAATAACCAAAAATCATAAGTGTAATGCATGCTCGAAGAAGTCTTTAAGAGCCTGGCAGTTGCCTGGGAGGCGAGGGGAATAGTCGTCGGTGGAAAGAGGCTGTCAAACCTTCGTTTCGCGGACGACATTGTTCTCTTCGCCTCTTCCGCAACAGAACTCCAGCAAATGCTCCAAGATCTGAGCTCGGCTAGTCTTCAAGTTGGACTCACAATGAATCGGTTAAAGACTCAGGTGATGACAAACAGCACAAAACGTAGGGTCGAGGTAGATGGGCAAATCATACACTATGTCGACGAATATATATACTTGGGCCAGGTAGTCTCTTTCAGCAACAGGCAAGACAAAGAAGTCGAGCGCCGTATAGAGAACGCCTGGAAGAGCTACTGGTCCATGAAGGCGCTAATGAAGGGCAACCTTCCACTGTCACTAAAGCGAAAACTCGTCGATATGTGTATTTTGCCTGTCCTAACCTACGGTGCGCAAACATGGTCTTTAACCGAAATCCAGAAATCCAAACTGAAGGTTTGCCAACGTGCTATGGAGCGTAGCATTTTAGGTGTTAAAAGGACGGACCGTGTCCGAAACACTACGCTACGCTCCAAAACACGCATAGCTGACGTGGGTACCAAAACAGCCAGGCTCAAGTGGGACTGGGCCGGCCACGTCTGTCGCATGCACCCGGATAGGTGGGCTAATGCAGCTACCAAGTGGGTGCCACACGACGGACGACGCAGACGAGGCAGGCCCAGACGGAGATGGCGGGATGATCTGGACGTATTTGTCTCCAATTGGGAGGAAGAGGCTCTGGACAGGGACGTCTGGACAACATGGGGAGAGGCCTTTGCCCAGCAGTGGGACACATAATAGGCTATTAAAAAAAAAATGCAAACACAAGCAAAGAAAAACTTGCACAAAGTTTGTATGGAGAGCTTGCCCACTCTGCGCCTTAAAAAAATATTCGTTATAAAACGATTATTGATAAAATTTGCTTCCTGTACAGTCAAGGGCACCAATATGTATAAATTTTTTCACATTATTCCGTTGAGATAAGATCCAAAAATGTATACATATTTATGCCTTGACTGTACTATCAGAGGGCCTCGCTAAATGTTACTTTCCCACGTAAAATTTGGGTCTTGTCCCGCTACTGATGAGCAAGAAACTCAGAAATAAATAAGCGCAGCAGTTCGATTAATGCAATGGAGAAGAAAATGTACATCTGGTCCTTACCCTCCATGATCTCAACAGTCATAGCCCGGGAGACGACGTCTCGACTGGCCAGGTCCTTGGCTACCGGCGCGTATCGCTCCATGAACCGCTCGCCCTTCGCGTTCACCAGGAAACCACCTTCTCCGCGGCAGCCCTCAGTAATCAGGCAACCCGCTCCGTAGATTCCTGCAAATATTATAATTTATGAGCTCGTCACATTTTTAAAGTTTTCTCTAGCATAAAAAAAATCGTGTATGTAAGTCAAGTACCCTTGCCTTGACGAGGGGCCCTACCCCTAAGCTCTCGAATTACCATACACAATACGCTATTTGACAAAAAAAAAATGTATAATGCCAATCGAACCAGTTTTTAGAGACCATCAAATGTCTATATGGGACCAACAACATTTAGAGCACAATAAAGGGCTAAAATTAGGGACAAACCTAGCTCGACGCTAGCGGGTCTCAAAAAGGCTCCTACAAATTGGCCCTGGCAAATGACGTCACTTGCACCGCATTCGACCAACCGTTGTATGGGAAAATTAGTATTTTGCTGTTTTCGTCGTAAAATAATGCGTTTAGGTACATAGTTGCCATACAATTTATTTTTTATTTTTACATAAGCATTCTATTGATACATTTTATTTGAATTTTGGACGGTAAAAAAAATTACATAATTTTCTGAGTTTTTGATGATTCATATCTTTTTATGATTTTGGTAAAATTTTATAATTTACGATTTATTGTGATATTTTGATGGCTAACTATCCAAAAATTGACACTGCGTTATAAATTTTAATATGTGTCAAATACCGTATTTGTGCAAGTTCTTCCTCGTTTGTGTTTGCACTAGTTATGATTTTTGGTCAGTAACATAACCTGTAGGTTTTCAATTTTTTTTTTAATTTTTAAAATTTCTCCTTCAGGTTCTTCGTACTTATATCCAATATTGCCGAATGGGTTAAGTACCATATCGGAAATCGCACGTAAATGCATGACTCGTATATGGTCTCGAATGGGTTAAGTAAGAGCGGACATTGACGCCAGTGGCCAGGGCCTGTACTCCGAACGTACAAATCTAAACGTCGTATAGTGCCGTCAAATTTACTGATATAGTGTATAACATGAGAGTGAAGGGGACGGCACGATACGAATTTCGTATTTCGACCCTCAGGATCGTGTTGTATACCGTACCTGTGGGGTGGAACTGCACGAACTCCATGTCCTCGTTCTGCAGGCCGGCGCGCGCGGCCATGGCCGTGCCGTCGCCGGTGCACGTGTGGGCCGACGTGCAGCTGAAGTACGAGCGGCCCGTGCCACCTGTCGCCAGGATCGTGTTCTTCGCTTGGAACCTGTGGATTATAAAACCTTGTATTGCTATTGGCACTTTACAAATCAAAGCCAACAGTTACTAGGGCATGCAATTTCCCGGCAAATCCCGGGATTTTGTATGGAAACCGGTACCGGTACTGCACGCCCTAACAGTTACCAAGAGCTTCTACCCGAAAATAATTTAAAAATACTAAAACCCGAAACCAACCGAACGCATACGATTCACATGCTTCTTAAGGACGGTTAATTGAAAAAAAAAATCATTATTCATGTTATTGGGCGCAAACTGACAACCCTAAATCGTTTTTTTTTAATTGTACCTGACTGTGGCTTTATAGGCTGGGCCCAATATAGGAGTATACAGGGCGTCCTACGCCATGCCACATGGAGGGAAAGTACCTTGAATATTGTAGATGGAAGATTTTACTAAAAGAAGACATTATTTTAATTTAAAAAACAATTTAAACTGCATTCATAGGCGTGGGACGCCCTGTATATATATATATAGGAGTTCGCGGTTGGAGAGTTGCCTGGGGAAAATCCAGAGGAAACCTCCGACACGGCCACGCGGGCGGTTTAAACACCGGAATACTCTAAAAGTTTGCACTCCAGTGAGTAGCGTACCCACCGCTACCATACCCGTGACCCCTGGTTGGTGCTAAAAACGCAACAACCTGGCAACCATACTGTCTTCTCGAAGATCTCACTGTTCACGGTTCAAAATATTTGCATTACGATAAATAAATGTAGGTGGGTCATTCAACTTTTCTTTGTAGTTATTTTGTCCCGTCAGTCAGGGCATAATAGTAACCGAGTTTCTTAGAAAAAAAATATTTATATGTACTTCTAGCATGCTCAAGAAGTTGGCCCACATCAGAAGGAGTTTACCATCATTGCTAAAAATCATATTTAGTAGGATTAAAGTCTGTAAAATCACAGTTTTAAAGAGTGACCCAGGGGACGTAACCATGGTAACGAGCTACAAGAAATAGTAGATTGACCCAGGTATGGAATATACCTGTGCAGTGTGCCATCCTCAAGATTGATGGCGATGCAGCCCTTGCAGACTCCATCTTCCATCAGCAGGTCGAGCGCGAAGTATTCGATAAAGTACTCGCAGTCGTAGCGAAGAGACTGGCCGTATAGGGTGTGAAGCAGGGAGTGGCCCGTTCTGTAAATAAAACAAAGAAAATAAGGTTCAACTCATGCAAATGTTCAAATGCTCATTAAGAATAGTCCCCCCTTTAACGGCTGATTTTTTTTTTTTAACTCGCTATCAACAACAACTCGCAACAACAACACGCAACAGCAACTCGCTGGCAACTCAGTCGATATGTCGCAGGCAAATCGTATAATCCGCCGTATTACATTATGCCTAGGCGTTTTACAAAACAGAGCTGTTTTGTATTACGGCGGGTCAACGATTAGGCGGATTGAATACGGCTGAATGAAAGTCCTCCGTAATGTGTTCGGCGATTTGCGTTCTTCAATTCGCCTAGCCGTATTGCAAAAAAGCGGTTCAGTCAGATTGTATAATTCGCCGTAATACATTACGGCTAGCCTTTTCGCAAAATTGCGTCGTTTTAGCTGTCACTTCTTTGACAGCTTTTAGTTCCCATTTCTAACACTCGCAGCGCTGTTTAGCAATGACAATTCGGCCATTTTGTAAAACAGCAAGCCGTAATGTAAAACGGCGGATTATGAAATCCGGCAAATACAATCCGGCTAAACGTGAGCCGCCATATTGTAGAACGTATTGCAATGACGATATATCAAGAAGGTGTCATTTAGACTGTCACTTTGTCTGATATATCAGACGATGGCGGTTAAAGGTAAAAGGGTTAACAGACAAATTCAACTCTGGGCGTGTTTTAGTCTCCGTCATGAGCTGATGACGAGTTGAAATAAATTTAGGAACTTCGCTTGATGTCACAGACTTCCGCGGCTTACAGTGGCCAGGGGGCTAGATGGCTTATTGTAGTATGATAATATTGATAATTTTATCAATGATTCAGACACACGCTACCTTGACACACTGTTTATAACTAGACAGGTACAAATAAATAACTGTTACATACTTTTTAATTGTGGCAAAGTGTGATAGGTAAGAAAATATAAACCGACCGTCTTAATGCGTCCTTGGGGCCTACCGGGAACCGAAAACGAAGTACTCCCTCTCTGTTGCTCCAATATGCAAGTGCGACAGGGAGGCAAATATTTTGTTTTCGCAAGGGCCTGTGACGGGACAGAGGTAAGAGGGGACACGTCAAAGGGTAGCTGACTGGAAGCTTGTGGCTGGTCCCTGCTTCTGTTATTCTTCCGCGCCGTCTCATCAGTAAGCGGTTGACCTATAGAAACTAGTCGGCGGGTACAGATTACCTGTCAGCAACAGCGCAGCACCTGTGCGCCTGGCCGTCCTTGCCGAACTTGAGCGACTGTCCGCCGAAGGCCCTCTGGTAGATGCGGCCCTCGGGCGTGCGCGAGAACGGCATGCCGTAGTTGTCCAGTTCGATTATGTAACAAACTATTAACTAGTCAGCTAGTATAGATTACCTGTCAGCAACAGCGCAGCACCTGTGCGCCTGGCCGCCCTTGCCGAACTTGAGCGACTGTCCGCCGAAGGCCCTCTGGTAGATGCGGCCCTCGGGCGTGCGAGAGAACGGCATGCCGTAGTTGTCCAATTCGATTACCGCGTGCGGCGCCTCGCGCGTCATGTAGTGGATCGCGTCCTGCCAATTAATAACTAGATTAAATACAAATTGGGGCAGATTACGTTAATACAACAGCAGCAGCTTCTATCTGTGCGATTGAAGTTTCTTTAATTGGCTTTGTATTACTATCTAAGTCTCTATCATAATTTAGTAGCTGTTGGTACTCCTTAAACTAAATGAATAATTAAATATTGTAGTTGTTTAAAAGTGTCAAACATTTTCTGCAAGTGTTAATAGAAAATGTATGATTTATTTGCTAATAAATCAGGATTGCCAAAAAAAACGGAGAAGGATTCCATGAACGCATACATATAATTTTACAGAATTTGTTTATGGAGTGGGTCTCCTAATCACTTATTGTACGATATGCTAAAAGGCATTGACTTAGCTAAAAGGCCTACAATTTTACAAAGTACATAAACATGCATGGGATGAGAAATCGCACTCCTTCATAGATGTCTAAAAGTTATCAACATTGTTTACGAAGTTTATCTAATCTCTGTTGATGCCTACACTTATAAAAATACGAAAATTAGCTACTTTGATAACAACCGTAATGGTTATTTTGCACGGATAATGTCATCGTCAGGATTTGGTTCAGGGGAAGCACTATCAGGCCAGTGCGTGACATCATCAACCGATTATGGCGGGGCGAGGGGTCACTTTTTATAAGAAGAAATCCTGCTTTTGGTTATTGCCCCTGTTGCCCTCTCCCTATATCTGCCCTGTCTAAAGCGGGTATTACACTGTCCTGAATTCAGGACACTTAGAAGGGTTCCGACCTATACGTTAGAGCGAGATGCTTCGACTCCCCTCCATTAGTTAGGACGCCTGATTCAGGACAGTGTAATACCGGCTTAACCCAGTTTTTAACTAAGCACAGTACTTTCGCAACAATCTATTAAATTCATATCTAATAGTATTACAGCTTCTTATAATACTAAAGCTGAATAAACGCCAAACGACCTTGGCTTTGAGCATCACATAGAATAAAAACAGGCCAGTCTGTCGCCGGTATGTATTTTTAACAGGTATACTTAGTTCTGCAACTTGCACCACTTTACAAGCGCAACATGACTGTCGTAAAATAACGAGTCATGCATGCATGAAAGCAATTTAAAGCACGAGTGACTGTCGAATAATAAGGAATTCTGTTTCAGGCTGACTGGCGAGTTCGGAAATCGATAACAAATGCATTCTTAATGTGCCATGCGCTTATCGTTTATTACGATATACTCGTAGATAATTTCGAGTATATTATGTTCAAGTTATCAATAATTCAAACATACTTAGAGGAAATCAAAAAGTTACAAACCAGAGCAATCAAGTACCTAGTAAATAAAAATACCAAACATAAATGTAAAGGCAATTATGATAAATTATACAAAATATGTAAAATTCTACCTATACACGAAAGGGTTCATTATTTGATAGTTGTAGATAATTGTTTTAATGAACAGTTTAAGGTGCTGAAGCAAAGCAAATATAAAACGAGTAATATTAGGCTAGGGAAATATGTGCAAAATTATGTTAAAACTATTTAGTACGGCTTGTTAGCTCGAAGTACGGTCACATCTGGAAGAAAGCACGAAACTTGGCATGCATGTAGCTTAAATTTTTGTGTTTCAAAAATTTTAGGGAAACACGCTGACAGACCTTTTTTTCCCCCCTCCCCCCACTTTTGTGTGCCGAATTACAGTTTTATTTTATTTTATTGAAAACGGCTGAAGCTAGGAGAAAACCGTCAATGGAAAAAATGTTCCTTATAAAATTATCTACAAGTCATTCTTTGGATATATTTAGATTGGACCAATAGTTTTCAAAATATACGACCATTCATTAGGGTAAGTACAGCAGAAAAGGTGCTAGAGGGCAGATTACTAACATTTTTGTGCGCGTCGGGTTACAAGCAAGAAATTTGTACCATAGATAAAGTGTTCCGCAATGATTATTTTCAGATGTTGAGATTTGTTAGATTCGTCCCCTGTGCGCGGGGAGAACGGGGTGAATTGGACCAAGCACACCTTTTTTTCGTCTCTTTCTCACTGATCAGTTAAGGCTACTATGGCTTGCGGGGTATCGTTTTCGTGTAAAACAGACATCAGGAATTCATTTTTAGGGTTCGTTACCCGAAAGCTCCAAGCGGAACCCTATTGTTGTGAGTCATGCGTCCGTCCGTCGTCTGTTTTACAGGTTTCACAGCCAAACGGTTGGAGCTACAGGCTTCAAATTTTCACAGTATAAGCATCTTGTCGACCCAAAACCACACCAATTGTCAAAAAATATTTTTAATAATATTTAATGGGGGCTCCCATAGAGCTGATGGGGGGCGCAAAAATTTTTTTTTTACCCACCCCATCGAGTGGGGTATCGTTGTTTAGAGGTCATTGCGTAGATAAATACTGTATTTTTTATTTAAAAAAAGATTTGAAAACAAAGGCGTGAGAAGTCACTAAAGTCCGCTTTTTTACAAAATTTGTTCTAAGATTTTTTAAATTTCCCATTGACCTGTAAACTTGAAATTTGGTAGTAATCTTTATTATTGCGTATATTTTACCAACAAATACAAAAAAAATACTAACACTATTTTTTGTGATTTTTTTATTTTTTTTCTAACAAAAAAAATATTTTTATTTTATTAGTATTTGTTAGTGAAATGTACGCAACAATAAACATCATAACCAAATTTTAAGTTCGTAAGTCAATGGGAAGTTTTAAAAATCTTAGGGACAAATTTTGTAAAATAGCGGACTTTAGTGACTTCTCACGCCTTTGTTTTCAAATCTTTTTTTAAATAAAAAATACAGTATTTATCTACGCAATGAGCTCTAAACAACAGTACCACACTCGATGGGGTGGGTAAAAAATAAATTTTTGCGCCCCCCTTCAGCTCTATGGGAGCCCCCATTAAATATTATTAAAAATATTTTTTGACAATTGGTGTGGTTTTGGGTCAACAAGATGCTTATACTGTGAAAATTTGAAGCCTGTAGCTCCAACCGTTTGGCTGTGAAACCTGTAAAACAGACAACGGACGGACGTATGACTCACAACAATAGGGTTTCGCTTGGAGCTTTCGGGTAACGAACCCTAAAAATGAATTCCTGATGTCTGTTTTACACGAAAACGATACCCCGCAAGCTATAGTAGCCTTAACTGATCAGTGAGAAAGAAACGAAAAAAAGGTGTGCTTGGTCCAATTCACCCCGTTCTCCCCGCGCACAGGGGACGAATCTAACTAATATCCACATCTGAAAATAATCACTGCGGAACACTTTTTCTATGGTACAAATTTCTTGCTTGTAACCCGATGCGCACAAAAATGTTAGTAATCTGCCCTCTAGCACCTTTTCTGCTGTACTGACCCTAATTCATGCTCGTATATTTTGAAAACTATAGGTCCAATCAAAATATATCCAAAGAATGACTTGTAGATAATTTTATAAGGAACATTTTTTAGATTGACGGTTTCCTCCTAGCTTCAGCCGTTTTGAATAAAATAAAATAAAACTGTAATTCGGCACACAAAAGTGGGGGGGAGGGGGGGAAAAAAAGGTCTGTCAGCGTGTTTCCCTAAAATTTTTGAAACACAAAAATTTAAGCTACATGCATGCCAAGTTTCGTGCTTTCTTCCAGATGTGACCGTACTTCTTCATAGATTCGAGCTAACAAGTCGTACTAATTGGCAGAAGAACAAATAAGTTTTTGGTCCCGACCATCTATAATAAATTTAACTGGTTAAGGGACGAGAATAAATATAGTTTACATGTAGTAAAAAGGAAACTAAAAGAGATACTATTGGAAAGACTATCGTAATTGGTTTTTTTTTTCTTTTTTCTTTAATTATTCAATCTCTTATATAAGTAGTTATGTAGGACTTAGGTGCATGATAGAAGACTAGTTGAAATGAGCGCGGTCTCGCCAATAAACTGCTTCGTCAGTTTGGCGAGTTAAACTATAATTGTTAAACATTGTGTACCTTTATTGAAAATAAATTAAAATATATATATATATATATATCATCATCATCCTCCTAGCGTTATCCCAGTACAGTTGCATCCTGAAGGATGCCTGGGGTCCGCTACCTAATCCCAAGATTTGGCGTAGGCACTAGTTTTATTTTTACATATATATATATATATTCTATATACACTATTTTTACATATACATATATATATATATATATATATATATTTGTATGTTACGTATTACAAAAAAAACGAAACTAATAATGGATGTACCGCTATGATTTCTAGCGGCCGCACCATTATAAGCGGGCGCATTGTGTAGGTAGGCGAGTGTCGACACAATTAGGTGCCGTTTCATGACAATGGAGTGGAGAATTTGAAAACATAAAAAGTTCTATTCCAATAATTACCTGTACATGTTTAGAGGATAACCGCAACCATTCAGTTTTGTGGTCAAACATGGCACATATACTAGCTAGATTATTGAATTTTTAAAATATTTGTTTTACAAGTTTTTTTAAGGCACTACACTGAGAAATTTAGAAACTTTAAAAAGCTGTTCTGCCCAGACGAGGAAACAATAGGGACTGATTTTCAGATATATGATTCTTTACTATATGATTGTGGTACTGACAATAGCCGAAACATAATCGCTTAAAATTTTCTCGATAGAAAAGAAATCCAAAGTTGAGTCTATATTTTCCTTTTTTTACTCGGCCTACTAAAACAACGCATTATTAAAAGACACGATTACGTTAATATGATGGTATTTTACCTCATTTAGGTACTGACAAGAGGAAATTTAATAAATCTGCACATAGTCAGATATTTATCGAGATTTGTCTAAAAAAGCCATTCCCGGAGAGTGTTGCATCCCATTTTATCGTGATCGAAAAACATACGCGCGTCTCTTTCAATCAACATATCGCCTTTAAATAGGAAGTAGCTAAAAGGAGTTCAGATTTGCTTAATTAAACATTGTCTATCAATTAATTTAGTGACGGAATTTGATCTTTGGATCTGTCCTTACCTGATCTCCGAGCCAATCAGATCCCTTCACTGTGTCATACATATGCCAGAGCCAGTTATCATCCTCCATATTACCTTAAAAAAAAAAACTAAATTAAAAACATAAATCCTTTTGGCCTTACTTTCCAGTCTCCTTATAAAAGATCAGTTTTCATAGTAACTAGGTACGAGTACTTATTGTCTATCAATATCCCAGAAAATTATGTATTTTTGAAATGATGGTAAAATTACTGAATCCTAATCAGATCTCGTTTTTTGTTCAGTAAAATTTATCGAAATCTAGTATAGGTGAAAAACTTAAGTAAATGACTTGTTGTATGTGTGAGTAATGTATATTCCATATAGATATTCCATTTTTGACATTTGTTATATAACGTATGGTTTGCAAATTCATTATTTGCTTCTCAGACCAAATAAAAACTATAAACGACGCATGACAAACAACCTAATGAAGCTATTAAAAACCAAGCGCATCATGTAAACGCGCTCACACTCACACATATACAAACCAAAACCAAGTGCAGAGCTCTTCAGTAAATGACAAGACGTCGTCGTCAGTTACGTACGGTGAAGTTCAAAAAACATCACCTAAACGATGGTCTACTGCACAATGAAAGCATGTAAAAATAATAACAGGATGGCTAATAAAATGTTTTTTTTTTGTATAGGGGTTTGATGCATGTCTTGAATACGTAAAAGAGTAAAACTAACCTTATTGATTGAGATAACCGTTATTCCAAGATTAAGTTAAAGGTGAGTTAAGCACCTTCAAATTGCATTTTTTTGATATTCCTACGGATAAGAATATTTTAAATGAAAAATACAACATTCACTAAGTTACACTTAATATGGCTTGTAATTACTGGTTACAGTAGACTGCTTATCAGTAATAAATTACAAATAAATTACTTTGTTTGTTAAAGCTACTCCGCCACTGACATGGTTGGTAGATGGGCATGGTTGATGTAACGTTAAAAATCACCCCAATTATGGGGACTTTTTCCTTCCAGTGGCCACACTCACATTCACACATCTTTACAAAAGTGGCTTCATTTTGTTGTTCGTGACTTTCCGTCTATATTTTTTGTTTGGTCTGAGATTTGCTTATGCGTTTTTTTGCAAACTATACACAACTACATACAACAGGTCATTTACTTAAGTTTTCTACCTATAAAGACATAACATAAAAGAAAATGAATATAGATGCTTTACTTAATTAGTATAATCATTAGATTCATTAGTATAATAAACAAGTTATTATGACCCCTATATATACATGTGTAATTGATTACAGAGCATCTTCTAGAAACCGTTAAATGGCCAATGGCCAGTATAGCAGGGCACTTTTCAAACAAACCATATCAATTTTACTATTAAATTTAGAAATCACAAATTAATTGTATGGCATCAACTTTACTTAACAAATAACAACATTTTTGGTGCAAAGGCTGTCCATGGCTATTCAATGAGGAAACATCACCAGTGTCATGGGCACCTTTGCACCAGAAACAGCGAGGAGTGGTTTATTTGATTAGTTTAGTTTATTTTATTTTATTTATAGTTTATTGTGTTAGTTAGTTATTGTTAATAACATAATAAAGGGTGTCCCAAAATGTACGCAAGATTTGAATGAAATAGAAAACACATTTTTGTTTTACTGTATTTTTTTTATTTAACCATTAACTACATAGGATAGTATGCAAAAGCACATCACTGCTGTGCTTAAAGTCGTATCTTTACCCCAATCATATACCGAGATACAACTTTTTAAATTAGCAGGGCAGATTGGGCAAATGTCCACCACAGCTTTGCTTGCACATACAAAATATTTTAACGAAATTGTCCTTGACCATTTTGGACAGATGTGGCTGAATTTTATGAATGCTATGTTGAACATTGTGGGCTTTAATACATTGTGGGCTTATTGGCATAGACCTTTGACTTCAAATATCCCCATAGAAAGAAATCTAATGGTGTTAAATCACTTGACCTAGGGAGCCAATTGTGATCACCGAAACAAGACAGTACACAAAATTTGCGAGCTGTTGCAGCCAAAATTTCTTTTTTTTTTGTTCAACAATAATGTTTTCAGTAGTTCCATACATATATACCAGATAATTTACATACCTAAAGCAGCATTGATGCCACCCTGGGCCGCAACAGTGTGGGACCTGGTTGGGAACAGCTTGGTGACAACTGCGGTCTTGAACCCTTCCTGGACCAGCCCGAAAGCCGCACGCAGTCCCGCACCCCCGGCTCCAATGACCAAGGCATCGTGCTTGTGGTCTACCACAGTATAGGCCTTGGTCATGTTGCTGTTTGATGAGCCATGATCTTTAGCAGCGCCTCCCACCGATAAGTGGAGGTTTCGGTATAAATAGGATGCCTGAAACAATATTTAAATTAAAACATGCCTAGTGGACACACAATACATTAGTATAGCATCCTAATACCAAGTAAAATTGTATGAGATAAAAATGCTTGTTTTTAAGGTATGGAAAAGACAGTTCAGAAATCCCCTTTGACCATCCATAAGTCCAGGAATATATTTTTGGACATCCTGGGATATAAATTAAAAAGTTTATGTTCTAAAGAAAACTATTGATATTGATTTATTGTAATTTGTTATCAAACAAAGCAAATATAACAAAATTAACAATACATTGCGCAATTTCAAGTCAAGAATTCTGAAGGTGGCTGATCAAAACATACCTCCTGAGAATGTATTACATAACTTGTTTTCTTTTATTAGGTACTTTATTGTTGACTTACCAATGAGGCAGGGCTTCGGGAAACGGCGGCTTTCATGATTGAACTCATGATGGAACTCTCTGTTCGCACCCTGAGATCAAATTAAAAGGAAAAAACACTTGCGTTCGAGTTTTCGTGGAGATTGTGCTGTCAAACGCGGCTGGGCTATCACATCACCATTTTTTTTCTGATCTCGGATTCTAGTATTTTAGCCAATTTTATTGTTATTGCTAACCGCAGATGGATGTGGGCAGCGTATTTGGAAGTAAAATACACTCGAGTTATGTCATATGTCAAATGTCAAAATTTGGTCCAATGTCGATTCATGTCATTTATGTATAGAAAATCGCGCAGCGATATTTGGTATATTTACTAGAAATTTAATTTCAGCGAGAGTTTCAAAGAAAATAACTAAGACCAACATTTGTCATGGCAGACAATCCTAGCAGTGATGCGCTGTCTGAAGCCGAGAGATTGAGAGGTAATAAAATCCTTTGAAAACAAATCATATGTAACACTTGTTTATAAATTTAATAATAAACGTTTAACGAAAGGTTCCTTTATATTTGGAATAAAAATATGAGTAATGTAATATAAATAATATAAATAATATTCGTTTATTTAAAAGTAAAAGAACACAACATAAATTAGCCCATGGTCCCACACTAGGCACAGCCTGTATCGTGGTGACCGTTTGAATAAAATTACCAGTACAGAGCTTGTTCGGGTTGATATCCTACATTAATTATTAATTATTATAAAACAAATAGAAATATACATGTGTTTATGTGCGTGTGTGTGTGTGTGTGTGTGTGTGCAGTGAGTGTATGGGTGTGCGACCGACAATCAATTAAAGTAAATCTAAACTACATTTTTAATGACTTGTTCAGTTTCAGAGTAATTAAGGCTATTTAACCAGGTGAATAATTTACGTTTAGCCTCTGGGAGGGATGCACTCTTGATATTACATAATTTGTTTACTTTGTTATAAAGGTATGGATGAAAATAATTAGGAAATCGTTTGTAGAAAGATGTATTACTGTGTGGTATTGGAATTTTATACACCCTTTTGCGCAGTAGCAGGGGATATTGCGCAAAAGGGTGTATAAAATGTGTCAAATACTTGTTTAGAACTATGTACCAGTTTAATAAATATACTTAAATTCGTCTAAGATGGAAGTCCTATACATATATTTTTAACCGAATTCTTGTCGTAGAGGACGAACTGGCTCGAGAGCTGGAACACAGTGACACTGACGAAGAAAATTCACAGGAAATATCACTAGAAATAGAAGAGAAGCTACTAAAAGATGAACCTGAATGTAAGCCCTGATTGACCTATTATGCTCTTTTGATAGTTTCAACAATTTTCATCAGCTCAGTTTAGTTGACAATGATGGCTGCTTCAACAAGCCTATGCTGCTACGTCATAAACTGAACCATTAAGCCGTCCGCTACCGGTGACTGGGCTCCCCGGCCGGATAACGAAAGATTGTTTTGTTTTGTTTTTTTCGCTGGGAGAGGACGGGTTAATTCAACAATGTTCAGTCAACTGAATGGTGCCATTGACTGTCTTTTTACAATGAAAATCAACTGCTCAGGTTGAAATAAAACTGATGACTCTGGATTGTTTTGCAGTCTTGTTTTATGTAGGTCATAGATACCTTCTTTTTAAATTATACTAATCAGTGAATGAGTAAAGGATGACCTTTTGACAGCCAAAGCGATAGTCTGGCGTCGTGCCCACTACGCCAAGCACTGTTGAATTGGTGTAATGTCTAAATGAAAATGATAATAAAAAAAGTGATTTTATTCATGATCAAAGTACACCTTCACTCCGACCTTTTAAGTGGTTGTTGGTGTGGTGGGCACGACGAAACACAACCACTTTATAGGTTCTTGGCGGTCAAAGGGTTAATGAGAGTGAACAAAAAGTTATTTATTCTGTTCAAAATTATTTTTCAGATACAACATTAGTGAATTATGAAGAAAGTACCCAGAACACAAATAAACCGGATACTGAAGTTGTTGAGACATATTCTGACAACTCACAGAGTGTGGAAACTATTCATAGGACAGATGAACTGGGAAACATTTACTTGGACAACTCTGAAACATTTATAAACACACAAGTTGATAATATAGTGGACCCTTCAGACAACTATGATTCATACATAAATGAATACTCATTTGATAATCAGACTGTTGAGAACAGCATAGTGGAAACAAATGAAGCGAGGAATGATGCCAGTGAAACAGATAGTATGGTGTTGCCTGATGTGAATGACTTCCAGCAAGGTGATGGTAATTATGACTCACAGACCACTGAAGACATGCTTATGAGTGAGCGAGAGAGGGAGAAGAAGAGTAAGAAGGAGTTGGAGGAGGAAGAGAGAGAAAAGATGCAGTAAGTTGGAAGTTCATTGTATTGCCATTTTCATTTTTTTATGCTAAATAGGTTTGTGCTTGTGCACAAATCACCTGATGGTAAGTGATATTGTGGTTTAGGGTGGAACGCGCTTACCTAGTAAATACAGATTCACTCTCGCCTTGAAGACCAAAAGGTTGTAAAATACTAATAGCCTTTTTTCGTGCATGAGTAAAATTCTATCAAACATTTTTTTTTGTTTGTTAGTTTTTCTTTTTTTTTGTATTCTTTTTTCTCTTTTTTATTGGTTTTAAATAAATAAACCCTAACTTTTATTCCTATAACATGTTATTGACTAATCAGTGCAAAGCCATAACAAAAAAAAAAAAAAAATTGTTAAAGTGGAAGCAGAATGCTTCGTGCGAGTTTTCGGAACTGCCACCGTAAAATAAAACTGTGTCACCTTCCTGTATGCCTGCTAGTCCGATGGTAGAAAGGGGTGGGAGGAATTAAATTGTGTAATTCCTCAGCACACTCCCCGAAATGTAATCTTAAATTATCCGACTCAGATCTGCTAAATAGATGGCATTGATTTGGCAACTGCTATTTCCTAGTATTTAATTTAATCTCCAATCAACCCTAAAACTTTTTAATATTGATTTTCAGAGTACTAGTCTCAAACTTCACAGAAGAGCAGCTAGATCGGTATGAAATGTACCGAAGAGCTGCCTTCCCTAAAGCTGCAGTCAAGCGCTTGATGCAGACCATCACAGGTTGCTCTGTCGGCCAGAATGTGGTCATTGCCATGTCTGGTATAGCTAAAGTGTTTGTGGGAGAAGTTGTTGAGGAAGGTAAGAAATCACATGTAGATGATTTTTGTATAGGAAATGTAGTCTGATAATTTAGGCATATTATTTTGTACCTTCGCTGGAACAAAATGCCACATACATTCAGTTTTACAAAATAATTGAACAAAAAGTAGGTATTTTATTAAAAAAATATGATAAGATCAGTGACATCATCAAATTGACACATGACAATACTGACTGTTACGTCAAGGACAAGTTTCGTGAAAAATGTAAACATCTATAAATTGAATATTCAACCTTTTGGACGCCAATGAGGGATATATCGGTCGCGGCGTACAGGGTGCGATGTCAACATACATGCATTTATATCACATTTATATAGAGCTCAACTTCGCGTTTGACATTCCTGTCATGGCGGGTGAATGGTAGCTTTTGTATTTGACATGGCGTTAAAAAGTCGCTAAGGACGTCATTATTCACGTACCGTAACGCCGTCATGGCTACTTTTTGCATATAAGAGATTTTTAGGATTTTTCTCGTCGCCGCGTTGGTGAACACGTCTCGGCGCGACGAGCTGAATCCACTAATTACCGAACAAAACCTGTTGCCTACTGTCATGGCGTCGTTACCGAACAACGTCTTTGTACAATTGGCGAGATTTTTAAGCATTGCAAATTTTGGAAAAAAGTAATTTCACCAACACTACTAATTAAGACAACGTTTTTATAGCCCTGGAAGTATTGGAGAATTCTGGCGAACCTGGCCCGTTGCAGCCTAAGCACCTAAGAGAAGCTCTGCGTCGATTGCGGATGAGGGGTGTCATCCCGTCGCGCAAGGTGCACAGGAGTATGTTCAGGTCATAAAATCGTTATTTCTACATTTAGTAATTCTTTAAATTAGTGATATCAGTTAATTCTAGATCTAGACTCTAGTTGGAATGCACCTACGGTGTCTCAAAATGTTTGTAACCACTGCTACAGTTATTTAATTCACGCATGCATTAAAATGTTTGTTAAGCGGGTGCGTCCGCTAGCGAAAATCTCAATGGTGGTGGAAATCTGTGGAGTTGAATTTTTCAATATGATTAAAAAATTCACACATGTATTGTTTTCCACTTTATTGAGTTTGAAGATAATCAGAATGATGAATATTATATTAACCTTTTCACCGCCATTGACTTGATATAAAGTCAGGACATTAGGTGCCCCCCACGCCAATGACTTCATATCGAGTCGATGTAAAGGTAAGCTACGTGCTATCAAGTAAGGTTCATTTTCAATCTTTTGCTAGGAAGAATTTGGCGTGTGAGGCACAACTTACAGAATCTACTGTGGCGTTAAATAGGTTAATTGGCATGTACTGCCCACCCTGAAAAATTATGAGCTTTTGATCCCACCGGTGATGCTCATGGCAGAAAACGTGTTAAAAAGCGAGCTGGAACTGATAAGCTAAATAGTTTAGAAGTTGAATTTTCCGTTTCTATCATAGAGATAATTTTTGATGATACTGCTCCTTATCAAACAGGCAAAAGTTATGTCTCGCGAGGTATGATGCCAACGGAGTCATTAGATATGAATTGGTATTTATTACATGTGCTCGTAATGGCGTTGGCTGGTGCTAATATTTTCTTTAAATTTGTACATTTTTAATATACAAGAGCATCCATGAGATTGAAAGTAATTACGAGATAAATAACAATAAAAGTAATGTACATATTAATAAGCCTAGATGTAATTAAATATTGACAAGTGTATGAGACAATCATAATAAATCAGATTATAAAACACAGTCGTTTTTTTATTTGTTTAATGTAAAAACTAAAAGTGTCAATGAAATAAAACTGTTTTGTTGAAATGTTAATTTATTACATGATAAATTGTTATTTTATTAAAACATAATATACAACAGTAACTAAGGATTATTCATAGTTCGAAAACTTTGAAAATAAAATCAGTCTTGTTAAAATGGCCAACTATGTTGTAGTCTGTAGACATTAGTGGAAATCCTTAGAAGGGCAATTCACAAATAATAGTAAAAAAATAAAATAGCGTTGGCTAACAATCGCAAAACATAAATGCACACAAAAAAATTCCATTCGAAATCCAAAGATGAATTGGCACTTAAAACTAAGATTTTATTCCGTGCTAGGAAGAAGATCGATTTACTATTGTTACAAATTATTTCCGCATATCACAGACATTTTGCATTCCTAAGCTCCCAGTGGTCTTTTTGGCATTGCTTGGAATAAAAAAGAACTTAGAAACTCAAATAAAATAACGGAACCATCAACAGAATACTTATTGTTACTTCATTGAACAATATATTAATTTATTTTAAATCTAGCTAACATGGGAAGGCACAAATTAGTTAAGGAATCGGTAACAAACATTTAAAAAGACGAATATTCAACACCTACTGAATACAAAATGTTATCTTTTATACAAAAGATATTAGAATGTTTATTTCTACTTTCAGTTTGGTCCTGTTAACAGCGGTTTAAATTGTATAAGTTATGTATACATCTCTATATCATTGCATTTACAATATTATTATATTATGGTATTTCAGATCTCATGATTTTCTGATACTACCAGATTCGTAAGATATAGTCAATAACGATAAAATATGTAAATTACACATTATTATGCATTCCATGATTGCTACAACCAATCTTTTTAATCCTTCAAATAGGGGTCAATTTCATTGGACATCAAAACATGTCTATGAAAGGACCAAATAAAATAACGTAAAGCCAAATTCTGCTCAATGCATATCTGCATACATTCAATACTATAGTATTTCGTCAGCTACACAATAGCTCGAGCAGAAATGCACAACCAGAGTCCTAATAACGTAAAAGCTGCTTTCCGCAGGTGCACTAATAAAACGCAAAGCTTATCACACCCAGCTACAACTAAGACTAGATGAGGTTAGGCCGGTCTTCGCGTCACGCCGACTTCAATCCTTTTGGCATCACTCTATCACCAGCCACATAACGTAACGTAATAACACCTCGGAACGCGCACCCTCAGCTGTAACCGCGAAAATCTTTTGAATACCTTCATTTCTATGGCCCTTACTTTATACGAGTCACAGAGAAAGAGATATAAACTTTGATTATCGGGTATTCAAGGTAACAGCACTGAATGCAGAGGTCGCAATGAGCTGGTGCCAATTTTGGTCAGCATTAACGGACGCCCAGTATATTCACAAAAATCGCGCACAGCTTAGCGCTAACAAGCGGAACCGTACGAAATCACTGGTTTCAATTCATCATCTTGCACGGTCAGCGTGACAGGAGCACCAGCCTTAGACCGCGAGCCGCTTGACGCCGCACTCTATGCAGAACTTGGCGGTGTCGGGGAAGCGGGATCCGCACTCGTGGCAGAAGCGAGACAGCCGTGGAGGAGCCTTGT
Source organism: Cenopis cana (assembly GCA_951800055.1). Taxonomy (NCBI): domain Eukaryota; kingdom Metazoa; phylum Arthropoda; class Insecta; order Lepidoptera; family Tortricidae; genus Cenopis; species Cenopis cana. Next base: position 10,282,311 of record OX637488.1, read on the forward strand.
GGAGGGACACCTCGGAGCTGCTCGAGCTGAGGTCGGCGCGCGGCCGCCAGGAGCCGCGACGGGATGACGCGTGGGAGCTTGCGCGCTTTTCTGAAAATTAAGATATACCCTGTTTAGGCTGGGTTGCATCAAACCGTCTGTAATCGTAAGCGGTGTTCGTCAAATCTGATTGTATGTAGGGCTGCCATCCGTCCGGGTTTCCCCGGATTTGTCCTAGTTTGGAGGCCGTCCGGGCGGGGTGTCAAGAAGTGTCCGGGGAAAACCCGGACACTTTTCATGTAAGGAAGCACCTCATTGAATTTAAAGGTCTTGTTTTTTAAAAATATTATTTTCGGACTCGTCCGGGGGAAAAATGCGATTTACGCCAAATGTCCGGGTTTTTTTGAATCGTTGTCCGGGTTTGGCGAAATTCGAGATGGCAGCCCTAATTGTATGGAAAGTTTGACAAGTTTCTATGGGATGACAGCTGCCGGCGCCATATTTGACGATGACCGGTATGTGTTCGTATGTTGGTGCAACCGACCCTTAGTGCCAGTTGCACCAACGTACGAACACAGACCGGTCATCGTCAAATATGGCGCCGGCAGCTGTCATCCCATAGAAACTTGTCAAACTTTCCATACAATCAGATTTGACGAACACCGCTTACGATTACAGACGGTTTGGTGCAACCCAGCCTTAGTGTCTGATTCTTGTGGCAGCACCCAACATCATGGCCATGGCTCGGCCACGTTGAAAGAATAGGAGAGGTTCGGGGCGCCAAAGGAGCCTATCTGGAGTCGGGAGGCGACCCGTCGGACGTCCCAGGTATACAGTGAGCCGACGCCATCGAATCAGACCTGCGAGACTTCCAAATCGAGAACTAGAGGGAGGTGGCACAAGATCGGAACAAGCGGCGTCAAATAGTGTCGGAGGCCAAGACTCTCTTTGGGTCGGTGATCCATGGTAGTTATTTAGTGTCTGAAGCATTGGTACAGTCACCATAACAAAGTCGGCATAAATATCTGACACGTCCTTACGGCCGTACAAATAGAGTCATGTCAGATATTTATGCCGCATTTGTTTTGGCAGATATTAAGGCTGGTAACTGTACAGTTGTAATCTCTCACTAAGGCGTACTCGGCCATTTTTATCCCATTTTAACCCTTTTCCAGTCACATTACGATTTATCGCACATTTACGTATTACGCGTCAATGACATTGGAATTTCAACCTCAGTTCCCCCTTTTAGTGCTCAGATTGCATTTCGTGAAAACAGTTCTTGTAATGAATGGGTCAACAAAAGGTAACTATTTTGAATATATGTGACCGTCCAGCTCACTGGGGCCTTTATGGTCGGTATTGAGTTACGCACGGATCTATAATCTACAATACATAGGCTACCAAAAACAATGATCACCATGTCCCTAAGTATCATACTTTTTTTTAATAAATCGTCAAAGTTACTCAACCCAAAAATGCACTTTTGAGAAATAACTAAGAGAAGTTTAAAACTCATTTAAAGTATGTTCCCGTGGGAAGTTACATAGATGATGGTAGATCCTGAATCTCGAGGTTCTCTTCTATAGGAAACAATCAAAGATTTTTCAATTCCACTACCCCGTTGAGAAAAAATGGCCTTTGATCAGTGCAAGGCGCCGATCATAAAAAAGTAAGGAAATTTGTAATAGGTGAATTATTATTTCGTATTTTGTGATCTTTGTCATAGTGTATGCTAGAAAATAGTTTACTTAACACATCGAATGGAAAATAAAAACAAAATCCTAACGTGATATATATTTTTTTATAAATATAGAAAATGATATATTTTCTATCTCGTCACGAATAAATTTAACAATTTCCGTGTAGTATACCATACTTACCTGTAATAAGTCTAGACAAGCATTACACAGGTTTTATTTTTTTTCTATGTCAATTAGTTTCAATTTTATGACCGATTAAAGTTACATGAAAATCAAGGTTTACTTCCATACAATTGAGAAAAGGGCCCTTATGGACGAATGTAACCAAAAATGTAAGTAAATAATAATATTTACATAGTCTAAGTAGCAATCTTATATTAGAACGTAATTCTGAATAAATCTTTTCATTACAAGTTTTTTGAATTATGCGTAATTTTTAAATTATACGAAAAAGCAATTTCGCATAGTAAAAATTATTTTTTAACTAAATTAAAAAAAAAAACCGACCAAGCACGTGTCGGACCATGCACCTACCAGTCCCATGTACCGACACCTACTAGTCCATATTTAAACCCACTATCCGATACGTCGAATCGAAAAAGGTCGTATCTTCATAGTAAACTCACGGCACTTACGCCCTTTTGTTTGGACAAAACAGTTTTTCAGCAATTACTGGGGGGGGGGGGGGGGGGGGAGCGGCCCTACCTTTTTTTAATTTCACGTTACTATTATGTAGCAATTCATAGAATAACACTTTCCTACCATATATTTTCATAATTAGAGAGCTTATAGTCGGCTGTGACATACGGACGGACGCACGGACGGACGGACGCACGTACGGACGGACAGACGGGCAGACATGATGAAACTATAAGGGTTCCGTTTTCACCATTTTGGCTACGGAACTCTAAAAATACAATTAATAGGAAATGTAATAAGAAACAAAAAAATTTGCAACGGTCATGCACGACTAGAGCTTACTTGACTTGAGACTAGAAATAGGTATTTGTAACGTGTACCACTAGAATCCAGTAAACAGAAAAGGCAAATAAATAATACAGAAAATGGTTAGAAGTAATTAGAATAAGTTATTAACCTATTTTATATCATTATTATCTGACCTCTGCCATAAGGGCCCTTTTTTACTAAACTTTACAACTAATTTAAAGGTAGAAATACTTCACTTATACGTGTGAAACCAAGCTAGAAATACACATCTAGTCTTATATTTTATCAATATGCAAAAAACAAAAAATATGTGATTTTACCGTATTTTACTAAAACGCTGATATCTACGAAACTAGAAAGTGCCATAAGGGCCCTTTTGTTATGGACTGACTCATATATTTTGTTAATAGTTAAGCCTTCTAAATTGGTGTGATCTGGAAAAGCGTTAATAATGTGAGGAAACCGGTCTAACACCAACGAAGTCTGTCTAGTCTTCGCTCTGGATTGGAATATCAATTTCATTTTTCTAAAACTACCTACGCTAAATCTTTAGGATTAAGTGGCAAAGCGGACTCGATTAAGACACAACATGCAAACGCGAGTATAGTGCGTGTCATTCAAGAAGGCGCGCCCCTCCACACTCCACAGCCCAATCCGTTCATTACGTATAGATTAGTATGAGATCCGCTGTGGAGGGGCGCGACGTCGTGGATGACACGAACTATAGGAGTACACAGTGGCTAGGAGTGAGCCGAGCTTTCGTTAGTGACTGCATGTAGGTATGCCGATGCTCACGGCCGATGCCGCGCTGACTCAGTATAAGCAGGTATGTCGGAGCCGCTCTAGTGGATCTAAGTCATCTTAGTAGTAGGCATGATCCTTACCATGTGTCTGGTTGTCAACCTCTTTGTGTGGAGTGTGCCTCTCAGGTGGAGGTATCGGCTCGTCCAGCTCCGCAGATCGTTCCATCGCGAGAAATTCTTCACTTGAAATGGACCGAATTTCGTCCTTCTGACTCCCGCTCGAATCCGAGCCAGCCGGTATCCGTTCCAATGACGACGGACCATTCAACTCTTTCGGACATACCGTTAGTTTCGATGGGGATATTCTATTTAAGCTAAAAATACGATAAAAAAACATAAGTAAAAATAGATCCGTGAGGAATTTCCTGAAATATAAATATATAATGTCATTGACAAGTCAAATTTAAAATCGATTGGACACAAAGCGATATTGTGTTGAAATTTGAATTTGAGCTACACCAGTAATTACCTGACTAACCTGCTATAAGCCGAGTCGTTGCTGGATTTGCCATTAGGCGTGTAGTTGCCGTTGGTGTTACTCTCAGATTTACTACTTCTCCGCTGCGTTTTGCCCCGCGACTCCTTTTCCGTCCCATTATGCTGCACATTGTAATTAATAATATCTTTGTTCGATTGGTTCATTTGGTTCTTTTCGGACTCGTAGAACTTGTCGAAATCTTTAAAAGACTGCATTATGTCTTGTTCGAGTTGGTCGGATTTGTGGCGTGTATTCCGGCTCTCCGTTTTCGGGACATTCTTCTTGTGGATGGAGTCAAGGAGGGAAGTGGAACGTTTGACGGAGGACGGGAAGAGGTTTTCGCTCACGATATTGTTACTGCTAAAATTGAAAGACTTAGAATTGGTAACTGGGATGAGACCGTTACTATTGGGGTGTATTGCCTTAGGAGTGGAGCTAACACTACTAAACGCCGAAGTCCGATTGCTACCGACCAGCTCAGACTGCCTCACTACCCTAGTGGTGGAGCTACAAGTTCGTTTGTTTTCAGATTTCCTTTTATGAATTTCTTCGTCAAATGTAGTCATAAATTCCTCGAGGTCAAATTCCTCGAAGACAGACTCTTCATCCCTAGCTAATTTTTTCGACGCAATGCTTTCTTCCAAAGACGACATAATTTTATCGTATTGGGCACTTAAGTTATCGACTGGAGCAGTGATTAATTTATTTGTACCAGTGTTGTTGTTATCTTTGTCTTTTTCGGTTTTAATTTGTGAATCAATGTTACCATTTAATTCATAATTATGAGTATGTATTTTGTTGAAAGAATCAAATTTGGATGGCAAGTTTTCTGTAGTAAGGAGGGACTCCATACTGCTGATAATGTCTGGATTATTTAAAATTGTGTTAACATTTATGGGTAAGTTGTCATTCTCATTGATAAGTCTCGGATCGATATAGTTACTATCGGTCATAGACGAATTATCGTCTGCAAGAATTACATCTAGGTTTACAAAGTCTTTCTTTTCGGGTTCATCTCTTTTTATTTTATCTAGTTTTACGGGCTGTTTTATGGTAGTTCGTTGAAAGCTGTGGTACATGGAAGTAGCAATTTTTGGGATTTTGTCTTTTGGTTTTGGAGTACTATAACTAGACGTTGTATAACTGGAGAATGACCTATTGAGACTATTGTTGCGGTTAAATGTTGTTTTGTCTGCCATACTAATATTTTCTTTACTAGATTTCGTAAAGGTCGTGTTGAGTTTTGAACTAGGTTTCTTCTCATTTCTGTTAAGTCTAAAGGAGCTGCATCTACCCCCGAAACTACTAGTGTTATTGTCGTTGTTTGTGCTCCCAAAAGATTTCATTCTTTGGAGTGTTGGAGTCTTTTGATATGTTTTGTTAAGTGAGTCTTTTATCATTTTGGAATTTTCTGTGCGAAGTTGTGACAAGGGAGCTTTGTCTTTTGCAGGACGAAGGATAGGGAGGGTGCGGGTGTGGTCTTTGGAAGAGTTAAACATCTTTTTAGGTATATCGGTATCTGAGGACAGGAGCTCTTTCATTTGCCTAGCAGCTGACACAAATGGGTCGTAAGCGTCGTCCAGTCTGAAATAAAAGTAGCACACTCCTAGTAAAAAAATACACAATGAAACTTCTTGTAATTAATAAAGTACTAACAAGTATCTGGTCTAACTACGCTGAAGGGTAGGAATTGGATCTCAAAACTTAACCTTGCACTTTCTATCCTTGGTAGCTTTAATGGGGGCGCGTCAGTTGATATGGATTGATCATCACTCTCACGGACATCGTCTGCAACTATAAAAGTTCGGTTGTCTGCATTGTCTCGACTTTGTTCACGTAGCATGATATATTTTCTATTAGACTTGAAGATCTTTTGCACTCTTTTCTTAGAACAGGCTACTTTTGTCTCAGGTTTATTTGTCACAGTTATAGACGGTAGTTTCAACATGGAATCATTAGAGTCGTCTTCGATTTTAGCGATTTTGTTATTATGTTGCGGTTCATAATGTTTCAAACCATAAACTGTGATATGTTCCATATCAGAAACTTCTTTCTGCTCTTTAGCGCTTTGTTTGGAATCATTAGAATCATCTTCGATTTTAGCGATTCTTTTATTTTGTTGCAGTTCATGTTTTAAACCATAATCTGCTTCTTTCTGCTCTTTAGCGCTTTGTCTGTCTTCGGTTTTTTTGGCAGAATTTTTGTCAGTATTCGCGGCTCCCTGCAGCAATTCTCTTAAATCCAGTTTTAAGTCTTCGAGAGTATCAGAAAAGTGTTTCTTTTTTTCAGTGTCATCTACAGCTTCTAACGTTATCGTTTCCAAAGAAATAGTTCTTGGTGTATGTAAATTATCAACATGTTTCGCTAAATCTATCTCAGTTTCATTTTGGGAACTAATAATTTTATCTGTCAAACTCATGAATTCATCCAAGTCTGCTGGATTTTCTGTAAATTTTGTATACGTGTCGCTACTCCCATGCCTGCGGCCAGTTTCATTATTTTCCTCCTCGTATTTATTTTCGTCAGAGTTGTCAAACTGATCTCCACTGGCGTCATTTCCAAAGCTTGCTTCTAAATGGTCACCTGATACATCCATACTATCTTCCACATCACGATCACCTTCTAAAACTTCATGCGAATCAATTGGTTCTGATTTAGAAAAGATTAGTTTGGGACTCTTATCACTATAGTCAGTTTCATCATTCTTTAGCTGACTCATATCTTTTGAGCTTTCTGACATATATTTATCAGATTTACTAAAATTAGAAACTGAACTTGTTGTAGCCCTAGCGTTACAAGTGCCATTGATTATTGTATTTTTATACAGAATCTCTATTTCGTTATTATCTGATACAACATCTGTTTGTTTCCGGGCACTCACTTGAACGCTTTCAACCCGTGACACTCTATTTTTGCTATTATAACTTGTAGGCTTTACGTCTACATTCTGGTGGATAACACACGGCACACAAAAAAGTTCTGTGTTGATACCGACTGTCTGACAATTTTTATTATTACCAATCACTGTAACACAGTCGTCTAAACTATCCACACTCATACTATTCTCTTTCGGTAGTAATACTGGATCTTTCTTTACTCTATTTTTTGTTTTCCTTTCTTTAACATTTTTATCTTGCGGCGGTGCTTCCGAAGACTTTGGAAGGTTTGGTTTAATTTTACTCGTGTTAGGTTTCGTCACGGGTTTGTTCGTTGCTTTGGTTGCCTCTGGTTTTTCAACAGATTCGACTATTTCTTCTTTAGGTATCACTTTTTTATTTACGTTTCTCTTCAATATTGGTATTTGTCTCTTCTGTTTTTTCTCCTCGGCAGCCTTCGATTGTCTTTCGTTGTATTTACTTGAAAGTTCTTCCAGCTTCTTTAACTGCTGTTCTTTTTTAATATCTTGGCGTTGTTTTGTTTTGCTCTGAGGCTTTTTAGGATTAGGTTCAGTGATTTCTTGTTGAGATTTAGTAGGGATGGTTTCTTGGGTGTTTCTATGGGAGGGGAAAGGAAGGAAGTATATATTGTGATTTCACTTAGTGAACAAACAAGGAGACAGGAACGAACATGTGCAAAAAAAAACAAGACAAAAATAAAACCAAAGCTTCCTTCCTTTCCCCTTATTTGCTAAAACAACCAAATAAATAAAATAACCCTTAAGAATTACTTACCTAGAGCTGCTGAGGTCTCTGGCCAACCTGGCTTGCCTTGCCTTTACGTTGGCATCGCCTGATGAGTTATTTAGAGAATTCCTGGTGTTCCTAATTACAGGCACATGAGGTGACGGTTCGTCATTGCAATCGTTGCTCGACATGGATTCTGTAATTAACAATAAAATCAATCACACTAAGCATATAAGGTTCCGTACTCATGCTGTTATTTTGGAAATCGAACCCACTAGCACTACCCAAAGGTTGTTTGGAAAAGCTTTTTAATATCTGCTTATATATTTTTAAGATGGATTAACACAGCTCATTGTTTGTATAATACAGTACAAATACTCTTTATTGCTCACCTCAATAAGTAAAACTAATGCAGAGTTGTATTTAAGTTGGTTTTGTCTACTTTTTCGGTAAGCAATAAGTTTTTTTGTATTATCAGCCATTCAGCGACCTGTCCATATCCACGATATCTACTGTAAGGGTGCCTTTTCCATTAGAGCTATGCTGCATAGCTACGGTACGAAACTATGTGACCGTTTCCACTAATGCTCGGCTATGTAGCCGTTCGAGGAAGATGCGCAGCCGCGAGGTAGCTGTGAGAGGACGATGCGCAGCTCGAGCTATGCGATGTATCAACATGGGGCACGCATCTTTCCATATTAAAAAAAACATAGCTTAGTTGAAGCCGTTTCCACTAGTGCTATGCTATGTGAACCAATATATGTGATTGGTGGATTTCAAACGCATCCATAGCAACGTAGCATATCATAGCTCTAATGGAAAGGCACCATAGGCCATCAGGCACATAGAATGGACCGGTCTTCTACATTGCCTTCAGTCACAATGCCATTCAAGGGGAAGATTAGGTTATCTCCGAAATTGTAAGTGTCAAGTTTACCTGAAGCTCTAGCGCGTCTGTAGCGGCCGTCGCCGTGTTCCCGCGCCGGCGCCGGCGGCGGCGGAGGCGGCGGCGACGCGCCGCGAGACGACTCCACGGACGCCGACCGGCTGTTTGACGACTTGTCGCGAGTTTGTGACGATCTGCGAACATTTCAGGCTTGGATTATTGTTTTCTATATGTAAATACCGGGTGGCACATTTAGATCGGACAGTTGCCCATACTGTTGCTTTGTATTCTCTAACTATACTGCGTGTCGTCCACGAAGGCGCGCCTCTCCACAGCCCAATCCGCACAATGAGGGCTACCGTTTTTGCGCTCACCAGTTGGTGCCACTGCGCTCACAGTCCAGCTGTCAAAGTTTGTTATTGGTTGTTATGGGCGTAAAAACTAAATTTACGTTGAAATTGTATTTCATACATTAAAACCGCACCATCAATATTTTTGTCGAATATCCCGTAATTGTAGCGCAGTCCCGTTTAGTTCGGAAAAAAGTATGATATAAGTTTACGAGTGATAAAATAGGGATGTTGACTCAAAAAATATTATTACTTCATACGAAAGAATACATAAACCTATGCCAAACAGTGAGAATCATATTCAAATATCTCAAAAAATAACGAAACTACAACCGTTAGAATATCTTTAGTTCGAGAGAGAAGGCGCTACAGATCAGTGACGTCACTGACCTCGAGCGCCATAGTAAATGACGATCGTTCAATATAGAAATGCGTTTTGCGGAACAGGGACAGAAAATGCCCCCTCCTAAAACTTTAAAGACTTTTAATTATGTAATTATTTATTCTTTTGAATCACTTTTTTCGCTATTTCATCGAGAATTTGATCCTTTTTCGAGAAAATTCGGATTCATTGATTTTCTTATTTGGTGTCAACATCCCTATTGTCGCAAAGCACTGAAATTCGTCGACCCGCAACTCATATTTTCTATTATCGATCTCAGATATTGCAAGTCACCATATTAATCTACTAAGAAATAAACCCGCGTAACCCGGCCGGCGGCCACAAACTATGAGATGTATGTATGTATGTATGTAAGCACTTTATTGCACACAATAACAAGTTAAAACACGTACATAGATACGGCACGTACGTACGTAGATTTGACATTTCGGAGGACTGACGTCACACTAGCGCCTCTAGCGGCGAATCCATACGCGGTAGCCCTCATTGCGCACAGATCAGTATGAGATTCGCTGTGGATGACACGCACTGTATATGACATATACACAGATCTGCTCTTAGGAACCATGTTATCGATTTCAGTGACAATTTAAACAGCATACATAGGAATAATGACGAAGCTCAGGTAAAGTTTAGGAACTCTCAGAAAAATATACTTCCATAACGAGATAACTGAATTATTGACAGTCTTGTAATGAGTAAACTCGTGTAGGTAAGGTACCGAAGATGATGCGAATAACATCTTAGTGCCAGTTGCACCAACGTACTGAACACAGACCGGTCATCGTCAAATATGGCGCCGGCAGCTGTCATCCCATAGAAACTTGTCAAACTTTCCATATAATCAGATTTGAGGAACACCGCTTACGATTACAGACGGTTTGGTGCAACCCAGCCTTAGAGAGAGCCTTATCGACGCATCATTTGAAATTGCGCTCGAACGCACGGTTACAGTGCTGACTAAGGGTCGATTTTTCAATCGCCAGGTAAAATTATCCGTCAGTTAAAATTGTCGCTGTCACTTTCTAATGTCATATGAAAGAAAAGGACAGCAAATTTATCTGATAGATTCTTTTATCTGGCAATTGAAAAATCGGCTCTAATACTGTCCATAGATGCTAGTGTAAAGAATAAAGAAAATCCCATACTTACCGTCTGCCCCTAGCAAGCGGCGCCTTATACTGCGTGCGTGCATTGAGACGCTGCTTCGCATCAGCGATATGCTGAGGAGGCTGCGCAGGAGCAGCGGGTAAGATCTTGGCCTTGTCGGCGCACCACTCCACGTGGCGCTCGAACGCGCGCACGCCAAATGCGCGGCTACAGTGCGGACATTTTTGGAGGTCGGCTGCTGTCTGGAATTACAAAAACACGTTCTGTAAAGTATGTACATTACTTACCAAGGGTGGTAAAACAAAGAATGTCTCAGATCACAGGCATTTGACGCCCGAACCGAAGGCAAGAGCGATAAATACGTGACCTGTGGCTTTCTTTATTACCGCCCGTGGTAAGTACAAACTTTTATGTCTCACCCTGGTCAGGAAGTGAGAATTTCCGCGCGCGTAGCGTGCGGTAATTGCCACTTTATGACCAGGTGTGACATAAAATATCTTGTGTACATACTTCGTTCGTTAGTCACTATTCAATTGACTTTTATAATCAAACCTTATAATTTATATGCGCATTAAAAATAGGTATATAATTTAGGTCTATGAAAAAGTGCCATAGGACAAAATACAAATTGGTGCCCAATGAGAAAGTTGTGTCGAAGTTTATACCGAAAGATAGTTGTGTGATGATTATTTTGTAAGTCAATTAACCAATTCTTCCGATTCTATAATAAGATCTACCGACCGACGTGTGCTATAAAAATAGGAACCGGATTTGAGTCGGTCCGGAGTCCGGAGGACACTCGCTCTCATCTTATAAAACACCACAAAAACAATTCTAGGAAGATACTTCATTATAAACCAATTTCAATAATAATGCTCGTGTTATTTCGAATTTCAATGTTATATTTTTAACGGTCGTTCTTTCAAATATGCAAATCATGGCAGTTACTCTATGTGGAATATTCATTTTGTCGAGGTTGTTTTTACTAGCCTGCTGGCTCGCTCACAATACCTACCTACATTAGAAATGTTAATGAGTTGTTATAATTAACATCACAGTATGGTACCAACATAACATATGACCGTCAGTACATACTCAGAGGGCCTACCGCGAACCAAAAACGAAATAACTGCCTCTCTGTCGCACTTGCATATTGGAGCAACGGAGAGGGAGATAATTCGTTTGTGGTTCGCGGTAGCGCCTCAGGTTTTGTTGAGTTACAAAGAATTGCGACATAAACATTCAAGTGAAGTAACATATGGAGGCGAAACGACAAACAGTCATAATCATGTACTATCGAACCAACTGAATCGTGACCCACAGTGGAACCTTGTCACAGTAAATGTCATAGTGACATCATACTGCCTGATAAGGAAAATCTGGCTCTTTCTGTGACAAGGTTCTACGGTGGGTTGTTCAGTTGGTTCAATAGTACAGTCAGTGTCATATAGTAAGTAACAGCCAAAGTGCGCAAATAGTTCGGTACACCATATATTCTGTATGGTGTACCGAATTATTTGGCCACTTTGGCTGCTACATACTATATGACGCTGACTTTTTTAGGGTTCCGTACCCGAAGGGTCAAAACACGGAACAACACGGCTTCCAGAAAAATAAATGTACTACACTTGCCAGTTTCAATTTAATTAACGCAGTCATTAAAAGTATAGACAGTAAGAAACCAACAGTGGTAGTTTTCTTTGATATGACAATGGCGTTCGATTTTGTGTCACATGAGCTATTACTTCAAAAACTCCATAATCTTGGGATACGTGGGCTGGCATTAAAATGGCTTAAATCTTATCTCACCAACAGACAGCAATGTGTTGAGATCAAGAGTTCAAAAAATTCAACAATAACTCACCATAAATCCTCATATACGACAAACAGCATAGGGGTACCACAAGGTAGTGTACTGGGTCCACTACTTTTCTTGATGTACATCAACGATTTGCCAGACATCACTACCCATAAATGTACACTCTTTGCTGATGACATATCAATTCTAGTATCATGTAACAACGACGGGCAATATAATACTGATATAAATCACACAATTCAATTAACAATCGAATGGCTAAAGTCTAATAATTTATCAGTTAATTTGAATAAAACACAATACATACAATTTTGTAATACACGGAATAGTGGTATGGATTTAGATGTACATTATAATAATACCCAAATTAAGGAAACTGACGCTGCCAACTTTTTAGGTATGACTATAGATAAGAACTGTAATTGGAAAAACCAAGTAGAAAAAGTGTGCAATAAACTTATGAAATTTGTATATGTTTTAAGGCGACTTCGTAACATCTCCGCTTGGAATACGATTTTGATAGCGTATCACGGATATGTTTCGTCGATATTGAGATATGGACTCCTTATATGGGGAAATTCCTCTGACATCCAAAGAGCATTTATAGCACAAAAAAAATGTTTAAGGGCAATGTGTGGTATATCCCCACGGGAATCGTGCAAACCTTTATTTATAAAGCATGGTATATTGACACTACCTTGTGTTTATATTTTTGAGGCTGCTGTATTTGTTAAAAAACACCCAACACTATTTAAGACTGCTAAAGACGTATACCACAGAAATACTAGATTTCCCAATAAACTTGTACTCGATTTCATACCAAATAGTGCCCTCTTCATGAAAAACAGTTATTACATGTGTATGAAAATATATAATGCCACTCCAGAATGTATAAAACCTTTACCTCTCAAACAGTTTAAAACACAGCTTCATCAATGGCTCAAAGGGAGAGTGTTTTATAAATTAGAAGAATTATTTGAAACTTAATATACTATGTAACTTCTATCATATCCAATCACATTTGCATGCTAATGTCTAGCAAAATATGTAATAGTACAGGAATATGTAACAACCAACACCATATTGTACCATATTTTACAGCAAATAAAGATTTTTTCATTTTCATTTTCATTTTCAAAACGGAACCCTATTGGTGACGCCCAGACGTCCGTCCGTCCATCGTCTGTCACACAGGTTTTACAGCCAAACGGTTGGAGCTACAGGCTTCAAATTTACACAGTATAAGCATCTTGTTGGCCCGAAGCCATACAAATAGTTAACTTATTTTTAAATGTTTTTAAGGGGGGCTCCCATACAGCTAAAGGGGGGCGCGAAAAAAAAAGTTTATCCTACCCTATCGAGTAGGGTATCGTTGTTTAGAGCTCATTGAGTGGATACTTACTATATTTTTAATTTTAAAAAATATTGGAAAACAAAGGAATGAGAAGCCACCAAAGTCAGCTTTTTTACGAAATTTTGTTCTGAAGAATTTTTTAACTTCCCAAATACCTATAAACTTACAATTTGGTAAAAATGTTTGTTATTATTATTACGTATATTTTACCAACAAATACTAATATGTAGATAAATTAGATTTTTTTCTTTGAAATTTCCTTATATTTCCTGTAAAAACCAACTTAACTTTGCGGTCGGTTCGGAACCCTAAATGTGCGAAGTCCGACTCGCACTTGGCCGGTTTTTTTATACTACGTCGCAGGCGAATAAGCTGACAGCCCACCTGATGGTAAGTGACTGTACTTATAATTACAGTATCTTGTTCCCAGTAGATATTAAGGACCAGGATATAGTAGAACTAAATAGGTAGGTACCCCAAATTTTGGTCTAGGCTAAAATTACGGCATATTTATGCCGATATGACTACGACTATGAGCACTAATAACTACTGCAAAATAAATCAATTACCAACCTTCATGACAGTGGTCCTGACGGCCTGCGGTTTCGGCTTCGGCGCTACTTTGGCAGTGTTCGGCGGACTCTTCTCCAAAAAGGGACTGTTCTCTGGTAACCCAAAGTTCTTTGGCAAAAATTGCGCCAAATCCGTGCCTGGAACATTACCACCATTACCGGCATGTAAATATGAACTTTGTTACTCAGACAGTACAATCTGTATTGTGTTTTTAGCATACATTTTATAAATAGCAGAGGTGACGCATTCTTTGTAACAAGGACTAGTCACTAGACAATCTAGACATAGATTAATTCGCATTCGTACGATCTCACAATCTAAAGTCAACATTAGACAAAAGCATGCTGTTCTACTCAATATAATTGTGCAACAAACATGTTAATGCGAAAACGAAGTGACGAAATGCGATGCCTGTAAATACCCACTATTCAATAGTTCATGATACTGATATCAGTGATATCTTTGTACTTGAGAAGACCTAGGTAATATTTTCACGTATTTATTTATTTAGAATACAAACTCTTTACGCGGAACGCAGCTGGATACTGCAGGCACATCAGAGCTAAACAAATATAATTTGTAATAGGTATTAATTAAAAATATTAAGTTTACTGATGTTCTCACATAATTATATGTGATTGATGTTGGTACCTTCAAGACTGATTATCAATAAAGAAACGAGTTTTCAATTTTCATTTAATATCATCATAGTCGAGTAGGTATTAGTAAAACGCTCCGACGTGGGCGTCACATTTCACATACCAAATACATTTTGAAATCAACAATAAATAGTAATACCTATGCAAATAAGGATACAGAAACCAGTCAAGATAAGGGGTTTAGAAACTTCGAATGAGACCAGTGAGTTAGTAAGACGTTCACAATATTCATAGGATTGAGGTTGCTGTTAAATTGGAGATGACAGATAATGACAGTTGACAGTTACGTAAACGCACCACCCACTCACCGGTATTAACACCATTCGCCGCTGGCAGCCCTTTTACCCACAACAATAAGGCAATCGTCAATATACATAAAATATAAACATGCCCGTAAACATATCATTTAAAATATAAATAAAATGTAAAAACTGTATAAATCGGGAGTTTAAAAACAAATGGAAAATGGCATCAAAGTAATGCATTAAGAAAATGTACAACAGTAAAAAATTGGTAGTATTAGTAGCCCCTCCACCTCGAGTTTCATAATGAAACAATGAATAAAAAGGCAAGCATACCTTCGCGTCTTTGTCGAGAAGAATCGAAAGTCTTCCTTTTCTTGGCGGCCGTCTTCTCGCATATTTTGACATGTTTGGAGAGAGACTCTTGTACGAAGGTCCTCCCGCATACCGCGCAGGGAATGAGTCTCACGGGGCCCGGGGGCTCGGGGGCCACGGGGGCTATGGGGCGCGTGGGCACGGGTGGAGAGGGCGGGGGCCCCACGCGAGCCGACGGCGGTGTGCGCGGGATCGGCCGGAAGGACTCGACGCTGCTCGTTGTGTGGGCCTCGGGCGGGTCTGGCGTCGCCGAACGTGAAGACTTCGAAGAATGGTGCCGCTTGCCTGAAAGCAACGATACTATCTTTATCAAAAGTATTCCGAAAGTATTCATTGCCATCATGACTAAAGTCCGTGTCATCCACGAAGGCGCGCACCTCCACAGCCCAATCTGTACAATTGCGCATACCTAGATTCAGTATCAGATTCGCTATGGAGGGGCGTGTCGTCGGATGGCACACACTATACCTATTACCTACTAATGTTAGTGCTGGGCGCAGAGGGACATTGTTGGTTAGGGGCTTCATAAACAAAAATGAAGGTTTTGGCTGGCATAATGATGGCTAGATTGCTTTCGATTATTTCGTTCCTCAAAAAGATTATTTGGTCAATAGGTATTAAATGACACTCATTTCGAAGAATTAATTGGTATACGATCCAAGACAAATATTTCTGCTTAAATACTCGGGTCGGGTGTCGTCGAAAAATATTGTTCTTTTTTATTTATAATATTTTTAAGAGCTATAATTATCGATATAATTATTGAGAAGTATTTTGTCTACAACTTATATTATTAGCGATAGGTAAATACGGAAACTGAATCATACCACACAACCAACTTTAGGAAAAACCAACAAACATCAAAGATTTTTAGCACGGTGCGTCCGTGAAGTTCAAGTTCACCAAAACTGGATGATAGCGACACTAACCAACATCACCTTGAATTACCAGCAAAGTTAACATATTTCTAAATCTCCGTAACCCAATGACGACTAGGTGCAATGACAACTATCTGTTACAATTTCATAGAGAAAATGACATCAAACAGTAAAATTGTGAGGTGTTTTTTAACGCACAAGGGCGACAGCCATGCCATGACGCAAGCCGGCCACAACCTCCATATCGATTAGGTAAATTACAACCTAGGTCACGCGATCTTATGAGTATGAGCTACTGAAATAATAATACCGGTCAAATATAGCTGGCATAACGCTAACATGTGGACAGGGAGGGCTGAAATTCCTCTTCAAAGTGCATGTTCCTTTTCCAATTGCAAGTTAGGTATTTCCATATCAAATTTCATCAAATGCCAAAATGGCAAAACGATCAAAAAACTAACTCTATTCTATTATTTATAATATTAGAGGCGATGACAGAGCAAATCGTTTATAATTCGATGAAAGAAACTGTTGAAAACAGTGCCTAAATAATAGAATCGACGCGGGGGCACTTAACTAATTAATTCTAAGTGGCCAGTGTCGCGGTGAGAGGCCGCTTCCTCTTCATGAGCGCATTCGTAAATGACACCTCATTCCGGTACTCACACAACTATACTCAGTTGGTTTATGCTTATGTAATAACCGCGAATTCTTCAGAAGGCGTGGAACCAGAAATGCGACCTTGAGGAGTTTGCATAAATTATGAACAAATTGACAGTTTAATGGTGGTATTTATTTCAATATTTATCGTTTGTCGGACGCTAAACAGAATCCAGACGTAAGATTACGTGGTAATAAATCATGTAGTTTATCAATACACCGAGATGGCCTGCAGCGGGTGGCTGAACTCTGGGCACAGATGCAACACCGCGCCGGCGCATAGGTACATACATCGAGGGCGGTTGAGTGGTCGCACACGACTGGGTTGCTAATTGACTTTTGTCGGTCGTAGCACGGTCCCCTTCATACAGTAAGAACTTAAGAAGAATGGTTTTCATTAAGATTCAATGCGCGCGATAACGCGTTTTCCGTTGGATGTTCTTGAAACTGACAGGGAGAAAAAATACCTAAAGGTATTCGGCACTAAACATTGCTTTGACTAAGAACATTAGAGCGTGATTGTGGGATGGATGGAGTCAAACGAATCCAAACTTACTCGTAAATGCACGTATATCGTAAGAATTTGTTAAGAGTGATGACTGATGATTGAGTGTTCAAATTCTTGAATCCGTTTTGTTTCATACAAACTGGCGAGTGGCGACTAAAAATGGTTATAGGTCCTTTTGAAAAGTTCTTGTTGGTCGCAAGGTTTCATGTTGCGATAATGGAACTTAGGCTCTACGACGTTGAAAGTATTTATTGTTAGTTTTAAGTTCCCGATAATCGCGAACACGTTAAACTCGAACATGATAAACCGGACTCGACCTTCATTATCTTTGCAAAACAAGTGCATAATAAATTTACAAGCATTGATTTCTTATTCCGCCTACGTCCTAGACCTTTCTGAGAACGAATTCGTGGCGTTAGACGTGTTTTTGATATGCGACGGACGTTACATGGGACGCGTGCCGCGAACACAAATTGGTACAAGTATCTATTATCCGAGACTCCCTGTAACAAACGAGCCGCTGTCTGGCTCGGACAGCCAACCTGACGAAACACAAGGCGTAAGTTACAGGCTACTTAAACTTGAGTCAAATGGCAACAATTCAAAAATGGGGTGAATGACGTAGTACGCAGTACCTTATCTTCAATTGGAAGTTGTACTACAGTTGATATGGGATGCGATAAGGTGTATTGAATACTGACGCATAAAGGAGTGATTACAAAATATAAATCAATGCAACTGTTTTAATATTAACATTACAAATACCTATATTTTCTTTGCATCCGTTTTAATATCAACATTGACGAATACTTCATATTTTCTTGCAATGTATATTTGTTGTCGTTTCTTATGTAGTTATTAATACACAGCGCATCATAATGTAAATAATGTAATGAAAATGATAAAAAAATGGATTGATTGATTGGCATCTATCAGTAAAGATGTGAATATTTCCTGGATAAAGCTGCTAACAGAAAAACAATTGTCATTGTAAGTGAGACTTTCATTCCATGCACGGCAAAAAAACAGTTTCCGCCTGCCTAAGGTATCTTGTACCCAAGGCGTTTTTATAATTACGCCCAAGCCTGCCCTGAATATCTTCCTCTCCGATGCTATCTGAGGAGGAACAAGCTGTGTTAATTGAACCAGATATTTATGATAAACCGCTTAGTAAGTTTCAAAACACGAGATCAATAATTAACAAATTTGGAAAGTTCGTGATAGGCACTGTGCTTTAAAGGGGACCACCAGTATCGAAGTACAATGTATCGAGGGGTGACGCGACACCATAGGATGATAGTGCCTAGTACTCACTGGCACGGACAAGGAACATGGAAATTAGTATCCTTATAGGGAACAGTGACAACAATAGGTACTACTTCTTAAGGCAATTTGCTCTGCCATGGAACATTACATTCCATGTCTTAGAGACTTCAAGGTTGTATACCTGCGACTATGAGGAAAACATCTTTTATATTGTTCGTAAGATTATACAGTAGGTGTATGAGCACATATTTATGGAGATACAACTATCAGAAATGGCAATATGGTACAAGGAGTAAACAGCACTGTTACGTTCATTGACCAGTTACAAATGCCGATGGATTGAATAAAGCTTATTCAATGGCTTTTACAATATGGCACCGTACCATTGCTACGCATATATTGGAATGGAATTGTAGGATGTTAATGGTAGGTCATTAATATTTTAACGGTTGGAAAAAACGGAAATCAGACGACGGTAACAGACTATAAACACTGAATGTCAACTCATTTCAACGCTTGTAACGTGATTCTAATACGGTTTCGGAGAACTACCGAGTTACATAACTCAAGAATACTCAAGATATTTCGTTTCTAGGAAAAAATATAATGAAACAGTCCTCATAATCATAAATAATAAGTCCATATTGTAACGAATTTGATGACGAATTGTGCGAGCCGACGAAGAAAGCGTATCAGAAAGATGAAGTTTAATTATGAATTTATGAACAACGAATTATGTAGGTATTATTGCGTTGTGAACTCAATAAAGCACAAAATTACTTCCTTCGAGTAAGTATTTCCGATGAAGATTGCATGGTGGAGTTTTTAGCTCGCCTCAGACGTGACGAGCTGTTTTGTGGTCGCCGGCGTTCGTGTGAAGCGAGAAATGAAAAAATAAAAAATACTACACGCGAGTTTAATCAATCATTACAAACTTCAACTATAAGAACCTAAATAACGAGAATAATATAACTCGGTATGCAAAGCCTTTTTTGAAACGTAAGGTACCGACCTTATAAACCAGCTTGATTCACAGTATCACAGTGCCTATAGTTTTCATTCGCTCCCATTGTTCCAGATTTGTCTCACGCCAGACGACACACGAGGACGTGTAAAATGGTCGAAGAAAGTTCGAAGCTCTTGAACAATTCAACATCGCCAAACACTTTCCGAAGAAAACGTGGTATTAGCGACTACAAGTGAATCGCGGCCATGGTATTAAATTCAATCAGTACATTGACTTCGAATTGTAAATCCTCAACTTCCTTCCCTCTTACAACGCCCTTAGGGAGGGACTGAGGCGTTGTAAGATGTTGAACGGGTTGAAGAATTTGGGGGCCGAGCATGTTGTTCCGGTAGCTCAGCTGGCTAGAGCAATTAGCCGCGTATAGTATGTCAGGATGTCGCAGGTTCATATTGTACACACATTAGCACCCGCTACAAGGTTTTTACAAATAGGATTATGTCAGATACAATCCAGAACAAAAAATTTGTATTGAGTTTCAAATGACAGTGTCTTATAACAACAACACAGTGTCTTAAACATGTCGCCCGAAGTGACAATTAATACGTGAGTTTTAACCGTTTAGTAAAATAAAGTTATAACATGTCTCACGAAAGTTTAAATTCAAGTGACAGTGTCTTGTTATAGTTGTTTTTATATTGCAGGTATTTGTACCTCCGAGCTACCTACTGCTAACTGCTAACTTCACCACTGGATCACAACAAACAACTTTGATACGGAACCGATTATGTAGGGGCTGCGCTGCGAAGCCATTTGCGCACAGCAACTAGAGTTTCGGACTAGTTTGGTAAATCAGAATTATGACAGATGCGAAGTTAATGTACTGAACTTGATGGTTATTGTGTCTTTTGGCCGTGAGAACTAGAGTCCAACATATGCAAACAAGTTTTACCGAGATATGAGAGAGTTTGCTGCACTCGTTCACGCCTCTTACGTAAACAAAGGTCAACTTAGAGCCACATTCCAACTTTTCTGTTGCACTTTACGTTTGTCTAACAAGTATTTTTAGTTACAAATTATGTAATGAGTAGTTTCTACCTATGGGCATTAAAATAAGTGCTCCATTAATGTCATCATGGATCATATACCACCATATACGGTCGTTTTGTTCGTCTGTATGTGGAGATTCGAAAAAATAAAAATAAACTATTGTATGGTAGTTTTGTAAGCCAATGAGTGTCTTTAATTGTAAAATCGATTTTTACTACTAAATAGCAAATTTAGTATGTGTATTGTATGCATACGAGTTTCGGTACCTAAGTAGGTATATACTCGTATATTCAGTAGGTACGTCGTTGCGAGTAACAAAAACAATTCATTAACTTTAGACACTCCCGGCGTCTATCGATAATATGAACACACAGTAAGGTAAGACATAAGTACGTAAACATCTTTTTGCCATCTTTGACCTCGACTGCACACAAACAAAGTGATCGGTTAGGAAAGGTTAATCTTCTGCCTGACATAGGACTATATCTTGAAACAACCTGTATAAGGCATCTGTCCCACCGCAGAGGAACAGCGCGAAACGTGAAAAGCTATAAACTAGAAGAGTTGACGAGTAGCGAGAACCCAGCGATATATATATACTGTCGCTGGGCTATAATCGACGAGTGTGCGATTACTCGCACCTTCTGGCCCCTGCCCAGCTAGCATTATAGGTTTTACAGTCACGATTTATAGATACAATGTACTAAAACGTTACATAAAATATAACCTAAACTAGCTGGGCTGGTAGGCGTATAAACCAAGCGAGTCTCTCGGCGAGTGTTTTGGCCGCC
Organism: Cenopis cana; assembly: GCA_951800055.1. Lineage (NCBI taxonomy): Eukaryota > Metazoa > Arthropoda > Insecta > Lepidoptera > Tortricidae > Cenopis > Cenopis cana. The sequence continues at coordinate 10,303,733 of OX637488.1, forward strand.
AAGAGAGCATGGTCACAGAATAGTATAATAGTATAGTGGTGAAACGATGAGATGATACGTAGTTCTCGTCGCTGCGGCAAACGAATATGAACCGAGAATTCCTGACGGCGGTGTGAACCTTCAGCGATTAACTAATAACTTTCTTGATTGATAAGATATCTCAATAGCACGTTTTAAAATATATTTGTGAATCATATTTCAAAGTTTTGCGCCACTAAATCAATAGTAATCTCATACATCTTCACGCTCACCGCCGCGCCGATCGTTGGTTTCCGTATTTCAAGACGCTTGTGAAAACCAATATTATCGGCGGCTCGGGTATCGTGGAAAGTTTGAAATCTTTATACCCAGGTAATATAATATACCTCCTACCATACGTTATACGTTATTAAGTTATTATACTGCTTGTCTATTTGTCAATCATTCTTTTTTTATCGAACCAAAACAAATTTTGTTTCTATCATCAAGTCATCGTAATCTATACTTCAGAATAAATTCATATTAAATGTATTAGTTTACTAGATACACAAGCGATTCTTACTTTCAACATCGGTCTATATATTTGGATAATTTAAGCCCTCTTAGTTTCTCGCAGTTTGATTTATAATATTAAGAATATACAAATGTAAAGTATGGATATTTGGATCATTGCTAACCCTCAGAAGTTAGCATCGGAAATGAGAATGATGGTTACGGGCGCTATCACAAAAGCATTCACTGATATAGGTAGGTAGGTATCATCTAAATACGAACACAAAAGCTAGACCTAGCTAGACCTTTTTAAGGCACGAGTGAATAAGGCACTGGGTGAGCTCGCTTCGCTTCACTGTGTCGCCCTCACCTTTGCCTGGCTAGATGCTGACAAGGAGCAATCCCATATTTAATAACAATAAAAAATCGAGAGCACAAGTTGATGTTTGTACATTCCGTTCAGTGAAATCATTTTTAGCAATTCATTTCCATTGAATGTTAATTATTTGCGCAAGTGTCACATGTGGGCAGCACAGTTTTTAACAATACCACTTATTTAAATTGTGAATAATGACAATGATGAACTCAATTTAGAGTTCAATAAAATCAGGTTAGAGCCAAATATGCCTAAAGAGCATCTTTTGGAATTAGAATGATTGTTACTAATAATTGTACTGTTGAACTCACGTCTTAAATCAGTTAAATGTCACTACTGTACCCTTACCATGAGTTTGCAATGTTTGCATTACCGTACTCGCTAGCGACTTGGGTAAACGATTTAGTATGGAGAAAAGTACAGCGCCTCTGGCGGTTACGCAATTGAACTAAGAATCGCCATACTAAATCGTTTACGCAGTCGCTAGCGAGTACGGTAATGCAAACATTCATTGCAAACTCATGATGGTAAGGGTACGGGTGACATGATTCGAAGTATTCGAACTCAGGTATTCTTCTTCAGAATGAGCGTGAAGAGTGCGATACGATACGGCACACGTAGTGACAATTAAGACGTGAGTTTAACAGTATAATTTAAAATTTGACTTAGGAAATGTAAAACTTGATTTGAGTGTTACTTAACCGTATTATACACAATTGCAAAAAGCGGTAAACAATGGAATGGAATGACGTCATAAACTTGACTTTTAACTTAACCTTCACGTGCTCACCAGTTAAGGATAATTGTTGACTTTACCATGACAAACTGATCATTACCCACTATATAGGGTATACCATGCACTATGATGCTACATAACATAATTATAGTTGAGATCTTTCGTGCTGGCCGATATGTTTTAAAATTGTTGTTGGATTTTAAATCTTATGACATGAAAAATTTAGATCTTTCTGTAAGGACTACTTTGACACAACTTGGCCAACCTAAATAATTTTAAGTACCTATAGCTACTGGCGTTAGAGGACTAAAACTAATGTTCAAGTTAAATGGTTGGCAAACGTACTACACACTTAGAATTAGAACTAGGCGTTTATATTGTCTATGAGAACAGAAAATGTCGCTAAAATACCGGTACATTTAACCTGTAACCTACTAACAGGCAACCTAAAAGTTAACCTTCATACCTAGCATTCAAACCGGTAAAGTATTAGTAACCAAAATAAAACGGTACGTGCGGATTACCGGATATGCGGATTTGTCGAAGAGAGTAGGTAGTGAGAAACTACTTAATTAGGTTATTGTAAAAACTGTTACTGAAACAAATAGTAACATGTTTATATATGTTTATGTAAGACAACAATTTAGTAAGCGGGAAAGTCTATTTATAGGATACAGAGGTATCTTTTCCAGGATTTCAGGTCTCAAACTAAACCCGCGGTGGTTGGGCTCATTGGAACGGTCTCGACGAGTAGATACGTATTTGATGACTGTGAAAAAAATACAGCCAGCAAAAAAAGCTTGTATACCAAAAGTTTTATTTTTGACACAAACTTATTTAGATAGAGGCTTTCGATGGACCCGACACTACATATCAAATATTTACTTAATTTTAAGTTCTCTTATCAAGTTTTAAGATCTGAGAAGTTTCCCTGTTGTGCAACAATCCCGGCTCACGAAATCACGTACGAAGAGAGTTCACAGACACTATTCTTCCATCTCAATTTTCTCAACGGCGAAAAACGCCGTTGTCAACCTACTCAAGTTTTAACTTTTCTTGCATCGTTTCCACTACCCAAAGGTTGTCTGGAAGAGATCGCTTGTTAGCGATAAGACCGCCTGTTGTCTACCATTGTGAAATTTGTTTCTGTTATTTGTTTTTAGTGTACATTATTTGGTGAACAATAAAGAATATTTGTATTGTATTGTATTGTTGTTATGCTCTCAATAAGGCTCAAAGTTCAACAAGGCTTGACAATTGGCTAATTGAAGCTACTATAATACAAACAAACGTGAGCTCGATATTATCTCACTTTAACTTCAGCACACGACTTCGACCATTCCCACGACCACACACGGAAACTAAAGACAAAGACTCGATGTCGAAATTGTGCAAAATGAGACGTCCCGACTGGCAGGTGTCAGAAATGATTGACGATGTAACGATTATCAATTTATCAGAAACAAAAGTTAATTAAGCCATAGTTGCACAAATGAGTTACGATGTTCACGAAATTAGAATCATTAGAGTTAATGAAAAGTGGATTGGATGATCGCGTTATAGATCATGTGAAGTTTTTGACTTATGTTGACATTGTGATTACCGCGAGAGTGAGCGGGGTCACATAATAGATAACAAGACAATCTTATGGCAGTTATGACCCAGCGTGTTTTATCATAGGAAAAAATATGACAAGATATAAATTAAAGATAAATTATGTTTACAAATTATATAATGTGCCGGTGATCAGCACCTTGGCTAAAAAATAAGATCGATTAAATACTTTTATTTCGATTTAATGACTATAAATATTTATTTATATTATAGTACTAACTTGCTCAAATGAATACCTCTTTATATTGTTCAATTCATTCAACGTTAAGTTTTGAGTTATTTTATTATGGAGTGTTTATACTAATGCTTCAACTGCACCGTTGGCCTAGAAACGCCACTAACATCATAAGATTCATAACTTTCATAAGATATAATTTACTCAATGGCTGCACATATTAAAAGTGTATTGTAAGTGTAATAGTGTATTTAAGATAATAAAATGAAAGTTTCTTATTACCTTTTCTCCAGCGAAATTTTATTCCACACGGCATTTTCACTTAAATACAAACTCACAAGAACATGTAACCTTCTTTACAGTATCTTTAGCACTGAACAAAACAATAGTCGTAAGCAGAGTAACTAAGCGACTCGTATATCCATATGGCGAAATATATGTGTAAGTACAGGCGGTACCACGTGCTTATCAGTTCGTAAAAGTCAACTGTTATAGGTAGTGTTATGTTACCTAGGCAAACAATACCAAGTAGGTACAGAGGCTAATGTAATGTGTACAATGTACATCTGTACATACATAGCACTAAACACTTTAGTAAATAATAATATACCTATAGGTACTTTATTTAGACAACATGATCTATGATCTGTTAGTAAAAGAAATGACTTCAATTAATTAATTTTCAGAGCGGGTATTTCTTATTTTACAAACTTCGAGTAAACAAGGAAGCAACGATTAAGAAATAAGGAGACAAAGGCACTTCGTTAAATTGAGTTTTAGTCTAATTCCACTTAAATTTGGACAGTGTAACGCGACCAAATCGAATCAATTGTTGAGCTCAAAATAAGCCAAGTTGTTGTTGCTTTTGGTTAATTAAAAATAAAACTGGTACGATTTGTGAAACGTGATTTGAAGAAATAAATCAAACTTTAAACAAGGTCTTTATCGAATACTGATCATAACTTCCGCGTGAACATGGTTAGATCTGGTCAATTATGCTAAACATCAAATTGATGATCATCAATGGTGTATTATGTCATTTAATAATATAAATAAACTACCCACGTATGACTATCAGATAGTATAGTAGTCGTAGTGATAGTTATTGATGATAAATACGATAACTTTATTTTCATTTAGTTGAGTGCATGCGCTTGTGCATCTTCCCGTCGAAATGATTTAATGCACCTTTTTAAAGTCACTCGTAGAACGGCATTTATTGTTAAATTTACTAGCAGCTGTTCAGATCCGCAGTATACAAAGCGACCGTGTTTGTCAGTCCCCAAATTAGGGTCGCCGTCAAAGATATGTATACGTTACTATCCCTTATTTAATTGGAATAGGGTGCAAAAATGTCTACATATCTTTGACATCGTACAAGGTTTAGGGTTTCTTTTATAGTAAATTTACGGGTCGTTATTTCTTTCGGATTCTTGAGAAGATGAAAACCTAAAAGTGTAACGGCTGTCCCAACCGGCCGATCGCGTGAAGCAACACATTAACACAGCTTCACATTAACATTAAATTTCTATAATTTACACTAGAAATGTTCATCGATCTAACAATTAGCGAAGAAGAACCGATAATTTGCAATTTCATTAAATACCAATGCTACACATTCGCTCATTTCTCAAAGATTATTTATTAATTAGTGTTTTTTTCTTTTAACTATGATATTGGCAATAATTTACCACTACTATTTTATTGTAATTAATGATCAACATACAATTTTATAAGGATTATGAATTTTAAAATAAAACTAATACTAATCCCTGAAGCAGAGGAAACTAAGTTCGCCCCTAAATCAGCAAACTATAATGGCGAATACGTGACATTTCGACAATACGCAAAGTTTACAAAACAATTCACACTTCCTGACAAGAAAGAAACACTTCATAAATTTTCTCAACATCCACGGGGAGAATATTTACCTTTCTTCGAGCCAAATATCGCCTTGAGAGTCGATATCGTCCTCTTCTTCATTTTTCCCATTTGTTATAAAACTGCACTAATTACACAAGCAACTTTTACAGACATCGGATCACAACAGACAGAAATACACTCCACACCACGACCTCAAGTTTTTCAGGCAGACGGTGCTTTTTGCTCCTTTTGCCGCTCTTATTTCCGTGGTACTAAAATAGGCTCGCCGCTACACTTGCATCGGGGCAGACGCAACAGGCATCAGTCATATGCACACGGATCAAACGGGATCACCACTTAATGTACATCAAAATAACTGAAGCAAACAAAACGCCACAAGTACTCTGCTGATCATAAATCACAAAAGTTCCACAAACGCGTTGTATCTCTTCGCTTGCTAATTTTTAACAAACATTGGCGCCCCTATTACCATTTTTAATGTTATCAAGACGACACGTTATCTTCGTATGTAAGCACAATTCCACTGATAAGGATTTAAAAAACCGAGCAAAACGACAATGAACACGAGTTTACATCATCCTGTTAAGTTGAATACTGAGGCAGATATTAGAATCATAAACACGCCGATACGCGTACGCGTACGTCGCTAATCAAAGGTCGGTGTAGCGAAGGTTTCATAACCCGTTGCCGTTTACGACCGACGAATTAATCCAAACGAGAGTCCATCGGGAACGAGATCCATCGCAGCTAGGGCTTCCAAAATTACGGATTTATCAATTACGTAATTGATTACGAAATTAGAACGTTGAATTACGTAATTACGTAATTACGTAACTGACCCGGAGTTCAAATTAAAAATCTCTAAATAATTTGTATTTGTTATAATTTTTAATTATAATTAAGGGAAACGATTTTTAACACCATTATTTAAATAAATCGCAGCATCCACGTGTAATTTTCAGAACAAAGAGCTGAACGTATATGGTCAGTCCAGCTTGAGGAACTTCTCCCACTAATACGGTCGTCTTTAAGTTTTATTTGTATTATTGGCAACCAGTTGTTATAAATCAAGTATGGTAGTGCGGTGGACAGTCTGATTCGAATATTGTGCTAGTCTAAAATCGATGAATTGGTACGATATCCATTTCGAAGTAGGTATGCCACAAATTTACTTCTAGCACTCAATCCAGTTGCTATCAGCTGGAATCTGGGAAAGGACTCCTCTATTTTCCAAGTAGAGGTATACGCCATCTTAGAGTGTGCGACAACCAATCCGCAAAGCAATTATCTCAACAATATCAAAAAATCATTTATATTCAATCGTATAGCCAGGCGGTGCTCTTGAATTGGCGGGAAGCATTAAATAACCTTGGAGCGAAAAACAAGGTTATTTTACGGTGAGCCCCAGGGCATGCAGGTATCGCGGGAAATGAAAGAGCTGACGAGCTTGCACGAGCGGAGGCGCAGGGGATGCATTGTGGGCCAGAATCGTTTTGTGGCATCCCCATACGTCTAACCAAGCTCACCCTGGAAATCTACTGTTTCTACAAAACGATTCAGGCCTGGAGAGAGTTCCCAGGTCTGAACCATTCCAAGGCGCTATTTAAGGCCTTTAACAAAAAGGGGTCCCCTGATGCCTATTGCTAAGCAGGGACCGACTACGCATGTTTGTAAGGTTGCTTACTAAATAATCACATGCACACGTTAGGATTGAGTGACACAAGGAGGTGCAGACGCTGCATTGAAGTGGAGGAGACGTTTGCACACATCCTAACTGACTGCCCTAGCCTAATGCACAGCCGTAGATCTTTCTTAGGCAAACACGTCATGTGCCCTGAAGAGACTAAGTTTCTCGAGTTCAGCAAAATCCTGCCATTCTTTAAGTTTGCAGGACTTTACCCACTTTTAGGATCCCAATAGTTCAGCAATGGTCGCAATGATAGCCACAACCCCCAAATAGTAATATGATATTAATAGGTTTTTGATCTGTTCCGCCATTCCAGCCACCACATCGAACACCCACCCGGTAAAATATTGCACTCCTGGCCCCTGTCGGACCTCCTTCTTGTATTTAGTCCACAGACATCAGAGTAACCTAGTCGAAAGGGTTACAACGCAATCCTGTCCATTCTCGCAAGTGATGTGTCGAGGTACCTAGGTACTACTAACTCCAAATAATATCCCATAATCTTTTATGTTATTTTATAATACGTTAATTTACAATTTCGTAAAACTTTTTTCCATTTTTGGACTGAAATAGTAGGCATATTTTAAAGAAATAAGTTGTAATACATAATTCCGTAATTACGGAATTTAACCTTTGAATTACGTAATTATTAGAAGTCAAATATCTGTCCGTAATTACGTAATTCCGTAATTACGTAATTACGGAATGGAAGCCCTAATCGCAGCGGCTATTCTTGGGCGAGCAGCGAACGCAACTAAACACGCAGCGACGCCGGCGCAGCACGCGAGAATAATAGAGAGCTGACCGGTATACGGTATGACACAAAAATGGCCACAGAACGAACCCCTTCCTAGTAAAGTTGAGCATCCGTCCAAATTCAATCAAGCGGTGAAATGGGAGCATTCCATAAGGACCGTTTCAATGGCGCTGCGATGACAACACCGGAGGCGACATCCGCCGATACTTTTAAAAACGGAATTTAAATTTAACGAATAGCCGTTTCGGGGAACATGCAGCCGGCTCGATTAAGAGTGCGAGTTCAGATCGCGTCTAAATCACAAGGGTGCGATGCGATACTTGCGAGGTTAACATAAAAGCTTAGGTAAGAAGAAAAGGGACGACGTATAGCAAAAAATCTTAAGAGGAATTCCGATAACCCAAAAAAAGATCTTGCGTGATCCGTAGTGCTCCAACCGCGACAGATAAATGTTATTCATGCAATGAATGCAAATGCAATTGACAACATTTCATATTTTTAACTACTTTATTTTATGAACTAGTTAGAAAATAGGTAAAAATTTAAGCCACCCGTATTTTTTCTTTTTCAATTTAACTCATTATTTCATACAAAAAAACACGTTGAAAAGTAGGTCATTCCAAAAGGGCGTAAGTAAAATATGACGTCATCTTCCCAACAAGACTCCAGAGCCACTCCAGAACAGCGATTGTCTGTACTGTTTACAGTAATTTGCGTTTTTTTCCAAAATTAACGGAGAAAAAATCTAAAAAAAATTTTTTTTGTGTACGTGTAAAACGTTTTTACCGAAATGGTTTTCGAATTAAGACATTTGGAAATTATGAAATATTGTCAATTGTTAGCGAAATATGATTTTCACCAAGTTTTCATTCGTGTAATAATTATTACGTCGCATTTGCCTATGTAACTACGTAAATCCATGAAGTCTTCCCATTAAGTTGTCGTTATTTTAACTATTATAAACGGTTTCTATTATAGTAACAAATCACACAACGGGACGTAAGAAACTCATTAGAGACAGTCCCTAATTTATGTCCACTTTAGTCGTCTGGCTTCAAACGGAAATGTTACGCATCCTCCATAGTTCAACTCTAATTTAGTCCTGACGAAAATTATTTCCTCGTGTGTGACTTATGACTGCCATTATTGTCTTGGTTTACTGTTATCCATTTTTTAACAACGTGAAAACGTTATTTGTTATCTTGTGTAAGTGTATGAAAAATTCAAATCCATTTTCATAGGTGTACTTCATTTCAAGGAATGCATGTCCTAAATATTGGTCTAATATACTCGTACATAAGTATTACTAAAGTTTCATTTATACGCTCCGTCGGCTTTTAGCTAAGATTCATAGTAAAATATTTATATGTCGAAATTATATGAAGCGGCCTACACACAGCCGTAAAAATCAGAGGCGATATCGGGAGAGTGGTGGGGAGCACCCTAGATTGCTCCCTAAATCGCCTCGTGTGTAGGTAAATCGTATACGATAATCATATACGATTTACCTATACACACGAAGCGCTTAAACCTATGTAACCGGTACATTTTTAAGATATAACTTTGGTAGGTTACATGCCTGCCTACCAGTCAGAGGGAAGAAAAAATGTTCCATAAAGAAACGCAATGTGAAGTCGAACTATTTCGTCGGGTTTACTTAGTGTCTTCATGAATACAATACACGGTGCAACGTTGCTTAAGCAACAAGACTTACAATTACTAAATACGGCAGAAAACCCAGACAGAATAACAAATAAACAGAACAATGAAATGCAGCCGAAAGTACAAAGAAAATGCTCTAAAAGCGTGAACAAGATTGTGAGATGCCGCATACAAAAGTGTTAGTTTATTATTGTTTAGTCTTACCATTAGATTGTTTGGATTTTCAAAGATAGGTGATTTCGAAACGTGTATGTACAACTGTTGTAATAGTTTAAGAGCCGGTGACACTGAACCTAGTATGATAAGATTCCCAGATGGCATATATATAATTAGGTGCGTCATTAGTCGGGGAACACGAAACGGCGATGCTGCAATGCGAAAAACCTGGCGAAGCCATTGAAAAATAAAATTGAAAAATGATGAAAAATCCGGTTTCTAGTATGATAAGATTCCCAAGTTTCGTTTGTTCCTCGAAACAGGGGAGGGGTAGGACTATACGATAGTGCAGTGCTGCAAGCCCTCCTGGCTGGCCTTGTCAGTGGCAGCAGTATGATAAGCGACCACTTTTCTGAGGTATCTAGTATGATCGGATTCCTGAAAAAAACAGGGCTCATCTGAAAGATCAGCACTTTCTGTGTAAGAAAAACCACTGCTGCATTTTCCAAACAGTGGAGAAGGTGGTTGCTGCAGCGATTAAAGGAGCCGACAACACTGAACCTATTTCGATAGATTCCCAGATGATATATATATAATTAGTCGCGGCATTAATGGGGGTACACGAAATGGCGATGCTGCAAAGCAAATGAGCAGGCAAACCTATTAAAAATCAAATTTAAAAAAATAAAAAATTAACGGTTTCTAGTATGATAAGATTCCCAAGTTTCGTTTGTTCCTCGAAATAGGGGAGGGGTAGGACTATACGATAGTGCAGTGCTGCAAGCCCTCCCGACTGGCCTTGTCAGTGGCAGCAGTATGATAAGCGACCACTTTTCTGAGGTATCTAGTATGATCGGATTCCTGAAAAAAACAGGGCTCATCTGAAAGATCAGCACTTTCTGTGTAAGAAAAACCACTGCTGCATTTTCCAAACAGTGGAGAAGGTGGTTGCTGCAGCGATTAAAGGAGCCGACAACACTGAACCTATTTCAATAGATTCTCAGGTGATATATATATAATTAGTCGTGGCATTAATGGGGGTACGCGAAATGGCGATGCTGCAAAGCAAATGAGCAGGCAAAGCTATTAAAAAGAAATTTTGAAAACATAAAAAAACCGGTTTCTAGTATGATAAGATTCTCAAGTTTCGTTTGCAGCAACCACCTTCTCCACTGTTTGGAAAATGCAGCAGTGGTTTTTCTTACACAGAAAGAGCTGATCTTTCAGATGAGCCCTGTTTTTTTCAGGAATCCGATCATACTAGATACCTCAGAAAAGTGGTCGCTTATCATACTGCTGCCACTGACAAGGCCAGTCAGGAGGGCTTGCAGCACTGCACTATCGTATAGTCCTACCCCTCCCCTATTTCGAGGAACAAACGAAACTTGGGAATCTTATCATACTAGAAACCGTTAATTTTTTATTTTTTTAAATTTGATTTTTAATAGGTTTGCCTGCTCATTTGCTTTGCAGCATCGCCATTTCGTGTACCCCCATTAATGCCGCGACTAATTATATATATATCATCTGGGAATCTATCGAAATAGGTTCAGTGATGTCGGCTCCTTTAATCGCTGCAGCAACCACCTTCTCCACTGTTTGGAAAATGCAGCAGTGGTTTTTCTTACACAGAAAGTGCTGATCTTTCAGATGAGCCCTGTTTTTTTCAGGAATCCGATCATACTAGATACCTCAGAAAAGTGGTCGCTTATCATACTGCTGCCACTGACAAGGCCAGTCGGGAGGGCTTGCAGCACTGCACTATCGTATAGTCCTACCCTTCCCCTGTTTCGAGGAACAAACGAAACTTGGGAATCTTATCATACTAGAAACCGGATTTTTCATCATTTTTCAATTTTAATTTTCAATGGCTTTGCCAGGTTTTTCGCATTGCAGCATCGCCGTTTCGTGTTCCCCGACTAATGACGCACCTAATTATATATATGCCATCTGGGAATCTTATCATACTAGGTTCAGTGTCACCGGCTCTTCTACTATAACATAACACAGTGACACTTATAAGTGTGAAGGACAATTTGGCCAACTGCAAGTGTGTACGTAATCTATGCAAAACTAAACAATTTACGTACGACCATAGTAATAAATAGTTTTAGTTTATACAATGTTAAAATTATTTTGTTTAGTGATTCAGATTATTTCAGATAGATACAATGGAATGTATGTATTACATGACACTTGCTTGAAAAGGGTGTCATTGCACGCTAGCGTACAGATAGGCCAGTGAAATCTTACAAATAAAAAAGCTAAAATCGCAAAGCGAGATGTAAAGCTGCATTTTTGGTATGTTATTTGCACCCCTTAGGAGTATGTGTGACTACATTTTGCAAGCAAAAAAAAGTTGTGCTTCCTGTATGATACGCGAAAAACTGCAAAATTTTCGGACTTTTTTCAGGTATTGTAGTTCAATTCAAAAACTATGGGTTTTTGACATTACTTGTCTATGGCATTTTTAAAGTACATTAAATTTGCAACAATTTGAGCCTACCTACAGCTCCGTATGTCTTATAGTTTTTGAGACATGATGTTTCAAAAATACTGCTTTATTGAGTTTTGCCTATAGTGCGTGTTGTTATGGGTTTCCGTCGAACAAACACTTCACCACCGGCCACCAGCGCCGGCTTTTAGTATGTTATCAGGCATATGTCCTGGACCCCGAAACTGCCGGGAGACAATCTCTCCAAGGTCGCTCTCCCGAGTAATGACGTCATGAAAATTGCCGCCGAAACGTTTGGAAAAGTGGCAATCACACCCAACCTATGCAACATACATACACGTGTATGGTATCAAATGAAAGCTGAATAAATATGCCATAACGTATACCTAAATTAAGTTTCAATACATTGAGACAATTCAAAACTACCTATAAGCAAAATAATTAAAAAGTAAGGAAAACATTTCCGGGTTTCCAGATTTAACAGAATAACTAGAACAGGTACCCGAGAATTCTGTTGCACATAAATAGTAATTAGTATGTCAGCTTTACATAACTATTTATTGTTTCTGGATATGACCAAAACTGTGAGAGAAATGCTGAAAAACCCAACAGCGCGAAGCCGTTTTTCCATATAAGATAAAAAATGATGAAACGCCTATTTTCCATGAACCAGCTTTTTTTATACGTCAATTTAGTTATACGTTATGGCATATTTATTCAGCTTTCATTTGATACCATACACGTGTATGTATGTTGCATAGGTTGGGTGTGATTGCCACTTTTCCAAACGTTTCGGCGGCAATTTTCATGACGTCATTACTCGGGAGAGCGACCTTGGATAGATTGTCTCCCGGCAGTTTCGGGGTCCAGGAGATATGCCTGATAACATACTAAAAGCCGGCGCTGGTGGCCGGTGGTGAAGTGTTTGTTCGACGGAAACCCGTAACAACACGCACTATAGGCAAAACTCAATAAAGCAGTATTTTTGAAATATCATGTCTCAAAAACTATAAGACATACGGAGCTGTAGGTAGGCTCAAATTGTTGCAAATTTAATGTACTTTAAAAATGCCATAGACAAGTAATGTCAAAAACCCATAGTTTTTGAATTGAACTACAATACCTGAAAAAAGTCCGAAAATTTTGCAGTTTTTCACGTATCATACAGGTAGCACAACTTTTTTTTGCTTGCAAAATGTAGTCACACATACTCCTAAGGGGTGCGAATAACATACCAAAAATGCAGCTTTACATCTCGCTTTGCGATTTTAATGTACAATTTCACTGCCCTAAGAGCAGTTACAGCTGATTTACCTCACACGGGAGTTATGGTTATATATTTATTTCGAGGATCTCGGAAACGGCTCTAACGATTTTGATGAAATTTGGTATGTGGGGGTTTTCGAGGACGAGCAATCGATCTAGCTAGGTCTTACGCCCGGGAATACGCCGAGCAAAGCTCGGTCGCCCAGATAATTAATGTATACGTACTTCAGATATAATTCAACAAACTGCTCACTGCTATAAATCCCAACGATTTAAATTAACTCTGAGACACATCCATTCAAATTTTAAGTCATGCAAAGAGAAAGAGGCGTTATTAACAAATTTGATCAGCGATTTGTGCAGTATCCAATAGTGCGTGGCGGACCGCTGCCTCACACTCGGTTGCACATCGACTGTTGACTTTCTTAAACTCTTATCTAACAATGGTTTGATGTGAATATTCATTTTGGGTTCCTAGGAATAAGGGTGTTTTTCCAATCCATCCGATGTGTCAGTTACGAGTTGGTTACAGTAATTATGTAAATTAGACGACATCCCACCGGCGCAGCGTCCGATACGGATGTACGGAGCGAGATCGTAATATGATCAACCACATTTGGCACAGCTATTCTCGTCCCGCCTAATAATACCGGGTCTTAACTGGGAACTGTTATTGTCGACTAGTTGAACTGTTAGATATAGATGTGGTTTGGTTTCTGACGGACATAAACATAAAAACAATGGCAGAAAGCCGCTAACATCACCGCAAAAGAAAGTAGACGTATTAAAATGTGGAAAACGTACATGTGTGCTGGATTTTACATCCTCGAGCAGGATCGATAATCCAATGTGGCGGCATAACGGCACCCACAGGCCACGCTGCAATGCTATCGCAAAAAAAAGTTGGTTACTAGCTCATTCCGTGCTTAACCTCGTGGTAGGTTCACCTAGAATGCAACTCGATCATTGGACTATGCTTCTATTTTTAATTGAGGTGATTTTGCTTCTTGTTTCTTTACCGGGTGAAGGCATCTCATGTAGACTACATTATGAAGAGTGTTATTGACTAATCAAGTAATCACAACCTATACCTACGGTTGGGAAAATAAATATTATGACTAATGGATGATTTGTTAGTCCAAAATGCAGTTCATCCAAATCGCATTTCATCGTTCGTCTACTACTCAGTTCGTCCATAATATCACACCATATGGGTGAGGAAGGCTTTTATAAAGATCCGTTTGACCAAATGTCAGATCAAATTCCAGTAAGTAATTCATTTGACATAAATTACATTGATGAAGATATAACCGAGCCTATTAAGACTACTTAATAACTCTACTGCCCTATAAGGTTAGATTTTGGGACATAGGGTTAACTTGTATTGCGAGAGACACCCATTTGTTATGGGTTACGGACACAGGACAAGTTATTCCGATTTCGCACATAGCATGAACAAGATCCAAAAAAACCGGTTCAGTCAGTTCCCATTCTGTCATTCAACACCACATGCTATTGACGTAACGAGTAAGTCGAAAGCTGAAAACTTCCCGACTAATAAGACAATGGATTCTGGTTTCATAATGGACCAGTGTCGCAGCCAACACACGCTCACGTGGTATATACTCGTCTCGTAGAATCGAATATTGTGTAATGGATACCTAAATAATATATCAACGCGAAAAAAAATGTCGATGACCAATAAATTTGGATTGAAGACACATAACTCGATCAAACTTGTGTTTAAGTTCAGAATTTATTCATAAACATGAACGTTATTCCCGCTGAAGCTAAGGAAGCGGCCTTGGGACATTAAAATAAAGGGGTGACCCGTCTAGGTTTCGTCAAGAATAAAATATATCTCGTCTATCATAGAAAGCGTCATCAGGGTCGCCTGTACTTTTTGTGATGGGCGCCACCGACCGAACTTGGCCAGAAAGGGCGGTGATAACTGATGACGGTTCTGAACGAGCCTGAAGGGCGTAAGCAGTGTAGTGCGGTCAACCTAGGGTCCTCCAAGGGCTTAGCGCATAAGGCAGTGCAGATGATAGGATGTTCACCTCACCGCTTATCAATTGACGTCTTGCTTGACGCCGGGACTCGTATACAAAGCGTAATCGGAGTCCTGACGGAATGTTTCGTCTAGGGTAGGGTGAAGTTGTACTTAAACTTCCCAGTCAGAAATGAAACTCAAACTAGCTCTCATAAGACTTGATCTTACTCCCAGCAATCAATTTATTCGTTATCTTGTAAACTTATTATTATTATTGTTTATACTACGACGGTGGCAAACAAGCATACGGTCGGTCGGCTTATGCTGGATTTACAAGTAGAAAGTTTGAGAAACGATCGTTATAAATAACGAGCGATAGATGGGTGTAAATCTTACTGAATAATGGCCTTTTTTTATTCTTCATAAGCTGAAAAAGAACTGGACTGGCTGAAAATTAGGCAAGCCGGTGGGAATCGAGTTGTATGGACGCTCCGCCACTAACCTAGCCTAACCTAACTTAAATTCTAGTTTCATAACTAGCATTTAAGTCATCTAAGTTATTGATTCTATGTCGCTTTGTTAGGTTTTTGGTTAACTTCTGTTTATATAAATGATGTCGAGTGGGTGAGTGTTGTTTGGTTGATTCCTTCAGTACTGGCACTGGCACCGACCACAAATAAGCAATGGTTGCTCATGTTAAGTTACTTTTCCCACATAACTATGACCGCCCTTTTTGAGAGACATCTAAATGTATCCATTCAACGTAACTTTTTAATATTATATCAAAAACAAGATTGACTTTGAGCAAACAATGTAAGTACAAACGTTGATGGCTCAAGTTATTCTTTCAACATAAACGCTTCATAGGTGGCGTCATATCAACATCAACAGGTGTCCGCAACGATTTGGACATGCGGGGGCGTCCACCCACGGATAATTGGAGTTATCGGCCCTTGGCCTAAGCGACAATTTTCGATATTAATATATGCTTGTTTGCGGTTTATTAGGAGATAACTTAGGATTAGTCCAGTACCTGGCTACTGTCCTGTAGGGAAGTCCGAGTATGGAGTCATTATACGCTCCAACCCAATCCAACATCTACCCCTACCTAACACATCATTTCGTTATAAGATTGGTCGGTTTGTTTGGAAACATAGCTTAAAACACATAGCACATACACATACATACATAGCTTGGAAAAACAGCTAATAATTAATTAACGAACTGCTGAAATAACAAGTAACTGCGAATAACGGGACAAACTTTCCCAAAAACAAATCGACTGCGAAACTTTAAATAATTAAAAGAAATTGTCGCCAAACGTTTTCAATCAATCAGACATTTTGATGCTCTACAACTTTTGTTTGTCCTAAAATATATCCGCGAACCAAAGAATGACTCGATTAAGCTTATTTGGATCAAGATTCCGGCTTATCATCAAATCCATATTCTTTATCTCAAAATCTTAAATACACATTTGAGAATTTAAGATTACATCACAGTAGCAGTGGCAAACTAAAGTAACAAGACTACTGGCATAGATGGATGATGGTGCATTAGGATAATCCTTGAACGCGTTTCGCCAATGACTGATGTAGATAATGGACAAGACGTGACTTCAATCTGAGCTGAGCAGTGCTCTCTTGAGCACAGCAACTTTATGTCTTGTGAATAGACCATTAAGCTTAAGCCACACAGAGAGCGGGCGGGCGGTAGCCGCACAGGAGTGCCGCTATCGCCCGCTCCCGCATAGGGTTGCCATACGTCAGGATTTGTCCTGACATATGTCCGGATTTTTGACCCTTTGTCCGGATTGCGGCCGGACTTGGCAAGTGTCAGGATTTTTAGGAATGACCCTATTAAAAAAAATGTTTTTACGATAAATTTATTTTAACGTTTACACAGTTTTAATAAATATAATTTATTTATTAGTAAGTAATCAACAAAAATAGTGATATATCTTCTAAAACAATATAAAATAGGTAAATTACAGCCAAAGTGATCTCAATCAATTCGCGAGTCCCCGCATGCCAAATTTATCTCAGCGCGCTCGGAACATTTTGAAATTTTCATTCAAAAAAAAAGAACTAATTCAATGTTAAAACGGCAAAAAAAGTATAATCTAGGTTTATGAACTATGATTTGAATTGTGGAGGTCAATATGGGTTATGAAAAAAATCCTGCACTTTTTGATGAAAGCAAGCCACTTTGCACAGTGATAGTATTTTTTTCGAGGCAACCGAAGTTTCGCCCTTTGTTAGAAGAAATGTCAGGACTTTTAGGGGGATGTCCGGATTTTTATCAGGACATTTCAATTTTCCATATGGCAACCCTACTCCCGCGCCGCTACCGCCCGCCCGCTCTCTGTGTGGCTTAAGCTTTAACGGTCGCCTCGAGTGACAGACTCACGGCTCTAAGAGTTGCAGGGTATATTCCATTGTAACGGGACGAACCCGTTTTACCATGTAGATTGTAGATAGTGCAGTCCGTGTGATATATGTGTATGTGTGTATGAAGATATGAGTCCAATTCAGAATGAAAAGCATAGTAGAGTTAGTGGAACAAAACCACCTAAAGGTTGAAAGCACCGTAATCTAAAAATAAAAATATTAAAGTGGCGTTCTGCACGCAAAGTAAATAACTCCAGGTTATAGCATCTACTTCTACTGGAAAGCATCTACTTCTACTGGAAAATTTTTCGAACTACAGTAAGATTATTAGTAATCCTCCCTTGAAAGTTAATTAGAATGTGTTTACAGTTGCCAGACGGAAGAAACATACAATTTTAAATGGTTGACTTGTAGTAAGTCAAGTCAACCATTTATAATTGTATGATAACTATATTGACATAAAGCTCAGTACATTAATAACTTAATTTCCTATGATATGCGCTTACGAGCCACCGGGTATGAAAATAAATCAATAGGGTATTAAACTAAGGTAAAAATAAATTATTATTTACTTGATAAAAGATCTAACGAAAATACTCGAAAAACATCAATTATTAATTTATTTTAGCTGATTGAAAGATTTTATAAGCATAAAGATTTAAAAAGGACGCTGATTTGAACAAACCTACTCACACTGTCTTAGTGACGTCACTAAGACAGTATTTCCCTACAAACTTCATATTAACAAATCGTTTTTGACATTTAATAAAAAGTTGCTGATTTGACTATGGGTTTAATACCGTATTGTGTACGTATGCGATCTGTGTTTCAAACGCGATTCGAAAATGTTGCAGCATGTAAACAGAAATTTTAGTAGTAGGGATTCGCCGGTTCTGCCCCCGGGTCCAGGTAGCTACCCTCCCCTGTCCCCTTTCCCCTCTTCTACCCCCGCCCCGCCCCCAAGGGTCCACCCCGCCCACATCACGGGCTACCTGCTCCTACTCAACCTATCCGGGGGTGGTCATCCACAACATGGTGGCCATCGAAACATAAAAAAAAAAAAAAAAAAAAAAAAAAAAAAAAAAAAAAAAAAACAAATAGCCCCCCATTTGAGTCGTTTGCACCGGGTCCCAGAGCTCTAGGACCACTCCTTCACCTTTTATTTTATGTGCTCATTACACAATACATGCTAATACCGCCCTCTTAGCTCGAAGTTCTATTGTTCCATTGTTCGACCATGCGACCCTTCAGCGGCTACCTGCGCCCGGGTTTCGCGGCCGCGCGACCGCCACCGGTACGGTACCTGGGTACCTGTATTTTTTTCCTTACTTGCAATAGACCCATTCCACATTACATAATAATTAGCCATGTATATTTTTAATATATCTGCCTCTTCTACCTACTCTTTTATCCGTAGAGTCAATGTTCTAACCTAACCTAACCTAATTTTGCGTTTCACAATCTTTACCTAACCAAACCGTTTCTATGCACATAAACAAACTTAGGTACCTATTTATGCTATATATGTTTAAGGGTACTTTAGTTATTTATTACCTAACCAAACCGTTTCTTATTCGTTACTTGTACTTACGTACATAACCAAACTTAGGTATCTATATATGTTTGCCGGTAATTGAGATATTGATTAAATTATTTCTTACTCGAGTTAACTGCAAAAAGAAGTAAGCGCCATGAAATTTACGGCGGTTTAGACCTTTTAAGATTTACACCTTTTTCTTGCACACTCCACGTCTTGGGTGTCCATTTAGGTACTTAATCATTTCAATTAATGTTTTCAAAAAGAAACCTGTTTAAACCTGCAATCTGCTCAATTATATTCATGATGTTGATGGATTTACATTAACATTAAACCCATTGTTAACTGGCTATTGTAATTTTTGTACAAAGCATTTGTGACAGCCCTCTATATATATATATATATATACGAGAAACAAGTCTGAACAGGAGATTCTCGTGGCTGTACGATGCTTAGGAACATGTTACAACCAGTATTTCACCAAAGAAGCAATAGTATATATTTTTTTGTTAGGTATCCTAATCTTTGTACAAAGCATTTGTCACTACCTTATTTTGTGTATTCAAGGAACATGTCTGAACCAGTATAACCGACCAAGGAAGTAGTAGGGGTTTTTTTTTGTTGTAAAATACTTATAAAAAGGAACTTCTCGATGTTTATACCTTAATAGTTACCTCGTGTCGTCCACCAAGTCAAGTGCAGTTCCGAAAGTATAACGTGTGTAGTTTTCGCCGTTGGTTTAAGTGAAAGTCAGCTGTCTCTATTCGCTCCAAAATGGATGTAAGTATGTTATTTTTTGTCCTCATTCTATAAATTTAATGATTAGTTATTCATGTATGTGTTTAATTAATTGACAAATGTTGTTTCAGTTCTCTGACAATACTTTCAAGAATTACTACTATCCAGAAACCAACCAAGAGGGCCCTAGCAGTGACGAGGAGGGCACTGTTGGCCTCAAAATAAGGCAAGCAATAGCTAAGAAGAGACCAGCGAACAACATTGACAGCTTCTTTGAGCGCCCCAAGAAGAAGACAAAAGTGATTAAAAAATCATCAAACGTATCACAAAGTTCAGCGGATGGAGTATCATATTTAACGTCTGGTCAAGACGATGCCGGCTACGCGTCCCACCTCATTAAAATTGAAGTCTATGACATGGAAAAAATAAGAAATCTAGCACCCACAGACCACTGGAAACACTGTGATATACGACTAAAATATTATTCCACCGGCGAGGATGATTTACATGTGCAAAGTGCTCGTGACGTTATTTTTAATATTACAAAACAATTAGCTTCAAAAGAAAACAGTGTTAAATATTTTATAGAGACTGATAAGGGAAAGTGATAATTTGTTCATTTAGTTTTTATTTATCTTTAACTTATTAATTTTAATGCCACTCTTTAGTTGTGATTTCTATTATTTTGGGAGTTATGGTAATTCTTTTTTAATGATAAGAAATCTTTGTTTTGTACAATGCCTTTACCTGGAAGCAATCCCTAATCATCTTTAACAAACCGAACCCGAAATGCATTGTTTCAATTGTTAACTCGAAAACAGAGATTACGTTTAGAAATGTTATACTTTTGTTGTAATTCCCAATCAATAGTCTTAACATTGTTAAGTTATTGTTCTCGGTGGAGTTTAGCGGCCACACACAAATTCAGTTTCAATTGTATACCTTCAGATTCTAAGAGTTGACTGATAATGGTTTATCATGGAAAAAAATGTTTCTGACGAATTAAGAGTAGGGAGTACTTATCTGTAGCTATTTAAAGGCACATTCATTTGGTGAGGACACTCATTCATACAATCCAATCGCTATGGACAACTTGAACTGTAATAGTTATAACCCACAACTGGTAAAAGCCTGTGAAGACGTCGAAGAAGATGAAGAATTATATAACGCCGGAGAACTTGCAAGCCAGCAGCTCAAAGAACCGTGAGTATAACTTTAATCCTTGTTTATACTAAATCTTGTTTCAACCTGTTCATAAAGTTCTTGTTACCACAAGTTCCGGGCTATCCAGTTGAGACATGCCATTGTTGTCGGTTTGGTGGGGAGGATCCTTTCACAATATAAAGGCATTCACTGGGATTGAAATAGTTCAGTAACGTTTGTGACTTCAGTGTTTGAGTGAATTTTATTTGTTACAATAATGGCATTTACGTTTTTTCTTGGGCATAGGCTAGCTAGGAGTGAAATAGCTAGTTTAAGTAAAGGTTTTATCCTTCGTAGATTTCACAAGTATATTCGATTGTGGTATATTGAAGGAGTTCTACCGGATTCTCTTATGGAGGACCAAGAAATTATACCATATTATACACCATGCAGCGGTCATGTACAAGGAAAACCGGAAGCAGCATCACATAATTCCGATGTAATTGATGGGGTTCTCCCAATGCAAGCCTATTGTTTGCAGTGTAAAAACGATTTAAGTTAGTATTTATAACCTAATGAATAGTTCATACATTAATTACTATGTAATTCGTGTATAATTATATGGTTTTTAATTTTTATAGGTATTCACAAGTTGGACGAGGGATAAAACGACATGCAGCGGATCCTGTTGCAGAACCATCGGCTAAGAAGAACCTTCCTTCAACCAGCCGTGAAAACATCACAACAAATCAACCGTCAACCAGCCGGGACTACACTTCAACAACAACATCAACAGTCCAAGAACCTACAAGTAAAGTGAGTGCAACAAATAATGATAAAATTGAATGTTCTGTGTGCCATGTATTTGTCTCCAAAAAATATTTCACTAATCATCTTAACAGCAACACTCATAAAAATAATGTCTTTTGTTCTGACAGTGAGTTAATTAACGTTCTGTTAATTGAAAACGCGTTCCAAAACCGAGTTGCAACCTACAGAATATCAAATGAAAGTGATCCCAATTGTCTAGAAACACCGAATGCGTTTTTAGAAAAAAATAAAGATACGATATTTGCTTTATTAGACCGCTCAATTGCTAATCATCGTTCTTTAAAAGTAAATTTTATACTAAACGCGAATTTTACTCAGGAAACAAAAAGCCTCAACAATGTGTTTGATTTTCAGTTGAGTAATAACCTAGTTAATGTCAGTAGTGATAAAAATGAGATATTTTCATCCCTTGTCAATGAAATTTCAGTGAGATTATCGAACTTTGAGAGAAAAGATAGCGGGTGGTCTTTAACAAAGGTAAATTATCTAGATGTCAATGTCAATAAGTATAACCCATTACGTGGGTCTTCATATATCAAGTTACCGCGTGATATACAGTTGAAAAAAGCTGTAATTAATGTTCAGAACAATGATCACGAATGTTTCCGGTGGGCTATACTATCTGGATTATTTCCCCCAGAAAAGAATAATCGTGCTCATAATGTTAACACATACAAAAATCATAGGAATAAAATAAACTTTGAAAACATTCCATTTCCTATGAAGTTAACGGATATTCACAAATTTGAAATAATCAATAATTTAAGTATTAACGTTTTTGGGATGGAATACGATTCACAGAGTAAACGTCATTCTGTTATAGGTCCACTACATTTCACAAAATGTAAAAAAGAAAATCATTTCAACTTGTTATACATCACCGAAGGTAGTAAAGGACATTATTGTCTTATTAATAATTTGTCTAGATTAGTATCTGCTCAACTGACAAACACTCAACATGCTGCTCATATATGTGATGGTTGCTTAACAAATTTCACATCAACAGAGAATTTAGTAAACCACCAACAAAACGATTGTTTTCATGTATGTACTAACTTGCCTTCTGAACAGAACAAACGGAATAACTGGTTCAATGAAAAAGTTGCTTCCAATGAAGTGACTTTCGATAATTATGATCGTAAATTACGGCATCCATTCGTTATCTATGCCGACTTCGAAGCGTTTTTAAATCCAATCCAGTCATGTTCCAATAATCCACTTACGTCTTCAACTACTAATGTACAGAAACATGAAGTATATAGTTTCGGATACTACATTAAATGTTCGTTTGATGATAACTTGTCAGTCTATCGAACATACAAAGGAGAAAATTGTGCAAGAACGTTTATGGAATTTCTTAAAAAAGATTTGCAGAATATTTGTAAAAATAATACATTTGTAAAGACCCCTCTGCCTTTGACATCTGAAAACGAAGAAAACATTGCGCAGAGTAGTATGTGTTATATCTGTGACACAGACTTAAATGGAGGTGCCACCATTTCATATAATTGCTACACTGGTGTTTACGAAGGTGTAGCGCATGAAATTTGTTGTAACAAATTAAGGGTTCCCAATTTTGTGCCAGTGTTCCTTCACAACTTAAGTAATTACGACAGTCATTTCATAGTACATGGATTAAATTTTGAGGATGGTGAAATAGAACTTATCCCGGAAACCAAAGAAAAATACATATCTTTCACAAAAAATTTGCAAATTAATAATCGGGTCATGAAATTAAGGTTTGTTGATTCTCTTAAATTCATGTCCAGTAGTCTTGACAAACTAGCCAAGAACTTAACACCAGAACAGTTCCATGAAATGAAATTGAATTTTCCATGTGAAGATGACTTTCAACGTTTAATACGTAAGGGTATCTATCCATATGAACACATGACATCGTTTGATTCATTAAAATTGACATCCCTCCCCTCTCCAGATAAATTCTACAGCTCCTTGACTGATAGTCACATATCGGAAAATGATTACATCCATGCCGAAGATGTATGGAGCCATTTTAACTGTCAAAACATGGGGGACTATTCAGATCTGTATTTAAAAACAGATGTCTTATTACTGGCCGACGTATTCGAAAATTTTAGAAACGTTTGTCTTGAAACATACGGTTTAGATCCGGCACACTATTATACTGCACCGGGGTTAAGTTGGGATGCTATGTTAAGAGTCACAAAAATCAAACTTGAACTGTTAACTGACATTGATAAGATTACTTTTATTGCAAAAAATATTCGGGGAGGTATATCCCAATGCAGCAACCGACACGCCAAAGCAAATAATCAATTCATGGCGGAATACGATTCGGCTATTCCTTCATCCTTTCTCATGTATTTAGATGCAAATAACCTATACGGGTGGGCTATGTCCCAATGTCTACCAACAGGTGGATTTCAATGGGTGGATGTAAATACGGATTTTAATGTGTCTGACGATGCGGAGCATGGTTTCATTTTAGAAGTTGATCTTGATTATCCCAACGATTTACATGATTCACATTCAGATTTTCCCTTCTGCCCGGAGAACGTCTGTTTTGGTGATTCAAAGGAAAATAAATTGATACCTAACTTGAAAAACAAAAAAAACTACGTAATCCATTATAGAAATCTTAAGCAATGTATAAAAAATGGTTTACAATTAGTTAAAATACATAAAATTTTAAAATTTAAACAATCTCCATGGTTGAAAAGCTACATAGATTTAAACACCCGCATGCGATCACAAGCATCTTCGGATTTCGACAAAGATTTTTTTAAATTAATGAATAATTCAGTCTTCGGCAAAACGATGGAAAATGTTTTAAAGCGAGTAAACGTAAAATTATTGAACCATTGGGAAAATAAAGGTAAATCTCAAGGAGTTCAATCATTGGTAGCAAAACCTGAATTTCACAGTTTATCAATCTTTTCAGAAAACTTGGTAGCTGTACAATTGAAAAAAACTAAAGTTTTGTATAACAAACCAATATATCTTGGTTTTTGTATTTTAGATCTGTCTAAAACGTTAATGTACAATTTTCATTACGACTATATGAATCCTAAATTCAGTAATAAACTGAAACTTTTGTACACAGATACCGATAGCTTAATATATCAAATTTTTACTGAAAACTTCTATGATGATATAAAATCAGATCTAAATTTATATTTTGATACATCAGATTATCCCACTAACAACGAGTTCGGTTTACCTTTAATAAATAAAAAGAAATTGGGTTTTTTCAAAGATGAGAACAATGGAAAAATTTTCAAAGAATTTGTTGGACTTCGTTCAAAGATGTACGCAATTGATGTCGAAGGTAGTAGTGTGATGGCTAAAGCTAAAGGAGTTAATAAATGTGTAACTAAAAAACTTACCTTAGATAACTACAAAACATGTTTATTTGATAAACGCATACAACATAACACAATGTTACGTTTTAAATCAATTAAACATTTAATATTTACGCAAAAAATTAACAAAATATCTCTTTCTTATAATGATACAAAGCGATTCTTGTTGGATGATTCCACAGATACCCTTGCATGGGGTCATTACAAAACACCCAATCTTTCTTAATAATTTCATATTACTGTAGGTATGACAGAACATTCACTGATTTGATATTATTTTTGCACTTTCTTTCTGTAAAAAATATAGTAATAAAATTGTATGTATAATATACATTCTATTTTAGTACTATATTATGTGTATATTATTTTGATGCGCATGTAACTTGTATATAAGAAAAAGGTACTTTGAATATGGTTTAATGTAAATAATGTAGTATGTTTCAATCTTGTAAATTTATGAAACTTGTATAAAAGATGTGTTGTTAACTTTTAAATAAAATAAATTACAATGTAATACGACTTTATAACACTGTATATAAATGTCTTTTATTTTAAGTAACAAAAATTTCAATTTAGCTTGTCGTATATATAATTTTGTGATACTTATGAATGTAAATAAATTACCATTGATTGTTTTATTAAGTCTTTGCATGGGTATTAACTAAAATAAATATAACGTTAAAATTAGTTCAATATTGTATCTTGGTTAATCCTTTTATCTAAACAAAAACCGATTACATAATTATTAACATACTTATGATTTTAATTATAATATATCCAATTCTTACCCACCCTATTCGTTTTATTTAAATGGTAATAACCACCACAACATTGATCATTTGAATTTCAAACGTTTTCATATCAACACACACATTACGTTGTTACAATGATTCATTTTTACCATCCATTTACTACCATTGTAGCGGGTCCTAGTGGGTGCGGTAAAACCAATTTTGTTACAAATTTTTTAAATCATTCCAATGAACTATGTAATGTTGAATTTGATGAAATTATTTGGTGTTATGACGAAATGCAACCTTTGTACAATCTAGAAAATGTGAATTATAACCAAGGAATACCTGACATCGCCATGTTTGACGGGAAAAAACCTAAACTTATTATTATAGATGATTTGATGAGGGAGTCAGATGGACGAATCGTTGACATTTTTACGAAAGGTAGTCATCACAGAAACCTAAGCTTGTTTTATATTACTCAAAATATATTTCATCAAGGCAAAGGTCAACGTGATATCTCTTTAAATACGAGCTATATTGTTTATTTTAAGAATCCCCGTGATAAAACTCAAATACGCTACTTGTCTCGACAAGTTTATCCAGAAAATTCAAAATTCGTTGATGAAGCCTACAAGGATGCTACTGCAAATGCACATGGTTACCTCATGATTGATTTGCGACAAAATACTGATGATATGTGTCGTTTTAAGACCAAAATATTTCCATTCGATGGCCATTGTACAGTATATATCCCTAAAAAAGGGTTTAAATATAACAAGAATCACCATGTTTTAGTCAGTTCTAAATGATGCAAGCTAGAGTTAACACATATAAACATTTACTTGAAGCGCTACATTTACTCAAACCAAAATATCGCACGGCTTTACTTAAATCGTGCGATGACGAAGAAATTAATATAATTTGTGAGTGTATTTACAACGTATTAAAGGGTAAAATTCCTCTAGAGAAAAAACAAAAATCCAAATTAAGAAAATATAAGGATACGTTACGAAAATTAGTGACCAAGGGAAAACACAAGCTTAGGAAAACCGTAATAATCCAGAAAGGTGGTGGTTTTCTGCCTATTGTATTAGGTGCAGTTTTAAGTGCTTTAGTAAACTCTTTAACATAAAGAAAATGGAAAACATGAAAAAAATGTTGTTAGTAGAACCAGATTTCATTGAAAGACTCAAACATAGTGATAACCTATCGGAAAATTCATCATCCCGTCTAGATGGTGAAATGCAAAAAATTCTCAAGAGTAAAATAGATGATCGTGTAAAGTGGGCATTATACTCTCAAGCATTACAACGGTTTTTACATTTTACTGAAACGGATCGAAAGCCGTTTAAAATACCATTAGTTACAGAAATTGATCAACTCACCAACGAAAACAATGAATTGCATCCAAAGATCACAAAAAAGGAGGAAATTGTTAATAATAATTCAATCGAAAACGCAGTATTGCCAGACATAGAAAATGACGTATACGCAACACCACCTGGAGGAACGAAATCTGATTTACCTAAACAGTATTCTCCGTCTTATATTATAGACGTAATACCCAAGTCATATAGAACAAAAAGCCAAACTTTGCTGGAATGTATGATACAAAGTAAACCAAAAATTTGGTGGAAGGAGAACGGGGAAGTAGTAATAAACAATCGTACGATTCCAAACAGTAATATTCTCGATCTGGTAGGCGACGTGCTTAGACCTCTAAAACGTTCAAAACCAAAAGGTTGGGAAGATTTTGCTAGTGTTTTACATGATATAAAAGTTCCCAAATCGTGTATAGGTAATCCTACGAACTTAGAATTTATGAATGGACTACAATCTAATAATTCTAACACTTCGACTGCTTCGGTAAATCTGAACAACTCGTTAGTTAAAGAAAAAAATACCTCTACTCCTCTATCTACTAAATCACCCAGGCCATCGAAAAAGAAATTAGATTGGGAGAGATGGACCCCCTATTAGAGATAAATAGAATCTACTACGATGTATCAAATCCAGCTAGTTACAGTAGCATAAACAAATTGGTGAATGAAATGAAAGGTAAAATGAACAGAGAGGAAGTGAAAAAATGGTTATCATCACAGGAAGCGTACACCCTGCATAGACCCGTTCATAAACGTTTTAGTAGAAACAAATACATCCTATCTAACTATAATGAACTCTGGCAAGCCGATCTTAGTGATATGCGAACGTATAGTCAATATAACGATGGATATAAATATATTCTATGTGTTATTGATGTTTTTAGTAAATATGCTTTTGCTAGGGCTATGAAAAAGAAGGACTCTGAAACAGTTAAAAAATGTTTTGAAAGCATTTTTGCAGAAGCCAATTCTACCCCCCGTCACATTCAATCTGACAAAGGCACAGAATTTGTTTCTAAGGTGGTTAGAGATTACTTTAAAAACAAAAACATTAATTATTATACCACAAATAATCCTGATATTAAAGCAAGTATTGTTGAAAGGTTTCAAAGAACTCTTAAATCGAAAATGTGGCGTTACTTCACTCATCAAAATACTTACAATTACATCAACGTATTGCAAGACCTTCTTCATTCATATAACCATAGCTACCATTCTAGTATTAAAATGCGGCCAATTGATGTTAACTCGGATAATATTATGACTGTTTGGTGTAATTTATATGATCGCAATAAGGATAAACAAAATATGTTGGAGTCCCCACTACTTAATGTCGGTGATCATGTTAAAATTACTAAATATAAACATATATTTCAAAAGGGGTATGAGTCTAACTGGAGTGATGAAATATTCATAATAGCCTCAGTTATTAAAAGAATCCCACGTATTGTCTATACCTTAAAAGATTTAGAAGGTGAACCAATTATTGGTACATTCTATTCTAAAGAATTACAAAAAGTCATATACCGCCCCTCCATGAGGTATAAAATTGATAAAATAATACGCTCGCGACGCATTGGTGGCAGAAAGGAAGTGTTCGTTAAGTGGCAAGGTTATCCCAATAAATTCAACTCTTGGATACCTGCATCAAACTTAGAAGAAATATGAGTGAAGATAGTTTTTATCTAACTTTGTTGAGTAACAGCTCATCGGCCTACTTTACCGATAATACTACAGCTCATTTTTTAACTAAATTACCTAGAACCATTAAATTGGAGGGAGAATGGGTTGTTGGATTAGTGGAGTTCCAATACCCATGTTCCATGTATAATGTTCAAGAACATGAAAACATAGTCTACATTAAAAAAAAGGTAGCTGTACCGACTCAGGAAAAGTACAAAATCGTTGATGTAAAAACTCACATTCCAGCCACTTCGTATGATAGTATTGATCATTTTCTCAAAGCATTTAACGAAAATCCGCAGCTAAAGAGTAAAGTTAAATTTAGATGTGATGCAGTTACTAAAATGGTGGCTGTAACAGCGAACGAAGAGATAACATCAATCATAACTTCCCCTATATTGAGTCTTCAGCTTGGTTATAAACCTAGAACTAATTTAAAAGAAAGTACTATTGGAATACATCCTGCTAATTTATACTTGGGTTTACCATCACAAATATTTGTTTATACTGATATTATTCAACCACAAGTGGTGGGGGATGTAATTACATCATTACTAAGAATAATACCATTGGACCCCACAAAATTTATCTATGGGGCCTATAAAATGCATGTTTTTTCACCTGCTCACTATGTTCCTGTTTTACGTAGAGAGTTTGACACTCTTGAAATAGATATAAGGACAACCACGGGATCAAGAATACCATTTCAATTTGGAGCCTCTTGTGTGAAGCTACACTTTCGACGAGTAAAATGAATCATAAACGAGCGTCTTACTCGGGTCACTCCTGTCCTTATGAACATTACTATTCTCATCAAGCTGGCTCTGGTGTAGGAATTGTCTATAAAGGTGTTCCATATCAACGTGGGCATGGAATCGGCAGCTTTTTGGGTGGACTATTTAGGTCTGTACTTCCCTTATTATCTAGCGGTTTTAAAACTGTAGGAAGAGAAACTTTAGATGCGGGGATGGGATTGTTATCTGATATGGTAAATTCACGTCCTATGGAGAGTTCTATTAGATCTCGGCTTAAAGAGGCAAGTGCGAACTTAAAAAGGAAAGCTGACGAAAAAATAGATTCCCTTATGTCAGGATCAGGGTATAAAATGTCAACTAAGAGACGGGAACCTCTCATTACTTTGAAAGCCTCACGACGAAGAGGAGGTAAAAGAAATAAAAAGTGTAATATTGATGATATATTTTCAAACTAATTATGTCTTTCTTACATAGTAATTCATGTGAATGTGCTAAATCAGAACTAGATTTGTTTGCACTACCATCAACTCAAACCAGCATTGAAAGCGGACAGTGGGTTCATTACAAACCAATTTCATCTTTAAGTGACGACGGACCCATTGAGTTTCAAGTTCCCGGATCTGGTGATGACTATATTGATCTATCACATACTTTGTTACATATCAATGCCAAAGTATTAAACCAAGATGGCACAAAACTAAAAGCTGATGCCCCAGTTGCACCTGTCAATAACTGGTTACATTCCCTGTTTAGCCAACTAGATGTATATTTAAATCAGAAACTCATATCACCCCCCAATAATACCTACGCCTATCGTGCTTATATGGAAAATCTACTTAATTATGGTCCAGCAGCCAAAGAATCTCATCTTACTTGTGGATTATGGTATGAAGATACACCATACTATATGGATACCGTTGATGCGAATAACAAAGGCTTTCACAAAAGACAGAAATTTGTTAAAGAAAGTAAGGAAGTAGAGCTGATTGGTCACTTGCATGGTGATATGTTTAACCAAGAGAAATTCTTAATAAATGGAGTCGAAATGCGTGTTAAATTGGCACGTTCTAAAGAATCGTTTAATTTAATTTGTCACCAAGATATCAAACTTAAAGTTCAGATAATGGATGCCAGTCTCATAGTAAGAAGGGCAAGAATCAATCCAAGTGTTTTGTTAGCACATCAAAAAGTATTAGCATCAACCACAGCAAAGTATCCAATCACAAGAGCGGAAGTAAAGGTTCTTACATTACCAGCTGGAATACAGGGAAAAACGCTAGATAATATATTTCTCGGACAAGTCCCTAAAAGATGTATTATTGCATTCGTTTCAAACTCGGCGTTTAATGGTAATTTAGCTTTGAATCCTTTTAATTTTCAACATTTCAATTTGAACTCTTTTAGTTTGTATGTTGACGGTCATGAAATACCATCGAAAACATTGCAACCTTCATTTAATTCTGGTTTAATAGCATCAACATATCATACGTTATTTTCTGGATCAGGAATTCATTTCCATAATGAAGGTAATGCAATAGACAGATCAAATTATGGTGGGGGTAATTGTTTGCTATGTTTTGATTTGACACCTGATTTATCTGCCAGTTCAACTTCACACTGGAATCTTGTGAGACATGGTTCTGTTCGGATAGAAGTTCGTTTTGAATCATCTTTAAGTACTACTATAAACTGTATCGTATATGCAGAATTTGATAACATAATAGAAATAAACAAAAACCGTGACGTTACGGTGGATTATAACAGTTAATAATCAAATAAATAGATTGCTTTTATCAATTTTTTTCATTAGCTCTTAATCATTACCAGCAAGATCACCGATAAATGTTAATGTTTATTTGAATAATGGATACGAATGAATTACAATTATGTATGAATAAAATAAGTTCTAGTTTTAAAACAAATGTTTTTGCTGCAAATCAAATCCCTATTTGGGTTAATTTACCTGCTTTCATTATATGCAATTTAGATCCTGACTCCAAGCCTGGCTCTCACTGGGTTGCCATGCATATTGATGTTAATGGGATAGGTGAATACTTTGATTCCTTTGGTAGAAAACCTACTGGTTACCATAAGTTATTTTTAAAAAGAAATACAAAGAGGTGGTTTTATAATAGTAAATTACTTCAAAACCATCTTACCTCCGTTTGTGGAGAATATTGTTTAGTTTATCTATATTTTAAGTTTCAGGGAAAAACTATGTCTGACTTTCTAAGTCTATTTTATAATAATACTTTATGTAACGATCTAGTATTAAGAGCTTTGTTTAAATCAGTTTTTGTGAAATAAAACAATATCAATAAGATTTTTCTGTGTTTTATTTACTTCTATTTTTAATACAATGTACACGAACAATATAAATTATTACACTCCATAAAAAAAAGGCAATTTTATAACTTAACTACAGTAAAAGATAAATAAAAACTAAATGAACAAATTATCACTTTCCCTTATCAGTCTCTATAAAATATTTAACACTGTTTTCTTTTGAAGCTAATTGTTTTGTAATATTAAAAATAACGTCACGAGCACTTTGCACATGTAAATCATCCTCGCCGGTGGAATAATATTTTAGTCGTATATCACAGTGTTTCCAGTGGTCTGTGGGTGCTAGATTTCTTATTTTTTCCATGTCATAGACTTCAATTTTAATGAGGTGGGACGCGTAGCCGGCATCGTCTTGACCAGACGTTAAATATGATACTCCATCCGCTGAACTTTGTGATACGTTTGATGATTTTTTAATCACTTTTGTCTTCTTCTTGGGGCGCTCAAAGAAGCTGTCAATGTTGTTCGCTGGTCTCTTCTTAGCTATTGCTTGCCTTATTTTGAGGCCAACAGTGCCCTCCTCGTCACTGCTAGGGCCCTCTTGGTTGGTTTCTGGATAGTAGTAATTCTTGAAAGTATTGTCAGAGAACTGAAACAACATTTGTCAATTAATTAAACACATACATGAATAACTAATCATTAAATTTATAGAATGAGGACAAAAAATAACATACTTACATCCATTTTGGAGCGAATAGAGACAGCTGACTTTCACTTAAACCAACGGCGAAAACTACACACGTTATACTTTCGGAACTGCACTTGACTTGGTGGACGACACGAGGTAACTATTAAGGTATAAACATCGAGAAGTTCCTTTTTATAAGTATTTTACAACAAAAAAAAACCCCTACTACTTCCTTGGTCGGTTATACTGGTTCAGACATGTTCCTTGAATACACAAAATAAGGTAGTGACAAATGCTTTGTACAAAGATTAGGATACCTAACAAAAAAATATATACTATTGCTTCTTTGGTGAAATACTGGTTGTAACATGTTCCTAAGCATCGTACAGCCACGAGAATCTCCTGTTCAGACTTGTTTCTCGTATATATATATATATATATAGAGGGCTGTCACAAATGCTTTGTACAAAAATTACAATAGCCAGTTAACAATGGGTTTAATGTTAATGTAAATCCATCAACATCATGAATATAATTGAGCAGATTGCAGGTTTAAACAGGTTTCTTTTTGAAAACATTAATTGAAATGATTAAGTACCTAAATGGACACCCAAGACGTGGAGTGTGCAAGAAAAAGGTGTAAATCTTAAAAGGTCTAAACCGCCGTAAATTTCATGGCGCTTACTTCTTTTTGCAGTTAACTCGAGTAAGAAATAATTTAATCAATATCTCAATTACCGGCAAACATATATAGATACCTAAGTTTGGTTATGTACGTAAGTACAAGTAACGAATAAGAAACGGTTTGGTTAGGTAATAAATAACTAAAGTACCCTTAAACATATATAGCATAAATAGGTACCTAAGTTTGTTTATGTGCATAGAAACGGTTTGGTTAGGTAAAGATTGTGAAACGCAAAATTAGGTTAGGTTAGGTTAGAACATTGACTCTACGGATAAAAGAGTAGGTAGAAGAGGCAGATATATTAAAAATATACATGGCTAATTATTATGTAATGTGGAATGGGTCTATTGCAAGTAAGGAAAAAATACAGGTACCCAGGTACCGTACCGGTGGCGGTCGCGCGGCCGCGAAACCCGGGCGCAGGTAGCCGCTGAAGGGTCGCATGGTCGAACAATGGAACAATAGAACTTCGAGCTAAGAGGGCGGTATTAGCATGTATTGTGTAATGAGCACATAAAATAAAAGGTGAAGGAGTGGTCCTAGAGCTCTGGGACCCGGTGCAAACGACTCAAATGGGGGGCTATTTGTTTTTTTTTTTTTTTTTTTTTTTTTTTTTTTTATGTTTCGATGGCCACCATGTTGTGGATGACCACCCCCGGATAGGTTGAGTAGGAGCAGGTAGCCCGTGATGTGGGCGGGGTGGACCCTTGGGGGCGGGGCGGGGGTAGAAGAGGGGAAAGGGGACAGGGGAGGGTAGCTACCTGGACCCGGGGGCAGAACCGGCGAATCCCTACTACTAATTTTGTCACATGTACATAAGATTATCGAGAAAATTGTTTTGCAGCATCAGTATACTTTGCTAAATTATACAGATACATTTTCGCAAACGGGAAGGTAAACATGGTCAACCACAACACTCAGACGATTTTGAAATTAATGTAATACGACTACGACTATAAATACTTGCACTGAATGAGAGTTCAGCCGTCTAATATAGGTCAAAAGAAGCGAATACATGATTGATGATGGCAATTTCCTATTGATCGGGGTACTAATATACTTTCATGCGGGCTTTTTATTTGCGTAACCTTTGTATTAAACTATAGACGCATTATCTTTCGTAATAATGAAATACTTACAGCGGTATTTTACGCGTAATATTTTAGGCAAACATTTATAATAAATAGGCAAATAAATAAACATTTATAATAAAGTATTGTTGAGTAAAGTTGCATAACTAATCATATTTACTCTCGAGACGAGATGATTCTCAGAAGAAATATTTAGAGTAGAGTCATTGCACTTTCTATTATGAATCGAGGACGCTTGTTACGTGTGCAATATGCGAAATGATCATTGACGTTTCATTGAACGAGAGCTCGTTGGGCTGATCAACTATAACAGATCACAAGCGAGAGGTTTCTTTATTGGTCCTGTCTTACAAAGTTCCAGCATAGTGAAGATAAATTTGTGTCAAAACCTAAAATATCAAAACATACTTCTATATGTACTAATATTTTTTTAGTAATACATAAAGTAGTTGGAATCCCCGGGGATAACATAGTACCTACGGTTTTAGTCACCGAAATCATCCCTTAACCATTTACCATTTCATCTCACATGTCAGATAGTGTAACAGTGTAAATGAAATGAATGAAATGAAATAATTTTAATCCAGACAAAGTCCATAGATTACAAAATTGAAATTAAAATTAAATACATTAAATAAGTTAAAATTATTAAAAAAATACATTAATATAAACCGAAATGAAAAATGGAAAAATGGAAATAACACCAAAGAGTATAATAAGTATGAATAACACCATCTCAATTTATGACAGAGTCGAACGCAGTACGTTTTAAAAACTAACACCTATACACACCTGTAATAAATATCAAAAGACACCCGCTATCATATTAAATAGCAAAATGTCACCTACGCACGCTAACAATTTGCAAATGGCAGTTTACAACCATGGATGGACGACATGCAGATGGCAATAATTGGCCTGGATCTGTTGCGACGACACCATGTGAGCTATGATTACACTGATTACACGTGTTAAAACGTGACAGACTGCGCTAATAACATGTTGGAATGAGATGGATGGTATTTTTATTTACGTTGTGACGGAATATTATCAAAAAATCTATGAAGAAACTGTTTTATTATTATTATTATTATTTATTTATTAATCATAAGTACAAAAAAGTCTTATATCCCTTCCCCAAATTTCATCGGTCGACGAGAGCTGACAAACCTCGGACAGATGTTACCCCTTGCAACCTAAAAGAAAAGCGCCTTTTTGCGTTAAGCGCCCGTTTCGGCGATAGTACCTACTGCACCGGATTACACTAATGTTGTAATGTAGCTCTACCTTTACAGCAAATCCTTTCCGCGGTTCCTTTTCGAATTGTATTCTTTGGCATGATTTATTTAATTATTGGAAATTGACAATTTACTAACTAACTGCTGATCATAATTAACCAACAGGACTCTGCCACTCGTGTCAAAGAGTTTATATAACGTACACCTTACGCACCGTCTAAAACTCGTATGATTGTAGACATATGCTTCCCCCAAAGATGCCACAATGACCGATCCTGCGCCACTCGGATCCAGCGGACTTCCGCGACCTTTACCAGGTCATCAGTCTACCTTGTGGTGGGTCTACCCACGCTGCGTCTTCCGATCCGTGCCACTCGAGACTATTAAAGTACATTACAATATTCAATGGAATAAGAGTATCCGTTAGTGCCAAACTCAAACTAATCTTACTATAATAATAAATGCGAACATTCGCTTCTTAAAGCTTATTTTATAAGTCATATCTGCAATTATACACGATACTTCCATTAGTCACCGCGAAGTTATAAATCCTTTGTGTATTCTAATAGTTGACCGTAACACGACATCGAATATGTTTATGATTACGTGATTCCGAGTAGGAGGATGGTCCCACGGCCGGCAAACAGAATATTCCGCAATTGGTTGTTGATCTTACATCGATCCATTAATATGCTTATACCTAAATCTCGGATTAGGATACATGTCGGTGGCACGATTTGGCTTTCACTGGATTAATGTGAGATTAGAGATCTGTTAATATATGGATTAAAATATAATAGATTCTCTAAACAAAGTTTGGATAAGATGCGCCGCGAAAAATATTTGCTTTGAATTTCCACGAAGCGTCCTAGTATCATAAGGATTCCTCAATTTTCACGATTTATAGAAGCTATCTATAACTTTCCTATCTCTTTTTAAATATTATATTCCTTTTTAACCGCGTTTTGGGATAACTTGTGATTATAAGTACTTACACAATATAAAATTCCGTTACCGCAATATCAAACAATTAAATTTGAAAGTTAACATTCATCCGCGTCGTGACTGGCAAAACAGTTTGCCGAATATAAGTTTTCAAACAAATTCTGATTAACGATTAGAAGCGAGGAATATTAACGTAGAGATAGTGTTTTGTGTCGGACGTACAAAAGCAATTACGTATTTAAGTGAAGCAAACAGGCTGCAATGTAGATTGAAGTGAGATTACCGGAACATTATGGTGGGCAATGACGAAGCGAGTTACATAAAATATTAGTCAAACACTGGTTATTTAGATAACTTCATCAAAGTGGCTGGCAATAATAGTAAACGTCAAAATTGGTTACGAATTTTTATTCCCCTGGATCAAAATAAAAATATTGTGTTATGAAAATATACTTTCCATTAGTTTAAGGTGATTATCGCGAATATTATCGCTGGAGTTTCGTAGGCATTTGGAATGTACTAAGTATGATGAGCCCTAATAGAAATTACAGTTTTAAAAATGTGTGCTTCGATAAAAAGTTTAACGCACGTTTGTATTAATGACTGGTTTGATGTAGGATTTGAGTGTGTACTTGTGTAAGATAAAGTCTCTAGGTATCTCCACTTCTCCTAAGTTGGAGGAAACTTGCTCGTCGCTTCTGCAAAAACTGGGTAGTGTTTCACTTGAAATTCGGAAACTGACCTCCGAATCCGAAACGGACCGGGACGATGATCGTCGTGGTGTAAATAATAGGCTTTACATTCTATGTAAGTAGCAGTGGCGGAGCGTCCATACAACTCGATTCCCACCGGCTTACCTAATTTTCAGCCAGTGCAGTTCTTTTACTACGGCTCATGAAGTATAAGAAATTATTATATTATTTCCGGCTTTCCTAAGAATATTTTTGAGGCGCCGCCACTGGTAAGTAGTATTATACTATTCTGTGTAAAACGAACCTCCGGAGCCAACAATGACTAGCCGAAACTCTTGATTACGAATGTTGTTCGCGGGTCATTAGTATCACTGGCGTGAGCGACAGACGATCCTTTGTATACCGACGTGCTAGTAGCGATTGTATCTAATGAACACCGACAAAAACGATATCTGATTACACTTTATTGAGGCAAAATTGTACCAGATACAAAGAGTGATAAATGTGTAAAAAAGAAAGTTTGAACGGCGAAATGTCTTCGATCAATTTTTATTAAGCAAGAAGAAATTTTTATTAAGTAAGAAGTCTGTAAATAATGTTCAAATATGTATGCTAATTGTGTGATAGAAAGTTGCAAGTAATGTTTGATTGACAAATCGAAGTGTATGCATTCTACTCAGACTGACAATTAAAAGCTAAAGTAGCGGAGTTTTCCACTTTTAGCCACATGAAAATCGTGATGGTAGAGCAATATAAGTTCTTAATCGAAAGTTAAAGACCAATACCAAGTTTCAGTTTGAAATATTACATAAACATCGAGACATAACATCTTAGGTGTTCTGAAAGCAAGAATGTATAATAAAATTAATAATATCTGGATACGTTTCTGCTAAAGTAAATATAGAAAGCCTGAGCGAAACACTCCAGGTATAGACACAATAAAAACGCAGTTGGAAGTATGTATTTATATACAGGTCGGTGTTTATTCATGCGGAGCTTTAGATAAACTCAAGTTACGTGCGTTCATCTGGATAATACGGAGAGCAACGTCCTCAAAAGAAGCACCGTCTAACGCGAAAAGGTGATCTTGAGAACGAATGTTTGCCGCATTTTTCGTATTATCAAGCTTAGGTAGCTCGATGAATATTTAAAACCACCTAAAGATTTTTACAGCCGATTTGAATGGAAATTGGGTAGTACAACTTATACATATTAAATATATATAATACTATTAGGATAACATGAATATCACATGATTTACATATGTACAAATACGACAAAATCGATATGTCTTATACGCATTGAAAGTCCCCCTAAGGGGGACCTCTGAGCGGCGCGATGCCGTCACGCGAGTACAGACAGATGTGCAAGTTGCGGAAAGTTTCCAAAAAGTTGGAAAAGTTCTTGGAAATTTCTTGAGAATTTCATAGAAATATAAGAAATTTCCATTTTAGATTTCGGAGAGTTTCAAACCCCATACAAAAAAGTGAGAAATTTCAGAAACTTACCTACGTGGAAAAATTCGCAATTTTGGAAAGCTTCCGACGGCACATTAGTACACGCGAGTGAGTCTCCCCTGACCCGGCCTATAAAGCAACAGTGAGGTTAAAAAAAAGACTGATTATGCCCGATTAGGTACCTACCCGATTCGCAATGGTTTATTTATCCAACTTATAAAAGTATAAAGCTACTACTCCAATCCTATCCTTAGCACCTCATCGTCAACTTACGGTCCTCTCCTTACCTTGACAGCCTAACCTAGCGTCACAGAATAGTATAATAGTATTACACACAGAATGGCCACGAAACCCCCGCACCGAGGTCCGTTACCTCGTCCCTGAGAGACCCGCCTGGTGTCGATCGGGTGCCGTCGCTCCTCGCGATTCGTCCGCGCCACGCGCTGCGCACCCGCGCAAACAATTAACGCGTGTACCGACGGCGCACGCACACACTTACCCACAGCGCTTACGTTCCTTCGCGTGTCACAGGTGTGCTAGCTTGTGACTTATGGTGCTATCGGTTAGGGCTAAAGCGAGTCTTCTATTCTTAGTATCTCAGCCCAGCTTAATATCGGCTCCAGTCTTCAAGGATCGTCCGAGCTTTGAATCTAAACCAAGCCCAAATACGGGTAGCTTATTTTTGTGATTACTATGTATTGCAGTTCTGAAAAAATCTACCTTTTCTCTCGGGTTTCGAACATTATCTTGAAAAATGTAGAGTTCAGAGGACATGGTTCGTTGATTCATTTCATCACATCAATGTCAGACACAATAGTTTCGAGGAAAAAATAGAGCGTGGTTTATTTGCAGTCTTCACTGAAGACTCTTCAGTGATTTATATAAGAAGCTTTTACTTACTGTTTTATCTGATATAAACTGTCATAAAGTTCGTTATCATTCATCATGGTCGGTCGTCCATCAATCTTATTCGAAGCTTCGACATTGCATCCCAGCCTCGCGTCACGATTGTTTGTTTTCCCTCACACGATTTTAGCCTAATGTTTGTGCCTTGTGCTGACACTGCTTACCATCACCTGTAACCTGTAACTACTTTGGGTAGGTACACCATATTGGTCGAACTCCTTATGCGATAGAAAGTGATGTAGGGATTGATGCGCGTGCGATAGGAGATGGCCACGCATGGGCCACGCGTAGGGCACGTTTGGCTTGCCTCGAGGGGATTTGATAACAGTGAGGCTTCTGTACGTAGTACTATTACTTATTCGGTGCCGGGTCCAATAAAGCGATAGTAGGAGTGCGCGGTGGGAGAATGGCCTGGGGAAAATCCAGGCGAAACCTCCGACACGACCACGCGGGCAGTTTTAACACTGGAATACCGGAATACCTACTCTAAGGCTGTGTTGCACCAAACCGTCTGTAATCGTAAGCGGTGTTGGTCAAATCTGATTGTATGTAAAGTTTGACAAGTTTCTATGGGATGACAGCTGCCGGCGCCATTTTTGACGATGACCGGCCTGTGTTCGTATGTTGGTGCAACCGACCCTAAGAGTTTGCGCTCCAGTGAGATTGCTTGAACGGTTTCAACCGAATCTGAGGTGTCAGTGGAATCGAGCTACTGGGAGTTTTGTCGCTGGTTCACTAAACCTAGCCTAGTTGAGAAGAGTCCAGTAAGAAACTCAGCTAGGCGCGACCTGGGTTGGACTGACTCTACCCGGTACGCGGCGGTACCGGGACGAATAGGGACTCGTGACATCGGGACGAATGTCTCTGTGTGATCGCGATTACGCGGTGGACGTGCTCGCCGGCGGGAACGCCATAATATTCCGTCTGTTATACTGTATCGAGATACGTAAAGAAACCGACCGACGAAACAATCGAGGGGTCAACATAAATGGACACCTTTTTCGTAAGCTATAACTACTACATGGCAGTGAGCGGCCGCAACAGCAGATGAAAGCAATTAAGGACTAAACCGCCATTGTTTACCAAGATCCTTAGAAACGAAACAGCTCAAGTCATCCTGGTCTAACTATTTAATTTCGTCCTTAAATCAATGAGTGCCGCCTTCGAACGAATGACGTAATGTTACCTATTGCGCACCATTGCATATAATGTTGCCTATAGAGACTAACCACGATAGTAAAACATTGCCTTGCGCCGTACTTGCTCACTGCTTTAGGAATAGGTACAATCTAGAATGGAATGCCTAGCTAAGTACTTACTTGTATTGTCCCTACATGTATTTGCAATGACATGGCTTGTTTCTTGGTAGGACACGGTAATCACGGTATAGTAAAGCCATAACTTAAGCATCTACTGTAAGGTAAGTACTTTACAGGGCCAATTGCTCAACTTTGATTGAGTAGGCGCAATGTCAAGCATCTCAAACAATAACTGAATTAACCATAACATAACTGAGTTAGGAAATATTACATGTAATTAATAGGTATTAGGGTTATCTAATGTCCTTGTACGCCTCTTTTCGCGTAGGTAATATTTTTTTAGAGGTATCTAGTACAAATAGGTACCTATATCAGTGCATACACATTTTGCTTTAGATCTTATCGTAACCATGGCACAGTAAATAAAGTTACTTTACCAAAAAAATATATCTTAACTGTAAAATAAGAAAATACAGGTATATGTTAAGTTTGGATAAAATAGGTACGTAGTATAAACTAGAACTATATAAATATGGATAGATTTCTAGTTAAAATGGTTGCTTATATTTAAATATATTTTTGCTTAAGATTTAATTGGCAGTTAGGTACGTGAAATGTAAACAGAATATTGATAACATACCGCGACTACTTACTTAAATACAGTATTTCCAACCAAATATAATGAGTTATTCTTTTTAATCCTCGATTCCTACCTGACATTAACGAAAATTATTTATGAGGTAACAAACCTGTTTTCTAAAATTGTTGTTTATAAGTTAACGGTCAACTTCAAAAATGTAAAATTATGCTATAAAAAACACTGATTAGCAAAATATTTTTCAAAACACTCACCTTCGTAAATCTCCATGTCTTTTCCGGCCAAAAAAATGAAAAGTTAATAAAATAATAAAGCGTTTCTATGACGACGCATGACAGCAATCAAACTCTGCCTTCAACTTCAAAACATAGGATTCTCATTGGTTAATTTTGAGGATGAGCAGTGTTGCCAACTCGAAATTTCGTGAAGTGCCAAAACTTACGAAATTCTGTCTCACACTACTCGTCTGCGTCTTAAACTATCATTAATTTAATTTAGCTAAATCAAATAAAAAATAGCTGTAGACTCTGATAGTGGTAACTGTGGTTATAAAATTTATAAAAACATTATTATTGGAAAAATAGTAACATATATTCTTCGTCAGCGTCAGCAATAGATTAAGAAGAAGCTGACCAAATATTTGTGATTGGGATCTTTAGAATTGTTTTATTACAAGTATAAATAATTACAGTTGGCAATAAAAGGATCTATCATACACAAAGTTATTTTACCTATGTTTTTTTTAATTAATCTCTATATCCGATTTATCTAATTAACACCCATTGTTAAAATTAAAAAAATATCAATATTCAGATTATTTTCACCTATAAAGACAGCGATTTCCATTGCATAATGCACATTAAAAAAAAGATTTTTAAATTTGGCTGTATGTTTTAACAGATTCATGACCTTAAAAAAATGTGTTAAGAAATATGCTAAATGTCAAATTTAACTGTAAATCTCTAAATAAGTCGAAAATATGCTAGATTTAGCACAAAATATGCTAAGTTGGCAACACTGAGTACGAGGTATTGTCTATTACATTTATAGTTTATGGATAGACCGTCGATACGTTTTAGGAGCCAAAAAATACTAAAATAGTGGTTATGTTTTACACAAGTTTCATGAAACTTAATTTTACCTTATCCTAGTCAAATTTAAATAAATTCCTAAAATATAAGTAAAATAAGCATAATGTGATTTAATTTAGAAAAAATATAATGAAGTAGGAACAATTTGATGGAAATTTAGGTCGAATAATATTAATCACCTAATTCATCAGCTTAACCAACCTAACCACGATGACGTGTCTTAAATGACATCGTTAACAATAACCGTAAATTATCGAATCGATTTGGCACAACGCTAGTAAAATTAAAAAAATATACAATATAAAGAAACGACGTGTATTGTAATTTGGGTCGAATAATATTAATCACCTGATTCATCAGCTTAACCAACCTAACCACGATGACGTGTCTTAAATGACATCTTTAACAATAACCGTAAATTATCGAATCGATTTGGCACAACACTAGTAAAATTAAAAAAATATACAATATAAAGAAACGACGTGTATTGTAATTTTATTCGAAGTGATTTGTTGTAGGTTTTGGGGTTCAGTCGCCTAAGAAACGTTTGTTTATCAAGTGTATTAACGAATAAATAACTTTTCAACCATGGGATTAACGATATCGAGTGTTTTTACAAAGCTATTCGGCAAAAAACAAATGCGTATCCTTATGGGTAAGTTTCAATTGACAGCTCATCGGCAGGCGATAGCGTTGAATCGTGTTTCTTTTATGCTTCATTACCTCGTAATTAAAGAGTGTGACAGTATGTTACGGATATTATAATTGTTATATTAACATTGGTTTACAGTGGGCCTCGACGCCGCCGGGAAGACCACTATACTTTACAAACTAAAACTGGGTGAAATAGTAACTACTATACCGACTATTGGATTCAATGTAGAAACAGTAGAGTACAAAAACATTAGCTTTACGGTGTGGGACGTCGGCGGTCAAGACAAGATCAGACCACTGTGGCGCCATTACTATCAAAACACTCAGGGTCTCATTTTCGTGGTAGACTCCAGTGATACCAAGAGAATAGCTGAAGCCGAAAACGAGCTCGCAAATATGGTATGTAACAACCTCATGATGATTACTTCTATTGTTTCATAAATTGAGCAGAATGTGTAATTTGAAAAATATACATTTACTTTTTGTAGATAAGAAAATCTTCATTGGATTGTTTTATTTCAGTTAAAAGAGGATGAGTTAAGAGATGCAGTTATCCTAGTATTCGCCAACAAACAGGACATGCCCAATGCGATGACTGCAGCTGAGTTGACAAATGCACTAAACTTAAATAATCTGAGGAACCGCCGTGTAAGTTAACATCA
The DNA here is from genome assembly GCA_951800055.1 of Cenopis cana. NCBI lineage: Eukaryota > Metazoa > Arthropoda > Insecta > Lepidoptera > Tortricidae > Cenopis > Cenopis cana. Next base: position 10,347,757 of record OX637488.1, read on the forward strand.
CTACCTATTTGCTGTAACATTCATGATTATTTAGTATATATGATAGATAAATTGCATTTGTTGATCTCTAGCTGCCCAAAAGCTTTTTAACTAAACAATCTTTTGTTATGATCCCATACATTGGTGACACTGGGAGCCATAAGTTTAAAAGGACCTGTGATTCAAAATTCAAACATTTATTCTGCAAAAAGGCCACAGGGGCACTTTTAAGTGTCAATCAATAGTTATTAAGTAACAATATTCACAAAGCTATATTTAGATTTATTTTCTTATTGGTCTATAGGGTGATGGCACCAGTAATCGGCAGGCTCCAGTAATCGGCATTTTTTTTACAAGTTGGATTAAAATTAGGACTGCCAACAATTATTCCAATTAATCAACACTGGACCATAGACAGTGTATATTCTACTCTCATCCAAGGCAATATCATAGACACAGGCGGTTTTGTTTAAAGATGATAACATGAAAATGATGAGAAAATCAGTGCTTCTGAAGAAAATGAATAATCCTTAAGGAAATAGTTAAGAGAGTGACTGTACATTTTTGTCGATTATTTAATAACTATGAAAGATGTTTGAGTTTTTGTTTACGTTATGTATAGCTATAAATATCCTTCAAATAATGTTGTTTTAGAACAATTTAAAGTTAGCTTATTCTTGTTAAAAAATATAGTGCCGAATACTGGTCCCGTGAAAGTACACTTTCTCCAGTAATCGGCAGATGTCGATAATAATGATTCTTAATATGCCATTAATAAATTATTCGTAGATATATAGATTTTGCCCGACTATATGAATACGAGGACAGATAGTGAGAGAAATACGTGATTTTCATTCTAACTGCAGTAATAATCTAATATTATCAATATTAAAAATCAACATCCTAACAAAACTACTGAACGTAGAAGCTTGTTTTTATTTTACAGTAGTCTTTCTAGCCTATTCTTACCGTTTATCTACCTTTCCAAGCTAGCTCTCTCGGAACATTTCAACTTCTTACTGTCACTTTTCATTTCCATACATTTTATAACCTAAAAGTTTCTTTTAGGTTATATAAAGAAACAGAACACCCTAAGCAACTTTCTACAGTTCGATTCCTTATTTATTCGTTTCATTCAACGATAACTTCTTATTCTGTTCCGTAAAATACATCAAAACAAAAGTACCTATTCGAAATACTTGCACTATACTAGTGCCGAATACTGGGTGCCGAATACTGGAGACTGCCGATTACTGGGTGCCGAACACTGGAGACTGGCTGCCGATAGCTGGAGATTGCCTTTATTTTTGGTTATTAGAATGTTTTTATTTATCCGTGTCTCTTCAGTTAACAAAAAGCTAATATGTTGTTACTCAGAGATATATTTAACGTTTTTATTCAGTTATTTTTGTCCTAAGTATAACCATATTATTTTTATCATTCATGAAAGTACACAACCTCCTTAAAATGCCGGTAACTGGTGCCATCTCCCTAATTTACAGTTATTTTAATAGCACATTTCATACTTTGATACTTAGTTGAAAGTTGCAGGAAAGACTAAATTATTTTTTAAACACAAAGGCTCCTATGACTGCTAAATTAGTCATAGCACCGCATCAGTACACTTACGGGGTACCTATTTAGGATGTTACACAGATTTTCTTAGAAAAGGGAATCTGAGTATGGAACCAAGTTTTAAGGATGCCATGTGACAATAATAGTGCCATAATAATGTATTATAGCACTAGTTAATTGCTGTTATTAGACAAACATTACTTTAATTTCTTTTTTCAGTGGTACATTCAAGCAACCTGTGCAACGCAAGGACAGGGCCTTTATGAGGGTCTGGATTGGCTGTCCAATGAACTGGCGAAGAAGTGAGATTCAACATTTCTTGCAGTCTCCGGGAATCTTGAGAATACATTCCCAAAATGGCTAACAACTTCCTGTATTGTGAATGTTGTATAATCTATATTGAATCCAAAAGACTTTAAAATTTGTATGTAACTAAATATACAATATCATTCTAATATTTTTAAGGTTAAAACTTTATTTGTTGGTGTATATTTATCATTTTGTTAAACATAAATTAGGATTTCGTATTACATTAAATTTGATATATTCTATCAGACAGGAAACATAATCTATTCACTTTGAATACATTTCATATTTAGAAAATGTATTGTATATCAGACTTTGATGTAAAACATTTATATACATACATATAAACATATATATATAAAATTAGGCAGCACAATGGTGGGGAAACATATACATTTTTAATATGATACATGTATACACATAAATGTGGACAATAACTTTGTTTTAGAAAATCCAGGAACTATGATAAATTATTCCAATGGTTTAATTGATTAGACATTCTTAATTATTATTTATTATATGTAAGTTAACATTATGTAACACTTAAATCCGCTTTTGTATTGTGAATTCTTGGGCATTTCTGTAACATTTTTTCCAAAGTAATGCAATGGCACATCAGATACCCAGCTTCCAATGGCAATGTCAAATATAATGAAATGTATATAATGTAAATCTTTTCGGCCAAAATATCTTTCTACACTGTTTGAGAAAACTAACTTAGCCTAGCATTGGAAGTTTGCGTTTTTATGCTAAATATAATTTAAAGTTTATAATGATAGTGGCAAATAAAAATATAGGTGTAAATAAAATGTGCCTTTTTCACTGCCTGACATACTACTATTTTAATGAGTACCTACTAGTTTATTTCTACATTGATCCTTACTCTCTAAGGGGAAAACGTGGTCATATTTTGAGTAATTTTTAGTACCCAGATGTTGCAGAAAATGGCTAATCCCAAACAACAAAATTTTGCTGCAGGCTGCAGAATAGATACATGAACCGTAAGGGCGTAGAAGCGAAGATTTAAAAGGGTGAGCGCGTACCGCGAACCGTACACAAAATTTTCTCTCTGTCGCACTTGCAAGTCTGTCCGTAAGTAGCTTCGCGGTAGATGTCGCTACAAGCCTCCCGAAGGCTTTAGCCAGGTATTTAAGGTCATCAACCTTGCAGATTTTCAACAAAGGACGCCACTTGGCACAGTTGTACCCAGAGGTCATCTGAGCACATTTAGCCCTGTACCCACGAAATTCTTCCATGGTGGAGGGCGGTGCATACCCCATTTACCGCGCTGCACTCTAAGCTCGATTTCTACATTAGTAAATAGGTCATGTTTGGTATCATTTTCGTATAATTCAAGGACGAGGAATTCTTTTGTGGAAACATATTTTCACTCGCCTATAGAAAAAACAGAGTTCTGCCCAAAAAGATAGTGTGATTGAAAGATTCACCGTCACTAGGGATTACCACGGTAGCTCAGTTGGTTGAATTGGACGGATTCCAGAGGTCGTGAGTTCAAATCCCACCTGTGGTTATAGGCAAAGGCAAACTTCCATAAGCAATACATTGGACGTGCAAACCGACCAAATTGCGTAGTACAAATTTTGTATGAATGTGAAAGACATAATCTGCATATAATAGCCCCGGTCGCTCGTTGGCGCATCTACAACTACAGAGTTGTATATTATATCTATGACTGTGTATGAATACTAGAGACGCTGCTACCGCGAACCGAAAACAAAGTTCGTTTATAAATCGAATAAGCAAGTGCGACAGAGAGGGAGATCTTGATACGCGAACGCGAACACAATACAAGTGTGGACAAGCTTTATGAAATTTTATATGCTAAAGTCTAAAGCTTAAGCCACACAGAGAGCGGGCGAGCGGTGGCGGCGCGGGCGCGGGCGCCGCCCGCGCCTGCGCCGCCGCCGCCGCCCGCGCCCGCGCCGCCACCGCCCGCCCGCTCTCTGTGTGGCTTGAGCTTAAGCGCTGTATCTATTCCCCATGTATCCCAGCTGGCAGCTGTATGTCAGCTCAAGCCGTCCCCTTCACTCTCGTGTTACTCGTGTTAGAGACTATAAGAGTGAAAGGGACGGCACAACACGAAGTTCGAGTTTCGGAGTACAGGGCCAGTATATATTTAATTTTCTCTATGAAAGAGATCAGTGTCGGACGCATAAAGTAACTTTAACTTACTTATATTATATATGGTCGGACGGTGCGCTCGAGTTAACGTTGTAAAATGGCTAATTTATTTTGTAATCTTTATGCGAATATATTTGGCAAATCAGAACCTTCGGCGAATGGTCGCATTTTAATCTGTAAGTAGAAAATAACCTCATGTCTACCGGTGACGCGATTACAAGTGAAGTAAACAAAAACATTGTTTTGTTGTGTTTTTTCGCCGTCAACCCTTGGTCAACCCACTGGTTTTAATTGTCGTAAGTTAAATCTCATTTTCTACGTCTGCTATCTTAAACCAAATTAATTTTACATCAGTTTATTGAGTGTCCCATTTTAACAAGTCGCATTTATGTTTCTGGAAAAACCCGCTGACAGAACCGGTACCTATTTTTAGATTTTGAGCAAACAAATAAAGGATAAAAGAAAGTATTGACCGTTATTTGTGGCTACTGGTCGATAGTGGGTAATACATAATAAACTGTGTTTACAAATGGGTTTCGGAGACTCCTTCAGTGATAATTCCAGACACGGCAAAGCATGAGTAAGTAATTGAGTATATTCCGTTTTAGATTAGATTACATTTCCCCAAGCATAATGAGCTCAGATCTATACACATAGTTATTTAATAAGAGTTGGTACATATATACTATGTCAATATTCAAGCTTAATATGTTCTGATTGCTTTATGTTTTATTTTCTTAAGTAAACCTTTTTTTTCAGTGGGTCTGACTGGTGGTGTGGGCAAAACCACTGTGTGGGGCTGGCTGAAATTTGGCGAACCTTTGAACACTATTCCCACTCACGGATTTAACATGGAAACAATAGAACATAATAACAAAAGTTATGAAGTGTTTGATATTGGTGGTGGTGATAAAATGATACCTTTTGTGTGGAAGCACTTCTTCAAACACACCAAGGGGATTATCTTTGTGATTGATTCAACAGATAACAATAGCCGTTACAATAGGCTGGGGGCTGTAGAGCAAGAACTGAACAAATTGGTAATTATATATTTTTTATTGCTTTTACTAAGCTACTTACACTCCCTTCAGACAGTGAACATTGTAGGCAAACCAATACAAAAGATGATGCAATAAAATGACAGTATCCGTGTCAATCGCGTTACGATAAATAAATTAATGTGTTACTGTTAAATTTTGTATTCCACTTGATTGAGTGTGCATAGAATATTTCATAACATTTATGTTTATTTTCAGCTGAATGACAAAGAAATTGAGCATTGCCCATTCTTGTTGTTGGCAAACAAGCAAGACTTGCCTGAAGCTGTTAGCGTGGATGATCTGAAGAAAGCATTGAAGCTGGACCAGTGGACCAATCGCAAGGTAAGTTTAATAATCTTTAAGAAAAAAATATTACTTAAATTATTGTACTATACACCTATAGAGTGAAAATAATAATTATGCAATGAACTATCATACACACAGTGTAGGATCTAATGAGTGACTGAGAATGAGAAACTGTCAGGTTATAATGAGTTAAACAGTATGCAGTATTAAATTTCTTAGAATATAAATCAACATCGTTTTGGCACCTACATAACATTACATCCAAGAGACCACTTTTTATTTGAAATTGTTTGTTCATTACAAAATAACAAATTATAAGATTAGACCTGACTATTTTAATACCTATTCCTGTATAAAATATTGACATAAAACAGAGAATAACAAGTTTTTTATTATACTTTCCTATAATACTGGCTGACCCGATGAACTTAACACCACCTTCTAGGTATGACAGATTTTGCCAACTTTACTTACTTTAAGTAATTTCTTTTTCAGATACATGTGCTCTCTGCAGTTGCGAAACAAGGAACAGGGGTAAATGAAGGCTTTGACTGGCTGTGCAGCGAAATCTCAAAACTGCAATAGTAGATAAAGGTCTGAAATTCGATCTGAATAAGCACTTGCTAAAAGTTAAGTAAGAAATGTTGTTACATAATATATATTTCACTAAAATCAAAATGATAAAAACGTGTTTGCACAAAATACCTTGCTGAGGAAACCATACAATTTTTTCATATGTAAGGTCGTAAAACTCACAAAAGGGCACTACTGAGTACTGAGGCCTTTGTTATACCAAAATGGTATATATACTAATTTGGTTATTTTAAAATGGCAAATGAATGATTCATACTCATTTTTATTGTTGTCTAAAGTTTATTATAAGGAAATATGTGTGATGTGATAAAGTGATAAGAGATGTGACCAGCCAATTCGCTAAAATCAGGCTGGTCAATGTTAGACTGTGTGTGTGGGTGTGTGAGGCTCTGAGTAACATATGTATTAGTGTTCCAAAGGACTCGAGCCTATTAGGATTTTATGTTTGGGCTCGCCTCGATTCTTGGCGCCTCTAAGCCTAAAAGCCTATTAAGCTCTTTAGGCTTCCAGCCTAGTCTTATTCAAGGGCCTGTAGAAAGTAAAAAAGTGGGTCTTGAGATGAACTACAACAAAACAATGATTGTGACTAACAGCCATAAAAAGCTGATATATTTAGATAATGAACTTACAGAAAATGTTGAAAACTATATATGTATACTGAGGAAACTTATAAGCTTCAATAAAAATTCTAATGAAGAAGAAATAGAAAGACGGATAAAACAGACCTGAGGTAAATACTGGAGCTTAAAGGAGACCCTACATGGCGCTATACCATTAATTTCAATTTCATTTATTTCGAGACCAACTTGGATCATTATTGTTAGTAGATGCGTACAAACTAATGTTAGTAGGTACATTATCATGTCATACGTGATACGAGTAGCATACGTCGGAATACAAATGATTATGAATTTTAAGTAATAAATAAGTGATGACAATTTTAATGGCAAAAAGAAACTGATTTAGTACGACTTGTGTTAGCTCGAAACTATGAAGAAGTAAGGTCACATCTGGAAGAAAGCACGCAACTTGGCATGCATGTAGCTTAAATTTTTGTTTCAAAAATTTTAGGGAAACGCGCTGTCAGACCTTCCCCCCCCCCCCCCAACCCCCCCCCCTCCCTCCCCCCACTTTTGTGTGCCGAATTACAGTTTTATTTTATTTTATTGAAAACGACTGAAGCTAGGAGAAAACCGTTAATGGAAAAAATGTTCCTTATAAAATTATCTACAAGTCATTCTTTGGATATATTTTGATTGGACCTATACTTTTCAAAATATACGAGCATTCATTAGGGTAAGTACAGCAGAAAAGGTGCTAGAGGGCAGATTACTAACATTTTTGTGCGCATCGGGTTACAACTGTTACAAGCAAGAAATTTGTACCATAGATAAAGTGTTCCGCAGTGATTCGTTTCAGATGTGGAGATTAGTTAGATTCGTCCCCTGTGCGCGGGGAGAACGGGGTGAATTGGACCAAGCACACCTTTTTTCGTCTCTTTCTCACTGATCAGTTAAGGCTACTATAGCTTGCGAGGTATCGTTTTCGTGTAAAACAGACATCAGGAATTCATTTTTAGGGTTCCTTACCCGAAAGCTCCAAGCGGAACCCTATTGTTGTGAGTCATACGTGCGTCCTTTGTCAGTTTTACAGGTTTCACAGCCAAACGGTTGGAGCTACATGCTTAAAGTTTTCACAGTATAAGCATCTTGTTGACCCAAAACCACACCAATTGTCGAAAAATATTTTTAATAATATTTAATGGGAAGCAAAAAATTTTTTTTTAACCCACCCCATCGAGTGGGGTATCGTTGTTTAATGTTTAGAGCTCATTGCGTAGATAAATACTGTATTTTTTGTTTAAAAAAAGATTTGAAAACAAAGGCGTGAGAAGTCACTAAAATCCGCTATTTTACAAAATTGGTTCTAAGATATTTTAAACTTCCCATTGACCTGTAAACTTGAAATTTGGTAGTAATCTTTATTATTGCGTATATTTTACCAACAAATAAACATCATAACCAAATTTTAAGTTCGTAAGTCAATGGGAAGTTTAAAAAAATCTTAGAACAAATTTTTCATTTAATTTTCATTTTCAAAAAAAGTGTCCACGTGACGAACCGGAGAACGACTTTTTTTCTGAACACCAATTTTGAAATTTCTTTGCTTATTCGATTCCTCATAAGACATAGTGTATTATTTGAGAAAATGGCTTGAAAATATTAATAAATATAGAAAATATCGACATTTTAAGTTCAGATTACGTTGGAACTAAGTTCCGGATAGTCACAATTATAAAATTAATTATAAATTGATTGTAGTGGTTTTTGGACCAGTTTTAGTTTACACATTTGAAATAAAGACAATAAACTATTTAAAACGGGCTTAATTCAAAGAATTAATGGAACAAATAAGTTTGGAGGATGAAATAAATGTCCAGTTCGTCACAATCGCATCCAAATGTCTGCTAAAACATGTATTTTTTTGTGTTAAAATAGTACAAATCGATAAAAAGGAAAAATTGTATACATTAAGGAATATTCATTTAGTAATTGGAACGCTTAAAAATGCGAATTGTTGCACTACAGCAACCCGAAATAATTATTTGAAACACTCCAAATCTTGTGACAGTGACTAAGCGGAATCTCATGTGACTGGAATGGAAGAACTGGAATTTGTAAGGAATAGTTTAAGATCTGTAACGCTTTGGCGGTTAGCTGTAAGTTGCAGATGTACTCTTAAATAAATAAATAGTGTACACATATTTAACATATTGAAGGAAAATACCAAAACAAATGTGTGACTAACATCGTTTTCATTTATTAAATCAACTTTTAAACAGTCTTTTAATCAAAAAGAAACAAAAGTGTGACCCAATAACTAAGTAGGAAAACTACACAGATCTCATTTTTTAACTATAAAATATGTTTACCAAGACCTTCTCCAGAATGTAACAAATACTTTTCTGAAAACCGCATCAAAATCGGTTCATCCAAATGCGAGATAATCGTTTACAAACATAGCAAACAGAACCTCATTTAATTTTGTAGTCGGTTTAAAACACCGGTCACATTTCGATTGTGTACTAAGCTTTATGACTCCAATTAGTCACAAAATCGTTCCGGTAGTTCATCACGTTACTATTCGGATGTGACGGATTCTACCCCACCAATTTAAAATCAAGATTTTAACTTGTTTTGAACCTATTCAATGTGGTTTTTATTTCGTTTCGGATACTATGATAGTCTGTTTAATGTCTAATTGTATTTAAAAAATTAATTATAATCTACTAACCGAAAACACTGTGACTGATTCGGAATACTTTTTTTGAGCACCAACTCTGTGGCCACCTTTCGTCACCGATTTGAAGGATTCTGACGTTAAATAAGTAATGGCTGTCAATGTTTAAAGCATTCTAATGTTGCCAGGATTGAAAAATTAAAGCTTTTAGGGGACTATCGGTTGCACTAAGTATGTTAAAATCGCTGTGACAATAACCGGAGGTTCCGGTATGGTCGATTTCTGTGATTTCTTGGGACAATGGAAAAAGTAGTTTTTTGGCATTAAGTACCGTATCACGCAGAGAAACTCCCAGCATAGCCCTCTCCATTGCCCTCTGAGTGACTTTGAGCCTTCTTATGAGGCCCATGGTGAGCGACCACGTTTCCGTACCATATGTCATCACTGGCAGCACACACTGGTCAAAGACTCTCGTCTTGAGACACTGCGGAATATTGGACGAAAAGATATGCCGTAGCTTCCCGAACGCAGAAATGAGGCCATCCGTAGCAGAACCAAAGTAACCGATATAGCCTTTCGAATCGCTAAACTTAAGTGGCAGTGGGCGGGGCACATTGCACGTAGAACCGATGGCCGTTGGGGCCGAAAGGTTCTCGAGTGGCGACCACGGACCGGAAGGCGCAGCGTGGGTAGACCCCCCACAAGGTGGACTGATGACCTGGTAAAGGTCGCGGGAGTCCGCTGGATGCGGGTGGCGCAAGACCGGTCATTGTGGCACTCTTTGGGGGAGGCCTATGTCCAGCAGTGGACGTCTTTCGGCTGATATGATGATGATGATGATGAAGTACCGTATTATTTAATAAATAAAGCACATTTCTAATATCTGGACTCATTACTTTATCTGTGTGACCCCATCGAATATGCATTCGATTTTTTTTCGAGTTTCTGCAAGCCTCTAAACATGACTGAGTCGACATGTGACATACACATTTTAGCACTTTTCGTATCTTTATTTTGTTATAAATCTAGCAATAAATATAATATTAATCGTTTTATAAATATAACATAATTGCTAATACAATCTACAAAATCAAAGGATACCACTCATATACCCAAATACTAAAGGGAATATTTTAAAAATCACGTTTAAAGTTTGTGACACGCAAATTTTGCCATATGTACACTTTTTTGGAAAAATGCCCAGCTCCAACCGTTTTGCTGTGAAACCTGTAAAACAGACGACGGACGGACGTATGACTCACAAAAATAGGGTTCCACTTGGAGCTTTCGGGGAACGAACCCTAAAAATCAATTCCTGATGTCTGTTTTACACGAAAACGATACCCCGCAAGCCATAGTAGCCTTAACTGATCAGTGAGAGAGAGAGACGAAAAAAGGTGTGCTTGGTCCAATTCACCCCGTTCTCCCCGCGCACAGGGGACGAATCTAACTAATCTCCACATCTGAAAAGAATCACTGCGGAACACTTTATCTATGATACAAATTTCTTGCTTGTAACCCGATGCGCATAAAAATGTTAGTAATCTGCCCTCTAGCACCTTTTCTGCTGTAGTTACCCTAATGAATGCTCGTATATTTTGAAAACTATAGGTCCAATCAAAATATATCCAAAGAATGACTTGTAGATAATTTTACAAGGAACATTTTTTCCATTGACGGTTTTCTCCTAGCTTCAGCCGTTTTCAATAAAATAAAATAAAACTGTAATTCGGCACACAAAAGTGTGGGGGAGGGGAGGAAAAAAAGGTCTGTCAGCGACAGTGGGGATCTGGGGATGACGGTTGCACCCCTTCCCTCACCAACTCTGTTGACGCCCTACGTTTCGTTCTCAACACTCTCTAAGGGGAAAACATGGTCATATTTAGAGATTTTAGAGTAATTTTTGGTACCCAGATGTCGATGCCCGGATGTTGTAGAAAATGGCTGGGCCATTTTACGGAAAGTTGTACATTCGACTTTTTTTTTAATTTGGATAAAATCGGGGTTTTTCTACTCAGAATCGAAAGCACTTTCGAACCTAATAGGAGAAAAAAAGTGTCCCAAATTTTTCATAAAATTTTCAGTTTTTCCATTCCGTTACCACCATACAAGCATTACAAACTTAGTATGAAAACGGTAACGGAATGGAATAAAAAAAAATTGGGACACTTTTTTTCCCCTATATCATTCGAAAGTGCTTTCGATTCTGAGTAGAAAAAACCCGATTTTATCCAAATTTTTAAAAAAAGTCGAGTGTACAACTCCCTAAAATGGCCCGGCTAATTCCAAACAACAAAATTTTGCTGCAGGGCCTGCAGCGAAGATTTAAAAGGATGAGGGCCCACCGCGGACCGTACCGTACACAAAGTTTTCTCTCTCTGTCGCACTTGCAAGTCTGTCCGTCACAAGGGATTACCACGGTAGCTCAGTTGGTTAGAACAATGGACGGATTCCAGAGGTCGTGGGTTCAAATCCCACCTGTGGCGTTGAATTTTTCACTTTAATTGGTCCGTAAGTGCGAAAGAGAGGGAATACTTCGTTTGTGGTTCGCGCGGTAGCCCCCCTGGTACCTTTGGACGTGTGCACTGTGCATTAAAGGCTTATCACACTACCCTATCGGTAGGGCCCTAACTGGGGGAGGGGAGTTAAAGCATCTCATCTCACTCATTAGAGCGAGATAGTTTAACTCCCCTCCCCGAGTCAGGGCCCTACCGATAGATAGAGTAGTGTGATAAGGCTATGCATCGATTACGCCGAACTACATCTAGTGCACTTACTGGTTAAACTATCTCGCTCGAGGGAAATGTTTTAACTCCCCTCCACCAGTTAGTGCACTAGATGTAGTTCGGTGTAATCGATGCTTTAATACTATTATAGGCACGCTTCTACCGCGAACCGAAAACAAAGATAGTAATGTCACGTTTTTTTACGTATAATATTAATATGGAAAGTGGGAGTTTCTGAATGTAACCTATCATTGATTTGTTTATATCGCGATCGCGATGTCACCTTATTTTGATACGTAATTACCTATTTCTTTTTCACCACAGCGGGCAAGTCGAATGAGTGAGTCAAAGTTGTAGTCAAAGAGAAATGCAAATGCTGTACAAAAGGCGGACCTAATACCAAATTCCATTATCTACCAGACACTCAAAACGGAACGTTTATGGAAAAAAGCACGTCTTTAGGGTTCCGTACCCGAAGGGTCCAAACGAAACCCTATTGCTGTGTCTCATGCGTCCGTTCGTCCAATCAGATTTTCGAAACCCTAAAGGCGGCCGCACATTATAAGATATTTCTAACAGAAAAATTCTGACGCTCACCGGAAGGCACTCGGTGCATACATTTTGTATTAGCTCCCGCACACTGTTAGAATAATTCTAACTCTGACAGTGTGCGGGAGCTAATACAAAATGTATGCACCGAGTGCCTTCCGGTGAGCGTCAGAATTTTTGAATACCTTTTTAACAGGCTACTTACTTTCACTTTTTAGCTGACTATTCGAGCAAGTTTACCTTAAGACTAGGTGGCGCTATTATTAATTCCGTCAGCTTTCTTCTAAAGCTGCCTACACAAAGCCCTGCCTGCAGGGCCCTGCTTGCAGTGCCACTGCCAAATCGTATTTTGTGTAGGCATGCAGGGCCGATTTAACAGATAAAAAATGCTACACCACATACAACGCATACGCATATTCATATTGCAAAAACGTACTAAACGTACACGTACAGTCCCCCGCGGCTATGAAGTCAATCCTGAGACATGCCTCTAGGGTTGTTACACGTTCGATCATTGTATCGATAAAATTCGAGTCAAGTGTGAGTTAAGTCGAATGCAGTTCTCTACTAACTGTAATAAAAAAATATTAATCAGATGAATATGAAGGAAAGTGAAAAAAAAACATCGTTTCGGCAAGACAAGTCCAAATAGTAAGCATTTCAAATTCCAAGTTAACAAGCCCTTGCTTCAATCTGCCCCTTGGTCAATGGGTGAGATGGGGGATGGCACTAGGTATTGATAGCCAAAAACATGCACAAGTTTAGCACAATCAAAATTATCAACCCTAGGAAGCGATCAAGGCAATACCTACTTAAAATTGTTTTATCATACCTATTGACGTTTCATTGAATTTATTGACAGGAAATATGGTAAATAACACAGACCAAATATTAAAATAGACGTAATAAGCACCTCGATTTGTATGAGAACCAACCGTGCCGATTTCGTCGTACCTACTGTGACGTCACAAGACCACTTTAGTGATGTGAAACACTACTAAGTGCGTTGAATCGATTCAAAGGTGCTGCGCGGCTGATGTCGATATTGGCGAATCGATTATTTTATCGACTACACTCGATGTAATAGACAGAATAATGAAAAAGCGCAATTGAATAAGGCGAATTAATAAAATTGCAATAGGTACATTTGCTTATCTAAGCAATTCCGTTAAAGTCTTTATTCGCTGGGTGCGAAGTAGGTGGTGGGAGAACCACGAATCGATCGCAGCGCGCACCGTGGCCAAAAAAGGAACTTTCGGCGGACTAACTGTCACTTTTTACTAGCGAAATTTACTTATCCGTGCATTTGAAGTAAAAATAAATAAACATGCGTTACGAAACCAGCTGCTTAGTTAACTGCAAGAAGAATGGCACGAACAGTGATCACTAATTCTATAAATTTCCACAAGTAAGTTGGAACCGAGCACAACAAATGAAATGGACAATCGTTGTCGAGGAAAAAGTAAGAAAGCTAACCTATAAAGCAACATTTCTAATATTATATTTTGTATGCTGTAGGAAATAACGGTTAAGAGCGTATCCGCTGGAAACGCCGTGTTTCCGCGTTTTACCACGTATTCATAACAGAAAATCTCAAAAAGGATATAGTTTTTTGTAACACTGTTAACAATCCCGTGAAGAACAACTTATCGACTACGGGAGCTACTGTCTAGACTTGTAAATAAAACATTTATTGAAGAAACTCGAGCACTTTTCTCACACTCGATTTCGAAATGTTCGAAAACATGTCGTCTTTCAAACCTGTTTATTCTGTAACCGATTGAAACTAAAATATGTAATACATACAGTTAGATGCACCGAAAGACGGTCTCTTTCGCCTACTGTCTGAAAATACGCAATTTTAAATTTGGTTTAACTAAAAGAGCCACGGAAAACTCCATATTTTTGGCAAACTTCGCTGCATCATATTGTCACTTTCAAGCGAATAAAAAGGTTTTCAACTATGCTATTGGGGTAAAATAACTTCTATTCTACAATATTAAATAATAAAAAGTAGCAAATAGGATAAAAATATATTAATTTTAATCGATTTAAAACAGACCTTTTTCTCATAGACTCGCTTGCTGTGACTCAGTACCGGCCCAGCGGCCGTCGGGGGAGGACGTATACATCGTTTTTTTGTGGCTCTTCACAAAGCTACGGTAATTACTCTCAGGAAACCAATAAAACATGTGACCTCCGATTAGGAGTATTTATTAAGAACGACACAGTCAGATTATACTGGGGACTAATCGTGATCTAAATTGAGACAAGTTATGAATGGTCATTGAGGTACAAGAGGAGACATCCAGTACTGAGAGTTTGCGCATGTCAACATATGCCAAGGCGCATATGTTTGTTTAGTCTGTGAAGGGTGCTCATGGCGGTCACATCAGAGCAATTTGAAACTTTGGCTTGGTAAAAATGCCTTCTTGAGCACTTCGCTATTGCTCAAACAGTTCCAAAAAAGATAATAAAGGCTCAGGAATAACTTTTCACACTCAAGTTTACGAATATTTTTGAAAATATGTATAATTTGATTTATTCAATTTTGTTTACTAATTTTAAGATACGCGCCATAATGGCTGCCACTCTGTCCAAGATTAAAAGTTCTAGAAGTGACATTTTCATAACACAATTATGACTTAGTACCTAACTAGATGTCGGGCTTGATAATTCATAATTCATCTTTAAACTAAACAAATATACATATTTTATCAAATACAGACATATATTATGGTACCATTAAATATAGTATTTTAGCGCCAAAACAGGACAATGATTTTGAAACAGAAGTTATATATTTTTTTTTTAATTGGCAATGGAAATGCTTGTTCAATAGTCAGCTCTTTTCAGCCAATTATTTTATAATAATTAAAGCTACGGGTCAATTTGTCACAACAACTTCATTGAAAGTAAATGACATAAATTCTTGTTGCCTTTTTGCATATTAAGATTTTATTATCAAATATGTCAAAAATGGCCGCCATTTTGTTTTTTATTTAATTCAGTCCGATTGCTCTTAAAATCGATATCTGAGCATCCGCAGGGACCTTAATAAATATCTTATCATCAAATTTGACAAAAATGGCCGCCATATTGTTTTTTTTTTAATTTAGTCCGATCGCGCTTAAAATCGATATCTGAGCATCCGCGAGGTCACTTAGAATTAATATGATGTCACTCGGATGCTCAGATATAGATTTTGAACGTAATCGGGTTTTTGAACGTAATCGGGTTGTAAATAACACAATCAATATGGCCGCTAGTTTTTCAAATCTGACATCAGATTCGTCCTAAGTGGTCTCTCGAACGCCCAGAATCCAGATATTGATTTTGAACGTAATCGGATTGAAACTAAACAAAATCAATATAGCTGCCACTTTTTCAAATTCGACGATTTTTAACGTAACCGGGTAAATGAACAAAATTAATAATATGGTCGTCACTTGTTTTAATCTTATGTCGAATTCATATTAAATACCTTCAGATAGCAATTTATTACAAAAATCAAGAGATATTGAAAAAACGAAATTAGTTAATTTTAACGTATGTACATAAACTTTCTCGAACTTCGTTTTTCTAAATTTCAAACCTGACAGCCCTTAAAATTATAAATTGAATGAGCTTATTTTTAATAATATATTGATATCACGCTATACCTATTTATTCACCAGAAAAGTGTCGCATCTCTTGCATCTTCGATACTCTTTGACCACTTTTGATGACGTCACAAAATGGCGGCCGGCGGGAAACGTCACGACAGTTGTTCTAGGTCTAAGTAGCCAGTCTATATCTGTAGGTCAATGTGAATGGTACGCAACCGTCAATTGATTGTCGACTAATGACTTTGATACTTGGTTGATTTCATACATTTATTATTGTATTTGGACTTTAGTTTTTTGAACTATAATGCTTTACTTGAATTTAA
The DNA here is from genome assembly GCA_951800055.1 of Cenopis cana. Taxonomy (NCBI): domain Eukaryota; kingdom Metazoa; phylum Arthropoda; class Insecta; order Lepidoptera; family Tortricidae; genus Cenopis; species Cenopis cana. Next base: position 10,364,145 of record OX637488.1, read on the forward strand.
ACCCGAAACCCGAACTGACAATTAATACGTGAGTTTTAACCGTTTAGTAAAATAAAGTTATAATGCTTTATTTCGATAAGCATATTATATTATGTATGAATATAGCCAGCTACCAGAACTAGTGGTTCAACCTGGAAAGTAGCAATAGCAACTAGAAGTTAATAAAAGTATAATAACTATAATAATGTAGTGACTCATGGTAAATATAAATACAAAGTACAAATACAAATGCGTTTAATTTTCATACACATGAAACAATGTTTTTATAAACATGGTATATTGTGATATTAAAAATGGGATATTTACGATTTATATTTGTTTTTGTGAGTTGCCAGTGAAAAAAATTACCTAATCATATACACGTGGGAGTTATTAGTTATAATGACATAACTATCTCTTTTCTCATCATTTATTTTTGTCATGGATACTGCCATCAATTGGTTTCGCTATATAATTTTTAACACGGCTAATGATGAGATGTCACTATCGTGCCAAGGGATATATTTGTCATCTGATCCTTTTCAATTTAGTCAGGTTACTATAATTCCATCTTTTTCGATAATGACGTTTGATCTTAAAACTTCTTCTATGCGATTCTCTTACTACGAAAAACAAATTCATGGTAAGGCTGCATTTCCACACGCTGTGTGCGGTGTGATAGCTTCCGCTTTCACCAGTGCTATGCTATATGATCAAATTTATATAATTGATAGCTATCAAATATGTATAGTAACGTAGCATAAACATCTCTAGTGAAAAAGCAGCCTAAATATCCCTTTCAATACATGGTATTAATAGCAAATCTGGCGCAAATGAACAATGCTAGCTTGAAATTGAAATATGTGCTTGGAAATTTCTTTTTTAACCTGGGTGTGTCCATTAAAGCGAAATGAGTGCGTTGTTTGAGGGTGTCCCGGGGAAAGTGCAGAGGAAATCTCCGATACTACCACGCGGGCGGCTTAAACATAGAAATACTCTGAGAGTTTGCGCTCCAGTGAGCTTGGTTGAGCAGTTTCAACCGAACCTGAAGTGTGGCTTGGAGGAACATAGTGTAGACCGGGAATGAGTTTACATTACAAATACAGATAGTTAAAGAACCGGCCAAGTCATTGTCGGAATACGCACATTTAGGGCCGCGCAATCACGAATTAGAAAATTCAGATAAAATATGTCGACGAGTATCCTTACTTGGGCCAATAAGCTTCTTTCAGCCAGAGACAGGACAAGGAAGTTGAAAGACGGATCCAAAATGCTTGGAAGCGCTATTGGGCTTTGAAAGATCTACTGAAGGGAGGCCTTCCGGTAGCTCTGAAGCGGATGCTAATCGACATGTGCATTCTGCCTGTTCTAACCTACGGTGCACAAACATGGTCACTTACCGAGACCAAATTGAAGGTTTACCAACGAGCAATAGAGCGCAGCATGCTGGGAGTCAAACCGATCGACCGTGTTCGGAATTCTGTGCTGCGCTTCAAAACCGGTATTGCAGATGTTGGAGCTGGAGGATGTTGGAGCAAGACTGCCAGGCTGAAATGGAACTGGGCCGGCCACGTCTGCCGTATGCATCCACGGAGGTGGGCAACAGAGTGGGTTTCGCAATATGCTCGGAGACGACGTGGCAGGCCGAGGCGGAGGTGGCGGGATAACCTAGACACATTTCTAAACGACTGGCCCGAAACAGCTCAAAGCCGGAACGAGTGGAAGTAGAGGGGGGAGGCCTTTGCCCAGTAGTGGGACACCTTTATAGGCTTAGGAAAAAAAAGTAAACATTTCATCGCCAAATTTCAGGTTCATATATGTGATTTATATGAAGTTAAAAATTACATCAAAGGAAAAAAAACTTCTAACTTCCTATTCTTCCTATACTTCCTTTGTTTTAATATACGATGTTTATCTACACAATAATGTTAGTTTTATCCTTTACCGTGGACTTTCACGCGGCACTTTACTCGAGGGTCTTATGTTTAGATGATAGTTACTCCGGATTGAAATCATCATCATCATCAGCCTATCTACGTCCCACTGCTGGGCACTGGCCACCTTTCATAGATGAGAGGGATTGGGCAGTAGTCCCCACGCTGGCCCAGAGCGGGTTGGGGACTTCAAATACAACTTTGAATTTCTTCGCGGATGTATGCAGGTTTCCTCACGATGTTTTCCTTTACCGAAAAGCTAACGGTAAATATCAAATGATATTCCGTGCATAAGTTCCGAAAATCTCATTGGTACGAGCTGGGATTCGAACCAACGACCGCCGCTTGACAGCCGCATGCTTGAACCACTGGGCTACCGTAACTTGAACTAATAAATTGCTTGAAATTATAATGCCGAATTGAAATAATAAATAAAATATTTGGACACAAGGGGCTCCTGCGGATGCTCTAAGGAAGCGTCCTTTTATATATGTATTTGCTCCTGTTACTGGCTACACCTTGAATATCATTTCCGATTGCAGTTCTCTTGCTAACGGCAAGCATGCACTCGCGTAGGCATAACTTGGTAGCCGGGGTTACACACCTACCACTACTGACAGATCGATCAAAACGCTCGATGACATCATTATCCCCAATGGCGAGAACCTTGTAAAAGGCCGAGAAGGACATAGTTAGCAAGACTAAGACAGCCTTTCCACCAGAGCTATACTATGCAGCTATGCTGCGAGGATGTTATAGTTTTCCGTTTAAACCAATGCTATGTTATGTGAACATATAATTGGTGGATATCAACGCATTCATAGCAATGACACAACTTTGATGGAAAGGCACCCTAAAACTTGAAAGCCGCCTCCGCTCGCGTTCTTCACGTTGTCTCTTGAAAAGATTCGATCAACAAACGCCTCAAGACACTCTCGTTAGATAGCTGGTCAAATACGAAGCATTGATGAATCATAGGTATAAGTAGGTATATACTTATTTCATTGACTTGTATTTTCCTTCAATATTACAAATACAAAACGCATGTGGATGATTTTCCCACTGATTTATCTTCAACTGATTGTATTTTCACATTCAATATTAAGTCTAATACAAAAAGGATAATAATATGAATATAGTTGTATATCCCTAAACACAACATTTTCGCTGCAAAAGTATCAAGGCTCATACACACACTATACGGCAACTTGTTACAGCATACGAAGATACATGACAGATATCATTGTATACCTTATTGCACTATATCAGGGTTTAAATTTAAATGAAAAGTTATGTGCGTTAGTGTTGTTACGAACACATGCGAACGCACCGTGTACAGTGCTCGTTTGTGTGCAGCGGAAAACGTCAAAAAATACCTAGATTTGACTTGTGCCCGGCAACGAAAGCACTCTTAAGTTATAGTGGTAGCCGTACAGGCCCAATTTCAAAGAAAAACCGCAAATCGATGTACAGTTTAGCCATTTGGCACACGCATACTAGAGGTCAAAACAAAGTTTTTGACCCGCAGTTCCTAAAAAAAATTCCCTTAGGAGGGGAGTGCCGAGACATTCTATTTTTTGTATGGAAAAAAAAAATTATCCCTAAACCAATCGTGTGTAGTATCATATGAAAGGGCTTTTTGAGGTGATTCTAAAAATATACCACATCATTACATTTCAGCAATTTCTTTTTATATAAATCACAAATAATTTTCGAACCATACCAAGTTTGAGGCCCTCCAAACACTAAATGGCTGATTTTTATTTGATACAGTATATCACAAATGATACGTGATATCCTCGTATCTAACCTCAACAAAGTAATTTTGAAACGATTTTCATTAAGTTTTTTTTTTTAATTTTTCAATATTACTAAGTGACACGGTTCTACTTCAATACCTATTTTACGTGATTTATGGAACTTTAGTGCAGATACGGTACATATTAATCATAAAATGATACGTAGTCTCCATATATCTAACGGGAAATACCTCTTTAACCCTTTACCCCCCCATCACCCACCCACCACCTATACCATACCAACTGATGAAAAGGTGCAGTTAAAGGGTTAAAGAGGTATTTCCCGTTGGATATATGGATACTACGTATCATTTTATGATTAATATGTACTGTATCTGCACTAAAGTTCCATAAATTACGTAAAATAGGTATTGAAGTAGAACAGTGTCACTTAGTAATATTGAAAAATTAAAAAAGATACTTAATGAAAATCATTTCGAAATTGCTTTTTTGAGGTTAGATATGAGGATATTAAGTATCATTTGTGGTATATTGTACAAAATAAAAATCAGCCGTATCGTGTCTGGAGGACCTCAAACTTGGTATGTTTCGAAAATTATTTTTGATTTAATTTAAAAAAAATGGCGGAAATGTAATGATGTGGTATATTTTCAGAATCGCCTCAAAAAGCTTTTTCATATGATACTACACACGATAGGTTTCTGAAAAAAAATGCTCTTTTTCATACAAAAAAAAGAATGTCTCGGCTCTCCCCCCCTAAGGGAATTTTTTTTAGGAACTGCGGGTCAAAAATTTTGTTTTGACCTCTAGTATGCGTGTGCCAAACGGATAAACTGTACATCGATTTGCGGTTTTTTTAATCGTACGGCGTACACTATTACTATAATTTATTTGTTGCTTTATTTCAGTGCCAATCGATCGCCATGGTATGGGTACCGCGACATGACAGAATTTGCAGTGCGCACTTCATTGGAGTTTTTATAATTAATTTATCCATGTTTAACTGACAGTACACAAAAAGTCTGCATTATTTACGACACTACAGTCATAAATGATCGTCTCAAATATATATGAAATGCGTTATTCAATTATATTTGTTTATTTCTTTATTTATTTTTTGTGAGGTCAGCCATGAGAAAGTCCGTGTTTACTACCTGAAATTGATTGATTTAGCCATTTTAGGCGTGAAATAGAAACTGTAGATTTACGTGATCGAATAGAATATATGAAAATTATGATATTTCATTGAAATTATTTGTTTGTTTACTTCTTTTCGTAATGATAGCCAGCCATTGGATATTTCTAAGTCCGCCGTAATTGTGACCGCTACACAGTGTTCCAAAAACGCTTGAGACCGGACATTTTGTGTTGACTCTGGAAATCGATGTAATTCAATGTCCTAATTAAAAGTGTAGAAGTGAACCCCTGTCAATTCTTTATAGATTCGAAGAAAAAAAAAAAAAAAGTTGGCTAATTCAGGTAGGTACAAAAACGTAAAAATTGCTCATTTTCGGTTTTTGTAATTTTTTGGAATGGCATTCATTTATCATGTGATAATGCAAAGAATTGCGCGTTCTTTGGGCTATTAAATGTGCACTAATAGTAGACAGAGTGAAAGAAAACGACGAAAAACTCGTTATACGATTTATTTTATTTTTTTCTTATACGTGCCGTTTACGACATTTTTTATTATTCCGGGCGATTGCTACTATGTATGTCTATCACCATTAATAAAAACAGTTCCAAATCTCGTTGAACTTCCGAGAAATTAAATTTTAACTGTTACGTCAATAGCGCCTGATGGTCGTGCATAGCAAACATCGAAACCACTATTTCTTATTTTGGCAGCAGGCACTTATTTAAAACAAGTAAAGGCTTATTTCGACATATAACAATACAATTTTGGAAAACTATAGTCGAAAACACTATTCAAGACCAACAGGTGTTGCCACTAAAATAAAACATGTTTAAGGTGGTATATAATTAGTCATTCCTATGAAAGGCTACGTGTGGCGCGGGAAGGGGTCCACCCTCGTTAGGCATTTGCTGGAAGCCCGCGTCAATACACGTCAATACTTGTTTAATAAAATCGGAGGTTTAAAACTAACTATAAATATTATTAGTGCGGTCTTTAAAAAAATGGAAATATACCACCGTAAACATGTTTTCTTTTAGTGGCAACACCTGTTGGTCTTGAATAGCGTTTTCGACTATAGTTTTCCAAAATTGTATTGTTAAATGTCGAAATAAGCCTTTACTTGTTTTAAATAAGTGCCTGCTGCCAAAATAAGAAATAGTGGTTTCGATGTTTGCTATGCACGACCATCAGGCGCTATTGACGTAACAGTTAAAATTTAATTTCTCGGAAGTTCCACGAGATTTGGAACTGTTTTTATTAATGGTGATAGACATACATAGTAGCAATCGCCCGGAATAACAAAAAATGTCGTAAACGGCACGTATAAGAAAAAAATAAAATAAATCGTAAAAAGAGTTTTTCGTCGTTTTCTTTCACTCTGTCTACTATTTGTGCACATTTAATAGCCCAAAGAACGCGCAATTCTTTGCATTATCACTGTTGCCGACCGGCCAACTAACCTTTTTTTTTTATATTTCCTTTTTTAATTTTTTATTTAAATTTGACTTGTTCTTTTTTACCTATTCAAAATTGTCATATATTTTAACACGCTTTTATTAGGTCGACCTGTATGTAACTATGTAATGGAATCTAAGGTAACTAATTTAACCATCTTCCAAGGAACGTAGCGTCATGAAAATTAGCAGCTGTATGTAGTTCTGATGACAATACAATAATATGGTACTGTCGAACTGATCTGATGATGGAGCCGGAAGATATGAACTGGAACTTCATGATGGAACATCGTATCATAGCTGTGTTTGGATTTGTTAGAGAAGTCTTGTAATGAACTTTGACCACGATTAGGTTTCAATGTCTGATAGGTCGACAGGTATGTAACTAACTATGTAATGGAATCTAAGGCAACTAATTTAACCATCTTCCAATGATCGTAGCGTCATGAAAATTGGCAGCTGTATGTAGTTCTGATGACAATACAATAATATGGTACTGTCGAACTGATCTGATGATGGAGCCGGAAGATATGAACTGGAAATTCATGATGGAACATCGTATCATAACTGTGTTTGGATTTGTTAGAAACGTCTTATAATGAACTTTGACCACGATTAGGTTTCAAGGTCTGATGATGAAGCCGGAAGATAGGCACTGGCGTTCCATGATAGAATATCGTATCATAGTCGTGTTTGCACTTGTGAGAAAGGTCAGGTAATGGACTTTGAACACGATCAGATTTCAATTAACACGCAAAGCGTGTTTTTCTAGTGTTTTTAAACTATTAATTTATTTCATTTTTGGTCATTCTCATGTCTAAGGGTAACACGGGGTAATATTATTAAAGACAATATTTCAAGTGGCAAAGGTATTATTAATTGTTATTCATCTTCATCATTGGTGTCAGAAGTGGGATAAACTTCCACGTTATTCCTCTATTTGTCGACAAGTAGCTTGCGGACCGGCCTACGCAGCACACCCCCTTTAGTCGCTACATTCACCACGCGGACAATATTATCCCTACCGGGGAATACTTCCGTGACTCGTCCAATTGGCCAGCAGTTTCTTGGTAGATTGCCGTCCGCGACCAGCACCAGATCACCCGATTTAAGCTCTTCATGAGGTGAGACTGTTTTCCGCGGTATTAAGAGCGGCAAGTTTTCTTTAATCCACCGTTGCCAAAAATGTTCTGCGAGTCTTTGAGCCTTTCGCCAGTCTGCGCGTCGTGAAAGATCAGCTTCATCAAATTCTCTAAGGTTCTGGTCATGGCTTGAGGTGCCAATCAGAAAGTTGAAGGGAGTCAGTGCTTGTTGGCTGTCCTCGCTCACGGACACGTGGGTAAGTGGCCGGGAATTAACAATAGCTTCTACTTCTGCTAGCAATGTGTTCAGGACCTCAACCCTCGGTGATCGATCTGTTAAAGTGATCTTGAGTGCAGTTTTCACGCTGCGTATCAGACGTTCCCAGCAGCCACCCATAAAAGGAGCCGATGGTCGGATAAACTTCCACGTTATTCCTCTATTTGTCGAGAAGTCGTACAGCTCGTGTAAAATATTCGAAGCGCCAACAAAAGCCGTTCCGTTGTCAGAGTAGATGCACGTGGGGCAGCCACGTCGCGCTATGAATCGTCGTAGGGCCAACAAGGCAGAGTCTGTGGAAAGCGATTCAACTACTTCGATGTGGATAGCTCTGACAGTCAGGCAGGTGAATAGTGCTACCCAGTGCTTCATGGATCGCCGTCCTGATGTGACATTTAACGGGCCAAAATAATCCAAACCGACGAAAGAGAAGGGACGAACGTGATGCGCCATCCTGGCTTCAGGCAAGTCTCCGATCGGTGGTATCTGTGGCTTAGCCTTCATGTTCCGACAGAGTTGACAGTGTTTCGCCACACTTCGCACAGACGGTCTCACCCCGAAGATATAGAAACGTTGTCGTAATTCGTTCACCACAAGTTCGTTGTTGCCGTGGGCAAATTTGACGTGATAGGAGCCAATAAGTAGGCGAGTTAGCGGGTGTTTTCCATCCAAAACAGCTGGTCGTGGATCAATGGCAGTGGATGCTCCCGTGCGGCCGGATAACCGTAATAGCCTATCATCTCCTATTATCAACGACAAGTTTTTAAGCCTACTCTCTTTAGAAACGGGGCGTGCAGCGTCAATCGCAATATATTCATCTCCGAAAGAATCTACTTGTATACGCAGAAAAGCATGACGTTCTGCCGAAGAGATAAAAGTGACATCTAAAGCTGTTAAACCACGTTGCAGTAATTTTGAGTTTTGAGGCTGATGGCGAAATTTCGAGGCACCCTGGTGCGCTCGCGCGGTAGCACGAATAAACCTTAGCCACACACTAAAGTGGCTATAGTCCGCAATCACAGGTGATGGTAATTCCCGTGATTGGGTTACTGTCAAACCCACCAATTCTTTGTTGGTTTTATATTCCTCAGACGTTGGTGCGTTGACAGTTGTTGGTTCACAGGGCCATTCGGCTGGTGGTTGTTTTAAGAATGGTGGCCCGGTAAACCATCGAGAGTTTATGGTAAATTCATCTTTGAATCTAGTGGCGTCGTCCGCGATATTCAAAAATGAAGGTACGTACTTCCAATCGGAAACATTGGTGATATCGGAAATTTCACAAACCCTATGAGCGACAAAGGATTTAAAAGTGCTTGGGTCAGAATGTAGCCATTTGAGGACCGTTTGAGAATCTGACCAGAGAAAGATCCTTTCTGGCTTTCGTTTGTGAGATTCTACGATAAATACGGATAGGCGAGCAGCAATCAAAGCTGCCTGAAGCTCCAACCTTGGTATAGTCGTAGGCTTCAAGGGAGCAACGCGCGCTTTACCACTGATCAACGAGACATGTATGTTTCCGTTTGGACACATAAAGCGCCAGTAAGCAACGCAACTGTACGCTTGCTCGCTCGCGTCTGCGAAAATATGTAGTTGAACTGAACTTATAGGATCGTTTATAGTGACATAACAACAAGGTACACAATTGTTCAAAATTTTGAATAAGCTGGTGAACCAGTCTCTCCACTTTTCAGAGAATTGTTTGGGTAATGTTTCATCCCAAGATGTAGCTAGTTTCCAGGTCTTTTGAAATAGAACACGACCTTTTATGATCACAGGAGTAAGCAGGCCTAAAGGATCATAAATTTTCATGAGGTTTGAAAGGACAACACGCTTAGTTAACTTCGCTGGTATTTTGTCAAATTCAATATGCGGAAAAGACAATGTGTCGTTAACGGTGTTCCATGAAACTCCTAGGACGCGTGTTGATGGTCGCGAGTCTGAACCTACATTTATTGTTGTGGCACCAACAGCGCAAAGATCGGGAGGTAGCATGGTGAGAGCCTTCGCGCAATTCGATACCCAGGACCTCATTTCAAATTTGGCTGCAGCTAAAACTGAGACAATATCTAAGGCTAAAAGTGCGGCTTCTTCTTCATTGTCACAGCTACCCAAGTAATCGTCCATGTACCTGTCACGTATAATAGCTGTTGCGGCTTTTGGGTCTGATCTCTGATGTTCGGTGGCGATTTTATTTTTGAGGTACAAGGCCGTAAACGGACTACATACGGCACCGAACATCATAGACGACATGCGGTATTCCTCAGGGACGTATATATGGGGGGGGTTTAGGGGGTTCAAACCCCCCCCTTAGGGCTCGATGGTCCACTGATCATTCCTAGAGCCAGAAAAAAAAATCAGTGTGGTCCCAATTTTTTCCCCTTTCAAGAAAATAAATATGTTTATACGTAGCCAGTATCAACAGCAACTGTTCTAAGTCATAAACTTTGCGTTTTCCGTCAGCAAAATGTATAAAATACATACGTTTTTTGATGTAATTAATTTGAAACAATTTAAGTAAAACCGCAGCTCTATATTAGCTATGGCCATTCAAAAATGGTCAAAAATATGTTCTCGTGTTTCGTAACGAAGTCAAGTTTTTCGAAGTTGCAAATTTGGATGAACAGTTGATCCATGGAACCGAAAAACTGGCCTAGAGCGTGTCGGACTTCGCACATTTAGGGTATTTGTTAGTATAATATACCTAATATTAAACATTATATAGATATGACCAAATTCAAAGTTCATAGGCCGATAGGAAGCAAAAAAAAATTCGGAACAAAATTTCGTAAAAAACTTAGTTTGGCAGCTGCTCTTTGGCTGGGGTGGTGACTTCTCATTCAGAGCGAGACAAGGCGGTATATCTCTCTAACTAACTATCTCCTACCTGACAGAAAGTCACCTCTCAGGAGCAACCAGGGTCGGTGCGCTATCAACCTAGGCCTCCACTCGACCGAACTCGGTGGGTTTCCAATATTTTTTAAACAAAAATACAGTATTCATTTATTCCACGAGCTCTAAACAACCATAGGTACCCCACTCGATGCGATGGGTCAATTTTTTCCCCGCTTAAAACATAAAAATAAAAATTGCATGACTTTGGGTCAACGACATGCTTATACTATGAAAATTTGAAAACGGAAGCTCCAACAGTTTGGCTGAAAAACCTGTGACTGGCGATGCGCCAGTCTGGTGTGCGTCTGTACGCACACATGAGAGACAGCAATGGGACTCCATTTGGATCCTTTGGGCACGACACCCTAAAAATATGTAGATTTACTTACATTGTGCTTTGGGATGTTAGTTTTTTAGTGTCGATTTCCACAGGGTATTTATTTTTTCGGAGAATCAAAAGCTGCTACTATCTTTACATTAATTATGTATGGTATTTTCCGCACCTGCATTCTGCATTATAATGTCCGAAAAATGTTGCGCTCGCTGCGCTCGCGTTTTCATTCTAGACGTCTTGATGCGTATGAAGTATTTTCCGCACCCGCATCATAATGTTCGAAAAAATTCGCACTCGCGTTTTCATCTAGATGTGTTATGACTTGATGCGTGTGAAGTTTTCCGCACCTGCATCATAATGTTCGCGTTCGCGTTTTCATCTAAATGTGTTATGACTTGATGCGTGTGAAGTTTTCCGCACCTGCATCATAATGTTCGAAAAATTTCGCGCTCGCTAGGCTCGCGTTCCTCATCTCGGTATGTTATGACTTGATGTTGATGCGTATGAAGTATTTTCCGCATTTGTATTGTGGTGGTAAGGGCGCGTATGTATAGCTACCCTTACACACCAACGTTAAATATGAACTCCCGAATTATGTACAAGATTTATTTACATTAGTTATATACAACTGTACAACAATAATGAATTATAATACTTAAATCAGATCAAAGCTATGCACAGCAAATTAGGTTTTGGTAAGCTCGGACAGGAATGTTAAATCGTTGCTAGGCAACGGCGCGCTGCGGCGCGCAGGTGCGAGGTCGCACGGTGGAGCTGACCAGGCTGCCACATGTTCCCCCTGGCCAGACCGTAACTACGGTCGAAATCTGCGTGGGAACGTGACTAGCCTGCCACTTCTGGTCCGCTTCTCAGTTTCAGTGCCGTCGTTGCTGTCATGCGCTGCTGCGCGGCTGCCATCAGGCGTGATCTCGCGCACGATGTAGGCGGGCTTCAGTCTGTCAATCGAGACATTGTTCAACTTGCCCTTGATATCGATCGAGTAGAATTTTGCCTGTCGTTGGATAACTTTGTAAGGGCCCTCATAAGGCGGCTCCAGTGAGGTGCGTACTCGGTCGACTCGAAGAAACACGTGGGAGCAGGTTTCTAAACTACGTGGTATGTAGAAGGGAGAAGCAGAAGTATGCCATGATGCAGGCCTAGGCGTTAACTTGGCCATGTGAGAGCGAAGGCGCGTGGCGTACTCTGTCACATCTGTCACCGTGTAGTCATGTTGAGGTGACAGGAACTGACCAGGTAATCGAAGTGTCTCGCCGTAGACTAGTTCAGCTGGAGTCATCTGTAGGTCTTCTTTAACGGCGCTTCGAATACCGAGCAAGATGAGGGGAAGAGCTTCTGTCCACGTGGATGATGAAGAATGACACATGATGGCTGACTTGAGCTGACGATGGAGCCTCTCTATCATGCCATTAGAAGCTGGATGATAAGCGGTCCAATGTAGAATAGAAATGGTATCTCCTATATAGGATATAATATACAGGGTTGGATATATACAGGAAAGAGGGATATGTACAAACTATATACATATATACAATAGATAGGAGATACAGGAAGGAACGACAATAGAGAGATCTCTCAGGGACCGAAGTCCAATGAGAGTTGGTTGGAAGTTCTATATATGCAACTGACTTAAGAAACTTCGATAGCGCGTTGCAGAGCATGTCAGATTTGACGGTTGCCTAGCGACGCCACAGTATCATACTATTCGAAAAATTTCGCGCTCGCTGCGCTCGCGTTTTTCATCTAGGTATGTTATTACCTGACGTTGATGCGTAACATAAAGTATTTTCCGCATTTTGCATCATAATGTTCGAAAAATTTCGCGCTCGCTACGCTCGCGTTTTCGTCGTAGACGTGTACTGAATTTATGACCCGTCCCCCCCCTTAGACTTTCTATAGCTACGTGCTTGGTATTCCTGGATAGGTTGTGTAGGGTTGTCGCGCCATAAAAAACGCTGAGCGTCACGATGTTCTGGTCGGATTTTAACCTGAGGAAACATTTCCCGTATGTCATCCGAAAGAGCTACACGGCCTTCTCTGAATCTCATTAAAATAGCTAACAAGGATTGTAGAAGGTCGGGCCCTGGCAGTAAAAGGGAATTTAGGCTTACACCTTCGCATTTAGCGGCGCAATCACAAACAATTCTAAGTTTCTTTTTTTGTGGATGAACTACTCCGAAATGCGGTAAGTACCATAATAAACCAGTAGGGCTGGCAGTGCACAATTCTGCATAACCCTTATCAAGCATGGCGTGAATATTTTGTTTATATTTACTGGCGTAGTCAGAGTCTTTAGTCATTTTTGATTCTAGAGTTCTAAAACGGCGTAAAGCGAGTGGGCGGCTGTCGGGGACCCGTTCGATATTGTCGTGCCATAGCAGCCCTGTCTGGAATCGTCCAGATGATAGACGCGTAGTAGTTTCCTCTAATAATTTTAAAGCTCTTCTGTCTTCAACAGAGCGGCAATCCCTTTTTTCTATACCTATAGAATCTAAATTATAATAGTCTTTGATAAGGATATCTAAAGTACGACTATCCCCTAGCCTATCTTCTTCGCAATCCATTATAGCATGGTTCACGAAGTCAACAGGTTTGGGCGTGTTTGAAGTAGAGCCGTATAGAACCCAACCTAACGGAGTCAAAGACACTGCCGGCTGTGATGGTTTCCCGCGCCGTATAGTTTTTGAAAAGGTAAGATGCCAATTATCTATCCCAAGCAGAAGCATAGGTTTTGCGTTTTCGTAACACAAAACATCGGCTAAATCGCGTAAATAATCGTAGTGTTCTATTTGCTCTGAACGAATACACTGTTTAGCAATAGTTAAGTTTGAAATGGACCTCGCTAAGATATCGTGAGTTCCTTCACTGTGTCGGCCCTTAATTTGGATGTTTACGAAATTGACCTCTATATTTTTACCAAGACCGCCGATACACTCCACCTGAATATCTTTTTTAGGCCCGGTAGCACCAGCTATCAGATCAGCTACGGATTTATCTATAAACGAGGCCGTAGAACCATCGTCCAGCAGCGCATAGGTATCGAAACTAGCTGTAGGACCTGTAATAGTGACAGGTAGTACCTTTAACAAGGACCTTTGGATTGACATTGGGTTAGGGGAGGCACTATGTGATACGATGGCAGTCGGTACTTCCTCAGCGTAGAGCTCATTGTGTTCATCAATGTCGACATGGGCAGCGGTTTCTATCACAGGTCGATGGAGCAGAGTATTATGTCTCCGACTGTACTTACATCCGGTGACTTCACAATGTTTCCTTTAGATAAACATCTGTAGCAGACCTTATTTTCGGTAACCCATTGCCAGCGCTCGTCGATAGGCAATGTCGTAAACTTTTCACATTCCTGAACATCGTGTGTACCTGCCTTACAATATCTACAGATTGTCATACTCTTTGGTTTAGTTGACAGTGTCGCATGAAAAACTTTTGCTGGTTGCTTAGTAGCGACATTTGTTTTGACAACCTGTGAAATATTTGTTGTGACAGCTTTCACGCTGCGTATCAGACGTTCCCAGCAGCCAAAGAGTCGCTTTGGCCAGCCGGAAGCAATCATCCTTCATCAACTATCGTCCATTAGATCCTTAGCTAGGTTGCCGCTTCATGAGTCTCTGAAGGATCTTAACTTAACATCTTCGCGTGCCGACTTCGTAATTGCGTCGAGGTGATCCGAGAGCTGCATCAGCCAGAGTATCTGGCTTCTCCCGAACTTGCCAATACGGTGATAGGAAAATTAACCCCTCTTTTACGTTATAGATGGGCTGATTTCGCTTCTTCAAACGATGTCCCTAACAAATACAAGCTAGAACTTTTAGCTGATTTTTTAGATGATGAATCTAAACGATTAGCAAAATATTGCACATTTTATTCGGATAATTTTCACGTGAAGCAATGTATACACATTAATGCCTTCTTCAATCGCGAAGGACCATGCCTTAGCTAATACCAGTGGAACCCAGGAGAACAGGAGGGGTCGAACTCGTCCTTTTTGTTGATAAAGAAAAGACAGGACACTGATTCTTTGTCACCGTTACACGTTAATCATTGTCCTGTAAGACTTACTGTATGTCTAGATAGGTTTCTGAGTGCTAAAAATGATTTAAAAACCACACCCCAAACACTGTGACGGAATTTCCTCAACTAGTGAGAGTCCCACTTAGCTTCAGAATCTCAGTCACAATAATCACAATAAATAAATTAATAGTTTAAAAACACTAGAAAAACACGCTTTGCGTGTTAATTGAAACCTGATCGTGTTCAAAGTCCATTACGTGACCTTTCTCACAAGTGCAAACACGACTATGATACGATGTTCCATCATGAAGTTCCAGTTCTTATCTTCCGGCTCCATCATCAGATCAGTTTGACAGTACCATATTATTGTATTGTCATCAGAACTACATACAGCTGCCAATTTTAATGACGCTACGATCCTTGGATGATGGTTAAATTAGTTACCTTAGATTCCATTAATGTCATGATTTTTAATACAAATGGTGGGTAGTTGATTATTTTCTAGACCGGCATCGTGCTCTCTCCCAGCTAGCCCCTCCACCGATCAGAGGGGCAGGTATTATAAGCACCCCTCGATGCCTGAGGAGGGCATTCTTGACTGGAACGTCGTTCTAAATTATGCTCTAGTGATAAGATGTGACTGGTGTGAAATAATTGTAATTGTTAAACAATATACTGCGTGTTCATCATAATTATAGTTTTCTTCACATATCAGAAGTGGGATGAACCAAAAGGGTGCGTAATTTTCATGCTTTAGTTTATTCGTTTATATAACTGTGTGAACATTTATATCGCCCACTTAAAGATACCAATGTATGCACTTTAAAATGGAATTTATTCCTGACACTAATTGATGACGTTTGACAATTTAGATTGATAATTAGAACAACTGTATTTACCGTAACGGATATGTTCCGGAGGTTTATACGGTTAATCATGCATGTATATCTTGCCAGGGCACTCTCTGGAGATGGACATGTTTGATTTTCTGATTACTGACCAGTTAGGGCCCGAACAACTGTATTTACCGTAACGGATATGTTCCGGAGGTTTATACGGTTAATCATGCATGGTTATCTTGCCAGGGCACTCCCTGGGGATGGACATGTTTGATTTTCTGATTACTGACCAGTTAGGGCCCGAACCACTGTATTTACCGTAACGGATATGTTCCGGAGGTTTATACGGTTAATCATGCATGGTTATCTTGCCAGGGCACTCCCTGGGGATGGACATGTTTGATTTTCTGATTACTGACCAGTTAGGGCCCGAACAACTGTATTTACCGTAACGGATATGTTCCGGAGGTTTATACGATTAATCATGCATGGTTATCTTGCCAGGGCACTCCCTGGAGATGGACATGTTTGACTTTCCGACTGTTTACTATTTGGGACGTGATACTGTTACTAATTTATTATGACACTGAACTCTTATTTTTTTACATGGGGTTATTAAACGATACTATCGATGATATGAAACATGTTTTAAATTGTAACACGATATTTTTATGATAGTCGGTGGGGTTATTTTTTTTTAACAACACACCTTTAATATTACCATCATATCACTACATATATGTATTGTTTTTGGTCATTTTACAAGTTGTTTACGCCATCTGAGAAAAAGGTTTTACTAGATTTGTAAAGTATAAAAATGATTACTATGAGCGATTGGGCGCATGTGTAAGTTCACTAGATTATTGAGTGGATGAGGGTTCCGCTGGTTACTTGGGTGAACTACACATCTGCGTCGTTAGATAGGCAAAAATTCAAGAAAACACTGCGAGACTGGTAATTTGTAAATGTTTTTATTTTTATGACTTAAATGAATATTTCTTGAGACAATAATTTACTTATCCATATTTTCATTGTATTATTAATATTGTACGTCCGAAATGGGCAGACTGTTTGTATAATATAATAGAACATATTTATTTGCAAGAATACTTATTTCTAGTTAAATGTTATTGTGAAATGCGGTATAGTATTCTATCGTAATGAAACGACATGCAAATCGTTTAATGTTATACAGTCCGTACGGTCCGCGTACATTCATTCAATTAAACGAGCAATTCTTGTATATATATTTATTAATCTCTGCACAATTAAAATAATAAATTAAAAATGTTCCTGCTGCTTATTATCTTGAATAAATTCACAAGCGCTATAAAAACCATTTTCTAATAAATAACTATTTAAATTCTTCCTAAAATCGTTGGACATAATATTTATATTAGGTAAGTTATGATACAAAACTATACACATATTATAAGCATTTTTCTTGTAAATCGCTGAACGACATCAAGGCCGATGTAGTACTTTCGATAATTTCTATTTGGATTCTTATATAGACTTTTGATCTCAATTTGAATAGATCAGGGCGGTCTTTTACTAGTAAGCAAACTTCCCGAATATACAACAATATATAATATATTATAACGAATATATAACTGAATATACAAACATGAGGCGTATTATATTATTTTTATGACATGTAAATTATTTCTTCTTATCTTAACTGAGGGCATATAACATGGGCGCTATATGTATGTTCGCTGGATTATTGATTGGATGAGGGTTCCGCCGAGTGAACTACATATCTGCGTCGGATTAACTGAATAGATATAGGGTGAGTCCATCTATAATGATGATGATTATGATGATGCCGACTATGCTGTTGCCGACTATATCAGATGATGACTACTATGATGATGATAACTACTATGATGATGACTACTATGATGATGACTACTATGATGATGACTACTATGATGATCACTACTATGGTGGTGATGAATATGGTGGTGGTGACTATGGTGGTGATGAATATGGTGGTGGTGACTATGGTGATGATGCCTACTATGGTGATGATGCCTACTATGGTGATGATGCCTACTATGGTGATGATGGCTACTATGGTGATGATGACTACTATGGTGATGATGACTACTATGGTGATGATGACGGCTATCGTGATGATGACTACTATCGTGATGATGACTACTATCGTGGTGATGACTACTATCGTGATGATGACTACTATCGTGATGATGACTACTATCGTGATGATGACTACTATCGTGATGATGACTACTATCGTGATGATGACTACTATCGTGATGATGACTACTATCGTGATGATGACTACTATCGTGATGATGACTACTATCGTGATGATGACTACTATCGTGATGATGACTACTATCGTGATGATGACTACTATCGTGATGATGACTACTATCGTGATGATGACTACTATCGTGATGATGACTACTATCGTGATGATGACTTCTATCGTGATGATGATGGTCATGACTCTACGGCGATGATGATGATGATGCCTCTACGACGATGATGATGATGATCTATGATGATGATGACTCTACAATGATGATTATGATGTCTCTACAGTGATGATGATGACTCTACGATGATGATGACTCTACGGTGATGATGACTCTACGATGATGATGACTCTACGATGATGATGACGAATATGGTGAATACTACTATGCTGGTGATGAATACTATTATGTTGGATACTATTATGATGGTGATGACTACTACTACGAAGACTACTATGAAGATGATGACTACTATGAAGCGGATGACTACTATAATGATGATAATTACTAAGATAATAGTTTATTTGCAGAAAAAGGGTATACAGGTACAGGTACAATGGTGATGTCTACTATGATGATGATCACTACTATGATGATGATGATTACTTTGGAAATCATTACTATGAAGATGATGACTACTATGAAGATGATGACTACTATAGAGATGATGATAATGACTATGATTTTAATGACTTGGACTATGATTATTGGGACTATGATTATTGGGACTATGATAACGGGGGCTATGATTACTGGGGCTATGATTGTTGGGGCTATGATTGTTGGGGTTATGGTTATTGGGGCTGTAGTTATTGGGGCTGTGATTATTGGGGCTGTGATTATTGGGGCTGTGATTATTGGGGCTGTGATTATTGGGGCTGTGATCATTGGGGCTATGATCGTTACGCCTATGATCGTTACGCCTATGATCGTTACGCCTATGATCGTTACGCCTATGATCGTTACGCCTATGATCGTTACGACTATGATCGTTACGACTATGATCGTTACGACTATGATCGTTACGACTATGATCGTTACGACTATGATCGTTACGACTACGATCGTTACGACTGATTGTTACGACTACGATTGTTACGACTACGATTGTTACGACTATGATTGTCACGACTATGATGATGTTATGATGATTATGATGGTTATTATGGTTATGATTTTATGATGATATTTATTTTGATGATGATGATATTTATTATTATGATGATGATATTTATTATGACGATGATGATATTTATTATGATGATGATATTTTTTTATGATGATGATGATATTTTTTTATGATGATGATTATATTTATTATGGTGATGATGATATTTATTTTGATGATGATGATATTTTTTTGATGATGATGATGTTTATTTTGATGATGATGATGAGGATATTAAGATGATTACGATTGATTTTATGATGATGATTATGATTGGTTTTATGATGATGATCATGATTGGTTTTATGATGATGATCATGATTATGATTTTATGATGATGATTATTTTTATGATGATGACTATGATTTTATGATGGTGAATAAGATTATGATTTTATAATGATTATTTTGGTTTTGATGGTGATTATGATTTTATGATGATGATTATGATTTTTTGATGGTGATGATGATTTTATGATGGTAATGATTTTATGATGATTATGATGAGTGGACGCGATACGTATGTTCGCTGGATTATTGGGTGGATGAGGTTTCCACAGAGAGAACTGCGTATCTGCGTCGGATTATGGGCGCGATACGTATGCTCGCTGGATTATTGGGTGGATGAGGTTTCCACAGAGCGGCCTGCGTATCGGCGTCGGATTAAGGATGGGCGTGATGTGTATGTTCGCTGGATTATTGGGTGGATGAGGTTTCCGCTGAGTGAACTACATGTCTGCGTCGGATTAAGTGTGGGCGCGATGTGTATGCTCTGAGTGAGCTACATGCGTCGGATTAAGTGTGGGCGCGATGTGTATGCTCTGAGTGAGCTACATATCTGCGTCGGATTAACTAGATGCATCGAAGGGGCACGATACGTGTGTTCGCTGGATTTTGGGTGGGCAAGGTTCCCGCCGGTTACTTAAGCGAACTGCGTATCGTAGTCGGATAATTGTTGAGGAGACAATGATACACCGTGTAAACAATGATTTTATTATATGAAGTTATTGAGTAATTAACTGCACATTAGATTGGGTGTGCATATGCACTGGGTATTGAATGAATCCATTACCTGGGCACTGTCATAGTCATGGTCATAATCATTTATATAATTCATTACTAATTGGTTCCCAATTCAAGTGATTTAATTAAAGATATGTTACTTCTCGGAATATTGTGTTTGTTTTAGCCTCCAAGAGATGGCTGGCGATAAGTGACGGCGGCACGCCGCGCCGCCCGGTACTCCTCCCAGACGAAAAGCAAAGCGTTCGAACTAAAGGCTTCCAGCAGGATGTCTACAACGAACGTGGTGAATCTTTTCTTGCCTAGAGATCGGAAAGCAATGATGACACCCAGATGATGGCCTCGTAGTTATTCTTAGAGAAACTAATACAATAGTTGGCGAATTACTGATGTCTTGAGTTTCCAGTAGGATTTCGCCATTCATTTTCAACATTTTATGCAGTAGTAGGGTTTCGCCATTCATTTTCAACATTTCATGCAGAGGTTGACCATTTGATTTATTCTTGTGCCTATTTACGACATCCCAATGCCTTTCGTAGAAACGGCATTTTTACCTATTTCCGTTTGTACAGCGTTGATTTTACATATTCCCATTTGTACAGCGAATCTTTTTGCAAGCCTGACAATCTCCTATGTACATTTATATATATATATATATGTATCTCACGATAACGTAAAATGGTTGCATCGGGAGTTGTTTTATTTATAGTTATTAATAAAATTAGCATTTTACTAGCTGTTTGATACCTTTGGTTATTTATCCATCTAAGTTTCAATTTATCATTTGCTCTAACTTTCTTAACAACTTTGGAACACTTTAGTGGCCTCGGTAAGAGGACTTATACGGCATTTCGTGAACAAAAGATTTCCTGTATCAGGGTAGGTCCTTTAGGACCCAGAGATGGATTTTCGAAGTAGAGCCCTCGAAATTTTTTATGTCAAATTTTTGAGGGGGGGGTGTGTCCATGTTAATCTTGATATCTGCGCCAGTTAAGCTACTGGGTCAAGTTGGGTGTCAATTTCGAGTAAATCAAGGATCCTAAATTCATTTCTGGAATTATTTTTGTACCATTCCATACAAAATCTTCGAAAAATAACAAAAAATTGGTAATTTTTCATTCATACTGAAACCAGAAAAATGGCCGTAACTTTAAAAAACACCTACACATTTTGGAAAAAAAATAGGTCTTCAGAAAACCCTGTTAATATCATATTCAAAAATATACCTACTGTGGAAGTATTAAAAAAATTAAAAATTAAAAGATAGAACAAAAAATCAAATTAATTAAAAAACATAGTTTGGGATCTTGGAATCGTAGTGGTGGGTTTATTAACTCAATAAAAACATATTTCATGCCAATATACGTCTTAAAATATTAAAAAAACAATGAAATATATCAATTTCGCCCTAAAATATCTCGTAAAAATTTATCAAATTTTAGAGAGCCGCCCTGCTTCGTACGAGTTAACGATTTACAAAAAGTCTTAGCTTATGTTATTAAGGACTAATGTAGGTTTCTATTACAGAAAGAATTTTTAAAATCGTTTGATTACTTCTAAAGATAGGCCCCTATAAACGATAGTACAAATTCGAACTCCATGAATTATATGGATAACGGCTAAATTTAAAAAAAACATTAACGGATCCTGTCCAAAATAATATTGGATCACCCTAAAAGTACAGCCTTATTAATAATAATAAAAAAATGATATTGGTCCACCTTGTAAGTAATAATTAGCATTCATATACCGCGGAGATACCTTTGTAAATTGAAGAGTGTCCATTTTCTCATGGATCCCATTATCAGATCTTGACCAAATTTAAAAGAAAACATCATTGAGGCAGCCCCTTCCAAACCAAAAAAAAAAAAAACGCGAAATCGGTCTTAAACTAGCAAAGATATTTGTGAACATATCTAAAAAATATTTACAGTCGAACACAGGACCTCATCTTTTTTGAAGTTAGTTATGATTTTTTAAACCCAGGACCAGTATAAACTGATAAAGATGTTGTACTCTCCTTCTTCGGCCTCCTCGACGTCATCTTTGCTGAAACCCCTGGTCCACACTGGACACACATTTAAAACCATTAGTAATCGCATTTGCGACTACCCACAGGTCTTGAAGCAGCGTGCATGGCATTCATTCTCGCTTTCAAGGACAGTGGCCTCTGCAGCTGTTCTTGCAGCTAAGTTCTCGTGCCGCATTCCAGATTCTGTGTTGGATTGTCCATACGGGCTGCCACTGTTCCACCTTTTATCCACTCGTTTGTTAGGGAGGGTATATATTGTGTGTCATTTAAAGTTTGTCCCCACAAGTGACCTGCTTGATAGGCTGCCCTAAGCGCATGCATACTGAAACTAAAATCCATAAAATATTACAGTGTAATTTTTATCACAGTCATCGTTTTAAAACCTGAAAATAACTTAGAGGAACTATCATTGTTATTAGTCAGACACGTCGGTATAGTCAGGTAAGATTCTCTATTAGTTATTTTTACTCTTAAAAGTGGAAAACATTTCAATTCGGTTACTGTACCCAGTAGCTAGTAACGTATTTCGGTACTTACCGACCCGCCCGCGCAGCCGTCTTGCGACCCATGATATTTTTTTCTGTCATAATTTTGTAGGCAGAGCTATATTGATATTTATATATTTAGAATCTGCATAAAACGAGCTTTCTTATAGTATTTATTTCATTATTTAAATCAACTTTTTACATCAAATATCAGAGCGCTGAATCAAAAAGTAAAAATTAAAAATGTATAAATTTGCGATTTTAGTCAGAAAATTGTTCCAAAATAGTAAAATGTACGATCAGAAATGATGTCGGTGTATTCCTTTTATACGAAAACGATACCAAACTTGCCTTAGTAGATATTAGAAAGGAGTCAGCTTAGTTTGAAATGTACAGGTCGGTTGCTATGTTTGGACCCCCCCCCATTTCTTACCACGTGAAAAATCCGGGGGGCTCTACTTCGTAAATGCATCTTTAGACTATAGATATCAATCCTGCCAAAGGAAATCTTTTGTTCATTAAACGCCGTATTTTCCCTTTTCTTGTTCCGTACAGATGCCACTACTTGAATATTGTTATGGGAACGCATGGATGCTTACTCCTCTCCAACTTATGTTAAATATCTTAGTCTTAAACAGTAAACTTAATTTTAAAAGTATTGTTGGTCACTCGGTTCGGATGTTTGCACATATTCGCTGCTTCATTCATAGGAAAGGGTATAAAGGGCTTGACATAGCTAAAATAACAAAGAAGTTTTTACACGAAAGTCAATAACAACACTGGTTAGAGTTCACTGAAATTTTGCTAATGTCTATAAATCGTAATAGTTTTTCGGGATAACGCTTGTCTTCATTAGAAACCCTAAAATGTATATATAACTACCGTTTTTACTGTTAAGCAACTTTAACTATTAAATGACGCGGGCTCAATTTTATTGTGTCAACAGCGCAATCTACACTCGTATCTATATCTATACAAATACATTTATTGTAACCATGTACTCGTACTTAACTGATTGTGTTATTTATTGTGTACAATAATAATTAGGATATTCCTTCTTTATATCAATATGAAACAATATTATGTAGATATAATTAATTGTGATGCATATTGCAATATTAAAAATCCTGTGTAAACTTATGTATTCGACTTACCGAATGTCATGATTATTAATAATTTAAATTATATTGTAACCATGTACTTAACTGATTGAGTGATTGTGTTAATTGTTGTGTACAATAATAATTAGGATATTCTCTATTTATATCAATATGAAACAAGATTTGGTAGCTATAATTAATTGTGACTCATATTGCAATATTATATCCTGTTTAAACTTATATTCGACTTGTCGAATGTCATGATTATTAGTTATTTAAATCATTTGCCGTGCGCCAGGAGTCAGCACGTTGTCGGATGGCCGAATGTCATGATTTTTAATACAAATGGTGGGTAGTTGATTATTTTCTAGACCGGCATCGTGCTCTCTCCCAGCTAGCCCCTCCACCGATCAGAGGGGCAGGTATTATAAGCACCCCTCGATGCCTGAGGAGGGCATTCTTGACTGGAACGTCGTTCTAAATTATGCTCTAGTGATAAGATGTGACTGGTGTGAAATAATTGTAATTGTTAAACAATATACTGCGTGTTCATCATAATTATAGTTTTCTTCACATTACATAGTTAGTTACATACAGGTCGACCTATCAGACCTTCAAACCTAATCGTGGTCAAAGTTCATTACAAGACTTTTCTAACAAATCCAAACACAGCTATGATACGATGTTCCATCATGAAGTTCCAGTTCATATCTTCCGGCTCCATCATCAGATCAGTTCGACTGTACCATATTATTGTATTGTCATCAGAACTACATACAGCTGCCAATTTTCATGACGCTACGATGCTTGGAAGATGGTTAAATTAGTAACCTTAGATTCCATTACATAGTTACATACAGGTCGACCTAATAAAAGCGTGTTTATAACACCTACCGATAATATCACGCACACTCAGTGAACCGTACCAGTTCTCTCCCAAAGCAAGAATACCTCATGAATACCTCGATCTACCGCGCTCCGGCCTATTTACGTTAAAATCCAAGCCTATTTTCCACAACGCAAATAATACACTACCCGCTATATTACAGAGCTCAATTTTTCTAGCATTCGGTGAAGCGTTTGTAAGAAGCCGACGATACCAAACCGACCAAAGTGGCCAAAGGTGCCAAAGTGACCACTCGCTTTTCGCGGCTCAAGAACATTCACCCTTGACCTTATATTAATTAAGTCGAGTTTTCCTATTCGTCCGTCTCGTTTGATCCGCCGCCTGTTTATAATTTCGCGAGTCATTACTGTCGTTGAATAAATATGATCTCAACTTTATTTTGCTTATTCATAAGACTGAATTTTGCTAATCACTTGACTTATAATTTTAGAAGTAAAGAAGTATATAATGTATTAAATTCTCATAATTAGAAAGATTTAAGTATATAATTTTACTGTTTGCTGTACTAAGGCTTATCCCGCGTATTTATTTGCCTATTTATAATCACTTTTTGTTCATTCAAATGGATGGTATTTATCACTGAATCTATCCATTTCTATCAATACTCTATTAAGTTTCCATGGCTAAACCCAATTCAAACAATCATCCCTTGAGAAATTATGTTAATGAGAAATCGACTCGACCATTTGCTTGCTACTAGTAGATGTATTTGTATACAATAAATTATAGTATTTATTATATTTTATTTTATTGTCTTTTGAACTATTTTCTTAGATCCCAGCCCTTGCTCCGTTACACCGCAATGGAAATGCGTCCTAGTAAAATACATTTTGTTTTCGATTATCTTACTAGTAACGACAGGGCACCTCTTCAAATTGAAAATAATTGTTTATAAATTAAATAAAGCCAATTTTAATAAGAGATTAACTTGCCTATGAAAAGAAACGTCAGCTTTAACTCGATTAAATTTGATGTGAAGTTTTTGCAATTAACTACAGCGCAATAACACATTTTGTATTATAGCAACGGACGTCTGGCACTTACAACGTCATGAGCACGACTGAGCGGAAGTTCGCGAATTTCGCGAAGTTTTGGCATGCGAAGTACGAGCACTCTTTAGGTCTAGTTTAATATTTGGTTTGTGGTAAATAAAAAATAATTTTGCATTCAAATTCAAAAAGTTTTCTCTAGGTAAAAAGAGTTCCATTCCTAGAGGTTAGTAATAAAGAAACAAACGCATTTATTTATTAATATTTATAATTAACTGAAGGAGAATATTACTAATATAACTAATTTTACAATTCAGTAATACGTTTTATTTACATTAATCGACATCATCATAAATCATAAGCAATATTTTTGGGTATACGAACTTCTTAACGTGTATCGATATATTGTCTGTGATATAACTGCCACTCACTATTCTGTCACACGCAATAATAGACCGCGGGCCACAATGTTAAAATCGTCAGTCATTTCCTCTCGCACGAAAACTTGTACAGTGATTAAGAAAGATGAATAAAAAATTACTGTGGACTTCTGCCACCATTCCGTTGGTGGGTTTAGGAGCAGCAGCCTCCCAAAGACGTAAAAAAAGAATTAAATTCAGTCATTTCCTCTCGACTGAAACTAGGTTTAAATGATAGTTAAGAAAATACCTTAACGAAAAAAAATCGTCTGCCACTTGTAGGGCGGTGGAATACCCGTCTGCCAAGCACGTGAACATGTAAAAAAATAATTAAATTCAGTCATTTCCTCTCGCATGAAATTTTGTCAGATGATAGTTTATGGCCTATTATGAAGAAATAAATTCGTCTGCCACTTGTATCGCGGTGGAAAACCCGTCTGCCAAGGGCCTAAACATTGTATGGGGTGAAAAGGAAAAAACAATGCACATCGGCGTGTGGGGTATCTATGGATAGGTCTTTGAAAATGATATAGGGGTTTCTAAAAAACTTTTCCATTTTAATCAACCGTTGGTGAGATATTCGCCGTGAAAGTCGTAAAAAGTGCATCCCCCCTCTTTTTTTCGAAACTGTGAGGTCAAAAATTCTGAAAAAAATTGGGAGGGTGTAAATAAATAAAGTCTTTCAAAAATATTTGGTTTGAATAAATTACGTCAAACGGTTTTTGAATAAACGCTGAAAAACTGTCTTGTTCAAACAAAACGACTTAAGCGACGTGAGTTTCCCATAAAGATACGACCTTTTTTGCTACGATTTATTGGATATCGGTTTAAAATGAGAACTAGTAGGTGTCGGTATGGAACCCTTCATTGTGTGTGATCCGAGACGCACTCTAGGACGGTTTGAAAGTTATTCGATATGCCTCAGGTCGTATCTTCATAGGAAACACTGTCTTGCCCAAACAAAACGACTTAAGTGACGTGAGTTTCCTATGAAGACACGACCTGAGGCATGTCGAATAACTTTCAAGCAGTCCTAGAGTGCGTCAACGTACAAGTGGCAGACGAATTTATTTCTTCATAATGGTCCATAAACTATCATCTGACAAAATTTCATGCGAGAGGAAATGACTGAATTTAATTTTTTTTTTTACATGTTCACGTGCTTGGCAGACGGGTATTCCACCGCCCTACAAGTGGCAGACGATTTTTTTTCGTCAAGGTATTTTCTTAACTATCATTTAAACCTAGTTTCAGTCGAGAGGAAATGACTGAATTTAATTATTTTTTTTACGTCTTTGGGAGGCTGCTGCTCCTCAACCCACCAACGGAATCGTGGCAGACGTCCACAGTAATTTTTTATTCATCTTTCTTAACCACTCTATGTAGTTTTCATGCGAGAGGAGATTGGTAATCGTGACCTGTCGTTGGCCCGCGGTCTATAAGTAAATGAGTATTTTTTCCTATGGTTGACATTGTCATTAAGTCATTATTCAGAAACTTCATAGTTGCGCAATGTGTCAGGCAGGATTGACTTAATATCCGCGGGGGACAATAGTGGTTATATTCTCTTTGGAGTCTTTGGTTTGTGCATTGCATTCTACATGTCCGTCGGTACGGTCGTACCATATTCGAACTTCTATTAATACTATTACACAGGAAAACAAGTTTATTTGCATTAGGTAGCAGAGCTCAGAGCTGAGTCAGCACCACGTCAGCACAAACTACTAAGGAGATACTAATAGAAAACAAAGAGATCAGTGTCGGACGGTGCGCTCGAAGAGCAGTTAACGTTGTAAAATGGCTAATTTATTTTGTAATCTTTATGCGAAAATTTTCGGTAAATCAGAACCATCGGCGAATGGTCGCATTTTAATCTGTAAGTAGAAAATAACCTCGTGTCTACCGGTGTTGCGATTACAAGTCAAGTAAACAAAAACATTGTTTTGTTGTGTTTTTTTCGCCGTCAACACACTGGTTTTAATTCTAGTAAGTTAAATCTCATTTTCTAGTTCAACGTCTGCTATCTTAAACCAAATTAATTTTACATCAGTTTATTGAGTGTCCCATTTTAACACGTCGCATTTATGTTTCTGGAAAAACCCGCTGACAGAACCGGTACCTATTTTTAGATTTTGAGCAAACAAATAAAGGTTAAAAGAAAGTAAGTATTGACCGTTATTTGTGGCTACTGGTCGATAGTGGGTAATACATAATAAACTGTGTTTACAAATGGGTTTCGGAGACTCCTTCAGTGATAATTCCAGACACGGCAAAGCATGAGTAATTGAGTATATTCCGTTTTAGATTATATTACATTTCCCCAAGCATAATGAGCTCAGATCTATACACATAGATCAGTACCAAGATGTCAATCGTCTCCGTCAGTTTCGCTCTTCAGGCAACCTTTCCCTCTCTATCCCACTTCACCGAACCGGTTTCATGTCTTACTCGTTTACCATTCAAGTTGCTCGTCTCTGGAACGGTTTACCCGTTAAAATCAGGCAATCTCCGACCAAGATAGCGTTTAAAAATTCTCTCCGTAAGTTTTTCGCCAGCAGAACCGAATATTCCTAATGTTTCTGTTTAATAGTCTCGTCTGTATATATTATATAATATATGTATATATATATATATTGTTAATATTTATATATTAGTATTAATATGTAGGATAATTAGAATATATATATGTCAAAATTTTGAAGTTGCACCACCCACAATCTCTCTGCTTCGCCCTAAGGTTGACTGGTAGAGAATGCTTATGGCATTAAGTCCGCCTTTTGTACCATAAGTTTTACTTTTGTGCAATAAAGATTAAATAAATAAATAAATAAATAGTTATTTAATAAGAGTTGGTACATATATACTATGTCAATATTCAAGCTTAATATGTTCTGATTGCTTTATGTTTTATTTTCTTAAGTAAACCTTTTTTTTTAGGGGGTCTGCCTGGTGGTGTGGGCAAAACCACTGTGTGGGGCTGGCTGAAATTTGGTGAACCTTTGAACACTATTCCCACTCACGGATTTAACATGGAAACAATAGAACATAATAACAAAAGTTATGAAGTGTTTGATTTTGGTGGTGGTGATAAAATGATACCTTTGTGGAAGCACTACTTCAAACACACCAAGGGGATTATCTTTGTGATTGATTCAACAGATAACGATAGCCGTTACATAGAGCAAGAACTGAACAAATTGGTAATTGTATATTTTTTATTGCTTTTACTAAGCTACTTACACTCCCTTCAGACAGTGAACATTGTATGCAAACCAATAAAAAAGATGATGCAATGAAATGACAGTATCCGTGTCAATCACGTTACGATAAATAAATTAATGTGTTACTGTTAAATTTTGTATTCAACTTGATTGAGTGTGCATAGAATATTTCATAACATTTATGTTTATTTTCAGCTGAATGACAAAGAAATTGAGCATTGCCCATTCTTGTTGTTGGCAAACAAGCAAGACTTGCCTGAAGCTGTTAGCGTGGATGATCTGAAGAAAGCATTGAAGCTGGACCAGTGGACCAATCGCAAGGTAAGTATAATAATCATTAAGAAAAAATGTTACTTAAATTATTGTACTATACACCAATAGACTGAAAAAAATAATTATGCAATGAACTATCATACGCACAGTGTAGGATCTAAAGAGTGACTGAGAATGAGAAACTGTCAGGTTATAATGAGTTAAACAGTATGCAGTATTGAATTTCTTAGAATATAAATCAACATCGTTTTGGCACCTACATAACATTACATCCAAGAGACCACTTTTTAAAATTGTTTTTTCATTACAAAATAACAAATTATAAGATTATACCTGACTATTTTAATACCTATTCCTGTATAAAATATTGTCCTAAAACAGAGAATAACATGTTTTTTATTATACTTACCTATAATACTGGCTGACCCGATGAACTTCACACCACCTTCTAGGTATGACAGATTTTGCCAACTTTACTTACTTTAAGTAATTTCTTTTTCAGATACATGTGCTCTCTGCAGTTGCGAAACAAGGAACAGGGGTATTTGAAGGCTTTGACTGGCTGTGCAGCGAAATCTCAAAACTGCAATAGTAGATAAAGGTCTGAAAATTGATCTGAATAAGCCCTTGCTAAAAGTTAAGTAAGAAATGTTGTTACATAATATATTTTCACTAAAATCAAAATGTTATAAACATGTTTGCACAAAATATCTTCTGCTGCTGAGGAAACCATACAATTTGTTCATATGTAAGGTCGTAAAACTCACAAAAGGGCACTATTGAGGCCTTTGTTATACCAAAAGGGTATATATAGAGTAGGCCCATTTTTGAAGAAGTAGAATACAAGAAGCAAATCGTGTAACAGTTGGGGTGACAACGTAATCAGAGGGTTTAGACCCTGCAGAATACGGATCTGCCTGTCTCCATCCCCAAATTTGAGCCGGAAGAATGTTATATCGGAAAAGGTGCAGCCCATACAAATTTTTTCGTTGTACATTTGGTAAATCGTTGTTCCGGTACCCTAACTATGGTCCAATTGTTATGGATTTTTGATATGCCGTAAAGAACAATATTTGTCATCGTATCCCGAAATTTTTGACACTCCAGCTCCACGTCTTTCTCCGCCATCTTGGAAAATCTGTCACTTTTTTCAGTTTTTTGCTTGTTCTGTTGTTATAGTTCATTTTAGTGCTAATCATGGTTTGGCAATATTGTAAAACACAAAATTTGCTGAAACTTTTGGGTACAAAGAATTTTTCCATGACCCCTAGGGACGAAGACATGACAGGAGATATCATTATAAATTACCACTTTTTTCTAGTTTTCCTCTCATATTTACGTTTAAAGTGCATTTTAGCGTTAACTATAGTTCAGCAATATTGTAGATTACAAAATTGTCTACAACTTTTGTATTGAAATATTTTTTCCACGATCATCAGGAAAGAAGATACGATGTCACCTATGGGGTACTACCGTCGATATTTACTATTTTTCCAGTTTTCTTCACATATTTTTGTTTTAGTGCATTTCTCGGTCAGCAATATTATAGAAGACAAAATTATATGCAAATTCAAAGTACCTACGATCTTCTAGGTACCGTGGAAATAGACGATTTTGTCTTCTGAGGGATTGAAGTGGTATAGATCGGAAAGTGACAGATGCTTTATCTTGTCGTCTATCCTGCTATCACTCGACCATCATAGATCCCCTACAGATTGCGATTAAATGCACTCAAACCTAAATATGAGAAGAAAACTGCAAAAGTAGCAAATTTCAACGGTGCTACTCCATAGATGACTTCATATCTTCTTTCCTAATGGTCGTGGAAAAAATATTTCAATACAAAAGTTGTAGCAAATTTCGTGATGTACAATATTGCTGAACTATAGTTAGTGCTAAAATGCACTTAAAATGTAAACATGAACGGAAAACTAGAAAAAAGTAGCAATTTTTAATGCTATATCCTGTCATATCTTCGTCCCTAGGGGTCATGGAAAAAATCTTTGTAGCCAAAAGTTTTAGCAAATTTTGTATTCTACAATATTGTAGAACTATGTTTAGCACTGGAATGAACTTTGACGACAGTAAAAGCAAAGAACTGAAAAAAATGACACTATTTCCAAGATGGCGGCCAAAGTTATGGAGCTGGAGGGCCGAAATTTTTAGGTTACCATGGCTAATATTGTCCTTCACAACATACCAAAAAACCATATCAATCGGACCTCTTTTAGAGTACCAGAGCAACAATTTATTAAATGTACTACGAAATTTTTTGTATGGGCTGCACCTTTTCCGGTATACCGTACTTCCGGCTCAAATTTCGAGATGGCGACAGGCAGATCCGTATTCTGCAGGGTCCAAACCCTCTGATAACGTTGTCACCCCAACTGTTACATGACTTGCCGCTTGCATTGTTTAGAGACGCCTTTTCCAATTCTGTTCCTCCTCTAATATACTAATTTGGTTATTTTAAAATGGTAAATGAATGATTCATACTTATTTTTATTGTTGTCTAAAGTTTATTATAAGGAAATATGTGTGATAAAGTGATAAGAGATGTGACCAGCCAATTCGCTAAAATCTGGCTGGTCAATGTTAGACTGTGTGTGTGGGTGTGTGAGGCTCTGAATAGCATATGTATTAGTGTTCCAAAGGACTCGAGCCTATTAGGCCTCGATTCTTGGCGCCTCTAAGCCTAAAAGCCTATTCAGCTCTTTAGGCTTCCAGCCTAGTCTTATTCAAGGGCCTGTAGAAAGTAAAAAAGTGGGTCTCGAGATGAACTACAACAAAACAATGATTCTAACAGCCATAAAGAGCTGATATATTTAGATAATGAACTTATAGAAAATGTTGAAAACTATATATGTATACTTCGGAAACTTATAAGCTTCAATAAAAATTGTAACGAAGAAGAAATAGAAAGACGGATAAAACAGACCTGAGGTAAATACTGGAGCTTAATGGAGACCCAACATGGCGCTATACCATTAATTTCAATTTCATTTATTTCGAGACCAACTTGGATTATTGTTAGTAGATGCGTACAAACTAATGTTAGTAGGTACATTATCATGTCATACGTGATACGAGTAGCATACGTCGGAATACAAATGATTATGAATTTTAAGTAATAAATAAGTGATGACAATTTTAATGGCAAAAAGAAACTGATTTAGTATGACTTGTTAGCTCGAAACTATGAAGAAGTAAGGTCACATCTGAAAGAAAGCACGAAACTTGACATGCATGTACGAGGGGCGTTCAATAAATTCTCGGTATTGATATCTTTTAAACCTTTTTAGTAAACTTTTTAATACTGGCCGGTAAGTGTCATTCATTAACATAAAAAAAGGTAAAATTCAAACGGCGATGTTCTTTTGTTTTTCTGCAACTGCCGAACAAACGTGATCACAATGAGCGATTTTTCAATGTTAATTAAATTAAAGCACCGAGCGGTAATAAAATTCTTGACCAAACAAGGAAAAAATCAAAAAGCTATAAAAGAAGAAATGGATTATGTTTACCGAGAGTCTGCTCCTTCTTTATCAACAATTCAAAAGTGGTCAAGTGAATTTAAGTGTGGGAGAGAGAGTATCGAAGACGACCCCAGACCTGGTCGGCCCGTCGAAGCTTCTTCACAAGAAAATATAAAAAAAGTGGAGAAAATTATATTGGAAGATGCTCGAGTGAAGGTGACAGCAATAGCTCAAATAACCAAGCTTTCTATTGGTACTATACACAATATAATCCATGACAATCTTAATATGTCAAAAGTCAGTGCGAGATGGGTACCGCGAATGCTGACGCCGCTTCAGAAAAATACGCGCGTTGCTTGTTGTTCCGAATTTATTAAGCTGTGTGGTGAAAATCTTGATGAGATACTGCAAAAGATTGTTACCGGAGATGAAACCTGGGTTCATCATTATGACTCTGAGAGCAAACAAGAGTCCATGCAGTGGCACATTAAAGGAACTCCTCACCCTAAGAAGTTCAAGGTCATGCCTTCAGCTGGAAAGGTCATGGCCACAATATTCTGGGATTGTGATGGAATATTGCTGACCGATTATAAAGAAAAGGGTGTAAATATCACAGGAAGGTACTACGCTTATATTCTACGCCAATTAAGAGAAGCAATCAAAGAGAAGAGAAGGGGAAAATTAGCCAAGGGAGTTCTGCTTCTGCACGACAACGCCCCTGTGCATACTGCTCATATCGCCAAGGCTGCTGTTCGGGAATCTAGGTTCGAAACTATTACACACCCACCGTATAGTCCAGACTTAGCCCCGAGTGACTTCTTTTTGTTTCCCAACCTCAAAAAGGACCTACGAGGAAATCGATTTTCTGACGATGAAGCTTTGAAGACAGCACTGGAGGAGCATTTTGACACTAAAGATAAAAAATATTTTTATGAGGGGTTAAAAAAACTAATTGACCGATCTTATAAGTGCATAAACATAGGGGGGGAGTATATTAAAAAATAAAATAAAAAAACCTATAGTATTCTTTTGTTTTCATTCTCATACCGAGAATTTATTGAACGCCCCTCGTAGCTTACATTTTTGTGTTTTAAAAATTTTAGGGAAACACGCTGACAGACCTTTTTTCCCCCCCACCCCCCCACTTTTGTGTGCCGAATTACAGTTTGTTTTTATTTTATTGAAAACGGCTGAAGCTAGGAGAAAACCGTCAATGGAAAAATGTTCCTTATAAAATTATCTACAAGTCATTCTTTGGATATATTTTGATTGGACCTATAGTTTTCAAAATATACGAGCATTCATTAGGGTAAGTACAGCAGAAAAGGTGCTAGAGGGCAGATTACTAACATTTTTGTGCGCATCGGGTTACAAGCAAGAAATTTGTACCATAGATAAAGTGTTCCGCAGTGATTCTTTTCAGATTTGGAGATTAGTTAGATTCGTCCTCTGTGCGCGGGGAGAACGGGGTGAATTGGACCAAGCACACCTTTTTTTCGTCTCTTTCTCACTGATCAGTTCAGGCTACTATAGCTTGCGGGGTATCGTTTTCGTGTAAAACAGACATCAGGAATTCATTTTTAGGGTTCCTTACCCGAAAGCTCAAGCGGAACCCTATTGTTGTGAGTCATACGTGCGTCCGTCGTCTGTTTTACAGGTTTCACAGCCAAACGGTTGGAGCTACATGCTTCAAATTTTCACCCAAATATATATAATCTGGGAATCTTTCTATCTAGGTTCAGTGTTGTCGGCTCCTTTAATCGCTGCAGCAACCACCTTCTCCACTGTTTGGAAAATGCAGCAGTGGTTTTTCTTACACAGAAAGTGCTGATCTTTCAGATGAGCCCTGTTTTTTCAGGAATCCGATCATACTAGATACCTCAGAAAAGTGGTCGCTTATCATACTGCTGCCACTGACAAGGCCAGTCAGGAGGGCTTGCAGCACCGCACTATCGTATAGTCCTACCCCTCCCCTATTTCGAGGAACAAACGAAACTTGGGAATCTTATCATACTAGAAACCGTTTATTTTTTATTTTTTTAAATTTGATTTTTATTAGGTTTGCGCGCTCATTTGCTTTGCAGCATCGCCATTTCGTGTACCCCCATTAATGCCGCGACTAATTATATATATATCATCTGGGAATCTATCTATCTAGGTTCAGTGTTGTCGGCTCCTTTAATCGCTGCAGCAACCACCTTCTCCACTGTTTGGAAAATGCAGCAGTGGTTTTTCTTACACAGAAAGAGCTGATCTTTCAGATGAGCCCTGTTTTTTTCAGGAATCCGATCATACTAGATACCTCAGAAAAGTGGTCGCTTATCATACTGCTGCCACTGACAAGGCCAGTCAGGAGGGCTTGCAGCACTGCACTATCGTATAGTCCTACCCCTCCCCTATTTCGAGGAACAAACGAAACTTGGGAATCTTATCATACTAGAAACCGGATTTTTCATCATTTTTCAATTTAAATTTTCAATGGCTTCGCCAGGTTTTTCGCATTGCAGCATCGCCGTTTCGTGTTCCCCGACTAATGACGCACCTAATTATATATATGCCATCTCGGAATCTTATCATACTAGGTTCAGTGTCACCGGCTCTTAAACTACATGGTGGTGTAGAAGCAGTCTACTCTCGCCTCGGCAAACATCCCCGACGCGCTGCACCGCCACGGCAGCCCCATCAGCGTCCTGAACGCGTTGTTATATTAAACCTAAAGAAGAAAGTAATGGACACATGCCCACATTGACCTATGCCTGTCAAACTTGGAAGTTTTCCTCAAAAGCCAAAAGGTCCATAGTAACATGCCAAAGAGTGATGGAGCGGAGTATGACAAAAATTAGAAAAATTCAAAAGATAAACCACTCCAAGATAAGGGAAAAAACTAAGGTCATTGATGCTCTCACCCAAGCCGGGAGGCTAAAGTGGATATGGGCTGGTCATGTGGCTAGGCTCCAAGACGAAAGGTGGACACTCCAAACAACAACATGGAAAGGAGCAATGGGAACTAGGAAGAGGAGCCGATCACTAGCACGGTGGTTTGACTAGATTACAGAGCTAGCGGGGCCGAACTGGGTGTGGAAGGCCCAAGATCGAGATCATTGGCATTCACTGGAAGAGGCCTTTACCTCTTAGGAGGGTTATGTTGTGCACACTAGTATAAGAAAATTCAACTATTGTATATTATTATTTCTTTCCAGAAATATTTAAAAGGCTTTTTTTATTTTATTTATTAATGATAGTGGCAAATAAAAAAATATAGGTGTAGATAAAATGTGCCTTTTTTACTGCCTGACGTACTACTATTTTAATATTAGCTACTGGTTTACTTCTACATTGATCCTTAGCCTTAGTCTCTGTTTTGGGTTATATGAAGGACCATTAGCTCTAGTATAAGTTTTTTCGAAACATTAACTAATTCGAACGCGTTTGCGTTTTGTCTCAAAATGTATGAAAACGCTCTCACCGAGTTTGAAAAACGCGCGTTCATCGGTTAGCAATAAATGTTATACTCGCTGTTTTAGTTTCCACTAGTGACCACCAGAGGCGCTGTTCACGTTTTCATACCACTTTCATACATTTTGAGACAAAACGCAAACGCGTTCGAATTAGTTGATGTTTCGAAAAAACTTATACTAGAGCTACATATCGCTATACCATCAGGTGATTTGTGGTCAAGCGCAAACCTATACTGAATAAAAAAAAAAAAATATCGATGAAAAAATCGTTTTAGAATAAAAAAAGTATTATGCCTTTACAGGACACAAAATATTAAAAATTTAACTGTTGTAAGTCTGGGATTTCAAAATCGTCTAATCATTTTCGAAGTTAGCCCGAGTGGGGATGACGTTTGCACCCCTTCCCTCACCGACTCTGTTGACGTTACCCTACGTTTCGTTCTCAACACTCAAGGGGAAAACATGGTCATATTAATAGATTTTAGAGTAATTTTTGGTACCCAGATGTCGATGCCCAGATGTTGTAGAAAATGGCTAATCCCAAACAACAAAATTTTGCTGCAGGGCCTGCAGCATAGATACATGAGCCGTAAGGGCGTAGAAGCGAAGATTTAAAAGGATGAGGGCCCACCGCGAACCGTACCGTACACAAAGTTTTCTCTCTCTGTCGCACTTGCAAGTCTGTCCGTCACAAGGGATTACCACGGTAGCTCAGTTGGTTAGAATAATGGACGGATTCCAGAGGTCGTGGGTTCAAATCCCACCTGTGGCGTTGAATAATTTCACTTTAATTGGTCCGTAAGTGCGACTGAGAGGGAATACATCGTTTGTGGTTCGCGCGGTAGCCCCCCAGGTACCTTTGGACGTGTGCATTAAAGGCTTATCACACTACCCTATCGGTAAGGCCCTAACTGGGGGAGGGGAGTTAAAGCATCTCACTCATTAGAGCGAGATAGTTTAACTCCCCTCCCCGAGTCAGGGCCCTACCGATAGAGTAGTGTGATAAGGCTATGCATCGATTACACCGAACTACATCTAGTGCACTAACTGGTTAAACTATCTCGCTCTAATGAGTGAAATTCTTTAACTCCCCTCCGCCAGTTAGTGCACTAGATGTAGTTCGGTGTAATCGATGCTTTAATACTAGGCACGCGTCTACCGCGAACCGAAAACAAAGCTAGTAATAAGTAATGTCACGTTTTTTTACGTATAATAGGTAATATGAAAAGTGGGAGTTTCTGAATGTAACCTATCATTGATTTGTTTATATCGCGATCGCGATGTCACCTTATTTTGATACGTAATTACCTATTTCTTTTTCACCACAGCGGGCAAGTCGAATGAGTCAAGAGTTGTAGTATACAACGCATATTGCATTCTAACACAGGAAAACAAGTTTATTTGCAGTGGGTAGCAGAGCTGAGTCAGTTATTAATACAAAGAGATCAGTGTCGGACGCTCGAAGAGCAGTTAACGTTGTAAAATGGCTAATTTCTTTTCTAATCTTTATGCGAAGATATTCGGCAAATCACCCATTCGCATTTTAATCTGTAAGTAGAAATTAATTGTAGTAAGTTAAATCTCATTTTCTACGTCTGCTATCTTAAACAAAATTAATTTTACAACAGTTTATTGATTGTCCCATTTTAACACGTCGCATTTATGTTTCTGGAAAAACCCGCTGACAGAACCGGTACCTATTTTTAGATTTTGAGCAAACAAATAAAGGATAGTTTCTTCTTTTTTTCAGTGGGTCTGAATGCTGGTGTGGGCAAAACCACTGTGTTGTATTGGCTGAAAGATGGCAAAGCTGTGGACAGTACTCACACTGTTGGATTTAACCTGGAAACAATAGAACATAACAACACAAGTTACGAAGTGTGGGATATTGGTGGTGGTGATAAAATCTCAGCTTTGTGGAATCAATACTTCCAGCACACCAAGGGTATTATCTTTGTGATTGATTCAACAGATAAAGATAGGCTGGAGACCGTAGAGCAAGAACTCAACAAATTGGTAATTACATTTTCATTGCGTTTACTAAGCTACTTACACTCCCTTTAGAGAGAGAACATGATAAACCAATACAAACGATGATGCAATGACAACATCCATGTCAATCGCCTTATGATAAATAAATAATGTGTTAAATTTTGTATTCAACTTGATTGAGTGTGAATAGAAGATTTCATAACATTTATGTTTATTTTCAGCTGAATGACAAAGAAATTGAGCATTGCCCATTCTTGTTGTTGGCAAACAAGCAAGACTTGCCTGAAGCTGTTAGCGTGGATGATCTGAAGAAAGCATTGAAGCTGGACCAGTGGACCAATCGCAAGGTAAGATAATTATAATCTTTAAGAAAAAAAAATTACTTAAATTATTGTACTATACACCAATAGACTGAGAAAAAAAATAGTATGCAATGAACATCATACTCACAGTGTAGGATCTAATGAGTCACTGAGAATGAGAAACTGTCAGGTTATAATGAGTTAAACAGTCCGCATTATTAAATTTCTTAGAATATAAATCAATATCGTTTTGGCACCTTCATAACATTACATCCAAGAGACCACTTTTTATTTGGAATTGTTTGTTAACAAATTATAACATTAGACTTGAAATATAATAAACGGGTCACTTACGTCTTTATCAGCGATAAAGTGTCGAGTCACATGTCGAGCGATATTCGACGATAAAGACGTGAGTGACCCGTTCATTATATTTCAATATGTCTGAGACTGACGGAAGTTTTCTATTTAAAATGATTAGACTCAAATATTTTAATGTTATGGGTGGACGAAGCGGTTAGTAGAATGGTATCCATACAAAGGGAAGAGAAGCCGAGGACATCCGAGGAAGAGATGGAGGGATATCTTCACTGAAATAACTGGTGTCGATTGGATGCGTAAGGCTCGTGATAGAATACTGTAGAAGAATTTGGGGGAGGCCTACGCCAAGGGGCGACTACTGTTACCTGAATAAACATTGTCAAATCGATAAATATAGTACTATGTAAGCAGTTGTAATAGAAGAAATAAAGGCTATTTTAATTCTATTTATTTTAATGTTATTATGGCTGTTGTCTTCTGCAAGGCGGAGGTACTTCCCCAGATGGGCTGCTCCAAATTCGAGCAAGAGATGACATTATGCTGTGCCCTACATCTCTCTACTCTCTATACTTACCTATAATACTGGCTGACCCGACAAACTTGACAGATTTTGCCAACTTTACTTTAAGTAATTTCTTTTTCAGATACATGTGCTCTCTGCGGTTGCAAAACAAGGAACAGGAGTAAATGAAGGCTTTGACTGGCTGTGCAGCGAAATCTCAAAACTGCAAAAGTAGATAAAGGTCTGAAAATTGATCTGAATAAGCCCTTCGTAAAAGTTAAGTAATAAATGTTGTTACATAATATATTTTCACTAAAATCAAAATGTTAAAAACATGTTTGCACAAGATATCTTCTGCTGCTGAGAAAAACATACAATTTGTTCATATGTATAATATGTAAGGCCGTAAAACTCTGCACAAAAGAGCACTGCACTATTGAGGCCTTTGTTATACCAATAGGGTATGTATAATATATACTAATTTGGTTATTTTAATGTGATAAATGAATGATCCACGCTTATTTTTATTGTTGTCTAAAGTTTATTATAAGGAAATATGTGTGATAAAGTGATAAGAGATGTGGCCAGCCAATTGGCTTTAAGCAGGCTGGTCAATGTTAGACTGTGTGTGTGTGTGTGTTTGAGGCTCAGTAAAACATATGTATACAATTAGTTGAGCTAAACCGTTTTTGTATTTATTATTATGCTTTTACGCGTAACTTTGTATAATATAATAAAACTACTTATTGGCATCCTTAATGTTTATTTTTTTCATCTCTCCTCCTGACGCTGGTTAGTCAGTGAACGTTACGGGCGGATGTACTTTACAAAGTACTGAATAAAGAAAATAACATTTATTCGTGACAAACAAAACACTTACAAACAGGACATTACAAAACCGACTTTTATATCGATCTAGACACGCGGCAGCGTGTCAAGCTAAAGTTAAAAAAAAAAAGAACTGGGGACGCAGCGGCCCGGCCGTGTGTTATATTACACTAACCATTTGGTGGCACTTTTGACCCCTACGTAACTCAAAATTTATTGAATGGACACATATGAAATTTGGTACGTTTATTAAGATCCTCAAGGCTAACCAGATTCCCAAATTTCATGAATATAGCTCAATCGGTTATTAAGATACAAACATCTAAAAATAGGTTTAAAATAAATAGGGTTAAACATCTAAAAAACATTTTTTATTTACGCACAATGTGAAATGAGAGCCAAGTTCAATATTAAGAATATGCGTCGTTATTGACTTCGCCAACAAAAGAATTGATATCTATATGGGTGCCAAGTTTTACGTAGAAAATCCGGAAACTTGAGATGTAATTCAAGGTCAAGATTTTGACTTGGCTAGTTTTTACCAACAAACCAAAGTTTAGAAAAAATACCATCTTGAACTTGAATTTCCGGATTTTCTACGCAAAACTTGGCACCCATATCTATAGATATTAATTCTTTTGTTGGCGAAGTCAATAACGACGCATATTCTTAAGGGCCTATCGTGCGGGGTAAATTCTCAGCGCCTGTCAAATTTCGATTTTTTTAATAACTTACCCCATGAACTGGCACATGCATTATTCACGCACACTACCTCATTTTGCTGGGTCGGGTCATTGACCCATGTTTATGCCAACTTATGACAATATAGATTTTAAATATTTAAAGGTTTCTTGGTGCAGAAGAGAAGTGTAACAAAAATCGTCAAGTTCTGATCTGTAACCAAAACTCCAGTATTAGTTGTATCTGAAAATGTCTTGAATTTGGAATTTGTGGTAGTAAAATACTCAGTTCCTTGTTTATAACATAAAACTTGTCAAACCCCTGTTTTGTAAAATGTATTTTATTTGCCCCTTTCTCACAGACTCATTTTTATACAACTTAAAACAGAGAAAGAATTTTCCTAATCGGTTCGTGCATGTTATGACTGTTTTATGTTTCTGACTTATGAATATGAATAAAAAAAAAAAAAAACTTAGGTACTTATTTTGAGAGTTTACTTGGTGATTTTCATGGTACGAGTATATGTTGTACCTTAAATAGGTTATTTTAAGCAAAACTTTTCATAAATTGGTTATTTTCTGTTTATCAGTTGGTTAACTCTAAAATGGACACTGATTTAATGCAAGTTTTAAGAGATGAAGCGGTAGTTTTATTACAATATATATAATAACTACTGAAACTATTTATACGGCACGGGATAACTGCAGCAATATTGTGAAACAACTTTGTATTTGAGGAACCAGTACCTAACCTTATAGGTAGTTCTTGTTATTCACGACCTCCCGTCGTCGCAGAATTGCGCATAGAATAGTATGACATTCCCTGTGGAGGGGCGCATCGTCGTTACGAGTATCGTGAATGACAAGCACTATAAAACCTAATGATATAATAAATATCATCAAGAAAGTCATTGTAACAGTCTGCAATTGTGGATCTTGGCCGGACCACTACTGTATCAGCTCTGACAAATTAACTTTTATACAATTCTTATAAGGTCCATAATTGAAAGGAATAATTAGCAGGGTGCGTTTACATATTCTTCTATTATGTCCCCCGCGGATATGAAGTCAATCCTGACACATTGCGCAACTATGAAGTTTCTGAATAATGACAATGTCAACCATAGGAAAAAATTACATATTTACTTATTGCGTGTGACAGAATAGTGAGTGGCAATAATATCACAGACAATATATCGATACACGTTAAGAAGTTCGTATAGCCAAAAATATTAAAATATTTTATGATTTATGATGATGTCCATTAATACTTAATTGTAAAATTAGTTATATTAGTAATATACTCCTTCAGTTAATTATAAATATTAATAAATAAATGCGTTTGTTACTTTATTACTAACCTCTAGAAATGGAACTCTTTTTCCTAGAGAAAACTTTTTGAATTTGAATGCAAAGTTATTTTTTTATTTACCATATTTCCTGTCAATAAATTCAATGAAACGTCAATAGGTATGATAAAACAATTTTAAGTTTTGATCGCCTCCAAAGGTTGATAATGTTGATTGTGCTAAACTTGTGCATGTTTTTGGCTATTAATACCTAGTGCTATCCCCCATCTCACCCATTGACCAAGGGGCAGATTGAAGCAAGGGCTTGTTAACTTCATATTCATCTGATAAATATTTTTTTTTTACAGTTAGTATTCGAATTAACTCACACTTGACTCGAATTTTATCGATACAATGATCGAACGTGTAACAACCCTAGAGGCATGTCTCAGGGTTGACTTCATAGCCGCGGGGGACTGTAGTGTGAACTCGTGCCGTCGATGACACTTAACTGAACATCCGTGAACCTTATTGCAACGAGATAAGGTTCAATAATGGTTAACATTGCGTCTATTTTCATCAATAATAAATAGCAATTATTATTATTTGCTATTCGTTTACTATAACGTCGAGACAATTATTACGATGCGACATAAGTACCTACTTGTACAAAATCAAAGCAACGGGATTTCCAGCGCATGAAAGCTTTAGATAGAAACTAGCGCAGTTTAATATTATAAGTAATTACTGCATATTTGTTTGTTAGACATCGTCACCACATCCTCAACAACTACTTACTTGGTTTATTATTTATAAATGAAACATAGGTTTATTATTTTCATTCTAGGTATGATTATATTATGACCAGGCGGTTTATAGAGTAGGCCCATTTTTGAAGAAGTAGCATGTAAGAAGCAAGTCATGTAACAGTTGGGGTGACAACGTTATCAGAGGGCTTAGACCCTGCAGAATACGGTTCTGCCTGTCTCCATCCCCAAATTTGAGCCGGAAGTATGTTATACCGGATAATGTGCAGCCCATACAAATTTTTTCGTTGTACATTTGGTAAATCGTGGTTCCGGTACCCTAACTATGGTCCGATTGTTATAGGTTTTTGATATGCAGTAAAGGACAATATTTGTCATTGTATCCCGAAATTTTCGACCCTCCAGCTCCATATCTTTCACCGCCATCTTGGAAAATCTGTCACTTTTTCAGTTTTTTCCGTGTACTGTCGCTAAAGTTCATGTTAGTGCTAAACATGGTTCGGCAATATTGTAGAAGACAAAATTTTCTAAAACTTTTGGCTACAAAGATTTTTTGTATGACCCCTAAGGACGAAGGTATGACAAGAGATATCTTTAAAACTGCAATTTTTTTTTAGTATTCCTCCCATTTTTGCGTTTTAAGTGCATTTTAGCGCTAAGTATAGTTCTGAAATATTGTAGATCACAAAATGTGCTACAACTCTTCTATTGAAATATTTTTTCCACGATCATCAGGAAAGAAGATACGAAGTCATCTATGGAGTACTACCATCGATATTTGCTTCTTTTTCCAGTTTTCTTCCCATATTTGCGTTTTAGTGTATTTTAGCTCAAGTTATAGGTCTGTAATATTACAGAAGACAAAATTATATGCAAATTGAAAGTACCTACGATCTTACTAGGTATCGTGGAAACAGACGATTTTGTCTTTTGAGGGATTGAAGTGGTATAGATCGGAAATTGACAGATGCTTTATCTTGTCGTCTATCCCGCTATCACTCGACCATCATAGATCCCCTACAGATTGCGATTAATTGCACTCAAACCTAAATATGAGAAGAAAACTGCAAAAGTAGCAAATTTCGACGGTGCTACTCCATAGATGACTTCATATCTTCATTCCTAATGGTCGTGGAAAAAATATTTCAATACAAAAGTTGTAGCAAATTTCGTGATCTACAATATTGCCGAACTATAGTTAGCGCTAAAATGCACTTTAAATGTAAACATGAACGGAAAACCAGAAAAAAGTGGCAATTTTTAATGATATATCCTGTCATATCTTCGTCCCTAGGGGTCATGGAAAAAATCTTTGTATCCAAAAGTTTTAGCAAATTTTGTATTCTACAATATTGCAGAACTATGTTTGGCACTGGAATAAACTTTGACGACAGTAAAGGCAAAAAACTG
Source organism: Cenopis cana (assembly GCA_951800055.1). NCBI lineage: Eukaryota > Metazoa > Arthropoda > Insecta > Lepidoptera > Tortricidae > Cenopis > Cenopis cana. The sequence goes on from OX637488.1 coordinate 10,408,810, forward strand.
AAAAAAGTGACACTATTTCCAAGATGGCGGCCAAAGTAATGGAGCTGGAGGACCGAAATTTTTAGGTTACCATGGCTAATATTGTCCTTCACAACATACAAAAAAAACATATCAATCGGACCTCTTTTAGAGTACCAGAGCAACAATTTACTAAATGTACTACAAAAAAAATTGTATGGGCTGCACCTTTTCCGGTATACCGTACTTCCGGCTCAAATTTCGAGATGGCGACAGGCAGATTCGTATTCTGCAGGGTCCAAACCCTCTGATAACGTTGTCACCCCAACTGTTACATGATTTGCCGCTTGCATTGTTTAGAGACGCCTTTTCCAATTCTGTTCCTACTCTATTAGACACTAAACAATTTAAATCCACATCACTCAAACTGGCGAAGAAACTCCGATATTCTTTCTTCTGCTTCCGCTGCAAGAGAGCACTCTAGATCTGTTTCTTGGTATGGCTGATATTTTATAAACTTCTGTTCAAAGCACCATAATAATTGTGCCTGTTTGTACAGATTCTGGGATATGTTTTGTTTATGCAGATTCTGCGATATATTTAGGTAATCATTGTTTGACGTGAAAGCGCCGTACATATACACATAAAATATAACATTAGATTCGTTAAATTATTGAAATATAAAAATACAATTTGTTTACAAATTTTAATTTGAAATATGATATATGAGTGACATAAATGTCAAAACGTTCCGTTCTGGGTGGCCAATTTATAAAAAGTAAATTACTTTGAACTGAAATACATCGGTAACCTTTTTACGTTTAAAATGCCTTTTCGTAAAGGAAATCATTATAATTTAGTTGCATTAGTAAACATTGGGGACCAAAGATTGCATTTTTATGTTATCACGAATGGCTAATACTAAAAATTCCATGTTAAAAGATTATTCAATAGCCACACGTCAACATTTATTTACCCTACTTCAATGAATGCAATCTTTGTGTGTGTGCATTTTGTATTTGTATACGAGCAAGCTGTCAAAAAGCGTGTTTTTATCACATGTCAAACTGAGAAAAGCAGCATTCCTCTGCTCCCATTGAGGGCCGGAGCCCATCTGCCGGCAAGAAAACTACGGCGGCCGGTCAAATTTTCGTAATTTCCTTTGCATTGTTAAAAAAATCTCCACATTTTGAAAATGTTAAACACATACGACATACATAACATGTAGTTTTGTTACTATTCAAAAATTGAAGACCTTTCATAAAGTATTAACGTTGTAGTTTGCGTTTATTTCCTTTAGTAGAGCTAACTTTGGATTTAATTTTTATGAAGAAAACTATAAGTAATTGTGTTTCTGAAACACATGACATGTAGAGTGTATCCTTAAATATCATATATAGGAATTACAGAATTCAAGCTTTAGTAATAATAATACAGCAAGTGATCCAACCATCGCAATTATTCAGAAATTTGCTCGGTGCAGTCTTAATATTGAACTTGGCTCTCATTTCACATTTATGTTTTGATAGGATATTTAAACTTACACGATTTTCACACATTGGAAAACGGGACTAAATCGCGTACACTTATAATTAGTTATAATTTACCTTTTGTAAGGTTTTTGCCCGACGTTTCGAATGTATCGCAACATTCGTGCTCGCGAGCTGACTGGCGTGAGCGGAACCTGAACAACCTTACAAAAGGTAAATAAATTATAAGTGTACGTATGCGATTAAGTCCCGTTTTCCAATAATAAACCGACTTTTGCCACGAAATGGTCACAACTCAGCGTTATGCTGGCAGAGCCAGCGCTGGTCTTCCGCATTGTGACCATTTGGTGATACCACGGCGCAGTGACGAAATAAACACACAACAACAAGAAAGACGAAAGAGAATAGACCGTGGGCCAACAACAGGTCTTGATGACCAATTTCCTCTCGCATGAAAACTTGTACGGTGGTTAAGAAAGTTATGAAGGACTGTGGTGGTCTGCAGCGATTCCGTTGGTGGGTTGAGTAGCAGCAGCGTCCCATAGAAAAAAAAATTAAAAATACCAGTCATGTGATCGGCAGACGGGTATTCCACCACTCTACAACCGGCAGACGAATTTTAATCGTTAAGTTAAGGTATTGGCTTTACTATCATTTGACACTAAGTAGTTTTAGTCGAGAGGAATTAACTGTTTTTTTACATCTTTGGGAGGCTGCTGCTCCTCAACCCACCAACGGAATCGCGGCAGACGTCCACAGTACTTCTTTCATAACTTTCTTAACCACTGTCACACCTGTGACACGCGAAGGAACGTAAGCGCGGTGGGTAAGTATGTGTGCGTGCGCTGTCGGTACACGCGTCAATTTTTTGCGCGGGTGCGTAGCGCGTGGCGCGGACTAGGGAATGCAGAACCGGTACCATTTATCAGTCCCGGGATTTTCGGTACTGGCCGGTAGAGGAACCGGGATTTCCCGGTATTTTCGGTACTTTCGGGAAATTACCTGTGGTGGTTTTGAGACGTGAGTAGTTTTTGCCTAATACCTGTTTTGAACAATATGATAATAATATCAGGGATGCAAAAAGAAAATACACGTGTTTTGTTATCAAAATACACATTAATTATATAAATCACAATGAATTTGCTTATTTTATCTTAGCGTTTTATAAATAGGACTCAAAATTATATCAAAGAGTTTACTAAATGCTTACAATTTGTTCATGATTATTTTAACTTTAATTGAATCAAGAGTCTGTCATAATCATTGCTGCCGTGGAGTGTCTTGTACAGCTTAAGGTTGTAGTACAGAGTTTGTCCAGAATATAGTCAGTGTTATTATTAGTAAGATTCTCACTTGAAATATTTTAATAGGTGTAATAAAGTCTAAAGAGGTAAATCGTTCTCAGTCGAAGCGCTTCTATAACCCATAGCGGTAACTAAAACCAACCCTCTACAACCACAGTGATACCGGTGGAAGTGTTAGCTGAGGGTGAATTAACACTCTTGCTGTACCTGTAATAGTACCTGCACAAGAGTGTTAAATTCACTCTCAGCTAACACCTCATCGGTATTATTGCTGTTGTCGAGGGTTGGTTAACACTCTACGGGTATGAAGATCACTGCTCTACAGGCGTTCTGTAATCTTTACCTGTTGTATCGCGTGGGCCTGTTTCGGGGTTATAACGATGTTATAGCATGCTCTAACATCTTTATACAGGCATGTGTTAACACTTTAATAATCATATGGAACCGATATAAGAATGATATACAGGTATTCTTAACGCTAGCGTGCTGGTTGGGTGCTAGTTGGGCGACTACCTACTAATAGTGTAGCTGTAGAACAATGAACACGCACGTTGGGGTAAGTATGCGGGTGGAGGACTGGTTAGGTGACGGCGCTGATGAATTTGTATAAGCGGGACGGAGTAATGGCCAGCCGTGGTCGTGAATTGGCTGCTTAGAGCGATGTTTCCGTTTATAAACATCGCTTGCGTTATTTTATCGATATATCTCTTATCATTTATAGATTAGCGTATTAAATTTAAGCTGCAAATTACATTTCCCGAAAATCCCGAAAATACCGGGAATTCGATTTCGTAGTACCGGTTCCTACCTTGGTTCAAAAAACCGGGAAATCCCGGTATTTTCGGTACCGGTATTTCCCGGGAGCAAACCCTAGCGCGGACGAATCGCGAGGCGCGACGGCACCCGATCGACACCAGGCGAGTCTCTCAGGGACGAGGTAACTGATCTCGGTGCGGGGGGTTCGTGTCCGTTCTGTATGTAATACTATTATATTATTCTGTGCCACTGTACAAGTCGATTTTAGCGCCTGGCCCACGGTCCCCAGGATCCAAGGGTGGAAAGGTAGCAAATGACGCAACCAAAACACCAAAAAATGTTGACGGTCCATGTGCTGAGCAACCTGGGGGCCGATTTTTGAGTGTCGAACGATCGACTTTTCACTCGACATCGGTCAAAACTTCATAGTTTTTTGACAGGTCTCGAATGAAAAGTCGACCGCTCGAAACTCAAAAATCGCCCCCCTGTACTTACTCACCTAATTATAATGACCCAATTCAGTAGCAGTGTCAAACGAATGCAGCTCATACAATTTTTGTTAAATTTAATTCTGTATAGGGTCAAGGAACCAAAAGATGAACACTTAAGCGACTAACCCAACTTTAGGAATTTTTTCGGGGTGTTGTAACCTACTATATACAGGTTTAATTTTTTTATATGAATCGGTATATAATCGAGATTGAATTCCAATATTTTAAATCGTCCTATTAGAATAGAGTATTTTTTTTTAAATAATCTAAGCAAAAGTATGCCAATTTGCGCAGAAGTTGAACAATGTGCCCTAATTCTGAACACTTTGACACCATTAGGTGAACGAACACTTTCGCACCAATTTACTCCATTGATAACGGTGTATGTTAATAAAGATGAATGAAATATTAGTGTAAAATGAACAAACATATTTATTTATGCATTGTCCGGGCATTTATAAGCAAAAAAAATAATTTGCGAACTTACATAATACTATAAATAATATTTACCAAAATAATACAGTAAACTAGAGAACATGAAAGCTAAGGATGGGTAAAGTTGCCAGGTTTTATGCTAATTAGTAACTTTGGAGTAAAGACGTTCATTTACTACTTAACCACTGCCTAAATCATGAACGACTAAATTATGTTAGTTCAAGTTTTGGACACGATAGCTGTGAAATGAACGAACCAAAATCAACAAAGTGTTCACATATTGGAATAGTAGCCAGAAGTTGAACTAGTTAATTTTATTCGTTCAAGTTCTGGTCTCAGGTTCTATGTTGAACAATGGTATTTTTCATAGTAAAACAAACTCCAAAATAAACGTTTAGTCAATAGAAAGTTGCGTTCAACTTTTGGTTGAAAAATCAACGACAAAGAAACGATTAATTTAAGCTATAGAGGATCTTATTATTTATACGATACCATGCCCGAAAGTTGAACGCCGTTCAACTATTAGCTCAGGTACACAAAATTGGAACCATAACTTGAACAGCAAATATCTCCCAAATTATTAAAAAATTATATTTATCTAATATATAAAAATGTAAAGGCATTAATCAAGAATCTATTTCACTCAAAACCTTGTAAGTATACGTTATATTCAATTTTATACGTAATTTAATGCTTAAATTTGAGAGCGCTATCCTTAGTAAGATCTCCATACAAACGGAGTTTTTGGCGCGAGGCCTGGATTCAACAGCGGCTTATAGCCACGTGTGTACGGTTACAGCCTGGGAGTTTAATTACCAGGCTCGACAAAGGATTGCCGCGTTAGAAAAAAAATATTCCGATAGGGTAATAGTACATTATTGCCGTGGCCGGGAAGGGAGCAATTGCAGGCTGAGTATTTGTTTAAACGGACGAGCTTGCGAGTCCGTTTAATTATAATACGAAGCCTGCAATTGCCATTCCGGCCGAGGCTAATATAGTGCTTTTCTCAAAAATGGGGAAAATACGACAAAAATTTAATTAAGATTTGATAAACATAACCTTAAAACGTTAAAAACATCATGTTTTCCCGCCGTTTATTTTATTTAACAGAATCGCAAGTGTATTTTTCCACCGAAAAACGCAAATTATTCGAGACACAACTTATTTAACTGTATCTAAGCAAATAAACATTTCTGATTTCTGATTTCACATAAAAAAACGTCGCGTTTTCAACAGAAAAATACGAGCTGAATTGGCTGAATACGACCTGTGCCTCCTTTTATATGACAGTTTCTACATTTTAAAAAGTTTATCACTCGACAAATAAAGGAATTTATGTTTTTTTTTTTTTTAATTTATTTGATACATTAATAAATATTTAAACAACATATCTAATATCTGCCAAACTGCATAACAGTTTGTCGGCAGAAAAACAAGTTACCCTCCACCACTTAAAAATATTGAGTACATCACATCTGATGGTATTTACTTGTTATTGTTGCGCTTATATTTGAACAGCTACTTCAAATATAAACACAACAACAATATGGTATACTTATAGTTCTTAGTTACATTTTTTAGGATCACGGTGCAAGTGCTAAAGTGTCCTACATTACAAAACCTCTAAAAGAGCGTGAGTGGCACTAAAATAGTACAATACTTAACAAGGGCGGCAAAACAAAGAATGTCCCAGATCGCAGGTATTTGACGCCCGAGCCGAAGGCAAGGGCGATAAACATGCGCTCCGAGGCTCTCCCCATTACCGCCCGTGTTAAGTACAAAATTTTATGTCACCCCCTTGCCAGGAAGCGGGATCTCCGCGTGCGGTAATTGCCGCTTCATGGCCAGGTGCAACACAAAAATATGTAAATATATATATATATGTACATGTACATACACATTTATATATATGTACATGTATATATATGTACACATACATATACACACGCACACACATACCTACTCGCACACATACACACAAGCATGTACGTACATACACCGGAAATAGGAACTTTAATGTTAGTTACAAATTTAGACCTAATGCCATTTTAAATATAGGGTTTAGTTTAATAATAATAATAATAATAAATATTCTTTATTGCACCATAAATGAGTGATTAACATAAATAATCCTTAAAGCTAGTAGGTAACAACAGGCGGTCTTATCGCTATAGAGCGATCTCTTCCAGACAACCTTTGGGTAGCAGGAGATTAAGACAAAAAGAAACAAGAACAACAGGTAGTGCAAGAATAAGGCATAAGGAGTAGAATAACACATCTAAACTAATATATACAATTACACAAATAAAAATAAATATATACAAATATACATACACACACATATATATTATATATATATATATATATATACATATACAGACAAGTAATGCATGTTAAGGGAGTGACAAATAATGACGTCTTAAGAGATTTTTGAAAATGGGCAGAGACTTGGCACATCTTATTTCTAACGGCAGAGCATTCCATAACCGAACAGCTCGAAAAGTAAAAGATTTGTTGAAAAATTTTGAAGAGGAAGAAGGAGGAGCAAGAAGTCTGTTTTTAGTCGATCTGATGGACGATAGATAGTTAAAACGCTCCTTAAGATACGCGGGGGTGGCCGGGTTGAACAGAACACTATACAGAAGACCTAAGATATGAGAATCACGACGAAGACGAATAGGAAGCCACTTGAGTTGGGAACGATAGCTGGAGACGTGGTCATATTTGCGCAAGCCAAATATGAACCTGATGCAAAGATTCTGAAGCCGCTCAAGTTTATTTAGCTGTTCCTCAGAAATATCAAGATAGGAAATGTCGGCGTAATCTAAAATAGGTAAAAGAAGGGATTGAGCAAGCGCAGTCTTAGTGGCGAGCGGTAAGAAGTTACGAAGTCGGCGGAGTTTAGTGCTACCGCTGCTGCACAGTTTCGATCAGGTATTCCTTTCGAATCTGTCCAGCAGCGCTTCTTTTAGTCTTTTTTTGTACACAATTTTTGACACATCCTGGCAGGATCTTATTTGGTCTGGTATACCATTTAAAATACTAGGTATTAAATATCTTCTGGTACGCTTTCCGTAAAAGTTACACACCCTTGGCACTACCATGTGAGTGTGACATTGCAGGCCATATATGTGGCCTGCAATGTTTTTTACTTTTTCAATTTGGGTCTGACCTTAAACTATACACTTTACCTTCCAATATGTAGCGACTAAAGTACAGTTTGCGGGCCATTTTTGAGAAAAATGTATTACGATTTTTTTATTTTAATTTTTCGGTCGAATGTTCAACTATTGGGGTGTGTTCATCTTTTGGTTCCTTGACCCTACTTGATTAGATGCAGAGTTTTCGTCGATTGGATAGGAAGTTCCGGACTCCAGACGCGTTCTAGTAGGTACCATGATCTGCAGAATTGCATGAACTTGTTTCAACCGTAATACTACGGCAATAAGGTCGACATCTGTCCATACGCAGCTTTGCAGCCCAGTGTATGTAGGTACGTCATTTAATGCGCATTGTCAAGGTTAAGTTACTACTTTACATCGCGTACTGTTAACTTGATGTTGTTAAAACATGCGATATTAGGTATGCGACGTGCATGTAACATTTTGTCACCGTTTCTAAATCGCTTATTAACAAACAAGACAAAAATAACCGAGAACCGCTTTCTTCTATTACAGTAAAAAAAAACTAAAGTAAAAAAAAGAATTAATTGGAGAATTTTACAGGCTAAGCATGTGCGAAATATTGCCAGCAAAATCACCTGGATTACAAGTAGACGTTGGTCGCCCTGTGTATTAGTAGGTGGCAGTGTTGAATAAACGTGTCGTAATCATCTATTTTCCTCAATGCTCAGTCAGAATAGTAAGTCAGCAAACTGTCTGTGACTCACCCTATCTGTACCTAAGTAAGCATGACCTGTTGCTGATATCACGGAAAGTAGTCCGAGAGCCTACTGTTGGGTTACGCAGCCCTATGCCAACAAACTAAATTGGTGTCTATTCTACAAAATCTACTACAGGCTACTCGGCAAAACAAACAGCTTTGCTCGGCGTTTTTCCGTACATGAGACCTATCTAGATCGATTGCTCACCCACGGAAACCCCCACAGCAGATTTCAACAAAATCGTTAGAGCCGTTTCCGAGATCCTCGAAATAAATATACAAAAATTGCTCGTTTAAAGATGAATTGCTCGTTTAAGGTCTCACGGTGGCGCCACTATTACGTCACAAAATCACAACTATGCTGGGACCAAAGGCATCATATTTGTTATAGACTCGACGGACAATGAGCATATAGAACAATCTGAATATGAAGTATGAACTAAGGAACTTGGTAGGTTGTGATTTTTTCAAGTTTTTACTTAGTGCCAGTTGCACAACAACGTACGAAACAGACCGGTTATCGTCAAATATGGCGCCGGCAGCTGTCATCCCATAGAAACTTGTCAAACTTTCCATACAATCAGATTTGACGAACACCGCTTACGATTACAGACGGTTTGGTGCAGTGCAACCCAGCCTTAGGTTCACCTCTCGATCCCGGTGTCTGAGATGAGGTTATGGAGTAATAGAGGCCCTTCTAGGCTAAGAACCCTGTCAAGTCGTAGAGCTTGTTTTGAAATGAGATTTTTGACTCACTAAAACAGTTTAAAAAAGAAGTAGCAAGCCATAGAAAACACGAAATAAACTGTTACGTTACGAAAATAGCAGACAGATTATATTCACACTATTCACAGTGCCTCATATGTAGCAAACTGAAAAGCAATGGTCCTTCGAACCGGATTCTGTTAGCAATGTACCTCATGTACAATCAAGTGCAAAAATATGGGTGCATACAACTCGCTCAAAAAGATGTCCCATAGCTCTTATTGAATTAAGGTTTTGGTACATATTTATGAGAGGATTCATTCGATACATATTTTTGCACTTGACTGTACCAATGTTAACCCTAAACAAATGAATCAAGCAATTGATATAGCACTTCGTAGTTTATCATACCTACTGTATGTTTAATTATACCTACTGATTGTAATTCCAGTTACAGACCGAAGAGTTTAAAAACGCCCCGTTCTTAATCTATGCTAATAAACAAGTCACAAGATCAACCAAATGCACTGAGCACGAACGAATTGCTTTAAACAATATAAATTGGACAATTGGCAGACTCATAGGATGAGTAGGAAGTAATATCATAAAATCGACACGTCATCTGTGAATGACGAAACTATATTGCAATATTCTGCGATCAAAGAGTAGAGTTGGCATGATCCACGTCGGCAGATGATGAAATACTAACTTCCAGTGATTCAGCCTTTTTCTTGCCTAATGATTACATTTTATACATAAACAACTTTATTTATTAACACGGCGGAGGCAAATAAGCACACGGCCTGCTGGACTAAATATACTAAGGGTATATATCCACGAAATAAATAAATAGGTATATATACGAAAATAGTAGATAGATTATATTCACAGTGCCACGATACAGTCCCAATAAGTAATGTACAGTATTTGTTACATAAGTATGTAACAAACTGAAAAGCAAGTCTTCGAACCGGATTCTATTAGCAATTTACCTCATGTACCTATGTTAAACAAATCAAGCAATTGATATATCACTTCGTAGTTTATCATACCTACTGTATGTTTAATTATACTGATTGTAATTCCAGTTACAGACCGAAGAGTTTAAAAACCGGCCAAGTGCGTGTCGGGCCAGGCACAATGTATAGGGTTCCCTAGTTGTCCACCCGTAACATTATGTGGACTAAAAAGTTTTCGAACTTATATTTACTATGTTTTTGACAGAATTAATAACATTATCTAAGGTATCAATATAATATATAAAATAAATAAATAATTGTAAGAAAGTTTGCTTTTGCAAAGTACATTTCTTAAGCTCGACTATTACTCGTTGAGTAGTAATGTCTACTTAGCTGTGATAGTTTTCCTTTTAAATTCATCGTATATACTACTACCATGATCTTTTTTCACATGCCTAGTAGCCCCCGTTTAGCTGGCAAGCTGGCAGGGGGGGGGGGGGGGCACTTGACCATAAGAAAACATATCACTTCAAAGCTTAATATCACGCCAACCGATTCTTGAATCAAAAAGTTCTCTTAGAAACCTTATAATATTTTTAAAGAGCTCCAACGATACCCCACACGATGGGGTTTGGAAGAAAAAAAAATTGCACCACCACTTCACATGTAGGGGAGGTGCCTACCCTAAAAAAAAATTTTTTTTTCAACCTTTTATTCTACCGTTTTGTCGGCGTCATCAATATCTATCCTCATGCCAAATTACAGCTTTCTAGTACTAACAGTTACTGAGATAAACGGGGGATAGACGGACGCACGGACAGTCGGACATGGCGAAACTATAAGGGTTCCTGGTTTACTACGGAACCCTAAAAACGCCCCGTTCTTAAACTATGCTAAACAAGATCAACCAAATGCTCTGAGCACGAACGAATTGCTTTAAACAATATAAATTGGACGATTGGCAGACTCATAAGGGCGAGTAGTCTGAGTAGGAAGTAATATCATAAAATCGACACGTCATCTGTGAATGACGAAAATATATTGCAATATTCTGCGATCAAAGAGTAGAGTTGGCATGATCCACGCTGGCAGATGATGAAATGCTAACTTCATTGTATCGTCATTCACGTGATTCAGCCTTTTTCTTGCATAATGATTAACTTTTGACACATAAACGACTTTATTTATTAACACTGCGGAGGCAAATTAACACAGGTCCTGCTGGACTAAACAGACAAAGAAGGTAGGTAGCCTAAGGGTATTACTACACCAAACGATCGAAGGCATCGATCGATGGTAGAAGGGTGAATATCATATTTCGTGTTTTGCACTTGTCCACCCATGTTAACTTTATGAATTTTTAACTAGAAGAGTCCAGATTTTTTTTGAGTGAAGATCATTCAAGAACCCTACATTGCCATCAAATATTATGTCAAATTTCCATACGGAAAGTGAAATTAAAAATTTTTGAAACTCCAAAACCTAAGCTCTTTGGCGCGTCCACCACTGTGTTTCATTATTGTAACTCTATAAACTTTATTTATTTTTGCCAAAATTACGTCCGTAACGGTTTTACCTGTATTTATGAATGTTAAATTACGCCATATTAAGCCGCAATATTTTTTTAAATAATTTAATAAAAAGTTATCAACAATTTAATTTTGTCCATCCAAAAAACGCCTAATTTCTTTGGCGTAAATGTCCAGACTGGCATAACGTTATATTTGTATCTACACAATCCTCACCTCGTGTCCCTACTCCCTTTTGTTCCCAACTAACGCCTGATGGGTACAAAACTATGTCAAATGAAACGTGTTTCTCGAGAATAATTTTTATATCGCTCATCACGGACTTTTTTCCGGCGAGTGACTAATTTCTTCGGTATTCGATTTTGCGGTCAAATATGTGTTTATATTTTTTATACTTTTTTAGTGCGTGTGTGTTGCGATTATCTGCATCTGTAGTTATAATAAGAAATTATACGTTAAACACCCAAGAAGAAAAAAAATATTTAATATCGATTTCTAACTTCTTTGGCGCTAATTTCTTTGGATTTCTTTGGCATATATCTCCAAAGAAATTAGATTATGTCCAAAGAAGTTAGAAAATGCTTGAGAACGCCCAAAAATTTATTCGAAATTCGTTATATTTTTGAATTGCATTGTTCTATTTAGGATTTGAATTGGTTCCGAATACGTTCTAAATATATTACTAGTACCAAATGAATGAGTCAGGTCCTTGTTTGATCAACAATTCAAAATCAAGAAAAATAATTTTATTATACTCAAAACATACTCAAAAGATTAAAAGCTGATCAAATGCACACACAGTAAAAACTGTTCTAACTTTACTGCGGTTTATAATGCCATAGCTTTATGTTACGTGATTGAGTTGGTTTAAGTCTTGGTCACAAATTAATACACTAAAATGGCATGACAAAAAAAGAAATCAGCCATTAAAATTAAATATTTTGTTATATTTGTAATTTACAGTGCACAGTACATCGGTTGTTTACAATATAAGAATAAAAATGTTAAGAAATTAGTAGAAAAATAAAATAATTTTAAGATTGTTAAATCTATGTAATAGAACAAATCTGACATTTTGTAAGCACTGTAAGCAGATATATGTTTTAATGGACTTAGTAAAGCTGTTTTATTTCATTACTTAATATACAAAACCTATTTGGATTTGAAGAGTAGCTAATTTATCTTGCGTTATATTCTAATTTCTTTGGAGTGATTCTGGTGCATTCCTAATTTGTTTGGCATATTTTCTAATTTCTTTGGACCTATCCTAATTTCTTTGGGAATCAAATTTTCAAATTGCTAAAACTTAAGAAATATAGTAGAAATTTAAGGCAGAATAATATATTACTACATAGATTTAAGTCCTTAATAAGGCATGTTATTCCATTTGGCTAAAATCTCAAAAAAAAATTGCGCCACAGAAATTAGAAAATTTCAAGCGAAATTTGATATTCACCCAGAATGGAACAGTCTACTCCGATCGATAGTTTGTACTAGACCAAAGCTACCACCCTAACATGAATTTTTGCGGCACCATAGTCAGGGCGTTGCCGACCATTTATAGATTTGAGGATTTGTTGTGTCGACAACTAAGTAAATAGTATAGCCAGCGAGGTAGTTAAGTTATAGGTACTTTGGTTGGTTATACTTCATTTCGTCTGATACGTCATTATTAGTTTAACCAAAATAAATACCTAATAAAAACTCCAAGTGGCCAATGCAATTGTGTTTTTGGTGTTCAAAAGGCTCGAGGGGGGGGGCAAAAACTACAAAATGCCGCCCCGGTCTGCAAATTGTTACCTCTACCATTTCAGAACAGTAAAAGTAGGTACAGTTATCTACTCTAAGGGGGGACGGGTTATAAAGTCATTAGTTCATTACACATCTGCGTATAGACGAAAACGCGAGCGCAGCGAGCGCGAAAATTTTCAAACATTATGATGCAGATGCGGAAAATACTACATACGCATTAAGTCATAAAAAACGCGAGCGCAGCGAGCGCGAAATTTATCGGCCTGTCAAGAAGTTCGAATTGCCGCCCCCCTGCCGCCCCCTAGATCCGGCTCTGGTCATGCTGAATATAGTTCGAGTACCTAATAGCAATTCTCAATTTTTTACAGCTATAATCTCCATAACGTGTCAGTAAAGGCTATTAAAATAGCCTAATTTGAATAACGTTCTCTTTCAAACTTTATTCAACATTGACTGTGTTACTTGGGCTATGAATAAAAAATATTTTTAGGTATATGTAAGTAGAAATTATTTAAAATGTCCGACATTTTATAAAACTTGTCATTGGACTTTGAATCTCGCTTGGACTGTAGTCGCTTTTTGAACGGCCTAATAATTTGATACAACTCGGACAGTTAAATTAATTTTAAATATACATTTGCAACCGGCGTGTGCCACGAAAGGCAGTGGTCTCCATCAGGGCACAGAATAGTATACAATACTACCACATAGAATAGTACATAGTATAGTAGTAGTACTGAATAGTAAACTACATAATCAGCGCCCGTAGCACATGTTGCGCTCGAGAGTATCTGGACTTATCTCGAGCTACGCGTCTTTTTCTGATTGGCGCTGTTAGAAAGTGACGGATAGCTTAAGATACGCCGACATACCCTCGAGCGCAACACGTGCTAGGCCTACAGGGTTTAAACTGGTTCTGCGGTGAGCTGACAAAAGGAGACGAACAATAGGGTACTTATAAATAACGAAATGGAAGCGACTGAATGCTACTGATAAGATAGAAATAGTTGAAACGTGGTTTATCGAAATAAAACAGTTTACTTAAATATTTTGAAAAAATCTATTAGTTTCATATGAAAATATACCTTGTTTCCATAAAATAAAATTGTGATTATCATAACCAATACCCATTTTGACATATTTTCTAACCGGTTTAAACGTTACAATTCATAACAGCAGCCGACAGAGACGCAGCTACAATTCGAATGAAATGTTTGTTCTGCTGTCCCTTTCCAACTAGGTATACTCATAGGCCTCGTAGCTCGTAGCTGTGCCTCGGTTGTTGTTATAAATTGCTACGTTTGTATTCGTCCCTCTCGCACCTACATCTCACTCTGAAAGGAATATAATAGTAAGTATGTAAACTCATATGTATTACATGGACGATTTTACACATATTTATGTGGATCACGCTGCGAGTCGCTACACGTCTCCATAAATGAACAACAATAGAATCTTGAGTTACTTGTGACGCCAATTTGCTTTACGCTTTTCAACAAAACTCTTTATCCCCTCCTGTCCGTCGTTCATGTTAATATTCTCCACCATTATCTGTTCACCTAAACTATACGCGTCAAGTAGCTTCATATCTATTTGTTCATAGTAGAACTCTTTTCCCAGGGCTATGACGCTTCTGCTCTTATGTTTGATGCTTTCGATAATATTGTTCACTTCCTCATCTAGTTGGTTTGCTGGAACTACTTTGGTGACGAGGCCACTCTCATAGGCTTCTTGGGCCGTTAAAGGTAAACCTGAAATATTGCAAGTATGAACCCAATTATTTCAATGGTAATCGCTTATATAGGTAAAATATCTCAATTATATCAATCGCCGGAACTTTTGCATCAAAAAATATGTATATTGCGGATGTTATTTTTTTAAAAGCAGGAAATATTAAAATGACCTAGATAATATGTACTTGTGAAGTTACGGGGATATAGTTCCTGGATATGGATTCATATTCATGGGCATGTGGTAATGTCTGCTGATGGTAACCTCAAACTATCAGATTGGCAAGATAAAATTTGTGTTACAGGTTATTTTTAAGGCGATATATTGATTGAAAGAGACGCGCGTATGTTTTCCGTTCACGACAAAACGGGATGCAATACTCTCCGGGAATGGCTTTTTTAGACCAATCTCGATAAATATCTGACTGTGTGCAGATTTATTAAATTTCCTCTTGTCCGTACCTAGATCAGGTAAAATACCATCATATTAACGTAATCGTGTCTTTTAATAAAGCGTTGTTTTAGTAGGCTGAGTAAATAAAGGAAAATATAGACTCAACTTTCGATTTCTTTTCTATCGAGAAAATTTTAAGCATGTTTCGGCTATTGTCAGTACCACAATCATATAGTCAAGAATTATATATCTGAAAATCAGTCCCTATTGTTGCCTCGTCTGGGCAGAACAGCGTTTCAAAGTTTCTAAATCTCTCAGTGTAGCGCCTTAAGGGCTGCCACAATAGATCAATATCTGGTCGAGACAGCATAGAAGGCCCACCACAAACCAACAATTTCTTCTAAGAAAAACTAAATATGTAGATTGTATAAGAAATATACCTGTTAAAAGCATATACATAGCCCTAGACTTTGGTACACATCTACCAACAGCTATTCCTGGGGAAGAGCAGAATATTCCAAAGTTAGCACTGAAAAAATGGAAACAATATTGAAAAAAAAAACTATAATTTACGGCCAATACATTTCTTACTTATTAATCATTTTCTGCTCTGTTAGACGAGAGTCAAATGCTTGGTAAATATTGGGAATTAGTTTTATCATCATTACAAAAAATCACTACTATTTGGAATTGTAAACTGAGGATGAGGAGGATATAATAAAATGTTCTAGGTTTGAACATTTTATTATTGCCCTTATTACATTGAGATAAGATCTACAACTATTCAATTAAGTTTATTTTTAGTTAGGTGATTTTAAAATATACTTAAATCATACCCAGGCGTGGAGAACTTGCTAGAGTCTGAACAGACAACCATGTCACAGGTCGCAACCAACTGGCAACCAGCTGCAGCCGCAAAACCATTTACCTATGAAAAAAGTGAGACATTGGATTATCAACTCTTTGAGATACACAGTTAACATATATTACTTGAGTCCATCTTCCACAAAATTAATACATGTTAATGTCATGTTCTTACCTTGGCTATAACAGGCACAGGGCTTTGAATAATCGACTTCATTAACTCAGTTGCTCTTTGGAACACTAATTTATGCTGACCAATACCAGTGCTTGATTGCTACAATAAAAAAAATAGTACTAGTAGTTATAGTTCGTACAAAACTGTAACGCCAAGTGCTGTCAAATTAACGCAAGCAAAAATCTACCTTACAGTCAAAGCTCTAAGTCTAGTTTTGCTTGCGTTCGTTTGACAGAATTTAGCCTTAGAGTTGTGTCCAAACTAACACAAAAATTAATTAAAAAAACATAACAAAGGGAATAGTTTTTAAGCCAACTTCTAAATAATTTACTTACTCATCATCATCCTCCTAGCGTTATCCCAGTACAGTTGCATCCTAAAGGATGTCTGGGGTCCGCTACCTAATCCCAAGATTTGGCGTAGGCACTAGTTTTTACGAAAGCGACTGCCATCTGACCTTCCAACCCCGAGGGGAAACTAGACCTTATTGGGATTAGGCTTTGTCAAGTGAGTGGGCAACTTGACTGTTGGAAGTTCTCAAGCCGCCCGAAGGCCTCCAACTTGGCTTAACGACTGCTGCCATAGACAGCAACCGGGATCAACGGCTTAACGTGCCTTCCAAAGCACGGGAGCACTCAGTTAGTAACCACTCAAAGCGGTCACCCATCCAAGTCCTGACCGCTGCCCACGTTGCTTACTTACTAATAATTATTTACTTACTAATTCCTTTAAATTATGCCCAGCAGAGAATACATTTCCTTTAGCAGACAGAATTATAGCTCTCAGTGTGGCGTCATCCTTATTAGAACTGATTGCTTGTATGAGGTGGTCCATCATATCCAACGATAAAGAATTTCTACATAAAAATATTACAAAAAAAATAAGAAAGAAAAAAATGTCTTGCAACTTTATTCAACCTAATAATGATAAGAAAACAGAACAAACATTGCAAATTAAAAATGAATTGGTACTTACTTAGTTTTTTCATGATTAAGTGTTATTTCTCTCGTTCCATTTGCTTCATTTGTTATAAGATATTGACTGTGGAGACACCGATGAAGAAGCCGACAGGACATATCAATTCTCCTCTAAAAAATACGGGTAACGTAAATTAATAGGAAGTTATTGAAATATTTCTAAGGATTGCATTTATGTGTAACTTACCTCTATTATCGCCAACATTATTAGATTTGTTAGCACGGTTAAAATATCTGTAAACAATTGGTTACAATATTTTTCGAGTGTAAAAATAGTTTTTATCTAAATCTAACCTCTTTACTGCTGTTTGTTTACGAAATGAACTGTCAAATTGACACTTGACAGATGTCAATTAGAGTTGCCAGTTGTAAAACTGCACTTGGGAGCGCAATAAAATAAATTTTGACATAAAACATATTTATTGACGAATCTAGCAGTGACAGTGACTTTGAACCTAATTATAACGGTTATAAGGTCTACTATAGCTAGTGCTATCAGACCCTGAATCCGTATCATAGTCCAAATAATCCAATTTTTCATCTTCCGCGGTCATCAGCGCTATCACGGCCCTGAAAATAAAAATATTATAAATATACGCAAATAATTATAAATTTCACGAATAATATAGAACACCTATTTCCTAGTCACACCTACACAAAAACGATTGTTATTATTAACTAATTACTATCAATTTTTTTTATTATCTATATACCAGAATCAAGTCAAGGCGACGCGACTGCGCTGGCTTGGCCACCTGGAGAGGATGGGGGACGATCGTGCAGTGAAGAAGGCGTATGTGGGGCGGCCCAGTGGAAATCGTCCGGTTGGTCCTCCCAGATACCGCTGGAATGACGAAGCCCTCAAAGACCTAGCCAACCTCGGTATACCCAACTGGCCTGAGGTGGCGCACAACAGGGAAGAGTGGCGTTATCTTGTGTCAGAGGCCAAGATCCTCTTTGGGTCGTCTAGCTAGCGTAGTAAGTATATACCAGAGTCCAGAATATCAATAGACTCAATGGTCGCTTTTATACTTTACCGTGGACGTCTGCGGCACGGTAAAACTCTATTCATAATTATTCTAAAACACTTCATAAAAGTATATTTATGAATAACACCATAGTTTTACCGTGCCGTGGCTGTCGATAGTAAAGTATAAAAGCGTCCAAGTATGGTGATTATTCTTTGGGTCATTATTCGCGCGTTTCAAGTTTCAACCGCCTCACTTTCGTCTGCATGTTTTTGAAGCTGGTAACAAAATAGTGACTACGAAAGCGATTTGGATCAAACGTCAAAATAATGACCCCATTAAACTAAACAATAAATGCCTATGGATTATTTGCAACTTTTATACATTTAATTATGAGCAAACATGATTGTGAAAGAAGGGCTCAGGTGACATGAAACCAAAAATGTGTAAAAATTCTTCACATGTTTTACTTACTTGAAAACCAGCTCATCAAATTCACTATGGCGGGTAGACCAATCGCTTGTCTCCATCACCATGGACGCTAGGACCTGATCCAGCAAAGACCTCAGTCTGAACAACACGTCGGCTGTTTCCTTGCGGCAGCGGACCTTCACCGTTGATACTGATATGTAACATTCGTCGGGGGAGTTTTCCACTGAAATTCATATGACATTTAACATATTATAGCTATCTCAAATAGGTCCTTATTTTGCAAAATGAACGAGCGGTTACACACGGCGATTCTTTAAGTGAAAACTTCTTTAGCGGCGCTGAGCACTTTGGTACTTGGGAAAAATTGTTAAAATCGCGACAGATTCTAAGACCAGCTAGTTGACCCCTCCTAGTATCGTGATTGCGATGTTAGGAGGGGTCAAACTCAGCTGGTCTTAGATGCGTAAGACACAATGATACTCGGGACATATTATGTATATATGTAAATGGATTATGCGAATATGAATATGAACATGAGTATGAATACGGATACGGATACCGATACCGCTACCGATATCGATACCGATACGGATATGAATATCTTTGTTATTTACTTTCTTTATTGAGTTATCACTTCTGCCGGCACTCCCGGAGTGCAACCCGTTGTTTTTTAATACCAACAGTATAGTGCGCGCCATCCACGATGACGCGCCCCTCCACAGCGAATCTCATACTAATCTGTGCGCAGTTGTGCGGCTTGGGCTGTGGAGGGGCGCGCCTTCGTGGATGGCGTGCACTATATCTAATGAGATGCTGACACGGTGACTATGATCACGCGCTACACTCGCATGACAATATGTATCACATGAATATGCAAGCAAAATTCAAAGAATTTAGAGATCTCGATATTATTGACATACCGTTATTGCTTTAATATATCACCGTGTAAACAGCCCTTATTGCTGCTGTCGCGACACAGTCGTGCGTTCCATACGTCACGATCGTTTCGCTTTTTAAAATTCGCCATGACTATCTGCTTAAAAAGCTGCCTGATTTTTTTTTACACAAGTCATTTTTTTCACTTACCTTTGCTCACAGCCAACTCGCCAAAGAACAACAAAGGCAGTGTATAGACCAACGTAACATCAAACAGGAACAAGTCCGAAGATTTTTGCTTCAGCCAATAGACCAGCCAGTTGGCTCCTGGCTTGTCACACAGCTGCGGTTTCACGCCTGGTCGGTAACTAGAATGCATCACGCTGCTTGGGTGCACTGTCACTTTCCCGTCTTCCGGTGTTGTAACTCTGATGGTTTGTGGCTTTTGAGGATTCCGAGAACGAGACCATCTGGAAAATAGCACGTGTTTAAGTAGGTCACAATGGAATTAACATGACTTTGACAGTGGACTTTAAAGGTCAGCCTTTGAAAAGACCCATCAATGCGGAGTATTTACACATTGAATAAATAAGCATATGTTGAAATACGTGTAAATAAGTAGGCAGCTGTGTGTTCAAATACGAAAACGTATTTATAGAATGCTAATTAGTGTTCTAACCTCCTTGAAGCCTTTATCATACAAACCATAATTTAATCATCGAACAGGCATAATCCTAATATCCTAATCACTACATAGTATAAAACAAAGTAGCAGCAAAGTAGTAGCTGGTGTATAGTATAGTATACAGCTACGGTAGCCTAGTGGTTCAAGCGTGAGGCTGTCAAGCGGCGGTCGTGGGTTCGAATTCCGGCTCGTACCAATGAGTTTTTCGAAACTTATGTACGGAATATCATATTTGACATTTACTGTTAGCTTTTCAGCGAAGGAAAACATCGTGAGGAAACCTGCATACATCCACGAAGAAATTCAAAGTTGTATGTGAAGTCCCCAACCCGCTCTGGGCCAGCTTGGGGACTACTGCCCCAATCCCCCTGATCTTTGAGAGGATGCCTGTGCCCAGCAGTGGGACGTTATAGGCTGATGAGATGATGATAAAACAAAGTCGCTTCCTGCTGTCTGTCCCGTTGTATGCTTAGATATTTAAAACTACGCAACGGATTTTGATGCGGTTTTTTGTAATACATAGAGTGATTCAAGAGGAAGGTTGCAAATAGGAATAACATTCTAACGCAATGACCGAGTTCTACGCAGACGAAGTAGCGGGCAAAAGCTAGTATATTGAATAAAGACAGAAGTAAACAACAGACGGTCTTATAGCTAAGAGATTAATTACAATGATTATATAACTTACTTAACCATTCCAATATTAGGATACAACGCCGCAGCCACAATCGCTTTGAAAACGCACAGATTGTCCGCATTCCGATTTTCCCACGACGAGCGAACATTCTTCGAAGTTAGGAAGCCCATCTGTCTTAAGTTATCACAGAGTTGTTGTTTCATCTCCGATAGTAACTGCAGTGTGTTGTATGATAGGAAATATTCGTAAGCGAATTCGCTCCGCTGTCGACGGTCAAGTTGTTCCCACTGTATTATGGCTTCTGATATAGCGACGTGGTCGCTCGGTTCACCTAGGGCTAGGTTGCGCTTGGCTGCGTCCACTTCGCGCTCCTTGCCTAAAATAATAGTAGACAAAATATTTACGAACTTATAATAATCCAGAACAATTGATCACTCGTTGGCTCCCGGCGTCGCCGATGTAAGGGATCGTAACAAAAGATTGTTTTGTTTTGTTTTTTTCGCCGTCAACCCAAGGGCTTCGCAATTTTCGTTCCACCATATCCGTTCCGGATTTGGTTTTTAGCATTTTGTTGACTGTACAGTCGACGCCATAGATATATTTATTTATTCCATTGTAATAAGGTGCAAAAATGTAAATTCATCTATCGCGTCGACTGTATTTACATTCTACACTCCTACAGTCTCCGTTAACGATATCGGAGTGATCAAAATGCCCACAAATAACTCTCAATTCAATTGTCAAGGTACAGGTAAGTATGTATGTTAATGTTAAACACATGTGTACGGTGTACACAACACACAATGGTGAAACATATGTTCACAGTAAACAGTGGAATTTTACAGACGAATTCGGTTCAGTAAAATTTATTGGTGTACATCAAGCTTCTACCAATATTATTAGTTAATTTGACTTCTAGAGCGGGTTGCACCAACTTACGATTAGTCGATTACAGACCGATTAACGCCAAATATGGCGCCGGCAGCTGTCACCCAATAGAAACTTGTCAAACTATACAAACAATCAGAGGGCCTACCGCGAACCGAAAACGAAATATCTGCCTCTCTGTCGCACTTGTATATTGGAGCAACAGAGATGGAGATACGTTCGTTTGTGGTTCGCGGTACCCCCTCAGATTTTAACGAACGCCGCTTACGATTACAGACGGTTTGGTGTAACCCACGATTAGCTCTTCAGTCGTTAATTACAGCACGGCGAACACAAGACTGCGCACAAGCTGTTTCGGGTAATATAATACATATATCCAGAGAGTGGTTTCGTACTATCGAACCAACTGAATCGTGACACACCGTGAACCTTATCACAGGTAATTTCATAGTGACATCGTACTGCTTGACAAGGAAAATCATTATGACACTTTCTGTAATAAGATTCCACGGTGGGTCACGATTCAGTTGGTTCGATTGCACATAATCCTGATAACTTACCAATGACGATGTTAAATGGCTCCTTAAAGCCCCAGACGGCGGCGACGGCTGCCGCGCGGTCTACGCAGCCGAAAATGGCGCCGAATAATAGCAGTTTCCCGGCCGCCGGGTGCACCGGCAGGCGCGCCAGGTGCCAGCCCAGGGGCGTCAGGCGCTCCAAGTCATCTAAAGCTCCACATCTAGAAGATAACATTCAATTTCGGTACCTCTAGTCACAGAATAGTATTACATACAGAACGGACACGAACCCCCCGCACCGAGGTCAGTTACCTCGTCCCTGAGAGACCCGCCTGGTGTCGATCGGGTGCCGTCGCGCCTCGCGATTCGTCCGCGCCACGCGCTACGCACCCGCGCAAACAATTGACGCGTGTACCGACAGCGCACGCACACATCCTTACCCACAGCGCTTACGTTCCTTCGCGTGTCACAGGTGTGCTCTAGTCTAAGTTTTCTGTAAACAAAACACAAACGAACGCGTTTGCGTTTAGTCTTAATTCGTATGGCAAAAAATAGTTACCACCTAAGGCCACCAGACGCGATGGTCCCGTTGCCTTACAAAATGAGACTAAACGCAAACCCGTTCGTTTGTGTTTTGTTTCGAAAAAACTCGATACGTCGACCCGATTCGACTCGACTCGATTTGTTTCGAGACTTGATAGAGGTTCGGATATTTAAACTGGAAGGGCCTCTTTACATGTCTACAATCAAGTAAGACCTTTGCCACATGACGTATAAAACTATTCATTTAAATTTGAACCTTGAAACGATGCAGTAAGACCAAAATGATATCAGCCATATATGGTTTCGTATATAGTTCGTACAAAACTGTAAGGCCAAGTGCTGTCAAATTAACGCAAGCAAAAATCTACCTTACAGTCAGAGCTCTAAGTCTAGTTTTGCTTGCGTTCGTTGGACAGAATTTAACCTTAGAGTTTTGTCCGAACTACACAGCCATATATGGTTTCGTATGCGGGTGTTTACTGCTAATTGCATAGTTGTCGTTGCTGGTTTATGAAGCCTTTCCTCTTCTCGTTAAACAAAGGCTTAGGTCGGGTTGCACCAACTTACTATAACAGACCGATCAAAGTTAAATATGACACTGGCAGCTCTCATCCAATAGAAACTTGTCAAACTATCCATACAATAAGATTTTAACGAACACTGCTTACGATACGATTACAGACGGTTTAATGCGACCAGCAACCCACCCTTAGTATTCATTCAATAGAATGGTTTCTGACAAAAAAAGTTAATTAATAAATTCTAAAGCTCAAAAATAATTTAAAATACCGCTTAATTTAATACTGTATTGAGCGAATTGAGCGTAAAGAAGAAAGAAAGTGTATGTCATTATATGTATGTATGTATGCGATACACAATGTGATTCTACGAGCTATGTACGTAGTATCAAAAAGAAACGTTAGTTTACTCATAAGTAAAATTCATTCATCATAACCTACATATAGCAGGGGTCGGGTTGTCTTAGCAGCCAAGGGCTAAGCCAATAGTAGCTAACAAAATTGTCGCAGGCCGCACGTGTTAATAATTTGGGGCTCAATCACACAAAAGGTACCACATCGTCGGTTGTCAATAATGAGGCTCGCGGGCCCAAGGGACTCACGGTATATAATATCAGTATCACTCACTGTTGCAAATGTTTAACAGCCTTTTCTACGGTGATCTCTGCGGGCGGGTCCGGCACAAGTTTGAACGCGTCCTGCGCGCTGCCCAGGCGCAGCTTCTTGGTCTGCAGCACTGGCTCGAGCAGGTTGCTTCGCTGCAGCTCCGGTAACAGTCGGTCGGGGATGTTTTCTGCGCGGTACGATGTTAGTAAATGGTAGGCGACCCCTGGTTGGCAACGACCCGCGCGGCCTCGTCTGAAAAAATGGTTTTAGGCAGAGTAGAGAGTACTATCTCACGAGCGCGGGTGAGCCATGGTTGTGTTGAGCTATACATGCACATTGTCTATGTGTGCGTCAGCGTAAGAGCTATGAGTCCGTGAGGGAAAATTGTTCGAGTGGTAATATGGCTTTTAGGCCCGAGTTATACACTCTACTTTTCACTTCGATTGCGAGAAAACACATAGACACAAATTATCCACCTTAAATGAATAATTTGACAGCTTGTTTTTTTTTCTAAGGCCAACACCATGCCTCGCTATGCGTGTTCGCTTTGCGTATTCGCCTCCCTTTCTTTTGCTATATTAAAGAAAGAGATGCAAAATGCGCTTTTTTTTTCTTTTAAGAGGAGTAATTGCTTTGACCATATACACGCTTAATCTTTAGAGAACTGAAAAACGTCTTTCCTGATTGGTCGATTTTAGTACAGCTGTGTTCTGGTTGGTTGATATTCTTCTCAAATAATTTTTAATCTGTCAAATTACTGTTCTGTGATTGGTGGATTTAATAGGTGAAGTATTTTGATTGGTCAAATTAAAATGTTTTGTAAATCATAAATATGTATACATATTTTCCCTAGGGCTTAAATGTGCTACTTTAGCCCCGCTTCACAAGTCTAATATGACACACTTTTCGAGCATGAGAAGTGAAAAGTTACTATATTAATCATTAGTTTCAGACGTCTATACTAATATTGTAAATGCGAAAGTGTGTATGTCTGTTTGTTACCTCTTCACGCTTAAATCACTGAACCAATTTATATTTTTATTTTTTTATATGTAATTTGGTATGGAGATATATTGAGTCCCGCGGAAGGACATAGGATACTTTGTATCGCGGAAATCATCAGTTTCATTATAAAACTAATAAGAGCAATTTAATTCGTTAAATATGCTTCATGTTTTGTTCTTAGGGAAAAGGACCTTGGTCTTACGCCTTTATTACCAACTCCTTGCAACATAAGGACATGGACCTAAGACGTTTTTCTCCTGAAACATTAGACTTTAGAACAAAATATTGTAAGTGTTACGAGTTAAAGTTAAAGAGTTAGGCTGGTTTTCCACTAGAGCTATGCTGCGAGGATGCGACAGCTACGGTACGAAACTAAGTGACCGTTTCCACTAATGCTATGCTACGTAGCTGTGCGAGGAAGATACGCTATGAAGATGCGCAGCTCGAGCTATGCGATGTATGGACAGCGGGTGCGGGGAGCGGCAGCGCGGTGAGGGGGGGAAGCGCTCACGCATCCGTAGCGCGCATCCGTAGCACGCATCCACAGCACGCATCCGCAGCTCGCATCTTTCCATATAAAAAACATGCTTAGCTTAACCCTTTTCCACCAGAGATATTATATGTGAACAAAGGAATGTGATTGGTGGATTTCAAATGCATCCATAGCAACGTAGCAGCAGCTCTAGTGGAAAACCAGCCTTAGAGCAGGAATCGCCAGTCGCATCACAGCTCGCGCGTTGTGTAGCACGCCTGTTCGAAATTGGTTCAAGGATCATGACTATATTTACCTTTGCATTAAATTAGCTTTAGACACGAATTCAGTCTTCAGCGTGGAAATGTTGGTTTCCACATTCAACCCTGTCATCTTAATCCTGCCACAGTCCACTACATACACAATATCGTCTATTGTGATAGACGTCTCTGCTATATTAGTAGCTATGATTATCTTCCTAATGCGTCCTGGTGGCCTTTGGAATATCTTGTGCTGGTCGAGCGTAGGCAGTTTTGAATGCAGAGGATATATTTCGTACATTGAACTGGGAAACATTTCACTTTCATTCATAAGCCTTACAAGTTTGGATATATCTCCGATGCCGGGTAAGAAAACTAGTATGGCGCCTGGCGGGCCCTTAGATATGTGGCGGAGAAGAGCTATGATTAAATCAATGTTTATTTCTTCGATTCTTGAGTCTTGCAGCGTGACATATACCTGTTTATCCAGGTTTTTCTTGACACTTTCCAGCCAGGGACCTTTAATTAAAATGTACCTTTTTTTAAGCAATGTAAATGTACCTTTTAAAAGCAAAATAACTATGGAATTCATGAAACTACTTTGACAGAATGGAGAAATCGTCACGCTGGAGAATCTTAAATGAAAACAGAAAGCATGGACCCTTGTTGTCCCGGAAATCATCCCTTAAGGAAGTGGAAGTTTGTATGGAAGAGCGATAATCAGGCGATAATGAAGTAAGCGCCTAATATAAAAAATAGCAATTAAATTCTATCGCGATAAACGAGTTCCACGCGGACGAAGTCGCGGGAAAAAACTAGTTTTAATATAATTTGATCATATAAATGCCCAATGCTTTCAGTGAATAAGAGTTTTGATCCATTTGCTTTGTTACATACCACAAAAAAAGAAATACTTGCTCAAAGTTAAATTTCATGGCAACATGAAGAAAGGCCCAACAAGATAGCACATTAGATTGAAAATATACAAACCTATTTCAGCTCTGTACTGTATATCTTTTTCCATTTGTGTCTTACTGATTTTCATTTGTTTCCAATTCCCGCCACGGCCTCGTCGTGGTGGTCCCGAGTTAGGGCGCTCCTCTTTTGCCGGCAGTTGGTACCCTGTCAGTGCCAGGACCTCCTCCAAATAAACCGGCTTCACGGGATATGCGAGGCCTTCGATGTGCATGACAGGGCAATTGTTAAAGTACGCGGACAGCCTGTCACTGTCGATGGTTGCGCTCATGAGGATAAGTTTTAAGTCAGTGCGTTTTTGAAGCACCTGGAAATAAAAATAGTTACTCAAATTATTACTAGTGTTTTCTGTATAGTATGTATTTTATTCCTCCTTGTATATATTGAAATTTTTAAGTTATTATTTATTTAGTTTATGTTTTTCCATTTGGTTTTCCTGTATATTATTGTTTGTTATATCTATTTTGTACCCTAATCACTACATAGGATAAAACAAAGTCGCGTCCTGCTGTCTGTCCTTACGAGTATGTATGCTTTGATCTTTAAGCGGGTATTACACTGTCCTGAATTGTGGAATCCTGACTAGTGGAGGGGAGTTGAAGCATCTCGCTCTAAGCCTCTAACGTATAGGTCCGAACCCTTCTAAGTGTCCTGAATTCAGGACAGCGTAATAAGTTCCCGCTTTAAAACTACGCAACGGATTTTGATGCGGTTTTTTTTATAGATAGTGATTCAAGAGGAAGGTTTAATATGCATAATTTGTACCCGTGCGAAGCCGGGGCGGGTCGCTAGTGGTTAATAAATCAGTTTAGGTTACTCAAGTTAGTTTATAAATTGTGAACAAAAATCATCAACTTTAGATGGTTAGTGTAAAACAAAATATTAGAATAGATGTGCTGTTCCATTCACTTGAAATACTCGTATGATGTTCAACTCCATTTCCTTGAAACAATACATACATTGGGAAATCTATAATTACCTGTTTCAACATGCACATAGAGAAGTCCATATGGCTATCCCTCTCATGGGCCTCGTCCAATATGATATGACTGTAGTTAGCTAAGCCTTGGTTCACTTCTAGGTCAGCCAACAGGATACCAGTCGTCACGTACATGATGCTGCCGCGTGGTCTTGAATCTGTCCTAAAAAATAAACATAGGTATAGTTCGTAATTCGTAAGTAGTAGTCAGTAGCAGTACTAGCAGATTGCAAGTCCACTTTGTGTCAGTGTCAATAATTTAGTTAAGTTTAAAAAAAATATTATTTACGCCTTAGCAAATAAAACATCTAAACTTTAGGTCCTAGAAACAGCACAGATCAGTACCCTTACCATGAGTTTGTATCGAAAACTCTTACCATACTCGCTAGCGACTGCGTTAATCATTTAGTATGGCGATTCTTAGTTCTATTGAGTAAACACTAGAGGCACTGTACTTTTGTCCATACTAAATCGGTTACGCAGTCGCTAGCGAGTACGGTAATGCAAACATTGCAAACTCATGGTAAGGGCACAGTATACATTGACATATACAATCTATGGATTTATGAAGTACGGGTACTTGCTTGATAGCATGGTTATTGCTCTGTATACTCCACATTATTTTCCGGTTTAAATTGGGTCTTACTTCACAGAGATCTATGGACATTCCTTAGCAATTGGATATAAGCAAAAGAAACTACCTACTGTATAATAAATTAATCTTGTATTAAGCAGTAATGCTGCTAACACAAACTACAAATTTAGAAATAAAGGAAAAATTGAAAAACTTAGGCACCGAGCAGGATTCGAACCTGCGACCTCCCGGCACTCGCGGCCAGTCGCTTAGGTGTAAAGTTTTTCAATTTTTCCTTTATTTCTAAATTTGTATAATAAATTCTTACTTTTCTAATCTCACAGCATATCCAACAGAATTGCCCAGCCTCTCAGCTCTCTCCTGGGCAACTCTGAGGGCTAGTGACGACGCAGCTATTCTTCTAGGCTGAGTCACTAGTATGTGTACATAGGCACCTTGGTTTTTGCATATGGCATCATCTAGAATTATCTGTGGCACCTGAACAGGGGAAAAAATATGTATAAAAAAGGTTAACAAATATAATAACAGGTGCCAAAAGAACTCCCAGTTGTCACAATGAAAATGAAATAAACATATACAGCCTTATTTAGGTACTATGAAAAATTCCATATTTTTTGAATACATAATTATGTAATGCTATTTCAACATAAGTTTTTTTTGTATGTATGACTGAACAGCGAATGGCCTTAGTCTCACCTGATGGAAAGCCACGACAAGGCCTAAGATGTAGCTCACTGGTTCAGTAATAGCCAATTCACTCTTGCCTAGAAGAGGCTCAGATTATAACTGTCCGGAAATACAGAAGACGGGAGCAAGTTCCAAGATTTTATTTTTAAATATAGTATAGCATCTTCTCTTCTATGAGGCCATAGAAAATAGTATGGGAATCATATGGTTTTGACAAGTTGTGCTGAGAGAAGCAAAAGACAGTTTAGACAAACAATGAAATTAATTACTTATTACCTGTGTGGATTTACCGCAACCTGTCTCACCACTTATCACAACCACCTGGTTGTTACTAATAACATCAAGAAGTTCCGCAGACTTCTTATATGTTGGCAGTTTCTCACGGAATACCATCATGTCTTTAAATTGCTCTCTAGTAACCATATCCTTATATTCCACATGTAAAGCAACACTTAGGTCATCATTTTCTCGTGTTTTTGCGCAAACACTGACATTTTTAGCAAGGTTTTCATCCAATTTTTCATGAAATGTGCCTGTTAGTATGTCTTGGTATCCGTATTTATAATGTGCTCCATTCCTCAAGAGCAGCTGTCTTTCAGGGACACACTCATTTTCTTCTGATGATTCCGTTTTCATAGGGATGAAATCGGAACACTCTGCTGGTGGACGTTTCAGACTTGTTAGAGGCTTTGGGACTTTGAATTCAACTTGTGAACATTCTTTTGACATGGAAGGCCCAGGTTGAGCCATAGCAGAAATTTTGCTATTTTCTGACTCCTCATTGCCATCTAATTCCGGTTCTTCCTTTATATAAAGTTGAGTTCTCCTTAATGGTATGTTTTGTTTTTCAGCAAGTTGCTCTATAGATTGTACATCTGAGGCTACTTGTTGCAAGACTGCCGATGGTATATTCAGAACCACTTGAAACTAAAATAACAGTAACATTATGTCGTGTTTTCTCAAACATGATAATTAAATAAACCTGGTTCACGAAGTAAATATAAACGTTAAAAAAAGTATGTAACTTAAAGTTCAATGAGAATTCTCTCAAGAAATAAGACTGGCGTAACATTTTCTGAGTCTGAATACGTACGTCGCGTTGCCTTTTTTCACCAGCATTTTTGGCCGCTTGGTCTCTATAGAATAATCCAATGGCTTTGCCTTTTAAACCCGGCGGATGTCTTGGACCATTAACATTTTTTAAGTTTCCCCAAGATTTGTTTTTTCTTCGTGGTTGCCAATTGTTGGGCATTGTTATAGTGTACTTAAAACAAAGGAAAATATCTATCTATATTATAGAAATAAATAAGAGTTGTTGGTTAATTTTATGTACAAGTGCAGAAAAGGATTTATCGCAATCGCATTCGCAGAGTGAAAAATTGAAAATAGTTAGCAGTGTTGCAAAATTGACATTTGTGAAATCGGTGTTACTAACATCTAAAAATCGGGAGAAATCGGGAGCTCTTTTTTCTTATGAAGAAAACCACTTTATAAACCTTTTTTAAAGTGATAATGACCATTGTTAATTAATTTAACATGTGCCTAAATGCCAGAATTTTAATCTTACTATTTTTTTCTGGCAATAATTACATGTAGGTAATCACTACTTTGATTTATATGGATATTTTTGGTTCCGTGTAGTATCTTTAATTCGATGCAAATACTTAGATGGGTACTTAAAAAAACGCTGAAAAAATAGTTTATTTTTTATTTTATACGGTGTATCTATATTGAAAGGCGAGTTTCCGTGTACACGTCCATGCATGCTCGGGTTAACTCGCTAATCGCCTCGCTATTCGTGCGATTTTTTTCATATTTATTAAGAAAATGCTGAATTTATTAATAAAATCTTGTATGGTCATAAAATCGGGAGATTGACACCTAAAATCGGTGTATCGGTATTTTCTAATCGAAATCGGGAGTTCTACCGATAAATCGGTAACTTTTGCAACACTGATAGTTAGTTAACTGTCACTGTCACTCCACTCATCAATGTCACAAAATTATGTTCCATTTTACACAACATAAATATGACTGTGAGAGAAAATACTTAACAACTTCACTGTCCCCATACAATGCGTTTTCAAAGTACCCCACGTTCACCATTAATGTCAGTTGAATCGATATAATATACCTTCATGTAATTAAAAGATTATAATGAAAATTTGAATTAGTGTTTTTTTTATGTGTTTCGGACCATTTTTTTTTTGACTCATATTTGCTTCATGAGCGTGAAATAAAAAAAAAATTCAACCAAGTTCAGTGAGTCTCATACGAACACTTTATTTTTGTAATCATATGTGACTCACAAGCGTGGTATATAAAATTTCTTCGACCACGTTCAATGAGTCTCATACACAGATTAATACTTAGTTACTTCGTAACAGATGCGACAGTCACTTTTGTCCTGTTGTCAGGCTTTCCGCCGTGGCGCCACTGTACCGTAAATTTTGGTATGACACTCTGTGGTAATAACTGTCAAGTTTGACATAAATAGTGATGGAAAAATTCGATAGTAAACGTCGATACCGAACAGTGCTGTGCTAATATTATCGATATCGACAATGGGGGTTATTAAATAAAAACCAGTACTTGCAAATTTCATGATAATTATATTTATTTGTTTATAGCTTTTTGTCGCAGTTTGTATGTTTTATATTTTTTATATGCTATTCTTTGCGGCTCTTCCATTTTCGACGCATACTTTTCTTCGATGTCGCCTTTTAGAATTTTGTTTATAATATTGCACCAGTTATGCACCTGCAGCCTTATTACATACTTTAAAAATATCATTTTTATTTCATTTTTATGAAGACTACATCCCAGCCAGGAAATCCTCAAACAATTTACTAATTTCGCAAATAAATTAGTACCGACATTTTTTTTGAAACCATGTTCATTTAAATAATTATGAATGGACTGGCTGGATTCCATGTATAAGTGCAATAATTTTTGCGTTGGATATTTTAAGTTATCCCTTTTTAATCTTTTAAATTCGCGATGATGAATATAGGCGTGGTGCTCTTCTTTGGAGCTGCTAATATAAGTAACTAAGCAGCTCTGACAGTTAATCGTTTGACTCATTTTTCTGCATATGTAACCTGCTGTATATGCGGAACAGTCCATTTTAACTTTTTCGAAAAGAGGATCATTTGAGTTTTGGTTTCTTGGTTCCCTTGGATTTTCCTGTGAAGTGGACGGGAGAGAATTTATGTTTAGATTTTCGTTTTCTTCTTCAGATTCGAATAAAAGACTGACATCTAGTAAATTCTCTCCATTGTCCACTTCACAGTTTGCAAATTTGGAATGAGGACTCAGCAAATTTGATAAAACTAACGACTTGAATGAATATATAAAACTGTTAGAATTTGGTTTCACATTTCTACCATTCAAAGCTCTAATTCTCCCAAAAAAGTTTTCTAATGGGTCTTGGTTTATATTTCTAGGGTAGTAATACTCCACGCCATATTCACTTTCTAATAACTTTGATAGTCTTATATAACTCTCAATTGTGGTAATCCAGCCTTCGAGAGACGGTACTCTTACTACTCGAGGATTTCCTTGCCTTACAGCCAGTTTACTGATAGTATCTATATATCTAATATTTTTTAATTTTGTAATGGCTCTTAACCAGAACGGTATATGGCCCGAATTTTTTCGAACTGCTTTGCGCAGTTTACCCCTTTGCGAACCACCGATGGAGCCGTTAACGCTGTCAAACAACGTGTCGAAAAATTCAACTATTTCGGCTGTTGCCTCCATTGTGCGTGACGTAACAGCTGTAGAGCCAGCTTGACGATGACGCTCGTCTGAAACAAGTAAATAAATACGTTAGTAGTAGCAATTTCGACCGATCTGTCAGCACGATATCAGGCTTATTGGCTACAGATGTAGTACAAAATGATTTTCCTTCGTACTTTATCGGAAAAGTTCGTATTTATCGTGCTCTCTCAATTAGCTTCAGTACCCATCTTTCACTTTGTCATTTTTCACTTTGACATTTGACACTAAACAATAAAGTTCCATAATAATGGATATGAAAAAGTCACTCATTTAATAAAAATAAAAAAATTAAAATTTAAACTGTTTATTTCCACTGAAGCAAATCATATTACATTTTTACAATTACTTAGTTAATGATAATCTTTAATTTTTAAGATTTTATTTTAACTAAGGAGTGCGGAGGGAGGAGCCCTCTGCGTCACTTTTAGTTATAGGTACAATTATTTGTTAGGTATTTAATTATAAATTATGTGTTAGCTTATTATACTTATTATTATGTGTTATGTTTACATTATATTGGTGAGTGCCTTCTTAGTGATATTTTTAACGCCTTTAGGTTTTTCTAAGATTTCATTGATGACTTGTCTAGGGAAGCTATTTAGTATATAAGGTAGATAACTGGTCCATTCTCGCTTACCATATACATTAGTCTTTTTTGGTATTTTAAAGTATGGCTCATTTGGCAAGCGTCTAAGGTTGGATGACCTATTATAGCTATCCAGCCTCCCTATCATGTCCTTGTATTCTAGTATCACAGCCAATTTTACTTTGTCAAACACATTTAAGACTCTACAGTACTGAAATAGTTTTGTGTAATCGTGTCTATATTTTAGCTCGATTTTTAAAGGAACTATAACTTTTAGGAGTCTTATCTGAATACTGTAGATCTGTCTCAGATGTGTTTTATAGGTTCTGCCATAGCTGGACAATCCATAGTTAATTATCGAATCGGCCATTGCCATATACAATCATTGATTGACAGTTCGGGTGCCATCGTATTCCGATTGAGATTCGAGTTTTCCCGAAAGAAAATCATTTTGCAATACATCTGTACAATAAGTACAGTCTGTAGTATTAATCGTTATAGGGCGGCAAATTAAAAGTTGGCACAGATCAGTTGTTCGTCGCCCAACCCGAAAGTAAGTGAGATAGACATATGACCTTGTTATTTCCCGAGTATTCGGACCAGCAAGATAACTTTCACGCCAGCTTAGCGAGAGGCAACTGTTAATTTAGGACAATATTATAAATCAAATAATATTATAATTACTTACTATTTTCAGCAGTGAACCTCAGCATGCTTGCCATTCGATGACTGAAAACTTGAGCAGCCACGCTGACCTTCATTTTTCTTATTTTATTTGGATCAACGTGGTGTGCTGTGATCTTAGGTAGAGCCCTTGTGTGTCCTAATTTGCTGTCCAAGTCGTATACATATTGGATATCTTTCCATGAGGCTCTTTTTCCTTCCCAAATTATATCCTTATTGAGAAAGTTATTCCTCAGCCCCTTCAGAAGATGTGGCGGATCAAAAAATATGCTAAGTTTATACCCAGCAACGTCAATTGTGCCATCTGAAACGAAATTAGATACAATATAATGTCGTTTACTTAAGTTTTATGAAAAACCTCATGCATAAAATGTTGTTGGACAATAGGCTAGAGGTCAATTTCTTTATATTTATTCTTTTGTATGAAAAAATCAGGCTATTAGCACAGAATAATTAATAGTACAAGTACAGAAGTTTCTCTGCTAACAAATTCCCCGTTTAGGTATGCCAAACGTGCCTAAACGTGGCCATCTCTTTCTATCGCACGCAACGCGCTCTTTCGAGGCCCCGCCCTCAGCGCTAGGGTTACCACCAGCGAGAACCTATTTTAATATATGTACTTTATTATTAGTAGTGTTGTTTACAATACAATTACGAATAGTACTTTTAAGGTTCCGTAGCCAAAATGGTGAAAACGGAACCCGTCCGTCCGTCTTTTCGTCTGTATGTGACAGCCGATGTACTCGGAGACTATAAGCACTACAAATACAATTAAAACATTTAGCAGGAATGTGTGTTCTACTCGTATGAACCGCTACGTAAAAGTGATGTTAAATGACGAAAAAATATTAAAGTAGGAGAGAGGGGGCACTCCATACATGTAACCAGGGGATACAAAGTTTTATATAATTTTTAAAGGCATCACTTTAAAAAATAAAAGAGGTTTCTTAGAACCAACGTTTTCATTTTCGTTTTCTTTTATGTCAACCGTTGGTGAATAGTGAGGGCGTTTAGCGACATAAAATGGCCAAACCTTACTTTTTTTGACACAAGTATGAAACTTGGCACAGTTATTCCTTGTGTCAAAATAAGCCGATTAAGATCGGTAGCCCACGGGAGCCCCCCCTCTGGCGCCGGGGAGGGGGGGTTAAAGTACCGCTCCGCCCGCCTTCATTGTAAAAATTCTAACCGTCCACGGTTAGTTAGTAGGTCGTGTTTGGTATCATTTTCGGATAAATCAATAACGTAGAATTCATTTCTGGTATAAAAAAAGGCAATTTGTTTAGTAATTTTCAAAAAAAATACAAAATTTTCAAAATTTTCAGCCGCATGTTTTTAGTTTGAGTCATCGTAAATATAAAACTTTCTGTTTTACGTATATACAAAAAATACGATAAGAAAGCACATTTAATGCAGATTTAAAAAAATATAACTTTTAACTATACTTGCTAACAATTTATAATAAAAAAAAATTTTTGAAAGACGCACGCTAACACTTTATTCTTGTCGCCAACAACCGAAGTTCACATTTTAGGTGCCCGACTGACTGTGTCTCATTATATTCTTCCTAAAAAAAAAAAAATTTACTTTTCATATACTTTTTCCTTTGAACAAAAGTGGGGTTCCCGGATCCCGGAGTAATGAAATCTTGGAATGATTGAACCTTACATACATCGCAGAGCCCACCTATTGAGAGCGACACTGTAAACAAACGCCAATCATTCTAAAATCCCTTTCTCGAAGCTCCAAATAGAAGATAAAGGTATATACAAGATGACGTACAATTACATTACGTGTCTTGTGACTCTTGTGATTCTGAGCAGTTTCCTCCACAAAGACATAACTGCGTGCATTTCAAACTTCTCTTCATACAATTACATTTCGTTTTGCAGCCAACTTTACATTTGCATCTAGTTAATTCTATGCAGATGCTGGCCACAGCAGGGTTGTCAGACCAGTGTGGGACCCATTGGCCAGCATCTTGCTTCCATCCCCAAGCAGAGGGACTGGGCAAATGTTGGTGCGGAACTAATGCCTGGCCCCAAACATGTACCCCTTGGTAAACTGCCCGTAATGTGTGTTTTTAAGAGACATTGGGCCTCACGCACTCATCCTGAGGAAGAACTCCTGACGAGTTCGAAACATGTCGCCCGAAGTGACAATTAATACGTGAGTTTTAACCGTTTAGTAAAATAAAGTTATAACATTTCTCACGAAAGTTTAAATTAAAGACAATGGGCCTGTTCAGCTGCAGCGCCGGCCTGTGAGCGGGTCGCTTGTATGTGGGACTGGGAAAATGAGTCGACACAAGTGGCGTCCCACACAAGGACACGGCCCAATTTCCACGGTACCAATGTGGCTCCGTCGGTCGCTTGCCACCGCCTCTGTGCCTGCGGTTTTAGAGCCCGTAGGTATGGTCAGGGAAAAAGCGCCCCGACGGAGCCATATTGGTACCGTGGAAATTGGGCCGTGTCCTTGTGTGAGAGTTGTGAGACGCCACTTGTGTCGACACATTTGCCCAGTCCCACATACAAGCGACTCGCTCACAGGCCGGCGCTGCAGCTGAACAGGCCCAATGTCTCTTACATCTATTTTATATTCATAAGGCCCCGAAAGAGCGGAAGTGTTGCCCGTGTTCCATGCTTTTACTGGATGCGATACTGTTTCTTCTTTCAATGGGAGAGGTAAAAGAACTACTTTTGAAGCTTGGAACGTCTTTAACGAGGCAACAAGAGGTTTTAAACTCCTACAGGATGAACTAATTGTAGACGCGGATAGCATTCGAAAAAGTATATGAAAAGTAAATTTAAATAAAAGGAAAAATTATATGAAAAGTAAATTTATTTCTTTTTAGGAAGAATATAATGAGACACAGTCAGTCGGGCACCTAAAATGTGAACTTCGGTTGTTGGGGACAAGAATAAAGTGTTAGCGTGCGTCTTTCAAAAATTTTTTTTTACTATAAATTGTTAGCAAGTGTAGTTAAAAGTTATATTTTTTTAAATCTGCATTAAATGTGCTTTCTTATCGTATTTTTGTTATATAAGTAAAACAGAAAGTTTTGTATTTACGATGACTCAAATTAAAAACATGTGGCTGAAAATTTTGAAAATTTTGTATTTTTTTGAAAAATTACTAAACAAATTGCCTTTTTTTATACCAGAAATGAATTCTACTTTATTGATTTATCCG
Organism: Cenopis cana; assembly: GCA_951800055.1. Classification (NCBI taxonomy): domain Eukaryota; kingdom Metazoa; phylum Arthropoda; class Insecta; order Lepidoptera; family Tortricidae; genus Cenopis; species Cenopis cana. The sequence continues at coordinate 10,446,100 of OX637488.1, forward strand.
AAAATGATACCAAACACGACCTACTAGCTAACCGTGGACGGTTAGAATTTTTACAATGAAGGCGGGCGGAGCGGTACTTTAACCCCCCCTCCCCGGCGCCAGAGGGGGGGCTCCCGTGGGCTACCGATCTTAATCGGCTTATTTTGACACAAGGAATAACTGTGCCAAGTTTCATACTTGTGTCAAAAAAAGTAAGGTTTTGCACTAAACGCCCTCACTAGAATACCAAACTCAATGACCGTTCTTACGTCTACGTTCTTATTATTATTGGTGCAACCTGCTGCAATACAATAATGCTGTGGTTTTGACATTATTATTTAACACGAAACTACACGAAAAGAATTATTTTTTATGATCGTACAAGCGCGTGCGCGTGCGATCCGTAACGCTGCTCCGCAGCCATTGAATAGTCACACAATGTGTGAGCCGGCGGCCGCATGTACTTTGCGCGGCGCGATGACGTCACGGTAGTAAGCCCCTCCTGCTATTAGCTAATTAGTAGCTTCCAGAAGATGATAAATGATGACCTCGAAAAAATCATTGTTTTAAATTATTGAATGCTATAAGTATTGAGGAACCTTTAGAGAAGACTTGCCACACGGTTATACGTTGAAAGTATCAAATTCTCTAATAATTCGTTTATTTGAAAAAAAAATATATAGGTAAGAGATAAACTTACCATCTTCCATTTCAGTTTTGCCATCATTGCTGTTATATACTCGTACTGTCTCTTCTCGAAACTTTTTCATTGCAGTTCTAAAGGTTGATCCTTGATCACAAACTAGCCCTAAAGGTATTAGTCCTGTTTGAGCAACTTGTGTCACAATTTCCTTTAAAATGTTCTGTAGTTCAATCGTAGATGTTGTTCCTTCACAGAAGTAGTGAGATACACATTGTCGCCATGAAGAACATATTCCTCTTACCATGAAGACAAGGGCATGATCACAATATTTCATTTTCCTTTCTCCAGCCACATCAACAAATCCATGAATTAGGTCACTTTTTTCGTTAAATGTCAAGTAGGGCGTCAGCGCAATTTCATCGAATACTATGGAGCATAACTTTTGCTGACGATTCCAAGGTCTTACAGTATTTTGGATGTGTTTAAAAACCTGTGGATTCACTCCTGGTTTCATAGAAACTTTTTCAGATAGTCTATGTAAAGTCCTCTTATTGGGCAAAGCAAACATCGTTTCCAGAAGTTTGTATGATTTCGGGCTTTGCTTCATAAGAATTAATGCCATCAATTTTTCATCCATTGTAAACCTCCTAGCCATTTTGTTGTTACGGCACTGCTTTAATTGCATCAGTAAAAAAGTCTGCGCCTGTTTGTTAAGATGTTTAAAATTCTTAAGCAACTGCTCATTATTTCCATGGGATATAGCTTGTGCAAGTCTTTGATCGCTTGTATGACCTAAGCTTGCCGTAGCTATGTTCAGCACTTTCTTCACGTATTTCCTCCTCTTGGAGCCTAATTTCTTCATTATAGAACCTGTAACACACATGAGTGAATATGGATGAAAATGGACGACCGCTTTAGCTTAGTTCGTAGTGACCCTGCCTACGAAGCAGGAGGTCCCGGGTTCGAATCCCGGCCGGGGCAATTATTTGTGTGATGAGCACGAATATTTGTTTTTTGGTCTTGGATGTTTTCTATGTATTTAAGTATCTATTTATCTATATAAGTATATTTATTTGGGGGTCTAAATTGCACCGCGTCCGTAGGGAGTACCCACCGTTACCCTACACGTGACCCCTGGGTGGTGCTAAAAGGTGCAACAATAACTGGCAAACCGTACTGTCTTCTCGAAGATCTCACGGTTCAATATAGTTGCCATACGAATAAAAAAAAGTATCTTTATCGTCCAAGTGCGTGTCAGCACAATGAAGGGGTTCGTGCCGACACTAGTATCAACCTATGTATATACATGTATACAACACACCCATTCATTTATCAATACCTATAATTAAATAACTACATACCTGCACTTTCTGTCTTGTCTTCTTCGTTATTTTGTTCTTTAAAATAATTGTGATCACGCAGAGCGTTTCGCACTAGAACAGAATTAGACAAAAAATTATAGCCTGTCACCATTAACATGACTTGCATTATACATTCTTAACATTAAATGCTAATAAGATTACAGGTAGAAATAAAAATAATGCGTTAATTTTAAATGGAACTCATATATACTATATTGGTATTTGTCAATGATAAGGTTTGTTTCAATTACATTTTGACGTTCTTTATTCGTTCATTTCATATGGGACAAACCGGCCAAGTGCGAGTCGGACTCGCGCACGAAGGTTTCCGTACCATTAACTATAAAAACAGCAAAAAAAACATGTTTGTTGTATGGGAGCCCCCTTAAATATTTACTGTATTCCGTTTTTCAGTATTTGTTGTTATAGCGGCCACCGAAATACATCAACTGTGAAAATTTTAGCTGTCTGACTATCACGGTTTTTGAGATACAGCCTGGTGACAGACGGACAGCAGAGTCTTAGTAATAGGGTCCCGTTTTACCCTTTGGGTACGGAACCCTAAAAAACAGCGTATTGCAACACCATGTATAATGCGACAAAACAGTAATGATACTTAAGCAATTATTTTTTACTATAACATGACATACTTTGAACCGTATTTAACGAAATTGAAAAAAAAAACATGATGCTGCTACTATGTACTAGTAATGTCTAATGCTTGCCTACTTAAGGTACACGCCCCTGTCCTTGATACTATCCCAGTATGCCACTTTTGATAAGTCATAGCAATGAAAGTGACAGCCGTCTAACAATCATTGGAAATTGGCATGCCAAGCGCTAGAGCTTATGAATATATGATATATTATATATGTTTACATATACGTAATGTTATTAATGATGCTACTTGATAAACCCTCTCTTTGACCCGTAAAGGATCAAGCAATAGCAGTCTCCATTAAGGTAAACGCGGGTTTCTTCGGTATAGTGGATATCTTCGTTAATTTTCGCTTTCGGCGTAAAAATAAGAAAACTATAAACAATTATTCATATTAAAAATATGAATATCATATTTCATTATATATGTTATCAAAATAAACACTCGTTCAATAGTAGATTTTTTAAATTGTATCTTTGCCATGCCTCCGAACCTCAGAACCCCGCAATCAGCTGTGTGAGTCGCACATGCTTATTTTTTACGTAAGAATGTGCGCCGCGTTTCTTAAGGTTCTGAGGTGATAATGGTAAGTCTATTTAGATAAAACCTATTTCAGTGTTATTCTATGATTCATAACGATCAGTTTGGTGTATATTTCAAGTTATTTGTACTCGTAAATTTGGAAGAAATCGCAATATTCTGACTCACGAAGAAATAAACAATTTATTTTGCCTTTGTGGATAACTTCGGTATACTACCGAAGTAACCGTTTTGGAATCATGATCTTTGTTTCATAATTGCGATAAGATATTATTATATATTACGGTTATTATATGTTTTATAGAAAATATACATATTATAGTTAACTTTTATATATCTTCGGTATACTGTTTTCTTGATAGTTTTCTAGTTAAAATCGTTTATATTGTTGCTAGTTTTGCTTATTTTTAAGTAAAATTTCAAACGAAGTGGTTACTTAGATTTGATTTTTTTTACGGATTGCGAAATTTAATTCGTATTTTGATATTTTGTCCAAAATACTATGTTAATGTATCTATTATTCTAATCATTGAAAGTAAATTATTTCGGGAATATCAAATTATCAGTATCACGAATTTATAATCTCCATTTTTAGTGAGTTGTTTACTTCTTCGGGAGTGACATAACGATATCAATTGAACTGATTGACAACGACTAGATCGATTCTGAATACGTATTTGTTTATATATACATTTGTATACATACATGTTTTACCGATATAAAAATTCATCCTCTTTTATTAAATGTTTATAAGTAATATGAATATACAGGGTGTCCCAAAACTACTAAAATTACAGAAGAAAACTGATCATGCGAGTCAGGCACCGTCTAAGGGCATCTCTCTCAATATCGCATTTACTTTAGGCAGGAAAAAATCTTGAAGTTGAAGAAGGCTTAACCTCCCGAAGATACCCACGTTTACCTTAACACGGCAATGACACATGGCCATTGACACATTTGACAAAGGTACATACTATAGATATCATTTGTAAAGTTGTAAATAAATCTCAGTCTCAGCTTTCATTAGCAAGACTATAGTCGAGTTCTTATATTCTGAGTATTAGATACCTTTATCTGCTTGGAGAGTGACAGCTTGAGAATGAGAACTAGACGGAACTTCATGGAAATCTTCGCCTGAAAATTGAGAAATTTTTAAGATTAATATTTGTGTTGAGTATAATGGCGCTACCACACTTCGCTATGCGTATTCGCCTCCCTCTTTGCACACAACTCTTTACTCATATTTGTTTATTGCTCGAACTCGCTCAAGCTGATTAATTTAAACAGTTGACGATTATTCTTATGTCATTCATTATGTAGCCATGCGATGGCCAAGTCATTCTTTATATTTAAAAAAACCGGCCAAGTGCGTGTCGGGCAACGCGCAAGGTAGGGTTCCGTAGTCGTCCACCCATTACATTATGTGGTCTAAGAAGTTCGCAAACTTATATTTACTATGTTTTTGACAGAATTAACAACATTATTTAAGGTATCAATGGAAATTGTACGAAAGTTTGCTTTTGCAAAGTACATTTCTGAAGTTCGACTATTACACGTTAACTAGTAATGTCTACTTAGCTGTTATAGTTTTCCTTTTAAATTCATCGTATATACCATGATTTTTTTCACATGCCTAGTAGCCACCGTTTAGCTGGCGGGGGGGGGGGGGGGGGGGGGGGGGACACTTGACCATAACAAAAATTATCACTTCAAAGCTTAATATCACGACAACCAATTCTTTAATCAAAAAATGCTTTTAGAAAATATTTTTGAAAGAGCTATCCAACGATACCCAACCAGTGAACGAATATAAACATGGAAGCATTCTGCCTGCTAAATTTTGACGCAACGCAAACTAACCCCAGTGGGGCAGGTCCTTAATAACTAGGCCCGGCACGAATTTAGTTCAACTGTGAAAAAATCAAGGATTTTTACAATTTAAGATGCCTTCATGTGTTGTGAAGTGGTGCAGGAATCATACGGATCGTAACAAAGACAAGGGAATCACTTTCCACGTGTAAGTAAATCGATAACGTTAGTAAAACCTTAAAAAAGTATTATGATCAACATTTTGTATAGGGATGATATTATGCCAAATGTAGTAAGTACATTTTTTATGGAATGCATCAAAGTATTTGTGGCTAGATTGTGTAAGGTCTTAATTCACGCACTTACTTGAGGGAATGGGTACACGGCGATGCAGAATGTAAACAACCCAGTCCTTTGTGCACTAAATGTTTCAAGTATTTCAAGCACTTATAATTAGCACAAGCGCATAAGAGTCAAGCACAAAGTAGAAGGAGAAATGGGAGAGTCATAGCACTTAATATTAAGAACGCGCAAGGAATATTTAGGTAATAACGAATGCGGCCAAGCGACAATTTATTGTATTAAACAATTGTTAAATTGAAAAAATAATAATAATAATAGACAATATTTTATTTCACCGACCCTGTAATGTCGCACATATCCCTGTGCAATCTACTTCCTCTGCCACTCATACGTAAAGGTGTATTCAGATATAGCCCCTCTATTTGCATCGACGTAAACGTTGCTGACTGTACGTGAACATGAGTAAATGGGTACGCACTGCCCGGCTGTACACATCCATACTAATTATTATAAATGCGAAAGTACTCTGTTTCACTATCTATTACCTACCTCTTCACGCTTAGACAGCTGAACCGATTGTGATAAATGTTGGTATGGAGATATTCGAGACCCTAGGAAGGACATAATATAGCTTTATCCCGTGGAATAACTCAGTCAGATGTCTGGAACGGAGTGTAAAAGTATAAATAATACAAATTAATCAGCAATTTTATTACAATACTGTTAACCTATTTATTTTGTTTTCTTTCAACGTGCCGAAAATTAAAATATTGATTAATTATTTGACTGTCTAAAATCTGTTGCATGAACCTATCCATGAATCTCATTGACATCTATCAAATATGATTCGTGACGGCACAGATCCGTGGCGTACGGCCTGCTGCTAGCGCCTGCAGCAAGAAGCTCATTGGCGGATTAAGTTGCTGATTGGCAGTTATTGTCTATACAACCATTTCAGTCACGCGCAAGTGTTTACAATTAGTGTAAAAGAGATAACTATTATTTTGTTATCGTTTTCGTATTATATCTCTGTATATACGTAACGTCGTATTTAAATGTGTGTGTATTTGTGTTTGTGTGCTAAGTGTCCCGATAAATTTAACGCCAAAGTTCTCAGAGGCTGCTTCCATGTTTATATTCGTTCACTGTACCCAACACGATGGGGTTTGGAAGAAAAAAAATTGCATCACCACTTTACATGTAGGGGAGGTACCCCAAAAAAATTTTTTTTTTAAGATTTTATTCTACCGTTTTGTCGGCGTCATTGATATGTATACTCATGACAAATTTCAGCTTTCTAGTACTAACGGTTACTGAGATAAACGGGGGACAGACGGACGGACGGACGGACGGACATGGCGAAAATATAAGGATTCCTTGTTTACTACGGAACCCTAAAAAATAAAGTAATACCTATGCTAGTCGGTGGAAATCCAGTTCTGTGGACACCCTGCCGGTACTACTGACTAAAATATAACCGACTTGGTTTAACATTACATATCAAAACTTTTTGTTGTAGAAGAACTGTGCTGCGAGATTTGCATCTTTTTACATGTAATGTTTTTGATAGGATTTTCATATTTATCATCCTCTTAGCATTTTCCTGATCGGTCTGCTATGGCACCCAATGAGAGGGAAAACTAGACCTTAGTGAGAAATGAAATTTATTTAGGTCTTAAGTACTTACCCTTATTTTTGTGTAAATAAATATGTATTTTTGGTGGGCTGCCTATTGAAATAATCAGATAGTTACTAGTGTAATCAGATACAGTATAGTGTAATTAAGAAACTACTTGTAAACGCATACCTGTCTCTTCCGATACGGTCGTGACTGCTTCGGGGTGTGGTACTGGTAATGGAAGAAGCGCACGGAGATCTTCACCTGTAAATTTTATACAATATTATATTTCTATATCTTACTAAAATGTCGGCTACCTGTTTATTCGTTAAAGTGTTGTCGTGTCATAAAAGCTCTTGGTTCTCCATATTAATAATTAATATTTAATAATAGGTACTATAACAAATCATAATTGAAACCACCGCGCGGAGTAGTGACGCGCGCCCATAGCTGTAGTAGTAGGACCGGGCATAGCCCCTGCACCCGCGCGCTAACGCGCCCCGCGCTCGCCCGCGCCTTACCGTATATAAGCAGCTGCGGACCGCCGCTCCGGCAAAAAAGGACCTCGGAGAGACGCCTAATACGACTGCGCTAGGCCGCGGACTCCGCTTTCTCCCACGATCCGAAGAAGAGTACCGTATAGTCCAGCGCCACCTGGAAGCACTGGAGTCGAGCGGAGCCGTGATGGACTGGCACGTCTACCAGCTCGACTCCGAGAAGAAGATGAAGGTCGCACTGCACGGCCTTCCAGCTGACACTCCTACAGAAAATATTGCAGCAGCCTGCGAAGAACTCGGCCACCCCGTCGAGTACGTTAGGCAAATAAATGCCCGGGGAGGGAGACCTGGCTGTACGTACTTCCTCCAGCTAGCCGGCCCACCACGCGACCACGCTGCTATCTACAGGATAAGGGAGCTCCTGTTGGTCCCAGCGGTCAAGGTCGAGGCCTGGAGAGGAAAACAAGGCCCTGCCCAGTGCCACCGCTGCCAGGGCTTCCGGCATCACTCCCAGGGATGCCACCGCCCGCTGAAATGCGTGCGATGCGCGGGCCCCCACTGGGCAAAAGAATGCCCGCGCCCAAGGAGCGAACCTGCAACCTGTGGGAACTGTAACGGCAACCACCCAGCGAGCGACCGCAAGTGCCCGGTGTTCAGACGGGAAGCAAGAAACCACAGAGCGGGCACAACAGCCCTCTCAGTACCTACCAAGACTGGACCAGAGACGAGGGCCTCGGTCAAGAAGCCCACGGTGGAAGAGTCGGCGCCTGCATCTCTCATGGCGCCGGCCAACGCCCCCCCCCAAAGGGGCGCACCTGAACCAAAGCCCAAGCTAACTAGAAAGAAGACGAAGAAGAAGAAGGCTGCACCACTCCCAGTAGCGCCTACTACTACGACGGCTTCACAAGACGCTCCAACCACAGGGAGCCCCCAGGCTGGAAGCAAGGACCTGGCGAGCATGATCGCCGCGCTCCTAACTGAAGCAGCCATCCAGGGCCCAGATGCGGTCCAGAAGGCACTAAAGGCTACCCTCACTTCCCAGCACGTTCAACCGTAAGCTGAGGGTAGTCTATTGGAACGCGCAGTCACTGACTGGAAAGGACGCCCTGCCCCGCCACTTTCTCAAGGAGCAGGACGTAGATATCCTGCTGGTCAGTGAAACCCTGGCCAAGAAAACCCTAAAGATGAGCGGCTATATTGTATACCAGCGGAACGAGACAAACCAGGCGGGATACCCGTTCCGCGGGCTTGCTATCTACATCAGACGCACCATCGTTCACCAGCCTGTCGACCACGTCGCCTACAACTCTATCACGGCACTGGGAGTTGACATCCGCGTGAACGAAGGAAACCTACGGCTGTACGCCATATACCGACCAGGATTAGGGGCGCTGGGCTCCCTCAGGCCTGATCTTCGGGCGCTATTCCAGTCTCCAGGGCCGACCATCCTGGCAGGAGACTGGAACGCCAAGCACACTGCATGGAACAGCTACAGGATTGACACCCCGGGAAGGGCCATCTACGAAGAAGCGCTGGACCGCAATTATGACATCTCCGGACCAGAAGAGCCGACGCACTACTGCGACGGCCAGGGGTCGTGCGATGTCATCGACTTTGCGGTCCACAAAGACGTTACGGCGGCACTACATCAGGAGGTCCTCCCCGACCTGCCCTCTGACCATCGTCCTGTGCTAATGGTCATAGACACAGCTCCCAACTCCATACCGACCCGGAAGACAACCAGGAAAACTGACTGGGAAGCTTTCGTACGGACAATGACACCCACGTATAAAGGCCCAGTCTCCACAGCAGCAGAGGTGGAAGCTGCATCCACAACCCTGACCAAGGACATTCAGCTGGCGTTAGACTCATCTTCGCGCACCATTGCCGCTGGGGAAAGGCAGAAGCCCCTCCCAGCGGCATTACAGGCACTCATAGCGAAAAAACGCCAGCTGCGCAGGACTTGGCAACGTACAAGATGCCCAAACCAGAAGACTGAGCTCAACCGTCTGGTGGAGCTAGTAAAAGCCAAGCTCGTGCACCACCGAGCGCAAGACTGGGAAGCCCACATCGCCAGCATAGAAGGTCAAATACCGTCAATACACCGACTATGCAAGCAACTCGGACAAACCCCGGAAGCCGTCCGCCCTCTACAGGACAGTAGTGGAACTCTCCGCTACAAAGCCGAGGAGAGGGCAGAAATATTTGCTGCACACCTAGAGGAACAGTTCCAGCCGAATCCAGTCAAGAATGCGACCCACACGAGGGAGGTGGAGCAACTTCTGAGAGAGTACTTTGAGCGCGAGCCGGAAGCAGAAGAGGACCCGGTCTTCTTCTCCCCCGGCCAAGTCCAAAAAGCACTAAGACGCGTAAATACCAGGAAAGCCCCGGGCGCCGATTCGATCCCGAACACAGCGCTACGTCACTTGCCACAGCGCACCATAGTGGCAGTGACCCGGCTGTTTAACGGGATCATGCGCTCGGGACACTACCCAGAGACCTGGAAACTTGGCCGGGTCATTATGCTGCCAAAACCAGGGAAGGACAGGAGAAGACCGGACAGCTACAGACCCATCACGCTGCTCAGTACTCTCTCCAAAGTATTCGAGAGGCTGCTACTGGGAAGGCTCCTCCCTCACCTACAGCCCCGACCGGAGCAGTTCGGATTCCGACCGGAACATTCGACATCGCTGCAGCTTGTTCGTGTCCTCGACTTTATGGCCGAGAGGATGAACAGGAAGGAGCACGTCGTCGCGGTTTTCCTAGACATGGAGAAGGCCTTCGACAGAGTCTGGCACGAGGGTCTGTTGGCCAAACTGTCGACCTCCTCCGCACCGCGACGACTTGTGAGAGTCCTCCGCTCGTTCCTGGCCGAACGACGATTCCACGTGGCGGTGGAAGACGCCACATCATCAGAACGCCCGATCCGAGCGGGCGTCCCTCAGGGAAGCTGCCTGTCCCCAGCATGCTACGCGCACTTCACCGACGACATCCCGGTGGCCAGTGACGTCAAGCTGGGACTATTCGCGGACGACGCGGCATACTACGCGTCGTCTCGCTCGCACAGCCACGCCGCCAAACTGATTCAGCGCCAGCTTGACGTCCTACCGGACTGGCTAGGAAAATGGAGGCTCACGGTGAATGTGGGCAAGACGCAGGCCCTCCTGACGGGCAGGAAGCACCCGCCGCCGCCGCTGCAACTCCAGGGGCAGAGCATCCAGTGGCAGCATACATGTAGATACCTGGGGGTCACTATCGACCGTGGGTTGACAATGAAGCAGCATACTGAAGAGGTGGTGCGAAGGGCGAAGGCAGCGCGCACCAAACTCCGACCAGTATTAAGCAGCAGCCTCCCGCTCCGGACCAAATTGGGGATCTACAAGACGTACGTTAGGTCCCGCCTAACTTACGCGGCTCCCGCGTGGTACGCCCTGACAGCTGAATCCAGCCGGAAGAAGCTCAGGGCACAGGAGTCGCTGAGCCTGAGGACCTTAGTACGAGCCCCCAAATACGTCCGGAACAGAGTGATCAAAAGAGACCTGCAACATCAAGGACTGGATGACTTCATCGTCGAGCTAGCGCGTCGGTTGTTCGCGAGAGCCGACGCCTCCAACCACCCGCTGCTAAAGGGCATTGCCCCGCTGCACGCGCGCCCTCCGGACACCAACCCAAGGCGGCGAGCCCAACCACGCGAGCTCCTGCCGCCGGAAAACAATGAAGCCACACGAGATGCAACCTAGCACACCCACCCACGCCGCAGACAGGCCCAACTGGCATTAAACGCCAAGACGGCCAATGTCCAAATAAAAAAGAAGAAGATTAAAAAGCCAAGAAGGCAAAGAAGACCCTCCCACCGTGATGGGAGGCGAAAATAAACAGCCAAAATGGACCCATCCAGAAATGGCCACCCCACACCCCTGACCTATTGGGGAGTGTGAGAAGACCCACGATACGATACGCTCCGGCAGTTAGTCTCGCGCAGTGCGCCGCTCTCAACGACTTGGGACGGTACAACTGACTCGACTAACGCAAGCATCGCGACCGCCCGGTATTGCTTTCGTAGCACGGAACGTGCCGGTCAGCCGTGACGTAACCCTATCAGTTAGGCAGTACACTTTGTACTTAGGTGTAGCTGTGCTTAGTGATACATCCGTAATACGGGATATCCAAAGTGCACTACGTACGTTTATGTTTGTTTTATTATAAGTGTTATGTATGTACCTACTTAGTTTCGCCCGCTATTATTGTATTTACTTTGAATGTGTTGCTAGTGTTAGGTATTAAGCAATTTCCTTAGATTTACGCTTTTAGTACTTGTTAGCTTATTTTTAAAGACTAGTGCGCTATGTACATTGTTTTGTATAATGTTTAATTGATTTCCGTAATTGCCTTGTTTCTTATACATAGCTGTTAACCATACGCGCACACGCTTGTTTGCATTTACGCTTGTTATTGTTTGTAGTTCTTTTTATGCTTTGCCACGCCTTAAGTAAATATAGCTTCCCCTTAAATAGATTGTTTAACGTTCTATTTGCTTCTAATCACTGCATTGTATTAAATTTACGTTTGTTGTTGCTGTTTAGTTTAGTTGTTTGTTAGATCTTAGCTAGCGCTTGACTTACTGTTTTGCAACTGTTTACTGTGGTGCGATTTTTTGCCATTATACGTCTTAAACTATTCCGTGGTGGTTTCAATTAAAGAACCCGCATTATAATCTGGCGCCCAATCGTGGAAGCCCTACGGCATAAATATAACCTAAGACCTAGAGGGGTCAATAAATCCGACACAACGAAGATAATCAAAGCAGAGATGTCTACAGACGGAGATACGTCCCAGGTATTGAGTCTGACGACGGAACAGTTCAAAGAACTTCTACAAGCGGTTGGTAGTGGAAAGAAGAGAACTTTACTCAGCGACTGTCCAGCACGATTCAATGGCAGTAGAAATGCTACAGCAGTGGAAGCGTTTATATCCGGCGTGTCCACCTTCAAACAAGTCGAAGAGTTGGACGATACTGTTATCCTGGAAGGTTTGCCCTTAATCTTACAAGAAGATGCTGCAGTTTGGTGGCAAGGCGTCAAACATGAGATAGATACATGGGATGAATTTGAGAATCGGCTACGTCACGCATATGCACCGAAGAAGCCAGCGTACGAAATTATTCAAGAGATCGTCGACTTCAAACAGGATATAAATACTCCTACGGAGATATTCATACAACGGAAGCGAGCGCTTATAGCACAATTACCACCTCCTCGTCTCACAGAACAATTTGAGATCGACATGGTATTTGGACAGATACGTTTTGAAATAAGAGACAGAATAGCGAGAGAATCAGTAGCGACTTTCAAGGAGTTATCCGAGAAGGCCAGAAACATTGAGCGAAGTTTAGGTGAAAGAGCAATGAAGACAGACAGGACAGTTAGGACAGTTAACAACTATAGCACAAAGCCAAAATTACGGTGCAACCACTGCAGAGCACCTGGCCACACTGCTGACGTGTGCAGAAAACTAGCGAAGAAGCTGAACAAAGCGGCTGAGAAGCCAGAACCAGCACCAGCACCTCCAGTGGCTACGACCTCTACTTGTGATAATACCAAGCCAAAGTTCAAGTGCTATGGGTGTGGTGAGCCAGGCGTTGTTAGAAGCCAATGTCCGAAATGCAATCTCCAGAAAGCGAAGCTAGAACAATTCGAGTTCTGCTCTGTTGACCTGTCTCACCGCCTACGATCAACGATACCTATCAGAATAGGGAAGATAGAAACAATTGGCTATGTTGACACATGTGCTAAGGCCAGTGTTGCCTCGTACCAATTGTACAGGAGCCTTATAGAAGAAGGATTTAAATTTGAAGAGAAAAGGATGTACATAACCTTTGCAGACGGGATTGCGAAGATGCAGAATGTTTTCACGGTCACCGCGCCTGTCGTCGTGTACGGGAGAACTGTACCTACACCATTTATTGTGTTGCCACAAGCCAGAACTAATAAAACCCTGCTAGGAGTGGATTTCATTGAAGATGCCAAGATGGTAATCAACCTTCCTCAGCTCACATGTCGATTCTTGGATGATCCCTCGGCTGTGTTCGATTTACATAAGGAAGATATTAGTGAAACAGTTATCGGCGAAGTAGTCTCTGAAGTCGCCTTACCAGAACTACTGTCCCCATTGCCCTCAACTCCTGAGAAATACACGGCTCCTAAGCAGAGCACTGAAATGACTCTGAGTCGTCCATACGGGCCTTCCTTTAGTGTTGGGTTGATTGTATCCCCAAAAATGGCCGCCAAGCGACAGCTTGAGCCACAACTAGCTGATGAAGCCCCTTCGATTTCTGCACGAAGAATGAGCACCAGCCAGCTACCACATGAAGAGATGCCTAAACGTTATGGACCTCTGATACCGATCGATCTGCATACCCCACGGAAATGTCAACGTACTACACAGCTCGATGGATACTCTCCCATTATCGATTCATTGTACAGAGATGCGGTAAGAGCGTTTGAGGAACCTCCACCCAATTTATCGCCTGTCTCTAGGAACCTGTTCGGATCCCCAAGCACGGATATTGCATCCATCGACGTAGCTGAATGTGTTCTCAGCCAGGGGGAGACTGTGCAGTTGGAAGAGTTGTTGAAACAAAATGAGCAGGTTTTCATTCCTAATGGAAAGCCAACGACACAGACAGAGCATATTATCGACACTGGAAGCCATCGACCCATCTCTGTCCCACCGTATCGTTTACCACCTGCAAAAACTGAAACACTTAAACAAGAAATCAGCAAGATGCTCGAAGAAGGGATAATTAAGCCATGCATGTCTCCATGGTCCGCACCTGTTGTGATGGTTCCGAAGAAGGATGGAGGAACGCGAGTCTGTGTTGACTATAGGCAGCTCAACTCCATTACAACACCTGACGTGTATCCCTTGCCTCGCATCGACGACTTGTTGCATAACGCGAAACGAACACCCTTCATGTCTACCATCGATTTGCGTGCTGGATACTGGCAAATCAAAGTAAGAGAAGAGGATCAACCCAAAACTAGCTTCGTTACACCGTTTGGCATGTACCAATTTCTCAGAATGCCATTTGGCCTTCGCAACGCGCCAGCTACGTTTCAGCGCCTCATGGATGGGTTTCGCATATCGTTGAGCCACATCAAACTTTTGGTTTATCTCGACGACTTAATAATTATGTCCGAAACGTTTGAGCAACATCTGAAAGACTTGCAAGATGTTTTCGCACGACTGAAAGAGTATAACCTAACAGCGAATAAAGAAAAATGCAAATTCTGCTGTGCAAAGATCAAGTACCTCGGACATTATATCACACCCAATGGATTGGAACTTGATCCAGAGAAGACCAACTCTATATTGAAAATGCCAGCACCTTCCAACCTCAAACACTTGCTGTCGTTCATACAGACGTGCTCTTGGTACCGAAGGTTCGTACCAGAATTTGCCAAAGTTGCCGAGCCCCTCACACGTTTGACGAAGAAAAACGCCAAATGGAGATGGACAAGCGAACAACAGACCGCGTTTGAGACTCTGCGTGAACTCTTGGTTAGCGCTCCCGTATTAGCACAGGCTGACGATTCCAAACCTTACATCATAAAGTCAGATGCCAGTAACTATGCCATCGGTGCAGTTTTAGTGCAGGGGGAGGGAGAACAAGAACACCCCGTTGAATACGCAAGTCGACTGTTGACTCCAGCAGAGCGGAACTACTCAACCACTGAACGGGAAGCTCTCTCATTAGTCTGGGCCGTGAATAAATTTCGTGGGTATATAGAAGGCACGCCGATCACAGTCATGACTGATCATCAGGCTTTAAGATGGCTCATGACACTGAAGTCGCCAACAGGTAGACTAGCCAGATGGGCTTTGCAGCTACAGCCATTCGATCTCACCATAAAGTATATACCTGGTCGGACAAATGTTGTAGCAGACTTGTTATCACGTCCTAGCTGTGACTTAGAGACAAAGGACAGCTGTGGAATATGCAGCATTGTAGTAGATTCGCCTAAGAAGAGTCCAAAAGAGATAAGGGAAAAGCAGATGACAGATGAAAACATACAGAAGATTGTTAAGGCTTTAGAAGGGAATTCGGAAGAAGATGCAAGATATTGGAGTTTCAAAGGATATATTATGAACAACGGCATATTGTACAGATATAATCCTGATACTGAAGCTGAAAATAGTCAGCTTGTTGTTCCAGAGCAGGAACAGAAAGATGTTATCTCTGTTTACCACGACGAGCCCACCGCAGGACATTACGGAGCAGAGAAAACCTATAACCGTATCAGTATGCGATACTTTTGGAAAGGCATGAGGAAGGACATTGAAAATTACGTCCGTAACTGTATACCGTGCCAGAGATATAAGCCTTCCAACATGAAGCCGGCAGGACTACTTCAAACCACAGCGATGAATAAAAGGTTTGAGGTCATCGCCTTCGACTTATTTGGGCCCCTACCGACTTCGTCCGATGGGAAGTCCTGGATATTAATCATAGAAGACTTGACTTCCCGTTGGGTTGAACTTTTCGCACTGGAAAGTGCCACCGCTGAAAATTGTGCAATGACGCTTATCAACGAGATCTTTTTACGATATGGCATGCCAAGGCGGATAATAAGCGACAACGGCTCCCAATTTGTGAGTTCAGTCATGCAAAAAGTGACATATGTTCTCAATATCAAACATGCGTTTACGCCAGTCTACCATCCAGAGACCAACCCGGTAGAGCGGAAAAATAGAGACCTCAAAACACAGCTTGCCATCCTTGTAGGTGACAACCACCGCATCTGGCCTGAGCAGCTACCAAGTATTCGCTTTGCTATGAATACGGCGACAGGATCGACAACTGGATATACACCGGCTTACCTGACGTTTGGTCGAGAACTGCGAACTCCTGATGACAATGCCAACGACTTGCGCGAAATCATCCTTTCTGAAAATTTTATCCCAGAAATAACGCCAAAGTTGATATTGCTAGCAGACACACTGAAGAAAGTAAGAGAAGTTCAAGAAATGAAGGAAGAGAAGAGAAAAGAATATGTTGACAAGAGTAGAAGAAGCTGTCCAAATTATAAGCCTGGAGATCGAGTAATGGTAGAAAGCCATGCCGTCAGCAAAACCTCCCAAGGTTTCAGTGCTAAGTTTGCACCCCGCCGTGATGGTCCATATATCATCCTTAAAAGCCATGGACCGAGCTCCTTCCATATCGCCGACCCTAGCCATCCAGACTGTAGCATTGGATTGTATCACGCCTCTGCATTACGTCCATACCAAGGTGAAAAAGATAGTCCATTGCCACCGCCTGCCATACCAATCCGCAAAAGAGGTCGCCCTCCAAAGAAACCCGCACCAGAAGCACCCCAACGCGCTTCACGTCCACGTGGTCGTCCACCTCGTCAACAAAGTAATCTGGCTTCCTCGCCGAGACGTCTTCGGAGCCAGAGGGGGAGATTATAACAAATCATAATTGAAACCACCGCGCGGAGTAGTGACGCGCGCCCATAGCTGTAGTAGTAGGACCGGGCATAGCCCCTGCACCCGCGCGCTAACGCGCCCCGCGCTCGCCCGCGCCTTACCGTATATAAGCAGCTGCGGACCGCCGCTCCGGCAGTTAGTCTCGCGCAGTGCGCCGCTCTCAACGACTTGGGACGGTACAACTGACTCGACTAACGCAAGCATCGCGACCGCCCGGTATTGCTTTCGTAGCACGGAACGTGCCGGTCAGCCGTGACGTAACCCTATCAGTTAGGCAGTACACTTTGTACTTAGGTGTAGCTGTGCTTAGTGATACATCCGTAATACGGGATATCCAAAGTGCACTACGTACGTTTATGTTTGTTTTATTATAAGTGTTATGTATGTACCTACTTAGTTTCGCCCGCTATTATTGTATTTACTTTGAATGTGTTGCTAGTGTTAGGTATTAAGCAATTTCCTTAGATTTACGCTTTTAGTACTTGTTAGCTTATTTTTAAAGACTAGTGCGCTATGTACATTGTTTTGTATAATGTTTAATTGATTTCCGTAATTGCCTTGTTTCTTATACATAGCTGTTAACCATACGCGCACACGCTTGTTTGCATTTACGCTTGTTATTGTTTGTAGTTCTTTTTATGCTTTGCCACGCCTTAAGTAAATATAGCTTCCCCTCAAATAGATTGTTTAACGTTCTATTTGCTTCTAATCACTGCATTGTATTAAATTTACGTTTGTTGTTGCTGTTTAGTTTAGTTGTTTGTTAGATCTTAGCTAGCGCTTGACTTACTGTTTTGCAACTGTTTACTGTGGTGCGATTTTTTGCCATTATACGTCTTAAACTATTCCGTGGTGGTTTCAATTAAAGAACCCGCATTATAATCTGGCGCCCAATCGTGGAAGCCCTACGGCATAAATATAACCTAAGACCTAGAGGGGTCAATAAATCCGACACAACGAAGATAATCAAAGCAGAGATGTCTACAGACGGAGATACGTCCCAGGTATTGAGTCTGACGACGGAACAGTTCAAAGAACTTCTACAAGCGGTTGGTAGTGGAAAGAAGAGAACTTTACTCAGCGACTGTCCAGCACGATTCAATGGCAGTAGAAATGCTACAGCAGTGGAAGCGTTTATATCCGGCGTGTCCACCTTCAAACAAGTCGAAGAGTTGGACGATACTGTTATCCTGGAAGGTTTGCCCTTAATCTTACAAGAAGATGCTGCAGTTTGGTGGCAAGGCGTCAAACATGAGATAGATACATGGGATGAATTTGAGAATCGGCTACGTCACGCATATGCACCGAAGAAGCCAGCGTACGAAATTATTCAAGAGATCGTCGACTTCAAACAGGATATAAATACTCCTACGGAGATATTCATACAACGGAAGCGAGCGCTTATAGCACAATTACCACCTCCTCGTCTCACAGAACAATTTGAGATCGACATGGTATTTGGACAGATACGTTTTGAAATAAGAGACAGAATAGCGAGAGAATCAGTAGCGACTTTCAAGGAGTTATCCGAGAAGGCCAGAAACATTGAGCGAAGTTTAGGTGAAAGAGCAATGAAGACAGACAGGACAGTTAGGACAGTTAACAACTATAGCACAAAGCCAAAATTACGGTGCAACCACTGCAGAGCATATACATTATACATAGCTGTTAACCATACGCGCACACGCTTGTTTGCATTTACGCTTGTTATTGTTTGTAGTTCTTTTTATGCTTTGCCACGCCTTAAGTAAATATAGCTTCCCCTTAAATAGATTGTGTAACGTTCTATTTGCTTCTAATCACTGCATTGTATTAAATTTACGTTTGTTGTTGCTGTTTAGTTTAGTTGTTTGTTAGATCTTAGCTAGCGCTTGACTTACTGTTTTGCAACTGTTTACTGTGGTGCGATTTTTTGCCATTATACGTCTTAAACTATTCCGTGGTGGTTTCAATTAAAGAACCCGCATTATAGTACTAAGTTTTTTATACAACAACGGTGACAGTAGGTAGCTTACAAGTATAGGCTGAGCTAAGCTCTATAGTGACTATTCTTAATGGCATGAATACAACACCAATTAATTACTGACACAGCAAGTAGTGATGTCTTTTGTAAGGCTGTTTCACGGCAATGAAGTGACGTTTGAAACATTAGACAAAGGTATTTGTCATTTAAAAAGTTTCAAATAAATCTCAGTCTCAGCGTTCCAATAGCCAGGCTTTAGTTGAGTTCTTATATGTGACATTTTCATGGCAAAGGTAATATATTGTCGGTATTGAGTTATTGGTACCTCCTTATAGCTGAGAACATTCTCCTTCATATACAAAAAGAACGAGATCGCTATGTTGAGTATTTTATTTTTAATAATTTTTTGAAGTCCCAACATATCATTATACTGTTTTGAGATATTCGAGTTTAAAGTTTGGAAGCCTAAAAAACCTAGTTATAGGTTGAAGTTATGGAGATAGTGGTTTTAAAATGTTCCACATACATTATATTACTCGACAAATCATATGTTGTCTCTAACATTTTACATTTTATAGAAATAATACAAGAATAATGCACGTAGGGTGTAGAGGCAAAATCAAAAATAAAATATTTTATAAAACTCAAAATCGACAGATTTTCAGCCGGCTTATGTTGATTTCTGAATATTATGTAGGTAAGGTTTATAATAAAAATAATGAAACAACCATATTTCAAGGCATAATTTTTTTAAATAATAAAACAAAAAATATCAACACTTATATAAAAAATATATAAAACGAACATTGTACTGTTTAATTCTCATAATTTACATTAATTTAGGAATAAAACTAACGATCAAGTGTAATTAAACACAAAAGTAATGTAGTTTTCTATCAAAAAAGTGACTTCAAAGTTTAGTAATTTTAACATGATTTTTGTATGAAAAGTGATCTAGGGTACCACATTGTCGCTATTCATAAGTTTAGAGAAATAAGAATTCCACTTCCATTATTTAACATAGTGTCCGCACTAGAAGTGCATATATCTAATACAAATATTATTATCAATCAATAACATAACTTATTTTATAAAAAATAACAGTCTTTTCGTCAGCTTCACTAATTTAGATCAAGTTTGTTAGTTTAACATTCCTTAGGGTACCACATTGTCGCCTTATGACTTATGAGATCAAAATTATTATTAAGACTTATTATATTAAAATTATTACTTACACAAGTAATCATATGCATTTAACATCATTATGAAAATGATTTACACCACTATTTTTAAAAGGGTAACAACACATAAAGCTAAGTGAACGTAACGGGCAGCTGAGTTACGAACTGTCAAGCAAATGGATGGGACTAAACTTCTCTTTAGACAACACGTGTTACTACATTTTCCAATGGCCCCGATATAAACTATATTTTGTATTATTGTATTTATTATAAAACTTTGATTGGGCTTGGAATTTTAAATTAAATTGCTATTATTTGATTGATCAACCGCGCCAACTCGCTACTTAGGTAGGTAGAAAGAAGTGTGGTTTATATCGAATCAAAATACATAATTTTAATTAAAATTTAGTTTAGGGTTTAGAACATGTGCCTAACAAACTATTACATCGTGTTAGTGTGGGTGATAAGCGTGACGTGAACAAATAATACCTACCTAGTTAATGTTGTTATTTTATGATAATTTATAACGCACTAGCTTTTGCCCGCGGCTTCGCTCGCGTTAAATGCTCCATACAAACTTCCACCCCCCCCCCCCCCCTTTTAGAGAAGGGGGGGGGGGTGTAGAAAGAGACAAAAAGTAACCTATGTCACTCTCTATCCCTTCAACTATCTCCACTTAAAAAATGACGTCAATTCGTCGCCCCGTTTTGCCGTGAAAGACGGACAAACAAACAAACACACACATACACTTTCCCATTTATAGGTAATATTAGCATGGAAGTATGGATTTTACGTCTGCAATTATTACATATTATGTTTTCTAAATTATATTTTCATTTTCAAAGCAAATAAGTTTAATGAGTTTACTTCAAGCTTATGAGCGACAATGTGGTACCCTAGTCGGTAAACTTTGGCCGTGTTTTTTTCCGACTTTTAGTTGAAAAGTTTAACTTTTTATCAATACACCGTATTATTTTAAGTGTGTAGAAGCTATTTTTAATCAAAACAAATTTTCGCTATTTTCGAGTTGATTGACAAAATCAGTGATATCTCGGAATCCATAAGCGACAAAGTGGTACCCTAACCCTGATAACGTCACATATTCTGAGCCTTACATACCTTTATCTGCTTGGAGCGTGACAGCTTGAGAATGAGAGCTTGAAGGAGCTTCATGAAAATCTTCGCTTCGCTGAAATTGATAAATGTTTAATAAATATATCATCATCATTATTATTTAAGAGTTTCACTCTTGTCGATGCAGTTCTCTTCAGTCCGTTCTACTTAACGCCAGTAAATAAATAAATATATATTTAAGACTAATAATGACTATCAGGTTTTCTATTTGTAGGTTATTGTGTCTTGATATTTATCGTCCTCTTAGCATTTTCCTGACCGATCCGCTATGGCACTCCATGAGAGGGAAAACTAGACCTTAGTGAGAAATGAAATTTATTTACATATTTGGTAGTTGGCACTTATAGGTATACTTATTTTTGTGAACATATGAATATTTTAAACTACGGCGGCGGCCAACAATAACCGTGCGGTCCACCTGATGGTAAGCGGACACCGCAGCCTATAGACGTTCGCAACTCCAAAAGAGTCAGGTGCGCGTCGCCGACCCTTTATAAAATTTGAGGATTGACCGTGTTGACAGCAGAAGGCATAAAAGGTCCCTCGTTCTTAACACAGTGTATCCTCGAGAGTTCTGGCTACCTTGCTAACCTCCAGGAACACAACACTACATACTTGTAATAGTACATTACTGCAGAGACCAGTAAGTAAGCCATTCTGGACAAGTACAAGTAGAGGTATGAGGCCAGGATGGCACTTACGGTCGAAGCTTGTATTGTGCTTTTCTCAAAAATGAAACAAGTTGAATGAATAATTTTCGCCCATTCCGCCTCGATCGTTCTAAAATCTAGGTTAAAGAACCAGCTGTGCGCTGGCGCGAGGCGGCGCGCGCCGGGCGGGCGCGCACTGCCGACCTTGCCGCGCGCGCCGCCAGCGCCTAACTTATGATATGTAATGGGATTTTCACCTCTCCTGTTCGGAAAGATCGATTTTCATGAGTAGATAGCCGGGTTGAAAATCGCTTTTCCAACCCTAGGGTGGAAAGTATTTTTTTTTTAATTTCCATATGCTGGGGCTGCGCGCCCGCCGCGCCCGGGCGCTGCGCGGGGCCAGTCGCGGGCGCGCGGCCCGGGCGGGGGGCGGGGGGCGGCGGCGCCGGCTGCTGCTGGCTGCAGCGCGTGTTTTTATTACTGAATCCTTAGAATATCATTTTCTATAAATTTTATTTCTTAATTATTTTCCTCATAGTCGAAATGAAAAGTAGAATGTTTAATTCGGGTGAAAGTACCCATTTCACCCTTGAACTATTGGCGCTCTCACTTCGTTCGAGCCTCTCGAGATAAAATGGGTCACTTTCAACCCTTGGTTAACAATCTACTATTACATACTTACTTCCTGGACAGTAGGTGTTACTTCCTGGACACTTCTGGCAACTGTCCAGGATAAGGATACTATCTTCACAGATGTTATGAGAACATTACATACTATTTTTGAGAAAGGTAAATAACGTTATTATGGCTGTGGTTTTCTACAAGGCGAAGGTACTTCCCCAGTTGTCATAACTAGTCTATGTATTCGTTATCTCATACAATTTATATTTATTTTTGTGTTGTATTATTGTCAGTGTACATCAAAGAATGTTTGTAAATGTTTAATGAAGTGTATTTTTTATTTTATTTAAGTACTTATTAAAAATATTTATCGAAACAATCAGATAGTTAAGAAACTATTTGAAGTAACACATACCTATCATTTCCGAGACGGTCGTGACTGCTTGAGACTGTGCTAATGGAAGTCGCGCACAGAGATCTTCACCTGTAATCAGTATTTTATGTCTATATAATAAAGTTACCATTTAAAGTTTTTTTACATACCACAACGGCGACAGTAGCATATAGATTAAGGCTGAGCTGTGATCTAGTGACTATTTTTACTAGCTTGAATTACCATCAATTACTGACACAGCAAGTAGTGATGTCTTCTGCAAGGCTGTTTGGCAGTCATGGTGCCCTAAATTTGAGCAAGATGCTATCCCAATACACTAATATTTTTTTTGAGACAGAAATATATCTTGCATACCTTTATCTTCTTGGGCAGGGTTGACTGATTGAGGAGGTAAGCATGATGGATGTTCATGGAAGTCTTCGCCTGAATTGAATATATTTCATTTATTTATTTTCAGTCTCTTAGGCTTTTTACAATAACATCATATAACAATTTACCTATATTTAACAAAATTTGAACAGTTTCATTTGTTTTGTTTAGTTTGATTTCAAAACAAAACGCACTACTGTATTTCCTACTATGGTCATCATCATCCTCCTAGCGTTATCCCAGTACAGTTGCATCCTGAAGGATGTTCGGGGTCCGCTCCCTAATCCCAAGATTTGGCGTAGGAACTAGTTTTTACGAAAGCGATTGCTATCTGACCTTCCAACCCCGAAGGGATACTAGACCTTATTGGGATTAGGCTTTGTCAAGTGAGTGGGCAACTTGACTGTTAGTTCTCAAGCCGCCCGAAGACCTGCAATTTGGCTTAACGACTGCAGCCATAGACAGCAGCCGGGATCAATGGCTTAACGTGCCTTCCAAAGCACGGGAGCGCTCAGTTAGTAACCACTCATATCGGTCACCCATCCAAGTCCTGACCGCTGCCCACTTAACCTTAGATACCGCACGCGATACTAAGGCGCCGCCGGGCCACGAGCGCTCCTTACCGTATTTCCTAGTATGGTACTTTCAATTTTTATCTTGTTATTCGTCAGTAAGCAATGTAAGTGTATTAAAAATAATGTAATCAGAATTAGTAAGAATGAATACCTCCAGTTTTGGACTACAAAGGTACAAGAGGGACCCTTATGGTGCGAGCCTGCTCATCTCTCTATCTGTCATATTAATGTTATCCGAAAAACTACTAACTACTTATGCTATTAGATTGAAATTTGGAAAAATAATATAAGTAAACAATGCTAGAAAAGTTAATAATGTTCATGTATAGTGATGTAAAATTTTTGGTGTGCACAAAATAATACTTAAATTGTATTGCAAGTCAAGTGCCTACCCACAACCATCATAGGCAAACATTTATTCATTAATACATCTAAAATAACTACATACCTGGCCTTCCAATGACTAATGTTGCTCCCGTCAGGTCTTCCTCATCATTCTTGTCTTTAAAATAATTGTGGTCACTCAGGGCATCTCGCACTAGAACAATACCGAACAGGTACTTATCATCATTATCAATTTTATAATAATAGCTTATTTTGACAAAAGGCAAATAAGAATTTACACATAAAATCAAGGTTCATATTCATATTTTTAATGGAACGGTTAAATTAAAATTCTAAGTTTAATTTCAGTACAGTCTTCAACAATATTTCGATGACAGCTTTAGCATAGTTGAAAGTGACCCTGCCTATGACGCTGGAGGTCCCGGGTTCGAATCCTGGCGGGGGGATTAATTTGTGTGAAGAGCAGGAATATTTGTTCTTGGGTCTTGGATGTTTTCTATGTATATACGAGTAAGTATCTATTTATCTGTATAAGTATGTATATCGTCGCTTAGTACCCATAGTACCTACAAGCTTTGCTTAATTTGGGACTAGGTTGATTTGTGTAAGATTGTACACAAATATTTATATATTTTTAAAAATAGAATTGCCTTGTTAAATGGTAATATTTAGTGTTTTTAACATAATAAACTGTGTTTTATGCATTCTTTAATGTAAATAAGGATGAATTACAAAGAATATGCCGAATATGAGTAAATGAGTCATGTCACCATGTGGTATTATATTTTTCATCTCTCGTAAATGAAAAGTAGAGTGTTTAACTCTGGTGCAAGTACCCAGTTCAGCCTTGAACTATTGGGTGTATATCTCGGGTGAAATGGGTCACTTTCAACCCTTGGTTAACAATCTACTATTATTGTTGAACACCAAATTACATTTAAGTAGGAGAAGGTACTCACCGGTTCCAGGTACAGGAAATGGTTCACCGTGTGCAATTTCGTCATCCGTAAATAGGCAAGGATACGAGTAAAAAATTCTCTTGCCTGCTCCGTCAAACTGATACTGGTCAAAATGTTTTTTACACACCCGTTTAAGAAGCAATTGTTCTTTTGATAGACCGATGAGCAAGGGATTAGTCGGCACAAGGAATGACATCCACAAACTCCTAAGCTTATCGTTCTTAGGAAAACAAAAAAGTTGTTCATTTGTTGCATTGCAACCACCAACACAACACTTACGCTTTGGTCCCATGATATCCTTATTGTACAAACGCTACCGCAGCACAATAAGAAAGTATTGCCCCAAATAACAAAGGAGAATTGGCTATTTCGGATCTCAACTCAGCGAAAAGCGAGGAGATACACAAAAACACCGGCTTACTCAACTTCGAAACTTGGCACAATGAGAGATGTCAAAACTTTTCAATCTGAAATCCGTTTCAAGATGGCGGAGCGACAGTAGCGCTATGTTGGCAACTTCGGGAGTTAAGCTGTCATACCCCTGGTCTCATATGAGCACTTTTTTTGTGAGTCATGTAAGACTCATTGAGCGTGGTGCATAAAATTTCTTCGACCAAGTCCAGTGAGTCTCATATGAGCACTTTTTTGTGAGTCATGTAAGACTCATTGCGCGTGGTGCATAAAATTTCTTCGACCAAGTCCAGTGAGTCTCATATGAGCACACTTTTGAGCGTCAGCAGTAGAGAAAAGCATAGTTTAGAAGCAATTCCACGACGGGAAAAAATAGGCTGGTGCGAAAACGTTGTGTTGGATGCTATGCGAAATTGAAAGTAGAAGGAAAATTGGCTAGGCGAGCAAAACAAGTACGTACGGAGTGTAAACGGTGTAATAAGGCGTTTTGATTGGATTGGTACAATGCAAAACATAAGAAGGTATTTGAATGATATGACAAGTAGGTCTTTTTTGATTGGTTATTTAGAATTTTGATTTGTTTAAGTGTGTTAATTGAGCAATAAGGAGGTAAAATAAACACTTGAACCTAGTCTGAAAAATTCAACAATAGATATATTACGATTTTTTTCTTTTGGTTATGCAAAATGAGGGTTTTTGCTACACGTTCAGGCTGCAAAAACTGAGGCATTTAGCCACGTTCAGCTAGTAAAACAAGTACGAACTTCACTACCAAAATGAGTCGCATAAGACTCATGAGCTTATTCCAAAAGGCATGTGTGAGTCGTATATGACTCCTTGGACAGGGAAGTTGTTAAGCCCTCTATAGATTGTCAATTGATACCATGAAAAGTAAGTGAGACAACAAGATCCGCAAATACATGACGGTAGCTGTAACTCATCCTTAATGTTATCCTTTTACCAAACAAAAAAAGTGCCCATTCAACCAATCTCACCCAGAGCGCGAACCGAAAACGAATGAAGTTCGAATACCTCCCTTACTGTCGCACTTGATGATTGAAGCGACAGAGAGGGAAATGTTCGAACTTCGTCGTCGTTTTCGGTTCGCGGTAGGTCCTCTGGTTACAGTTTATAGGTCAAAGCCGGCATCACTGATCAACAAGGCCCTGTGGAATACTCATTACACCTATAGTCGTTATAGGGCGTCGTCGTAGGCACAACACGCGACACATTTAGGTGTTCTTGGCGTTCAATGGGTGTGTCATTCATCAACGTTGATAAAATAGCTTAGGCTTGTACAATTGTAACATATAGCTTCTTCAATTAGGCCCCTTGTTCTTATCCATTGCGAGGCTTTCTTGGCCTTCCCTCTAACGTTATGCATTTGTTGAACACACAGACCACCGCCAGGTGATCCGTGGTTGAACATGAACGCCACACGCCCGACTTGAGCATGCAACAGTGAGGCCAACTCAGGACTAAAGAGTACTCAGACCGTAAGCGAGTTTCAGAGCCTACTTACTTCGACCGCTTAAGTGCGCGGAAGAGTACTGGGAGGCAAATACCCGCCGCCAGCTACCTTTTGACGTCTCCCTTCCTTTCCCTGCCCCATCACAGGCGTCGCCTTAGTTAAACAATATGCCTTTAGTATGGTGGTAAGAATCATAAAAAGTGTAATAGGTATATGAATATGAAAAAACAGTCTTCACATAAACTTTTAATCAATAACAATCATCTCCTACTAGCTATCTATACTTAATCGATAACAATAATATCTCCTCCAGGCTTACTCTCGCCAATTATTTCACAATCGCTATCAGAATCTGTGTCTTGATCCTCCAAGCCCTCGGGTCTCTCGTCTTCCAATGTCATCAGGTTTATCACGGCTCTGAAAATGCAGTAGTACACTGAGGTACAGCTGGAGTTTACGCTATGTTGAAAACAAATGAAGACGTATATTACGTCTACCTTCACAATCGCCAAATGCAGACTAGTAGTAGTACGCAATGAGAAGGGAGGCGCGTCTTTGTGGATTGAACGAACTATACCGAACGACGGAGGACGGAAATCCACCCATCCACCTTAGTAAAATTTAGGGTTCTCTTTTTTTTCCTTGGGTTCAAAGCAGATTTACTTATTTTTAATGAGAAATGTTTATTTCATCTTGGTCTTTAGGACAAAACTTCACTTGAGGGGCTAAGATGATAGGTAATACTGTGATGTTTTATGTGACGTTTTCATACATTTCGCCCATAAAACGTGACAGTATAAACTATCGTGCTACCGGGCCTGGTGTGTGGAAGAGGATATTTGAAAATAAAATTTAAAATTTTACTCACTTGAAAACTAAGTTATCAAATTCACTGTATCGGGTAGATCTGTCGCTGGTCTCCTGAACCATGGAGGCGAGGACCTGGTCCAGTAATGTCCTCAGCCTGAAGATCACGTCTGCTGTTCCCTTCAGGCAACGGACCTTCACAGTCAACACCGACAAGTAGCATTCTTCGGGAGAATCTTCCACTAAAATTGAAAAGGAATGTTGTTAATTGTGACTATATGACGTCCTGTTAAAAGTTTAGCGATACTTGTTACGTGAGCGTGAGACTTATGTATTACAAAAATATAACAGAGTTTCCACTATACATGACGCGTCACACAAAGCAAATGATAAATCAGGGGCTATTTATAGTCCCTGCAGATGTTATAGCTATTAGTTAAGGCCCCCTTCGGGGGCCAACTTAAAATGCGATGTTGAAAAAAAAAGCTAATAATAAAAAAAAATTGTCGTCCACAACTCAAAAACACACGCTAATCGCTCCGAGTGTTTCGTTCACCGCCACTTGTTGGGAATTGCTTACTTTCCGAACTAGTATCGTAAGTAAATATTTCCCGCAGATCCTATTGGGTAAAAGTACGGCAATAACGAACACGTTAATTTATGACTAGAGAGATCGCACACATTGTCCACTCACCTTCGCCCACTTTCAACTCCCCAAACAGCAATAAAGGTAAAGTGAACACCAATGTGACTTCAAATAGGTACAATTCCGAAGATTTCTGCTTCATCCAATAAACCAGCCAGTTGGCTCCTGGCTTTTCACACAACTGCACTCTTGGATGGGGTCGGGAGTTGACGTGCATTATGCTACTTGGATGCAGATGGACTCGACTGTCCTCTGGTGTTGAAACGATTATTCTTTGTTGTTTCAGGGCGTTTTCTAGGTTTGTCCATCTGTAACAATAAAAAAAAATGCGTACATTTAATGCTATATCGATTACTAATAGACCATTAGGACTCGTTGCATTGAGATTCGCGAATGGTTTGTGAAGTCGATGGTACACTTAGTAGTAGTAGGTGAGGCAAAAAATCGCGTAGTCCTTTGGAGGTATACAACAACACGCATGGTTCCTTTTTTGATTGATATGAAACTTTAGGTACAGTGTGATCAAATTAGACAACCATAAAACCAAATAAAAATTGAATAAAGTGTAAATCGATCTTAAATAAAAATAATAATAATAATACCTAATGTTTGGCTCATGGACATGAGCTGTAACATGGAAAGAAAACATTTACCCCCATATTCATAAAACTTAACAAACCTCTGCTAACTAAAATGTTGTTTGTCCCTTTCTCACGAATGTAAATTTCAAAGTGATAGATAAGGACAAACGTTTGATGGACGTTTATGAATAAGGAGGTTAATCTTTTATTTTACTTACCTAACTATACCGACATTCGGATATAACGCCGCAGCCACAATCGCTTTGAAAACGCACAAATTCCCAGCATTGCGATTCTCCCACGACACGCGAACATTTTTCGAAGCCAAGAAGCCCATTTGGCGCAAGCTATCGCACAACTGTTTCTTCATTTGACACAGCAGTCTAAGTGTGTTTTCTGAGAGGAAGTGGTCGTGAGCGAATTGGCTCTGCTGCTCAGGGTCTAAGTGTTCCCATTGTATTATAGCCTCTGATATAGCGACGTGGTCGCTCGGCTCGCCGAGAGCTAGTGAGCGCTTTGCTTGGTTTATTTCCTGTTCTTTGCCTGTAATAAATATTTGAAAATATAATTAAAATAAGAATTCAGTTCGGGTTGACAGTAATCAATTTTTAAGTAGGTAAACTCTGGTATTTGTGCAGTAACAAAATAAGGAAAATTACTTTATCTACACCCATATAGTAAATCCTCTTTTATAAGTTCAAATACCGTAGATAAGACCCCGCTTTATGATATACTGTGCGGCTGTTGCGTGCGTCCCCTATTTGATCACGAAATATAACACTTAAATGAGATCACGTACAAAATTAAGACACAGCTGCGGGCTGGCGGCGGAGGCGCGGGCCGGCCTGTCGACGCAAACATGGCGCACGCCGGCGAGAAGTGCCCACACGAAACACATAAAAGAGGATTTAATATATGGATGTAGATAAACTAGTGTATGCAACTGTACATAATTAGGCATTAAAACACTCGTGTGACCTTATTATGAAACTCGCCTTCGGCTCGTTTCATAAAACACACTCGTGTTTTAATGCCCCTCATTATGTACCAGTTGCATAAACTACTATTTAGTCATCCAAAACGAAACCGAACTATTTGATCAGTATAGTTAAAAGATTTTCATCACACTTGCTCGTAAAGTGTGTTATTGCACGCGTGCGTATATAGTACCTACATTACTTAACAAGGGCGGTAAAACAAACAATGTCTCAGATCGAAGGCGATAAATATGCGATCTGAGGCTTTCTTTATTACCGCCCGTGTTAAGTACAAAATTTTATGTCACCCCCTGGCCAGGAAGTGGGATTTCCCGCGCACGGAGCGTGCGGTAATTGCCGCTTTAGGGCCAGGTGTGACATAATAGTACATTACTTAACAAGGGCGGTAAAACAAAGAATGTCTCAGATCGCAGGTATTTGACGCCCGAGCCGAAGGCAAGGGCGATAAATATGCGATCTGAGGCTTTCTTTATTACCGCCCGTGTTAATTACAAAATTTTATGTCACCCCCTGGCCAGGAAGTGGGATTTCCCGTGCGCGGAGCGTGCGGTAATTGCCGCTTTATGGCCAGGTGTGACATAAAAGCAGTTATAGCCGATTTACCTCCCGCGGGAGTTATGGAATTTTATAACTCCCGTGGGAGTTAGACAGCGTGGGAAGTCGTAAGCGGTGTTTGTCAGTTCGGCCAACTATTTTCTATGTTACACACTTACCAATAACAAGGTTGAAGGGGTCTTTAAAGCCCCAGACGGCAGCGACTGCGGCGGCGCGTTCGACACAGCCGAATAGTGCTCCGAACAGTAGCAGTTTCCCGGCCGCCGGGTGCACCGGCAGGCGCGCCAGGTGCCAGCCCAGGGGCGTCAGGCGCTCCTCGTCATCTAAAGCTCCGCATCTAGAGAATAGCCGCTTTTATACTTTACCGTGGGCGTCCACGGCACGATAATACTATAATTAGTCTAAAGGCTACAGTCTTATGGTCTATTTATGAATGAAACCATAGAGTTTTATCGTGCCGTGGACGTCCACGGTAAATTATAAAAGCGTCCAATATATCGTCGGTTGACAATCTAAAGTCTCTAGGTAATTTAGAAAAAAATCTGTTGTAGGTGTAACTATCGCATAACCGGCATAACCATGCGCGCTTACAAAATAATGTAGGTGAGCAGGTGTGACAGAACGCGATCATGTTCATGTATTCTACACATTAAGAGTACATTGCAATACACACTGTTGGAGTGTTGGTACTTCTTCAACCAACATAAGACGAGACATGAGGACATAACACATAATTGCAGCTTTAAACTTCGTTCAGTCAATTAAAGAAAACGCGTAATAGAGTATTAAACTAAGGTAAAAATAAATTATTCTTTACTTGACTAATAAAAGATCTAACGAAAATACTCGAAAAAAATCAATTATTAATTTATTTTAGCTAATTGAAAGATTTTATAAGCATAAAGATTTAAAAAGGACGCTGATTTGAACAAACCTACTCACACTGTCTTAGTGACGTCACTAAGACAGTATTTCCCTACAAACTTCATATTAACAAATCGTTTTTGACATTTAATAAAAAGTTGCTGATTTGACTAGGGGTTTAATACCGTATTATATTTGGAATTGACTGACTGACTGAGACAAAATAGTAATAATTAATACGTTATAAATTAACACCAGCAAAAATCTACCTTACACTCAGAGCTCTAAGTCGAGTTTTGCTTGCGTTCGTTTGACAGAATTTAACCATAGTTATGTACAAACAATATCACTCACTGTTGAAAATGTGTAACGGCCTTCTGTACGGTGATCTCTGCGGGCGGGTCCGGCACAAGTTTGAACGCGTCCCGCGCGCTGCCCAGGCGCAGCTTCTTGGTCTGCAGCACGGGCTCGAGCAGGTTGCTTCGCTGCAGCTCCGGTAACATCCTGTCGGGGATGTTTTGGGACCGGTATGACGTCATCAAGTGGTATGCTATGCCAGGCTGGCATCGACCCGCGCGGCCACGCCTGAAATAGTAGATTGTGTTTTAAGGACGTAAAATGATATATATTTATGGCGAGGGCGGTATTTTGAATCCTGAGAGAAGCGAAACATTCTACTCGTACAATAGAATCCTGAGCGTGGCGCGGGATTCAAGTGTTTACGCCCAAGACGGAAATAATTTTGCTGCCGTGATGTGATACATACTGCTTTTCGCACTGCCTATGAGGCTCGCTGCTAAAACATGAAATATCTTAGAAATATTTTTGCTACCGAGTGGCACATACTTACTGCTTAACACGCCTTCTATGAAGAAAAGAGTAATTGTTGCCCTCAAATGATTGAAGAAAAGTACGACTTTGATCCCCTCATTCGAGGGCGACAATGACTCTTTTCTGAATTTCGGAACATAATTTTGTTTAGGTATTACGTAACTGAAGAATTGTGGTAAAATACCTTTGCCTTAAATTTGCCTTGGACTCGAATTCAGTCTTTAGAGTTGAAATGTGGCGTTCCACGTTCAACCCTTTCATTTTAACCCTGCCGCAGTCCACGACGTACACAATATCGTCTATCGTTATAGAAGTCTCCGCTATGTTCGTCGCTATGATTATTTTTCTAATGTGTGGCGGTGGTCTCTTAAATATCTTGTGCTGGTCTATCGTAGATAGTTTCGAATGTAAAGGATATATGTGGTACATTGAGGTGGGAAACTGTTTACTCTCGTTCATTTTTCGTATGAGTTTGAATATGTCATTGATACCAGGTAAAAACACTAGTACGGCACCCGGCGGGCCCCTTGATATATGCGCTAGGAGTGATACAATCAAATTGATGTCTAGCTTTTCAATCCTTCGATCTTGAAGCGTGGAATACACATCTGGTTCCAGTCTACCATTGAAGCTTCTCAGCCAGGGACCTTAAATTAAATTAATAACTATGAAAATTAAAGCTATATTATGCGGACGAGGAGGGCCGAGGCCGGCCCCAGCAGGACTACCGGTCTAGGAAAAAAAAAGAAGAAAATTAACGGGTTTTCTAACTACTTGCGCTTAGTTGGGTTTTGATTAATCACTTGTTCACGGACGATTTTATAACGCTTGCATTTACTATAGATATATGCAACCGTACTGTCTTCTGAAAGATCTCACGGTTTGTAATAATTGCCATGCGATAAATAAATAATAATACTATAGATACCTACTAGATTCCACGAGGATGAATTATACACGATAACAGGATAAAGTTAGGTTTTTTAATAACAAAATTAAAGATTAGAATATACTTTAAGCCGAGATTAGTCCGAAAAGTTGAGGGTAGAAACAAAAAAGTACCTAGGGCGAAGTCATGATATTAAATAAAATATAAGTACGTACCAATTTCACGTTGGTATTGCAAGTCTTTTTCCTGTGGGGTAAAGCTCATTTTCCCATCCTCATCCCAATCGTTGTCCCGCTGTTCAGAATGAATAGGTCCGATTGGCGGCAGCCTATTCAGATAAATAAAATAGTTTATGTCACACCTGGCCATAAAGCGGCAATTACCGCACGCTCCGCGCGCGGGAAATCCCACTTCCTGGCCAGGGGGTGACATAAAATTTTGTACTTAACACGGGCGGTAAAAAAGAAAGCCTCAGATCGCATATTTATCGCCCTTGCCTTCGGCTCGGGCGTCAAATACCTGCGATCTGAGACATTCTTTGTTTTACCGCCCTTGTTAGGTAATGTACTATTATTAAGTAGGTACTTCAAGATCCCAATATCTTAAAAAATTACGAAAATAACTATGTTACTATTTTAATGTTGCTGGTTAGAGAGAGAAAGCGCTGCAATTGTGACGTCACTAGTACGAAGCGTCATAGTAAATGACGATCGGTCCATACCAAGGTATATATGTTATGCGAAAAAGGGATAGGAGATGCCCTCTCTTAAAACTATGAACACTTTTTCCTAATTTTTGATTTCTGTATTTGGTGTGTATTTCTTTATTTTGTGACAACCCTATTTCTATATGACATTATTATATTAACTTGGGCATAAAATTGAGCCTTGCTTGGCCTGTGGAAAATCTGTTTAATAACTAAAATAGGTTCCAGCATCGTATAAATTGAAAATTAAAGGAAAAATTTAGGCTCCCAGAAGGATTCGAACCTGCGACTTTCTGGTATACGCGGCCAATCGTTGTAGCCTCTGAGCTACTAGTTTTTTCCCGCGACTTCGTCTGCGTGGAACTCGTTCATCGCGATAGAGTTTAATTGCTATTTTTTATATCAGGCGCGTACCTAGTTATCGCTCTTCCATACAAACTTCCACTCCCTTAAGGGTTGATTTCCGGGATAAAAAGTATCCTATGTCCTTCCCCGGGCGGGACTCAAACTATATCCATGCCAAATTTCATCTCAATCGGTTCAGCGGTTTTAGCGTGAAGAGGTAACAGACAGACAGACAGACAGACGGACAGACACACACTTTCGCATTTATAATATTAGTATGGTTAGTTACTGCTTAATATAAAATTAATATACCTGTATCCTGTCAGAGTTAGGACATCCTCTAAGTAGTAGTCTTTTACTGGATATGCTACACCTTCTATGTGTATCATGGGACAGTGATCAAAATAAGTGCATAGTCGGCGACTGTCCATTGTCGCGCTCATTAGGATAAGCTTTAAGTCGTTGCGTTTTTTAAGTACCTGGAATATACGAGAAGGGATAATTTCTCAGTACCACAAAAATCCTAAAAATCGTAAAAATTATCACGACATCTTGTTTACGTCGAACGTAAAGCCCGCAGTACAAATTGGGTCAAGGTATTGAGCCAGCCCGTTGGGCCAACTTATACAGACTCGCTTGGCTGTATGTTGGTAGTTGGAGCCAACACTGGCTCGCAACCCGAATGTAGTCGGTTTTTGTGCACATATCAAAGGATCTTGGCGCGCTTCGTTCACACGTTAGCATCTTGGGCCAACTGCTGGCCAAATATAGCCAGCATTTCTGCAAGCGCGACACGGCGAGAGACGACCGCTTTATATCATTATGCTACAATGATGAAAATGCATTTTATATACACCTACCTGTTTCAACATGCACATAGATAAGTCCAAATGGCTATCCCTCTCATGTGCTTCGTCCAATATAATATGACTGTAGTTAGTTAAGCCCTGGTTCACTTCCAACTCGGCCAGTAGGATCCCAGTCGTCACATACTTGATGCTCCCATTCAATCTGCATTCAGTTCTGAAAAAAAAAGCAATTAGCTACTGGCACGGGGGTGACACGCGAAGGAAAGCAAGCGCTGTGGGTAAGTATGTTTGCGTGCGCTGTCGGTACACGCGTCAATTATTTGCGCGAGTGCGTAGCGCGTGGCGCGGGCGAATCGCGAGCCGCGACGGTAACCCGATCGTAACCCGGCTTGTCATCCTGGCCTGTCAGGGACGAGGTAACTGACCTCGGTGCGGGGGGTTCGTGTCCGTTTTGTATGTAATACTATTATATTATTCTGTGCTACTGGGTCTAATTTTTTAAGAGGTCCATAACTTTTATATGTACGTCCAATATTAAAAAGGTTATTCAATGCTCGCCGTATTTCACATATTTGAGTCTGAAACATTATGGCGAGCATTGAAATTGTAACTTAATTTCTACTGTGATAGTGTACATTAATCATTGACAAATTCAAGCACCCTTACAGTTACTGCTAAATAAAAAAAAACTGTTTTTTAGACTTCAGGATATTTTTTGGTGTTGCCTACCAAAATTGGTCCAACTATAGCACTTGTGCCATTTGGCGTCTGTGCGTCTGTCCTGTCATAAGCAGTTTGAATTTAAAAATACCTTACAAATTTAGAAATAGAGGAAACATTGAAAAACTTACGCACCGAGCAGGGTTCGAACCTGCGACCTCCCGGCACTCGCGGCCAGTCGCTCTAGCCAACTGTGCTATAGGTGCGAATACTACCCGGCTTGAAATTCGTCAATCCTTCCTTCATTTATCCTGCTTGGTGCCTAAGTTTTTCAATTTTTCCTTTATTTCTAAATTTGTAGTTTGCGTTAGCAGCGTTACTGCTTATTACAAAAATTAATTTAAAAATACATTGATTGTATAACATAAAAATCTTACTTTTCTAATCTCACAGCATATCCAACAGAATTGCCCAGCCTTTCAGCTCTCTCCTGGGCAACTCTGCTGGCTAATGATGAAGCAGCTATTCTTCTAGGCTGAGTCACTAGTATGTGTATGTTTGCACCTTTGTTTTGGCATATGGCGCTATCTAGAATTATCTGTGGCACCTAAATAAGGTAAAATAATCATAGTAGGTAATACGGGTTGTTTCATAGGTGCCTGCATTGATAGTAACAATAATATCCAGTGTGGCTCTTAAGTAACTGATGATGATAATTGTATGATGTGTTATGTAACAGTGATTAGTTCACGCCCTGTAGGCCTAGCACATGCTGCGCTCGAGAGTATGTCGGCTTATCACGAGCTATCTGTCACTTTCTAACAGTACCAATCAAAAAAAGACGCGTAGCTCGAGATAAGCCGACATACTCTCGAGGCCGTTATGTGCTAGGCGTACTGGTAATACTGGTATGTGTATATGGTAGTGAACTGTAAAAATCATCCTCCCTAAATTAAATGTTGTTTAAATTTGAACCATGTTGCTTAGACTTTAAGATATTAATTGCCATTTAATTATGTTGTGTTAGTAGTATTTATAAGCAACTTCAGGATTGGGATAGAAAATGTATGATAAAATTAAGTGTTTCATTTTATTTATGGATATTCTACCAATGTTCGACCTGCTAAATTAATTTTAAGGATGATGATTAAAATATTAAGAAAAAAGTAAGCCTTAAGTTAAGTACCTGTGTAGATTTGCCACAGCCAGTTTCACCACTTATAACAACCACCTGATTATAATCGATAACATTAAGAAGCTCATCAGACTTTTGAAATGCTGGCAGCTGTTCGCGAAATACCATCATGTCCTTAAATTGCGGTCGTGTAATCATATCCCGAAATTCTTCCAGCAAAGCAATACTCAAGCAATCATTTCCTTGACTCTTTGCACAAATAGAGACACCTTTAGCAAGGCTTTCATCCAATTTTTCACCAAAAGTACCTGTTATAATGTCTTGGTATCCATACTTATACTGACTTCCACTTTTTAAGAACAGTTTCTCTTTCACTTCTTCTGTAGATTCACTTTTGACTGGGATGAAATTTGTTTTAACATCTTTCTTTTCATATTTGGGCAGTTTTTTTTCTGGTAAATATATAATTTCATTACATGGTACCAGAGGTTCAGTTTTCAGACCTCGACTAGTATATTGCCTTGATGTGGACGGACTAGGTTGTTCAACATCAGGTTTTAGGTTCCTCTCATATTTAGGAGTTTGAAGAACTTCTCTTGAGGCCTCTTTTTTAAATGAAATATAATCAAGACTTTCTATTGGTGGATTTTTTACATCAGTCACTACTGGTATATGTTTTGCTGAGGGGTATGTATTGTTGTTCTTACATTTTGTTTCAGGCTTAAATGAAATAAAATCAAGCCAATCTACTTTTGACTCTACAGGTGTGGACTGTGATGAGGCTGGCAAATTGTTATTACCATAATTTTTAGTTTTCTTACTTTTTGAATTTATTGGTATAAAATCATCAGTCTTTGCCATTGGACGCTTAAATCCAGATAGCATCCAGCTATTTGGCTGAGATTCTCTTAACTCGTTTTGTTCCTTTACAAATGATTGTGCCCTTCTTAGGGGTATTTTGTTTTTTTCAGCTAGGTTTTCAATTTCTTTTATGTCTGATACAACCTGGGCTATAACAACCAGTGGTATATCCAGAACCATCTGTAGCTAAAAAAGAGTAGTATTTGTAATTAATGTTACTTTTCTAATTTGTGGGTTGCATCAACTTATAAAATTATAGACCCATAAGTTTTTTATGATATGTTTATAAAAGTAAAATAAAAATATATATAATATAAATGCATTGTAATAAACCTAACCCAGGGTGTTGTCTACAGTGAGATGGGGCCTAACTTAAGCCACAGGTGGTAAAGCAGACAGAGAGTGGAACCTCCCGACTCTCCGTGCCGTGTCTTGGAGCACCACCTTCTGTATCTGACCCAGCCATCTAGTTTCTTAAGATGCTGATTGAAACTCGAGACCATTCACAGAGACAACTATCGGTACAATGATCATCAAATCAACATTCCATTATAGACTAGGTAATATTAATATTGTTCAATATGACGCTGGCAGCTGTTAATCCATACTTTACAGACGGTTTGGTACACTAACCTACTCTTATACTCATATTTTTAGTTAGAGATACTATACTGACATTTCTCTCGTGATTATGCACTATTGTAAAGCAGTCAGTATATAATTAGTATTACAGGAACCATACCCCACATTTAGAATGTTTCTCATTGTTTTGCGAGGGTAGGAAGATAAATGATTTTTTTATTGAAGGAAAAATTGTCCCAAAGTGTATGAAATAACAAGTTTTAAGATTGAAATTCACCTGGTCTGGGAAAAATCTTGTTTCACTATAAGCCTAGGTACCTGTAGCAATTCACTTGCTTTTATTATTGTACACTTGTGCACATACATAAACATAAGCTTTTTATACTTACCTTTTTACTAGTTTTTCTTTCGTGATTCTTTTGCAAAAATCTACTTTCTTCAGCTTGTAAATCCGGCGACGCTTTACGATTGTTCGGATCTTCCGAATTAAATAAATTAAAGTATCGTCCCCTCTTTCCCGTTCCTTTCTTTTTCTTTGTTTCTTTCTTGGTCCTGCCTTCTTCATTTCTTAATCTTCGTTTAACCTTTTTTGGCATGATTTGTTAAGCTATGCCATTTAATTCACAAGGAATATTGAAATCATATTATATTTATTTACTTTATATATTATAACTTTCGCGATCGCTGGAACAAAACAAACAATAAAATATTCAAATGTCACTGTCACTGTGTCACTGTCAGTTTCAACTTGAAACTTTCAAGTATGTCCATCAACCATAGATATAGTATATACTCTGTAGTTATAGATGCGCCAACAAGCGACCGGGGCTATGTCTTTCTCATATTATGACGTCAAAATATGGGGACGTCAACGCTCCACTTACGCAGCCAATCTTATTGTGCAATAATATAACTTTAAATCAATGGGGCAGGCTGCTGCAAACATGGCCACTAGGTGGCGCCACTAGAGTATGCCACATCTCGATTGATGCACATTTAACTTTAAAAATTATTTTACGTTTAAAATACCGTTATAAATAATAATAAACATTATCAGCAAATATCAAGTTCATAGGTCTCATCCCAAAGAGAATAATAATCACGAACGAATGTCTTAGCACAAACTCAGTGGCGCCACCTAGTGGCAAAGTTTGGCAGCCGCCAACCCCATTATTCTCTTTGGGCTGAGAACTTGATATTTGGTGATAATGTTTATTATTACGTATATTTTACGGAACACATACTAATACATTAATAATTAGATTTTTTTTTCAGAAATTTCCTCATTTTTCCCAGTACGTTTACCTTAATTTTGTGGTCCTTTTACTGATTGCTCGCGTTGCCGTAAAAGTGCTTTTAGCTGTGCCAGAGTCAGACGTCCGTATTTTTCATTTGGATCCTTTTTATCGCGCTAAACGGACGAGTATATGTTTACGAAAATATAACTTACACGCTCCTGTCTAAATAAAACCTTTTGTATTTAAATGGCTTTGAAACATTAACCGACAGTGTCTCGACCTAAGATACAAAGTTACTTATTATTATTTATAACGGTATTTTAAACGTACAATAATTTTTAAAGTTAAATGTGCATCAATCGAGATGTGACATACTCTAGTGGCGCCATCTATGCAGAGCTTTGCGCCGCCTGCCCCATTTTGTGCTCTCAAGAAGTAACTCTCATAAAGGCTGAAGTCCACTAAGCTCGCCGAGGCGAGTCGAATCGAATCGAAAATAATTCGCCTCCATACATTAACTATGAAAGTGCGTCGATTGACGCAGAGCCGAATCGAATCGACCGAATGGACGCACTTTCATAGTTAATGTATGAAGGCGAATTATTTCGATTCGATTCGACTCGGCTCGGCGAGCCTAGTGGACGCCAGCCTTAACTCTCATTCCATCTTTCTACATCTCATTCACACTCGAACCCAACTGTTAAAGCCTTATCACACTACCCTATCGGTAGGGCCCTAACTAGGGGAGGGGAGTTAAACCATCTCGCTCTAATGAGTGAGATGCTTTAACTGCCCTCCCCCAGTTAGGGCCCTACCGATAGGGTAGTGTGATAAGCCTGTTAAAAGAGTGAGAGGGAATCGAAATCGTTCAGAAACAAAAGCAATATCCGAACTATCAGAACCAAAGAGAATATAAGCACTACGTTCTGATCCGAACCACAATCCGAACCAATTCGAACTATAAATTTGACAGATGCTTTCGAAGTTTTCGTTTCGTTGAACCGTCGAACGGAATGTAATGTCAGTCATGTCATCTCATCTCATCTCCGTCATCTCATCTCATCATTGTCATGTCATTTTAACATATAATATAATCTAATCATTTGCATTTTTTCATTCATTTCAATGTGATTTCAATAGATGGGCACGGTTGTTTGTGTAACAACCATTTATTCCTGTGACATAGTTTTATTTTATTGTTCAAAAGAAAGCCGAATTGGCTGCAAAAATGACTTGTGAAAATCCATAGGACTTTATTAGTTTTTGTAGTTTTTAGTATACCTTTCATTCATAATTATACATCGGAAATTGTTCTGATAAAGATGCTGCAAGGTGTAAGTTAAAATGAGTACATTTATATGATTTATCTGTTCTTCAAAGCAACTGATCCAATTATTTCAGATTGATTGGTAGTGTAATATATTTTTTTTATTTACAGGAATTTTGGTCTCTGCTGTGCAGAGGTCGTAAGAAGAAAATAATAACTTTAATAATTA
The DNA here is from genome assembly GCA_951800055.1 of Cenopis cana. Classification (NCBI taxonomy): domain Eukaryota; kingdom Metazoa; phylum Arthropoda; class Insecta; order Lepidoptera; family Tortricidae; genus Cenopis; species Cenopis cana. The sequence continues at coordinate 10,487,073 of OX637488.1, forward strand.
TGTTAATTTTTTTACTAAACGCAATGCTTTACGTTAGTTTAGAATTATACAATACATTGAGAAGAAACCGTGAAGGCTCAAGCAAAAAGTAAATTTATCTTCAGTTATTTTGGCTGTTTTATTGAGATATAGTGCATTCAGGTCAATCCGAATGTCGGGTAATTCTGAAAATTGCTAATTTAGAATACCAAACATGATAATATGTCCATAGATATTTTTGTCAACATTTCTGTTTAATGGTACTTTACTATGCTTGGTGCTAGGATAAATCATATTGCACAGTTACACAGATATATGCCATTTTCAGAATTACCCGACATTCGAATTTACCCGAATGCACTATACTTAAACTTCTCAATATATTATTAATTTTTGCATGTATACTGTTTGTTGTAGTTGGCAAAATGAAGATTCAAATACTGAGAAGGGTGGCATGAGAGTGATTGTTGGGCACTACATTGGAGGCTTTGGTAAAGGCAACTTATCTGATGGTGAGTATTCACAGCACTACAGGTACTACTCAGTGGAAGATATACCCTAAGGCCCAGTAGGCCCGGGCGTAGGGCAGCTACATAATAGCGGCGGCTAATTCTAGCTGAGTGCTGAGAACGGGTCGGCTGGTACTTATTACCTGGCCTGGGGCCAAGGGTGGCCAAGACCGCAAATCCACCACTGGTACTACTAATTAGTAATAATGCAATGATAAGAGTAGTTATAGCCAGAAGCATTTATGTATGTATTCACAACCCCTTTAGCTTTATTGGTAGTGACCCTGCCTACGAAGCTGGAGGTCCCGGGTTCGAATCCCGGCCAGGGCATTTATTTGTGTGATGAGCATGAATATTTGTTCCTGGGTCTTGGATGTTGTCTATGTATTTAAGTATCTATTTATTAATATAAGTATGTATATTTGTACTCATAGTACAAGCTTTGCTTAGTTTGGGACTAGGTTGATTTGTGCAAGAATGTCTATAAATATTTATTATTTATTTATATAATAGTTTTTAAGTGGCACCAAAAATATTTTCTAATTTAATACAAGAATTTTCCATGGTTGTCCCAATCTGACTCAAACATATTAGATTGAAATCTACTTTATACTGTGGTGCACATTCTGACATGTTAGGCTTGGCTGGCATACAGTGTCAGACGCCGCAAATTAAAAAAAAAACTGTTTAATTGGGTTGATGCCCTGAATCATTTTGGCATTGTTTACTAACTATTGTAGTCTTGACTGATTAGATCCAAGGTCATGGGTAGGATATTATTTATGGTAATTAGTGATAATTGAACAATGTAGTGTTGCTTGTTTAGATATCACAATCCTAAAAACATGTATAGTAAAAAAAAAATGTTAAAATGTTTTTAGTACATGATAACTATTTGCAGTTGGCCAAGTGGTGAAAAAAATTGTCTATAACTTTTGAGCTCAAAAATGTGGCAGATCTATTTTTGGTTGACTGTACAAATAAATAAAAATAACACGATAAAATGATTCTCGCATAACTAACTGTGTTAGGGCAGGTTTCAATGAGATATTCGTAAGAAAAAATTGTGAACCACGTTCTGACTTGATATAAATTGTGTAGATCCCAGACATCCAATCAACAGATGTTATTAACCAGTTCTGTGTTCCCCCTCTATAATATGAGGTCTTCAATTTTTTTGTATGAAAAAGAAAACTAGTTTTCTTTAAAAACTTATAGAGTGGGGCATCAAATGAAAGTATTCCATGAGTTGATTCCAAAAATATGCCACACCATTATATTCTAGCTAGTCGTTTCGTAAAAAAAAATATCTCCAAAACACACCAAATATGGGCTCTATGTAGCATCTTTTTAATTTTGAAATGATGAGTAAACTGAATAAGAAATGTGGTTATTTAGAAGTACTTATATAGTATAAATTGTGTTTTCTGTTTTATTCTAAACAATGTCTCCATTTTTATTAGGGTTCCGTACCCAAAGGGTAAAACAGGACCCTATTACTAAGACTCCACTGTCCATCTGTCCGTCTGTCACCAGGCTGTATCTCAAAAACCGTGATAGTTAGACAGTTGAAATTTTCACAGATAATGCATTTCTGTTGCCGCTATAACAACAATTACTAAAATTCTGAATAAAATAAATATTTAAGGGGGCTCCCATACAACAAACGTGTTTTTTCCCCCGTTTTTAAAGCTAATGGGACGGAACCCTCGGGCGCGAGTCCGACTCGCACTTGACCGGTTTTTTATTTCTAAATTTGTTGTCTATTCTTTCCAGATATAATAAATAGTAACAACTATGCACCAGTGAGAGGTGCAGGAGAAGGTGGCAGGCCGGTGCAGCTGGCTCAGCGGGAACTGATAACAGCGAGGGAGTTGTATCAACTGCACTCCTACAATATACTTGTCAGTGACAAAATATCCATAAACAGGAGCTTGCCAGACATGAGGAGTGACAGGTAATTAACATATGAGATGACTTAAAGCTCTAAACGCACTGACACAGCGGCAGCGGGGCGGGGCGTCGCGGTGCGGAGGCGCTACCGGTTGTAATATTCGAACTAATATTAAAGGGTCCACACAACCGGCCGGGAAAAAAGCGTTCTGAGCGGACCCTTTCATATTAGTTCGAATATTACAACCGATACCGCCTCCGCACCGCGCCGCCACCGCTGTCAGTGCGTTTCGAGCTTTAGGTATTTACCTAGTTTGAATGAGCTTAAAGCCTTATCGCACTACCCTATCGGTAGGGCCCTAACTCGGGGAGGGGAGTTAAACTATCTCGCTCTAATGAGTGAGATGCTTTAACTCCCCTCTCCCAGTTAGGGCCCTACCGATAGGGTAGTGTGATAAGCCTTTTAGTAGGATTCAGAAAGTTTGTAACATGTGCAGTAATAATTATACTACTCCAATATTGACTGGAAGAGATTGCTATTTTGCGATAAAACCATGTGTTGTTTGCCATAATTAATGTTGATTATGCTGTACTTTTTTATCAAGAGAATTGGTATTTTATTTAGATCTTTCATTGATGCAGTTAATTTCTGTTTGCTAAATTAGATACTTATGGTTGAAATTATTTTTGTTCAACGTATTTCTATTAAAATGTCATTGGAATTTGAACCTTATTGTTTGAACGGTAAAGTAGCTTTTTGAAGGAATTGCTTTGGAGCAATTCGTTCAACTGAAATGATTTTAAGTATACCTATGTATTAAAATTACTGAAATTTAACCTGCATATTACCAACCCAACCATTCCAATATACCAATATACCCAACAATTCCAATTTCAACCCATTAAGTGAAATAACTGAAAGAAAATGAATATCTCGTACTTAGCTATTTACTCGGTGCTTTAATTTACGAAAAAAATCGTTAAATGATAAATCGCAATAAATACATGAAACTCACCGCTGGTCTCCTCTTTGCTTCACTTCAATACTGACGTAAATAGGAATAAATTTTTACTCTCTTTAAACAAGTAGATAACACAGGTATTACGTTTACTAAAGCGTATCCTTCACTGCTCCCATTTGTACTGCTCCAAGTGGTTCGGAATTATAGTATCCCCTCTTGTTTACAATGCGGGTTAAAAACCTTTTTTTTGTACTTTTTTAGGGTTCCGTACCCGAAGGGTCGAAACGGAACCCTATTGGTGACGTCCAGATGTCCGTCCGTCGTCTGTCACACAGGTTTTACAGCCAAACGGTTGGAGCTACAGGCTTCAAATTTACACAGTATAAGCATCTTGTTGGCCCGAAGCCATACAAATAGTCAAAACTTATTTTTAAATGTTTTTTAAGGGGGGCCCCATACAGCTAAAGTGGGGCGCGAAATTTTTTTTTATGCTACCCTATCGAGTGGGGTATCGTTGTTTAGATCTCATTGAGTAGATACTTACAATATTTTTAATAAAAAAATATATTGAAAAACAGTCTGCTTTTTTAACGAAATTTTGTTCCGAAGAATTTTTTAACTTTCCAAATACCTATAAGCTCAGAATTTGGTAATAATGTTTGTTATTACGTATATATTACAAACAAATACTAACGGTTCGGAACCCTAAATGTGCGAAGTCCGACTCGCACTTGGCCGGTTTTTTTGTTATCGTGATCGCCTCGCCCAATATCTTTCACCTATAACCGTTAACTCCACCCTCTTTTTTTAAATCGCAACACATGTTTCGTATTCCAAAACTTCCCTGGAACCACTTATGTTTTTTTAAACTGTTATTCTACTCTGGAGTATTGCTCCAAGCCTCTTGAAAGTAATTTAAGTGGCAAGTTGCGTGAGAGGATACTGTTTTTACGAAATTCTAATCAAAGACAAATACCTGACTAAGGCTGGGTTGCACCAAACCGTCTGTAATCGTAAGCGGTGTTCGTCAAATCTGATTGTATGGAAAGTTTGACAAGTTTCTATGGGCAGCTGTCAGCCGGCGCCATATTTGACGATGACCGGTCTGTGTTCGTACGTTGGTGCAACTGGCACTAAGAGTTAGCTACATGTTTGTTAATTTCATGAAGGTTTGTGGTGATGCCGATGTAGCGCCATGTAACATGATCATTAAATTCTATGAATTAGAATTAGCTAATCATCATTCTTAGTCTTATTCACATAACGCCTCTTAAATTGTTTTGTTATTGAAAAATATACCTTCTGTCTATTCTATGAAATAAATCGCATTATATCAAAATGCAAGCGTGAGATAAAGATCACGTAAGGGAGGCATTAAATGTATATGTAGAGCGCTTGTGAGGTTTACGTAATTTGTTTCAGTTGCAAGAGCGTGGAATTCAACCTAGATAACCTGCCGACGGCGACCGTGATCATCGTGTTCCATAATGAGGCATGGTCCACACTCATGCGCACTGTCATGTCGGTCATCATGAGGTCGCCTAAACAGCTGTTGAGACAGGTGATTTGACTTTGTTTCTTCACAGGAGAGCAATGAAAACGGGTCATTGTCAGTTGAAAAAACAAAAGGTGTCCATTCGGTGGTCAATAGTGAACGGCTTATGTGTATGTAAGTTATGTGTTTATTACATGGATTTTTAGTAACGGATACACAGTTTATGCGGGTAGACCAATCCAAAATTAAACTTTGTAGCCTTAACTTACGTAACTTTTGATATGTCCAAGACGCGCACCTAAATCTGACAGTGACCCAAACGGGCCAGCTAGTGTAGAAATGGATACAAAGTGCACTTGTTATCATTGCCCCAGTGGTCATTGTGACAGAGTACCTACTGAAAATAGGATCCCCCAAATATTATACTAAACAGTATTCATTTACTTCGTCATTTTTTCACGATGAAGGATGTTCCAATAAGTTTCAAATTAGTATATTTTATACCCAAGAATACACGATTCAAATGGTCCATACTCGTATCCTCGTATGGTCGTACTCTTAAAAATTCATCTGTATAAACTTTTTAATGCATGTTATTAAACGCAATCAACATTATAACCGGTGAGGTTTTTATTAATACCGTCTCCTAATTTCCGTTCCTTATATAATTGAAAAGTTTAGTGTGGTTTTAGATTCTAGGTAGTTAAAGTTTTTCACAGTTACGTTACATTTCAGATAATCCTAGTAGACGACGCTAGCGAGAGGAGGTACCTCGGTAAAGAGCTAGATGATGCCATAGCTGGCTTAGATACAGTAGAGATTCTTCGTATGACGGAACGCAAGGGTTTGGTCGGGGCTCGTCTGATGGGAGCCCAAAAGTCTTCTGGAGATGTGCTGGTTTTCTTAGACGCTCACTGCGAGGTAAGAATTATAGCTACTTGATTAAGTTTCAAATATTAGAATACTATAAGTAGGTAAAAACTCTTGACTAGAGTCTGGGTGTAGGTACATTGATATTTCATTTCCACTCGTTTGGAGATTTATCATAATTAGAGTAAGGCAAACTACGGACAATAATATTATTACTACCACTCCCAGATTCATAATCCATAACGTTTTCGTTTTCTTTTGGTGCTTTTTGTTTTTTATAGATAACATATTATTTTTTATTAAAATGACATACTCCCAATATCTTCGGCACGCAGAACCTGTGCAGTAATATCAGGGAAAGTCGGGACAGGGAATGTAAACTTGTTAACCTAAGCTAATTCCATATAGGCCCGCTAACGTGTCGGAGGTTTATACTGCTTATCTTCTTAACGCCTAATTTTTGAACTGAAATTATCGATTGATCATATTGATCGATTTCAGGTTACAAAAGGATGGCTAGAGCCTTTACTCGATCGAGCGGGAAGCGACGACGTGTTCATATGCCCCCACATAGATTTACTATCTGAGGACACCTTGGCATACACCAAGAGCATCGACGCACACTGGGGCGCCTTTAGCTGGAACCTTTTCTTCCGCTGGCTCAACCCAAGCGCCGAAGTCATGGCACAGAAGGCAGAGAATCCTTCCAAACCTTATCCAACACCCGCAATGGCCGGAGGACTTTTCGCTGTGAGGAAAAGTTTATTCTGGCGCTTGGGAGGATACGATGAAGGTATGCTGATTTGGGGAGCTGAGAACTTAGAGCTGTCTTGGAGAGCTTGGCAGTGTGGAGCCAGAGTCGAGATCACGCCATGCTCACGCGTAGGACATATATTTAGACGACATAGCCCTTATAAATATCCCGGAGGCGTCAGTAAGGTATTAAATGTTAACTTAGCTCGCGCAGCTACGGTGTGGATGGACGAATGGGCAGATTTCTTCTTCAAATTCAATCCGAACATTGCTGCGATACGCGATCAACAAGAGGTTTATTCTAGGGTAGAGTTGCGGAAAAATTTGAAGTGCAAAAGCTTTAAATGGTATTTAGACAACGTGTGGCCGCAGCATTTCTTTCCTAGTGACGAGAGGTGGTTCGGTAAGATCAGGAGTGACCTAGGTCCTTGCCTAGCGGTGCCTGAGCAGACGCCAGGGCTCGCGGTTCCTGCGAAGGGGGTACCTTGTGGAGTAGACAATAGACGTTGGGATACTATGGTGGTGTATACTCCAGAAGGTAAGATTATGGGTGATGAGAATTTGTGCTTAGAGCGGACCGAAGGTCGCGCTATGTGGAAGGCTTGTAAGGATACCCCGAAGCAGATCTGGGAGCAGAAGGGACCTAGATTAAAAACGAAGGATGGTCTGTGTTTATCGCTAGCGTTGATCGAGAAGCAGTCGGACGGCTTCAGCGACATTATATCGACCAAGAAGTGTCGCGACAAAATGCGTGATGCCGCGACCACGCAACAAATCTGGCATTTCGAACGAGTGCCGTGGCGGTAAATGTGATACATTAGCGTACTTAAATGAAACTGTAAAAGTACAATATTCTCTCGAATATTTGAGTGATTTTAGAATCTCTTTCTCTTTGTTTTGCATGTTTCGTTCTTTTTATCTCAATTCTATGATAGTGTTTATGACGAAGCAAAACAATGCACAAATATTTTAAATAAGGTACTAGATTGGTAGTAAATGTAACATTCCATAAATAATCAAAATATTTTGTTATTTATTTATATACTTTTTACGTATTTATATGAAGACTATTGTATCTGTAATTTTTACTTCACATAGTACCTGTATAATGTGTAAATTAGTTAGAAACCTTCCAATTAAAAATTGTTTATTGAAACATTATTATAGAATATCTATCGCCTAAGCCTAAGCCATTCCGATTATGCATTATTTTTAGAAATTATGAATATTCTACCATTATTTTATAAATTAAACCGTATTTTCATCCTATTATACTGTATTAAAATTACTTGAGAGAGTCAATCCAGCTCTGTAACAACAACCAAAATTTTATAGATCTCTCTAAGAATGATGGAATGTTTTTCGAGTTGTTAAGTTTTCAAGTAACTTAACGCCTTTAGTAATTGAGCTTATTAAAAGTAATTAAAGGAGCGTATTAGGTAAGTGTGAATGGGTAAGTCGGGTTGTACAGTCGAGTTCAAAAATATGTGCAAACACATGTCAACACGTCTTTATTGCAAAGAGCATAAGGTTGCTCAGGTATTTTTAATCCGTTGGATTTATGAACCCGACTGTACGCCCCCCTGTTACCAATATTTCTTACCACTGGCAACGTCTGTGATGTTTGCCTCCTGGGTTACCAGTGGTAACGACTGGGATAAACATTCGTAAAAAGGATTAACCAGTTACGCTGGAAGGGGAATTACCCGTTTAACAATAAATCGTTAAGATGTCACAGAAAGGACAGAAATAGGGACATAATTATGTTTTATTAAGAGGAGAGGTGACCATAGGAACTATGAGGGCATTTTCACTTTCCGCTGTACCCCCTACTATTTTTCGGATATAGGTAATCTTGGAATTTTGGACTCAGAATCACGATTATTATTATTCATTTCCGTAAAGAAAAAAAGGATCCCTCAAAAAAGTCAGTTTCTGTGACATTTTTTTCATACAGTTTATATGGCTCGTCACAAAAATGACACAGAAAGTTTGTATGGATTAGAAATTGCCATTAGAAACAACATAGAGCAATAATATATAACTACATAATTAACGAATATTTGCATTTATTTTAATAATACTCAATGCCATAGGCCAGTTGTATCACTTATAGTTTATAAAACATTAGACGTAAATTAGTTTAGTTAATTAAGATAATTTGCAGCTAAATATCTAGTCTATGAAGGTAGATTTTGAATTAACATTTTAATTTGTAGAGATTCTTAAGTGTACGTAGTATGCTAGAATTACATATGTCATGTATAAAAGGAGACAAAGTTAGATGCACAGTCTTGAATTTTATATTATAACATTTATAACATATCACTAATTCTTATTTATAAATTTTAATTGGTCTTCCGTTTTAGTTATTACTCAAATGTTTGATTAAGGGTAGGCAATAGATGGTTGTGTGATTTATTCATACAGTGATATTTTATACAAATTGAAAAGGTAAACAATTAAACATATCGATGTTAAGGTATGAAAAAAAATACAAGAGATGTATAATTTATAACTATGCATTTTATTTAAGACTCCCATTTATAATATAAAAATAATCAGGTAAAATCAATAGAAACTAACCTAATAAAAAGTACATAAAAAACGTGGCCAGTAATATATGGAGGCTCAAGTTTTCTATTCTAGTGGCAGAATTACAATTATTTCGATTGCACGTAAAACAGCGCGCGTCGCTATGGCCTCTCGCTCGTTCCACAGCTTTTAGAGCAAGACAGACTGAGTCCACCTGGACTTTGGGGATGCACCCGCGGATAGAGTCTACAGTGTTCCCAACTGAAATAAAAAGAAAACTTTAGTTTAGGAGTGCTAGTGGTTTCTAAATGTTTTTGTTTCAGTTAGTCATTCATTTTCTTAGAACGTTTGCCCAAATAATTTATGTAGGCGTCTTTAATAAGGCGATGTAACGCGTCTCACTCAACGAACGGGGGGTTTGTCCACTAGGTCATCGTCAGGCGCGTGCGCATTTTTTGTAACTATACGACTGTTGAGTATACTTAAAATTATTTGAAATGCCCGAGTAGTATCATTAGGCCGTTCAAAAATCGACTTTACTGCTCAAGCGTGAAGATTCAATCCAATGACAAGTTTTATAAAATGTCGGACGTTTTTAATTATGTTTACTATATAAGGATGTATAATGAATCCAGCGAACTCACATGACTTATCATCAGGCGTAGCTACCATCTTCAAGCACCGGTATTCAATAGGAATCTTCGAGTTGGTAGACGGCGGCGGGTGTCCCAGGTTGTGTATCCACTCTGCCGTCACCCAGTTGCTGGGGTGACATTCCACGGGAAACCCGGGTGACACCGCGTCGTCTGGGTGACAGCCGAGGCAACGCTGGTGGAAACAGCTTTCGGGCGTCACTGTAAGGGTTAACGAATGATATTAAAATAGTATCACTATTGCCCTGTGGGTATGCCGTGCATTGACTTTGACAAAGGCGTACTATCGGTTTGACGCCTATAACGTATATATCCGTCACGGCGTCTAATGCGATATCAACCTACATACATTTTTATAGGGTTCAACTTCTCGTTTTACATTTCCATGCCATGGCATGTGAGTGACAGCTTTGTATATGACAAAGCGGCGAAAAGGTTAAAGACAGGCTTAACGGGCGCGATTTTAAGGCAAGAACTGGTTCGAAAATACCAACACAACCTCGGTCGACGACGGTGATAGTTTACGTTATCAGTCTCGTTTGTTTCCGGTGTAAGAGTAAGAAATCTTGGTTCAAAATGGTCGGACGGGCATTACGATGGCCTATCTTTAAGGCTGATTTACATTGGCAAATACTTGCATGCAAGTCTCCTTACATTGCGTAAGATGAATACAATCAAACCCTGTAACGTAATGAAAATTTACTGAAAATTGCAGGCAAGCTCTTGCTATTTAGTCTAAACCGCACTTTATTTTTGAAATTATTGATGTGGTGTGGTTTACTCAGGCACATCGGCTAACTTAGCTATAGTGAGTCCATACAGCAACCTAACTGTGGAAGTACATCCACCTTACAGAAGATCGCAGTCATAATAACACAACTTAGTGCCGCAAGTGTGTAGTTTTGTTTCTGGCGAGTACTGATAAGGTCGCCAGAGTTCCCGAGGATGTGTTGAGAATGGGGGTTTGGGGGACCTGCATTTGTTTCTAGTTGTCAACATGACGAATCTCCAAATCGGGTCGGTAACGTAGTCTCAAGCGTCCATAGAGTACTAGCGGGTAGTCTGCTTGCGATCAGGCGGTCCTTATGCTCATTTGCTGCCGTCGTGGTTAAAAAAGTATGTAATTTTAGGTACGAACATGTTTTAGAAGTCTAGGCGAGAAAACTATACTTTATAACTCGCATGCAGTTTTTAGGGTTCCGTACCCAAAGGGTAAATCGTGACCCTATTACTAAGACTCCGCTGTCTGTTCGTCTGTCCGTCTGTCACCAGGCTGTATCTCATTATTCGTGATAGAAAGTTGAAATTTTCACAGATGATATGTATTTCTGTTGCCGCTATAACGACAAATACAAAAAAAAAAAGCTGAATAGATAAAATAAATATTTAAGGGGGCTCACATACAACAGACATGATTTTTTTGCCGTTTTTAGGTCCCTTCGTGCGCAAGTCCGACTCGCACTTGGCCGTTTTTTTTTCAATTTCACCTACTTGACGTGGTTGATAACTTGATTAGCTGCTGATAGGCGGCCGCATTTATGCGATTTTATGGGCTGCTCGTCGGTGAAGATTGTCCGTTTATTATTTATTGATTATAACTAGGTACCTATCTCGATGATGATGATGATGATGATCTCTCGTTAGTTTAGAAACCGCATTAGTTATTTAGAACCCATTTATCAATTTCAGTTCACTTTCTGTTGCAATACTTATATTAATTAAATATGAGATATACCTAAATAGTAAAACTTAGCGTTCTAGATTTTTAACACGCTTTTATTAGGTCGACCTGTATGTACCTAACTATGTAATGGAATCTAATGTAACTAATTTAACCATCTTCCAAGCATCGTAGCGTCATGAAAATTGGCAGCTGTATGTAGTTCTGATGACAATACAATAATATGGTACTGTCGAACTGATCTGATGATGGAGCCGGAAGATATGAACTGGAACTTCATGATGGAACATCGTATCAAAGCTGTGTTTGGATTTGTTAGAAAAGTCTTGCAATGATCTTTGACCATGATTAGGTTTCAAGGTCTGATAGGTCGACTTGTATGTAACTAACTATGTAATGGAATCTAAGGTAACTAGTTTAACCATTTTCCAAGGATCGTAGCGTCATGAAAATTAGCAGCTGTATGTAGTTCTGATGACAATACAATAATATGGTACTGTCGAACTGATCTGATGTTGGAGCCGGAAGATATGAACTGGAACCTCATGATGGAACATCTTATCGTAGCTGTGTTTGGATTTGTTAGAAAAGTCTTGTAATGAACTTTGACCACGATTAGGTTTCAAGGTCTGATGATGAAGCCGGCAGATAGGCACTGGCATTCCATGATGGAATATCGTATCATAGTCGTGTTTGCACTTGTGTTTGCACACGCAAAGCGTGTTTTTGTAGTGTTTTTAAACTATTAATTTATTTTTTATATTAATCTAAGTGTGGTTTAATTTAACCTTGCCGAGTCCAAACATGGCAGAAATACTTCATATTTCAAGTTGAGTGGTTTTGGTGAACTTTTTCTCGGTTCAGGGTCTAGGACATACGATCGAAAAGTGCCCATCGATCAATTCGGATCTGATAAGCTTTATCTGGAACCTTTTGTATAAGGGAACCACTTGCGTACTTACATGTGTCAGCTTTGTAACTTTTTATCTCCAAAAGGCTTGCTAGCAGTAATCAAGGTAAAGGGCGCGGATAAGTACGAGGAAGAGTGAGCAATACTTATACGAATAAGATCGTTGAGGTGGACCGTTATGGGCTACTTTCTATACAAAGATTTTCCGACAGCATCATTTTCTTAGACGTCCTAAATTTTGAATTAGGTACCCGTCTCGGCATACCAAGGCCCTTTCTTTTCGTAGAGAAAAGCTGCGAACCAGGTATCTAGACATCGGGGGATAAATGGGTAGGTACTTATGTGGTATTTTAATCCACTAAAAACTCCACGGTTACCACTTACCGCCATCTGCGCTATTATGCGGGGGACTCCAGGATCTCATACTGAACGCGCTTTACTACCTTTCGCTCGTTTTTAGCGAGCCATCCCTGGGTGGGGCTGATATGCAAGTGCTGCGCCCCCACAACATGGAGCACTCGCCACCCCGGTTCCTTTTACGACAGGCGGGGGATAGCGTAAACCTATTCTTGTCCGAGTCTTAGCCGTTTCGACGGGGACCGAAACAATATCGTACGCTGGTTTTAAATTGGCATATTTACTATACTTTCATTTAGCGACAATGTCGGCGGCTGCACCTGCTACTTGTGTGAGTAAGGTGAGAGATTGCAAAAGTACTCACACAAATGGCATTGCATCCCATAGCGGACCCTTTTACCCAGGGTATCAGGATGCTGTTTAGGACAATCTGTCGGTAGTGCTCTAATTTCATTTATATCAATTGAAAGTAAAATCTTGGTTCAGGTAGGTACTGAAATTATGATCCAACGGTACAAGCTTCTAGCTAAAGGTGTTTCCTTACTACCTGCTTTTCTCATATTTGCAGATACGGAGAATGACACCTGTGTCCGTGTCTAAAGATTTCACGAAGACGTTGAATTAGAAATCTGCTGTTTCTAGGTAAGACCCCAACGTTATTACTCTATACTGTAACAGTAGTGCACGAGAACGTCATTACCAATTTGCGCCCCAGAATTGCTCCCTCATCACCGATCACCGACTCGCTATGGAGACTTGATATCGATCGACATTTGACTCCTGACATTTGGGTCCCATGTCCAATCTACTCGTAGGTACTACCTGTCTGTAACTGATCGGCGTGCCCGCTTGTAATGACCAGTCCGGAGCGCAGTTTACGTTTGTTTTAACCGCCGCAATCATATGTCATTTTCTCGCGTTTCGCGCCATTTTACCGGTCATCAGCCCGTCGTTCCGATACTGGCGCGTACGCTACGTAATTATTGAAAGCGAGAGAATCCGCTCTCGATGCGTCGGCATGCCAAGCCCAGAGCGACCACTTATTTAACTCGATCGTTCGCTTTTCTTTCACTTTTCTCCTTTTAAATTTGACGTATCGAGTAGTTTAAATTGGTGCGATAAAGCCGACCCTTGTAATATTTACGGTATGATTTCCCGGAAAGACCGCAGAGTAAGTATCATCTTGTTTTGTCATAGAACACTGACGGCGAAACTAGCCTATAATGAGGCGAAGTTCCTATAAGGACAGTTGTACACGAGCTACAATGCCAGCGGCTTTTCTATGATCTGGAGAAAGTTGCCATAATTGTATGCATTTACGATAAAGGGAGACTTCCAACTTAATGCTTCATTGTAAGAATTGGTTCAAGATTTAGATTTTTGCTGATAGTTTGTGTTTGTTGTAATGTTTAAAAAACATATATCTTTATCAATCATAACATTTCTAGAACTCTATGAAAATTAAGCGTTTCGGGAAGGGGGCCTTAAATGTTGAGAGACTTGCATTTGTTTCCCAAGCGTATCAAAACAGCGATTCTTTACATGGGTGCACTGACTACAAATGTGAAATGGCAGTGACCGCTGAACATCGCTCGGGTCACATTTGTTTACCATTAAAAAACTCTTCACACTTTTTTTCAAGGGTTCCTTTCACTCGATTCGTGCGTGTCAAAGCGCTCTATTTCTCACTGCACATTGTTAGTTCCGACTTCCGACCATCTGTCCGTGGTCTTAACTTAGTGGTCAACCGGCGATGCGTGAAGAGCGGCTGGCCCGGGAAAGTGGATGATAGGCGTCTGACATAATTGTGCACGGATAAGTGCGTGCACCTTCCATTGTGGCCGCGGCTTTAGATAGCGAGCTTTCTACGGGCTTGGATCCACGAGCTAGGAATGGTGGCCGAACGTGACAGTAGTATTTAAATTGACAGTTTAGCATACAATCTAGGCTCCTCATCTAATCCCTCTGCATTAGATTACAGATATACCTAATATCCTCCTTATTCCTAAAAATTAACAAACTTCTGTAAACTAAAATATGTTATGATTTTTTCTCACTCATACCTATAAATGTGAAGGGAAAATATAAAAGAGTAAGAAAAACGCTTTAGGGCATTTCACTTTCGTACTGTATAAATATTAAATAAAAATTTTGGTTCGGTACGATAATTTAAGATTTCTGATTTCTTTCAGGACGCATAGAAGAATGTTCCTGTTTTGTGTGCAAACGTCAATGCGAAAAAAATTCGCTGAGGAAACTTTCAGATATCCTCATTAACTACGTAAGTATTAATGATTTGAACATGAAGTGAACGTCTACCCCTCATCTTCCGAGACCGGAGATTCCCGACGACATATCTTAGGTATTCATAAAAAATGACGTTCATGTATAGTATAAGTAGTTTATAGTAGCACGTATAGGATGTTCCTACACATTTTTTGTGGCAATTGAAAGAAATAATTTCAGGGTGTAGTGAAATTAAACCAATATTGGTAGTTACGGCATTTGAAGGCACCTTTTAGCATTTTAAGCTTTGCGAAATATTCACCTACCATTCTTTATTTTACATACATTGTCATTGTGCAATTCATTTCATAACACCGTACCTAAGTTTCGTAAAAACTGGAACTAGAGTTAGTTTAAACGCGTATCTATTTATACCGCCGTCACCGACTGAGCTGTGACCCAATTCATAAACAAACGACGATCAGCATAAAATCCCGTGCCCACGCGCATGTCGACATGCTCGGATGCTCATTGACAATGTAAATACGTTTGTCAACAGTTGAATAAATAAATATTTATTTAGCAGTAGTTGCTGGACAGGATGAGCTGGTAGGTACAATGCATTGTCGCAGTCGTAGGCGCTGGTTTCGTGCCGACAAATAGAATTATAATTTGTGATACATTATATCACAAATTATGTAAGTAATGGTTCATGGATGTAACCGTGTTTTGTTTATTGACAATAGTTTTGACGTTTATTTGATTCTATTGAGAGTACATTTCGGTACGAAAGAATTGAAATACCATTATGTGTACCTATAAAAGAAGCAAATGTTAGTCAAAAATCTTGTATTGTTTTAAAATACCCTAAATCATATTTTGATGATGACGAATACCTAGGTACATTGAACATTTACTACCGCATTAAATAGTTTCGTGCAATAAAAGGTAGGTACATACATATTTTACAAAATCCTGTGATATTTTACGCAATTTTTCTGTGAAAGTAAAGACGAACTCTTAATAGTGTTGGGCGTAATTAATTACTTTTGTTATTAAATTATTAATTTAATTACATTTTATTCTATTAACTAGTAATAGTAGTAATTGCAAAAAAAGACAGATTGATTATATCCGAATAATAGTGACTATCCTCTGAACTAAATTTTACTTACCATATGGTATCAGTCCAATAACACTAGCCACTACAAAAATTAGCATTTTCGTTGTCTTATAAAGTTTTTCTCTACCAATTGACTAACAGTCCTTGCTATCGCCACGGCATTTTGTATCACACTATCTACACTGCACCATTTTATCTTTGTTCGAGTTCTGTTATCACTAGCACTATAAATTAAACGGACATCGTGGAAATTCTTTGAGTATTTTTAGGACTGTGTACACTAGACAGTTATAAAAATATAGTGATATGCGTAGATGATCGGGAGCGGTAAGCAGACACAGTGAATGACTACTGTATTTTATCGATAGGTACTGTACACGGTACTAAAATAAAATGTATCTGGACTGGAGTTCTGCTTTTGACTAGCTGCGTTGCTGGTATCCACTCAAGCAAATGTATTACAAATTTGATTAGCAAAATGTAGTCGTTATTCGAATAATTAGTTGTATAATTTCTAAGAATATCATGAATCATGATCACCTAGAATTAAAAGAGGTACGAAACAAATCATCGATTATAAATTTTGATCTGTATTGGTACAGTTCCCGGCAAACATCTTGAACCCATCGAAACCTTCCCTCTCTGTAGCACATGCATGTTTGCACATAAGTGCGACAGAGAGGGAAGGTTTCGATGGGTTCAAGAAGTTTGCCGCGATCTATACCTACACCCGACACCAGTAGTAAATGGATAAAAAAATACTTATGAGTACACGTACGTAGTAGGTAAGTCAAATGTTGTGGAACAATCAGACACGAACGAATCGAACTAGTCCTGTAGTTAAGGATTATATTGACAATATTTCCTATTATGATAACAGTAGATCATTGGAATTGAAAAATATTATTGAAACTCATACATTTTATATTTTTGTGAATACACTATTTAATGTTTTTGCCTACATCCAGTTACATTATAGTTGTATTGTACACTCCGATCGGTTCCGTAACATCTACCAGCCGGCGTGGGCGGTAATGAATGTGCCAGCAATGCGCTAATTAAAGGCATCCCATGCTTTAAACAATCTCAAACCCGCTTCACAGCGTTCTCTGGCGACACTTTTTGGCCATTTCCGCGCGTTCTAATGCCATCAAAGATGCCGATAATCGTTTCATGATGCCGACGGCAATAAAAACCAATTACCTACGTACTACACATTAGGTAATACAATTAATCACGTTTAAATAGACATCTGTGATTTGGGACTGGTAGCAGCTGATTTGTCAGATGAACGACCCGCTGTTACGCTAGTTTTTCGCAAGAGCGCCTTAGTGCTGTCTTTATCGAAGTTATATAAACATATTTTAAACTCTGTATAAAATAAAATATAATCCATACTATCCA
This sequence comes from Cenopis cana, assembly GCA_951800055.1. NCBI lineage: Eukaryota > Metazoa > Arthropoda > Insecta > Lepidoptera > Tortricidae > Cenopis > Cenopis cana. Next base: position 10,504,423 of record OX637488.1, read on the forward strand.
TACAAATATTATAAATGCGAAAGTGTGTCTGTCTGACCGTCTGTCTGTCTGTCTATCTGTCTATTACCTCTTCACGCTTAAACCGCTGAACCGATTTAGATGAAATTTGGCATGGAGTTTCTCGGGGAAGGACATAAGGATACTTTTTGTCCCTGAAATCATCCCTTAAGGGAGTAAGGGATGTTTTTGGGAGGGGGGAAGGGGGGTTAAGGGAGGTTTGTACGGAAGAGCGATAACTTAGGTAAGCGCCTGATATAAAAAATAGCAATAAATTTGTATCGCGATAAATGAGTTGCGTGACTTGCGTGGAACTCCGAAGTCGCGGGAAAAACTAGTGTAAAAATAAATTAAAAGAGAAATATTTATAATCTTAGAATAAAGCAAGTTTGAATGTACAGTCAGCATTATATGTATTCTGGTGACACCGAAAGTAGCCAAATAACTATATCGTAACCAATGATCGTAACACATGCTTGGAGTAATAAAAACGTGTTGCGATAAATAGATAATTTGTCAAGACCATATAGAAATCGCTGGCAAATCGCCGAAAAGAATCGCTAGTGTGAACAGGGTCTTATAGGTTGTACTAAATTCCCGTACGTAAGTATATAGTGACCCGTTTTTAATGCAATTGAGTGTATTTTTTTTGTATTTTGACTAAGTATTACTGGGTAGCGTAGCGGCATAAGTTCTGTATACTTACGTTTCAAATTTTATTCTCAACCACCTTAGAGTTATTGAGTGAGATGCCCGTGGGATAAACTCAAAACTCAAACTCAAAATATTCTTACTCTAATAGGCCTAGCAACAAGCACTTTTAAATCGTCAGTTTTATATTACATTATTTGAATCGAATTATTCAGAGCAATTTATTGATGAAATTATTGTTTAAAAAAAGTTGAATTGCTGTAATCTACGTCAAACAGAATATAACAAATTCACAAAAAGATCGGGTCAAACACTAGGATTCCGTTTTTGCCATTTTGGTTAAGGAAGCCTAAACACCGCTGATCCAGAAAGTTAAGTTCATGGTTTAGCGCCTGACGTAGATTTTCCCTTGATAGATAGGTAGGTATATTGTGCCCTTATATTCGGGCTTGCCATGAAGAGATAGGATTCACACAATACTATAGATTTTTAAGCTACAAATTGTACTTCACGGACTACTAACCTGTACATACCCTTATCATAGATGGAAGTAGCTGGGCCAGCATTGCAACTTCCTAATACTGTGGCAAGAGAGGCCAGGTGTAAAAAGTTTGATGATGATTAACGGTAATCCAATTGCTCTTACTCACGGCACTGTGAGATATGTGGACTATGGCCACCGCAGTCGTGTTGGTATGTAGTCGCGGATGGCTCTGATAGATAAGCTAACATCCAGATGGCTCAAGTGTTACGATTTATCAGGGATAACCTTGGCGTATATGCGTGTTCGCGATTTGTTGTTTAAATGTTAATAATATTTTGCGTGTGTACCTACTGCAATTTGGAAGTTATAGTGCGCGCCATCCACGACGACGAGCCCCTCCACAGCGAATCTCATACTAATCTGTGCGCAGTTGTACGGCTTGGGCTGTGGAGGGGCGCGCCTTCGTGAATGGCTCGCACTATACACGCATTGAGAATATTATACCTATTGTTTGCATCTGCAAATTTTTAAAACCGGCTAAGTTTGTCTCAGGCCACGCGTATTTTTGTAGGGATCCGTACTACGTATACGGATCCGTACAAACGGACGTTGCGGATTTAAAAGGGGGATTTAAGGGGGCGAGGAAAAATTTTTCAACACATGAAGTCTATGGTCCGAAAACGGTGTTCGGGTTGCTACTTTAAATCCACTTGTGTTTCCATACCCGCTAATTAAATTTAGTATGGTTCACAAACTTAATTACCTGATGACCTGATTACACAACTAACAACATCATCTAATTGCTACGAAGAAAAAAAAAACTGCATAGTGGGGCTTGTCGTGTAGGGGAAGTACTCTAATTTTTAAAAATAATAAGGTTTTATTTTACCAAAAATGTGGGCAATTTTTGTTCTTTATAGTTTTGGAGCGGTCTCATCGAGTTGCTAATATAGGTTGTCTCCAGGGCCCCCCTGAGGGGTGGCGCTCTGCATACCAATGCAATCATTGCATATTACTGCTACTGAGCTAGGCGGCGATTGGAAGGACAGACGGATATGGCGAAACAATAATGTTTACTACGGAACCCTATAAAATATTCACAACATTTAATTATGTACAATGTCAACAGTCACAAATGTGATTAGTTTTTTAGGTTGACTATTGGGAAACATATATATTGCACGTCGGGCTTTGGAAAGAGACAATCAGCTGTTTACGATGATTTCCGAACACTGGCAAACATCCATCAATTATCTTATTTATTAATTGACGTTTCATGTCAAAAAATACTGCACTTTATGGACTTTATTAGTCAACGTCAATTCGGTGACATGTAAACTTTGGATATCTATAGAGAGCTGTTACAACTGCAAGAAAAAGTATTGTCAAACAATCATGTATCATTTTGTACATCGAACAATTTGGAGTTAGGCGGTTTATCTAATCACACACGTTTCGATCAATACCTACTAGTATCTATTTACTACTACCCCATTTAAACAAATTAATCAGCAATATCCATTTCAATGAAAACGTTATCATAATAGCAATCTTCATTTAAATCAGTTACCTATAAACCAAGAATCACATTCAGCATTATCTGTTAAGTCATCATACCTGCGCGCAGAGTGACTTGCTCATCCTTCGTTATATTTTGTATTCAATTCACCATAACCATGGCCTCTTCCAGTACGCATTGCCGCTATATATTTTTTTTTTATACTACGTCGGAGGCAAACTACTTGCGTACCTTAACGCCTGTCAACCAGCTCACGCCCCAATCTCGCCCATTTTAGGGATAATAGCTCAAGCAGTTACCCCGAGGTGCAAAGTTATGATTGTATCCATTCATATATCAAATCGTAATCACTGATCACCAGATGATTGACGTGTATGTCGTATCTATACATCGAGATGTACAAGAGCGTACGTTACATATTGCTAATCAATGTAAGTATCATGATAGTTTCATATAACCAATCTTTATCATTCGATCTTTGGCTTAAGTGTTTTTGAGCGATATAATTTAAAGGCGGCATGGCTTTCACTCAGGAGGACCAATTAATTTTTGACCGAAACATAAAGCGTCCGATAAATTTATTGAAAACGCCGCCGATAAGAGGAACGGGTTCGGGACGTCTTCCGTCGAATAAAAAGGTTTGTTTATCTTGGACAATTTGTTATTGCCACTCGTCTTGCCTTTCGGTAGCCATGTAATTGAATCTTCTGGTTTTTAAAGATTTATAACGTCCATTTGATTGAGCTACCGTCTTTTGATTAGAGACGCTGTTTATATATGCCCCTTGATTACGCCGGAATAATATTTATTTCGTTCGAGAGTCTTAATTGATTTTGTTAATCACGGTCCAAAAAGTCTGTAGGTAGAGGTACAATCAAGTACAACGAACTTTGTTTATGATGGTTTGTCAGGACATGGTACAGTTTAGTGCAGATTGTCTAATCTCGGTATAGTACCTATGCGAGTGTCCGACAGCCGACACAGTGACCCGCCGATACGATCGGCAGGACGCGCGATCGCGTGAGATACTCCCGCGCACGTCCGCGCTGCCCTCACGATCCTGAGCCGTTATTTTAATTTATCTTCTTTCCCCCGTTTCTATATCTTCACTTCAACATTTTGCTGACTTTTATTCAGTTAGTGCTTGTATTTGCCGCTACATTTTCTTTTACAGGTACCGGCTTGGATTGGCGCTACATAAATACTTTTGATACCGGATCCAGTACCTAGCTAACAATTTTACGGCGGATTTCATCGGAATTAAGAGACCCCTAGTCGGAATATAAAATAAGAGATCGTATATAAGTGGTTTTAAAACTTTTCTTTGAATGACGTTTGATTCATGTTACATAATGAATGTCTGCCCAATTTGAAAAAGGCATATCGAAGTAAACTTTCATTGCAACGCTTCTTGTAGTTTATTTCAGTTCACGCAAAAGGACTCGGTGGCTCAATTTTTCGTGTCGGAAACTAATTGAAGGCAATTGCTCCGAAATAAAAATATTTCTAAATTGTATCATTCGCGGAATCGGCATCGGAACGGCATTTTCGCGTGACTGTGACCACTGAAGGTGGAATAAACGGATTGAACCGACGATACGCGAAGCAATTCAAAAAGTTGCGGGGAACTTCATTAAACTGGATTCAAATAATTGGTTTAGCAAAAATAACATGTAATTGCTTACGGTTTTTATATCTTTTAAACTTAAAATTAATTGTCCATTGAAAATTTTTCCGTGTTAATTAGGTTGCAAGGACATGATCATGATTTATTTTTAGTAGGATAGAAGGATTTCATTTCTCTTCGAGATAAGTATGCCCTCTTTTTCGGCTTGTATTTATTGGGTTATAGCCATTATTTTTGCCATAGCTGTCGGTAGCATTTGTCGTTGTTGCGGCTCCTCATTATAGCTTATCATTGAGCGTTTGTCTTCTACGTCTGTAGTATTTCTAAAATCACTCTACGATAACAATATTTTCGGTCAGCTTTCAACTTATGTCCTTCCAATGTTGCAAAGCTGAAGCAGCTATTTTGTGAGCAAGCCACAGTTGCTCCGGTCATAACACCTTGCAAGAATTTATAGCACCAATTACCCGATCGCAGTGTCGATAATTTCACGCCGTTTGTGTAATTTTTTTGAAAATTATCACCCAACCGCCTATGGAGCGCTCGCTGTTAACATAATTTACTTTTTAAAAGTATACCACATAAAAATCGATGAGTGTTAAATTGAATTCGGGGAGCCGCGCAAATAAGAAATGGAGGCGCGAAAATTGGACAGTGGACCGTTTAAAGTATCGTTAAGGCTTGTCGGGAGAAAATATTGTAATCACAGTACAGTTTACGAGCTGCGGAAAACGGGTCCATTATTGTGTGTGCGGAATTCGGGGTGGTTTTGACGATGCCGCTTTCTTTGCGAGCGGTCTTTTGTACAGAGTATAAGACGAGACCTACCTACTCGTGTATAAGACGAGAAATGGGGCATCAGTTTACATAGGTATTGTTAATTGTTGATGATTCGCTTAAATTTTTTAGAGGAGAAATTGTTTCATGCATACTCAATGTCCCAAAGTGTGTGTAATGTGGTTTGTAATATTTATGACTAGCTTTTGCCCGCGACTTCGTCTGCGTAGAACTCGGTCATCACGTTAGAATGTTATTTCCCTGGCTAGATGCTGGCCAAGAGCAATCCCATTATTAATAAAAAAAAAAATCTTCTATTTCTTGCGCTTACCTAGTTATCTCTCTTCCATTCTAACTTAAACCCCGTTAAGGGATGATTTCCGGGATAAAAGTATCCTATGTCCTTCCCTAGGACTCATACTATATCCATAGCAAATTTCATCTAAATCGGTTGAGCATTTTAATGGGAAACAGGCAGACAGAGTTACTTTCGCATGTATAACCCGCCCCGGTTTCGCACGGGTAGTCCAGTTTTAAACAACAACAAACAACAACAAATACCTACTCTTTATTGCACACCTCAATTAAAGGACACAGATCAGGATCACAGGGAGAGGATTTTTTATGATTTAAATTTATTTATCTAAGCTTTTACCCGCGACTTCATTCGCGTGAATATCCATATCAACTTCTACACCGGCTGTCTCGCCAAACATTGCGCACGCCGGCTCAATGCGCCCACATGAAACACATGACAGAGGACAAAATATATACTAAGAAGGAAGTAGATGAAAACGCGCGCGAGCGGAGCGAGCGCGAAATTTTTCGGATATTCTGATACGGGTGTGGAAAATACTTCATACGCATCAAGTAATGAAGATGAAAACGCGAGCGCAGCGAGCGCGAATTCTTTCAAACATTACGATGCAGGTGTGCAAAAGACTTCATACGCACCAAGTAATGTAGATGAAAACGCGAGCGTAGCGAGCGCAAAATGAAAAAAAAAGAACATTGTGATGCAGGTGCGGAAAATACTTCATACGCATCAAGTAATGAAGATAAAAACGCAAGCGTAGTGAGTGCGAAATGTTTCGAACATTATGATGCAGGCACGGAAAAGATTACACACGCATCAACTAATGTAGATGAAAACGCGAGCGTAGGGCGCGCGAAAATGTTCGAACATTATGATGTAGGTGCGGAAAATACTTTATACTCTTCAAGTAATGTAGTTGAAAACGCGAGCGCAGCGAGCGCGAAATTTTTGAACATTAATATGCAGGTGCGGAAAATACTTCATATGCATCAAGAAATGAAGAAAATCGCGAGCGTAGTGAGCGCGAAATGTTTTGATGCAGGTGAGGAAAATACTTCATACGCATCAACTATAATGTCGATGAAAACGCGAGCGTAAGGCGCGCGAAAATTATCGAACATTATGACGTAGGTGCGGAAAATACTCATCGAGTAATGTAGATGAAAACGCGAGCGCAGCGAGCGCGAAATTTTTCGAACATTCTTATGCAGGTGCCGAAAAGACTTCATACGCATCAACTATAATTTAGATGAAAACGCGAGCGTACGGCGCGCGAAAATTTTCGAACATTATGATGTAGGTGCGGAAAATGCTCATCAAGTAATGTAGAAGAAAACGCGAGCGCAGCGAGCTCGAAATTTTTCGAAAATTATGATGCAGTTGCGGGAAATACTTCATACTCATCAAGTAATGTGTATGAAAACGCGAGCGTAGCGAGCGCGAAATATTTCGAACATTATGATGCCGGTGCGGAAAATAATTCATACGCATCAAGTCATGCAGATGAAAACGCGAGCGTAGCGAACGCGAAATTTTTACAAACATTATGATGCAGGTGCGGAAAAGACTTCAAACGCAATACAATACAATACAAATATTCTTTATTGTTCACCAAATAATGTACACTAAAAACAAATAACAGAAACAAATTTCACAATGATAGACAACAGGCGGTCTTATCGACGCATTAAGTAATGTAGATGAAAAAGCGAGCGTAGCGCGCGCTAACGTTTTTGAACATTATGATGCAGGTGCGGAAAATAATTCCTACGCGTCAAGTAATGTAGATAAAAAAGCGAGTGCGAAATGATTCGAACATTATGATGCAGGTACGAAAAATACTTCATACGCATCAAGCAATGTAGATGATTGAACAAAAAGAAATTGTTGACCTATCAAATGGCTTTGTAAAGAGGTGGTTGAATAGATATTTTTTTGTTCATAAATTAGTGGAATACCTTTCAAAGTTCAAAGTGCTTTATTGTAAAACATAGGTATAACTGAATACCTACTTTGGTCTGTTCTTTCACTTTCGAAGATGGAGTAGAGGCCTTGGTTGATAGCGCACCCACCCTGGTTGCTTCTAAGAGTTATGTGATTTTCTGAGAATTGTTTTTTTTTGCTTCCTATCCGCCTATAACTTTCGAATTTGGTCATACTTGATGTTTATTGTTACGTAGGTATATTTTACTAACGGTTACCAATATACCCTAAATTTATGTCTGTTACGCGCTGAACGTATTTTATACATTTTGCTGACGGAAAACGCAACTAATCGGCACCTCGAAGAACCTCAATGACACCCATATCGATTATTAAGAAAAGTAAATAAGTAAATGTCCGCCATCTTCGATTTGAAAATGGATATCATTCTTTTAATGAGCACCTCAAAAAACAATATTTTATACAAAAATGCGCATACCTAATATATAGGTACATGTCGCAAGTGCTACCATGCAACCGAGAGCCCGCCGCTCTGCGTAGGTACCCTCCATCGAAAACAAAAAAAAACCGAGGTTTCGTAGTAAGGTTTGTGAATATTGATAGAGACTGACTGACCAACATAATTAGATCTCTCATTTCAAACAGTTAATATGGTTTGAGGGACTTTTGTATTTTTGTCTTTAGCCCTGAGAGGCAGAGGTATTGTTATTTCACCCCCCATTTTTTCAAATACTATCTGTTTATTATAAAATGTTTGAATGGGGTTCTATTTACTTTGCGTCCATGTATATACTTACCAATTTTCAAGCCTGTAAATCATGAACTGAAAGACTTCTCATACAAAGTTTAACCCCTCTTTTCACCCCCTTTCATCCCTAACCTATATGATTTTTATAGCCTATAACCTGGCCGAAGATCCAATAAACATATTAGTGAAGGCTGTATTAAAATCCATTCGCTAGTTTTCGCGTGATACTTAGACATATAAACAGACAGACAAACAGACAAACAGACAAACAGACAAACAGACAAACAGACAAACAGACACGAATTCTAAAAACAGTTGAAACGTGTTCTGTTATCGATTCTTAGACCCCTCCATCGATTTTTTTACTAATATCTTCAATGTACAGATTTTCGACCCTCTTCTGCTTTATTATATGTATAGATAGGTGGAGTGGACGTAATTGATTTATTTATATCTCAAAATCAAAGTGCCGCTAATGTGTTTAAGTAATTACAAAAAAAATTAAAGCATACTAGACATGTGTAATTCACGAATGAATGATTCAATTGAAGTACTTCACTTGGTGTCCTTCATTCATTCACTAGTTCAGTTCGGATCTATATACTTCAATAGTTCACTTAGTTCAGTACTTCAGTTCATGTGTCATTGTTTCAATCATCTATTTCATAACGGTTTTTACAAAAAAATATATTTTCTTAAAATTCAAAATAAATGTTAAATTTTAAATCCTTATCCCCGAATTAGCCTTAGAATGAGAGAAACGCGACGCGACGAATGACTGATCAATGTGATTTGTTGAATCGGTTGAGCTACTGAACTAGTGAACTAAATGAGTGATATACTTCACAGTGAAGGATTGAAGTATATCACTCTTTTCTTTTTAGTGACACATTTTGCGCATGTCTAAAGCATACATATATATAAACTGCTAAAATCATAACCCATCCCTCTGCTTAGCCGTCGTCGTCAGTGATTACATTATAAAATTATAGTTATTTCTTTCTAATTAATCTTAAATTATCATAGTAGTAATATAATATATAATATAGGTGACAAATTTTACTAGTATTAAATGTGGTCTGGTTTCATCATAATTCATAATTTAAGTTGACATTTCATACTTACCATCAATATCCTTGCCTTGTTACATCAGCAAGAGGTCCATTGCCCTGCCATTATATTGTTCAAAAATAGGCCTAACCAATTAATTATTTACCATCAGCAGCAGTCCTTGCACCAATGAAATTTAAGATCAAAATCAACCAGTACAAAAGGTCATGGTAAGTCGGTCAGCGGGGGACGGCAGTCGCTCACGTACAAGTACATGTTTATTGTAAAGTAATATAAAGAAATCATGATTTACTCTGCCCGAAATAGCGCCAATCATCGGCTGCAAACTTACTAACTTCGTGTTATTTATCATTCAATTATAAACCTATTATACGTTGAAATAAGAGCTATGATAAGTGTCAGAAAAGTTGGTGTAGGTAACTGTACGTGCGCGTTCTACAGCGTGTCAAGGATGCAAGTGCAATTGGAGTTTTCCAATTTTCATTTGTTTTATGTAATCGGTATTGTAATAGGACGTGTTCAAGTGCTTAGTTTTACGTGATGACATTGCTCTGGTGGGTTATAGCTTCAAGGAAATTTCGGGTATTGCTTTGCAATTGTTTTTTGATCTCTTATTTCCTATGTACTTTTGTGTTTTATCTGTCGTGAATCATTTTTTTTCTATTCTATACCTACTTAATGTCAACGTTACAGGCTCTGTCAAAAAAGGCAGTATTATTTCACCAAGTAGTTTTTTAGGGTTCCGTACCCGAGGAGTCCAAACGGAACCCGATTGCTGTCACTCATACGTCCGTCCGTCCCTCGACTGTCACACAGGTTTTACAGCCAAACGGTGGGAACGACAGACAGTCTTAAAATTTTCACAATAAAAGCAACTTGGTGGCCCAAAGCCATATCAATACTTATTTTTAAATGTTTTAAGGCCCAAGTCACACACAAGCGGCGTAAGGCAAAAAGCGTAAGGCATATAAGGAACGTTTATATACATACGTGCCTTATGCCTTACGTCGCTTGTGTGTATTTCACGCCTGACATAAGAGGGGCTTCCATACAGCTAAAGAGGAGAGGACCCGAAAACAAACGAATTTAATTTTGCGGTAGGTTAATTCCGAACCCTAAATGTGTGAAGTCTGACTTCCACGTGGCCGGTTTTTTTTTAATTAGTCTAAAATACGAATAAAGTCATCATCATCCTCCTAGCGTTATCCCAGTACAGTTGCATCCTGAAGGATGCCTGAGGTCCGCTACCTAATCCCAAGATTGGGCGTAGGCACTAGTTTTTACGAAAGCGACTGCCATCTGACCTTCCAACCCCAAGGGGAAACTAGACCACTAGGGGAGACTAGACTAGAGTCTAGGGGGGACTAGAGTGGGGAAAATACGAATAAAGTATCGAGGAATAATATCTTCTTTTTTTTTTAAACTCATCACTTTTCCAAAGAAACCAAGTCGTGTATTGTTTTATTTCGAAATTAAGAATGCAAGTAACGCCAGTTGTGAAAGGTAAAATATAGAATAAAAAATTTCTAGAATGAGTTAGTATAATATGAAAAAATAAAAAAGTTATCTATATAGGTTAACGATATTTATTAAGTTTTACTCAAGATAACATAGTAGCGGCACTTTTGTCTGAGCGTTTGTACCTACAAGTATTATTTGGTTTAGTTTAATCAAATTTGACCATGAGATCCGACTGATTGCTATTATTCTATCATGGATAGATAATTATGTTTTTCTGATACCAGAGCTTTTGTGTTAGGTCTTGAGTTTAAGTAAGTACTAGATTTTAATCAATTGATTTGAAAATTAGTATCCTAGTAAGCTTAAATGGTTATTGCATGATAACTACTTATACCTACATCGAAACATAAAGCGAGACACGATCTGAACACGGAATTTAAATTAAGTCTATTAATTAGATGTAGTCAATACGAAATAGGTACTTAAATAGTTAAATCGTTAGAGGGTTCTAATAAAAATTCTTGAGGTATCGTAGACGATTAATTTAAAAATTACTTCAGTACAAATATAGGTGTCTTATTTACCGTTAAATATATAGAATAGTAATAGTAATGTTTATTGCAAACCATGGTATTACAGAGCTGTTAAAATATAAAAAATAGAAACACATGGACCCTGGTAGGGTATAGCAATATTTCTTAAGAGCCAAGTTGTATCTAAAAATATGTTAACATTATTAAACTGGTGGGAATAGGCATATTCCCAGTCCACTGCGATACTGTCTAGTGTCCCCAAAAAAATCTAATATAAGCACAGAATATTAATAGTACTAAATATAAGTACATATGTCCAATTTAAAACTATACGGCAAATTTTCCTAAAATTCAATATAAGCTATAAAAAATATATACCGATTTTATTTGTTCACGATATAACCTCAGGTATGTAAAACGATATAATATACAAATGTGTAACAGAAATTAAAAATTAATAATAAACCTAAAAACTATATACCTACCAGTGGCGGCGCGTCAAAAATATTCTTAGGGAAGCCGGAAATAATTTGGCTTTCTTATTCTTCATGAGCCGTAGTAATAGAAACGGACTGGCTGAAAATTAGGTAAGCCGGTGGGAATCGAGTTGTATGGACGCTCCGCCACTGATACCTACTTAAAAATCTGGTATATTGTATATCGATGTGAGTGAAATCTCATAAAAGAGTAAATTCATCATATTGTTTAACGGGAACCCTGTAAAGTGCTTTGTAATTCAATATTTCGATGTCAATAATGCATCGGTGCAACCAAAGGAGTGCGGTTGCCTATTACACGGAGACGTAACATCCCCTGCCTTTAGAGATATATTTTGCCTAACACAGGATCTGAGATGGGCTCTATGCTCAGAATGGGGTGCCTAGGAGATGAGAAGTGAATTCTATCACTTATTATATTTTAGGCTAAAATTTATACGGTGCTATAGATATTACTATGTGCTTAAGAGCACATAGCAATATCTATAGCTCCGTATAAATTTTAGACAAGGACGTTTACAGTTTGGTAGACTACAGAACCTATGGTTTGTAATTCAGTGTGCCATATGTACTTAAATTATGTATCTGTCTCTTACTATTGTTACAAAAGGTATAAAATAATAATGATTGGCGATCAACTGCTTAACGGTGTGACGGTGGCCGAGCCTTGATTCTGAATAATTTGAGCCCGAAACTGCAAGTTAACTGAATGAGTTGGCGTGTTTTAATGTATAGCTTATTTTTTATGCTCACATAAAGGAACAGCGTTGGCTGTAATTACTGCATTTGTTAGATACACTTGCACAGATGCCTGAAATATCTCTGATTTTCTGTAGGTAGTACGCGAACAATTAAACACTAAAAGGGTACTTTTAATTGACAACATTTCATATTTTTAACTACTTTATTTTATGAACTAGTAAATAGAAAATAGGTAAAAATGTAAGCCACCCGCATTTTTTCTTTTTCAATTTAACTCATTATTTAATACAAAAAAAAAACACGTTGAAAAGTAGGTCATTCCAAAAGGGCGTAAGTAAAATATAACGTCATCTTCCCAACAAGAATCCAGAGCCACTCCAGAGCAGCGATTGTCTGTACTCTGTACTAAGGTCTCCCTGAATACAGCGAGGAAGATGACGTCAACTTTCGGTTTACAGTAATTTGCGATTTTTTCCAAAATTAACGAAGAAAAAAAATCTAAAAAAATGTTTTTGTGTACTTCACACGTTTTTACCGAAATGGTTTTCGAATTAAGACTTTTGGAAATTATGAAATATTGTCAATTCTTTATCTTCATAAAATACTGCCGTGCCGGGGGATAAAAAATTGCTTATGTTCAAATAAAATAGGTAATTAAATTCTAACGCGATGAACGACTTCTACGTGGACAAAGTCGCGGCCAAAGCTAGTAAGGTTTATGGTACCTGCGTGGCCACCGACATAGATATCGTATACGAATAGACAGGAACGTATATGAATGGACCTTACATAACACATTAAAGATACAGATCAGCATGTCCCAAAGACAGACGATTTAAATTGCAGTACAATGACTGGGCACGTTCGAATTTCTTTTCGCCATAAAGATTTCGATTTGATCGAGTATTAATTAAAAGAACGTACATTAACAATCAGGGTTAATTTAGACGTTCTTAGGACAAAGTAAAAGTTCTGTTATTTTTATAATTTAAGTAATAGGTTTTTATTTTTCATATTTCATCTCCCCCCTAAAAAGGTGATGTAGGTAATATCAAAAACGTACATACATACTTAATGAATAAAATTCGCGACATCCATTGATTTTTTACCTGGAGGCAATGATTACGATCGCGATCATAATAAAAATAGTCTTTTTTTTATTATTTTTTTAAAAATGGGATTGCTCTTGTCCAGCATCTAGTCAGGGGGCTAGATGCTATAACCCGCCTAACGTAAATAGATTTTTAGAATTACTTGGATCATTGTTATCTGTAAATAAATAAATTTGTATTTGTATTACACTATTTCTTAAAGATTTAATTAATTCATTTCTTTTTTTAAATTGGCATTATATTCTACAAATCTCATTGAAATTCACAAATGTAATCCGCCAAATCAATGCAAGAACTCTACAGTTGATTGTTATTCCGCAACACCCGCCAGTGATAAGTCTTATCGAGCACATCGATAAATTAAAAGATAACCAATTAAACCAGAGATATTGAGTACAATAAATAAGGTACGTGCAATGGTATTAAATAATTTCATTAGTGCAGAAAGCGCCGCTTCTTGTCAGACGACTGGAAAATGTGGCTTTTTGATTAATAACGACGCTTTATTCCATTACTGGCTTGTTTCGGCTACCGTTAAAAGCAGCTTTATTTATTACTTCGCAGAATAACAATGAATAAAAATTAATTGCATCCCTATTTATAGCAATTGTAATCTGCAAAATGACAAGTGGAATAGAGTCCTTATACTCGATAGATAATTAGCAAAACATGTGCGAGTATTTGGAACCGGTGTTATCTTGTTTTTCCTTTCCCTTTAATAAATTAAGGATAACAGCAGGTCCCCGCATGCGGGATGTGGGCTCTAATGGCCAGTGAAAATTAGTTTATGTACATACTGAAGTGCGGCACATTTGCAAACTTTCCATATTACTGTGCGCAACTGCGCAGCATGGCGTCAATCGTACATGATATATTTTCTTTTGAGCCAAAATGCCTTGAGCAAGTGATTATTAAAATGTAAAGAGCGTACCCGCACGCACAAAGTAAATAGCGGCGGCGCGCGCCGGAGCAGAGAGTCCGCTTAGTACAAAGTGCCATTTTCGCCGCACGCACACAGACGTAACATTTACAGGCATTCTCGGTTGATTTCGGACGAGCTTAGTCGCGACTGTCACTGTCGCGTCGCGAGTGCTAGTTGTGCGCGCGTTGATCACTTGACGTCCCCGCCGCTACGTAGGTACTTTGTGTCACGTACGTCAAAATGAATAACCGATATTATTACAGTTGGAATGTATTTTATTGTTTAAATACGACAAAAAACTGTGCCTACACTTTCTTCAAAGTTTCAAACGATATTGAAAGGTAAATAAAACGGTTTTCTCATTTTGGTAGTTACAATACCTAGGTAGGTAGTAGGTAGGTAATTTTTTGAAACTAGCCGCTTTGATAACGACGATCATCTTATCCATTACACATTCATCTTATCGTTCGCTGGTAAAACGCCAGTATTTAAGTACTATGGTTTAGTTAAGTAGGTACCTAATTAATTAGGTACTTATATTCTTTGTTGGCGCTCTCGACCGCCGCCGGTCACAAGTCACAACTCGCAGCGGGTCACGCATCAATTTATTAGGGTTCCGTACCCGAAGGGTCAAAACGGAACCCTATTGGTGTCGCCCAGACGTCCGTCCGTCCGTCCGTCGTCTGTCACAAAATTTGTTCCGAACAATTTTTAGACTTCTCATTGACCTATGAACTTGAAATTTGGTGACAATGTTCAATATTACGTATATTTTAACAACAAATACTAATATATTGATAAATCATATTTTTGAGGTTGGTTCGGAACCCTAAATGTGCGAAGTCCGACTCGCACTTGGCCGGTGTTTTACCAAGATACGCTGGTTCATATTTAAATGTCATGTTGAAGAATTTTTATTATACCTACTCCTTTTTAAAATTCAGAATCAATACAGAAGCAACCCTGTGAGTCGGGCAAGTTTAGGTATGTATTTTCAAGAACGGCGGGAACGGACCTTCTGTATATTTTTTATTTTGTGCCGCACGCCAATTAGGAACGTTCGTTATAGTTATGAACGTCTGAGAATATGGACGACATCTTAAATTCAATGAAATATTGTGTAATAATACGTATTAAACGGCATTAACGTGTATTTATTTTCGCAGTTTTCATTAATTTGCGTCTTATATTAGTGCAGGGGTTCCCAACCTGGGGGTAATTACCCCCCTGGGGGTAAAACAGCCATCCTATGGGGGTAATGTGAGGGGTACACAGAGTGGATGAATAGATAAAACCTGCATCATAATGTTCATCAAATTTCGCGCTCGCTACGCTTGCGTTTTCATCTGCATGACTTGATTCGTATGAATTATTCCACGCACCTGCACTGCATCATAAAGTTCGAAAAATTTCGCGCGTGCTACACTCGCGTTTTCTTCTACAATACTTTTTTACTTGATGCGTATGAAGTCTTTTACGCACCTGCATCATAATGTCCTAAACATGTCGCGCTCGCTACGCTCGCGTTTTCATCTTCATTAATTGATGCGTATGAAGTCTTTTCCTCACCTGCATCATAATATTTGGAACATTTCCCGCCCGCTGCGCTCGCGTTTTCATCTACATAACTTGATGCGTATGAAGTCTTTTCTGCGCCTGCATCACAATGTCCGAAAATTTTCGCGCTCGCTCCGCTCACGTATTCATCTATATAAGTTAAAAACTGGATTACCCGTGCGAAACCGGGGCGGGTTATGAATGCGAAAGTAACACTGTCTGCATGTTAACCCTTAAACCACTCTACCGATTTAGATGAAAATATTTGGTATGGATATAGTTTGAGTCCCCGGGAAGGACAAAGGATGCTTTTTATATCGGAAACTTTTTTATTATATTTTAAAACGGGGTTGAACAGAGATAACTAGGTAAGTGGCTGGGGGTAAAATCGGTCTCTCGGATCTAGAACACAGGGGTAGCGATACTGAAAAGGTTGGGAACCACTGTGTTAGTGCAAGAATATTGAATTTCAAGTTCGTATGGCCGTCTTTTCAATTAATTACATTTTTAAAAGGCACCAAGGTTGACCATTTACCAGAAAATGTGCTTTGTTTCGATACAAGTAACAACTGGCTCACTTGAAAGCAAGCCAGTGCAGCGCAGTCTAAAATATTTAAATTTTCATACTGTACTTCGACGCATGAATTACATATTTTGCGATCAAGATATCACGTTTTGAGACACTTATGGATATTTAAGCGTACAAATAATACGCGCATTGCAATTTTAATTTATTAACACTCATTTTTATAAGAATTATAAGTGTTTCTTAATTACTGCGCATTTTACGGGTAATTTTATGTTACGCTTCAGTGTGATAGGATTCTCGTTGGGAAAGCTATTAGGGTTGTCAAATTATCGTTGCCAAATTACTATCTTATCGAGTCAGTCGTATTTATACGCTATTAATCACCATACTCATTGGGAGAATAATGTCTTATACGACTCGTCGCCTACGGACATATCCGACATTATTGTGGTAAAGGTGCTAATAAAAGGTCCATCCGAAGGATCATCGATCATGTACATGGGGGAAACAACAGAACATTTTGTAAGTTTATTGATGCTCGTACAAAGAGGTGAAATTTATCTGATATTAATCGATAATTTTAACTCATCTTAAATTACTGGCACTTCTTGCTTATCGAAGTATTTTCGATTTCTGGGATAAGTACCCTTTACCCAAACCCAAAACAAAATAGTCCCGGAAATATAGATACCTACATAAGAAACATCTGCACCTCAAAAAACACTTTATTCACTTTTGAGTCCTCATTTGAGCCGTAAGGTCAACTCGGCGAAGACCGGCATACTTCATTTAAAAAATGACTGAGTGACAAATTTTGCCTATTCTATTGCCTGAAAGTCCAGTTTTCTGAATCTGGTTGATCAAATATTTAGTTGGTTACTGTCTAAACTTGCGAAACTCGTATAAAAGGCATTGGTTAATTAAATAAGCACTCGTTTTTAAAACACGGCGCAATGGACGAACTTAACGCCAATGTCGGTTAAGATCGTCTAATGGCGAATTTACCTACACATAGGCAGCTTGTACGTAATTACAGATATTTTGTACGTGTGAGGATTAAAATAACAACTGATTGTGTGGCCTCAGCTCTCAAGAATAATGGCTAATTACGTCAAAAAAAATGTTTGTCGGGTAAGACCGATACATCGCCATTCATTGGCACGTTCTCCTCTTTATGCTAGACGTAGCGCTATCTGTGTAAATTTGTAAGAACTAGAATTGTTTTATCATGTAGTAAATTGTGTTGCCATCCTCGTAACATTGCAGAATTTGCTATAATTGTTGCTATACGATCTTCGCCAACAGACGGTCTTCGCCGAGTTGTCCTTATTTAGTTTACATCCTGTTTTCATCATTATTACCTCTAGATTACCACCATTAAGTAGGTACCAGTGGCGGAGCGTCCATACAACTCGATTCCCACCGGCTTGCCTTATTTTCAGCCAGTCCAGTTCTTTTACTACGGCTCATGAAGAATAAGATAGGCAAATTATTTCCGGCTTCCCTTAGAATATTTTTGACGCGCCGCCACTGGTAGGTACCTATAGTGTGAAACATGGGCGCCGCCAGAATGAATTTTCTACACATACTATACAAATTTATGAATTAATTAAATGATATTTTTACTTTGTATTTTCTTTCCCGACAAGTGGGTGGAAGTGCACCCCCTTGCACCCCGCTGCCGGCACCCATGCGCCACCATTAAGGTGTATTACCAAAAATGAAAACTTATGCGCGAGTGACCGAATGATATTCGAAATTAATACATTTACAATCCCACTCGATAGCTCCACTTTCTCGGACATTTAAGCCTAAAAGAGTGACAGATAAGAATAAGTAATTTAGCATCACTGTCATTCTACTCTGCACTGTTGTGCTATTCACAACAATGCCGCGATTATTTTCATACCACGTCGGCTACTGCAAAAATTAGGCTTGTTGATAAGCGGACACCATAGCCTATGGACGCTCGAACTTAAGGAGTGTCACAAGGGTGTGCTTTAAAGTAGTTTTAATTCATTTTAATCACTAACACTAGTTTTATTATTTACATGCAATTATTAACCAAATAGATCTGACTTTATTATCTGGGGGCACGGCAGTGCCCCCGCAAGTCGAGCAAAACGGTGCACGGCCGTACCATCCTTTTCTCGAAGCCATTCAGGCCATTTTCAACATCCTGTACTTTTGTCCCAATTAAAGCTAGAACCCTGAATTTTCAGAAACATGTAGGGCATAATATGGGTTAGATATATTCTCAATAACATTCAATTTGAACTTTTATTTTAAGAACTATTGCCCCTCAAAATTCCTTAGTTTTGTCACTGACTCACTGACTGACTGACAGATCATCAATCGTTTAAGGTACTTCTAGCAGACCCACAAGCTCCAAATTTTAAACATAATTAGTTTTTAGCCTATTAATTGCTAGAAAAATAAAAAATATTGCAATATCAGTCACGTATCTGAGATATACAAACTGCATAAGTAAGTTTGTAATCCTATACAAAATACATGCGATTACAAAGTTACTTTTACAGTTTGCATGTTCGTTACTAGAAGTCATACCTGAAAAGAAAAAAAAAGGGATGAGATCCCATCAAAAACATTACATGTAAAAAGATGCAAGTCTCACAACACAGTTCTTTTACAACAAAAAGTAATGATATGTAATCTTAAACCAAGTCTGTTATATTTAAGTCAATAGTACCGGAGGGGTGCCCACAGAACAAAATTTCCACCGACTTGCATCTGCATAACTTTATTTTTTTTAATATATATAATGACATGATCAAAAACATAAAGTACCTAATGCTGATGCAAGTCAGTGGAAATTTTGTTCTGTGGGCACCCCTCCGGTACTATTGACTTAAATATAACAGACTTGGTTTAAGATTACATATCATTACTTTTTGTTGTAAAAGAACTGTGTTGTGAGACTTGCATCTTTTTACATGTAATGTTTTTGATGGGATTATTATTACCGACCGTTAAAAAAATTTGAAATATTTTTTTATTAATTTTATAACACTATAACGCGTAATAGCAGGTCTTACACTGGTTCGACTGAAGTGAGATGAGGTGAAACGCTGTGAATAACAGCTCTGATTTCGAAAATGCCGGACGTTGGGGCAGTAAAGTGAAATGTACGATATAGCCGTTTTTGTAAAACGCCAAACGTAACTACCTAATTAGTTTTTTAAATATGTGATAATGGAGTTTCAAAGTTGTATAAGACTTACTTTCTTTGGTAAGTAACAAATTTAAAGTGCCTGCCATCGAGAACAGTACTTATTCTTTTATTTTTAGTGCTAGACATAGTAGGTAAGCATAAAAATGCCTAAGTCTGCTAACATGAATAAAGTAATAGTTGGTTACGTAGTCTCATTCACCTTGCAGATTTAATTTTTTTATAAATTTGATATAAAATCGTCTTTAATGAATCTCTATAAAGGCCGATTCACACAGTGCAAGAAATTGCATTCAATTTAGATTACACGAAATTGCACGCGGGCTGTGGGCTACAGAAGGTAAGATGAGAGCGAACCCCGCAATGTAATGAAAATCGCATGCAAGTTCTTACATCGTGTAAATGGGCCTTAATACTTTGACAGACTCAAATTGCTACTCCAGAATGCATCGCCAATGTGACCCTGAACGATAATACTCGTACCTGACCTACTGACAATTTACAGGTGTGTTGATTAATATGAATCACAATAGTTAATTTAATTGTTATTGTATCCATATTATAAAAGGTAGCCTTTTGCGTATCAGCCGATAGCAAGGAATAAAGGGCTGTTATCTGCAGTATTCGGTCGGCGCTGACTCACGCGATCGCGAGCCACACCTGACGCCGAATTCCGGACACGTATCGATTGTATACCGTTTAATTGGGAACTAATCTGCTGACCTATACAGGGAGTCACGAGGTTTATAAAGATTAAAAACCATTGGTTAGACCGATGATCGCTTTACCAATAGACCTTTAAGAAATCGGGAATCTAACGAGGATAGGTATTCTTTAATTAAATGTCTTGTTTTTTTTTTAAGTATTAATGTGTAATACAATATAATAGTTATTTTCATCGAGCCTTATTTCTCATATAATTCCGAAATTGATGAATTTCTTACGTGGTTTACGTGCATCTGTTTATTAAAATATTTGAGGAGTTCCATCTAGTTCTCCTAAATCTGAAATATGATGGGATAGTTAAAGGTGGGGTGGGGTTCGGGAGGTCTAAAGTAGGATCGGTATAAAAATAGTTGACTTTTTTGTGGAAGTCACTAAAACATTTCTAAGTATTCAAATTGCGTTTAACGAGAAGTTTGTATTTATCAACGACGAGCTAGCACTTTCAGGTTGCATAGAATAATTATGCTAGTCTTGAATATAAGAAGCAAAAACAATTACAGATGATACGAAATAATTCGCTAAGTTATATTTAAAATTCAATCTTTAAAATAAAGAGGCAAGTTTTTCTAAGCAATGACATATTGTTCCAATTCTCGTGATCAAAATTTCACAGCGTACGCGTTACGGTATGAAATGAGGTCTGTGGTCAAACAATGAATTCCATCCGGTTCTGTATATCGCTATCAATTCTTAATTTCACACTGGATTAAAGCTGTATGTACTTCGATTGTTATAAAGCAATTTGTATAAGTCAATTGACGAAATAATCACGCGTTCTGCAACAGTTCAACGTGACCATGCATTTACTTTAACACAGAATTACGGAATTGAATTTTACTGAGTCATAAATGTCAAAATATAGCAAAAGTACTATAAACAAATTATTGTGTCTAGTTTTTTACATATACATATTTTGTGGACAATCTTACATAAATCGATCTAGTCCCAAACTAAGGAAAACTTGTACTGTAATATGAGTAAATACTAGGCGACGATAATTCACATGTACTTTTACAAATAAATAGATACTTAAATACATAGAAAACATTCAAGACTCGTGAGGATTGAGGAGGAGTGAGGAAGAAGAAACGTGCTCATCACACAAATTAATGCCCTGACCGGGATTCGAACCGGGACCTTCAGCTTCGTAGGCAGGGTCACTACCAACAGTACCAACTAGGCTAAAGCGGTCGTCAAATGTTTTCAAATATTCAGTCAACAACATACAAATAATCCGAACTTATAAAGATGTAGAATAATTCCAAGGCCACAACCATCGACTATCGATAAGAAATGAGTCGTATATTGAATTCAATACTCGTACTCCCATCGATTTCAAAATGCGCACAAACCTGACAGGGACATGCGCCAGAGTTGCGTATAAAGCACAACTTTACAGTTTAATCAAGAACATCGTACACGTGTCATGCCTTTTGGTCTCTTTACTCTTACAAAAGATAAAACAAGATATCGATCAATCCATCCAGCAATTTTATTAACACTATAAATTTTCGAAAATTATTTCCCGCTGACGAAAATTGAGGGCCCAGTGAAATTGCCTCGTTATAATGTAACTAAATAAATTATAGTTCCTTGATGCGTGTGCGCTTGTAGCGAAAAATGCCGCATTATTCTTTATATGGGAAATGTATGGACGTTAAAACGGCGTCGTATTTTAACGTAATCATGTGTTTGGGGATGAAATTATTACTGCAAATCGTGTTTTTCAACTTTGGCCAAATTTACGGTCCCGCAAACGGAACGGTTTGTTTTACAAATTAAAACAGTTTTGTAAGTAGGTATGTTAAGTGGTTGAAAATGAATGATTTGGTATATCTTACCACTGGGTTGATCCAATTATGGCTGCTACAGAAAAAAAATCGATTTCAATTTTCGATTGCAATTCCTTTTGCGGTTTAGTAAGAGGCGTTTTCTGCACGTTATCGGGTTCAGTTTTACGTAAGAGTCGGTTGTCATCGATTACAAGGCTTCGTGCGCTGCGCTGCGCCCGCGCTGCTTCGAGCGCTGCGTGCGACACGCCTCAAAACTGATCAGATACTTTTTCAACTAATTTACATAGGTGATTTAAAATAAGTGGCCACTAACTTCCCAAAGTTGTAAGGTACTCGATGAGGTATGCACATAATTGCTGTTTAGCCAAATAACACGACGCTGGTCATTCTGTGTCAAATTTATGAATTATTGTTGGGTGAAAATTATAAGCTGGTAGTACCGATGGTACTGGTATGTATGGTTGCTAGATCAATATAAAAGGAAATATGTATTTACTAAAAAGCTACTTTCCAACAATAAGCCTAAATGCCTTATAGTTAAAAATTTGCTAGGATATTCTATTCAACCAACAGAGATGAGAGAAGCTGTGTTTTCGTATAATTTGACACCTCGTATGCATGACAGCTAGGTGTCAAATCAAATGTAAACACATGCATCTTCGCACATCTCCTTGGCATATTCACCCTAGACCTAAGTTTTTAACCATAGTAAAAAAATAACTCTTATTGTTTTGTTATAAGGTAGTGTATACATGTTTTTTTTAAGTGCTTTCATTCATTCATTCATAGTCAAATGCGTTCATATTCAATTTCAGTCCGGCACTGAGCACCGCTGTTCTTATAATCCAAATTAACATGTCTTATTATTATTTCAGTTTTATAATTAACTTGTTTAATAACACACCTTCTATTTTTCTGCCTACCCCTTTTGGGAATATAAGTTTCAATTTTTATCTTACACAAAGTATTTTCAGAAGACATTTCACGCTTTATCATAACAGTAGGTATTAGTAACGGTCCCTGGTCTCAGCACCTGTAAGTGGGCGAAATTACCCAGGATTCGTAGAAGAACGAGCGTATTTCAGTTGTAACACCTTCTAAGTTATAGCTAATAGCCAGTATAAGTGGTAGAACAATCTCAGTATCTATAAATAACTCACTGTCGCGTAGAAATCCTATCCAACCTAGTATAACTTGGAGAATTTTGTCAGCTCAATATAATCGAATTCCTTGAAAATGCCAACTCTATTTCGAATAATAGAATTCTCTAGATCACTTAACTACTTACAGTGCCGATTAACCCACGATAAAGTCAAGAGCAAATTTATTTATCGAATTAAACTGTCATAAAAAAAGTGCAGGTACCGAAACCGACGTAAGAGAGTGGTTTGCTCCCATATTTTTGTGTTTGACTGTACGTGTACCTACTTACATCACCAATTTTCGACGATTTAACATAATTCCGCGGTAAATTTGAAATAGGTTTGTATTTATTAATAATACGAATGTTCTTAAGCCAAATATTAAATGTGCGATGTCCTAATTACACTCGCGGACAAAGAATACGGGTCGGTAAAAAACCATCATAGTTGGTAAAATACTGCGAGGTTGTGTTTTTTTAATCATGTGATTATCTTTATTTAATTTTACATCTATACTGCAAAAGTAACTGCCAAAAAAAGTAACGTTGCCAGGTTTAAATCGGACTCGTAAAAATCCATGAAACAAGCAACGGTATAGAGAGATATCGCGAAAATCGTAATTTTTGGACATTAATATTTTTATGATAGAATCCCGGAAATTCCTAATACAGTTGCGAAATACGAATAGTAGTATATTATGGAAATAAAACGAGTGTAGAATATTTCACAAAACCTATTGATTGAGGCTATTTAAACTAGGGTGACCCGAAATTTTTGACCGCCGGTGTAGGTACTTTCTGCAAATTTGCTCTAATCAATGCTTCAACAGATTTATATATCAATGGCAGTGGATGAGAAACACTTTTTTGCACTCGCTAGCATAAGTCAGCGCTGGGGCTGAATGCCTGCTTAGCATGACAAGTGAAAATGGCTTTTTAATCGTGTACCACCCGAAAGCCTGTCATCACTTATCATCACAAGTTGTATCAGAAGTTGCGAAGTATGTAAGGGTCCTTAAAGACCGCGGTGCGGTTGCGCAGCTAGCCGGGGGCGCGCGTGGCCTGTCGATGATTTATCAATAGCCGGCCGCGATCGCCGCACGACGCCCGTCCACTCTTCCTGACCGCATCTAAGGGATGAGGTGCGGCGGATATTGGTGCAGCCTAGCTAGGATGATCGCGTTTATGTCGGACTTATAGCATTCGTCTCTCTCACACTTACAGTACCCGGCAATATATATTGCACGTCGGGCTTTGGAAAGAGATTCGGCTAATTTCGGCTTCATAGAGCGTTGTCTCACACTTGTGTGACCTTTGTCAGTCGTCGTCAAAATATATAATATAGTGTTATTGAAACCCCCCAACTCCAAATTGTTCCATGTACAAAATGATACATGATTGTTTGACAATACTTTTTCTAATATGTTTGTTAAGCGGATGCGTCCGCTAGCGAAAATCTCACCATTACAAGGGATACCCCGGTGGCTCAATTGGTAGAGCAATGGACGGATTCCCGAGGTCGTGGGTTCAAATCCCACCTGTGGTGTTGAATTTTTCAATTTTCACTTTGATTAAAAAAATTGAATACTTTTTCTACTAGTTGTAGCAACTCTCTATAGATATCCAAAGTTTACATGTCACCAAATTGACGTAAACTAATAAACTCCATAAAATGCAGTAGGTATTTTTCGACATGAAACGTCAATTAATACATTAGATAACTGATGGATGTTTGCCAGTGTTCGGAAATCGTCGTAAACAGCTAATTGTCTCTTTCCAAAGCCCGACGTGCAATATAGGTATATTGCCGGGTACTGTACTGTAATAATGGTGTAGCTGGATCTAGCTGGCAGCCTATCTAGGATGATCGTGTTTATGTCGGACTTATAGCATTCGTCCCTCTCACTTACAATGCTAGAAAGGGTTTTCGACTTAAGTGACCTGCGACCTGAGTATTTTTTTTATTCCCCCCCCCCAACACTTTCTCTGACAAGCTTTTCGTAGTGCTACGCAATTTTATCCATATAAACGTATGCTATCGGCTACGCGTCTACGAGAAGCCAAAATCCCTAGTGGAGTTCTTAGCACTGAAAGTGTTAAGTGTACATTGTAAGTAATATTTTAATATTTATGTAGTTGGCGATTACAATTTACCTTCAATAAACTGGATCCCGGCAGGTTTTTATTGCATACCTGATATAAGTGGTCCGTCTGTGTCACAGAATGACTGCATTCACGATTTTATGGCAATTACGAACTCTTATCAAATAAATAATCACAAAAACTACAACAATCGAATACTGGATTTGTTTTTGACCAACGAGACCGACTGTAAGTGCGAAATAGCTGCTTTTCCTCTTGTTCCCATCGATCCACACCATCCCCCACTCGTCGTACTCGCTCCATTTAAGATAAAAACTAGTTTAATACATAGAAATAACACGCCGAGACTACTTTTCCGCAAAGCGGATTATAACGCCATCAATAGCGAATTGTTAAATATTGACTGGGTAAATACATTACCAGGTGTCGGCGCGGAACGGGCGGTACAGGTATTCTACGAAAAAATATTTGAGGTAATAAAGAAATTGGTCCCGTTAAAAACTATCTACTCCTCTCGTTATCCCGTGTGGTTTACTCCCGCATTAAAACACATTTTTAAAAATAAGAATAAGGCCTGGATTAAGTGGAAAAAGTACCAAAACTTATCTGACTATAACACTTTTTCACTGTACAGGGCTAGATTTAAAAAACACTCTGCTAATTGCTACAATGCTTACATGGCATCGGTGGAATTAAGTATCCGAAGTAACATCAAATACTTTTGGATGTACGTAGCCAATAGGCGTGCCACTTCAAGTATCCCCAACACTGTTTCGTACAATGGTAACACCTCCACTGACCCTACCGAGGTGTGTAACATGTTCTCGGAGTTCTTCCAGTCGGTGTTCGTGCCTTCTAATATCTCTTCAGATTCTTACTTTAATGGATTGGAAACCAGTTTAACTGACACACACGTCAACGACATTTACATACCCATTAATCATGTTACGCGGGCGCTTAAAATTGTAGACACCTCGAAGGGTCCTGGATCGGACAATATCCCGCCTATATTCCTGAAAAACGTTGCCGATGCCATCTCTCAGCCACTGCATCATATTTTCAATATTTGTTTAAAAGAAGGCACATTTCCAGAAGTGTGGAAAATTGCACGAGTTGTACCAGTCCATAAAGGAGGATCTAAAAAAGATGTTAAAAATTACCGCCCTATATCTCTTCTCCCAATATTGTCAAAAATATTTGAGAAGTTAGTGCATAATCAGATTTATCCAATCCTACACAAAATAATCTTACCGCAACAACACGGTTTTGTTAAGAAAAGGTCGACAACTACAAATCTTGTCCTATATAGCTCTTATCTGTTCAGAAGCCTAGACTCAAACCTACAAGTAGATAGCATCTATACAGATTTTTGTAAGGCCTTTGATCGAGTTGATCACCAAATTCTATTAGAAAAAATATATTTCAATGGCATTCGCGGGAACTTGTGGAGATGGTTTAGGTCTTACATTACAAATCGCACACAAAAAGTTGTCGTAAGCGGATATGAATCCAACTACGTTCTTGTAACCTCAGGGGTACCCCAGGGATCTATACTGGGCCCTTTATTGTTTGTCTTATTCATTAACGATATCGATAGCTGTTTCAAGTTTAGTAACTTCTTACTTTATGCTGATGACCTTAAGGTTTACCACACTATTGATAATGAGGAGGATCGCATTAAGTTTCAAGATGACCTGAACAGGCTCAGTGAGTACTGTCGTAAAAATAAACTGAGTTTCAGTTTGGCAAAATGTAAACAAATATCTTTTACTAAAAAACTCAATTGCCTTCCCACCTTCTACACTCTTAGCGGAACAACCCTCGACAAAGTTTCAATGATAAGGGATCTCGGTGTAATCCTCGATAGTAAGCTGCATCTAGATGCCCATGTAAACCATATCATCTCTAAAGCCTACAGAATATACGGTTTCGTAATGCGTCTCGGAATGGACTTCAAACAACCCTCTACTTATCTCTACCTATACAAGTCGTTGGTTAGGTCACAACTCGAATATGCTGTATCAGTTTGGAATCCATTTTATAAGAAATATGACAGTTCAATTGAGAGAGTACAGAAGAAATTTTTGCGTGCCATGCAGTTCAGATGTAGATGTCCTCGTCTTAGCTACCATCAGCTTCGCAATAAGTATAAAATACTCGATCTACACAATCGTCGTATCCTTCTGGAAGCGATGTTCCTGTACAACTTGTGTCATAACAATTTTGACTGTCCCAGCCTAAGCGGGGCGCTAAGTTACCGAGTACCTACGCGGGCGCGGCAGCGTGCCACGCGAGAGCATCAACTGTTTGCGCTGCCGCGCTGCCGCACCCACGCGGGCGAACGTGATCCCCTACATAGGCTGGTCAAATCTTACAACACACAATTTAACGACATTGACATATTCATGGTCTCCGACATTGTATACAAGAATACGGTGTTGCTCAGATTACTGGATGCTGACACTGACAACTAAAGTTGAAGTAAAGGCTCAGGTATTTGCTATTCTTTGTATGTATCCTTCTTTTGTATCGTTTTTAAAAAAAAAGTATTGTTCCACATATTAGTCATAATACTTAAATGCACAGACTATCTATCGATTATTACCATTGTCGCGTTGTTGTATTATTATAATAACTGTTCCCACCTATTATTAACTTCATTCTCTGCATCTTTTACTGCACTACATTATTTTAAACTGTATTAACTTTAATTTTAAGATACTTTAAGTACTTAGCGCTTAACACTAATCTTTTAATCTGTGGACAATGTCGCTGGTTTCACACACTGTAATTTTTAAAAAAACTTCAATTCTGGAACTTGTAACCACGTGTGTAACTGTTTTTTGTCCCCAATAAATTGAAAAAAAAAAAAAAAAAAAAAAATATATATTTTGAAGTCAGTCATACGGCGGTTGAATAAATATGTCATACTCAAGTGTTGTACTTTGTATCGAAGCATCTACGACGTAGCGTATTGTATTGAACGTTTTCGTAGCACGGTGGATTACAAGGTCTACCTTACCTGTGTAAGTTAAACATGTAATCTCGGAGTCTATAGCGTAATAGGTACGAGTAGTTTGGATTTAGTAAAAATCTAGTATTCCATGCTGTTGTCATACTCGTAACGTGGTAGTAGTTTATTTATATGTAGAGGTGTATTTGTAACAGCTTTCACTCGGCTTCTGCTTAATTGTTTATTCCCTCTATTGTCAACTGCATAACGTAACACCTTACTTTCGATCCAGGCTAGAATCCCCGCAGCAAAACAATAACATCATACTTGTGGCAACATTTTGCAAACAAGCTAATCCAGCATCAGTGTTCCACATATCGCCCGCTTTGATCTCTTTACTTGCACAATCGCCTTCCCGTTCTGTCCCTTCTGTCCCCTCCCCCCTCCCGTCCCCCCACGAGCCTAGTTGCGCACGCGTCGGCCACGCCCTGCCTCCGCGTGTTAAATATATCATAGGTCATCTAGTCAGGTTTGTCCGGCTAGGGTTTCGCGAAACATAGAAGCTTAAGGGAAAAGCGGTGTTGGCTTTGTTGAGTTAGATAATTAGGTAGATCTAGTTTAGAAGGTTGGCTCCAAGCTGTGATTAAAAGTTACCTTCTATATTCTTCATTTACTTAGATACGGCACTTTTACTTTACTGCACCTCCGCTTCTGATGGTACTGTATTTACATCTAGCAAGCAGTTGATATATCGAATGTATGTTTTCATACACAAATACAACACGTATATAGAAATGCAATAATTACGTTATCTATCTACTACAGCTTTATAATATTTTAATAACGGCTAAGAAATTAAATAAAACATTCCTTCACGTTAAGATCAAGAAATTCGATCTTTATAAACAAGTAACTGAATTTGCTAGTTGATTACCTAACATTTTGAACGTATAAGGTGGATCGAACTCACATGAATATATTGTACCTCTAGGTACTGTTAAAACTTGTAAGAAAAAGACATTAAGATAAAACATACATACCTTTGTACGTAATCACCGTAATCACCCCGCATCGTCAGTCTTGAATCCAGAAAACATGGCTCGCGCCTGTATTATCTGCGCTGCGCCCGAATCCATCTCTCACTGGACAATCACGGCCGCCCAATAAACCTTTCTAGTAGTAGATTTGCCAACTCTTCCTCTATCTGCTGGTCATAAAAAGGGGCATATCGACAAGCGATAGGATCGCTCCGTGAATTACCGACGGCTCTTAGGCTCCCATTATGCCGGACAAGTATGTAGCTGTGCTGGATGTGCTTTTCGATGGTAAGTATCCACCAGAAATCTGCTAAGCTGTGTTTTCCTATTAGGCACTGATATTGACACCTCTGACGTCCACCGGCTCGATGGGTCGATGATATTGGGAAGATCGTTGGTCACTCTTGGATAAGACTGGCTTGTGACCAGGACGAGTGGCGTACTCGAGGACAGGCCTATGCTCAGCAGGGGGTGATTACAGGGCCTTATCTGTTCGCTGCAACATGGTGGCGCGCAGATTTGGCAAGTGTAGCAACGAGGTCAAAGTGACATTATTCAATGCCTTTTGCCAGTGTTTCTACACTTGCCAACTGTGGTCTAAAATGTGGAAGTCGTACAGCGCTATGAGGGTGCAATATAATAATGCATTTCGCACGCTCATGAAGCTGCCGCGCTGCTGCAGCGCTCCCGGCATGTTCGCCGACGCGCGGGTGCCCGACTTCTTCGCCGTAATGAGGGCGCGTATTGCCTCGTTCTGGGAGAGGCTGAGGCGCTCTCAGAATGAGATTCTGAAGACAATATACAAGGATTTAGAGAGCCCGTTATACCGATATTGACTGTCTGTCCATCGAGACGAGAATCGGAAATGACGATATTATTTTTATTTTATTATATGTATACAATACTTTTTATTTTTCAATGTTTTATCTTTATATTTGTAAATTTGTAAATGTGGGTTGTTTGTCACCTCTGAATAAATGATTTATGGTTTTATTAGTGGTTCTAAAAGTGCAACAAAAACTGGCAACCGTACCTACTGTCTTCTCGAAGATCTCACGGTTCGAAATAAATGCCATACGATAAATAAATTATTTATTATTATTACAGGCTGACTGATGATGATGATGATGCTAGTCAGTTGTACAGTCAGCGAAGGATCTGGTCTATCACTTTTCGACTCTACTATTTAGACATTAAGATTCGAAAATGGTAGACCACTTAGCTGCCTATACCTACTAAGTAAACTTAGCTTATACATCTAAGTCTGAGTTATGGTGGATGTTTAACCTACAAATTGTCTAAAAGATGAGTTACAGTACGGAATCGGGTAGTTACATGGTAGTTGATTATAAATACGAAACGAAGATAACGAGAGTTGTGTGACAATATTAATTTCACTCAATTGCTCAAAGTACGTATGGCTGGAAGAGATCTCGCTTACTACTGGGAAAAGCTGGTTTTTGTATATTCTAAGCTGTTTAACGAGGATACTGTCTCAAAATTTTATTATGTACTTAATATATGTACGATATATACTATGAGTTCGACTCACAAGGGACCTTAACACCTTTGTACAGTCATGTTAACATTTAAAATACCTATACGCACTTTAGTGACAGAATACGTGAACATTATTTAAGTGTCAAGGGCTTAACGCACGTTCGCTGTTCAGGTGTCCCTAATAAACCCCACATTAGAGGAACCTATTTTTCAAAAGTCCATGCTTCCACTGTGGAGTCACAACCCCATACTGAATGCACAGTAGGACTTGAGACATTGTCAGATCGCTGATATCGTTGGGGACAGTGAACGTGTTAAGAGTAACGAAACGTGCCGCTGTTGTGTCATGTATAAGCTTTCATACCTACTAAATTTCCAATGGGCGAAAAGAATAAAGTACCAAAGCGTCCAGCAACCTCTGAGTTCTACTGTACCAAAGTGCTTACCTACTCACATAACATTCAGAGTGTGGAACACATTCAGAGATAATTTAATTGCGTCAGGCAGGGCAGGTAGCTAGTTAAGATGTCTAATTATGAGGTATCCACTTAATTATAGTTATTTTTAAAAATATTTACCTTTTGGGGTTGACAAATTAGCAAACTTAGGTCAAACCACGGCTCGGATCAGCGCTTCTAATCCAGCCGGTTCCAGAGGCGATGTTATCTCCGCTGCCCATTATTTTGTAGCTTCAGAGAGACTAATGGGCTATCAGTGCTATAATTCAGCGCCGCTCATTGTCCGCGAATCGCACTCTTACCCTATCTATAAGCCGGCGACAAATTTATTAATGTCCGACATTGTGCCCTGGTTCATTAGTGGCGGTGTAATTTGATGCGGCCGGCGGCTCTTTGACTGTTTTTGTAACGGTTATCAACCGTTTTTATATGTCTTATTTATTGAATAATGTTTGGATTTTAAATGTTATTTTAAAACCGTTTCGATTATTCATGCGTTCACTATATATAAATCCCTCTAACTATACATAGTTGTCACAATATTTGTTATTATGCGTACCTACACGTATAGCTTGTTTTATTAATATTATTTTTATAGGTTAGTAAATAGTTGAGTCATATGTCATGTTTATTTAGCGATTATTTGATTTACTTAATTGATTGATAATTAATCATTCTGTGTCATCATTAATCATAATGGGAAAACAAACAAATTACATGATGTTAGGATTTTTTTTGAAAATAAATTAATGAGGATTATTTCTGCTCTTAACACTTTGTTCTTCTTTTTGTTTCACTTCTGTATTTGGGTAGGGAGGGGACAGTTGTGAGTTTTGAAAGTTATTTAAGTTTCAAAACTTTATTAATTTGTATGTCTGTATAAACTACAATTACCGAACAATGTTAAATTAATGTACCTACCTAAGTGAAATTGGGTATCTACTTATTTCACCAACACGCGGTTTCATAATATCTTTTCAATTCCAGCTTGTCAGCTTAGTTATCGTCAGCTTTTTGATAGGCAGATTTTTGCATAATAATGGACTTTTTTAAGCGCTGATTCCAATGACAAAAAGCCTGCACCCTACTTTCTACTTTTCGGTTACGTAAGTTGGTAGGTGTCGGTAATGTACTCTCCAAATTTATTCATAATCAATATTAGATAACGTTAAAAACTTGTTACAGCAATGCAAGGCCGTCGAAAGTAATTAGTCTCAAGGTAGACCACCTTGGAGACATTTTTAAGGCTTCTTCGCCAAGGACGGTATGTGAGAATGCTCGAGAACATGTTTGCGGTTTTCTGTAAAAAGGGTCTCGTGGGTCGTTTTGTAAATAACTGTGGCGGTTAGAGCATCTGTTTAAACTAAAAAAAATCAAAAGAGCTTTCTCTCAGTACAAAAATGATATACATTAGTATGTAAATTGTCAACATGGTGAACACAAGCTCATATTTCAGAATTATAGTTCCAACAGTTTATCCATTTCCGACGTACAAAATGTAGCATTGTGTATGTTAGAATATTCATACTAAAGGTGTGGTATATTTTTGGAATCACCTCACGGAGCCCTTTCGTTTGACACCCCACTCGATAGCTTCTTGAAGTAAAATTGTTTATTTTTCATACATGAAACTTATGACGTCTTAAAAACTCATTCCATCACTTTAGAAAGCGATAACATGCATTTTGATAATCAGTAAACGATGCCGATTCCAACGATACCACTTGTCGGTATAAACCTTTTCAGTCCTACGAAAATCGTAAATAAGGCAGTTTCGACGCATCGGCCTCACTAAGTACTAGAAAGTGCCTGGGATATTTCTAGATTAACTACACGATCATCTGGAGATAATATAGATGTTCATGTAACAACTCATTTATTTTTATATCTTTAAACGAGAAATTCTTGTATATATTTATTTATATCGGGGATCTCGGAAACGGCCCTAACGATATTGATGAAATTTGGTACGTGGGGATTTTCGGGGACGAGCAATCGATCTAGCTAGGTCTCACGCCCGGGAAAATGCTGAGCAAAGCTCAGTCGCCCAGATATACATTTAAGATTATACATTTAAATATAACAAAATTAACCTTATAAAACTTCTTTACCATCGTAACCTACTACTACTATTACTACTCCTACTACTACTACTCCAGTACCACGAAAACTTCCAAATTCAATGCACCGCAATCAAAACCACAACGGTCTATTTGCCACTGCGTTCACCAATCGATCGAGACTTCACTCGTAAGAAAACTAGAAAAGATAGTACACTTCTCTGATATTATACTCAAGTTTCTAAGCGATTATGTATACGCGAACTAAATAGTACCAATTTAATTTTGCTTACTTTTTTTGACACTATAACTGTTTTTAGCTCTTAGTATTTTTATAAAAAAATCGTAATTTATACTGACGATTTTTTACCTAAAAAGCAGAGTGCAGTAAGTATTGTAATTCGCCATGCCAAACAGTTTATTAATAGCAGATATAGTTAGTGGGATGTGTAGTATAGTTACTAAAGAAGCCGCTGATATTTCAGGCGTACCGTTAGGTCCTCACGCATCCCTGACTTATTTATATTTGTATTATGAAGAGTTACTACGTCAACGAAGTTTTTGAAGCGAGAGCCTGAGAAGGAATTTCCTACAGAAATTTGATGTATGATCTCTGATCTAATTCACCAATTAAATAGCAAATGAAAGCTTTATTTTACCGACACAACGAAATCGCCATATGCGTGATCACATTTGAGGTATTCCCTCGACTCCCCCTGGATCTCGGAGGTACTCTCGAACAAAAAATACACGACGATGAACTGATAACCTCCTTCCTTTATTGAAGTCGGTTAATAATAATATATTAATCACTATATCAGAGTCAAAGTACACTGATAGGTTATTTTTAAAAGAGTTAGCGGAACAAAAACCACCTTATACAAGAAGGTACATTTTCGATAGTTAAGTTGTCGAAGGATCGCATCTGGAACACCACGCTGCGCTTCAAAACACGCATAGCTGATGTAGGCGAAAAGACTGCTAGGCTCAAATGGGACTGGGCGGGTCACGTCTGTCGCATGCATCTGGACAGCTGGGTGGGTGGCTAATAATATAGCTACCAAGTTGATGCCAAAAGGGCGACGCAGACGGGATCAGCCTAAACGGAGATGGTGGGACGACTTGGACGGCTTCCTCATCAACTGGCACTAGCAGGAGGAGGCACTGATGCGGGAGTCATATCAGTCATGGGGAGAGGCCTTTGCCCAGCAGTAGGACACCCAAATAGGCTAAGGAAAAAAATTGTCGAAGGTGGTGAACATTTTCGATATCGCCTTTCCCTTCGGGAACAATTATCTACTCTTACGACTATATCGGTTAAAATCGAAAGTGCAAGGTCTGATGTGCTTAATAGAAAAAATCGATGAGTTGGTGACCACAATAGGCTTGGCTAGTAGGAAGTGTAGTGATTTGTCATCATACCTGGCAAAAAGCGATCACGAAGTTTATGTTGCGTGAAATTGGAACACGGTTTTTTCAGAAGTATGGAAACGTACCTCTGAGGAGCTGGTACAGACTGGCGCTTATTGAATTGATGTTACTAGTAATTATGTGTTATGTTTGCAAAATAACTATATTACCTGCAGCAAAACAAACTATGAGTTCATGGATCTGCGTAATCGATCTCAGTTGTGATAATTTTGTATGGTAAAACCTCAATTTTGGAACTATGTAAATCCGATATAATTGTTATGGTTAATAATTCCATTAAATGGTAATAATTGTACTTGATTATCGGTAACTAAACAAAAAACACACTTATGAGACCTAATATATATTCATACATAAATGTATGAGACTCGGTGATCATTTACTTAATAAAACACGTAGTCAATCTTGTAAGCCTTCAGTTGCTTGTTGGTTTTGGTTAATTTTCTCCATCAATGCACTGATAAGATCTTAGCAGTGTAGGCGTTAGGCTTGGTTAGGCTTAGGCACATCGAAAAAACATGTTTGGCTCGATCAGGTTTTCATAATAATAAAGTTATGAGGAATTTTAATGAGTTCATATAAAAAACGGCGGGAAGGCTAGATGAATATGCTTGACAAAAAACGCTTTGATAACTACTGAGTATATGAAAAATGGACTTATTTGTACCGAATGGGTTTTACAAAAGCTTTTAATACTTGAACTGGTTTACCAACTTGCACCTAAGACGAAGTAAATATTCTTCGCGATCTGCCTTCCGCGTCCTCAAGGTCGCCGCCTCCGAGTTATCTGAGGAAAAAAATACTTGCAAAAAATGTCGCCAACGTAATTATCCGGTCAACCGTGTAATCCATTAGAGCAATCGAAAGTGTCTGATGAGTGACAGGTATTTGCAAAGACGCGACAAGGTCACCTTGTTGTCTGAAAATTATTAGTTGACAATCGTGACATTCGAGGTCCGACATAATACTGTACCCTTACCATGAGTTTGCAATGAGGCGATTCTTAGTTCTATTGCGTAACCGCCAGAGGCGCTGTGCCTACACTCTTGTCCATACTAAATCGTTTACGCAGTCGCTAGCGAGTACGGTAATGCAAACATTGCAAACTCATGGTAAGGGTACAGAAGAAGGGCAATATAACGTAGCGTGATTCGACTTACCTATGCAAATCTACCTACATAAGGTAAGTGTCTAGATCACCTATATTCTAAAATGCATAAATTACAAACAATTTCAAATTACAATTACTTTTCCAGATAAATTATAAAAAACTCTTGTATAATTTATCTGGAGAATCTTTATTTACTACGTATTATTATTGCGCGTGATCTCTGTTGATCTTCTTTCGATAATGCAGGTTGACATATGAGTAGGTGTAATTCCGTTTACCGTTAGGGCAGTTATTTTGATTTGCGAGGTAACTTTGATCAAATCAGTTTTTCTCATAGGTTATTGTTTTTATTTCCGTGTGACCGGCGGCTTTTTAAGGCACGAGTGAATAGGCATCTTCTGGGTGAGCTCGCTTCATCGTCGGTCTCATCTTTGCCCCCTGGCTAGATGCTGGCCAAGATATTCCATTTTGATTAAAAAAAGTGAAAATATTAGGTAACCATCTCGTTGTTGATTGAACTTGATTCAGCTTAATCTTCCTAATTACCAATAGTACTGATTTAGTCTACACTGTACATTGTACAAAGGATTGTTTCCTAAAGTAACCCCAATCTTACGTACGTACGTACGTTGTCTCAAACCAATAAACGCAATTAGACTATATATTTTAATGAATTACTAAAACTCAATTCAATATTAGACAGATACTTTTTTTTAAATTAATAATGGGATTGCTCTTGGCCAGCATCTAGCCAAAAAAAAGGGTAATTTCTATCAATTGGTGATCTTTGATTGCTTCATTTTACGGCATCCTGTTCTTGACACCAATAACATCAAGTAAAATAAAATAATCGACTCAAATGATGGGTCAGTAAAAACTAAATTTCTCTGCTAACCGAAGCAGATCAATCCCGCTGTGCACTTGAATGTTGTTATTATCGATTTCTAAGGTCCCCCAACGAGGCGTAGCGCAGTGTTAATGTTCCTTAGGTAAGTACTTATCTATGAAAAAACTTAATGTTATTATTATAATACAAAAACTATTCTCGATATCGATTGATACCAGCTTTTAGTATGCAATATTTAATAGGTAAATGGAGAACAAAGGGATAAAATATTAAAAATAAGTTTGTGGCAAAATTTAATTTTTTGTACAAGCTTTTGTTGCCGATTGTACCTACCTTTTTCGACAGTCATTAACTACCTACTCGCTGACTCTATATAATGAGCTCATATACGATGAGTTTATCTTGTGCAGTTTAGGATATGCTTTTAGCTACTTCCTGTCTCCATTATTAAAGCAGGGGGCCGATTTTTGAATGTCGAACTTTCGACTTTTCATTCGACATCTGTCAAGACATAGTTTTTTGACAGATCACACTCAAAAATCACCCCCCCCCCCCCCCCCCCCAGCTGGAAGGGCTTCTTCGGTACGGGTTCGGGGAATTGTCTGAAACAGAATAAAACGCGCCTAACCTCCACCATGTAGGGGTAGGAGGGGGTTCGGAATGATACTCTCGGAGTTCTCCATCAGGTTTTATATTATCTTAACCAATATCCAATCTATTCAAAGATTAATACACTAGAATTTCCCTCGACCGCGGCCACAATCCGAATGATGTTTGCTCCTCTTTTAGCAATCTTGTTCGTTACCATTCCTAATTTAAAATGTTATATCTAGCCAGTCCGTCACAAGGAGATCTGTACAACCTTTACAGTACCATAAATATTGGGACCTAGGCCGGGACCATGAAAGAAAAAGTGGTGGAGGTAGAGATCAAAAAGGGAAGTTCGAACGGACTCGGCAATTGACTCGTCCTTATCAAAGGGTAGCAGACGAGACTTTTGGGAGCGGGGCAGGTCCCTGATGCCGTCCGTTACCCATCTACTACCTGCTCACGGCACCCTTCATGCGCTGCGCTGCGCGCCATGCAGAAACTGTCTGCGTTACGGTACGCTTATAGTCACCCGTACTAGGTACTACGTGCATGCTTATTTAATTATATATATTTAACTAGCTGGTCCCTACTAGTCAAATATGCTTTTCAAACCGGGACAATTTGCTTAATAGCCGGGCACCGGGACACCACGCTTCAAACCGGGACATGACCCAGCGAACCGGGACGTATGGCGTCCCTACTTGCGAATATGTACGAAGGTGTTAAGCCTCTTGTAAGTTTGACCACATGTACAACATAGGTAGGTAACAGTCGGTTGCTCTATTAACAGCGCGAATTTCGCATGTTTCTACAAGCCAACGTTTAGCGCATTTTTAAGGGTAATTACCGCATTTAAACATCTGATTTAACATGATATCTAGTTAATTATTGTTTGGTCCGTTTGACAGCTTCAGACGTCACAACCGGGGAAAATACCAGATGGAAGTTACATGTAGGTAATTATAATTTATGACGATAATAATTCAATGAAATATTTATGAACTTATTTTTGTTTCAGTACCAACCAAGTGTCTACATTTGAAAGTAAAACACAACACACATATAATATTATACTCGTATCGTTAAAAATGTACAGTTACTTACACTTATTTTTTGAAGAGCCGCGTATATACTGTTTGGCCTAACTTTACTGAAACTAACCCCCTTATTCATAAACGTCCATCAAACCTATATTAGTTAACAAGCCGCTAAAGTTCGTATGTCCTTATCTGTCACTTCGACATTTACGTTTGTGAGAAAGGGACAAACAACAACTTAGTTAACAGAGGTTTGTTAAGTTTTATGAATAAGGGGGTAAGTCTTTAAGTACTCTGGTTTAGTCAAAATGAGAAAATCGAAATGCAAATACGTCAAGACCTACGAATAACGGCATTTTCATGGTTTAGTACCTAGTACCTTCGTAATTTCCGCTTTCTCATGTGTGAAGTGTACTTAAGGTGTTTTGGTAATAACCGCGCCCACGTATCGACCTTCAGTGCTCTACGCATTTACTCCAATTTCGACATTCCTGGGTGATTACGCGGGGTTGGCGGTATGGAATTACCCAAGTACTGCTGTGCACTTAAAAGGAGCAATCAATATTCATGAACAAGCCGGCAATGTTCGACTTGAATTAGATTCGTTGAATATCGGTCTTCTATTTAAATCTGACAATCGTCTTCAACATGATTAGACTTGTAGGTACTTAATTAAGTTTATTTATATGACTAAACGTTTTGGATTTACGTATACAGTAGAATCCGCTTATAACATTTGACCGCTTTTAACGACTGCTAAATCACGTTGGGATTCATACCAAATATTTTCAAAGAAAATCAGTCCGTTTTGTACGACGTCCTGTTAGTGCGACGTAATATCGCCGGTCCCTTGACTGTCGCTGTATCCATATTCTTCTATGAAATTGATATTCAAGATCGGAGTCAAATAGAGGTACTTAAAGGAAAGTTGGC
Source organism: Cenopis cana (assembly GCA_951800055.1). Taxonomy (NCBI): domain Eukaryota; kingdom Metazoa; phylum Arthropoda; class Insecta; order Lepidoptera; family Tortricidae; genus Cenopis; species Cenopis cana. Next base: position 10,543,781 of record OX637488.1, read on the forward strand.
TCTCTTGTAAAATCAAACTTAGGTATATGATTCGTGAAGTTTGTTTTAGCTCTTTGGGTGACAGATTTCCTTAGTAGACTTAGCTAAGCTTCCTTTTACGGATTTAACACTTACTACAGCAAGAAAGTATCACACCTGCATAGACAATTCATTTGAGTTACTGACTGAAGTAAAAGAAACAGTAATTTGAATCTTGATTTTTCTGTTGCTGTTTTGAGAATCAAGTGTTTTTACAAGCTTGTATTTGCAAGTGGATCTGAGAGCTGTGCTGCAGACCTCGCAGCGATGTTTTACGTTTTACGGCTCCGCCATTTTAAAAATATCTCCAAAAACTAACGACAAATAATTTCATTCATTATCGAACCTGCTCACAACATTTCACATGTCATTTTTTACAGAAACTTACTATTTATCAACTATACTGACGAGTAAAAATAACGGGTACATTTTGTATGAAAGTTCCATAGAAAGTGTACTCGTTATTTTTGCTCGTCAGTATATTTAAAAGCTTAGGATATGTAAACCATGTTACCTACTATTCACGGTCAATGAATATAATAAAGTTGCATTAGTATAGTGTGCGCCATCCACGACGACGCGCCCCTCCACGACGACGCGCCCCTCCACAGCGCATCTCATAGTAATCTATGCGCAATTGTACGGAACGGGCGATGGAGGGGCGGGGCGCGTTGTCGTGGATGGCGCGCACTATAGATGACAAACCAATAGGTATACACAATTAGTACCTTCACTGACTTCTTAACACCTCGGCACAATCTGTTGGATAACGCAGGTGCCTAAACCATCAATCGCATAGCTGAAAAGCACATTGAAAATCACACGAATCATGCAGCAAGCGAGATGCAGCCGTTCAATCAGCCTTTGAGCTGGCAATTGCACATCTCACTAATAAGCTATGTTACCTAATTACCGATAATCATACGCGTTGAGTATTGCAAGCACTGATGTAGTATATTACCCCAGTGTTACTGACGCTGGTATGTCATCTAAACAATTTCCACTTCGGTTTGCGAAATGGAAAGTTGTTCGTCATTTTCTTCTTGTAAGTTATTATTAGGGAGGACCTTGTTTTTAAACAATAATTAAGTAACAGTAATTTTTCTGTACTTGGGTACAGAAAAAATCATTTCTGCAATATTTTTGAAATTAATAAGATACATCGTTTATTTGTAGGGTAAAAGGCGTTTTCCCCGCATAGACGCCTTTGTCCCGGTTGACATAGAGTGAGGGATAAACCCGGGAATTCACTAGACAAATTTCCTGCGACACGTGTCGCCAGCGACGTCGGGTGAAGTAGCGCGACGTTGCCGGACTTCGCTCGACATGTCTGGCAACATCGCGCGACACGTGTCGCCATTGAAGTAGCGCGCTGTTGCTGGACTTCGGTTTACATGTCTGGCAACATCGCGCGACATGACGTCGCTACGGAAATGATGTCAGGCGAAATCGGCCGGCTTCGCTTGACATGTCGCCGACACATGTCGTGGGGCATTTGTCCCCTAGTGAATCACCGGCTTAAGCATAGAGCAACAACAGCCTGGTGGCAGCAGTGCTTAGGTCAGAGTAGGACTGCCCAAAGCGGGACTAATATTGGTTGTTAATGTTATAATCATTTATTACACACATTATTTTATATGTTCTGAGTTTTGTACGTCTATTATTTTTTGTATCTGTGTGTCTTTTGTGCAGTAAATAAATGTTTCTTCTTCTTCTTCTTCTTCTAAAAATTGGATTAGCAGTACCAGAGATTACCCGTTCTTCACTTCTTTTAAAAAAATGGCTTTCCATCTTTATGATGATTTCGCCAACCACGTGAAGAAGTTGTTCGGTAACGACGCCATGACAGTAGGCAACAAAGACAGTGTACGGTAGTGGATTCCGCTCGTCGTCGCTCAGGGCACGTGCGCTCACCAACGCGGCGACGAACAATGTTGCATATATATATGTACGTAAACTCACAAACTGTTCCTGTCATGACACACACTGTCTTTCTCATTTTAACGGTTCACCTATAGAGTTCCATAGTAAAATCGAATCTATCGTACCCAGGGACCATGATTTACGAGCAAGAAGATTAATCCGTCTATTTGAATGCAAACCGTATAATAATTAACATTGTGATCGAAATAGAGAGCGGTGCCTCTGAATAGGGTCCTAGGTTTCTGTCAATAGGTACCTTGGTTAGCAGGCTCACGTATAGTCACGCACGAATGACCACGACCTTGCTTCTGATCCTGTCTGAGATGTGACTTGCACAAGTCGGAGTTTGTCGTCCGTTTCTGATGCCCGTTACCTTGGCTCGAGGTGACTTCAAACCGCTCTTGTCTAAATTTTGATAAAAAATCTGCAAGGAATACCGGCACGTACGATACTCCGAAATAACTCTAAGGTGTACTCTATTAACTTCGAATCGTTCGAGATCAAGGTACCTACAGACAACGATTTTATTATTCTTTTAAATATGTAGGTTCTAAAAAACGTTCTCTGTATAAAAATAGTTTAAGGATGTTTATAAATCAAGTTCGTATACCTACATTGGTTAAAGGCATTCAATGTATTTTATATTAAGTATATAAAATAAGTGCATTTAAATATAAATCTGCGCTATATTCAGATTAACTGTCGATGGTAACGAGTTTGACACCATGCCGCTAATAGATAAAACGAGTATTACGGTGTAGCAGTACTGAATTCCTGCAGCGAACTAATTAAATTACGATTTCAATTAAATAAGAACATTATCCAACTACTTAAATCGCATTAAATTCAGTCAAAATCAGGGCAAGGCTCGCATCGCGGGCACTGCTGTTGACATAATACCCAGCGAGTGAGGCATTCTGCCACCGTTACCGATAAATCACACAGTTTTATTACGACAGTAACCAATAAACCTATTTGTCCGCGGATAGATTCACATAACGAACTAAGCCTTATCAAACTCCTATTTAACCTGAACATTATAATCGCAAAACCAACTTTGGAAATGGGAAAATAAGGCTTATTTTACAAAACAACACAAATGCGAGATGCACGGTAGAAAGAGTCATAATTGAATAATCGGTTGATACTTGGCAGATATGGACCTCTAAATCAAAATTTCTTCGTAAAAGTACTTAACAGCGAAATTATGCTGTAATTCGTTCGGATAAGGTTCATAATAATTGATATTTGTTGGAGTAACTCAGTCCGGAGGTTAATCACGGCAAAATGGTAGTAATTTTACGAGGGAGTCGCTTGTTCCTGTGACGGATCTATCGTAAATCTATTGTCGTACATTTTCATAATAAGTTCGGGCCACACGTTGTGCCCTAATAAGGTATTCAAGTAAATAAACATTCAAACAACCATAACTACCTTTTTTAGGGTTCTGTACCTTCGGGTACCCTTCGGGGTCCAAACGGAACCCTATTGCTGTCACTCACGCGTCCGTCCGTCAGTTCGTCGTCTATCACAAAATACTTTTTTAACTTCCAGATGATGTATCAACTTGAACTTTGGTGATCATGTTTATTATTGCGTATATATTTTGCCAACAATTGATAAATCTTTTTTTTTTTCCTATCAAAAACAACTTAATATTTCGGTTGGTTCGGAACCCTAAATGTGCGAAGTCCGACACGCACTTAGTCGGTTTTTTTGTAAACGGCCCGGCCGTAAACATTACACAGTCCAAGTCTACTTGAGTACCTACTTACCAGAGGGTGTGTTTACCAGTTGACCTTTGACTATTGGCACCATCCATCGGCTTGATTACTTGATAACTAGTGCATCCCGATGAACATAAACTTACACACTTGCAGCTCTTCAAGAAAAAGCTTCCAAATTACCTGCAGCTCAACTACGGATATGTTTCGCCCCGCCACTGCAACCCACTTTGATTTCAATGAGCTTATTTCCTTAGCGCTCATTACAAACACAAGCTCAATGAAAGCTTGTAAAAATACAAGATTTACGTCAGTCGGCGCAAGCGAATACGTTGCGGAGTCACGACGTGCGCCTATCCGTGACCCGCAGACAAATCGAGATGAATTGCCGGCGCGATACCTCCCTCGGAACGGGTATGTGTCTAATGTGCCAGGATCATTTCAAAACAGCTCAGCGAAGACAGCGCATGAAATCGAGTAAGCTACTGTCTGATGGTATTGCTCCATGAGTCGCTTGCATTAAGTCTGATAAGAGCTCGTTGAGAAATACGTATGAAGCTGAATAATAATTACCATTAACTTTATTTTACAAAACTGTTAAAACTCACGTATTAATTGTCACTTCGGGCGCCATGTTTCGAACTCTTGGGGAGTTCTTCCTCAGGATGAGTGCGTCTGAAATTATAATTAAATACAAAATAAATAACTAAATATGCCGCATACATTGGCGATTCGCTGCATTCTTAGCACGAATGGATTAAAGTAGTGGTAAAAAGAGCGTTAAAATCGCTCTGTGAGTTCTTGAGTTTTTCCACAATACAAAGGTAAAAATTCAGAGGAAAAAAAAATTACCTGTTATAACCTATGAATTTTTACTTTTACTACATTTGCATTTTTTACTAAAAATGCGAAATTATCCCTGTAAGATCACGATTCCCCAGAATTGATTAGGAACAAGCATACTTACATAGGTACTAGATTTTGCTTTAGGTATATTGATTTATTATGATGAATGCTTGATAACGTCGAATTGTCGCGGAACAAGAAGTACCTATCTATTTAAGAACTAGAATACTTTTTAATGAATAGTATGACGTGCAGTTTCAATGCATTTATATTGCATTTCATTAGTAGATAATAATCGTGCGTCATCACGGTTAATTTTTGCTTTGTATTTGTTCTCTGTACCAAATAATCGTGCATTGTAATTTAATGATGCCTGTTCAATACAGTCGTTCCCAGTAGACACATTACTTTTATAAGTCGAACGCATGTTCCAGAAAAAACCTCCGTTAACATCTGTTAATTTTAACGATTTTTGAAACCAAGATAATTTTTCTGCTGTGAATTTAATTGAGCGAAAGCCCAAAATATCTCGGACAAGTGCACAGTTTCACCACAATATCAATCAAATTCAAATCGGATCTTTTAATCCAACGGCCGGCGATGGACGTTTTACTTCAATTAAGGATGTCGGTGCTCAAGAAAGGTTGAACTGGACAGATAATAAGATTTAAATATTAACACTTCGTCACAGGTTGCTGGTCTGGTACTGACACAGGATTTCCTTCAATGATGCAGCGCGAAAAAATATTGTTTAGGTAATGATAAAATCGAATAAAACGGTCGGTCGGTTAATTTTTGCTATGTATTTGCTCTCTGTACCAAATAATCGTGCATTGTAATTTAATGATGCCTGTTCAATACAGTCGTTCCCAGTAGACACATTACTTTTACAAGTCGAACGCATGTTCCAGAAAAAACCTCCGTTAACATCTGTTAATTTTAACGATTTTTGAAACCAAGATAATTTTTCTGCTATGAATTTAATTGAGCGAAAGCCCAAAATATCTCGGGCAAGTGCACAGCTTCACCACAATATCAATCAAATTCAAATCGGATCTTGTAATCCAACGGCCGGCGATGGACGTTTTACTTCAATTAAGGATGTCGGTGCTCAAGAAAGGTTGAACTGGACAGATAATAAGATTTAAATATTAACACTTCGTCACAGGTTGCTGGTCTGGTACTGACACAGGATTTCCTTCAATGATGCAGCGCGAAAAAATATTGTTTAGGTAATGATAAAATCGGATAAATGGAAAATTAACTAAATGCTGGTATATTTTGAGTAGCCTGGGAGCTGGGAGACGTATTTCTCACAGCTGCTAGGACATATAGCTCGGAAACTACATGAATCTGGAATGCATGCCTTTGACCGCCATGGCAAACAGACTTGAACTGATCATTTTCAATTTTGAGTCAGGCAAAGCAATTTTTTTATGGGGCCGTAAGAAATTTATCTTTGCGTGGGTGTTGCGGAAAGAGTGGCATATTCTTTTTTACAAAAGTGCTTGCTTCCAGGATATAAATTGAGGGTAAAGTCGGTTTTTTTTGACATAAAATACCTATTGCTTGCAGTTTGCCTTATTCACTAATATTCTTAGGCAGCGTTTTTGTAGCCTAAATAAATCCTGTTGCTATACGCAAAACCTTTAGGCATATTTCGCATAATATATCAATATTTGTCACCCAGAACCTCGATAATATTGCGCGAGACATAAAGTGATAGTGAGAATTTATCGCCTTTTAATTCTTCTCAAGGCGAGGGCGAAGGGTAATCAATTAAACAGTCATTGTACTGCTCTCCTGTTTCTGTGTGGTTTTTATAATTGGTTCTTATTTTCAAAGCAAATAGTAATATGACGAGAAGTCGATGCACGTATACGTACAATATCGTGTAGGAGAATTGGCTTACAAAGATGTTCATCATATCTTGTTTGATATATACTTAACCAAAAAGCTTATAATACGTAATCTAGTTTGGGTATACTTTCGAGTCAACAATTCCTCATCACCACAAGAATCATCCCCTTATGTGAAGTGTAAAGTTTTGATCAGATACAGCTAGCTAGCTTAATACATACAGTCAAACGCAATAAACACGAATACAAATTGCACATGTTTAGTATAATACCTCATGGGTGCGTTGGATGACCTCAGACCCTGGAACAACCAATCGGTATCCTACTTCCATAAATCTATAACCACAGTAAGAGAGAAAAATTTCATGAATTGTTCCTGCATTCTTGCCATGGGCGGCTGTATTAAAGAGCAACCTGTCTGCCTGACACGCGGACCCGCAGCGCAAAGTTTTGGGTAATTCATTCCCAATCGCACCATAACTCGTAGTGACAAGCGCGCCGATGTATGAAGCGCGTTAAAATATGAACGATTGGCTGCGATCGAAGGATCCTGAACCGCGATACACTTTACATTAACGTCTGTTAAAAATGTTTAATTATTTATAATATTATCTTCAAGTAATTTCTGTAAGGTTGACAAAAGGTACTTGGTTTAATGGGTTGGATTGATTGCGTTTATACCGGCACGTATCAGTTCTTTTTTAATTAAGGAAACATCAGCGTCGTTTTCAAGGCGAATATTTTCCCTAAACGTATAGAAACCATACAAAATAATTCTCAAGGGATACGGCGTTGGAAGTTATGATTACGTCTCCCACAGCAATATATTTCTGTGACGTCTCCAATGGATTTTGTTTGACGCTTTGGTATGGTTGGAGATTTACTATGCCTTGCACAAACGCTCGGAAGAAGCATTATGGGTTTGCTTCTGACGAGGATACCACCCGGGAGGTTCCCGCCAAATCAGAAATTCCCAAAATTTCTCGCTTCACGAGCCACCTCGTGGGAAGCTCAGCATTCACATTATTTGCCCGAATTATTGCTTGGGAGGCCTCAATTAATTACTGAGCTCGCCTGACATTAAGTGTGGTGTGCGGAATTTTTTCACTTTTACGTAAAATAATGAAGCCCTCGACGTATAAAGTAGTGAGGTAATTTGCGTGTTCGCTTGATAAATTGGAGCAGGGCAACGTTTTCGACGGACCTTGGCTGTGCGGAACATTTTTATCTGCGTAGTGACCGAGAATTATTACATTCGCTTACATAATCGGGCTCCAGTTTGGTTCCGACGTAATTTTAGAGTCGAAACCTGCACTTGTTTCGTGACGCGACTGGAATAATCGGCGTTGAATTTTCATAAAATTTTGGTCGTTTTGCGTAATACCTACTATGTTGCCGGTTTGCGGTGTTCCGCAATCTAACCGTCCCAAAGCTTTATAAGTTAAATGCATCGATGGGTTTAATTTATGCATTACCTACGAGCTACAAGTCTATGAATAAGTGATGTTAACACGGGTGTAAGAGACGTTTGGCTGGAGTTGCTGCTTAGTTTCCTGTTTTATAAAGTGATCGATAGTTACGGGTAAGAAATACCTTGAGAAAACAGCTTCCCATATTTTTGAAGTATTCACAACATTATAAAAACTTTCAAGATTTGCTCTTCCTTTAGAGGACATTGTTAATCAGTCGCGAAGCTCACAAATCTTCTTGTCATAATTTATGTGAGACTTGGCTCGAATTCCGCGGTGCGGAATTAATTATGTCAACGTTATGAGATATGAATTGTTGAGGAGGTTGCCGTGACAAATGCGGCAAGCCGCAGCGGCTACGACAACGACCAGCTAATTTGATAAAGCACGAGTCGAGGGCGCTCGTGATATGGGCATAGTAGGCCCTTAGCGACGACGTCCATAGCGTAGTGTGGATAAGCCTTGTTTCGTAGCATCACGCCGTTTTTATATTTATAACAGTATATACTGATTGTATATCGTAGGAAGGCATTGTAATATTTCGTATAGGTAGCTAGTTTTGCATGTCGGATATATTATACACATTACAATTCAATACAATATTGTACACATTATTACCGATATTACACATCATTTTTTAATTCACATTTTATGTATTTGGAAAGCAAACAGAAATAAGTGAGTAGGAGGGGTAAGGTTTCTAACATGCAATGTAAACATTTTACTTATTCCCTCCTAGCTCCTAATGACCTTCGATCTTAACTCTACGTTTTCTCGTATTTTTTCTGGCTTATCCTATTAACAACAATGAGGTTTACCGAAATAGTAAGTATCCCATACTTACTTTAAGTCTCACTGTCTTCGAGATATATGGCACCAATCTTGAATTGGCAATTTTAATCGAAAAAATCAGTTTTTTGGACGTCACTTTTGTGAAAATGAGTTAAAAATAAAAATCTCTCTTGCGTTGTTAGAGACGTCAATAAGGAACAGTCCATGTAGATTTCATATAAATAAGTGCAGAAACAATATAAAAAAGAGCTTTTTTGGACCATGTTTGAATAAATCATAAAAAAATAAGTATGCGCCATAAATATGTCTGTAGTTTTGACGCAGGAATATCAACTCAAAACTCGTCAAAAATCGACGAATAGCGCGTGGAGCCCCTTAACAGGTTTCACTAAAACATGTACGTCATTGTGATTGTGATTTGTACCTACATATGGGTATAAATCACAATGATATGTTCCGATATTACATATCATTGTGATTCACACTTACATATGGGTATAAATCACAATGATATGTTCCGATATTACATATCATTGTGATTCACACTTACATATGGGTATAAATCACAATGATATGTTCCGATATTACATATCATTGTGATTCACACTTACATATGTAGGTATAAATCACAATGATATGTTCCGATATTACATATCATTGTGATTTATACCTACATATGGGTATAAATCACAATGATATGTTCCGATATTACATATCATTGTGATTTATACCTACATATGGGTATAAATCACAATGATATGTTCCGATATTACATATCATTGTGATTCACACTTACATATGGGTATAAATCACAATGATATGTTCCGATATTACATATCATTGTGATTCACACTTACATATGGGTATAAATCACAATGATATGTTCCGATATTACATATCATTGTGATTTATACCTACATATGGGTATAAATCACAATGATATGTTCCGATATTACATATCATTGTGATTCACACTTACATATGGGTATAAATCACAATGATATGTTCCGATATTACATATCATTGTGATTTATACCTACATATGGGTATAAATCACAATGATATGTTCCGATATTACATATCATTGTGATTTATACCTACATATGGGTATAAATCACAATGATATGTTCCGATATTACATATCATTGTGATTTATACCTACATATGGGTATAAATCACAATGATATGTACCGATATTACATATCATTGTGATTTATACCTACATATGGGTATAAATCACAATGATATGTTCCGATATTACATATCATTGTGATTTATACCTACATATGGGTATAAATCACAATGATATGTTCCGATATTACATATCATTGTGATTCACACTTACATATGGGTATAAATCACAATGATATGTTCCGATATTACATATCATTGTGATTTATACCTACATATGGGTATAAATCACAATGATATGTTCCGATATTACATATCATTGTGATTTATACCTACATATGGGTATAAATCACAATGATATGTTCCGATATTACATATCATTGTGATTTATACCTACATATGGGTATAAATCACAATGATATGTTCCGATATTACATATCATTGTGATTTATACCTACATATGGGTATAAATCACAATGATATGTACCGATATTACATATCATTGTGATTTATACCTACATATGGGTATAAATCACAATGATATGTTCCGATATTACATATCATTGTGATTTATACCTACATATGGGTATAAATCACAATGATATGTACCGATATTACATATCATTGTGATTTATACCTACATATGGGTATAAATCACAATGATATGTAATATCGGTAAGAAATCGATATACCTACCGGTACCGACCTACAGTCGGTATCCACCTACAGTCTATTCTTTCTTACGTGTCCTAGTCCTATCAGGTACTAATATAATACGTAAGGGTGAATAATCTTTACTTGGTTTATTCACACTAGCCACCTACGAAATTTGTATATTCGTATCCATATAATGATTACGTTTGAGATTCAATGATTTATGCGGGTGCCTTCGTGTCGAGTTGTTTTTGTAAAAAAACAAACAAATAAAAGATTGTTCGCTTTGTCCGTCTGACCGCAGACACCAGTAGGCGCTGCTCGGCTTACACCGCTCATGAGTCTCATGACACAAAATGTTGATTAATAAAGTAAATCACCGTTTTTGGACATGATTTCCTTTTTAGCACAGTTCTAAACGGAATATGATACGGAATCATTTTTTATCAGTTTAATAGCTACAGACTCGAATTATAAAAATATGCGTCGAATGCGAGCTCATTATGGCCGGGTCGTGTTTGCCGATGAGCCGATCGCCCGTAAACCGTCCAATAAATTACCGAAATCACCGCAGATTAAGTGATTATTAAGCAAAAACTGCGTTAAAAATTACCACAAAATTGATAAGGATTTCTTTTGTTGGCGTACGGCGAGTAAATTGCGTCGTCGTACATTAAAAACCGCTTTAAAAGAAGGGCGACGTTGCAAAACCTTGGAGAAAGGTAGCCTGTTTTAATAAAGGCGATCGGCGGACGGACTTATTTAAAGTTGCAATAAAAGGAATTCCTTAATGATGCTGACGCCGATATTAATATTGGCTGAAGTCGTCCAGCCGCTCTTCGGGTAAATGTAGTTTTTAAATTGCGTTTTTGGAGGAGCTTCGGGCTCGCTCGTGTCTGCCCTTACCAGGCCGATCTTGTTTCTCGCCATTACATTCGATATAATGATGCCTTTGTAACGCATTAAATCTGGAGGCCGACAGTTGCAGGATGTCCGTCATTTTGTATTCCGGCATCGTATCTTGAAAATGTTATGTTTTGATTGACAAACTCAAAGTGAAAAAAAATACCCTAACCCTAATAAATTATTTAAATAACGTAATTACTATCTGACAATCCTCAGGAGAATACAATTTCAGGTGCGAGACATATTATGTCCGTATCAAAGAAACGTAGCACAATCTTTCTAGGTTTTCTTTTTATTAATGGCAATTCTCGCTTTCCTTGCAGTACCTTCAAGTCCTGTATTTTGCACATATTGTGGATTTGGGATCCTTCTGAATGCAACTGTACTGGGATTTATAACGCTAGAAGGAGGATGATGATGTGGATTTGACGACAGAGCAATGCCTTACATTTTAGTTTATTATCTACACTCACCGGCAGAAAATTAAGACCCAAAAACTTTTCGTGATTTCAAACTATAAATTGAATAAATTAAATAATGTTTAATATATAAAAGTGCATTTTTCGAATTTGGGCCAAATTTTCTGCCGGTGAGTATATTAAAATTCATTTATTTATTTTAGCCCAATAAAATTACACATCATTACAGTCAGACACCAAGGCACTGTCAGATGCATACAATGTTGTTTAAATAATAACATAAAATTGTGTTATACATGGCTTGACGAACTTAATAACTGAAGGACAGTCATCCACCGCATGAATCGCCTCCCATATATCGTCAGGTCTAGGTCTTACTTATTTTCCTCACCTTACTTATCAAATATGACATGCGCCTAATAGAATCAATATTTAGATATACGCGGCAGCCCCACGACGTAATCACAGCATCATCAAATATAGAATGCTGCGCTTATGGCGTCCAACTCAAACACGAAGAACCTACACAGGCGGTCTACCGCGGGAACGCGACAACGCAGACAAATACTTACAGTCCCTATTCATCCCGGTACCGCTGCATACGAGGTAGAGTCAGTCCGACCCAGGTCGGGCCGGGCCTAGCTGAGTTTCTTGTTGGACTCTTCTTAGCTAGGCTAGGTTTAGTGAGCCAGTGACAAAACTCCCAGTAGCTCGTTTTCACTCAGATTCAGTTGAAGCTGCTCAATCATTCTCACTGGAGCGCAAACTCTTAATTTCCATTCCAGTCCTTTACACTAATATAATCAATATGTAATATATATCACAATAAGACCTAGTTCTTATACTAAGCAAAGCTCATACTATGGGTACTAGGCAACGGTATACATACCTACTTATATAGATTAATAGATACTTAAAGAAATGACTTAGATAACCGGTATTCGAACCCGGGACCTCTAGCTTCGTAGGCAGGGGCACCACCAACGAGGCTAATTCGGTCGTCGCATTTATTTAAAAAAAAAAACAAATACCCACTTACTTGACAAAAAAAAGATACATTCCATCAAAAGCATAAATGTGAAAAAATGCCAAATTCGTAATTAGTTTCGCCACAGAAGCAGTAATACGAGTAGTACAAGTTTCGCTGATAAAAGAAGTGAGATCTAACTGGATACCAAGTTCTTTCGAAGCTCCTTAAACCAAAGCTCCTGTTAAGTTTTCTCTTTTTAAAATTCCTATTATTGACATTTTTATCAGACGCAAAATGAACATATTTTTACACACGCACAACACAGGAAGAGGGATTATGACAGTATTTACGTCTTTAATCTCTCTTCCTGGCCTTTGCTATGTTGTCCGTTCGTTAATTATTTTGACGTCATACGAACAAATACGTAGTTAAATAGTATTTAAAATAAGTCATTCTTTTAAAGTAATTGTCAGATTATGTCGAACGTATAATCGAGATTAAAACATAATCGGACAGCGGGGTTACGGCGCGACCTCGCTCGTCGATCGACACATCAGTTCCGCGAAGCTCAATTATGTTGCCTTTCCTCGTAATTTCGACTTGCGCGCCAAAATTAGGGACTCATTAAAAACAGCATTAAGATGTGAATAATGTCTGGGTAAATACTGAAACAGCTTCATTGACAAAATTGTGTCAAGTGGAAACGCAAGTAACCAATGACTGTATAACAAGTTGAATGATATTCGTAGGTATTGCCTATCTATATAAATGAAATGACTCGTGTGATGGGACCAACCATCTATAATAAGTTGCCGGAAACAGTCAAGTCGGCCCCTTCCTTACAATGCTTTAAACGAAAGCTAAAAAACTGGCTCCTCGAGCACACATTCTACAGTTACGACGAATTTTTAACCTGTAAAATGTAATTATTATGAGAGAATTAATTTTATATACCCATATATGTTGACATGTAATTTTTAAATTATGAATAAATGATTATGATTATGATTAAACGAGAAATACCTACTTGTATTCATCACTTGAAAATATGCGAGCTTATATCTAAGCTCGCATATTTTCTGTACGCAGTAATTTCAGAAAAAGCGTATAACGTCTACAAATCGGAAGAATGGGCAGAATTAATTAATAAAAACTCACGCCGATTTGAATATATAACATTTAATAAAATCTTCATTTATCTATCCCAAATAATTTGATTATAACAACTTAATTAGAGTTGTTCATTTATAGCTGTCATTAACAAAATTTATGGCGCCTCTTCGTAATACGGAGTAATTAAACCTTTCATAACAGCTATTAATTGGGATTGTGTTAGAGATTAATTAGTAATTGTCGATCGTCGGGATAAACTTTAAATTGTTTATTGTTTGCATATTAGGTGCGGTCTTAGTAGCCACTCCCAGGTCATTACGAGACACCATTCAGCGTTTTAAATGTGTTTTGTGTAACAATAGACCGGGTGTAATAGCCGAAGGGTACGGGCGAGAATAGGCTTCGGTCATTTTGCAATATTGAGTGGCGGTGGTAATTAGAGCCGCGTCCGGACTGTTACAGCATCCTGATTCTACTTAATGCGTACCCCGCCAGCTTATAAATCGACGTATATAACAACTTTACGCCGCCAAAATAAGTTTTATTTACATATTATCAGAGTCTGAATTGTAACAACGTTATAAATGCACTCGCCCATTCAACCTCCAATATAGTCCTGCTACTACGCCGGCTATGAAACAGCTCAAGCAAAATTTTAGTATACGAGAATTTCGCACTTACTGTATCTCATATAAGGGTTTAAATCGTATCAGAAAAAAATACAATACGCCCTTGTAGTGTTTGTCCGCCTTCGATATGGTCCCTTAGAAGCTAGACAAGTTTCGCAAGAGGCCGCCTTGCTATCGCATCGAACTGATATCGTCTAATTATAAGGTATGGTAATGGATCAACGCGCGTGCAGCTGAATCAATTGCTTTACGTTCATTCAGCTTTTATAAAAACTTACGCTGACCTACTTCGACCCAACATGATAACATATTACATATTTGTACAATGTAAATCTTAGGCGTAGATATATATTAATAGTATGTTAAATTGAAAACGCCCGCCCGTGAGTCTCAGACATATGGAAAAATAAGAAACGGGTCACTCGCGTGACGCGTCCCTAACGTCGAATATCGCTCGACATGTATCGGACCAATACGTGGTCCTTAATCAAAATCATGCTAGACCTCATGATTAAGGACCACTTATTGGTCCGAAACATGTCGAGCGATATTCAACGTTAAAGGCGTGAGTTCTAAGCACAAGAAACACAAAATATAATACGTAATATAATAGTAATAGTATAAAATGTTTGTTAAGAAGAAAGAACTACACTGTCAGCTATCGGTTCTTACGTTTTACTAAATTTTATATACGGTTTATCTTTTTGGCACGGAACATGTACAAGTTGATTGGCGTATAATTCAGGATGTCCAATTATGATTTAAAATATTAGACAGTCAATACAAAATGGAGACACTATCATTATTGCTTCTAGCCGCGTGCCAAGATAAAGATCGACCGAGGTCGCCCGATCGCCGTTTTCTGGTAAGTGTGGCCTCTGAGATCAACGCTTACATTAATTCCTGCCATATCGCTCGTCAAATCTCGTCGGCGGTCATGTCAGCTTGTCTCCGCTATGCACTAACATATTTCCAATACGAAATTTCTATACGAACAAATAAATTGGTGCGAGGTTGCCCCGAGGCCGCCGATCCACATCTTCGCCGATCGGACCAATAAAAAAAACACTTTTATTACCGTGACTGTTGCGAGAGGCCACGGTGAATTATTATTGCCTTTATGAAACTTTTTATTGTGCATAGCGTCATTTTTATAATGCCACGTGTTTCCGAGAGAAGCGGTTACGAGAACAGTTTCGCGGTAAAAAGTTTGCTGGTTTGTGAATATTCTGTTTTCGCATAATGGTGGTAGTGGTACCCTTAAGACTGCGTCGTGCAGGGTAAATTATCAGCGCCTGTCAAATTTCTATTTTTTTATATAATTTACCCCAGTAACTCACACATACATATTTCACACACACTACTTCATTTTGTTGGCCCGGGTCATTGACTTACATTTTTTTTAATAGGTATTTTCGGTTGTGTATTGTCACCAGTTAATCAGAGTTAAAAACTCCTTAGAGAAATCGAAATTGTCATAACTTGTCACTGTACAATGACAATGCTCTGTCAATTTCTGTAAGGAATACAAAGTTTTGATTTACAATATTTGATGATTTATTAAGGCATGACAAACATGTAAAAATAAAAGTCAAGTTCTGATCTGTCACCAAAACCTTCTTCTGAAAATTGGGATTTGATTTTAGTAAAACGCTCCTAATTATTCATATACAAATAGATTAAAATACCTATATTAGTGTATCAATGCCATGGCTTAAGCTGTTATGTTGTTAAATTATATATAATTGAATAAATGGTGAATAAAACTTAAGAATGTGTAATCCTTCTTTCTCACAAACCCATTTTTTACACGACTTATACCTACTTAACCTTTCGCATTGGTCCGACGCCAACGCGCATATATCCGTTAACCTACATGCAGGTTCAATCTCACACTTGGCATTCCCGTGCCATGGCGTCCTAAAATACACAGACAACGCAAAGTGAGAAAAATTATTGCATTATTTGGCTATTTTTTGTCTGGTTTTGGTTTGCGCCAGAATTAATATATAAATATATATATATATATATATATATATGCGACAATATACATACTTTATACATACAGATTTAAATACATAGAAAACATCCAAGACCCAAGAACGAATTCGAGCCCGGGATCTCCAGCTTCGTAGGCAGGGTCACTACCAACTAAGCTAAAGCGGCTTTTATAGGTAATGCGAGTTTTAAGCGAAGATGCGGTTGTTTTATTTCGATATATATTATGTAATGAAACTTAATGAAAATTAATGGCAGTATTTTGAAATAAGTTTGTTAAGTATTCTTAAAACCTAATGATAGGTAATGAAATAAGTAGGACAAATATGATCAAGTAGGATTTAGTAAATCATTGTCACTATCTGTAATTGGAACTTGGCCGGCCGGACGCGCTATCGTGTGCATGGTTGAATGTACGAGTCCATAGTTATGTTATGACAAATTAGCTCTCATGTTCCTTCTTATAAGAACGATAATTGAATAGAATAATTAGTGGAGTAAATTTTACTGAACTTTTAACACTACTTGGACAATGGTTGCGTATAGCTAAATCCATGTACATGCTGCATACATGCCGTAATGTAACAGTTATAATACTTATAATATACGCAATTGAAATTGCAATCTTACTATTATTTACTACGTTTACGTAACGTCCAAACAATTATTGCGACGTACTTTTTTTGTTTTTTCAACCTGATTGTGGCCTTATAGGTCGGGCCCAATAAATCGATAGGAGTGCGCGGTTGGAAAGTGGCCTGGGGAAAATCCAGGGGAAACCTCCGACACGACCACGCGGGAGGTTTAAACACTGGGATACTCTAAGAGTTTGCGCTCCAGTGAGATTGGTTACGCGGCTTCTACCGAATCTGAGTTGTGAGTGGAATCGTACTGGGAGTTTTGTCGCTGGTTCACTAAACTCTACTAGGCCCGACCTGGGTCGGACTGACTCTACCCGGTGTGACGTACTTACGTATATCCAAAGACTACAATGTATATACTAAAGTACGTATATCCGTTTATCCAAAATCAAAGCAGTGAACCAAATAATTTCAAACCATAAAAAACAATCAAATAGAAATTAGAAACCGTACTTACAGACCTGCAGAAATAAGTAGGACTACATACATATATTTTGTTATAAGACTCAGATTATACGTCGTCGTTAGAGATATAACTAAGATAAAAAAAACACACATTTATATTTTCATTCTATAATTAGTATGACCATGCGGCTTCGACAATACAATCTTCTGCTGCTTATTACTTTCTTTGTTGTGTGACACTGCAGATTGATAATCCACGATTCCTGAAGTTATATCACGACATCTGAGATATATTTAGCCAATAAATGTATTCCTATTTGACGAGAAAGCGTGAATATCCACACAAATTTCAATAAGTATTCCAATCCAATCAATCCAATCAGTGGGTTCTTCAATGCTGAGGATCGTGACCGCTATGTCTCTGGCGGGGAGTGCAGATGGCTCGCCAGTGGTTCCGATGATGCGCTGCATGCAGCGCCTGGTGTTCTCGGAGTCCGGCGAATTTGGAGATTTTTTCAATCCACCTGGCTGGCCCGAGCTCGTCTATCCTCCACCTTTCCCGTCATCATGATGTACTCGAGGCTAATGGGACGACGCGCGATATGTCCAAAAAATGCCAGTAGATAAGTATGCGTTGTTGGCAAACTGTCGAGAGGCGTGTGTGTATGCGTATTTGGTGTTCGATATCAACATTAGATACGTAAAATTATTGAAATATAAAGAAAGAAAAATGTACACAAATTTTCATTTGAAGTAAGTGACAAATGTCATTACGTTATAAAGATGTTCCGTCAGGGTGACCATTCATTGAAATTAATTTCCATTGTAATGAAACGCATTGGCAACCTTTTAGCGTCTAGAATGCGTTTTCGGGAAGGAAAACATTATAATTTGAATGCATAAGTAAACTTTCGGGACCAAACACTGTATGTTCTCTAAAAAATAAAAGGCTAATACCAAAAATTCCATGTTAAAAGGTTCTTAAAACGCCACACGTCAATATTTATTTACCCTACTTCAGTTAATACAATCTTTGTGTGAGGTATACATATTGTATTCGTATACGGGCAAAATGTCAAAAACAGAGCTGTCAAAGCGAAAAAAGGAGCATGCGTCTGCTCTCGCCGAGGGCCAATGCCCATCTGTCGATTTTTCGAAAGTATGGTGGCAGGGAAAATGTATGGAAAAGTCACTAAAGTTTAGATTTACGTTTGAAATTCTCATTAGTCTTTGCGAGGAAAAATGTGAAAAGTGTGATAACTTATAGTGAATACTTTTGAGATTTGTTTGAGTGTGATTTTGAAACGAAATAATAGATTTTTCAATTCAATTTTGCCTAAACGCCGACACGCGTTCTTCTCATTTTTAGTGCAACTTTACGGTATTGTATTTATTAAAGTTTTGGCAATGAAACAACCGAAATCACTAATTAACAAAATATAATGTCTGTTTTTATAAAAATACAAGGAATCTACATTAAATCAACAATTCATCGATACAAAAGCAACTTGACGCAACACGACCCAAGCCTAACCAACTAACCTAGCTTACATCGAGATGTCAAGTCTACTCATTTCGCGCCTAAAACTGACACTGACAGGTGACGGCTGTCAGCGGGGCTATTTCAGGCGTTCTTTAAAACTTGGAATCCAATACGGCCGTTCCTGACGCTGCATCGTCCTCGACTGCGTCTTCCGATCTTCATCACCAACGCCCGTCCTCAGCTCACGCGGCGCCGGAAGATAGCCGCGTCGCGGGAGGGTCGACACCGACAGCTCCGGCACTTTGATGCTCGTTGCTCGGTGACCTGCTGAGAACCAGCAACAGGACACGTCTCGTATCTGCAACAACTTTCTCAATCTCAATCATCTGAAATCTTTTTCTAAGGTTCCGTACCCACAGGCACAAGAGGAACCTTTTTTTGTACCACCATTCTATCACTCATTCAATACAACCATATGTTCCATCATCGTTCAATCAAACGTTAACAATGATCAAACGTCTCCATTCAACATCGCATTACCATCGTCTTCATAGCTCAGTCATCCATAAAAGATGAGGCGTGACGTGAATGAGACCCACAGTATAATGTACATCAGCCTCATCATAATTCACTCAACCATCATGCGATCATACATCAGCTTATATTCAAACCTTTAAATTTACATTGCCATGGCCTTAGCAGGATACACAATTCCTGCGTACGGGCAGAGGTAACCCTCACGACCCGTCTGCAGACGCAAGATGAGAACCGCAGCTCCCACTTCGTCACTACGGGTAGAAGCGTCCTCCATTCCCGCCTGCTACGGGATAGGCGTCCCTAGATCCCGTCTTCCGTTAACAAGGATCGTAACCACTTGTTAACCGGCATACATGTAAAATGCTTGCTAACCCGCACTATGTAAAACGTTAACGGAGCCGTCACAACAACCCGTTAATCCGCATACACGTGAAGTGCTTGTTAACCCGCACCATGTAAACGTCGACAGAGGCACCATAGTTAGCGTGTCAACCTGCTCACAGTAAACATCGACAGAGACATGCATGTCAGTCAGCTCAAAGTATAACGTCATCATTAACTTGTCAATCTGTTCAAAGTAAAATGTCAGCAGAGCATCCCATTAGCCTGCAGTGGCGGAGCGTCCATATAACTCAATTGCCTATTTTCCAGCCAGTCCAGTTCTTTTACTATGGCTCATAAGGAATAAGAAAGGCAAATTATTCCCTTCCCTAAGAATATTTTTGACGTGCCGCCACTGGTAGCTTGCTTACCTGCACACACATCTACCATCATTAACGCTCTGCTGTGATCCGTTTCATCATAAAAGAGATGTAGTCAGTCAGAGATGTAACGGTAGATGGATGTCCTATCCTATCTCAGGGAGGCTTTAAGAGAAACTATGAGAGTGACTAGAATGTGTTTTGACTCAAAACAATAGAAGAAGGGGAGGTTTAGTTTTATGATAAACAGAATCACAATCCTCAGGTGCAATAATGAAAGCAGCGTATGATTAACCACTATCCTCTACACATTACCTCATACTGGAACACGCTCATGAACATGTTCATTGAGTCCAACCGCTCCAGTGAGTAGCGCATGCCTCCAGGCATCGCTCTCTTCTTCGCAGCATTAACAGGATAGGGTCCAGAAAAGAGGTGTATGACCAGCATCCACTCGAAAGCAAATGTGTGGCTCCAGAGGACTCGCATGTCAGCCGCAGCTTACAGCGTCCTCTTCACACAGTAAACCATCACTGCAAAAAGCAAACACATTCAGATCCAATTATGATTACATTCATGAACACGACAATTACAGTTAGTCACAATCGAATGTAGTTCATTAAACCCATTCACATAAAATAAAGTGAACATCACTGTATTAATCCACTAACAGATATAAGTCTTCCCCAATACGCACCATTTTCACTGTGCCTTTAGCTTGTCGCATTCAGCTTTTAACAGAGACCTTTCACCAATCTTGGCTCCACCTAGCCAAAAGAGCACACTACGCTTACCGTCCAACAATTCTAGTAAAACATAGTTGTACATCATAAACCATAAGGCAATGCCATTCCTGCTATGCTTTATCCTATTTTTGCCCCGTTCGGCCTTCACTGACTCATATAAACATTTCTAGGCGTCCAGCCCATACTGGCACCTCCACTAGGCAAAAGCTTCACTGTAACACACAGACACAAACACAACACAAGTAATTAAACCAATGCTACTTTTTATCAAGCCAAATAAATCTCTTCCTAATAATCATTCCCAAGAGTCATAAGATGTCCATCAAATAGGCACATCAACAAATAAGCCCTTGATGATGACCTTTATTCATTCACACCACACTATGCAATCATGTGAAGTCGCAGATCACAGGGCCACCAGTCTGCAATTTACAACTCATGAACTCACTAAAAGTGTTCAGTTTACTAAAACAACTCCATATCACATTTGACTTTAACAAGTTAAGATCAACAAGGCTTTTGCTACAAGTGTTCAATCATTAACATACAAGTTGTCCTAAATAGCATTATGCAGAATAGCATTTAAAATTGACTCATACAAATGCAAATTACTAAATGCCAAGTTAAATAAATTCAAGAAGTATTTAAATACAGGGTAGGTATTTTCAGGCATGTTAAATACAGTGGTTTTCATGACACATTGCATTGTCATCTCATCAAATCCAAAATATTACCTCATCCATTGCATTAATATTATGCTGCACCTTTTGATTCATATGTGAGGTCAAAACTTCTAAGTCGACATACACAGAACAAAGATAAAATAAGTTTCCAAACTTCACCTTTTGTATGAGCTTACATTGCCGACTGTACACAGCTATCAATTACTCATCAATGTAACTCCATCAATTTCCAAGTCAACCAGGCCATCATGTGTAAACGATTAAACTATGGCCACCATCAATATCCAACATAAGGCCAGTCACATGGTACCACACCATGCATTTCATGACATCCGGACCAACACCGGTACACAAAACTTCATTTCTAATTTATTTTCAGGAATCTGGCAAAACCTGACCTGCAAACTTGTTTCAAAACAAGCTAACACACATACACATAAGTAAAGAAACATTACACATGAACAATAAAGACTTGCAAGTAGTAAAACTTTCCCACAAAAGTACTAAAGAACAGAACAATATTTCATCGGTAAAGTCCAATGTAATTTATGACATTAAAAAACATTAGTCAAAGCTTTTCACTTTGTCTCAAGAATTTCAGCCTCAACCAGTAATTAATTTCACATTCAGTGTCATCAGCTTGTTGGAGGGTGGCCTGGGGAAAATCCAGGGGAAACCTCCGACACGACCACGCGGGCAGTTTAAATACTGAAATACCCTAAGAGTTTGCGATCTAGTGATCTTGGTTGAGCAGTTTTATTTCAACCCAATTTGAACTACCATCATCTAGAGTGTGGTTACACTATATGTCACCAATGCATCCCATGTACACCTACATAAATGAGCACAAGCATGTTCCCAAATAGGATCTCTGTCTACCCTATAGTAGACACTGCCTAAGTATGAAATTCAAAATTAAGTTGTAGGTAAATTACATGTACCTACTAGTCACAACAGTGCACAACACATACTATGTGGCACTTAGCTATACACTTTGCTTACTTACTAATTTAATAATGTTGCAGGGCACAGCGCTATCATTTACATTGCAACTTAACATGAGATGTGTCGATCCAACTCAGCATTCACTCAGTACTCACTCTGGACCTTCACTCAGTAATCCCAACAGCATCCATGAATTGTACCATCATCATCATCATTAATTTAAGAGCCAAGCTCTTGTCGGTGGAGCAACTTTCATGTATTTCCTTGCTTTTCTTTTGACCACCTGACCGTTGCTCATAAATTCTATGTACCTATGCTGTAAGGTGCATCTCACAGTCTCTGAAATCAAAACTCAATGTGCAAAAATGTTAGGAAACAACCACAACCACTAACTGTGGTGGATTCATCCATAATTCCATACCACAATTTTAATGACTGACTCATTACTCCAAATTACATCACTAAATATTTACTTAGAAAATGTCATATGTGACATTTTATCATTTACATCCTTACTCTCTATAGCAGAGCTTGGAATACAACTTGCAAAAGTACTTTTTTTTTTGTACAGCCATTTAGAGGTTACTATTGATGTGCAAAAGGTAATTCAACTCAAAAGAATTAAAATAAAAGTCACTATCAACAACTTAGTGTCCATCCAAATACCTAGGAGCCAAGCCAACTAGTTAGCTCACTTAACTACCGACTATCAATATTTCTACTGCACTTAAAAACTTAATTCCTTACCATTGAAAAGTCATAAGCTAGTGCACATACCACACTACTGAATTGTTGCTTGATTTTGTATGAAAGAGGTTATTTCATCTATTAACTATCTCAGATTAACAGTCTGGAAGTACTGAATCAGACAGCACCGTACTGCACTTAACTACAACTTTACACAGTCACATAACTAACAAAGTTATGGCAAAAATCCATTTCCTTACTGATTACAAAGATTGTTTTTTTACCTGTTTGTATAGTAGAGCACTGACTTTGGGCAAATAGTTACCAGCTTGTACATTACCCCTTGTATGACAATAGAAACCTGCAGTATCCACACAAGCTACAGACAATGACACTTGCCGCTCGCTGTATATGAACATTTCACTGATTCCCACATTTATATACCCGATGACATGTCATGCTTTTAAAACTTGGAACTGCATACTGTAGGGCTTGTGTACCGCACCGTTGCAAGGCAGCTCTTACTTCACCTTTCCAATGAATATCTGACCTGTGAACACTAAACATCACCATGGAACCAATTGTTCCACAGGTTTTTAAAGCTTTGTAGCTACTACGTCATTTCGTGTCAATGCAGCATTGACTTCGACCGTGAAGTGTTGCAACACCGCTTATAGTTACAAACACGTTTTCCTTATGAGATGATTTTAATTCTGCCGTGGAGAAAACACGAACAAACAAAATACGATCCGACCGGCTACGTAGTACCGGCGACTGCGCAGTGACAGTGACGAGATCTGATTCGGTTGCATTTCTTACATATCGTCAATGTTGCTTACGTATCGAAACATCAAATTTCTACTGATTATGAATACGATTGATTCATTACTTGAAACAATTCACAGCCATTACAAAAAACAAGCGAGTAGCCATGTTTGACCTCAACTTTGTGGGCAGTTAGATAAACGTGTCTCACTTCTGATTTTGGCAATGAAACAACCGAAATCACTAATTAACAAAATATAATGTCTGTTTTTATAAAAATACAAGGAATCTACATTAAATCAACAATTCATCGATACAAAAGCAACTTGACGCAACACGACCCAAGCCTAACCAACTAACCTAGCTTACATCGAGATGTCAAGTCTACTCATTTCGCGCCTAAAACTGACACTGACAGGTGACGGCTGTCAGCGGGGCTATTTCAGGCGTTCTTTAAAACTTGGAATCCAATAAAAGTGTAATTTATTATAGATTACTAATAGTGATAAAGTGTAAACACACTCTTTGTGATAATAATTACATATATTTTATATATTTTTGTAGAGAATTGTGACCTCCACAGATTGAGAGGTGACGGCTGTTTTTGCTAAATATGCTCGGCGCCCTCTTAAGTAATGTTAATACGGTGCAGCGCGAGCGCTCTCGCAGGCAGTGAGACGTCTCAGCGACCGGCGTCGCGACAGTAACGAACCGAGAGACCCGTTTAAGGACGCCACATTATGTTGGCTTTTGACATCATTAAGACAATCCTCGGGCCGGTCCCGGGTAATCCTTGACGTTACGGAAGAGCTTTATAAGAAATTGCGAAATAACGACTACGTTTCTTGTTACAAAATTATTTATTTTTCCTTGACGTGGTACCTAATAAAACCAAGCCAAGTGCATACTGTCATCCGGATTTAAACAGGATACGTCATTATAATTATTGTGAATGTGACAGTAAATGAAATTAATTATTCATCTACAAATCCTTATGTTTGTTTATCCGCTTGATTTGTAAAGTTTAATAATACAAATACGTCTAGCTGTCAGCTTATGCAACTTCCTTTTAATGTATTTCGCAGTACCTATGCAAAAAGTCTTTATCGTTCCGTGGGCGGTAATTTACATAGAAATCTTGATTATTAATAAGTTCCAAGACACTAACACACGGATAATTAAAATTAATCTACGTAACTAAATTAAGACAATCGATTGAGAGATTCTTCATCCTATTCCACATAAATTTAGGTTGTAATTTTTTATTTCTGTGGCCCGTAACATAATAATTATCTTGTGGACGATTTGGGTAGCTGTAAGACCACAAGAGTTCAGTTATATGTAAATAAAATAAAATAAATATAAAATAAAATAATGTAGGTAACACAGGGAAGATGAAAATTAGGCTCTGCAACAAACTAAAAAAGCAAAGCCAGCTGTTGCTAGTGCAAGCAAAACTTCCTCTGTTCCTGAGATTTGAAGAACGTTTATTTGTTTTCCAGTATTATTACCTAAATAGGCAAACTCATCAACTTTCCTCTAAACTATTAGTATAGATTACTCGTCACCGACGCTCGCTGAGAGCCTTCGCTTGTAGCATTTAAATGGAAGATTGATGAGTTGAAATTGCCGAGTGACAGGTCTGGTTAGTAATACCCGCGATAGTGCTTTGATGACCCATCCATTACGAATTTACATAGCAATCGTGTTTAGACCAGGGTAATTATGGACAAAAAAGAGTCGTTCGAAGCGGCGAGATTACAAGAAAGTTGGAGTTTCTAGTGATTTTAATGAAGGCTATGCTACTGTAGTATGTCCATTAATTTATAGTTAAATTGACACCTATGTTGCTATATCCTTTTTGTTGTGAATAAATATTCATGACAAGGTTTGGATGAAAGAAAATGTTTGAAAATATTTACTTAAAAGCGATTCAGTGAAACGGAAGGCCAAATACAAATATTGAGAGAATTGACAGACTGATACTTACTGATATTCAGTGGTTTTGTTTCATTTAATTGAACATTTGATGGATATTTCATTTCATGGCCAGACCTATAGTAAAGGGAAGATTTGGTCTGGTTTCCTTCACTCATGAAATCATGGATATACTAGTCTCCATAGACTTGGAGAGAGAGACTATGGTTTTCTATCATGATATCATTATTAAGGCTCGATTCGTGTAAACTGTAAACCAATGGACTTGTAGACAAATATCGATAAAAACCTAACTTGTGAACTTTTATCCCTTTTTCTTTCTGTCATAGTTTTGATAAGATGGAATAAGTACCATCCTTTTAAATCAATTGTGTTGTTGAGAAGGTTGAGGTAAACGAACAAAATAAAGACATAACTCTAAATATTTTTCCATCGAGATGATTTTAAGAAATCGTGTATTGGGCGCGTTTCGAGCGTTCGTGGCCCAGCGGCGGCGGTGTACCGCGTGCGGTATGCAAGGTTAAGCAACGTCGGCTGAGGTCAACTCTTGGTTGGGTATCCGCTTTGTGTGTTTATTAACGGTGCCTTTTAAGGCACGTTAAGCTCGGCTGCTGTCTATGATGGCGTAGGCCTTCGGGCGGCTTGAGGACTTCTAACAGTCGAGTTGCCTAGTTGTGAAGGGGGTCCTGCACAAAATTCTGACGAAACTGTAAGTAATTCATAATTTTTCCGCAGTGTTTTTGTCTCGTCGTATTAACAAAGGCCGTTTTAAACATTATACCATCTCACTTTACCTCAACTAGACTAGTCACTGATACTGAGTTATATGCCATCAAAATTTTCCATTCTTATGGCAAAAAACTAGTTTTTAGTACTTTTCTCGAAAAGTATATATATTTTTATAACGAATATTAAGAAGGGGGTGCCGTGCGGAATATGAATACAAACATTTTGATGTAAGAATTATTGTTTCATGCGTAAAATTTACAAGGTAATAAATGCATTTATTTCAAATTTCAATGACCTTGTGTCAGAATCAGGCTAGCCTACTTAACTTATTTTGTTGTATTTAACTAATTCAGCGCATAGTACTTAGTGATTTTAAAGTACGCCAATTTTCAGAATTTCGTGCAGTAGGTACCGCCTGAAACCTTAACCCGATAACGCCCAGTTTCCTCCTTGGGTTCCAAGGTCAGATGGTAGTCGTTTCCGTAAAAACGAGTGCCTACGCCAAATTCTGGGATTAGGTAGCGGACCCCGGGCATCCTTCATGCAACTGTACAGTCGCCATCGAATATATCTGTACTCTTGAGGATGTCCACAAAAATCTGAACATGCACATCTCGACAATAGAGTCGTGTACAGATATTTGTGAGCACCTCGGTCGCTCCTATATATCTAATTCTCATGGCGACTATAATGGGATAACGCTAGTAGGATGAACGTGATTTGGTACTAAATATACCTATGCCAGTATAATACTATCCGAAAATTAATGCATTTTGTTTCCTAGTTCCATTTACATTTCGTTTCCATATTTTTTATCAACTTTACTTAAAATCCATAAAATAACTCTAACTGAATGCCAACATTGTAAAACAAATTTCGAAGCTTTCAATTTTCTACCGGAAATTATGAGCACAGGCATTTTTACGGTTGACTTATGAAATCTCATAAAGAACTTATTTATTCCCTTGTCTTTAATTAACTGGACAAATACTCCAGTTGATAAGGGTTTGAGATGTGCAAATATTTCCTTGTGCGTATAAAATAAATAAGAAATACGAAGAGTATAGCAATTTTTAACTTAAACAATACTTACTTTTAAAAGCCTCATCGCTGTAAAAGGTTATTGTAAATTATAAACAAATAAAAATGTTTTAAATAGGTACCCTTATTGATTTTACCCTTATTGATTTTATGGTAAAAAAGTAGTATTCTAAATAATTTATTATGCAGTAGCAAAACCCACCCGCAGGTCAAAGATCTATTATATAATCTGTGCCGCAGGGCACAGTTATAAATTAAGAGCAGTTGTTAAAAACCACCAATAATTATGTACGCACCTAAGTACTCAAACTCATTTACGAGTATAGATAATTTTCTAGAAATAATACATGTCAGATATTACGATTGTTATAATCACCTCAATGCCATTAAATGCAGATTATAACTTTATTTATCAATTACTTAAGAGTTATATAATCAATATTATAGAAATCATTTAAATTATAAAGAAATACCACTGGAACATTAGGTACCACGTCTAAATTTGTCAAATCGTTGATAATTAACGATTTTTTAAAAGTCAGTTAGGCAAAAATTGTAATGAGACTAAACTTTGATCACCAGATCGATTCGATGTTTAATAATACTGAGCCTAAAAAGTCCTCGTTGACTTGAGCAGGCACAAGGCTTCTAATTATGGTGGCAATTATGAAAGCGTTTGCGACAATAATTACGAGGGAAAAATGTGACGCGCTTGTGACGGCCCGAAGCTGCGCGTGATTACATGATTGCGATTGATTGTCGACGGGATGATTGACGAATTCTGATTTCTAAGTGCTATTTATGTGATTGCTGATGGATTTAGTTCAAGTAATTTCTTCATTCCAGTACGGTTAGCACAAAATCGCGCGCGAGCTGTCTCGCGCGAGATAGAATATTGTTCTCTATCTAATTGGAACACAACACAGTTTATCTCGCTCTGGGCGTGCTAGCCGTCTTCAAGTGTCAAATTTCGTGATGTTACGCGATATATAAAATTTCCTTTATTTTTAAACTTAGATGTTTTTGTACCTACAAGATTGCTTAAGATAAAACAAAAGCAAGAAGTATTACTTCCTAAAATGAGCTTTTAAACTCTAATGTACCTACTAATTACTATTATGGTCTTTATTCGCCAAAAATGTTGATGATTATAGGTATTGTATATAGGCTACCTATTGGTAATAAGACTTACCTACCAAAAAAAAAACTAATTCGTCACATTACTAAATGTTCCAAAAATATCCGATGAACGATGAACTATCCGCCAACAGAAAGTCAAATAAAGAATAAACATTGGAAACAATCGGAAGAATTCCATCCTTTTCGCTTCTACTAATGGCTCCACGGTATCATTGCACCGCGCCATTCAATCTTTGTAACTTATCTTATTCATGTATCTAACTCAAACCCCAACTAATTCCCATTCAAATCTATACTTATCCTACCGGTGATAGAGTGTAGTTTGCTATGGTGGTGAAAGTTACTTAAATCGTTTTGAATGGCGTGAAGAACGCGTGCCTAGCTCGTGCCAATTTGTGAATAGCACCGGACGCTCCGGGCAGCTTTCTTTCCTCCATTGCTAAACTTGTTAGTTGAATATCACTGCTGTGTAGTAAAATAGGGCTCGATTCATGATACATCGATATCGATTTTAGGGGTTTAGAAGTACTTATTTATACATAGCTTAGTATAGATTCTATATATGGTTACGTTACGTACCGAAACGTTCGTTATAGTTTTTCCTGAGACAGAACTTGTGGATATTCGACTTAATTTGTTATTATTGTCATTAACATACATATAATTCAATTGTTAAACATAGTTAACTAAATTACAATGAGCCATTTGGGATGATTGCCACTGCTTCTGAGATAACTTGTAGTTGTAGGTATGCAAAGTAACCTTCCCTGTTTATTTTGCAGGGTTTTCTGCAGCGTTTGGTTTTATAGTTTCTACTTATTGCAACTCCTAAAACATTATTATGTACGTACATATATAAGTAGCATATTTTTCTATAGGTTGAGGTTGTGGGTAGTGGTATGGAGTGGATGGTGGGGTTGTAAGAATTTTCATGCCCGAAATTACTTCAGGTACTAGTGCTGTCCCTCCCAGCATTGTGCAGTTATGGTTTTATAGTACTTCTTAGAGCACTAAATGACACTGTTCTACTGGAAGCATTCATATCGCAAAACTAGACGGATTGAATAGACCACAATAAATCATCGACAGGTCGAGGAAGACCCTGCGACCATCACTATCAACACGTGATGCCCTCGCGCTCAGTATCTGCCTACTGCCCGCCAGCTCATTAGAATGATTGATGCTGTGTTTGAATGCATAAATATGTGCCTACCGACCGTACGGCATTACCTCAGTCACGAACTAACATGCGTAAAGCAACCACTTTAACTTGATACCGCATATCTATTAAACTATTCCCAACTAGATCATAGTTACACTGGCCACGTAAGTAGCTGTGTGTGACCTCCTACTTGTATTTAACTGCATATAATTTAGATGCCTTCTTGTTCTGGTTGGTCGTCAAAACAATGCACGAAAGCTATTCTCTGGACGAGACGAGTAGGATAGACGGCATTTCTTATACGCTGTGATCTAATTTATTAGGTAAATTATGTTATTAATTTAATTTAATTGTGGTTTGTGACGTAGGCGGTTGATGGGCGGTCGAGCGGGCATTCTTTGAAGTTTTACATAGATCTTTGTTGTTTCACGTCATGAGGTCGTAATAATTGCTTAAGAATGTCGTAGGCATGTTACCTCGAAATACATTCAGATTTAATTTACATTGAAACTTCTGCTCTATATATTAATTTTGTTTTGTCCTACACTGGAATTTACAAATTACCTTACTGACACATACTTATTAAGTTAAAGGAATGTGAACGTAATTGAATTACCTATTCAAAAATATATATTTTCTGGTTTGTGTTACACCTAAAGTTTTTAATTCGTATGTATACCTCAGTGATATTTTTGACACCTTGTCAATTTATAAAATTAATTAAATTAAAAGTAAAGATAATGGTATGGTAAGTAAGTATTAATTAAATTAATTAAATTATTAGTAAATACATAAATATCGCGTTAGACCCGTTAAAACAAACCTTTTAAGTATGTTTACAAAGCGCGAGAGTTTAAAGTGTTATATTAATTAAATTATTGTGAAATTTGACATCAACCTGTAGCTGGGCGGGTTGTAATAATTAAGTATAACAGATTGTCGTGGGCGATAACAATTAAATGAAGAGATGTCGCCGTGCCTGTGTCGTGCCGGCATGTCGCAACCAGCAACCACCACTCTTGTGTATGCCGGTAGTACCTACTCACCCACTGGTACGACATAATAATAAGAATAACATTTTAATTATGGTGGGTTAATATCTGGAGCGAGCGTTCATGGCCTAGCGGCAAATGAGATCTGTTTCTAGATGAGACCCGTTTACTAATTGAGCGCTTCCGTGCTATTGATGGTACGATAAGTCGTAGAATCCGGTAGCTGTTAACGTTAGAATAAAACCAATAATAAAATACTATATACGTACGGTTTAAAATTAGTTATATTTAAAATTAGTTTTATTCTACTAGTTGCTTAATTGAGGTAATAAACGCTTTCGGGTCCCTGATGTCTTCTAACAGTCAAATGCCCACCTACATAACAATGTCATAAACCCATTAAGAGCCCACATATGCACTTTTGCCAATGTTTATCGACCTAGATCTCAACATCTATAGTGATTAAATATCTGTCCTTTCAGTATATTAATCTTGAACTATTTTCCTCCAGTCTCTTAAAAGTGAAAACACGATTTGCAAAAAAATTCTCGATACTTTTATTTTTCAAACATAACCCTGTTTTTCGATGTTTTTGGTTGGATCTTTAAAATCCTCTCATCTTTAACAATGGTTTTCGGTTTAATAGTTGTAAAATGATAAGTTCTCAAACCTGATAAAAAAGATTATCCTAATAAATGTACATGTTTAGAATAAACATCAATATTTACGAAAAACACGCGCTGAGCTTCCGTAGAGAGCGGGATGGTTAATTGAAAACTCACGCGTGTTAGAGCGGGACTTTGGCAATGCCATCTACGCCCTCTTAAGGAAAACCTTCTCCTGTTTGGTAGTAAAAACGAATAATGCCACCCCAAGTAATAGGACTACATAATATATGTAATTCTGATTGATATAAATTTACCCATTGCTCCTTCAGAATTCAGTCTGAACGCTTAGATGAGATTCGACTTTTTTTATGACACGGGACATCGCTACGTGATGATGTCATCGGTCAGTTATCCATCAAATAATGTCAAAGGAGAAAACTTGTGATCTATATGTGTTTGTGAATCAATCACAGAGAAATACGAAAACAAAGGTGTGTTTGCAGGCTGGCAAAAATAATTTATTATCCAATTATCATGTACATTTATCCCTAAACTGTAATTCATTGGTCAATAGATACAGTATCAATTCAACACATTGACGATATCAACTTATTACCTCTGTATAAATCGCGTATCAACGCGCAAAAACGAGTAGACTAGACTTGCGACATCAAAATCACAAGTCGTCGCTTGAATAATTCAACCGTATGATGTATTATCACCTCGAGCCGTGTAGGCTGTGGAGACACATTGGTTAATCCAATAGTGTATTCGGGCTTAGAATATATCAGAAAAGTTTAGTTTAGATGTTTATTGTATAAGCTCAGAAAGGTTTTTTTATGTTGCATTTTTTTATTTAATTTAAGATTTACATATGAATTGTTAATTAGCTATCTAAAAACTAAATCCAGATCTCTAAAAATTCAGACCGCTGAAAAGCTGCTAGTCACCTGGATCAACCAACACTAGCTACACGAATTTCGTGACGCTTTTGTAATTTTTTGAACCTGACTGTGTTTTTATAGGCCGGATCCAATAAAGCGATAGGAGTGCGCGGTTGGAGGATGGCCTGGGGAAAATACAGGGGAAACCTCCGACACGACCACACGGGCTGTTTAAACACTGGAATACTCTGAGAGTTTGCGCTCCAGTGAGATTGGTTGAGCGGCTTCAACCGAATTTCGTGACTCGATAAATAACAAAGGGTTAACGTAGTCGGCTCTCCGACTAAACCTATATACAAAGATGGTGCAAACACTGACGATAAGAGGAAGGAGCTTCAGTGGCCAGTTTCACGTAGCTATTGCATTACAATTTTACACACAGTTATAATGATCATTACCGACAGTTTATTTATTTGGGGATTCCCCGTGTTGACAGCAAGAGACAAATGGATTGCTTGCCTCACTGTCAAGACAGCGATGAATCGGGTACACTATGGTATCTCCAAAAACTGCATGCATTTGCCATGGAAATAATTTAATACATCGGAATATAGGATACCAGGAAATAGGATATTTTTTATCGCGGAAATCATTCTTTAAAGATATGAAAAGGGGGTGGAAAATATGGGCCAAAAAAAGATAATTAAGCGTGCGCCTAAAGTAATTTCATAGCATTTATTTATCTCAAGCGAATAAAAGCTCAACGCGGACAAAGTCATAGCCAAAAGCCAGTTTAGATATAAAGTAAATACTAAGTTATTACTTAGGTATATATGGTCCTAAGTTTTTCTTACGTAGGTATGTTCGCAATATGCTGACGTTGACGCTATGAATATATGTTCATGTTCAAAGAATGCCGTTTATATATTCAAAGAATTAGGCATTATTTCTTTTTTTGTTTTGAAATATTGAATCTATAACTTTGTTTTCGGACATGTAACCTTGTCCTTCTCGCATTATTAGCGCATACTAGTATTTTCATTCCATTTTTTTGTTGAAATGATATGTTGTTTTCTCGTCGCCTATGAAGTAGCCTTGTGTCGTGTCATCAACGATCACGTCATGCGATGCATCATCGCTATACTATTCCTATTGCAATTTACTCTATCTCTTCCCTAAATCTTCCTTCCACTCCACGCGAATACCTACTCTCTGCGTTTGAAATAATGTCGTAATTGCAATGCTCTATTTTTAATATGCATTTGTGGCTTGGGGTATCGATTTTATCAGTAGAAGTTCTCGTAACATCTCGACTGCGAACGCATTGGGTACTTACTCAAACCGATCTAGTTGAAGAGCGTTGGAATGCCGTCCACGGTTGTTTCATCAAAGACTATTCGCAATAGAACGGTAACGTGTGTAAAAACTGTGTGATTACCTATAGAATGTTGACTTGTCACAACATTGATATGACTTATGAGTGTCAAACTTTTTATCGAGCTGTTGTTTTATGACAGGGTACGGAATATGTGTTGTCTCTAATTGGCATTTTAGTAAACAATCTTAACTTGATTTTAAAGGGTCTAGCAGGATAAGTCATAAGTTATAAGTCATTTATTCGTAAAGCTAATTTACACGTTAATACAAACCATATTTACGAAATAAATATGTCGTTAAATCATATACAATTCAATATAATATAAATTTGCTATTTAGCGGCGCGCCTGATCGAAGCCACAGGTGACCAGAGGGCTGGCCAATACTTTGCACAACGCGTTAGCGTTGCTATACAGCGTGGCAATGCGGCCAGCCTTCTGGGCACACCCCCCATCGGCACTGATTTAGAAGATATTTTTTATTTATAAGTAGCTTTTAGTTTTTAGTAGCGTTTAGTTTTTTTTTTTTTTCTTGCAATGTCCTTTTTTATGTTTTTGTTCGATGAATAAATGTCTTTGCGTTTTTTTTATATAATATAAATTAATACATGTCATTACTACATCAGTACAATACCTATATTGTTTTATTTTATTATATATTTAAAAAAAATACCAAATATCCTTTGCGTGGATATTTAAAAACTATAATATAACGATAATGAAGGAGATGGTGGAATTGTGAGGAATATTTGAATGGGTAAACGTCAGTCAGTTGTTTGCAGGCTCATAGGTTAGCGGCGGTTAGTTTGTAATCAGTAGTAGAACACTTTCGTTTGCATTGTAAAAGGTTTTTCATCTCAAATATATCGTTTAGAAATTGAGGATTGGAGGAAATAAATCTTCACAAAATTATATATACAGTAGTTTGTCAAAAATCATAAAGTTGCGTTTTCTCGTCTGCGTAAGACATACGTAAGTAAACGTGTTATTTACCCGGTGGCGTTACGACGTGAATCGAGAAATCCCCTTAAAATGTATCCTTCTTGCATTGCATTGAGGTATCAATAATAGGTATCTAGTCCGACGTGCAACGCATACCAGATAGCACGCGAACGTCATTTGTCGTAAGTGCCGACCTGCCACACGCTATCTGCACACATTATAATGAACCTTCAATTGGGAATACTATTTTAGGATGTTCTCTGTAAATTTTACTACGTCAAATTATTTGAATACAATGTTTGATACCTGTTTTTCTTACATGTGACTTTGATTAATTGGCTCCTTGTCTTATTCTGAAAATACCTACTTATCCATAACGAATAGCCAATTTATTACTATTGATTATCTGTCATTTATTTAATCATGTATAAACAAATATTTTAACCATATTTAGTCATTGTGAAAATAACGAACAATAATATTATCTCTTAATAAAATTCTGAAATAAGTAAATAAACATTGGTTTACATAGAGTGTATGTATATAATATATATTATCAATTTAGCGGCTTTAGGGCCAGGCCAGTTCACGAATAGTCGAAAATATTAAAATTTGATGTTAGAATGTGAAGAAATAACATAGAACTCCACTACATAAAAATTACTGTAGATTGAGAAAGAAAGAAAGTAACACAATAATCGAACAAAATCTTGAAAAATGCTTTGGTAACTCTGTAAAAAAATTCTAAATATCATCGTAAAAATAAATTTACATGCTGATTATTTCGTAATTGTCATCGGCAGTGATACGTTTTTCTTTACAAAAAGGGTAGCTTTTTTATTGTTCTAACACAAAATTGCGCGCAGATTTCCGTAGAGAGCGGGATGGTTAATTGTAAACTCATTCGTGTTAGAGCGGGACGTCCGCAGTGGGACTGCCTTGCCTTAGGGTGGAATCGTAAAGTTTCTGTTCCTGCGTTCTAGGGGTAAATAATTCTTCCTCAAACATTCAGTTGCTCATGGCTCAGAAACAATAGAAACACGTTATGAATTATATCGTGGTGCAGTAATTTTATAAAAATAAATCTCACGAGCGCGGGTGAGTCTTGGTTGTGTGTTGAGCTATAGGTACATGCACTATGTCTATGTGTGCGTTAGCGTAGGAGCTATGAGTTCACGTTGTCTATATGTATGTGTTCGTATGTGCCACAACTACAACTATGGCCAACCCGCGCTCGTTAGATAAAAGTACCTACTGTAACGTAATTCTCAATGTGTTTTTGAGGTTGTTGCGATCGTCAGCTATTTTCCGAACATTCCCGAAGCCGCGGGGGTTTTAGAAGCGCGACAGACACGCGAATGATAATCGTTTATTTATAAGTAACGTATCGGGAATGCTCGGGTACGATCGCTATGTCTCGGGACCCAGATTACCCACATTGCCGCCGAGAGACATACTGCGATTAGTATTTATTGGAGCCAGTTTAAAACAGCTGGATGTAATGAGAATTGCTACGTTTATGTGATTGAGGCAGCTCTATCATGGCGATTATATGTGTAAAAAAAGTTTAATGAGATGTTATGTCGTATTTCTAAAGTAAGAGCTGTAAATCCCGCTGAGCTGAAGTTGTCGCATATTTTTCTGTCTTTCTTTATTATTTCCTAGAGGATTGGAGTTGTATCAAACATTTTTCAAACACCTTTTAGTAAAAAGAGGGCAAACAAACATTCAACACAACTCTTAATCGCTATCCATGAAATAATACTTGCCATTGGGAAGTTGCAATGCGTATCTGTGGTGTTTAAATATTATATACCAAAGCAAATGCGTGAGTTAAAATACTACGAAAAGTTTAACCTAAAACGCTGCACTTAGGTATTTAGTTATGTCCCAAAACTTTATTTAGAAATGATGGCAGAATTAGGGTTTAAATATAACTTACATTTTACATGAAGCCGACGCGTATCATATAAGTTTTTTTTTATATTAAGCCGGAGGAAAATTAGCTGACAGCCCACCTGATGGTAAGTGGTTACTGCCGCCAATAGACGCTTGCAACACCAGAGGCGTCACTCACGCGTTGGCGACCCATAAGAAAACTTTTCACGCCTTTTTTGAAGAGCCCCATGCTGTAGCCCATTGGGAATACCTCGGCAGGAAGCTCATTCCACCACAACCTAAATGTTCTCGGTATAAAGCACCTGTTGAATCGCACTTTACGAGATCGCAGTGGCTCTAAAGCGTGGGGATGAGCTCGCTGCTGATGGCGAGCGGTGCGATGATGAAAGGTGTCCGTGGGAATCATGTCAAACAATTCCTCAGATTACACCCCGTTATACAGGCGGTAGAACACGCACAAGCAGGCAAAGTCCCGTCCAGTCCAAAGAGTAGCAGAAATTGCTTTCTAAACCAAATTTGGGAGCCCTTCACATGCTCGTCGTATTCGCTGTTGACCCTCTTTTCCCTAAGTCACCCCAATGTGACATTCAGCTCTGCGGTCAACAAGCGCAAACGAAAACTCTGCGGTCGTTTTATTCGATCGACTAACGAGGTTTTTGCCGCGACAAAAACGCATGCACCGGACGCGCCCATCGCGCGAGAAAGTTGAACTGTTCAGCCGTGATATTGTTCAACTTGAACTACTTAACTTGATTTACTTATTTGATTTATTCATTAAACCTTTTGATCGAATTTTATAAAAGGATGTAAGTTCTTACATCTGGACTAACGGTAGTGTGTCAGCCAAGTTCGCGAAGCAAAAAATGGGATGGGACATACCGGCCGTACATGGACCATTTCGGGCCAATTTCTACCCCCTAATAGTAAAAAATCTATTTAACCTATACACTTGCGATATCGCGAGTCTTGTAAGACCACCTTCTAATGACTCCTCTATCTAATTAACAAATCTCTTATCGTTCACGAGATTTTGACGTCCAAAATCCAAAAATCTCAATGTTAGTGACTGACTGATTCTTCTCCAGGTGACTTGGAAAGATGAAATTTCGCATCCAGCTTGGTAATTGTGTATAAGTATTCAGAGGGGAAAATCTATTAAAAGTAATTTATATTCCCGTACCCGGGAGTAGGTAATTTGCGAACCTGCTAGTACTTAAGTATTAAACCTATTAATTTAGAAAGAGAAATAAATATCTACTTATTTCACAATAAAATAATTATTATTTTCTATTAAAAAAGGGATTGCTCTTAGCCAGCATTTAGCCAGGAGGCAAAGATGAGGCCGATGGTGAAACGAGCTCACTCAGAAAATGCCTATTCACTCGTGGCCAGTAAAAAACATAAAGTTGAAAAAATGCCAAGCTCTTAAACAGTTTCGCCAGTAGAACAAGTGAGATCTAACTTAAAACCAAGTTTTATCAAAGCTGCCGCATAACGTTCTTCAATTCCTTAAAATTATTTGTTATGTTATTCACGACATATTTAATGTGTGACTTGGCAAGTTTTTATCCACCAACATTAAATTTTGTATCTGAGTCACGCTGTTAAGTAGCAAATAAAATATCATATAATTTAAAGCAATTGAGAACGTTATGGAGTGGAATGGTACCACAGATAACAATTCAAGATCCCACAAATCTGGTTCCTAAATTTCAACAAATTTGTAATCGTTTGTATGAACTACTCCTAGAGATCAATGTTATTACGTCAATCACTGACAGTCAGTGAAACTAGCGGCCAAAGAAAAACTGTATCAGTGTAGAAACCTCGGTGGGATGGCATAGAGAGTGAAAACATCGCCCGCGGCAACTGGATCAGCCCGTGTATTTATATACCTACTGACATAATGTATATCGTTATGTATGAAAGTATACGGTTCACCAATGTATAAACGGCATATCGCCGTAGAAAACTTAGGCAGTTAGTTTATAGTTTTATAAATAGGGTACTACATAGAGAGTGTGGGGAATAAATTTATAGATTTACAACTCACAATGTAGAAATAATGTGAAATAGAAAAAAATCTTCATATAAGGCCTAGAACTGAATCGGGTTCAAACGCGGGGGCTATTTACTTTAATTTTTATCCTATATTTTCAGAACTCTGTCATTTCTCACGAGGGAATGTAAATTGTACAGTGTATACTTAATTACTTATAAAACTATAACGCTTTGTTATACGTGTTAAGCTAGAGGTTCATAGAAACCTTCCAATCGCCAACAATTTCAACCCAAACTCTGGTGCAAATGATAGTCTTTAAACGTAATCACTTTGCCACTAAGGTATACCGCGAGGAGCGGTTTTATGAGTGTATGTTATTATTTTCTCATACAGACAGTGGTATCTCAATACGTCGGTTATTGTGAGACAGCTGTTTGAAGGAATGCGCCTCGGGCATAGCTTTTAAAAAGAAGATATCTATGAATTATTGCCTTCTATTTATCCATTCTACTTTGTTACTATCTCTAGATTTTAATTGTAGATACTTGTAAGAGTTATTAGATTTTTCCATTTGCTATTTTGTGCACACTGACGTAACATTAATATAATGACAATTATGTTGTTTGATTGACATGGCCAGATTATTATATAGATTGAGATTTGGCAACACTGCATTCCGATTACAATTTATAAATTAATAAGTCTCGACTGATTTCACGCACCTGTTACCGTGTTTAAAATTTTAATTACAAAAAGAAGAGGAAATTTAACATTATGATGTAAAAGCGCGGACACCGGGATCCTTTAGGATAGGAGGGTCAATTTTATTGGTCAGGAGATAATTTAACATTATAGTGTACTACTCTACTGAGGAGAACTCGTCATCAGTTCTAATGAGCAGACGGAAAGATGGATCCCTGGGCAAGGAACTGTTAGATTATACAATATTAAACATTATAGACTGGTTAGAATTATTTTGATTAGTAGTTGATGACAGTGCAAAAACATCTATTGACAATCAAAGCTGTCCCAAGGTTTTTCTGACAGAAATAGTTTAGTTTTTCCTCCTCTAGGGCAGATTTTTCTGTAAGAGTAATGTGTATTTCACTTCGTGAAAATGTCTTATTTGAGTTCGATGGTCTGAACTTTCCAGCGCATTGGATCGATCGTGTTGCGATCGATACGATCAAGGAAGCGGGCGCAGCCGTGTTATCATATAACTCGTAATTAAGCTTCCACGCCCCACGCCTTATTCAGAAGTGCTAAGCCACCACACTGCGACATCATTAGTGTTGTCCTTTACTAACTAACTACTAAATGAGGGACAGGAGCTGTTTCCATATTTTGTCTTATTCAAAGATATATATAATAGGGACATGAAGATGGGTAATTGAGTACATAAATATAAACGTCGTAGTCTGCGCACATCATGATTTAAGAATACGTTTCGCTCGGAGCGACAAATTAATTCATTTTGCAAATTTAATTCACAAGGTAACTTCACGCTTGGGTAAAAACGGTTCATTTAAGGTGGAAGTATTATGTTCATATTTTTTAATTATTAAGTTTTCGCTGTTCGACCATCCCGTCCGTCGTCTTCTGTACCCTTACCATGAGTTTGCAATGTTTGCATTACCGTACTCGCTAGCGACTGCGTAAACGATTTAGGCTGGGTTGCACCAAACCGTCTGTAATCGTAAGCGGTGTTCGTCAAATCTGATTGTATGGAAAGTTTGACAAGTTTCTATGGGTCTGTGTTCGTACGTTGGTGCAACTGGCACTTAGTATGGCGATTATTACTTCTATTGCGTAACCGCCAGAGGCGCTGTACTTTTGTCCATACTAAATCGTTTACGCAGCCGCTAGCGAGTGCGGTAATGCAAACATTGCAAACTCGTGGTAAGGGTACATCTGTACCTTCATAATAAGAAGACATAATGTGTTTTAATGTTACTGCTATAACAACTAATAAAAATTATATAAAATGGAACAGAAATATATGATGATACAACATCAAACGAGCTTTTTTCGATACCTACGCAGTTACGCACAATTCAAACTTGGTCGGTTTTTTTCATTGAATACACAGAAAATGATTTGTTATTAATTATTCTGAATGATTTTTATTCTTTAATAGGAGTTTTTTTTCTAAACATCTAAATAATTACAGGAAGTGGACGATTTTCAAACCGGGCGGCGATTCCATTGGTCTTAACTGATGGAAAGCGTGTTGTGGATATCGCGATCACGGTGTGTTATTATTATTCTGAATTTGAAAGACATAGTCGGTATTTAGACAGAAGCGGAACCAAAACCAGAATGATAGTTCATCAGAATGGGGACCCGTATCTGTCAAATATCGCGAATGGTATAGTGTAAATATAAAAGGGGACATCTCTAACGACATGCCAGTTACCTATGTCACATTTTGTCATCTCGAATTGGGCCCATGTATTTACATTTGAACATGCCCGACAACCGGTACATTTTTCGTTCATTAATTTAGCGTGAACTTAAATCATATGACAACGAGGAGAATTAATTCGAAGCGGTAATAATCGCCGCGACCGGTCCGCTGCGAAACTCGTCCGGAATATATCGGCCGATGATTTGCATGAGCCGGGAGACTGATTCGATTGCGTCTTGTCGGTGCCGATACTCAAAATCATCTCTTAATTAAAATACTTATTTTTGGTATCCGAAAACATGGCAACGCCCCCGTTGCCATGTTTTCTGAGACTGGACAGTGAAATGACGCAAAGTAATTAAATTTGTGTTATTACTGCCGTATAGAGCCGCACATACATCATTTAATAATGATACAATATCGACTTTTCGCATCTAAAAATATAGGGACCGCGTTGCACTGACCACTCCTCTGAAGTCGGAAGAGTCTATGAACTACGATGTCTACATACCATCATGCAGGCAGTATACTTGTTCGCCACCGACGTATATAAAAAATATTGAAGCTATATGTTTAACCAGAAATTAGTTCTGGATAAACATATTATCAGAATATTTAAGTCCTGCTGGCATAGATTTTCTTATATGTATCTCTCAGTCTGCTTAGCATATAAGGATCTACATGAAAATGAAGATTAGGTTCTCGTATTTTTTGTGAACACTGCCAAAGTCCTACTCGTCCCAGTACTGCCGCATACCGGGTAGAGTCGCTCCGACCCAGGTCGGGTCTAGCCGAGTTTCTTGCTGGACTCTTCTCAGTTAGG
Organism: Cenopis cana; assembly: GCA_951800055.1. Lineage (NCBI taxonomy): Eukaryota > Metazoa > Arthropoda > Insecta > Lepidoptera > Tortricidae > Cenopis > Cenopis cana. The sequence goes on from OX637488.1 coordinate 10,585,768, forward strand.
CTAAGTTTAGTGAAAACATGGGTTATAAAAGAAAATTGTTGATCTCTTAGCCATTAACGGCGTCTCTTCTTATATTTATGCTGCATTTTATTCTGCTATGTCCTATACTTTTTGGAATTTGTTTCTGTAAATAATTATACCTAGCTTCCTACCATGATACCCCTCAATTATTCAGGCATGTATAACTGTGTTCACGATTTCACAAACGTGCTAATCAGGTCCTAGGTTTATGAAACAGAAATGGATACAGTACGTGGCAGCGTAAAATTACTAAATAACGAATATCCTGTGGTTTTCATCGACCACGTCTAAACTTAGGGTTTTCAATCTATTGCGATAAATAGTTACAACAAACATAACCTCACGTCTCGTTACAAATAATACTTAAAAGTACTACTTGACTTGACGATCGCTTTAGCTTAGTTGGTAGTGACCCTGCCTACGAAGCTGGAGGTCCCGGGTTCGAATCCCGGCCGGGGCATTTATTTGTGTGAATAGCACGAATATTTGTTCTTGGGTCTTGGATGTTTTCTATGTATTTAAGTATATATTTATCTATACAAGTATTTATATCGTCACTTAGTACCCATAGTACAAGCTTTGCTTAGTTTGGGACTAGGTTGATTTGTGTAAGATTGTCAAATATTTATTTATTTATTATTTTTATTATTTACTTAATCTATAAATATCCAGTTACTTTTACTTAGTTACGTAATCTTGTGTCAATTGTAACTACGCGTGATATAAGAATAATTTATTTATCCAAAGACACTGTTACATACAAAAAATAATATCCGGTGAGTCCCAAACTAGGCTGAGCCTGTATCTTGGAATCTATGATACCCTTAACTACATTACAGAAGTTGTGTTCGATATGTTATATAACCAATATAAAAGCGAGTGTGACAATGTATATATTTCGAATTCTCTTCGATCTTGCGGCTGCAACTCCCCCGTGCTCTAACGCCCGGTCTGAATGCTTCAATAAGTACCAAATGTTTGAACACGAAGACTGTCCTTATTTTAAGTTACCGCTTTTAAGGCGAAACCGTAACTTTAATTCCCACATTAAACAACTGTGGTTCAGTATGTACGACAAAACAGTGAAAGAGTTAAAGGAGGTGGTTCACGTCGTGTCTGGTGCAAAAAGTAATAAAATTGATGGTTCAATGGTGGTATCGATTGGATCAAAGTGGAAGAAACTGTGCCGGCGTTGAATTTATATGCGAGGCGGCGGGTGACGATCCCGCGGCGTCGCCAACTGGAGTAATGGTGGAGGGTTCTGTAGTTTTTTCCATGAAGTTAATTGATTTCTAAGAGCGCGTTGCACCAAACAATCGTAAGCCGTATCCGTTAAAATCTGATTTTATGGAAAGTCTTGACAAGTTTATATGGGATGACAGCTGCCGGCGCTATATTTAACGTTGATCGGTCTGTAATCGTAAGTTGATGTATCCCACTTAAAATAAGCATTAAGGACTTGGTAACCTACTTCAATTGATCTAATACAATCCTCATTTTAGATATAAATAACTGGGCGGCCGAGCTTCGCTTGGCTTTTTCCCGGGCATGAGACCTAACTAGATCGATTGCTCGTCCCCGATTACCCACACATACCAAATTTCATCAAAATCGTTAGACCCGTTTCCGAGATCCCCGAAATAAATAAATATATATAGATATATACAAGAATTGCTCGTTTAAAGATATAATAAGATACTAACATAAAAAAACCTGGCTTTAATCAAATTTTTATAAATTAATAATAAAAATTAGGATATTGTGAACATTTTTAATTTGATCGTAATGAAATATAGGTGATGTAAAAAAATACAAACAGTTATTATAGACTGCGAGCACTGGGATTGCTTGATAAACGTACAGCACATGAAAGGATTTGTCTCGCTAGCACATGTTCCTGAGGATCCCTGGCTGAGACCGGTCCCCAGACAGGTACGAAGAGCATAAGCGCTCACTGGCTACGCTATAATTTAGTCATACTGGCCGATATTATGCACAATAGTGTCGGCGCTTATCTCCGGGCTACCGTATAATTATTGTTCGGCCCTCTTATTATCGATTGCACTGGACCACTTCTTATCTTAAGTTTCTCGATTTGTGGTAACTGCATTAAAATGATGCATAACAACGTCCATCACACAGTCCTTACTTTTCCAACCTCTCGTATCTCCTTGCTGTTGTATACAAATTTAAACTTAATCTCGTCGGTGCCAAGGTTGATATTGCTGATACAATATTAATTAAGATACGAGTTATCCGATATTAACAGATGATGTTCTTCGTGAAGTGATAATGGAATTTGTCCGAGTTAAATTTCGATAATTATAGAGTTTCGATAACGGTGCAGTAAACGTTTTAGCTGGCTACAAGTAGGTTGTAATGAACAGTAGTGATATATAAAATTATTATTTTTGGCTATCAAGTATAATATTGTTCGCTTCGCAAATAATATATTTGAATGTAAGTAAGCATAAATATAAAAAGGTTTTAGTAGTAGTCCAAGCACAGAAAAAAGTACCCCTTACTCACAAGTTTAAATGTGTATTTTTTACATAATAAGTACCTTTTAACGTGATATAGTCCGTATTTCCGAGTTTATAACCCAGATCTTGTTTAAGAGGAGGGGTAGGGCAAGCTCTCTCCATACACACTTTGTACAGGATTTTCTTCGTTTGTGCTTGCATTAAAGTTATAATTTTTGGCCAGTATGCTTATTTTTCTGTTAGCTATTTCGTGATGTAATTTTTTTTTCATTAATATTTTTTTTTTTTTTGAAATACTTGAAAATTTCCACATCACTTTCTTCGCATATCTAATATTTACATCCAAAAAAAATATTACATTCGTTAGTGCCAAAACCTACGAATAAAACGTGCAGAGTTTGTATGGAGAATGCCTTGCTCACCCCTGCGCCTTAAGGCACGAGTGACTAGGCATCTTCTGGTTGAGCTCGCTACGCTACACCGTTGGGCTCATTTTTGCCCCCTGACTAGTAGATGCTAGCCCAGAGCAATCCCATTTTTAATAAAATAAAAAAGGCACTTGACTAGCTCAAACCTTTCGGTTCGTTTGTAAGTTTGTAATCGCATTAGCGGGCATTTAACTTACAAAAATTATGTAATAAATAATAATCCTTGTTTTTGGTTAGAAAACATAACACCTGTCATGTAAGTTACATACACGTAGATTAAAAATATCGTAATTCTTGGGCGTATATTTTTATTTACATTCTTAGTTGTCGCTCATTGTCGATTTCGATGAGCCTTACAAACTATAACTTTATTGTAAATAAATAAGAAACTCCTATTAATGGTCGTTACCCGGCTAAGCATTAAATCTAGGCTGTATCGATAAGCATGTTTGCCGCTTTATTAGTGTTCCGACGCAACTCTATAATTAATTTATCGCGGCCTCATCAAAATATCTCCCGAGGCATGAGGTCCTGCCCAAAGGAGGGCATCTTAATAGGTCCGAAGATGGTTTGGCGGGTCCTTAACCGGAGCGACACGAAAGGTCATACTGCATATAGATGTAGTAGGTCCGCTGTCCGCTAAGGAGGCACGTAAATGAATTAGGGAAAAGTTTCAAGTATTATTATCACGTTCACTACAATAATGTGGTACAATTCTCTACTTCTAACTTTTTGAATCTGAACTGAACAACTGGTTCAGCATTCAGCAACAAACATACAATACAATACAAATACTCTTTATTGCACACCTCAATAAGTAGAACTATTACAGAGTATGTATATTTAAACCTAGAGGTAAACAACAGGCGGTCTTATCGCTAAAGAGCGATCTCTTCCAGACAACCTATTCATATTGAATTAATTCTCTTACACGTTATGTTGTACTTTTCGTCGAATTTCAATCCAAACATAACTTCAATTGACATCAGACATAATTTATCGGTGAACAATTATATGGGAGTTGGAAAATCAGCCGTTGGCGTAGCAAATTCGAGAAAAAATTAATAAAAAAAAACAACTTTTAACTTAGGCTTAAGATCCGTTGTCTAAATGTTCGTTTAAAAAATTAATACCAGGATGAAACTCACTCACATCGGTACTCCGTTGTGTAAAAAGATGACATATTTTCTCTAGTTACCAAATCATCATCATCATCATCCTCAGCCTGTAGTCGTCCACTGCTGGACATAGGCCTTCCCTAATTCGCGCCACCACACCCGGTCCTCAGCTCTCCGCATCCAACTGCTTCCCGCCACTCTCTTCAGGTCGTCGGTCCACCTGGCGGGGGGTCGTCCCACAGGTCGAGTCGTTCGCGGTCTCCACTCCAGTTACCAAATACCTAAATAAAAGTATTCGAATAGTGTTCATAACATTGCAGAGCGCCTACTGTCCCTATACTTCGCTATTAAGCGAAGAAGGAAATCTGGTTCGAGTGAGCGAACCCCAACACATACTTTGTTAATTGAACACATCGGGTGCCGGTCACCACGAAACGTTCATAATATTCTGCCATTTAAACTGTTATACAAGTCGTTACAGTCGCATGTCTTGAACGCATAAACACAAAAACATTGCTATACTTTACAAAATCTGTTACCGCACTTTTGGAACAAGTTACAAGAGGATGCCCACTATAGTGAAAAGTGGAGGAATGAGAGCAGCAAAGCGGACCCTGGCTTAAGCTAGGTCTAGATGACACTGAAGCAGTCAACTGTTTATTGCCTTTAGGCTTACATAATGTTCATGCTTGTCTTCTAGCATCTTAGCATAATAGGGATGTTGACACCAAATAAGAAAATCAATGAATCCGAATTTTCTCGAAAAAGGATCAAATTCTCTATCAAATAGTGAAAGAAGTAATCCAAAAGAATAAATAATTACATAATTATAAGACTTCAAAGTTTTAGGAGGGGGCATTTTCTGTCCCTTTTCCGCAAAACGCCCCGTTGTATTGAACGATCGTCATTTACTATGGCGCTCGAGGACAGTGACGTCACTGACCTGTAGCGTTTTCTCTCTCTAACTAAAAACATTCTAACGGTTGTAGTTTCGTTATTTTTTGAGATATTTGAATAGGATTTTCACTTTTTGGCGTAGTTATATGTATTCTTTCGTATGGAGTATTAAACAATTTTGAGTCAACATCCCTATTCGATGTTACGGGTATGGTGGTTTACATAATGTCATATTCACGGTTATGAATTTATTTTGTACATATTTTTTCCGCGACTTCGTCCGCGTGGAAATAATTTATCGCGATAGAATTCAATTGTTGTACCGCATTGCCATACCTCGAGCAGTATATAATTGTACTAGTTATTGCTCGCGACTTCACCGCGTCGAACTCGTTTATCGCGATAGAATAGAAGTAATTGCTATTTACTTATATCAAGCGCTTACCTATTCATCGCTCGTTCATGGAAACTTCCACCCCCTTAAGGGATGATTTCCGGAATAAACAGTATTCTATGTCCTTCCCCGGGACTCAATCTATCTCCATACCAAATTTCATGTAAATCGGTTCAGCGGTTTAATCGTGAATAGGTAACAGACAGACAGACACACTTTCGCATTTATAATATTAAGGTATGGATGGATATATCATGGTTATACTGAGCGATCGCTCGCAACACTTTGAAATATGACGGTGTCGAACAAAATAAGTTACCGGGCTACATGTTTTAAATAATTGAAGCTATTCATTAGGATCTTTAAGCAAAAGAAACTGCAGTAGTTAATTACATAAATTTACTTCTACGCTTACGTAATTAGCGTAAAGTATTGTAATAGCTATATAACTTGCGTAATAGTTATTTTATTGTGACAAACAAGTGGGTGCTAGGTATGTTTCATCACCGACCTTGGTTTTGGTTAATTAGCCACTTCGCTGAGCACCAGTGATGGATCGGTCACCTGTCCTCGGACATGACTGTATTCAAACTGGAAACGATTTCACATACTGCGCGAACTGGTAAGTATGTAGATAAGGGCTTAATGTTATTTTCAACTTAGCAGGGTTCCGTAGCCAAATTGGCAAGTGAATATATTCGGTGATAATTTCTCGGATAGTCAGAAAACATTCGTATCGGGGAATCAAAAAATATGACGAAAATCATGAACATATTGCTCATAAATACTTTCTATTGTTTGAAAAAAATAAGTTAGCGCTAACCGTTTTTGAGTTATAACTAAAAAACTGCCTTGAATAAACAAAATAACGGTCGGTAATCGGCCCAGTGCTTGACACCTTAGTGTCCAATAGATGACACCTATTAATCACCTCTGTCATCATGACAGAATATTGAAAGTGCCATGTGTTGGGTCAGTGTCGAGCACAGGGCTACCTTAGATGCCAGCACCTACACCTTAGATGCCGTAAGTTTGCTGCAGACACAAGTCTTTTTATTCACAGTATGTAGTGATTTTAAATGTGTAATAACGCTACTTTTCCTTGTATACCTTAATTTATATTTTGTAAATAGTTTAGCTTTCTCATGTCCATTCCATCATAAAGAGATCCGTGTATATCTACACGTTACCGCAAACTGCGCCCAAAAAACTATTTGGTAACTGACCACAGGCTCGCAGACCGATTCTATGGTGACATCTGAAGTTATGCTTGTAATCTAATTTGAATTATTACATTGAAGCAATGTTATGAGCTAAGCTGTTCTTAGGCAATGTGTTTACAATTAGTAATTGTGTACATTGACTTGCGCTATGACATTATACCTACTCCCTGAATTCTATAATAGAGAGCTTTTTCCCGTCAATTGGATATTTTAATAAGGACTACAAAATGTGGATGGTCAAAAAAGATACGTAATTATATTCATAGTCAAATGATTTTTCTAACTTAAAAAATTAAATAATTAATATTTGTGGATAATATTACACAAATCGACCTAATCCCAAACTAAGCAAAGCCTTGTACTATGGGTACTAAATGAAGATATACAATACTTAATATACATAAAATAGATACTTAAATACATAGAAAAACTTCCAAGACCCAGGAACAAATATTCGTGCTCATCACACAAATAATTAATATTTGTGGATAATATTACACAAATCGACCTAGTCCCAAACTAAGCAAAGCCTTGTACTATGGGTACTAAATGAAGATATATATATATATACTTAATATACATAAAATAGATACGTAAATACATAGAAAAACTTCCAAGACCCACGAACAAATAATGATGAGCACGAATCATCACACAAATAAATACCCTGATAGGGATTCTAACCCGGGATGTCCAGCTTCGTAGGCAGAGTCACTACCAACTAGGCTAAAGCGGTCGTCTAAATAAAAAATAAAAACAAACTTCTCTCAAAAGAACATCTACGCAGTTCCGTCGACCGTGACAGTTGCAACAAATTTTGTGAAATAAAAATTGATCCGCAAAAACTAAACCGTTATAACCAAAACGTCTTTGTGCAGTAAGGCGCTAGTATTCATAGGCTCTTTTGGTTTATAACGGCGTTTGTAATACTGCGATCGGTAGTTTTTCAATAAGCAATAAATAATGTAACGCAACGCAACGGTGGCGCACGCGCCTAACAAGCCGCGCCGTGCCATCGTTGTGAAACCTGCCCCACCCTGGACCACTTGGCCTAGTGCCTAAGCCACAAGCGAGATGTTATTCAGATTAGATATTTATAAATATCTAATACATACTTTAAAAATATATGTATACATATATTATGCAACACATTGACTTACGCCTGTATTTCCCAAAAGGAGTAGCAAAGTAAAATAAATTTAATCGGTTAAAAAAAACGTTCCACTTATAACAGTGATAAAAACATTACTCTGAGATTATTATATGTCTATTGTTGATATTGTAAATAAGTACTTTTAAAATTTCAGACGATTTAGATTATTTTAGGTTGATTTACATCTTATTCGTCTTAATTTGTCTATGTCACGAAGTGTCTAACCGTTTGTCTGGACCGACGCGCAGAATCTAGATTCAAGATACGATGTCATACGTTAATATACGAGACGGATCCTAAGAAGCACTCATTATCTGTGCGTACTTGTAGAAAATATATTCGCTACCGCTTTTCCTGTCCAAAAACGGTTCTTGGACCAAATCCAAAGTTATAGGTGTAGGTATATTTATACCTAAGTTGTTTCCCCTATAAGTCGGTACCGTTTATCATTATTATCAACCACGTACTCTCCACTTATAGATGAGATGTGTGGTAGTCCCCAATATTATTAAAAAATCCTATTACTGACTCTTTATTTTTATCCTGTCCAGGAATCTTATCTAGGCGTATTTTGTTTTATTGAATGATTTAACAATAGGTCGTAGATCGTAGATATGAAAAAGATTATCTGTCTTATCTGTTAACTTCTAATAGTGTTTGTGTGTGCAGATAGAATCGGTGTCGCATTTCAGATGGTAAATAAATTCCTTTGCTTGTTGCTTCCCTACTCGTTATAGGTACCGCGTCGCTATAGTGATTCAATTCTAGAAACCTGTGTTCACAAATGATACATTCCCTGTCTCTAAACTAGATACCTTCTCGCCTCGATACATTAACTCAAGCTCCGCTGTAAATTAAAACAGCCACGGATCTTATTTCGTCGCCATAAATCATAGTGACGAAAAGGCAATTATGATGTCCTTGAATTTAGGTTCCACCTTTCTAATTGCAAAGTTACTATCAGTAACTAAACAAGTAAGATCTGAATGGAGATTAGATTTGGACCATAAAGCTTTTGTTATATGTTAGCTTTAGTGTTCATTTCAAGCGTAGTAAGTAACGTTGACTTAACGGGTTTAAATTGGCGCCATTTCGAGTCTAAATAAAGGTGGTCTATTCGTCCAATTAGATCAATAAATTCAATGGTTTGCCAACATGGCGGTCTCGATGGTCTCGGGCGGTGCCGTTTGTCGCAAATTAATGGCAATAAAGCATAATCATATCGTAAACGCGCTCGTGAGCTGCGCAAGCGCTGCGCCCGGAGGCGCCCTTCGATTCCAAGATGGCGCTCGTTGATTTGAAAATTAGTAGCCAACTCAGGATTATGCGCGTTTTTGGGATTTTACTTCGATAAGCATTTTTTATGATAATATGATATTTTCGGCCTTTGGAAGTTTTCTGACTCATTTAAGGCTTCTTTCAGTGATTCATTTGATGTTTGGTCATTATTCGCGCGTTGCAAACACCTCATTTTCGTGGACACGTTTTTGGCGAATTGACTGTATCTTGGTGGCATTTCTGAGTTTGCTGGTAGCGATTCTCGACTTCTACGAAATAACCGAAAAGGGCATTAAAATCATTATCTAATTCGACAAAATAGTGACCACGCAAATAATTTGGAACAAACGCTCAAATAATGACCATGTTAGGTTTCTTGAAGTAAGTAGCGTACGGGAGATGGAAATAAAAGTAACAAATATTTTTATAGCTATTTATTTCATTTTGACAAGGTATTCGGTGACCTTTGAACGACTAATAGGTAGGTAGCAAAAGTACAAAATGACATGAAAATAATCTCTATCCTTAGCTCATCCTAGTGATAAGTTATACAGATTATTTTAGAATGAAGACACATTTGGTACGAGTATACTAGCAGGATTTAAGGCACGGCATTTTTTTTGGTCAGTGGAATGTTCATAGACAGAGTGTTTTCGGGGATTCTAACAACACGCGTGTTATGGCTTGTCCACATTACCTACCACGGCGAACGTCACCGAGCCTTTCCGCCGCCGCTTTGTGCCGCGCCGTTTCACATTTACGACGCCACGCCGTGGTAATGTGGACATGCCCTTAGATGAGACCCATTTACGTTCCATTTGACTGAACCACGGACATGTTCGAGAGCGCCCCACATTAATTGAAAGAGAAATAACTAGCATTATAAACATTTCAGTTATAACAAGTGTCAATTGCTTATAAATAACATTTAATTTAGTCGTTCAGCGATATTGAGAGGCAGTAAAGGCACATCTAGCCAACTTTATACTCGTAACAATAATAGAGATCTATCTAAACCTACTTAAAGGAACGTTTAGGTTAGTTCTTTGAGAAACTGCTTTCATAATATTTTTCTTGTGTGTGAGAAAACATGATTTTCTTGTCCCAATTTTTAGCTCAGAAGATAATAATTAAATCACAGATTTATAATCTTAATCTTAATTTGGAGAGAATACCTAAATAACTTTCTTCACATGTTGTATAATCTCTTTTTGATAAATTTCTTATTTACAATATCAATATAATTGAGTTTTGATTCACGTAATAGTCTGAAACTTAACAAAGGGTTCGCTGCACCCGGATTCAATAATTTACAAAACCATAGTAGGTACATAAAACTCCCAGGTATTGGATAATTTTTAATAACTTTTCTAACATTTTATAAAAAATATTATATCTTTAATAAACAACAAGTTATATTTTTATTGGTAACCGGCGTTTCCTCTCAGACTAATAATACTAATTACCTTATAACGACTACGAGCAAAATTTACAAAAAATACTAACAAAATCTTACGTACATTCATACAATAACTATATATATCAATAAATTGTTATTATTATATAGCGAACACTCTGGAGACTTAAAATAGTAAGGCAAAACACCTATTTAACGTCTTTCACGACAAGGGCAATTATTTATACCTACGTACAATCTAACGCGGATTTGTAGTACCTATTACTCTACCGGTAAATTGATTCGGTAAGGACACTAAATTACTTTGAACGAGAGCTCCACACTATTTACAACACTACAAGTACCTACACGACGCGATATCACTTCGGAGTATAATCTAAGCCAACATAGAGGCTAGTTGCTTCCCAGAACTCAGGTGTTATTCAACTCTGTGCGATGTTCGAAATTACGTCAATAAAATAGGTAACAGTCATGGGAAATTTACGAAAATAGCACGAAGCAAAGTGCTGAAATAGTACATTACTTACCAAGGGCGATAAAACAAAGAATGGCTCATATCGCAGGTATTTTACGCCCGAGCCGAAGGCAAGGGCGATAAATATGCGATTTGAGGCTTTCTTTATTATCGCCCGTGGTAAGTACAAAATTTTATGACACCCCCTGGCCAGGAAGCGGGTTTTTTCGCGCGCGGAGCGTGCGATATTGGCCACTTTATGGCCAGGTGTGACATAAATTATATTATGCTTTAGCTTACTTCCTTAACAAAATTAGTGAGATGTCTTAGAGAGCCATTTTAAACATTGTATGTTTGAGAGCATCTATTGCATTTATATAAAATATAATTTTTACATTCCTTCAAGTCTATCTTGAGGACGTTTTTGACGCATTATTTTCTTAGTTTGAGATACAACACACACACACACTCCAGCAAAAGTTCAGTAAAGTCTACACAAGAGTCATTTGGATGTTTCGACCAGATTATAGTAAAGGTGAATGGTGTCGGGTCTACTATCAGGTGTGGTCAGCGACGTTGGCTGCGGCGGCGACGCGGCGCGCTGCCGGGGCCACTCGTCCCATGAACGACCTGATCTCCTCAAAGTACGTCTCGTCCGGTGATCTCCGACGGTTGTCATCCCCATTTTCCGCTTCATGCTTCTTGAGATGCCTGTCGAGATTCGTTTGTTGTCCAAAGCAACGATCACAGTGACGACATCTAAACGGCCGTTCCTTATTATGGATATTTCTTACATGCCGCTGTAGGTTGGACGATATTGAGAACGAGCGTTCACAGTATTTACAACGGTAGGGTTGTTCGCCGGTGTGGGTTCTTAGGTGCCGAGTTAGGTTGGCGCTGCGGGGGAAGGCTTTCCCGCAGTATGAGCACGTGTAGCGGTCCCGTGCCCTCGGTGCACCGGGGCTGGGAGGTACGGGAGGCGCGCGAGGAGCGCCTGGAGCGAGCAAGGTAGCTGCTGCCGCCGGTAGGAACGGGTAGCGCCCGAAAGGTGCCGGCAACGCCAAGGGTAATCGCTGGCAGAATTGTAGCAGAGCCGGGTGGGTCGGGTGCGCCGGGTGCGTGGGGTGTGGTGGCGGCGAGGGTGTGATGAGGTTACAGTTCTCATCTTCTAGTCGTTGCGGGCGTTTGTGGGTGACCCTCAGGTCGAGTGGCTCGTCGGCGCGCGGCGAGCCAAGGGGGCTGGAGACGTGTTCGTGCGGTGAGGTGGGCGGGGAGGTGAGGCGGCGCGGTGCCGCGTGCTTTTCGCGCATGGCGGCCGCTGCGCACGCGCTCATCGGGCTCGTGCGCCACCGACCTGAAACAATACAACGAACGGCTTTAATCAACTGGAAATAGGAGCTACAATAAAATGCGAGGAAGATGAAAGTTTGGTTTTTCAAATACAGGTCGTTTTGAATTTTCAAGACGCAACAGCATCCTAAAATATTAAGGTAAGTTCGCAACCGCAGGCGGGGGTGGCCTGATGGATGTCGGCTCCTACGCTCACCTTCGACGCACACCCACTAACTTGCGACATCGAAACTGGAGCATTTGCTACCGAAACTGTGACGTTTTTAAGTTAATTATTCCCGCGTACCGTCACAAAGTTCTCACTTGGTGACAAATATTTATGGGTAACATAGTTTTAACATAGAGCGATATTTTGTCTTGTACCTATCAGTTTTGTGGCATACAACAGGAGACTGGTTTCGATAAACTACATTTATATGTGTTTCGGGTGGGTATGAATATCGAGAAAATCCTTTTGAAAGGTAACTAAATCTATGGTGACTCTGGTATCTGGGTTTATTAAGGGACTGTGGAATATTGAGAAGGTATACAATTTCTGATTTGTCAGAGGAGGTTTGAAATGTGATTGATATGCGCAGTAATCAGTAAATTAAGGCGTCAGCTTCGGCCTCTCACCTCTGCAACCTACGCATCGACTACAATGTTATAACAAAAGTAATATCCGATAATCGTGGTGCAATAAATCGGACGACTTCATTCTGGTGATTGATCGGCGCACGCGTCTCCCACGTACCGTCACGAGCATTGTGTCCCTTCGTCATGATCTATTTCACCGATAATTTCACCTTACACGGATAAACAAGCATTACGTATTCAATACAACCTAATTACGCATGATAGATGGATTGGAAAGTGTAATGGAAACGGATGACGCTTGACAACGATAAGATGTCACGATCTCGATCGGTCCGATTACGAGCTTTACTCACATTTTAGCTTAACTTTCATCTGTGTTATTGAAATGAAATAAAATAGATAATATGCAGTCAGGTAAGCTACTATGAAAACCCGTATACAATTAGTTACCAAGTATAACAGAAACATGCTTGTGAATTTTAACTTAAATACGGAACCCTAAAAATGATTTACATACCAATTATTATAAAGTTAAAGTAGATTAAGTACATAAAGTTTCGTCGATTGCAGTTAATAACGATAGGTATGTGTGTTATTAGTCGTCTTCGCGCTGACTGAAACCACTGAAACAGTCCACAATACCTCGTTTCTTGCTATAACAACCATATCGAGTAAAACATGGTATTGAGGCAGTCAATATCTAGCCTCGTGATGAAGTCACTTCGTGTTCTTGTTTTCTTAAACAAGTGATTCAATGATAGCATCTTTCGCTGTATAAATTGTTAGACCTTGTCGTGTAAACTCTTTAACGACTGATTTAGAGACAGCATCTTCCGAGTGCTGATACAAATTTGTTCGCTCACGCCTACAAGTCGCCAGCCGGCTAATTTGCGCCAAAAGCAGCCGACATAAATCCTTTGAACAAGGGCCGGCTTCGACGCCTGGACCCATATTTGGAGGGACTCGTGAGCCCCGTGCTGCATGTTTATGATTTGTGACCGGAGACCCTAGCCCGCGAGGTGGGTACTTGTGAATGGTGAATTTTCTAACCAAGTATAACCAAATGAGCTTCTCGTGTCTGTGAAGGTACAAATGTCTGGAAGCTGCCGGATTATTTAGACTGTCACGCAAAATAGTAAAGAGATTTGTCTTCTATCCTTGCTTTTTTAGCATCGAAGGCATCGACGCCCGCAAGTGGGCGAGTGCAAACCCAGGCCATATTTTATTTAACGCTGAGACAGGAAAAGTAATAGGCGAGTAATGTTAAGGCGCACTTTGTTGTTAAGTAAAATTAATAAAATGATAGATTAAAATATTTCCAATACATTATGCGCCATATTTCACAAATATTAAAATACTAGGTGCGACCAGTTCCAGTCCTTTTACGTTGCGGTAAGCTTGTAAAATGATACATCATGTATAATATCATACATGTTACAGTTATGACAGATGTGATATATGACGGCCAGGAACTAACCAGAGTCTATTGGAATCCACTTGGAAAAAGTACACTGGTTTCTACCAGTATCGCAATGCCGGTTGTATCACTAGATCCATTTCTCTGATTTAATTCGACATTTTCATATTAATGACACGCTTCCTGCCTGAGATGGTACACTTAGCACCTCGTTATATAAATGAGCAGCTTAATGTGACTTGTGGCCACTGAGTAGTTGAGTAATTGACTTGATTTAATACAGAAGCCGAATTTATAGATTTGTGATCATTAAGCAATTTAAGCATTCGTTATAATATAAATGGGGATAAGTAATGGTAATTTATATTTACCTATAGTATATAATTATACAGAACTACTAATTCTTACTATACTGAGATGAGTCCAACAAGAGTTTTCGTTTTAGGGTTCCGTACCCAAAGGGTAAAACGGGATTATTAAGACTCCGCTGTCCGTCTGTCACCAGGCTGTATCTCAAAAACCGTATGATAGTTAGACAGTTGATTTTTTCACAGATGATGTATTACTTACTGTTGCTGCTATAACAACAAATACTAAAACAGAGAATTAAATAAATATTTAAGGGGGCTCCCATACAAAAAACGTGAGTTTTTTTGCCATTTTTAAAGATAATGGGACGGAACCCCTCGTGCGCGAGTCCGACTCGCACTGGGCCGGTTTTATTTTCGTGATTATTCCTGTTCTAATACATTATGATGACACATTACATTATGATCTAAGCTAAGGACTTCAACGCTTTTCATGTTTAAGAATGTGGCATTATTGTTTTCCTTATTACCAACTAAGTAACTAAACTTTATATAATAGTAATGGCTACTTCTTATATCGCATATAAACCACGAATCTCATAGAAGCATTCACACACCTCTCTACTAAAGATTAATACAGTTTCGAAATGGAATTAACACAAGTAGCCGTGGCTGCTGTGTAGGTATGCCTACTCTGTACAAATGTGTCTACCGATTAGGACACATTAGTGTGCATCACGATCCACTAATTACTCGTAATTAACGGTCTTCGGGAGCGTGACGCGGGAGGCGGGGCCGGTATATGTTAATACTCAGCGACCAATGAGCGTCACGACCCGCCTAGTGATATATTAGCATTTGAATCGTTTATCGGCTGCTCACTTTCACGACCTTTATAACATCGCTTACAGACTATTTCAAAAGTGAATCTTAATCTAAAGGGAATAAAACATATTTTGCTGTTTTGTAGCTGATTGAGATATGACTTTGCAAAGGTAATAGTTGATCGGACGATAGAAACTGTGGACTCGTCCCGCTGGTTCGTTATGTAAATATTTCAATAAATTATAGTGTTTTGCGTTAACTTTGGTATGTAAATTCAGGTGTTAGCTATTCTCTAAGCGACGATGTTGGTATTGCTATACTTACGAGAACTGTACTACAAGTTTCACATTATTCGGATTGAAAAATACATATAGCTTTCTATAGTTGCATATTTATTTGGAAACGGTTTTTCGAAAACGGCTCTATCGATTTCAATGTGGGTTTACGGCGGCGAAGATTCGATGTAGCTATAGTTTTCGTGAAATCTTGTCTTCTTAAGAAAACATTTAAAATACTATAAATCTCTGTGGTCCAGGTGCTACTTTATAAGGAAGTATTGTACACCTTAAGCTAAGTAGGTACTCAAAATACAGACCATTTGGCGAGATAAATCATATTTCCTTCGTTTACGAAATAGACGTATCTGGCATAGTAAAACACAGTAAGTACTTACAAAGATTTAAGTTACAAAATGCTAGGAATGCAGTGCTTTAAATGTGCTAAAGATAAATAGCTTCATTTATCTACCAACATTGTGTATCAAAGAGTAATCCCATGTCCAAATCGTCGTTAGTAACTCAGAAGCTATATGTTAGACGTGAGAGTTGTATATATTGGACATAGGACCTTATTGAATCTGAGCTAAAGATCTGGGATTATAATCGTCATTTTATAAGGAGAACATTAAAACATCGTTTAACTGTAGTTATTGGTATTAGTCTATCGGAGCATGGTATTAACATCTTATTGAAGTAGGTAATGTCGTTATGGGTTGTGAAGTATTGGACACGTATACCTACCGGTAAAATTGGTAAGCTCTTAGTTTAAAGTGTATATCCATGAGTTGATTAGGTATTTATTAAGTTTCGAAGTAGGTCAGAAGGAAATATAACTTATATTAAAATTATGTTTTGGTTTTTATTTTATTGTAAAATTTTGGTCAATCGATTTCCTACGACAGAGCGATCCCGTATCATATAATACAAGTTTTCAAATACGTGGCTAGACTAACTTACAAATGTTTTTCTAAACCATGAATTAAATTTGACCCTGTGTTATTCAACAACCTTTTAATAATATGCACATATATATAAACACTCACACATGACGACAACACTACGATAGATACTACGAACATTGGATTGGGTAAACATTGAGCGTATTGAGTTAATTTAGTAAGCGAGCGAACGGTGAACTACCAATGAGGCGCGTTCCGCGCGCGCGCCCGCGTGACGTATGGGCGGCGCGGACGCATCCGTACGGTATGCCTAAACATCTTCAACGTTTGTAAACATTAAGGTAAACGTCCCAGTATTGGAATATTTATTATCTAATAGTTGATACCTATTATTTTCTTTTGATAAAAATAGGATTGCTCTTAGCATCTAGCCTACCTATTCATCACCGCCATTGTGTGTTGTTGGGGTCTCATGAACTGCGGCTTATACCTTATTACCTTTTATCATAAAAAAAACGTTCTGTTCAGAAATTACGACGGGTTTACAAATTTAGTACGTCGGTTACCAACAGCCATATTTTGATTTTGTATGTCCTCTATTTTTGTTTCAACTCAATCCTTAAAACGCCCTTTATTTCCAGTTTGTTGGCGGAACTTAACATACTGTCGTTTGAGCACACGCACTGCATTGACTTTCTTATAGGCATATCTACTAGAAACTAAAATAAGTAATCAAAAATCATACAGTAACTAAGCCGACTTCTAAAGGTGTGCCGCAGCTCAAGGGATCTCACTTATGCGATAGATTAAATGACGAGCTTCCACATCAGTGTATCTACATATGTACCTCTACATGTTTATATTTTAACAAACATCATTTAAATTAAATGTTTGTTAAGCGGATGCGTCCGCTAGCGAAAATCTCAATTTTTAAGTATATATATCGTCGCTTAGTACCCATAGTACAAGCTTTGCTTAGTTTGGGACTAGGTTGATTTGTGTAAGATTGTCCACAAATATTTATTTATTTTATTTGTATTTTAACCACCACAAGGGATACCATGGTGGCTCAATTGGTAGAGCAATGGACGGATTCCAGAGGTCGTGGGTTCAAATCCCATCTGTGTTGTTGAATTTTTCAATTTTCACTTTGATTAAAAAATTGATCACATAATTATATTTAGGTGTGCAAAATTAACGAAGTAAATAAACACCTATTAGTTTGAGGTACCTACCTACACGTAGCGCTTTATAATCATAATCAGCAAAGTGCTAGTAATGTAAATAGTTGGTAATTTATGTAGATGGCTATCACGCCGGCCAGTGAGGTGCGTTTCAGTTTATGCACTGCTGCACATCATAAATGCTCAAACGGTTTACTGCCGGCGTGCGATATCAGGGCGTGTTAGGTATATTTACTAGTTAGGTATGCATCTATGTTCATTGCGTTGTTATCTAAATTAAACTTCGATTTTATTGTAGCATTACACGTAAGTGAAAGTCGTTTATTTATATACACCGTAACCAAATTATTTGGAATTATGGTTGACAAGAGTTAATTCTTCAGCATTTTATTTATTAAAGGTATTTAGTACTTACTGCGCTGGCAAAGGCACTAAAAATCTACTTATACATTTATTGCTTTGCCTTTTTGTTCCTACCAACTTCATGTGTGGTTTGCCCGACATATACAAGTAATAAGTTGCGAAACACCTTTCAGAACAAAAACCAGAAGTTGTGCAATTAATCTACAGACAAATGTAATGAGCTTTGCATTTATAATGAAAAATCCCATATTAGTGATGTCGAACAGCATAGTTGCAGTTTATTAGGTTAGGTCGAGCATGTTCTAAAATCTGCACAAGCAATCTCGTAAGTCATATACTGGCAGGCAAGGCATTCCGTGTCATATTCTCTCACGCGATCGCGGCCGGAGCAGATTCACACGGCGGCGACTTTTTTAGACGATCGAGTATCGACAACCACGATCTTTGATTTATTTCACATCACTATTTTAGGAAACGAGCTCGACGTCCACCGTATGGCGAGATATGAAATTGCTCCGATGTATGAACTAAATGGCCGTACTATTTAGATGGATTGATTAGGCTAGGCACCAACCGTCTGGTGATCTGAGTTGCGACATCGGCACTATATCTTTCTTGCTTTATTGCCCATCTTGTCTCATATAAATAAAAGTTTTTCATCTGATAATGTCGGCACGCTCGAGACCATCTACGTCTTCGAGCGAAGTCATTCCAGTCTCCTTAACGTTGCGAGCGCTCTTTATCCAATTCAAAACTATCTTAATACGACTAACTAATAATCTAATCGATTTCTCACTTCCTCTATGGACCAATCACTACGGAATGCTATGTATTTTAGAATGGACGTTTATTCGCGACGGGCCGAATCTGACCAATCGCGTATTGGTTTCGCGCGCAGGCGCACTTATGATGACTATGTTGTGAGTAAAATGGCTGATTCTGTCACGTGGGAACGAGGGCGATGCTTGCTGTGGGAACGCCCGAAATCAGGACTTTTTTCTACGTAGGTACATACAACTTAGTTATCTGTGATTAGTTAATTACGCGCTTGGAATTACAAAGTGAGCGAGCTGTCACACGGTTATCTTTTTCTTGGCTTCCGTTTTAAACGAAGACGTAGAAGTCATTTAAAATAAAATACCTAAGTAAGTATTAAGGGGACTATAACTCCTAGCCGTATATAAGAGGATCAATTTGTATTGAATTTCTATTCGAATTCCAAGGCGAATTATTCTCAAAATAAATAAGCGTACGCAACGCATTTACACTGAGCGCGTAGCTCATTTGCCTATTTAAGGCAATAGTGAATAGGCATTTTCTGGGTGAGCTCGCTTCATCGTCGGCCTCATCTTTGCCCCCTGGCTAGATGCTGGCCAAGAGCAAACCCATTATTAATAATAAAAAAACCAATAAAAACAAACCTGAAACTTTTAACACCGACAATCAAAACCCATAAAAATCTGAACATTATTCGAGTCACGAGCGGCGTTTAAAGGGTTAACGCAGCGCACGCGTCGAGTTGCGCAGACGCCGCGGTTTCTTCAGTCGAGCACTCGAGTGAACTAATAAACTCGATCAACACCGGTGCAGTTCACTTGAACACTTCAAATTGTAATTGCAATCTAATCAAGATTCTATCACACTTTAAAAGGTAATATTTTGTGCGATTGGTTGACGGGAACTTGAAAGAGCGATCCGTCAAAGGTGTAAGGATTAGTATAACCGTTACACCTTTATAGATACTGACTTGTGTAGATAGGCATGGACTTACTTATAGTTAAACTAACACTAGTAGGTAGTTATTATCTTATTATACCTTACTCAGTATTTCAGTTTCTCGCTTAGATGCGCGAAATATAGGTAGCTGGGCCATTTTACGGAAAGTTGTACACTCGACTTTTTTTTTTAATTTGGTTAAAATTGGGTTTTTTCTACTCAGAATCGAAAGCACTTTCGAATGACATAGGGGAAAAAAAGTGTCGCAATTTTTTTTATTCCTTTCCGTTACCGTTTCCATACTAAGTTTGTAATGTTGTATGGTGGTAACGGAATCCAAAAACTGAAAATTGTATGAAAAATTTGGGACACTTTTTTTCTCCTATTAGGTTCGAAAGTGCTTTCGATTCTGAGTAGAAAAAACCCGATTTTATCCAAATGAAAAAAAAAGTCGAGTGTACAACTTTCCGTAAAATGGCCCAGCTACTGTATAGAAATTCTGCATTTACCTACACTGTAAGTAGATATAATATCTACATTGTATTGTACACATACTTGTTAATCCGTAAATATTAATGAAAACATATCCCATAATAGTATTATCGGCACTCGACTTTTAGCATAAAGTTATACCATACAATATGCATAACATTTGCATTGTGTAAATATTCTGCCTAGCCGTAATCTCTATGAAATTCAATACACGAGCGGAGATAACGAAACTGGCTGTTTGATAATTTATAGTGTACCATTAGAGGGCACGTATAGCCTGTGAAGGCATTTCATTTGAATTGGAGATTGGGATTTGCGGCGACTTGTCCAGTATTAAAATGATGTATCGCGGTTTGATTACAGCACAGGCAGAGGCGCGCGCGTGGGCGCGGGCGCGGGGCCGTGTCTAAGCCTAGGCGATGTGAGCCTGCCTTGGCCCGCACCGCGAGGGGTCGTCTGACACGGTATCAGTTATGCGCCGTTTGAGTCAAAAAATCTTTACATGATACGGCTGGTATTTCACCCGCGATATTTGTCTCTCTGCGTGTGAAGGTGTCATGTCTCTACTTTCATGTCAAAACCATGTCAAAGTGAGGACATCTCCCCTTTTGGCAAACAAATATCCCGAACCTTATGAATTCTAAAATGAATCTACCAATTATCTGAATGCATTGCATTCTACGTACTTTCATTATATTACTTAGTCAGCTTTCAACCCTAAAGTGGTCAATTGGTCACGTGTATCGCCCCTCCATTAGCGCCTTCTTGAATTTTATTCGACGTCCCCTTCATAAATAATGCTAATGCGAGGCGGACAGAAAAGGCGATTCGATTACCGAGCTGTGCCCACCGTCGATCTGAATGTTTATATATATTTAAATATACCTAGTAGTTTACATAACGATGCTTAGGTAATATGTTATAACTACAGATCGGCCTTTTCGGCGTCATTCCAAGCATAATACCTAACCTAAAGCAATAATCCGATATCTGAATATATGATAATTATATGACCACTTATAGGTTGGTACACTCACCCCTGATGAGATGATACTCTCTCTCTCTTTTAAATCTTATCTTAAGCGATAGGAATTAATACAAGTGAACAGTAGGCGATAACTATTGAGTACGAGTATAAGCGTATCAATCATTGGGACCCTTACCCGATCTGTCTCTAGGGCGTCATATATAATCTTTGCACATCTTCCCGTGACAGATTTTAACGCAGGACGTAAATACTGCTGCCGTTTATAAAAGTACCTAATAAATCAGCGGCTTCAAATCCGTATTACTATTGTATATGTATATGCACATGTCTACTGGGTGCTTGTACGTATACAATATTAAAATGCTTGTTTGATAAAATAAAAAATATCGTAGGGCCTAAGTTTATCGTGAATAGGTACGTCGTATGTGTATTATGCAAGCTCGCTCAATGTAGCTTAAGCTGTTCCAAATATTAATAATGTAAGAATAATATATGCAAAAATAAATTAAGTAAGCTTTTATGACCCGCTTGCGGTCCCCGAATTACGATAATTAGATCTGATTAGTAGACCGCGTATATTTTTACATACGGGGGAACAGGTTTGAGCATACTCGTTTACCGTTCTGCATTATTTGGTTATGAAATTGATAACGCTTAATTGAATAATAATTAGGGTCGTGTGTGTAATGTAAGTATAAAGCAGGGTGCATACAAACTGGTACCTGACTCCAATGAGGCGACTTATGTGATCAAAATAGTAAGTAAATAAACTGCAGGTTAAGCAAAACGTACGACTAAGTTTTTTTTGCGCACATATGTAGGGGGTTAGAGGCGTTTTTGAAATTCCATAATTACATACTCGTATTCCTATGGTAAGACTTCCTCTTGGTAAGTTTCAGGATTTTTTATTACTATTTTTACTTTCCTGCGCTTTCAAATTAAGTACTAATAATACATCTAAATGCCGGTTGGCAAACATAGGGGAATTTGTAAATAAGACCATCCCTGTAACTACCTATGTTTACAAATAAACACTTACTAAATTCAAAAGGTATTAAACTATTAAACACCATTAGCGGACCCAGCAGACGTCGTCCTGCTCGGAAAAGCAGAGCCACCTATCGGGTTCATTTATGTGTTCAAACCATCCAGGAACCCGTTGAAATATACACACGACATTTCACCCAAATCCATCGAGCCGTTTAGGTGACAAACATACGTAAGTACGGAAGAATTATACGATAAATGTTAAGAAGATAGCGAGTGAATGATATTTAACAAATTCATTGGGGTTTGGGATGTCGCTGTGTCTCCTGGGCTTACAAACCACGAGCACAATAGGCCCGCTTTTTATATATTGATCGTGTTTTTTATGAGATCGACTAACGCACTCTAACTACATCAATCAACCTACTTCAGTTACAACCATTCTATCACAAATAGCAACCATGTGCCCTCAGCTTTACAATTAGCCATCGGCCGATACTGTCGCCCGGGGCAAGTTCGGATTGCCGGATGCAGCAGGTGTCACAGATTATCACGTACTCCACATGTAGTTTACGCCTGTGTAATTATAGGTTGGACGAGTGAAAGTGGCTGTCAGATTATGAAGCATTTTCGATTTAGTATTGAGCGTTATTTTGTTTTGCACATCCGATTGATTTGAGATAGATTGGTTAAACTGGTTTTTGGAAATGCAAATGTGGAATATAGTGTTAGTGTAAGGCAGGAGCGTATCCAAAATATATAGGTATTATGTAGGTACAAAGTTAAGATCATTCCAGCTAGCATGACTGCACTTGTTCCCCGTCCCACTTGTGTACTTGTTAGTAAGGGACGCATGCTGCTCTATGTCCGAAATAAAAACGATCATGCAAGCTAGGTCGGGCTCAATTAGTAGATAACATTGAAGTTATTGATGTAGAACTGTCAGTTATAGGCAACTTAACATAGTTGTAAAGATATGATTTTAACGTGACATTTGTCCTGCAATTATAAAAATGTAATTCTTATAAACCTGTCTATTGCTAATTGCTATATTGAGGTATTACAATTATGTGGGAGAAGTAAATTAGGCACTACTTGTCGAGAAAAGCTAGTAAGAGATAAGGGAAGAAGGTCGCCGTCATGTTTGTCTTGACAGGTTTAAATATGAAACGGTTATGATTTTTTGCTATCATCATAATGCCGTACAAAATGGTAATACCACACTTTAATGATCTCAAGGCAAAGTTTTATTTCCTAATTGGGTAAAAACGGATATCATTAATAGAAGTTAAAATTTAATGAAGTATATATGAACCAAGAATGAAGTAGGTAATGAATGAAGTGCGGGCAGAATTCTTGACCATAGTTTTTTATAGGTACTTACTATGCCAGGCCTGCGGCATAGCTTAATGTTTTATCGTTTGTGGGTGTTTGACACGTTAATAACAAGATAAAATAACATACTTATGTATATAGAATGCAGTTTACTGCAAGAACTTAGCCAAACTATGAAAAAGAGGTCAGATTTTATTTTTGTCAGCTTCTTTTGTGATATCTTAAGTATATTACGTTAATATTTAGTATTTAATTAATTACATTGATTACATTTCAAGTTAAATAAACAATTAAGTGTTCGAGATTATGTTACATATCACATCTCACTGTTCTGTTAGTTATTTAGTTGTAATTATACATAATGTACTGTATTCCAATTAAAGCAGGCTCTTAAGATAAATAGTATTATCTCGTTAAGGGCCTTTAATTATACCGCAGTTATTAATACATGTATTAAGTTGTAGTCATATTAATATAATAATAGTTGACTATGTATGTAGGTCGCATTCTTACTTTCCACAGACATACATCGCACTAACCTATCTCAACAACCTCCGCCATTATGCCAGCAAGGATTTCCATAGCTGCATCGATATGGCCTTCCACGTGCTCCAGTTATAGCCGATGGTAATGAAGCGGTTAGCATTGTTCCTGAGGATCACTTGACCCCGTGCGTGCACATAAATTAATTCATATGCGATGTAATTGTAGCAAATGTGGCGGTGATGTGAGCAGAGGTGTGGTTGGGTATATCTCGTAAGACTAAGGTTGAATCGGGCGGTTGAATTAAAATCATTTTTTTATTACTTACATTCAATCATAAATCATACCATTTTAAATAAGGTACTAAATCAAAATTAGTGTGTTTATAATAATCATCATCTGCGTCATATAGAGACTAAATATAACTTATAGATAGGCTCTATGTTAGAACTACCTACGATTAGTAACGGGATGTGAATGGGATGTTTACCATGTATATTTGTGTTTGTGAGTTCCCGCTACTTCTAAAAGTAATTCTAATGTAAAAGACCATGTGAGCTTCAAATCATATATAGGCTCTATTACTCTAACATATTTGTTACCAACAGAAGGTTATAGAAAAATTCAGTAGATCTTGCAATTTAGGAAACTCTAGCAGATTTTTGCAACAGTCTACAGTTTTATGACGTACGTCAGGCAGGAACTGTTTATGCCTATATAATGTAATAAGTTAATAATGTCTGTTGCTATGGTGTAACAAATTTCATGGGATACGAGTACCTGCAGCAAAATGATTATTTGTATTTACTTACATATGGCGTCATGTGCGTCTAATTGACAAACAGATAAATGAAAAGTTATTCATAATAAAAATCGTACCTACGTCTATATCGTACGTCTTGACAGAGACTTCGGATTCTAGTCTATAATATCTAGCGTCGGTCTTAATTTCATCACATCATTCATTCATTCATTCATTCATTCATTCATTTCATTTCATTTGTCACAATTAAATATCCTAAATAAACCCTAACAATACATCGACCAGGCCTTTGCAACTATTATTTTTTTCCATTTCGATCTCATCGTATTAATGTGTCGTATTTGTATAAACTTTGCTTTAGGCTAAGGGACGAACCCAGTTGATTTACAAATCATTTCCATGGGTTAAAAACGCTTTCCGAAGCGGGCTCCTCTGCTTACAAGAACGTTGCTGGGATTACATACTAATGGTTACTTAATACTAGACTATTACTTTACCTACTCAACTCTCAGCACTACTTTAATTTGCAACTAAGGCAGCTAGGCACTACAGGCCAAAGTAATTGAGCGAATGTATTTTTCAAACCACAGTTTAATGCTTCACTGGTATCATTATAAATCTCAACAAGCAATGTTTATCGTGGCAAGATTGCGGGCAAGGCTGTCTCCTCCCTTGCTGTCGCAAGCCGTGTTACATCTATTGATCACCTATTACTTATGTACACGTAATGACATATGTTCAGTTATGATATTGATATAGGTATGACCTCTGTTGTACCTGTAATTTCAAGTCATATCCTCTTGACTCATGTGTTATTACAGTAAGTATGATGTTAGCCTTTAAAAAGAGTATAGGTTCTCCATTGTGAGAATACCTTGGTATAGTAATGTTCTTAAGAAAACTGGCCTATGCGCTATGAATGCAAATGAAAATGTAGCTTTGATTCTATAAAAATAACGTTGACATATTTTTGATAAACCGATAATCTACTTTGTTCAATGAGTCGTATTAATCCATTGTTAGATGGACATCATCGCGTTTTTAGGGTTCCGTACCCAAAGGGTAAAACGGGACCCTATTACTAAGACTCCGCTGTCCGTCTGTCCGTCTGTCACCAGGCTGTATCTCAAAAACCGTGATAGTTAGTTGAAATTTTCACAGATGATGTATTACTGTTGCCGCTATAACAACAAATACTATAAAGCAGAATAAAATAAACATTTAAGGGGGCTCCCATACAAGAAACGTGTTTTTTTTGCAGTTTTTAAAGATAATGGGACGGAACCCTTGGTGCGCGAGCCCGACTCGCACTTGGCCGGTTTTTACGATACCTACAGGAAGACCATTTGAATGGGCTATATTTTAAGTATTGCGGCCATTAAAAACATAGACTTGGATACTGCTTACCTACAGGGTGCCAACGGAACCCTAAGCGTAGCGTCCGTCCGTCGGTCAATACACATGATCGTGTGTCAGCGGGCTGTATCGCATGAACCGTAATAGTTTGAATTTTTTTAGAACATGTATTACTGACGCCGTCGTGTAACTTGACAAATATCTAATAGAAATAAAGTAAAATAAAACAAAAACGGGAATTTATCCATACCAACGTACTTGTAAATCTTGTAATATGGTACGAAACCCTTCGTGTGCGAGTCCGACTCGCGCTTGGTCGGTTTATTTCTTGTTACGGATCACAGTTACGAAATCTAAAGAAGGTAATGTCAATTCTGGACTTTATTTGGTCTTACAGAGAGTCGTCAGTTTTTGCAGCAAGATGAGGCTTGTACATATTAGTATTAGGTGTCCGCGACCTAGAGCAGGTACCTAGTGGAAAATGTATCGATAAAAAACATCTACCAAAATCCATATAAGTCGACAAGTCAAGTGTCTTGTACAGTTTTATTTAATGCGAAATTGGCCCATTATTAACTTGGCGATGTTTTTGTAACGACATTTTTACCTACATGCGTGGGAGAAGTCGCGGGAAGCGGCTAGTCACTCTATAAATGTTGCACCATATTCGTGTGTAGCCACGTCCTTATAGCGCGTAGGTATATTTTAACATACTCGTATTAGTTTACGGCAGTAAGTCGAGCACGTAGGTACGAGTATGTAAATCGGTCAGTAGCTGGGTTATCAGTGGTCGTTCTGGCCATCATAATTGTATGCTATTAGAACATCTGTGCCCATAACGAGAACAGAATCAGTGTTGGACAGAGTATACCTATTTATGTAGATACAGACTGATTTATGTTGACATGAAACTCGACGATTATCCTTAAGGTGGTGATGATTTGAGTGCAATCGTAAATGTAATGGCGATAGATATTACTATAATAGGTTGGGTTTCGTCGACAAATACATCTTACGACATAATAATGGCTTGGACTCACCAAATACTGA
The DNA here is from genome assembly GCA_951800055.1 of Cenopis cana. Lineage (NCBI taxonomy): Eukaryota > Metazoa > Arthropoda > Insecta > Lepidoptera > Tortricidae > Cenopis > Cenopis cana. The sequence goes on from OX637488.1 coordinate 10,613,004, forward strand.
ACGTTATAGTTAACAGACATAATCTACGCCATCCGTCCATCTCTACCTACGTACGAGTGTTAACTTGGGGAAGCACTAGTACATATACAGTACTTACTCGTGATTGGCTAGATAATTCTGTAGCGAGAATACAGTAACCACAATGAGAAATAGGGAGATTGTAACTTATTTACGAAGATAGGCTTGAAATGAAGTGAAAGCTTTGCAAAGAATCGCAAGCAATGAAGGTAAAGTTGCGGTCTCAATCTCAATCGTACCGAACAATTAAGTGGAGGAATGGCAATCCGGCGGCCGATCGGCCACATTACCGTCGACCTTCGGGTTCAATGGCGCGCCAATGAGCGCCGCGGCACCCGCGAGCTGTCATTAGGGCCTATCGGGCCCTATCGCCAGCCATTCGGAGGGTTGTAATAGAGCAGGTATAATAGCTGGACCTGATGCGGGTCAAGATCTTCATGCGATGCGTAATGGGTGCTCAGGTATTCATGTCGGTAGCCGTTGATTTGCATGCGCTGCGATGCAGATAGAGTGTGCGGATAGCCAAATTGAGGCGGTTATCGGATTTCATCGGGCGCCTACCGGGTATGAGCGCTTCTAGAAAATAGCCATTTGATCTGCTTTCTGAATATTTCTGAGGTCACTCGTCGCGTTAAAACCTAGATATTGACAGTTTAAATACTTTTAACATCTCCTAATGTGTAATCGGTGTTGAGTCATTTATTGAAACTATTAATACTATCGTAGAATACGGTTACCTATAGGGTAAATACGTACCAACATTGTTCGAAAGAGGATGGGCGACAATTATTAACAGCACGTTGCGACACATTATATTTCTAAACGCAAATTAACAATGACAAAATGTTTACAATGCTGCCCACATTCGGTTTCCGTGGGCCTTGGCATTAGTCCCAAATGTCAGGCAGATTCCTGAGGATGATATGGATGTGGCAGCCGATTGTTAAGTGCTAATGCTTCTACAGATAAATTGTTGGAGCGAGCCGCCTGTCAAGCGAAATATTGCGCTTGTCAATTATTTTAACGATAACGAACGATAATAAATAGCTGCTCAAATTCTGGATGACCTTTTTATATAACGTAACAGGTTAGATAATAGTTTTGGTAAGTTATCTTGGTAATGGTGAATAAGACAACTCGTGACTAGTAAATATTTAAAGTTGACTTAAATGTATTTACTATTTTGTCGGCTTCTAATGGGTACAGTCCCAGCTTCGACGGCCAATTTGACAACGACCGCAATAACTCCTTCCCGATCTTTACCCATCACATAAAAACCCCTTGACATTGCATTGAATAGACTATCAATTTCTCAATCGTTGACAAGTGTATCAAGACGGATCCAATTTGGTATCAGTACAAAACTGGAAATTTTACAAGTAATTACTTTACGAAGATCAATGCAAATTCTGGAACGGATGGCCAGTCCGTGTATGGTCCTCATTAAGAGGGAAATAAAAAGTGTAACATGTTTACCTTTTGCGTTTGTACAAGAATGCGTTTTTAATTTATAAGTGGCTTTCAATGATAACACCATTGTCACCAGATATCTTGCCGCTTCCATGGTCTTCCTTCTATATATGTATTTACCTATACCTTGTACCTACTACGACTACTTACTAGCTACGCGTTGTCCAGCAAATTGGGAGCGTAATTGAACATATTGTACTAGCATAGCGACTACGTGACCATGTCTTAAACCTAAAAACTTAACCTTTTCAACGCCATGTCAAATACAAAACCTGTCAATCAAACGCTATGACATGTGGGCTGCATTGGGTATGTCAAACGCTATAGTGCACTCTATAAAAATGCATGTAGGTTTATATCGCACTGCTCGCCGTGACGAAAATATCCGTCGTTGGCATTGAAAAGGTTAACTCCAGAGTAAATTAACTTCAGTATACAAAACAATTTGCAAAGATAACTAGGTACACAAAAGCTCGTTTGACCAGCGCCAACATTGTCAGGCGCAATTAACGAAACACAATAGGCAATAAGAATCGGTTAAATTGATATTTACAGATATCGATTAGAAATAGGAAGACTGTAAATATCAGTTGTATGGGGCATTACTGTATAAAGTGCCGTAAAGTGCGGGAGAGCGCGGCAGATGGCGGTAATGTACAGTGTACAATGGCGTGGGGGCGGTGCACGCGTACCGTACTCTATTGATTTGCTACCGACTCGGGAGAATATAAGATAAATTCGCGTTTGTACTCGCTTGTAATTTATGAACAGTTTCCATTTAGTTTCGCTAATTAAGAAATTGTATCAGACGTTTGTTACGTTAAAGCTCTTATTTTCATTTAGGCGTTTCAGGTTTATGCTCGTATTATTTTCACTAGCTTTTGGAAAAGGATTATTATTTCTATTTTTTCAATTGACCCCTTGCAATGTGAACTGGTTTAATGAAGGTATCGCTGGATGATGATTGATAGTTTTACATGCCGATAGCATACCTATGTATGTAGTTGTAGATATCTAATAATTAACACAATTATCATTCCTATTCTGCTCATCTTATACGTATTAAAATAAAATATAACACCTAATCTAAGGTGCACATAGATGACAAATGATAATTTTCAGTTAATATTAAAGCGTATTAAAGTTTTTGCTTCACCAAAGTAAAAAAAAAAGCATCCCGTGTGTGATCTACAATGCGTTTAATCAATAATCGCAGACGAGAACCGGCTTGTTTCCTGTTTGCCCACAAAAAATATAGTAGCCGAAGTACCAGTAGGTATGCATTAATGGCACATTTTAATTTAAAATGTGTCATCTTTATCACCAAGAAACGAAAATGAGTGATTTATTATCAGTAAAAATCGATTAAAACTAAATCACGGCAAATTGCTGGGTGCTGCTATAAATTATTTTCGTAGAATGATGACTTACTTAAAAGTCAAGGCTCTATGTAATCTTATAAACGGTTTAAATTACTGACATATCCCAGATAAGTTTCGATAATTCGGATGAAATAAAGCAAACACAATCGCCGTCAACTGTACATCTAAAATTTAAATTGATCGCACGGTTCTACGCATAACGAGATTGCGTCACGTTCCCAAAATGGCGAGGTTAATCACACGCAATTCGAGCAGAAGCGACGGAAGACTTTCTCCGAAGGAAGCTCCAGGACCGATCCAAGCCATTATGCCTTACGCGGAGCGCACCTGCTTTACATACTGATCTTGCCTAGCCGGAAAGCGTGCACTAATTCAAAGAGATGGCCGATTCTATCGATACATGTTATGTTATTTTTAACTGCAATTCAAATATTAAGCTCCACGCAGAAATTATAGAAAAATGTTATGAGGGTTGAATTCGTTAATTTTTAGAGCATTATCTATCTGGAAAATGTGTCGTCATTCCGAGAGACGAAAAATTATATCGACGTGATGTTATTACACGTACCTAATGCAATCAATCTGTGTATGTCTTGATATGTGCAATAATTACCGATATTAATACTAAGCCGTTATAATACGATGTTAACGGATGTCGATTTATGACAAGATAATAAAAAAATAAATGAAAGACCAAAGTGATCCTTACGGTTAATGTTATGGTTTCTAGGATGACACACCTAACATGGCCGATAGTTATGATGCTGGTCATGACTTCTTTAGAACTGAAATATCGACCGTCGATAAATCGGAAAGCCCTATACAAACCAGTGTCGGCTGCAGACGATGTGCCGAAGATGTCAGTAACCATTAACGGTAAAACGGCTTTTTGTTAGTATCGTACCGATATAGTGTTTTACGATCAGCCGAGAATAACTAGATGTACGATAAAGTAATATTAATTTTTTTTTTATTAGTGCAAGGTTGTCAACCCAGATAATTTATGTGTGCAACTAAAATTTTATAGCCACCAATGGTTTGTTTTTGCGGTGGTTAGTCGGTCCTTAATGTATCAGTTAAGTTATAGGAGCATGAACATTTTTTTAAATATTTCATGCGTAGAATACAAAATAATGACATCGAGAAATTCCTTATGTCATCTTCAATTAAAGATCTGCCACGAGATCACAGATTACATTAACTAATTAAAATTTTATTACGAGTATAACAAAAAAATACAAGACATGACCTATTGTAAATTTGCACATAATTAAATACGTAAATTCGAAGTTAAAGTCGTACTGGGAAGGTTTCTGACATTCGGACCACACACGCGAGGACATCATTACAAACCGATGAAATCGGGGCCCTGGGCATACCATCTCCGTGGCCCCGGCGCGGCGTGTCATTACGAGGAAGAAACGGGGGGCGTGGCGGCTCAGCGCCGAATGGTTCCGATCTCGTTTCAGAAGGGCACAATAACACGTGAAAAAATTCGTGCACTCAATAATTTAAGCGAAACTTTCTTTATCATGAACTCGGACCTACCACACATAAATTACGTGAACGTGATTTCGTTTCGTATTGCCATTATTTTTTTTCCTGCCAAATTTACTGCTTGCAGTGCATGAAGTCTTAGACAAAAAAGCGCTGATAAAGAGATGTTATGAAAACGAGATGTCAAAAACTATCCAAATACCGCCCCTGGCTCAATACTTACTCATTTTTAGGTTTGCAAATATATTATGAATGCGCAAGTGTCACACTTAGGGGTCCTAATCAAATCAGTCAAAAAACGCTCATCTATATAGAATAAGAACAAGAAAGAATTTATTGCCATTAAAACAAAACAACCAAATACAATTTATCACAATGTTAAAAAACCAGACCATATAAATAGTAAGAACATAAATAATAACTAACATTAAAAGGCGAAGGCAAAATGAGCTCATTCAGCGACTGCTGGCGGCCCATCAATGTGCCACCAGCGCTGGTTTTCAATGTGCCCCTGAACTCGGGGCAGGGTGTTTGCCGAAGAAAGCAGATGTGTTGGATGAAAGAAAATATATAGGCTGTTTAATTGACATGTAGGTATCCTGACATTTTCTCAATGTTAACTGTCTAGAAGGACTATAGCGACATAATGGCATACATTTTGAATGGATTTTTTGTACTTATCTTTAAGACTATTGTGAACCTATCGTGCGAGCGGAATAGGCATTCCGGAATATTCTTTCATGCGATAGAGACAGTCGCCGTCTAATTTCTCGTAGAATTAGTGCTTCGGGCGGCAACGTTTTCCACCCCTTAAACCTTTATCAAATGAGAAAATATTAGCCTTGATCGATTCCTTACATCCTTAATCCTTGCTTTTTTGTAATTCTTTCTAGTTTGTGAAATAATAGAAAAAACCAGGACGAAGTTTTCGTGTGAAAAAATCGAAGCTATAAGGGTCCATGTTTTCAATTATATGCAATATATCCAAAAAATAAAAACGTTTAAACGTAGTATATAATGATACTTACAACATTTACAAAAATCATGCAAAACGTTGCAGCTTTTTGTATGGAAAAAATTTGCTACACAATCCTCTTAATATAAGAAATATTGTTTCAAACATCAAATCGATCATTTCCGAGCTGCTTTTGTTTTCGCTTAAATTATACTGCAAACAAAAAAAAAAACAAAATAAAACTTTAATAAAGTCGTCGTATCCTTTAATCATTTTATTGGTAGAACTAGTAAAACTTAAACTAGTAAGACCTCTTAATGTGTGAGAGCAAGAGAATGTATGTACATGAGAAATGGTTGCAAAACGATTTGTGGACATAATTCGATTTCACGGGCTGGTTAATTACGATTAGAGGATCGATGCATCGTCGTCGCAGACTGGTTCGACGGAGAAACTGAGCAGCGCTCCACAACTATTTGGAGCGAATATAACTATATCGATATGCTTCATTTAAATTTATACGAAGGTATTTATAAAGCCAATGTTAGTTTTACTTGGGAAAATGACCTTTTTTGGGACATGTTGTGGCTGGTGTTGGCGTGGCATTTACCTGAAACATAAAAATAAAACTTAGTATCTGATATCAAATCAAACCTTACTTTTTCTTTTATTTCAAACATTCATACTTATTTATTTAAAACATTTGCACTTATTTATAACGATTTAAGGGTATATTTTAAAATTAAAGTGTTTGAATTGGTTCAAGTTCTCTGCTTACTTAATAGTAGCAGAGTGATTGAAACGTAAAGAAGTAGTACATACATTTGTTATAAAAAATGTTTTGCTAGAAGTTACGCCATTGGTTGGTTGGTTCTTAGAGATATTATTTCAAGAATGAACCAGCTATCAACAAAATAATGACGTTTTAATCTTAAGGGTATACGGAAAAAATATTTAAATTTCAAAACGAAAAGCAACCTAACTTATAATGGCATAAAGTTCAAACTGGCTATGAAATTTTAAAGGACTTCACAGGTTCCTTCCGTGTTTAGTGCATAGGCGATTTCCTGACTTGGCGGGGCGGGGTCGATATGTGACATTTTCTTCTTTGACGTAAATTTACTGACGTCGCAAAGATCCCCACTTAACGGAATACTGTCAGTATAATATTTGCGCAGTAGTAATATCATGCGCAGAAGCAGAGCAGTACCGCCTTCGCATCGTCCCGCTACCGCGCATCCCGCGCCAGTCAGGATTGTCAGGAAGCACTCATTCAAATGTAAGGGGCGCAGTATAAAATGGTACTGAGTCGACTAACAGCTGACACTGACATTTGACCCTTTTCTCATATCGTACTGCATTCGCACCGACAAATCCGGAAGTCGCCTTACGTTTTCTGTATTGCAAGTTACGATTGCAACAAATTGTGAGGGATTGCTTACAAGGGTGAATACGAAGTAAGCTTTGTTTTTATTTATTTGATGTGATTAACAACAACATAGTCTACAAAAATAATGAAATAAACAAATTATAACTTAATAAAAATAAGAAAGGTTGGTGACAACACTGTGATTTCACCGCGGACACTCGCTCTTGTTAGAGGGACGTCAGCGCAAGCGCCGGTTTTCACTCGCTCATGCACGTAACGTAGCGCGATACAGATGCATAATTGGACGAAGTGTTGCAGAATATCCTAGCTTAAATATACGCTAGGCAAGTTATTTTGATTACGTCGTGTTCGTCTGGTATCCAGACCTATAATGGAGGAAATGTATACTCGATCTGAGTGGACAAGATTGATGAATGGACGCAGAATCGTACAGCTCGCTGAAAGATGAATGCTTAGAAGACGGTAAAAGGAAGTGACTGGTTGACAAAGCAAGGGATTGATACTAAGCAATAGTGTTAAGAGGCCTCAACTTTAGGTATCTGTATATAGACTGAAGACTACAAGAATACAACGTCGATTTCGCCCAACCCCAAATTAGGCCCCAGTTGTGTCACTATGTCCATTTTATCTCTCGGCCAAATCTCAGTAATTTTAGCCTATTAGTAATTCCTCATACTGCAACTATGTTGAATCAAATAACCAGTATATAATCGTTTCACGTGTTTGGATACTATGTAGTTTCCAATTTAATTAATCCATTTAACGAAATTCAACGAAATAAATCTAAGGCGCTTAAACGTCGAAAGTAGGATAAATTGCGGGTGATGTAAAACGTAAGCCTGGATAACAACATAATTGGCGCGACGAAGCGCGTCACCGCGACACTGCTCCGCCAGCTATTTATATTGGCCGCTAATGCACTATGAATTACCGTGTTTAACATATAATTTTATGGCAACCGAGCCACCTTTTTAAATATCATTTTGCTTCATTTCTTTTTGTGGCTATTGAAGCCTGTGGCCGCAGTCGCGCGGCAACTTTTTGCCGACCGCGTGCGAAGGATATTGAGTGCCTATTAGTATAAACACTGCACATTTTATTTACCCCGTGTGACGTGAAACAGCAGACTTTGAAACAAATCAATTAACTGACAGTGACCACCCATTGTCTTTGATTCAGTTGTCTCGTTAAGGCACTGGACACTGCGAGAAAAACAGACCACTGTCAAATTTATGTGTACCATTAAGCTCTTTGTCGCGACCTGTGAATATTCAGGGTGCGGTATTTTAACGAAACTTTAATTTGAGCTAAAACGTTTAAACCGAAAAGGTTTCAGAAGAAATCCGCCACCGCAAATGAGATTCCTTTCATTGGTCGCCTCATTATGAACGCTGTTTTTCAGCACTAATTTAATTGGGGGCATAAATTTGATCGCGATTTATTCGCTTTTTAATTGTGCGATATGTAATTGTTGGTAACTGAAGTGGTATTTATAACGTCCAATTAAAAGCTATCGAGTTGTGGAGGTTAAATACGTAAAGCTACGCGGGAATCAGTTGTAAAGTTGATCCATGCATATCCATGTAGCTGGCCACGCATCCGGCGACAGGGTGGACGCGATTGAAAACTAATAATATTTTAAACGTGGAGCAGTAGACATCAAAATACATATATACATTTGCACCTTATTTCATTGTAATAAGGCGAAAAATATAAACATTTTACATCCAAGATATATAGACATATCTTGGATGTGTTACACATTTGCGCAATGCACTTCCCGTTTCGACCGAGCTTGCGCATAGGTAATGTTGACTGCGATGGATGGTTAAACCCTGCACCTGTCCGCTCGATTATGTTACGGTGTTCGCGTATTAATATGATTTTTAACCAAACAGCTTGTATAAACCAGTATTCACCTTAGTAGGAAAGTAAATTAATATGTAAACTGTGATTGAACATGTAATATTCATTAATATATTGATCTACTGCGAATATCTACGACAGGGTTTATTTTTAACCCCCGACGCAAAAAGAGAGGGGTGTTATAAGTTTAAAGTGTCTGTGTATCTGTCTGTCGCATCGTAGCGCCCAAACGGTTGAACCGATTTTCGATTAGTTTTTTTTGTGTCATAGATAATTTTATTGATGGTTGACAATGTGATGCCGCTTGTACAGTCGACTATAGGTAAATATATTGCAGAACGCAGAACGACAGTAGAAAAATATGTTATTTTTGTTGATGTAGTGCAGATATTTGGGCACGTTTTAAATTCATTATCCCATTAAGAAAACGGTGTTACTCCCACAAATAAAATATATATGTATTGCATCAAGTACACCTTGTAATTGACTTCCGAGCCTAGTTAATGTATTACAAGTTATGTACATCGGTAATGAAACAAAGTGTAATAAACAGCTTCTGACATTAACTACTGTGGCACCTACTTATCGTCAAAAGTTAAGATGTGTTAATCTGTAAACATATTTCGTCATTATTTGTTTTCGAGTTGTTTTGCGTTTTTGTTTACGTTCGCTTCACGACAGTACCCTTACCATGAGTTTGCAATGTTTGCATTACCGTACTCGCTAGCGACTCTGCCACTATACTCCACGAGTATAGTGGCACATAGCTTTCGTAAGCACGTGCACATAGCGTTCGACGAATAAATTCGTGAATTTTCTGGGAAACTTATTCAAGCAATTTAAATAAATATGATACCTACACATAAATACGATGACCTACACATAAATACGTCTCAAGAATATCTTGAAAACACCATGAAAAAAACAACACGATCTGTAACATTCTAATAATAACTAAAAATAACTTCAGGATCGTGTTTGTTTCTTAAACATCAAGTACACAACATATTACCGCAAGGGATGTGTTCAAGTCATACAAAGGCCAAGTAATATGTAAAGTACTAAATTAGTTGACTTGGCATGGCACGTGTTCGGCCGTAAATTGAACATGTTTTAAGTAAACAAAGAGTTAATTATAAAGACAGCGTGGCGGAATAAGTGCCTTTCCAATCTGGTTTAAATAACACACCAATAAAATTTAGTTTCTTCATTTGTTCTAGTTATGGATTGTAAACTAAAAACCAGATTAATGAGAAAAGAGCCGCGGTTTAAAGTAAATTAAGTTGTAAACTTTTACAGCTCCATGTCTGTTAAGTATAATGATTTAAATTCAGGTTTCTTTGTTAGTTGAAACTGCATTATTTAATATTTCTAAGAAAGCACAGATAATTAAGTCTTCAGTTGCAAAAAAATAAATACGTATTGAATATTACTGTGAAATTAACTTTATTGATGCCAACTTTTATATTCTTTTAAGTTAAAAGAAAAATGTTTATATATATCTGCTCAGAGGAGTAATAAAACAAGTGCCCGTGCGCACGCCGGTATCGTATGAAGATCTCAACATTGACTGATTACTGTAAATCAACTCGCATGTAATTTGGGGCACTGTGGGAGTTTTCTTTCACGTTTTAATCTCAGCCGGTGTTAATATTCGTCGCTTATAATTATTATGTCAAGCAATTTATATACAGAATAATAATTGCACTTCAAAATAATCGACTCAATAACTTTTTTAAATTGATATATTTCTTGAAAACAAACATTGCAGCGATAACAATAAGTGTCTTTATAAAAAGGTAATGGATTTGTTGGTAATAAAAAGGTATTTATTTTAAAGAAGGTCGCTAAAATCATGATAAGGACAGTAAAATGTATGTGTTTAATTAAAAGCACACGTTGATTGGCCGAAAACTTATCGGTCGTTTAAATAAATGTCGAAGGTGCGATTTGGGTCCCGAGAGATAGCGCGCGTGTAGTTTTAAACGTTAAAGATATGGCAAAGTGAAGCATAGGTAGGTACATATAACATAAGGTCAGCGAATAAAAAAAAAACATGTATACATGAAAGCGGCTACAGATGTATTGCAAAATGATTTTCTTTCGGGAAAACTCGGATCTCAATCGGAATACGATGGCACCCGAACTGTCAATCAATGATTGTACATACTATTCGATACAATGCTCTGGAGAAGGACAAAGTTGAAGCTGTAAGCTTCAAAAATCTGTACCCTTTAAGCGGAATAAACTCTTCTAAAACTGGGTGTTAAACAATTATCTCTTCAATAGCCCTGAAAATATGGTGGTTTCGGAATAAATCGTTTAAGGGAAGATTATTACCTTCCCAATCATTTAAATTATTGTCACTAGCATATTATTATCTTAGTATGATTTATTAAATTGGGTCTCTTATAATGTTATAGTTAAGTTATGAATTATTAGATTGTCTATTGAAAGGCTCTCAAATACAAAATACAGGGTCAATTGTTTACACATATTATTGTTTGAGCTTTAAATTTGTACCAAGGTTCCATAACCCTGCGTCAAGTTTAAGTATTACGAATGCGCATTAATTTCGGTGGTAAATAATTAGCATGCTCTTCAAGTGTCCACCACATTGCAGAAGTCGCGAACAGTTTAATGGCACTGTAAATTTACTTGAGTCGACTGCTTTTGAGCCAGTTTGAAAAAGTGTTCAAACTGAAAGGAGCAAAATATTCTTGGGTTCCTTCAGTTTTGGATTTGTTGAGGTATTTTAACTATTTTAGAACTATTAGTTATTTTTGGAAAATTATAACGTGGAAACTTTTTTAAGTACATCGTACATTTAGCAAAATAACATAACGTTTATGGGTACTATCTTTTAGTGAACTTATTCCTGTTTAGTAGGATACTCGTGCTTTCATATACTTTATATTCTGGGATTGCTTCTTCACGTTCCATATGAAACTGGTTTGAATTGACAATGTTGTGTATTATCAGGACATTAAAGCATCCTTAAAGAGGAAATATCACATTTTCGCCCACAAAACCTTTTATTTAACCTTCCGCGGTCCTCGTCCCCTTGATACGGCGATCTCTAAAATGTGAAGCGCGCGTTAAGTGGGCGGTTTACCGGCGGCCTGGGGAATTATTTTGGAACTTAAGTGTCATGTTGAAATGTTCTCTTCACTTCGCTTTCGTAACACAAACTGTCCTGATACATCGCCTTTATTGTCCGAATAAACCGCGTAATCACGCGGAAAGTGACCTTCACGTAAATGTGAATATTACTTTTATTGTGATCGTGTACGTGCGCACATAGGTACGTATGTCCTGCGCTCATTCACGTATAGTATTTCATTGCGAACTGGTCAATTATTACAGGATTGCCACTTAACTCGGACGATTTCTGAGTAAGAGGGGCAGGGAGGGGACGGTACCTACACGGGAGATGCGCGGGAGGAACCTCCCCACTCTTCCTTCCGCTATACTCTTTGATTCTTACGCTATGCAACGCGCAGAGCGACCACCCCTAATCAGCCGTACGACTAGCAACAGCAGAAATGCTGCTGGAAAGATCCCATCACCGAAAAAAAACCACCGCGCAGAATTCAACTAAAATTGGCTGGGGATCAATGTGAAATACCGATGTACACCTTTTTTTTAAATTAACGATTTTATTGGTGATCTGATAATATTTTTTTTCAAGGGCTGCCATCAGCTCGTATCACATGCTGTCACAATAACATTAACTAGAACTCTCTAAATGACGAAAGTGCGCGGATTATATAAAATATTCTTAAGTTCCCACCAGTTTCTTCCGTTCAAGATTTCTTTATTATATTCATCATGATTTTGACGATGAAACAGCCCCTTTATAAGTTACACAAATGTTTTTCGCTGTAATCTTATTTATAGAAACACAGCCCTCAGCGTACTCACATGACGGGTGCAAATTACATTATTACCCTTATCCCGAGGACATCGCGGTTCCATGCCTTGTCCGGAGGAATAATAGTCGCTGTAAATAAGGGCCCCGCGGGCATTTGTTCCCGTTGGCCGCATAACTAACGTGTGAGGAACACGGAAAATGTGGACGACGATGATACAGTTTCGCTGCACTAGCGGTTTGCGTGGACAGTGAGCGTTTTATTTAATTCCGAGACAAAAGTGAAGAAATAAAGTCGGTTTTTTGCTCTTCAATTTTTAAGGTTGTTATTGATGATAGGAATAATAACTACGTTAAAATAAACACACAAGTAGGTGTAGTTTGGCAATATATTTTGAATCTAAATGTTTTGACTTAATGGCAATAAATGTGATTTGATCTATTGTTTCAATGCAATACAAATACTCTTTATTGCACCTCAAAAAGAACATAGTACAGAATATTAGGCTTAAAGTAGAGGGAGATTTTCGTTGTTTATTTTCTTATAGTCAGATTAATCGTCAGGACTAAGTTGTAATCGATGAACTTTATTTAAGTCAGAGAAATAATGAGTATGATAAAACTAATAACATAATATTACATTTTATTAAATATGCATACTTTGCTGTTGTACATGTTAGAGGAAGTTTGAAATTAATTACTATATTGTTCACCTCACCTCCAGATTAATTAAGGTGGAAAGTCCACTAGAGTCACTAGACCATTCTCATTAAATTAATACGGTTTAGTTACTCGCCTCAACCACTGCCCGGTTCAAACGGAACCTATCCCAGCATTGGGTGAAAATATGCAATGGACAAACAGCTAAAGCTCTGATTACAAACACTGCGACAGTACGCTCTGTCCATATACATTGAGCCAACCCCATTTCTGCATTGGAAAATGTAACTTATTTTGTAATAAATAGAAATCAGGTGGACGTTAAGTCCAGGTATAGATGTGGACCGGTCTGGAGTTCCTTGTTGTAAATGATGACTATTGTTGCCAATAATGAGGTCTAATGTTTCGTTGGATTTAGACGGTGTCGCTGTCGCGGATGCGTGGTAAAGATGGGTACAGATTGTCAACATAGGTACTCGTATTTGAGCGGGCATTCTATAGGACGGGAATCTGGGAATATATATCTTTTACGAATCGGCAATACAGCTTGTGCATAATGTAATGTGATCTATAAGAATAGGTACCTACGAAAATCTCAACTTTTAACAAGATTTATCAAAAATTTAATTGCTTGTAAGTGGAATAGTCCCCTTATACACTTTCTATATATTGAAACAAAGAAAAATGGATGAAAAGAATGTAAAAATGTTGGCACTTATAATAATTACGAGTCAGACATTCTCAATGAAAGTGTAAAACGTCGGTTAGAAATTGGCTTAGTATAGTATAAAAATAGCAATTAAAATCATCATCATCGCTTAGGTCGAATGCTACGCCAATTGAGCTATTAATTGGCGTTATAAATGAGTATAAATGCATAAAATTAACTATTATAGAGCCGATTAAGCTGTTCACTTGGCGGTAGTATCATTAATGATCAATATAATATATTTAATATAATCATATTGGAGAGGCTTGTGATATATGTAATTAAGTGGTCAATTAGGCAAGTTTGCATTAATTCGTCTTGTCATTGAAGCTGTAATGCATTTATACTAAATTGTAGGTACCCATCAATGGGGACGCCAATTAGGAGTGAGAATCTATAATATCTATTGAAAAACTATAAGTATTAATGCTCATTAAACGCTCTGTTTTGCCAGTGAGTTCGTGCTCCTTGTATCAAGTATTTTAATAACCTACTTAATTTAGCATAAAAACTGCTGTGGAAGATTGCCAGTTTAGAATGTCCAGTAAAAAAGTTACGCTGCTTAATAAAATTGTAATGTACTTGAAGTCTTATTTTGGAGTGCGTAAACCGAAGCATATTAGTCACCTGGAAGTTACGCATAATGAAACGGTCAATAAATACAGGGACGGCAAAAGGTTAAGTAAACTCATTTATAATAAACAGCCAATAACTTTCAATTCTACGAAATTAGCGGCGCATTTAGCATCGCATTAACTTAATAAAGCCGACTAATAAATAGTCAGGGGCTAGTTAACATTTCTCTTCAAGTGGGTATTAGTTGAAATTCGATCAGGTTTGAATGCACGCAGACCTCTGAACCAAGAGGGTAATAAGTACAGGGTTTCATTTGTAGTTACACCGTTTTTCTATTAAGTGCATCGTGATGTTTACACCCAAGGGCCCTCAAATGTACGGTCTCGTGCTAATGAACAACTATACCTGCATTACTTTATCAGGGTTAGTTATGGTCAGCGAAATCAAATGCGGTGCCGAATTACACTTTAGGTGCTTAGAAAACCAGGTAGAGCTATTCGAGTTTTACTCGTTAGTGTATTTTGTGCTTACCTAAAGGATTGTTTTGTTTCTTCGCATAATGCATTATAAAACGTTGTGTGATACATGTTAGGTAACCTAATTACCCAGTTGTGTCGGTCAAAAAACCCCATAAATGCTTACTTTTTTATTACCGCCACTAGCTGGGAATTATACTTACTTTTCGAACTCGTATCGTAATAACTTGAGTAGTAGTATTCACTACACTGGCGGACAAAGAATATGGGTCGGTAAAAAAAAAACCATCATATTTCCTAAAATACTGCGAGGTTGTAAGTTTTTTTAATCATGTAATTATCTTTATTTAATTTTACATCTATACTGCAAAAGTAACAGCCAAAAAAGTAACGTTTCCAAGTTTAAATCGTACTCGTAAAAATCCATGAAAAAAACAACGTTAACGGAGCGAGATACGCGAAAATCGTCATTTTTGGACATTGATATTTTTATGATAGGATCCCAGAAATTCCTAATACAGTTGGGCAATATGAAGAATAGTATATTATGTAAATAAAACGAGTGTAGAATATTTCACATAACTAGGGTGACCCGAAATTTTTGACCGCCCGTGTATAATATACAAACAATGAAAGGTAGTCCTCGGGAAAGACGAACGAAATGGGTTTTGGACAGCGGATGCTAAATTATCGTAGGTAAATAATGAAACACCCCAAGATATGTCACCACTGATGATAAACTCCAAATCAACGGTCTTCTTTTCCTCCCGTCAATCATTAATTACCGTTTTTTATTTATTTTACACGCTTTCTTATTTCTCAATCAAGTCAAAACATGGCAAAAACATTCGATGCCGTGTGTTGATCGCGATGATGGATGCATGTACGCACAAAAGGACCGTATTAAAGCTCTTGTGCACAAAGAATTTGATTTATTGCTTCATCGGAAGCACCTTGGTTCTTCTTTGAATATATTTTCGGGTCATTTGAGATCCTCCCACTCACGACCTGCCCCGAGCTACTCAATGAAGACATCGCATTGAATGCATTCATAAATCAAGCATTGGTAAGAAAAATTCTGTCTAGTTGAAATATTGTTCGTGAAATTTCGGTGATCGCCAGGGCTGTCTCGATGACTTAATTATAGTGTTTTATTATTAACAGTCGATCCGCTTTGTATATTTTAAGTAGGGTTGTCATCGTGTCTTGTTTAGAAAGCATTAAGTAGACATCAATATTCATATTACTTCCAGTTTAGTAAAACCACAATTTTTACTTAACCCTTTTCCAGGCCGCACCAACCTACGTGGTTTTGCGAAAAACAAAATATATATTCAAAATAGTTATGTATGGGAAATAAATTTTAAGCGCAAGTAACTTTTCGCCGAAATTCAATCCGATTTAAACCTTAACTTTGGCTATTAAGGTTGAAATTTTATCTACAGTGGTCGATAAATCGTACTATGCCTGGAAAAGGGTTAATTCGATCAAAAGTCGTTAACTAAGAGGCAAAGATAAAATTAACACTAAAAATACAGATTCAAAAAGCTACTGAAAACCCTACGCCATAAATTAAGTTGTTGTTCATCATCCAAAATCAACACCGACAATGCCTACGCATCTCCATCGGTGCTGGTAAACAATATTCTGTATTCAACATTCGTACCGTGGTCAACAGTTCACTGACCATTCGTAACCCTTATTGCAACGGATTAAGGTCTAATGGAGGATCCTTGGACATATGTATTCGTTTGTACATTGTCGGCCAATAAAATTATTCAACGACGCATTTGGGATGAATACTTTTTAATTCAGCCGTATTCGTAGATGCCCAAATTGCAACGAGATAAGTATACGGTATAAACAATGTTTTAAAGACTCCTTATTAAATGTCAAGGCGAGGACGTATCGCGCTGAGAGGAAAAACTTACATGAGTCATGCAGCTCTTGCTTGTTACAATGTAATTGATGAAAATAAAGAAACAAAATAGAGTTTTTTGACCCTTTATTGACGCATAGACTGTACCTACCTGGACTCGGGGATTTTAGTTCAGAGACACAATGGTTTTTTTTTTTAATTACTACCAGTTTTACGCTTTATCGCTTACTCACTAGCTAAGTATTTACGTTTACATTTTCCTGCAAGATGATTACGCTTGAGTGAACTAAAATATTGAACAGTTCATTTTGCAAAGGAATGCCCGAGCGGTTATCAAGTTTAAGACGCCTACAAACGCGAAGATTTAAGTCCTTCGGTACACGACAAACTCTATTTTGAGGCGATACCAATCAGTCCTGCCCGGTAATAAGTGTTAGGTTACAAAGCACGGGCAAGAACTGGTCGTGCCGATGTGACTTTATGAACTGCGGATTAGAAATTATGAGGTGCGTCTAAAGTATAAAATAATGCGCGGTACGACCGGTATCGATAACAGACGCATTTGTGCAGCGACCTAGATAAACCAGGGTATTCAAAGCTGGGGCTTTAAGAAGGTATATGTCTTGTTTTAAGTTTCACGTTTCTAAAGATTGTTGTAAGCGCTTTCTGGTCATAAATCTCGGTTTCGAAGCTGAAACTGATGCGCACTTGATCAACCTGGTAAAGTTGGGTTCGCTGTCCCATTTTATGGGTTTGGTTAAGGTTGGCAATTTCATTGCTAAGACTAAGTCAAAGAATTAATGTGCCTACTATGTAAATATTTTTACAAGAATTCGTGTACATACAGCTGGATCATAATTTTTGTGACATATGACTCATAATTAGTGAAGATATATTTTCTCAGCCAGTATAACGTAAGTGTAGGTAGGTACTGAGTAATTTTGCAACAATTGAAGTACGTACAATTGTTGAACCAGCTTTCACACCAAATTGTAGCAATTTTCTTAGTTCACAATGGAGTTGCTACTCATATAAGAACTAAAATTGAATAGATAAAATACAATACATTATAATAAAGGCAGCACGAGTAATAAAGCAATCCGGTGCTCGAGTGTCCGTAGAAGTTAAGAAAATAGCGTTACATACAAATATTCCGTGCACTCTGAAGAAGCGCAGTAATTGAGCACTTAGGTAGCCTCTGGGTACTGTAGATGGGCCACGCAACATTCTAGTTTATTAGCGGTTTTAAATTACTCTACAATAAATAAAATTACCCAGTGTCTATTTGCTTTAAAAGGCAGATAAAGTAATCCAACTGTTTACTCATGCAGGCAGATGCTATAATAAATACCTGTAATAACCTATGTCGTGGAATTCATGGGGCCTTTGCCCAGCAGTGAGACATCCCTATAGGCTAGATAAAAAAAACCTATGTACTCGTATAGTGTGCCTGGAGTTAATTGATTGCTTAGCTATGATAGATCTGTAATAAATCTAAGAACTCATCCTTAAAATTTTGTGATTAGCAGCAACAGCAACATTAGCAGTAAGAATTTTATAAAATTTCATTGCAATTAAAGATTAAAACTAATATCATTTGCTTGATTTTACGGATTACATAGATGCGCCTTTAGCATTTTAAAGCTGTACGTGGGGTAACAATTAACTTATATGAAAGAAATGGGATATTTGCTCTCATTAATTTATCATAGAAACCAAATCAATTCACCGAGTTCTATAAAACCATAATTATAGTCATTTGTATTTCTCATCACCATAGTGGGTCCAAATTAGCGTGCAATGCGTTTAGTTTTAGATAATAAGTTGGAAGCTGGGCCCGCGGCGGCGAGATGAGCCCAGTGATTTATTGCTCTCGGGTCACCGGAGCGAATGAATTGATAGATACATTTAATTATCTGCGTAGATTATAGAATGCTACCAAAGATATATAAATGTTTCTATTTGTTTTCAAAAACTATCACGTTGCAGAATCTATACTAGCCCATTTTTTATTGTGTTCGAATCAATGCAAATTATAATTAATGTTTACTTAATAAATGAGATTTAGTCGATAAAGCAGAAGGCAAGGTCAATTTTGTATCAACCACTTAATGTCATTTAGAGCACTAATGATTCAATCAATTTATTTATTTTAAGGTCATATAGATACTACTCGAAGAGAGGCCTATGCTCAGCAGTGGGCTATTACAGGCTGAAAATGATGATGATGATGATGATAGATACTACATTTTACTTTCAATACCTCGTTAAGTATTGATTGATATTGTAGATGTATATTTAAACATTAATTTCGTGGTACAATCAGCTTTTGCGGAGTCAATGGAACATAATAGATGGTTCTTAAAAATCATTTGAAGAATTGCTGAACACGTGCTGTATTGAAAAGTCATTAGGCTGGCGACTATTCTGCAATATTTACAACCTCGTTTTTGTAAGCAAGATACCCGAATAGAATACAAGTAGGTACATAGATACATCTATTACCGGCAGATAATATTTTCACTACAAGCCAAACTTTTTCAAGAGCTGTTGAAAAAGATGGTCAATAGTTATTAAGTAGGCAAGCGAATATTATAGGGACGCCTTGCCACTAATACCTAACGGAAATGACTTAAAATAGAAACTTACACACCATTTACCAGGAATTCATCAGAATATAAAAGTCATACAGTAGAAAAAAAGAGAATTGGTTGATTAATTAACCAGACTACCGGCAATTTTGCATTACAACACGTTTAATAGTAGTGCATCATCATCATCATCGGGCCTATTACATCTAGACAGATGATTTAACCAGCGTCTGCACGCGAGAAACAACTCCTCTCGTGACTATATAATCCAATCCGGGATCGACAAATGCGTCCACATTTCCGGCACGTGAACTGAGGATCCGTATCACCAGCACGCTCTTCCCGGTTATGTCTTTTGATGCGCTTCTGGGCCAGATCTTGGAACCAGGTGTTGTCGTGGATTACACGGCCTTTTGCGATGGTGTTTCTCCACTCTACTCTCCATCCACTCTACTCTGCATCTGTTACATGAAAACTATGTACGTAGGCCATAAAATAAATAAAATATTGCAATGTAACGGGAATATTGCAGAATGGCCCGATCATTAGTGGCGCGTGCGGCGCGCGTGCGACGATCCGCCATTAAATTTACGCTCCACGGCTAGACGTCTTTAATACTGTAGTGCACTAAGTAAAAAAGCTAATGCGATCCAATCCAAATCTTATAACGATGTATCTAAACAAATTATGGCGTCTTTGCGATTTTATGAATGTGTGGAAGCTGCAGATATAGGTGATAGGTATTAAAGAGTATCTGCTTTTGTGATTCAAATATGAAATAAGCTCCTTTTCATCTTAATGATAATCCCAGTTGCATCCTGAAGTAGCGTGGGTTCCACTTGCTACCTAATCCCAAGAGTTGGCGTAGGAATTCTTTTTTGCGGAAGCAACCGCTACCTGAGCTTCCAACCCAGAAGGAAACTACAATTAGTATTTTGTTAAATGCGTGATAAATAATTATGCGTCTCATTGAATATTGCATAGGTGTGATTTATTTTGCAGTTTGAAACTTGTATTTAAACGAAGTCATGTGCAAATTAAATTATTTCTGGTTAACGACTCAAGTTATACGGAACTAATACAATTTGAGATGGATCTGCTCAATTAGGCAAGCTCGTCTCTATAAAATAGTCGGAATGTTAACTAGTAAATAAACTTATGATGAATGGTTCAATTGCAAGATTCAATCGAATGTTAAGTCGACTGAGTTTGTGATTTCTGTGTTACAGTTTCTGCTAATTGAGTTCTTAATAAATGTAAATTCTACAGTTCATTTGAACCTAAAACATAACTGGTTTATCAAGGAGTCGCGTTTTTGCATATTAAGCGTGCAGAATTTCACGGATGAGAAAGCATTACTAAGTAATAAGTTTATTAGACTTTTCAAGATATAGGTCATCTAAGCTCATATCTTTTTTCATTGACTTGAATGATAAGAATATTACGTTTTATTTTGTACTTCTCTCTGCTAGACTAGGCTTCCTTAAGGATGGAAATAAACGAGCTTATAATGTCCACGCTGATCTAGTGAAAATTGAGGCTTAGTTATGATAGATAAATTTAATTAAATTTTACTATATTTTGTGGTCCGGCTAAATAGTACTGAATTTTAAGTGGTACTTAAAGTAGGTAAATATTATTTAAAGGCCTCAAAGAATATGTATAGCTTCTTTTAGCTCCACAAATTGTCGTATATGGATTTAGTTAATATTAGAGCTTCTAGCCAATATTCAATCGCAATAGTGTTGTGGTAATTTAGCGGCGTTTTCAGCGCGCGCGCCGCCCGCCCCGCCCACGCGCGCCCCATCAATCATCGCCGTTCGTTACCATCACGACACTCTAATGCGCTTGCTCAATACTAACATTTGACCGTCTGGACGTTGTGAGGTCACGCTTTAATTAAATAAGTACTGGCAATCTAGTTACTATGATTAGGTAGCATTCGGTTACAAAAAATGTAGGCGTTGTAGGTTCACCCAATTTAGGATAGGTGAGTGCAAATACGGTGATAAAAAATATATATAATTTATTTATGGAAAAGAGGAGTTAAAAATAGTACCTAATTGTATTAAATGTGCCAAAAACCTACGTCTTTTGCGTGATTAAAATAAACATTAACAACATTAACTGGCGCGCATGAATACTAGTCATTAATATAGTGCTGGAGTCAAGATATTTTTGATCGCGTTAGCAGTGAGGACATTTTTGCAGCTGATGGTTAGTAGCTATTAACTTGTGATTTACGCTTTAAATTCTATATTCAAAGCCGTGAATAGAAAATGCCCTGCAATCCATATTGGCACTATTCGTATAATTTATGGCTGAATCATAAACTAAGTGTACGTTCAAACGGATCTCGCCAAATTTGAGCAATCGACATTCATGCCCACGAACCACGTCCCATAATACTTACCGCTGTATCAGTTGTTGGCAAAGTAGCCAATAAATAAGCTTAGCAACAATGCAATACTGAGCCATCGACAGCTCGAATGTGTGTCCCGGGATCATATCTGTACGGAGCGTTGTACATTATGCAAATGGAAGCGAATTTTCGTAACTCGCCGGCGCCGGCGACCGATTCATCATAGAAATGTGGACGGATCTGCCCACGCGCATATTTTAATGCGAAGCGTTTAATGCGTTATTGCGCACCCACCGGGCGTAACGCAGGCTGTGGATGGCGTGGCGGGTACCTGCTTTACATTTCATTTACCTTTAACACCTCTACACGATTTTATTATCTGCGAAATTGCTGTTAATATAAATTTCCCCACATCATAAATGACTGTTGAGTGGTTGCTCAAAGGATTGTTCATGAATTCTTTTCCTTATTTCCGTTGATTTTGGGAAACGTGTGCAATACGCGCATTATCAAAAACGTGCAAGCAGTTCACTTTCCATTCACACAATCATAACTTTTTTCACTTCACAATGCTACTTTGAGTACTTAGTTTGTATTTTATGCTAATTTAATATTTCAGACACATTCTTGGACAAGCGGTCGCTCACGCGTAGATATTTAGTGTCGAACGTTTTGGCGTTTATACTTTGAACGGCGTCCATTCAATCGGTTGGTTCATTTCATATTCATGGTGTCTGAGCCTCGCCGAGGGGTCTGAGGAGTGATGAATGTCATTACAACCGATTGCGAACTTACGAGAGAATTAACATAAGTTTTGGATAATTTGCTGAAGGGAAGAGAACTCGATTCTTTTGGTAATTTGAAGTCCAATTAGAAATCCACACAACAAATATAAAGTTTAATTATAATTATTCATTGTTTTCAAAAAAAAAACACGAATGCAGTAGGTAAGTAACTTTCAACTTTTGCAGCTCATTTCTTGATACAACTGAGAAACTATGCTATAAAATATTTGATAGCAAGTGGTTTGCCGCATAAATTGAATACTTCATTCCGAAGTCAAGATTGTCGTTATATTGCGATCTGATCGAGATCTGATCCGAGATTGTTAACTTCGGTAGCAATTTGAGGTTGTCCGAGTATACTTTATTGATTGCGACTTGGACATCGAAAATTCCGACGGTTTCCGCTAATATTGTGAAATGTAAGAATGTATAAACAAGTCTTGCATAATACGGTATAACAAGTACAATCTTTCTTATATTTCCAGTCAGCAAAGCTCTCTACTTCCTATAGCAGATTTTACTATCTCCATGCCTCTCTCTCTTACTGCTCTCCGATTTGGAATAAAAGTACAACGTGCTTGGATGTTCTGAAATTGAAAGTGAAAAAAAAAGTATTGAACATACGTGACATATGCACTTATAGCACACCGCGTTGGTAGCTTACTGTGGAATCTCACTTTAAAGAAACGATTTGAATAACCAATCATACGGTTTTATATCATTGTTTATATTTGACGAAATTAGTTTCGTCATGATGCGAGACTAATGTTAACCCGCAGAGACCGTCGCCGGGGGCGGCGCAAGCGCAAGTTTGTGCAAATACTAGATTCGTGCGCGCGCCCATAGGCGACTGGACGCTGCGTGGATCATCTGCGCAGAAACTGCCACATCACCATTTTGCAACTAAAGTCCGATTTATATGGTACAAGGACTTGCATGCGATTTTGATTACATTGCGAGCTACAGACTACTGAGCTTTTTTCCTTTGTCTTGTGTACAATAAAGTTTTTATTTACATACATACATACTACTGAGGTAAGCCGAGGGCGATCAAGCCCCACGATATAATTAAACTCGCTTTTGGGCCTTACATATTCCGTTTGGCACCAATCCCAGCTCAATATCAGCACTGTCGTGCGCACATACAATAGACTAGGCATCGCTTAAATGCATGAAACGGTTCACATTTTAGAAACGTCAAAATCGCGTCCCGGAGTCGGTCGTCAGATCTCGTGTGAAACAAATCAAATGAGACTTTCATGGAAACTGTACGCTTATCCAGTAGATATTAGTATATATAGATTAGTACGAGGGAATAGGGCACTGGAAGGAGGCGGTCAATTGAAAAAAAAAACACATCCCCTACCACATCCTACCTATCTTACGCAAAAATAATTATTTAAAAACTACTTCGTCTTTAATCCATTGTTGTGTTTTAGTTTAATGAAACGAATAATTTGCCGCATGTCTATAATAAAAACATGGTTAAAAATCTTATTCAGCCGCAAGAAATTTAACAAAATGGGGTGTATGTCATTATTTAATGTCGAAAACGCCTTACTAAAGCTCCAGTTAATGAGTAGCGAGATGTACCCTCGACCTGTTTGCCCAAACTTCGACCACATGCATTAAGGGATTATACAATTAAAATCAAATTTACTAAATGTCAAGAACGACATCGTAAGTTTTGATTGGGAACCTTATTAATGATTTTAATTTCTGTAACCGACGGTTATGAGATTTATAAGAGATGTCAAGTCAATTATGAGTTTCAAGCTTAAGCGTATGTTTATTGAAATCGTTTTCTGTTTGATGTTTTGTAATGTGTGACATTTGAAAAGTAGGTACAAAAAGAGATCAGATTTGTTTTTTGAAGTGAAAACTTCTTTAGCGGCGCTGACGCTGAGCACTTTTGTACTGGGGAAAAAATTGTTAAACTCGCGACAGATTCTTCTAAGACCAGCTAGTTGACCCCTCCTGGTATCGTGATTGCGATGTTAGGAGGGGTGAACTCAGCTAAACTCAGCTGGTCTTAGATGCGTAAGACACAATGATACTCGGGACATATTATGTATAATATATGTAAATGGATAATGCGAATATGAATATGAACATGAGTATGAATATGAATACGGATACGGATACGGATACGGATACGGATACGGATACGGATACGGATACGGAAACGGATACGGATACCGATACCGACACCGATACCGATACCGATACCGATACGGATACGGATATGAATATCTTTGTTATTTACTTTCTTTATTGAGTTTTCACTTCTTCCCGCACTCCCGGAGTGCAACCCGTTGTTTTTTTAACTGTACTCATTAAAAGTTGGTTTTCTAGATTATAAATATATTAAAATTCGTAAACCAGGCATAGAAACATTTGAGCGGGACGAGGATTTAAGCAACAATTGGTTCCATTGAACCGATTTAATTTGTTTATATCTACAAAAAGTGACGTTAAGGATCGATGACACCGAAGATAAACAAGGCTGAGCTTGAATGTTGACAAGGGTCACTAGTGAAAGTAGGGATATAATCTCAATGATATTATCGCCGCCTTTTGTCATCTCGAATCGGGCCGCAGGTGTTACTGGTCATTTAAATAACATCATGACGGAAAAGGAAACAAATAAACCAGATCAAAATAACAGTTTGCACTGGCAACACTCAGTCGCTGCGCTGCGACAGCCGGCGGCGGTCGTGCCCTCGCGTAATGGGTTCAAGTCCCGGTCCTGTCATTACGAACACTGTAACTGATTGGAATAGCCTTTGTAGTTGCTCTATAGGACTACACTAGAGACATTTGTCAATTTTATTTGTTCAACATTACCATTTGTTTGGTTTAATATAAAAGGGTACTTCTGTACGTTTTAAGAAAATATGAGTAAATCGTCAAAATTCAAAACCTCAATCGAATCTGGATCAAATTGCTAGAGAAATAATTTTATTTGTTGTAAGTGATGACATTTTCTAGTACTTATAAGGAAAATTACTTTCTCTACTACGCATCTCATTTGATACGTCGATTATAAAAGCTACCGTACTATATTAAAAATACGGATTAAACTTCTAGCTCAGCGGGATTTTGCTGTGTGTCAAATAGAGATTTTTATCGATTTTTAATTAATTAACAGCATGGTTCTAATTATGTGAGAAAAAACTCACATTTCTGTTGTAAATAGGTAGGTAATTTTTTTTTTATTGCAACTGTTATTGCTATAATATTAACTCGTGATGCTATTAATTTTAAGGTTATTAGAGCTACAAATTATTATGAGCAACTATAAAAAGTATTTGAATTAACGTCTGAGATTTTTTTTATAATTAACATTACCTAAAAATAGTGAAAAATATAAGTTTTATGGTTAGATATACCTAAGAAGAACGACTTTCAAGTTTGCTTTCTTTCAGTCAAAAATAACTGAGGTTTCAGCAATGGTTTGTAGCTTTTCGAAGTATATAATGAATGAGATACGAGAGTATATAATGAAATTATTAATTGATTTAAAATATGTATAAAGAAAAAAGCAAAATATTTATCAGCTAGATGGCCACTTCAAATTTCCATGACTAATGCCCAAACTTGGCAGCCAGCCAATAATTATTTGAGCCTATAGTCGCCATATCACAAGCTGTGATTAGAACTGTCTGAATCGTGTCCGAGTGTCACTAACCGGTGAACCTTTACGTTCGAAGGGAAAAGTTTTACAAGTTATCAAGCGGCCATCAAATCCATCTTCGATCATATATCCTCGGGGTCTGTCCAGCGCGTAACGTCAGTGAAACGGCGCATTAGAGCCAGAGGCGTCCGCGCAGCCTGCAATCACCCTGATTTATATCATTCGGCCTGCGAGAAAATGTGGGAACATTTTCACTATCCGTCCCCTAGGGTTGGCTCTTGCATTTTCCGTCATATTCAACTAAACCTTCAAAATTTATTTTAATTTCATTGCAAGCGTCGCTTTCTCACACATAGGAACGTATGACTCAAGTCGATTTATGTACATTTTCAATACTTGAATAATGAGAAAGTGTCCATTTACTCTGGACTTAGGTACTAAACTTTCCTAAGCGATTAACATATATGCTTGCTTATTGTGGACACTTTTTGTATTAAAGCTAGGAAGAGAGAGAGAGGAAAGAACTACTGGAAAGTGGAAACCTAAATACAGCAAAATACGGTTGATTGATTTATTTTTTATCAATTTTACCTTAAAAATATAAGTGTATTAGTTATTTACTTTTGAATTAACTCTTTTTGTTCAAAGAAATCAAAGAGGTACATCTAATACTAAATTACGTTTCTGTCAGCTGAAAATAAGATAAAACTATAGGTACTAGTTCCTAATGATGGCAACCCTAGACCAAACCCATAATTTGATAAGAAGAATCATCGCTCCGGTTCTCGATTGAAAGCGACAGTTTCCTCTAACCGGACAGGACCGGTCCGGCGAGAGCCGGCGAGAGGAAAACCAACCCCTTTTAGAACCTTAATTAGTATTATATTGACTGGTCGCAATTAAACTAGAGATGGAAAGCACGTGTACGGTCCTTCTACGAGTAGTCTTAATGGCCGTCGTCAATCGTAGGCACTTGACGATAAATACAGAGTGGAATTTAAGTCGGATACAATGTGAAGCTGTCTACATTTAACAATTACGTATGCAAATGCTTTATTTTACACAAAATTAAGGTAAAATATGTACAGGAGGATGTTATAAGTACAGGTACAAAGGCATACTTATAAGGAACATCTTGCAGTCTAGCTTTGAGCAATTAAGGGATGTCTTGTGGTTAGGCTTTGAGCAATTTAAAGATTTACTCTTTGGATCACTCTAGGGTGGAAAAACGGAATAACCCACCATGAGTCTCAGTTAAATATGCCTAACCAAGATAATACAGACGCTGGTGCCGATATAGGTCAAGACTATCATCATCATCATCGTTGGCAAGCAAACAGCTACTTAACACATTTAAGTTACTGGATTGAAAACATTTCCTATAAAGCAGTAGATTCTCTTCACATGAACAAGATTAGTCCTAAGTAAAACTTTTACACAATCATAGATAGATTTATTTCGTATCACGAATTAAATTTCACTCTGAACCTATATGTAGTGTCAGATACAAGAGCAAGTGTGATAGACAGCCAATAGCTAACAGGGGCTGGTAAACGCTGTAATGGACATAGATCGGTCAAGATGGCCTGTATTAGGTTCTATATTTGGAGTTGGTAAAGTGATCTGCATGTTGTAAATGACCGGATGACTATATGCGGGCTGTAATAGGCCAGGTGTGAATATCTTCTACATATTTTAAAAATAATTCAAAGATCAGACACCGCTTAAATTATTGAAAATAATTAACAAGAGCCGCAATTTTACTTGTCATACTGCTCGAGATAAACTATTTTGGCCAGTTTGTGAAAAATAATGATGTCTTCAGCTACTCATATTTTGCTTGCTGCACAAAGCCAATATAAGCCATATAATAAACCGAACGAACCGAAATGAGCAAATCGAAAATTAGAATTGAAACATTTTTGTTATTAGATACTATTTTTACATTAGAATTTTTTCGGGTTTTTTCATGTACTCTATGAAAAAAATCTAACAAACCAATTTTGATATATATCATGGTTTCCAGAATATTTGCGAAGTCACGATGTGAAGAATGCCTTATTTCATTTAAATTATACGTCCGAAAGTTTGGCGAAGCTTCGCATGAGGTAAAAAAAGATGCAGTACACTCATAAAATTCAAAATTCAAACATTTATTCTGCAAATAGGCCACAAGGGCACTTTTACATGTCAATTTACAATTCGTTTCAATTCGTAATAAAGTCGGACTATACAAGCATATGCTACATTTTTCATGAAAAAAAATAATTTACAATTTAAGAAATAATCACAATAAGAATATAATTAATTTTTCATGTCAAAATACTAATTATCTATTACAATTATTACAATATCAGTATAGTTAGAGATTTATAAGGTCTCAGTCTGAATAACAAAATTTAATATAGTATCCCAAAGATGTAAATGGTCTCTGAGCATCAAAATATTAATAATACCTAATGACTATATACATAATTATACTACTCCATTACTCCAGTGATGAAATAAAGTGGCACATAATACCATAAATTTTATAAATTCACACGGTAAGCGCGCATCTGCCGTCGGACGCATGAGTCACCGCCATAAAACTCCGCACTAGACATCAACGCGCCATCGCCACTTGAACCCGGCGCGTCTTAACGGTGTGAAACTATAACATAACGCAGCAGATTCCTGTAAACTGCCACATTAATTAGCCGTATCACGAATTAAGCCGGCCGTTCCGCGCGACCGAGTCAAAGGTTTAACGAGACCACAGACCACGCGTTTACCAGTATTCCACGCTATTTCACATGTTCACAGACGCACGGAAGCTCTGAAATGCGGATGAAAACGGTTCACCGCCGTTTCACATAATAAAAAACTGTGTTTCATACGTGCCTAAATAAACATTCCGTTGTATATAACAGTAAAGAAAATATAAAATACCGTTCATAAGAGCAAGATAATCTATTGGTGGACGCGAAAAATGTTATCGTAAAAGCGGTAGCTTAATGAAAGCAGTTTTATGCGAAATACGATAAACACTTCATCGACCTCTTTCGAGCGAGTTCAGAAGCGTTCGGCGGTTCCTTTGTGGGGCAGTCTAATTTCTTAATCCTAATTGAATTTGTTTGTTCCGAAGATAACGCAAGAGGTGCGCTTGCGGCGAACTAATCGACGTTGAAGGTTAGATGGATGGTACGGTGATTAGGATTTGATTCTTTGTGCTGTCTAAAAGTGAAGATATCCAGGGACTTAATAACGAGGCGTTTAGTTCGTCATCGATTTTTTGTTATTATTTTTTAAACTACAACATAGTTTAATGCAAAAAAGTCAGCTTGTAGTTTTAATTCTTTCAAAAAAATTGGTAAACTTATGCTGAATTAAATAATCTACCATCGACTCAAAGTTATTGGGCCAAAAATGGCAACGATGGTAGTTAAAATTTTATTATCTTTAATTAGTCCTTCATATTTGGTATTTTTAAGTTACTTTACTTAATCAAAGTGGATATAATGAGATGGCAGAAGCCTCATTAGTCTCGGCATGGATGTTTCTCGCGTTTCGCGCTGGGGGCTGCGTGGGACCGTTATTTACGAGTTATGACCGAGGACCACATTAAAAAAAATGTTTGACGTTGCCGCCTTTAAAAGCCTTAATATTTTATACATCTTCACACCTTTAACCTCACTAAAAGTGAGTTTGAGCCGTATTTTTCTTTCGCTACTGCCGGAAACAACGGTTGTTTCGATTATTGCATCTCTCACCCTTACTTGTAGAGTAATCAAGTAATACATAAAAACATATTGATGATGATGAGATCCTGTTATTCCTTATTAGCGACATAGGGCTCACAGAAGAGTTCTCCACTTTTTACGGTATTGCGCAACTTTTTCCGTAGCTAAATATACCTTGGTGTGTCTTAATGAATTTCGAAAGGCCCATTTATTTTACGAAAACTTATCAAATCCAAATTGGCAATTTGTAGTGAACGGAACTCAAATAAAAACCTTTGTTATATCAAGGATACTGTCTGATGACAATTTCCACAATTGTTATCTTGTTTTTGTCAGACAAGTGGAGTTGAATCGCTGATATCACTTGAAAAGATACAAGTTAAAAAGGTTATGAGGGTAAATGAGTACAACTGTAAGCTGTTTCGTGAGACGAAATTCAATTTTGTCGTTCGATAATGAGGTGGTTAAAATTTTGGCTGTCATAATATTGACTTCGTATTTCCGGACAGTATTTTCAAGAGCAGAATCGTTTTCTTTTGTTTGTTAATTGATCTAAAACCCTAAGATCCAGTGCTTGCGCAGCTACCGGCAACGCCGTCAACTACCATGGCTTTCTATTGTGTGCCGTTCCAAAACAAAGCACTTTAAGGCTGATTTCACACCGGCGGCGACCACAAGGGCCGACGTGTCGTCATCTTGCCATGCTACCGAGGAAACGAAAGCGAATCAATCGCATCGCTTTATCGACACAGTGCGTGACCGAGGCCATTCTTAGAAAAGGGAAAATAGGACAAAGCCGACACGAAAAATTGAAGAATAGGCGCTGCGCTTCATTGGGTTTTTTTGGATGTGGCCGAACGGCCTCGAAAGAAAATCTTGTTTCGCTTGACAGTATGAGTTTTGTTACTATGTATTATGCTTTCATTTCAAATGGTTGCCAATTACTTAATTGATCTTAATTCGTTAGAAGGTAACTATTACTGCCATTATAAATTTCATCTTTAGAATCCAGACGCAAATACTCAGACATGATGCTATTCTTCAAAATATGCAGATGCACCGAGCTCCTGGAACGAATTCGCTTCAGGGTGCCCGCACGCTGCATGTCTCGATCAGAAGCCCTATTCTTCGTCCTGACCAGCTCGTCGAACGCCGGGAAACGAGCACCATTTAACAAGTATTTTACTTCTATTGACATTTTCAACTCAACTACACGACGTTTCCAAAGGCATATTCTTAACATTCAAGTCAAGTAGTAGTCTTTTCTTTTATAGCACGTAATTGTAGGTAATATTGGTTAAATGTTAACAGTTTTTAGTCTAGTTTTTCTCTCATAACTAATTATTGCATGTAATATAATATGTTAACTTAAATTGTATTACGCATGGTTTAGTTAGGTATGTCTCAGTGAGAGCATTTTAGGAAATAAGTGTGCATCCATAATAAAAAATAAACATACCTGTGCCTATTTATTGTTGTGCATTTACTTCTGTGGTTTCTCCAATAAATAAATATAAATAATATACCTAAACTAGCTGTTATGTCAAAACAACGAGGCGTGCACAACTGACGCTAAGGCCCGGTTTTATAAAGTTCCGTTAGACTTTATGTCGGTAAGTTATGTCAAAAAATGTACTGAGTTACCAAAATTTGATCTGACATTTGGTCTAACGGATTTTTATAAAATACGGCCTTAGTCACGAAGTGAGACTTAAAAAATCTACCCTCTCTGTCTATTTCGCACAATGCGAATGAGACAGGAATCGCAAAATCGCGCGTGACGCGACTTTATAGCGAGTTTGGCTTGCACACCTGTTGTGTACTTATATTATACATGTGCCCTTCGCAGGCACAGACAGCAACTAGATAGCACAACAATGAATAGAATTGTAATTCAGATATATATTTTACAGTACTATCCTCACTAACGATTCAGATTATAATTTACTTTACCTAACCTACTCTACTCATGCAATTTCACCTAGTTACAGCCAGTTAAGTTTTTTTTTAAATCCAAGTCGGTAGCCGCACGTCACCCAGTCACGACTGCACTACGGTAAACGTGGTCATCGAATTGTATAAATTTAGTTAAAAGCATCGGCTAATTTGCTTTTACTGTGTAATTGGCTTACGATGGATCGAGCACGCGACCATTTGAGCAATCGTGGAAATAACGAACTGTTTTGCCAGCTCCAAGGTAGGAAAGTTTGGGTGTTACAAAATTGTGTGCAATTTTAAAGCAATGTATATTAAAATGCTGTTATCGTATAAAACGAATAAAGATATTTAAAAAAAACACTGGCTAACAATAAAATATAATTAAGCGTTTTTGTCCAATTGTCCATCGAAACAATGGCTGTCATAACATTATCCGTCGAGAAGACAAAAGCTCGTCACTGTATGAGACAGGACCGTTAAGTATATATTGATTTAAACTTACACGATTTTCACACATTATTATTGGGGAACGGGACACATGAACTGTCAGAACATTTTTTGCAAAAATATCGAAATTTAATTCAAATTTATGACTATACTGTAAACCTAAAGGCTTGGTCACACTGCGTTGCGCGACGTCCGCGCGACGCGACCGCTGCGCGCCGGAACGTATGCTAACAGGTTAGCGACGTCACACAGGTTGCGCGACGCTAGCGGGACGGTTTCATACATTTTGGCGCGCAGCGCAGCGTCCCGCTTGCGTCGCGCAACCGGTGTGACCAAGCCTTAATCGTTATACGTGTTTATTATGACAAAGAAGACCATCACCTTAGTGCAGATTAAACATGCCATTTTTAATATTACTAGATCAAAGAAGAAAGAACGCCCTGTATAACTTTTCACCGACACCCAATTTACGAGTAGCACGTTACAGTATCGGTCGTCAAAGCTTTAACGGGTTGCGCTCGCGCGGCACGCGCGCCGCGCATCAATTATTGCGTCGTGAGTGCTCCCGCGCTACAGCCAATATAAATAAAACTGCCCAGCACACGCCATTGCAAGATTAAAGGAAAGTAGACGCGATTCTTAATAACAAATATAACGTGACAGTTCCTTATGGGTTCGCTCGTTACCCCAGTAAAATAATTATTAATACCTATCTTGCTCATTTGGAGATCCATCAAGATAAGCGATTATCATGGTCCCTTGGCCGTAGAGATGAAAAGATAAGTAGCACTTGTGAAAATGATATCTAAAAAGTCCCTTAAACCAAGTACCCTTTCTTAACGTACCAGCCAAGTACCAGCAAGTTTCAGAGTTATCTATTATTTATTTATCGTATGGCATTTATCTTTCAGATTCAGATTCAGAAAATAAATAAGCTGTAGTAGGCTATGTAGGTAAGCAAAACAGCAAACGTAATATTGCAAACTCGACATTATTGCAATTTTTGGAACGTCTATGTATCTATAATCTGGCCGCCACGGCGGCGTAGTGGCGCAATTGTAAAATGTTAGATCGAAAAGGTCTCGAGTTCAGACCCCTTATCTTCGTGTCAGTACTCCACATAGGTAATGTGATGTATAAGAAACATTAGCCGCACGTGCCTGCTTAGCTTCCTCTAGCGCAAATAAGATTCATTGTTCTGTAAAATCCTTTAATTTATAGCTTTGCTTACAGTTATGGGATTACTTTAGTAAAGTAATAGTACATTACTGCAGAGACCAGTAAGTAAGCCATCCTGGACGTGTATGAGTTAGCCGGCCGAGCCGAAGGCGAGGTCCGGCTATAATACGAGGCCAGGATGGCACTTACGGTCGAAGCTTGTATAGTGCTTTTCTCAAAAATAAAACAAATTGTATGAACAACGGTTAATAGTACCTGCAGTCTGACCAACTTGTACTTTCATGTTCCGCTTTCCACTTGATGAACTTTTTATAAATGGTCAAATACCACCTTAGACTTGGGTGGAAGTAATTTTTTCAGTACCTAGTGCGATCTGTGTATGTATCGCAATCTCATTCATCTAAACTCATTTTTAGCAATTACCTATACTTCTGTATATATTAATTAAATCAATGAAGTCAATCCCGTCAATATACAATGGCAACTTTTTTTAGCTAGATGTTGTGTTAAGACACTGATATTATGCCACAACCCCAATAGAATAGATTTATAAAATCGTATTTAATTAATCGTAAATAAAATCGTATTTATTTTATGTTTACTATAACTTAATTTCATTCAATCTATTCATGTTAATTTCTAAATTAGTCTCAAAATAGTTAAAAACATGATTGAACTGTATTTCCCGCCAATACACATCGTGCAATACGGACACATCAACCTCCATGGTACCTACATTTTTTTAAAATGTCAATTGCTGCCAACTTTTATCTTCTAGTTCTAAATTCAAATATTATGATATGTAATGGGATTTACATACTTACTTCCTGGACAGTAGGTGTGATTTCCTGGACACTTCTGGTAACTATCCAGGATGTGTCACTTTCGGATACTATCTTCACAGATGTTATGAGAACATTTCATACTATTTTTGAGAAAATACGCTTCCTCAACCCATACGTACGCGGCTTAAACCCACAAAAGTGCATCCTTCTGAGCTTACACTCTATTCGACCAGTTTCTCAGAATTAGCATCTCCAAAATGGGTTTCTACGTGTAAACAGACCATAAAATGCATATTATTTTATACTTACTGTATACGCTCGACACGGATCCAGATTATCTATGGATCTCATTACGCAGTCGTGTGTTTCTCGTAATGACCAATTACGTTCAATAGAGAGAGTAACATAAAAGTAAAAAGCATTTTACGGCTCACCATGTTAATATTTAAATGTACGAAAGTGAGCGCGTATTCGGGAGCAACCAATCATTTTAAAAGCGTCGTGTAAAGTTCCGTATCGGAGGAATCAATCGGCCACGTTTATTTCGGCTTTCGCACAAATGGAGGTAAAAGTCTTACGCGATTTCGGTAAATTGTATTAAGCAAATCGATAAAAACGAAAATTGATAATGGTTTTTTTTCCAATCACTTTACGCGTGAGTGGTTCGTGATTTAAGGCATCTCGATAGTGTCTCGACATCGTGAGGTTGCTGATGCGCTCGCGTTCACGTAATGATCATTTTCGATTGTTTGTTTTACGTGACTAACCAGAAAATTTCTTTGCAATTTTATGATTCAGTCTATGTTGGAATACTTGGAATGATCAAAATGGGTATTATAGGTAAGGTATGAGGTAAGTGTCTGCATTATTATTTAAGCACTTACTGAAATAAATTTTAACGGCAAAATCAGCAAACATACGATCACTATTATTAGGTACGACTATTATCGTTTAAGCCGGTCTATTACTTTAAATTGGTAAATTTATTAGAATTATTCCTATCTCAGCAATGTGGAAAGAAAACAGAACATCCAGTAAGACATCTGGAATAATTGGATTATAAAACTGTCTTAAGTCGTTGGAATTTTCTCAGATATACTTCCGTTCCATAATTGAAAACGCATCCGTTGCATTTTCTCCAAGTAAGTGCTCAACCACTTTATGTCGATACAAAGTTAATGGATGTTCGTAGAAATGTAACACTTATTGGCTAAAGTAAAAGATGGTTAAGTCTACTTTAAGCTTACTTTACGTGAACATAATAATATATAGCGGCATGCATTTACATAAATATTTGAAATCCGTGGTAAAGCTGCACTTATTATTTATTCCATTCTGAAAAACACGAGCTAACTCGTTTAGCATCCTATCGAATTACTTAAAAGCAATCTATGCGTATCGAGCGCCATACAAAGTCGTAGTCGTAACCGCAGTGTCATTTACTCGATTTCTATCATACTCCTCATTTACGATAGGTAATTCGGAGCAGCGTAAGTGTGCCCGTTCCATGCGATATCTCTATCGTTCGGCCGGCCAATAATAAACGTTATGTATGCAGGTGTACTAGCCATTTGCCATGTTTAGACTCAAACGGTAGTTAGGTAATGCGCTCCAAAGTTTATCTTCTTGTTGTTCATTTTCACAAAGCGCCTTTGGACATGTTTGAATGGCTTAGAATAATTAACAGTTTTATTGTATAATTTACGTTTATAATTGCAATAAGGATGTTCTATATATCTTCCTATTCTAATTTATATAATACTTAAATCAGGAAATGAGATTGTGCTACCTGAACGGTTACTCTAATAAGTTAAGGTTTTAAGTCTGTCGATATTAGAATCGAGCGAAACTATTGGTAGGATTAATGGACATAAAATAGAAAACAAGATTATAATAGTGTCATCATGAAGCCGTATCAATTCAGGTAATCTGTAACAGAGTCAGTTATCGCCAGTGAGACAGAAAAGTGTGGCTACTGCATTAACTAACGAGTTTATGAGTCGACACGGCGCGCGCCCAGGATCATTACGTACCCATGTTATAACCCAACTTTATCTAACAAATTTGCATATCAACATATTTTATTGAAACAACCAGATCTTTGACATGCCAAATGGCTTTATAAAGAATGTAAAGTATTCAACTTCGGTATTAATTTGTGATTTTGGTAGCGCTATTATTTAATTGATGCTGAAGTTTTTGTGGATTATATTGATTGCTGTTGCATGACGAATAACTTAATTCAATCCAAAGTATAGAAATGTAATATTAACACATTGATGTTTTCTATGTATTTAAGTATCTATTTATCTATATAAGTATGTATATTGTCGCTTAGTACTATAATAGAGGTTAGGCGTAGCTTAGAGGTACGGTTGAGGGATCTAGGAGAAGAGTTTAGATATCTGGAAGGAAATACGCAATCCACATACGAATTATAATGTATTCATACTATATCCGAATACATTCACATTCAATTGTAATCTAATTAAAATAACACATCAGCTGTGACTCCGAGCGAGTCCCAGGCCAGAGTCCTTGGAAAACCATTTGTTTCCAGCAGAATGCCGCTTTGACAGGCATTCCAGAATATATTCAAATACGAATATGTTACTTTATGGTTCTAGACCAAACATGGCCAGCCTCATACAGTAACAACCTCTACATTCCCCATAGAACAAGCTTTGCTTAGTTTGGGACTAGGTTGATTTGTGTAAGATTGTCCACAAATATTTATTTATTTTATTTATTTATAGCATTAAGTATAGGTAGAGGTGCTAGTACTACTTTACAACGAAAACATTTTTTACGAATAAACTAACCTAACTTAACTTTTTCGTGGTAAAGTCGTTTCTGAAAAAGTTTCTCGTGATAAAGTATAGACACGAGTTGCCATATTTTCAATAATATTTTTAATATACATTTTATATTTTCACACTTAAATTCGAATATTAAAGGTGCACTTCGATCAAACACTACTGTTTCTCATCCTACTACGGTAACCGCATAATATTCAATTGTAGGAAACCGCAAATACCTTGGATCCGTTGCTTTCGCGATGTATCGGCGCTCCGCTAGTCGAAGAAAGTGGGCTAGTGATTCACAATCCTGTTTGATAAGTTCAAGTCGCGTGCCCACCCTATTTTATCACTTTATGCATCTTTAGCGTGGAAATAGATATGCTATTCTAGCATTCTTTGTCTTGTTTCGTACGAAATCGCCAATTGAAAATACGCGTAAGTATATGTATCTTTAGTTAGAGTGTTGAGGGTTGTGTGAGTGTTGTGACAAATGCACGTACGTATTTGTTGCAAAGTATGACATAAATCATTATTTTATAAGCTTGCCCATCGTTGAAATCGTGGTAAGAGTTACTTATATTGTTATCATAGGTACATCTTTGAACAAAGGTGAACCGACATATATCTATTTGCTTAAATATTTGTAGAAAATTATTGTAGAAAAAAAGATTTTGGGTTACCATTTTATTGCTCCTTTTGATTAATATTTTGCTTTATAATTATTTATTATATCTGATATATATGGTGTTATAACGACAATCTGAACCACGATTGCCTGCCAGCAAGTTATGTGTGAATAAAGTGTGAATGTCCCATTAAGATATATAATTTGTACGGAATGCTAGTAAAACCTACACAAAACATTTTATTGCCTAGATAAACTAAGATAATATGTTATCGTTTGCATTCAAAGCTTAACAGTGAAACTCCAGTGATTTCACTTAGCGTCTGTAATAAAATACCAGCTTGTGGAGTCTATAATTTATGCTCTCTGGTGCGCCCGGAGCTATCCTCTTTCTTTTGTATAGGTATGGTTAGTAAAATAATTAAGGTTAGGCCAGTGGCCAAGTAGCCGATCATTGCGGTTTACACGGAAACTTAGTAAGGCGCGTCTTGAAAAGTCGCGTGGGTTGTAGCGTACTTTTTGTGTGGCAGTTAAAGTGATATACATAAAATACCCAGTTTCTTTTTAGGGTTCCAAACTCAATGGGTACCAACGGAACCCTTTATTTAATTAATTAATTATGATCTCTCAAATAAAACTGCGTCTTCAGCCAGGGCCCTTATGTTTAAATCTGATCTGATTATCAATGAGTCGTGCTCACACTTCCTGAATTATGCCCCAGTTGTAGGCAGTGGGTGGCAGGTATGAGGCAGGTTAATGTTGCTACTCTTAGGCACCTATACTTAGGTTTGCAGTTTCAGACTAGTTAGGCCGGCAAAGGTATTAAAATCGATCAGAGGAAATTGCATATAAAATTACATATTTCCTGTGCTTATTATTCAGTAGGTAGTTTATTAATAATTCATTTGATAAATAAGTAGGTAAATAATTTATCATATATACCATCTTAATGCGAGAGGTATGGCAAGCCATTCTCCATACAGATGTTGTGCACAATTTATTCATCAGTTTTGGCACTCCCGAATATATATCCTGCTTATATATATATATATTCCTTATATATATATATATATATATATATATATATATATATATATATATAAGCATTTGATATAAGCAGCGGTTGTAAGCATTGGATATTCGAAAGACAAAGCTCGAGATCTGTCAAAGAACTATGACGTTTTGACAGATGTCGAGTGAGAATTCGAGCTTTCGACACTCAAAAATCGGCCTCCTGAAGAGGCAATTAAAAAAAAATTGAAAACTGAAAAAATTATAATTTAGAAAATGATTTAGATAAAAAAATAAACCTACAGAAAATGGCTATCAGAAAAATAAGCATGCTGACCAAAAATTATAACTGTAGTGCAAACACAAACGAAGAAAAACTGACACAAAGTTTGTACGGAGAGAGCTTGCCCTACCCCTCGCCTTAAATAATGAATGAATGATAAACATGTATGGCTGGTATCGATTTTTATTATTTGTAAGTATATAAAAATTTTACAATGTTAATTAACTTGTTTGTTTACGTTTATTAGCAACTTAAACCATACATTATGATCGCGTGACTCTATATCATTAGGGCATTGCCGTCAAAAATTATGTGACTCCACGCCGACCAAACATAAATTAAAATTGATTACAATATTAACAACGGCCTTAAAGAATTCTGACGAAATAATTAAAACACTCATAAGTAGCAAATTAGTTTTAAGAATGCGTGTTCTGTGCTGAATGTCTTACATGAAAATGGTAATGCAATATTTAATAAGCGATTGTGCACAGTATATACAATAATTAGGTAATTCCGTCTTGTTCGACTAAGTCAGTATAATTAATTAGTACGTTAATTTGAAAAGCATCAAAAGAACTGCTGATTCCGTAAATATTTACTTTTTTTTATATGTAGGTAGTAATCAAAATGTAATAATAAATAAATAATGAACATTAGATCACCAGTTGTTGCGAGGCGAATAAGCTGATCGCCTGTTTTAATATGAGACAATTGGAACCCCAATTTAAAATTCTCTCTATAAGATTTTAAGCTCACATGGTTAGAATTACGATTAAAAACACGTCACGCAGCACGTCAGTTAATCTGTGATAATGGCGCATGCAACAGTGCCGAAATATCGGAAACTCAATACAACAAACATACATGGTAAATATCCCGTTTTTAATCAAAATTCTAATACTATGATCTCTCTCGGCCTCTCGTAAGAGGTGAGTAGTGGGGCCTAGAGGGGCATTACACCAGTGCCTGGCGAGGGCTTCATATTTAGGAAGGAACGAGCAGAGCATGTAGACGCAGAGCACGAATGAAGCTCTAGTGCGTTCAACCAGAGAATATGGTGGTCTCATGTGGAGTTCGTAGAAATACCTACCACATTACTCAGACTTCCTGCAAAGGTATCGTGTGGAAAACGTATAGTGGGGATCGAGCTGTTCTAGATAGAGTTCGAGCGCTTAAAATTCTTATGGTAAATTTCTGCGCACGGTCATTTGCGCTACGGGGCGTGTAATGCGTGCCCAGTTCCATGTACCCGTGGCCGATATGGTGTCGCGTTACGTGCTAACTGGATGGGACACGAGACAAGGCGGCACACTTGAGCAGTATTTTCACTGAGATCTAGATCAATTTCTTGCGTAAAGTATAAAAAAAATACGGAACAAATTGATTAAGAAATAAGTAGGTAATCACACTGGATATTTGAGGCTATTATTATGCAAACGTATGGACAATGTTATGCTCAATCAGACATAGATAAGTCATCTGCATGTGTGAACTTGCATCTACTCGAATCTTACTTTAATATGTAGAAGAACACTGTTGCTATAAATGAAAATGTTTCTAAATATAGTTACATAATTTCAAACTTATTAGTTTTATTTCGCTATGCAAGAACATTTTTGAGAAAATGTTTTAAAACAAGGTTGGAATCGGCTTGCTGCTAGCAAAAAAATTAACGCTTCCTTACTTTCTAAGAACAAGATAAACATGGCCCAGTCACATCCAGCGCCCCAATCTGGTAGCAGAGCATGTTACTAGGTATTACAACTCCGAGCCCGCTGGTAGCCAACTAATCGGCGCCCCGGGGTCAGGCCGTGTAGAAGCCTCTCGGCCCACCACGTTTATTATAATAAGCCGACCATAAGACCCATTATGAACCATACGAACCCACCCATAAGTCCTTTTAGACCTATAATTCCATCCTTTATGTTGCATGTTACCGTATTATAATGGAATTATTTTCACATTAATTTTCCATTGCATTATGACACTAGAACGTGATTTAGTTATTTAGCTGGGGAAAGGCGATAGTTACGGTTTGCTGATGGGTAATGAATCGGGGCTTCTAACTGTTGTCTTAATAAAATGTAAAGAACGAATTACTTAAATTTTAAAGAAAGTAAGTGTGTGACTGTTATATAATATTTATCCGTTTTATAATATTTAGCTCCACGCACTAACATACATTAACTTTATAATCAGAGAATTTTCAACATGCCTACAAATAAAAGCAAAATACGCATGTGAGTAGAGTAGGCCTCATATCATCTATTACCTACCTATTAGCGCATCCACGTGGTAAATGGTTTTAATCTCATTTGCGGTAGACAGCTTGGCGGCGGGGTTTTAAATCTGAAACAATAATAAACAATTAAATGTAATGAAACTAATAAAAATAACACAAAATTATGTATCAAGTCAACTTAACCATACATAATTTCCATTACTATCATTAATTGTTTAAATATATATTTATTGACACGGTATATGTATTTATTATACTATACAATAAACATACTCTTTATTGCACACCTCAAAATTAAAGGACACATTACAGTACAAAATCACAATAATTTAGTAATAATCAGTAGTTTCAGTGGTAATAATTTATTCAGTTAAAATATATTTCATAATTTTTCGAAAATTCTAGTTACTTTTAGTCATACAAAGCCACTGTTAGTACATGTTGTTCAGTATGTCTGCCATATAACATATCATCTCAGTTTCTCAAAGTTTGGCTGGAAGAGATCCTGGGATAAGTTCGCCTTTGTACATTCCATTATTAATGTTACCAAATCTTAAGCGATAATAGGTAAGCGCCTGATATAAAAAATAGCAATTCAATTCTATCGCGATAAACGAGTTTCACGCGGACGAAGTCGCGCGATTATTACTACTACTTTAAGTTTATTTTTCAATTATGTATTCGATTTGTGCAATAAGGTGTTTACTATTACTACTAATATTATAGCTATTTCAGTTTAGGTAGTTACTGATACAATGATTATTCACATAAAAAAAAATAAGTTTGCATTGCTATGCAGTAAGGTGCCAACCTTTGTCTCTGTATAACGCCACATGTTAAACCCAATAAACTATCGTATTTTCATTTTCATTTTTCAAGTTTGTTCCAATGGACAAATGCACGTCATCAGAAAAGAACACAAATAAATAGAAGCTTGTTTGGACACGTAATGACACTGCTCAAGGGAAGCAGTAGGTAATAACAGTCGTTAAGACATAATAAGCTAATATCGCAAGACGTTAATTTCATCGCCAACCAATCCGATTGCGTAACCGTTGCTCCGGAGTTCCCAAATATTTTCTCCATGGTTTCTATGGCAATTTTCATTGTGAAATTAAGTACCAGAGAATTAGTTGCATCGTGATACAGTGATTGCCATCTGGGCATTGGTCATTGGAAATTAATTGCGCGATCTTTGAACTGTTGCCAAATGTCGTTGGAGATTGCCTTAAAGAAATACTAAATTAAAAGGGAATTAGTATCTAAATAAATAATTCGATCTTTAACGCGCTTTAAATGTCTAAGGCCATGTAAAAATTAAAACACGGGTTTTGATTAATGCTATAATTGCCTAGGTCATTAGTATTTAACTTAGTTTCGAAAGCCTGTACGTTATTATACGCCAATTTGTCATTTACAATACTTTAACAATGACAACGGTTGTTATATTTTAAAGCCAAATATTATGGGTACCATAACTTTTCAGTTAACGATTCGCTTTATTTCATCGTAAATTACTCCCATACTTATTTGTACAGTACATTGCGGAATTGCCATCCGTTTTTGTAGTGATTTCATTGTTATTAGACATTTATTGTACATCATAAAGACGAAAATTGCTAAAAATATTTGAATCATAAAGTTATTTAAAAAACCTTGTTTGTTTTACGATGCGGTGCACACATTAAAGGAAAAATTCTAACGGGAAGCAATCAGTAAAAGTATTAATAAACGAACACTTTTTTTTGTCGATATAGAACAGTAAGAAGTTTTTGAACATTTCGTTACACATGACACATTATAACCAAAGAAAATAAAGAATAGTTTTATACAAAGCCAAACATCAAGCTTACCATCAAACCAGCAACATATTCCTAATACCGATTATATTGTACACCTGCGCAAACCGAAACAGTAATTTGTTTCATCTCCAATCTCAGCGTATACTCCGAGTGGCTATTTCATAATAAATGATGATACGCTGTTGCCTAACAAGATAGATTTTGGTATCGTAGCATGTGCATGAATGAATTTGCCGAAACAAAGGGTACAAACAATTTGCGGGCTCGATTAGAAGCTCGGTTGAATTGAAATAGAACACGCGCCATTGAGCGTGTTACTCGTACATACGGGTTGGGAAATTGACTTACGGTTTAATAACATTTGATTTGCTCAGTGCGTATTATAACATATTTTGTCATGCTGTAGATATCTGACTCTTTAATATACAACACGGATTTGATGACATTATAAAACTAACA
Organism: Cenopis cana; assembly: GCA_951800055.1. Taxonomy (NCBI): domain Eukaryota; kingdom Metazoa; phylum Arthropoda; class Insecta; order Lepidoptera; family Tortricidae; genus Cenopis; species Cenopis cana. The sequence goes on from OX637488.1 coordinate 10,656,425, forward strand.
CAACTAATGAGTTTTATTTTATGATTAAGTACATCTAGTAATTAATACCCCTGCTATACTACGTATAATTAAATTTTGTATTATAATTATTTGTCAACACATTTTTAAATGAGCCATATTAATTTTCACTCAAATCCCTTAAAATTGTAGGTACCTACGATTCAAGTAAACATTTATTAACAGACAAAAAAAAAAATAGGTTCTCAGTTTGACGTACAAGTATGTATCTCGCGTTTAGCTGAGCCGATTTTGATGCAGTTTTCAGAAAAGTATTTGTTACATACTGTTGAAGGTTACCTACCTATAACAAATTTTAAGCGCGTTGCCTTTTATCTTAGAAAGTATTTAAATAACCCTTTCGAATATTAAAAAAGGGACACTTGTTTAGATACTAACTCGTATTAAGTAGTGAGGTATCTGAAAGCCCATATACTGGCCGCTACGATTGAATTCAACTTGAATTTTACAACACTATTATCATGCTCTTGATACTGGCAGGCCGTGTGTCTCACGATTTTTACATATCACATACAATAGGCGATGATTCCGATACAAAGCGATGGGAGGCTGTTATTAATCGTCACCGAAGATTAATGCGACACTGCAACATACCGCCATTTTGATCTAGGTTAAGGCTATGAGGCAAGTTATGTTTTCAATCTGCTTCTAATACAATGGGTTAACTAATAGAGGAGCTAATTAAAATTTTTACAGCAACTCCGCATACGAGTCCATTGTATTACGACGTCTTTTGAAACTGGGCGTAATAAACATTATATTATAAGCTCACAGAATCTCATGTGGAGCAAATTTGGAGAAGGATAATAACCTGATACGATCATTAACTTAATACAGTTATTTAAATTCCGGACCATTGAGATCGAATTCGAATAAAATTTCCTTATTATATTTCAATTGAATTAATAAAAAAAATAACATTCGCTCTTATAATAAAACGTAACATTAGCTTAGCAAGAAATCACAGTTAAGTAACACTGTGCAACTTCGTCCCAAAAACTGAGAAGCTTTTTAACAACAACATACTACTACTCTTATTATAGATGATGTATACAAGCCGCAATTACGCGGCTCAGGCCGTAGAAATAACAATAATTAAGTCATCGAGTCAGCTGGAACAATTCCGATGAGTTTTATTTCCCTCACAATTGCCCTCATACGTATTTAATGCCCGAATGACGACAGTCGTAGTTACATTCAATTATGCAGTTTTGACGACTATATGCGAATTCATTTGTTTTAAGTGACCTTGTGTATCTTATATATATTATTTTAAGGGTTATATTTCAAGTGAAAATGTTGAAGTCGAGGATGAAGGATGAGTTACACAAGGCAAGCTAAGGTCACCAATTAACGATTGGATTGACAATTAAACTTCGAAGAATTATATATCTCGGTGTTATTACAGAAAACCGCTCGCATTTACGAGTTGATGTCCTTTTTGGAAGTCGATTTCGAAAGTGATTTTACTTTTCGTCATTACCTATACTGCCCAAGTTCGAAGTTTACGAGGATGTTTTAATGACAGAACTGGAATCATAATGCGTTCAGTTTTTCGGTTGCGTAATATGACACTTATATCAGATGAACGTTATGTTCAAGATATATATTCGTATGTCTCTTGTTGTTTTGTGTTCTTAATTATTTAAACATAGAATTTCCTTAAAACATACGTATTTAATATTTTTATTTTATTTTATACTTATGACCTGTTTTTATTTATAATTAAAATGGAAAGTGAAATCCTCGCGGTACCTAAATGACTCCAATGTGTCGAAGGTGACTTGATTTATAGCAGATGATAAAAGCAAACCGAATGACGAGGTTTATTTCTTGGAAAGAGAAATAACTTTAGCAGATTTTCCGCAAATACGTAATAAGGAAGAACAATAAAGTGCCCACGACCATTTCGGCCGTCGTTAGGTCGTTACCTACATAAGTATCTAGTTTACTAGGCCTGAACTATAATACCTAGCCATTATAAATTAAATAAACACCTTACAGACATTAAAAATAACAGTTATGGTATTTAGAAACCAGTTCAAGTAGGTAACCGAGAATGTTTTGTTGGTACCAAGTGAGATGTTGGTTGTCATTTGTTTTTTCCTTTTCATTCTTATGAGCCTTATTTGTACGCTATAAAATAGTGTTCAACGAATAATAAACCTTCAAGCGATAACAATGTGGCTTAGTATCGATAGTTAGCGTATATTTCTTGTATATGACTATAGATTAACAAATTCATATTTCATAATACCGAGACGATGTCACAAATAGGGACTGTTGAAGAAATGCAAGGGTTCTGCTCACGATCTTTCTTTATTATGCGCATGAATAATCTGTTCCATTATTGATTTATATATGATAAAGCAATGTGGCACGATATCATAAATATGATAGTATCTAAACATGTATTCTGATAAACTAGTCGTGCAAGGTATAAATGTAATGTACTAGAACAAAATAAAAACCTTTTAGTTAATAATAAAAGAGATAGGACGGTTTAAAAATCATGCAGGATCAAATTATTTATTAAGTTAAGGAGCATTTATTTCTGTCAAGCCGATTTCATCAAATCGTTTTTACAACACGATTTCATGAAATTGAAAATTGACATCAATGTTTTTACAATATACAGAATATTAACATGAATTTTATTCACATCGCCAAATCAAGTGGTTCCTCCTACAAAACTGTTAAAAAAGCCAATTTAGGTGCTGTCAGCGTCTTAAGTAGTGTTGTGGCCGGCGCCGGCGCATTAAAGTCGTCCTTGCACTTTACGGGCCATCATCTCTTACGTTTCGACCGTATCGACTCATCTCCGCCATTAGTCAGAAACTGGTCCGGCTTCCTACGGACCAGCGCAGGATATTGCCCCACATTCACCATTCATTACCTTAATGGCTTTAGGCTGACGATTATTATTGCGAAATATCATTCCCATATAAAAATCGATGCTCACGGATGATTTAGCTGTTCACACGATTCTAACTTCAATTGCTGGCCCGCAAAGTTGAAGATATTTTTCTGTAATATTAGGTATATTATTATAAAATCACTGGCAGTCTTGCTTAAACCTACCATCCGGTTGAAATTTGTACTGGAAATGCATATAACTAACGCAGTTGCGAAGGTTTCTTGACGGAAGAGCGATTTTATGCAGGTTGAATAATCAAAGAAACAAATATATATCGTTTTATTAGTGGTTCGTTTTTAATATTCCATACTTAGTGAAACTATGAATAATAATCCTATCAAATGGACTCAGGTATTTAACATGCTAATCTCTGATTGTTAACATGAGATGATTCAAACGTTCCGCCGCCAACCACTGTTTATTCAAAATTAAGCTTTAATGATTCGCCTTGTTGGTTTAATTTGACTTGTTTGGTTAGAGATAAGATCGTGCCCACGGTAGCCCGAAATCTAGGGTCAGAGAGATCAAACGTGATCGAAAACTGATATTTAAGATTGTAAGAAGAGTGACGCATGCGTGAATGAGATATTAATGCTGACTACCACAGTGATGAAACTGAGAGGCTAGACAACGTAACGACAACAATAATCGGGTCATTGTCATTTGTATAGGAAAAAGTAGGTAAATTTTTGAGCCAAAACATTTACATTTGCTTAAGCAGACGTTTGGTTCTTACGCGGGTGTTCAATATAACAGAATGAAACTAAATAGGCAGGCGAGAAGTTTGTCCAAAAAATCATACTGTTATACGAGTAGGTAGTAGGCACCTACTCGTACGACTCTTAAAAACAGGACAAAATTCAGTACCTATGTATCATTCGTCAATAAAACTGTTACTGCAAACCAAATTTAGGTCAAGTCAAGGGCAATTAAAAGAGTCGCACCATATTTTTAATTTGTAAAGACATAAATGTTGTATGTCGTCAAAATAAAGCGACGACTAATTTAATATCATTGTTTGGACTCATCGTAACGAGTTGGCAAGTTTCGTGTGTAAATAGTATTTAATAATTTACAAAACAATGGGTTCTCTTCGACCTTGCCCACGGACTGAGAGCATCTGCATGGCTGTAATTAAAAGAAGCACAAAACATTCTTGCTTATGCTTACCTTAACTACATATATTTTTCGTATATCCAAATCTTTGAGGCGTTGATGGAATGCAGGTTTCTTGGTTTGTACGATTTATTTTTATTTGGATTTCTTTTACATTTTTCTTTAAAAGACAGCATTCGAACGAATTAATATGATATATTTTATAGGACTTATTCAATTTCAAGCCTGACAACTTTGGTTGATTCAGTTACAATGTTTTCACTATATACATTAAACTCGAAGCAAAACGAAAGTCTGTAAATCTTTTCAGAAAATGTCATACGGCATATCCATTATTATTATCTCAGTTACGAGGCCATCACTAATCTGTTTGAAAGTTTAAAACATCCACGGTTTCTTTGAAGTAGCCGCCCTGAATAAAGGACTTGTTATGTCAACCAATTAAGAGCGAAAAATATCGCGCTCTCCAAAAAGCGAAGTTAGTTAAGGTTCATCAAAATTGTTCACTTTCGATGTGCGCCTTTTTTGTGCAAAGATACGGCGTTTATTACCTTATTAGTGGTTGGATTCTGCGTGGGTCAGTGACGCATGGCGTTTTTATAGATGAGGAAGTAAAGTAAATGAACTGCGCCCACCTCCGAAGTATGAGATGGCGAGTTCTTAATGGTATTGTTGTCACCCTTTTTTATATTTTTTTCTTTAGGCGGTTTGATTCATTTCCTTTGAAATACTCAAAAGTAGGCCACTAAAATATTAAACCACGGAAAAAGGAAAATCGTTTGACGTATATTTTACCGTAATACCTACACTTAGGCGACTTCCTGACTTGGCGGGGCGGGATCGATATGTGAAATTTTCTTCTTTGACGTAAACTTACTGACGTCGCAAAGATTCTCATTTGACGGAATACTGTCAGTATTACATTTGCGCAGTACTAATATCACGCGCAGAAGTGGACCAGTACTGTCTTCGTATCGTCCCGCTGCCGCACATCCCGCGCCAGTCAGGAAGCACACATTTAAATGTAGGTGCGTAGTAAAAAGCGTTACTGAGTTGACTGACAGTTGACACTGACATTTGACAGTTTTCTCATATCGTACCGCCTCCGCACCGACAAATCAGGAAGTCACCTTAGTTCTCACATGGAATGACAGCAAAATGTATGTACAGTACGGGTAAATAATAAAGTATTTCACACCTTTTTAGGGTTCCGTAGTAAACAAGGAACCCTTATAGTTTCGCCATGTCCGTCCGTCCGTCCGTCCGTCCGTCCGTCCGTCCGTCCGACCCCCGTTTTTCTCAGTAACCGTTAGTACTACAAAGCTGTAATTTGGCACGAGTATAGATATTGATGACGCCGACAAAACGGTAGAATAAAATCTTGAAAAAAATTTTTTTTTATGGTACCTCCCCTACATGTAAAGTGGTGGTGCAATTTTTTTTTCTTCCAAACCCCATCGTGTGGAGTATCGTTGGATAGCTCTTTTAAAAATATTATAAGGTTTCTAAGAGTATTTTTTGATTCAAGAATTGGTTGGCGTGATATTAAGCTTTGAAGTGATTATTTTCGTTATGGTCAAGTGTCCCCCCCCCCCCCCCCCCTGCCAGCTAAACGGTGGCTCCTACTCATGTGAAAAAAATCATGGCAGTAGTATATACGATGAATTTAAAAGGAAAACTATCACAGCTAAGTAGACATTATTAATTAACGAGTAATAGTCGAACTTCAGAAATGTACTTTGCAAAAGCAAACTTTCGAACAATTTCCATTGATATCTTAGATAATGTTGTTAATTCTGTCAAAAACATAGTAAATATAAGTTTGCGAACTTTTTAGTCCACATAATGTAACGGGTGGACGACTACGGAACCCTACCTTGCGCGTGGCCCGACACGCACTTGGCCGGTTTTTTTAACCATCAACGGTTGATCAGTCTTATCCGGAATTATCCCGACATTGTTCCATGTTACTGGCCTTGACTTGATTACCATATTATGCATTCACTGTTCAATGCACATACCGTAAAACCCACGCAGGCTCATCAACAAATCGACTACCTATCGTTGGCCGAAGGGCGAAGTATAAACACAACACAGCGGGGGCCACCTTAAATATGGAGGAAAAGTTAAAAACTATAAATGTTCCTTGTAAACGAAAGTTATTGTTACAATTATTTGTTCATTCAAGGTTTCGGTGAAGTCATCTTATTTTTATTTGACTTTTATCGTTGGAATAAATTTGGTCATAAGTAAACAAGTACTTAAGGATATTTTAAGAAACAAAAGAATACAATAATGCTACAATAATTTTGTAATTGATTTCTACTACCCAATCAATTGAAATTAATAACCAGCCGATAATTACAAGTAGTCCCACTCTCGGAACTAGATCCATTAGGAGCGGAAACATCAGTCTTATTTGGGATTCGTATTCGGGTATTGGAATTAATATCCTGTGGATTGGATACTTGTATTGGATTTGCATATTTTATATTCAGCAGGCCTGCTTGTGTAATACACAGTGTTATGATTTATGATTAAATTATTCAAAATCACATTGTAGGAAATTGTAAGCAATAATTTGTTTCATCTTTTTTGTGACTTTCAGAATAACAAATCGTTTCATTTTATAAATTTATTTAATACATTAAGCGAAATCACCCATGCAATTAAATTCATAATTTGTAAAGGAGCACTACGTAACATTATTATTAAACCCAGAGCATTATTTATTTTTTATTGTTAAAATGTATTTTAATTTTAATTGAATGCTTATTTTATTTAAAAAATATTTATGTTTAATTTTAAGTTTGTGGCAATTTTTTTTTGTGATATTTATTACGGAATTAAAAGTATAAAGCTAATTTTGTAATATGAATAACAACGCAGTGTCCTGTGTTTGTGACGAGGTCCCAAGTGAACAAAATTTGTAAAAATTAGTTAGTATGTTCTGGTGATGCTTTATTTTAATTTTAATAAACAGGACTATAGCTCGCAGTGGTACAAAACACGATAAGCTTGAAGATACTCTGCCATTATCTCCTTTAAAATAATCAGTGACAGGCGACATTGATTTGCGAAGCAGCGGACGAGCAAAGCCCCGTGTGAAGTTACAACTGATTCGACGCGTCCGAGATACATTACTTTAATCCCAGCTGCATCTACACTTTAATAACAGCATCTCATCCGAATGAAAGCCTTATAGTATAGAAAATACGGGGGTACACATTATTTTGGAGGTATTTAATAACGTTGCCATGTAACACGTCTTATTCTGGACAGATTAGAGCATCTTAAACGCGTGATCGTGAGAATTAATTTTGAAATGATTTAGATGACCTTGATTTTTCGGTAAACCTAATTCAGAGTCGTGTAAAAGATTATGGGTCATTTGCCAGTTTCAAAGTTGTGACTGGAGTTTTTGGATTACCTACGTGTAATGGTATTTAGCAAAAATACAGACAATATTTAAATGATTAAAATTTTTGGTCCCTATGGAGATTATCCAACCTTTTTTTTTCTAAGCCTATAGGGTGTCCCACTGCTGGGCAAAGGCCTCCCCCCTTGACTTCCACTCGTCCCGGCTTTGGGCTGTTTCGGGCCAGTCGTTTAGAAATGTGTCCAGGTCATCCCGCCATCTCCGCCTCGGCCTGCCACGTCGTCTCCGAGCATCTTGCGGCATCCACTCTGTTGCTAATTTTGCCCACCTCTGTGGATGCATACGGCAGACGTGGCCGGCCCAGTCCCATTTCAGCCTGGCAGTCTTAGCTCCAACATCTGCAATACCGGTTTTGGAACGCAGCACAGAGTTCCGAACGCGGTCGATCAGTTTGACTCCCAACATGCTGCGCTCCACTGCTCGTTGGCAAACCTTCAATTTGGTCTTTTGTGCCTCGGTGAGTGACCATGTTTGTGCGCCGTAGGTTAGGACAGGCAGAATGCACATGTCGACGAGCCTCCGCTTCAGAGCTACTGGAAGGTCTCCCTTCAGTAGATCTTTCAAAGACCAATAGCTCTTCCAAGCGTTTTGGATCCGTCTCTCGACTTCCTTGTCCTGTCTCTGGCTGAAAGAAGCTAATTAATCTATCCAACCTACCTACCCAAAAAGATTAGCAAAATACATTACTGTTACCCACTATGTAAGACATCAATGATATGTATTAAGTAGGTAAGATATTCTTAGAAACGCTCACTCACATAGGACAGTGATTGTACATATTTCCTGCCAGATTTTCCTTGATGTTACTTGCAGTAAAAAACATTAAGTCATTCATTGACTCAAAATTTAGCATGATGTTGGTATAGTTTCACTGTTATATGTAATTCATATGAAGAAATAAAATGATTGAAAATGAGTTACCGAATCGATTTAAGTCCGCTTCAATCGGTATGCTATACCCAACTGAGCTAATTTTTGCAACTTTGTTGCAGGTATTTGAAATACCCTTTTAAAGGCCCTACTATCCACAATCAATGGTACCAGAGCAACATTCCCGAGAACTAAGTCCATTGTGGTTACCCTGTGACAGTTAGAGCGTGGCATGTCCGTACCGTTACACATACGTGGGGTTAAATTCAATTAGGTTGCATTACATTCCCCGGCGGAAACGCATCTGAAGCTCCATTTTGCAACTAACAATTTCATTTCAATGTTATTCCAATTCTATCTCAATATCAGTGTGTCTTATTCTTACATGTATGACTATCTTTTAAGAAAAGGGGACCCATGGATAAAAACGATTGGAATTTTTAACACCTTCGTAGAAAATATGAACCCAAGTTGGACCTCGGGTGTTGTTCTGTAACGGGATGCGTATCTTCGATTGAAGGCTTTTCTGTCTGCAATGTTTGCATGTTTTTCCCTAACAAATAACTTGTTCAAGATACGTTTTGTGACTTCCCGAGTATAGTGTTTGATTTTAGATAGGTACCAATACATATCAGAACGAACTTCAGAATTACAATTTCGTAACTTAAAATAACCTAAAATCTCCTTTATAGAATAATGAAACGAATATTGAACGTTTTAACTATGTTTTATTTAAACAGTTTCTAAGTAAAGTCAGCGTCATATAGTACATACTATATGACGCTGACTGTACCTACATATAGTATAAACCTATACTTTTATAGAAGGCCCGAATGCAACTTGAGACACTGGAGGCCGCAGAAACGGCCAGCACTGTGGGTGGTCGTGTTTTTGCTCTTCCCGTAATTAAGCACCCATACAAAACACACACAAAAAAACTTAAGACAACAGTCAGAACGCATTGACATAAAGTTTAAAATTCCATGACTTTTGTGCCTTTTCCGTGGTTTTCTTATTAAGCCTCATTACTTATCACTTCAGTTGGCAATTATTTTAATTACTTATATTATAAACATAAAGTTTTTACTTTATTATTAACGAAATATAAAACAGTACATAATAATTTCATGGCGAAAATTCGGCGAATGCCACAAAACGTGGCTAAAAGTCTATATTAATTTACAATTTTCTTAGTTGGCATCTTATTGACACGCTGAGATATGCAATTACATTGGGAATTAGATGGGTAAATTAGGATCAAAAGCATCTCTCGTTGATACTTTAATTGGAAGAGGCTTAATGATAACTCTTGTAAAAGAAATGAAGTACGATTCCTCTACGAAGGAATGATTCAGAATCTACGACGTACGATTCCTAGGAATAGCTATTAGCTACCACCTATATCCATTTCAATTGTATTGATATTTATCGTAGTACCACCTTTTGACAAGGCAACGACTGATACGTTCATGAGCAATGAAGTAAAAACAAACATTGATTTTACTGGAAATGTATCACGAAGCGACGTCGCGGTTAAATATAATTGAGTATCTTAATCAAAAAAGCAAGATAACGTTAAGTAAAATACACATAAAAACTAAGTTATAAGTAGAAGAAACAAGCTCGATTTCCATTTAATTGGCCAGCTCGTTTGTTGAATGCGAGTAGTCGAGACTCGCATGTTCACTGATTTCTCAATAGAGATGATCGTTTGTAGCCGCAGCCTAACATCACTCTATTCAAGAAACCCGCTCGGCATCCTCCAGTTATGGCATCCTATCTATAACGTTATTGCCTATTACAAAAACACCCATGTACGCCTATCCACTTTTCACTAACAGGCCTTATAAAGTTCTAATAATCCAATAGCAATGTTGCAGCGGGAAATTTGTCTTAAAATACGAGTACGAGTTTTCATAACAGAACGTCGGTGAAAGCGTGAGGTCTTGGAATAATTTAACTATTAGATACGAGTACCTACTAATCACCCGCTGTAAATAATTCGACTTCATTCTTAAACAAAATAAACGTTCAATGAAATACAGTACGTATACCTGTGTCCCGATTTTTAGGTTCTTTGATTACTTGAATTTTCGAATCAATTATAAAGTGGCTCTTTATACAATGAGTAATTCTTTAACGTGTTCGGAAATTACGAACTAATTACGTATCAATATAAAACAAGGACATCAGCTCCGAATCTGTGATGTGTGCGTTACGGGCGTTGCGACACCATATCAGATAACTGTGGACGTCGCGTTAAGCAACTATAAAGTTATAATTACTAGCGAATGTTCTCAGTCGTGTCGTTAGGATCAATGTCGGTACAACAATGCGACTGATCGATTTTTGTGACTCATCAAGGTGAAGTGGGCCGTAGCTATCCCTTGACCGACGTCCTTGCTTTCGACATGTCGGATCATGAGATAACGAAGCATCGATGCCATTGAAAATGATTGAAATTTAACATGATGAAGTGTCCGCCCCGGCTTCCTGACGTACTCTTTTTACTGGAATACCTTGGGCATAGTCAATCCAGATACCGCCCTCTTATCCACTATTGTGTCCGCAAACTAAACTGACGATTGGAAAGGCAAAAAAAATGAGACACGCTCCGTAAGGCGGTTGTCACAATATGCATCGTCTACCTATAGTGGTGTACCGCCTGCAAACCGCGTCATTGTGACAACCACCTTATGCGTTCAGTATTTTTTGCGCATAGGGCAGATAGGGATTGTGGTATAGAAAAAAAGGATATGGCTCATTTGATTCCTTTTAGCACTAAGCACTTGTTTTGCAAGCTTTAGTTTCTTTGTTCTTATTGGATTCATCCAACTTGCCATCAAGGTGCTCGAGCACTTGTTTTATAATGCCATTTCACGGGTATAAAAAACATAACATGTCAGAGTGGACACAATCGACGGGCGATCGCGTACGGATCGAAAGCTCGGATAAACGCGATGTTATCATATGAATATGAAGGTCGGCCGTGTCCTGTAGGGATTGAGGCTAATGGCTGTCTTCGTGATATGCACATGATATGATCATGTCTGTTATAATTAATAGTTTTAGATGACTTCACGCTGTCAAGGTTCGGAAATTAAAGTGCAAAGGTAATTTTATACTAATAAACTGTCTGTAGGTACTTAAGAGCTAATTCGTTTGCTATGGTATGATTATGACTAGAGGATTATTTTATTAAGTAAGAATGTGAAGCAATGTAAACGAAGCTGTGGAGAAGGTATGATAGATGCATGGTGTGAGAAACGATAAGAGTGAGTGAGCAGAGTGAAGTGGCAATGGAGGAGTATGGAAGAAAAGTAAATGAGATAAAGTCAAGCGTGGCGTGTGAAGATATGACCGATATATATTAACTTATAATTTGCTTTGTGACCCCGAGGGCCTACGTTATGAAACATATTTATTTATATACGGGACACCTGACTAGATGTTGGCGAAGAGCAAAGAGTGCATATTAACAGCTCTGATTTTAAAGTTGACATTTCGCCAGAACCTCTTGGATCTCTACAAATGTAATTGTTTCATATAAAATACATATTTAAACATTTACAATAAAAAAAATTAAAGGAATTAAACTAACCTTAAATCATCCCATAGACAGTCCTCGATTTTAGCAACCGATCATTTAACTTCCATCAATACGCATACAGTACCATGTGTTGCGCAATTTGTCCATGTCGCAAGCGACAAGAATAGATAAACAAAACTGGCTCGTAATCTCACCGGCGATCATCCAGATGGTCTTGCAAGTATTTGTTCGTAAGATAAAAAATAACTGGCTGATGCGCAGTGCGCTGCGCACGCGCTCGCAGCCTACTATGTCACGACACTATCGTAGTGCAGTATTTTAATTTCATATGACTACTAGAGCACATTTTAGATGATTAGTGGTAAGACACGGCACCGCACTGTGCGAAAGTTGTGTACAATACTATTAAGAAACGGCGCGATTATTATGTGTTTTAAGGAACATGCTGCGATAGTCGATAGCGCATGCTTTCACAAACCATTAGGCTAGCTAACATGCTTTATACTAGCCGTAGTTTTACGTAGTTTTGAGTATACTAGAATATGTACACGACATGCAAATTAGCCCCCTCGCATGCCATGCATCATTCGCCTAAACTACCTACTTAGGTAAGTAGTTTTAATTTGCAGTTGCGGACCAAACTGTTCATTAGGGTAATAAAAAGGAGCTCGTGAACTTGATGATACTTCATCTAAATACAAATAACCTATATTCTTAAAAACTTTTTATGTACGCAAATTAAATTCTTTACTATATTTTCACTTTACCTGAGATACAGGATCACCTAGTTCAGGCGCCTGTAATATTGTTTAGGTAGTCTGTATCCATCCCTTTCCAAATATTTGACCCTAATCTGATTTTCATTGTATCTGGTAAGAAATGAATGTACTGCGTATGCTTACTTTGTGACGATGGTATCTCGGTACAGGGGGCGTTAAGAAAACCACTTATCCGATGCCATCGCTCCGCGAACGCCCGTAGATACTCATTATTTTGGCTACTTTGGTCTTCTTATCGGTTATTTTGATCTTACGTGTATAACATTACGTCGCGGTTGATTTCGCTTTCATAGGCACCTACTTCTTGATGGATAAACCCGTTGATGTATGGTTAAATAACAAAAGTTTGAGACGTTTGACGAATCAACTAATCATGTTCTTGGGTAGCAATTTCTGAATGCGATTTTAACGCATTAAGTATCGTAATCGAATTTGTGAATGTGCACATTTTTTGTTAGGTGGCGTATCGATATTGACAATGATTTCAGACGAGGATTTCAAAATAGAAAGTGATTTAATACAATAGACAATGCGCAACCATTTTCTAAAGACTTTTGACAATGTTTATACAACTGGTACATGTATAGGTATTATATATCGTTATGTTAAACACGAACCGTTACAACGTTCATGAAATCTCATCTCCGAGACAGAATTGACAAAAGCTCCATTCCGAGTGACGTATACTCTGAGGCAGCTATAAATTCGCTTAAACTCATAACAGTTCTATTTAGAATTACATTTGCTTACTTTCTGAATCTCTTATCTGTTTCTACCTATAAGCTTTCAAATGTAATCATTATTATCAAAAGCATTAGGTTGATTTTGCTTCGAAAGAAGTGTTTGGGTTTATTGGTTGACCGGCCGACGTGCCCTATTCACCGCGATATGCAATTGGCAGATATTTCGAAGGCTTGGCAGAAATTCTCATTGTAATCTATTTATTTGGACTGTAAATTTAGTTTTGTCGGCAATCGGCGGTTTGTCGTCCTGTACTTTTGTACGAATGCCATTCTAGAATTTTGATTTGGTTATTGGTCTGTGATATACAATTTATGTGAACGACTACCTAATAGAACACTATGATATGTATTGTCATAAACGAATTCCATTGAAGGTATTACTATTTCCAGGCATACAATAAAGTATGCTAGCCTACCTACCTACCTTTTAGGAACTTGTTAACGACAGTCCCAATCAAATCATTACCTCCAAATACACCCCTTTACGATTTCATACCAAAAGATGACATCTGTTTAAGCGTACAATAGTAGGAAACAGACAGATCATATGTATACATACGCATGTAGCATGATTATTAATATGAATGTTTCGCATATCAGAAATAACGGAATACTGTATCAAGTAAGTACATTATAGTAGGTAAGTGTGTTACGCTAGTTTTTCGAAGCTACAGCTGCTGGCGATTTTCAAATGACTTTACATAATAGACAGTGGTAGCTCCGCATTCCTATGCGAAATTGCTCGTCAATTTAACGTGCGTATACTATGACAAATCGTACCCATCAGCTGTGTCGAAACCCCGAGGACAATGTTAGGCAATGAGTAATTAATTCAAAGATAATTTTGTTTTTCGCATGACTAGGTTATCATGGAGTGAATCTTTAAAGCAACAATAGAGCTATTATAGTCGAAGCGCCGTTGAGATGTGCTCTGCTCAAGGTAATGTTTTGACGCGCATAATTGGTTTCTTATTTTTGATGGTATTCTCTTTATATGTGTATCTTTCTTCTTGTATTATTATGAAATATGTAACAAACTCAGTTGATGTTGTTGTTGTCAATCGATTGATAATAATCTTGAAATTGAAATATTATTGGATATTGTTTTTAAACTTGGTACCTTGAGTCCTCTAGAATGCATCGTCCGACACCGCGCCATTGCGCTAACTGCGTCTACAATTATTATTACGGCGTTATTTGGTACAGGGGACACACCTAGACTAGTTAGTGACTAATTTTATGCCTCGTTCAGACTGGATAGGGCTTTAGCGTGCATTCCATGATTATTGGATGATGGATGGAGATTTTAGGCATAGTATCTTCTTTAAATACAGGTTTGTGATAGTAGCGCAACCAAATTTGGGAACTGATTTCAGAGAGAACAATATTATAAGTACATACATTGATTTGTTTATGTTCATTTATTGTTCTTATTGAAAAATACGTACCTACCTATATAATGTGAATGTAATTATAACGTACTTATTGTAATTATATACGTTTAAATAATAAGAGTATAGTGCGCGCCATCCACGAAGGCGCACCCCTCCACAGCCCAAGCCGTACAACTGCGCACAGATTGGTATGAGATTCGCTGTGGAGGGGCGCGTCGTCGTGGATGGCGCGCACTTTATGTATCAACCTTTAACTGTAAAATCCTCGAAAGCTCCTCGAAAGCTCCCATAAAGATCGCTTGAGATAAGCGATTAACTAGCGCCAGTACTGACGTCTAGCTAAACACTCACCTCCAGCATTGTCCTAAAGCCTCAATATTACAACAGCGCAGGCAGACTCATTGTATGTTAAGCGGGCACTTCATCTTTAACGCCGGGGCCTGCGCCGGATTCGATTTATCGCCCGACGCGCCCCTCTCGTGACACGCTTGTCGGAATCAAAGATAATAATACACTTAATAGGCTTTAAAATTAACTGACGGTTTATTTATTTGTATAGGCACGCGGATTTATATGCTCCGGAATTCCTGACATTTTCTATCGATAAGTATAAATAGTGTGACCTATGAAACTGTCTCGTTGTTAATGTATTTGACACAACTAGTCCAGTGTGTATTCTAGAACATGGCACTTAGACAGGTACTTGCTGTATACGTTATTTTATTACAGTAAAGAATAAAAAAAATGTATGACCTATTTATTAAATTGTTTTGAGAATTCATTCAGAAGTAATAGTAGAGAGGCCAAGTTGAAAAAACGCAATTTCCGTAGGACTGAAAAGGTTTATACCGGCAAGTGGTATCGTTGGAATCAGCATGCTCTATATACTGATTATCAAAAAGCATGTTGTCGCTTTCTAAAGTGGTGGAGTGAGTTTTTATGACGTCATAAGTTTTGTGTATGAAATTTAAACATTTCATGAAAAAAACATTCAAGCATCTCCTGTTAGGAAGAGCCCAAACTTGATGTGTTTTGAAAATGAACTTTATTTTTTACGTCACCACTGGCCGAAGTCTAAATGTGTGGTATATTTTTAGAATTAGCTAGTGGATCCCTTTCGTTTGATACCCCACTCGATAGGTTATTGAAGAAAAACTTATTATTTTTCATACATAAATGTATGACGTCATAAAAACTCATTCCACCACTTTAGGATCATGCATTTTGATAATCAGTAAACGATGCTGATTCCAACGATACCACTTGTCGGTATAAACCTTTTCAGTCCTACGAAAATCGTAAATAAGGCACTTTCGACGAGTTGGCCTCTCTACTATAAGTATTAGGTACTAAATATTCTGAAGGAATTCATTCAGAAGTTCTAGTGTAGTCACCTTCACAATAAAAGAGCCCGCGGTCCTCTTTGGTACGGTAATTTGATCAGAAGATTTCGTGTAGCCATTAGATTTATGAAAACGGCTGTCATAACTAACCTTCCAAGCCAAAAGGCAAAACTAGACCTTGTTGAAATTAGACCGATATCCTAATGATGATTTCCTTCACCAAAGAGTTCCTGATAAATATTAAATTATATGTTAATATAATGCATAAGTTTTTTTCCAAACCCCGAGCCGGGGTTCTTTGATTCGATCCCACCTTTCGATTGAAGTCGCGTATCTTCCTACTCAAACCTCTTAGGTACTCTTAGCAGTCTTAGCAATAAGGAAGTTAGTTTCTTGTTTGTACTTTGTATCTAATGCCAAATATGCACGCACAAATAAATAAGTTAATTCTAGTGACAAGCGAGACAGAAGGTGTCTCCGAGCCTTACATTTGATTGAATTAAAGCCTCTTGAGCTTGATCAGAGATACCAGTGACACTGAAGTATGTAGACAAAGTTTCTTGTTTAAGAGATAAGATGTGTTGGACTGCCAAGTGGACAAGAAGAAGAGGTGAAATACATGGTACTAATTTTATAAACTTACTCGTACTTTTACTTTAATACGTTGTCTTATGAATAAATAAAACACTATTTGACGAAGAGGCAATTAATCAAAATTTTACCATGCGATAAAGTCAAGTAGGTAAAATAAAACGGTTGGTTAGAATAAATCCGTTTTGACATACCTAGTGGTTTGATAACTTTATTTTAAACTATCTGCAGCGTTGTAGCATACCTAACAATAAAATAAATATATACTTATAACCCAATGTAAAATGAGGATTGAGAGCCAAGTTCAATATTAAGAATATGCGTCGTTGTTGACTTCGCCATCCAGGAAGGCGAAGGCGCGCCCCTCCACAGCCCAATCCGTACAATTGCGCATAGATGTATGAGATACTCTGTGAGGGGCGCGTCGTCGTGGTTGAATCGCACTATACAAAACGATGCTTCAAAGCCACACCACAGAAGGATCAACTCATACAGTTGGCAGCACTAATAGAGTAGCCTATTACAAAACGATGTTCACTTTCGCCGGCCAATCAGCGCGCGGGCAGCACGTGGCGCGGGTCAGAGGTGCGCGCGCGCGTGCTCCGCCATTGTTCGCCGGCCTGACGAAATAGTGCTTCGGCTAAGGTGTGCCCATATCGAGAATGTGGATTAAAAATATTTTTACTATACAAGTACAACCTATGTAGTGTGTTGTGTTCCTGGAGGTAAGCAAGGTTGCCAGAGCTCCCGAGGAGAGCTGTGTTGAGAGCGAGGGCCCTAAATTTGTACCTTCTACTGTCAAATGTTATAAACGCGTTCAGACGCGTATCTACGGCTGAAATGCTCAAACTGATTTCTACAATTTCTACAAGCCGTGTGTTGCCGTATAATAAAGGCGTGGTAGATCTTTCTGAGATTTTGGGGTGCGTAGCTTCTGCTACTAATTAATTGTTCGTATAATATTTATTCAAAATAATAAAGAAGGTTTATTATCAAAACAGGAAAGTTGCATAATATAATAATAAATTAACCTAAGCTAAAATTTTACATTTCAATAGGCAATTAATTCACAGTTAAAAAAATATGATTCGTATATAAATATAAGTGTATAATATATAAATATAAGTGTATAATATTCAAGAACAATGAATTTTATTTATGTATGTACTAAGCTTTACCTGCCCAAGAAGACAATGATGTTTAAGATCCGATGATCCTTAGAGTAACTACAGTGACTCGTCTAATCGGTGACCCAGAACAACAATAATATGACAAGTCATTCATGATTCATATAACTGTGACTATCAGGTCTGTTAATCGTATAATATTTATAAGTTTACTTTAATTAAATAGACTATTTACATTATATAAACTTTTCTCAAAATCATACTAAACATAAGAATCAATATGAGAAGTGTCCTACGAAGTGTTTGAGTTTTAGTTTTATTCATATTTATTTTAAGCCCAAAGTCATTGAAAACTGTGTGCATGTCTGTAATTAAATCTTTTAAATGTCTCGATGTAGAACAAACTTAAGGAAAGAGTAGACATCGTGTCGAGGCGGTCAAACGAAAGGCTCCAGAAAGAGATGTACATGAAAATGGCTTCACGAACAAGAGATTGTCTCTTAAATTAATTATGATAATGACTACGAAGTCTACAAGTGTATATTTTACTATTTTTGTTTAATTTTAACCTAGGATTAAAACTTGACAATAAATGGATGTACTACAATAATATATATCAATATCACTGCGTAAAATTCTGTTGTTCATGTGTAAAATATACTATTACATGCATTGTTCCAAGTCTTGAACTGACGCAAAGAAATAGATGCGATACTTGTATTGTAACTGAAACATTAAATGGCACAGGACATTTGTCTGAGTGCATTATTTCTGCGTGGCCGCAGTATAATACCGGGGAAAAGCGTTCACGTGCGGCCTTCGGACGAGACACCCCGCTCGTATTGTTCTGTGACATTTTAGCCTTGCTAATGACAAGCAATTTTCATGTCGAAACAGACCACATTAGATGGATTTATATTGCCTTTTAATTTGCCCCAAATAACTCATGGATTGGCGGTAAATGTGAACATGGATTGCTCTGGAATCGTGGATGACATTTCTGATACGCAATGGTGATATATTGAGACCTTTTTATTTGTATGCATCATAACAACATAAGTAAATCATATAGCATATTGTGCCTGGTATAGTACCTAACTAAACAAACTTCATCATTGTAACACAAAAATAAACCGAGAAAAACATTTCTTGTTGACTCACTTTGACAGAAAGGTGAAGTCATGGTGATATTGAAGTGTTAATCATATTGTTTTCAGCGTCAAGGCTACCCACAGCATTAAGTCCGCCTTTTCGAAGTATTTTTACGCAACGTAGAATAAATAAATAAATACACAACTAACCACTGTCATGAGAAACATCTTGACAAGCAACTGGTTGCTGCTAAGCTTTCGACTCGTATCTTCTCATCATGTGGGCTCAAAACTGTCAAGCGAGCTGTCAAACTGGTGACTCAGTTATTGACGTGACAATGACAGTAACAGTGAAAGATGTCTACATCCGCTTGTACGATGCAGACACATCTTGAGCGTACTTGAACTGAGGACCATGAAATTATACCTACCTACCTACTTGCTATTAGGTGATATACTTATAGAAGGTGCAAGGTACAGTTAAGGTTTCGGCTTTCATATAAAGTCGTAAAGAGCGAAGATTTTCTTTCCATGAATGTATTTTTTTTTTATAGAATATTAAAATGATATTAATAACGAAGACGTTTATGTTAAGTATATATGCAGAAATTCTATTGTTTGATATCTTACGTATGGAATAGCCCAGGTTGGTATTCAGTTAATTATTTTGCAAACTGGATTTTAATTGCAACCGATTATACGGGTATTTACTATCGAGATACAATTTTCACACCTGATTTTTTATTGAATAGGGACTTAATGGCATATAATTTTATAGGTATGTAATGATTTACGATTAAGTCTCCTTTAGGTAATAATAACTTGAGAAAATTGTGAAAGTGTAAATCTTAGACATGTATAACTTCAATGGCTGGCTTATAGATCCCAGACATAATAAATAAGTTAATATTCGTTTATTGTGATGTTGCTTTCCCAAAGGTCATCCTGCGAATGCAATAAAAAAGTGACAACTTCTTGTCGGCCTATCGAATTTAGATCCAAACTTTCTAATAGCAAGGAAGCAATCCGTCTTTATTTAAATAAACGGTATGAATTTGCTTTCTATAGGTAGCGTTCAGTGTTAGAGAAGTAAAAAGTGTAGTTTAATTTAAGCGACATGCAATCTTAAGGTGTCATCTTGAATCCATTCAACTAAGTCTAATGTAACGGTAAATTATGTTTAGTCGGTAATATGTATATAATTTTCAATAGAATACTTTATATTTTATTATGAAAATGTGTCATATACATACTTGAGCTTTTTAGGACTTATAACTTCAAAGTATTTGTGAAATCTTTTGTTTGTCGACGGTACATGTCCAATTTAATAGTGCGTTTTTGCTGCCTGTAACTCAACAAGAACCTGTATTTCAATACATCCAACGAACAGAGTAACAAGTTTAGAACTTGATTTATTACGCTTTACAATAAACATCCTCCGCGGGTCGATTCATTCATGGGCAATAATAAATCTCTTATGGGGCTATTAAGGCTCCACCTTAATAAAGAACCATCCACACTGACATACAATGGTTCGGACACTCCGAAATATTTATACCGATGTTTTTATCGACCGAGCAGTGTGAAAGGTCAGCCGTAAAGCTGCGATCAAAGTGCCGTTAATAGAGAACTTATTAACACTAGTAGTTAACCGCGTCTCAATCTAACCCATTAACGCATAGGAAGTGTCTAATGGAGTGCGTTCGGTAGCCACGTTTAGAAGATGGTGTTAAGAAATAATTACTATAGACCACGCCCCGTCTGATTGGTTTTCGTAAGCAGCCATAAATCCACTTCGATTCCAGATCGCAACATGTGTTTCTTATTAGAAATAATAAGATAATGGGCGTGTAATGCTCAATTGATATATACATATTTTACATTTCAAATGAACACGCGGAGATGTAGCACCGTAATTGTTAACGAGATGATTCCCAAATTAATGACGCTGTAATTAGAGGTTGCGGTTCTTTTTATTGCATGGATGTATTACCTATTTATGCTATAATCGGCTCGATGGTAATAAAAAACCGTGATTTCTTCGTTTAAAGTAGTTTAAATACCAGTTATGAGTTATGTTTTAGACTTATGATTTTTGGTCAGTATGCTTATTTTTCTGTAAGCCGGAAAGTCAAGAAGAAAAAAAAATTGTTTGAAATTTTTGAATTTTTTTGCTTGACATTCTTCGTATATTCAATAATAACAAGAAAAAATAAATTATATGCGGGAGTGCCAAAACCGACGAATAAAACTTGCACAGAGTTTGTATGGGGAAGGCCTTGCCTCTACAGGCGCCTTAAGTATATTTTTAATTAATTTATATTTTGTGTGGCCTGAAGTCACTACAGTTCACAATGAAACTTGAAAAGTGGATCTTCTTCATCAGTTCAGTCATTTCTATTCAACTAGGGATGGCTACGACTTACAGCCGGCGTAGTACTAGTGCTGCCGTCGGATGCTCTAATCTGCCTTATCGCGCGTTTAGCCGGCTGGGCGCGCACGCTATCTGCCATCGCATGGGAACCGTTCTCACGAGCAGAATGCAACGAACAACAAAAAGGAATGTCAAGATGCACGTTGTGTAACGCTATTATACTACTAATACAACAGTTTGACATTCGTCCAATTTGCATTGAACGTTTGTTCTTGAGTTTTGGAGCCATTTTTCATGA
Organism: Cenopis cana; assembly: GCA_951800055.1. Taxonomy (NCBI): domain Eukaryota; kingdom Metazoa; phylum Arthropoda; class Insecta; order Lepidoptera; family Tortricidae; genus Cenopis; species Cenopis cana. Next base: position 10,678,075 of record OX637488.1, read on the forward strand.
AGGTCCGTTCTCTTCATTGTCTCAGGTTTTATATGGCGCCTTTGTGTTACTGCGATGATGTTGATATTGGGATTAATTTAAAAGCTCATCCAAATATTACTTCTCTGATAATATTATTATAAGCTTCGAAGAGCAAGTAAAGACTGAATTTGGTTCTTAAACATTCTTACAATACAGAACAAATTTTCCTCACTGAAAATAATTTGCCAGATTTCTATTAAGTATTTACAAATATTGCGTAACGCTTCCACAATTTCTCAGCACACGATTCAATGTCGATGGCTGATGATATTCATTAGTAATAGAAACGTGTAATTTGAGATAAGTAGGCACGCAATAGGCACGCGTCACAAAATCTGTTTTAGATTACACTAATTTGTCAGTCCTCTGGCCGACAGCAGTCCTCCATTCATAGCCCCATGTGTGGGAAACGTTATGAAATTGAAAATGATCATATTTCTTTTAAAAGACACCACACGATTGCACAAAGATTCACCTAGTTTTCGTCGTTAACTATTCATTATTATGTGCCGTGGGAGATTTTTTGTGGTAGCTATTGTTATGGTTTTATTAGGCGCATTCCATAGGACTCGCCATTCGATGGCAATGTGGATGTGGGCTACGTCGGGCCGACGGCTGCTTACTTAGTAAAAGCCTTGGCTGCGGCCCTTAGATTAGCAATATTAAAGATAATTATGAAGACAAACATGTTTTGTGACCCAAATATTGCACAATTGAATAAAAATAAGTTATTAATAAGTACATTGGAACAGGGACTTTGTGAAAAAAAAAAAACATATGCAGTATATTATGCACTAAGCCGGTATTGACAAATGTTGAAGCTTATTTTTACTAAGAATAATTTGTTCCCCGGTTTATGTTCATACTAGGTTTATAAAATTATTAGCTAATATGAGAAATTAATGTTCCTTTCAATGACTGAAGGTCCTATGTAATTTTTTACTTGCACATGTTTGTAGTAGATCACTGAACTAATCAATAAGTCAGTACAAACTACATATCACATCACATGTAATAAAATCAATATAAACCATATAATATTAGTAGACACCTGTCAATCACTTTGAAAGAGTTATCACCAACCAATGATTTGCAATAATCTTATGCTACAAGGTATACTTTAGTGTATTATGTGCTAAATTATACTTAAATGCGTTTGAATACCTACACTTACCTTAAGGCGCTACACTGAGAAATTTGGAGACTTTGAAACGCTGTCCTGCTCAGACTAGCAAACAGTAGGGGCTGATTTTCAGATATATGATTCTTGACTATATGATTGTGGTACTGACAATAGCGAAACATGATTGCTTAAAATTTTCTCGATAGAAAATAAATCCAAAGTTGAGTCTATTTTTTCCTTTTTTTCCTCAGCCTACTAAAACAACGCATTATTAAAAGACACGATTAAGTTAATATGATGGTATTTTACCTCATCTAGGTACTGACAAGAGGAAATTTAATAAACCTGCACATAGTCAGATATTTAACGAGATTTGTCTAAAAAGCCATTCTCGGAGAGGATTGCATCCCGTTTTGTCGTGAGCGAAAAACAAGGGTGTCTCTTTCAATCGATATATCGCCTTAAAATGTCTTGTCAGACATTAATAAAATGCTACAAGTACCTTGAACAAGCTAATGTAAAATAAGTTGTCACTTATTTTACATTAGCTTGTTCAAGGTACTTGTAGCATTTTATTTTATGACTACGAGTATTATAAAAAGTCGGTCGATTTCGTACGTTTTGCAATATTGTGCCAAAATTGATATTTGCAAATGCAATTCTCTTTCTGACTTTGAGGAAATGTGATAAAAGCATGATAACATTTTATTTGTCAAACCCATTAAAAGCAATACCAACTGATGTAAATAGATGCTTGACCCACATTTGCAGAATCTGGGGTAAATTGAATATGTAAGTAACCGTAATGTATTGACGACATAACTATCAATTAAAACGTTGTATTAAATCAATAACTGATGCAAATTGCAGTGCTTCGCGATGTTTTTGATGCAAACTTCTACAGCCACATTGATGATGAAATAGAGTCCAAAGTATCAGTAACTTTGTTGCAGGCTAGACATTGATGATATATTACGTTATTTCAAAGCAAGGTTAGTTAAAATTTTTGCTACTGAATAATGAATATTCAGTGTTCAATATGAACTTGCATTAGATTATTACACTTAATTAACATCTAGGTACCTAACGTCATCAAAATGCGCTGCTTACTTTGTGACACGTGCTGAGTCGTAAAAGTGCGATAGAGCGCTTGGCGATATCTAATTCGATGATAATGACAAGGACCTAATTACCTATTCGATCGATACTGACTAACAAACCGTTTTGTAGCAATTCATTACCAAACACATGTCATGTGTTGATAAGCGCTTATATTCTGTTGCTTTTTCCTGATGCTTATTAATCCATACTAAATAAAGAAAAACAATAAATTATAACATTTAGTTTTAATTTATTACAAAAGCAATTTTAGTATTATGAAAAAAATCCCGACCATCGTGCGCAGCTCCGCTCATTGGCGGAAATGATCTCAAGATGTTGGCGGCGCGGCGTTCCCCGCTGCACAGCAATGCCTTTGTCCGAGAAACCCGCCATAGCATACTTAATTAAATATTGTACTCGTATATTATATTTACAAACTGGCCCAGGACATTTTTTCTATGGTGATATTCGTCTCTAGGTATATGAAAACAGTTATATCAATGAATTTGTCAAATATCTCAATACTACTGGGTCACGCAAGCATTGTTATAGTGCCCCAATTTTGATGGTCTATTACAAAACCGTTCGTAATCGATTGGGTTATAATAATCGTATCGGCAATTAGTCCACCGGTGATGCAACCGCCATTTTCGTGATTTTTCGTATCGGTGGGAGTTTTCGATTATTGTTAGAGATCACGATAGTTGCCTATAGATAGGTTCTGGCATCTTTGTAAAAGGTGTAATTTAAGAAGAATAACTGCTAAAAGTTATGATCTTTTGTGCGTGATGGGCAGCATAATGCTTGAGTGAACCAATTTTTACGCCAATGAAATGGCGAGTGATGTTTCAATCAAGGCTTGTATAACGCAAGCCGTTTTACGATCGCTTCGCTTCCGTTCATGTTTTACTGTATATTGGAATTCCGTATTTAATAATCATGAATTAAATTAGGGTTAGTTATTTCCTCTCAAATGTGTTACTTTAGATTTAATACGTAGAATAAAATTAAATTTAAATTTATAATAAATTCGTCGACAAATTCATGGGCATTAATTACAGTATTGTTCTGAAAATATTCTTAGCTATGTTGCTAATAGTACCACTTGTTCGGAGTGACATCGCCGAAAAATTACAAGATCGAAGATTTCAGAACCCTTTAATACTTGGCTGCATATGATAATGTAATGTAGTTACAAAAGCAGTTATACTCATTTAATTAATTTACACGGACTTACTAAAAGACAGCTCAAAATATCATGAGTTTTTGGTTGTGTCTTAAATTGTTCGCTTCATAGTAGGAGATGGAGCCGATTACCAATACTTGTTAAACGACCACAAAAAAGGAGGTTCTCAATTCGGTTATATGTTCTTTTTTATGTTTGTTACCTCAGAACTCTGTCGTTTATGAACCGATTTAAATTTTTTTTCTTTGTTTGAGATTATTTATTTCTAGGTTGGGCCCGTTGTTACCAGAATCCAGTTCTCATAATGGGGTCTATGAGGAATTGAGGGAACACCTCAAAATTTCAAGGGAAGCATTAGCGATTTTAGTATTTTTTAAAGTAGAAAATAGTACAGTAATTGATAAAGAAGTCCACGGGTGGTCATCCAATATTCCTAACTATTTATGGTTGGCGCAATGATATTTCGATTAAGATAATGAAGCGAATATGACGAAGCAGATTTAAATTTCCCTGATGTAATGTTACCATCAACCTGATCTGATAGTTGAAGCCGGAAGGTAGGCAACGGAACTCTGTAATAAAACAGTGTAGCTTAGCCAGGTTTGGGCCTATTGCGATTGTCACTCATTAGAAAATGTGAAAAAAAAATAATTTGACACAGTTGCCACAGTGCTACTGAACTTTGTAACGTCTTAACAGGGTTGTCATAATAATTGCCTAACTACCTGAAAATCTGAAAAACTTTTCGTTTCTCGTTGAACAATGTAGGTATTAAAATTCTTATAGTCGGTGCCATTGCCATTTCGTCAGCTTTAGGCAATTTCTCTGGATGGCACAGCCTTCAAACATTACAATACCTGCCTACACTGTTCAACAAGAAACTTCAAGTCTTTGACCTAATAGAAGTTAGGCAATTATTATGACAACCCTGTTAAGACGTTACAAAGTTCATTAGCACTGTGGCAACTGTGTCAAATTCACTGTAATCATAACGAGGTATACATATAGGGCTGGCATTCATGTGTGTGAACGCGTTTTATACGCAAAACAATAAAATTCCCATGCACCCGATTGCCATCGCAGAGTTAACAGTAAACTTGCGTTTGCGTAACCAGAAGACGTATGCCACGGAGATAATGAAAGTGATCTTTTTGTGTAACGAGAGAACAATATGGGTGCTGCCTAATGAGGTTTGTGGGTACAGACGTCATTGATATATTAGCGCTGTGCATTGAGAATGAGAGTGAACGTGATTGTGCATGTGACAGGATGATAAATAAATCATTAATGCTTTGATGTACCTATCGAGCATAGCCTGTCATGACCATCTTGAATCAGGTATGAGCGCTAAAAAGCTGTCTGCGGGACGTTGGTAGCCTACCTAAGGCTTACATTAGCATAATAGCAATTTCTTTAGTAAGTAGGTAACTATTTTTTTAATTCGGTAACTGTACAAGCCAAGTGTGAAGACAGACAATGGGTACCTAATACGCACAACACAAATAAATCAATGCAACGAAGACATTTCAAGTTATTGAACGTTTTAAATGAAACTAATATCCGGAGGCTATTTGATGTTGACTTTGCAGCAGACAAAAGAATTCCAACCGAAAACCAAATTAAAATCTTGTTTAACCTTTATATCACTTGAAACGTCTTGAATTAATTTAATATTTTTATTGTTTATTGACACCAGAACCGACGTTGGTCAAATAATCGACTACATATTTATGAGTCGGCTTCTCCTTAATCGTAGGTCCATGCATTAATCTTCGATGAGCCTTAGGCTATCTCTAGACTCATGTAAAACGGATGTCCGGTTAGAAAGGCGATCTAAGTAATTTTATTATTGAACAAATGCCTTTTATTGAAACGTAATAATGATAAAGATTTCAAGGATACCTAACAGTTTAAGATAGTATAGTCTAAGATAACATAGTAAATCGTCACAGTACACTTTGCTTATTACTTGTTTTTAAATTGTACGAACGAGTGATTTTGAAGATTCTTTAATTTTTTTTACAACTTATAAAATAAGATAAACGTTGTATAAACCTAAATAGCCATTAGTTAACACACTATTTAAGATAATGTTCGCCTCTATTATTTGAATACAAGATTGAGAGTGGCAAGTATTGTTTAGTGTCGGGCAATACGACATTTACCATGTAATACGAAATAAATATGAAAATATGAAGTTTCTGACGAAGTTTAAATAATGTGTTTCCATAACTTACATGTCAAAGTTAACGTCGATTTGACCGCGAGCCGAGTGCAGACTATGAAAATGAATCTAAAAATTATGCGCCTCTATCTAAACGTCTGTGCATTTTTTTTGCGATTTAAATTTATTTCGAGTGATGTACTTACGTGAATGCAGACTAAATTTCCTTGAATTTAGATCATCGACGTCTGTCCACGTCTGCAGTGTGTGCTTATTAATGAAGCGTTCGCCAAAACGAATGCGTCTGACTATAAGTCATGTATAAATCGGCCAATTCTGCAGTTCAACTTGTTTTTCTCGATCGACACAAGTCGTGGAGTTTAATAGTAGACGGTTTGATGGTTCGAATAAATTGTCATCTGCATCGTGATTCATGTGTCTGCTGCAGCAGACGAATAAAATTTTGTCGTTCCCTCATAGCGACACAACGTTGCATGCAAATATAAATGTTACATACGCATTGAGAAAACGTACGTTTTTCACAAGTGCTAGCACTACAGCTACAGCAACCATATACCTACATGCATGTGTATGTAGGTAACTATCTTCTGCTTTTGTGATTATTACTACTTGAAATAAAATTATTTAAACATGCAGTATCAACAAGTTAATGTTTTACAGTTCACATAACCCGCAGTATGGCTAGAAAAGTATCGCCTAATTTTAGAATAGACGACGTAAATTATAAATTGCCGCTTGAACGGACGAATAGAAGATCGTAACTTTAGTCAAGGTAATTTACATCAAAAGACATACATTCGGCGATAAAAAAAAATTATACCAAGCTGGTGGCAAACAAGTGTACGGCCTGTACGATGTTAACCAGTCACGGGCCGTGTTATCGTCACGTTTATCGACGACAGATGACAAGATAAACCATTTGTCACTTTCTATCGAGTGGTATCAGAAAGGGACAGAGCACCTTGCTGTTTGTCGTCGATAAATTCCCTGCCGGCATCTGTATTTCCGAGTTCATATGAGCCGGCTGCCGACTGCCTCATCTTTGCCCTTTATTTTATTTATTTATTTTTAATAAAGAAATCCCTTTTTTATTAAAAAAGAGTGACTGTCATAGACCCCCAGAAGCCTGCAGAAGCTTGCAACTCCAGAGGAGCCACATACGTATTTCCGACCCTATGCGCGTTATAATTCGGTTATTTTATTAATGACAGTTTCATACTTACATTATCCGCGCCAGTTTCGTGAAGCGACCTATACCAACTCTGGTGGTTTCCTCGGTTTCATTGTCAATTGTACCTATGCAATTTTGATTATATCGTCTACTTGCCTCGCTGTTGAAAAAGTCGCTTAAAGTACTTAACTACTTTTAATGATCTTTGTCAAACAATTTAGTGTCAAACAGGCGCCGCAGTTGAATGCTCATTTGTTGGGTATGCGAAGAATGTACACGTCTAAAGAAGATCCTTCACATCACCGGTAAACATGGAGTCATCTAAACGCCATGTCACACCAGGAAGAGTCACGAAAGCTTCGCAGATAATTAGTAATGGCAGCAATTTGATGCAAATGCTCGCCCGGCTCGTTTTGAAACCATCCGTTAGGCACACCCACGAGGTACAATCGTTGTTAGGGCGATTTATTTAATGACATATAGCCTAGCTAGCCTTTCGCTCTTGGTGGAACCTTATATACGGGAACTATCAATGATCCACGTGTGTGTTTTTATCGTTCTGTACCAAAATGGTCCAAAGGAAAAAAACATACTTGTTCGATCACTCGATGTTTAGGCTGCGTTTCCACCAGAGATGTGCGAGGATGTGTTTTCATATATTTGACACCTCGCTCGGCGCGTTGCGAGGTGTCAAACGTGTTAAAACGCATCCTCGCACATCTCTGGCTGGTCACAATCAGTATTTTTTCTAGTAGTACCTATTATACGATTGACCACTTAGTTTATTACAAAACGACGTCACAGTCACAGTCATTCGTAGTTTTATTCCAGGAAAAATTATCCGGAATTCAGCTAGTATCATAATATTCTCCTATGTATATCCAAACCTGTGACACGCGAAGGAAAGTATGTGTGCGTGCGCTGTCGGTACATGCGTCAATTTTTTGCGCGGGTGCGTAGCGCGTGGGGCGGACGAATCGCGAGGCGCGACGGCACCCGATCGACACCAGGCGGGTCTCTCAGGGACAAGGTAACTGACCTCGGTGCGGGGGGTTGATGTCCGTTCTGTATGTAATACTATTATAATACTATTCTGTGGTATGTCTAATCAAAAGGACTATAATGCTGTTTTTACTCCATAGTTGATGCTTGGTTTAGGTAATTGACTCGCATGAGGAAGAGCGTTCATTCATCCTCAATTCTCACACCTTCGCTTAAAGAGTCGCATATGGTATGAGTAGTTTGAGAGAAGTGTCCCCTCTCATTTTCTTAAACTTTTTACCTAGAGAGAGTTAAGGAAAACAGTGAAAAGGTCGTAAAGTCGGTGATGCGCATATGACACCCCTTAAAGCAGCAAGGTTTTAGCGGCGTGCGATGACTACTCAGGCACTTACCACCGGAATGCCAAAACCAGCCGTAGGCTTATTTGCTACCGTCCTGGTATAAAATAAAGATAATATAATAATTTCATAAAATGTACCGCCTTATCTTCTTGTCATTCGCTTAGTTACGACATTATAAAACGATCAAAATGTAGCAGTCGTGAGATAAAAATAATTGCGTAAAACCAGGTCGAAGGCCTTCTGGGACCATTTAATAAATTCGGTACGTTTCAATATCAAAGTAAAAATCTCAGCAATAAACTGCTACAAAATACAACCACAAATACAATTAATACACTCAATTAAATTACTCCGTGATATATTTTTTGTGAATGGACTGTTTTTTTTTATTCCGGAAGCGGAGAGGCTGTCGCGGCACCTGATCGATATAAGTTCAGACATGTCTCAGTTATCTAACGATAGGCTTACATTGCCTCCGGCTTGGTCAAAATGATTCAAAGACGATTGCGTAGAGTAATAGGTACCTATGCCTTACATTTGGACAAACGTACGGTTGAAAAGTCGTAACCAAACGACGAACAAAGTTTTTAATGGCCTGCTATCACTGTAAAATTTTATGGACTATAATCCCAAAATGTAGCATTCCAATACAGGAAAACCCATATATACACGAAAATCGTATTTCGAGTATAGTAAGTACTTTCAATATTCGAGTTACTAAGATAGTTACGAATTTAGACCTTTTTAACTTCGCGTTATTCGTTCGCGGTGACTCCGCATTTAAGTAGCTCTGTAACCGCACAACACTCAAAATCGGCAGCAACGCAAGCGTACCAAAACGCAACGCGTACTACAATACCAGTGAAAGCGAATCGTTTGATTTTTTAATAACAGAGATGACACAGCGGTTTGCTGGCTTCAGGTTTTTTTTCCCCCGTGTGGACGAAACCGAGCGTGATTGACTCGAGCGGAGATTGTGCGATTAACTAAACACCTACTTTCCTTTACAGTTTGACAGGGCTTCCTCATACACAGGTTGATTTTATCTGAATTTTTATGACATCAGACAAATTTTCTCAGATTTAATCACTCACGTAAGAGTTACTGAAATAAAAATAGGTATGTCACAATGAGACCATTGAACTCCCCTCCTCCTATTTGGAATGTTGAATTCAGGTGTAGCTATAACATTAACAACCATATATAAGGAAAAAACTGAGCAAGACAGTATGACAGCCTTCTTGCTTTTGCCTATCTAAATCTGCCTTAGAAAGCAGTCAGTCTAGAATTTTGAAGCACTAATTAAAATAGGGGTAATTTTGAATTATAACTCTGATAACAAATTAAATATTAAGGAGCTATCCTTATACCGATATCGCTGAGAAATTTCTTAAATTTATACATTGTTACGCTTGGAGAATTTTTTAAGAAAGCATAATTTTACATTTTGGATAATTTGTTGTTGAAAAACAACGTTTTAATTTGTTCAAGCGAATTCTGTTATCGTCACACTATATCTACCTGATATAAAATTATGTATTCTGTGAGTGATTAAGTTATTATTCGTAATATTTTTTTGTAAAGTTATTTTGTTCCGGTCTTCTTTTTTTCGGTACATTAATATTTTAAAGGAAACTATATGAAACGATTTTTATTTTATCAATTGATATGTCTTTGTAATTCTGAGCCGGTTCATAAAGGCTTATTGGCATGTGATCACTATTCTTTACGAGAGCACGGGTTTTAGTAAAATCGCGTCGATATCGTTCGTTTAAATAAAACAGACAGCTTATGCACGTATTTATGGATAATGTTGGGTGTTGGGTACACTGCCTTGTGATCGCAATGGCGTATGTCAGCTATATATTCATGGTAGTTAGTCCATTTAGTAGAAGAGGGTTGGTCTGTCAACGACTGCTCTGATAAGTGCATATACGCAAGTTCTCACTTTAGTTATATTATATATTTTTATTATTTAGGGATCCGTGCGTAAAACGTAAATACCTATTAGATAGTCAATTACTATTTAACAATACCTCTAATATTTAAGTATTTTACTATGATTGACTAGTATTTAATAATTTACCGTGACTCCTTTGGAGTTAGGAGCGTCCATAGGCTGCGGTGTCCGCTTACCATCAGGTGGACCATACCTACGCTAATTTTCCACCGTCGTTGTATAAAAAAAGTAGTACCTAAAGTAAATTAGTGTTAATTTACCGATTCTAGCATTATAGAAATAGGTATAGTGAAAAAGTTAAACCTAATACGTTTACATATACTTGTACAGAAAAATATAATTATAATCTAGAAATTATTTCATATTTAAGTACAATTTACTAGTCCAGTAAGGTTACATAATATTATGTGCTATTAAATTGATAATTTATATTTTTTATCACGGAACCCCCGGTAGTTATCCTTCCTGATGATTTAGTGAATTTGTTATGGATTTGACCTTTTACGAGTCAAAAATGAAGCGGGTTTATGATCGGTTGCACTTTTCATATTGAAGCGACGTCAGCGTTTTACGAGTTTTCTGCGGAATTACGATAAATTATGAACACGGTTACTTGAAAATTAAACGCTTAGGTACTTTACTTGAAACTGTAAAGACATATTATGATAACTAAATGGTTGTCTTGATTTGGCCAAATAACCAATTGTTCAATTACCTAGTTATATTTTTTAATATAAAATTTACATACAGGCCATTGAAATGAATAAAGACAGTAATAATTTTAAACATAATTATAATGCCATATTATATGTATTATATTTATTTATTTATATAATTTTATATTTATAGAAGACTATTATATTATACTAACACTATTTGAAATCGATCTATCATCGAAAAATATTCTTTAACCGGGAAAACAAAGCAAACATGGCTTGATAAATAAGTTAATTACGTAAATCATATTATCTATTTAATTATATTTTAATAGACTTCCGGTATAGCAAAGTAAATAAAACACCGTTTTATTGGTCGTTAACGTTAACATTTTAAAATGAATGTAATGATAAAAGTGTGTGGATAGTTATTGCGTATTTAACGTAATTAAAAACATTATTACCGTATTACTTGCTCACTTAACTATTTTTTTTAAAGTGAAATAGTTCTCGAAGTTCAAAGTTTTGCCGACGGGCGACGCATGAGTAACTTTTTGGGTAACTTTTAGCGGTTGTTTATTTTGTTTCATATACCTACTGTTTGTTTTAACGTTATTTAAAATAAAATTATTATTATAACGATTTTAATTTTATAGTAATACTTTATTTATAAGTTTGTACAATATTTGTTTTTATTTTATATTTTCTTTTACATGTGTAAAAAAACAGTTTACATTTTTCATTGTTTTTCAAACTTTGCCAGTTTTAAAATTGATTGAATTCCAATTCCAAAAATCCAGAAAGGTAAGTATATTGATTTACCTATCTTGCTAAATTTAAATTACTCCATTTAATTGTTTGAACCAGAAGCAAACAAATTGATTGATTAACATGAGCTACTGAACTAAATGTATTAAAGTTTAAAGTATGTCGTATTATTTGTTGCATTTTAGAAGCTTTACGAATTTCAAAACCAACTCGTTCATATGGGGACTCTAAAATGTATAAGAGATGTATTTGAAAAACAACGAATAATATAATTTTGACTATTATTTTAATATAAATGGCAAATATTTAATTAAATAATTTTACTGATTTTAGACAGGCTTTTATATTATATAACTATAAAAAATATATTTATACAATCTGATTAAAATTTAATATGCACGTATAATCCTGTCACAGTATTTTTAAATATTAAATATAGACTCAAAACACGCAACTGAAAAGCTTTAACGACACAAAACGTACCTCGTACAACGGAGCGCCACGCGAACGAATCCTTCAGAGCTTTTCAAACCGAAAATTGGCACTTGAAAAAAGTCATTAAAAAATATCCTTGTCATCAAAAACACAAAAGCAATCCTTCACACAACACTAGAACGTTAATAATAATATAATAAACACACTTTCAAAAGTTAGTACACCGCACTTAAAAGTTGAACTTATAAATTAGTTGGTCGCAGCGGACACGTGCGCGCAGGGCCGTCGCATCGCGTTATCAGCCGACAACAGAACTTGAGAGTCGATCTCAATAATAACAAGAAAAGAAAACGGTCCAGTTTCAGCGGGGCTTCTGGATGGCTCGGACGGGGCAGCTGTGCTGCTCGCACGGGGGTTCTCGCTCTAACGGGACTGAGGTTGAACGATAGCGCAGTCGCGCTTGCGACGCCGCGCGGACCGCGCGAGCCGACTATACAGCCTTTTAAAGGCTTTAGGGCTGTTCGATATTCGCGCAAAACATATCGATCTATATCTAGTTTTCCGCGCGGCTCCACCCTCTTATTACAACACAAGCCTAGCTTCGAAATATAATATTATAGCCTGTTTTCAGCCTGAAGGTTCACTCTATAGTCTTTATGGTGAAATATTTTTTGATATCGGATTACTTAGTAGTTCCAGATATTACGTATTACCCACTACACAAGTCAAAACCGACCACTTTATAATATTAGTATAGAATGAATAGACGCGATATGACACCACTTTTGAGTTTTTTAAAACCATCTGAGACATAGAATATAGCGTCTTAAAATCTAAAAAAAATATATGTGTTACATAAGGATCTTGTCTAGTCAAATTCACTCGATAGAAAAAAATCGCGAAGTTACCCCTTTTTGGAATGTATTTTCGATACTACGGCTATTTAACATTTAATTTTTGTACTCAATTAAATATCCTAAATAGTCATAGATAAAATTCGCTGGATTTGCTTTGACAAAATGATTGGCTTAATGACTATAGCTAAATATTTACGAAACTGCGTGCAGAGCTTGCGTAGAGAGCAGGCGTGTTAGAGCGGGACATTTGCGTTGGGGTTACCTCCCCATATTATATTAGAAGTCTTCTTACACATTCTATCGTTAAAAGTCGAGCGTTCGACACTCAAAAGTTCAAAACCGGCCCTCTGATCTCGTTGATGTCTATTGTATACTTAAGCACAGCATTGTTCACGACACATCATCCCCGTAACCCGTTATAAGATTATAAATATTATTATGTTAATACGCTTTTATAAAAGTAAATAACGATTCAGTTACTTTTAAGAGATTGGGGTACTCTTATCACGGCTACAAGTAAGATCATATTTTCCAAATGACCTATGTAAAGAAATTAATACACATCCACTTTAAAAAAGGAAAAGTAAAGTATTAGATTAACAAGTTACCTTTAAAGTGGAGTATCAATAACGAAGTTTCAGTCCTAAATAGCTATGTACATATATATGGTATTTAATTAGAATTATTTGCCTCCATTTACACGTTGGCTGAGTTTAACTTTAATGAAGAAATCATTCGTGACTAAATACGCATAATACGGTATTTGACACATATTAAAATTTATAACACAGTGTCACTTTTTGGATAGTTAGCCATCAAAATATAACAATAAATCGTAAATTATAAAATTTTACCAAAATCATAAAAAGATATGAATCATCAAAAACTCAGAAAATTATGTAAATTTTATTACCGTCCAAAATTCAAATAAAAGGTATCAATAGAATGCTTATGTAAACATAAAAAATAAATTGTATAGCAACTATGTACCTAAACGCATTATTTTACGACTAAAACAGCAAAATACTAATTTTCCCATACAACGGTTGGTCGAATGCAGTGCAAGTGACGTCATTTGCCAGGGCCAATTTGTAGGAGCCTTTTTGAGACCCGCTAGCGTCGAGCTAGGTTTGTCCCCAATTTTAGCCCCTTATTGTGCTCTAAATGTTGTTGGTCCCATATAGACATTTGATGGTCTCTAAAAACTGGTTCGATTGGCATTATAAAAAAAAATTAGTCAAATAGCGTATTTAAAATTAATGATGTTTAAAAATACTCCGACTACATACATACCTACAGATATACTATTAAATAGCAGGTATTTTATAGTAGGTATTTATATAGTATATCTCTAGGCCAGGGGGCTCATTGGCGGCAGTACGGCAGTAGGAAATAAGCTCCAGAGCCTAGCACATAGAAGCAAAGTAGCATGTATGTGCGTTTTCTACAAACTGTACTTCGGTGAGTGTGTTCAGGAGCTCCATGAGCTTATACCGCCTTCGCCCTTCTTCCATCGGACATCCAGACGTACGGCTGGCTACCATCCTTCTTCATCATCATCATCAGCCTATATACGTCCCACTGCTGGGCACAGGCCTCCTCTCATATAGATGAGAGGAAATACCATCCTTACCTGGCCGAAATTCCTCTTATTCGAACCAAGCGCTTTGCATCATCTTTTATAATGCGCACTTCTAAGGTTTGGAATTCTCTGCCGGCGTTTGTATTTCCGAGTTCATATAACCTAGACCCTTTTAAGGCACGAGTGAATGGGTGAGTTCGCTTCATCGTCGGCCTCATCTTTTGCCCCCTGGCTTGATGCTGGCCAAGAGCAATCCCATTTTTAACAAAAAAATATATATATTTAAACTGAATGCTCATAAGTTGGTAGATACGTTATCTGATGTCGATAAATTTCTTCGGGTGGAGAATATTAGTCATTTTTGTGTTAACCAAATAAAACATTAAAGGCGGTCAAAAAGACCCGCGGCCGTGCGGTACCGGCACCTTATTAAAATGCAATAAAAATCGAGAGATGTAATCGATTTTCATAAGAATTTTGCGAAAATTTTGCTCGGCCTTGTCGGATTTAAGACTGTTAAGGGTTAGTTTATATTTTAACAAAATATTGTTTATATTTTACCCGTATGGTGCCGAATTGGAATAGCACCACCCCCTTTCTTCCCGCGGGTGTCGTAAGAGTTGACTATGGGAACCGGGTTGAAGAGTGTTTGTGGGCGATGGCCTAGCAAGCTATAGGTATTTGTGTGCCCCTTTTGCGAATACAGGCGTGAGTTTATGTATGTATGTTGTTAAATATAGGGTTCCCTTCGTCAAAATTGCTTGCAAATTGCTTCTTCAGTTCAAGTCTTGTTTTTCAATTAAATCTCTACTGAACAGAAAAAATGTCTTTAGAATATCACTTTGTTGTCATTGTCGCATTTTGAATTACGTTACGAATTTTGCCGCTAGCTATTTTTTAACTAATATTCTATTTGAGATTGATACAAATCCTATATCATTATCATTATCAATTTACCCAAAAAATACGTGGGTTTCAAACTGATTCACATAGGTATCATTTCAAACGGGCGACCAATTTTTTTGATGCTTTTTAGGCTTATTTAGTTTTAGATTTTAGTTTACTTTCGTTTTATTTAGGATTTACCCATAGTACAAGCTTTGCTTAGTTTGGGACTAGGTTGATTTGTGTAAAATTGTCGACAAATATTTATTTATTTATTTTATTTTATTTTAATTATTTTGCTTCCGAATTCGTACACTTGGAATTTTTGTTTGAGGAATTATTATTAAAAAACCGGCTAAGTGCGAGTCAGACAGTCAGACGGACGGACGGACAGCGGAGCAGTAGTAGCAGTAAAACAATTAATTAGGAATAAAGGAAAAATTTAAAAACTTAGGCACCGAGCGGGATTCGAACCTGGGGGCGATTTTTGAGTGTCGAACGCTCGACTTTTCACTCGAGATCTGTCAAAACTTCATAGTTTTTTGACAGATCAAATAGGGTATAGGGCGCACTTAGCCGGTTTTTTATATTATTAATATGTACCGTAGTACAGTCGAGGGCGTAAATATGTATACATTTTTGGACCTTACTTCAATGGAATAAGGTGAAAAAGTGTATTACATATTGGTGCCCTTGACTGTACCTAATGTTGTCTCGTACAATTCGTTAATTGTAACAGAGAAGATGGATTTATATAAATTGCACGTTGTTGATCGTCGTTGTTGTTGTTTATACCTTTAAAATTTACCACAAATTATAGCCCCAATAATAAGTCCAGATCTCTTAAATTACCGTTGCGATTATGTTAAAATCCACAAAGACTCTTCATTATAGTTGACCTTATGGAACGCCGTGGTTTTGCCCTGACATATCGTCACAATTACTCGAATCAGTCCAAGACAGGTTGCCGATCTAGACTGCTTTCTGGTGAGATTTTTAAATGTCAGATGCTGTTTTTTTTTGGTTGAAACTTCGTAAGTAAATAAGTAAATTTTGTAAGTTTATGTTTTATACTCAGGCGTACAGTTTCGATTTTGGCATGTTCCGGCTCTGTACTGAAATGTAAAATATTTTTGCCCCTTTAAGAATGACCTAATAAAGATACATAAAAGTATTATTATTGTACAGTACGTTTATCTCACGACGCGGGTGAGTCTTATTTGTTGTTGTGACACACACGAACACATAGACATTATGAACTCATATCTCCTACGCTGACGTACACATAGACAATGTGTATGTATGTATATCTCAACACACAACCATGGCTCACCCGCACTCATCAGATAAATAGTAGATTGTTTGACAAGGGTCTAAAGTAAGCCATATAACCACGAGATAGTTTTTTTTCTAAGGCCAGCACCTTGCCTGGCTGTGCGTGTTCGCTTTGCGTATTCGCCTCCCTTTCTTTTGCTATATTAAGGAAACAGATGCAACATGCGCTTTTTTTTTCTTTAAGAGGCGCATTTGCTTTGACCATAGACACCGCTTAATCTTTAGAGAACTGAAAAACGTCTTTCCTGATTGGTCGATTTTAGTACAGCTGTATTCTGGTTGGTTGATATTTTTACCATATATTTTTTTATCTGTCAAATTACTGTTCTGTGATTGGTGGATTTAATAGGTGAAGTATTTTGATTGGTCAAATTAGAATGTTTTGTAAATCATAAATATGTATACATATTTTCCCTAGGGCTTATATGTACTACTTTAGCCCCGCTTCACAAGTCTAATATGACACACTTTTCGAGCATGAGAAGTGAAAAGTATTATTTTACATGTAATACTTTTATCTGATGAGCGCGAGTGAGCCATGGTATACCTATGTGTTCGTGTGTGTCACAACTACAAATAAGGCTAAACCGCGCTCGTCAAATAAGAGTACTGTCGGGTTCGACGATGGTGCTGCCCTCCCGCATATTGATTAAAGACACTTTTTACAGTTATACAGTTTGGCGGAAGTTAATATAAATTGTAAAAGAGTACTGTTTTCGTGAATAAATTGTTGAAAAAAGTACTGTACCTACATTAATTCTTATTACAGTCCTAGATAGAATTTATAATATGGACTAAAATTAGTTTGATAAGCGTCCGAAAATGTGTTATAATTAAAATACATATTCCTTTTTTAATACGGTGAGGGTTTCCGCTAAAAGCTTAAAACAATGCAATTTGACGGGCTAACAGTGAAAAGGTTTGCAAAATCGTTTGCAAATAACGGAAATATTTCAAAAAACTGCCTTTATGACTGGTGGTGATTTTATCGATATCTTAATGAACAGGGAAAGGAAGCGAAACTCCATAAGCTTTTTTGAATTCGTTACGCCTTGGGAAAATGACATAAACACCCATTTAAAAATAATAAGGCATGAGATTACATATTAATGATGTTCGTTGCTCCGAAACAAGTTAAGTGAGAAATTAAGCATTTATATGGAACAGTCAAGGGTTCAAGATATTACCACGAATTTTGTGCCAATAAAAATCGTCAGCTCGAGGCAATGCTCCCTAAAAGTTTTGTGAGGTATGAATATGTATGCATAAAATGTCTCGGTATTGAATGCTCGGTAATGATGTGTTTTTAACAAACTGAGATCTTTAACTAACTAACATATTTCTAAGTGTAAGAATTACATATTTAAAGGCGTATAAATTAAATAAGTTAAATGTCCTTACTCAAATTATGACAAATTCCAATTCACTGATTAAAGAATACGATATTATTTTTAGATAGTTTACGGAGCCATTTTTAGCTTTTGTTGTGTTTAGTAGAATTGAATGGCCATGTTATTTAAGGTTACTTTGGTACCATCATCAGTCCCACCTCAAAATGTGTATTTAGATAAGCATTAGTTCATTCTCTACAGTTCCTAGGTACCTACACCATTTAGGAGTTCCATATGTCTCGGGTCATCCTCATAAATTTAACTTCAGTAAATTGGCGGTTTCCGTAAAAAACTGCATTACTTTATAAAATACCGAAATCGTCATATGCGTGCCTGTCAAATTTGAGGAGTTCCATCTATTTCTGAATCTCATCACCAAACCATAAAATGAATAAAATGAATAAAATGAACTTTATTCTGTAAGTAGGCCGCAATGGCACTTTTACAAGTCAAACCCTACTAGCGTTTCACAGAGGCCACTGCCGAGAAGAAACGCCGAAAGAAACTCGACAGTCAGCCATTTTCTCACAAAAATATGCTTATTACAATGATAAATGATAATACTTAACCTACTTAAGATCAAGAAATCTAAGTATCTATATAAAGCAACACAAAAACAAAGAATAAAATGAGGAAAAAAACCAGTTATGACAGTGTGTAATTCTGCAAGAAAACATTTCGAAACTGTATACCTTAGCATTATCAAATTCTATTTAGGAAAAAAAAATTGAATCCTTTAGACTATAAATTTAGTTATAAATCTTTTGATATGTTTTCTTGCAAGAACTGCGTCAACTAGATAAAATTAAAAAATACACAATATATGAATCTTTACTCTATTTAAGTGTCTGGTTTGGGCCATGCTTTTCTGTCTGTTAGATAGTCCTCAACCTTGTAATAAGCCTTCGACATCAATGATTTTTTCAAGTACTTTTTAAGAGCTGGAAAAGGTAAATTCAAAACTTCATCAGGTAACTTATTATAAAAACGGACACATTGACCTACAAAAGATTTGTATACTTTACGGACACGAAATTTTTTAGTGGCAATTTTATTTTTATTTCTAGTATTAAAATTATGATCACATTAATAATAATAATAGTCAGGAGGTTCCTCTCTCTTCTGTCGCCCTGACCACCGGTAGCTTAGGCCCTGCCTCGCTGCCGGCGGCACTCTAGGCCAGGTTTTTATAACGTTTTTATGTTTTGTAAGTGTATTTTATATTTTACTTTTTATAGAAATGTTATACAAACCTAGGCTAAGAAAAGAAATAAATAAAGTGAATAATAATCAATTTAAGAGTGACCGAAATCCGAGGCTTGCATTTGAAGAAAAAAACTCAGTAACGGACGACAGGGTGAATAATTATTTTTGGAAATACATTTAAAAACATGAAGACGAACTGAGAGATTCCTTTCTTCTTATTGAAGTCTGGGTAGGTTTTTGTAATTGTTCACCGTTCACATTGAGAGAATGTTCGGTGGAAATATAATTCACATTAACACTTGCACCCGCATATTGAAACTTAAGTTCACATTCACATTGACAGTTGATTATATGTTGAAAATGTCAAATTTAATTCGGTCAAATTATACAAAAATTAAAGTCAATATAGCCGATATAGTGTCAGCTTAAATATCGGCGTGTCTTATTTGCCACCAATCTTCACGTTATTTACACTTTATTCATACAAATTACATGTATTATTAACACGTTCGAATTCGTATAATTTACATAAGTTGAATTTTTCATATCCTTGTTCGTTTATTTGCCATTAAAGTATGTGTATTTAAAATATTTTAGGGTAAAACATTCAATAGGTAACCTATATGTAAGTACTTTACCTCACTAAACTACAGGTTAAACATATGACATGTCACAAAAGATGAAAGTACAAAAGTTAGCCCACCATTTTAAGCTAATAACCTTCGAGAAGTTGAGCAATTTAAGTTACCTATATCTAAAGCGTGAAAGAACAAATGCTTATTCAAAGCATTGAAATGAAATAATATGAAGACACACCACACAATATTGATATCTGTATCTGTATCCAGTTATTGTTCTGTACCTGTATCCAGTTATTGCTCTGATAGTGATCAGTAATGTATCACTTATTATGACATCACTTTTATTTACACTAACTCTCAACCCCTTAACTGTCCTGACCAATTTCCTCCTGTTAACAACAAACACTGCTATCGTGTTGTGTTATGCGAATTTCGCACTCTCGTTACTGAGACGGCCCTCTGTGTCGACCCGACTTCACCCTTATAGTTGCCCAGTTTTTAATAAAGCCGAAAACGTAAATTCACAAAGCATATTTCAAAACTTCTCACAATTATTTATGACCCGGGTATTTACTGATGTTAATCGGAATGTCTTAATTGCACCTCTTACTGGTATCGACCGGTTAATAATTTCCTTTGGTGATTTAATACGTATGAAATTTATATGCGGAAGTCTAAGGATAATATGCGCCGGCATTGTGTTCCTGATAAAAATGACTCATCTTGTAGTGGTTCATGGAGTAAAAAGTTGCCTTAAAAAATTCCAGTGACTAAAAAATCATAAGTACAGTCTAGTAAATATCCAGTTACGGGTTAATGAGTGCATTAAATTTAATCAGGATATTACAAATATATGACAGTTAAATTTTTAAATCAGTAATTAAGAACAACTTTCGATTTAATAGAATAGAATTTATTGCACACCAAAATAACACCACATTACATTTCAAAACTTAGAACCTAGGAGTCGGTCGCTTATAAGTAGGTAATCGATCTACATCTTATGTGATTTAACTATATTTTAAACTGCAACATACGTCACAAAAACTGATTGGGTGCATAAATCAGAGCATTTAAAAAGCTAGTTAATGCTGAACTTTACTTGCATTTACACATGCTCTACTTACGAAATTCATTCACTTCTCGAAAGAGAAACCATTTCAATTTATAACTCATTGTCGGTTATCGATTACGCAAACAAAAATTTAACCAGTAGTTAGCAATGGATGGAGATAGACGAGCGTCAGCGTTTTTTACCTTTTGTCTTATATGAATTATAGTAACGCATCAAAATCATTAAAGTACGTCAATCAAGCGTGCGGCTGATATTATCGGTCGCGTAACGTGGAGCTGCCAATCTAGGTGGAAAGCTGGATGCGGTAATTGAGGCAGAAATTAATATTTAGTGAACTGTTTTTACAGTTATATATGTAAAATACATGGCGGCCAAACCCATTAACGTACTCTTCTCTCGTTCTTATGTTCTTACCATTTAATTCCAATTTAATAAATATGTTTCGCTCGGTCACTCTTGATCTAGGCCTTGGCTAGCACAAAAACTACGAAAACTCAATATCTCGACTGCTATATGCGAGCCCATTGGTATATTTCGTGCAGATTCTCCTTACCAACATACTTAGTTGTTTGTACGTAAAAATATAAATAGTAAGTACATGAAGTTATTACTACGTTCTATATCATCTTGAGCCAGTAGCCTGTGTCTCACAAATCTTTATTGGTCTAATCTGTGTGTGCACGGTATTTGAAAAACAGTGGGAAGTATAAATACTGGGCTATCGTACATTAAGCGCTGCTTAGTAATGAAAAATAGCTGGCTGGAGTCACTCCACGTAGTTACATTGACTTTATTGAGAGGTTTTTCTTATAAATTAACCTGCTGTTTATATTAAACGTTTTCATAACGAACATTGCTCCGTCAACAGTACGTGACAGACGTAATAAAACTATGCTTCAGATCCTACTGATGGGGAGAAAACAATGATATATCAATTATCAGTGTTGAATGATGTATAAGTTATTAGTCTTACCATAATATTTAGTATTGCGCTTATAAGTAGGTAATATTTTGTAACAATAAAATAGTAATAATAGGTAGTTATAATCGGACTCAACGTACGAAAGTCGAGTTCGATTATAACGACTGGTTAAACTGGTAGGATTTTTTAAAATTATTTTAATGCCTTAACAACTAACTAGGTACCTAATACAAAGTATGTGCACTCTTTCAGAAATCGGAGGTAGGAATTGACTTAGGTATTGACATATAATATTACATTTTCAGAAATCTGGGAGCCGATTTTTGAGTGTCGAACGCTCGACTTTTCATTCGAGATCTGTCAAAAATCTATGAAGTTTTGACAGATGTCGCGTGAAAAGTCGAGCGTTCGACACTCAAAAATCGGGCCCCAGGCTTTAGAAATTACCTGCCTGATGGGAAGCAGACACTTAGCCTGAACGCTAGCGACTCTAACGGATTTACATAAGCGCGTTGCTAACCTTTCTTTGACTTGGTCTATATATGACGACCGCTGTAGCTTAGTTGGTAGTGACCCTGCCTACGAAGCCGGAGGTCCCGGGTTCGAATCCCGGCCGGGGCATTTATTTGTGTGATGAGTGTTATCGCCCTCTCTTTCTCCCGCCATATTCATTGTCACGCACTTCATTCATCCTTTTCCGCAATAAAACCTTTTTTTCACATCATCCGCCTTATGGCCTGCCTGCCAAATAAAAAATAGACGTCATTGTTGTCTTCGATGTCAATGAAAATAATTCCTTAATAAAATACGTGATTTTGTTATAAAATTTAATAAACTGAAGAAAAGAAGAGTGAACCTAATACAGCATTCCTGAGCACATCGAGAACAGTGGCGGCCGCCCAAGAATACTTCAGCTTATTGAAGGTAAGGCAGGCCACCATCTACTACATCCTTTTCCCTCCTTCAGACCTATAGACCCCGTCTTCGGCCTACGGTCTTCTACCGCTGGTCCTTCGATTATCCTATCCTCCGCGCCAACATTCTGGTCTTCGAGCCGGATCTCTTCTTTTCGCCGCGCCCCGCTCCGCATCTCATACATTTATCACGTATTTTCCTCCCGCACCGCCCTTATAAATTACCTAAATTATAAAATAATTATAACCGCTCCCGCAATTTAGGTAAATTTTATAAGAGATTCCTATTCGTAGGTATAGTCTATTTTTTGCACCGCGTATAATATAAACCGCGTCGCACTATGGCGACACCGCATAAAAATCCCGAAAGTGTCGACAGCGAGTATTTCGAGGACGAACTGTCGATGCTTGAGGCGAAACGTAATACGCTATTTGAACTCGTTCAAGGTATTTATAAAAAATCTCTGGTTGTTGATACTGATGAAGCATGTCGAGAAAGTTTCCTCGATGCTATTGACACCATCGAGGAAATTCGCTCGGAGTTTAAGGAGGTAGTAAACGATTACAATCGCACGCTGCTTAGGGGCAAGACCGCTTCTGCTCCTAATTATCAGCCGATTATAGCCTTCGAGGACTTGTACTGCCGCATTAGAAGGGTTATTAAACGACTTCAACCAACCGCCCCGCCGCCGGTCGCTTTGCCGCCTACAACGGTGGAGCGAGCCAGACCTTCTTTGCCAGCGATGGAACTGATGGCGTTCGATGGTGACATACGCAACTGGCCGCTATTCTACGCCAGTTTTAAGTCAAGAGTGCATGAGAACCCGTCGCTTACAGATGACGAGAGACTATTTTATCTTATAGGGAAATTATCACCGAAAGCTCAAGCTGTCTTTGCGGGCATCACTCCATGCGCTGACAATTATAAGTTAATTCTCGAATGTCTTATTGACAGATTTCATGACAAGCGCACTCTCGCCTCTACATACATGGACCAAATGCTCAATTTAAAGATTAATGGCCCCGCTTCTTCATCCAACCTTCAAACGTTCATTGACAAGTTTGTCACAGCCGCAAATGCGCTTAAATCGCTTAAACTTGTCGATTTAACTGACTACATGTTGCTTCACGTGGCGCTTAAGAAGTTGGATCAAGAAACTATTAGAGCATTTGAAATGGAGTATCGTAATGTCAAGATTCCAACGTTTGACAACCTCGCCGACTTTGTCAAGAGTCAGTATAGGATTTATCAAAATACGCTGCCATGTACCACTGCCGCCGCAGGTTCCTCGCGTGACAAATCCGCTAAAACGCCGCCGCCGCGCAGCTTCGCGCCCAATCCACAAAGTTATGTGGCTAGCGCGAATCTACGCAAATGCATTTGTGATAGTATTGTTCATGAACATTTGTTCAAATGCCCCGCCTTTAACAATTTATCGCCTTCCGAACGTTTCAAATGTGTCAAGGAACATAACGCGTGTGTCAATTGTTTAAGCATTAAACATAGAACCCGCGAATGCAATTCTGAATTGAAATGTCGTCTTTGCCGTCAAAAGCATCATACGATGTTGCATTTTGACAAGGATAAAAATGAAAAAACTGTGACATATGACGTGTCAAACGAATCCACGAGTGACGGATCAAAAACGTCATCGCCACCGTCTAACCCGACTTGTAACACTTCCACTGCCTCGCAAGTACTCGCAGTCGCAAATAATGAGTCGGAACAAACTGCAAAATATACAACGCGCAATACAATACTGTTGTCAACCGCGAAGGTTTTTGTTCACGATAGTGTAGGGAAAACGCAAGTTGTCAAGTGTTTACTCGACTCCGCATCTCAGAGTAATTTTATTACGGAAGACTGCTGTATGCGCTTAGGATTGTCATATGATAAAACATCAAGCGTGACTGTGCGAGGCATTGGGGGCGCTGAAAAGCCTAGTAGGGGTACCGCAAGCTTTAAAATATTTTCGCGATTTAACGAGAACGTTAACTTTGACGTTTCGGGTCTTGTGGTGGATCGCATCACAGACGAGTTACCGTCAGTCACAGTGGACACGTCCGCTTTCGTGCACGTCCAAGGACTCCCTCTAGCGGATGACAAGTTCGATACGCCCGCCGCAATAGACGTACTGCTGGGTGCATCTATATTTCCTCATTTGATGCTGCCGAAGATTATACGGAGCGACGTGGAAGGAATACCGCCAGCTATCCAGTCAGTACTCGGATATATAATAATGGGTTCAGTTCCTACTTTACAGGTGCCACGAAAATTTACATCCGCATGCTGTGCCTTCGTTCAAGATTCCATGGATCACCTACTTAAAAGGTTCTGGGAGCTTGAAGAGGTGTCTGCTCCGCCCGCTCATAGTCAAGATGACATTGAATGCGAGGATTACTTCCACGCCACCACTACGCGAGACGATAGTGGTAGATACACTGTCGCGTTGCCTTTTCGCGACGATGTTTTTAAACTCGGAGATTCGCACTCGGCTGCATACAGGCGTTTCCTTTGCCTTGAAAGGAAACTAGAGGCATCGAGTACTTTACGTACCGCCTATGACGATATCATTCGTGAATACGTCCATAAGGGTTACATATCGGAGGTAATGGACTCGAAAGGCGCCTCGGCGCGCGCTACGCAGCAGTATACGATCCCTCATCACGCCGTTGTGCGTCAGGATAAATCAACGACCAAGGTGCGTTTGGTACTGGACTCAAGTAGCAAGACGAGCACAGGCCTATCCCTGAATGATGTTCTGCACTCAGGCCCTAATCTACAGGGGGATTTGTTTTCAATCCTCTTAAATTTTCGTCTATTTAAGATAGCGCTTTTAGCCGATTGTCGTCAGATGTTTCTGCAGATCGGTGTTCGCGAACGTGACCGTCAATTCCAGCGAATCCTCTACCGATTTAATTCACAAGATCCAATAGCAACATACGAATTCAATCGTGTTTGCTTTGGTATGAAGTCGAGTCCTTATCACGCGCTTCGCGTCGTCCGCCAGCTGATTGCAGACGACGGACATAAGTTTCCAACGGCAGCTGCGATCGCATCCTCCTGCACATACATGGATGACGTATGCTTTAGCATAATGTCAGAGGACTCGCAGAAACAAGACGAATCCGTGGCAATCGCAGCTTCTAAGGAGCTAATCGATTTATTTAAATGCGGTCAATTTGACCTCGTGAAATGGACTTCTAATTCCATTACTGTCTTAGAAGCCATACCCGCCTCGCATAGAGCTTCCGACGTTGAAATTGATCCGGGGGTGTCCCAAAAGGTCCTGGGCTTGTGCTGGAACAAGTCTAGTGATGACTTTTATTTCAAAGTCACGGAGCCAGACACGGCGTGCACAAAGAGGACAATCCTGTCTGCTGTCGCACGTCTGTGGGATAACGTGGGCTTGGTAGCACCTGTTATCTTGCATGCAAAACTCCTTATTCAGGAGCTTTGGTTGGTCAAGTGCGATTGGGATGACGTTCCCCCACCCCATATCGTGAAGTTATGGGAGCAATTTTGCTATGAGTTGCCAAGGCTCAATGAAATCCGTATACCACGCCATCTTGGAGTAGTACAGGGCTGTACTATGAACCTTTTAGGGTTCAGTGACGCCTCTGAACGCGCGTACGGAGGTGTTGTATATCTTCAAGTTCTAGAAGGATCAGAAATAACAGTCCGACTGGTATGCTCCAAGTCAAAAGTCGCGCCGCTTAAAACAATCTCCGTTGCGAGATTAGAATTGTGCGCGACAGTTCTCCTGTCCAAACTAATGCGGAAGGTTCTGGACAATTTTGAGCCGCGATATAAAGTAAACGAAGTGTACGCTTTCACCGACTCTAAGATCGTTCTCTGCTGGATTAATTCTTCACCGCACCGCTGGCAAACGTTTGTCGCTAACCGCGTTGTCAAAATTATTGAATCCATTCCGGCCAGCTGCTTCCATCACGTGGCAGGAATGGAAAACCCCGCAGATTGCTTGTCCCGTGGCTTGTCACCTGCTAAACTAGTGGATCATCCTCTATGGTTCAGTGGACCGTCATGGACTACCAAGCATCCGTCAGTATGGCCTTTAAGAGAGCTCGATCATGTGACCGTCGATGAAGTACCAGAGCTTAAGCGACTTGCACACGCTACAACTACAGAGGCTGCAGAGTCGCCGCTTTATTCACTCGCGCAGCGAATTTCGTCGTGGTCGAAGTTATTGCGCATCGTGGTGTATGTATATCGCATTTTAAAACCAAAACCGCGGACCACGGCGCTAACACGGGCTGATCTGGAGTTCGCTGAAAATAAAATTATGTTATCGTTACAGAAGATGCATTTCGATGACGATATTAACAAGATAAAAAATAACCAGGCTTGTAACCCCGCTTTACAAAAGCTTAAACCATTCTTAGACAAAGACGGTTTGATCCGAGTTGGTGGTCGACTATCAAACGCCAGCTTAGAATATGTACAAAAGCACCCTGTTGTGCTTCCGCGCCGCGATCATGTGGTCAATCTGTTAGTTGACTACTTTCATAAGAAACATCTGCATGCCGGTCCCGAAACGTTGATGTCCTTACTCAGGTATCAATATTGGATACTCGCAGCCCGTCGAGTCATTCGCGAGCGCGTTGCTAAATGCAATACGTGCTTTAGAGCGAAACCCCAGTCCTCGTTCCCACTTATGGCGGATCTGCCAAGCTGTCGCGTAAACCAAGTGGACAAGCCATACTCGCATACAGGCTGCGACTACGCCGGCCCAATCCAATATACGCCTTTTCGTGGCAGAGGGGTTAGGAGTCGCAAAGCATGGTTGTGTATTTTCACTTGTCTCACCACGCGTTGTTTACACATTGAAATAGCAACGGAGCTGAGCACTGCTAGCTTTATAGCTGCTTTGAAGCGGTTTTTGTCACGACGCGGTCCAGTGCAATGCCTGTACACGGACAATGGAACGAACTTTGTCGGTGCGAATTCCTATTTAAAGGATCTGTACAAGTTCTTGGATAATTACCGCCCACACTTCGGAATGGAACTGGCCGAAAGTAGAATTGAATGGAAGTATATTCCTCCCGCTTCTCCTCATTTTGGAGGCGTGTGGGAAAGTATGGTAAAGATTGTGAAAAACCATCTTTTCAAAGTGATTGGCACACAAATTTTATCATATGAAGAGCTTCTCACGACCCTCACTCAGATAGAGGCCCTCGTGAACTCTCGGCCACTGACGGCTATGAGCAGCGATCCGGCTGAACCGAGAGCTCTCTCGCCGTCTCATTTTCTAAATACTGCTCCTCTACTATCACTACCATCGCCGTTCATCGAGTCAGCCAATCTGCTCGATAGACATGCCCTGTTGGATGGAATAGTTAAGTCATTCTGGAAGCGATGGCGTGCTGAATACTTGCACCAGTTGCAATCACGAGCAAAATGGACTACGCCATCAGTTCCCATCAATGTTGGTACGGTGGTTGTAATTAAAGTAGATAACGCACCGCCTTTATCCTGGCCTTTGGGTATTGTAGAAGCGGTTCATCCCTCTAAGGACGGGACAACTCGTGTCGTTACTGTGAAGACAAGCAGAGGCAGTTTCACACGTCCAGTCGTGCGGTTGTGTCCGTTACCCAGCCAGTAGATATTACTAAGATGTAGTTATTCTTACATCAGTTTGAGTTTTATTTTCATGTTATATTTAGCGTGAGTTCGCATTTATAAGTTTCTGCTTCTGATTTTATATCATAAGCGTTTATATTCGTATTATTGTACATTTAAATTGCCGGAGTGGAGTTCTCATTCGGCTTATTTATTTGTTTAAAGTAACCCTTTAAGGTCGGGGGAAATGTTATCGCCCTCTCTTTCTCCCGCCATATTCATTGTCACGCACTTCATTCATCCTTTTCCGCAATAAAACCTTTTTTTCACATCATCCGCCTTATGGCCTGCCTGCCAAATAAAAAATAGACGTCATTGTTGTCTTCGATGTCAATGAAAATAATTCCTTAATAAAATACGTGATTTTGTTATAAAATTTAATAAACTGAAGAAAAGAAGAGTGAACCTAATACAGCATTCCTGAGCACATCGAGAACAGTGGCGGCCGCCCAAGAATACTTCAGCTTATTGAAGGTAAGGCAGGCCACCATCTACTACATCCTTTTCCCTCCTTCAGACCTATAGACCCCGTCTTCGGCCTACGGTCTTCTACCGCTGGTCCTTCGATTATCCTATCCTCCGCGCCAACAATGAGCACGAATATTTGTTCTTGGGTCTTGGATGTCTTCTATGTATTTAAGTATTTATTTATCTATATAAGTATGTATATCGTCGCTTAGTATCCATAGTACAAGCTTTGCTTAGTTTGGGACTAGGTTGATTTGTGTAAGATTGTCCACAAATATTTATTTTATTTTATTTTTATTTTATGTCTAGGACTCAACACGGAGCGCCGTCGGGATCGGGAAAGAGCAATTAGGAGGTGGTGTTTTTACCGCCATTCAGAGAGATTTAACTTGGTTAAACTTAAGATGACCTTCGACCAGGAAATCTGACTTTAACATTCACAATAATTTTAGCGTAAGATTCGTGTTACTAATTGATATGGTATGCTTTGCTAGTTTAGTCAAATAGTAAAACGTAGAAAGCTATTGAATGCACGCCAATAACTGAACAATGAGCATCGACTTGCGCACCGAGATGCAACCTACGCAGCGCTGTAAATTGAAAACTCGCGATATCAGCCAATCGTATCGCAGTCTGTAATACGGAGCCTATTCCGAGCCTATCGTATAATTATCTCAAATTAGTAACTCGCAGTACTCGCAGGCACGGTAGCGCATAATATAATAAAGCTGCAGGCATCGCTCTAGCCAATTAAGCTAGGCGTGGCCGCTCGAGACCTTAGAGAGCGGATGTAGCAGCCTCGTTCGCGCCACCTCGCTCCGATCGACGTTTGATGATAACCGCATCTGAAATAAAGCAAAATAAGTATCGCTTGAGTGAAAAGGTCAGCCGGCCGCCGCTGCGCCGAAATTAAAGTCAAAAATAATAATCATTACCGCCACAATAAGCGCAACAGGTTCAGTATTTTGACAGAGCTCGAATGTCGACGTTCGCGACCCGCGCTGCGTCCCTTTCGACGGCTTTTCGTACCAAATAATTATAATATGATAATTTATGTGTAGCGGGCCAAAATTTTGGCGAGATCGTATCGTTAAGTTTTATAGCTTAATTTTGTTCGGCGAAGCGGTGCCGCTTCACTCTGAAACTCGGAAAAGTAACAGCCATTTTATATACTAATTGTTTCGTCCGCGATGAAAATGATCCGTAGTTTTTGTTGGCTATGAACAAATATGGATGCGTTTGGAAGCTCGCGTACTAAAGTGCGCATTAAAGCAGCAAATTTACTCGAATTGCGCAAGAATCCTTCATTAAAAGCCACCGTCATCATAATTTTTATCAGTGTAATGTACTTTTAAAAGCCGTAATTCTTTGTAAGCCTCATTTGCAAGGATATTATAAATTTGCGTAAGTGCGCGCGTTTTTTGTCGCGCACTTTTTGCGCGGTCGCGTGTTTTATGTCGCTGTCAATATATTTACGGTTGAGTCAATAAATAAACTATTAATCAATGTATTAATTAATGACCGCGGGTATAATTCATCCGGCTGGGTTTACCGGAAAGGTGCCGACGTCGCTGCAGATCCGCAACGTTCAGGAGCTGTTCTGATTTAATAATTAATAATGTAAGTTTACTGCGAAGCAATCGCGGATATTTGTCATCGTAGCGTGCCAAACGGCGCACTATCGACCATTACTCAATAACTGATAAGGCAGAATAGGTAATTTATTTTACATTCAGGCTCAAGGTCGCTCGAGTATTGTGATTACTCTATGGTTTTGTAATTATTCTTAATAGATAGTTACTAATGGACAATAAATGTTAATACAATAGGCGGTGTCTGAGTACAACAGGACATGGCATTATTCTAGTACAGATAGTCAAAGAAACAGTAAAAAAGCGATATAGTCCTCTTAAAGTATAGGTAAAATTACCTTTGGGTTCCAACGGAAGTTATACTAAGTTGTAACTCTGCTATAGACAACTATTATGTATTGTAACAAATCGTGGACGAGCTTGATGGTCAGGGTTACTGGTATCGGATGCCATCCATGTCCAACATAAGTATTTGTTTTCACTATATAATATCCAAGGTAAACGTTGCATCGTGAATACCTTCTTAGTTACAAAGTCATTGAGGCGGCAACTACAATCCTACTAATATTAAATGCTAAGAAATAAAAGATTAGATTAGAAGTTTTCGTGTTTGGATGTTTGTTATTCAATCACGCGAAAACGGCTGAGCGGATTATGAACTTGGGTACTGTAAAAATTGTATCGCGGATTATACTTGGTACACAACGAGTTTAAAGCCATGGATTAACATATCATCATCATCATCATCATATCAGCCGAAAGACGTCCAATGCTGGACATAGGCCTCCCCCAAAGAGTGCCACAATGACCGGTCTTGCGCCACCCGCATCCAGCGGACTCCCGCGACCTTTACCAGGTCATCAGTCCACCTTGTGGGGGGTCTACCCACGCTGCGCCTTCCGGTCCGTGGTCGCCACTCGAGAACATTTCGGCCCCAACGGCCATCAGTTCTACGTGCAATGTGCCCCGCCCACTGCCACTTAAGTAACATATAGGATACTTTTTATCCTGAAAATCATCGCTCGCAGGAATAAAGTTTTTCTCTAAGACTATATGTATATTCTGGAAGTTCAAGCTAAGCTATAACTATTACTAAGGAAGTATAGAGAAGTACGTAGAGGCTATTTTTGATAATTGGATATTTGCCACGGGTTAATAAGTGTCCCTAATTTTTTCCTCTACAGTGCTCCAATTGTAGTCCCATATAAACATTCAAGCGCCTCTAAAAACTGGTTCGAATGGCACCTTAAAAAATAGTCAAGTTAGCGAATTAATATGTTCTGTAAAGTGTAACAGATTTAATATTTAGTTAAAATTTGATGAAATAGCTCTATTCCAGGTACCTATACCTAATACCACTGATGATTACCTGATTCGTACTATACATAAACCGCGTGTCCCATTTACCCGTGCTGGGGTGTAATCTGTCTCAAAAACAAGCTCCTATTCCCTGGAGCTTTGTCTTCTTGCGAAATGTACCGGCATATAGCACTACTGTTGTTTCTATACAGTTTGCACCCTTTCATAGCCGCTCAAAAATTAATTCAAACCAGCAACTCTATTAGCATATTTCAACACGACACCTGAAACTTCAATCGAATGCGCTCGATTGTAGCCGAAAAGGATATATAACGACAATCGAGTCGAATCGAATCGACGGTGCAGCGCGCGGGCGTGGCCGGCCGCTCTCCTTGACTCCAGCGTCAAGCATCGCATGATCTCTGGGGATAGCACGATGAAACAGTTTTGATACATTGCTCTACTTATGGCTGGCTGTTACAAAACCAGGAACTCAATCTGATATCTATATTTCTTGACCTACTATTACTAACATACTGTCAAAATCGTCATATATCATCATCATCAGCCTTTATAGGTCCCATTGCTGGGCACAGGCCACCTCATGGGTATATCTACCTCTTACTAAATAAACTATTTGTATTTTGTATTTGTACATTATTCATAAAACTTGATAAACCTCGCTGTCACCTAAAAGTAATTTTGTATGTATGTAGGCACTTTATTTTACAAAAACAGGTTACTGGGGGCCGATTTTTGAGTATCGAACGCTCGACTTTTCACTCGAAATCTGTCAAAACGTCATAGTATTTTGACAGATCTCGAGTGAAAAGTCGAGCGTTCGGCACTCAAAAATCGGCCCCCAGGTGTACATTTTGTTCCTTTCTTATACGCACATATCTAGGTATGGCGGTACAACATAAATTTAAATTAGGCTTACCTACCCACAACTTATTAGAGGCTAATTAATGCCACGTCGTAGCCTTTTAATTTCCATATATAACGAAGCGCTCTGAAAATCTGTCACGCGTGGTCGTGTCGGAGGTTTCCCCTGGACATTCCCCAGGCCACCCTCCAACCGCGCACTCCTATCGCTTTAATGTGAATCTGTACTTTTAGGACAGATAGGTAGGTATTTTTCTGACGCTCCGATGGTGAATTAAACTTTTAGAGGTGTACCCAATTTAGCTGGTAAATAAAGTTATCTTTTTCAATATCCACACCTATAACTATAATCATCCTATACCTAGTTTGCGCTAATACAAGAAACATGTGTTCATGGAGCAGTAAACTATTTTGTTATTATTACGGCAAAGGAAAAGCTCCCGTTTTGATGCATTTTCTTCAGAGAGAAAGTTCCTCGTGTAATACAAGACATTACAAAATCTATAAAGCTTCAATGTTGCCCCTCACCATATTTTCATTCGCCTCATAGATATCCCCTAAAATGCGTTTCCAAGATGACGGCGTTTTTACTGACAAACTCCTGGCTTTCGGGAGACGAAAACAGGGCCCTCAATGATCATTCTTACCAAATATTTTCATCGAAGTCCCCCCCAAAATTTTGGCGTTGGCAATATCGGCTGAGTTATATACGTACCTTATTGAATGGGTTAAGTGCCACTAAAGTATAATCATAAAGTATCAAGCATGTTGGGGTAGGGTACAGCTGCAGTGAATGTGGCCGCTCGGTGGACGGCGCAGTGATAACACGCCGCGTTATCACACCGCCTCCTACAATGCAACTGCTACGAATTTACACTCGCCCGATGTAGGTGGAATGGACGTAAAGCTGGATTTAGGGAAATCAATTGTTACATTGTATCGAAGGCACCTTAGTAAGTAGCTGGTTTGCAAGTAGTTGGTAATACTAACTTATTTTCATCATATTTCTATTGGGTATATTTATGAATGTTTAAATTACGTAGGTGTAGGTAAGTTGTTGTAATCCGTCCGTCCGTCCGTCCGTCGTCTGTCGCAGAGGTTTACAACCTAACGGTTGGAGCTATAGTCTTCAAATTTTCACAGTACCTATTAAGTATCTTGTCAGGCCAAAGCCATAAAAATAGTCAAAACTTATTTTTTAATATTTTTAAGGGGGGCACGGAAAAAATGTTTATCCAACCCGATCGAGTGGGGTATCATTTTTTAGAGCTCGTTGAGTAGATAAATACTCTACCTATTTTTTTGTTTTATAACATATTGGAAAACGAAGAAATGAGAAGCCACCAAAGTCACCTTTTTCACAAAATTTTGTAATAAGGAATTTTATAACTTCCTATTGACTTACGAACTTAAAATTTGGTGATACAATACAATAAAAATACTCTTTATTGCACACCTCAATTAAAGGATACAGTACAATACAAATATCACAGTAAGTAGAGGCAAACAACAGGCGGACAGGCGGGGGGTGATAATGAATACTATTACGTATATTTTGCCAAAAAATACTAACATAAATCACATTTTACTTTAATTTTTTTATTTTTTTCCTATAAAAACCAGCTTAATTTTGTGATTAGTTCGGAACCCTAAATGTGCGAAGTCTGTCTCGCACTTGGCCGGTTTATTGTCATCTAGGTTAAGAATTTAACATACGAGTACAATGAAATTTGCAATTAAGTCATCTTGTTGTCTTCGTGTTCCTAGATCTCAAAGTTGAAAAAATACCGTTGGCTATTGTGACAGAATAGTATACTTAGTATTACTAAACTATTGTTCCTAATCAGCCAGTGTGAGACAGATGACGCGTCATCAGTTAGCGACAGTTTTCCAATAACACGACGTGAACACGACAAAACGTCCTTGCTTCATATTCTCGCTAATACGTCATATCATAACCCGAGTCACCTTCCGCGTAATCGATCCTGGGCCAATTATATACATTCATATTCATCAAGTTAGGGCTTAGATATAATTATAGGAAGACACCGACAAGAATATCTAGATCGACGCGGAAACTTCATGAAGATTATGTGTACTTGTTTGAGGTATATAGGATAATTATTCTAAATTGCGGTTTGTGGGTAGATGTAAATATGATTTTATAGTATTTTTATACCATATTTATGGAAATCATGGCGCCCACCTAAGTAATGTGCAGTTAATCCTAGATGTAAAACCATACAATGATCGGGTTTAAGAAAAACTTGCCACAGACGCTGCCATCTGAGGTGAGCCACACCTTCAAAAATAAAATTTTAATCATTTATGATATACCTAGTAGTCTATATCCATCTAGTATATTTATGCTATATATACGCACACTTAACATATTAAAGTCGAACACCAATTTTGAGTCTACCTTCTCAACATACTTTGCTTATATATATATAATATTAAAGTCTCCGATTTGGCGTCGTCTTATGGGGAGCCAGCACAGACGCCCACCAACATGCAAAAAAGTGCATTCGAATTCTAGTGAATAATTTACTTAAGAGGAGGGGTAGGGCAAGCTCTCTCCATACAAACTTTGTGCAGGATTTACTTCGTTTGTGTTTGCATTAAAGTTATGATTTTTGATCAGTATGCTTATTTTTCTCATAGCTATTTCGTGATACAAAATTTTTTTTTATTAATTTTTTTGTTTAATTTTTTGATTTTGAATTTTTTTGAAATATTTCAGAATTTTCACATCACGATCTTCGCATATGTAATATTTACAACCAAAAAAAATATTATATTTGTTAGTGCCAAAACCAACGAATAAAACCTGCACAAAGTTTGTATGGGGAAGGCCTTGCCCTACCCTGCGCCTTAACTAATGTAACGTTGTGTCTAGTCTACTATCATAATTTAATTATATTGTGATCGTAGAATGAGTGCATGCAAATTTTAGTCTTATTTCATTTCCATAACAATAAGTTGTTATACGGGCATGTTTTATTACATTGTAACAAAATAATTCACACTTAAGGCGGAAACGCGCGCGAAACACCGATTTGATCGCACTGGCACTAGCGCACACGCACAATTCTGCTGCATAAATTATTCTAATATCGGATCATCTGGACTCGCCGTATTGGTGATACACCTACACATTATCTAGTTTAATGCATTTTATTGAATAACGAATTGATTCTTTACTGCCATGATCCTTAATGAGGTATAAAATACGGTGATATTTGCGGATTTAATGCTAAACGTAGTCCTTTGTGGGGTATAATTACGTCATTGTTATTTAACAGCGAACGCACTGTTCTGTATTTTATCATAGTACATTTTCCAATTAACAATAAGCACCTAATTTTTTATATCCTTCTAACTTCATTCGTGTCTAACATAATTATTGGGAAACGGCTTAATCGCGTACGATTAAATAAATAAATAAATATTTATGGACAATCTTACACAAATCAACCTAGTCCCAAACTAAGCAAAGCTTGTACTACTATGGGCACTAAGCGACGATATACATATATACAAATAGATAAATAGATACTTAAATACATAGAAAACACCCAAGACCCAAGAACAAATAATCGTGCTCATCACACAAATAAATGCCCCGGCCGGAATTCGAACCCGGGACCTCCAGCTTCGTTGCAGGGTCACTACCAACTAAGCTAAGGCGGTCGTCAACTAATTTACCTTTTTTATTATAACTAATTTACCTTTTCTTCCGTCCACCCGTCTGCCACCAGGCTGTATCTCATGAACGGTGATAGTTAGACAGTTGAAATTTTCACAGATGATGTATTTCTGTTGCCGCTATAACAACAAATACTAAAAAACAGAATAAAATGAATATTTAAGGGGGCTCCCATACAACAAACATGTTTTTTTTTGCCGTTTTTATAGATAATGGTACGGAACCCTTCGTGCGCGAGTCCGACTCGCACTTGGCCGGTTTTAGTTAGCATCGTACAGTCTCGTTAATAATGTTTATATATAAGTAGAAATGGTTATTCATCAATCTTATTATATTCAGGAATGATAACTGAAGCATGTATAATTTTTCCTATAGTTCGATAGCGATCGAAGGTATAAAAGCTGAAATAACGTTTTAGCCTGTGTTTCAGTTTACGTTCTTGTTAGCGCTTTTCAGTTGAAACTATGTGCTACTATACTGTTTTTTTTTCTTCCCACGTAAATAACTTGAAATATAAAAAAGTTTTCGTGTTATTTAAATGAAAGGTGTTAATAATATTTCGAATTAAGGGCGTGCCGGTCCGGCCGATTTCGCCTGGGCCCGCGGCGGCCGAGTATTGGAACAAGCAAAATTTAATAAACCACGAGGTAGGTACATTACATTGCAATTTAAAGTGAACACAAAGTTGTGAATATAAGGTAAAGATTTAAAACACGATCATCCGGCCAGACAGTAATTAAAGCGGTCACTTTCACTTTTTTATCACTTTTTGGAGACAATTTAAGCAACATAAAGCACCCTCA
This sequence comes from Cenopis cana, assembly GCA_951800055.1. Classification (NCBI taxonomy): domain Eukaryota; kingdom Metazoa; phylum Arthropoda; class Insecta; order Lepidoptera; family Tortricidae; genus Cenopis; species Cenopis cana. The sequence goes on from OX637488.1 coordinate 10,715,169, forward strand.
CATGCAATCGAAACTTAAAGTAAACATTGAACTTAATTAATCGATCCTTTATCCTTACAAAATGTTACATTAACGTATAATTAATTAAATGTCACACCGCAAAACTACACTAGTGAAATACGAATACACTGCTGGCCATTCATATTGAATACGAGTGTACTTAATAAACACCTAATCTACAAAGCTTATTGATTTGGTTTTAAATAAATGCGAAATTACCAGTTGACATCTTCAATTTGTCATATATATACTTATCAAGTAATTATAATTTTAATGTAATTTGAAAATATAACTGAAGATCACAATTTCAGTTCCTAAAAATTGACTAAGTGTATTTTTAAGTGTAATTGTATACAATTACACTTACTTACTTCAAATCAAAGTAATAAATTAGGGTAATAAATAAATTGTGGACAATCGTACACAAATCGACCTAGTCCCAAACTAAGCAGACATTGTACTATTGGTACTAGGCGACGATATACAATATACATACTTATATAGAAAAATAGATACTTAAATACATAGAAAACATCCAAGGCCCAGAAACAAATATTCGTGCTCATTACACAAATAAATGCCCTGACCGGGATTCGAACCCGAAACCTCCGGCTTCGTAGGCAGGGTCACTACCAACTAGGCTACCACTAGCCAAAATCGTCAAAGTTTGATCCATTTTCACGTTGAAAGCGTTAAACTTACACATGGAATGCGATTATTTTGGTTATATTAGGGTTAGAAGTTTGCATGTCAGAGCAGTCAGGGCAAATAACGAGATCTATATGAAATTGTGGGCAAATAGTCCGTAGTCGCCGTGCCGCTGCAAGCACATCCGCAGGACGTACCATTCAATGGGTGCCGCACATTGCTACCGCCGGTCGCGTCGTCGCGTCATTCGCTTGGTGTCGTCAAAGCTTGTTATTTACCTGTTATAATTAGGAGTTGTAAATTGGGTATTTGTTAACAGTGGGACTTCTGTCACACCTCTAACACGCGAAGGAACGTAAGCGCTGTGGGTAAGTATAAGTATGTGTGCGTGCGCTGTCGATGTCGGTAAACGCGTCAATTGTTCGCGCGGGTGCGTAGCGCGTGGCGCGGTCGAATCGCGAGGCGCGATGGCAGCGGGCCTGTCAGGGACGAGGTAACTGACCTCGGTGCGGGGGGCTCGTGGCCATTCTGTATGTTGTACTATTATTCTATTCTGTGCTTCTGTACGTAGTACTATTACTTATTCTGTGGCAATAGGTAGCCATCCTACTTCACAAGCAGGGAACGGCTGAACCTGATACGCATGAGACGCGTATTCCGTAAGCGCGATCCAAGGTCCCGTGCCGTATCGTCGCCGACAGATGATCCGCCGTGTCGGGTGTTTGAGATCGACTTACCCATCGACCGATCACGAGTATAATGTCAAAGCACTTGTACCTGGTTAATTAGATGCGTAGATTTTAGATGGAATGGGGTGGGTGAGGACCTACTTTTACTAGCAGTGTGGAAGTGTATGGGTAATGCGAACTGATTGCTGGAATGTTTGCGTTTCTCAAAGTATAATTTTATTATACACGTACCCATACTAATATTATAAATGCGAAAGTGTGTCTGTCTATTACCTCTTCACGCTTAAACCGCTGAGCCGATTTAGATGAAATTTGGTATGGAGATAGTTTGAGTTCCGGGGAAGGACAAAGGAGATTATTATTCACACGCGCTTATCCCATACTAATGTATGTCTCCGCGACTATAATGAAGAGTAATCCAAGAGGGAAAAAAATCTTAGCGATGTAGTTATAATCTCACTAATTCGATCTAGACCCTTAGACCGACAAATTGGTAGCAAATTGCACTTCGTGCCAACTTATTCCCAGACTCTTTAGCGCTGTATGGATATAAAAAGAGTAATTGTAATGACAAACGAAAGCAACAAGAAGCATTAGTAACGGACTGGCGCAACGCTCTTCGCATGACATACCGCAGTAGACATATAAACTTTTTGTAAACCATGGAGAAATCCGCATTGTATAGGGTTTACAACATTAAATGCGATGCCGATACGTCGAACGATTGCATAGTATTGCACCGGTGAGTGGGCGTCAGCACGCAAGTCTCGTTTGGAGCCATGCAAATGTTTTGATATACATAACATTGGCCGATAGTGTATTAGGTACTGTTTGATTTGTGTGGGCATTGTCGGCTTAATGTACCGTTTTAGTGATATACTGGAACTTAAAGTGGGAGATTAATGTGCTGCGACGATGTTATCTTCATCTCATGCATGTGTAGGGTCAAATGAAGTGTCGGAGAAATTTAGTCAAATGAACCAAAATAGGCAATAGTGATCTAGAGCGGGTCATTGGCGTCCTTTATTGATATTTGGAACTATATATTACAATAAAAACGGATCTTCGTACAACCATAGCTTGATGAATCAAGTTTTTGTTATGCATCGGAGATTGTTGTGTGTGATATCTGCCAATAAAAGTAGTACCTACCGCTAATGCCCACTCTAGGGTGAGCATTAAAATTAGCTAGCCAGCTGCAAAATCGTAAACTAGGATTTGCATGCAAAATCAAAATAACAATAATTTCGCAATACCTTGACCTTTCAAGCGGTTGTCTGGTGTTCTTAGGATAGTGGCATTTATACATAGAAGTTGCGTTGCCATTTACTAAATGTGCGTATGATTTTGGGCTATGGTTTTTGATATCTTCAAAATACTCCAAGCGCAGAATTTTCTTTATTCTTATTATAGGTAATCCACAGCTGGTAACCCACCCCTTTCTTTTCTTAATTATTTAATATCTTAGTTAAAGAAAATATCTACAAGAGTACAACAAAATAACAAATGGAATATAAAACTAAAACTAACTGTAATTAAAACTAAAGCTAAAAATTAAAAATACCTATCAAAATTTTGTGCCCTAGGTAGGGTGCCCATCACGCAGGCAGCGTTCCCGCGCTGGATTGCGATTGCATTCCTAACCGAACTTATAATTAAAAGTTAACATGGCTATTCCTTGCCACATTAACAAAACTTACTTTCATCATCAGCCTCACTTTTATGTTTAGTCCAGAAAATTCAAATAATATTGCTGTAAAGACGCCGTTTTTCGTCGCTGACTGATTGGCATGATTTTCAATGGTTGGGGCAGAATGTTATAATGTATTTATGGTGGGAAAGAGATGAACCGAAAATGATGAATAGTCCAGGTGATAAATGTGAAAATGGTGGATCTCCGAGGCTGGAGGCCGGTAATTAAGACGGGGAGACGAGCGCCTGTATCGCCGCTCCGCGCGGTATCTGCGCTCGCGGCGCGTTCCCGCGCTAATGCGCGCGCGCGTCCATCGCGCTCCCAATCATCCTGGCTGCGCTACAATGTGCTTACTCGACTCATGGGATTTATTTACTTTATTGTACACAAAAACAGGTTAAAACAATATACATGTCACGCAAGATTAAAGTACAAAGGCAAACTTATCCCTATAATTTAAACTTAATACTGTTACATATGAAGATGGTTCCGGCGGGGGTTGCAGCCAGTAATTAAGATGGGGATGCATTTTTATTACCTAATTAAGTGGATATTTAGCTTACAATTTACTACCATATTTGAGCCGCCGTAGACGAACAAAATTTTGCACTAAAGACGGACTGCACTTTGAAAATAGGTATTGTGTGGTTGCGGACTCATTTGATTACCCATGATTACCCAAATAAATATATCTAATCTAATCATGTATCGTTGCAGTGATGTCGTCTAATCAGACTTACAAGATCTGTGAACTGGGTCTTGGAGGCTAAGAAAAATAAAACAACTTTGTCTCGGTGAGCCATTGTAGATAGTTTGTTAGTTATACCCATATGTATGTAATAATTTGTTTAGTTACACTTGATTAGTTAGTTGGATTTAAATAGTGTTTAGAAGTGTTTTCGTGAGTCCACGTTTTCATATAACACACACTTTCCTCAGGAACCATCGTTAATTCTGCCACCACTGTAGCGCATGCGCGCACTGCGACGCCCGCGGTTATGCTTGACATTAGCTGGAAATAAACATTGATGATTCGCTGTTTCCATGTTTATGCTCTAAACGGCCCATCTTGGCTTTCTACGAATTTATTTATAGCCCTGCCATCTATTTACTAGATACTTGTCAAGAGTAGCTATTGCTATAAGGCAAAAGACAGAATTTAAACCTATTGATTACATTTACTACTATTCACATCTTTAGATCTTTTATATAAATTAAAATGCTTTTTGAAAATTAGTAAAAACAGGCTATGTGAAAATGTGCTTATCTAAAAAACCCTTTATAAAAATAATCAAGCGACCGCGTTTCATGGAAAATTTTGAATTAGGTCGTCGTCGGCAAGGCATTCATCCTTACACCTAAAATGATTGCGTACGGTATGGTTTCAGTCATATTTCCACTTTTGAATGCTCCAGTTGTGGAATTAGCTCCCTGCCGATGTTTTCCCGAGGGATTACAGTATAAATAAATGAATATTTGTGGACAATCTTACACAAATCAACCTAGTCCCAAACTAAGCAAAGCTTGTACTATGGGTACTAAACTAAGCGACGATATACATACATGTATAGATAAATAAATACTTAAATACATAAAAAACATACAAGACCCAAGAACAAATATTCGTGCTTATCACACAAAGAAATGCCCCGGCCGGGATTCGAACCCGGGACCTCCAGCTTCGTCGGCAGGGTCAGTACCAACTAAGCTAAAGCGGTCGTAAATATTTATTTATTATTATTTATTATTTATGATGAGATATTTTTGACGACCGCTTTAGCTTAGTCGGTAGTGACCCTGCCTACGAAGCTGGAGGTCCCGGGTTCGAATCCCGGCCGGGGCATTGATTTGTGTGATGAGCGCGAATTTGTTCTTGGGTCTTGGATGTTTTCTATGTATTTAAGTATTTATTTATCTATATAAGTATGTATATCGTCGCTTAGTACCCATAGTACAAGCTTTGCTTAGTTTGGGACTAGGTTGATTTGTGTAAGATTGTCCACAAATATTTATTTTATTATTTTTTATATTTTTTATATTCCCCTCCTTTATTGCGTATTAGTTTGTGATTGGTTCGCAATGTACGTGGACTGGAGTAGCTTCTTTGGGAATTTAATGATTTAAATCCATTTATTCATCATTGCATCTTATCTTATTCATTCATTTATGTATAAATTTGGCCTCGTTTATTAATTTGCAGTTTATGACACTAATACAGGAAAAATACAATTGGCAGACTTAATACCTTATGGCATTCTCCACCTACGTTTCCTGGCGAAGAAAATCTAGATTAAATTATAACTTTCACTAAAACGGGGTAAAATATGCAAACGAATGGAGACGGTGGACGTTGTTTTAATTTGTGCTCAACTTCCCGCCATTAAATACGTCCGGGGACTCGGACTGACGCGCGCTAAAGTACTTGGACCTTGGATTTTTTTTATATACTACGGCGGTTGCAAACAAGCATACGACCCTCTTGATGGTAGGCTTGATGGACGCTTACGCTAGAGGACTTACAAATACCTTCATTGATTTGGTGATTCGTTGTGTTTGCTAATAGAGATACATATATATACATTGACACATTTATTGCCGACGAGTGCTACGCGCTACTCATTTGTAGCGAAAACTGTCTACGAATGGAGAACCCGCCGATATCGTGTCCTCGGCAATGAGTGTGTTAAGCATAGCCACTCACTCTCAATACATCGCATCATCGGGAAGTAAGTCTAGAGTATTTTTGAACTTATAACATCAAAGTAGGTGACATAAAAAACGAACTGACACTGCAATCAGTCGAAGGGTCAGAATAAAAAATACTAAGGCGAGATTTGCTAAGTATACTGCCATGCACATAAGTCTCAAATGTAATTGCAAGCTGATGCATGATGCACCGAAATTACGCAAACTTTACGCAACAATTCTCAGTTTCTACGAGATAGTTTTCGTGAGATTGTGTGGAATTTCGAACGTAGCGCCTTAAAGCCGCGTAATTGAGATGAATCTTGATGTTGCTAAGAGTAAGGTCCTTTAGGTCGCAAGTTTGCTAACATGCGACAGTATTGGTATAGTAGGGAGTTTGCTTATTTGGCAAAAAATAAAAAAAAACTGAAATCCTGCAGTCTCACCCCCCCATTTTGTTCTACTACCCCTATTAACAGATGCTAGTTTTTTTTTTTAACATATTTTAGAGGTCGCTACCAGCTGTCAAAGTTTTGAAGAAACATGTTCAATTAAACAATTATAAATTACGTATATTTTAATTAAAATCAAATAAAATTCTAACAATTAATAATACGAATTTTATGACACTCCATGTAAGATAATTTATCAATGCTACAAAAAATTTGAACCAGAAAGAACCCCAGGCTCAGATATATCATTAATGAAGCTTTTACCCTGAAACTAAAATAGAAATGGGCTGCACATGTCGCGCGGTTAAGAGACCAGAGATAGACTATAAGAGCGACTCTTTGGCGCGGCCCATCAGGCAATCGGAGCAGGGGAAGATCACATCAAGAGGCCAGCCAGCTGGCTCTGAAACGAGTTATGACAGGTCAGAGTCAGAGTCATGGTCAGATGGATTCTGGCAGACCAGCTTATTACGAGTACTAATACCTAGTTCAAAATAACATAGTTTAGCAAAGTTATCTAAGTTTTTTACTAACCAAAGATATGTAATATTTAAAATATTTATCTTAAAGGGATTTTTTATTTATTTATTTTAATTATTTATTTCTAAAGCCTTTCACAACCAACAACAGGTATTGCTTTTCTTCATTCACCGTGATTAACATGTTGAATTCCTAAATTAACCGCAATAGCCCCATGCCGAACTTATGTTTTCTTCCAAAACTTTATCAAGCGGTAGCGACCCCTAAAATACATTTAAAAAAAAACTAGCATCTGTTAATCGGGGTACTAGAACGTAATGGCGGGGTGAGACAATGACTTATTGAAAGTTCATTTTTAAGCAAGACCCTATGGTATAGAGTCTGGCTACGTTAACTCTTCAAGGCAAATGAACTGTCAAGCCAATAATTGGTTTGGCAACACTACCTCACACGTCACATTTCCATATAAATATGATGTATTTTTTTTAAATTTATTTCTTGACCATGGATACAAGTCCTTCAGTCGGAATAAATAGAGTACATATAAAATCCACTAAATTTGAATAACAGTTGTAACATAACATAAGAAAATAATCTAGCTTTGACTTTAACCATAACATGACATAAGAAAAGAGTCTACATTAAACCTTAGATCTACATTAAAGCTTACTTGAACTATAATTTCATGAATAAAATTTTTCCACAGTATTTAAGATAAATTTAAACACAGGAATGAAATACACTGGGTTTGATAACAAATCTTGAACGTGGCGGGGAACACTTAAAGAATTTTCGTCTGCGATATCACTAATTACACTGGCAAGTGTTAGCCTTTCAATGGCAAACGATTGACATTTAAAGATCACGTGTTCTATGTCTGCAACTTCATCTTCCTTTTTACAATTAAATATGACGTAAAATGCACAGTGTTGCCATATTATAACTGCTTGACAGCAGCCAGACTCTACTTCAATGAAGTCTACTGTAAACGGCAAGTACGCAAAATACAAATACGAAAGCGTTTATTTCACTTGAAATTTTGTAGTTGTATTTGCTAAAATAACATAAGAATGGCCCTCTTTCGTATAGTAGTAATGTTTTGAGCTTACATACTTTTCTCTTTGTAAAATCCAAAAAAAATACCTACTCACGTGGCCTGCTCATAAATATTTTTGAGCTTGTATTCACGACAGTACAGCACCTGCTCGTCAGGCAGCGCCCGTTAGTTGGCGTCTTCGTAACTAAGCCTCCGTCGCTTCACCGCTTGGTCACGACGCAAAACCATTGCAGATACTCATTGTTGGACCCAGGGCTAACGAGTAGGTAATAAAATAAAAAATAGACAATTTTACACCGATAACCGATGACCTAGTCCCAAATTAAGCATAGCTTGTGTACCTCGTTCCAGATTACATGACTAAAAGTTCTCATACTATTCTATAAGAAATTTTCGTCATCTAATCTGGAACGAAGTATACAATTATACATACACTAGGTGAAGACAATTATACATAGAAAATATCTGAAACTCGGAATAATTATTCGTGCTCATCTGCTCATCTCACAAATGAATGCCCTGTTCGGGATTCGATCCCGGGACCTCCAGCTTCGTAGGCAAGGTCACTACCAAATAGGCTAAAGCGGTCGTCAGGTAAATTGAAAGAAGTCTTCCGTGCCAGAGTCTTTATTACATTGACCGAGGGCATTATTTGCGAAAGCAGTGTTAACTCGGATGGCTTAGACAGATGGCGGGGCAGTTAGGGCTGCTTAATCGCTTTATTTGGGTCTGCGCACTTATAGTAGACATTATATAATGACTAAATCATTACACAATTACAACCCTATAACATTGCACCTGAGTTTCAGATATATCAAATATCCAGAGAATATACGGTACTTATTACTTCAGTTTTGTGTACGCATCGCAAAGACACTTCACCTTACTCTCGTTTCTCTTCTATCGAAGGTTGGACTACGGAACAACCCACGAGTGCTGCAACTAAACCACGCAAATTTTTCAACCAAAAGCATCATACCGGATGTATATCTCTCATGGGACAACCATCCGTAGGATTTCGTATTCGCGATCCCGCATTATGTGACCGAGACACTGAAGACACTGAAGTTTAGGCTGGAAACAGTGCTCGACCGACGGTCAGCGCGTATGGTCGGTCGGCTGTCGGCAAGCATCGCTCTGAACGCACGTATGCTTTCGTAAAGCGATAGCTACTCCCGACCGACGGTACGCGCTGACCGTCGGTCGAGCACTGTGTCCAGCCTAAGTCTCCTAATAGTGTTGAATTTCTCTAACTTCTACTTCATTAACCCCCTCGACATTAGTTACTCTGTCGGTCCAGAATATTTTACTCATTCTGTGATAAATCCACATTTCCAACGCCTCTTGCTTTGTTGCCGTACACGAAGGGTCCAAACGGAACCCTATTGCTGCCACTCACGCGTTTGTCCGTCATCTATCACACAGCTTTACAGCCAAACGGCCAACCGTGTAGCTCCAAAAATACAGTCTTAATTTTTTTACTTTATAAGCATCTTGGCCATAACAAATAGCAAACTAAAGGGTGCGCGAAAAAAAAAACAACTTAATTTTGCGGTTGGTTCGGAACCCTAAATGTGCGAAGTCTAACTCGCACCTGGGGGCCGATTTTTGAGTGTCGAACTCTCGATTTTTCACTCGACATCTGTCAAAACGTCATAGTTTTTTGACAGATCTCGAGTGAAAATTCGGGCGTTCGACACTCAAAAATCGGCCCCCTGGCCGGTTTTTTTATACATATATTACACCTATACATTTATTACGTCTATTCCTGTTCGGGGGTGCGATCGGATGCGACGAGCACAAATAGCCTTAAAGTCTCCTTTTGAAATGCAGCACCTTTAAATTAGTATTAAAGCAGTGTAAACCCAGATTGTTCGACAGATGGCACCAGTTAGGTCTGCTTTATCGCTTCATTAGTCGGGTCACCGCAACACCTCTCGTGCCAACGCGGCCGATGCGCCTGCGATTGTCTCCCGCTGGTAAAACACGACAGTCAACCTTAGATTTGCATTCCTAATGGGCTGCCACTTGTTTTGTTCTAGTGTTTTTAACGTTTATCTTTTGGCTTATTAGGTGTATTCACTCAATTTCGTTAATGTAAAAAAATATTATTATAAAAATTAAAAACACGACTGCACGTTTAATTTCTGGGATAAAAACTTTCAACAAATCCTATGACCACCAAAATTCATAACATGTGTTCAGCGGCATTAGTGTGAAAAGATACCAGACAGTCAAATTTGCTTTTGCATTTATAATATTAGTAAGGGCAAAGTAATGATTTGTGACGAAAGCTGGAGTTAGGTACCAGATTTGCACAATCTAAATATCACAACTTCAACGCACTAGTACCTACAATGTAATATATGAAGTCATATTGACATAATAAAACCCTTACTTAGAAACGTAACATCATGTCAGCGACTTAGGAGTTTAAACGACTGTAACTCCATGTACTTAGTGCCAAAGCTTAACTTTATGCAGAAGGTTGTTTTTGAAAATCGTAACGTAGGTAGGTACTTACTCATAATATTTATTTTGTTAGTGTAGGATTTTCGTTAAAAGTTGCAGTTTTGGACAAAACTTAAGTAAAAGACAAAATTCTGTTTCTGTTGATTTTGTAAAACTGGTTTATTAATTCCTTATCTATTGATAACGAACGAGAACAAAATATGTAGTTTAGAGAAATGTCGTTTTGGCATTCATAGTACCCAGAGTAGACTTCAAATAATATTTAAATAAACCATAAATAGAAACGTTCTGAAAATCTAGTTCACCAGCCTTCGACTGTAGGCTCTGTAAATTCATGTGTTGTGCTCGAGCAGTACCGTTGCACCTAATTTACATTTCGCCGAGGCGCGAGCGCCGTAATTTTTGCACGCGCGCTGTCGTCCTACCGTTTAACAGCCTCCGACATGGAAGGAGGGATTAAATCCAAGTTACGTATGATATAAAACGTTTCTTGGATTATATAATTTATATTAAATTTCTATTTAACATCTAGCTACGATTAGGAATGTTGATTTCTGGCAATATGTTAACAATAGTAATCTGTTTTATAATCTACGTCTAGTAGTTAGGTAACATTTTGACTTAATTTAGACATTTTTATTGATTGATTGTGTAATTAAGAACTACTTTTTGCAAATGATGTTACAGATGTAGTGCAAAATGATTTTCCTTCGTACTTTATCGGAAAAGTTCGTATTTATCGTGCTCTCTCAATTAGCTTCAGTACCCATCTTACAGCCGTAGGGGTAACTTTAACACTTTGACATTTGACACTAAACAATAAAGTTCCATAATAATGGATATGAAAACGTCACTCATTTATTACAATCATTGATTGACAGTTCGGGTGCCATCGTATTCCGATTGAGATCCGAGTTTTCCCGAAAGAATATCATTTTGCAATACATCTGTACTCTTACAATACTTAATTATAGCTACAATAAAATCCAAATCGACGTTGTCAGACAAATCTACATAGACATGCGATGCGCATAATTGACGAAATCGGAGTTCTGTGTACTCCGATTTCGTTAATTATGTAGACGTAGGTAGGTAGTAGGGTCGACGCCATAGATACATTTACACTTTTGCAACCTTATTCCATTGCAATACAGTGAAAAAGTGTACATTTATCTATGGCGTCGACTGCACATTCACTGACAAGTTCGACGATACTTCAGGTGACTATGCGTTTCAACAGTTGCCTCAATTATCGTCAAACTTGTTTCCTGTACTTATGGTACCTGTACAGGGCATAAGTTAAATATTCTTCAATCGATTAAGTAAATGTGCGGGATATTAATTATCACTTCAGATACATTAAGAACTTTTTTATCACGTCACTTATGTCATAATATTCAATAAGGCCATCACTGACGACCAGGTACTTACTACATTGCCTAGCTCGCATGCATTAATAATTTAGTTTACTCCCTCTTTTAAGGCTCTGACTAGTTTTTTAGTTATTGCACTAGATTTGCCTCACATCTTAATTAGAAAAGCTAGAGTGGTCATAATGTGTATTACTAAACTCTTTAATGGCGGGTGGCTGTATACTATTAGAGTAAGATCTGCTTCTTTTAATCTTAGAGTCAGTCTTAATATGAGCTTGATGTACATAATTTGATCATAAATAATTTCTTAACCAGATTTACCAATTGTGGCAATGTTAGATCAGTATTTACTTAGATTGAAGTATTTTCAATGAATACAGTTCATATTTTAGATCGTTACATCAAAAAACTTCATATAAGGGTAAAAAATATATATACCGAAAAATATTAAAACGACAACCGCTATAAGTTGGTACTGACTTTTATTGGTACTAAAGTGTGTACATTATTTAAATGATTTTCTAGTTAAGTGCTCCGTAAATAATGGACTAGTGCAACATTTCGTTTACTTAATACACAAACACAATACTAAATTTAACGTACTTTTAAATGTTCGTTTAGCCGCGAACTTCATTTCAAAGTGTTTCGTAAGTATTTTCACAAGTGTCTTCGAGCAATGTGCTGGCTAGTTAAACAAGATTTCTAAACAGTCCTTGTTAAAATAGGTACCTACCTAATTATTTCAACTTAAGTAACAACTTTATATATCGCATAAAAATAAAATGGTAACTAAAATAGCTGCAGTAATCGATTGCTTATCTCAGTTATACTTAGCTAATACTTAAGGGCGTGCAATCAAAAATATCATTTTCTTTGTAATGCCATTCTGACGAGAAACAATAAGGATTGATTTTCAGATATATGAGTGTACAGTCAAAGAGCGTAGTGATCAAAAATATGTATCACGACTTTATTGTTAAGGGCATAAAGTTACGCAGATATTTTTGAAACTTTGGGACCATTGTAACATATACCTATGCCTTCGCATGTCATCTCCGTGCGTTACATTCACTTTTCTTACTCGAACTCATGTTCGACGTTCGCTTTTGTACTTTATACCTATTTTATAATTTTGTTTTTTTATACCTACATGTTTTTCTTATGTGTAATAAAGTGTCATACATAGGGGAAGGTTGCTATCATTGGACCGGCGCTTTGATTGGACCACCTAAATATTTTAAAATCTGCGCATGCTAGACAGAGACACCTAAGGTACAAAGTGTCCTTGGGATACCCGGCTGGCCCCACGGAAACCTCAGTCGCGCCGCGCTTCTCGGCGACGAGTGACGTGAGCAAGTGTGTTTCGAGCGCCGGCGATCTAAAAATTACGCGAAGGCAAACTCGTGTAAGTATCATTATAGTTGCATTTGTTTCAGTGTACTGCCGTGTAATGGTTAGAAATGTATTAATGATCATATTTATAACAACAATTTCTGGCCACTTATTTTCTTTATATTTTAATTTTTTTTGTGACTTGATACCTAGTTGCTATCAATGGACCACATGTAGGTTAGGGTGGGCCGATTTTTAAAATTTTGAAATTTCGTAATGTAATAGTATAATTACGCTGTATGATTTTTTGTAGATTAGGGGAAAAATAATGAAAAAATATTTGGCATATACTTTTAGCCCTCTACCGACGATTAACTATCAGAAAATTCAAAAATTTAAGTAGTATATATTTTATATTTTAAGTTTATTTTAACTTTATTATTTATTAAATAACACCTCTTGGTATCAATTATACTTGTTTTTGGTTATTATTTATTATCAGAAGATTTTTTTTGGGACCCACTTAGATGACGGAAATGGGGTTTTTCAAAAAAATGCTTTTTGATCTATTTAATATATCCAAATTGGTGCTTAAAGCATTTGTAGGAGCTGTCGTGGATTAAACACATTACATAAAGCATAAAAATGATAATGATTAAAGCAAAAATATGGCCAAAATTACGTGGTAACATACCCGGAAAAGTGCGAAATAGGACCTTTGACCGTCTATTTAAACCATTAAAAAGTTATATATTTTCAATCAAACCCTGCTTTATTTTAATATTAACATTCGTACTTTTGTATGAGATTATATTTGAAAAATATGTAGTACGATTTTTTTATAATACAGTACATCGGCCGTTTAATGGTAATTTTTTTTATTATTACAAAATTGGGGATAATTTTAATATTGATTATATTAAAAAAGAAATGAATACTAGTGATGATTTCTATTATATTAACATTCGTCTTTATTTTACAAAAATAAACGGGCTAAATACTAGTAATATTATATATTTAAATAATTATCAAATATTACCCTAACTTCCAATTTTTGGCACCTGGTAGAGGGCTAAAAGTACTATATATTTTTAAATTTGATATTATCACCATAATCTACATATTAAACTGCAACTTTTTATTCCTATTACACTACGAATTTGGAACTTTTATTTTTTTCCATACGACAACGGCCCACCCTAATGTAGGTGCTATCATTGGACCGGTCCAATCATGGCAACTTTTTTTTCGATTTTAAATACTTTACCCATACGCAAATACAGATATTAAATATATAGTATTCGCATATTAAAATGTTGATTTCTGTTATTTTTTTTATAAAAAAACAAAAATTATTAAAATATTTAAAAATTATATTAAAATGTCGATTTCCATTAGTCTCCTTGATTGGACCATCAGTATAAATTTCCTAAGTACATTGATGGCGACTCGGTGGTTCAATCAAGGTGACCATGGTCCAAAGAAGGCAACAGTCTGAGAAACCCTTTTCACGTTTTTTCTCCAAGATTATTATACCTTATTATGTTGTTTTTAAGGTAATGAATAAATATATTTCAAATTATCACACTTGTTTTGGTTTCTTACATAAATTTTAGTACATTATAGGGCAGCGAAGAAAAGTGGTCCAATGATAGCAACCTTCCCCTACATGTATTTATTAACTATACAGTATTTCTTATTCCTAAGAGCCAAAACAAGTACTTCAAATTTTCCCGATCGAAAAAAAAATACGAAATTGAGTCTTTATTCTCCTTCTTTTCTTAACCCAATGAAAAAAATATTATCAAAGGACAAAATCTAGTTAAAATTATGGTACTTGTAGCTTATCTAAAATCTCATAAGAGAAAATATAAAAGTTCAGTGTTAGTTATTTATATAATTATCGAAAAGGTTGTATCTTGTTTTCTCGGGCGCGGAAGACATTATACGGTGCGTGTCACAGGGCATGGTTTACGGATTCGACGCATCCCGTTTATAAAGTGTAGGTATCAAGTAGGTATGTTATAAATTGTATAATTCCTGGCATACGCAACGGAAGCGGAGCAGGACATCTAAATCAGCCGTGTCGCAGACGGGCAACCTGACAACAGCGACGGCCAGCAGGCCGTTATTTAGGGCGGACGTATTAATACTACTGCTGGACCTCTGTTTTAACCTATACTTGCAAATACACCATTTATACGTTTGTTTAAATCAAAATCAAACATTTATTCTGCAAGTAGGCCACAGGGGCACTTTTGCATGTCAATCGGTTATTAATTACCAATAATTACAAAGCTACTGTACACTGAAAAAACGTCTGGGTTAAAAATAACAAAAATACTGTCAAAAATAACCCACCGAGTTTGTCAATATAGCACCTGCAAACTTTGTAGCTAAAATTAAATAAGTCAACTTTGTTGTTCTCACTTATCAAATAGTAACCGATACACTTGGTTAAAAATTGTTAAAGTTAAATTGGCTGCAATTAGCCAATTTTTACTTTGTAATCAGAGAAAACTAACCCAGTTATTTAGTATTTTTAAACGATTTATTCGGTAACTACATGTTTAAAATTAAATAATGCAGTTGTCAGCTAATACCAGAATGCGTGTTCAAATCACGTCGGGGTCACCAATGTAGAAGAGAAATGTGCTCCTATATAGGAATAATATACAGTGTTAATATTATATACATGAAAGGGATATCTACAAACAATATACATACATATATACAATAGATAGGAGACACAGGAAGAAACGACAATAGAGAGATCTCTCAGGGACCGAAGTCCAATGAGAGTTGGTTGGAAGTTCTATATACGCAACTGACTTAAGAAACTTCGATAGCGCGATGCAGAACATCTCAGATTTGACCGTTGCCTAGGAAGGATTATATTTACTAAAGCAACTTGTTTGTTTCTTAGTGATTCACGCAGTTATTTGCAACAAAACAACATATCTAATATTAAGCAAGTCGTGCAAGGTCTGTTATTAAATAATGCACTAGTTAAACAATGACAGTGTAAAATTCGTTATTTCTAACTGAGTCGGGTAAAGATTATCTTTACCGAGATCTTCATTCGGAAATTAATAAGTGTTTTGTTACAATAACCAAAAACGTTTAATAGAATTTGCTTGTTTATCATTTACTAAGCATTTTTTCGCATTTTAATTAAATCTTGGTTGTATGTAACTAACTATTTTTTAACCGAGCCAAATTGGTACTTTGCTAGCGTTTCGTTTTTTCAGTGTACGAATACAAAGCTGTTTGTGTTACATAACCCCTCATCTATATCACCTAGCCCGGAGATTTTAGACGACATTTATGTATTCATAAAAAGTGACCGCGTGGTAGACGATTAGATTCTTACATAACAGTTACCTGAATTCAAGCACCATTATTGTAGATCTATGGCATATACGTATAGTTTCATTGACACCGACCATTTCTGATAGTAATAATCTGGAATCCTTCTATTTTTGCAACAAACTTTTCATTTCGCAGCAAACCTTTTTTGTAAGACTGCAGGCTCGTAAAAAAGTTTTTTTTAATACATCAATTGTCTAGCAGGTATGTATAAATATCTAACTTATATATAAGTCTAATAATTCCTTGATGTAAGCAGTAATTTTCTTTATTCTTTGGAGCAGGCAAATAAATCTTCAGCTAGGAAGAAAGATGTGGCCAGTAGACTTCAATTAAAAATAATTTCAATTTTGATCTCTGATGATGTATCGTTGGACCTTTGAAAAATCCGAAGGAATTCCTATTATTATCACAATATAATATTAAAAATCGGACATGCAACATTAATACGAATCTAAAAATCAAGAAAGCTTTCACAACGTAATGTATGACATTACTCTGTGAAGATGTTCTTCTTTACCCAATTACGACTTTACGATAAATTATGCGTTTGGTGTAACGGCATATCATTTTATAACATCATACTAAAGTTGACAACCTCATCTGAAAACCGCATCTTACGTACACAGTATCAAGGTTTAGTTTTGTATGTGAACTGAAGCGTTCAGGGGATGTTTATAGCCGGTATGCTCCCATTTTCAGATTATTCCAAAAGATAAGTGGTGGCCGCATGCAAAATACTTCCCGTTGAGATATGAGAATCGTCCGCTGGTCGTATATTATTTAAAGTATCAGGAACGCCACACACGACGCTACCGTACGGCCTGAGGTGCAGGCTAATGCAGAAAAGCCAGCTACAGTTATTTATAGACATTTATGATAAACGTCATCTCCGTAACAACGCCACAAAACATGAATCTATATTCTAGTGTGAACACGGTTCAAACACAATATTTAACATACTAGTTACCTTAAATTGTGGAACTGATGAATGAAAGAGAATATGAATCCCAAAATAATTTTGTAAGCTGATGCCGCGATGGATCTTTATCAATTACTTATATTATCGGCATGTCCAACTTCCAACATTTTTGCCCCAGATTCACATTACTCACAACCGCCGATTTTTTTAAACGAAAAAGTGTGACAATATTGCAATTGTTTGTCGAGAGGATATTTTTTTGTTTTTATTTTGTTAAAATATTCATTTACTCCCAAATTAGGCTTGATGATTCCAAACCCAAATCTAAACACATCATATCTGTCTGCCCATCATTCCCTTTTAAATGAACTTTAGAGCAGTTAGATAATTTAAGTCACATGAGCGTACATAGCTCGTAGTTACTTAGGACATTTCGTCCCAAAGCCGTGATTAGAAGTCAGAAGCTCTAAAACGACCAAAACGGGACCACCCGTGGTCGGAAGCGGAACCACCCACTCCACGTCACGAGTCCACTATCTCAGTTATCTTAATTATGAGCGTGTCGATCATCATCTTGAATTTTACCTTAAAAGGTCTATAAAGAGTTGCTAAGTGTACGCAATTTGGAGTGATTGCGCGCCCCGCCCGTGAGTTATGTCACGACTCGATGCGCGGACACTTCTGTTCGAGAGCACGTGCCGAGGAACGGCACTAGCATTTTCTAGAAAATAACATTTCATTAGACTCATAAGTTATTATTGAAGACCCCCAATAGTCCATCGTTATCTACTATAGGCAGTACTACAGTATCAAAAGTAGCTTGTATGAAAAAGATCAAAAGTTCCTGATCCCTTGTAATAAAGACTTTTGACGTTTTCATATGCCTAATTTTGATTATTACGTACTAGTTGGGTAGGTAGTACGCTGAGGAGCTCAATATCAGAACGCATTTTTGACGTTTTGATGGCATAGCATGATAATTTAACCAGCGGGGTAATCACGTAACGATATGTACTACCGTTGGTACGTATTTAATGTCAGTTTTAGTATGGGATTTGACATTTAAATCTATCGTACTAACGGTCTAAAACGTTACGTGGTTACCGCGCAGGACTAGTTGCGAAATGGATGCACTTGGAACTGTTAATAATTATATATTTAAACAGATACGAATTTCTCATCCCTGAGAAATTATTTCTTAGGAAAAAGTTAGGTATGATTTTTTTTATTCTAAATTGTCTGTTGTAGAAAAACGGTATTTAGCAGCCAACGGTTGTAGTTTGTTTCGCAGACAGAATTTTCATAGACGTATTGTTTCGCAGAATTTTCAGTTCATACAAAACATTTTTTTACAAAAGGGTCGCAGTTCTAACCTAACCTAACCTACTTTTCTGGTAGATCTAATTGGGTTCTACAAAATTGCATTTTAACTGTACCTAAAAAGTTACTGATTTCTGAAAAAAAAAAAGTTTCTGTGAAATGAAAATTCTGCGAAACAATTCATTCTACGAAATATTTTTCTGCAAAAGAAAACCTACTTGTGAAAGATCATTATGTAAATGTTGTCGATTGAACTTGTGTAGGTACATCTTATTTTCTCATTTTAATCATTTACGCACCACCAGCAGTTTTATACTTCTTTTTTCCACTACACAAAGGTTGTCTGGAAGAGATCGCTCTTCAGCGATAAGACCGCCTTTTGTTCTACCTCTGTCTCCATGTTTCTTTGTTTTTCTTTTGTATATGTGCTGCTTTATTATGTGAGGTGTGCAATAAAGAGTATTTGTATTGTATTGTATTGTAATACTTAGGTACCTACTGTATACATACACTCTTGTGTGGTATGACATGTATGAACAGATACAGCTTTAATCCAAAAATGAAAAATATACAACACATTTTTGCAAGCGAAAAAACGCCTCTTCACTCGATTTTCCCTTACAAAAGTTTCGATAGTTACCACCCAAAACATATGTCGTAGAAAACGAAAAGCCTTAGGTCCGCTCTGTCTGTACCTTACTTTTTATCAATCACTATCAGCTGCATTAACAAAATCTTTTAACAGTAACGGTATCTATAGGCGGTGTAAAATGACAAGCAAGCCGGTGCTGGTGCCGGTGCCCACCTATGGGCACATCACGCGCTATCGCTGTTATAACAGGCCCCCGGGCCGGCTGCTGCCCGTGCCGCTAATGCGGCCCTTATACACCTTCTTGGTACTTGATGCTTTTATTAATTTTTTCAACTTTATTTTAGAATAGAATAGAATAGAAGTTTATTGTCACACAACATAATGTACAAGCTACACTACACATAAATACTAACAAAAAATAATTAGCCCGCGCACATTACAGTCTGACAATTAGGATTATGCCGCGATAGGGTCCTCTCCCTACTAACGGCTGAGGCTGGTCGCCGAAGGCAACCAGCAAGCTAAAGCTGCGGAGCGGAGCACGTGCGACCGTGCTCCGGCACGCTAGGGCGGAAGGGCTGGTCTTCCCGCAGCGCTGGAGCTAAGGCGGAGTCCGACTGCATTTCTTAGGACTACTGAGTGTTAGGATAAATGACACTGGGTCAATCGTAATTACGGGTACTAAACGTTAGGGCAAATAATATTAGGGAATAAGCCCGTAGGATAATTAGATTTCGGTCAAAATGTATTAGGTGAATCATTATTAGGGCTAAAAACGTTAGGGCAAATGATCACTATGACAAACAACACGTTGGCATACAAAAATAGGACAAAAAAACTTTAGGGATCCCAATATAGACCGTCGCTGACACTTTAATGTTGTAAGTATTATTCGAACCCCACAACATATAGAGCTGCTATGAAAACGTAACTATTGTACATTTTACATACCTTATTCAGTGAATGCATGCGCGAATCCGTGCACAAAGCTTATGTCAATTTATCATTCAGGTCAGGTTGCACACTTATTTGAGACTCCATTTTTCAGTCCGGTTTCATAGTTACCTGACCTTTTTTTGGTTTATATGGATTATGGATCTTACTGTACATAAATACGGATTTAAAATGTAATTCTCTTGGATTATAACACTCTCCCATTCTGGCTATAGCTATACTATCTAGAGTTAGCTTCAGGAACAATACTAGAGGGTTGATTACGTAGAGTTCTCGATCATGCGTAAATATCATTTTCCATGCCAAAGATGACAACTAGATCTATCTAGCCTAAGTTTGACACTTTACGTACAACCTCATCAACTAGCTGAAGCAAGTTTGCTTTAATCATAAATGAATACAGGAACAAAATTTTCCGGGATGAGTGGCGTACTAAAAGAGAGACCTAGCTAGCGGGCGATTATAGGCTAAGAATGATGGAAGGAAACCATCCAAAATGTAAAATAATAACAGTAGAAATATAGCAATAGGTATCAATATTTAATAACTATGATTTACTATGATATTTATATTTATAACGCTTCTCAAATGCCAAGCACGTTCAAAGTTCCTGCATCAGGAGCGAGTGTGATTGCGCCGCGCTACAGTTAAGGTAAATAGCTCATACAATTGTTGGAATGGAGGGCTCGGAGCCTCTTTTGTTGAGGAAGTGGCCTCTAATGGGCGAACGTAGCCACCGGCTAGACTTACATGGTGTCAATTGCTATGCGGGCCTGGCACCAAAACGGAGTGGCGATTGCCCACTCAATACCCGATAGTCGGCTTCTATAGTCTAATTTGAATTTTGTATAAAAGGCTAAACTGCTATTCGACGATTGCTCGCACGGTCCTCGTTATTGACGGCAATTTACTTGTTTATGTCTGTATTTTCAGTCTTATAATGCTAATTGTATGCGTGTTGTACTTCTCTCTGTAGTTTATTTGACACGTACCTTATCAGCCCGCATTTGTTGCTAAACTAAGTTTATTATTACCATAAATAACGTATCATATATATATTAGCTAGTTATGTAATCTCCCCAACTAAAATAACATAGACAACTGACAAGAACCAAAATATATAAAACATAAATATTATTTTAGTATGAAATATACTTCATTTACTTGGGTTGGTTACAATAATTTTGGGAAATTCGCAGCACATAAGCCTAGGTTGGTATTAACACCAGGAATATCTAAACACAATGTTGAAAAATGACTTAAACGAAGACATAATATTTATTGTTGATCTTAAGATAGAAGTTTTACAAACACTACAAACCAAACGAAAATTGCTTCTTTAAACCGCATAGACAATCTGTCATGAAAATTAATATCGTAACATCATACCCTAGAATCGTTTTATAGCGCACTTCGTTAGTGGTCTCGGGGCGAGGGTCTAACCGAACCACGAAATATAGCTGTACAAGTCAAGGGATACTAGACTCCTTCTCGAAGCCACAAAGGCGTCAACGCAAGCCACATTTAATGTTGTCTTACTATAATTAAATTTGCATAGAAATCCCCCTAAATTAGTCGGTAGCGACCGCCTAGTACTCTGGTACTGACATAGAGCAGTCAACTCATATTTACCGTATCCAAATATGGTGTGGAATGATTATTTATTTATTGAACAAATTTGCAACGATTGGATTAAGTATAGGGAAATTTTAATACGCGCTAAACGAGTACGTGCCCAGTAAATTGATTATTATAAGTGGAGCGTTTTTTAATGAAAATTATACCTCTGTGAAACTGGTACTAGGTAAGTACGTTAGTTCAGCAAGATAATTCAAGGCACTGAAATACTAATTACTAGCTGGTTAACGATCAAAGCTCTTAACGTTATTTATATCTCTTTTACTATTTCCAATAGGATTGGCGATAGTTTACTGGATTTTAGTTTTGCCGTTATTCCCTTGTGTGCTCTTGGTACTCTAGAACAAACACCTATTTACATTGTAAGGATCAATATTTCGAGCCTGGACTTTATAGCTGTATGGGGTCGCGTCTTGTCACGATTCGGGCCATGCTGGACCATATTCGATGCTCGCGCGCCTTATGCTCACTGATAACCAAAACTATGTGCAAATGTGCTTTAACACTATTGTCGAGACCACGTTAACGATAGAAAACTGTGGACATAAACGTCTCAACTTAACGTGTATCGTAGTTTTATCAAAGTTAATTTATCTTTGTATCAATGTGTCTGTTTATTGCACGACAAGTGTACCTAGTAAGGGGTAAAAATAAAAATACTCAATACATAATACTGCTGCTTCTCTTATATGAAACCCTTTATCAACAAGCTGTGAATTCTACACATGCGAAACAAACAGATAAGCTATCATATAAACACTGAAGAATACGTTCATATATAGTTACAGGTAAATTACTTTCGACACGTTTTTACATTTGTAGTTGTGTACGGACAAAATGTAAATGTGTGTATATTATTTTTTAGTGTTTAAATTTAAATGTAGAATCCCTGTAAATATACAATTTCTACTACAAATGCAAAAACGTCTCGAAAGTAATTTACCTTGTACATACATACTTACCTGTCAAAAATATTTACAGTGCCTTTTTACCTATCCACTTAAGTACCTTACATTAAAATAATATACATGAAGTACGGCTTTAACACACTCTCCCGAATCATGGGAAGTATCCCTATAGCCACAATCATACTTTAAGTAACTTGTGAAACAAAGTACAAAAAAAAGTTGTGCAGCCTGTCACTTGGACAATTTATGATGGATCGAGGACATCGAGGTCCTGTGATATCTCACAACTTGACGAGGCTGTCACACCGATTGTACGCAATTATAACAGGTTGATGTGACAGCTACGTTATGGAGTAAATATTAAAGTAAAAATGTATTTAAAGCATGACATGGGCAAGGTTATATCATTGTTAAGTAAATCTTCGAAAGCGTTCCAAACCCGGAAAGCTGGCGCGGCATGTTTATGAAATTAATGACAGTATCATGCATTTTTCGCGCCAGCTTTCGTGAATCGATCGACGTCTCTTAGGCCCTTCTCTCACGGGGCAGCAATTTGTGTTTCATACGGGTATCCTATGCGTTGCTTGTGAGTCACCGCCATACATATTTCGCTTCGTTTCGTACATGACGAGACGCGTCGACGACGCGAACATGTATGGCGGCGACTCACAAGCGACGCGTAGGATACCCGTATGAAACACAAATCGCTTAGGAGTAGCCCCGTTAGAGAAATGTCTTATATATATAAAATAACGAGAATTTTTGTCAAAAATCACGTCATGTGTAGGCGCAGGGCGCAGCTCGTCACCCGCCACGCGCATGCGCTCGGCGCGCACGATCGTCGCCGCGCCGATAAGCGCAATATTAGTGCGCCCCGGTATAACGACAACTATCGAGATCCACGAGGACTATAATTCCTGTTCCGCAATACTTTATCGATTCTCTTATTAAATTTAATAATTCCAGGCACACACGAGTTTGTACAAATGATCTAATGATGATAGGGTAACTCGTTAGTTTTTGAAATACTTGTTCACTACCATAGTGTCCGCAAAATGGAACTCTGGCCGTGTAAGTATAGTTGGAATCATATTATAGTTGATAATATCCTACAGATCCTTATGTATTACGACATAATGGTTACTTTTGCTGTTACTAAAGATAATGCTGACCGCATTTTGTTATAAATCAAAAATATTTTTTTCTAATTAGGTACTTATGACTTCTGCCTATGCGTGTAGACAAGACACGTATCCGTGCAAAACATTCCTATTGTTTTTCATCACAAGGTAATACAACTTACTTGATTGGACAATTTTGACATGCTGCGCATTCGAAGGGTTAAGTATCGACTTACTCTTGCAGTCAGACCTCAGCTTAGTATCAGCGTAGAAGTTTGTATACCTACAAGGAATGTAACTTTTCAATGCAATTCTCACTACAACTACGAACAATTTGCAAGTCTGTGTTATATTGCTATTTTTACACATGTGTATATCGACACGATTTTATTTCCATTTTATGTCATTTTTATAACTGTGTAATTTTATAACTTTATACTTACCGCAGTAAAAGAATCGTTTTTGAATATATCATACTTCTACTACATATATTCGTGATATTCAAAAATGATTTTGTTTTAGTGATTATTAAAAATGGTATTCAATAGGACCTAGACATGTTTATATTGATTATTTTTCTAGTGTTACATGTATGTGTTAATGCAAAATATTACGAAGGTATGAATTACCGACGGAAACAGTTTTAGTTCTTAAAGTATTTAGGTAAACTAAAAACGTGTTAAGTTTTTGTTATTTTATATTTCTGAAAGTAGAGAGCAAGTGTTCTATTCTGAGAACTATCACTATAATACTATTTTTCAGTGGGGCACCCTCATTCACAAAACAATATTTTTAAGAACCTTTCCCCGAAATCAGGCATTGATTTGAAAACTTTGAAGCACCTGGCAAGTAAGTACAAACTTACACACACGTCTTGACTAAGTCATTGACGAGTTAATACAATGAACTTGCTTACATTAATAGTAACTTAATAAGCATCAAGCATTTTATGAACTTGCTTACAATAATAATAACTTAATAAGCATAAAGCCTTTTTTCACGGCTATAAATCTGATACTTGCCACATTTTCCTTCTTCTAGCCTAGTAGATTCCCGTAGGCTTGGTCACACCGCGTTGCGCGACGTCCGCGCGACGCGACCGCTGCGCGCCGGAACGTATGCTAGGTAACAAGTTAGCGACGTCACACAGGTTGCGCGACGCGAGCGGGACGGTTTCATACATTACCAGCGATTGGATTTTATATGTCGTACATTTTACAGAAATTTTCCCAAATCATGCGATTGAGATAGAAATTCAGGGGCCTCAAGATGATGTACGTAAAAAACAACACAAGCATATGAAAAACTACAGGTTACGAGAAAATCATCATTTTTATCCAAAGTGGTCTTATGGAATAGGTAACGTATTATAATAAACGTATTTTAAGGGATAAGGTGGGGTTTTCTTAAGGAGCGTTCGCGGCCTAGCGGCGCCTACGTACCGAGTGCGGTATGCGAGGTTAACCCTTTGACCGCCCAAGCGGTAGTGTGTCGTCGTGCCCACCACGCCAAGCACTGTTGAATTGGTGTAATGTCTAAACCAATAAATTAGAACAGTTCATAAATGATTTTTTTTCATGATCAAAGTACACCTTCACTCCGACCTTTTAAGTGGTTGTTGACGTGGTGGGCACGACGACACACAACCACTTTATAGGTTCCTGGTGGTCAAAGGGTTAAGCAACGTCGGCCTAGGTCAAGTCTTGAATGGCCGGTGACTGCTTTGAGTGGTAATTAACTGAACACCTCCGTGCTTTAGGAGGCACGCTTAGTCGTTGATCCCGGCTTCTGTCTATAACAGCAGTCATTAAGCCAAGTTCAGGCCTCGGGCGGCTTGAGTTGGAAGGTTGGCATGGCATAGTCGCTTTTAGGTAGCGGACTCCGGGCAACCATCCGCATGCAACGCTACGAGTATGAATGCACATGGAAGATGTGGTTTTATTGTTTGTACTATGTTTAATCGGAGAAATAGGTAGTATTAATATCTGTTAATCTTCTCCGAGGAATCTAAATATTATGTGACAATGAAAGACAATGTTATTGCCAATATTATTTTGCTCAATTTCAGGTATCAATTCTATATTTATAGTTACATTTAATAACAATACAATTGGAACAGGGGGCCGATTTTTGAGTTTCAAACGCTCGAATTTTCACTCGACATCTGTCAAAACCTCATAGTGTTTTAACAGATCTCGAGTGAAAAGTCGAGCGTTCGACACTCAAAAATCGGCCCCCTGTTTTTCGTTTACTTCGGTGATGAGGTATAAACAAAAAACCATAATAATGATCTCACTGATGTAAGAAACAGTTACTTAAATTTTACAGCGATTATGACCATAAATAACAAAGTGTGTCTCTCAATATCTATGACCGACTTTATATTTGACTCCTATAGTCTATTTAGGTATAAAGTATATCTAGGTATAAAGTATACTGCCATGATGGTAAAATGTATGGCGAGTTCATTTGTTTCTTGCCAATTCTTACATAGAACTTGTACAGGATAGTACTAAGTATATAGATTAAAACAAAAACAGAGTATAGACATAAACATTTAACAAAAACTTTCAGAATAATTTGTTTTTTTTTTAGGGCGGTCTGGCGAAAATACGTACCTTGGTAAGTAATAGAGAGAGAGAGATAAGAGAACTCACGAAAACTGACATGAAGGGATCAAATGGGTGACAGAAAGTATTGTGTAGGTATGCAAGAAATAAAATTGATATATGAATCTGTCTTGCTCTTTTACATTTCAGTTATTATTTATATCATACATATTTTGACCATTTATTGACCTAGTGAAACGAAGGTCTCTGCTTCAGGTTCGACAAAAAAGCTTAGGTCCGGATTTCCGATTGTTCTCCTCTACAGGTCGCATTTCTCAACCGAATCTAGTGAAATATTGTGAGCAAGTTGTATGATTACATAGACACTAACGTTTCGACCACTGGGGCGTTTACCTAACTGATAATTCTTTTGATTACTTAGACCAGTCGTTGTTGGCAAATGCTACAGCATCGAAACAAATATTGTCTACTACAACAAAAACGACTACAATGACAACTATGACAACCAAAGTGGACACGCCAACCACGAGTGTAACATATCTATATCCTCATCAACCGACAGGTAATCATCATCATTTCTTAATCATTTACAACCAATTATCTACAGCTATACCTATATAGTAAATCCTAATTAATGTGTTCAGAAACTATACGTCAAGACCAGTTTTTCAATATACACGCTCTTCCGACTCGTTTTATAAAACCACACGCGTTTTTAATACCTTTCATTATGTAACAGCTGCATAAACTAGTACCTATTATGGCCCTACTCCCCGGTTGATAAAATGTCATGTAATTATTATATTTTTTCTCATTGAATTGTAAAATCTACCCTATCTATCTTTATCTACCCCGGGCTATGGAGATAATGTGGCCCTCGAACACATTTTATCTACCTCTAAATTATTTTGCACAGATGATCTAAGACGGCCCCTTTACATGGATGATCTTATACAAGCCCTAGAAGATTTTGAGAAAAAACTAGCTACTAAGGTGGACCACGGTGGTTACTACAGTAAGATTTGTATTCCAAAATATTGACAAGAATAAGCATGGTGAACAATGGAATAGGAAATTAGGGTCCGTATAGATTTTACCAACTGCGGATTACTTACATGTAAATAAAATATTTCAGAAGTTGATTCGCCAATATAAAAAAGAAAGTTGCAGGTAAACAGGAAAGTTGTAGGTAAACAATTTAGAGGCTGCCTCGATCCTGTAAACTAGGACTCTCTGTAAGAGATACGCTTACGTCTTCCGCACATGAAAAAACGAGATGCACCACTCTTCGGGAATGGTTTATATTATAAACTTTATAGGTCTTCATCAATAATGACTTTTTTTATTTAGCCATCAAGTTTCGGCTCTAACCGGATATACAATCATATAATTGTCTGTCATATCCTCTGCTCTCTCTATTCCTTCTCTAATCTGCAATGTTTTATGTGAAGTAATTATATTTTATGATTTGCCAGGAAGTTCAACTATGGACGGCGGCGACCTTCCAGTAGTTAAAAAGGATCTATGGGAGTTTGAAAAGCACCTAAGTAAGTTCTTTTTCTATACATTTCTACCTCTGTAGTACATACAGTAATACTATGTATTACTTTAGTAATACAACAAGTAAGATGGGTACATTGAGGTTACTTTATCAATCAGGTGACGAGATATACGTATTTTAAGCATAAAGCATCACAAAGTATTTAAAACATATTATACGATTAGCTTAGCGATTAGCTAATGACAGATGCACTTTCTTAAACGTACCAATAAACCTACCTAATTTATTTACTTACCTATGTAAAAGTATTTTTTTATACAAAAAGGATCAGTTCACAATTGAGTCTGTTTTATTTCGTAGCAACGTATAAATTATAACAACAATCCATTGTCCTATTACAGAGAAAGACCTATGTCCTAATGCTGATCATGAGTCTAGGAGCGAAGAACGGCCCACCATACCGCTCACCGACAATAGGAACATGGCAGTCAAGAATTTCCATGACGTTTTGCGACTCATTAATAAGGGTACCTTCATCCACTTCATTTTATAATTCATCATCCTCCTAGCGTTATCCCAGTACAGTTGCATTCTGAAGGATATCAGAGACACTAGTTTTCACGGAAGCGACGGCCATCTGGGGGCCGATTTTTAAGTGTGGAACGCTCGACTTTTCATTCGAGATCTGTCAAAAAACTATGATGTTTTGACTGATGTCGAGTGAAAAGTCGAGCGTTCGACACTCAAACTATACCTTATTGGGATATTAGGATTAGGCTTGTCAAGTGAGTGGGCAAATTGACTGTTATAAGTTCTCAAGCCGCCAGAAGGCCTCTAAGTTGGCTTAACGACTGCTATCATAGACAGCAGCTGAGATCAACGGCTTAACGTGCCTTCCGAAGCACGGGAGCGCTCAGTTTATAACCACACAAAGCGATCGACCCAACAGTTGCAATCCCGCAAAATAAATAACAAAGATTGTTCTTTTTTAGGTGTCAAAGTTAAATTCGAAGTGACAACACCACGACGCCGAGATTCAAATGTGAAATGGGTTCCGATTAAAGTACCAAGAGAAATAAGATGACAAGCAAACCATAATTTGATCACTTTGTAGCCTTATAGTCGCCATTGTGGTTGCTCTCAAATATAAATCCATTTATATTACATACTAATAATATAAATATTCATAACCTTACACCATATAGTATACCGTACTCTTATCTTATCTAACAAATAGTGTTGTTTTTATAAGTAACTATCTTGGCTACAAGCAATGCAAAGGTTAAAACATTGCAAGCAATACCTACACTACCAGAATAGCGCCTCAGTTCGTGCTGTATCATACCGGCCAGTTCGCAAAGCATTCATCTTTCAAAAGCCTAGAAGTCAAGGACTAGTATGACTAAAACACATTGCTCGGGCGTTCATTACAGTAAACAAAGAAACGAAACCAATCAATTACTTTCATAAGAACAATATTTAAAATGCTACTTGACCTCTACCGCACGGAGGCACGTACAAAATTAACTGGAACATTATTTATGGACCTCGGCGGAGGATAATTCTATGTAATATTTATTAACTCATCGAGTGAACTGACGTTAAATAAGAGCGGTATTCATAGGTCATACTTTGAAAGGAAATTCTATGGTTAGGTGCACATGACCTCCGTTTACCTTTAAAATTGAAAATGGATTAATTTAGCAATCTTATTCTGCTCACGGGAAACGGAATGTTGTCAGAATAATTGGGAGCCAAATCAATATAAAGAAAGAATATTGAAGCTTGACAACTATCCTATTTGATTTAGTTCATTAGCTTATAAGTCCTGTGATATTTGTCTAATGTATGCGGAATCCTCTTTCGTTAAAGATAATGAAAGTCGTAATTGTAGTTAATGATAAAGGAGATGCTAACGCCGGAAGAGAATTCAACACTGAGGCAGTGCGTAAAGCGGAGTCTCCGGAGGTAGTTTAAAAATGTATTCAATTTTTTCTTTAAATACGTGCCCAAAGCATATGCCCTCTAAAAACCTTTTTCCACAATTTGCCCATACCAAACAAAACCGATCCGTTTGCGGTAGTAAATTCCTATTTAAACGAGAACTTGTTATAAAAATAACCTAGCAAAAATAATAGACACCTATGTCAACCTACACAACTTGTAGGGAAATATATATTTTTTATGATCCAGAGTATTCATTTTAGAGTCTTGGAGGCGAATAGTTTCTTTCTCAGCTAATTTATAGACATTTTGCGTCAAAATAATGTATTGCCCTTACTATGAGCAGTGGCCAAGTTATGCAAGCCTGATGAATAGTCCAACAAAACGTGGAACAGCGACCGACCTCTGCCTCTGCCCGATCTTTATCGTATCGCAACGGACCAACTGCGCATTGCAATTAAACTATTAGCTCCATTCAGTTCACTAGTTCATAAGGACATTTGCAGACATCCTGTAAAGTGAGATCATTGTTTGGAACAAGCGACTATATATATAACCAAAGAGTATATATAATCATAACCTGAAGGAATTGGAACTATGAATTAGTGCATTTTCTAAGAACTCTGGTGATTCGGGGCTGTTTGTTAAACACTTTTCATTAGGCAAACTGCTGTTTGATCATATTTTAAGTATATTTTAACTCGATTTGACTTACCTAGGGGAGGTAGTATATGAACATTCGTATTACCTCTCATGCTCATCATACATACCAAAAAAATTAAAAGATTTGGAAGAGTTTTAAAAAAGACTACCCAAGTGTATTGAAAATAAATAAATAAACAAGCTTAATTTGAAAACTGAAAAAATATTACTATGAGAATGAATGAAAAGACAATCGTCAATGAGTCAAAATAGGTATTAATAAATAGTCTTACTATAATTGAATTGAGCATGTGTCAGTTTTAGTATTCATCTCAAATGATTAATTCGAATATAAATACATAATAAAAGCCAATTTAAATAAGCTGTATTTACACTACCGAGAAATCTCCGCCGTTGAAAAGCATGCATTTTAATTGGCCTCAGCGTGAGGTCCCGTAATTTTATACTCGTTTATAAGCTAACGAGTTTACTCTAATAACAGTGTAGTTATTACAGCACCAATATACATTGATCTAATAATAGTTCAAATTACAACGAAACAATAGAAAACTTCACATACAAGCGTGGTTCTCGCTAGACTGGTTACTTTCGTAATAATGGTCAAGCAAAATGCGTCCAAACAATAAATGAAACATTTTGATGTTTAAACGAGTATACGGGTGCAATTAATTAAAATTAAAAAAATTTGCCTTGGCATTTGTGTTTGCAAAGACACAAAGGTGTGCAATTAATTTGTGAGCATATTCACGTGCAATTTATTAAAATTGCTTTAAGTGTTAACGTTTCACGTTCTACAAAACATTGTACTCTACTACTCCTACCGAATAATTTCGTCAAAAAATGTTTATAATATTCATCGCATCACGAATATAAAGAATGACATTGTTTAACAGTGAAACTCTTTACATTGGAAGGCTTTATGACACTAATTTACTATTACACATCCGCGAATTGCTAGAATATGTGAAAATATTATTGTACTAATTTCTTTCCCAAGATGAAACTATCTGTCGGTTAAAATTATGACTGTCTTTTTCTTAAGTCAAATAAAAGAAAAAATCAGAGCTAACATATATCTGACAGACACTCTATTAGAGTCCTCGTATCCTTGTGTCCGGGTTAGCACGTTAGCAATAACAATAATAAAACAATAAAATATCACCCGACGCAACGACAAAACTTGTTTTTTTTAATACATCCAATTTTCTAAATATAATGTAACCGTGTTGTTTATAATACTTAATAACTTATAATAATTCACAGAGACTATTTCCCAAGAATACAGCAATGAATAAATCTATGTTGGAATTAGCATTCCTAAAAAGGTGGCCGTGTACTTTATTGTGGCGGGTATGGGATAGAGCGCACGTAAATCAGATTGTATGGACACTACACCGTTTTGAACACGCTGTATCGGAACACCTACTCCGTTGTCTATAGCGGCTATTGTTTTGATTTGTTTCTTGGTTCAAAATTTTGTACGCATGAAAATTGATGAAAATTACTTGAATTTTACGTTATGTACAAGATACATATCCTGATACCTACTATTGATATAAAATGACATAAAAAGCAACTTAAACTCTTGTCTCGTTCTCAAATTAGCAGGTTGGTAAAGGTAGCAAAGAGAGACTCAAGTAACATGAAGTGTTTTATTCCTTTCGGTCTTCAAGGCGAGAGTGAATCGGTATTTGCTAGGTAAGCGCGTTCCATCCTAGACCGCATTATCGCTTACCATCAGGTGATTTGTGGTCAAGCGCAAACCTATACTGAATAAAAAAAATGTATTAATTGCCAAAAAATCTGTACGAATTATGTGACTTCATGCCGCTATCTGGAACTACGCATTTACACACCTACAAACATATATACCTAGTTCTTTTACAAAAAAGTAATCAATACTTATTTCACTATCCTTCAAGCTTCTCTTTGCATTGGTGGATATTGGATATCTGGAGAACTAAATGTTATAAATATAAGTCATTTTCTCTAGTCTGAACACCGATATTGAAATTTAAAATCAGTCGCTTTTTGTCTCGGGCTGTTTGTGTGTGTACATCCAAAAATAAGTATAGAAAAAAAAATTAAAACCCCGATAAGCTACATAAGGGAACATGTACGAGTATGTTCCTTTTTAAAACGACTCGATCAGATTTGATGAACAATCGATCGGCACACCCGTTTTGATACGCTATATCATAACGCCATTTACTTTGTTGCCCATAGCTTTGTTCAAGCTATTATTGTGATTTAAAGGTGTGTTCACACTTGCACACGGTTAAGTATGCGACTTAACGTTTTAATCTCATTTTTAATGTCATTTTTATTGCATTTGAAAAAAAAACAATTGTTGACTCAAGTCGGTTCTGTCCTCAGCTTAAATAAATGGTACTGGAGTGAACTACGACAATGTTACATAGGTATGTCTTTTTAGTTGAAGGTATGTCATTATATTAAGTTACATTAAGTGTACCCTGAACACACACTGCAGTTGTTGCACTATTGATGTGTAGTGTGCTCCAGTGATGAATGCCGCACTCCTTTGCACCTAAATCTCCACAGCCTCAGCAGTAATTTAGTCTGGCGAAATAATTTAAATAAGGTTAGTCTATATCTACACTCAAGAGCAAAAATAACGGGTACACTTTCTATGGAAGTTCAATACAAAGTGTATGCATTAATTTTCCCCTGAGTGTGTTGTGTATTAAAAGCAATTGCAGGAAAAAGAGACTTAATCACAATCCAGAATTCATCTTACGCTTATCTTTTAGTCAGAAGATCGAAATGTTTCAAGTCAGTACAAGAATGTTATGTTTATCAGGCTTTACTAGCAGTCGGTATGAAGTGTCCTTAACAAGAATGCCACTGGACGCCGGCAGCGCCCCGGAGCGCTGCGCCTGCGCCGACATGACGTTATATCGGGAGCAACACTGACCTTTAACATTTCCACACTGGGCTCATGGTCTCGACTTTCACCGTAAACGGGCAATTTACGGACGCCGAGCGGCCAGTGTCTTAGACTAAACTGTCTCAATTAGTGCCCGACAGATGACCCCGCAATTTCGTCTGGCAACACCAGCAATTGCCCGCTGCCATTGAGGTTAGGAAATTGTGATCCTTTATTAGAGCCAGTTTACTTGCTTTATGATTTAAAGAATCTTCACCATAATTACATAAAACATTGTAACTAGCGAGAACTTTGGTTAAGTACAGGATTAAGCACAGATAGAAGTTATAAATGAGACGACCCCACTTGTAACAATTAACTGTGCAAACGGGTTCCGGTATGAGTGCAAGAGCATGCAAGCCTAAGTTTAACTATCCAACCTCTCAACACGTCGGCACCATTGAATCAAATTCTAACTCCTGGGTTAATTAAAATCAGCTAGCTTTTCTTAGGTTGGAAAGGCGAGTTGGTGAGTGGCTGATAGAGGCGTTGCGTCGTTTTGGTCGGGTAAGTGCGCAAGTAGTGGAATCGTGCGGGTACAGCTGCGCGGCGGGACGCGGCTCAAGCGTGCCGGTGGCG
The DNA here is from genome assembly GCA_951800055.1 of Cenopis cana. Classification (NCBI taxonomy): domain Eukaryota; kingdom Metazoa; phylum Arthropoda; class Insecta; order Lepidoptera; family Tortricidae; genus Cenopis; species Cenopis cana. The sequence continues at coordinate 10,749,078 of OX637488.1, forward strand.
GCCGCGCCCAGTCGGCGCGAGCGCACCGCGTATTGGCACGCTCCTCTTGAAACCACTGAAACATAAATACAACTGGCAATTCAGAAAAGATGGGTATAGTGAGGGCACTTTACCGCTTAAATTCTACTATACACACAATAAAATCAAAAAGGGCTATGTTACTATCTAAAACTTTAATAAAATCATCCTATCCTTTAATCACTTTATTGCTATCATAAAACTTTTGTCAAAATTTGAAATCAAAATATTTTAAAACTAGGCCTCATAATGGCTATTGGAGTCAATGGATAAGGGGCAGTTTTTCTTCTACCACTCTTCTACACTTATACAGAAATCATGATTAGGTACCCATGAATACTCCAAGCGGTAACAAAGGGGACACCAAGAACTTCCAAGGGGACACAAAGAAAGAATTAAAGCACTTATGGGTCATACACAAATGTAGAGTTCGCTTTTTTCCACATATTGCCAAAGTTATGGGCTTAATTTTTGTAGTATTACAACTTTATCGACTCTACTTTGTCCGACCCTTTTCCCGGTTTATTTGGGGCGGGGTTTCCTACTACGTTTGCACCACCGGATTACGAGTATGTCCTGGCTAGTCTGGTTACTTAGATTCTCAATTTCTATCTCTTTTTGCATGCTTGACCACCAGTTGAAGGGCCCTATTCCCCGTGGTCGCTCCGAAATATTTAGGGCCCTTTGTTTTTTTTTTTTTTTATGTATGACTGAACAGCGATTGGCCTTGTTGTCATTGACAAAGTTTTTATTTATAAACTTAATCAAAAATATATTTCTGCTGACTTTAAGTAAAACAATTCAATCAAATTACTAGGCTTTTTGGTTCGCATCGCGTCTTATGATATGACCAAACCAGCGCAGTCTATACTAACTATACTAACAGACATAAATTGAACGCCATCTTCTCTTATAAAAACTGTATGCTATTTAAAACATTTCACAGATAGGTACTACGATAAGAGACATAGTTTTTTTTTTCTGTGTATATGACCTTTGTAGTAATATTACTCAGCATGTGCTGTTAAACAAGTTGCAGACGAAAGGGTAGCCGCGGACAAAAAAAACGTCTGACTAAAGATAAATGTATATTTTAACGGGAACAAATAAAATGATCACCTAAATAACTTTTGATATCATCAAATTTTCGAACCCTAAAATAAGGTTGAACACTCAAAAAAAATTATCGATCAGAATTCCGAGTCACCAAAAATATTCTACCTATTTTTGCAGCACTTGCACCTATTTTACTTATTGCGTTCCTATAAATTTATAACCGCATCAAAAAAATTGTCAAGTACCACCAAAAACACTAAACTACCACCTAATCTCATGCACCTTTTTTCATTAGAATTACATCCAAATATTATACACATCGCATGCTACATTTTAGTAAACAGTTACAAATTAATTGTTTCACTATAAATATTTTAGTCATTTCCAAAATGTTATAAATTAGAAAGTAAAATTCTAAATTAATTTAAAAAACAACGCGCAATGTGGCTTTGTGAAATAATAACACGTATACTGCTATCTCACTCAATCAAATACAAATTGTCGTTAGAGTGAAAGGTACCTATTGCTGTTTCATTCTAACTACCTATTGCTGATGGTTTACAAACTGCATAAAGTTTTATTATTAATTTTTTAATGCGTTGACGTGAGCGCGTTTGATTGAAAACTTTTATTTGAAAATGAGTTTTGTTGATTTATTAAATTGTTAGTTTGTTATGAAAATGGATAAAGGTCCTCAAATGAGTTTACTTTATTAATTAATTAAAATTTAAAGGTAGTTAATAGGTAGAAATAGGTATAGGTAGGTTTAGGTTATGTTAGTTTTGCATCGGCCCGAAGGGCCAAAATAACTCAAAATAGGAGCTCCGCGCCAGCGGAGATCCGTCAATACTGTTCCAATGTCCACTAGTTTGAAATAAAAATAGATGTCATAGAAAAATACTACTACCTAGGCAAATTGACGATTATCAGCGAATAGAGTAGAGGCAAAAACATCTGAGAACAAATAGCTGTATGCGACCAGTACGGAAAGCACTGTTGAAAAGATATTAAATTAAATTAATGTTATGTACGTGTCTCATTAAAATTACAGAAATTTTGAAGCTTCTATAAAATAAAATAATTTAGCGCTGTCTTGCTCGCACGCGGTGCGACGTGCGAGCGAGACGGACCGTATGGAAAACCGCATCAGTGTGCTCTAGCAATGAGGTTAGACTAGATTGGAACTGCTTTGCGCGTGGGGCGTTAAAAAACAATTGCCGCGTGAAATTTGGTGATCATGTAGTATTTCTGGGTATCGAAAGAATTATTTGGGTGTAAATAATTTTAATAGGATTACGAGCCCTGTAATATTTGGATGTAAATTATATGAAATTTGGTGTTTGAAATTAGGTGATCATTAAGTATTTTTGGGTAGTAACTAATTTATTTGGTAACAATTAAATTTAATAGGTTATCGACATGTTACTTCTTTGAGTTGCACTTTATATTTAAAAGGAGTTGAAAATTTGGTGCGAATCTAGTATTTTTGGTAATCAATGTAATTTTTTAGAGCATCATTCGGCAACTAATTTGGTGGTTCGTTAAATGCTACCCTATTTTAACGCACCTTCGTGTAGGTAAAAATTGCTCAAACGCACGAACGGTCACAAAAGGAACGGTCTCGGATAGGTCGATCTATTTCTTTTATTTTTTTCTAACAAGTTGTTGGGAAAGTGTATTAGCGTTGGTAACAAAACTGGTAGTGTTCTCAATGCAGTATTTATTGCGCTTCTGTTCCTTGGTACTTACGGAATATCTTGTTGCGTACACGCCTTGTTAAGTTAATCTATTTGAGGTAATGCTAAAGTATGTATATATAATGAATTAAATACTCGTAAGTGACGACTATTACGAATTCGGTATATAAAGGATTCGCAAAAATCACGTATGCACATGCACAAACGACAACACCCATACTTATATAAGTACTTTTTGCATATGCATGCACACTTGTCCAGCCTACGTCTTGTAGTTAGCTTCGTATGTACAATACAATCCTGTATCACTAAAACAATGATTCTGAACTGTGTCTGAATTTATACAAGATTTTTTTTTTTTGTGCTAGGCGTAGGGAAACACCCATGACAATATTTTTAATAAATTACGTAGGCATGTTAAATAATAGCCACATAGACAAAAATAAAATTCAAGGGTATATTATACGTGCATTTTATAAATATGTAGCATTTTTTACAGCAATAGAAGAACGCGCGCACGATTGCGATCGTTTATCTGCCGCTCGTTTTCACTGGTCGTGAATGGCCGACACTTGAAGGTCAGAGCAAAATTAAAAGTGTTTTAGTATCGGGTATCTGATTACAGCCTTATTACACGCCAGACGTCTAAACAATAAGGCTTCCTGCCCGCCTGTACAGATAAATATGATTACCTATAATTATTGTTGATCTAATAGATTTACACAGCATTATTTTACTAGCACGATGGTGTCAAACAACCTCACGACCCGCTTGATAGTAAGCAGTCATGGTAGCCCATGAGCTCCTGCAACTCCAAAGGAGTCAAATGCTTCTTGCCAGTCCATATTATTGAGTTGAGCTTTCGTGTACCAACAGGGAGACAGATTTATCACACATGTCTCACTCCTAACACAGCTCATTTTTGAGATCTCTGTCAACTTACTCAACTTTACACTACCATCAACATAAGGCCACATATTGTGTTATGTTATGTTCGTCCCTGATGATGAATGAGGCTACAGGCCAAATATATTGGTGTTATGTTATTGCTGCGGTGCAGTCTTCTGTACTACGCGAATCGACAGCTCCAAATATGAGCAGGAATCATCCTGCTCATATTTGGAGCTGTCGATTCGCGTGTTAGCGAAATGCTCGCTGTCCCTTTGCAAGGAAAAAACGAAACTGGTTGACTAATTTCTGACAATGCAACGAAATAATTGTAAAATAACGGAGCTAACTCGACCACAACTCAGGCCCTTGTTATTTCTCAAACCAACGGTCTAATTGTATCATGTTATTCAATCAGATGACAAAAGCATAATCTAAGCACACTCGGGAGGAAATAGTTGCCGAGATGAATTTCATTGTGGTCCGTCATGCCTCACCGATTAAACAAATTATGCTTTCATATTATGTCGACACACAGTCTGTCACTGTGGGTAGGTATGCTCCGACTGATTTGAGAAGTTGCCCCATAATATTATTCACGAAGCTCCATAACGGGCTTTCGTGCTTTAGATACTTCTTACATAAATTAATAGATCTTGGAAACTAAGATTATGATGTAATTTTCTAGATTTAGGTCCTAAAAATACAAGTTTCAAAATAAAGAACTTAAGGAAATCTTGATTTTTATTTAAAAGTATCTTATGCCATTAAATCATGTGTGCAACACATACATCATATATATTTTTGAAATCGTCTTTTCAAATGTTTCATTTGGGTACCTACTACCTACCGGCCATTTGATAAGATCGTATTTTTTTTCGTAACACAAAATGGAGTCCACAGTCCACCATAATGTTTTTATTTCAATGTCACATAGCCTATGTAACTCGGGATTACGTAAGGATTCCAACGATACCTCACACATATAAAAATATTTAATTTGTATTTGTAATAAATAAATAAACATCTTACCTCGGAAATAGCTTTATCCGATCTTGTAGAAATGTAGATGTACGCGTGTGTATTTAGTGTAGCGTAGGGACGCCTGGCCGGAAACAGGCGGGCTGTCGATCTTTGTTCAGGATCATTCAGCCCAATTCCCGAGAGTTTGAGCTCAAGGTTAGTGTCCCGGCGGCGCTCCCACATTTGCTCCTTCCAGTCTTCCTATTTTCTGCAGAACAGAAGGACATCTTTAAGGTTGTTTATCCGATCTTAATAAACATTAAAAGGTGAAGTTAGGAAGTGGGGTTGCTTATAATGTATGGGATTCCTACTTACTTATATATATATTCCTCGTGTTAAAGGATCATGACACAGAAGAAGTAGATGAAGTCGGTTTCAGAGGACTTTCCTCCCTCGGACGCTCCGGTTGTGGAATGAGCTCCCTGCCAGGGTTTTCCCGAGGGAATACAGTATGGGGTATTCTTCAAGAAGAAGTAAATTTTTAAAGCGTCGGTAATGAGTATGTGACACCCCTGGAGTTTGCAAGGTCTTACCATCAGGAGGGCCGTACGCTAGTTTGCCACCGACATGGTATTAATAAAAATAAAGATAAATGTTAATAAAATTATGAATAAGATTTCTATTTAATCCTTATTCTGGATACTACCCAATTTACATCTTACTAATGTTTTAATATGCATATATTGGATCAAATAGAAACTTGTAAGTGAATAGTACATGTAGCCGCCGGTGCCGATGGTGGTGGAACTCGACGACTCAAATAAAACTTCGATGAATAGTAGACTGTAGTGTAATTTTCAATAGGTGCTGGTTTACAGAGAGATTGGCCAGGGGAGATATGCAGAAGTGGTGTTTTAACTAAAAGTAGGTAATGCGTAATGACGAGCAAGATTTGAGTTAACGTATGTTACAATGGTAGGGATAAAGAGTACGTGAAGCGTTCCTATTGGTGACTTTAAAAAAGCCGCTCTTACACTAACTGTGCCCGACGGGCGCGTTTTGCTACTGCATGGTAACTTGAAGTTATATAATAAAAAAGGGTTGCGTTCGCAACAGTACAAGTGAATAGCGCGAAAATTATCGCAAACTACTTTCCACCATGGCTGTATATTTAGCTAAAACGACAATAGGTACTTATCGATTTTATTCAATAATATTACAATTCAAATGTGTGATATTTTTTAAGATATATACATGATATATAACAACCAACTTCACAACACACTTTCATACAAAAAAAAAGTAGTTATTCATTCCAGTCGGAAAAAGACACCAACTTAAAAATGCAAAACTTGCAGGGATGTGTAATGAGTAACATTTCTTTTCCTTTTTTTGGAAGGTGTCGATAGTGTCGATTAACACCTTTCAAAAAGGAAGACAAATGTTTTTATTTTCGTCCGTAACAAAGAAATAATAACCTAATACTTTTTAAACTAGTTTTGAAAACAACGGCCGGTGAGAGGCAATGGCACATAATATTTCCATGAGCCGTCCAATAATCGATTTTTTCGTAACCTCGGCGTTTCGCGCGACTGATTTCTTATTGATCTAAAATTTGACATCGTAATTCTTTGTTACGTTACGCACTACGCAAAAACAATTTTCGAAACACATTTTAGGCAACCGATTCTGGTAATTTGCTGACTATCGGTTACTTGGTTTTGAATAATCTATTGAACTTCAGTGGTGACATTGAGGCGGCCACAGCTCTACGCACGATCTATCGCCATCTCTCCTTGGCAGACTGACTGGCACAGCCAGACACGCAGTTTCCTATAGTGTAATTCATTTGGTCAATCCAGCGCATAGCTGACCTGCCTGCACGATCTTGTTCCCGCCATTATTTCCTGTACGACTAACCGCAAATATTAGTACCTAAGGTAAACGGAATAATTGTGTGAATTCTACACTACTTTGGTTTACACTTGTAAAAGTTACGTGCATGGTCTTGATTTAATGTAGGTACAATTTGACAGATATGTGTATTTAGTTTAAAATTTTATAATAACAACTAAATACCTAGTACATTGAGTTTTACAATAACAAGTAAATAATAATACTATTCACAAAGAAACGGCCTGTTTGCTTCAATTTTCCTAACTGAGTAGGTATATCTACAATATCAAGACGACATCAATGAAAATCATACACCTTGAATCGTTTTCAAATGTTCAATGCTCTTTAATTTACCACTAAGGATAGCTTGACATCGGTAAATATTCCTGAACACTTTCAAATAGCAACTAAAATATTTATTTCTACTCTAAGAAACTACGCTTAAAATTTGACAAAGTATAATATTCACGCGCATCGTGACGGTCGCCCGCGCACCGATGTTGATCTAAGCGTAATCCAGCCGATTTAGATCTGTGCGCAATTTGTGTGGCTCGTGCGCAGGCCCCCGATAACGCCTGAATAATACATTTGCTCTCATTGTGCCTTTATCGTGGCTAGGTGAGTTTGTCTTTTGAAATCGTAACGGAAGAATAACCATTGTTTATACATCTCTAACACTCTTATTTAAATTAAAGTGTAACACTAGAGTGGTGAAATATGTGCCTATTGTATACCTTAGAACCTGGTCGGGTGGAAAAGGCGGTCACGGGCTGGCTAAGCTTAGGTCAAAGGTTTATAGGTAAACTACTTACTGGTTGCCTGGAGATGTTTGGCAGACGAAGTTATTTTGTTGTTCGATTAAATAGGTGTTCTACGAAGATTTATTTCCTTAGTCAACAATTGAAAGCGTCTATTCTCTTTGTTAGGAGGGACAGAAACCATGATCGATTAATGAATGAAGGTATGATCCGATACTCCCGCTTTCTCGTACAGTAAAGCAATGTAAACACAGAAATGAAACTAAAGTTTTTTATGGTCTGCCTGACATAATGACACGGGAATGGCGACAAAAACCAGCTTTGTTGATATTAGGAAGTAATTAAGTCGCCTTTGACAGTCCAATTAAATGTCTGCTAAGCTTTGTGCTCGATGTGCAATTGCTTTTTTAGATAAATGAAATTTCATGGTCCGATTAGGTGTTATGACGTGTTTGTTTTGGGATAAAAAATGATAGGTCTTATTTCTTAGGCTTTATTCTAGGTCTAGACCATGGAGCACTCTTGTAAGCATTGTATTAAATCAATGAGGTTAAGAAAGCAATAATCCGTTAATTCAACAATAATAGTACAGTTTCGGAGATGATAATTAATCCAAACGATTCCGATCACATAAAAATACCTAGGTACAAAAAATAAACAAATAATAGTAGATTATACACCAAGGGGATAAAGCACTGTTTTATGTCACGGGCGCGATATTGAATCCAGAACGAAACGAAGGACTCCTGAGCGGAGCGAGGGAGTAATGAGTTAATTCCCGAGCGAAGCGAGGGAACTAAGACTGAGTCCTGAGTGTAGTGAGGGATTTAAGCGCCCAAGACAAAAACAGTTTAATCCACGAGGAGTATACTCTACTTTTGACACCTCTAGCGAGACAATAAGAAAACCAAGGCTACTAGAGACAGAATCAAATTACTTATAGTAATTCAAAGCCCAATCACGTTCGTCACTCATTTTCATAGAATTCTATCTTCTAGTTTTTGCCCGTAACTTTGTCCGCGTAGAACTCGTTCATCGCGTTAGAATTTAATTTCAATTTCTTACTTAGTAATCGCTCTTCCATACAAACCTACTTACGGGATGATTCCCGAGATAAAAAAGTATCCCGCCCTTCCCCGGGACTCACTACTTCCATACTACATTTCATCTGAATCGGTCCAGCGGTTTTAGCGTGAAAAGATAACAGACAGACACACTTTCGCACTTATAAGTTATAACATGAACAGTACCAATGGATTTTTATACAATCTGAAATTTTACTCTGTACCTATACTGCAGCGTCTTGTTATATTCGCGTGTTTTGTTTTTATTTTCAAAATTTGTTCCATTCAGCTTATGGTGGCCAGTACGAACGAATACGTTCGATTTCAAATTTGTTCGGAGCGGCATCCCCGTCCTCGGGGCGGCGCAGTGTTTTGTTTTGAACGCCGCTGTGCCGCCTCGCCGCCGCCGTGCGGACTTCACGAAATTAGAGTTTAATCAAATAACAATAAGAACTACGAAAAGTGAAATCATATTATTACCCGGCGGGTTATAATGAAATGCAATACAATATTACTACCCGGCTAAAGCCAAGGGCTATAATGATTTGCTTTCGGTAAGGTTTGCATGCTATATATAATTTGGCTGTGTCGAGCAGGTGGTGTGAAAAAGGTATTAAATGACGGTTATAAAGGCAAATTACGGAGAACTACTCTGTAAAAAAATCCTACAGATCTGAAAGATGTCGTGAAACAATTGTAAATAAAGAAAGGGAAATTGTAAGGAATATAATTCTAACACCCTCTATCTATTTACCATGAAAAATCTCATATGATTTGGATTACAGCGGTTAAAAGATAATATTTAAGTACAAATGCAAAGATACTGATTACTTATTAAAATAGCATAAGCCTGCATCGAATCGAGACAAACCTTTTATGGTTTCACGATATGCAGTTCAAATTGTGATGTACATCAAAATTGTAATAAACCTTAATAAAAAAAAGTAATAAAATAAATTAGCTTTATAAATAAATAAACTTGCGGACGATCGATGCCAATACTGCTACAAAATTAATTCAACTGATACAAGCGAGAAATTAACAATCATCCAATATAAATAAATAATTACTATTACATAACTTCACGTAGGCCTCTATTATCCGAATATCTAGATGGAGTAGCGTAACATCTAAATCACAAATCGATGCGATTTTTATTGTCCATGACATACGGAAGATAGACGATTATATTGTGCCTGCACGTCATACTTATGCAATCGTAAGGTTCATTTGACTCAAATTAAAAGAGTTAAATGGATTTGTAGTTATTCAGTTTTTTATTTCTTGATATTCTTATTATAGATTTGTACTTAAAGACATTAAAATGAACTAATAGCAAAATAATAAAGGATTTACATATAAAATACACAAATTTTCAGATATGTAGTACCTACTCCTATCAACCAACAATGTATTTGAAATTGATTGCCTCTAGATCGACAAACCCTCCAAATGCCACTCGCGTATTCTCTGGCGTACCTACTCGTACTCGATGAGGGGCATAGGCTAACGCTAAGCCCACTGCAGCGTGATCGCAAGCATAATGATGATGATGATTACCAATGCACATGGAGAACGCGAATTCGTGATGAGTGACCGCCGCGAGCAGTCTGGTAAAGAGTATAACTCTAAATAGGTATATAATAAAATGACTTTTTCACCTCTGCGGCTCGAACACGGCTGTTTTGCTGCTTGAAACCAGTGGCCAAAATGCAATTTTGCTGCGAGCGTGGATCAAAGTAGCTTTTTAATTTTTGGTCCACGAATGCCAAGATCTGCCACTCCGTAGTTTGGGGTATATTACGAATTCGATATATTTGACCTTCAATCGCTCTGTTCCTTTCAATTCGTTATATTAAAAAAGAGAGGGCCCACATATGTCGATTCTTAATTTGATATTCAAATTCTCTAATCGACTCAAATCGACTCCCAAAAACGCGCTAAATAAGTAACGTAAAACACGTTCGAAAACTCATAAATTAACCTAAGAGTTATAATTATCAGGAAGTTGTTGGCAACGGTTCTTTTAAATATAATATTATTATGATAATACATATTTATAAATAAAACCTTTATTGCAGAAAAAAACAGAAAGTTTATCACTTTAATTATTAATTTTACTTTTAACAATCTTTATTTTAGTAGAAGAATAAAACCGGAGCCATTTCAGAACGCACCCTTTAAAAATTTGTGCGTTTTTTTTTTCGTTTTTACTTTTATTCTGTCCTGCGCTAACAGACATTAATTAATAATCAGTGTTGAATATTATAAAAATATCTAGAAAACATTAGTGATGAAGGGTGTATTTAGCCTTAGAAAACAGTGCGTCTTAGTGTACACGCGAGCTGGCTCGAGTGAGAAGAGTACTACTTAAAAAGTGTTATTGTCTCATTCTTGCGCTACAGATATTGTTCAAATAACTAAAATACGTAGGTAAGCGAAATCTGTGACACTGACATAGGCTGTATTTTAACAACAATACAACTAATTTTTAGTGTGCATGTGAATTAGTTCGCGCGATTATGTACCTAAAGTCTGCCGCGCCTAAACTCGACGAGTCGCGCGCTTGCGTTCGTCTTGTGCTGGCTTAGCTGAGGAGTTAAGACAAGCAGCAGATTCCTAATCAATGCTGAATTAAATCTGCTTGATTTATCACGAGACACGTGCGTAAAAGCCTATGATAAGCCGTAAATGATGTTATTAAAGTTTAATATGTTCTCGCCGCTGAGGTGAAAAGTTGTATGTATCACGCGAGAGCAAAGATATTTGCATCTCGTGTCTTTGAGTCCCTCGCTACGCTCAAGATTCTAATTTTGAATCACTCGCTACGCTCGTGATTCAATCATAGAATCTTTCGCTTCCTCGGGACTCAAAATCAACACTCGCAGCAAAAATCTACTTTGCTCTCTTGTTGAACAAATAACTATTGTAACTACATATTCCCAAATAAATGAGACCTTATCGCCTTTTTTATTTACAATAGGAAAGGTCTTAAGTAACTCTCCAAATTTCCAGAGCCACGATTCTTTATAACAAAAATCAATGATCTAATATCAACAATTAACTCACTACTAGCAGATAAACTTAGTATCATTAGTTATGTTCATTAATTAATCGCACGCGAACAATCAATAGCTTTAGAGGCACCGTGCAATGATGGCGATGGCGCGCGTATCGTACTATCGGTATCAGTTGCACAATATTCATAAGTAATAGTAATTACAATAGATAGCCATTGTTCGAGTGACCGATCGGCCTCAGCGACGTACGACCTTCGGGCGTCGCTTGCGCACGATTTTTTGACCATTTGGTAGGTACTGTAAATTATCTAGAGAGGATGATACACCTGTTTCAGAATGTCAATTAATCAATTACTTAATAGACACTCGTACTTCCGTCATCGAACTTATGGACTATCATCATCATCATTAATTTAAGAGCCAAGCTCTTGTCGGTGGAGCAAAATCCATGTATCTCTTTCTTGAGCTTTTCGTTTGACTGCCTGATACGACACAACGTTTACTTTTTCCTTAAGTTGGTCGATGGTTCTTCTTGGTCACCCTCTCTTCCGCCTTCCTTCTACCTTCCCTTCCACAATATGCTTTATGAATTCGTCGTGTCGTAACAGGTGCCCAAACATCTTTCCTGTTCTGTTCTCAATAGTCTGCAACAGTCAATAGTAGTTATGGACTATATGCACTAAAATTTTATAATTATTTTAACACAAATTTTATTCGATTTATACGAGTAAGCGCTAATTCTACTCGTATCAATTCAGATATTCACATTAAAAATGCGACTGAAGAATTAAATAATACAAAATAGATAATTAAGTTAATTAATTAATTCGCATTTACAACTCCCTTTTTTTTGTGATTCGAAGCGAATGTTAGGAAACTGAATGTAAATTTTGTAATGATTAAATCCAAAGTCCGGCCATCAATGAGATATAACTTCATAGCATATCTATAGCTTTATTGAGACGACCGTAATAATATTACGACCGTACCGTACGTAATAATAAGTAATGTTATTATATTATTATATTCGATGTTTAAGACAACAATAAATCTATGTTTATGTACCTATACGTTCAATTTGATAATAAAGTGAAGTGGACGGTTGTAACCGCTCTCGATAGATGCACTTACGCACCATGATTGGTCGCTCGATATTGACACTCATTAGTCTATTTATTACAACTGCAGATTGGTTATCTCAAATAAAATTACCTACTGTTAATAATACATCTGACCGTAGATATTTTACTGTGCGGATAATATACAATGTCATCATATCGCGGAAGCATTGTCGCGTGCAAGTATCATATCTAGTTTATGTTACTGCCCGACGCATTTTAATCGGAATATACACATAAAGATTATGGAATAATCGTCCTATAATATGCATTATTCATAAGCAAACTCGTCTCAACCCGTGTCTTGGAATTGCGTCACAATTTCCATAAGTCTGCAAGAGGCAAATTCCTCTTGCGATTATACACTTTTTCTGATCCCATTTGTCTATATACCTATGTATGTAGAACATTTAGCTTGTCAACGAACCGAGATTTAAAGAATCCGTACAAACTAGCCTTTTCTATAATGTCAGGTCACCGAGCATACATAATTTCATTAAATGTTAATATATTATTATGTTAACAATCTGCCCTTTTTGTTTAAACACAATATTTCAAGCAATCTGCACTCCACAATTAAGGGTAATCAGCGACAATTAACACTTGTTTTTTTCGCTTTGCTCCATGTAAAATCAAGTTCCGTCAAAATTAAACACCAGTTTCCTTAAAAACTTTTTTAATTTATATTGCTATTCAGATGGGTATCTCAATATTAGGCATGTATGATTTTGAATGAAATCAAACATATCTAATCGGTACATTATATACATATGCTCTCATCTGTAAGTAAATTAGCAATATTTTAAGCGACTAACTTTGAGACTTTGACTGAATGTCAATGGAAATGTTTGATACGATTCCTTGAATACCAAAACGAGTAATTACTGTTAATTGCAACTGTTTATAGCTATTAATTCAACTCTTTATCCCTTGTTGAACTTAAAACGAACGGATTAAGACATTTTGACAAATTGAGCACATTGCGCGTGTTATTTTTTATCTGTTTCCTGACAAAAATGGTTTTGTTTTTAATTATCACGGTTATTGTGTTTATGTTTATGATATTTTTATTGATCAATATTTTTGTATATGACATGATACTTCGCTTATCTCAAAAAGCTTTATTTATAATCGAACAGACCCACAAAAAATAAACTTTATGCGACAGGAGCAGTAACAAGTTGCCTGTGCATAGGATGATGAATTTTAATTCACATAACTATGTATATATATATTTTTATTACTATTTATTCAAATATCACAATGTCAACAATTAAATCAACTATAAAATTATACATTATGTGGTCGAGAACAGGAAAAAGGAAATTTTAATGATATCATTTCATGCACTGAACATGGTAAAACATACATAAAAATATTTCCGTTCACAAATATTATTCAAGACGACCTTTATCTACTGTGTTGACTATTTGCTACAACATAACAAGCATGCATATATCAATGCACCCATTACGAGACAAGTAACACGAATTACACACTGTCCATAACGAAAAAATAATAACATATCCTCAGACGTGCGTGCACATTATCATGTTGCCCAAGAAAGCAGCCTCGCTCCCAATAACTCAAATAATTTGCCGGCCTTGTTGTCGGCCTAAGTAATACCTCTTTTAATTATTATTATGAGGTGCCGTTGACATCCGAGTCACAGCACGGTGGTCAATTTAAACAGAATGGAGGCTACGAGTATATAGCAGCCATCAAATAATATACTGACGAGCAAAAATAAAGGGTACACTTTGTATGGAAGTTCCATAGAAAGTAGTTATAGTTATAGTTCCATAGTTATTCGTCAGTATATATTCTTGTGTCTGTAAATTCGTACCTTTGGTCGTCTTGCGATAGGTTAATATTTTTAAAATCTTTTCTTCTGCAACGCACACCGATTCCCTGATAATTTCATTTGTAAGAACTGATAGACACAGATTTTCCGTACGCTCATTTTGACTCGTTTTTTTTTGCCAGTGAAAACAAGAACCAGACCGTGGGCCAGGCGCAAAAATCGTTAGTCATTTCCACTCGCACGAAAACAAAATCAATGCACAATATATAGATGTAGGTGTGCTATGTATCATATTGACAGGTGTCATTGTAATAGCGATCACTGTCCTCACTCCCAAATTCTGATACCTTTATTATTTAACGATTGCATGCCTTTTGGAGGGATATTGTTATTCGTCAACTAACGAATTAAATAACTTAATATTCAGTAAGAGTTGGTAAAAGCCGTCGCCTATCCAGTTATCTTTTAATGAATTAATATGCCGTCGGGAAACTGCGGGCTTGATAGATGAAGCAACTATTACATTAACCCTTAAGGCGCCTGTATACGCAAGGCCTTCTCCATACAAACTCTGTGCAAGTTTTATTCGTCAGTTTTGGCACTCCCACATATATTTTTTTGCTTGTTAATATTAGATATACGAAGAATGTCAAGCAAAAAAAAATCAAAAAATTAAAAAAAAAAATCTTGATGTTCTAGTTAACTAAAAAATATGCGTACTAACCAAAAATCATAAGTGTAATGCAAACACAAGCCAAGAAAAACTTGCACAAAGCTTGTATGGGGTGTGCTTGCGTATACAGGCGCCTTAAATGCACGATTTTTTTGTTTTTGGTGGGGAAAAGTGGTTTTATTTAGTTAATTGGACGTATGATCTAGGTCATTGTGTAATATGCATTTAAGGGTTAAGTCGCTACAGCGATTGCTATTATCAAGACTCCTCGCACGTAAGTAGTAAGTACTTACTTATAGCAAACAATTGCGCATACCCACTCGAGAAATCGGCTTCTGTTTGACCTGCGCTAAATGTTACCATTAATTAAAGTCGCTAGGCCTTGTGCTGACATTAAGTTTTTCACAAGTTTATTCGGTTCAAATTTAAAATTACATAAATTCTGTAAGCATTATTTATAACTTTATACTTACAGATTTTTACGCACATTAAATGAATTCTTGATAGGTTGTAAATTAGCAACAAAGGTGACTCGGGGTGACGGGTAGTATAATATAATACAATTAATGCTACGGTCTGTTATTTAATAGTACATTATTTACCAAGGGCGGTAAAACAAAGAATGTCTCAGAACGCCGGTATTTGACGCCAGAGCCGAAGGCAAGGACGATAAATATGCAATCTGAGGCTTCTTTATTACCACCCGTGGTAAGTACACAATTTTATGTCACCCCTTGGCCAGTAAGTGGGATTTTCCGCGCGCGAAACGTGCGATTATTGCCACTTTATGGCCCAAGTTGGTAGTGACTCTGCCTACGAAGCTGGAGGTCCCGGCTTCGAATCCCGGTCAAGGCATTATTTGTGTGATAAACATGAATATTTGTTCCTGAGTCCTGGATGTAAGCTATGTATTTAAGTATTTATTTATCTATATAAGTATATATATCGTCGCTTAGTACCTGTCCATAGTACAAGCTATGATTTGCTTAGGACTATTTGCGTGAGATTGTCCACAAATATTTATATTAAAGTGCAAAAAATTGAAATGACAAGTTTAATTTCTGTATGCCACATATTCCACATCACACACACACATACACACACACATATTTCTGCATTTCTGTAGTCATGTCGCACATTTATTTAAAAAAGATTTGTGGCAAGAAATGTATTGACATTAAAGGCATAAAAGACCTGTCATTATATACACATCAGCGCATAAGTCGCATGTCCATCAAAATTGACTCATTGATAAACTCATAAGGAAATTTACTTTCAAGTTAGGACAGTCGTTTCGAAAAGCCCGGGGGCGGTTCGGTACAGTAATTAAAGCAGCTACTTATTCACTGATAACTCAACCAACTCGTATCTCAACTATTCCAGTCATTGTAAAAGAAACCTTACTCTCTTCAACTTTGATTTGATGTTCAAGTGACGTCAAAGATACATTAAAAATGTTATGAAAATGTATTGTTACATTTATCGATTGACGCTGATCGACTTGGCATTACGCGTAATTTACGGCGTGCCCACCCCGTCGTAAATTTAACGTAATAGTTTACCCTTTCGTAATTACTGTAAAGTGACTGATCACGAGTTACGTAGCAAGATCGCAAATAAGATCGGTTTAAGCGACCTATTGATACCTACAACTACTTCAATTCTACTATCAACGAGGACTTTTTAATCTTTTAGCTGCTGTGACAATTTAATTTATGAAATAGTTTTCCTTTGTAATAGTAAATAAATTATAAATATACATAGAAAATATTTTTACATAATTTATTTGATCATCTAAAACAAGGCGTCAAAAATTATACGAGCAATAGTAAGTAGTATTTTTGCGGTCACGATTCCTTCCCCGATCATTGACAGAATGGGAGAATTCCCACTTTAATGTCATTAAAAATCAGAATTTAAAAAATCTAGAAATTTCAGAAATAAAGGAAAATTGAAAAACTTAGGCACCGAGCAGGATTCGAACCTGCGACCTCCCGGCACTCGCGGCCGCGGCGGGTTTAAAAAATCTGCTGACGCTCATAGCGGCACTTAAAACATTTATTAATAAGTATTTTGTATTTTTAATTCAAATATGGCATTTTAATTGTAAAGCTTATTATTATTATAAAGTGTTTTGATTGTACCTAGTACCTACTTAAAATGCAACCTTTTTACTCAGAGCTCAGGCTTATAGGGTTGTAGCACTTGTTAAATGGATGACGAAAGAACTCCGTCTTATCAAAGCGCGTAATGTTGGTTTTCCACTGACGAAGCGTGGTAGAGCGGAAAATTTCATATTATCATTGGCAATAAAATAGTAATTTATTTTATTGTAGATCATAAGTCAATTCAATCTTTGATTCGCTTTGCCGGTGGAATAGTATTTTTAGCTATTTAGTTCAATTAGTCGGCCCTAAATGTTATAACTATTATGTCACTACTAGTTTTTGCCCGCGACTTCGTCTGCGTGGAATTCGTTAATCGCTATAGAATTTAAGTAATTGCTATTTACTTATATCAGGCGCTTACCTAGTAATCGCTCTTTCATACAAACTTCCACACCCTTAAGGGATGAGTTCTATGTCCTTCCCCGAGGCTCGATCTATAATACCAAATTTCATATAAATCGGTTCATCCGCTTAAGCCTGAAGAGGTAACAGACAGACATACACACTTTCGCATTTATAATATTAGTATGGATGTGTGTGTGTGTGTAGATCGATTGCCATTATGATCCGGTGGCGCGTGATGCATGATGCACCTTATGTTCTCGAAACCACTAATTTTGATGATTTAATCACTTCATTTGCGCGACCGGTCTGCCGCATTCTCAACCTTTCATAAATTTGAAGGTGACTTTTAAATTAATGGAATAAAATTGTATCTCAGATTTCCCCATGTCCGATAATCCGCATCTAATCCTGCTCATGACGTCCGCACTTCCGCCATGACGCGTATGTCAACCGATACGGTCGCGGAAGCACGCAGCAGATGACATGTCGTGATCTAGTTCTGATAAATGTGGACGTCAAAACGAAAAAGGAACTTGTATTAAATTATTATGATATGAGTGACTGGGATTTCAGATACGCAATAAACAAAAAGCCGGCCAAGTGCGTGTTGAATTTTCGCACATTAAGGTTCCAAACAAACCGAAAAACTAGACGAAGAAGAAGAAGAAAAACCATTTATTCAGTAAAGCACACACAAACCGGACTTAATATACAGTATAATATATACGATACAGCATAATACTCGGTAAAAGATAAAGCCTTATTGGTGAAGACACACACAGGTATGCACAATGAGTCCAAATTAAGTTCTTCCTCTTCTTCTCGTGTCGATGGTTTCAGATTGTGCGGGACCAGAAGGTAGCGACGCTTATTGCCCCGTCTATATATTAATATTTTAGGATTTGTTGGTAAGATATACATAATAATAATTATTATCACCAAATTTCAAGCTCGTAGGCCAATGGAAAATTAAAAAATTCTTTGGGACAACATTCTGTAAGAAAAGCTGGTTTGGTGGGTTCTCATTCCTTTGTTTGAAATATTTTTCAAAACATATAATACACGATTTATCTACTCTATGAGCTCTAAACAACAAATTACCCTACTCGATGAGGTTGTTTTTTTTACGCTCCCCTTTTAGCTCATCACCCCTTAATTGGCTTTAGGTCACCAAGATGCTTAGTGTGAAAATTTGAAGACTGTATAGCTCCAACCGTTTGACTGTAAAACGTGTGTGACAGCTGCATGCGGCCCGCAAATGCCTGTTGCCGACCGCTGTGTTAGCTAATTAATTAGTATTACCCTTGAAAGTATGCATATAGGATGGGAAATTGCGTGTTTGTATTTTTTTTTTCATTTGAGAAGAGCAATCAAAAAAATTGTACGAATAAAAAAAGTGTTTCTTGTCAGTCTTGTGGAGTAGGTATTATTTTATTGTAAAGCAAAGCCTCTTAACCGATAGACAACGAACCATGCATCTCTAATTTAATTAATGATTAACTCGCGAGGCGAATGTCCAAACAACTCATACGTCTGATTTATTTCTAAAATGACCTTTACTCTAATTAGGTACACGCTATGTCATCCTAATTGTTCTAGGAATCCGCCGGTTGTCCTTGCGTGTATTTTTCGATGGTAAGTTTGACGCGCGGAATGCGCGTCGGTCGTGGCCCGCGTGACTTCCAACCCGGGCTCAGATGCCGACCGGTGTGATAATCTTTGAAATCCTTCTTAATTACTAACTAGTAGTTAAACTGTGGGTTTGTCTATTGTTTTTTATAATTATTCATTTTCAGCTTTTTATTGTATTTAGATTTTTGATGGTGACAAGTGCAAGACCTTTTTGTTTACTAATCTATGACAACCTTAACTAGTTTTATTTCATCACACAGATTTTAGGTTGCTCATGGCATGTAATAAACATGACGAGAGTTAAGATGTTTCTACTCGCTATTAGACACCAAAACTACCAACCATTACTACCAACACCAATTCCAAAACTTTGACTAGATATTGATACCGATTGGATAATATAACGTTACCTATTTCTGTGATTCAAAGCAAAGAAGATGAAAAAGCGACTCTAGTATTTCCTGTCTAGTTTCAGCTTTGCCTGAAGTCCATCTACTTAAAGACAGTTCATTATATAGGTTCATAGACATAGGAAAAACAGTAGTTCAATAAGCTTCATTGACTATCTGAACACAAGTTTCATTCATAGCGTGTTATGCATGCGCATATATTCACCATTACCGAATCAAACACACAAAGTAATTAGTTTTTATTACTATCAAATTTCTCACTACACAATCCTAACGTTGTCGTCTCAATGTCGATGTTCGCGACACGGTAAGCTGGATTGTTTTTTGTGTCTATTAGCTTATTGATCCTATGTCAGTGGCATTGTCAATCGCAACTTATTAATGTCAATAACAAACATTAGTGGGTTAATAATAGTGTAGGAGGGCGTACATTATGTAGAGTGTTCCTGCTTTTTGTTGATTTATCTGATGGAGTGAAACAACCTGTTTGATTATAATGATGTAATTGATTGTTGAGAAGCGGAAACTGTTGTTAACGTTGGACTGTTCGGCGTACAAAAATCTCAATATCACTTTTCTTTTAGTAAATTCTTCTCTCTTGGTAAATTGTAAACATTCCGAATCTCGACAGATTTTAAATCAAAGTGAAAATTGAAAATATAACTCCACAGGTGGGATGGTGTGGTGTTGAATTTTTTAATTGAGATTTCGCTAGCGCATCCTCTTGACAAACGTCTCGAAACATTTTTTATTACCCAATAGTTGAAACGAATCTGAAAATGTAACTTAATTTTCAGTGTATAATTATTAATTTCTGTGACAGAATGCCTTCTTGAAAAGAGGTTTAGAAAGGCTCGAATATGTAGATTAAAAATTATGATGGTAGCGAATTACCATTACCAATGATTCTCTTCAAACCAAAGGAAAAACATTTTTTTTTAAGCGACGATCTTTTTCAGTTCATACAATGATTAATTGTCATACATCACGTTAATACCCCAGAACAGGATCTCGGATGAGAAAATGAAATGTCGATTTAATTAGTATTTTTTGCGATATACCTATGTATAACCAGATCCGTTACTATTCTAGGAAGCCACGTCCTTGTATCGGCACCATGGCTGTATCCTGTTTCTTCAGAATGTTATAATTGCACCAGCTACGCATTTTGACCAATTTACGGAAGGCAAATGACCCTTTCACTTTACCGCCCGAGTAGAAATATGCATAATGATATGCGAATTATTTTTAAATATCACCTACATTTAGACACAAGGTTAATGGAAAATTGGGAAAAAATATGTGAATGGCATGCATTAATTATTGTTTTATTCGGTTTTTGGCGTTGCCGCCTATTTACCGAAGAGTTGAAAAAATAGTCGAATATCATGCCTAATATTTTTAGGCATTTTTTTTAAACTTGATTATTTGATATCATTTCGACCACGAAGTAAGTGTTCATTCACATGTCAACCCATATTTTTTTACGTTAACAGATCCTTATCCGAGTCCTTAATCTTTATTCTAGTTTGGCCAAGATCAGAGACACTGTTACCTTTAAAAAAATTAAGAATTACTACGTTTAACTTTCCACAATTGGCACAATTTTATTCATCAAAACCTAAACCGAACGGCCGAAGCGGTATATCTTATCAGCGAAATAAACAAGATATACAAGACTGATTTATGAACAGGATAAAGCAAGAGCGACATCTCCCGGACGTGGGCGTCAAACCTATAATTTTCTTTAACTTAAAATGGCTTAAGTGCGATTGTAAATCCTATAAACTTAATATCTTTCATATTTGCAGGAAAATATGCAACTTTCAGGTTAATACAGCGTGAACGAAGCCGACAGGTTGTGCTGGCTGGATTGCGATTGAAATGCAGAAAAAATAAGACACGTTTCATGTCTTGAAATTCCACAACGATCACAACCATCACGGTAAGGATATTTCAAATGAATATCATGGATGGAATATCGTCCCAAAAGAAATAGAAATCGATGTTCCACATAAAAGATTCCTCTATCGGATGATATTTTGTATACGAGACAGGCGAAAAGGAAATCTTACGTGACTTCAGTTCTCAATAAGTACAATTTTAGAACGAATTGTAATAACATTGTGATAAGGTTATCGAGTCACATACACTTAAAATAGCGACATTCGTTTTTAATTTCTAATTGGTAGTTTTAGTGTCGTTAGCAGTACTTATATTCTATTTAAATATTATCTAAGATGTAGGACCTATTTGAGCGAACGGAAATTAAATGAGTCATGATGTCAATTTGATTCACTCAAAATAAATAATAAAAGACCCAATTCAATATAGGCATTAAACGATGTCATTTGTAAATACCTACATCATTATGAGCACTATTGGCTATTGGTCACACAATTGCTTTTGTAGAGGTAGTATCAAATGCACTTTGCATTTATAAATTAACGAACAAAGTAATTAAAGTTTTCCGCATTAAAAGTTTAAAAGGTAGGTTGACCTCAAACACCACAAGGAAATTCAATTTCAATATGTATTTTTTTCAATGTTATATAATGTAAGTCATAAATCATTACATTACCTAAAGTCCGGTATAAAAATATAAATAACGTGGCGACAAACTGTGCCTACTTATATGAATGACATGAACATTATCAAATTTAATGAACGCAAAAAACTTTTAGCCGTCAACAAGCAATGTTAGAATTAATTAGATGAAAAACAAGTGATTAACTTCACTTTAACAAAGGCTATAAAAGTTACGACATGTCAAAGTATTTGTGGCAAGATAATAATTCTAAGATTGACTTTGTGCGTCAATCTTAGAATTACTCTCACGTGCGCGTTGCCGATCCTTTATATATTTTGAGGATACACTGTGTTGACAGCAGAAGGGACAACTTATGGTGGACGTACCAATGTTTAACAGAGTAATTGGGTAGGTAGATGACTCATGTTACAATTTATAACATGGTGTGGTTAGAAAACCGTCAAATTATCACCAAAAATAGTTGATTAGACAAATTAAACAAAGACATAAAAAGATATGGGACTATAAACATTCGCAAAAATGTATTTTTATGACCCTAATGTAAATTTATAGTTACAAATAGAATTATCATGTTCCAATAAGAAAGAAATTGTAAAGCAACTATGTACATAATCGCAATATTTCAGGAGCAAAAGGCAAATTCCCCTTTTTTCCATACAACTGTAGTACGAGGAAGCAGGCGTGATGACACGCCTGTCTATCAATCAGTATGGAGCGTTTTCAGTGCTCGTCCGCTATTCTGTAATTTGCTTCTCATTTTCGTCTTTTGTGTTGATTTGCCTAATTGCAGGTATAGTCCCACCATGCAAACATTTGATCGTCTCTAAAAACTGGTTCGAATGGCATGAGAAAAAAAATTAGCCATCATGCCTATTCTAATAATTTGTCCAGTTTTATTGCAACGAAAAAAGGTTGAACGTACGAGTACTCGTACGGTCGGCCTCACAAAGGCACTTAAGGCGCTACAACGAGAAATTTTTAAAAATGGGGAAAGTTATTCAGTTTCATGGACTTGATTATCTACCTGAATCCTGATTACCCAGAAATCATCCTACTTAGTAAAAAGGAATAGGATAACAGAGTTCTACAACTACGGAATATTCATTAGATTTGGATTCAGCATAATAAACTCTTGAATGTCTCGAAGTGTATCAGGCCCAGACCCAATCATGAATTGACCAATTTTCACCCAATCATGAATTGACGCAATTTAGCAATGAATTCAAAGGAAAAAGTAGACAGTTATCGTTTCATTTTTATGGTGACTATAAAGGTCGAATAACCTGTGCATAGACTTACCTACATTTTAAATTTTCGCAATATAAGCCTAGAGGGGGAATAGCAGTATGCTTGTTAATTAATCAGACTGGCTCTGCCAGGTGGGCGGAAAATATGCAACTACTTCCGATTCCTAAGCCAATTATAATTGATGTATAATGGAGAGTGTGTAGACAGTCCTTATTCATATGGTTCGTTTTGTCTGTGAAAATAATACACTTCGAAAATATTTGTTGTGTCACTGTCATTCAGTAAAAAATTAAATCTGAATACGTTAGGTCCCTACATCGTGAGACATAACAGTAACCTAATCTTCAAAATCTATGACCCAAACAACACAGTACACAACTTGACAATGTGGCCCGTTCTGTCATTAAGACGATCTCGAATACCATACCAGGATGTTCGGAGTTGTAGGTACAGATTATTGTACAAACATTAGATAACTGAATCGAACGAGTTAAAACTTTGTAAATTAATGAAAAAAGATAAATAAACAACATGTTTATGATGCTTCTAGGCTCCTAGGCACTTGTTTGCAATGAGGGAAATTTTCAATGTATATTGTGTGGACAAAATAGTATAAAATTATTCTATATTCTGACAGGTTAACGTTTTGGGCGTACTGCATACCTGCTCCATTTCTCAAGACAAGTAGTTACACAACCGGCCTATGGTCGGAGTCTTTATACGATGCAATGTAATGCTGCGCAGAATAACTGATTTGAACTTATTCGAACGACAATCGATTCTCTAGCCATTATAAAGTTTACAAGCGTTAATTGCAGTAGCCTGAATTCGTGATCGGAATAGGAATGTCACATTATGACTATTTAAGTACTAGTTGAATTTTCACGGCGTGATAAAATTATAATAATGTTGATAACAGCTCATTGCAGAGCATTTCAATTAAACCGTTTAGATACAACGCGAAATGTCCTTGTAGAGGGAATTCTGAGTAATAAGCCCTTACTTTGTTAAGGTGGTCATTTCAACATTGGTTTACAAGTTGAAAACCTTTATTGGCGATTTTATGAGGCATATTAGTGTCATAACTATTTATGTTAATAGCACGCAAAATTTCTGTGTGGGATTTGGAAATATGTTCTGCTGACCATGCGTGCATTGTTTTAATGCAGATAACAAAGTCTAAGAAGCTTTTACTCGGAATATTATTAGTCAAACGGCATTTGTCATTGGATATTCGCTTTGATAAGGCTGAGTATCGGCGGGCGCGCGACAGAAGGCTTGATAAAGTATCCGAGCAGATGTAAATGGAACAGCCAGCGCGCCCGAGGCTAGGGCGGGGTCCGTACAACACTTTCATATTATTACGACCGCATTGCACGCACACACTAACACCGCGCGCACACTCCCGCGCACGATTAGATCGCGCGGACATGCGCCGCGCACGCGATCCGACCACTTTCAATGATTCGTTAGCGAAATCATTAGGAGATGTAATGTCGGCGCATTGTAATGCGTGTTTATGGTTATTTAAATGATTTATTTTTATTGATTGTTTTTGCCTTGTTGCGAGACAGAAAATAATGATGGCTGTATGAGTAGGACTACTATTATGCCGCGGTGTTGCAAATGTGATCGCTACTATGCAATTTGAGCGTTTGGTAATGGAATGTATGGCGAGAAAATGAGTTGTCAAGTTTGCTAAGCTGGGGCATTCATCACGCGGGATCCGGCGGCGTGTGTGGACAGCCCCGCGCATGCGCCGCATGACTGATGGATCGACCGCTCCGTATTTAGATCAGCTGGCTCATACACCCAAGGTGACCATTTATTAACTGTTTTGTTTTGGTAATTTCAACCGGACATTGTTTGAACATTAAAGAATTATTCATATGAATTAAACCTAATTATGAGCTATAAAATCTGAAGTAACGTGGAAAAATTGCCTCAGTTCCAATTGTGTGAAAGGTCATCGACCTTGAGAAACAAATCACGTTCAAGCAATTGATATAATTCAGGCACAATTGTCGCAAATTCGGGGTAATAAAATTTTACAGTTGTTAAAAACGCACTCGATATCGGCCGATTACTTTCATAAGCTCGCATTTTACAAAATTTAATATACTTACCTATTTTGCAACGACATCAATACTGTTAAAAATATTATGCTTAAGTAAATGTAAGACGCAAAACCTATTACTGTTTAACGTAAGCAGTCAATAATGAATTGCAAGCACATGTCAGTGTTGATTGCAACGTTAGGAATTTTACATTTCTGTCTGATTGGATACCTTCAGACACTTCACAAAAAGATACATTAAATATCCTAATAGGTTGCTCTCGCACTAGTTTTCCTTTAAGGGTAAATTATTTAACTCTGAACTTACTCATTACTGTGATTAAAACGTCATTTAGTCCTCATTTTGGACGTGTGAGGCAACCGCGCTAAAGCGCTAATGAATGATTATTATTAACTAAATTAATTAGTGACATATTTTTGTCAATGATAACTTCGTTCGAGCAATATAACGGTTGAGATGCATGGAGTACAATTTGGAAGAAAAATTGGTCCATCTACTCAACAAAATTCATTGAGGCATCGTACGTCGACTACAAAAATATGTACCCAATTTTTCTCCATAATCGCATTGTATTAAGGTCCAAAAGTGTGTATTGTTTTTTGTAGCCGAATAGATAACTGCGGTAAGCCCAATCACGGTGGTTTTCCAAAAGCTAGGAAAGAGTGGGATAACGTAGGGCTTTTTTAAGGACAAAAAAGGCCTTCTTGTAATGTATAAAATGAGCGAGAATAGATTTTAAGACGACACTAAAGTATTCTTGTTTTATTTTTATGTTACGAAATTTTAAGGTGCTCAATTATGAAAAGTACGGCAATACCGGGTGTCACGATATTGCGACGGTGACGCTTTGTCGGCATCTCACGCTGTCTTCTTCACACTCCACCCGCTCATTAACTTTGCATGTCTGTCCGTCTCTCAGATTATTGCAATTATTTAAATTCACACCTTCGAACGAAAAAGCCTCTTTTTAACTTTAATATTTCGTAAGCGCAAGGAAATGACGTCTCATTCGAAAGGTATAATTAGGGCCAACCTTGGGCCGGGGTCCAGCGGCTGCGATTCTGACATTGCTATATTGACGCGATAATTGCGATGTTTCGACATGCGCGGATCACAATGACATGCAATAAAGGGGAGCGCGCGTCAAAATGTGCTTTAATCGCATTTAAAGAGCTCGCCATACCAAAGAAAATGTAGAAAATTGCATACCTTCAAATACAAATTTCGACTTGGTAAATCATTGTGTCATGTGGGTCATCTTGTCAGTCTTAATAGATGATTACTAAAGTCTTTTATTTACGTAACAATACCTACATATTTACATCTAACCGAACACAAACCGTATTAAACTTTCTGTGAGACAAGATCAAGAGAGGGAGGCGTTATTTTACATCCGGATCGTATTGGACACTGGACACTGATGCTCCCACGTACATCTCACACTCGGTCGCATCCGTCCTGAAAACCGCTGAAGAGGAGAAAAAAGGAAATACTTGTGAGAAGCGGCACGCAACGTTTACTCCCCTCGTCACAAGTTGCTAAGAATCCTTTATGTCCCAGATGTTCACGATATTTCTTCCAGTACGTCATATCCATACAAATAAAACAAGAGAGCAGGCATGCGAAAATCTGACGACTGGGGGTCGATTTTTGAATCTCACCAAGTGACTAATTCTCACCGATGTGAGTGATTTCTGAAAGTTTGTATTTTTGAAACTCATCGGTGACTTACATTTGTCATTCCTATGACATCGATTTATGAGTGCCCCTACCCAGTCGTAATTGAAATCACCATGCGATTATTTTATAAATGTAAGTCACCGATGAGTTTCAAAAATACGAACTTTCGGAAATCACTCACATCAGTGAGAATTAGTCACTTAGTGAGATTCAAAAATCGACCCCCTGGACCCGAGAGGGCAGTGGAGGTTCTACTAACAACCGCTAGTGCTAGTTGTTCGTAGACCGGTGCTTCTCCTAAATTCAAATTATAAAGCATAGCTATTTATTTTGCAGAATAGGTTAGCATTTTCAAAAGAATATCATAATTTTCATCTCTCATCGGGATCGGTATGAGTAATGTGCCAGGTGTTGCCATTGAGGCATTGACTATCATTGTGTGAAGTTGTGAAAACTATCGCAGCTGCGCTTTCCATTTTATTGGTCATAGTCTCGAATAAGGGCTCTGCCTTTATATGCCACTTGACTATTACTCACCACTTGGCGATTAGGTAAATAGACAAAGAGATGTAACATTCCCGTACTAAATATTAGTCATGTTTCACATTGGTCCATTGGTCAACGAATTCGCTACTGAACTATGAAGGAAGATGTTTGATACAAGTAAAGTAAAGTTAGGTGTAAAGCATGTACTAACTGTAACGTATGTAGGTAGTAGGTAGGTACAGAATATACAAATTTGTATACAAAACCAACTTCACTTAGTCATGTGGACAAACTGATTAAACAAGTTATTATGGCGATTTTTGTAAAATTTTTTTAGTGTATGAGACATATTGGATACATTGTTATAAGTAAATCAGTTAAGTATAGCGTAGTACGGGCAAGCTGTAGTTACAAGCGACCTTTCTGACCCGTTACTTGGCAGTGCTTAAATTGTTCGTAAATGGAGCATACCTTTAGAGCTCAGTTTACCTTTATATAACTCACACACAGGTCAAAGCTTATCGTGAGTTGAGCACACTAAGGGAGCTTACGAAGAAGCTGATCGGTTTTGATAAGCTTAGACGATTAGTTACATCATACAATGATATTAATTAATAGGTACATCAATAAGCAAGGATCGATGGACACTAAGTTGGCGCTCTGTGGTACGAAGGTAGTAGGTTTATAAACTAACTAGTTAATAGGGAGATTCCTCGATTCAGTCAATTAGCGGACGGGGAACGGGCGGTAAAGACCAGGGGACCGATTTTTGAGTGTCGAACGCTCGAATTTTCATTCGACATCTGTCAAAACTTCATAGTTTTTTGACAGATCTCGAGTGAAAAGTCGAGCGTTCGACACTCAAAAATCGGGCCCCTGCCCCGCCATACCAGTACCTACTTATTGTTTCAAACTTAATCGTTCTTAGGCACTTCATATTTTAGAAAAAACGTCTGAATATTTTTTTCACCCTGCAAAATAAAGATTAGGTACAGCAAAAAAGTCATTAAGGCCGTGATTCTGGACACGCGGGGCGTGCGGTGACAAAGGCTGTCAAACGATTAGAGAATGTTCGGGTTCGAGTAAACTCTTCTACAAGTAACGCCATAGGCTGGTGTTTGCTCGTTTCCAAAGTGGGGTCTGTACCGCCGATCGCCCCGCGTTTATCCATGAATTTGAAATGAATGAATTTCATAACTAAACTTCATAATTACACTACAGTCGCAAATAACCCTTTGACAGCCAGCGACGGCTGTAGGCGTCAGCGAAAATTTGTGCTCCGGAAATCAGAGTCATAAAATAAAGTAGTAACGCAATACATCATAAAAGGGTTCTAGGATATCGATTGAAAGAGACACCCTTTGTTTTTCGCTCACGACAAAACGGGATGCAACCCTCTCCGAGAATGGCTTTTTAGACAAATCTCGTTAAATATCTGACTGTGTGCAGGTTTATTAAATTTCCTCTTGTCAGTACCTAGATGAGGTAAAATACCATCATATTAACTTAATCGTGTCTTTTAATAATGCGTTGGTTTAGTAGGCTGAGGAAAAAAAGGAAAATATAGACTCTACTTTGGATTTAATTTCTATCGAGAAAATTTTAAGCAATCATGTTTCGCTATTGTCAGTACCACAAACATATAGTCAAGAATCATATATCTGAAAATCAGCCCCTACTGTTTGCTAGTCTGGGCAGGACAGCGTTTCAAAGTCTCCAAATTTCTCAGTGTAGCGCCTTAATTTGTACGGCGGTGGCTTCAGTTGCACGGCGCCCTGTTACGCGAACAAGGTCCTATCAAACATCTTATTTTTCGCTTCCCCTACTCCATTTTTAGTACTTCGTACCAAAATTCGTCGACCGTGACACTTATGCGATTATTCGGAGTCAGTCCGTCTATCACAGGCAGATTTTCCTTTAGTAATAGCGCCCAGTCAACAAGTTTTCCACTCCCTACAATTGGTATGGCTCCTTACAGGCTGAAATGTTGTAATCCCGGCAAAAACGAGCAGATTTAGTGCAAGGCTCAGGAATGAACATGATGTAGTCCGGTGTACGCTGTCAATTCGCCTGTTGCCTTGGACACACCCATGCTACGGTTACAGCGCAGTTTCGTCTACCAGTGCCACACCCACACTGATACGCGGACAGCAGGTAAATATTTACGATATTAAGTGCTGATTTTCACATTGCCAGATAAAAGTAGGTATCTGTCAGATAAATGTTAGCTCTGTCTTTTTCTTTCATTTGACTTCAGAAAAAGACAGTTAAAATTATTTTAGTAGCTAAGAACCACCTTCGCTATTAAGATTTTCGATTTAAAAAAACGGCCAAGTGCGTGTCGGGCCACGCGCAAGGTAGGGTTCCGTAGTCGTCCACCCGTTACATTATGTGGACTAAAAAGTTCGCAAACTTATATTTACTATGTTCTTGACAGAATTAACAACATTATCTAAGGTATCAATGGAAATTGTACGAAAGTTTGCTTTTGCAAAGTACATTTCTGAAGTTCGACTATTACTCGTTAACTAGTAATGTCTACTTAGCTGTGATAGTTTTCCTTTTAAATTCATCGTATATACTACTACCATGATCGCATCATCATCCCTTGCCTTCGGCTCGGGCGTCAAATACCTGCGATCTGAGACATTCTTTGTTTTACCGCCCTGGTTAAGTAATGTACTATTAGAAGCCTTATAATATTTTTAAAAGAGCTATCCAACGATAACCCACACGATGGGGTTTGGAAGAAAAAAAAAATTGCACCACCACTTTACATGTAGGGGAGGTACCCTGAAAAAAATTTTTTTTTTAGATTTTATTCTACCGTTTTGTCGGCGTCATTGATATGTATACTTATGCCAAATTACAGCTTTCTAGTACTAACGGTTACTGAGAAAAACGGGGGTCGAACGGACGGACATGGCGAAACTATAAGGGTTCCTTGTTTACTACGGAACCCTAAAAACACACTCAAATATGTTTATATATAGTTAAACTTATAACACCCCCTTTTGCTTTGCGCGTCGGTGATTAAAAATCTACCTAATCCTAATCCATCTTACTGGACAGTCGAGTTCGAAGTGTAAAGTGATCAAAATCATGTCAACACAGCTGTATTGATAAGGGCATAAGGTTGATCACATATTTTTGAGCCTCTGGGAACGTACATATATTAATGAATTCGACTGTACCATATAATTGAAAATGGTCCTACTGGTAATATATGTGCCGGCCAAACCACTGTTATCAGAGTACACTGCACTGGGGCAGTAACCCTTGCAATATGCACGCAGACGCACACACCGCCTGATAAGTGTGGGTGTAGTGGTCTAAAATAGATGGTCACCCTCCCTTTCACTGGCGCAAGCGTGCCTTAGTTATAGTTCAGCTGATTATTTATACTATAAATATAAGGTTAGAAACGATTGATTATGCTATAAAAAAGAAACAGAAAATCTCAATTACAGTGCCTTTAATCTATCATGTTCCCGAATTTGTATCTAGGAATGTATCTTTGTCAATTAATTTCTATCTATTTGATCATGTCTAGTTCTTATAATATTTATTTTTAAGAAATACCAATTAAAACACGAAAATAAACTGACGCCCGTCTTACCTTATAAAACCGCATCAGATTATGTTGAATAATATTAAAAAATAAACAATTCAGGCAAAACCCTTTGTTGCATACATAGGGGCCGATTTTTGAATTTCGAACGCTCGACTTTTCATTCGAGATCTGTCAAAAAACTATGATGTTTCGACACATGTCGATTGAAAAGTCGAGCGTTCGACACTAAATAATCGGCCCCATATTTCGGAGAATTGAAAATTACAAAGCATAAGTTGTACCTAGTTTAGGATTCTACAGACAGTTTTTGGAATGCGAAAACTTACTTAGACAATGTAAAACCTTTAGTACTTATCAAGCATAAAATGGACAAAAGTACCTTAAATGAGTAGATTAAATAATACTAGTAAACGAGAACACAATTGATATGGCCATCGCCATCACCAAAGCTCTTTAGTTGACCGAGAGTCTATCATCACAATCCGCGCGAGTTGGGTCTTGCTACTTTGGCGACTTCCTGACTTGGCGGGGCGGGATCGATATGTGACATTTTTTTCTTTGACGTAAACTTACTGACGTCGCAAAGATTCGCACTTGACATAATACTGTCAGTATTACGTTTGCGCAGTAGTAATATCATGCGCAGAAGCGGAGCAGTACCGCCTTCGCATCGTCCCGCTACCGCGCATCCCGTGCCAGTCAGGAAGCACTCATTTAAAAGTAGGGGCGTAGTAATAAATGGTACCGCGTCGACTCACAGCTGACACTGACATTTGACACTTTTCTCGTACTGCCTCCGCACCGACAAATCAGGAAGTCGCCTAAATGTATGCTTACAAGACTTTTGTTTGACAATCGCATATATTTGTGCTCGCTTTAAACGCGCCTAGCGTTGGCTCGTATATTGTCTCAGAATGAGCGAAAAACATTGTAAAATAATTGGAATATGAAATAAACAAAAGCGTATCAAACAAAGCCATAACCTGCAAGGTTCGGCCGATAAAACAGGGATTCCGATTCTATATATAATTATTCAACCCATATTTTGCACCGACCAACTAAATGACTTCTGTTACCCATTTTGGTCTAGTTCCTTTAACGAGCAGTAAAGTGGTACTAAGCCCAAGGCTAACGACTATGGATACGGACAATCATCCAATAAGGTATCTACCTATACTGATAACAGATAAGGCTATTGCGGCGGCTTGCCCACTAATTCCGGCTAAGGTGCGCTCCGGTACGGCTCTCTAAGTACTAGGTTACCTAATAGTATTATATATTAGTATATATTTCTCCCTTGCTGCCCGATGAACATTAAAATATGGGAATCTGACCATAGATGTTGCACCTACTGCGGTCTCTACATAAGTACGAAAGAGACAATAGACGCAACAGCGTACTTACATACCTATGTGCTATTCCAACTATTTATTATTCTGCGAGCAGTGAAGGAATAGGAATAAAAATATTACTAATAACGCGAATTTAAGGAGGATGGTAACTCCTGTGTATAAGGCAGGGTCCTTACCCTGCCTGACAAATTGCATACCTACTCGAAGCGGATAATGCTCTGCAGTGCAATGGAACAGCAGTGCTCAATGAAATAATGAGATGATAAGGATAAAATGATGTGCTGATGAAAATTCGTGAAGAACATGTACTAAAAAATATGGTAATTCTCCCTAACATATGTGTAACAGAGTATACTATCATCCGACTTTGATCAAAAGTATACTGTGTTGTATCGAAGGAGCTCAAAATTTATATGGATATGTATGTACCAGTGGCGGAGCGTCAATACAACTCGATTCCCACCAGCTTGCCTAATTTTCGGCCAGTGCAGTTCTTTTACTACGGCTCATGAAGAATAAGAAAGGTAATTTTTTTCCGGCTTCCCTAAGAATAATTTTGACGCGCCGCCACTGGTATGTACCTACCCACCTACAGCGATTTACGTAGCGTAGGACCGTGACCCATTACGGTAAGTTTGTAAGCGTAATGCATATACAAACAAATGGGAATAAAAACCCAGTTACGAAATGGGGGCTCATTTTTTTACAAATTATTAAATTTACTTAGTTATAGTAAGTAGAGCGGCCAGGACCGGTGTGCACCGCTTGATATACGAGCGCTGCGCCCGTGCCGCGACATCTACACGGAGTTGCGAAACTGGAGCGAGCGCCGCACACTGGGCTTGCTAGGAGGACCAGGAAGAAACAGTTTTTAATGAGTAAAAAGCATGCAAAAGCAAATTACAATATTGTGTATCAATATCTAATTTTAAACATTTGGACTGGGAAAAACACTAAGACCAGATTTAATTGCCCGACGTACGCAATGAATATACCGATTCATCATGTTTTATTTGATTTATTATCATTATCACGTGCTTTGACTAAATGAATATGAATTATTTCAAGGATGAGGTTTTAACACTAATCTTTATAAATATGTTTGCATATAGGCATATTTAACACTTTCAGCGACAATAACTCGTAGACGCGTAACGCCTCGTATAGTAGAGGAAATTGCGTAGTGCTACAAAAAGCTTGGCAGCCAAAGGGCCCTAATCTAACAAGATTTTGTCAAGAAAATAGTTGTGTCAGACCACTATGCGACGCGCGCCCGCGCGTGCGCCGCGCCACGCGCCGACCGCCGACATTTCTGTTAGGTTAGGCATTAGTTAGGCACAGAGCGTGAGCCTTGTTTTATTAAGAAAGTACTTTATTCATTTTATGTCTTTGAAGCCTACTTTCTTACTTAGGTAATCTCAAAGACAACAATGTATATTGGGTAATCTTAAAATAGTGATAGTTTAGGTACATTTATATTAACCCCGAGCCGTAAGTTAAACGCCCTCTGTGCTACGCGAGGGGAAAATATCAGTGGCGGGGTCAAATAAAGAATCAGGAAAAAATCATTTTTCCAACCTCGGCCAATACGTATTGGTTTTGCTGCCGTTATTGTATATTAGTATTAGAATATGTTGTAAGCACTTCGTCCAGTATGAAATTAAAATATGTTTTACTTAAGAAATAGGGCCGAGTGGAGGCCTTTGCTCAGTAGTGGCAGTTGCTCAGCAGGCTATTAAAAATTTAATTTAAAGGATTGCACCCAAGGCAGAATGTTTTTTTGGAGGAAGAGACTGATATTTCAGTACTAGGTATTAATTATAATATTTGGCATTCAGCTCTAGCCGGTACATTAAAAATGTACATTGGAAAAGAAACCTTTGTCACTGTGCTTCCAAATTCAATATTCTATTCAAACATTGTTATAAGTATAAGTCAAACATTAATTCGTAAAGAAAATTATAAAAGAAAGTATGATAAAGGCGTCCATATATTGTAGTGCAACGGTAATGAACCTTTCCTTCCTATAATTACAACATAACAAACATACTTATAAACCAAGCCGATCCAATTTAACCACGCCTTAATTAACCGAACAATCGGTCCATTTAACTCAATTCCCACCTTACTTTTAATTATTGATTTAATATCCATCATTATGATGACGCAACGACGTAATTAAAGATTACTTGTTTTTCAGTAATTGGCCGTAATTCGGGTTTATCGAGAGATTCGGGTCAAATTACTTGGGTCTTAATGGCCACGGTAGAAATATAAACAGCATTTTGATCAAAAGTATACCTATGTGAAGTAGTTGATATATGAATGACTTGTATTTGTTTCAATTTTTTAATCAAAGTGAAAATTGAAAAATTCAACACCACCGGAATTTTTCAATTTACACTTTGATTAAAAAATTGAGATTTTTGCTAGCGGACGCATCCGCTTAACAAACATATTAAAGTTTGTATTTGTTTGTCATTGTCACTAATAGGAAAATATAATATGCAAACGTTTCCATTTTATAGGCATTAATTGCATTCATTAAATCTCAGCATACTAAAATAAATGTAAGCATTGTAAGCAATACAAAATAGAACTTACAAAGGTCCGCAATAAAGAATTTACAAAATTAAAGTCACCCTGACAATACTCTGGGTCCTGGGGGCCAATTTTTGAGTGTCGAACGCTCGACTTTTCACTAGACATCTGTCAAAACATCATAGTTTTTTGACAGATCTCGAGTGAAAAGTCGAGCGTTCGACACTCAAAAATCGTCCCCTTGTCCTTTCAAGCCAGTTATACATAAATAACAGATAACATAGCGCATGCAATATATGTAAATAAATTGAAATATTGTTATAGGTTACATATATCACAATATTGATTTACACAAAAGCACCTTATACATTTACACAAAAGAGAATAATGTATTATAAAATTTTAAAATTAAGTGTTTCTAAATCTAAATTTAATTTTATTTTAATAAGGCTTGTTAATGCCATAACAATACAAAATCATAATAGTCAGATTTTTCATATTATAAAGACAACAAGAATTATCGTCAAACATTGCCTATTGTACTGTAAAATACCTACTGATTATTAAGGTTTTTGTTCACGGTGCAATCCGGCGTATCTATGACGAAAATAATCGTGATTTTGAAGGGAAAAAGCGATTGGATTAGCCAAATCAGCCTGTAATGATGTCGTCAATAGACGCGTATCGAACAAGTAAAGCAAGGGCTTGGAAGTGTTGCGTTGCGTTCTGCTGTTATTCGCAACGCTTTACCTTACCTCATCACAGGCGAACAACAACTCAGAAGTAAGTAATTATCGATTAGGTACTTAAGATCTACAAGGCAAGGAAAGCTAGGCTAACTCTAAAAATATTTTATAGAGACGATTAGGGGTTAAGTTCAGAAAATTTAACTTTTTTTTTATTAATAGTTTAAATTTCAATTTTTTTAGACCGTCGATTACCTACGCGTTGTTTATTTTAGTTTCAAGATATACCGACGTAAGCAGCAGTGAGGTCTAACCAGTTGTGAATAGCATGATAATGCACTGCGACCAAAGTCGAGTAATATTTAGTCATATTTAGACCATAGTTTCTGATTTTTACTTTTTAGATGCACGTTCAAAGTCCCATCCTGTAGGTAACAGCGAAAAACAAAACAAAACAAAGCAATGTTTTGTTATGTGGCCAGGGATCCCAGTCGCCAGGAGAGAACGTCTTAACCGATGGCATGTAGGTATACTGACTTTTGAAATGGGACGATTTTTCGACACTTTGGAATGTTTGTAAATCTTGGTTCATCTCAGCATTAGCACTACTAATCATATGGGATAGGAACGAACTTAAATGTTTCAGTTGGACAACAACATCACTTAAATTACTTTAATGACTTAAAAAATGTAAAATGTAATTTAAAACAAACTAAGTCCTACAATCTTATATTCATCGATTACTCGCCATGCTTAACATGCAAATGGGAGTTGCGTATTTAGTTTAAGTTGTGTTATAAGAGCAATTTATACTTACAAATCATACATACATGGGGATTCGGATAACGGTACCTACGCAAAATCTACATACACTTGACAAAATGATGCATTATTTGATACCGAGCCCTGATATGGTATGTTTGTGCACTGTGAATGGAACTAGAATGACAGAGATGTTTATGTCATCTACGCTGACAGGACATGAGTATGATATGAATTTCGTATTTATTTATTAAAGCTTGTTTACAATGTATGGTTTAAGGTAAATAGAATTGCAGTCGAATGGAAACATATGGGTGCATGCGTTCTTACACAGTATTGTAACGCCGACCATGTTCTTATAAGATATTAGAACCACGGACAAAAGTCATTTTCTTATGATATTCTGTGGTTCTATTTCTTTCTAACCGAGTTCAAAATAGAAACTTGTCGGTGCTATTGGCACTTCGTCAATTCTTTGGATGATATGACTTCAAAAATTACTTGACTTCAAAATTTATAACTTAACCCGTCCTCTCCCGGCGAAAAAAACAAAACAAAATATTGTTTTGTTATGTGGCCGGGGATCCCCGTCACCGGAAGATGGTTACTTTTGGCTTCAACAATTATGACCTACCTACATTTTTCAACAGGAAATACAAAAAGCGTAAAGATTGTGAGTGACTATTATTAATTAGGCAATAGGTATATTTTTTGACTAAAAAATATCTAACGTATTAAAAAAAGCTTCATCAACAGGGCGATAATTTAAAGTCTACGATAATGTATGTATGTATGTAAGCACTTTATTGTACAATAACAGATTAATCCCATACAACAATATCATTACCGAGATACGAGTATGAGTCCTAACTAGCGAACATAAACGCGCGAATTAAACACCCACATCCTCTCTTCATTTTTGTTCTGGAGTGTATTAATCATGACGTAGTAGGTAATCTCGTGAAATTTATTACCTCTAAGCGAATCTGCTTCGAAATTTATCAACGAAATGTGTGGGCTAACGAAACTATGGAGATATGTTGTACTAGAAATGTCGAAATTTAATTATCAGTATGATGTTTTGCTAACGTATACTTACCTAATAACTATATTTTTAATGATTAGGTATTGTCATATACCCGTAGTGTGTGACGTGACACAAGAAATAATTGATGAGCTCTGTATTTATAAATAATTATATGTATCTGGAACTTTATCAGTTTTTATTTTACCAAAATGGTGGACACAAGATTTGCAAACCTTTGATTGATTTGACGATGTTTAGAGAATGATCGGTAAATTTTGTAATATTCACTATCACATACATTAAAATGTGCGTTATCGTTTCCAGTGACACTAACATCGCGATTACTGTCACTTAAATAGGCAGCATGGCAATTTATACAAATTATAAAATACAAAAACAAGAAAAACGGCTAGGTTTTCAAGTAGAATTATGCAGTGAAATAAAAGCATAATAGGAATTTACCTATAACTTTATCGCTCGTGAGCACTTTGACGTTTCCAGAATATCTATAAGTCCGTGACTTCGTAAAGAGATGACCGACCACCGACAATTAGCCTACGCATATTAATTACCAGCACAAACTAGATACGTCCGGCTTTCTAATTTAAATTGGAGCAGTTTAAGTCAACGGACGACTAACTGAGATTTATTATCGTCCGAACAAATATGCTGATAAGTGATAACGATAAAAGTTAAGGCGGGATCATTAGTCTGAAGACGGCACCGGGAGCTATTTATAAATGTAGACGGGGATCCCTGTCTGTTTGTGTGTTTTTGTGCTTAAAGTACCTATGTGCTCATAAGAGTTCAATGCTCTTTAAAGTGATATAATATGTATGTAAATATGTAATTAAGTTTCTATAGATTGAGGTAAAATATATTTAACACTAACAAATAATACTATTAACTTATACTTACTTACTTATTTAATACTTATAATATATGAATTTTTCAGGTCGGTAAACAACTTTAAAAAAAAAGTAAATATAATACAATAATACACATTGTAAAGTAAATTTAAAAGGCTCCAATAAACTTTGAGTGTCGCCTACCAGATAGCCTTAACTTTTGTCAGGAACAAACAGATGACCGGCTGATATTCAACAACGCTTAACTATACTTAGTCGTCTCAGGCAAACCAATACAAGGGGCACCCAATGGCGTAGCTGAGGGGGCGGCGAATGCGATCGGCCCGGGGTGACATTCTTACAATTTCCATCACAGCTGTCATATAATTTTCACTTCCGGATGTCGGAGCGGAGAATATAAGACTACTATAAGTGATTGATTAATTCTAGTTAGGTTACTGTATGTACTGTATGCTTGGGCATGTGCAGCGCATGGACATCTCTCGCTTGCCTAGGCAGATCATGCTGAGCCAAATTGCAACCGGAAGGCGCAATGTTGGACGTCCCATGCTCCGGTTCAAGGACTGCGTGAAACGCGATATGCTGGCATTTGACATCGACCGCAGCGCTTGGGAAGATCTTACTGGAAATCGTGATGAGTGGAGAAACACCATCGCAAAAGGCCGTGTAATCCACGAGAACACTTGGTTCCAAGATCTGGCCCAGAAGCGCGCCAAAAGACATAACCGGGAAGAGGGTGCTGGTGATACGGATCCTCAGTTCACGTGCCGGAGATGTGGACGCATTTGTCGATCTCGGATTGGATTACATAGTCACGAGAGGAGTTGTCTCTCGCGTGCAGACGCTGTTTAAATCATCTGTCAAGATGTAATAGGCCCGATGATGATGACTGTATGTACCTACTGAAGTCAAAGATCCGGGGTCAAGTTATATTAGGAAGGAGTTGTGAAGTGAGACGAGATATTGCGAATGAGACCGCAGTATTAGGAACAAAACAATTGCTATTATATCTAATCCCTGTAACGGTGTACGGGTCGCCTGCTACCTTATTGGCCGACCCCACGCCGCGCGCAGATAAACAATGCCCTCGCCGCGGCGTATCTTTGCCAAATGAAAATAGACTAGGGACGCTTTAGGTTCACTTGTTATCTAATACGTAGAAGCCTTGATTTTCACGCCGCTTTGCCCATATTGAAAACTTGTATTAATATTTAAAAGCAAGCAAGCTGAGTCGTGGAAAAATCTAGTACAAGACCGGGATCAATGGCGTGCACTCGTATTGTAGGCCAAGACACATTTTGGGTCGCTGAGCCAGCGGAGTAAGTAAGTGAGTTAGAATTTTGATGAATGGAGAACATTGGATTGATTCAGAGTTGAATATTCCATAACTGGTATTGTGTTGTGATGTAGTGTAAGTAGCATCATGATAGCTACGAGCCACAGACCAATATGGCCTATGCCAGGAGCACAGCGAAAGGAGAAACTACTGTCATCCCTGCACTTGAGTGCAGATTTAATTAAAATTGCAAAGTAGGTATATTTCCTATGAATCAAAGACGAAACTTTACAATAAAAAGAGCACTAAAGGTCTCTGCTTCAGCTTCGACAAAAGTGCTTTCGTATGTCCGGATTTTCGGCTGTTCTCCTCTACAGGTCTCCTCAACGGGAACACAGAGTCATTAGTTTAACGATGGGTTTGAAACAAGCAATTGAACATTACAAAAATGCTCGTCCCTTTGTGTGGTCTATACCAACCATAAATAACCCATTTGTAATTTGCTCGTGTTCGCATTTCTACATCAAATTTACCATTAATTAATTGAATGCCATGTACAGGACAAAGGGTCAAAGGACTCCCGATATCCGTCTAATTTCTAACGGAACCAACTGGTACAAATACAGGCAAACAATCTAATACTCGCATTATTCTCGTATTTCTTAGTAGGTTTATCCCGCGGCATTCTCTCGGTAGATAATGGACCAGATAGGCTACCGACCATTGCATTCACTCTGATAACAACCAATATTATAATAGAACCTGCAAGTTTATTCTGTAGTATATTAGTTCGCGACGTTGCCTTCTCCACTGTGTTATGTTTCACATGTTGACTAGTCGTACATAAGATGCGTTATTTCAGCACAATGCAATTCCATACTAATAAATTATTATAGTTTTATTTATACTATATGCTAAGTTGACTCTGATTTTTAAAATGTCATATAATTATTCATTAATCATTAGCGTAACGCGAACGTTACTTATATGGTGATATTTACTGTTATTGATTCGACAGAACTGTGTATTGAAATCCGTGATCACAATAAACAGAGTATAAGAGCCATACACTCGGCTAGTGTCAATAATATCTCGCCGGTCATTCAGCCACCCCTTATTTGGTCTTCCGCGCCGGTGTCAAAGGCTCGGAGAAGACAATGACCAGCAAAGGTACACTAAATTGGACTACGTTAGGGCCGCGCTACACGATCGGACCAGCGCTTATCCCGCAGCGGCGAGATTATTGTTTCGAGAGCATCTCTGGCTAACATAGCGGGAGATCTGTTATGCAGGTAGCATCCGATATGGACCGAGCCATCTGATAGCCGTATGCCGCATCGCCACCGGCAGTCCCAGTTGCAATACGTACTAACTTTACCATTATCTGTATCAAACATCTTCTTTATTGTATAAAATCATCGCATATATAATCATAATATATGTCTACGCTTAGACATTATACGTTCTGAAACTAATGCGGTCGAATACATTGTATTCGGCATGTTCACTCAGAGATGTTCGGATACAGATTTCAGGGGTTTCCTGGGAAATAAAACAATTTTAATGAATTTTAACTATGTATATTCAAACAAAGTTAACAAAAAAAAACATCGAAATATCTGTCTCACTTACTGAAGCTTAATTTTGGGTTTTCAAATAGGTATATGTAATATACTCAAGAAAGACTTAAGTAGGTAGGCAGCTGAACCTCCCTTTTTACCTGTAAGAAAGTTACCTAACTAATGCTCCCATGTCCTTAAATACTAGGAAAACGAAAAACAAGTAATTCTTTACATTTTTGATTAATCTGTAAAATAGGTATAGACAAGTAGGTATGGTAGGTATGGTAGGTAGCCTCGGGGACTCCCCAGAGTCCAAGCGTTATAAATGGGACAAGCCGCTGAGCTGAAAATAAAAATAAAAATTGTTGAGTCGTTAATGTATAAAAGTCAACAACAGAGCTATGAGAGGATTTATCAAAGCCAGGAGCCGAGGGTTCGACTTATTTATGCAGCGCTCACACAAACGCCTGCGCCGCGGGATGCTTGCCCACGCGCACGGTATAAGTTCAACTCCACGTCAGTTTATGTCAGATTTGAACGGAATAATTACTAACCATTGTTACGCTGTTTGTAAATGAAGGTAGTCATACATCAGCCAGCCGGGAAATTTAATTTCTAATAAATAGCTACTTCAATCATGTCATGTTGTATGGCCGCATACGCGCTGAAGGTGAGCATCGGTCTGAACGCACGTATGCTTTCATAAAGTGATAGCTACGCCCGATCGACCATATGCGCTGACCCTCGGTCGAGCACTGTTTCCAGCCTTAATTTCACTGTTGTCAACTTAACGCAACTTTGTCATATTCTTACGTAATAATTATTGCATAGGTATTATATTATTTACTTATATAAATAAATACGAGTACATATATCATCATTTATAATTGTTTTTAGATTAGTTTAGTCGTAGTAGTTACTTTATGTCATATTTTGTTTACCTCATCTTTTTTATGTTATTTCAGAATTCCTATATTTCCA
Source organism: Cenopis cana (assembly GCA_951800055.1). NCBI lineage: Eukaryota > Metazoa > Arthropoda > Insecta > Lepidoptera > Tortricidae > Cenopis > Cenopis cana. The sequence continues at coordinate 10,791,261 of OX637488.1, forward strand.
TCAATATTTATAAAAACAAACAGATCAGAGTGGGTCCGAATTCGATATTAATCATTGGCATGTGGTACACTGACTTTATATCAAGTCAATGGCGGCGACAAGGTTAAGGCAATATATCGATTGAAAGAGATACCCTTTGTTTTTCGCTCACGACAAAACGGGATGCAACCCTCTCCGAGAATGGCTTTTTAGATAAATCTCGTTAAATATCTGACCGGGCTGGTTTATTAAATTTCCTCTTGTCAGTACCTAGATGAGGTAAAATACCATCATATCAACTTAATCGTGTCTTTTAATAATGCGTTGTTTTAGTAGGCTGAAGAAAAAAAGGAAAATATAGACCCAACTTTGGATTTATTTTTTATCGAGAAAATTTTAAGCAATCATGTTTCACTATTGTCAGTACCACAATCATATAGTCAAGAATCGTATATCTGAAAATCAGCCCCTACTGTTTGCTAGTCTGGGCAGGACAGCGTTTCAAAGTCTCCAAATTTCTCAGTGTAGCGCCTTAAAGGCATACAAAGAAAAAAATAGTATTAAATATGATATGAGAATAGCTAAATGGATTTCTCGGGGGTTGATGTAATAACAGAAGTAACTACCCACGTCTTCTAAGAGTTCAAAATGATCTGCATACGTCTTTATAAACGAAAATAAGATCTTGTGTCATTTTTCTGTCTTTCATAAAATAGTCCGGGAAACCCAAATGAATTACGCATTTTAATCATTAAATAGATAGATAGATAGATAAAAATTTATTGAAACCAAAATAACAACACATTACAATTTAAAACTTAGCACCTAGGAGTTACAATATTAAAAATTACCTACTTAAAACTATAACATTTTTACAAAGAAAAGCAGTGGTGCTGCTATAATGGCCGCAATTGGACACCACTCAGCATAATGCTCTGGCATTATACAATGCCACAGCGCTGGTCTTCCGTGGAGCCCAGGGCTCAATCAATGACCGGTGACCATATTAACGCATTGGAATGGAGACATTTAACATCGATCAAACCTAATTAATCTTCACTCATTGTAAACCAGGAAACGATAACATTTTAATGCTATTGTTTATGTTTTACTTGAATTATAGCACCATTAAGTTAGTGCTTGACTCGATACGTCTAGTAAATATCGCCTAAAGGTATCACGCTATTTTGTGCTATAAAACTATTAATTGTGAGTTATTCGGCATGTACACGTTATGTAATGGAAGAAGAAAACTATCATTTCCCGTTACGATTACTTCACAGCTAAAGTGCTAAGTATGTATTGTAATTGTTGAACACAATGTACCAGATTGTACATTACATATTATAAAAACCGGCCAAGTGCGTGTCGGGCCACGCGCAAGGTAGGGTTCCGTAGTCGTCCACCCGTTACATTATGTGGACTAAAAAGTTCGCAAACTTATATTTACTATGTTTTTGACATAATTAACAACATTATCTAAGGTATCAATGGAAATTGTACGAAGGTTTGCTTTTGCAAAGTACATTTCTGAAGTTCGACTATTACTCGTTAACTAGTAATGTCTACTTAGCTGTGATAGTTTTCCTTTTAAATTCATTGTATATACTACTACCATGATTTTTTTCACATGCCTAGTAGCCACCGTTTAGCTGGCAGGGGGGGGGGGGGACACTTGACCATAACAAAAATTATCACTTCAAAGCTTAATATCACGCCAACCTATTCTTTAATAAAAAATGCTTTTAGAAACCTTATAATATATTTGAAAGAGCTATCCAACGATACCCCACACGATGGGTACTAACGGTTACTGTTACTGAGAAAAACGGGGGTCGGACGGACGGACGGACGGACGGACGGACGGACGGACGGACGGACGGACATGGCGAAACTATAAGGGTTCCTTGTTTACTACGGAACCCTAAAAAGTGGTGTTAAAAATATGAAAGGAATAAAAAACGAGGTGACCTGGGGCAGTAGAATGAAAAAGACTATGTATTACTACACAATGTGAATTAAATTATTAAAAAAGATATAAAAAAACCGTATTTAACCATGTCTGTCTGAATGTACAAATTAAAATTAAACTAAAAAGTAGACATTAATATATTTTAGTTACTTTAAATTAAAGCAAAGATCTTACAGGACAATAAATTAATGTAATTATTTATTAACTTCTTAATATACACCATCCAAATGTATGCTGAGTAATCTCGTAACTAACATACACCAAAAATAACGTACCGTAGAATTGAGGATCTCCTCCTTTTTTATTTGAAGTCGCTTATTCCACACTTTTTAGTGATACATTGCCAAAGTGCACCTCATGGTTATTGAAATAAGCCCAAACACAGCTAAGTCACATTGTTTTATTACGAAATTCTGTTACCTACCTTCCGGGTTCAATCATCAGATTCATGTTCTTGATAACATTACATTAAGACCACTTACAACGGCTTCGTCATATTATAAAGTCACTAAAATATGTTGCTCTTGAAGTTTTCGGGATTTCCCTTCATTCTTCATTCATCAGAAGTGAACTTTGATAACAAACGGTACCAATCTGGAAGCATATGCTTTCAAAGAAATAAATAATTTTCCAATCTGTTCATAAATGGCGGAGTTCTATTGCCAACCTTCCGGCTTCAATTACCAGATCAGCTTGATGGTAACATTACATCAGGACAATCTAAATTGGCTTCGTCATAGTCGCTTCATTATCTTTATCGAAATATTCCCTCAATTCCTCACAGATTCCATGATCAGAAGTGAACTTTGAAAACAACGGGGCCAGTCTGGAAGAATATGCTTTCAAACAAAGAAATAATTTTCCAAATCTGTTCATAAATGGCGGAGTAATCGCGTTACAAACATACACCAAAAACATACAGACGAATTTAAACTTTCGCGAGACATGTTATAACTTTATTTTACTAAACGGTTAAAACTCACGTATTAATTGTCACTTCGGGCGACATGTTTCGAACTCTTCGGGAGTTCTTCATCAGGATGAGTGCGTCTGCGACCCGCGCCGATTGCACACTGTCGAACTACCGCGTGTGTGCGTTATGACAATCGAGTGGACATAGTGAGTTCAGTGTGCCTACCATTGATCGGGGGGGACGATCCCTCACCACGACCTCATACAACACCTTCAGCGCCGAGCTGCCCCCCCGCCCCCGCGCTGTCTGCGCGTGCGTCACGTGCCTTGCGGCGGGCGGCGGGTAGTTCGACAGTGTGCAATCGGCGCGGGTCGCAGACGCACTCATCCTGATGAAGAACTCCCGAAGAGTTCGAAACATGTCGCCCGAAGTGACAATTAATACGTGAGTTTTAACCGTTTAGTAAAATAAAACATACAGACGAATTGAGAACTTCCTCCTTTTTTTTGAAGTCCGTTAAAAAGAGCTTTTTTATACATATTTTGCACTCTTGAGACAATATACTACTTTATGCACTGTGACCTAATTGCGCACTCGTGGCCCAGCGGCGCCTGCGTACCGCTTGCGGTATCTAAGGTTAAGCAACGTGGGCAGCGGTCAGGTCTTGGATGGGTGACCACTTTGAGTGGTTACTAACTGAGCGCTCCCGTGCTTTGGAAGGCACGTTAAGCCGTTGATCCCGGTTGCTGTCTATGGCAGCAGTCGTTAAGCCACGTTGGAGGCCTTCGGGCGGCTTGAGAACTTCTAACAGTCAAGTTGCCCGCTCACTTGACAAAGCCTAATCCCAATAAGGTCTAGTTTCCCCTCGGGGTTGGCAGGTCAGATTGCAGTCGCTTTCGTAAAAACTAGTGCATACGCCAAATCTTGGGATTAGGTAGTGGACCCCAGGCATCCTTCGGGATGCAACTGTACTGGGATAACGCTAGGAGGATGATGAAGATGCACTGTGACCTAATTTTAGTGATTTGGGATTCGTTCTTACTTAATATTTTTCAACAAAACCTTACCAAACAACACAAGGTTTTTCTCATTATTAGGTACTGAATTATTAACATCATGCATAGTAAATTTACTCCGAAATTCATAGTTTTACTCTTACTGTGTAGAATAGTAGATAGACAATCCAATAAAAAAACTATATTGCAACTTTTTTCGTCGATTATTTGAAAAGGTCTAGGTTTACTTCGCCCAGCGGCTGAGCCTGGCCATTCAGCAAGGCAGCGCAGCGAGCGTCCTGGGAACGATGCCTCAAAAAATATTTTTGACATCTTTTGTCACACGCTAATTGGCAGATAGGTACGATTGTGTTTTACTTACTTACTTTAACGGCGCAGCGACCCGATGATATTTTAGTAGGGAGGCCAAGTGGCTAAAATCAAAATTCCGTTTGTACGAGCAGTCGCCTACCGACGGCTGGTATCGTTGGATTCAGTGACGTCTCCCGAGTATGAAACTCGATGTCGTCACTCTCTTAAGTGGTGGAGGGGGTAACTATGACGTCACAAAGATGGCGGTTGGTGGTATCAAGTTTTATCGATTATCTCTTTAACTATTCAACGTATTGCAACAAATGAGGTGTCAAATGAAAGCTCTTTAAATTGCTAATAATTCGTTTTTAGGAATAAAATGTGAAAGTCTAATAATTAAAAAGTTTTTCTTAAAAAATCGTAGTTTTGAAAAAGTCATTTTTTTTAACTGCAAAGAACTCGATGAAAGAGGCCATTTCTTTAAAAAATACTTCAAATGATTGAAATTGCTAAATTCATCCTCTATACAATGCTTTTTGAATTATTAGAATCGGTTCATAAATGAGTACGCCAGGGACATTTCGCCGCGGGCGGGGCGAACGACGCGGCGCGCGCGCGTTTGCTGACGAACGCGACTGTGAAGACATTCTTAAGTGTAGCTCAACAATTACTTAACCGATTTAGACAAATGAGGTACCATATGAAAGTTCTTTATATTGATATTAATTTGTTTCAAGTAATGAAATGAGTAAGTCTAACAATTAAAAAGTTTTTCCAAAAAATCGTATTTTTGAAAAAGTAATTTTTATTTTAACTTCAAAAAACTCGATGAAAGAGGCTATCTCTTTAAAAAATATTTCATATGATTGATAATGATAAATTTATCCTATATATAATGCTTTTTGAATTATTAGAATCGGTTCATAAATGAGTACGCCAGGGATATTTCGCCGCGGGCGGGGCGAACGTCGCGGCGCGCGCGCGTTTGCTGACGAACGCGACTGTGTAGGCTTTCTTAAGTGTAGCTCAACAACTACCTAACCGACCTTTACCAGGTCATCAGTCCACCTTGTGGGGGGTCTACCCACGCTGCGCCTTCCGGTCCGTGGTCGCCACTCGAGAACCTTTCAGCCCCAACGGCCATCGGTTCTACGCGCAATGTTCCCCGCCCACTGCCACTTAAGTTTAGCGATTCGAAAGGCTATATCGGTTACTTTGGTTCTGCTACGAATGACGTCATTTCTGATGAGATCACGCAGAAAAACTCCCAGCATAGCCCTCTCCATTGCCCTCTGCTGAGTGACTTTGAGCCCATGGTGAGCGACCACGTTTCCGTACCATATGTCATCACTAGCAACACCCACTGGTCAAAGACTCTCGTCTTGAGACACTGCGGAATATTGGACGAAAAGATATGCCGTAGCTTCCCGAACGCTGCCTAGCCGAGTCGGATTCGACGATTAACCTCTTTCTCAAAGTTGGACCTACCTAACTGGACAGTCTGTCCTAGGTATACATAATCGCCTACAACTTCGAGCGTAAAGCGTCCGATTGTAACAGGAGTTGGTGCTACATGGGCATTTGACATAATCTTCGTCTTATCCATGTTCATCCTTAGACCAACTCGCTCGGAGGCTTTACTGAGGTCATTGAGCATTGTACTTAAATCCTCCATGGTTTCAGCCAAGACTTAGTAGTCTGACGACATAGTTGTCGTCAGAAAACCGAAAGTGAGTGATGTGCTCGCCGTTTATGTTGATGCCTAGCCTTCTCCAGTCCAGATTCTAGAAAACATCCTCCAGTGCAGCGGAGAACAGGTTAGGAAAAATATCTCCTTGCCTGCTGACTCCCCGCTGCAGCGGAATGGACTGACATAGTAGCATTTTCGTACAAACACTTCAGTACTTCGATATAGCGGTAGTCTACTTGGCACCGCTGTAGAGATTGTAGTACCGCCCAGGTTTCGATCGAATCGAAGATAAAGATAAAGATAATTTTATTGTCAGAAACTGTGTACAATTAGGTCTAATGTAATAAGGTATAATATCCAACAGTTTGCTCATTTCGGGCGTACAATATTAACACATTAAATAAAATCTTATACATCAAAACATCTAAAATATTCATTAAAATTATAAAAACATTTCATTAACAGCCACTCCTTGAGCTTTGTTTTAAACCTAATCCCATCCTGTGACTTAATATGTTCAGGCAAATGATTAAATATTTTTATGCCACAGCTGGCCATAAAGTGGCAATTACCGCACGCTCCGCGCGCGGGAAATCCCACTTCCTGGCCAGGGGGTGACATAAAATCTTTTACTTAACACGGGCGGTAAAAAATAAAGCCTCAGATCGCATATTTATCGCCCTTGCCTTCGGCTCGGGCGTCAAATACCTGCGATCTGAGACATTCTTTGTTTTACCGCCCTTGTTAAGTAATGTACTATAATTCCATACACATACGAGCTCTTGGTGAGTATAAAGCTAGAAGGTCTTACCGTACATACATCATATTTGTATTGTGACCGGATGTTACTTTTAGAGTCACTTTTTCTAATAAAGATGTCATTTCGATCCTTAATAAATAAACAAATTTGAAATATATATATACATGTCAGAGTTAATATTTTAAATATTTTAGAAGGCTTTCTCATAGTCCACAAACGCTAAACAGAGGGGCAGGGTACTCTTAAGTCTTCTGTATACAGAGTAACAGGGTCGCCGTCATCGAAATCGATGAGGAGGACTATATAACATAGACGACATCCATATGCTTCGTCAGTGGTCGTGGTCTGTGGTACTAAAGCCTCTTCGGAAACCGGCTTGTTCGGCAGGCTGGAAGTCATCTTAGCGTACTGCCAGACGGTTCATAATGACTCTTGAAAACAGCTTGTAGACATGGCTCAAAAGCGTGATGGATCGATAGTTCTTAACAGCACCACCACGCCTGTGTTCCATGCCTTTGGCGTTCTCCCTTCCAGTAAGACAGAGTCGGGCAACTTCTGAAGGGCTGTAAGGACCGGTTTTCCACCCTCCTTCAGGAGTTCGGCTGTAATTCCGTCTTCACCGGGTGCCCTGTTGTTTTTGAGCTGTTTAAGAGCCATTCTAATCTCTTACAGGCTGATGTCCGGAATGTCATCGGTATAGTACAGGGTTAGTCTAGCTCTAGGATCTTCCACTAGACCAACTTCGGGGTCTGCTAGTTGACGTGTATAGCTGTCCATAGAAGCGCTCTATCTCGCTCAGAAGCTCAGGTCTGGATGAGACAATTCTACCATCCTCAGTTTTTAATTTGGCGAGCTGGCTCTGCCCAATAGACAGATCCCTTGCGAAAACTTTTGAGCCCTTATTCCGCTCGATGGCCTCTTCAATACGTTTTGTATTGAATTGGCGCAGATCACGGGTCAGGGATTTGGAGATCTATCTATTGAGCTGCCGATATAATGTCGCATCGACTGAAGACTGTAACCATCCTACTCCTTTACTCGAAGAACCTTTGAGTGGAGTAAGAGGGCCTATTGGTTCAGTTGGCCCGGTGGGCTTTAAAGAATTTAGACCCTGTGGTATGGACAGCGTCCACAAACCCGGCATTGAATTCATGCACATCGCCACTTAGGTAATCTAGATGGTTCTGGAGTTCCAGCTGAAAGCTCTCGGGGTTTTGGATTTGGGCTGCTGATGGTCGGAGCGTGGACTTCATCAGACGAGAGCGCTCTAGCTTAACACATATATTCAATGTGCCTCTTACCAGACGGCGATCACTTCCGGTTTTAACCGTATTGATCACAGAGACATCATTGAATATATGCTTCTTCGTCGACATGATGAAGTCAATCTCGTTTTTAGTTGCACCGTCGGGACTCATCCAGGTCCACTTTCTATGCTCACGTTTCTTGAAGAAGGAATTAATCATGTAGAGATTGTAGAGTCAATCCTTCTCCAAGAAACCAGCCAGTAGTTGGCCCCGGTGTTTCCGACTTCCAACTCCAAATTCCCCCACTCTCAGCTCTTCACCATCTCTCTTGCCCAGTTTCGCGTTGAAGTCCGGCAGGCTATAACCTGACGAAGCGTATGGATGTGGTCTATGTTACGCTGTATACAGAAGTGGTGGTCTGTATACAGAGGACTAAAGAGTACAACCTGCCCCACTGTTTAGCTTTTGTGGACTATGAGAAAGAAACCTGGGCAGTACTTACAATCTCTACAGAGGTGCCAAGTAGACTACCGCTATATCGAAGTTCTGAAGTGTTTGTACGAAAACGCCACTATGTTAGTCCGACTCTAGCACTGGAACTCGAAACCCATTCCGCTGCAGCGGGGAGTCAGGCAAGGAGATACTTTCCTAAACTGTTCTCCGCTGCACTGGAGGATGTTTTCTAGAATCTGGACTGGAGAAGGCTAGGCATCAACATAAACGGCGAGTACATCAATCACTTTCGGTTTACTGACGACATAGTAGTAGTCTTGGCTGAAACCATGGAGGATTTAAGTACAATGCTCGATGACCTCAGTAAAGCCTCCGAGCGAGTTGGTCTAAGAATGAACATGGATAAGACGAAGATCATGTCAAATGCCCATGTAGCACCAACTCCTGTTACAATCGGACGCTTTACGCTCGAAGTTGTAGACGATTATGTCTAGCTAGGAGAGACTGTCCAGTTAGGCAGGTCCAACTTTGAGAAAGAGGTTAATCGTCGAATCCCACTCGGCTGGGCAGCGTTCGGGAAGCTACGGCATATCTTTTCGTCCAATATCCCGCCGTGTCTCAAGACGAGAGTCGACCAGTGTGTGTTGCCAGTGATGACATATGGTATGGAAACGTGGTCGCTCACCATAGGGTCAAAGTCACTCAGCAGAGGGCAATGGAGAAGGCTATCCTGGGAGTTCCACTGCGTGATCGCATCAGAAATGACGCCATTCGTAGCAGAACCAAAGTAACCGATATAGCCTTTCGAATCGCTAAACTTAAGTGGCAGTGGGCGGGGCACATTGCGCGTAGATCCGATGGCCGTTGGGGCTGAAAGGTTCTCGAGTGGCGACCACGGACCGGAAGGCGCAGCGTGGGTAGACCCCCCACAAGGTGGACTGATGACCTGGTAAATGTCGCGGGAGTCCGCTGAATGCGGGTGGCGCAGGACCGGTCATTGTGGCACTTTTTGGGGGAGGCCTATGTCCAGCAGTGGACGTCTTGCGGCTGATGTGATGATGATGATGATTTTGTTGTCTAACATATGGCGAAAACATTTTTTTTTGGATTTATTTCCATTATGTTTTTAAATCTCTGAGCAAGTGTTCTGGCTATCAAATTTTTTTTATTAAGTAATAAAATACCTTTCATATGACACCTCATTTGTCTAAATCGGTTAGATAGTTGTTGAGCTGCACTTAAGAAAGCCTACTCAGTCGCGTTCGTCAGCAAACACGCGTGCGCCGCCACGTTCGCCCCGCCCGTGACGAAATGTCCCTGGCGTACTCATTTATGAACCGATTCTAATAATTCAAAAAGCATTATATAGAGGATGATGTAGCATTTTCAAACATATGAAATATTTTTTAAGAAATGGCGTCTTTCATCGAGTTTTTTGAAGTTAAAATAATAATTACTTTTTTAAAAATACTATATTTTTGGAAAAACTTTTTATTTGTTTGACTTACACATTTCATTACTTGAATCAAATTAATGGCAATATAAAGAGCTTTCATATGATACCCCACTTGTCTAAATCGGTTAAGTAGTTGTTGAGCTACACTTAAGAATGTCTACACAGTCGCGTTCATCAGCAAACGCGCGCGCGCCCGCGACGTTCGCCGCACCCGCGGTGAAATGTCCCTGGCGTACTTATTTATGAACCGATTCTAATAATTCAAAAAGCATTGTATAGACGATGAATTTAGCATTTTCAATCATATGAGGTATTTTTTAAAGAAATGGCCTCTTTCATCGAGTTTTTTGCAATTAAAAAAAAATTACTTTTTCAAAGGTACGATTTTTTAAGTAAAACTTTTTAATTATTAGACTTTCACACTTTATTCCTAAAAACGAATTATTAGCAATTTAAAGAGCTTTCATTTGACACCTCATTTGTTGCAATACGTTGAATAGTTAAAGAGATAATCGATAAAACTTGATACCACCAACCGCCATCTTTGTGACGTCATAGTTACCCCCTCCACCACTTTAGAGAGTGACGACATCGAGTTTCATACTCGGGAGACGTCACTGAATCCAACGATACCAGTCGTTGGTAGGCGACTGCTCGTACAAACGAACTTCGTTATTTGACGACTTTTTTCAAATTGGCCTCTCTACTATTTGGTTCGGCCACCAATTCTTGTTTTGGCCACCAATTGTGTTTTGAATGACTATTTTCCTTTCATTGAATTTATTGTCTGATAATGATAAATTTCTTACGTGATATTTTATCATTGTTAAATTATAATAAATTACTCGCTTACTTTCGAAGTAGAATAATATCCAATCTTGGATACTTTTGTACTGAATAGCTTGAAAAGCGAGCATTAAAGCTCCGTACTTAATCGAAACGAAACGTCGTTTTACTGCTCCAGCTGTGGCTATTTAAATTACACTCGTGACAATATAATATTATAAACATTAACGTCGAGAGCTATTTACACAATTTCCGTTGAAAACGTTAATCAGTTAATCTTCAATCTGGGCGAATTAAATATAGTCAAAGTGCTCTAGTTTGGTCCAAAAGAAACCAGTTACATTTCCGAGCAAGCAATGTTCGGTTTTTTTCAAAACCTGGATTTTGCGAATCGATTAATTATCAAAGCTAATCTATGATCTCTAATTGGAGGAAGATTACTCAGTCGGGTTAGGAATGCCCGCAGGAGGCCGGCGAATGCAAAATACGCCCGGTGTGACCAACACAGATTATATCAGCTTAGATAAAACTAAAGAATTAACACTGAATAAAGTGAGCGCCATAATTGAGCGAATTAGTTGTGGGTACTATTCCGATTCCGTGTAGATATTAGATTAGTTGAAATTTAAAACTGAATAATATTTTCTCGAATATACATGCATGTACCTAGTAGTAGTGGCATCTGTACGGAACAAGAAAAGGGAAAATACGGCGTTTAATGAACAAAAGATTTCCTTTGGCAGGATTGATATCTATAGTCTAAAGATGCATTTACGAAGTAGAGCCCCCCGGATTTTTCACGTGGTAAGAAATGGGGGGGGGGTCCAAACATAGCAGCCGACCTGTACATTTCAAACTAAGCTGACTCCTTTCTTATATCTACTAAGGCAAGTTTGGTATCGTTTTCGTATAAAAGGAATACACCGACATCATTTCTGATCGTACATTTTACTATTTTGGAACAATTTTCTGACTAAAATCGCAAATTTATACATTTTTAATTTTTACTTTTTGATTCAGCGCTCTGATATTGGATGTAAAAAGTTGATTTAAATAATGAAATAAATACTATAAGAAAGCTCGTTTTATGCAGATTCTAAATATATAAATATCAATATAGCCCTGCCTACAAAATTATGACAGAAAAAAATATCATGGGCCGCAAGATGGCTGCGCGGGCGGATCGGTAAGTACCGAAATACGTTACTAGCTACTGGGTACAGTCACCGAATTGAAATGTTTTCCACTTTTAAGAGTAAAAATAACTAATAGAGAATCTTACCTGACTATACCGACGTGTCTGACTAATAACAATGATAGTTCCTCTAAGTTATTTTCAGGTTTTAAAACGATGACTGTGATAAAAATTACACTGTAATATTTTATAGATTTTAGTTTCAGTATGCATGCGCTTAGGGCAGCCTATCAAGCAGGTCACTTGTGGGGACAAACTTTAAATGACACACAGTATATACCCTCCCTAACAGACGAGTGGATAAAAGGAGGAACAGTGGCAGCCCGTATGGACAACCCAACACAGAATCTGGAATGCGGCACGAGAACTTAGCTGCAGCTGCAGAGGCCACTGTCCTTGAAAGCGAGAATGAATGCCATGCACGCTGCTTCAAGACCTGTGGGTAGTCGCAAATGCGATTACTGATGGTTTTAAATGTGTGTCCAGTGTGGACCAGGGGTTTCAGCAAAGATGACGTCGAGGAGGCCGAAGAAGGAGAGTACAACATCTTTATCAGTTTATACTGGTCCTGGGTTTAAAAAATCATAACTAACTTCAAAAAAGATGAGGTCCTGTGTTCGACTGTAAATATTTTTTAGATATGTTCACAAATATCTTTGCTAGTTTAAGACCGATTTCGCGTTTTTTTTTTTGGTTTGGAAGGGGCTGCCTCAATGATGTTTTCTTTTAAATTTGGTCAAGATCTGATAATGGGATCCATGAGAAAATGGACACTCTTCAATTTACAAAGGTATCTCCGCGGTATAAGAATGCTAATTATTACTTACAAGGTGGACCAATATCATTTTTTTTATTATTATTAATAAGGCAGTACTTTTAGGCTGATCCAATATTATTTTGGACAGGATCCGTTAATGTTAGTCGGCATTTTTTTTAAATTTAGCCGTTATCCATATAATTCATGGAGTTCGAATTTGTACTATCGTTTGTAGGGGCCTATCTTTAGAAGTAATCAAACGATTTTAAAAATTCTTTCTGTAATAGAAACCTACATTAGTCCTTAATAACATAAGCTAAGACTTTTTGTAAATCGTTAACTCGTACGAAGCAGGACGGCTCTCTAAAATTTGATAAATTATTACGTGAAATTTTAGGGCGAAATTGATATATTTCATTGTTTTTTTAATATTTTAAGACGTGAATTGACATGAAATATGTTTTTATTGAGTTAATAAACCCACCGCTACCATTCCAAGATCACAAACTATGTTTTTTAATTAATTTGATTTTTTGTTCTATCTTTTAATTTTTAATTTTTTTAATACTTCCACAGTAGGTATATTTTTGAAGTATATATTTTTAAATATAATATTAACAGGGTTTTCTGAAGACCTATTTTTTTTCCAAAATGTGCAGGTGTTTTTTAAAGTTATGGCCATTTTTCTGTTTTCAGTATGAATAAAAAATTACCTATTTTTAGTTAATTTTCGAAAATTTTGTATGGAATGGTCCAAAAATAATTCCAGAAATGAATGTAGCATCCTTGATTTACTCGAAATTGACACCCAACTTGACCCAGTAGCTTAACTGGCGCAGATATCAAGATTAACCTGGACTCACCCCCCCCCCTCAAAAATTTGACATAAAAAATTTCGAGGGCTCTACTTCGAAAATCCATCTCTGGGTCCTAAAGGACCTACCCTGATACAGGAAATCTTTTGTTCACGAAATGCCGTATAAGTCCTCTTACCGAGGCCACTATAGGTATGTAGGTGCTACCTACATTTTATTTCACACCTCAAGAGAAGAACCTACAGAACTTATCGCTTAAGAAAATACAGAACTTATCGCCTAAGAGCGACAACCTTTGGGTAGCAGATAGAAACCTGACAACTACCTACCTACTGATAGTTTTCTTAGGGGTCCTTTCGGGGAATAAAATAATTTTCATAGTTTTAGAATCATGGAACACACTGTCAGGTTTGCATATACCTATTTCAATAACTATTTCGAAACAGAATTTGGGTCACACAGCAAACTAGCACAGGTCCGTCTAGGTCTAGTCTAGGATAATTATGTTTATTAGTTTAGTAAAAATATGTTTTGGGAAAAACCAAGTTACCTACTCGTTTTATCCTGCACGACATGGTAATGGGCAGGTGGAAAAGCACATTTTATCTTTTGTATGTTTTGATACGTACGTTGTGGATTTCCATTTTTGCTAACAGAATTGTCCTGTAACAGAATTAAGTTTCAGTAGGACTGATCAATGCTTACGCACACGAAAGGTTAAAGCTATAATAAAGCGGCTGCTCGCTATATTTTCTGTACCTCGCGGCATTTGGATATGCGAATAAGACGCTACCCCTATTGAGATGTTACGCATAGTACTGATGACATGCATACTGTGCACGAACATTACCTGCGTGTGTTTCAATGGGATGTACAATGTCATGGTGTAAATGCTAGTTTAGCTTCACTCGGCTGTGACATAATTATAAGCGTTGAAAATAAAGGGACATATTTACAGGTGGGATTATTAGACTTGATAAAGGAGTATAAATCACATTTTTGTAGGTAAAAGTGTGACGAATATACATATAAAAATCTTAGTACAATAAGGGTAGGGCTGGTAGGGCTGAGCTGTAGGCTACTGCCGGGGTCCACAGGTGGTGGATAGTGGAATGGCCATCAGATATGATGGTTAGCTGCGAATATCCAGAATAAGCAGTCCCCAACCACACAGCGGCAGAACTAGCAGGATGTAGCGGGAAGGTCGGTGGGACGACCTTGTCGACTAAAAACTACAATATCCGAGGACAGTTCTGTGACATGGCGAGAAAATGCCGCCATCAAATAGGCATTCCCCTGGTGTCAGGCAGCAGTGACATCAGTACTGGCGAGGGGACGAGGATTAGTTATCCAGTAGGGCCCTTGACTGGAAATTAGGAGGCGAGTACCACTCGGTTTCTAAACTGCGGTGTGGAAGGCAAGGGGGAAACCACCACACTACCTATCCCTATTTTGGAGCAATGAATATGGACAACAATGATTTAGTGGTTCTTGACAACGGGCTTCCACGAAGTAACATGCCGTGGCGGTCCGAGTCCGGCAGGGTCAGGAGTAAGGCTGACTCGGTCGTCATCCTGCGAAATCCTTGCAAAATCGGAACATGGAATGTGAGGACGTTATTACCCACAGGAAAACTAGAAGAGGTTACATTTGAAATGAAAAGACTTGGTATAGATATATTAGGTTTATGCGAGGCAAGATGGGAAAATAGCGGAGATTATTGGATCGGAGATTACAGAGTAATATATACAGGACAAAATCAAGGAGCTAATGGTACTGCAATAGTTTTAAATAAGAAATGGGGCATGCAAGTTGAAAATACCATACATTTTAATGACAGAATTACCGCAATAAAACTAAAGTCACAACCCACAGACCTCATTATAATACAAGTTTATATGCCTACAGGTAGTCATTCTGACGATGAAATAGAAGATATGTATAACAACTTAGATACAATATTAGATTCAGTGCAGGATAAAGATAGTTTAATAGTGATGGGAGATTTCAACGCAGTTGTGGGAAAAGGAATAGAAGATAATATAGTGGGTAATTTTGGGCTGGGGAGTAGAAACAGACGTGGTGATAGATTAGTTCAGTTTTGTAAAGAAAATAATTTGTTTATTAGCAACACAATGTTTCAACAGCCGAATCGCAGGTTATATACTTGGAAGATGCCCGGAGATATCGGACGATACCAGATTGATTATATTATGTGTAAAAATAAACATAGGAATCAAGTTCGAAACTGCAAGACATTACCGGGAGCAGATCTGTATACCGATCATAACCTGTTGATAAGCACACACAATTTTGATGTAAAGAAAACTAAAAGGAAAAGGAAGCCAAAGAAAATCGATCTCATTAAACTAAAAGATACAAATAGTGATAACAGAGTGCAATATAGTAATAAGTTAGGTAATAAAATAGTGCAATATAATAATAGTATACATGATAATATTAGAGATACCGTTACTATAGAGTCAAAATGGAATAGTATGCGGGATATAATTATAGATACTGCAGAAGAATGCCTTAAAAAACAGAAGATTGTAGCACGAAAAGAATGGCTCACAACTGAAATTATAAATTTAATGTTAGAGAGAAGAGATCTAAGAAACAAGAGTGATAGTAAAAGCTTAAATACATACAAAAAACTGACCAATCGAATCACCACCAAGTGTAGGGAAGCAAGAGAGTCCGACATTATCAAGAATTGCAATAGTATAGAATATTTTATAAATAAAGGGAAAATGGACCAAGCATACAAAATCATACAGCAACTAGAAAAAAAACATAAAACTAAAAGTGCTGCTGTATTAAGTGAAGAGGGGAAAATTCTATTAAATAATAATGAAGTAGTAGACCGATGGACAACATATATAGAGAAATTATACGACGGAGATGGATTAGCTGACACTGATATAGAAATAGAATCAATGGTTGAAACAGATGATCTGGGACCATCCATAATAAGGGAGGAGTTTGACAATGCGTTGAAATCTCTGCAAACCGGTAAGGCCGCTGGAAATGACGGGATCTTTATAGAGTTCATAAAATACTCATGTTGCGATGTACTTACAGATGAAATATTTGAAATTATAACTCAGATTTACAATACTGGTTCCATCCCTACAGACTTTCTTATCACAAAAACAGTCACTTTACCCAAAAAATTAAATACTTTAAGATGTGAAGAACACAGAACATTGAGTTTAATATCACAGGCTAGTAAAATTTTACTTAAAATAATACAAAATAGAATAAGACCATTAACTGAAGAATTTTTAGGGCCAGATCAATATGGATTTCGTATAAACAGAGGGACACGGGAAGCCATATTCGCTTTAAGAATGATTATAGATAGAAGGATGGAATTAAGCTTGGATACACACATAGCATTCGTAGATTTGGAAAAGGCATTTGATAAGGTTAATTGGAAGAAAATGATGTCAATTTTAAAAGATGCCGGATTAGATTTTAGAGATCGGAGAATAATTTATGAACTCTATAGAAACCAGGAAACGATAATAGAAATAGGAGAGGAAAGTAGAAAGGCGAGAATACAACAAGGAGTAAGGCAAGGTTGTCCACTTTCGCCACTCATTTTCAATATTTTTATAGAGTGTGCTGTTAGAAAATTAGTTGAATCTGGGAAAGGAGGTGTTAAATTCAATGGAGTTAATATTCAGTTTATTCGTTTTGCGGACGATATCGCAGCGTTGGCAGACACATCGAGACATTTAGAAGACTTAATTACAGACATGGACACAGTTTTCAATGACTTTGGGCTTAAAATAAATATAAATAAAACTAAAACACTTATTACTTCAAAGTCAGCTTCAATACCTAGACGAATCACTTTGAATAATTGTACAATAGAACAAGTTTCCAAATTCAAATACCTTGGTAGCGTCATAACTAACGACTCCAGGTGTACACAAGACATTATCTCCAGAATAGCTATGGCTAAAAAAGCTTTTAATACTAAAAAATGCCTATTTAAAGCCAGAATATCCGGCCAAATCAGGAAAAGGCTTATAAAAGTGTACATCTGGAGCATAGCATTGTACGGGTGCGAAACGTGGACAATGACACAGAGGGACAGAGAACGACTTGAAGCCTTTGAAATGTGGTGCTGGCGGCGGATGGAGAAGATCAGTTGGACCGAGAGAAAATCTAACGAGGAAGTTCTCAACATTGTGCAGGAAAGGAGGTCCCTGTTGCAGACTATTGAGAACAGAAGAGGAAAGATGTTTGGGCACCTGTTACGACACGACGAATTTATAAAGCATATTGTGGAAGGGAAGGTAGAAGGAAGGCGGAAGAGAGGGAGACCAAGAAGAACGTACATGGACCAACTTAAGGAAAAAGTAAACGTCGTGTCGTATCAGGCGGTCAAACGAAAGGCTCAAGAAAGAGATACATGGAAATTGCTCCACCGACAAGAGCTTGGCTCTTAAATTGATGATGATGATGAGTACAATAAATCATTTTGTTTTGTTTCACTTATTATGACACACATCCCTGTCGTTATTTGACTGAAGTAATTCTCATTTCAGATATTTAACGTTAGTGCCAAACACCTATGAACCTACTCCCTGATGATAAGCGGGTACTGCAACCTAACAAATGGAAGCTGGCTACTCTAGAGTGACAGCAATACGAGTAGACGAAATTTTGCCACCACTATCGTGGACCCAATTAGTAACAGTACAACAACCGTACCTATTTCTTATTTTCTCATGATGTAGTGCAAACCCATAAACGTAGGCGAAAATATATGCGGTACTCTGCCCATACAAGTTACGATATGTCAGCTATTTCTCACATTTTATTAATTATGCCCTGCCAACTGAATTTATTACTCGCTTCCACACCATTTCCAGCAGCCTATTCCGCGATCTATCACAATGTTTACACTCTTGTAAATAAGTCATAACCGCCATATACGACACACAAAGATATTTGTGTATATATTTATGTTATATCGACAGTGTGACTCGCACATACCGATCGAAACTAATTTAGTTGACACGAGGCAACGTCATAATAAAAGAGAACAAAGGGCATTCATGCGTCGTGTAAAAACATCCTTGACATACCGAGACAATCCGTGGCGCGTGTCAAATCAGCGCGTGATCCTAATCTCCATACAGTCACCTTTCACACCAAAACACATCCTCGACATCACGGCCGATATAATATCATCAATCAAACAGTACAAGGGCCGCATGCAAATTTTATTTAAGTCAGATCACAGGCTCACCCACGTCAGGCGTTATTCGTTCAAAATTCGCTCTTCCTTCTCAGCCACAGTCGCCAAAATAACACCGATGTCCCCGACCCAGGGTCGACTATCGTGCCAGACTCTACGACGATTAAAGCGTCAGTCTGTTTAGTATTTGTAAGCAATAGGTATTTTGCATACAAAGCATTATAAATATTTCCCGTGGTTAAGTTGCGTCCTCTGCGTTTTGAAAGCCAGCGGATGACACGCGTCGATACGTCGGACGATTTATGCGTCAAAGTGGATGTAAATATATGTAAAATAGAGTCTTCTCGTTATGAAATACGGGCTTTGAGAGAAAAGGAGCAATGAATTACCATACCGTCTGGAATATTGCAGTAGCTTGTTTGAAGAAGATGAGACTAATCAACATGCAGGTATGATTACAATATTGTATTTTGTCCACACGTGGTCCATACATTTTCGACAAGTAGGTATACGTATTACACCTAGGGTCAAGCGAATCCTGCGGCGTCTCACAAAGGCGATGAGGGGAAGCCGCTGGTTTTTAGTGGGTAGCCATTGTACAGGAGTCCCACATCACCGTGCCTACCCCCAGGAAGGCCGGTATGCATAAAGCATTTTCCAGCGTTAAAAAAAAAAGGGTGGCATTAATCAAGGATTATGTCAGATGTCATGAAAGATATGCCATCCCATCAGGGTGTGATTGAAGGGCATGTAGGTAACATAGCCGATCGTCTGCAACAAATCTGTACAGAATAAGCCTAAGTACTTAACGGCAAACGTCCAAGGTCCAACCCCCTTATCCATAAACGACCATCAAGCCTCTATTACTTAAATAAGCGCTAATAGTCGTTAGTATTTATCTGTCAGTTTGACATTTATGTTTGTGAGAAAAGGACAAAACATATTTTAGTTAGCAGAGGTTTGTTAAGTTTTATGAATAAGAGGGCAAATGTTTAACACCCAATTATTAATTTGATATAAGATTGGAAGTGTCACGTATTGAGTCAGAGTCAAGCACTGGGACTTTTCCTTTTGATACCCAGTCGTAGGTACTCGTAGTGTCCTGACCTTTTTCACCAATTCTTTGTTCCAATACCTCGCCCGCAACACAAAACAAGTTGTATTTGCGTCTAAAACGGTTGATATTTAAATAGGTCTGGGCCGGGCGGAACACTTGTTCGATTTGACAGGTGATAGCAGCCGGTGAAATATCGCAGCCCGGGCGATACCGCGCGGCCCGCAGCTGCGCAAGATCTTGTAACACCCAGAAGGACCAATCTGCTACTTATATTTTGGCTTCCAATTTTAAGATTCCGTAATAGGTTGAGGAGGACAATCGGGGGGTTTTTAGTCAGTGCAAGTCCGACAAAATCTGCGCACTGCCCCCACGGTGCGGTGGTATGCATAACGGAAGCTCAGACAAAAAAAAAGGTATATCAAAAGGATAAAAAGAACCTTTGTAGGATCCTTACGTTCCCCGTCTGACAGTCTGTTAATTTTGATTTTAATTGTAACGAATACGAATAACGATATTTAATTTATGGTTATGGTAAAATTTTCAAAATAAAGAAACAATTGAGAAATTTAGGCTCCGAGCAGGATTCAAACCTGTGACATTCTGGCGTACGCGGTCTATCGTTCTAGCTAAAGAACTACCGGAGCAACCGCACTCTAGTGGCGCGCCCGATGCGCGGATTTATTTATAAAAAAAACAAGGGATATTTATATTGGAATAGCTCCACCCTGATCAGTCAGATCAGTAACTATACGTTGAATTTGCCTTGTCTAGCTAGGATCAAAAGGACGCTGTGCTTTGTACTTTTATTGATGAGTGTAATTTATAAGTAGGTACCTATTTGTAACCACCAACGCGCCACAAATAAAGAAAATAATAAATAAAATCCCTATTCCATGTATCGTATTGTAGATGTATTGTTATAATAAAACTATGCCATACGAACTAAACGCAACGCTTAGAAACTCGTATTGGGAGTCATAAACAGCGGTTTTCACTACAATTAGAGAACTAAACGGTAATATTGGTGCATCTAAAGTGCATCAAATCGCAGATTAGCTTGCTTTACTGCTATCTCTGGCCGCTGTATCGACGTGGGCGATGTCGCGATAACCCGACGCGATGCTTCTTAGTACTGTTTGCATAAGGATGAGGTTATCCGGGGTTGGTCAATCGGTGATGAACATTAGTATGATGTAACACAACAAATTGCATATAAACAGTAGGGTTGTTTTTTGTCATATATTTTTTTTGTTGTTTTATGTAATTATGGAGCTTTTGGTGACCTCTGTAATTGATAGATACTCGTACAGTATGCCAGCGAACTTGTGAAAAACAATACCTATTGTCATTAACCCGGCGGGAGTGTGGTGACCAAACATTACAAGGAGTATGTGGCAGGGTATAACATACCCACTTACAAAAGTAACTTTATTTATACATGTATAATTCATAACACTTTAATTTGTAAATTATCTTGTACACATATACATATAACAATCCAGGTCATCTGAAACACCATTGTCTTTCCTTATTTTATAATACTTTATATTAGGAAAAACAAAATGACTACTTTTTCGGAATATAAATAAACGCTTGAGACTAAAACCCACAAAAAGGTAAAAAAATATGAATTTTAACAAAAACTAAATACATAAAACATTTAATTACTTATATAAACAGAAATGATGTAAACATTGAAAAAAATAAAACATATTTTTTTAAGGAACCTCTTACCTATAATATTGTATAGGTCATAAAATATATACACCAGGTGTGTGGCAGGGTATTACGTACCCGACAGCTGTTTTCAGTCGCGTATCTCGAGTACAGGTTGCAGCGAGACTGATATTACGCGACTAGCCTCATCGGCAGCTTCTTAGCTCCAGCTACTCGAAACAACAACAGGTTTGGCAGTCATAACAAAAAAATAGAGGCATTAAAGTAACAGACAGGGTATGTCATACCCTGCCACACTCCCGCCGGGTTAAAAATTGTCACAACCATAGTGAAAAAGAGAACCGACTTCAAATTGTACCATATTCACCATAACAAAACCTAATCCAGAATGTAACAAATGCTTTTCTGAAAACCACATCAAAATCGGTTCAGCCAGCGTGATAATCGTGGACAAACATACATACATAGGTACACACAGACATACGGGTCGAACTGAGAAACTCATTTTTTCAATTAGGTTAAAAAAAGCTTAGATTTTAGCATAGTCATTTAGCAACTTAGCCTTTCGATACAGCTTGCCAGCCGCATTCACCATTGATTCTACAGGTAAGGTTGTATAGATGTGGCTCTCATACATTAGGTAGGTACTTGACAGTGATTATTATGACGGAAACTACATTCACGGCATGGTCGTCTTAGTGACAACGACAGGGCTTGAGTTAAGACCTACGTGAATCAACGACGGAGTGGTATGCGCGTGCGCACAAAAACGAAGACGGGCAATTAAATACTGCACGTGTACAGCATTTTATATAAATACAACCTGTTTCATGTCTACGCCCTTCAAAATTGGAATAACAGGAGATTGAAACAATAGCGATATCGTCCCCTGTCAGATAGATGATTGCGGCCCAGGACTGGTTAGAGGAGAACTAGTGACAGTGTCATTCGCTTAGTATGAAACAGTGATTTTAATTTATATTCAGTCTTTCTATGTGGTATTTCCTTTATCTGTACAAAACCCAATCATTTCTTTTGCAGAAATAACAAAAATGATGCCCGTTAAGAGTCATCAGATTATGGCTCAAAACGCGTGCATGAGCCATGTCTTCATTGATATAGGTATACTTAATTGAATAATATATCGCCATTTGATGTAATTGAGTAATATATAGCTCTCAGTGAAAGCGTCGTCCCACACCGCGCTAATCACGACCCGACGCAATTACCTATGTATACTGATTTGAATATTCCATTCGAAATTTGAATTTGAGATTGTCGTCTGTCGTGAGTCATTCGATGACACTTGAATGAATTACGAAAATTTCGTTACGTGTAGGCTTTCGTTAAATCATCCATAGCGTATGTAAGTATGTGTGATGAAAGAACAAACGAGTATATAAATTAAGTCATTATGTGGAATACAACATTAATATTTATTAATTGGATTAGATTAATTAAGTACCTACCTAAATATTATATTATTAGTTTATTTTCTTCTTAACTGAGGTTATTTTCTTATATTATTGTATAATGTGCTGTTTTGTTAATAAAATATATATTTAATGACCATTAAGTAGTATGCCTTTTTTCGCCTAAATTCCTGTATATTCTACGCTGCTGCCCATTATGAAAATTCCCTCTATTGACATCATTAATAGATAACACGTTAAAAGAATCTATTAGTAAATTCAAAATTTTAAATCTGTTTCCGATCGTCTATTAAATATAAACATGCATACCGCCTACACAATCATTCGATACTGCCTTTTCGTTCCCAAATTTACGTATGTTCTTCGCGGCAGCCACCTCTGGAAGCACCCAACCCTTCTCCTAAAACTAGATTCCCTTATCCAAGACACTTTATCATCAGTCCTTAATATACCTTTTTTGACGATAGATCCTGGACCCAGGCCACTTTACCTATTCGACACGGTGGCCTGGGAATCCGCAAAATTTCGAGTATATCACTGCCTGCCTTCTTGTCCTCTGTGCATAGCGCCCAAAACCTAATTGAAAGTATTTTAACACCTTCTCTCGGGGCCATAGAGGCTGCCCATTGCACTGAGGCTAAGAATGTTTGGTCAGTTACTTGTCCCAATGCTGACCCGCCTGTCAATTGCTGTTCCGAGAGACAATGGGACGAGCCGCTCTGCCAACTAGCACGGAATAATCTAGTTAACACGTCAACTGTTCCGGCAGATCGAGCTCGTCTCCTTGCCACCGCGGAGTGGGAGTCGGGTCTGTGGCTACAGGCACTGCCTTCTCCTTCTATAGGCACCCTCCTAGATAACTCCACCTTTAGACTAGCGACTTGTTTGCGAATAGGGGCGGCAACAAACGCTACACATCGGTGCCAATGTGGTGCGATGATAGATACCCTGGGTCACCACGGCCTCTCTTGTGGTAGAAGCACTGGGCGCATACCCCGTCACGCCAGCATAAACGATGTCATCCGAAGGGCCCTTGTCAGCGTCAAAGTTCCAGCCATCCTAGAACCAGTTGGTTTGGCAAGGGACGACGGCAAGAGGCCCGACGGCATGACATTGGTGCCTTGGAGGATGGGACGGCCCCTGATCTGGGATGCTACATGTGTAGACACTCTCGCACCGTTCCATCTTCCAGGTACCAGCAAAAATGCTGGAAATGCCGCATCCACAGCAGAAGACCTCAAACGCCGCAAATACGCCACCCTCGGTAGTGGTTACATATTTGAGGTGTTTGGGGTCGAGACGCTGGGGCTGTGGGGACAGAGCGCGCGCCGCATTTATAAAGATTTAGCGGCGCGCCTGATCGAAGCCACAGGTGACCAGAGGGCTGGCCAATACTTTGCACAACGCGTTAGCGTTGCTATACAGCGTGGCAATGCGGCCAGCCTTCTGGGCACACTCCCCATCGGCACTGATTTAGAAGATATTTTTTATTTATAAGTAGCTTTTAGTTTTTAGTTTTTTTTTATTGAAATGTCCCTTTTTTTAGTTGTTCGATTAATAAATGACATATTAGTAAAATCCTAAATGTTTCTTTCGATTTTCATACTTTCCCTGGCTACTCTGCCAATAAAATATGGCGGATTAGGTATCCGCTGTACTGGTGACCTGGCTCTTATCGCTTTTCTCTCATCTGTCCACAGCACCGCCTCGCTCATCAGTGGAATTCTTAATGTTTCCAATCCCGCTGATTTGGTAGTGACGGGCTTGGCCGATGCAGAGTCAACTTGGGAGATCGGGAATCCTGGTGAGAGCCCACTGGGACATTTTAAAAGTCAAATCCATCCACAAACAACTTTTAGATCAGAGCCTTATCCCATCCGAGCGCGCTCGATTACTGGCAGTGTCCGAGCCGGAGTCAGGGCACTGGCTTCACGCTCTACCGTCACGTAATATTGGTTCCCTTTTAGACCCGGGTGCATTACGTGTAGCCGTTTGCCTTAGACTAGGGCTCAAAGTCTGCGAGCCACATTACTGCAGCCGCTGCGGTGGCTCGGTTGACGCTCTCGGTCGCCCCGGCCTATACTGCCAGTCAAGTGCCGGTCGGTGGTTTAGGCACGCAACGCTCAACGACCTTATCCACCGGGCTCTCGGCTCCGCAGCTTTCCCATCAACTCTGGAGCCAGTAGGTCTGTCCGCTGCAGATGGCAAAAGACCTGACGGGTGCACAATAGTACCGTGGCATCTAGGTCAACCTCTGGCATGGGATGTGACCTGCGTGGACACGTTGGCCCCGTCCCATGTCCAGCGCTCCGCCAATACGCCGGGCTCAGGCACTAACGATGCCCAAATTGTCAAGTGTCGCAAATGTGCTTTCTTATAACAGATAATTACATATTTGCGGTACTTGCAGTAGAGACCCTGGGACCCTAGTCGACAGATACAAAAGAATTAGTCAAAAAAGTATCTCAAAAACTGATCGGGGTCTCAGGTGATCTGAGGGCTGGCTCGTACTTCGCCCAGCGGCTGAGCCTGGCCATTCAGCAAGGCAACGCAGCGAGCGTTCTGGGAACGATGCCTCGGGCCACACTGGGAGGGATTGAGGACGGGCGATTCATTTTATAATAATTATTAGTTAAGTTAAGTGTCATATTGTATTTCTATTTTTGTGATGACCATTAAATAAATAAGTATGTTACTCTAACATACATTCAACTAAATAGCTGAAAATTTTGAAGTCATGGCTAAGAAACCGTCTTCTATTACAAAAATAGAATATCTTACAATCGACTTTGTATTCAACAAGCTTGGCTTAAAAAAAAACTAAACTTTGGTTTTACAAATTATAACCCGTAATAAGTAAGATGGAGAGCAAAAGAGAAAAAAAATGCTGCAGTATTTAACAAGTATTTTTATAAAGGTTTTTGAAACGAATGCTCTCTTA
The DNA here is from genome assembly GCA_951800055.1 of Cenopis cana. NCBI lineage: Eukaryota > Metazoa > Arthropoda > Insecta > Lepidoptera > Tortricidae > Cenopis > Cenopis cana. Next base: position 10,816,917 of record OX637488.1, read on the forward strand.
TGTAAACATCGCGAAGATATAAACGCACGCTCCAAACAAAATGTCCGTACCTTTTAAGAAGATAAAGGCCTGCTTTTGTAACAAAACTGGTCGAACTGGAAGCCAGCTCGCTAAATTAGAGGCACACGCTGCTTTAGGATTTCCCCCTTTCTTGCGTTTCGCCGCCACAATTTGTAACGCAACAGGCAACATTTTCGCAATGTCCCGATTGAATAGACCACTTAGCTTGATAATGTTGAATTTATTATTTCGTTTGCCTTTTCTTTGATAGTTCGCCGTTGAATTGAATCGTCGTTTGCTTATTAGGTAGTGTAATATGTAGCGCATGTCAAGCGAAAGGCGAAATTCAAATAACTTATAATCAGATTGTGATCTCAAACTTTCATAGTTGCCGATGTAAATTTTTTAAAATCTATAATTTAAACAAAACAAATATGGGGAGACAATGGTATAAAAAGCGACCTACTCCCAAACTAATAGATGTTGGTGATATGGGTAACTGACTGAAACAGGGTTTTATAGACAACATATAAAACATCCAATTCCTAAAAGTATATATGTTCGTGCTTATCATAAAAATAACTATCCTTAGAGGTACCTGTATTCGAACCTGGGGCCGCCGGCTTCACTCACTACTACCAACTAGACAAAAGTAAGACTAAGGTTGTGATTTGCCAAATAAAAAGGAAGGGACAAAGGGAGTTTCGGAATAAGATTACCTGCGTCTCTATCTCTCGATTTACATTAACGTAGGTACTGATAATCAAGCAATGCAAAGATAGGGCGTGACCAAGCTATTTTTGTATTTAATGTACTCGGTTAATGAGATAATGCCGTAAAATGGACTCAGGGCTCCGATGGAACGTACCTAAACGGTTTATAGAACAGTTTTAAGTCACTCCTCATTGAACTAAGAATTCTGATGCTTTGTTCTGAATGCATGATTCACTTAGACCAGTGGTCTCATAATGTTTCACTTACTAATCGTAATTTCAACACTAATTTATTGCTGCCTTTTACAGAAACATCCACCTGAGTCATTCTAGCCACAATGAGCTTACTCTCAATTAAAACATTCATTGTAAGTGTCAGTTCTGAACTTAAGTCGTATATTTTAATTTGACACATCGCAGCGATCATGTAGTGTGTAAAGCATGACTTATGTTTAAATATTAATGGCCCTCCGTATACGGATGGCGTTCTGCGCTTAGATACCGATGCCTTTTGTGCTCTATCATCGGAAAAGCTATTTCAATTGTTCTTCGCAGTGAAGTTAAACTTATTTCAACTAAAACCTACTTTGAAATTAATGATACGGTCACTTCAAACAACTAGCGACACAGAAGAATATAAAAGAAAAAGCGAAATTTTTCAGCAGTATCTATTCTCAAGTCAAGTACTTACCAGTAATTAACGTTAAAACTTATGTGCAAGTACTCAGATTGACGAGTGTCCTCCTCTCTGTCTCGTATCACCGATAGTTAACATTAAACATGTCTGGAAATTAAAGTCTAATTACGGATGTAACTTAAATTTCTTTTATAACTCACAACATCACATTGAAGAGATTGTTCTTTATAACCGAACTGCATAAAATTACATTAAAATTTTGTAAAGTTCGTAAACATACGCGAGCTTTAGTTTTCATTGTATTTAAGTAAAATAACGTGTAAGCTTCAATTCTATACATATTTCATCATCATCAATTTAAGAGCCAAGCTCTTGTCGGAGGAGCAATTTCCATGTATCTCTTTCTTGAGCCTTTCGTTTAACTGCCTGATACGACACGACGTTTACTTTTTCTTTAAGTTGGTCCATGTACGTTTTTCTTGGTCTCCCTCTCTTCCGCCTTCCTTCTACCTTCCCTTCCACAATATGCTTTATGAATTCGTCGTGTCGTAACAGGTGCCCAAACATCTTTCCTCTTTTGTTCTCAATAGTCTGCAATATATATTTACTACTAGCTTTTGCCCGCAACTTCGTCTGCGTAGACCTCGGTCATCGCGTTAGAATTTTATCGCTGTTCTTTTATTTCAGGTGGTTACCTAGTTATCTCTGTTCCATACAAACTTCTACTTCCGGGATGGGATGAAAACTATCCTATGTCCTTTCCTCGGACTCGAACTAAACTATATTCGCACCAAATTTCATCTAAATCAGTTCAGCAGTTTAAGCGTGAAGGGGTTACAGAGAAACAGAGTTATGCTAGGCCTATAAACAAAGTTCCAAGTCTCATTGAAAAAAAAAATTGTTTTCATCCCTTCAGAGGGCGAATTTTGAAAACCTCTGAAATCTGTTTTTTTTTTTTTAATTTTGATGTTTAGTCAGGAAGTTTTAAAGTTTCTATCTTAAAAATATCTTAAACCCTTTTTTAAGACATTTAGGGATGAACTTCGAAAAACGCTGAAATTTGTTTTGTTGTATTAAGGCGCAGGGTAGGGCAAGGCCTTCCCCATACAAACTTTGTGCACGTTTTATTCGTTGGTTTTGGCACTAACAAATCTAATATTTTTTTTGGTTCTAAAAATTAGATATGCGAAGATCGTGATGTGAAAATTTTCAAATATTTCAAAAAAATTCAAAAAAAAAAAAATTACATCACGAAATAGCTATAAGAAAAATAAGCATACTGACAAAAAATCATAACTTTAATGCAAACACAAACGAAGTAAATCCTGCACAAAGTATGTATGGAGTTGGAGAGAGCTTGCCCTACCCCTCCTCTTAAAACAGAGACTCTGTAAAAAATTTGAAGTCTTTCACTTTAAAAATGTTGCTCCCCATGAAAACATTGAACCCCTTTTTAACCCCTTGAGGGGATAAATTAAAAAAAAAACGCTGAAATTAGTTTTGTTTTATTTAAACAGAGAGTCTCTGTAAGAAATTTGTAGTACCTCACTTAAAAAAAAATTTGCTCCCCATACAAACTTTGAACCCCTTTTTAACCCCTTTCGGGGATGAATTTCGAAAAACGCTGAAATTACTTTTTTGTATTATTATAAGAAACTTTCATACAAATTTTGAAGACTATCACTATAAAAAAAATTGCTCCCCATACAAACGTTGAACCCCTTTTTAACCCCTTTAGGGGATGAATTTTAAAAAACGCTGAAATTACTTTTTTTCCATTATTATAAGGAACTTTTACACAAAGTTTGAAGACTCTCACTTTAAAAAAAAATTGCTCCCCATACAATATTTCACCCCCATTTTCAACCCTTTAGGAGACGAAAATTTTGAAAACGCTGATATAACTTTCATTGTCTTATTTTAAGGAGTCTTTGTACAAAGTTTCAAGTCTGGACCTTAAAAAAATTATTGCCCCCCATACAAACTTTGCACCCCTGTTTTACCCCCTTAGGGGTGGAATTTCCAAAAATCCCGTCTTATCCCTTGCCTCCGTTATATAACCTAACTATAGTGTAAATTTCAAATTTCTAGGACCGGCAGTTTCGGCGGGGCGGTGATTAATCAGTCACCCATCAACTTCATATATATAGATGATTAGAAACTGATAATCAAAAATAAGTACTCTAGCAATGCAAGTAAACGGGCCTTTCAATTATATCAACTTATTTAGACGACCGAGTACATAATGAGTAGCACATCCTCGTCAATGCTTGTTATATCTACATCATCATTGTGATTGTCTGCGTGGCGTTTTCTTGCAACAAATTGACGAAAATTTGCGCAGTATGTTTTTGTGGAAGCCAAGATAAAAAAAATTGCCCTCATTGATAAATCAATAATAAGTGCTCCATCGTAGTCACACAGAGAAGATCAGTATTGTAACCAATTATAATCAATTCGTACCTATAATATAACGAACCGCAGAAATATAAACATATTATCAAATTAAAAAGTGTTTCCATTTAGATAAATCTAGTCATCGAATATGTAAATCGCGCCAAGATATCTTAGTTACAAAACTTTGCATAAGCCAAAGGCTAACTGCGCACGCATTACATCTTGTCAGTCTGTGCGTAGTTTCAAATTCCTTAAAATAAATATGGCCGTTGGATTTCCCTTAGTTTGACGATAGTCATCATCCTGTCAATCAGTATGTTAGTAACAAGAAATCGTAAACATAGCAGTGCGTGAGTAACGCATGCTGAGGATCAATTTACCCAATTAGAGGCGATTACGTCGATCCTTGTCTTGCCTGCATACTTGTGCTTGTTGTGACATCTGCCATATTAATGTACCTGCGTGGTCCTGCGCATAGATGAGACATATGGTCAGGAATAAAAATGTGGACTGTGTCCTAATGTGCGCGTTAAATACGAGGATTAATTTTTATTGGCATTAAGGCTCGTGCATACTGTGCAATTTACCGATAGAGTTTAATAAGTTATACTGAAAATCAAGATGAAATAACACAAAGTGAAAAAAAAACGCGCTGTTTTATAGCTAAAATTGAAAGATTCTTTGTGTATAACAATTTCTTCTAGACTAGTACTTCTAGACGATCTTTCGATAGGTACTAAATAATAATTGGTAAAGCAGAGAAATAAAGTCGTTCCAGTACAGAAAAGTAATTATTTTTAGTACAATATTTTCCTGGCAACCCTTCCCTGTTTTCTTTCAAACCGAATATATATTTCCTATATTACTCATTCTTATCAATCTCAATCTCATATGGTTGATAAAAATCTAGCTTTTATAGAGTAATATAAACGAAACGTGTTTATACACCTGTATGAACGAACAATTATAAACATTTATTGCAGTCTTATTAGCGCGGATTGCGAGCATGATAACATACGCGCAGCTTCCGCCAGCATGCCACCAGAGCCTATTTGTCACAGACTTCAAACAATTTAAGTGAGGTATGTGCCCGCGCAGCCAGCACCGTAAAGGATGGCCGAGTGACGGGTCTTCCAGCAGTGACGCAAGATACTTCGCAGAATGCTACCCGAGCCGAGAATCTAACACCAAAAAAATATAACGCCATCGACTTCATACAACTTTTTAACGACTAATTGCAAAGCGCCAGACCATTTATAGTAGATGTAGCGGATTAAGCCGCGCGAATATAGCTTTTAATTGCAATGTAATTGAACATTTGACTACTCTAATTGATGTTCGCATCTCTGCGCAAACTAACTCGATTAAACACTTCTTGAAACGAATACATGCGGTATCCGTTACAAATAACTTGGGCTCGATTCCGATTAATGTGGAGATTTTGTAATGCATCCATCAGTAGTCAAAAGGAAAAGTAAACGGCCAACGGGATGAAGGCTGTATTCATAAAAGTCACTCTTGATCTAGTCGCAGCCTATGAGAATTTGGCTAATTGGGATCATAAATTAATTAATCTCTTAATTAGCAGTGTATAAATTGAATCGAACCTTCTTGTATGTAACTTAGTATAATTAGCAGCAAGACAAATAATTAGAACATATGGCACGCTGCTTCGATTGTTCTCTCGAATAAATCAATATAGATCTAGACTTCTTGTAATCTGGGTGTATGTGGGCGATGTGGAATCACGTTCAGTTATTATTAGCGCTATGTACAATGAGGTAGCAAATTAATTTTATTTTTGATTATTTCATTAGGATGTTCACAGATAGTTTGTACAAACATATGCGAGATGCCTTCTAATGATAATACCAACAAAACTTAATACAATGTAACGAAGTTTGAGCAATCAGTAAACAACCTTAAAAAGTTTTTTTTTTTTTAAACATGGTATCAATATTTATTCTTTATTTTAATCGTACACAATAATAACTATATTAGAGCAAATAAAATCGGTAGGAAATCCAGGATCGGGTCCGGCGGTCTAAGACCAAACAGCCATAAAGATAAGCTAAAAAGCTAATTAGTTAATCTGTTGCAAAAGACCGTAACTAATTTCTTACATATAAGCAAAAGCTAATGTAATAGTTAACGCTAAAGTTCAATGTCAAATGACACCAAAAACATTTTTGACGCTATGCGACAAAAAAAAAATGACGGTAGTTGTTGAGATTAAACTCTGTTTAAGGAACACACACAGGTATTTTAAGCTTTAAAGAAGCTTAGCTTAGGTTGCGATTCAAAAGTTCGTGTTACGAATTGTGACCATTCGAAATAAAAATTGTTGCACTATTCGTTTTATCGTTTGGCCTTAGACTCCTTAGAGCACCGGACGATACACTTTGTATTGAATTGCCATACAAACTGACCTGTTTTACTTAATCCTGAGTAAGTACTTAGGTTCTAAAATTACAGGCAGCACACCTAACTATAAAGTTCTTAATGAAAGGATAAAGGTACCAGAGCCGTGGCATAACCCCTCAGGTGCATGCACAGTACACGGAAACATTATATAAATTATTGCAAACGTTATGTCGCAAGCATTCTTGGCAAGGTTAATAACTTCATTCCTTTAATTAGTGTGCTAATGGCGATGGTTTAGCAAACGCCTACGTTTTACTTTTATTACTTCGTTACGGTAACTAGACAACATGTAAATATTGTAATTATAAAATTGCAATCGTAATCCAGCGCGGAAATGCTACATGCGTGAATGGGCACCTTAGGTACTTGACCCAAAATGATGTACTATACCTAGGTATTTTTAAGTTTTAGTTATTTTAATTGTTGTTAGTTTAAGTTTTATCTCAATCTCGCAATTTCTTAATAATTATTTATCCGTTTATTAAATCTAACTACTTACAATAAAACCCCCTGACTGAATCTTTCCTATTTATAGTAAAGATAATTACTACATTAAAACCTTACCTCTTGATTAAACCATGCTTTTCTATCACAGCAAAAAGCAGGTTTGGGCATAAAAACTTCCTATAAAATAGGATTGGGTCCTGTACACAATTGACTGGGTACCTATTGTTTGGATGTGATTTTAAACGTGTCCGTAACCATCTAAACTTAGATTGAGCACTTTTTTTCAATTTCATTTTTATGTACTCTATATTAGTAATCAATGGTTTAATTTTTTAACTCACATTTGAAGACGTGCCCATGTGGGTAAACATTGAACAATATTTACCATCAAATTTCTATTATGTAGTAGGTGGTGATGGTAGTGGTAACCGATGGAATATGAGGGCAATAACTGGGCCCTGTCATGATACTGACAACATTGACAATTATACCTTGATAATATCTTGTTTCAAAAGTTATTACATTTACATGATTGTCCTAAATAAAGCATATTTAAATTAAATGAATTTTCAAGTCTTAATTATTTACTTCAATTCTTATGAGACACCTGGAGACACCTCTGTTCGGATATATTCAAGGTTATTTAACGTTTTATTTGTCACTCAAGATTAATTAACAGTACCTCAAGTCATGTTCACTTTCTCTAAGATCCTTAAAATCTTTTCGAGGTCTTGGGAACCTCAATTCTCGGTTGACCGGATATTTATTAACATTATATCTTGTTAATTGTTTCCAACTCCGTTTAATTTTAACTAATTACGGATGTAATATAGTGTATTTATTTGATATCAAGCTTAAATTACAAGGTTAAAATGATTCGTTTTAGAGCAAACATTTAACTTTAGGTTTCTGTGATTAAGGACCCTGGTCTAGATCTAGATATAGTACTTGGTAGTACTAAAACTCTTTATTGTTCACACACAGATGAAAAATATAAAAGGAAATGGTATGTACAAAGGCAAACTACCGAAAAGCGAAAGGTGATATAGAGTACCTATATGAAGAAACCTTTTCGTAAACGAGGCGTCATCAACATCATAATCTTCGATTTTAATGATTGATAAAACATCATTAAACTACATAATTATATACAGTAGTCGTATAAACCATTTGTGTAATTCGATCATTAGAACAAAGCCAAATCATATAAAAGCTCACTAACATAACCTTTATTTACGAGCTAACATTAAATTCGCATTCTAATTGGACTCCATTAAATGAGTTCTATTCGACTGGCTATTGCAGCTAACAAGTGGTGCACCGTGGCCGGGTATTATTGTATAACAAACAAAATAAATAATCTAAGCAGATTGTATACAATGACAATATCGTAACAGCGCGTGCGCCACGCCGTTGCGCCACGGCCGCGCCCAGCCAGTGCGGTGCCTGATCTAGACTATCGACTATCGATATCACTTCCGCTTCGATTCGATATGGCAACAATTATTGCGAATTTAAATTAGCCTGTTAAATTTTTTATGGCTTGAAGTGCATACAAGGAGTATGATGACTTTGACGTAAACAGAAATTAACGTTTTTAAATGTACTTACTAAAATTAGCTTTTGAGACATTTATGTGGAGCCATTAATCAAAGTTAATGTGTAATTAAATACTATTCCACACATTTTAATGTCTGTAGTGTATGCTAGTTTAGTTTCTTAATTACGTTGTTGACTTTGTTGTACGACTTAAGAACTGTACCCACTTTCTACCAAAGGATTCCACTTAAAATATTTACATCAGTTTTTATCAAACCTCTTTACTTTTGTTCCTACTTTATACTTTTTTTTTACGCTGGAAAATGCTTGATGCATACCTGCCTTCCTGGGGGTTTTAGGCGCGGTGATGTGGGACTCCTGAGTCAGGCTACCCACTAAAAACCAGCGGCTTTCCCTCATCGCCTTTGTGAGACGCCGCAGGATTCGCTTGCGCATGCCACCACGGGCTCCTCCTTATTATACCGCATTTTTTATAATAGGGATGTTGACTCAAAATTTATTATTACTCCATACGAAAGAATACCTAAACCTATGCCAAATAGTGAAAATCCTATTCAAATATCTCAAAAAATAACGAAACTACAATCGTTAGAATGTTTTTAGTTTGAGAGAGATAGCGCTACAGGTCAGTGACGTCACTGACCTGAAGCGTCATAGTAAATGACGATCGTTCAATACACAGGGGCGTTTTGCGGAAAAGGGACAGAAAATGCCCCCTCCTAAAACTTTGATGACTTATAATTTTTTAATTATTTATCCTTTTTAATTACTTTTTTCGCTATTTGATTGAGAATTTGATCCTTTTTCGAAAAAATTCGAATTCAACATCCCTATTATATTAGTGTGTTGTTATGTAGTAGTAAATTGTGATTTCAAAATTATTCCTTTATATTATCACTTATTGGAAAATTACTTAAAGTAAATGAAATTAACATTTTAACTTTATTACGAAAATCTGTTAGAAATATAATATTAAACACCAAAATTAAAAAAAAAACTTAAAATTAACACCCTGTTTCCAAACATTCATATGTTTAAATTATATGACATTAAAAAATGTATATTTTGACACTTTCAAAGGAATCAAAATGAAGGTTATAGGGAAATTTCCGTTGACCTAGAATTATGAAAATGGCAAGTAATATTTATTGATTTATTTATTTATTCAAACTTTATTGCACAAAATAAAATACAGTGTACAAATGGCGGACTTAATGCCAAATGGCATTAATATCGTCTTATACTACAATTAAGTAAGTGGGAAAATCTGAAAGCTATAAATTAAAAATCAATTTAGAAATTGATCAATTTTATATTTAAGAAGAACGTGGCTGGCTGTGACACCATATGTCTTTAGACGTAACGGTCGTGGCCGTGCTGCCACAAGAGGAAAGTTTTAGTTTCTATATGAAATTACCTACAAACATACGATATTTGATAAAACAGTGTGGAAGCCCGTCCATGTATCACACTCTTATAGATAAGTCTAGATCTAGGCGGCCATGGCAGTAAAAGAAGGTGTCATATCAGACCAATTAAAAAATTAATAAAGACAAATAAATAATTAAATCGACCATTTTCGAGCTAAAACTGCTTTTTTCCGCTTAAATTCTACTACATACAATAAAATCAAAGGGCAATGTTACTATGTAAAACTTTAATAAAGTCATAATATCCTATAATCACTTTATTGGTATTATCAATACTTTTGTCAAAATATTAATTTTTTTTTTTAACTTGTAAGGAGTTCATTTTGTCCTTGACTTGACCGTCGGTCTCGTAATGTAATTTTTTTGGCTGAGTTAGTTACTAAGGTTTGTTTTCCACTAGAGCGATGCTATGCTATGTTTTCATACATTTGACACGTAGCTCGAGCTGCAGTTATGTGTCAAATTTATGGAAACATAGCATAGCATAGCTATAGTGGAAAACCAGCCTAAGGCCCTTTGCAATATGCACTTATAAAATATAAATATCTGGGCGGCCAAGCTTTGCTCGGCGTTTTCCCGGGCATGACACCTAGCTAGATCGATTGCTCGTCCCCGAAAACCTCTACATACCAAATTTCATCAAAATCGTTAGAGCCGTTTCCGAGATCCCGGAAATATAGAAATATAGAAATATATATAGATATAAACAAGAATTGCTCGTTTAAAGATATAAGATAAGATATCTGGGCGACCGAGCTTTGCTCGGCGTTTTCCCGGGCATGAGACCTAGCTAGATCGATTGCTCGTCCCCGAAAACCCCCACATACCAAATTTCATCAAAATCGTTAGAGCCGTTTCCGAGATCCTCGAAATAAATATATAAATATACAAGAATTGCTCGTTTAAAGATATAAGATATCTGGGCGACCGAGCTTTGCTCGGCGTTTTCCCGGGCATGAGACCTAGCTAGATCGATTGCTCGTCCCCGAAAACCCCCACATACCAAATTTCATCAAAATCGTTAGAGCCGTTTCCGAGATCCCCGAAATAAATATATAAATAAATAAATATACAAGAATTGCTCGTTTAAAGATATAAGATAAGAAGATAAGATTACATATTTGATTTGTATAAAAATACGTTTGATTAGGTATTATGAAAAACAACATTTCGTATTTGTGTACTTAATAATAATTGTCTCGAAGCATAAAAACCTTTTTAGTCGCTTCATATATTTTATCGTCAGTTAAAAATTTAAATCCTAATAGACTCACAAGTATTTTATGAGTAAAGTGCATCACTAGAAGGACCAGCAACGTCACAATCACATGCCCGACGTATTCACTGCATTAGTGAGGCTACTGGCCTCTGACATAAGATATATAAGTATACCTATTTAAATAAAATTTACCAACAAGGAATAACAACCTGGCTTGCCTTTTGATGGACTAGATAGATCAATTTGTGTGTTAAAAATTACCTAACGTGTCAATATTTTGAATTATAATTATATTAAAGTATTGGTAAACTTAAACTTTTTATAGTTGAAGTTCTATATCTTAATTTGCGGAATGCCAAACTCCAGGAAATCGTAAATGGCAAGATTCATTATCTGATTATTTGTAACTACCTTCTCATCTATAACTAAGGACAAGTTAGTTAGGTAAGTACATACCTAATATATGCTTCATAGTACTGCAGAATTTATATTTACAACGCTCAGACAATGTACATAAAAATAAATAAAACATGATGCTATATTAATACCTTTATAGGAACTATTGTTTAGAAGATCAACCGATACGTGTACAGTACAGCATCACGATATAATCTTTAAAGCACGATCGATCAAGAACTGTCAAAAGTACTTAATCAAGTGAGCCTTAAATAACTGAATTAGTAATGTTTGTTTGTTATAACTTCATAACGAAGGAATACCAGTCAATTATAACATTATGTCCGGCAGGTTACCATGACGCGCAGTTTTATTACACTTAACAACCTTCGCTTTTTACTACTGTCTGTGTAAATATCCTAGTTTCTTTGACCTTTAAAATCAATTGTTATCCGTGATACAAATTTATGATTTTTTAAGGTATCTAGGGTAATTAATTGATACTGTTTGTATGTGGATTCGATAGCTATTAGCTACATGTAATTGGCAACAAGAAACTTGGATCTTTCATGACCTACGTGCTGGCTGCTGGTTTGATTGGGATTATCAACGTAAGTATTTCGAAAGTGAACTTCACATTTTAGAACCTGATTGTCTATTGCTTTTTTTATGTAAGTCATATTTAATTGACTACAGCGACAATACAGACAAAATACAGAGATAATTTTAAAAAGCTGTATTTCAACTTGTTGTCGTTTGTACGTATAGTAAGTACTTCTACAATGTACCTAGGCCTTATTACGGTGGAATAATCTTAATATAAGGTTGTGTAAGGTTTATGTAAGATTGTAATCCTGGTAAAGGTCGCGGGAGTCCGCTGGATGCGGGTGGCGCGGCCGGGAACGGTCAATGAGGTACTCTTTGGGGGAGTCCTATGGGTCGGTGTCCACCAAACGGCTCGCATCGGATCGGATCGGAAAGGATACGAACGGATGCGTCGACAGCCGATCGCGTCCGACAGGATGTCGACGCATACGATCGACTCCGTACCGTCGCTTGCGAACGTAGGTATCCGTCTGCGCCTAACTAGTCAAATAGTTTAATTACTGCCGTGTACTACGCATGCTTTTACGCCAATAAAAAAAAAAACAATTTTTATCTAAATCCATGATTGAATGATGTCTGCACTTTCGTTTCGAGAATTTAGTGGTGTCGCCCGGCCACGGCTCCAAGCGCACGACAGCCGAAAGGATCCGATTGGATACGTCGACAGGCGAACGGAGCCGATCGCTCGTCACAGCTACTGTGCGCGGCTTGGTAATATAAACTTTAAATACAATGTACGTAAATGATTGAATATCGTTTAAAAATTGTAAAATCCGTTCCGATCGGATGCGATGCGATCCGTTTGGTAGAAACCGACCCTAAGTCCACCAGTGCACGTTTTTCGGCTGATATGATGATGATAAATCTTTATGTCTGTGTCAGAGTTATGTAGAGTTATACCCTACGCAATTTAAATGGGTACTTACAGATGTATATTTTTATACTAGTATATTATTGTTACCGGTAACGTGCATATTATTATAATTATGACTTACTATCCACCGTACGGCACGTTACAAACATGTCACCTATTCTTATACGGACAGTATATATATATCAGTCATTAACTTTACATACTATCATACATCTTAACAAGTGATTATTCAAGGACCAGCCGTATGGACATCCGCGATCACGTCACAGCGCTGGTCACTAATTAAAACGGATGTGGCTTGTAAAATTATCATTCCTGCTTTATCAAGTAGGTGTAGATTTGAGACTGTATCGGTAATTGATTATTTTATGTTTATAGTCTAATAAAACTATTGGCATATCGAGACATAATGATACGTCTCTATCTTTTTTAGAAGTTTACAGAGAAATTTGTTGTTTGTTACAAATTAACGTTAAAAAAGTTGTCATGCTACGAGTATCATCAATTCATCATCATCATATTCAGCTAAAAAGCGTCCACTTCTGGACAAGAGGCTTTTGGGATATTACGGGGAGGGGCAATACCGAAACGTAGAGCGTAGGAAACACTTTGTGGTCTTGTAGTTTTAAGACATAGGTACCCGGGTTTATGCTATGATATAGAAGCGCGGTAAATATTATTTTATTCCTTTGATATCCATTAATAATATGAATGTTTCTACAATATACAGATAGTTTCCGAATAAAAAAGAACCAATACACTCATCTTGTACGGTTAAAAGAAAATCCAGAACATAGTATAGTATTTTCGTTCTTATTGTAGTTAGTGGTTTTACGAGTCCACAAAACACCATTTATATACCATATACAGAGAAAAGTGGTTTTCTGTATTATTTTATAAGTACGGCTTACGTTACATTTTATTGCACTTACCTCCAAATTGGGAAAACATTCGAGTAATTATTTTTTAATTTGGCTTCTGCAAAAAATAGGGCGATATTCCCGCGCCGCGACAAACGGGTTGGACGTGCCTTTAACGACCCCAAAGTAGAATCAATTTCCTGGCATTTTGTCACATCAGTCCTGCGATATTGAAATACCATGCGTTCCCGTTCTCAAGCCTCCGATTGAAAAACACACGCCGGCGAAAAGTTAATGAAGTTCTTAACGACGACTGACGGACAGAAGGGAGATTTATTGCCCCACTAATGGCCGGTGGTTGGACCGAAAAAATAACCAAAGCAGCCTGTCCAAATTGTATTTAATTGCGCGAACCGTGTACTTGAGTCACGTACTGTCTGAACGCGAATGCTACTACCTTTTCCCCTGTAAATACATGCTTCAATCCTATGGCAGAATTTACCCAAACCCGTCCTGCGCTTCAAGTATAAGAATCAGAGTGAATAAGTAAGTGCAGACGATTGCATTCTACTGCCAAATATAATTTCGAATGATTTATTATTACCTACACTTAATTTGTGCCGCTTTTTATCTTAGGCCAATAATTAAACTGAAGCGGATTTTAATGGGCTCACCTGAACTTTTATTACAGACATAAGGACAGAAGTTGAAAATAATATAGTGGAAACTATAAACAGGCAAATATGAAATAGTATTACTATTATCCATAAGTAGATATAGTATATACAAGTAGTTATAATATGCGCCATCGACCGACCGGCGATCGATCCGAATCATGTTCCTTTGCGTTAAAGTCAAATAGACGTTTTTAAGGTGGTTCGCTTTCCATACAAAACGTCTTTTGACATGCGAAGACTAGCGGAGTGATATTTTAAGAAACTTAAGTAACAAACATTCATAAATTGGCTTTCCATTTGCGCGAAATTCCCCCTTTCCTAGACTAAACTTGTATAAACTAGAATAATTTGAGAAATTAGTTTGTCACGTGAGTATCACGTGTCATCAATTTTTTCGAATTATTCTATGTTATAGTTACAAGTCTTTTCTAGAAAAGGGGGAATTTCGCGCAAATGAAAAGCCAATCTATGAAAGTTTGTTACATAAGTTTCTCGAAATATCACGCCGCTAGCCTTCGTAGGTATGTCAAAAGTCGTTTTGTATGGGAAGCGAACCACCTTAAATACTTCAATTTTAAGTTGACCAATTTGTGTCTTCAGAATTTGACTAGCTTTAAACACAGATTTTCTATTCCGATTGTTTGGCACGAAATTCAACAACCTATTCATACGCGGTTGCTATTTACGAGCCATAATGGCTCCACAAGACGAGCCCTACCCCACGCACGTGCTATGAAAGGGCCTAATTTAGCAACGCTCGTATGACATTTCCCTACTACTAATAGGACACATTTCGCGAGTGTACGATTGTGCAAGCTGTGGCGCCTAGTGTAGAGGACGGACAATGGTCGCGGTGTCAAGTTAGTTTAGGCCGAGTCTATATGGAACTAATTTTATTTTTGAATATATATTCTTAATAATACACAAAAGGACATAACTTTGCAAATTATGGCCAAAGAAATGAAAAACTCACGACTTGGATGTACGGCAAAATCTTTATGGAGACGCCGGGTTGTACCGCCGCATACCGGGTAGAGTCAGTCCTATCCAGGTCGGGCTTAAGTTGAGTTTCTTGCTGGAATCTTCTCAGTTAGGCTAGGGGGTCGGGCCTAAGTTGAGTAGGTGTAAGTTGGGTCTAAGGTGATTCCAGCAAGAATACTGGAATCTTCTCTGGCTAGGTAAACCTAGCCACAGCCGTGTAGACTCGGACTAGAATAGGTCTACGGTCTCCCCCGCCTGTCGTAAAAGGAGACTAAAGGGGGTCATCGGGGTTGTAAGTGCTTAATGCGGTGGGGGCCGAAGCACTTACTTATCAGCGCCAGGGAGGGTGGCCCAAGGCAAAAGGCGGAAAAGCGCGAGGGGGGCTCCAGTGCGTTCAGTATGAGATCCCGGAGTCCTCCGCATGAGAGCGCAGATGGCGGTCGCCGTGGAGTTTTTAGTGGTAGTACGGCTTGTTAGCTCGAAGTACGGTCACATCTGGAAGAAAGCACGAAACTTGGCATACATGTAGCTTAAATTTTTGTGTTTCAAAAATTTTAGGGAAACACGCTGACAGACCTTTTTTTCCCCCCCCTCCCCCCCCACTTTTGTGTGCCGAATTACACTTTTATTTTATTTTATTGAAAACGGCTGAAGCTAGGAGAAAACCGTCAATGGAAAAAATGTTCCTTATAAAATTATCTACAAGTCATTCTTTGGATATATTTTGATAGGACCTATAGTTTTCAAAATATACGAGCATGAATTAGGGTCAGTACAGCAGAAAAGGTGCTAGAGGGCAGATTACTAACATTTTTGTGCGCATCGGGTTACAAGCAAGAAATTTGTACCATAGATAAAGTGTTCCGCAGTGATTATTTTGAGATGTGGAGATTAGTTAGATTCGTCCCCTGTGCGCGGGGAGAACGGGGTGAATTGGACCAAGCACACCTTTTTTTCGTTTCTTTCTCACTGATCAGTTAAGGCTACTATAACTTGCGGGGTATCGTTTTCATGTAAAACAGACATCAGGAATTCATTTTTAGGGTTCGTTACCCGAAAGCTCCAAGCGGAACCCTATTGTTGTGAGTCATATGTCCGTCCGTCGTCTGTTTTACAGGTTTCACAGCCAAACGGTTGGAGCTACAGGCTTCAAATTTTCACAGTATAAGCATCTTGTTGACCCAAAACCTCACCAATTGTCAAAAAATATTTTTAATAATATTTAATGGGGGCTCCCATAGAGCTGAAGGGGGGTGCAAAAGTTTTTGTTTTACCCACCCCATCGAGTGGGGTATCGTTGTTTAGAGCTCATTGCGTAGATAAATACTGTATTTTTTATTTAAAAAAATATTTGAAAACAAAGGCGTGAGAAGTCACTAAAGTCCGCTTTTTTACAAAATTGGTTCTAAGATTTTTTATACTTCCCATTGACCTGTAAACTTGAAATTTGGTACTTATCTTTATTATTGCGTATATTTTACCAAAATATACAAAAAAAGTACTAAAACTATTTTTTGTGATTTTTTTTATTTTTTTCTAACAAAAAAAAAAATTTTATTTAATTAGTATTTGTTAGTAAAATGTACGCAACAATAAACATAAGAACCAAATTTTAAGTTCGTAAGTCAATGGGAAGTTTTAAAAATCTTAGTGACAAATTTTGTAAGATAGCGGACTTTAGTGACTTCTCACGCCTTTGTTTTCAAATATTTTTTTAAATAAAAAATACAGTATTTATCTACGTAATGAGCTCTAAACAACGAAACCCCACTCGATGGGGTGGGTAAAAAAAATTTTTTTGCACCCCCCTTCAGCTCTATGGGAGCCCCCATTAAATATTATTAAAAATATTTTTTGACAATTGGTGTGGTTTTGGATCAACAAGATGCTTATACTGTGAAAATTTGAAGCCTGTAGCTCCAACCGTTTGGCTGTGAAACCTGTAAAACAGACGACGGACGGACATATGACTCACAACAATAGGGTTCCGCTTGGAGCTTTCGGGTAACGAACCCTAAAAATGAATTCCTGATGTCTGTTTTACACGAAAACGATACCCCGCAAGCTATAGTAGCCTTGACTGATCAGTGAGAACGAAACGAAAAAAAGGTGTGCTTGGTCCAATTCACCCCGTTCTCCCCGCGCACAGGGGACGAATCTAACTAATCTCCACATCTGAAAATAATCACTGCGGAACACTTTATCTATGGTACAAATTTCTTGCTTGTGACCCGATGCGCACAAAAATGTTAGTAATCTGCCCTCTAGCACCTTTTCTGCTGTACTGACCCTAATTCATGCTCGTATATTTTGAAAACTATAGGTCCTATCAAAATATATCCAAAGAATGACTTGTAGATAATTTTATAAGGAACATTTTTTCCATTGACGGTTTTCTCCTAGCTTCAGCCGTTTTCAATAAAATAAAATAAAAGTGTAATTCGGCACACAAAAGTGGGCGGGAGGGGGGGGGGGGGGGGGGGAAAGATCTGTCAGCGTGTTTCCCTAAAATTTTTGAAACACAAAAATTTAAGCTACATGCATGCCAAGTTTCGTGCTTTCTTCCAGATGTGACCGTACTTCTTCATAGATTCGAGCTAACAAGTCGTACTATGGCTAGAAATACCACATAACCCAGGCATCCCCCCATCCCTGGGTACCGGATTCGCAGGTTTTCTCCACGTAAAAAAAAAGGTAAACCTCATATTCGGATAGCCATATGTCCGTATTTTATATATTCTATTTACTAACCCCCTTATTCATAAACGTCCATCAAACCTCTATTAGTTAACAAGCCGCTAAAGTTCATTTGTCCTTATCTGTCACTCAGACATTTACGTTTGTGAGAAAGGGACAAATATCATTTTAGTTAGCAGAGGTTTGTTAAGTTTTATGAATAAGGTGGTTAGTATCATCTAAGCTATAGTTTAATTCTATGCCACTTGATTACTAAGGTTACCAGCACTTACACAATAACAAAATATTTTAATATAAAATTAGAAGGATTGAGTTTTGAATCAATAAAACCAAACAAGTTTTCGTTCTTCTACTTTGACATGTTTATTTATGCTGTGCAAAGAGAATATAAATATGCTGTGTCGCTAAGCCAATATAAACTCTATCACCAACATATTTACTGACCATCGTGTACTTTAAGCGCATTGTAATAAGGGTCACTAATGGTTAGTTTTTAACTGTGTTGGTGTTTGTACATGTACAGTCTATCCCTACATGTCCTATCATGTAAACAAACTATTAATGAAGACGTTTAATCACTATTATATAATAAAGACGTTAGAAATAATGACTTATCAGACCAGGATGAAGTATATCTTGTCCTTGCTTTAGTAGCTAGGTAATACGTGGGCAATACAAAGTTATAAGGTTACCATGTAAACCCATCTTTTCCGAGCGAGTGGGCAGCACGCCGACTTATGTCGCGATAGTGTCGCGAGATTCCCGCAGAGCAAGGACCTTAATCAGACCGTTTGCATTTTGCCGGTATACTTCTGTTAGGTTTTAACTATATATCAAATACGGGAATATGCTTCTTATATTTCGATAATTCGTTACGATAGAAATAAAATCCTATACGATTTCAATTTGAATTCCTGTGGTACACCCGAGGACCTAGTAGGTATCTACTTGAAGAAAAACGTAGTACATATTGGTTTTTAAATTCCTTTTGGGACATATCATCTAGTTAATAAGAATAATTAGTGATATGTGGTAAAATACTTCTTGCGAGATCTCACCGTTGATGAAACCCGTTTGCATACAATACAATGCCGCGTTTGTGATACTTACCCTACTTGAGGTCCCTTAGATATATTAGGTTTGTCTTGAAACTCATTCGAAGGGGTATTATATGTACTGCTACATATAAGTGATGTGAAATTACGAAACAATGTAAAATTAGGGGGCTACGTATTGTAATACCGGTGAAGGAAATGTAAAAAAATAACGAAAATGATACAGCTGTTTCCAAAAAACTTATCCTTTTGTTCCACTTTGCTGTTTGCAAGCGCGTAATAGTTTGCTACATGGTTGTATTGTAACGACGACTGTATGTACCTACAACTCTTTTCCATATGATCAACTAACCTAAGCTGTGACCTAACTCAGTAAAATGCAAATTAAGAGTTCTAATTCCTAAACAAAAGCGAGCTAAATTATCGAGATAAACTGCTCCGCAACATTACCTGAGCGCCAATTTAATTAGGATGAATACCAAACCTAGTTCTTTGTCCTAGACAATGAGGCGTGTCGGTCGCTCGATCGCCCACTTAACCCGACATTACGGGGCTGGTATTCACAACACTTGTCGATCCATCCTCAGGTGGACCAGTTTAAATCTATCTTCGGATTCAGCAGTTGTTACGAATATCTGGGCCAAAATATACCAAGGGTGAGTGGTGAGGTGATTACACGGGTTGCGATTGTTGCGAAGCGCATAGCAGGATACTGGCGCGCGCGCCGGCCGTTCGATAATGAGATGTAATTGCCTTATCGACGCCCTTGCGGCGTCCTTGCTTTCACTGATAACGCCGGCCTTATGTAACCGATTAAGATCATCGGCTAAATGTCAATATTTTGACCCTTTTGCACCAGTTTTTGACACGATAGGAGAAATCGATCAAGCTGACAGATTAAGTTCAGGGGCTGAGCTTTCTTGGAATCGTTTCATAATTGTAGCAAAAAGTTAAATACATACTTGTAGCAGTTAATAAGCTCGAGTTTTGACCAAGTTAAGAATTGGAAATTACCAAACTTGCCCTTACGGCATTACCAAATCTGCATTTAATTTAAGACACCACGGCTTATGAATCAAGTATTTTATGATATCGCTCATTCATTAATATTTTTATGTCACACCTGGCCATAAAGTGGCCATTATCGCACGCTCCGCGCGCGAAAAAACCCACTTCCTGGCCAGGGGGTGACATAAAATTTTGTACTTACCACGGGCGATAATAAAGAAAGCCTCAGATCGCATATTTATCGCCCTTGCCTTCGGCTCGGGCGTAAAATACCTGCGATCTGAGACATTCTTTGTTTTATCGCCCTTGGTAAGTAATGTACTATTAATGATTTTTAGTTAAAAAAAATACATATAAGATTTCTTTCTTTCGTCCCATGATTGTTCAAAAATATCTTAATACAAAACGGTAAATGAGATTAGACAATGGTTTTATAATCTAAAGTCCCTGGCCGCATCACTATTTAAGACACTACTTAACTTATTTAAATGCAGTTTTTACAAACCGGGATTATTTTATAAATTGACAGCAACGCGGATCGCTTGATTGATAGATTGAGCTACTGCAGCCCAATCGGGTACCAAGCAGCGTTGAAGGGCAGGTGGTTCATTCAGATACATTTCATACATTCCGAGGATCCAAGGAAAAATATGTACTCAAATAAATCAAAGGCTTTCTCTACGTTGTACTGTTTTATTTTCAATGAGATACAATAATCACGTTCTGCGTGAAATCGAATATGAAATTAAATAATTTAGGTACAAGTGTCTTAGATGATAGCATTTTATAGATAATAATTAGTAGGTATTGTTTGTGACGCTAAAACCTTAAAATATAACTAGTGCATCGAAGTGATATGAATATAGTACAAAATAGTACTATTGAATACAAACAACTATCTAGGTAAGTACTTTATAAGTATTTCATTGCTTTTTGAATGCAAGTGACGATTGCATTGGAGGATGCGGTAAGCATCAAAAATGTAATTTACTGTGTACCTAAACAAATTATATCTACAATTACAGTAGATGCGATAGTAATACGCAGTATACTTACGTCAACCAGTATAAATTGTAATGTTTCTAGACGTACACGTAAATCTTATGTTTGAACTTTGGTCAACAATCTATATACCTACATCATGCTGAAGAGATGCTATTTTTTTATAATATTATCATCAACATCGGTCATCGAACATATCGAAATAGTGACAGGATGTGTTTACTGGTTTATAGTAAATACACTGCGGTACAAATTCAGTTGCGATTAACTGATATGACTTTTAATTAGTAGTGGCTGTTTTAATAGCTAACAATTATTTTACAAATTCTATAACTCTATAATTTGCAGGCGAAATATTAGAGTAGCCTAATGTCTCTAGTCAACGTGAAACCTTCATTTTATATACAATAACTGTGTAAATAACAATTTAACAAAATATTTTAAGGGAATTGAAATTTATGTATCTACTTAATAATATAACAATAATCTATGCATCATTTTATAGTGCCAATTTTTATATTAAGTACTCTATCCCCTCTATAAACCGAATAGTAAACAATTTTGTCTATAATTACAAAAGCTTTGGTAGGTTTTTGACTAAACGAGAAATACGATGTGACTGACCGAATAATTACCCTCTCAATTTCCCCTCTTTAGTTTAGTAATTACAAATGATGTCACTAAACATGTAGTTAAATCTTTACTTACATTACGAGCAATGTGCAAACCAGTACATTACTTACATCAAATAAAGTATTATTTATTTTAAAAACATTAACTTATACTTTACACATTTTTAACAAACTACATTCATATTAATATGCATATACTTACTCTAGAAATCGGCTGTGGAAAAATATATACAGTTCATAAAGTACATTAGTGAATTAATCTTACATCACGAGATTTAAACTAGGAACGATTATTGAACTCATTTTAGCGTAATATTATAAAGAAAGAACTCGTACGATCTCTTAGTATCCGGCCAAAAGGTTTGTTGTACTTAGTCATTGACTTAGGTATAATATGCTGTCATGATAAGTATTTTACTAACTACTTGAATGATATAAATTCTCTTATCTATATACTCAAAAGAAGAAATCTAGGCCTATAGCTTTGATAAATTGCATGTTGGCTTTGATACAACAGAAAAGCGATTTCTTCTTTATCGAATACAAACTAGCTGTCCCTCAAATTATTACCAAATGATTCCCCCTAATTAATTACATTCTGACGAAGTCACAGGCATCAGCTAGTATGCATATTCTTAAACAATAATTGCAATAAGGAGATGTTGCTTGCTGTGCACTATATAGAGAGCCGTCACAATACGTACACGAACACCCGCTCATCTGGAGCCTATAAAACAGTCGGAGCTAATCAAACGGCTGCGGCCACAGCGGCGGCGGAGGCGGTAGCGGGTACGCCGATGGCTATGTGGAGATGGCGAGCACGGAGGGGCGGTGTGGGGCGTGCGGCGACGAGGCGGGCGGCGAGCGCGCGCCCGGAGAGCACGTCACCTTACCCATGAACGAACGAATGTCGTCGAAGTACGCGTCTTCACGCTCGGTGTCCGCAGAACTCGGGGAGTCACCTCCCTCCGCTTCATGCTTCTTCAGGTGCCGGTCCAGGTTAGTCTGCTGCCCGAAACACCTATCGCACAACGGACATCTGAACGGTCTCTCCTTATTGTGAATGTTCCTCACGTGTCGCTGGAGATTGGATGAGATCGAGAACGAACGCTCGCAGTACTTACATTTGTAAGGCTGCTCCCCAGTGTGGGTGCGAAGGTGACGAGTCAAGTTCGCGCTTCGAGGGAACACCTTCCCGCAAAACTTGCAGGCATAGCGATCGCGAAGCTTCCCCGACCCGGCGCTTAGTTCACGAAATTTTGCATACGCGCTCGGTTGCCTATCGGGGCCATCGGTACCGAGGAGCGGGGATAAAAAATTAAACGGGGTCGGAACGTAGTGAGACGAGTTTAGGATAGCGTCGGACGCCGAATGAAAGGACGGAAAACTGGGGCGATACATGGCGTCGATGAGGCTGCTGTTGTGTTGCGGGTGTACCGGCATCGGGAATGCTAGCGGCGGTGACACTAGCTGTGAAGGCGTGTCTTCTCGTTTGGGCTCTACTCCCTCCACATCGATATCTGCGTTGTCGTTTTCCGGAGTTTTGCTATCACGCTCCATTGGGCTTTCGGGGGGAGAATACGATTTGACAGATGAGTTACGAAAGGAACGATCATCGATATCGGCCTCTGAATCTTTGTCACTACTTTGTTTCCGGGACACTGACAAATCCAGGGGTTGATCACCGTCGTCCTTCTTTACTTCTACTTCTGAATCAGAGTATTCTGAATTCTTGTCGTCATCATTTCCTTCGTTTTTGTTAGACAAGTCTGTAGGGTATGGTGAATGAGACTTATTCCCCTGAATAGTGTTATTATTGAGCTTTAGTGAAAAGTTAAATGGTGATTTTCTTTGTTTCATATCATCTCTAACAAAATTGAATGGGTTGATAGGTGTCGACATACTTAACACCGAAGACGGGCGCGGCTGTGAAGAAACTTCTTCAACTGAAGGAGGCGACTGTTTCACAGTTAGTCCGTGTGATTTATTAGGCGTGATCCTATCACCTGTATCGCTTTCGCGCTTAATAGATTCATAGTCCAAATCCTTATTCTTCTTCATTATGTCATCAAGTGAGTTTGAACTGTCCACGCTCTTAACGGACATGCGTCCTTCCTGGTGTTTCGACAATAACCCAGCGTTGGTGAGGGCAAAGTCATGCTCCATGGCCAGTCTTGCTCCTTGAACATTGAAAAGAAGTGGGTTCAAAAATTCTGGGGGGCAAGCAGCGGCCGCAGCAGAAAAAAGGCCTGGGTACTGTGCGAAGGTATTGTACGGCGGCGGCAAAGTTGGGCCCCTATACATGGGGAACAGATTGGGGTTCCCAGTTGTATTCATTCCGATATTAGGTAGGGATGGCATTTGAGGTAGTCCCTGTGGCATTTGCCCTCTCATGCCTACGTTGGCGGCACTGGCAGTGTCACAGAACCTCTTGTGCTTAGTAAGAGAAGCGTAAGAGTTGAAGGAGTTGCCGCATTTCCCGCACTCGACCAGGGCTCTGCATGCAACGTGCATGCGTTTGTGTCTG
The DNA here is from genome assembly GCA_951800055.1 of Cenopis cana. Classification (NCBI taxonomy): domain Eukaryota; kingdom Metazoa; phylum Arthropoda; class Insecta; order Lepidoptera; family Tortricidae; genus Cenopis; species Cenopis cana. Next base: position 10,841,059 of record OX637488.1, read on the forward strand.
CACAAGTTGGAGAACTGCGTGTACGACTGAAACAATACAGAACCATTTATTATTTTATTTTAATAACCTTTAAACTGTTATTAGTACAATGACAAGAGGAAACGGTTTTATTGGTTTTGCTAGGAGTTTTACGACAGTTTACTGGCATAAATTATTTCTGGACATCTATTAAAGCGTAGTAATGATAAAGTCTCAATTAAAGTAGTTAATACTGACATACAAACAAGGTAATTACACAACTACATTTGTGTGTAACGTAGTCATTTGTTTTTACTGTCCGCTTGTTAGTTCAAATAAACGTTACATTTAGAAGGTGTAGTAAATATACTCACCGGCAGAAAATTTGGCCCAAATTAGAAAAATGCTTTTTTATATGTTAAACATTATTTAATTTATTCAATTTATAGTTTGAAATCACGAAAAGTTTTTGGGCCAAATTTTCTGCCAGTGAGTGTATAATTCAATTCTCGATGTTCTAAAGTAGCCTAGGAAAAGAATTGATTTTCGTCAATTTGTGCTCAAATACCTCCCTCTTCCCAGTTTTCAACGAAAAGTACAAAAAAAAATACAACTCTGACCTAGATTGTTAAATTAAAAACATTACACTCCTTTTTTGGGCAGTGTAAGAATAAACCACCAATCCATTTCCTCGCAAGCTATTTTGTGTTGTCTGATTATGGGCTCTTTTGGGAAAGAACCAGGATTACCAGGATAACTACTATGCTGTGTTTTGAGTCCACAACCTAAGCTGGTCGACGACGTATATTCCTAGATTGAACGATTTCCAGCCGTTCAGAATTCGGTAAGCATAATATATGTATATATATAATAATAGATACTTAGTAGCAGTCAAAGTCCAAAGTAGCTAATACAATGGAAACACATCTTTATTAGGTACTATATGTATATATGAGTAAGAACTCGTACCGAATGATTAGTATATTGGCTACTTTGGCTGCTACTGTCTATACGATTAATGGCGGATCCAGGATTTTGGTTTGGGGGGGGCTTGACTCGACTCGGCACCGTTTGGCAGAGAGCTTGACTGCTTGACCCTGCTGAGGTTAGATTTTTGTATAGACTCGGATGTTTGTGGAGGTATGCCTACGATGCTGACGACAACAGTATAAGCACTCACCTTAAAGCACACCTTGCACTGGAAGGGTTTGACGCTGGAGTGGATGTGCGTGTGCTGCTTCAAGCCCGAGGATGTCGCGAAGGTCTTCCCGCACTCCGGGCAGGCGTGGCTGCGCGCGCCGACGTGCTGCGCGCGGATGTGGCGCTGAAGGTTGGAAGGATCGGTAAATACCTGAAATAACATCAGGTTTCGGAACGGGTGAAATTTCATCGATAACGTTCTGTGGCGATAGTGCAATTCTACTCAGTGATGAAAGCTTTTATTTTTTATTAAAAATGGGATTGCTCTTGGCCAGCATCTAGCCAGCTGAATGGCGTCGCAACTTATTAATATCATGGGCAAGATATAAATCTATTCTTTGTTTAACTGAGTACTGATTGAATTGCATTATCACCGAACATTGTGAATTATATCGATTTGAATCTTGTGGAACGACATTAAAGTAAAAACAAATGATATTTTATTCAGGAACTGCACTAGAATCGCCTTAATTAATCCTTTTGGATAGGCTTTTTACGAATGTTATTCCACAGTAGAATTATTGAAATTGTTTATTTAGTTAAAAATCAACCCTACCGAAACCAAAAGTCATTTCATACTATTAAATTGCTACAAAAATGTTAAATAATATCATGGTTAACATTTTCAGCAGGGAAGTTTATTTCTTATAATAATGTCTCCATGTCTTTGAGTCACGCATGTTTTCTTATAGTTAAACAAGAGCAATCTACTTATGTTTTTCCTGGTCCAAGCCCAACTCTGCTTTTGTTTAAATATCATAAAAGACTCATAAAATAAATAGTTCCAGTAACATTTCATTACTCAAGCAGTTATTAGGTTTAGAGTTAAATGAAAGTACTAAATAAATAGACTACCCATAGGTAGTAC